>CM057459.1:351917500-354417500 GCA_016271365.2 Neoceratodus forsteri | reverse complement strand
CATCTGGATCTTTAGACTTGTGTTGTGTTTAGACTTGGCTATTACAAAATAAGCTTCTCCATTGTAATAAGATGCATGCCATGCTATTTGGCTCAGCTCCCAAGCTGAGGTCCAGTATACATGACTTGGTAATCTATTGTCTAAATGGGTTCCCTCACAGCACTGTTGACTTGTTTAAGTACATAGGCCTTATTCTTTATTTTACTTTACATATAGGCTATAGCTAATGAATGCAAATCCATCAACACCAAACTTGGGCTTACCTATAGAGTGAGATATAACTTGACTTCAACCATTAGACTTGCCACTTAGGGAATCCTTCTGCCAAGCCTTACCTATGGTCTTATCCCTTTCTCTCAAACAAGCAAATGTAACCTGCTATAACTAATTGGAATACCACCTTTAATATCTGTCATGTTTCCCTATCGTGTACCGACTTACCCTTCACTGTAAACTCTATTCTATCCTAAGTAGGCTGTCTCCATTCTAACAGTCACAATATGCCCTAGGTTGCAGAGCAGACAAGATTATTTTGTCTGCTAAACCTGGCTGCCCTGTTGGCAGACCTCACCCAACAACTAACACACTGAAATCTGGCCAATGGAAAATCATGTACACAAATGCTCACAGCCTGGGAAATAAGATCCCAGACCTGCAAGCAATAATGTCAGAGGCTAAGCCGGACATAGTAGCAATTAGTGAGACGTGGTTTACCAGTAACCACACTAGGGAGACTTCAGTACCTGGCTATGTACTGTTCAGAAGAGACAAAGGTGCCAAAAGTGGGGGGTGGAGTGCCGGCCCGTTGGCACAGTGGTGGGATTTCCGCTTGCGACACCAGTGACCCAGGTTCAGGAATGGACCTGGGTCATTGGAGGGCCGGCCAGGGGGAGAAGGATGGAGCGTCCTATGGACTGCTCTCCTTTTCTGGGAGGAGGGTGGGGAAAGTGATCATTGCATTGAGGACTCCTGATGGAGGCCGGGGGATCTCACGCTACCGACGCTCACATCTCTGGGAGGTGGGACGGACACTGGCATCATTGCACGTCCCCGCCTCCATAAGGAAAAAAGGCAGAAAATCAAGGCGGGCAAGGACCACTGTCTACATGAAGCCCTCCCTGAAGACCTCGATTAACCACCATCGCTGCAGAGTCCCCCGACTAGATACTGATTCCATGGTTACGGAAGGGGTGGCCATGGCCCCGCCCTCTGGGGGCAAGCCGGGGGTGATTGGGGGACATTGGCAGCAATAGATGGTGGTAGAGGCTTCAAGGGGCCTTGACTAGGGCCGATAAATGACAGGGCCCTGCCAGAAAAAAAAAAGGGGGGGTGGAGTGGCCCTGTATGTCAATGAAAATATCAAAGCTACAGAAATTCAGAATACACATAAGGAGCCAGAAGAACTGTGGGCCACCCTGGAAACAGGAAATGGGACAGCCATAAGAACTGGGGTTGTCTACAGGCCTCCAGACCAGGGGGAGAACATAGACACATTTCTGTTAGAAGATATACAAAACATGACAGCTAAAGGGGAGGTTCTGATAATGGGAGACTTCAACATGCTGGATACAGATTGGTCAATACCAGCAGGAACATCTGCCAGAACTAAACACATGGTGTATTCCCTACAGGGAGAGGGCCTTAAACAACTGGTACAACAACCCACAAGAGACAGGGCTATCCTAGATCTAGTACTGACTAATAGGGAAGGGATCTCAGACCTCCAGGTAGAAGGTCACCTGGGGGCCAGTAACCATCACATGGTATGGTTCAATTTGGCTACTACAACTGAATCATCCCATTCCAAGGCAAAAATATGGGACTTCAGAGGAGCTGACTTTGATAAGATGGCCAACAGAGTTAAGCTAGCCCTGGCAAAAAGAAACACAGGTGAGGGTAAGCAAAGTGGGCAAGCATTAAGGATGCAATATTGAAGCAACATCCCATTGTGTTAGACAGAAAGGAAGTGCAAAGAAGAAGGAAACCAATTTGGTTCTCAAACACAGTAGCAGAAAAGGTCAGAGCCAAAAGGCTGGCCTTCAGGAAATATAATGGAACACAGTGGGATGAAGATAGGGAGGCATATCAAACTGCCCTAAGGGAAGCAGGAAGGCAGTAAGGCAGGCAAAGTCCCAAACTGAGGAAACACTAGCACAAACAGCAAAAAGAAGGTAACAAGACTTTCTATAGATACATTAGTGAAAGGAGAAAGTTCAGAGGGGTATTGCTAAGCTCAAGGAGAAAGGGTGTGTGTGAGGAGGAGGACCATGTAAAGCATCTATCCTAAATAGATACTTTTGCTCAGTATTTACTGAAGAGAGGTAGGCAGGGCCCACAGCTCAGCACCATGGACATGGGGGAGGGAGGTGTGCACTACTCCCTTCACAAAAGAAAGGGTCCTAGAAGACTCGCTAAGCTCAGGTGGACAAGGCAATGGGACCTGATGGTATACATCCCAGGGTACTAAAGGAGATAAGGGTGGAACTAGCAGAGCCATTAGCAGAACTGTTTAGTGAGTCTCTGAGCATGGGAGAGGTCCCAGAAGACTGGAGAAGGGCTCATGTGATCCCACTCCACAAGAGTGGTAGCAGGGAGGAGGCAGGGAACTACAGACCAGTCAGTCTTACCTCAGTAGTGGGCAAGATTATGGAGACACTCCTTAAGGAAAGGATAGTGCAACACCTGGATTCCATAGTGGCACAAGCTCCAAGACAGCATGGATTTACAAAAGGAAGGTCCTGTCAAACTAATCTCCTAGATTTCTTTGACTGGGTAACCACAGTGGTGGACCAAGGGGGAGCAGTTGATGCCTCCTACCTTGACTTCAGCAAAGCTTTCAACACTGTTCCACATAGGAGATTGATAAACAAGCTGGGTAGGCTCTGGGTGGGTCAGAAGTTTGTCAAATGGGTGGCAAACTAGTTGATGGGCAGAAAACAGAGAGTGGTGGTAAATGGAATGCAGTCAGAAGAGATGCAAATCACAAGTGGGGTACCTCACGGATCAGCCCTGGGGCCAGTCCTCTTCAATATCTTCATCAATGACATTGCAGATGGACTAGAGGGTAAGGCTTGCCTGTTTGCAGATGACACCAAGATCTGCAACAGAGTAGATGACCCAGGTGAGGTGGGCAGAATGAGAAGAGATCTGGATAAACTAGCAAAATGGTCTGAAGAGTGGCAAATGGGATTTAATGCAAAGAAGTGTAATATCATGCACATAGGGAAGAGAAACCCTGAAGCCACCTATAGGCTGGGAGGGGAGTTTCTGGCAGTCACAAAGGAAGAAAGAGACTTGGGCATCATCATCACCGATGATTCTGTGGTGATTTGCATATGCAGCCCATGATGCTTTGCATTGTGGGGTCATGTGTGATTTTGTATCATCACTGATGACCTGAAATCATCCAAGCAGACCTCTAAAGCAGTAGGTAAGGCTAGGGGGATGTTAGGGTGTATTAGTAGGGTTATCACAAGTCATAAGAGGGAGGTAATAATCCCTCTTTACAAGACACTGTTTAGGCCCCATCTGGAGTACTGCATGCAGTACTGGAGGCCACACCTTCACAAGGATATTAACCAAATCAAGGCGGTCCAGAGAAGGGCAACCAAAATGGTGCAAGGACTGCATCAGAAGACATACGTTAACAGATTAACGGAGCTCAATATGTATCCCCTAGAGCAAAGGAGGGAGAGAGGTGATATGATCAAAACATTCAAACACCTTAAGGGCATTAACAAGATGAAAGAGTCTAACATGTTTCAGTATAAGAAAAATAGCAGGACGAGAGAACACAGCATGAGATTAGAGGGAGGCCAATTAAGGGGTAGTGTGAGGAAGTTCTTTTTCACAGAAAGGGTGGTGGATGCATGGAACGGCCTACCTCAAGAAGTGGTGGCTTTGAATACAGTGCGGGGCTCCAAACAGGCATGGGATAGGCATAAGGGAGCAATACAGATGAGTATGAATAGATAGGCCACTGACAGCAAAGGACGATGGCACATTTATAAAGTAGAAAAAGAAATGGGCAGACTGGATGGGCCTTGCAGTCCTTATCTGCCATCAACTTCTATGTTTCTATGTTATCAGATCTACCCACTGAGATCTAGTGACCTATCATTCTTGTCTGTACCTATGTGCTTAATAAATATGGGTGAGCCTAAGTGCTTAACAAATATGGGTGAACATTACAATCCTTTTCCTTTTTTGCCGTAAGACTTTGGAACTCATGTTCAGCTAACCTTAGACTCTCTCAATCCCATCTACACTTCAAGAGGGAGCTATAGTACATAAGCTGTTAAGATCCACAGAAAAGTGCTTCTGTACTTCATGTGATGTAGTGTACCTATAGTAGTCATTCCACTACATCCTAAGTATTTGTGTTTGTTGCAATTGAACTGTAATGTACTGTTTGCTTTCTTCTAGCAACATTGTTTTATTATCAATTGTTTCATTTGACACAATTGTGTTTATTTTGATGTAAATAGGCATTGCATTGTCTATTGTACCTACTCGGTTAACAAAAGCAAAACTGTTCATTAAGATGCTGTAATGAGGCATCTAGGTTTCAAAGGTGCTCTGTAGTATTCGAAAGAAAAAAATTCACAGATATTGTTTGTAATACTGAACCTATGGAATTCCCTCCAGAATCTCTTTGGAACAGAGATGGAGTTGAGGAGATACCAAAAGGTAGTCAATTTTAGCAAAACAGACCATTTTGCATTGCATTCGTTCAATACTTCCAAGCTCCTTCATCCTTGGTAATTTTCAAGAATGCACTCATGAGATACAACTTGCTAAACAGATGACCTCCCAGTAATGAGTCCAACAAGTCCTTGATCCATGGAATGGTACAATATCGAGTTCAGAGTCACATTAATGCCCTCAGAAATTTGGATTAAACCATCCTTTTTGATGACGGGAACAATTGGCATAACAGTCACTATGGTCCACCAGTGAAAGGACTGCCAAGTCTACCAACCTGGTCATGTCTGCATCCACAAAGGGCCATAGAGAATATGGTACAACTAGAGTCTTATGAAATTTAAGGTGACAGTCTTCTTACCCAGAGCATCACCAATACAGTACTCATTTCATGACTCCTAACCCAGACTGAAAAACATCTCTGCTAGACATTCTCCAGCTGTGTATCTATTTCTTTTTTGAAGTTCACTAGATTTTGTAATAAATCTTTCCATTGCCTAAATAGTTGCCTTGTTTGACTCCAAGAGTGCACTAACCTAGCTCCTAAAAAAACACCTGTGTGATTGTCCAGTAGTGCTGCCAGACCCATTGTACTCTGCCAATTCAAGTGAATCTTCTCTACCTAGGACAGTTCTATTAAGTAAGCAATAATAGCCAACATGATGAGCAGTATTGGGCTATAAGGACTACCCAGGGGCATAATGAGCCCTGATGCCACAGGCAGAGGGCCTTATAGCCCCTGGAGATCCAGTATAGCCCAATACTGCCCACCCTGGAGGGCATTATTACACTTAGAAAATGGGTTATATGTAATCTTTGTGTGTAATATTTAAGAAATAAATAAAAAAAAGTACAAAATGAGTAAAAAGTAACTTAAAGTTGCTTTGTCAGTAAAGTAGTCTCGCTACCGGTATACTTACCAGTAGAGGGTAGTGCAGCATTTCACACTTGTTTTACAGTTTCCTTACTGCTTTGTCGACCATCTCCCCTCCTTGGCTTTTGAACCATCATCCCCCTCAGTTCACTTGCATACCATTTTTTTATTTATTTGTTCCTTTGGGAGATCATTGTCTCACCCACCCAACACGCTCACTTGCATTTCATTTTTTGCCTTTGGAACACTGGTGGCTGAGAGTAGCAGCATGGTGGGGTGATCAGGGAAACAGACTAGAGGGACAATTTAGAGGTAATGGTGGCCGAGGATTGTGTACTCACTGGCATTGTAGAAGTTAATGGAACTTGATTTCTGTTTACAAAAAAAACAGATTTGTAAATGTTCTGCTTGAGCAGGAGTGTGGTGAGTCTGGGACACAGTTTAAAGAAGTGTTGTCTATCGGTGGTGCTGAGCACACAACTTTCCAGCACTACTAATTAAAAAAAAATGGGTTTCTTTGTTTTGCTGTGGGAGAACTGTGATAAAATTGGCAGTGTGTGTGCCAGCTTAAATATGGAGGGTGTCCTTGTGTTTTATGTGTGTGTGTGGGGGGGAAGGCTGTCACACACTAAGGGAGACTAAAAAAATAGCAGCAGCTGAAAGTGAATTCCTACAGTAGCTGGCACAGTAATATCAGCTGATAATGGGGCACTTGGCAGAGGGATGTGCTATTCTCTGATCTCTGTTGTCACATAAATGCACTCCTTGCAGGGGTCTTATCCAATCAGAGGCCAGGAAATCATCCTACTCATTTTCTAATGGAGGATAGTTACTGGTTACAACCTACAAGGAAGGTGTTGCCAATCAGTTGTTCAGTGCCTTCATTACCTTTAATTCTCCCAGCAGCTTGTCTCCATATAAGTTATCAAAATAATTGGTGTATACAGTATAACTGTGGAGTATGTTGGAAACACTGGTTGTATACCTACTACCAGATCAGGGAAAGGGCCATTCTCATATCCACTTCCATTGCTAGTGGTTTGCAACCAATATGTTGCATCACTCCAGTACTATCCAAGGATTCTTTTTTGTACACCACTATTTGCCAGTTCAGCACATGCCTCTGAACCTCTTGTCTCATAAATCAGGGACAAAGCTTAAAAATATCAGGGACAAAGACCCCAAATCAGGGACACATCTTAAAAATTGGTACTATTCATTCAGAAAGCTGACAGAATTAAGGGATTTGTGTAAGATGCATTTTCTGAATAGGAAGAAATCTGTAACTTTAATATTTAAACTATTTTATGCATACAATCCCCAGTGTTCTGGCACAAAAATACAAATTTTACGAGGGACAGAAAAATTTTGAGGCAAAATCAGCGATGTCCCTAAAAATCAGAGACAATGGAGAGGTATGGTTCAGCGGTGCACCACATTCAAGATTACACTGTTAACATACAAAGCCTTACATAGACTGGGCACTGACTTTCTTAAATATATCTTTACCTTACATACTCTGGGTTACTCTCACCACTCCACTGTGGCTAATCTGTTGGTTATTCCCAGATCTTACCAAAGCAGTTGGGGGATAGGGTCTTTTCAGTAGCATCCCCAACTACTTTGAACTCACTCTTCCCATAAATCTTCAAATTTTACACTCAGTTAAAGCATTTAAAAAAAGGGCATGATATTGCATTTTTTGGCAGGCATTTATTCGTAGTTAATGGCTGATTAATTATCCAAGAGCTAGCTTCTTTTATTTCTAATAGTGCAATAACCATTATCTCTAAAGCATGCATATGTAATATGGATTTTGGTTGTGCACGGATGTGTTATGTTTTATGTATTTAAATTGTTTTGTTTATTTGTATTCTAATATAAGGTGCAACAAATGGAGCCTTTTTTTCCCATGAAGTGCCAGCTTTGCTTTGTAGAGAACTATGTAAGTTTCTATGTGACGTGGGCAAATTTCTCTGCAAAGGGAAGTGTGACCACTTCACCCACCTCTACAACATACCACACAAATGATCCTACAAATTGTCATGCATGGTTTCATCAAACTCACAATGCTGAGCCAGCTTCTTCAATACATCTACAAACTAGGTAACTGACTCCTCCTTCTGGTTTTGTTTGTGAAACTAAAAACTCTCAGCAATTAGGAGGGACTTGTAGGGGAGAAATGCCCTTGAAGAATAGCTGCAATTTCATGAAAGTTTTTTTTCTCTCAGATGGTCTGGTGCCACAGTTGCTATTAAGGAACCCCTACATTTATGCCTCTAATGACACAGTGCGAGGTGACCATTTAGCATTTATCAGTAATTACATTGGATTCAATAAAGTGCTCACTAAACAAACACGGCCCAAAGCTCACCTCAATTATCAAATCTATAATTATGTCCAACAACGTCCTCCACAACTGACAAAATGAACTGATAACCAAGACCTGGATAAGTACCAAACTAAGTAAAAAAAAAAACAAAAAAAAAACTAAATACTCACATGATACATAGTTCAGCTGTTTGTCTGTAGACACAATCCTTGTCACCACTTGTGTTCTTGTTGGGCTGAACACACACATAAGCAGAAGGACATGAACACTGAGATCTGCAACACTGGAGATCCATTTATTAACTGCCAGCCAACAAGAGCTAGAGTAGAACACATACCAGGAAACCAAAAACATCAGGCAGGCAAAGGTATAGCCATCAGCAGACAGTAAAGACATTCAAAACTAGTAGAGAGTATTGGCAGTCCCACTAGGTGACTGTAAAGCACTGTAAATTAGGCAATACATAATAGTGTTTGATATGAAAAACAGAAAAAGGCTTCAAGGATGAATTTAAGGAGGGGATGTGAAAGAGGATTGGGGTGGCAGTTGTACGCAGAGAAGAATTTAACAGCAAAGTCGCCTGTGTCCAGTGTATATCTGCCCACTTAATGTATTTCTTCACTTGGTCATACTTCTAATCACTATCTGTGCATATATGCTGTTCGCATGACACAAGGATTATCAGAAGGGCTAGCCAATAACATACAAGACTGAACCTAATGTCACACTTCACTAGACTCTCATGTGCAAGCAGACACATATGAGCATGCTATTGTACAGTATTGTGAGTGCTGCCCTTAATTAAAAAATACATTTGATTCTCTTGGAGATCAGCAATCTGACCTAACTTGTTTATTACTGCTCTGGACTGGAAGGAGTCTGTGCTAAGTGAGCAAGTTAGTGAGTGGCTCTAGTGTTATCTGAACTTATAAAATGGGCAGGGAAATTCCTGAATTCTGATTGGTTGTTACATGTGTATTGAATCTGTTTAATGTACAGGTAAAAATAAGTACTGAAAGCAGAACTGTACTTCAAAGAAAAAAATATTTTTTCTATTAGAACCATAAGTGGAGGAGCGGTTCAAAAAGTTGGGGGGGGGGGGCAGAATGAATGATATAATGATATGACAGTTTAATGGTCTCTTGAAGTCATGTTATCAATACTGTGGGACAGTGATGCTACCATTAGTGGTTCATAGTATACCACTGTTTATTGGTCTTTTAAGCAGTTCAGAGGGCTGTTTTTTTTATCTGTGCCATCTCTTGCTAAATGTAGTAATAAGAAATATGTACCTTAATTTGCCAGACTCATAACTTCAGTGTATGAGCTGAGTGGCCATAGAGTACTGTAGCTGCAGCCCCATTCTTACACCACCTTTAATGATGACACAAGCTAGGGAAGGGGTTTGCCGGTGCTCTATGTAGAAACAGTATTAACAGAATTGGGGGGGAGCTCTCTAAACCTAGCTGCATTATTTTTGCTGGCAGTTCTACATGTATGGGGTTAATTATAGACCAAGACATATAGAACGTCCAGCAAAAGTAATGCAACTATATTTAGAGAGTCCTCCTCCTCCCCATATATGCTGTTTATATCTACTTACTTTCTGGGTCACCCCTGAAAAAGGGACCTTCGGATCTCCGTGGGCCTACCCGGTCACCAAAATTGAATAAATAAATACATAGAGTACATGTAGCCTGTTGCTTACTTTGTGTCCTTGATAAGCCTATTTTAGGGGCAGGGCTGCTGCAGTAGTCAGCACCCACTTGGCACGTACATGGAAGTTACAAGTCAGGCAACTTATGGTACTGTACATATTTCTTATAAAGCTAGCTATTCAGGCAGCCAACTCTTAGGTACAAGTTGCCTGCCTGGAGTACGTCAGCTGCTATTTAAGATACGGTACACACACAACCCCATCCCCATGCAGAATCCCAGATCATCTACAGATTACATCTCCCTGCATTCACTACTGGACTCTGAAGTCTCTCTGACCAGATCAAATCTAAAGTAAGGTTTTAGTGAAATTAGTGGTCATACCAGCAATATACAAAGGATTCTGAGCAATAAAACAGTCTTTCAAGTGTCTGGTGATGTTATTTTTTCTACAGAGTATACTCTGCCCCTTGTCTTCCTAATAAAGATGTTCATAAACAAAATTAATGAGCTTTATCACCACCATCCCCCTCATGCACAAAATATGTGATCTATTCAACCTCCTGGCATAACTGGAGAATGGTGGGTCCAAGAAATAGCTTACAGTGTGGTGCTCATGTTTCTTTGTAAGCATAACCATTACTTATCATTGGGTTAAGTTTTCCCATTTTCTTTTCTTTCTTTCTTTATAACCCTAATCCTCACTTCTACATTAGTATGTAAAGGGTTGCAAAAGCTGTAGAGGCAGTTACTTCTGTATCTGTTTGTTCTTTCTAGTTATTCCAGAAGCCTTACCCCGATGCCAGAACTTCTGTACCCACCGCAGTTCACTAGTTATGCTGCAACCAGCATGGTTACAATTCCATAGCTGTGCTATGCATTAACAAGCATAACATTTTATGTGGGTCAGAATTGAAAAAGTTGTGACACTTGTCCCAATCCCCCACTCTGAAATGAACACTGCAGCTTTTCTTCTTCATTTTGAGACTGCTTTAGCATTTCAGCTGCTTTAGGCTACAGTTCCAGCACCGAGCTGGAAGTATAGCCTAGAGACTAAAGTACAGTAAGGAGCTGTAAACAAATTTGGTTTATCCAGCAGACAGGTTTGATTTCTACAGCCTACATATGCATACTGTGTGACCCTGAGCAATTGCTCCCAGGTGACTTCTGAAAACAGGTCTTGGGCCTAGTGGGCCTTATCCAGTTACCAAAGAATAAAAATAAATATTCAAATAAAAGGAGCATCCCATAGGCTTTCATCAGGATTCTTAAGATGTTGTTTTTTGAACACTCGTTAACATAATTTCTAGTGACTAAAATAGACAAGCATGTAGAAAGCAGTGCTCCATGACTTTATAGGGTTATCCGGTGAACACAGTGACTATGATTGAGCACTTTCAAAAAGGGTGACTCAATCACGGTGCCTGTGTTCAGGGCTACTTGGCAGGGTAGTGACCGGATACCTGGGTGGGTGAGGTAGGGAGATGGGAAACATGTGCACACGTGTGGGGGGAAGACGAAGGGAAGGGGAGGTATGTGGGAGGGCTTGTGGCTGGCAGCTGCCAAGCTGGTCAGCTAGCATGGTGGGGAGGGTAGTTGGTTGGGGTGTGCAGAGTGCAGGGTTCAGGTCCAGCGCAGCGTGGGTTTTTTTTTTTTTTTGTGCCCGCAGGTGGCTTGTTTTCTTTTTAAAGCATTTCACCCCCCCCAACATGCACCCCCCTGGAGTTGAGAATCCTTACGTAGGGTGGTGCGGGGGGCACAACCCCCAGCATAAATGTAGATTCTGTCACTGCCTTGCAGTTCGCCATGAGTGTACATCACTGTAATTCATTTTCAGTGATGTACGCTCACCCGAACTGCGATCACTGTTACCACATAGAACCCTTTATAGGACAGTGGTTGTAGTAAAACCAGGACCATCTTGTAAATAAGCATCACTCAATAGAGCTTTTTCCAGGTAAAATACACACACAAACACACACACACACACAAACGCACTCTGCTGGTTTCATACTTTCTGAGCTTGCACACACGGCGCGCACACACACACACACACACACACACACTTTGACATCCATTTTCAGGGAGACAATAAGCACTTGACAATTTATAGCCACGTTCCATTCCTAGGGAAAGGCTGATTTACACACAACTAGGATTTCAGACTTTTTTTTTATTTCTGAATACTAATACCAGTTCTAACCTATGTGTTTAAAGTGAGTTCTTTGCAAAGTCTGTCACTGTCTAATAAAGAGCTCTGCATAACTTGAAATCTTAAATTCTTTAAATCTCTTAAATCTTGAATTTGTTTTGTGTGCCAGTGGGGAAAGGGCACATAGCAATTACTCAGTCCAATTCAGTGAGCTCTTCTGACCTTGGCTCTTGCTGACTTCCAGTGAATGTGTGTGGTGTATGCCAGACTTAAGACAACATGCAGATTTAAGATAACAGGCTAGTAAATCCTGTATCAGATGTGGGGGGTCAAAATGTACATTCTGACCCTTACTTTTGAAAGTGAGGGGTCAGATGACCCCTTTGACTCCCTGTGTCCATTGTCTATGATTAGAACACTGATGTTTACAGATGCTTCCGTTTTTTCTCTTATGTTAGTGAGGAAACCATACTTCAGTAAAGCTGTCCAGTAAAATATTTAGCAGTTTTTGTTATTAGTAAATACTAGTCCTACACATATGTCGCAGTTAAATTAAAAAAAATGAAATATTTACTAAGTGGTCCTAATCTGTCATGTAAGAATCTCACTGCCACTGCTGCAGCAGGCTGCTCCTACTGTCTCTGCTGGCAATCACACTCTCACCCCCAGCAGTTCTTAATATAAGATATACTTAAACAACTTCTGTTATTATTTTTTTTTTCTTATATTTATACCGGCAGGCTCCCTTCCATTAGATAAGATGGGGCAGGGGACAGAGGTACTTACACTTGCTTGCAAAGCCCACTCATTTGGTCATGGAATAGGAAGGGCTGCTTGGTGCTGTACGTCTCCTAGCAGTACTCCTACATTGCTTAAAAAGAAAAAGACAGTTTCATATTGCAGCACTATCAACAGCTGCTTGCTCTCCCATCTCAGGCTGACAAAAAATGCCAGTGTCTCATCCAGCTCAATACACATTCTGGGGGATAGGGTCTACTGCCTGTCAACAATCTCAAAAGATAGTAAAGGACAAGACTATAATGAAATTTTCTAGCTGGTGGAAGAACAGTTTTATCACAAATTCTGACAATAATAGCTGTTTTTAGACATATAAATATGGTTTTGGTAACATTAAAAACTAAAAAAACTAATATATAGACCATTTTATAAGTGTGATTAGACACTCAGGGGCTATGCATTGAACAGATCTGATCACACTTTCAGGGGCTGAAGGCACTCAGCCTGTTGCCTTAATACCTTACTACACCACAAGTGTGCAGTCAGATCTATTCAATACTCACCCCGACATGTCTTATTGCTTTTTTGGAGCATACGAGTCACAGTTCTGGGCTCTAAATGCTGAGTGAGTCAGTCAGTCAATCAGTCAGTGTGGGTCATCTATGTTGGTCCAGTCATCAAGTTATAAACATGATATATGTTCTGAGACATCAGTGAGCACACTGACTGCCTGCAAGGACAAGATGTCACTAAAACATGGATGAAATATCCCTTAGTCACTGTGAAATCGAAAAGGGAAAGCTTTTCTCTTTATATGTCTTTGGGGAAACAATGTTTATGAGAAAGGCAGGGTTTTCAGTAAGTAGTGGAGTGGTTCTGCTTGTTCTGTAAAGGCACATGGCCTGCTTCCTTGTTTATTTATCCCCTTCCCACTGAGGAGAAAAAATCCTATTTTTATAAGGAAAGACATAGTAGTGGCTGTCCAGCCAGCTTAGAAAAAAAATGTATTTATTTATTTTTTTATTTACTGGGTAGGTGCACTAGCCATAGCAATGACTATTTTCAGGCACAACCCGGGAGGGTACTGAGCAACAACAGGAAGCAATTTACAGTACACAGTGGACAAGAGCAGAGCATATGAACAATGTCAGCAGGAGAAAAAACAACAAAACAAGGTAAAATACATAACAGTGTGAAAAGTACAGCAAAAATACTAGCAGCTATACACCAAAAAACTAGGAGTATATTGCAGAAAATAGGGGAGGATAATACAACGATGACTGTAATCTATATAGTAGTCAATACAGGATAGGTGTGGTAGAAAATATAGGGAATGGATAGGAGTAGGGAAGCTAGAGAAGAGGGTGGGATACAGCAGAAATTGGGACAAGATAAGAGGGAAGAATCAGTTGGAGAAGGGTTAATAAGAGCAGGTAGGAAGCAAGTGCAGAGCGTTAAGTGGGGTGATCGGAAATGGCCAGGGGAGCGAGGGTTAGGAAAAGATATGCAAGCTAGGGTGGTTTGAAACAAGAGCATAAACTGGAAGTGGTGAAATGATTATGTAGTGCCTTCTTGAAAGAGGCATGGGATGAGGCACAGCATAAATTTAGTGGGAGAGAGTTCCAGTACTGGGGGGGGCGCGTGACAGGCAAATGCACATGCACCTTTGGAGGTATTGTGTCTGGGGATGTGGACAAGGGCATTGTCCATTGATTGCAGGCCATAGCAGGATGTCTGGTTTAGGAAGGGTGTCACCAGGGGCTTAGGTATTTGTGATTTGATAACGTTATCAATGGTAGAGCCATATGCGTATTACCATGATGCTTGTGGAAGGAGCAATCCCAGATCAGAGCAAAGGAGGCAGTGGTGTTTCAACCAGTGAGAGGAGGATGCATATTGACAGATGTTGTTGTAGGTAAAAGCCCATTTCCTAAGGCTTGATTTCCCACAGAAGCATATGTTGCAACAGCGTAAGTGAAGGTTGGTAGGAGTAAGCCTCATGTTATGGCAAATCTTGCTGCGGGGGTGAGCACATAGCTGGTTCAGTAGGCAATACCGAGTTTCATGTTGACCAGCTTGCAGGTCTGTTATATATGGAGGCTGAAGTTAAGTAACGGGTCAAGTGTTATACCTAGATATTTAAACTAAATATTTAAACATGCTGGAGGCAATACCACAGTAACTACTATGTACAACACTAAACTTGATGGGAAATCTAGAGTACTGCCAAAACATATGTAAGTTCCCAAATTCTGCTCTTTTTAGTGTTTCTGTGCATATTTTATCATTCTAACTTCAGATACTGAACACCATTTACATGCCTAGTGTGCTTACCTAGTTAACAAACACTAAATAAATTATTGATTGCTTTTTTGCGCTGGTGGCAATATAATATGAGCTGTATTGTGATGTTGTCAGTCTTGAAAAAGCAGAGGAGGAGTGAAAATGTTTGACTGCTTTTGTGAAAGTGTCACTGGCTCACTGCTGTTTCACTAAATAAAGAAGTTTTTCATCCTGCAGCACACCAGTACAGTTGCTTCTGCTGTCTGGGGCTGAGTATCCTAGCATCTTTCTGTGAGTATGTACTGTTTAGAAACAGTGGTTTGTGAAGCTGCTGAAATTTGCTTTGTGAAACAATCAGCACATTTTGGCAAATTTGGGGAGTTAAGGACTGCAGTTTGTGTTGCTATTCACCAGGCATATTGGCCAAATTCTGACAGTGAATGGCCAATTCGCCAAGTGAATAACAATGCAAATTCTGTACTACACTCTCTTTCCAACCCAAAGAACACCCCTGTCCCCTCAAAAAAAGTATGAAACCATGGTACCACTCCCACCATCCTTCTGGCACCCTCCTCTCACCCTGCTCTGGTGAAATTCTGCTCGATGGGCCCTGCATGCAAAAAGTAATCCTTTCCCACCACCTGCCCACCAAACACACTACCTGCCTCCTTCCACCTGAGTCACACTGTCTTTATTAATTCCAGCACAGAACCAGTCCCCTTGACCCCCATCTAATCCCACTCTGGTCCCCACCACCACCATCCTTCCCCCAACCAGCACTCACATATCAACCTGGAATAAAGAAATGGTCCCCCAGTGCAGGGCATCTGCTTTGTTCAGTGTCTGGGAATAAATGAATGATGATGTCTTTGCTCCTAGTAAAACCCAGTTGGTTGAATTTTCAGCCAGTCAGGTTTTACTAGGAGCACAGACATCACTATGTATTCATTCTCACCATTATGAGAAGAACACTGAGCAAAGTAGATGCCAAGCCTGATCTAACTACAACCTCACAGGTAGTCAGGCAGCTTCCACAAGGAATCTTCTGCCTTGGATGCTAGTTGTTAGACTCAAGGCCACTAAAACTGAGAAAGAGCATCTGCTATCCAGTTATTCACTCCAGTGATGTGTCTGTCCTTTAAATGTACATTCAGCTTCAGGAATTTCAGCACAAAAACCCTGAACATGCAGAGCAGACAGGTGCAGCTCACTGTCTGTCTATTGATTACCACCCCGAGATTAATTGGCCAGAACATGATCCCTTTGTCCCTGAGTTTTTCTCCCCACACCTCCAATAAGACCCTTTTGAGAAAGAATTCCAGAAATGTCTAAGACCACTTTGAGAAAGAAGTAGAGGAATGTCAGCTTCTTGGTTATGCCCTCTCATGCCATGTCTCAGGTCATGAGGCTGCACACCATTCCTCTTGACAATAAATCCTGAAACCATTTCCACCTGATGCAGCTGTAAAGAATGTTATCTGCCAGTTCAACAGCATCAGATCCTGCCTCATGGCCATTCCGTTGAATTGACCCAGAAATTCCACCCACACTGCCAGATCCTCCCTCATGTCTGTCATGATTCTAATAAAATCATGGGGGGTCTTTTATCCCAGAAAATGGCCTTTCCAAGGCAACTACAGGAGGGAAGTCTGATAGGAATCACTTGACATCTAAAATGTATGTGACTATGTAGGACCTGAATCTTCTGGAGAGTGATGTTATTGGCCAGGCTGATTTCTCCAGCCAGCTGGTTGCCAAGACACCCCACACATGGAGTCCAGTTCAATCCCTATACGGGTGGTAGTAGTAATAGTAATAGTAGTAGTAGTACATTTTCTTTCTAATGGCACCCTTGCCCAGAGGCTCAGGTGCCTTACAAACAATAAAGTGCAGGAGTGACAGTTAAATACATAAATAAAACACATCAATTAAATCAGGCAGTTAAAACAAATGCAATCTGGAGACAGTATATCAGTACCCAAAAGTTTGGCTAAAAATATACATTTCAAACCCTTCTTGAAGGTCTCCACTGAGGGATCATGTCCGAGGCCCCCAGGACAGCATTCCAAAATACCTGGCCAGCCACCTCAAAGGCCCAGTTACCCAATCTTTTTAACCAGTCTCATGGTACTGCTAAGCAACCAACTTCAGTGGAGCAAACAGAGTGTGAGGGCAAATAAGGATGCAGGAAGTCTAACAGGTAGCCAGGTACCAACCCATGCAGGGCAAGCATTCAGGGTTTAATACTCTGTTTTTATTTCTGATGTTTTAGTAAGTTTTTTATGTCAGCACTAATTATTTCCTCATTTGCCTGTATTTTGTACAGCACTCTGAGCCTCAAGGAAATGTCACTTTAGAAATAAAGCCTTGCTTGCTTGCTTATAGGTTAGTAAACTAACTTTAAAGGAGATACAACTCTTAACCAGCAGCCAGTGTAGTTCACGCAGCACCAGGGATATGTAACACGTCCTTGGAAGGAAGAATTACCTGTCTACCAGGGTCCAATGTCATAATGCTGTCTTGACCAGATATACATCCTCCACATTTAATTCTGTGTCATGTACTGAGGAAACAAGGTAAGTGTGCTTAATATAGTTCAGTGTGTTTTGAACTTTTATTGATAAATTGGTAATTTATTAATATTTTAACCCCGCATTTTCAACATGGCCCTTTGGGGGCCCTATATCATGAACAACGTGGGTGAAAGGTTTTAAATCTGGTGCAAAAGGTGATTTCACAGCCAGCCCACCAGTAGCTCTACTGCTTGCAACACTGGAAAACTAGGTTTGAGAATGAGCCTGCATCATCGGAGGGCCAGCCATGGGGAGGATGGCTAAGCATCCCATGAGCAATCACCTCCTTAGGGATGGGAAGGAGTTGGATTCTGCTGCAACACTGCTTCCTGGGTGACCACAGGTGGTGCTGCAAGTTGGAGCCATTGACTGAGGAAGGGGGAGGGATGTCGGAGGCATGACATGCTGTATTGACCAGGGACTTCCTGATGTCCAAGGGCAGAAAATCTTAAATGCGTCCTGGCCATGCAGGATGCTGTCTGCCACCTGCTGCAGTCCCTGCACTGCTGACAGGGTCCTCTGCTCAAAGTCCAACACTATAACTCTGCCAGGGGGAGCAAGAACCTGGCCCCCAAGCAACCTTTCTGATGGGGGAGGGTTATTCATGGGTGACCATGGAGTACAGCTGAGTCCCATAGATGGAGGATGACCGGGCTGGACAGAGGACTGATGGGCCAGTTGAGCTGCCAGGGGAAATGTACAGTAAATTCACCCAAAAAAAAAAAAAAAAGATAATTTTGCAGTCACTCCATGAAATCACCGTTTGGTGGGATTCAAAAATTTTCACCTACCAGGTCCATGAGGTGGGGTTGTAAGAAGACTATGTTGAATATTTGGGCTCAAAATATAAAAAAAAAAAACACAAAAAAAAACTGATAAAGGTATGCTGAAATTATTTCAAGGCTTGCTCATAACTGTCAATATTCTGACCACAGATTTTTAGCATAGCCATTTTTTACACCACCTCATGAATGTAATAGGTGTCATTTTTTTCAGATCTTGGCCAAAACATGTTTAGCACGTCTGGCATGAAATGATGTTTTGGACTGAATTTTATAAATGACACCTACTGTGTTCAAAAGGGGGGATCATTAAAAGATAAAGTTGAAAATTTGGGGTCAAAATATCACAAAAACAAATTATGAAGTAACATTGTTTGCAGATATGGCCGTTGGCCCAGTGGGTGCCATGTTACCATCCCTTGTTGCTGACCTGAGTTCAGGTGCAAGTTCAGGTGCAAGCTCAGTGAGCCAGCTGGATGGTCTGAGGCTGGAGAGGGGAGGCAATGCTACATGCAGCACTGGCCCCAGGTTGGGCAGGGACAGAGCAGTGCTCTGGTGCAAAGAAGACTCCTTGTGGAAGGTGGGGAGCCTTCTCTTGCAAGGGGTTGATATGCATGTCATGGTCTGATGGGCCTATGTACTGCATCAGAACAAGTGGTGTGGCAAGAAAAATGGGGAAAAGAGCAGCTGGCAGGGTTGGACTGCCTCAGGCCCACACAATCAGTAGACCCTCTACTGCTGCCAGCTGCCTAACCCTGTTTATTATATCTTAGGGAAATACCATGTGCCCATGGTACCCCCAAAAAAGATTTCCCCCATTGCAGTCATATGAGGGGGAGGGACCTTCACCTTCCCTTGACTCTCCACAAGTTTGGCAGTCCATTGCCCTGTCACTGTTGCAGGGTATGCAAAAAGTGTGGGCTTCATCCTACTCTAGTGGCAGTCAATGAGCAGTTCAAATTGCCACCCCTGAGAGGAGAGTTGTCCCAGGGGCTCTGAATTTTGTCCATATACCCCACACTGGCCTCCAAGAGCAACCAAAGTCTCTTCCCTGCTATGGTACCAGCATCTACCCTCCTGACCAACCTGCTTTAACCCCCCCAAAATAACTACAATCCCTTCCCACCCAAAAAAGCTGATTTGTATTTTTACTACTCATACTAACCCATTTTCCACTTTATGTCTTCAGTTCAAGTGGAACAATGAAGATGGCGCAAAAGGATGGAAGCCTGACATTGGAGGACACATACCACATGTATCAGATAAGTATTGTTTTATGTTTTGAGTACCTTGTTTGTCCCATTTAGTTACTAAAGAGCTGCAGATCCTTTGTGAGCCTCTTGCTGTTCTTATTTACCAGGCATGACAGGATGCTCCTTCAAGTAGTCCATCCCACAATCTCCAGGACCCAGGTAAGAAATCATTATTATTAGTACTATAGCTATGCTAGGATGGTTTGCAAATATATGAATATGCCAGCTGAAAAAGCCTTATGGTCTGTCTAGTCTGTAGGTCCCCCCCATGTCTACAGCAGGACTTTCCCCCATCCTCAAATCCCCCATGACCCCCCCCTCGAGTCACCTCTCCCCTCCTATCCACCTCTAGCACAACTGTTCCCTTTATTCTGCCCATTCACCTCTCCCCTCCATCTCATGCAGCTGTTCCCTTTACTCTGTCCCATCCTCAGTCCTGCCATAACTGCCCCTAGACATACTTCCTGTAAGGCCTGCTCTTTTTTAAACAATAGTGTAATGGTGCAACTAGAAGTATTCAGACTCTGGCTTGATTCTCAAAAGATTTAGAATGCTGCAAGCCCCGGGTGTATCGAACACATGGTGCATGGGACTTGCACCATTCTCTAGCCAGCAATTGGAATTCTCAATCCTGTGTGCCACTTGCCCCAAGTTAGACCAGCTTTTTCTGGGCTAACTTTGCCAACCATTTTATGGGGTATGCTCAAATACTGTATGTAGTGCAAGCCATCATAAAAGGTTAAAGTGTCATAAATGCACACAACATTTTAGAATCGGCACAAGGTGCACCAGTGTGTCTGGTGCAGTGCAGGGTTTGATGCAGGGCTTGTGCAAGCCCTGTGTCAACCTTCAAGAATCAAGCTGTCTGTGTTCTTTCACTTGTTAATTGGTTGGTGAAGTAAGGCAAGAAATATCTCCACTGTTCCATTAATTTCATTTTATATAGGTCCCAAAAGGACCTGTGTCAATCAGGATACAATTCCAATATCACAAAAAGGGGAATTCATTGCCGAACAAAAATCTATATTAATGCATACATTAGGGTCTAAGAACACAAATCGCACAAAGTAGGGAATCAATCCATCTTGGCAAATCAGTGGTAGAGTATTCCTTGGTGTTATCAACCCGAATGCCCACACCCTTCCCTGAGCAAACAAGGTCAGATGTGATCTCTTTTCTTCATACAGGGGCCTGCAGGGCCCTCCATGAAGAAAACTACAACAGATTGTGTTGGCAGCATATGGCGAGACATACAGTACCTTTCTACCTTTGAAGACTGTATCACTATGAGGCACTGCCTTGGAGGTGTACCTTGTACTTCAGACAGGAGGCTACTGGCTGGGGTAGGGGCGAGCTTTAGGGTTGACATTCCCAAGGAAGACCCCCCACCACTGATTCACCAGGACTTCAAAGACACAAAACCATAATGTATTTTCCATTTGCTGCTTGGGAGGTGGATTTGGGGAGTTAAAATGTTCAACTCCTGGCTTAAAGGTGTTTTTGTGCACGGACTACAAAAAAAACTTTCCCTATGCAAAAGCACATTTTGGGCAGGAGTTGATAAATGACAGCTGTCTCATTCATAAGGTACTGTAAAGAAATGGCTATGTTGAAAATTTGAGGTACACATATTGACTATTACTGAACTTGTGTGATAAAGGAAGTATATATCATCATGTTTGAAGAGGGTAGCAGTACACAGCAGGGGCGATGCATGCTATACAGCTGACTGTGGTGTCAGGTTCTTTGCAACCACAGGGCTTCCCAGAATCAAACTGTCAACAAACATTACAATAGCTCCTCACACATATGGGCACTCAAAAATGGCAGGTAACTGTTTGTAAATGAATTTGCCACTTGTATGGGAGAAGGAAACATGGAGTGTGGGACAGACAGCAATACACATAAAGGGTTTATGTGTGAATAATATATCAGAGTAGGAGTGAACATTGCTGTAGGTGAAGTAGCTGCCATAAAATCAATAGCCACAGCACAGTGATACAGTCCAATATTTAGCACATGTACAGTCATTCAGGCAATTGCTATGGAACACCACATTCATTTCAAAAAAAAAATAATGTTCTGTCCTGTGATGAAGTAATGTTGTAATGTGCTCATATATATGGTATTACAGTTGACAGTATGTCACTTTACAAGAGAATGTGTCACTTATACAAATCAGCAGTATGACAGAAAAAAAAGGCAAGCAAGGGGTTTGAAAGCTGCTGCATTTTAACAAGGTAAATCTAAATGAATAACAATTACAATTCATCTACTGGCACTTCTGACTCCTCAGCAATCCATTTGCTGTCAGATGTAAAGCGGTCACATTCCTGGGCTGCATTGGCAGTAGCACTACCATTGGAAATTACAGGCTTAAAAGAGTACGGCTCTACTGCTGACCTCCTCCCCAAAAAAAGGTTGTGCAATTCCTCATACTCAAAGTTTGTTGGTAAATACAGTTATAAGAAAACACACTAATGCAAAGAATATATTATTTCTTAATGAACTGAAACCCTTACTGATAAACAACCAGTAGAAAAGGGAAGTGGGGGTTCAGTATTCTGCCCTGCCTGGCCGGACCCACTATCAGCTGTATGAAGTGTATAAGCATAGGACTGCAGTTCTCTGTGTATAGGGCTCATGCTTATCAGCAGTAGCAAGCAAAGCAGGCTGGTCCATTGGAGATGTTTACAGAGCTCACAAAAATTAACTCTGACTGCTTTCCAGCGGTAAGCACATCATCAGGGAGAACTACCATAGAAAAATATGCCACCACTTATAGTGATGTGGCTTAAAGTGTCAGGTGATAGTAATGTGCAAACAAATTAAAACATATAGATAAAAACAGTGTTAGTAGACATGACAGTAGCATCCAATTAATATACAAGAAACAGAAGTTCAAGTTTTTTCCCTGAGTCAGCTCCCATCAAGACAGCATCTGACATCAATGAAGGACTGACATCTTGTATGCAAGCTTGTGTCAGTCTGGAGAATGTACTGCAAGCTCTGTACAGAGGAACAGTATTGCAATAACAGAGACCTGATGATTGACTTGGATTTATATCCAAGTTATTGTGAGATTTTAAGTTTTAGTCTTGTTTCCAATGGAGCTTTCAAGTGGCTGTGCTGTCAAAAAAAGCTGATCAGACTTAAATCAAACATCTGATCCTCCTTCATATTTTAAACTATGTTTTTCCATTTTTTTATTTTATTTTACTTTTTTTCCTGGATTTGCTCATCTGCTTCCATTTACACTACCCAGTGCAATTTTGTTATCATTCAAACATTGTGAAGTCTAGACTAAGTGTCTCACAGCTGATTAACAAATAGGAATGATCTTTTCCTGGTTCTTTTATTATTTTTACGTTCGCTTGCGCGCATGTGCAAGGAACGTTTTGGGAGAGTAGCACACTTGGAGGTGTGCCTCTCCCACCCAATGCACTGCTCCCTTGAGCAGGCGTGGCGGTCCTCCACCAATGGGTGCAGGAGCTCAGTATGACAGCGGTGTTCCTCTGCTTCAAAGGAAAGCACCGCTGCCATACTGAGCGCCACCCCCCGCGTCAACGCCCCCACCAAGCTTTGGTGCCACGCTGGGAGCTCACCCCAGCGTGGCAAATGTTGCTTGCCAACGGAGCCCAATCCCTGTCGGCTCCGCCCCTCCAAGCCATCCTGCTGCCATGGGAGCCCACCCCAGTGTGGCAAACAAGTCCTTTGGTTTGCCCGGCGGGGGTGCTTGTCCCCGTCAGCTCCTCCCACCCCCTGTGGTTTGCCGGCGGGGGTGCCCAATCACCTGTCGAGCTTCATGGCCCCCCAGCCATCTTTCTGCCATGCTGGGAGCCCACCCCAGCATGGCAAACGTCCATGTAGTCTTTTTTATTTTTAACCTGTAAAACAAAAACAGTCCAGCGCGTCTCTCAGCCCCACAACCCGCACCCACCCTGCGCACCCAGCCTCCCCACACCTCCCACCCCATACTGACCTCCGGACTCGTGCGATGATCTTCGGTGGACGAGAACATGTCTACTCTTCAAAGCCGACCGCGAACTGAGGAAATGCCGGTAAGCTGTATAATGGGCTACATAGGGGGTTTCAACTTTATTGCATATCTCAGTCATTGTTTGGAATTTTTGCACCAAATTTTCAACATGGGGTTTTTGGGATGCCTTCTCATGAATGATGTCACTGTCGTGGCTTTACTCAGGCCCAAAGGGTGATTTCGCAGGCACTGCGCAGTCACTGCGTGAAATCACCCTTCAGACTTGAAAAACACCATGACAGTCACACCATTCATGAGAAGATCAAAAACCTATGTTAAAATGTGTACAAAATCCAAAATGACTGTTTAAGCATCGTTGCGCAGTTCTACGCACGCTGTGACGTTTGCAAATTTTCAATATTTGCACTCCAGATTTTCAACATTGCCATTTTACCACACCTCCTCATGAGCAGTACAGCTGTAATTTTTCACATCCTGCCCAGCACGTCTTTCCGGCCCTTGTAGTGCACAATGGCACAGTCGGTGTGAGAAATCAATGTATGGGACACAGTAAAGAAAATCACAGTGACACTGTTCATTAGCAGAGGTTTTTAAAATGGCAATGTTGAAAATTTGGTGAAAAAAATCCTACAAATGACTGTTTTACGAGCGTGCGTTGCACAGTTCCCATGCACGCTCGTAGGTTTGTGAATTTTCAATATTTCCACTCCAGATTTTCAACATTGCCATTTTACCGCTCTTCCTTATGAGCAGTACAGCTGTCATTTTTCACATCCTGCCCAAAACGTGTTTCCGCCTATGTAGCGCACAATGGGGGTAACAACAAGGTCATGCTGACAATTTATTGTGCAAATACCAACAATCGCACAGGGCATTAGGGTAAAGCACCATACATGCCAAACACCACTGCAAATACCTGCAAGCGAACGTTCAGCATTGACAAATGCTTGTTAGTTATGTCACAGACAACTTGATTCACTTCAGTGCTGATGGTGGCTTATTTTCAGATAGGGCACTGAATTGTTTCTGCATGTATTTGTTGATGAATGGGATGGGACGGTTGGAATATGTACCACCTAGACCACAAGCTAGATAAAACAGAGTTGCATTCGATACATGTCTAAATAAGGACACATATGTACTGTAGTATCTCAATAATGAATAATGTGTGATTTATTTGTTTTCAATCTGAACATATTCTTAAAAATATCTTGTAAATGTGAGGCAACGTGCATGAATTTTTCATTCCCTCTGCCATTGCCTGGTGGTGTAACCCAACTTCAACTGTATGCATATAGCTCAAATTAAACAAATGAGTTGGCAACTGCAGTAAGCAGAATGTTGGAATGTGTAAACTGGATCCCATGTGTGCCTAGTTTTGTATCGGGAAGAGGAGTGTACAGGAAACATTCTAGTGGACTCAACCACAAGTTTGAAAAGCAAGCAGTTTAAAAAGGACAGCATGCAAAACATCAATTTTCAGCAAAGACTGTGTGCAGTGAGAGTAAAATATGCACACATCTGACAGTCATGCCGTGCTGACATATTAAGGGATGCACAACCTTTTATATTATTTGTGAGAGATGTTGGGAAAAGATGCAGATCAAGCAATAAAAAAATGTAACTAAATTGAAATCTCAGGTCATTAGAGTGTTTCACTCACACTTTCTTCCCACTACAGAACTGGACATCCACCAGATCCAGTTTACACATTCTGACAGCTAAATGTTTTCATGATATTAGGGAAGTCATGTGCCTGCTGGTAAAATGGGCAGACTGGATGGACCTTGCGGTCCTTTTCTGCCGTCAACTTCTATATTTCTACATTTCAGTTTCATCTGCACAGTATGTATACAGTTTTAGTTGGGGAAGTGGGATAATGGAAGAGTGTAATTGCTAAATACCAGATTATTCTTTATGAATGGGAATGTTAAAATGATCCATATGAACTCTTAGCATTCATTAATGATCCCTCATTTTGTACTAGAAGACTTGACAATCTATATGGCTGTCCTTACAAGGTGTGGCTTGCCCTTCACTCCCCAGATGCATTCCATATTCTTTTTTAATGGCATGCCTTATTGTAATCTGGAAACTACTTAAAAAGGATTTTGTACCTTACATCACAAATGTTGCACTTCATTCTAAAATTGAAATTTTCTCTAGGTGGCATGCACATGATCATGTATAAAAATGGCACTTAGTCTAGTAACTAAAAACAGACCAACCCACACTACATGATGTCTGGTTAGCCTCCTTTCGCAGCTATGGCACAGGATATTCCTTGTGTCCATGGCAAACAAACTGCTAATCTTTCATGCACACTGCAGGTGTTTACTCTGCTAGGACTTTCAATGTGAAAGGGCTCTGGATTTGTTTATTTCATACACTATGCTTTTTTAGGATGAAAACCCCTCAATACCACCACCAGTGCTTAGTAACCCGATATTTCACTTGGAGGCAGCTGAGCATATAGCCAGAGCAATTCCAGCTTGAAACGGACAGAATGATCAATGTAAACAGACTTTTATTATGTGTGTATGAAGACAGCAGTATTGAGTTTGGTCCATAAGTACAACTCAAAACAGCCTGATGCCTGGAAAAAAAAAAACTAAGGAAAATAGGGGCACATATCATTTATTTTTCAAGACTAACTATAATTACTCTCCAGTAATATGAAGATTACTATAAGATTGATACACTCCTCATTTGTGTTGTCAACCATTATATATAACTGCAAGCACAGCCTACAGCATGCGTTTGCCAGTGTTGAGGAGTGGTTCGTTGGACACAAGCTAGTCCTAAACCACAAAAAAACAAAATCTATGCTCTTCACTAGTCCGCAGAACAAGAAAAGACAAGCTCCACTTACTATCAACACTTCCCTTGGAATCACCCTTGAACAAGTGGCTATCTTTAAACATCTTGGAATCACATTTGATCAAGGCCTTGTCTTTGCATCACATATTGATGGTGTTTCCAAAACTATTAATCAGCGGCTGGGATACTCTACCGTAACAGACAACTTTTCACCCATCCAGCGCTGAAGCTAGCTATTCAATCCTCAATCATCTCAGTCATCGACTACAGCTTAATTATTTATGGGTCCGCCCCTCCAAGCGCACTGAAATGGGTCACAACCTCCCTAAACAAGGCATATCGGCTGCTTACAGGTGCTCATTGACTTACTCATACCTGTGAACTCTATGCTGATACTGGGTGGTTACAACTATCAAACCGTTTAAAGTTCTTCACCTGCCTAATGGCCAAGAAATCCATCATGGGCCTCACCCCATCCTCCATTCAAGACCTGCTATGCCAGAACTCAAGTGTACGATCCACCAGAAGATCAGAAACCCAGCTTCTACAGGTCCCCCACTGTCGGACCACACATGGTCAATGATCATTTGCCTATCGTGCCCCCAACTGGCTAAATACTCTCAGCACCTCTATTACCTCCTCTAACTCATTAGGTGCTTTTAAATCTAGACTATTCTCTCACCTATCCACTTCAAACTCCTGTTTAATCTCCTAATCTATTCTCACTCCTCCTTCCTTGCTCTCTTACTTGACAAAGGCCTACTAGTGGATCCTCATCTCCTACAATTGGTCTGCTCCTTCCTCCTACCCCACTTCCTCTTTTTCTTACTTACACTGCCTAACTTACCTCCCTTACCTATCGTCCCTCCCCACTTGTTTTCTATATAGTGAAAGTGCTTAAGTGATTTATCTGCTGTTCATAAATGTCATTAGATTTAGCTATTTTTTTTTCTTTTTTGTTTTGTCTCTGTCTATTTCCACAATGTTACCTACTTGTGCAACCCTGTACCCCTATTTGTTTGTAACTGATTTTGACGTGGAACCTTTGTAAAAGAGCCTTGGCTCAAAGGTATTAATTCCTAGATTTTACAATAAACAATAAACAAAGAATACTATAAGCATGCTAATCTCATTGTTGTACACAGCTACTCCTCTCTCTCTCATATAAGTAGTGATTGCCCAGAAATGGAAAAATGGATATTACACTTCATGATATTGAAATAGCAGAGAGGACAGAGGGGGGAGCATGTTGCATTTTAGACTTAACTTTTCTCGGCCCACTCCAATTTCTAGCAATCACGATATGCCCATAGTTTCAATAAAAAAATAAATAAAAGAAAATGGCATGGACAATTTGAAAAGTAAAACAGCCAGACCTACTCCTGTGCTCAACTACTGTTCACTTTACATGTGGTTATATGGTGGCAGCAATACAAAATTTGAAAAAAATGTTCACGTCAAACCTTGTGGGATCTTTCAGATATTTTAGATCAGTACGATACTTCAGAAAAAAACAGCTCTTTTTGCATATTATAGCAGTCTGACATCATATCAGTATAAGTTAAGTTGCAGCCAAACTGAAAAATTCATTAAATACAAGGATTTGCATAAATAAGTATTACAAAATGTTTAAAACTTTCTTGTATTATATTATGATATTTAGTGATAAAGCCAAATGGCCATGATGACCTCAGGTTCCTTTTAGATACAGATTAAATAAATATGTAACTCTGCAATTGCATAACCTTTTGTATTGCAGTAATTCAGTAAAATCCTCAGCATATGAATTACTTAACCAGGGATATGCTGAATTTTAGGGCAAACTGGACCTGATTACTATGGTAAGGTTTTTGTATAATTCCCAAAAGAGCACAGTCCTATTCTGCCTTACGCAGAAATAAACATGAGAATGGAAAAAGCACGGGATTAGATGGAGGTAGAGTATGTCTTTACACTCAACATGAGATCGCATAAATATTCATTCAAAACATTAGATAAATAAGCAGCATCCATGGAATCAGAGAAGTTGTTTTGATTTTTTTAAATGCAAAGTTTAACTTCTGAAGCTAGGTACCAGGAAATGGAACAGGTTACTGGAGCAACTACAGTGTAAAAAAAAATTCTACATGAGATCAACAGTGTGGAATACTCAGATTTGTTCACATGAAGCAGGAGTTCATACTTCAAGGTGCACAATTACAGGTTCGTGGGAGGGGGCAATTTGGTGCATAATATGAGGAAGTATTTATTCAGTGAATGGGTGGTGGGCAAATGGAATTGTTTGCCTAGCAGTTTGGTCAACTCTAAATCTGTAATAAAGTTCAAGGCTGGATGAACAGATCAAGGGCAAGAGGGGGCATGGACTGGGAATATGATCCTACAGTGGGAGCATCATCAGGTTGTTCTGTGAAGATATGGCTTGCAACACATATCAGCTAGGGGTTTCGGGTGACTAGAAGGACTGCATGTCGTTTTTTACCTGTACATTTCTCTATGTCTACATAATTATTACCATATGTATATGACATTATAATTTAAGGAATTTATATAATCTAAGTATGTGCAAGTTAGATAGACAGATAGATAGGAAGACAGACAGACAGATACATAGGCATAGATATTCCATTGAAATTATTCCACAGTACAGTATTACTTAAATTGTCTTGAAATATTAGCTATGTGATCTCAGTCTTGTGTGGCCTCATATGCTTTGAAGCCAACATCTGGCCTGGAGTGACTGGTGCAATAACATGTTGCAGGGAGTTGACTGAGGATTATATTCCAATTTACTGCCTTTCAATATATTGTATGCCCACCATCCAAGCATATGGCCATCTAAAAAAGCTAAGAAATGTAAAGCATAGTTCTATAGATTACAGATTAGAAACTAATAGTTCCTCCACCCATACTAATGCAAGATATTCATTAAGAAGCATGTTATGTCTCGTCTGGGTTTCCCTAGCTAACTCTGGGAATGTGTGTCTTTTGAAACTGAAGGTAGCATAATACTTTTAGCTTGACTAGCCTCATACTGCAGTTATGACTGTAATTCCTTCATGGTTATGCCAACAGTTAAAAGATTATAAAAAGTTGCAGGCTGTCTTGGCCACCAACTTTGATTAACTTTACAACATTTGAATGCAAAGACACAGGTGACTTTCCGTTCAAATGTATTTATGTCATATGTTTAATAAGTTGCAGTTCCAAAATTATGATCAGATAAAAATGTTGCAGATTAGAGTCAGAACGAAAATTTTATTTTCACAAGGTTATCAGAAGTAGTGGTTGGAATAACTTTAGCCTAGAGTAACTTTCTAGAAAACAGAATTTCAGTCTATAAATACATTGAATACCACAGGGTAAAACAATCATGATCACATGCATCTTCTTCACCTGACTTGTTGAATATCCAGTAAACACAGATTTTTATGTTGCAGAATATTCCCCAGAGTCACAAATGTATTCCTTAAAAAAATTATTCCCCTCTTTGCAGCTAAGACTCTGAGAGGGCCTTAGTGGAATCATTGTAAGATACTCCCATATTTTTTCCAACCTGTCCTCTGATCAGACAGTACAGTAATTCATACATGTTCTTAAATCCCTGCAAATTTTAATTTAACTCCCTCATCTGTTTTTTTTCAAGGGCAAATGCAGTTTCTGTAACCGTGATTTAACCATTTAAAAAAACAATGCAGCACAGAAATCCCTTGAAGGTGATGGGTTCTGCACAAATGTTACAACTCATTTGGGTAGTTTCCCAAAGTCAGGGAGAGCATGTACTGTGCAAACATGAACAGTTTTGAAAACTGAGACTGCAAGGTAACAATTAAGGCAAACATCTATTGGTTGCAAACATGTGAACACATACATCTTAATGCTTAACCAGATGATGATTTACTCAATGGTTTAAAATATAATGTTTTCACAGAATCATAAAATTATTTAATTATGTACTAAAATACATGAACTGGCACAGAAAATATAATTACTATCCAGCTAACATCTTTTGTGTTTAGGAGATGTATTGATACACGGTTTTTAAAATATTCCATTGACGAACTTCTCCCTATTTAACATACTGTTTTTATGTCAGTTCAGGAGTTTCTGATGTTAGTTCTAAGATTACAGAATTAGAATTGTAAAAGCATAAAAATGGATGCCACCATGAAAGAGTAATAATTTCAAATGTCTACATATGTGTACTGTATGTGTATTGTATGTGTGTTTATCTACAAATATACAGTACATATATACCTACCACTGTTTATAAAATGGGAGGAGGGGGAGAAGATCTGTGCCAAGATGTGAGTGGTCAGATATTTAATGTGCCTCAGCAGTTTTACAGTCATTAATGTATTACCGCTAACACATTACTTCATTAGTGTAACATCTTGCTAGCAATCCCCTTTCAGTTTAATCAGTAAACTGTTACTGGAACAGCTTACATAAAGAAAGAGGACTGAAATTTGTTAGAAGGAGATCTTTTCTTTCACTTCAAAGCTTTTTATACTGCACAGGCAGCATAGCTGAAAATCTCGATGAAAATAAGATAGCCTACCATCTTCCTTGCATGGTTGTAGAAGGACAACTAATTAAATGAAGTAGAGTGCACCCCCTGATATTTTAGGAAAGATTGTGCTTGATGATACTGTTTTTACAGTACTCTGATTGGGCAATTAACTTTAAAAAAATCATCTTGAAATATTAAGAACTTGCTTTGCAAAGCTGACATGCCTTCCTATTTTTGTGGAATGCAGTTTTAAGAGCGGACAATTGCATTTTGTCTGGTGTCCCTATATCTGAAAGTTGCATCTTGGTAAGAGGTACTGACAGTAAAATATATTTATTGATTTACTATGCATATCTATTATGTGTTTTTATTCTTTTCATTTTGTTTTGTTTACTGGTGTGTATGATGTCTAAAAGTCCTATATATTATGGTCATGGTCTCTTAATTTACAATAAAAGGCTGGGATATGCCTCTTTTAAACCTGAAGTGCTTAGCTTTACAGAAAGTATGATATGTTTAGCGCAGAATTGTCTAAGAATCACAAAAATGCTTGGCCACTTAGGAAGCCTTAGCATTTTGGGCTGCTTAATGGCAGGCAGTTAACACTTCTGCAAACAGCTGTCTGCTGACCCTGCCATTAACCTTTATGCTGCCCACAGAATTAGATTGCATAGCAAATCTGGACAGATATATCAGTCCACAGCATGGAAAAGATTAAGCAGGCCCCAACCTAAGGATTCATAAGCTGCCTGGTCCCATTCACACTTTTTTTGCTTTTAGTTGTAGGTGTTGGGAACTAGGCAGCTCTTTTGTTTTGAGATGTAGGGCAGGCATGGCAAAGATTCAAAGGGCAGATGGGGTGGGGGGAAGCCATGGGGCTGGAGGCAACAACAGACAATAAAAAACAGAATTTCTTTCTATAAATGTGTTGAATACCACAGGGTAAAACAACCATGACCACATGAATCTTCTTCACCTGACTTATCCGATATCCGGTAAACACAGATTTTTATGCTGTAGAATATTCTCCACAGTCATAAATATATTCCTTAAAAAAATATTTCCCCTCTTTGCAGCTGGGAGGGTCTTAGTGGAATCATTGTAAGATAATCCCACATTTCTTCCAACCTGTCATCTGATCAGATGGTACAGTAATTCATACATGTTCTTAAATCCCTGAAAATTTTAATTTAACTCCCTCACCTATTTTTATTTCAAGGGCAAATGCAGTTTCTGTAACTGTGATTTAATCATTTTAAAAAAATGTGGCACAGAAATCCCTTGAGGGTGAAGGGTTCTGCACAAATGTTATAACTGATCTGGGCAGTTTCCCAAATTCAGGAAGAGCATGTACTGTACAAACATGGACAGCTTAAAACTGAGATTGCAAGCTGGCAATTAAGGCAAATGTATTTTGGTTGCAAACATGTGAACACATATCTTAATGCTAAACCAAATAATGCTTTATTCAATGGTTCAAAATATTCTGTTTTTGCAGAATCATAAAATTACTTAATTTTGTACTGAAATGCATAAAATTACACAGGAAATATAATTACTATCCAGCCAACATCTTTTGTGTTTTAGGAGATGTATTGATGCATGGTTTTTAAAATGTTCGGTGATGAACTTCTCTCTATTTCACATACTGTTTTTATGTCAGTTCAGGAGTTTCTGATGTTATTTGTTCCATTACAGTATTAGAATCATAAAAGCATGAAAATGGATGCCACCATGAAAGAGTAATAATTTCAAATGTCTACATTTGTGTATGTGTACTGTATGTGTGTTTACCTACAAATATACATACATCCCTTCCACCATTTATAAATTGGGGGATGATCTGTGCCAAAATGTGAGCGTTCAGATATTTAATGTGCCTCAACAGTTTTACAGCCATTAATGTTTAATCAGTAAACTGCTGCTGGATCAGCTTACATGAAGCAAGAGGACTGCGATTTGTCAGAAAAATAACTTTTCTTTCACTTGATGACAGGCAGCATAGCCAAAAATCTCAATGAAAATGAGATAGCCTACCATCTTCCTTGCACAGTTGTAGAAGGACAACTATGTAAATGAAGTAGAGTGCAACTCTCAATCTGTTACAAAAGATAGTGCTTGATGATACTGCTTTTACAGTACTCTGATTGTGCAATTAACTTTAAAAAATCACCTTGAAACTAAGCAACTCTGGACATGGTAAAAGGAAGCAGGAAAGTGTAGCCTTAGCAAAATATAAGGCATGAGCAAGGTTGTGGTTGGGTGGTTCCTGGTAACAGATGGGTGGCTAGCTAGCCTCTCAGAGAAAGTCAGTACTTGGTGCTTCTGTTGCAGCTCACAGGCTACTACCCAGTACTACAGACTTTGGCATGAGCCCCTTGTAGTGGCTGCATCCCAGCAATAGTTCTGCTTGCCCTGTTGAGCCACAGCCTGTGGCTCAACAGGGCAAGATCCAAATAAAAAATAATGCCCCTTCAGTGCCTGGTAATACTATGGAAGAGCAATATTTTAATTTTTAGCAAAGTAAATGGGAGAACATTAGAGCAGCATTTTTTTAAAGAAAAAATATCCATGCATATCTGAAGTACAACCGACATACCACAAGTGGCTCTTCTACAGGCATGACTTACTGGTGGGGGGGGGGAGTAAACTAATTTCACCCGGCTTCTAAAACAAATAAGAGCTGAGGCACGGATCTGTCAGTAGGCGACTCACTGTACTCCTAGACCAGCACCCCCTTTACCCACTCTTTGCACTCTCTTTATCCCCTCAGACATCCTCCTGTATGTCCAAAAAATGTAAATGAGCAAGGTGACATTTACTAAAATAAAATGTTTAAAAGGAAAGTGGTGGGGTGAAATCTCAGCAGCAGAGCAGCTTCTAAAACAAATAAGAGCTGTGGCATGCATCAGTCAAATAAGCAAGATAAAGAAGTTCATTTCTACAGAATATACTGGGGACAGTTATTACCATTGGGTTAATAGAGGCTGAAGAGGAGCTGTGTACCTTGGAGTATTCAGGTTTCCCACCGAGAGACTGTTAATGACAGCAAAGTTTTTTTCCTCATAAATCCACCTGCTGCTGACTCACTTTGACTGACCTGGAGCAGTCAAAACAACACAAAACAGTTTGCGACTTCCAGCACAAATAAAAGAAGAGTTTTCATGGCCTGTCACAGGTCTTGGGAACAGCTACACACTGAATTGATGGCCGATCTGCTGTTAAACAAACTGCTGTACCGTGACACCACACAGAAGACACTGCAGGACCTTACCAAAGTGCTGGCGCTCAACTTTGAATTCAGTTAGCTGGGTAGAAATCTCCCCAGGCAGGACTGATCACTGTATTCCTTTGTCTGGCTAAGGAGTTCAGGAAGTTGGGAAATGTAATCCATGGTCAGCTGCTCATCCTTAGCCAATGAGAGTGCCTCACAGACATGGAGGTGACTGTGTTGACACACTGACCTGCTGTTCATTCACAAGGCTTTTTACTCAGTGATTGTAAAAGGACTGCAGGGTTCCACCCAGCTGCATCCCTAAAAACTGGAAACATCAGGGTTGTTTCCCTTTTTTTTGCTCTCACCTACAGCCCAGGCAGTTTAGAATTTTTCTGAAATGTTCAGGATAGAAGGGGCTTTTCCTAGAAAGGTACTTTTTTGGGTTTGGTTAAAAAATATTAATCCATTCCTGAGCTATTAGGATTTGAACTTTAAGTTCTGAACATGGTCAGTAGGATCTTTCATTCATATATTTGAAACAGAAGAAGAATTTCCAGTTCACGAAGGAATAGTCTTCTTTTGTGAGATGAAAATTTTCCTTCATGAGAAAAAATTTTCTTTCATATGGTGGACATTTTTTTATTTACTTTTTTTAATTGAAAATCTATTTTTAAAAAATAATACATGAGTCTAGCTAAATGTGACCCATTTAGATAGATTCTGGTGTTTGTTGTTTGAAAAAGAACCCCAAAATATGGTTTGGGAACATTCCTAAAATCCTAGGTAGAAGGCTTAGTGAGGAGTCACGATTCTCCTTTCATGAGCTAAACTTCTTTCGTGAGTCTCATAGTTTTTTTTTATAGTTTTTTCATGAGCGGACATTCTTTTTTTGTGAGTCTTGAAAGGACTCATGAAAGAAGAATCTGTGACTTTCTTTTATAGCTCTTTCTTGAGCTGACCTTCTTCTTTTGTGAGTCACAAAAGAAATTGAGCAAGAAGAAGGTCATCTCATGAAAGAACTATGAAAAAATCTTAAGTCCCACCATTTTTCATGAGCCAAGATTATTTTTTGTGAGTTCTTTTGTGACTCACAAAGGAAGAAGGTCAGCTCACGAAAGAAGAGGATGGGACTTAAGTTGTTTCTTACAGTTCCTTCATGAGGTTACACAAAAGAACCATTGTTCTTTTGTGAGATCTCTTGAGAGAACTGTCTGTGATGAGGGCATTCTTGATCTGGGAAGCAACTGCTGGAGTTGTGCTGCTGGCTTCAATTAGAGCAGTGAGCCACCAATACCCTGATCTGTCTGTCTCACTTCAACTCCCACTCTTTCTATCTATAGCTATCTATGTGTCTGTCCATCTATCTATCTATCAATAATTTTTTTTATTTTTCTTAAGGGGACTGGGGTGCCTACCACTGGTACAGCTTATCTTGCCCTCTCCCATCCAAGTCACCCACCACTTCATTCAATATACGTGGTGGAACCTGGGTCTTCACACCCAGTGCCACTGAAGATCATGCTGAAATTAGGGTACCCATTCACCAGTGTTGGTTTCTGTCCCCTACAATAAAAATGTATATCTATACCTGTCTGTCTATGTATGCATTTATATATGTATCTGCCTGTCTGTCTGTCTATCTATCTATCTATCTATCTATCTATCTATCTATCTATTTATCTTTCTTAAGCAGACTGGAGTGCTCACCCCTGGTACCACTTCTTTCTCCCCACTACCTTCCAGGTTGCCTGCCCCCCAGTGTTTTCTTATTTATTTTTTTTGTTAAATAGTAAGTGGACCAGAGTGCCCATCCCTGGTATCAGTTCTTTTGCCCCCTCCCACTCAAGTCACCCGCCTCCCCCTGTTTAATGTACATGATACCACCATGGTGCCCACCCCAGTTGATGCCAAATATCTTCCCAACACTACAGTGCCCAGTCCCCAGTATTGACTTTTGTCCCCCTACGATGAAGAACATGTTCCATCACTGCTATTTTTTTAGCTGAAGAAGAAAATGGTCCATTGGTGTTCTGACCCTCCCCAAGACCACCATCCACCTCACCCTGACCCCTCACTTAGCACCTACCACCTCATAGCCCCCTACACACCATCACTCACCTGAACATGTCCCATGATGTAGATCTACTCTCTTATTGAAGACATGTCTTGCTGCTGGAACCAGTGACTATAATATAAGAAAAGAAGACCAGAGCAGTGTAATGTACTTCAATGAGGTTTGAATTGTTATTCATAACTTTGTCATTTTTGAACACTTTGACACCACCCTTTTTCAGACCCCACCTCATGAACAACGGTGGAGAAATTATTCAAATCCATCCCAAAAGGTGATTTTGTGGTCACTATGTGAAATCACCTTTTGAGCAGGATTTGAAAATTGTCTCTGCCCTTGTTCATGAAATGGGGTCACAAAAAGGCTGTTTTAATAATTTGGGTTAAAAATATTGAAAAAAAAAACAAGAAAGTTATGAGTGTACACTGAAATTTGTCAATGCAAACACAAACCTTTGGAAATGTGCAATATTTTGACCCCAAATTTTCAATATATCAATGTGTTCATATCACCTCATGATCATGACAGCTGTCATTTTTCAAATCCTGGCCAAAATGTGTTTTTGCACTTGTGTCATGAAATGATGTTTCAGTTGGTATTTGAGAATTTTCACCTAACAGGTTCATGAGGTGGGGTTATGACACAGCTATGTTGAACATGGGGTGCAAATATTAAAAAAGAACAAAGCTATGAGCATACAGTACATTGACATTTTTCTATGCCCAGTCATAGGTTTGGTAGTTTTCAATATTTTAACCCCAGATTTTCAACATAGTCATTGTTTATACTGTTACATGAATATGACAGCTGTTATTTTTCAAATCCTGGCCAAAATGTGTTTTCGCAAGTGTGATGTGAAATGTTTCTTTCAGAATTTGAAAATTTTCTCCTACCAGGTTGATGAGGTGGGCTCATTAGAAGGCTATGTAGCAAATTAGTTGCAAAATATCATAACATGACCAAATTATGAGTGACAATTGAAATATTTTTTGAGCTTCTGCTGCTACAGCACCCTGCATATCTGCATCTAAAGTCACATGGAAGAGCGGGGCCCCTTCCACTGCTAGACAGACTCCTTACTTGGCATAGGGACCAAGCCTTACATATGTGCACCTGTAGCCACAGGGAAGCAGAATGTCCAGCTTGAAGGACTCCTTACTTGGTCATTGCAGGGTCCACAGGGTCCAGTGCTTCCATACCCAGATGGACTTCTCAGTTGGTGCAGGGCCTGGAGGGCATGCATTTCTGCTCTTGTAGCCATATGGGATTGCAGGGTCCAGAGGGCCCTGAGCTTCCTCAGTCAGATGTATCTGTTCAAGCAGGTCCAGAAAGGACCTGTATATATGAGGATAATGATTCCACTATCTGAAAAAGAAAGGAAATTTATTGCAACAAAATGTGTTAATGCACCATTTAGGGATCAACTTAAAGCAATAAAAGTAAGGAAATGTGGCATTAGGGTTTACAACCCTAACTCTCTACACCTAAGCAGCAAAAGGACAAGCCCACACAAGCAACCACAGACAGCTATTGTCAGGTAAAATGAACAACATACAACTGTTTCCAGATTAAACAGATGCAGTAGCACTGATGTGCTACCTTTGTGGATATGTCTCTGTGGCTGCATGAGCAGAGGCCCCACAGGGGCACATGACTATGCAGCCACACCCTACACATGCCATAAAAATTACATCTACAAAATGTAGTGTGCACACAAAAAAATCAGTGGAATAAAATCACACCAAGGTAGGATTTATAGAGCATATACAGGTCCAATCTGATGGATGGAAAAACAGATAAATATCAGGAAAAGAAGTCTTAGATAATGTCTGCTGCAGGAATGTTCCTGTGCAAAAAAAAAAATAAGAGGCCATCCAAAGCCCAGTAGGACCTGTATTAAAAATATTGTTATACCTAAAAGAACTTAATAAAGAAATACTCAAAAGCTTGATTCCATACAAGATGAACCAGATACCCAAGCAAAAAGACATCACAGAGGATGCACTTCAGAAAGTATTCATCAGCTCTGAAAGAAACATCAAAAGAATTATCAGTTAATGTAAAAAGTAAGTAACTTATCAGGGTATATAATCCAAGAATAGCTGTGGGGAAGATTATAAAATATTAAGCCTTTCAGAATGTACAACCTGAAAAACCCTAAAAGTGAAGCCTTTACAAAATAGGTAGTAAGTTAATAGTGTAAGACCAGAGTAATGAGTTAATTCCATCTAGGGAGAAGATCCACCTAGCTTCCTTTTGGAGAAGGGTATATACCCTAGCTCCACCTGAGGGTTTCTTGGTATAAATGATGTGGATCTTTGTTTTTCCATTTTTGGGGGCCACAGGCCAGCCACCATCAGTGCATCCTGCCACCCAGACCCCTTGTCCCTGGACTTACTTCTGGTTAACAGGGAGAGGAGCTCCCTGAATGGAGACTGGATTGTGATCCAGGGGAATGCCTCACTTAGCTGCATGGGGTCTGGTGGAGGGTGGATGTCCTCCCTCTCAGCTGGTGATTTTTGTGGATGCTGACCAATAGGGAGGCACGGCATGCAATGACATAGTGGCGCTTGAAGTGCTAAACATCTATCATGCTTCCCAAATCACTTGAGCACCAACTGTCAAAGCCCCGGTCTCCATCAGGGGTCAACTGGAGGTGGATAGCAGTCCTAGGGATGCTCAGTCCTTCTCTCCCCAGTCAGACCTCTGACTTTCCAGGATCGCTTCTAAACCCAGGATGTTGGCGCCGCAAGCAGAAGCTCTACCATTATGTTGGCTGTCAGGCTTAAATGACATGGATCTTTGTTGTTATATTGTTCAAAATGGGCTCCAAGAGGGCATGTCAGGAGTAGCTGCACAGACGGAGCACACATTTTATTGTATTCTACAAAATGGTCTTACTATCCTGCACACTTATATCTTGGGACACATGCATGTAATTACATAGACTGTAAACAGGTTATAACAAGAGATGAACTCTTATTTCCACAGTCATGAGTTTGTTTAGCAATTTTGCTACTGTCTTTTATTTTGCTGATCAAGTGCTGTCTTTGTGCTTTTTGTGTACTGTATGTCCTAGACCTGTAGATGAAGAGGTGCAGGCCCCTCAGGGGTGTACACTTCTTCAGATAGAAGATGTGCAGCAGTTTTGGTATCATGGATTTTGTGACTCCTGTACTTCTGCAGCCAGAGATCAGTGTGTATGTCTTACACCTGCAGCTGCAGAAGTGTAGGCCTGTCAAATGTGTAAATGAGGCTATAGAAGCACTGTCCCCCATGGGCCTACATTTCTGCAAACAAAAGTACTCTTGTAATTTAGGTATCACGTATTTATATCTGTGGCTGCAGGGGTCTGTGCTTCAGCAAAAAAAAAAGCAGTGTTGTGATTAGAATATCCTAGATGTCTATCTGCAGTGACAAGTGAGAGTGTATGTCTTTTAGTGTGTATGTCTTGTGGTGTGTATGCCACAGACACAAATCCACAAAGGTAGCACATCAGTTCTACTGCATTTGTGTCATCTGGAAACAGTTGTATGTTCTTTGTCTTACCTGATGATGCTGATGTTTGTCTTATGTGGCTGCTTGTGTGGGCTTGTCCTTTTGTTGCAATATATATATATATATATTATTCATGGCAAAAAACTCCATTTAATGCATCAATTAAGGTTGTTCCACAGTGACAAAAGCAAGGAATTCCGGTGTTAGGTTTGCCACTCCTTGCACCCCACGCCAGCCTTGCCCCCACCAACAAGCATCAGGGCATGCGTTGGGGTCATCGGTCCTAACTCTCACCCCATTCCTTGTATAAATGAGCTGAGGTGGTGCAGTACAGGAGAATGGGGTGAGAGTTATTACTGATGACCCCAGTGCACACCCCGATGCCTGTTGGTGGGGGCGGGGTGGTCGTGGGGTGCAAGGGGTGGCAAAACTAACACCAAATTTCCTCACATTTGTCACTGTGGAACAACCCTAAATGATGCATTAAATGGAGTTTTTTGCCATGAATTTCCCTTCTTTTTGAGAATGTGCACTGTAAATAGTGAATGCAATGTGGTGGTGGGTCACCATGTGAATTTTTGTCACTTTGCTGTTGCTGCACAAAAACTGTATAACAGACTGAAATGAAAATTCGTAAATGAAGACATGTACCATACCACAACATGTATAACAAATGTTATCTGAATCTGTTCAACAGTTGCGCAGCATCACACCAGGAAAACTGTGCTGGAGTGCCAAAAATAACATTTTTGCCACTTTGCTACACGAGAACCATATATCCGATGAAACCAAAAATTGTTAAATGAAGACATGTACCATAGCACACCCTGTGTCCAGAATTGTGTATTCATCCATTCAACGGTCGCACAGGGCCACGAGCAAACAATGTAACATGCACAATTCAGTAAACATAAGAGCCAGCGGCCTGAAAACTGTCACAGTCAAAGATGTATTAGACATCTTTGTACATTCCAAATGCCAGGCAAATAGGACCCACGGTTCAGAAGTTATTGAAGCATAATGAAACACATTTTCATTCATCATAGTGGTATAATTCTTCACCTGTTAATGTTTTACACACCAATCCACTGCAAGGCACCTCCACACCACTACGACTACCTACACTATAAATTTCAAGCCAGTAGCACCATGCAGAACGCTATGCACAAAACATTAACTGCATCATGCAGTATCTCTGCAGTGAATAACTTTTCCAACATGTAAACAACAATATTCACATTTCCAGGACATCCACTCAGCACCCTCAAAATTTCATGTTAAAAGACCAAACCATTCCAGAGATATTCAATTTTTATATTTCTGCACCTTTAAGAAGTCTCACACCACAAAATGATAAAAATTGCAGCTGAAAATGTGCTAAAATGGTGGACCTGGTGGCCAAAAAATCTGTAACTGAAGGGGGGGGGGCAGCTTCAAATGGCAATAACTCAGGAAAGGAGCAACATTTTTTTCACCAAACAAAAACTTGCATGTTCATTGAACACAGGTTGTTCTACGTGATAAGTTTCAGATCAATCAACCACACACTGGCTGTGCTATGAAACTGCACAGGAGTGCCACAGATAACATTTTTCCACCTAGCTACACAAGAACCATATATCCAATGGAAACAAAAATTGTTAAAAGAAGACATGTACCATAGCACACGGTGTGCCAGAATTGTGAGTACATCTGTTCAATAGTCGCACAGCATCATGAGCAAACAATGTACTGTAACATGCACAATTTAGCAACTGTAAGGGCCAGGGACCCAAAAATTGTAACAGTGAAAGATGTATTATAAATCTTTATACATTCCAAATGCCAGGCAAATTGGAAACACAGTTCAGAAGTTATTGATGCGTAATCAACCAAATTTTCATTTGTCAGAGTGGCATAATTAAGCACCAGTTAATGTTTTACACAGCAAACCACTGCAAGGCACCTCTGTACCACAAGGACTACCTACACTATACATTTCAAACCAGTAGCACCATACAGAATGCTGTGCACAAATCATTAACTGTGTCAAGCAGTATCTCCATAACAGATTATTTTTCCAACATGTAGACATCATCATCCACATCCCCAGAACATCCACTCAACAACTTCCAAATTTCATGTGAAAAGACCAAACCGTTCCAGAGATACTCAATTTTTACATTTCTGCACCTTTAAGAAGTCTTCCACCATAAAACGGAAATCGTGGCCAAAAATGCACTAAAATGGTGGAGCTGTCAGCCAAAAAATCAGTAACTGCAAAGTGGGGCAACCTCAAATGACAATAACTCTGGAACGGAACAACATTTTTTTCACCAAGCAAAAACTGCCATGTTCCTTGAACAAAGGTCTTTCTACATGCCAAGCTTAAGACCAATCAACCACACACTGGCTGCACTATGCGTCATGGAAGACCGTGCAGAAAAATAGCAAAAACATAATGTTTTGCACTGCACTACTGAAATGCAAAAACACAAATGGCAACGTTAACACAAACGGTAGTGGAAACAGTGAGGTAAAAGAAAATAGTAATGCTAATGGTAACGTAAACACAAGCACAAATGGTAATGCACACGGTGATGCAAACAGAAAAGATAACACAAATTGTAAGAGAAATGCAAGTACAAATGTAAATGAAAACAGAAATGGTAATGCAAACAGTAACACAAACGCTAACTGCAACAGAAATGCAAATGGTAATGAAAATGGTAATGCAAATGCTAACGGCAATGGAAATGCAAACGGTAATGAAAATGGTTACAAAAATGCAAACGCTAACACAAACACAAACAGAAATGAAATGGTAATGGCAATGGCAATGCAGAAGGAAATAGTAATACACTCGACAATGGAAACGATACCAAAAATGCAAATGCTAAGGCCAACAGAAATGCAAATGCAAATGGTAACAAATACACAAAAGGTAATGGTAATGCAATTGGAAACACAAACGGTTACAGTAACACCAACGATGATGCAAAAGGAAACAGTAACTCAAATGGGAATGCAAAATGCAAGTGAGTATGCAAATGCAAATGGTAACACGCCGTCACAGTAACACAACTGGAAATGCAAACACTTATGGTAATACCAATGATGACACCAAAGAAAACACAAACACAAATGGAAACACAAACGCAAGCGCGTACGCAAACACAAATAGTAATGCACATGGTGACGCAAAAGTTAACACAAAGAAAAACAGTAACGGAAATGCAAAAGGTAACAGTAACACAAACGCAAGTGCAAACGCAAATGCAAAGGGTAACGCACATGCTGACTTAAATGGAAACATAAAGCAAACGGCTACGGAAACACAAGCGGCAATGCTAACAGTAACAGCAACACAAACACACACCCTTTTTTTCCCAAAAAGGTGCATTCAGAAACACAGTGAATACAAAGCATGTATGCATAATAATTGCCCTCGGAGCAGAAAATGAGCACTTAGAATATTAAATTGCTTATATCTCAGTAAATGTATGACATAGAAAAACATTTTAAATCTCATATTATTTATGACTTTCTAGGCTAGTTTTGTACTGAGCCCCCTAGCATGGGACCTAGCATTCTTCTGATGAAAAGTTTGTATCTAGAAGCATTTTTGAGATACGGGCCCCAAAAGGCACAGCAGATGCCGTAATGTTAGCCTGTGGGAAAAATTGTCAATTTTGGAATATGGTAACTTTGCAGCCCTCTAATATTTTGTCACCAAACCACCAAAAGGCACATCTGTGGGATCTTGGGTTTCTTGCCTCCAAATTTTGGCCCAAAAGACTAAACCGTTCTTTTGCAGCTGGTTAGCAAAGATTCCCTCTTGTTTTGGCCATAGTGTCGCAAAGTACTTTCGCAAATCACGACACTTTCACAAATGAAATCATGAAAGTGTTGCATATGTGAAAGTACTTTGCAACACTACTTTTTACAAAAATTAAAAAACACATTTCAGGGGTGTTTTACCCCCCAAAAAAGACATGACTAGCATCCCCAGGGCTTAACTAGGTGAACACAACAAGAATTGTGTCCCTAGAGGGTCCCAAATTTAAATGCCAAGCATTTCTGTGACCATCAACTGAAAACAAGATGGCCGATTTTTGACACTACAAGGGTCATTTGCGAAAGTAAAAAATGCATTTGTGAAATTTTTGCATATTTTATTAACTTTTCCCATTGACTATAATAGGAAACTTGTTTTTTGAATAACTTTTGAACTGTTTAATACTGTTTCATTAAATCTTTGAAAGGCTAATCAGGGACCCTGGCTGCATGTTCTCTGAAGGTTTTGGACTGGTCGTGCAAACTGTACAACCTACAGGCACGAGCAAAGAATGCACAAAAATGCATAATTTGTGCGATTTTTGGTGCTCTGGAACTCTGCAACTGTACATCTGACCATAACGAAACGTGGTAGGTCCAGAGACCTATGATACCAGACTGTGCATGCCAAATTTCAGGCAAATCAGTAGTTTAGTGGCAAAGTTATTAAGCTGCCAAATTTCAAATTTAACCTTAAATGTGGTACTCTACCCTAACTATAATGCTATAGATATAGATATAGATACATACAGACATATATTAGATGTGACAGAATACATTTAGAATTCATAATATTGGGAATAATATAGTAGAAGAGCTTGGATTATAGCCAAGTGTAACCTGAATTAGGATACATTTTCTGATTTGGCTACTGACTTTGATGTTTATAGGAACTATGCCTAGATTTGCTATGTGGCATCCAGACTGAAAAGTGCTTCCATAGCTACTGAGATATAATATCCAGCACTATAATTTAAGCACAACTGTGAGAAAAGTAAAAGAAAAATCTAAACTAAAATTAGCGCATTTCTGAGAAAAATAAAATCTTATCGAGTTATGGTCCTGAATATGTATGCAGTCGGTATTCTTGTTTCTGCTTTCTTTGCATTTAGGAATATTTATATATTTTTTATTGTATTTTTTGTTATATTCTTTCTATCTTGGATGTGAAGGTAGCCTTGTGCTTGCAGTAACATTTTTCATTTATGATGGTTGAGTTTGTCAAATTGCTGTATTAGACAGCGTCAGGTTTTCCATAACTTAGTTTTAATTCTGATAAATAAAGTCTAGTGGCAGACAGTTTCCAAAATAATTCATTTAAGGTTATAAAAGTAAGGAGTAAGGAGTAGGTTAATTTCAAAATGGTCATAGATGCTTCATTATATGACATTCCATGGTCATAGATGTGCTTCATTACAAGACGTTCTGTTTTTTTGTCTGAATAATTGTTACATTTTGCCTTTAGATCCCTGTATCCATAGATTCAATTGTTGTCACACTCACTTTCCATGCATGGAGGTTAACCATAATATTTAAATGCTAGACTTCCTCATGTGCTGCCTTGTTTGTCTTCATAGTATTATTTAATTGCACAGTGTTGTTAAGAGAAAGCATAAAAGCAACAGAGATACAGAGAATACAGGGATGGGTTGAAGTACTGTGGGTCAGCCTAGAGATGGGGAATGGAGCTGCTATTCACACTGGTGTGACCTTCAGGCTTTCAGCATGGGGTGAGGGAGGGGAGTTGGATAAGATTCTGGTGGAAACCATCCAAAAGATTGCAAATCAAGGGGAGGTGCTGCTGGTGGGAGACTTCAATCTGATGTAGATTGAAGACTCGCATCAGCAGCTACAGCTAGGAGCAGGGACATCCAGGACTCCCTGCATGGAACATTTCTCAGGCAACTAGTAAGGGAACCCACTCATAATGCTGCAATACTGGACCTTGTACTCACTAATGGGGACAGTGTTGAAAATGTCATGGTGGGAGGCCACCTGGGGTCCAGCAATCACCGTACAGTGTGGTTCGATATAAGAACTGTGGCAGGATCAAACCACACAAGACAGAGGGGCATGAACTTCAGGAGGGCTGATTTTAAAAAGATGGGTGAATGCCTCAGGAATGCCCTGATTGGGGGGGAGAACTTGGGTAGAGTTGAGGAACAGGGCAAAGCTAAAAGGGGGCAAAGTGAAGGCAACAAACCTCTGTATCAGGCAAGTGAGCAAAATCAAGAGGAAAAAGTGACTGCTATGGTTCTCAAAAGCCGTGTTTACATGGCGGCATTTGCGCCACAGCAATCCAAGCGCTCAGGTTGCTGCAGTGCAAATGCTGCCATGTGGACACTTACCAAATTGTGATAAGCCCCCCCTGTGATGCTTGGCAGTCCAAGAAAGTTTGGGGATGGGTTCTGGAGCAAACAGTCTAAGCAGCTGCGTGGACAGACTGCACCGCTTGCTCCCACTTGTGGGCACTTCCATCAGCTAACTGCCCAGACTCCTAGCCCCTCTCCAGTGCATCTTACATTGGCGCTGAGGGGGACTGTGTAGATGTGCGAGTCAAGTGTCTTTTTGGGTCGGGACAGCTCTGCAATGCTCTAAAGAAGGAGCGAGATCAGCCGTGTAAACACGGCGAAAAGAGGTGGTTGGGAAGGTAACGCCACAAAAGTTAGGATTTAGGAGGTATAAGAAAAAAACAAAGGGGGAGGAGGATATGAAGGTGCATCTGGAGGAACAGAGGGAAGCAGTAAAAGGGGTAAGGGGTGCAAAGGCACAAATGGAGGACAGAATAGCTCAGGCAGTAACAAAAGGGGACAAGACATTCTTCAGGTATGTAAATGAAAAGTGGAACACTAGGGGAGGGATTGTAAAGCTAAGAAGGGAAGAGGGCACTGGGTGGACGGGGACCAGGAAAAAAGCAGACATTCTGAAAAAAATTTTTGTTCAGTGTTCACAGAGGAAGGGCAAGGTGATAGGCTACAGAAAGGTAACACAAGCATTGTAGGAAGGGAGGTAGATGCTAATCTTTTTTCAGAGGACAGAGTCCTGAAGGAACTCACAAATCTGAAAGAGGACAAGGCAATGGGGCCAGACAGGGTGCACCAAAGGATATTGAGAGAGTTCAGGGAGATACTGGCTGCACTTCTTACAGTCCTGTTCAAACACTCAGGGGAGTGGTCCTGGAGGACTTAAGAAGGGCAGATGTAGTCCCAATTCACAAAAGAGGTAGTAGGGAGGAGTCTGGCAACTACAGGCCAGACAGCTTGACTTTAGTGGTGGGGAAGTTAATGGAATCACTACTGAAGGAAAGGATTGTGGAATATCTTAAATCCAGTGGCTTACAAGATTCGAGGCAGCATGGATTCACAGGGGGAAGGTCATGTCAAATGAATATGATAGATTTCTTTGACTGGGTGACCAGGGAATTGGATCAGGGTGGAGAGGTAGATCTGGTCTACCTAGATTTCAGTAAGGGCTTTGACGTCATCCCACATATGACTCCTAAGAAAGCTGAGCAGCCTAGGAGTGGGTCCAAAGGTGGTAAACTGGATAAGAAATTGGCTAGGGGATGGGCAAAAGAGGGTGGTTGTAAACGGAGTTCCCTCCAAGGAAGGAGGATAACCAGTGGGGTGTCACAGGAGAATACATGTTACATGCACAAGTATTACATTTTTATTTTTATTTTTTTTCTTATTTTTCATTTTCAAAGTTTAAATGATTTTGTGATCTGTGTTTTTCGTTTATATTATTTAATAAAAAGTCCAAATATTTTTTCTTCTTCTGTAACATGTAACTAATGATGTATATAAAATCGGCTCATCTCTATTATCTGACACGCCCTCTGAGAAAGACCTTGAGTGGTCGAAGTGCTGGGGCTGTAACAGCTTTTTTTCACATTGGAATAAATCTTTTCAAAGCCATATTTGCTTCGGTTTCAGTTCCTATGAGTGCAATTTGTTTCTTTTCTCAAGTCCTATTTGGCTAGCTACCTTGAATTGCACTGCCAGGCCCTTGTCTTTGATTGCGCACCCATCTGTGGATTTGATTTAGTGTGACAAGGCAATTTGAAGAGCTAGTGGGATGCTGGGGTGCATAGGGAGAGGTATCACTAGTAGAAAGTTGGAGGTGGTGTTATCTCTGTATAGATTACTAGTGAGACCACACCTAGAGCACTACATCCAGTTCTGGTGATCTCATCTCTGGAGGGACATAGACAGGGTGGAGGTGATCCAGAGGAGGGCAACTAAAATGGTGTGGGATCTGCATAAATTCCCTTATGAGGAGAGACTGAAGGACCTCAATATGTAGACCCTGGAGGAAAGGAGTGAGGGGAGAATATGACTGAGACTTTCAAATACCTCCTGGGTGTAAATAGGGTACAAGAGGGAAGCATTTTTCAGAAAAAAATGATGCTCACGAACAAGCGGTCATGACATGAAGCTGGGGGGGGTAGATGCAGAGAAGATGTGAGGAAGTACTTCTTCACAGAAAGAGTGGTGAATGCCTGGAACAGCCTCCCAGCAGAGGTGGTGTGGACAGAAATGGTAGTGGGGTTCAAGAATGTATGGGATAGGCATAAGAGAACCTTAGTGGTAAGGCAAGGTGGGGTACAGCCACAGATCAAGTAGGTTCTGCAGTAATACAGCAGGTAGGGAAAAATGGACAGACTAGGTGGGCCAAGTGGTCCCTATCTGCCATCAGATTCTATGTTTCTATATGTGCTCTAAGCAATCAATTGTTTTTTTTAATAATCATTGTTTATTAGTATAGTGGGGCCCTCTTTAGTGAACACCCTCGTGATAAAAGTTTTTTGTACTTAAGATGGCTGTGCATTTAGCCAGAAAATCACTCCCAGGCACATCTCACTGTTTCTGGATTGTGCTTTATTAAATACTAGGTGCTCAAGTTAAAATAACATTACTGCACTGTCCTACAACACAGTACTACTTCAAAAAAATCAGTTATCTTCTTTTGCTTTGTGCATTTCAGTGTAGGATTCAAAATTAAACAGAAGGCTAAAGTCAGTCTTTTCCTTTGACAAAATACATTTTTTGTTAAGGTGGACTATTTAAAGTGGCACTGTACAAACTGTGTACGTAAAAGCTGTGTTGGACTGAAAACCAATAGGAAAAGTAAAAAAAAATATCATTTAATCGAAATGTGCACTTACATGTAGTGCACTTGAGAGGTACGTTTAACATTGGATGAACAGAAAAAAAATCAGGATATGGAAAAAATGTGCATTTAAGCAGGATGTATGCTTATCCGGTGTGCACTTAAGTGGGGTCCACTGTATAGGAGACAAACAGAAACAAAAAGGGAGACATCAGATATATACATACATACGCACACACTGGAAATAGTATATCTGATGTAAGTTTCCTATGCAAGAAACATTATTTAGTCTATCCTTTTCCAATATATTTCTCTAAATCACAAAGGAGACACTATTTACTAGCAAACTTTATAACTTCAACTTCTCTGTCCACCTATTTCCAAGGATATCATTCTCATTTTCAATAATGTCCCACCATAATTTCTCATAAGATTGGGTTTCCTTCAGGATTTTCCACCATCTGTCTTTTTCATATTTGGGAATTTTACTAGAATTCAATCATTCTAAAGTTAAAACATTTCATGGCCATTGTACCTAATATAAATATTTTGAGTTGTATTTTTTTTATCTGCGTGCTTTGTAATTTATTAAAGAGAACAACATCTGATTCAAATTTGATGTTATCATTGAGTATTGACTCCAGCATTTTTTTTTAATTTCTTCCACCAATTGGAAATAAATGGTCAGTCCTAAAGGCAATGTATTAGGGTTCAATCAGTCAATCAAAATCTTTATTTAACCAGTCAAACATTATTGAGCAAGCTCATTTTCAAGATGGACCTGGAAAGGAGAGGTTAAAAATACATACAAAGGGATACTCAGTTACATCATAATTTTGTAAACAATATGTACAAAATGAATTCACACTTGCATAGTATTTACATAGAGCAGTAATTATACACAGGAGGTTTATAACACACACAAAATAGAGAATTAAAAAGAGCCATTAAGCTAAGAACATGAAGAGTATGCAGCTAAAAAGTGTAGCAACTGCAGTGTAGTATATACAGGTTAAACGTACACAACAATAATTACAGTGTGTATTTGAAGCATCCTTGAACACAATTATTGATTGAAGGAGTTTGGTGGAGCATGGGAGGGGTGGGGAGGGGCACACAAGAGGGTGAGTAAAGAGAGGTACATGGTACATGCCCACAAGGGCATGTAGTGATTGCAGGGGGGAGGGTGGCAACAGTTAGGGAGTGGAAAGCAAAACACCATGACGGTGTCAAGGGGGGCAAGCAAGTAGTGTAGGTGGGAGCCAGAGGGACATGGAAAAGGAACTAATGATAAGGAAAAAACCACAGGGTCAGGATAGAAGGCAGTGTCAGGTATGTTCTTATAGGCTGTAACATTGCTCAAGAGGGGTGGGATAGAAGTACAAGGAAAGGGATGCACTGGAGCAGATGGAGCTGAGGCTAGGGGAAGGTAACATCAGGGAAGCAGTAACAGGATTCCTTGATAGAGTGAGAATAAAGTGCTTTGAAGGCTGATAGTTTGATTGGGTAAGCCAACTCCAGGGTTTTTTGCAAGCTGTTCCAGAGAGAAGGTAAAGCGTAAGATATGGCAGACCTGCCAAACTGCGACTTGAACTTCGGTACTGCAAGGGAGAGAATGGAGGAACTCCTTAAGGCATATTTACCTATCACACCTAAAGGAAGACAATCTGAAATGGACTACGGCAACATCTTCGTGATGGCCCTAAACGTCCAGAAAGCTGCATTCCTCTGTCTTCTGTAGTTAAGGGATGACCAACCTACTGTGGCGTAATGGCCGCAGTGATGTGTGGAGTATGGGAGACTAGTTATGAACTTCAAGGCCCAGTGGTAGAGTGTGTCTAATTTAGCCAGGGCAGGCACGGGGCCTTGGCTGTAATGGAAATCTGAATAGTCCAATAAGGTAAGGAATGTGGTTTGGACCAGTCTCTTCCTGGCATCCAGTGTTAGAAAATGTTTGATCCTATAGAAGAGGCCAAACCTCTGCCTAAGCTTCTTTAAGAGATCCTCAATGTGATCACAAAAGGAAAGCTTTTGGTCTATCCACACCTCCAGGTATTTGAATTTAGTAACATATTCCAGCAATTCATCAAGAAGAGTGTGGATCTGGGGAATATTACCTTGAGTTGTGGGGTTATTGACTTACGAAAAGGGAGAAAAAAAATTGGCTTTTTTTGGCATTCAGGAGCTGTTTCTGGTGCAGTAGTTGTAGTTGTAGAAGATTAAATTCCCATTGCAGATCCCTACAAGCTGCTTTCAGAGAAGATCATCCAATAAAAAGTACCATGTCATCTGCAGATAGGTGGACGTTGGCAGATTTTATGTCAGCGTCAATATTGTTAATGTAAATTGCAAAAAGCAATGGACCCAGTATATAGCCTTGCAGTACGCCCCTCAGTAGAGGTTTCAGGGATGAGAATTTCCCTTCAGCCTTGACCTGCTGCTGTCACCCAGTTAGATAGTTCAAGAATCACCTTAGCGATGGGGGTCGCAGCTGATGTTTATGAGGGAGACAAGTAGCAGCTTATGGTCAACTGTATTGAATGCTTTGCTTAAGTCTAGAAATACTGCGCAAATGAAGTTCTTCGAATCCAAGGCACACTACCAGTCATTGGTGACCTTTGCAAGTGCTGAAATAGTACTGTGATGAGGCCTAAATCCCGACTGATAAGGATTGAGCAGGTTCCCACTTTCGAGGTAATTCCTGAGCTGCACACTCACTATTTTCTCCAACAGTTTGGTAAGGGTAGGAAGTAGGGAGATTGGTCTATAGTTATTTGGGTCACTGGGGTCTCCAGATTTAAAAAGGGGGATTATGTGAGCCATTTTCCATATGGAAGGAATATCACCCTGCAAAAGGGAGAGGTTAAAAAGGTGCATTATGAGCATAGCCAGGACATGAAGACTAAGCTTCAGGAAGAATGGGTCCAATCGGTCTGCTCCTGCACTCTTCCTGGTTTCCAATTGTAGGAGGAGATCCTCAACTTCTCTCAGGGTGGTAGGCTGGAGGGAGAAGGCCATGCTTGTGACTGGATCTGGTAAGTCCAGTGCTCCAAGACTAGAGTGGAGCTTATTGACAGGGGAGGCATCAAAAGCGAGATCTGCAGTAGCAAAATGGTTATTAAATGCATCAATAGTCGATTTATCCGATACCGAAGTTGGGTCAATTGTGATTTTTGTGGGTAAGTTGCTAATAGCCGTGTGCCCTTGAATATCCTTGATGGTTTTCCAGAAGTTTGCCAGGCATCAGTAGCAAAAGAGAACTCCAAAATCCCTGGTGGTCCAGTGGACCTGTATGCCCGATCGCGGGCTGAAGCAGAAATGGAAGAAACCCATCATTCCTGGTGGTCCAGTGGACCTTCCTCCCCACCCACCCACTGATCCCCACCACCCCGCTCACCCCCCAGTCAGCAGCGGGCGGCAGCACCCCATCCACCTGCTGCCCTGCTGCCCGCCGACTGACACCGTCGGTAGGGCTGTACACCCATTGGTCCACAGCGTGAGCAAATGGGCGTGCAGCCCATACCGTACTACACATTCAGATATGTGAATGGATCCAGACTAGGTGGGCCAAGCAGTCCTTAGCAGCTGGTAAATTCTATTAGAGATGTACATATGTGCTGAATATTGTTATGCGAAACATTTCGCATAATTTGGCCTTTTCGAGCAATTTTTTTGCGGAACCGAAATGCAGAATTTCACCCATGGAGTGTGATATTTTGCTCACAGAGCCTGAAATTTCACCCATGAAAGGGCAAAATTTGGCAGTTGTTGGCCATATTTTGCCATTTGTTGGCAAAATTTCACAGTTTTGCACCCCGCAAAATATTGCACGGAACGGACGAATTAAGCAAACTATTTTGCGGGGTGAAATTGCAGGTTTCAAGGGAATTTTGCCTGCAAAATTTTATTTTGCAACATCTCTAAGTTCTATGTTTCTATATGTTACATTGAGAGAGTCCCAGGCAGTTATGGGTAAACTGGTAACAATACATTTATTGTTTTATTTAACACTTAGGTCCTAATATATGTAGCCCTACATGGGTGTAGGTAGCGTTTTAGCATGTTGTGGTGGACTTCTGATGCACATGTGGAAGATCTCATAATGTTCAGGAACCTTCCCTCCCTTCTGTGCAGAGGTACCCTACCATATACCACTCTTCCAGAGAAACTACACTGGAAGTGGGGTCAGGCAGCATGCTGAAGGTGCGCTACTCACTGTATCATTTCCAAAGTCAGGTGTGGCAGGCTTTAGGCACTTTTATGGATTAAAAGTTTTACCCCTGCATAAATCTTCATTGGTCATTTAGATGACACCTTCACAGATATTCAGGACCTTGATTGAGGCTCCCACACAAATGTCCCTAGCCCTTTTCAGTGCCATGGATGGCAGGAAGGGGTCAGAGGATCTCATTTGTTTTTACTACAAACTGTCTCACATGGCGATAGCAATACTAACTGGACTGCTTTATCCTATAATCCACTCCTGTTATAGAGCATGGTATCAGTTGAAGGACTGAGCCATGCCTCTAATTAGAAATCTGGTGTGCATTCTAGTTCTGCCTCTTGGGCTCTCCTCTCACTAGGCACAGAGCCTCACACGTAGGTTCACTGAAATAATTGAATGCTGACTGTGAACAAGGCTTGTGGAGTGATATTGGGTGCAAGGACCTTGCACCAACTACACAGAATGTACATGTGTGCTAGCCCATTGTGTGAATCAATCCATTTGACACTAATGCTGCAGTCTGTGGCAGAAAAAAAGGGTATTACGTAATAGTTCTTCTGAGCAGTTTTCAGTTCAGTTTGGGACCTTAAACATTCTGGCACAGTTAATGCATCTTGCATACAATACTTCATTAGTACATTCATTGTTAGGCAAATCAGATTTTTTAGCTTGATACTTAAACTAGCACTTAAGAGCTCAATAAGATGTGTGATCATACCGTAGTTTCTCAATTTGTTTCCTTCTCTTGGAAGTTGATGTATAGTCCCACTGTTTAAGAAATTAAGGCTTTATTGTTTGAAGCCCTGCACTGTGCCGCATTAAGCATCTTTTAAGTTCTACCAAAGAGTTGATTTCAGGTTGTGTTAATCCCCAAAACAGCATTTGGTTTTCAATGAGCCCTGGGAAGATTTGTCAGTCTAAAATATCTTTCAGTCTCTGTATGAGATTATTTTTGTTCTTTTGTTTGCTTAATTCTGCCACTGGAGACTTCAGGCCTTGTCAAGATGCAAAATAGATCAGGTAACACCTTTTTACTGTAGATTCCTCCGCAGGTATTACTAACTCGCTTGCAAAATATAGTATGCCTACTCTCTGACCAAAAAGGGCAAACATTATTAAAGTACTACAAAGATAAATTACAGTTTGTTTAGTCTTTTTCTTTCAAGTGCCTAAAATCTGCCAGTGATATTCATCTGTGTACAATACAAGGAACAGAAAATAAGCATTTGGCCCTACTGCTGACTTTACATGGTTGATCTAATGCCCACCTGCCAGATTTGTCACCACATTCCTCTATCCCCCTTGTTCTCAAGAAATACATCAAAATGTGTCTTAAACCCATTTATACTGTGTGATTCTCTGCCTCCTCCTAGGCAAATTGTTTCATGTGTTTATGACCCTAAAAGTGAAAATATACAGACTGAATTATGAATGTATTTCTACTTTCTTACGTTATTTTGGGAAAATCTGTTTATTTCACTGTTTTTACATTTTAGCATACAGTGCACACCATCATTTGCTGTACATGCACGCCGAATTCATGGTAATTTTTCAATGGAGACAGAGTCATCATAATATAGCCAATTCAGTCACTTGCCTATATACATACATGTATTTTAGTATTCTACAATGGGCAAAACTTTGAGACCTTCCTGTGACACCATTTTGTTGTCCCCAAAGTTTAGGATTCAGAGACAAACTGTATATAATTCAGACTTGCCTCAGTCCCTTTACCAGTGGTTTAGAGGTCCACTGTACGTTCTTCCAGGGCTTTCTTCAAGGGGGATCACGTCTTTAAATGTGATCATTTAATGACACACCTTATACTAAGCTCTTTCTATTCACATGCAGTCCAGGAGGCTATTCTCCAACTGGGACACTGTTGGAGTGTTATCACTCATTCAGTGCTGTGCACAGACCTGCTTTCCCACAGCCATTCATATGCACCACTGTGGGAGATCAAGAGCACTTCTTGTGCCCCCGAGAGCAAAACCCAGCGGAATTTCATCAGGATCCATAGCTGTTGTGTTTAAAAGTGGAGTGGCAGGCATCAAACCAGGTTGGGATCTGATGCACCTTGCGGAGGCAGCCAGCCCAAACAGAGAATACAGGGAGAAGGAGGACTACTGTACAGTAGGTGCACTCAGGGATCAAGTGAAAGCTCAGGTAGTAGAATAATCAGTTCAAAAGGCAGTATTAATTACTCAGCTTTATTCTGGTGCTGCAAAACTGAAGTTTTGTAAAATTTATACATTCATTGTCAGGGTGCAGACTAATCACTAATGCAACACAGATTACTAGCATAAGTAGAAAACATTGAGGCAAATAGCTATGTGATCAGGTGCTTAACAAAAATGGAACATAAATGAGTTCAGTAAGCATTCATTAACTACCACAGTGCAGTCAACAGACACCCCAGCACTTTGCCTTCTTTCAGGGCTTTGTCAGGAGCTAGGGTCTATGTACTTGGGATAAAACAGGGATACGTCTTATATAGGGTGCTCTTCTATGACATCATTACTTCAGATCTAATCAGGGGCTGGAATACATTACCACTCACTGGTTAGAAATTATATAATACAGTTCTGAGGATAAAATGTCCTTTTGTAACTTGTGGAGTGTCATTTAACAAAAGCAAATTAGTAGCTGGCTTGAGTGCAAAAAAGTGCAGCTTGTGAAACAAAATAAGAACCCTATTTTATACAGTATCCTGAACTCTTTCTTCTTTAGATGAGATATACAGTATTCAGTACACTTATTTATACCAGCTTATGGAATTAACATTATTGGACAGCTGTACAGCAATCTAAACAGGAAATGTTAATGATTGCTCTTATTTAAAAAAAAATATTACTGAGAGCATGAAACAAAAAGCAAAAAGAAGAGAGAGAAAAAAGAAAACAAGCTTTAGGTGCATGGGGGTATTTATATAATTTCTTATATAGTTATGTAATTTCTTAAAAGGGCCTTGCTGGCCATAGTACTTAATGTAGTTATCCTTGGCTGGGTAATGACTCTGGCCCTGTGCGGCATCGGAATATAATTCTATTCTGTTTTACAGTTTGCCTGATAGTATTCTATTGAAATATAAAATGACATTCAATAACATATGTTGATTTGTACTGTAACCAGATTGCAAAGCAAACTTGTCCCAGATCCCCACCAATAAAGACATAGACAAGTTGTGTGTGGTTGCTCAGTTTGGCAATTAATTTACTGGAAATTGTCAAGGTTATCATTGTTTACAAATAAAATATTTCCATTACTTTTCAAATTTACAGTCTCTTCTAATTAATATTTACGTATATTATATACAGACACATTCTTTTCAATTCACCACTTCTACTAATTCCTTATTTTTCTTCTGCCCCAGATATACATCATGGGGCCCGCCTTCACCTCTTTGTTTTGAAGGGTATGAGTTTTATACACCATACCCTTGCTTCTTGTTATTGGTCCTGTGTCACCTTTTAGAGTTTTCTTTTTCCCCCTTCTTTCCTGGCCTCCCCTCCCCATATACCTCTCAACTGGCCCTGATTTTCGGGACGTCCCTGATTTTGCCTCAAAATTTTACTCTGTCCCTCCTAAAAATTGTGTTTCCGTGACCAAACAGTGGGGGTTGTAAGCACAAAATAATGTTAAACATTAAAGTTACAGACTTGTTCTTACTTAGAAAATGCATTTTACACTAAGCCCCTTATTCTACCAGCTTCCTGAGCTGATATCTCCAATTTTGAACATGTCCCTGATTTTGGTCCTTTGTCCCTGATTATTTTAAGCCTTGTTCCTGATTTATGAGGAAGGAGGTTGAGAGGTATGTCCCCCCCCCCTTTTCTGCCACCATCCACTTACGGAAGTCCAAATCCTACTTATTTATTTATTTATTTGTTTTTGGTAACTGGGTAGGTGCACTAGGCAACATAACCTGCTTATTTTCAGGGATGACTCGGGAGAGTACAATAAGTCAATATAGCAACAGCAGAGTACAAAATCATAACAGTAGTACAAACAATCAAGTAAGTGCAGTGGAACTGTGTACAAAATATGTAACAGAGGACTGCCATAAATACAAAACTTGGATAGCAGCCAACAGTGTATCATGCCATTAATAGCGACTGGCAGTAAGCAAACATTCAGAATGCCTAACGGGGAGTAAGCAGTCCTGTAGGCAAAGGTAACTGCAGATATCCAAAATAACATGCTAGGCTAGGATTGCATGATAGACACATACATCCGGCCAAGGGAGTTACCACTGTGCTCCACCTACCACAGTGATGCGCTGTGCTCAACCTACCACAGTGCCCTCCTGCTTCTTCTCTCAGTGTGGGAGGGTGGGAAAATCTCATGGAGCAAATTTCTGAGCTCTTTTGGCTGTGCAGACCCTTATGACTGCCCAATTAGGCCCTGCCTCTTGTCTCCCTAGGCCATTCCTGAAATGCCACCTCACTGTTCCCACCCTGCTCCTTTACCCACCCCTTTGTGACATTATTGGGCCCTCCCCTTGGTGACCTCATGTCCTTCTTTTGTGATACTTCCCCCTTTACCCTCCCCCAGCCTCCTGGCTTTCTCCACACCACTTGTCCAGGCCTTGGAACAATGGGGCCTGCCCCTTTAGTTGGGCAACCCTCTTTGTCCCCAGATTCCCACCAATAAAGACACAGACAAGTAGTGTGTGGTTGCTCAGTTTGGCAATTAATTTACTGGAAATTGCCAAGGTATCATTGTTTTCATTTCAAATAACAAAATATTTCCATCACTTTTCAGATTTACAATCTCTTCTAACTAATATTTATGTACATTATATACAGACACATTCTTTTCAATTCATCACTTCTGCTAATTCCTTCCTTTTCTTCTGCCCTTGGAATGATTACATCATGGGGGCCCGACATCTTCTCTTTTGTTGTGTAAGGGTACAAACATACCACCATACCTCTACTTCTTGGTTATCGGTCCTGTGTCACCTTTTAGAGTTTTCTTTCCCTCTTCTTTCCTGTCTCCTCCTCCCCTTTTTCCACTAAGTCCACCTCAGCTTGCGATGGACGGTGGACTTCCCCCCTTTTTCCTCCTCCTTCTTCCTACCTCACCTATACTCCTTCGTGCCTTTCTTGATTTTTTTTGCGTGTTTATCTCTGTGCTAGTCAAGTTTCGATGGCATCCCCAATCTCTGAATTAAATAGGGCTAAACCGAGGCCTGACAAGTGTATCCCATCTCCCTGGTAATACTCATCTACCCATTCCAGAATACCATGGTGTATGACCAGTCCTCCCATACTCTCAAACAACCTGCCCACCCACACATTTGTGGACTTTCTGGCCCTGTCCATCCCTTTGTGGTTCTCCACTTGTCACCATACTCTGTGGGGCATGATATCAGAGCGGGCCAAAGAAACCTCCGGCCACCACTCCTTTATTTTTTGCAGATCCTGTTTTATTTGATAAAATATGGCCAGCCTGGGTCTCCTTCCCATGTCATTTCCACCCAGATATAACACAATCAGGTCTGGCCATCTGTGGTCCTTCCTGATCTTCCTCAATTTTGGCAGCAGCTGGGCCCATTTCATTCCCTGTAGACCGCTCAATACCAACTGCATTGTATTGCTATGCAGGTATAGCTGTTTTCCCCCTTGTCTTCTGGCTGCCCATTTTTCCGCCCAATGTATAAAGGAATGCCCACAGATCCATACTTCAAGTTTCCTCATAGTCATTGCATAACTATAAGCACATTGTTTAGTATATTATACTTTCTCCCCTCTCCCCTTCCCCCATTTATCCTATCTTTCCCCATACCTTTGAACCTGCTGTGGAGAAAGAAAGAAACATCAATAATATGTGATGTTAAGGATGTACTTTTTTATAACAGTCAGAAGTCTACCTGTCCTTCTGCTTAATCTCCCCTGGCCTGCTGCCTTGTGCTGCCATAACAGAGGCTGCCCCAATCCTAAAAGAGTGGGAGAAATATCCCTCCTGTGAATCACCCAGAAATTTTAGGCTCTTGTGCAGTACAGCTGTCACCTGGTATCCAGAAACTGGCCTGCCATCCCCATGGATGAATATCAAAGGGCTCCCCCCTCTTGGGTGGTCTGCCGCTTACACGTGCACAGACCCCTCTCCGTGCAGATGGCTGCATTATGGTGTGTCCTTAACCACACTTTAGTGCCTGACCCTGCTGATCTGTCTTTGATCTCCTCAATAGTACTGCTATTGCATCCCCACTCCATTTCATGTCTTCCCAATGTAAACCCCCCATCCTTTTTTCTGCCATGGCCAATCACTTCACTAAGCCTAAACACCCCACTATACATTGTAACATACAGGGCTCTGAATAATACAGCTTCTTTACTGGAGCTGCAGATATGATGTAATGCCTCCTCAGTTGTGCCATCAGCCCCTCCAATATCGGCTTCCTATTGTCTTTTTTCTTGTCTGCCACTCACAACCAGCCCTGCATCATTCTGTGGACTAGGTTGCATTTGGTAGGGTCCTCCCACCCTTTCAATGTGCATATCTGGCCTATTGCCGCCAAATGAACCCCCATCGTCTCTTGTGCTATGTTCTAGTTCTACCCCATCACTATGAATCTGACCACCTGTTCCCTTGTCACCACCCAACTTACCTGGCTGCCGTACTGCTCTCGGAAGTTTTGAAATGCCCTCCAAGAGATTTTGTATGCTCTAAGTGTACTGGGGGCCCAGGAGTTGTGGAACAATATTTTGTCTCCCCCAATCCAATTGTACATACGTACGCTGGGATGGTGGTCTGCCAAGCCTTTGCTTCGGGTGCAGCGGTCTGAAATTTGTCCATCTGCAATCGGGAGAGGCAGTCAGTTATCACATTGTCTACACTATCAATGTGCATGGCCCTAAATGACATGTTCAATGTCAGCCCTAGCCATACCATCCTTCTCAGCATTCTAATAACCCTGTCTGACTTTGACCTTTTTTTGTTTAACACATCTACCACTGCCCTGTTATCACTCAAAAATGTGACTTGCCTGTTCTTGAGTTCTACATCCCAGATTACCATTGCTACCCATATGGGAAAAATCTGAAAAAAGGTGATATCTCTCATTACCCTGGTCCTCACCCACTCTTCAGGCCATGGTTCAGCAAACCATTTTCCCCGAAGATAACCTCCCATGCCGATCCCGCCTGCCTCATCCATGTACAGTGTAGGTCAGTGTTATACAGCCACTCTTCCTGCCAGAAGACCTATCCATTGTATTCTGTGAGGAAATGCTCCCATATTCCTAAATCCTCCCTTGCCACCTTATTGATGTCCACCCAATGGTGTGGCTGTGTGGCGCCCCAGATTGCCTATGCTAAAATGCTGGGTGAACGGCCATCCAGGAGTAATAGCCCTGCAAGTGAGAGTCAAATACCCCAGTAGCTGCTGTGCTTGGTGGAGCTGACCCTCCTTTGACCTCCAATTTTCCTCAGTAGATCCTGTAATTTCTTGACTTCTTGTCTGGTAACCTGAATACTTCCTGGACTATGTCCAGCTCCAGCCCTAGGAGTTCTATTGTCTGGTTAGGCCCTTCTGTCTTATCATCTGCTAGTGGCACCCCCAATTCTTGACATAAGTCCTTAAAATCCTTTAGCATGCCCTCCATCACCCTTTGTCCTTCCCCAATGATGAGGAAATCATCAAGGTAGTGCACTACTGTCTGATGCCCGTATCTTGTTTGGAACACCCACTGCAACCAGGTGTTGAACATTTCAAATGTAGCGCATGCTATGGAACACCCCATGGGCATGGCCTTGTTGAAATACATTTCCCCTACCTGAAATCCCAGTAGATCCCAGTCCACTGGCCTGACCGGTAGTAATTGGGATGCTGCTTCATTATCTGTCTTGGCTAACCAGGCACTCTGTTTAGACCTGATTTGCTGCACCGCCTCCTCCAGGGTGGCGTATGTCACCCTGCTGTCTTCTTCCCCAATGTACTCATTAACTGAGTCCCTGTCGGGGAAGGATAGGTGATGTATCACCCAGTATTCACCCAGTTGTTTCTTAGGAACTAGCCCCAGGGGAGAAATCATCAAATTAGGCGGGGAGTCGACAAGTGGCCCTTCCACCCTTCCTGCTACCACCTCCTTCCAAATCTTTTGTGCTAATATTGCTTCCTTCCCCTGTATGGACTTGAGGTTCTTTGACCTCATCCTTTTCCTAATACCCCTAAATTGTAGATGAAAACCCACTCAAAAACCCATTCTCAATTTCCTTGCTGCTTCCCAGTCTGGGTACTCCCTCAACCACCCTTCTAGGCCTTCCACCTTGATGGGCATATGGGCCAGCTGGAAGCTGGTGCCCATTGGGCTTTCAGTTGTCCTGGTGTCATGTGTGGTAAGTGTGCCATCTCCCCCCTCCTGTCCCTCTCCCCTGAGTTCCTCTCCCCAAGTGCTTCCCTTTAAAGTACTTTGATTGTTCCAAAAGGGCTGCTGGTATGAGTTGTCCTGACTGCCGGTGCCTTTCTTCCAACTGTATTTACATTTTGCTGCAGGATGGTGCCCCCCGCACCTTGAACATTATGTGTCAGAACTGGCAGTTAGGCCAGGAGCAAAAAACCCTGTTGTAACCCCCAACAAGTCTTAAGTGTCACCCCCCCCCTTTTTTATCCCCATAGGGCTCCCTGTCAGTTGGCCCAGTGTAAATCACGAGCCAAAAGTCTATTTGCCTGGCATCCCACTTCACGTCCTTGAAGTTTGCCATCCTCTTCCTGAATTTCTCATCTTACTGGAGCTAACTATGGCCCCCTTTTTTATACGTATTCATTATGATGCGTGAGTAAGTCAGATGAGGGGTATCAAGTTCTGGCCACTTTTCGATGACAATGGTGGTGAAGTAGGTGAAACCCGTGGACCAGTTGTCCCAGGTTTTCCCTTTCCAGGACTTGTCCTCTTCCCCTTTTCCTAACAGCACTACTGCCATTGCCATGTCCTTCTTCTCAAAACTGTTTTTTTCTTCGTACTTATCCATGTTGTCAATATTCGCCAAGGTGAAAATGTCGACATATTCTCCTTTCCATATCTTCTCTTTCATGGCTGTAGGCACATGGTCCCCAAGCTGGACACCTGGTGTCCCAACCTCCCTTCGCATTGTAGAACCCCCTGGTGCCCCCCACTCCCCCCCTCTATTCCAGTATTCTAGTCCCTTTGAGTTCACCTAATGCCTTCTTCAGCTGCCTGAGCCCATTATCCCCAATGGATTTCAACATCTGCACTACATATTCTTTGACACTGCTCTCCAGTGTCACCATCTGATTACCTGTCATGGCTGATTGTGTGGTGCTGGGTCCCGGCTGGGACACTCCTGTGGGACCTGGTAGAGGCATTGGGACTGGTGGTGGTAGTACTGGCTCTGACATTGGGGGCAGAAATACAGGAGTAGGAGGCTCAGGCACTGGTGCTGGTGCAGGTATGGGTACCGGTATTGGTTCCAGTAAAGTGTTGTCAGGAGGCAGGGGCTGAGGGGCTGCTGGCATTGGCCCCAGCACCACTGGCCTGGGCTCTGGTGTACCAGACATGTTTGGTACCCTCTTGTTCCTCTCATGCCCCTTCCCCTTCTTCCCTTTCCTCTTTGTGCCCCCCCAATCAGGTTCTACCACCTCCAATAAACAATTCCTTGTCCACCAAGTCCATCACCGCCCAATAACAAGCTTTTTTGCTTGGCTTCACCTTCTTTGATGCCATCCTTCTGTTCCAAGGTATCTATTTCAAGAAAATCATAAAAACATCAGTATTTCCCTTAATGACCTGTCAACCAGGTTTCAGGTTTGTCTTTGGCTCCTTAACCCTGCCCCTATAATGCTGAATTGATCCAACCCCCTGGGACCTTGTATAACCTTGTAAGTAAGTCCCCCCACGCCCCTCGGTCTGCCTCTCTGCTGTCCTAAATACTTCATGCCATTGTAAGAGGGGCCTCTGTGACCCTGGGCTGCCCTTGTAATGTGTGTTAGGATTCCATTTTACTCATCACCATGTCCCCCCTTGTAATGAGGGAGGGGCCATGTGTTCTGATGCTGCCCCTGCCCTACGCTTTCCCCCATGCATGTCTGCGCCCATTCCCCTCATGTGAGGTCTCCTGATACACCCCTGTTGGGTGTGCCCACTTCCCCTTGGTGACCTCCTCTTGGGCCTCCTTTCTGCACGGTGAAGGAGTAATCCACCATCCCATGTAATGGGCATGACGTGACTCCTTCATCCCTTTTGTCATGCTGCTGTTCCCCAAAATTCACCATTCCTGGGGGTGGCATGGCCTCCGTGCCCTCCTGCTATCCTTTAGAGGCCTCTCCCTCTGATTCAGACCTTTCCCCACATGGCGATGACGTCAGACACTATCGCCACAGTGTACACCAGTGGGCCCAGTCTCCTTTAATTGCTCCAGTCACACCAAAATTCACCGCTATTCCAACCCCTTTGCCCACTTGCCACCTTATATGGATCTCCTGGCTTTATAGGCCTCTCATCCATTCTGGTCTCTTCCCCCCATGTGGTGATGACATCAGATGCCATTGCCATGCAGTGCACTTGTTGGGCCAATGCTTTTCCTGAATTTCTGCACAAAAGCCCTTAAAAATTTGCCGCATCTTTCATGCAGGGCTCCGCTCTTTCTTCTTTCTAGTCCCCTGTGAATTAACGCTGCCAGTCTCTCTTGACCCTGTATCATGTGGCGATGACATCAGACACCATGCCACATGGTAGGCCTCAGTCCCATTCCATCTTTTCTCCCACATGTGGCTCTCCTTTCACCCCTTGGCTGCCCCTTGCCTCCTGCAGCATTACCCCCTCACTTCTCTTCATTGTGGGGTAAGCTTTCTTCATGTGTCTTCTGTGTTGCCCCCCATGTGACTTCGCCATCCAATGCACCCAACAAACCCCCATCTCTCTTGCTCTTCTTACAACTTCCTGCTGCCTCTGTTTTCTATGAAATATCCTGGGGTCCACCAAATGGCTTGCCGTTCTGTTCCTCCATCCCTCGCTACCAGTAAGGATGCTCCTTGCTAACAGCTATCCACAGCATGACTCGGTTTACACACCCACTATGAAAACCTTCACTCGGCGCCTGTTTCTCAGTCTATTCTACCAAACAAACATGCCACTAAAACCTTGCCTCCTTCAACCATGACCTTTTCCTTGGGGTCCACATTCCCCCCAGTCTCCAGGCTCACACTATTTAAACTGTTCCCTGGGCTACTGAACATTCTACCCCCCACAGCAAACAACAAACCATTTAAAACAAACAACAAACAACCACCCATTTACAGTTGTCCCCCGTTATAACAAATCCCATTATAACAAATCCCGCATGTAACGAAAGCTGGTCTTGGATCCCAAAAAACAGTACATTTCACTGTTTGTGTTTTTTTTTTTTGTTGTTGTTTTTTGCTGTTTGTGATTTGCAGTTTGCAGTTTCTGTTTGTCTGCCCCCAATTGCCAATCTCTCTATCCCACTCTGTCTTTTGACCTGTGAGCGATGCAGTTGGTCTGATGTCACTGGTGAGAGCGAGTGAAGCGAGAGAGAGGAGTGGATCTGTTGTGTAGAGTGAAACACTGCACCTGCACATGGGGCAAGATGAAGAGAGAGAGAGAAAGAAATGTACAGACACACAGACACTGAGAGTGATGTCCTCCAAACAGCACTTTATTCTGAAATTCATGCAGTCTCCTCTCTCTCATTACTTTGACCCATGCAGTGAATGAAGGGATTTTGTCCTGCGTCTAGTCAGGTATAGCGAGTCAGAGACTGGGACATGTTAAGAGAAGAGTGTATCTGTTTTTGTAGAATGAGACACATCACTCGTATGTGCCACAGAGAGAGAGAGAGAGAGAGATAGAGACTGGGGGAAAAACACCTTATTCTTATACGTACAGTGTTTTTAAAATATTATATACAGTATTTGATAACAGCTTGAAATTAATTTTTTGTCTTCTGTCCTTACTATTCAAATTAATGGCACTGATTATTGTATTGAATTTGCTGGGCTCCCGTTATAGTGAACCCTCGTTATTATGAACTTTGCTTGTGGCTCCTGAGGGGTTCGTTATAACGAGGGACAACTATATTTCCACGGTTCCCCAGGCTACTTAGCATTCTACCCACCACAGCAAACAAACCACCATCTTGAGCTCTCAGTCTCACGCTCTTTCTGGCTACTGCACCTCTTAATCAAAGGGCACTTGCTTACCTTGCTGCGGCTTACCGACTTACTCACCTGTTCCAAGTTTCACATCTGTGCAGCCCACTTTATCCCCATGGAGGCTCTTTAAATTATTAAATTATTAACCCTAGACAATTCTTCTCTTTTTTTTTTTTAACTCAAAATGCCCTAACTATCAAAAGTCCAATGGCTCATAATAACTTTTGCCAACACGGATGAGCATCCAGATCAAAAATTTCAAGGAGCAAATTTGTGAGCTCTTTTTGCTGTGCAGTCCCTTATGACTGCCCAGTTGTCTCCCTGGACCATTCCTGAAATGCCACCTCACTGTTCCCACCATGCCCCTTTGCCCACCCCTTTGTGACATCACTGGGTCCTCCCCTTGGTGACCTCACATCCTTCTTTTGTGATAACTCCCCTTTCCCCTTCCCCCAATCCCCTGCTTCCTGGCTTTATCCACACCACTTGTCCGGGCCTTCAGACAGTGGGGTCTGCCGCTTTAACTGGGCAACCTTCTTTATCATTGAGACTTAGATCACCAATTTGACAAGTTGTCACCATCACTAAGGCTCTATCAAAATACAACACATTTTGTTTGAAAAGTACTAACAACAGATACTCCAAGTGTACTCAGAAGTAAGTTATGTTTTTCCCATATCGTTAAATCATTACAAAATCAATCAGTCACACAGTACACAGAAAAGTTTGCTACCATTAGTCCTCTACATAAACACATTCAGGAACATGCCCCTTCCATCAGAAAAAGTTGACCCTAATATCACCTTGGGCATACATTATTTTCAACACCACTGTAGCCACCCAACTGGTTGCAATTTATCAGTATGGAACATGTTCTTTTCCCACCCCATGGGGGTGATGGGACTAATGGTCCTGCCAATGTATACCTTTTGGCAAGTTGTAACCCTTATCCCAAAGTATTGCTAAAAACATATCATTTTGATCCAGTCCACTTTCCTGGCAAAACAGAAATAAATAACCAAATTAAAAAAAAATATTCTGGAAGGATATTCTGTGGTACCTTACCTGAGGTGGGAGTGCAGGGGGGCAGGGTGGCCTTCTATTTTAGATCCAGTCTGGAACTAATGTCATGCCCCATGGGCGTTACCAAGTAATTTGAATAAATGGCTGTTAGGGGTGGTCCAGGTGCAGGTTGCAGGATTTTGCTCATTTCCCAGTATCTGAGACATGGGATTGAGTTCCTACAGAAACAGATGGATATCATCACTGACATGGTGTTGGAATCTCTGAGACTTACTGCCTTTGGGGATTACAATGGCAATCTATGACAGAGCCTTGTATTTTGGTCAACAGTTCCTCCAGCAGATGACACAGCTGGGATTTGCACAAACAGTTGCCACTGGAACCCATCAGCTTGGCCATGCCATGGACCTGGTTTTATCATTGAGTACTGATGTTTGTAATGTCAGGGTTGACCCAGTTGTCTGGTCAGATCATCATACCATGCCTTTTCTTTGTGGGGCCCTCAGTTGTATATTCCCTTATGGAGATAGTCCATTATCATCTTAAGGAAAACCTGGAGTCTTGCATGCTGTAGGTGGGTTTGGACCTCTTAAATATGATGTCAGCTTGTGTGAGTGGGGTAGAGGGGTCTGCGAAGAGTAATAATATGGCACTTGCTTTTACATTCTAAGTGAAATCATCTGGGTTGCTGTAAGGCTTTTAACCATCAGTATTTCTAAATGTATTAGGAACACACACACTGCATGAGCTCAGAGAGTTCAGCAGTTGGTGCTCATCAAATGTGGAACAGTAAAAGAACAAGAAGATGACACTTGGTTGGGGAGGGAACAGAAATATGTGACTTAAGCTGTACACCCATTTAATGTGAAAGTGTAGTACAAAAGCCTCAGTACTTTGGGTCTACAGTTACCTTTATCAGGAGGTGTGGCTTACAGCAGGTAAACTATGCATATTTATAGAATGCTATTTAAAATGAAAGTATATATAAGATTTAAACAAAACATCACAAATACAATTATCATGCTGTTAGCACATCATGGAGTGTCATTGCTGACATACTGGATGAGATTTTCATACACTTGCATCTGTTTCTTGATGTAAATGTTTAATTCCACCCAAGAAGTTAGACCACAAAAAGCTGGTCTAATTGCCAAGATAGAATTCTGCAGTTGCATCCAAGAAATGGACATCAGTTCTGCAGTTGCAGCTGAAACTGTCATAAATTGTGGGCACTGTTGCAAATGTGTTCAGATGTATGTGACTAGCATGCATGCATGTGGAAGCATCTGCATGGACTCCACATTTGTCCAAAATGCAAACACAAGTGCAACTATCCTTTCAGAAATCCACCCACTGTATTTACAAAGCGATTAAGTGAACCCCTTGAAAATGTTAAAAACTAACAGGAAATTAAACAAAAACAAGGCAGGAGACAAGAATTCAGAATTAGTAAACTTAAGTCCAGGTAAGCAAAGTTCATACAGTAGTTCTGCCCAAAATCAGTGGAAGCAACTGACGCAGCCAGTTGACCACAAGCTGCTCCTGCAGCAACTATGCCTACTTACCAAGCCTTTGCTTGTACATCACTACTCTAGCACTCCAGATACCTGTATTAAAATAGGCACTATTGCTTCAGGAGCAGCTTGTGGTCAGCTGGCAGGGTCAGTTGTATCCATTGATTTTTGACAGATAACTAAGAATTTTGCTTATTTAACTTGAAATTTACTAATAAAGGCAGTGCCTTGGCTAGCCAGCTATCTCACCGACTAAACCCAACAAATCAAGATTGACTCCACCCTCTCTTCTTGCTGTCCTGTTCTCTCTGGTGTCCCCGATCTATACTTGGCCTCTCCTTTTTAGTCTGTTCCTAAACCCCCTTCCCCTGTCCTGCCCAGTTAAAATGCTACTCTATGCAGATGATGCCATTATCTTTGAGTGTCATCCCAGTCCCAATACACTCCAAAATATGCTCCGATAGTGCTTCTATACCATTGAATCCTGGTTCATTGCCCACAAATTAATTCTCAGTTGTAATAAAACAAAATCCATAGTCTTCACCCATCGCCAAAATCAACATCACAACCTACCCCAACCATCTGTAACTCCTCCAATGTCCCTATTGAGCAGGTCTACTCTTTCAGGTACCTGGGGTTAACCCTTGATATCCATCTCTCCTATCATTACCATATCTAAGGCCTTCTGACCGCACTCAACAACAGGATTGGCCTGCTTTATCGACACAAACACTTCCTTTCTGCTGAAGCTCTCCACTTGGCTATATCATCATTTTTTCTCTCCCTAGTTGACTATGGCTTGGTGATATATAGCTCAGCTGATCCAACCTCCCTCTCTTGGGTTAAGAATACCCTGAATAAGGCCTGCAGGCTGGTCACTGGCGATTACAGACTGACTCACACCTGCAACTTGTACAAGTCTGCAGGATGGTTAAACCTGGATGCCAGACTTAAATATTATACCTGCATCTTTGCAAAGAAAATATTCCTGCAATCCACCCCTCCTGGCCTTGACTCCTTGATCTCCATAGCACCCTCAGTCCGAGTCTCCAGAAGTGCTGCTAGGTCCTCCCACTCTGTTCCATGCTGCAGAACATCACTGTGACAAAGGGCATTTTTATATCAGGTCCCCTTGTGGCTCAGTGAGCTCCCAACATCTATCACCCACCTACCCACCATCGGCCCTTTCAAATTGGCCCTCAAGAGGTATCTTTTCTAGCATTCCACCTGTGAATGCCACTGACCCTAGCCCTTGGCTCTGTTTTGCCTATTATTTTTGTTCTTTCAACCATGTATTCTGACTACCCTGTTTATAGTTGTTATCTTCTACACTGTATTTGACCTTGGGTCACCTTAACCCAGAAATAGTATGTCAAATGTGTTCGCATGTATAACAATGGCCAACTTGGCCTACTGTTCCACTTTGTATAAATTATATATTCCTATACAATCCATAGCTAACTGTTTAACTATGACCCAATTGGCCTGCTTTATCACTATGTTCAACTTGTTGTATACTTGAGTCTTGCCACTATACCTGTATTGTATATTCTCACCAATCATTTTTTTTGTGAAATTGTTGTCCTTATTGTATCTTGACAGGGAGCCTTTGCTAAAGAGCCTTTGGCTCAAAGGTTGTATTCCAATGCATCAAATAAAATAAATAATTCTGCATTCTTGTCCTCTGCCTTGTTTTTGTTTCAGTTTGTGCTGGTTTTTAACATTTTTTTCACTAAGGGGTTCACTCAATCACTATGTAAATACAGTATGTAAGACAGTGCACTCATTGATATCATCAGCATAATTGTATTTGTGTTGCTTTATTTAAATCTTATATATACTGTAATTTAAAATAACATCCTGTAAATATGAATAGTTTACCTGCTGTAAGTCACGTCCCTGAAGAAGGATCACGTACTAGATCAAAAGCTCCGGGGCTTTTGTGTCACACTTTGCATTAAATGGGTATATAGCTTAAGCCACATAATGCTGTTTTTTTCATTTTTTTTATTTGTAACAGAGTGCCATCTCCTTGTTCTTTTGCTGCTGTGTCATATTGATGGGTGCAAACTACTGCACTCTCTGAGCACATGGTGTACATTTGTTCCTGCTTCAACCCAGACCCGGCATTTATCTTCATGCAGCTGAGATGCCATAGTTTAAGGTAAGTAATATGTTGGAGCTGCACTGAAGTGTTCTTTGCTGTCTTGCTCAATAGGCTATTCTCTAGTGAATGAAAACAGTGTAACACTAAGTTTAAGAGCATTACTCCAGTGTTCATTTTGTGAATTGTATAACTGTAAAAATGCATGATTTAGCTTTACATACCACCATAACTTGTGATATGCAGGTGGCTGGAAGCAATTGGGATGAAACTACAAGTACCAGTACTTCATATTTTATATGTTTGGAAAGTGTGTCAGAGAGGTGCCATTTATAGACAGGACATTTTCAAACAAAAATGACAAAAGTGTTTAATGTCTTTTATAACAAGGAATCCCTAGAAAATACAGACAAAAGGGATGGATCCCAAGAGGCATGCATTTGGGAAATGTCCCTGGTGGAAGATTCTTGAAAGAAGTTTATAAAACTAGATGGGAAACAACACTCACAACAATAACACCTGTTTTAATGAATGAATTAAAATTCTCATAGAGCAAAATGATGAACAATTATCAGACAACATCTACACAGACTGAGGAAATAATAAAGGAATTACTGACCCATAAAGATCAACCAGAATTTGTCAATTTTGAGGCAAATGTGCTAAACAAATTACAAAAACTCACAACCAAAGCAGCTGAGAGAAGAAAGAATAAATTCAAAAGACATTCAAGTTACTATGAGATAAATATAGGATAAAGTATGGGGTGGAGTGTGTTATGAGAATTTATACACTCTCGAGTTGTTGGATAGCACATTAACCCCGAGGGCAAAGCCTGAGGGGTTTATTAGCTATCCAACAATGAGAGTGTGTGTAAAATTCAAGTAAAACACACTGAATCCCATAATTTGTTATTTATAATTTATTTATTTATTTATTTATTTATTTAAGAATCAGTTTACAACCTTTGAGCCAGAGGCTCGTTTACAAAGGTACTTCGTCACATAAAGACATACATTGCGTTTCAGTTACATAGCAAAGATTTGCCAAAAATCAGTAGGCATTCACCAGAGGTGCCACGTCACATTGTGGCTTCCAGACAGATACAATTGGGTACAGGGTACATGTAATCGATAGCAGGTATTAAACAAGTTGGTATCAAGTGAGCAATTCTGGTAGATAAACATTGAAACAGCTGGCACTGGCCAGGTTAAACCTAGGCATGGTGGACATGGAAGTGGTGTAGGGATGGTTGGTGGAGAGCTGCCTGGGGCATTGTCAGGAGAGAAATAAAGAGGTGGAGCTATGTTCAGAGACAGGAGCAGTCATGAGTGCTGAAGATGTGGTTCCAGTGCGGTTTTGAATGTGGAGATGGTGATGGCATTGGTGATGGTGGCAGGGAGAGAGTTAAACCAGGTTGGGGCTCTATAGCTGAAGGACCTCTGGCCACGGCTGGTTCTTGTTCTGGGGACCTTTAGAGTGGTCTTGTAGGAAGACCGTGTTGCAATGGTGGGAGGGCTCTGGTGGATGGATGCTGTTACCCCAGGGGGGGAGAGCCCGAGCAGGGTTTTTTTGGTGAGGAGACAGGTCTGGTATCGGAGCCGTTCATCCAGGGTAAGCAGGTTAGCATCGACATATAGCTGACAGGTGTGTGTGAGTCTGGGGGCACCAGTAATTAATCTGCACGCTTTATTCAGGGTTAGGTGAATTTTGTTTAGTGCAGTGGTGTCGGTAGCACCGTATACTGGTAGACCATAGTCTACAAGGGACAGAACAGACGATGTAACCGCGCTGGCGGAGGCATTTGGGGAAGGTAGCTTTTATGGCAGAATAGGATGCCAAGCCGTGTGTTGGTGGCGGATGTTAGGTGTCGATGTGGGTGTGAAATGTGAGGGCTGAATCGAAGGTAACCCTCAAGGTATTTGTAGGAGCAGACTTGTTCCAGTGGTTGGTTGGTGCTTGGAAGGATATAGAGTGGGTGGTTGCTAGCTTTGTTTGGGGTGTGAAAAGAGCATAGTTTTGTTTTCTTAAGATTGATGATGAGTCTGCGCTCCTTAAGCCAAGCCTCGGCACTGTTGAAGACTGCTGTAGAGTCCTGTAGGAGATGGGATTATGGTGGGTGGCAAACAGGACAGCGTCGTCTGCATACAGCAGAATTTTGCCAGAGCATGCACTGGGCAGGGTGTTCAGATACAGTGAGAAGAGAAGGGGCCCAGGATGGAGCCTTGGGGACCCTGAGAGAGAATGGGATTTGGAGCGTGGACAGTGTTATTAATCTTGACACACTGGGATCGAGTGTCAAGATAGCTAGCACACCATGCCAGGGGGCCAGCCGGAGAGACCAGTGAGGCAGAGTGCGTTCAGCAGCAGTGGATGGGAGACAGTGTCGAAAGCCTTTGAGAGGTCATGAACACTGCACCAGCTAGGGAGCTGGTATCCAAGGAGGAGTGTAGGAAGTTGGAGAATTCAATAAGGGCAGTGCTGGTACTGTGACCCTGCAGGCCATGTTGCTCTGGGCATAAGATGTTATGTAGCCAGATAATCAGTGATTTGAATGGCCACCACTTTCTCCAGGGCTTTAGAGAGGGAGGGAGGATGGAGATTGGCCGGTAGTTGTTGGACGACCTGTCGCCTCCTTTATGAATAGGTGTGATAATGGCTGTTTTCCAAGCTGTGGGGAATTGTCCCAGGCAGAGTGACTGGTTAATGGAAGCTTGTGAGAGGTGCAAGGACTTCATCTAGCACCAGCCTGAGGATGCTGGGGTCAGTGAGTCACTGCTGGGATTGTTGCCATTGAGAGCTTTGGTTAGGATGGGTCTGGCTTCCGGTGGAAATCTTTCTGCAGGAGGAAGCTGGGGTGCTGGAGGACAGGGGAGTTTGGCTGGGGGAGGGTCAAAGAAATTACTAGGGAGGACTGAGCTAAGGTCAGTGAAAGTGGTGTTGAACCAGTTAGCTATGGTGGCAGGCTCGGTGGAGGTTGTGCCATTTCTAGTGAGCTGGGATGGGGCGGGGAGCAAGCTTTACCATTGAGTTGCTTAATATTATCCCAGAAGGTCCGGGCTGAGCCCCAGGAGGAGGTAAGGAGGCCTGGTAATGGTCTGCCTTGGCTCCTGATGGCCCATGAGCATTTATTTCGGGCTGCATTGTATGCTTGCCTATCAGACAGATGACCTGTTTCAGTGGCAAGGTGCCAGAGGTTATCCCGGTTTCTAAGTAATTGTAGGAGGCCGGGCTAACCCAAGTGCGTTCTGTTTTTTTGGACGGGTTTTGGTTAAGGGTGCAAAGAGATCACAAGCCATGTTGAAGTTGTGAGTGAAAAAGGCGAGGGCAGTATCAATGTTGGTTGCCTGCTGAATGGGGGACCAGTCTATTTGGGTGAGGAGTGCCTTAAGTTTCTTCAGCCCACCAGGGCGGAGGCACCTGCGGAGGGTGGTCTGGGCTTTGGGTTTGGGATTGGGGGTTACCCAGTGGAATAGGATAGGGGAGTGGTCACTCAGGGAGTCTGGGAGGACCTGGATGTTTTGGATTTTATGGGGTCGGTTAGTTATAATAACATCCAGCAGGGTGCTGGTACCACTCTTAGGGTTAAGTCTCGTGGGCTGGGTGACGAGTTGTGTCAGATCTTGGCGGCAAATGAGTCTCTGGTGGTGGATGAGGGAGGTGCTGAGCCAATTCACGGGTGGAGTCCTCCACTGGATTTGTTCTGCCTTATGGTGGAGGGGTGGCCAGGTAGTCCGTTAAAGATATTAGGGCTGGGTGCTGGTTCTTTGGGGGAACATAGGCTGTGGTGAGATAGAGAGGGCTCCTAGAGGGGTCTGGGGTGAGTCTGAGGGTAAGGGCCTGGGCCCCATTTGTGAGGGCAGGGGTGGGGAGTGCGTGTCCAGGTATTGTGTCCCTGGTGTAGATTGCACAGCCACCCCCTCGTTTGCCTACTCGGTCCTCCCGGTATAAGGTATAGCCTGGGAGGGAGACAAATGAGTCTGGAGTTGATTTGGACAGCCAGGTTTCAGCCAGGGCTATGATGTCTGGTTGGTGAGCCAAGGCCCAGCACTGTAGGGGCGTCAAATTTCTTCAGCAGCTGCATATGTTCATGGAGGCTAGAAGACCAGTGGGCTAGTGGGTGGATGGGGAGGGGCAGGGCCTGGGTTGGGGTGTATGTTCCCGTTAGGAGTAGAAGGAGGAGAAGTGCTCTGGTCAGAGGGAGGCTGATGGAGAGTTTCACGGGAGCGATATAATAAGGAATGGGGTTTGGTTGCACAAGGGTGGGTAGGGTAGCACAGGCAGAGAAGGCCTGAGTGATCAGAAGTGCAAGGGGGCTGTGGGGGAAGGACAGGTGATGTCTGGAAGGGGGGTGAGGTGGAGAGGAGCAAATGGGATGTGTGGAGGAGGAGGGAGGGGTAGGAGCAGTGGTAAAGGAGGAGGGGAGGACAGGAGGGTAGGTAGAAACACTGGAGTAGTGAGGCTGAGGGTTCATAGGGACAGTAGGGTATGTGGAAGGCAAAGGGAGGAGGAGGAGAAGAGATAGACTGGTGAGCAGGGGATGCATGTGCATAGTTGGGAAGGTTGGTGGAGCTGAAGTGAGGAAAGAATGGGGGGACTAGGATGAAAGAGGGGAGATAGTAGTGAGAGATCACCTCAGAGTCTAGTTGCTGCTATGGTGTGGTGGCAGCGCATGTGCCTGAAGTGCACAGAGTACTGGGTTCAAGCCCTGATCAGGGCAATAGGAAAGAGCCAGACCAGTGGCTGCAGCAGCAGGGAGCTGGGCTCAGGTTTGTAGAAGCACCTAGACAACACTTTAGTTGTGTCACAGGGTTAGTGTGTTCTTTATAAGTAATGAAATCCTGCAGTAAAAATATGCAGGTGTTCTAGGTGAGTGGTGGAGCTGTGGACTTTGGAAATAAGGGTGCAGGGTTCAAAAGCAGCAGGAAGAGAGTAAACTTATATTTTGGCAGATTGGGTAGCTAAGTGATTAGAGGCTTAGAAAGTAGTAATAAGTAGGTAGGCACTGTGGTGCAGAGGCAAGACAGCAGACTCTGACCACAAGGGTACTAGGGTTGAACACAGCTCAGGGACAGAGGGTAGAGAAGGCCAATTTTTTAAATCTGGGCAGGAGGGAGTGAGGTATGGTTAAGAGCATAGAAATACAGGAAGTTGTTGGCCTGGTTCATTGGCTGAGATGATAGTCAGTAGAATGTAGAGAGAAGGGTACCAGGTTTGATACTAGTAGTTGCTTAGAGATAGGATGAGTGCAGAAAGTAGGTAGTCGAAGGAATCCAAGGGAACTGCAGTGACCTCTAGTGGGACAGCTGTGCAGCAGTAGCTAGGAGGGATATAGAGAGCAGAGAGGAGCTAGAGTGGAAAGTGCAGTGACCCCTAGTGGTTGGTGCCTATAACCTGCAAATGGGAAAGTGGACACTTAGTAAAAAGGAGGGTGTGTCACATCACGTGACCTGCCAGCAGCAATATATGGAGCACCGACCCTGGGTGGGAGGGTGGTTGGGGCAGGCGGCTGGGAAGTGCCTCACAACAGTCAGGCTGTAGTGCAGGACACTTTACCTCTTCCAGGCTCTGACAATCCCCGGTTTCAGTCTCTGCTGCTGGGCTGAGTTCTGGTAATTGAAGGGTGACATTTTTTTTTACCTGTAGACATTTGGTTTAAAAGTTTAATTTAGGTCCCCCGTTGGCAGCACTGAAGAGCTGCATCACGCCAGTATGACTGTCATCCATGTAAGGCCCCCAGGCTGTCCCTCGTATTGCCAAATTCTCTTTTACTCCCTCCCACTGCTAGAATACCTCCTGCCTGCTGACGCGCTGAAGAAGCAGCTTGAGTTTTTCAAGTTAGTAGTGTGTGAAGACTAGAAACAAACAGACAGTTTTAAACTTGAGTTGTGTTTCTGTAGTGTCTCGGGTGCATTCGTAGGGTAAGAGAACCCATGAATGTTGTAACACCTACTCAGGTGTTACGGTATTTAATACACATTTTTTTCAATGTAAAAAAATGGAACCCATTAAGTATATCATGTTTCTTCATGGGAACACCTACACATTCCTTCAGTGGAGGCAGATCATGGTCTAAATAGAATACAAGTAGACAAGGTAATAGGAACAAGCCTCGATCAGCTTCAAGGGGTTCCTCAAATCAACAAACTAGATCCAACAACAAGCAAGGCACAAATAAGTCAACTTTTTTATCCAGCATGCAGGCTTTGACACAAAAAAAGGAAAAAGACACAGAAGCAAAGGGGTAAAATACAAAATGAGCAAGGAGAGAAAGAGGAAAACACAAACAACTCACTGCCTTGGAGCTTGTGCAACTATAGTAACAGGTGATGAAGCTCTCCGATATCCTACTAACAGAGCTACAAATCAAAGTCCTCAGCAGTGGATTAAATGCTGTGTCTAATCCATCATTAAATGCTTTTGATATTTTCATTGATCTGGAAACCTTTTTTTAAGAAAGTTAAATCTGAAAACGTTCTACTGTGGGAGTGAAAATAGGGGCTACCTAACAAATGAAGACAACTTGGTGGACAAAGAACCCCCCTGACTTATAAGAGCTTGTCAGCATGCTTGAGAAAAATCAAAATGTGAAACAGTACAGACAGCACAAATCATGATGCAGTGATATCATCACAAGAACCTGATTTCAGTGCACTATCCACCTTTTAGCTATCTGCACATAGCTCTCATGGCCTTCAAATGTATCAAATGTTTCAAGGATAAGTGGAGGAATTAAACCATTCCAAATTGACAACAGAGAATAACATCTATCAGAAGATGACAAAAAGCACCACAAGAACTGTGCTCAAATGATAAAATTACAATTAAATCAGCTGATAAAGGAGTACAAATCATGGTTATGGACAAGGACAAATGTAAAAAAGAAATCCAGAGACAAATTTTGGGGATCACCAACTACCGATTACTCAAGGAAGATCCAATTAAGGAATTCAGGAGATGTATAAACACTTACTTATTTGAGTCATAGGACACTGGCACCATAACCTAAAGGGAACAAGTCCTTATTAGTTGAACACCCCATGTACATGTACATTTTGCCAAAAGTACACATAGAGCAGACAAATCCCTCAGGCCTCCAGTTATCTCAGGTCAGGGTTCCCTCCCTTAGAAAATATCTGTATTTGTGGGCCACCAAAAAATTGTGACAACCCTTCTGTCCCATATAAGGGACACCATGGATGTTTTGGAAAGGTTCAAGAGATTTTTCTGATCTGAAAATATATATTTGTGTGTTCCCTGTGCACCTCAATACAATATAATTTGGGGCTGTCTGCATTACATCACTAAATCATAAACCTTCAGCCCTACCTTATCATTTGATTTGATTTTGAAAGCTAGTGAACTTATCCTGACATCCATTTTCTGTTTGACCAAAAATGTTACTTACTCAACTGTGGTACTGCCATGGGTGCCACCATGCCCCCTTTCAAAGCCAACCTTTCATTGGGGGTGGTGGGAGGTGGCCATGGTGTTTGCACCAGCAAACTATTTATTTATTTAGTTTTTGTTGACCGGGTAAGTGCACTAGACAAGTTCTGCCTATTTTGAGGCATGACCCGGGGAGTGGGATACAGATGAATGCCAACTGACCTTGAACCAGATTAAGCTGTTGGTGGTATTTTTAGTGAATGGGGGAAATTTGGCCAGGACACCGGGGAAACTTCCCCTACTCTTTTGGAGAAGTGCCATGGGATCTTTAGCATCCACCTGAACTACCACCAGAACAGGCAGATGGGATCTCGGTTTAACATCTCATCTGAAAGACAGCACCTCAGGAGTGCAGCACCCCCCTCATGCTGCACTGCAGTGTCAGTATTGGGATATTAACCCAAGTGCCTAGTGTAGGGATAGAACCCACAGCCTTCTGATATACCAGCCTCAGAGGTGAGTGTACTACCTGCTGAGCCACTGACACTGCTCCATCCATTTATGCTCCAGATAAAATTGTGGGGAAGATGCTGTACTGTTCCTCTATTTGTATTATTGTACCCATGTTGCTGTTGTTCAACTGTTCTCCTTTTGCTGTACTCTCCCGGGTCTTGCCTGAAAATAGTCATTTTATGGCTAGTGCACCTACCCAGTTAACAAAAACTAAATAAATAAATAAATAAAATAAATAAAAATAAATATTGATGACATTTGGTCATCTGTGAAGGTGACACTAATTCATCAGGTAATTTTGTGGACTAGCTTAATGAGAATTATCTGAGCCTTCAGTTCACATCCATTGTTCACAAGAGTGAGATCACCTTTTTCTATCTATTTCTGCAATGTACACCAGGTAAACAAAATATCACCATTACCCATCATCATCCAACATCTGGCAATACATTGTTGCTTGCTCCCACTCATAACATACTCTCTATGAAGTTCCCTACATTCAGTTCAGCTGAGCTGACAAGAACTTCTTTGACATACAGCTCTTTGATATGCATGCAGAAGAGTTAAGCCGAATATTTTTAGAATGGAGATATTTTTAAAACATGGATGTAGAAGTGAAAAACAGAGCTAGAAATCCAGACCATACCACTTTGATACAACCAAAGAATAGAATACAATTTTACTGGCATCACTTTTGTTACCAAATGCAACCATCTGTCAACTAGTATTTCAGCAATTGTACAAAAACGCTGGCACATTTGAAAGGAGATGGTTCCCCTATAAGCTGCTTAGGGAGCATCCATGAATCACCGACTGCAAGGGGAAAACATTGGTGACAAAGTGATGCACAATCTGTACAAAGAGAACCCTATACTCACATATACTAACTGGCTACCATGCCCACTGGTTGGGTCTTGTAGGTGTGGTAGTGTAACATATGCAAGTACTGTAAGACAGTAAAACATTTTCAAAATCCCTTCAACCAGCAATGTGTTCAAATAAAAGTTTATTAACAGTTTGACATCATTTGTTGCTTCCTCTCTTCCACTTGCCAAAAAGTTATACATTGGCAGGACCATTAGTCCTCTACATAAACACATTCAGGAACATGTCCCATCCATCAGAAAAAGCAGACCCTAATAACCCCTTGGGTATACATTTTCTTCAACACCACTGTAGCCACCCAATTGGTTGCAATTTATGGGTATTGAACACGTTCTTTTATCACCCCATGGGGGCAATAGGATTAGATTTCTGCCCCCAAAAGAACTGAGGTGGATCTACACCTTAGAAACATAGAATTTGTCAGTAGATAAGAACCACTTGGCCCACACAATCTTGCCATTTTTTCCCTGCCTATACTTTCAGTACAGACTGTATGAGATCAGTGACTACCCCCAATTGTCCCAGTTAGATTCCTTGTGCCTATCCCATGCTTGCTTGAAGCCCACCACTTTTTCCACCCCCACTACCTCTGCTAGAAGACTGTTTCAGGACTCCACCACTCATTCAGTGAAGAATTACCTCTTTACAACCCCTCTAAATTTCCCCCCTTCCATCTTCATTGCATGTCCCCTTGTTGTCATGCACCTTAGAAACATAGAAACATAGACATATAGAAACATACTCAGTACACTACTGTAATGTGACTCCTTCCATCTGCACCATCCCCACACTGGAAAGGGTCACACTACCTCCTTCCAGTAGTTATTTATCATTCCAAAGTGCTGGTTGACTCCTGCACCCTGATTGACACTTCTGGCCTGCTCATAACTTAAAAAGCTTTCCTCTGCCAGGTCACCACCATCCACTTCTGTTATGGTTTCCCCTACTCCCCCTCTGGCTTCCTGTCAGCACCATTTGCTCTCTCATTCTTTTTGCTTTATTAGTTATTACTTATATTGTGGGACATTGAGTTAAATATAGGTTCTCTTCTCCATCCCCCACCTGCTTATCCATGAAGGGCCTAAAAATAACCCACATGAATATAAGAGGCATCATAGTGAACAAGGATGATCTGAAGGCCTGTGTGGACTATTACTGATCTGACATTCTAGGTCTATTAGAAACCTAGTTCAAGTTCTCCAGACTGGACCCCCTGCCATATCCCTGTGTACAATATTATATAGGGACAGACCCCCCCAAAGAGGAGTGGTGAGTTCTGATCTATTTCAGGGACCGTCTAGACATCTCTTGTCATCCAACTGCATCCTTCTCTCCCTCCCTTTTGGACTTCTCCACATGGTGCTCATGCTTGGGAAGGCAAAGAAGCTAAAGCTAGTGTGTGTGTTTATAGCTCCCAGGAAATGACCTGTTGGGTATTTCTACCCTAAGGGACTATCTGACCCCTTTATCCAGCTCCAAGATCATAGCTTTTGGTGATTTAAATCTTGACTGACTAGGTACTAGGTCTAAATCTCTTCTGACAATTATAAAGAAGCTGAACTTCTCTCAGCTCATTACTACCCCTACTAGGATCTTGGCTGGGACTTCTAAACAATTCCTGCTTGACTGCTTCCTCAGTAACAGAAGCAACAAAATAACCCTTTCCAGCATCCCATCAGATACTATCTCAGATCATTCCCCCACATTTGCGGTTTGGCAGTCATGCCCACTAAAGCTCGCTCCCAGACCACTCCACTCCACTTCCAAGATTTCTCAAAACTAAACATACTATATATCCAATGTGATCTGGAAGTGATAGGCTGGTCTTGCCTTAACGTTTTGAGCTGCATAAACTTAGCATTAACCCTGTTCCTTGCCATCTTCACTGAAATACAGCAAAAACATGAACTTGCCAACAAGCAGAGGTACGGACCTCTGCCATAGCTTGGCTCCCCATTAAACTTCTTGCCCAAATGAAAAAATAAACCAACTTTGGGTTAGTTTTACACAGAGTGGTCTGGCTTCTGACAGGGTGGAATATCACTGGTGGTGAAATATCTGTAAGTCATGAGTGAGATCAAGTAAGAGTGCCTACTGTAAAAACAATTTTCAGTTGCTGCTGGTGACTCATGGAAATTCTAGGCTGGCATGAAAGGCCTCCTGGGTACAAAATCTAAGTTTATTTATTTATTTATTTAAAATTGGTGACCGGGAAAGGCACACTGAGCTGAGGCTCATTTCCAGGTGCGACCCAGGTACAAGGTGTACACAGAAAACTAAGCAGAGAAATACAATTTATTGTTACAGACATTAAAGTACAACAGCAGTATGCAGGTCAGTGCAGTTAATTTCTGTTCGGACGTGGGTTTCAGCATCTGGGACATTTCATGTCTAATGATTTCATAATCAGCATAAGTCAGAGTTTGTATAGACAGCTTACACAAATGGTATCACAATAGAGTGGACTAGCACCGGGATTGGACAGTAAAATTATTGGTGCAACAAAAGGTGGGGCTGACTGGGGCAGAGTATTTCCATCAGGGGCCAGCCATGGTAGGCTAGGCCCGAGTTGGGGTGTGACCAGATGAGCAACTGGGGCAAGAGGGGAGGAGCCTGAGGAGTAGTTTTATGGCTGTGAGGGAGGGGGCCTGATGGAGGTTTGGAGGGAGATTGTTCCAAAGGAGAGGGAGATGATAGGAAAAGGCTGTCTGTCCTGAGGCAGAGAGGAGGCGTGTGAGGTGGAAGGTGCATGCATCTCTGTGATGGAGAGGGTAGCCAGAGTAACTGGCTGGTGAAAGGTGGGAGAAGAGGTAGGAAGGTAGGGAGCCTAACCAATATTTAGCTAAGAGGGAGGCACTGTGGATGGTCCTCCTGTGCGAGAGTGGGGTCAAGGATAGAGAAGAGTAGAGGAGGCGGTGGCGAGTAAGTGGGGGAGAGGGAGTGGTGAAACAACAGAAGGACTTGAGAAGGATGAGGTTGGGGCTGTGCTGTAGATGTCCACATAGTCCAGGACAGGTAGGATGGTTTTGTGTACGAGTTTGCTATGAGTGAGGAGGGGAAGGCTGGCTTTGTGGTGATAAAAGCTGGCCAGCTTGGGCCAGAGTTTGGTGCAGATTGCCTTGATGTGGATGGAAAAGTTGAAGTGACTATTCAGCCAGACTCCCAGGTATTTGAAGGCGGGCACCATCTTGAGGGGAGATCCTTCCAGGGTGAAGATTGGTGGGGGAATGAGTAGGGAAGTGAGCTTTTGTTTTGTACCGAATACCATGGTAACCATTTTTTTGGCATTTAGTTTGAGCTGATTATTTTGGAACCAGGTTTGGACCCTGTTGAAGTCACTTTGAAGATCTGGAAGCACAGCATCATGGGAGGATCCTGAGGCAAAGATGATGGTGTCGTCGGTGTAAAGATGCACATTAGAGGAGAGGCAGGCAGAGGGGAGGTCATTTATGAAAAGGAAGAAAAGGATGGGGCTGATGATAGAGCCTTGGGGGACACCTGACAGGATGGGTAGTGGGGGGGAGAGTGTCATTGCACCTCCCCAGCCTGGGCAAGCTAACAAATAACATCATCCTAGTCATATATACTGGTGTCCTAACTTGTACTGTGTTCATTGATCTTACTTGAACTGACTGCCGCCTGTTCTGGAGGTGAGTGGAACCAGTTGGTGGCAGGTTGAGCAAGGCTGAAGGAGCTTAATTTGCAGAGTAGCAAGGGGTGGGAGGCTGAGTCAAAGGCTTTCCCCAAGTCAATGAAAATGGCAGAGGAGGTTTGGTCTTTGTCCATGGCAGTGAGAATAGAGTCAGTTACACATAGCAGGGTGGTGATATCAATCAATCAATCAATCAAATCTTTATTTATTTAGGCGAGCATCATTGAGCAAGGCTCATTTACAAGATGGACCTGATAAGGTCAAGGTTCAACAGTTGATACACAACAGATACATCAATACATTTATATAAACCGTTATACATACAGGGAAAACAAAATTTATAAACACAGTGATGTACAGTAAAATTCACATGATAAAATGGGTTATAGGAAAGTTAAGCTAATATTTACAGTATATCCAGTATACATATCCCTGTGGAGGGGCCATGGCAAACACACAGCATAATGTAATACTAGGATGGTGGAAGGTATTACTGGGTGCCATAAGATGGGGTGTCTGCCTGGGAGGGAGAACTGAAGAACAAAGATTATGCCCATATATGGTGAATTTTTGGGAGGGAGATTGTGAGATGACAAAGCTAGCTCTAGCGGTAGCAACTGCATTTCTCTGTGAAGAAAACTGTACAACGCTGTTTAAAGGATGCAAATGGTATAAGATTGGACAGTTTTAGGGAATTTTGTAGGGTGTTCCATGCTATAGCTAGAGAATAGCTGATTGCTGCCCTTCCTAGCCGGGTGTTGAATTTGGGCAATTTGAACAGGATGATGTTGTTGCTTCTTAGGGCATAGGAACTAGGAATGGTCTGGGTGAAGCAGTCCAGAATATAGTTTGGAAGTTTTTTTGATAACGCTCTGTAAGTCCATAGAGCTGCATTTCTGTTCCTTCTGAGGGAAACCCATCCAACTGCAGCATAAAGAGAGCAATGATGGGTATGAGATGGTAGATCTGTTATGAATCTTATTGCTCTATGGTATAAGGGTATCCAGCTTGTGTAGGTAGGAGATGGGGCAGTGACTATAAAGGAAGTCTGCATAGTCAACAACTGAGAGAAAAATGGCCTGGACTAACCTCATCTTTGAATCTCTGTTTAGGAGGGTTTTAATCTATAGAAAAGGCCAAGCCTTTGGCTAAGCTTTTAGTAGTTCTTCTAAATGATGAGTGAAGTCGAGTCTGCTGTCAATCCACACACCTAGGTATTTGAATTTTTCTACATACTCCAGATTTTCTCCAAGTATAGTGCATAGCTGGGGGAGAATGATTGAAGAGGAGGTGCTGGTGGAGCTTTGATTTTTGAACATCATTGCTTTAGTTTTCTTTGCATTTAACAGAAGCTTTTTCTCAAGTAGCTGATATTATAACAAGGAGAATTCTGTTTGTAGGATTTCACGGGCAGCTGCGAGAGGGTTGCTGACATACAAAACAGTGTCATCAGCAAAGAGGTGTACAGAGGATTTGGTGAGGGTTGAATCAATATTATTTATACAGATGGCAAAAAGGATAGGACCCAGGATAGAACCTTGGGGAACTCCTCTTAGCAGTGGTTTTAATAGGGATAGGTCACCTTCAGCTTTTACCTGCTGTGACCTACCGGTAAGATAACACCTGAACCACTTAAGGGAGGGTGGATCTAGGCCAATGGAGTGCATGGATGATAGTAGAAGCTTGTGGTCCACAGTGTCGAATGCTTTGCTCAGGTCAAGAAATACTGCACAGACATTATTCTTTTTATCTAATTCGGTTTGTCAGTCATTTATGACCTTGGCTAGTGCAGTGATAGTGCTATGCTTGGCCCTGAATCCAGATTGAGCTGGATTCAGGAGGTTAGCATCGTCAAGATATTCCCTTAACTGGGTACTCACTAATTTCTCCAGCGTCTTGGATAGCCCTGGTAGAATGGAAATGGGCCTGTAATTATTAAGGTCCATAGGGTCCCCTGATTTTAGAAGGGGAACCACTTGGGCTGTCTTCCACAGTGTGGGAATAGAACCAGAGTTTAGAGATAGGTTAAAGAGATGTGTTAGGGGGATTGCAAGTACATGGGATGCAATCTTTAGAAAGTAAGGGGTCCAGAGAGTCTGCCCTGAGCTTTTTTGATATCCAGTTGCCATAGTAGGTCCTCTACTTGTTTCAACAGTACAGATTTGAAGCTGAAGGAAGAGTCAGCTCTCTGAGCACCAGTGTACTGGGAGCTTAATTGTGCATGCAGCAGGTTAGCTGGAGAGGTGTCAAAGGCAAGGCCAGCCATTGTGAAGTGGTTATTGAAGGCGTCCAGAATTTCCATTTTGCCAGAGATAGGGCCATTACTGTGGTGTAATTGAGTTGGTAGGGAGGTGCTAGAATCCTGTCCAACCACACCCTTGATGGTACCCCAAAAGCTAGCAGGATTATGATAGGAGGAGTCAAGCTCAGCCAAGTAGAAGGCAGCCTTTGCATCCCTAACTTTCTTGGTGCAGCTATTCCTGGCTTTCCTAAAGATCATCCAGTCATTTGCATTCTTGGTTTTTCTTGCCATTTTCCAGAGTTTATCTCTCTCCAGCAGTGCAGCTTTGAGGTCAGCTGAAAACCAATGACAGGATTTGTTTTTTATTCAGATACTAGAGATTGGGGCATGGATGTTAAGGGTACTTATTATAATGCTATTTAGCACCTGCTGTGCTTTTTCCACAGAATGAGCAAGATAAAACTCTTGCCAGCTTGGAAAGTGAGCTAGATCATGTAAATATCCTTCAATATTGATGTTTTTCTTGGATCTCTTCATTAGGAATTTTGCAGGGGTTGTTGTTTTGCTGAAAGATCTTACCCCTGCGATGGGGCAGTGATCACTTATATCGCTGAAAAGCACTCCAGCATGTGTGAATAGATGGGGTTTATTCACTAGCATGGTATCAGTAGTGTGCTGTTATTACTATTCCTTGCATTAATTCTTGTTGGCTCATTATTGGTTGTGTGAACCCATGTGTATGACTGGGAATGATACCAGAGGTGCAGCTGCCTGGGTAAGCCAGTTGAAATTCAGGTCACCTAGAATAATGACTTCTTCAGTGCTGGGCTTGAGTAGATTCCCCAGGTGGGATAAGAGCTTGAGGTCAGCAGAGGGGGGTCTGTAGCATCCAACTAGCTGAAAAGCTGCTGTATTGGGGAGAGAGACTTTTAGGGATAGGCATTCAAATTCCTTGGGCATAGAGGTTGCAGCAATACAGGATACAGGTATACCGGATTTTGCATATATAGCTACTCCACCTCCCCTTGTTTGGCGATCTGCTCTGAATAACTGATGGTTGGGTAGGTTAACATCCCTGTCTGCTGTGGTGGGTTTGAGCCATGTCTCAGATACCACGAGAAAGTCTGGCAAGGTATGGGCAACCCAGGCTTGTATCAGTGTAAGTTTTTTCAACAGACTGCATACATTAATATGCAAAAAACTGAGGCCTTTAATTGAGGTTATGTCTGCTGGAGAGGTAATACATTCAGGGGGTCCTGGGTTGATTTCCACGTTACCAATACAGAGCAATAGAAAGAGCAGGAGTTTCATGAGGGCTTCCAGAGATAGGGAGAGGGGGCTGTCTTTGGTCCTCCTTCTCTTATTCTGTTGCCACTCTTTTGGGGTGCTCCATGTGGGGTGTTAAGATTGTGTTGAGACACCAAGTAGCAGTATGGTGGTCAGGTGTAGGGGGCATCTGTATATCCAGTAGTGGAGCCTTGATTGACATACATGTATGGTGGTTTGTGTCTCTTTTTGGGGGTCACCCCACTGTAATCGATGCAGCAATGGTAGGGCATATGTGAGGGTTTGAGCGTCAAACAATGGGGATGAGACAGAGAGACTGGGCAGATGGATCACCATAGTTTGTGTGATAGGGACATCTTCTTTGGGGAACCCCATGGCTGACAGTGAAAGAAGTATCAGAAGTAAACTCCCCATTGTGAGAGAGATATTGTTAGTTGGCTACCGGGAGAGTAGTGAAGTTGCTGATTAGTTGGATCAGCAAGACGGTGGAACAGTTTATTGGTTTAGGGTAATGCTGAGGGCAGGGAAGAGATTTCGGTGGGAAGATGCCTATAAAAGTAACACGCAAGAGGGGGGATGGGCAGGTGGGCAAAAATTTTGCGGCTTTCCCGAGAGTTTCCTGGCTGTCCCTCCCGGCCTTGTGGTTCCCTGGGTCGGCTAGTTTCCACCGACCGCTCACTGGCAGAGCAAAGCCCCAGCACTTCAGGATGGGTGTTGTGGGTGTTGTGGGGCAGGGATGGCAGTCGATTGGCTGCGGCTTTCCCGAGAGTTTCCTGGCTGTCCCTCCCGGCCTCGTGGTTCCCTGGGTCGCCTAGTTTTCCCGACCGCCCGCTGGTGGAGCTAGGCCCTGCGCCAGGCTGGGTGTTATGGGGCAGGGATGGCAGTCTGGAATTATGATACTCCTGATAGTGGAGTGATATTTTCTAAAACCTGATTGAAATGGGGAGAGGGAGCTGTTTGTGGAGAGAAATGCTAACAGTTTGGATAGCATGAGGGATTCTTGGAGTTTGGTGAGGGAGGGGAGGAGGGAGATGTGTCTGTAGTTTCCTGGTTGTGAGGAATTGACCCTTGTGTGATAGTCTCATTGATGGCATAAACTGCAATACCCAGTTCAGAATTCCTGATGCCACCAGAGCCCAATTCTCTGACTTCACAGCCTTCATGTCAAGTCTTGGCATTGGCACAGGGTCCTCAGTCTTGGCTGCTCCCTCCCCAACCACCCCTGGCCCTTCATACCCTCCTTTCTGACTTTGATGAATGAGAGTCAAGAAGCTTCTGCTCTCCATTTACTACAAATATAAATTCTGGACATGAGGGTTTTGACCGAAAAATGCTGAAGCTAGCAGCCCCCTATATTGCACTCCCAATCACTAGAATCCTAAATCTTTCCCTCTCATCTAGTGTTGTCCCTTTTGTCTGAAAGGTTGTCAGGGTTGCCACTATTTTCAAAACAGGTGACTCCAAACTTATGAAAAACTATTTCCCCATAGCCATCCTCTCAGTTCTGTCAAAGATTCTTGAGAGAATTGTAGCATCCCAACTCTGACTACAGTACATCTCCAAGTATAATTTCCTGTCTGCTTTTCAGCACTGATTCAGGAAAAATCATTGCACTTCTCCATCCTGGGAAAGCTAGCAAATAACATCGTCCTAGTCATATATACTGGCGTCCTAACTTGTACTGTGTTCATTGATCTAACAAAGGCACTCAATTTAGTAAGTCACTCACTCCTCTGCAACAAACTGGTCTCCCTTGGTGTCACCCCCCCCCCTGAAATTTCCTGGTTTGCCACCTACATAACTGGTAGAAAACAACAAGTTAGGTTGTTATCGGCTACTTCCAACCTTCTAGACACTGCTGTTGGTGTACCACAAGGCTCTATTGTGGGCAGGCTTATTTTCTGCATCTATATAAATAGCCTCCCAGATGTTGCCTCCTGTTGCAGCTCTCTACTGTTTGCAGTTGACATTGCCCTCTATCACAGTGCTGCTACTGTCCCCAGTATCCACAAATCCCTCTCTGATTCCTTTGTTCAAGTTAAGTTTTGGTTAATGACAACCAAGCTGATCTTAAATGGCAAAAAGACAAAAGCCATGCTGTCAGGCTCTAAACCAAAACTGTCTTCAACCTACTACGATCTGTCCCTTTTCTGTGCTAGTGGAGCTTCAGTGGAAGAGGTGAGCAGTTCTGGGTACCTGGAATTCTTACTAGACCCTTCTTTTGACTTCCCCTCATATCTCAGTCTGCAAATTGATGAATGCTAAATTAGACATGGCTTTCAAGGTCAGACACTGCACATCCCTGCTGTCTACCTGGACATAGCTCAAGGGGTTCTCCTTCCTGGACTCACTTGTGGCCTCCTGGTTTTCCTATGAGTAAATAAAACCATTCTATTAAAACAGGACATAGCATACAACAGTGTACACTGCTTTGTCTTGGCTACCCCCACAGACTTCCGTACCACTGCTACCTTTACTCTGGTCAGGGCTAGTCTTCCCCTAATGACTAACATTCTTTTCCATTAGGCTGTTTCATCAACAAACTCCTGAGGATTGGCTCCCCATCTCCTCTTGCCACCTATCTGCAGCACCCTCTTCCTTTCTACTCCCTGAGTTCAGCTGACTCAGCCTCTCCTTAAGTGGAGATGTGCCATGGTGACAGACTGGCTTTTGGTGTCTATGCTCCCAGTTTTTGGACAGTCTTCCTCCAATGTACTGTACACTGCTTTCCCAGTCACTCACTATTTTGCAAGGCTCTGAAGGTAGTTCTATGCCCCATCAGCCCTTTCTCTTGCCCTTTATTCCATCCAAACTACTGGACCTAGCCTGTCCTAACACTATGTACTTTCCTTCTCGATGCTGGATTATTTTAGATTGCTTCAAAATGTTTAAGTAATTTATACTGGTACTGTCTTCTGTTTTTCTCACCAGTACTATGTGTCATATTTTTCTATTGCTCTTTTGATGTCTGTGCTGCTCTCACTGGACTTCTTGATTCAAAATGTTACTATAAATTCTGTTCAACTGTAAAGCCTTGTTGCCTGTTACCGCTTGTTAATACTTTGTCATTTGTTAATGTTTTCTGTAGTTCTCTTGCTCTTGACAGCTGTTGTTTTCTTAGTGTATCTTACTTGATTATCAGAAACAAATAAACCATGTAAGTAATTTTTGTGTGTTTTTCTTTTCTCGCCCTTCTGTAGGTTTTCAAAACATTTTATACCATATAATGTGTGTTCCTTTTTTCAACATGTAAATATTCTATATTTGTTTACCTTTTGAATATCTAACCCTGGCACCCGCACAACCAAGACTTTGCCTGTGCATCACCACTCTAGTGCTCCAAGCACCTATATTAAAATAGGCACACTTGTTGCAGGAGCAGCTTGTGGTCAACTGGCTGGGTCAGTTGTCTACATTGATTTTTGGCAGAAAACTTTGATTTTTTTTTTAAACCAAGATTGAAATGTAATAATTCCGCATTCTTGTTCACTGGCTCATTTTTGCTTCATTTCATGTTGGTTGTTAAACATTTTTTCACTAAGGGGTTCTTCACTTTGTAAACACAGTATTAAAGAAACAGCACTCATTGATGTGCTAACAGCATGATAATTGTATTTGTGACGCTTTCTTTAAGTCTTACATATACTGTAATTTTAAATAGCATCCTGCAAATATGTATGGTTTACTGCTATATGCCATGCCCCTCAACAGAGGATCATGCTAGATCAAAAGTGCTGTAGCTCTTGTGCCATATGTTTGCATTAAATGTGTGGAAAGGGAAAGGGAACATTGTTTAACCAGGAGTAGCACACTAAGCTGAAGCTGGTTTCCAGATGAAACCTGGGAACACAAGGAAGTTAAGTGACTTGCTCAGGATTACACAGTGTGCACCTAGGCAGCTGTGGCATTCAAACCTAGGTCTCCAGATCTACAGCTCAGAGCCTTAACTTGCTATTCTGCTGCATGCTGATGCTAAGTAGCATTCAGCAGCTTCTTGGCATCAGATGAGGAGGTAGAGGCAGTGGTTGACTTGGATACAGCGTGCAGGAGAAAGGCATACCATGTAGGTGTTGAATAAACTGTGGCTGTAGTGTTCAGTTGACATGTCTCCAACATTGCCCATAAGGTGACTGGAGGAGGATGATACAGCAGGACAGGAGAAGAGATGTGTGAAGAGGACAGTGAAATTATTTAGATTCAAGTGGCCAATGTGGTGGCTGCATGGTATATCCATTGTCAACTCCCTGTCATGTAGTACTTCTGAAAGAAAAAGGAAAAGAAAAACAGAAAAGAAAAAGAAATTCAGGAAGGACACTTTTTTTAAATTCACCATTTTTATTAAAGGTAATTCTCCAGGAAACAAATAATAAACAAAGAGAAAAAAAAAGAGCACAATTATACAATAAAACAAATGGTCAGTCAGTAAAGAAATACAATAAATAGCATTAAATAAGGAATAACTGCAACAGGGTGTCAGAGAGTATGGGAATAAGAAATTATTCATCCATAATGCAACTTAGTCCTTGAGGGCTTTAAGGAGACACAATCTATCAGGCAAAGGCAGTTCAGTGTCCATAGTTCTCAGATCTGTTGCTGTAGAAAGAATGACAATTTATGTTATGGTGAGAAAACATAACTTCAGAGTCTCAACAAATATCTAAAAAAACAGAAATGAAGTATCCTCTATTCTCTCTCCCATACACCTCTGTATCTACAAGAGAACCTGTTTATTTAATAGTACCACCTGATGTAAAATAAGAGACTAAAAACCAAATTAAAATAGTACTTTATACAAAGAATGCTGATAATTAACACAACTCAGGCAAGTTATATGGAGAGAGGGGTCACCATATTCCAACCTCAGAAATAGGATGGGGGAAGGGATAAAAGGGGGACCCCACACAATGTAGGAATCCTCCCACCCCACCCACCACACCCTTCCATAGTAGGGGAGACAAGTCGAATCAAAACCTTCCTAGACTCCTATCTAGCCCAGAAGCCCCATACTATCTAGGTGACAAAGTCAGCATAATGATCTAACTAATACATTACCCATTTACGCCAGTGGAGATCAAATGTCTCCACATGGTCCGACAGCTGGGCTGAAAGCCTTTGTAGAGCATAGATCTCCTTAACCAATATTCACCAGGAGTCCTTAGTGGGAATTGTTCTAGTGTACTATAATTGAGTAATAACTTTGTGGGCGGCTTGAACAAGCATAGTAATGTGTCTGTAAGTAACTCTATCAATCTGAGTACTCTCCAGAACCATGAAAGTCAGAATATACATAGGCACAAATAAATCTGGGCATTCATAAATAGCAATTTGTTCCCTTATCACCTCCCACCAGCAGTCAGGAAGGACACTTACCATCACATAAGTGATGGCCATGCCATTAAACGGCATGACCATGCACAGGAGATGGCAGAAGATGCAGCTTTTTTGCTGTAGAAGTAGGCAGCAGGGCAGAAGAAGATACTTGTAAAGATAAGAGTTAAATTATTTAGCCTCATGTGGCACATGTGGTGGCCAAATGGTATATCCATTATCCACTCCCTGTCATGTTGTACCTGGTACATGTGAAGGCAAGAGTCAAAATGTTTTAGCCTTAATTGGCCAACGCAGTGGCCACATGATATATCCATTGCCCACTCCCTATGGTGTTGTACCTATTATCTGTGAAGACATGAGTCAGATTTTTCATCCTCAATTGACTAATGTAGTGGCTGCATGGTATATCTGTTGTCTACTCCCTGTCATGTTGTAACTGTGAAAGAAATAGGAAAATAACAAAGGAAAAGAAAAAGAAATTCAGGACGGATACTTACCATCACATTGGTGATGACCATGTTGTGTAATGCCGCAGTGTTGCCCAAGAGATGGTGGAGGAGGAGGTGGCTTGCTTGCTAGAGGAGGAGGCAGCAGTTCTGGAGAAGAAACCTGTGAACAGAAGAGTGAAATTATTTAGCCTCACTTGGCCAATGTGGTGGCTGAGGGGTATATTTGTTGTTCACTTCCTGTTGTGTTGTACTTGTGAAAAAAGGTAAAGAAAAAGAAATTCAGGAATGATACTTACTGCCACATTATTGATGGTCATACTATGCAATGACATGATAATGCCCAAGACAAGAGTAAGTGGAGGAGAGGTTTCTTGCTTGCTGGAGAAGGAGGCGGAGGAGGCAGGGCAAGAGAAGAGATCTATGAAAGCAGGAGTGAAATTATCAAGACTCAAGTGGCCAATGGCTCCTTATCCAGTTACAGTATGTGTTGGAAAATTCAGCTTGAAATGATAATGCCCATGACAAGAGGAAGTGGAGTAGGAGGTCACTTGCTTTCTGGAGGAGGAGGCAGCAGGGCAAGAGAAGAGATCTATGAAGACAAGAGTGAAATTATTTAGACTAAAGTGGCTGATGGCCCTTTATCAAGTTATGTACCAGAAAATTCAGCTAAAAGGGATACTCACCATCTGACTAGTGATAGCCATGTCCTCCTGGAATGGCAAAAAAGTGACCAGTTGGGCAATTACATCACATATCAGCAACTGCAGCATTGGCTCATCTGTTGAGGAAGGCCTCCATCAAAATCCATCAAGGACACATGTACTTCTGTGAAGTGTAAATTTAAGCAGATACAGGTAGCATGGTCTGATTCATCATTAATCCAGTGGCCAGTGTGGTATGTCATTGCTACAGTGAACCCATAACAGCGAATCAATTATTTTGAATCAACTGCAGTGAATGCATTTTCAGCGAGGTATATTCTATGCTGGCAGGTGTAGTACATCAACTTGGGTTATGCCATCAGGTGTGTTACATGGACTAGTGGGTTATTAAGGTTGACAGGTGTGTGACAGCCAGTACTGTAAGCATGGTGTTTGTGTTGGCTAGTCATGCCTATGGGTGGAATGTTGACCCAAATAAACATTCAATCTGTTTTTCTCTTTTACTCTACCGTATGTGTGCTGTGGAGTATGCTATATGAATATTTGGGGGGGGGGTGCAGCGGGCAGAGCCCTCCTATTTCTACAGATTGTTTGCTGTTGTCCTGGTGATCACTGTTGGTGTTGAGGTTTTCAACAATTTCAGGTAGCATTCTATTTGCTGTTGGGGTACTGTTATTGTTGTAAGTATCATCACGGTTTTTGATGTCAAAATGGCATCATGGAACTGGCCGGTGTTACATACATTTGCACAAAGTGGCATCAAACAGGTCTGTCAGCTGGATATTTTGATGGATATGTCAGAATAATCATCATTATTTTCATCATCAGTGCAGGAATTGGGACTGGAGTAGCATTCCTCATATTTGTGCAGAAAGGGATGATGTGGAGAGACATACATCTAAGCATTTGGTGCTAAAGGAGGGGGACATGGTGAATTGTAGTAGGCCATTTTTCAATGAGGCAAGAGAGAGGGTCCCACTCTGTTAATCTGTGTTATACCTCTGCCTCACACATATATCAGATCCCTGAGCAGCATCATAGCAAAATATTTATTGAGACATTGAAAAGAAGAAAGAAAGAAAAATCAGTATGATGTGTAGACACAGCCTAAGAAGGATTATAAGACCACTTGAGAAAATGAGTGCAGGACCCCCTCCTCCCCAATGTATAGGGGTATGGTGGTATGTCCAAAGTTCAGCTGCCGCTTTTGCTATTCTCACTGCTTTCTTAGCTTCCTTGTTTTTCTGATTGTAATATTGCCATTCGCTATCCCCCCCAGTTCCTCTTATATTTTCAGAAACATAGAAACATAGAATTTGATGGCAGATAAGGACTGCTTGGCCCACCCAGTCTGCCCATTTCCCTACCTACTGGATAAGCTGCAGATCCTAGTTAACCAGCAGCCTACTTCTTCTTACTCCCACCCCCCAGAATTGCCTTATGACTGTCCCATGCATGTTTGAATTCCACCACTGATTTTGACTCCACAACCTCCTCCGGAAGGCCGTTTCATGAATCCACAACCCTCTCTGTGAAAAAATACTTCCTTAAATTACCTCTGAGCTGCCCCTCTATCTTCAAATTGTGCCCTCTTGTTCTTGCACACCCTTTTTTTGAAAGATGCTACCTCTTGACTTTGTTGATTCCCTTGAGGTACTTGAAAGTTTCTATCATGTCCCCCCTCTCCCTCCTTTCCTCAAGGCTATACATATTAAGCTCCTTAAGTCTCTCTTCATATGTCTTCCGGTGCAGACCCTGCACCATTTTAGTTGCCCTCCTCTGGACAGCTTTCATCCTGTCTATGTCTTTGTGGAGATTGGGTCTCCAGAACTGCACACAGTACTCCAGATGGGGTCTCACCAGCTGTCTGTACAGAAGGATAATAACTTCCTATTTTCTACTGGTGATGCCTCTCCCTACACATCCCAGTATCCCCCCAGCCCTCCTTGCTGCCCTCTCACATTGCTTGCCCACCTTTAGGTCATCTGATATGACTACCCCCAGGTCCCTTTCCATTTTTGTTGTTGTTAGTATCTCACCCCCCTGTGTACTCTTCCCTGGGTTTTGTTTCCCAGGTGCATTACCTTGCACTTCTTAGCATTGAATCTAAGCTGCCATACATTTGACCATTCCTCTAACCTTGCCAAGTCCCTTCTCATCCTTTCCACCCCACCCTGTGCATCAACTCTGTTGCAGATCTTGAGTGTCATCTGCAAAGAGACATACTTTTTCCTTCCAGTCCTTCTGCAATGTCTCTATAAATACATTGAAGAGGACCGGTCCTAATACTGAACCCTGCGGTACCCCACTAGTAACCCTCCTTTCTTCTGAGTGGACTCCATTTACTATTACTCTCTGTGTCCTATTCTCCAGCCAATTCTTTACACAGGCTGTCATCTTGGGACCCACTCCCAGGCAGGCTAACTTGTATATTAATCTTTTGTGTGAAAACTCCCCTTTTGCTCCTTATTGCTTTCTTGACAGGGTTGGTGAACCATATGTTTTTTTTGTGCTTATTTCTCTTCATCACTGACTTTATGTACAGTTTTGTAGCTTCTGAGATGGCTTGTTTAACCAGCACCCAGATATCTTCTACCTCCCACCTTTCGTGGATCCTAGAAAGTTTTCCCCTGACTAGATGTTTCATCCTTTCGAAGTTAGCACCTCTAAAGCTCAGGGTCTCCATCCAGGATTGAGATTTTACATCCTCTAGGGACAACTCAAACCAGACGAAGTTGTGGTTTCTATTAGCCAGTGGCTGCTCAACATTAAAAACTCCAACTGCCTCCAAGGTGGTGAGGACCACATTGAGGATGGCATCCTGTCTAGTCAGAGTGTTAACCAGTTGGGTGAGTAGACAGTCTTGTAGGGCTTCTACCACAGTTTGACTTCTTTGAGTGTATCTCACCAGTGGGATACCCCAGTCAATGTCAGACATGTTCAGATCACTGATTATCACTGTATCCCTTTTCTGTGTTATATCCTTGGTCTCTTCCAAAAGTACCTTTTCCCTTTCTTCTGCTTGATCTGGTGACCTGTTAACTATGGTGAAGCAAATTTTATTTCCAGATGTCGAGTTGAGTTGTATCCATAGGGATTCTATACCTTCCTTTTTGCTCAGGTTGAGTGAAGTGGCTCTTATCCCATCTTAAACATACAGTGCTACCACTCCCCCAGCTCCCTTCCTATCCTGTCTATTTAGTGAATAGCCCAGGACCTAGAGGCTCCAATCATTGTTCTCTGTAGCTCATGTTTCTCTTATAGCCACTAGATCTGGTTGGGTGTCTGCCAGTATTGCCTGTAGGTCACTTATTTTATTTCCCAGGCTTCTCGTGTTGAAGCACACCCCCTTCCAAATAACAGTAGAATCATTTCTCTCTTCCCTTCTATCAGTTTTGGCTGTTTATTTGTGATTGCTTGGTCCCCTTTATGACCCACTTGAGATCTTTTATGTTCCCTATGCTTGCTCACAGAATGTGGGAGAGTGTTCTGTGCTTGTGGAGGAGTGTCAGTTAAGGTCACATCCACCATGTAGTGACCGATAGGTTCCCTAGCCACTAATTCCCCCACACCTTGTTTAAACATCCATCATGTATGTCAATTGTCTGTCCAAGTGCTCTCTCCCCTTCCTTGGTTAGGTGAAGCCTGTCAAATATGTAGAGCTTCTTCTCTCAGAAGTCCCCTCAGGCTCCAACAAAGTGACAATAAGTACACCGATTGGAACAGAGAACTGTCTAGGTAGCAGTCAAATATTCCCAGTTACTTTCCCTGCTGGCTACCAGTTACAAAACTTAATCTGAGTCTTGTTTTTCCACTGAGACACAGTCAGAACTGAAATATGATTAATACTTTTTATGGCTCATTCTGTACTAATGTAAAATGTTGTCACAACTATGCTGGCTAATGCTAACATAAAGGAGAGAGGCAAACTGTCTACAAATTGTGCTCAAATTGTGCTTAAATGAACTTACTGCATCATACAGTACTTGTCAAGACAATTACTAAGGCAGAGTGGTAATGTTTTATTATTGGATTTTATAAGTATTCATGTTTATTCTTATGTTTGTGTTATGTGTATTTTAATCATTGTAATGGTGCCTTGGTTGCAGAAAGGTGCATTATAAATAAAATTATTATTATTATTAATGTACCAAGTCCATACGTGATTTAAACATAGGATTATTTTAAATACCCAAAACTAAATCTATATTTGAATGATTGACATTCAGTTATTCCTCTGCCTAATCATGGAATTCACTCTCCCTTTCAATCCATAGTATCAGCTCTTTTTACATTGTTTTAAATACCTTTTTAAGTCAGCTGTATATGTATATGTGCAACTGCTTTTTTTGTTGTTTTTAAACCGTATTTGTTGCTATGGAGAGGAGGCCCAAGTAAATGAGATGTTCCACCTTAGAAAGTATGTCCTATATAAACTAAAATAAACTGTGCGGTGGGAATCTGTTACAGAATGGAATGTGAGTGTTGAGCTCTGAAGTAAAGTGCATGGTGGAGTGTGGAGTATTTTGTCTTGTTCTACAAGTAACTATAGCAAAAGTGATTGTTATTTGGCAAGACAGATCTATCAATATTCTAAGTGTAAGGCTGTGAACTTGTTTCTGATCCAGCCTTTCTTGGAATGATAATGAAACTGTATCAGAGCTTCCTAACGTATCTTTTTTTGTACTTTTTTAGCATAATTTTTGTAAAGTACTTTACAAAAACAAAATAATGAATACTGTGCTTGCATTTTCCTTCTATTCGCTCATAATTTTTAAACATTGAAAATAGGTTTCCTGTCAGAGCTACGGTACTGTAATTCTTCTCTTTGCCCTCCCCATAAAAAGAAAGAAATGGAAAAGAAGATATTTATAAATTTGACTTAACATGATAATATGACTGCTTAGTACTATGGATCTGCATGTATAGTGTCCTCATCACACCTTGATAAAGATAAGCACTTTGTTATACCTTAAGATAAATAAAAAAACACAATCTACAGTTGCCTACAGTCTATGAAAAGTTTCTAGCAAAGCTAATATCTATGATGATGGTTTAGTTTCCAGTCCTGAACTGCATCTTCTAATATGAACTAAACACACCTACCATCATGTATTTATCCCATAATCAGCTTTGTGTAGAGCCACATCTCCTCAACCAAGTAATTTCATAAAAACATAGACAATGTCAGCAGAAAAAGATCATCGGTCCATGAAATCTGTCCTTTTAAACCCTGTCCTATCCCAAGACCTGCTGTCTACATGGGGATATTTGCCCCAGCCATTGCCCCTTGCATTACCTCTACCCCCTCTCTGAATAACTATTAAACCCTTAACTGTGTCCCAGTTGTGACTGAAATCAAAAATGATTTTGGTGACCACCACCTCTGACAGCAGGTTATTCCATAGTTTAACCACTACCTATAAAATAAAACTGTCCCATGTCCCTCTTGAATGTTCCCCCCACCACCAGTTTCTACTCATATCTATATGTTATTGACTAATTCTACCTACTGAATAGTTTCTCACAGTTTACCACGTTCATTCCTTACAGAAACTTTAGAATCACTGTAATATTGTTTCTCTCTTCTGGCCTCCAGTGAGTACTTGTTCAGTACCCTTTGTCAATCTTCCTATAGCAGGATATTCCATGTAGGCCCTGAATAATTTTTTGTTACCCTGTGCTGCACACGTTCCAACCTGCCTTTGTCATTTCTTAGCTGGGGATTCCAGAACAGGGCACAGTATTCTAAATGGGGCCCCACCAGTGATCCATAAATAGGTAGTATCACATCCTTCCTCCTTCTATCAAAACCCCTTGGCCTTGTTAATTTGGCAAGATTATTTTAGGGAGTCATTTATGATGGTTCCCAGGTCTCTTTCCTCAGAAGAAGTGCCTAATGTAACCCCTTCCATCCAATATTCTGTTTGGGGATTTCTTGTTCCCTATATGCATCATCTTGCACTTTTTACAATTGAACTGCCAAACCTTGCACTACTTCTAGCCAATTTAGGTCCCTCTGTAGCCCCCTTATCCTCACCACACTGTCCACCCTGCAGCAGAGCTTCATATCATCTTTGCAGAGAAACTTCTTGCTCTGTATTCCTTCTCCCATGTCACTGATAAACATATTGAAAAGGAGAGGCTCAGGGACTGACCCTTGTGGCATCCCACTTGTGATCCCTGTCTTGACTAACTCCATTAACCACCACCCTCTGCTGGCTACCCTCCAACCAACTACCAACCCATCTAGCTATATCCTTCATGGCACCTAAATCCTCTAACTTCTTCAGCAATCTTCTGCGTGGCACTGACTCAAATGCCTTGCTGAAGTCAAAGTACAGTAAATCCACTGCCTGTCTTTTATCCACTACGTTAGTTACCCAGTCAAAGAATACTCTCACATTTGTCTGACAATACCTCTCTGTAATGAACCTGTGTTGTTTACTGTCCTGGAGCCCACTTCTCTGTAGGCAGTCTGCGAGGTCCCCCTTGACTATTGTCTGCATCAGTTTACCCATAATCGAAGTTACAATGACTGGCCTTTAGGTACCTAGTTGTTCCTTGTTCCCTCTCTTGTGTAGCAGAACTACACTAGAGTTTAATGCTGGAGTTGGGCTGATATTTTTTCCTTATTTTTCAATAAAAGTTTTTATTGATTTTAAGATTTTCAACAATAGAGAAACAGATAATCAAAACAAGATACTTCATATTCAGTTACATGTGTAAGCCAACAATATCAGGCCAGAGCTTTAAATACAGACCTCATAATTTAAACTGAAGAAAATAATTTTATATCAGCAGATACCTACTGTAAGTATGGCAGGGACACTTACCACCATTGCTAGTTTATAGATCACTATATTAGCTTACCTGAGGAAGATGACGAGTGTGATAATACAGAATCAGCATACAGAGAAAAAGTAGGAAGAGAACAATGGTTCTGTGGTAACAAAGGAAGGGGCGAAGGCAAACTAAAACAATAAAAAAATGGAAATAAATATACAGTAAGCTTCTGTAATGTAAGTCAATAAATCTAGAACAACACCTTTTATAGCCTTCCTTTTACAAATATCTGTAAAACTGTCATGGTTGGAAACAAGAAGAGATTACAGGTTTACACATACCTGATACAGTATGTAAACAGTCATGGTATTATCTTTAGATAAGACATTTGTATATAGTACTGTATATGCAGCATTTAAACAATGAATAAAAATAGGGAGCAGTATAATAAGAGCAGTATTATGGTACCGGTGTATACTTTCATTCATGGGCAATGCCAGAAAGGGCACTACCAAATCTGTGTAGTTTAACGAATTGTACAGCAGGACATTGTTGCCTGTACAAATGGAAGAAATGTAATGGGGCTGTCTAGTAAATGTGATCATGATGGGGACCCATGTTGGCTGATACAGTACTAAGCAGTCTGCAGAGGCGTAAGTCACATACACTGTTTGTAGCACCAGATACCTCCATTCAGCAGGCATGGGTACCTGGGTGTCATGCCAGTGACTGAGAATAGTATGATTAGCTGCAAAGAGCACCCCTACCACCCATAAAATGGTCACCAAAGGCCAGGTCTGACCCCTGGAGAAAATGCCCAGCAGAATGAGCTTGTGATCTATCTATCACCAGCAAGAAAAGGAACAGAGAGAGAGGGACACCTTTTCTTGTGTCCCTAGCCAAACAGGAGTCAGAGAAAAAAAACTGTTGGCCAAAACCAAGGCCGTGGGTGAAGAGTACAGAAACTGGAACCAGAATATTGCACAATGGGAAGTGAATGCATGACAGAGTATACCATAGGTACCTCCACTCCCACTTCAAATGCATCTCTGTGTGTTCACTGGTAGGGCAACCAGGGGTTTCATTGATTTTTGTGGCATCAGAGGAAGTCCATGATCCCTGGATATTATCTCTGTCATGGCAGCCAGGATCAAAGCCTACCTGGTCTGGGTGAATAAATTGTGTGACCATGAGTTCCAGGTGATGGACCAGCACATTAGCCAGCATCTGCTCTGAGCAGTCAGATAGGACAAAATTGGGGCATTTGGCAGTGTCTCACCATTTCTTTGGTATTAGCATTATTAAGGCTGAATTAAGGGGGGTTGAGCCTATAGAATGGGATTCATTTAAGCTGGTTGCCATGTAAATATTCAGGTGATTTTCAAACACAAGATAAAAATCTGAGAGGAAGCCATTTAATCCTAGTACCATTCCTGTAGACATGCCAGCAATAACCTCACGCACTTCAAGTTATAGTAGTAATGGCCTCCTGCTGCTGATTCTGAACTTGATTCGCCATGTGTACTGCAGCTTTGAAAGAAGGCAGACTTGGCTGGCTACTGTGGTTCCCAGGCCTGCCTTATACAAGGATTGATAAAAACTTAGCAAACTGAAGATTAATATCTGCAGGAGTTGTGTTCAAGTGTTATTTGGTCTGTGGATGGCAAGTATGTGTGTATCAGATTCCATAGTGAAGACTATGAGCTAAAATCTGACCATTTCGTTCCTATCCTGTCCCAATAATTTTTTTTTTATTTTCTGTTTATGCCCCCTCTCTCTCTGCATCGGTCTGCACTCTTCATGGATCTCTAGGCTGAGATCCCTCTAGCTTCTCCCCAAGTAACTCCTGGGAGCACTGACAGACTTATCCCCATCCTGCCTTGGTATACCCTCCAGGCTGGGAGGGAGGGAGGGACTCTGGGTTTTTCCCTCCATAGTCTATGAGTGCGTGTGTTGGGTAGTCCTAGTCAGCCCCCTGCAGAGCCTGGTTGCAAAGTCTGGCGCAGCCCAGTCTCATCCACTAGCGGCTGATGCAGGGGTTTTTCTACTTTTTCTTGGCCCCTGCCTCTTAGGATGCTGGTGCTCAAGGGGATCCAAAGAGGCAGGGCACGTGGAGATGTGCCGCTACTCCAGATCCCAGCCAATGTCCTCCCTTCCTGTTCTTCTGCAGCCCTGCTGCACCAGCACCTGTGGTCACCCAGGTGGCAGTAAACCAGCAGGACCCACAGCCCACCCTCCCTGGAGGAAGAGAGCAGCCCCTCAGGTGCTCAATCCTTCTCCCCCTAGCCGGCCCTCTAACAACCCGAGCTCACTCCTGCTCCTGGGTCACTGGTGTCGCAAGCAGTAGCACTACTTTTGCACTGGTGGTCCTTCTCCCAATACGTTTGGTTCACATGGAATAAGGCATATCTCTCTTTATTGTGCAAAATGTTCTCAAGTTCTTCTTTCAGTGTGGTTTTGTTATCCAACAGTGGGTTGATATCCCAGTATTCCCTCTTCAAGGGGACATTGATCTTTGAAGAGTCTTCTCTTAATTTTTAAAAGTAACAGTTGTTTGTCATTCCAGAGGTGTGGGAGGCTAAGGCACTTGGACCTTATCTCCTGCCACACCAGCGACCTGTGTTCAGTGGTGAGCACATGTGGCTGGGGGTTGGCCAGGGAGGGAGAGGATCCAGCATCCAGAGGGCAGCTCTCCTTTCCTGGGGAAGGGTGGAATTGGTGACCAGCATTTTCCTGACACCTAGCGGTGGCTGGGTGTTGGCATGCTGGTACTGCACATCCAGGGGGTGGAGGCAGAGTGGACACCCGGTGTGCAACGTGCAGAAGCATGTGCTGCTTGGCCATTGGCCTCATTGCCTGCTACCACAGTTGTGCATGGGGCTGTGGAGGGGGGGAACCACAAAGCTGTAGAAAACCCACCACTGCCATCAGTGAAGGATCCTCAGGTGGGGAAATGGATCAGTGGCTACACCTGCCATGAAGCCCCAGGCAGTGGAGTTGAATAAATGAATCAACAAAAAGAAAAAAAAGTAACAGCTCTTTCTGTTTTCATCTTGGCACTGTGGGATCTCAAAGGTAAGTCTTTGTAATGTCCCTTAGTATTACTCAGCAGTCGTCAGGTTGGTATTTGTACAGGAAGAACAGCTTGTTTAAGCCAATCCATGAAAGTATCATTTTAGAGGAAAGTGGTATTTAATTTCTAATTATTACTGTACAAGTTTGGGATACATGCCCAATTCAATGGCATTTTGTACTATGGTATGATCTGAAATAAGGATACTTCCTGTTCTTACATGCCAAGTGAAGGAAAACCAGGTCATGGGATACTCAGATTATGTCCAGGGAACTATAGGAGGCATGAATAGGTGAGGAAAAACTAAAGTCTCTGATACCTGAGTGTATGGTTCTCCAGAGAGCTACTATCCCTAGGTCATGAAAGGTGTCCCGAAGTACCAGGGCTGCTCAATGGGTTAGCTTGGGAGGACCTCCTTTGGTCTAAAAATAGGTCTACTACCACATTAAAACCCACCCCCTCAATAATCTTCCCAGGAATGCCCTCAGTTTGTCTACAAACTCAGGAAAATACATAGGCAGAGAGTCATTTGGTACATACAGCAGCACAATCGTAACAAGATCTTGTGTAGGGTACCGTAAAGAATGACATAACACCCTTCTTTATCAGCAGTTGTGTATATGATACACAGCAGAAGGTCCTCGGTACAGCAACTTGCTATCCCCCATTTACTGGACCTAAAGGAACTAGGGCCCATCTTGCTGACCCGCATACACTGCAATTTACCAGTCTTTTAGTGGTAAAGATGGGACTCCTGCATGACAGCCAAGTTACACCCCAGTGTTTTAAGTATAGCAAGGATCTTCCATCTCTTCAATGAGTTGCTAAGCCCATTTATGTTCCATGTAAGAACATATACGCTTAGATATGAAATCCTGAGGAATATCTTAATTGGATACCTATGACCAACACAGGTTTAGAGTCCAACTGTAGGACACACAATGTTATAATGCAACTATTGAGAAATACATATAAACATAGAAAGTGTTATCAGAAAAAGTCACAGCTCCATGCAGTCTTCCCTGGTTTGCTTCCCTAACTTACCTTGTGACCTACTTTCAAGGTGGGTTCTCACTCCCACTCCCAAGTCTACTACATTAGCTGCCTTTGATGTAACTATTAGATCCCTTACTCTGGTGGTCATGCGTTAACCCATTATTGGTGTTTGCTCCTACCAAGCCAGCAAGTAGGCTGTTCCATTGCTCAACCACCCTCTCCATAAAGTAAAATGTGATAGCACAAAAAAGGGCATTCAACAGGTGCAAGGTGAATAGGGGTAGGGATGGGAGGAATACCAAGCCAGGTTAAAATAGGTGAAAGTGGTGGTCAAGAGGGAAAAGGCAGACATGGAGCTATGGACTGTTGAGGGTTGTGAAGCGGGGGAAAGAATTCTGTAGGTATATTCATGAGAAAAGGAAAGTGGAGGGGATTGTCAGACTAGCTGAAGGGGAATGGTAGTGGAAGACAACAAGCAGAAAAACAATGTCTTAAACAATTACTACTCCTTGCAATTCATGGTTGAGGATATAGGACCTCTACTGAAGAGTGGGATCAAGGTAATCATATGGGGAGGGGCTACAAGAAAGGAGAGGTAGTGATCATGGTTGAACAGGTGAAAATGGGCTGGAGGTCCCCAGAGTGGATACAACAATGGGTAATGACAGCCTTCACAGAATGTCACTTGGGGAACTGGCCTCAGAGCTGGCAGAAAATATTGCCCTGTTTTTAATGGCTCACTGGAGTTTAGAGTGGTGCTGAGTCATTGGAGGTCTGTGAACATAGTCCCACTTCACAAGGGGGGAGAGACAGGACCCTGGCAACTACAGGCTGGACAGTCTTACCTCCATTGAACTGTAGGTAAACTGATAGAGACCATAGCAAAGAAACATCTGGTGGGCTATTAAGAAGACAACGGGCTGCAGGATTGAAAACAACATACAGTAGGTTTATGTCAAGGAGAACACGAAAGACCAGTCTGATACTGTTTTTTGACTGAGTCATTAGGATGGTAGATAGTCAACAGGTAATAGATTTGCTTAATTTGATTTTGGCAAAGCCATTGATTCAGTACGATTTGGGAGACTGCTGAAAAAGCTGGAGGTCTTAGGAGTAGAGAAAGGTTTGGTTAGGTGGGTAGCGAACTGGCTGGAGGAAAGCAACAGAGGGTGGTAGTAAATGGGGCAAATCAAGGGACAGGGAGTCACAAGATGAGTGCCATGGGGATCAGTCCTGGGACTTGTCCCATTCAATACATTCATTAATAACTTAGGAGGAAGAATTCATGGCAAGATGTGTCTTTTTGCTGATGATGCAAAGCTTTGTAGCAGTGTGAACAGTGAGGAAGGGGTGAGAGAACAAGAGAAAGACCTGGAAAAACTATAAAGGTCAGAGATCTGTCAGCTGACATTTAACATCAATAAGTGCAAGGTGATGCACTTAGGGAAAGGAAACACACACGGATGGATGGGAGGGGTTAGGTTAGGTTAGGTTAGGTTGACCACTACATCAGAAAAAAGGAATATGGGACTTTTTGATGCAAACCAGCCAGTGTAATAAAGCCTACAGTAAAGCACTAAGTATTCTGGGGTGTATCAGGAAGGGTTTTGATAGCAGGAGAAGTGGAACTGCTCCTATACAAATTTCCTGAAAGGCCTCACCTGGAATACTTTGCTCAGTTTTGGAGCCCTCACCTGAGAACAAAAATAGATAGGCTGGCATCAGTACAGAGAAAGGTCACCAAAATGACCCAGGGCCAGCAGGGCAGATCCTGTGAGGTATGAGTAAAGGCCCTAACATGTACACACTGGAGGCCAGATGCAAGTCAGAGGACATGACAGAGGCATACAGTACAATGTCTTTGAGGATATCTCTTCTCTTAGGCCACATCTTTGGAACATCAGCCATTAGGCACTAGGACTGCATGGAAAGTCTTGATAGATGGGGGCCACCCCTGTCAACATCACACATCAGCATGCATATAACTGTGGGTGGCTCTATCCTCCTTAGTTCTTTTCCCACTATCTATTAGCCTTGTCAGACCTGCTACAGAAATGAACATCGACTACAATGTCGTTCTTTATTATTTTTCAGTGCTCATTGCCACCTCTGTGTGCCACCAAAGCTTTCTACAATCTTTAGCAACTGTGAATGAGGAGAGATTTTTTTTTTAAATGACACCCATGAAGTGTCCTTTTGCTGCCTGTGCCTCTCTCCCAACATGCAGGCCTGGGTAGTTTGCCAGAGATTCAATCAGGATACAAGACGACATTGCAGAAAAAAGCTAGGAATGTTTATTCTCAAGAAAACTCTAGCAGCCACCATGGAGAAGGTAAACAAAAATGACAAATCAGAATCACCCACTCTGTTGACTAGTTCTTGATCACTTAAGCCTACAGATCATGAAAAAGACCAGCCTTCATCACCCACAGGCACAAGCATAGGAACAAAGATAAGGAGTCTTCCCCTGTGAGTTCCCAGTCGTGCTGTGGTCTGCATGTTACCTTAATTGTATCCATCTGCTCTGCTGACAGTGGCTACACCACCCCCCGACCATTGACCAGACACCAAGGTTGGGGTTTGGCTTAGGTGCTACCATGCCTACTACGGACAATATGTCACCATCATTTTCTGCTCTCGGCCAGTCTTTGACTCCAGTGATCAAAATCCATGGCCAGGATGTCACTGACACGCAAGCAGTGCAGGCATCGTTCTTTGACATGATACGATGACTTCTGATGGGCCTACCACTGCAGCCTATCTTATATTCTAAGGGGGATGCGGTTGAACAGCGTGAGTTCACAGTGCCTCAGTTTTTGTGGTGTTCCTTCAGCAGACCTGATTTCGTGGATGTCATGAGGATTATCCATGGTATGTGCCCTACGAACTGTAGATTGGATACTGGAATGACTTCCCTAATATTGGGTTGTTGTGACATCATAGGTCCAATCCTTGTACAAATAGTCTGGTGCTGTCTGGACTAGGGCGAGTTTTCTAGCTCCCTGAAAGAAGCGGTGGTGACACCGCTCTTGAAGAAAGCTACCTTGGACCCAGACTGTTTTGCAAACTACAGACCCATCTCTAACCTACCCTTCATTGGGAAGGTGATTGAGAAAGTAGTGGCGGTCCAATTGGAGAGCCATTTAACCATCCATGACATATACAAACCCTTCCAATCCAGTTTTCGTAAAAGACATAGCACCGAGACTGCTCTGGTTCAGGTGCTTAATGATCTCTTGAGGGCGAGAGACCAGAAGAGACATTCTATTCTAGTTCTTCTTGATCTCTCTTCAGCTTTTGACACCGTGGATCATGTGGTGTTGTTAGCACGCCTGAGGCAGATCTGTGGAATATCGGGAACCGTCCTTGGATGGTTCACCTCATTCCTCACTGAGAGATCACAAAGAGTTGTGTCGGGAATTTTTTCCTCTGGCCCAATTCCTTTGTTGTATGGGTTGCCTCAGGGTTCTGTGCTATCTCCCATGTTATTTGCGGTGTATATGCTGCCCTCAGAGACATTATAAGACGGTATAGTTTCATTGCTATGCAGATGATACCCAGCTATACCTGTCTTTTGCCCCTGACCAGGATGGAGCTCTCTCTGTATTTAACAACTGCCTGAAAGAAATCCAGGATTGGATGGATTCTAGTTGGCTGAAGTTGAACTCAGAAAAGACAGAGGTTTTGGTTGCGGATCCGGGTTGTTGGACAGAGAGGTGGCCTGTTGGTGCACCCTCAGGAATTTTTCTTGGGGGTGTATCACTTCCAACCTCTGAATGGGTGCGTAACCTAGGGGTTATCTTAGATGACAGGCTGACACTACAGTCACAAGTGTCAGTGGTCATCAAGACTTCCTTTTACCACCTTAGGAATATCGCTAGAGTGAAACACCTTGTTCCGTCTGACTCATTACCAATGTTGGTTCACGCCTTTGTGTTATCACGCTTGGACTACTGCAATGTCCTGTATTTTGGGCTTTCTGGGGTTGAAATCCACCGCCTCCAGCTAGTGCAGAATGCAGCAGCACAGGTTTTGACTGGGACAAGCAGGTCTTGCCACATCTCCCCGGTGCTGCGCTATCTGCACTGGCTTCCTGTTAGGTGGCGGATCACCTTCAAAGTCTGTTTATTGACTTTTAAAGCCCTACATGATCAGGATCCAGCTTATCTGAAAGATCTCCTGGTTTCTTACTGTTCGGCCGAGTACTTCTGTCAACTAAGAGGGGTTGCTAGAGATTCCAAGAATGAGCCTAAATTGCCTGGTTGCAGAGCTTTCTTATGCTGCTCCCACTTTGAATTCTCTACCCGTCTGGTTGCGGCAGTGCACCTCCATGGAGGAGTTTAAGAGGGATTTAAAAACTTATTTGTATCAGTCTGTCTTTTTAGATCATCGATTGTGATGTATTATTCTGAGATTGAAGTTTTTATCTGTGTTTTATCTGTGTTTTATTATGTTTGTACAGCCCCTTGGAAATTTGAAAGGCGCTTTTAGAAATAAAATGTATTATTATTATTATTATTATTATATCAAACCAGTAAACCTTCTACACATGTCCCATTGACATCCACTACCAGTTCCCTGCAAATTCCTGCTTCCCAACCAATGTGAAATATAATCCAGACCTCATAATGGAGGACGATTATGGAGAGAGGAACAGGAATATGGGGAGGAAGCATATAACCCACATTCCAGCTCCACCTGTCTTCATGCAGGGAATACTCTGTGGTGTACACACCAAGGTCTCACCTGTAGACCCTACCTTTCAGTCTCTTATGCAACAATTCCAGACTGAAATTAGTCTTGAGGTGGAAGAGGAATATTCCACCAAGAAAAATTTGCAAGTCCCTTGCACTTCATCCAGCATAAATTCTCCAATTTACTCTGCTTTGTAGGATGCTACCTTAGCTGCCTGGCACAGGCCTAATACTATTCTTGCTGTGCCAAGCAAGGCTGATAAGCAGTACCCTGCACCTACTGCTAAGTCTTATGCCATGGCTGCATATGATAGATCTAAGGCACCTAAACATTTAAGTTCCTTGCTCCTTGAAAAGAATCTAGGCGGCTGAGTGTTATGGGCAAAAGGACATATTCTTCTGCCTTACTGGGCCTTAGTATTGCCCCAGTAGCAGATCCCAGCCCTACAGCTCCCTCCAGGAGCACGGAGAACATGTGGGTGCCTAAGAGGTAATAAACTACTTCCATCTGTTGCACCCTTGTGTAGGGGGGTTAGCCCGTCCCTCCACCCACCCACCCTGGCTTGGCATTTCCTTTATAGTTGCTGTCTAGTGATGTCACATCCCGTTGTCCATTTTTAGTAAGTCCCCACTTCGCCATTTGCAGGTTATACCTGCTAGCCACTAGAGGGACCCTCTGACCTTTCCACCTCAACCTCCCCACTCCTACTTCTTGTAACCTCTCTATCTGCCTAGGTTGCGTCCCTCCCTAATCCCACTTCTATCTCTGCCCACACCTTCCCTCATCCAACCATCCAGCTAGCCCCACCTCCTGACCCACACCCAGCCTGCCACTAACCCCAGTGACCACTGGGAGTCGCTATCTCAACCCTGTTTCTAACCCAAACCCAGCCACGGTAAGTCACCTTATACCTGGATCCCCCGCTCTCAGCCTGGCCTTCTCCCAACTGCCCAGTTAGGGGTTTGAACCTTGTACCCTGTCCATCAGAGTCTGTGACAGTACCACTACTCCAAAGAGGTATTTACGCTCTCTGAGGGGCAACCAAGCTATCTGTATTTCACCACCCCGCTTACCCAGGCACCATGTTTGGGCACCTCTTCCTCAAAATTGGTAAATTGTCCCCATCAACAACCTTTGTACTACTGTTCTCTTCCATCTTACTGTCCCTTCCCACCTTAATGCCCCCTTAAGTGGCTACCAAGCACCCTCCCCCTCACCTGCTATTCTGACTTATCCTACAAACGCCCCCTATAAGTCCTCTGCATCCCTCCCAGCTGTCTCCTGGCCCCATTTCCCCACCCCCCTCCTCTTGGGTCTATTCCTTTGGCTGCCTTCTGGCCTCTCTCTCCAGCTCCCTCTCCCTCCACTCAGCCTGCCCTAGTGCCTCCGCCAACTGGCACATGGCAAAACCCTGGTCTCTCTGTGCTCTATGCTGCCACCTAACCATTGCCCTACTTCTTCTGGCAGCAAGGGATATACACCCTAACCCCGCCCAACCCTAACCCCAGGCCCCAACCACCGAGATACCAAACCCGGCCAGCTAAGGCCACCACTGACACTCATTCCGGCTACCTTCCCCGTGGCCTACGCCTTCTCCATCTAAATATTCGCAGCCTAGCCCCTAAGCTTGATCAGTTCCAGGTCCTAGCCGCCCACCATGCCCCGACATAATCATCCTATCCGAGACCTGGCTAAACCCCAGCCTTCCAGATAATACCATCACTATTCCAGGGTACACCATCACACAGCAAGACCGGCCCTCCAGAGGTGGTGGTGTGGCTATGTGCATCAAATCAGCCCTACACTTCACTGTCTCCCTCACTAAAGCTGAACCCAAAGCTTTCGAGCTCCTAATGATAAAACTGTCCCCTCCCTCCTCATTACCTATCTTTGTATCTGGAATATATTGCTGCCCAGGCACATCAACCACAATAGTCCTTCTAGGCCTGCTCTCATCTCTGGCACAGTCAGGTGAACTATATGTCATGGGTGACTTTAACCACAACTGGCTAGCACCCACTTTTAAGAAAACCCAAACTGAAATAACCACTCTTAACCTTAGTCAAACCATTTCAGAATCCACACGCTCTAACCATAAGTCCAGCAATCACTCCCTCCTTGACTGGGCACTTACATCCCACCCAGACCGTGTAGTCAGTTCAGGCCTCCTCCCTGATTCCATCAGTGACCACTATCTAATCTACATGGTACGCAAGACCCACAGAATTAAATCCCCTCCCAAATTCATATTCCAACGGTCATACAAATCCCCTAACCTCTCCCCCCTCCTGGATGATTTGGCCCACTCTAATTGGGTCCCGAGCCCTACCTGCTCTAACATGGATGCGGCCCTCTCACACTTCCTCACTGCCTGGGACAAACACGCCCCCCTGCGCCGGGCTAGAGTCCGGGGTCTCACCGACCCTGTATCTCCCCTGAGCTGATAGCTTGCCAACAAGCCCGTCACAAGGCCTGGCGTAACTACAAATCCATGTTCCTCCCAGGCAACTACATCACCTACCGCACTCTCCGCAACAAGTGCACAAAGGCCATCTGCTTAGCTAAGGCTGATTACTTCAACAACACCCTAAATCCAAACCTTGGGAGTCCTTCTAAATTCTGGAAAGTCATTAACTCCCTCTTCATCCCCCAAACAACAAGCCCCCCATATCTCCTCCTCTCCCAAGGGACTCTCCTCTCTGACCCCCTGAAGGTAGCCTCCGAGTTTAATTCCTGTTTTACTACATGTGCCCAGGCCCTCCTAGATTCCCTTCCTTTAACAACCACACCCGCTCCCCAGACATAAGTCCACCTTCCAACTGGTAGGAACCCTTTTTCCTTCAGACATATCTCCCCTGCCGAAACCCTAGATGCCCTTCACTCCCTGAACCCCTCCAAAGGCAAATCCCCTGAAGGTTTGGACAATAAACTTCTCTTCCTATCTGCCCCCGCCATTGCTACTCCCCTCGCAGCCCTACTAAATCTCTCTTTCTCCACCGAGTCACTGCCCTCCGAATGGAAGCATGCCACTGTCATACCCCTCCCTAAAGGTGATGATCCTACCTCCACAACAAACTACCGTCCCATCTCCCTCCTCCCTACCCTCTCCAAACTCCAGGAACACCTAGTGCTTTCCCAACTCTCTGACTTTCTCTCTGAAACTAACTTCTTCACCCCTTTTCATTCTGGTTTCCAAAAATACCACTCAACTACCTCCTCCCTACTAAGACTCACGGACTCCATCCTCACTGGGATGGATAAAGGACTAATCACTGCCGCTATCTTCATCGACCTAGCAAAAGCTTTTGACACGGTATCCCATCCTCTCCTCCTATCCCACCTATGTGGGGCTGGGTTAGCAGAGTCTGCCACTAACTGGTTCAGTGCCTACCTTCTAAATAGAACCCAATCCACTAAAATAGTTGACCATACCTCCCCCCCCATCACCACTGGCATTCCCCAAGGCTCAGTTCTTGGCCCCATCCTTTTCTCCATCCTTCTAAATGATCTGCCTAACTCTTGCTCCTCTACTGCAATCCACATGTACTCAGATGACATGGTCCTCTTTACCTCCGGCTGGACCCACAAAGAAGTCTCCTCCAAACTTCAAACCAATTTCAACAAAATCCAGCGCTGGTTCAATACCAACCAGCTCTCCCTAAACGCCGAAAAAACTGTCTCTATGACTTTCGACACTAGACAGCGTCTATCCAAACTCACCTGCCCCCTGATCTTCCATACCCTAAATAACTCCATCCTAGAGGAAGTGCCCTCCTTCAGGTATCTAGGGGTTTGGCTCGATCGACACCTCTCCTTTTCCACACACGTGGATGCCATCATTTCAAAACTGCACCCAAAACTTGGTGCCCTCTATCAAAACCGCTCTAGTCTCCCACTACCGGTCAGACGGGAACTAGTCCAGAAAATGATTCTACCCTCCTTCGACTACTGCAACATCGTTTACAGCTCCGCCGCCAAGACCACTCTAACCAGACTTGACCCCCTCTTTAATGCTTTCTTCCGCTTCGCCCTCGATGCTCCCAGCTCACATCACTGCAAGCTCTCCTGGCCTCATTCTGCAATCCCTGGAGCAACCAGCGCCCTAATTTATAGTGCCAAATTCACTTCCACTTCTGCCCGGATCCTCCCTCCCTACCTCACTTCCTCCTTATCTTCCCTCCCACCCCACCCACTCCCTCAGGTCTTCAGATGCTAGGCTTTTGGTCATCCCTCACCGTAGGACCACTGCCGGCCAATCAGCCTTCTCTTACCTCTTTTCTAACCTCTGGAACTGCCTGCCAGCTCAGATCCGCCATTCCTCATCCAAACACTCCCTAGCCTTTGCCTTCGATAACTTCCTTGCACCAAATTGCAACTGCCTCTGACCCCCCGATAGCTCTCTTTCACCATCCCCCCTTGCGCCTGACCAGCGGCTCGGCCTTCACCTAATTGCCTGGCTTATATACTGCCCTATGCACTTCACTCACTCCCACTCTCTAATTCCCTCCTCATCTCTCCCTTCCCCCTTCCCTCCCTCCTAACTAACCTATGCTTCTCAACCTCAAGCACTGCTACTGCTCCCCTCTCCCTCCCCCACCCTTATTCACTCCTCATCCTCTCCTCCAACTCCTACTGTCAACTTGGTGCATCTTGCCTCAACTCAATTCCTGCTACTGGCACTCAAGTATTGTTATTGGCACTTACTTAATCATGTATTAACCTTGAAGTGTTCCATGATATGTATTCTCTGTCCTTGATGTTTGATTCCTGTACTGTTTCACCTATTGTAAAAATGTGCTAATGTAATCCTGTACTGCTCCACCTATTGTAAAAATGTGCTAATGTAATCCCACCCAACTGTACATTATCTGTATTACGATATTCAATATTCAATGTTTGTATGTTGATCTCCCTCCACTTGTAACCCTTCATCCCAGGTCACACCATGAGACGAGCATCTTTTTGTTCAGTGTGCCTTTCCTGGTGAAACATTTTCAATAAATAAATAAATAAATAACTATCAGGCCCATATGATTAAATACCAGAATAGCTTGTGGAAAAAATGCAAAGGCTGCAGCCCAGGCTTTACTAGAGATCTCTGCTAAAACAGAATTACTTAAACTTCAAATCCTGCTGCTGAAGTTGGTAAACACTTATTGCACACTTATTGCACTCAGCATATGATGTACCAGATGCCACTGCCAGAGCTGCTACCGCTGGCATATGTTTGAGGTGCTATTCCTGGATAGGAGTTGCTGGCTTTGCCACTGATTTTCAGCAAGCAGTACTGAATGCCTCATTTAAAGGCAAGAAACTGTCTGATGCTGAAGAAACTTTACAAAGCCTTCAATCCTCCAACATGACTCTTAGACCAGTAAAATTCCTCTATCCCCCACCTGGTAGAGGTTGTGGTAGAGGGCACTTTCATCCTACAACTATTAGAGGTAGTCGTTCAACCTACCGTCAGCAATCTAGTGGAATGGGTAGTGGTGCCTTGCCTGGACCTCCCCTCCCAGGTGCCCATTCAAAAGCACCAAAGGCCATTGGAACTGGTGGTTCTGCCCTCACCAGTTCAGCCTGACTCCATTCCTTTCCCACCACAGCCACTTTTACCACCAGGGGTGGCTGTTGGGGCTGTATTTCCCTTCACCTTCCAAAATGGATGGAGGTCACCACATACAAATGGGTGCTAGAGATAGTTGCAATGAGGCATGCTCTGGAGCTTTTACAAACCCCTACAGTGCATCCTCTGCCTCCTTCCAGCTATCCTCCAAGTCATTTAACTCTACTAAAAGAGGAAATACAATCACTGATAAAAAAAAAATAGGACATAAAACCCATTCCTGCTCTTCAGATGAACAAATGGTTTTACTCCAGATACTTTCTGGTTCCCAAATGGGCAGGAGATCTAAGCCCTGTACTAGAATTGAGAGGCCTCAACTTCTACATAGAGTATAAGAATTTCTGAATGGTCTCTCTACAGGCTCTCTCTCCCCTCTTACAACAGGGGGACTGGTTATGCTCTCAGGATAAGAAAGATATTCTTATTCATATCAGAATCTGGAAAGCACACAGCCAAAATCTCCACTTCATGCTGCAGGGGGAGCATTATCAGGTCAAAGTACTACCCTTCGGCTAATGCTTTTTACCATGGGATGTTACGAAATGCTTAGCAGTAGTAATAACAGTCCTTCACAGAGAAAGCCAGAAGGTCTTCCTATACCTGAATGACAGGCTTTTAAAAGCCAATTCCAGGTTCCATTATTCAAACCCCTAAAATAAAAGGCAATCAATTTCTGACTCCCACTCCAACACAGATCCATATGACGGATGTGTCAGGTTCCAGTGACAGCCTTTACACACCCTATCTCAAACAAGACAACTGTTTGAAAATTTGGGGGTCAAGGTGAATGTTTCAAAGTCAGTTTTGACTCTGTGCCAATGCCTGCACTACATAGGTGCAGTCCTAGACACTGCCTAGGGAAAGTCATTTCTGCCATTCAACTGGGCAGAATGCCTCATTGCTCAAACACCATTCATTTACAATGGTCACCAGGTTCCAGTCAGGTCTTTTCTATGCCTTCTGGGCCTCATGGCAGCGGCCATTGTAACTGTACCTCTGGCGCACTTACATACACGGATTCCACAGTGGAATTTAAGGATACAATGAACACAACTGACTGATGATCTGGACCAGCAGATACTCATCATGTCCCCATTATGCAAAACCCAATTTCTGACTCCCACTCCAACACAAATCCTTATGATGAATGCGTCAGGTTCAAATTGGGGTTCACACCTGGAGCCCTACTAAACATGTGTCTCCTGGACCCTAGTGGAAGCCAGTCTATATATCAACATCCTGGAAATGTATACCATCCCATACAGTCTTCACATCATCTCAGTCATCTCTGACTCAGAGATCTCTTCTGATCCAGATGGACAACATCCATGTGGCCCACTACATAAATATACAATGGGGCACTAATTCTTATTCCCCATACAGGAAAACAATGACAATATGGTACTGGGTTCTAGGTCACAGCCTAGAATTGTCAGTCATGCATCTGTGGGCTGCCCAAACTGTCTTAGCAGTCAAGCTAATCAGGTCATCCTCCCAGAAGCACAAATCAGAACTGCTGACTTCCATGGTCAATGACCTCTTCACAAGGTGGGATCATTCAGAGTTGGACCTTTTTGCATCCCCATACAATGCAAAACTGTTGTGTTTCTGCTTGCTCATTCCAGGGCCTGTTTTTTTCTGGCAAGACATGATGTCCCTTTCTTGGACAGGGACGTTTCTGTAATCCCACTAATACAGAGGGTGCTGCTCAAGCTGAAGACAGAGGGTGCCACCCTCATCTTCATTGCTGCTCTGTGGCCACATCAGATCAGGTTTTCACTTCTGCAACAACTTGCAGTGTATCCCCCAGTATCCTTGCTGCTGTGTCCAAACCTGCTATCACAGAACAAGGGCTCCTTAATTCATCCAGACCTGAAGTCCTTCATTTTTATGCATGGCTGTTGCAGACAGGGCCATTACACACATTTTGGGGCTTCACCTCAAGTTGCTGATGTGCTAATAGCAGCAGTAGCAGCAAGAATGCCTTCTACTAGGCATACATTTATTTTTATTTTATTCTTTGGTAACCAGGTAAGGTCCACTAGGCACAGGTGCTTGTTTTCAGGGGCAACCGAGGAGCACTGTGGAAAATAAGTAACTTGCTCAGAGCCACACAGTATGCAAGTAAAGGTCATAGGAATCAAACACATGTCTCTCTGCTGGATGTACCAAGCTCATTCACAGTGCATTATTCTAACCTCTAGGCTATACTGCCAGCCCCATAATCACTGAAATGGAAGCAGTTTACTTGATAAGTTACTTCCAAACATCTGAACTCCTTCACCTGCCAGGTACAGGAGGTATTAGAATATTTGCTACCATTGCCAGACTCTGGTTTACAATATACTTTATTCAAGCCCAGGCTCAGAAACTTCCTGCTTAGCTCTCGCAAATGCAACTGCTGCTAGCCTAGTGTAAAAAAAAAAAACATATATATATATACTTTGTTTGACAATGCTCACTGAGCGGCTCCCCCCCTTCCTTTCCCTACTTATTCCTCCTCCCCTATCTCCCTCCCTTCTACCCCACCAGCTCTCCGACCATAAGTTTTGCACCTTTTGTTATCTTTTGCTCGTTGGAGATTGTACTCTATTGTAACAAAATTGTAATTGAACTGTAACCTTTTTGTTTGTAAGTACTGTGTCCCTTGTACTACTGTTCTGATGTCCTCTTTGTGACGAGGTACCTTTGTAAATGAGCCTCTGGCTCAAAGGTTCCTAAACTGATGTTTAACTAAATAAATAAATAAATAAATAAATAAGGTGCATTTAGCAGCCATATCAACTTTTCATCCCCCCACTGATGGGCGTACAGTTGTGCAATTGGAAGTCTCCCATGTGTTCCTCAGAGGTATGCTACATCTTCAACCTTCTATTTGACACCCAGTCCTGCTTTGGGACTTGAACTGTGTTCTGGAGAACCTTTCTTAGGTTCCTTTTGAGCCAGCTATGAGTTGTGGCTTATGCTTTCTGCCATCAAAAGGATCATTTTTGGTTGCAATTACTTCTGATTGATGGATTTCCGAGCTGCAGGCTCTCAAGTGTGAGGATCCTTATTTAGTTTTCCACAAAGACAGAGTTTCTTTGTGCACTAATCCTAAATTCTTATCAAAGATGGTGTCTGAATTTACATTGAACCAGTACATCCACCTTCTTGTTTATTATCTAGTGCATGCCAATTTGTGTGAAGATATTACTCCATATGTTGGATGTACACAGAATTCTGAGATATATACATCATGCTAAAGACTGTAGAAAGTCTTCTTAGCTTTTTGTTTCATGTGCCCCTGGGAAACAGGCTGCTACTGTATTCAAACCGTGCCTCTCCAAATGATTGGCATGTTGTGTTGTGTTACATTTCAGGCAATACCTTACCCCTGAAGATAGACTAGCCATTGTCCAGGGTAATCTTCTCCCTATTCTTGACTACTGCTTCCCTATTTATGCCAGGATCTCAGCTACTGCTATGGCTAAGCTCTCTGCTGCCTACAACAGCACCTGCCACTTTGCTTTATTGGCCCCATTTTCCACCCACCACTGTACCCTCTTTAATACCCTTGGATGGCTACCGCTGCAAGGTTGCTTTGACCTAGCCCTCTGCTGCATGGAGGGCAATGTCATCCGCACGGCTCCAGAATCCCCCCTAACTGCCCTTCTTGAAACCCGAACACTGCTCCGCAACCTCCGCTCAAATGGTGCTCCCCCTCTAGCTGTTCCTAGGGTATCCACCAACATGGGTAGCAGAGCTTGGTCTGCAGCTGCCTCCTTGCAGTGGAGCAAACTACCGGCTGAACTCCATTCCATTGACACACACTCCAATTTCAAGTCCCACCTTAAAGTCTGGTTCCTGGAAAACTCATCCTGCCGATGCTCCCAGGGGTCTCACACCAACCCACACTGGTCAACTCCCCAGCCCAGGGGTAACCCACCTACCCACACTAGTCAACTCTCTTGCCTACAACTGTTATATTGCATTTTTCACAGTAATATTTGACTTCCTTGCCTGTACGTATTGTATATACATTTTTTCACTGAGTATTCTGTGTATTTCTTGCTCACTGGGTGATGCAGTCTCACATTGTACACTGTGCCTATGATTTGTTTGTTTGTACCAAGTCTTCTCATGTCTGATACTGAAACCTTGTATTCACTATTCTCAAATGGACCTTTGCATCAAACCTGTATATTGTGTCTACTATTGTTGCTTGTATCAAATCTGTTTTATGTGTATTACTGTTACCTTGTACTCCACTGTCACCCTGCGCCAGGTGTTATGGCCCGGGTTGTGCCTGAAAACAGTCCCTGGGATCAGTGCACTCACCCGGTTATCAAAGTCATAAATAAAAATAAATAAAACGTTGTTATACTATGTATGGTAAGGAACTTTCTGGTGCCATTCGTAGCCACTCCACAATAGGTATGGCCACTTCTGTTGCCTTTTTCAAAGATGCCTCTGCTGCAAACATTTCTGCTGCAGCCACTTGGAGTACCATCCACACCATCAGTAAACATTACAGTCTGGACATAGCATCTCACAGACATGCTGGTTTTGGCCTTGCTGTATTTGAAGGCCTCCTTATTTGATTCAGACTTTTCCAGTCTTCCAGCTCCCTTTTGATGCTGCTTGGGACTTGTTCCAAAGATGAGGCCTAAGGGAAAATATATCCTCAAAGAAGATAGAACACTTACGTACTCACCGTAACAGTAGATCTTTCAGAAAATCTCTTCCCCTAGGCCAGGCCAACCTTTCCTCCTTCCCCCTAGGGTGACATAATGGATTTCTCATTTGGTCTTTGGCATAGTGGTTCAACCAGTACCTTCTCTTGCCATGTACGCCTGGTGTTTGTAGACTCTCCTAGTTCCTCAGACACACCGGCCCTCTGAGTCTAATCTCTGGCAAGGAACTAAGGGGGATAGGGTCATCCACAGTTACATACATGCTGACATATGACATTGACATTGGTGGACTCAGTTAGCAACATTTTCCATGTGGTCCTAGTGCTTGACGGCTGATGTTCCAAAGATGTGGCCTAAGGAAAGAGTCTCTCAAAGATTTTCTGTTACAGTAAGCACACAAGTGTTCTTTTCTAAAGGGTATAAATAGTGTGAATAGTGGAGACCAGTTTGTTAGAAATAGAGTTGCCATCACAAGAGAATGATTGGAGGTTACGGGTGGGAGTGGTAAATTCAGGAGGATTGTGAGAAGGTTCTATTTCACTGAGAAGGTGGTGGAGACATGAAACAAATTGCCAATGCAAATGATGTGGGTAGGTACCCTTAATGGGTTTAAACATGTCTGGGACAGAGAAAGGAGACTCAGAGGCCCACTAGGGGGAGCCAGGTAGGGGGTGTTGCAAGTGCGGCAGAGGGGGACAACCTCCCAGGAAACTAGGTTGGGGTGAGGTACTATAAAATAGGCATACTCAATGGACCATTAGTCTCTTTCTGCCAACAAAGTCTGTTGCTCCGTCACCCACCTCCCCTTCCTTCTAGCCTTGAGATAGTACAGTATATGTTTAGTGCCTCTAGCTGTTCCTCATAGGATATCCCATGTTGGCCCTGTATCATTCTGGTTACTCTTTGCTGAACTTACTTCAGTCTGTTCCTGTCTTTTCTCAGATGGGGATTCCAGAACTGGTCACAGGACTTCATATGGGGCCCCATCAGCAATCTATGCATTGGCAATGTCACCTCTCTCCTCCAATGAGTTTGGGATGTCATGCTTAATACTATTACTTAATATTATTACTTATACTATGTACTGAGGCATGATTCAACATAAGGATACTGCTAGTTCCTACTTTCCAAGTGAAGGAAACCAGGTCAAGAGATACCCAGACCATGTCCAGGGAACTATAGGAAGCATGAACAGGGGAAGAGAAAATAAAATGAGTATCAAAAGTATCAAAACCCCTTTCAATGCACCCCAGCATTCTGGATGCCTTGCTGTAGGCTTTATTGCACTAACTGGTTTGTTTGAGGGAGTCACTTATGATGACCTCCAAGGTCCATTTCTTTGGCATTTGCCAACCTGACCCCACCCCATCCCTATTTTGTCCTGAGGCTTCCTCTTTCCTATACTTGTACTATATATAATGTGGTAAGACATTCCTATAGAATAACCAAAGCCTTTGAGGTACATCACAGCCTCCTTCTGTAGAAATTGTGGGTGTTTCTCTTTGGGGCAGTGCCCTTGAACTGGTTCACAATTTATTTAGGAAACAGAATCCAGAAGGTACAGACAGGCATTGCCTTGGCTGATCCTGGTGAGGTAAGACATAGAGTTCCACAGAGACAAGTACTTGGCCTCCTGCTTTGATCTTTGACAATAACTTACCTGATGCAGTTTCCAACTCCAGACCAATTCTTCATGCAGATGATACAGCTAGCCATTGTATGGGCTCCTTGGTTCAGTCTAAACTGCAGTTGGGGTTTGATTGGCTAACAGAGTGGATGGATGATAAGAAGCTTTTATTCAGTACCAGCCAGAAATTAGCCCAGACTAAGACTGATTTTGTCATTCATGGAAGATGTGTATACTTGATTAACGTAACCTGTTTGAAATAACTAGGGGTTCTCTTGGACTAGATTTTTTATTTTTCTACTCATCTAGATCTAATCTTCAAAAGGATCAATCAAAAGTTGGGTTACAGTTACAGAAACACTAAGTCCATGACAACTGAAACTAGACATTTAGCTAAAAAAATTGTGTTACTTATCTTAGACTATGGAGGATTGCTCTTTGTGACCTAAGTTGAAGTGTTCCTGCAGATGTACCAAATGTACTTAGCAACATTTTTAGTTTTGCTCTAAGAGCCATGTTTAGGCCCATCATTGCCAACTATATACAAAGATGCAGATTTTTCCAGTATTAATGTGCATGTGGCACTGTTTGCACAAAGGATTTTTAAATGTGCTACTCCTTCAGTTATTTCAAAATGTAAAGATAATTTCTGCCTCCTGTGTAACAAGCTGTTAAAAATTACAACTTTTAAACTGAAGCTCTCTCAACTGCAGGAAGGCAAACATTCAATCTTTTGGGCAGGTATTTGTCTGTTAAATAGTCTATCACACATTGTAGAACATAATGTTTTGTCTCATTGTTTTAAAAATACACTGTATCACGTCTATGAATCTACAACTAACAGTACCTGTTTTGATGTACCCTCATGTGAGGTTGTTTTTTTCTCCTCACAGAACATCTAAATCCACAATCCCAAAATGAGTAAGCAATAAATTGCTTCTTTCTTGATGTATTGAAGCACAGAAACATAGAATTTAATTGCAGATAAGGACTGCTTGTCCTACCCAGTCTACCCATTTTTCCCTATCTTCCTTATTACTGCAGACTGTACTTGACCTAGAGCTCCTTCTGCCTCTCCACTTTCTTTCCAGTATTATTCCCTTGTTCCTATCCCATGCATTCCTGAATTCCACCACTGTGCTTTTCTGCTACCACCTCGGCTGGAAGGTTGTTCCAGAAATCCAGTGCTCTACTTGTGAAGAAGTACTTCCTCATATCTCTCCTGACTCCACCCTCCTCCAGTTTCATAGCATGTCTCCTTATTCTTTAGTACCTTATTTTCTGAAAAATATGTTCCTCCTATACGTTATTTACCCCCGTGAGGTTTTTAAAGGTCTCCATCATACCAGCACTCCTCTCTTCCAGAGTATACATATTGAGTTCCTTTAGCCTCTCCTTGTAGGGCTTTTGATGCAGACCCTGCAACCTTTTAATTGCCTTCCTCTGGACTGCCTCAACTCTCTCTCTATGTCCTTTCAGAGATCTGGTTCCAGAACAGGACACAGTTCTCTAGGTGGGGTCTTACCGGTGATCCATAGAGAAGCAACACCACCTCCTTCTTTCTGGTGGTGATACCCCCTCCCTATGCACCTCAGAATCCCACTAGCCCTCCCAACTGCCTTGTCACACTGCCTGGCCACCTTTAGGTTATCAGGTATGATTTTCTCCTGGTCTCTTTCCTGCTTGGAAGTCGTCACTACCACTTCACCTATTTTGTACTCTGCTCTGGGTTTCTGTATCATAAGTGCATTATTTTGCACCTTTTCTTAAAAACCCAGCTGCTATACCCTTGACCATTCCTGTAGTTGTTTCAGGTCTCTGCTCATCCTTACCATACACACACACACACACACACACACACACACCCCTGGAGTGTCCACCCTATTGCAAATTTTGGTGTCATCCACAAAGAGGTAGACCTTCTCTTCCAGCTTCTCTGTAGTGTCACTTATAAAATACATTAATGGGGGCTGGTCCCAGCACTGATCCCTGAAGCACCCCATTGGTCACCCTTCCTTCCTCATAGTGGATGCTGTTTACCACCACCCTCTGTTGCCTATCCCCTAATCAATTTCTTATTCTGTTTATCACTTTTGGATCCATTCCTAAGCTACAGTACGTGGCTTGCTTACTAGTCTCCTGTGTGAAATGGTGTTTGAAAAATCTTAGTGAAATCTAGGTAGGCAACATTTACTGCTCCACCCTGATCTAATTCCTTTGTCATCCAGTCAAAGAAACCTATTAGATTTGTTTGACATTAACTCCTCCCTGTAAGACAATGCTGCTTTGGGCCTTGTAGCCAACTAGATTCAAAATATTCTTCAATCCTTTCCTTCAGCAATGGTTCCATTACCTTTCCCATCACATATTTTAGGCTGACTGGCCTATAATTGACAGCTTCCTCCCTGCTACCACTTTGTGTAGTGGGACTACACCTGCATTAATCCAGTCTTCCAGAACCATTTCTGCCCCCAGTGAGCTGGTAAACAGAACTATTAGCGATACAGCCAGTACCTCCCTGAGCTCCCTCAGTATCCTTCTATGCACCCCATCTGGCCCCATTGTTTTGTCCACTTTCAGATTAGTTAGCCCCTTCAGGACACTCTCTTCCAAAAATGGATTAGTGTCCTCCTCCCTCCCTCCAAAGCTTCTGTTACTTTTTTGTAGCCCCCCCTTCTCCTCTGTGAACAGTTAACACAAGTATTTGTTCAGGATGTCTGCCTTTTCCTGGCCCCCCTCTGCACTCTCCCCTTCTTTTTTTACCTTATAATTCTACCCCTGGCCTTCCTCTTTCCACTTACATACCTAAACAGGTTCTTGTCAGATTCACCACAGTTGTATAATGAAGATTGTGAAGAAAATGGGCAGACTAGGATGGCCTCTGTGGTCCTTGCCTAGTGTCAAATTGTATGTTAATGAGGATAATGTAGTCAGTTGCTGTGGAAAATATGCAATGTTAATACACCAAGAGCTATCTTTACTGTGTCATATTGCCAATTCTGGTGGTAAATTCTGTTTAAATTACACCAAGACTAGATGTAATTAAATATAGTGTTACAAAACTAGGGCACTTAACATCACCTGCTGAAAGCCAGGAGATTATCTGGGGATAAATAATGGTGTGCTAAAGACTCATATTTAGTCCATTGTGTGATCCCTAACATTGTACTGCTAGGTGCAAGATCTTAAGGAGCCGTTAATCACACCTGGGCCAAGTCCACAACAGATACAAACATAATTTTTTATTTACCAAGAGGGGAAAAAAATGATAAAATTAAAAACTCTCCATATATGTCAACAAGTCACCAACAGTTACAAACATAAAAAGACAGCATCACTCTAGTTGGCTCCATTTACAAAGCTGTTTTTTTTTTCTCCAAATCTTTGCCCTCACTTCCCCTTTTATCTGAGCCACCTGCAAAAAGAGTAGGGCTCTCAGGAGTAAAAGCCAGAGCCGCTGGTTCGGGGCTCGGGGGGCACAATTCTGGCTGAAGGGTCTGGTGTAGGGCTGGGAACACAGTCATTACTGGAGTTCTGTACACAACACCTGTAAAGAATGGGGTGGGCTTTCTTCTACCACATTCTAGAACTGGGATCGGAGGAGGGTTTTTCAAGATTCAGTGCTAATGTCCGCAGGAAAATGGCATGTTCCAAACCAAACTCCACGATACCTTCCGACACAACACAGAGACAGAGAGAACGTCCCTCTCAGGCTCCGAGGGCGAATCGCTGGCAGTACGGGTAAGGGAGGCAGGTCCGCAATGAACGGAAGGCTGCACCGGCAGGAACGAGGAAATTGGACTGCTGCCCACCAGCAACGGGAACCTGCCAAAGAGCTGCACAGACTGGTGAGTTGTCCAAACAGTCTGTCTGCCAGACATCTGTGTGTTGAGGCCTTGAAACCAGAAGGCCAGTGTTACTAAACTGTGTGTGTCTTAATGTCATTTTTAAAAGTTTACAAAACAACTCTGAATTAGTCCTCACCCTTTTCCCAAGAATGCCACCAGAACCCCAGGACGGGAGTGAGGTAGTTTCTGAACTGCCTCATTCCGCTTCACTCTCAGGTAAGCCCCTCGGAGGGCAGCAGCACTACACCGAGCAGTTTCTACTTAGCAAGGCAAGCAAGTCACTCATTTTCAAACTAAATGCCATAAATACTCAGCAATCACTCACCAAGTAGAAGTAATTTCAGCTCTCTGTGAGCTTGATTCTTGTCTCTTTTGAGCTGTCTCTCAATTTCTGCATTTATCCTTTTACATTCCTTCTCTTCTGGAGACAGGCAGCACCCTGCCATGGTATTTATGTGTGTATTTTCCTTTGTGTAAGAGGTCTGTATTTGATATAATGTGTTTGTTTGTGCCAGTCTGTCTCTAACAAAATCTGAACTGCGCCTCCCAGGAGGTGAGTACGCACCTTCCTCCCAACTCCCGGATTTCCATTCCACCTGAAACTTGTGGCAGCAGCAGCTCACAACATGGGCAACTAAGGGAGAACCCCACCACTGTGTCTCTCTCTTCTCTCACAGCAAGCAAAGCTTGCTGTCTGCCTGCCTGCTGCTGCTGACCCATGGCCTCACTTCAGCTCCCTCAGACTTTGCTGCTGAACCCATACCAAGAGCTACTACCTGCGCTCTAAGCGGCCGCCGCAGTCACTGAAGTTTTTTTACCTGTTGAGAATTGCATGAGACGAGAGGGCAGGAAGGGGTTGAGTCTCACCTTCATTTACACTGGGGATGGGTTTCGACACCAGGGAAGGAGAGGGAGATCGAACAATGGCGCCCTCCTGACCCTCGCATTCCAGCAAGCCAATTCTGAAATTACTGCTGCTGCCTGCCGTTTTTTGTTTCACACACATTACACTTTTATGAAGGTCATTGGTGAGTTTAGTAGAAATTGTGTCGACGGCTGATGTTGCCATCATTCGTTCGTGCATTTTTGACATGCCAGATGTATCGGTAGCGACACCCTTGCTGTTAAGGGGAGGTGACAGAAATGGCAGGGATGCAGAAATGTACAAAAAAAAGCCCATTAAAAAAAATGCCCACTGTGATATAATGCAGTGCTGCAGTCCATAGGGACAACATGGGTGGATTGCTTCTTGGGGGTGGGTCAGGTGGAGGAAAAACAGTTCCACAGATGGAAAACATGACATTAGCCCTTTTCTACATGCAAAACATCTGCAGGGCTGTGCCCATGCAGCCGTAAAAATGCCATGCCTCCTTTTGTTTCCTCCTTGGTATCCTTTAGTGTTTTTCGTAATGTACAGTATGTTGCATTACCTAGTGTTGCTGTTGGTATTAGTCTTAACTGTTTTTTATGTCAGTCATGGCTGAAAAAGTATTTTGTTCCAGTCCACTTGCTGGTAAAAATAAATAAAATGAAATGAAACTTTACTCTGTATGCCGAACGACTGAAAAGCAACTAATTTATATAATTACAAAGTAAAGAAAAAGTGCAAACAGTGAACACAGAGTGAAAATCATAGGGTTGAACTCTCTCAGAAGAATCTTGTGAGGGCAAAACAGGCAAGTCTGTCTTGTGAGAGTTATCACTGTATCTTGGATCCAGTCAGATGATTGGTCGGCACTGAGACATTAAGCAGAAAAAACTGATTTAGATGGTAGCAGTGGCATCCAAGCTCCCTGCCATCATAAACCACAGCTGCTGTGTACCAGTTAAGGCAAATCAAGGCATTTACTTTTGTATAGTGCCCCAACCCACAAAGGCTTGGAGCACGTCACACAGTTCTAACAGATCATAAACAGTACATATAAACATAACACCATTTCAATGGGCTTATGCAACTTAGTGAGAAGTTATGCTTGTGCAACTTTGCTGATAGTCTGAAGGTATTTGAATGAATATGTTGCTGATTGTAGTAGGAATACTTTGTCTGTTTTCACTCTCTGTTCCACAGGGGACTACCACCCTGTCTGGGTACCCTGATGGCTTAGGAACCCTCTTGAGGAGGGTTCCACCCCTAAAAGTGCCATGGGAACAAATTCCTTTAGGCTAAAGGTACTTTATGAAGGAACCCCTGAGGAGAGAGAGAGAGATGTGCCAATAGGGGAGGAGGAGGAGAAGGGGAGGATGGCATGGCAAAGAAACAGGGCTTTTGAGTGAGACTGGAGGGAGCTGACTTAAGTAGCTCAGGTGGGGGGGGTGTCTGGTTGCTCCACCCATTGAACTGTAGGCATAGCCTTTGATTTCAATGGGCTCATGCAACTTAGTGAGAAGTTATGTTTGTGCAACTTTGCTGATCATCTGAAGGTATTTGAATAAATATGTTGTTGATTGTAATAGGAATACTTTGGCCTTTCACATTCTCTGTTCCTCAGGGAACTATCACCTTGTCAGGGTACCGGGAAAGTAAAGGAGCCCTCATAAGGAGGGTTCCACCCCTAGATGTGCCTCAGGAAAAAATTTCTTAGGCTAAAGGAACCTTAGGAAGTCCCCCCCCAAAAAAAAAGCAGAACTAAGCAGCAAGTAGAGAGGCAGAGCTTGCATGAGGAAGGTGTGACAGCAAAGAGTGATGACTGGAAACAGACATATTGAATCAAGCAATGACTGACAGTTATTGGGACTGATAGCAAAAGAGGCATGTCTTCCATAAGGAGAGAGGGAATGGCAAATGGGAGGAGGGCCACCATCCAACCTCAACTCACAGTGGAAACCTATCTGATGTTAAGACTACCTTCTGTAAGTTTTATGACCTTTGGCATGATGGTGAGGAAAACAAAACTATAACAGGGAAACCTCTGGGGATCCAAGGAATTGGTCATCTTCCCTCCAGGCTTGGGATAAATTAGTGATGGCTCAGTAATTGCAATTTAGAGACTCGGTTCAGAGAAAAATATTTAAAAGAAGGCTCTCACTCTACCTTTCTAAATGGGAAAACCATGGGGGTGCCACGAGCCAACTCTGCAGCTACAGGAGGTGCCCTGCACTGAGGCTCACTCCCATCCCCAAAGCCTGGAGAAGGAGAGCAATGACCACTGAAAGGCAGTCACCCAGCCACCACATAAGGAGGCCTAGACAGGAAAGAGAACCCTTGAGGGAAAAGGCATATGAGAAGCCCTTGAGGGGTTGGAATTTGGAGATACATGATCGTCAACCTAGAGGGGCAGAGGAAGGGAAGGAGGTGGTGCCCAGGTGAACCTTTGGTGGCTGTATGGGGGCTAGCTTTTGAAGGTGCTGCCAATGCTGCCTGCTCAGCTGAAGGAGCCCCTTTGGACATAGATGCCCCACCCTCTGGCAGCTGAAGTCTTAAATGCTACATCAAGAGATGCTACTGAATCGATCTGCATGGCTAAAGCTTCCCCCTGAGTATAGGACATTCTCACCCGAAGGGCAGAAAGAAAAAGACTCTGCCCATTGAGGGACCCACCCTCAAGATGCAAACTTCATGAGAGCAGAGTGAGACCATCGGCATAAAGGCAGAGTCCTAGAGCCATAATATGGTAGTGGCTGACATGCATCCTAAAACTGGAGTAATAGGAGGCTATGGTGAAGCCTGTCGGCCATGTGCACATGGAAGAAATGAAATGTAAGTAAGGATGAATACTGCTTTTATCTGAATGCAGGAGTAGTGGGAGACTGTAGCGAAGCCTGACTGCCATGAGCACATTATAGAAATGGAGCATAAGTAAGGACTGTTAGCACTGAGGACGTAAGAGATTGTATGAGGCGGAGTGCAGCTCTTAGCACTGAGTACTGCATGATTGCGGATAGTGATATCGAATGTAAACTAGAACATTGCATAAGACTGAATGTTACAAGCTTGGACGGAATTAGGAATGCATGCCAACCAGTCCCAGAAGGGAGGGTTGTGTTAATTGCTGATGCATTGCAAGTCAGGAGGCTGAGGCAGTAACATTACCAAATGAAACTGCTAGGGAAGCAGGAGGTACTGTATATGGAAACTGAAAACTAGGGAGAAGAGCTGCTGCTGTGAACAAAAAACCCAACAGGGAGTGGCTGCCTGGCTTGGCCAGCTGTAAATAGTTAACAATTGGAGTTAAACTGAGGGATTACTAAAGGTATGGAAAACAGCAAAACAGGAGCCTAAATAGCAAAAGGCAAGCTAAAGGGTACAGCAGAACACTAGGAAAACAAGAAAGCACCAAAAATGAAGCAAAACTGAAAGAAACACAAGCACAGGATAACAGAAGTACAACAGACTTAAACAGAGAGAAGCACAAACTGCAGCTAAGGAGGAAGAAAGCAAAATACTGACCTAGAAAACTGGAGAAACACAAACCAAGCAGAAGCCCAAAGCACAAAAGGTACAGGAGACAAACACCAGGGAGAGGGGGAAGAGCCCCGGCAGAGCCTCCAGCTGCAGCAAAGAATCAATGCTTCTGAGTGAAACTGGAGGGAGATGACTTTAATAGCTCAGGCAGGGGGAGTGGTTGGTTGCTTCACCAATTGAACTGCAGGTGTAGCCTTTGAGAAATAATAAGGATGGGCTACCCATTGGGTAGTTGGAGCAGATAGGTTGAGTATCAGCGGTTTTTGGTTGGATAGGGTATTTTGGAAAATTTACTACCCTACCTGACCTAACATTGTGCTTCACGGCTCAGGTACTGTGGACATAAGTAAGGGGTCTGGTAATGGGTATTTGCAATTTAAACCGGCACTTACAGATAGCCTGTGGGGTTCTGGGACTCTTCCAGTTTCTAATCAGGCATTACAGGGAGCCTGTGGGGTCCTCAAAGCTGAAAGGAGCACATGACACCAGCTTGAAAATCTGGTTGATCAGTGTTGGTGTCTGAGCTTCCTGTCTGGTGTGTGGGTGCATAGACTAACTCTGGAGTTTGGAGAGATAGGGAGCAGATTCAATGCTCACTGCAACCATGGCAAAAAGCTGCAAAAACTAAAAAAAAAAGTTAAAGCACAACTTTTGTCCAGGAAGGAAAGGGGAGCAAGGGTTGGGGACTGAAGAAATAGGGAATAATCGGAGGTCATCATGTGTGACAGTGCTCAGAGAGAAGGAGAAAGGGGGAGAGGTGCTTGTTGCTGCTGGCAACAGCTGTGAAAGTCATTTAGACTGCATACACACTGTCTGTTGGTAAGTGCCCTGAGCCCTGTCTGTGACATCTACTCTGAGAGTCTGAAGTGTAGTGAAGCCATTTAGGCTGTAATTACACACTGTCTGTTCTTGGTGCCTTGAGCTCTGTTTGTGACATAGCTATTCTCTATGTGCCTCTGCAGTATAGTGAAATTAATTTAGGCGGTATACACACTGTCTGTTGCTAGGCACCCTGAGCCCTGTCTGTGACATATACTCTGTGTCTCTCTGCAGTACAGTAAAAGCCAATTAGGCTGTTATTACACACTGTCTTTGTTGATGCCTTGAGCCCTGTGTGTGACATAACTACTCTGTGTGTCTCTGCAGTATAGTGAAAGCCATTTAGGCTGTATACACACACACACACGTGCACACACACACACACTCACTGTCTGTTAGGTACCCTAAGCCCTGTCTGTGACATACATTCTGTGTCTTTCTGCAGTATAATGAAGCCATTTAGGCTGTATTACACGATGTATGTTAGGTGCCCCGAGCTCTGTCTGTGACACAGCTACTCTGTGTCTCTCTGCAGTGTAGTGAAAGCCATTTAGGCTGTATGACACTTTTGGTTAGCCTGTTACATGCCCCAATCCTGTCTTAGCTACACTGTCTGTGGAATAGCAAAAGCCATGGCTGTGTGTACTATGTCTCATATTTCCCAGTCTAAGTCTACTAATATGAAGTACAGTGCTGCTGCACATGGAACTGAAAATGATGTGAATAGTACAAATCCTAGCACATTAATGAAGAACATAGCGACAATAATAACATCACCAGGACTGGCAGTAAATGTTCTCCTGAACCAAAAAGCATGTTACCAATAAAATGATTATAGCATTTCAGAAAGAACTGACAGGAATTACTTGTAAAAGTATTGAACATTTTACCACAGCTGCTGAAACAGCATGCAAGGAGAAGGAGGCATCCTCCTCAAATTTAAGCTCAGATGCTGAGGCAAAAAATGCTGATAAAGATGGTGGTGATAGTGGGAACTGGGAAAGGGATAGCCCAGGCTATGTCCCACCTGATGATGATGGCACTTCCAGTTCATCTGAATCTTGTGATGATGAGGTCAGTAATGGTTTCAATAAGGAGGAAGGATAGGATGCTACTGCATGACATGAGAAGCAAGATCTGAAATAAAAAAAAATATGCTAAATGTAAGGATAAGAAGATTACCATGAAAGGGAAAAATTAATGTTAACGAGGAAATGGAGGTATAGGATTTCCTCCATGTCCCTTGACTGTACAAGAAATAGTGCCAGGCACTGTAGTACAAAATCCAAAGGGTAAATCTTTAGTGTGGAATTTATTTTTTATTGATCCTGCAGACAGCTCTCGAGTTGTATGCAGTATGTGCAAAAAGAACTAGCGACTATTGAACAGTATGGTTCATGACAAATGCAGCAGTAGTCAAACCATGAGCAAAAAATCTTGGACTATGGAATGAGCTGATTTTGCCAAAATGGAATGAGTGCCTAAGGAATGCACTAGCAAATGGGCAGGAAGGAGGGGTGGAAGAACAATAGGGAATAATTAAAACTGCCATCACAGAGGCAACAAACCTTTGTGTGAAGCAAATAAACAAAACAAAATGATGTAAGAAACCACTATGGTTCTCAAAGGAGGTGGCAGGGAAGATTCGAGAGAAAAAGAAAGCATTTAGGAAGTGCAAGAAATCACAGAAGGAGGAGAACAGAGAATTGTATCAGTTAAAGCAAAAGGAAGCTGGGAAGGCAGTCAGAACAGCAAAGGCCCAAACCGAGGAAAAGATAGCCAACTCAGTTAAGAAAGGGGATAAAACCTTTTATAGGCATATCAGGGAGTGAAGGAAGATCAAGGGAGGGATAGTGAGGCCTAAAAAAGGGGAGGGGGCAGAGGGTGACTGTGAAATGGCAGAGATACTAAACAAATATTTTTGCTCAGTGTTCACAAATGAAGAGAGGGGGGTACCTAAACCAAACAATAGAAACACTCTGGATATGGGAGTTGATTCCAGCCCATTCACAGAACAAAGGGTTCTGAAAGTACTCTTAAAACTGAAGGTGGACAAAGCAATGGGGCTTGATGGGATTCATCCCAGAATTCTAAACCAACTAAGGGTAGAACTAGTGACACCACTGACTACCCTCTTTAGCAAAACATGGGAGGATGGGGTGGTACCTGAGGACTGGAGGAGGGCAGATGTGATTCCACTTCACAAAAGTGGGAGCAGGGCAGAAGCAGGAAACTACAGACCTGTTGGTTTAACCTCAGTGATAGGGAAAATGATGGAATCACTTCTGAAGGAAAGAATTGCAGAGTACCGAGAGGCCAGAGGGGCACAGGACCCAAGGCAGCATGGATTCACAAAAGGAAGGTTATGTCAGATGAATCTAATAGATTTCTTTGACTGGGTGACCAAAGTAGTAGATCAGGGAGGGGCTGTGGACATGGTCTACCTAGACTTTAGCAAGGCATTTGACACAGTCCCACACAAAAGATTAATATACAAGTTAGCCAGACTGGGAGAGGGTCCCAAGATGGTAGCCTGGGTAAAGAAGTGGCTGTAGAATAGTAAATGGAGTCAACTCTGAAGAAAGGGGGGTTACTAGTAGGGTACCGCAGGGTTCAGTACTGGGACCGATCCTCTTCAATGTCTTTATAAACGATATTGCAGAGGGACTGGAAGGAAAAGTATGTTTCTTTGCAGATGAAACAAAGATCTGCAATAGAGTTGATACACAAGATGGGGTGGAAAGGATGAGAAGGGACTTGGCAAGATCGGAGGAATGGTCAGATGTATGGCAGCTTAGATTCAATGCTAAGAAGTGCAAGGTAATGCACCTGGGAAACAAAAACCAAGAGGAAGAGTACACAATGAAGGATCATGGGAGCAGCTGCACGAGGGAAGGAGCTGGATGTTATTGTCCACCTAGGGACAAATGACCTGGCTAGGAATGGGATCAGAGCAGTGCAAGAGTAGTTTGTAGAGTTGGGGAGGGGCCTTAGACAAGTAGCGCACAAGTAACCTTCTCGGAGGTGCTGCCTGTCTATGGCAAGGGTGATGCTAGGGTACTCCTCACCAGGGAATTCAATGAATGGTTGAAAAACTGTGTGGAGCTCAGGGTTTGGCTTCATTGGGACTGGGAAGCCACCTGGAGGGATGCAGACCTATACTGGCGTGATGGTCTGCATCTGTCCAGGGGGGAACCAGGATCCTAGGTGAGCTTCATTGACAAGCATTTAAACTAGCCAAGGGGGGAGGCACTGAAAAGGAGCAGGGAAATCCCAGCCTCCCCCCACAAACAGCAGTAATTAGTGAGGTAAACACCAAGGTAGAGAAGTCATTGGGGAGCAGGCCAGAAGTAAATGTAAAAAAGGCAAAGGCAGTAAGGACAGGAATGGGGCTAAAAGGGATAAGACCATCAAAAAGTGAAGGGTGATGAGTACCAGTGCCCGTAGTCTGTGTAACAAGCTCCCTGAACTAGTGGCCTTGATGGAAGAGGGTTGCCTGGATATTGTGGCAGTCACAGAAACATGGTATACAGAGAACCATGACTGGGATGTCAACATACCAGGATACACAATCTACAGGAGGGACAGGGAGGGTAAAAGAGGAGGAGGAGTAGCTCTTTATGTAAAGGAAGGAATCAAAGCAATAGAACTAAAGAGTAAACATGGAGCGGATGAGACACTCTGGGTCACCCTGGAGACAGAAAATGGCACCACAATCCGCATGGGGGTTGTATACAGACCCCCATCTCAGGGGGAGAGAATGGACAAGGAAATGATAGAAGGCTTCCTTAGAATGGCAGAAAAAGGGGAGATATTGTTGATGGGGGACCTGAATATGCCAGATGTTAACTGGAGCACCTTTGCTGCAGGCACATCCAAGAGCAGGGTCATTCTTGATGCCCTACAGGGGGCATGCCTCAGACAGCTAGCACTGGAACCCACTCAGGAGGGAATAATCTTAGACCTGGTACTCTCAAATGGGGATGGAGAAAGAATCTCAGATTTAGAAGTGGGTAGCCATCTGGGAACAAGCGACCACCAAACGGTGTGGTTCATGATAAACACAGCCATAAAATCAAGCTATAAGAAAGCAAGAGTATTGGACTTTAGGAGGGCTGACTTTGGGAAAATGAGAGAGTGCCTCAGAAAAGCACTAGAAAACAGGCAAGAAGGAGGGGTGGAGGAACAATGGAGAGTAATCAAAACAGCCATCACAGAGGCAACAAGCCTTTGTGTAAAGCAAATCAACAAAACACAACGAAGGAAAAAAAATACTATGGTTCTCAAAAGAGGCGGCAGGGAAGGTTAAGGAGAAAAGGGTAGCATACAGGAAATATAAGGAAACGCAGAAGGAGAAGGACAGAGAACTTTATCAGTTAAAGCAGAAAGAGGCTGGGAAGACGGTCAGAATAGCAAAGACCCAAACCGAGGAAAGGATAGCCAACTCTGTTAAGAAGGGGGATAAGATCTTTTATAGGTACATTAGGGAGTGAAGAAAGACTAAAGTAGCGATACTGAGGCTTAATAAAGGAGATGGAATGTGGGTAGAGGGTGACAATGAAAAAGCAGGGATACTGAATGAATATTTCTGCTCAGTATTCACAAAGGAAGAGGAGGAGGAGGTACCTAAACCAAACAAGAGAAACACTCTGAAGACGAGGGTTGATACCAGTCCATTTACAGAAGAAAGGGTTCTGAAAGAACTAATAAAATTGAAGGTGGACAAAGCAATGGGGCCTGATGGGATTCACCCAAGAATTCTAAAAGAACTAAGGGAGAACTAATGACACGCATTGACTACTCTCTTTAACAAATCATGGAGGATGGGGTGGTACCTGAGGACTGGAGGAGGGCGGATGTGATTCCTCTTCACAAAAGTGGGAGCAGGACAGAGGCAGGAAACTACAGACCAGTTAGTTTGACCTCAGTGGTAGGTAAAATGATGGAATCACTTCTGAAGGAAAGAATTGTTGAGTACCTAGAGGCCAGTGGGGCACAGGACCCAAGGCAGCATGGATTCATGATGGGAAGGTCGTGTCAGATGAATCTAATAGATTTCTTTGACTGGGTGACCAAAGTAGTAGACCAGGGAGGGGCTGTGGACATGGCTTACCTAGATTTTAGCAAGGCATTTGATACAGTCCCACACAAAAGATTAATACACAAGTTAGCCAGCCTTGGAGTGGGTCCCAATGTGGTAGCCTGGATAAAAAATTTGCTAGACAACAGGACGCAAAGGGTAGTAGTAAATGGAGTCCACAGTGAAGAAAGGAGGGTTACTAGCGGGGTAGCACAGGGTTCAGTACTGGGACTGGTCCTTTTTAATGTCTTTATAAGTGACATTGCAGAGGAACTGGAAGGAAAAGTATGTCTCTTTGCAGATGACACAAAGATCTGCAACAGGGTTGATACACCAGATGGAGTGGAAAGGATGAGAAGGGACTTGGCAAGGTTGGAGGAATGGTCAAATGTATGGCAGCTCAGATTCAATGCAAAGAAGTGCAAGGTAATGCACCTGGGAAACAAAAACCCAGGGCAACAGTGCATAATAAGGGGTTAGATACTGACAACAGTAAAAATGGAAAGGGACCTGGGGGTAATTATATCAGATGACCTAAAGGTGGGAAAGCAATATTTGAAGGCAGTAAGGAAGGCTGGGGGATATTGGGATGCATAGGGAGAGGCATCAATAGTAGAAAACAGGAAGTTGTTATCCCTCTGTACAGACAGTTGGTGAGACCCCATCTGGAGTACTGTGTGCAGTTCTGGAGACCCCATCTCTGCAAAGACATAGACAGAGTGGAGGCTGTCCAGAGGAGGGCAAGCAAAATGGTGCAGGGTCTGCACCAGAAGACATACGAAGAAAGAGTAAAGGAGCTTAATATGTATACCCTTGAGGAAAGGAGGGAGAGAGGGGACATGATAGAAACTTTCAAGTACCTCAAGGGAATCAACAAAGTCCAAGAGGGTGGCATCTTTCAGAAAAAGAGATGTGCAAGAACAAGGAGGCACAATTTGAAGATAGAAGGGGGACAGCTCAGAGGCAATGTGAGGAAGTATTTTTTCACAGAGAGGGGGTGGATGCATGGAACAGCCTCCCTGAGGAGGTCGTGGAGTCAAGAACAGTGGGGGAATTCAAGAATGCATGGGACAGACATAAAGCAGTCCTAGTTGGTGGTAGGAGGAAGTAAGCTGTTGGTTAATTAGGATCTGCAGCTTATCTGTTGGGTAGGAAAATGGGCAGACTAGGTGGGCCAAGCGGTCCTTATCTGCCGTCAAATTCTATGTTTCTATGTTAATGGGGGGTGAGATACTAACAACAACAAAAATGGAAAAGGAACTAGGGGTAGTCATATCAGATGACCTAAAGGTGGACAAGCAATGTGAGAGGGCAGTAAGAAGGGCTGGGGGGATACTGGGATGCATAGGGAGAGGCATCACCAGTAGAAAACAAGAAGTTGCTATCCCTCTGTAGACAGCTGGTGAGACCCCATCTGGAGTACTGTGTGCAGTTCTGGAGACCAAATCTCCTCAAAGACATAAACAGTATGAAGGCAGTCCAGAGGAGGGCACCTTAAATAGTGCAGGGTCTGCACCAGAAGACATATGAAGAGAGACTTAAGGAGCTTAATATGTATAGCCTCAAGGAAAGGAGGAAGACGGGAGACATGATAGAAACTTTCAAGTACGTCAAGGGAATCAACAAAGTCCAAGAGGGTAGCATCTTTCAGAAAAAGAGATTGCAAGAACAAGGGGGCACAATTTGAAGATAAAGGGCTGGTGGCTCAGAGTTAATGTAAGGAAGTATTTTTCACAGAGAGAGTTGTAAATGCATGGAACAGCCTTCCAGAGAAGGTTGTGGAGTCAAAAACAGTGGTGGAATTCAAGAATGCATGGGACAGTCATAAGGTAATTCTAGGGGGTGGGGTAGGAAGAAGTAGGCTGTTGGCTAACTAAGATCTGCATCTTATCCATTAGGTAGGGAAATGAGCAGACTGGGTGGACCAAGCGGTCCTTATCTGCCATCAAATTCTGTTTCTATATAAAGAGTGTCAGTCGTGGTGGCAAAGTGGGACAGTTTGGAATGTCACTAATGATATGACATGCGAAGGCAAAACACCTAATTGAGTGGGGCAGAGTAGTGGACAGTGTGAGTGGTATGGGTGGTAGTGGAGGTGGTGGTGATGGTGATGGTAACCATAACGACAGTGAATGAAGCAAGAAGTGACATTGAATATTTGATGTTTCCTTGCAGTCTTCCCAAACATAGATTTCTTTCTTCTGACAACATCAAGTATTGCAAAATCCCAGTCTTGAAAAGTACAGCCCCCCAAAACTAAAAATATCTTATCATTCTCATCATAACATTAAAAGAAAAGTGTTGTGAGTACATCCAAATTTACCTACAAGCATCCAACATGCCAGTTGTTAAATAAAGCCATTGCAGAGCTGTCGGCAGATTGTTAACACCCTTTTGCTTTTGTTGCCCAGAAAGATTTCTTCAAGTTCATGAATTGGACTTAACTATGGTACACCAATCCATGTCAAACATATTTCTCCAAAAAGGCTGCTCCACAGATGCATGACTTAGTGTATATTGTGGTCACTAAAAAGTTGAAACTATGAAGTGAAGCAGGTTCATGTAAGCACAGATGTATGGACCTGCAGCTAAATAATTTACCATGACTGCTACAGCTCATTGGGCAAGTTTTCAGTCAGAAAGTAATAATTCCTGCTGTACTGTAAGTAGTAGGAAGCAGGCTATATTATATGTCACACTTTTGAGGAAAATCACACTGCTGTGAATATTTTGCAGGAGCTGCAAAATCAATTCCAGAAATGTCTTACTTCATATTCCTTTTCTTCAGGGTTCATAGTATCAGATAACGGTGCCAACACATACAAGGCTGCTAGAGATGGCAACTACCAACGCATACCTTGTTTTACACATTGTTTAAATCTTCTCATCCATGGTTTCTTAAATGGAAACAGAAATACTGAAAACCTGTTAGGTCTTGCTAGGAAAATATGTGGGCATTTCAGCCACTCTGTGAAAGACCAAAAAATCATGAAGGGGCTACAGAGGTCAAATAACTTACCCTTGCATACATTTAAGCAGGAAATTCCAACCCACTGAAATTCAACATTTTATATGTTGGAAAGGTTTTTTGAGCAGAAACAAGCTGTACATGACTACACCATGCAGAATCAAATAAGTAAAGTATACATCATGTTGAGTTCCAGCAGCTGAACTTTACTATAATCTTTGGTCACCATATTGGAGCCATTTGAGGCTGACACATGTGATGTCAGTGTGCACAATGCAACTCTGAGTCAAATGCTTCATCAAATCAGATTTCTTCACATTTTTCTCAACAAAATAAAGAAAAACTTTCAGTCAAAAGACGACATCACTGCTGTTATGCTGGCAGATGACTTGAGTCTCAGACTGTTGACTGGTCAGAGAATAAATGCCATGTTTAAGAATGACACCTATGTGTTTCCTATGTTGCTAGATCCCCACTTCAAGTGGAACATTACAGCCATCTTTCCTGCAGGGGAAGACAAAGAATACTGGAGATATCTTCTGTAACCAAATGTGACATTGCCCTACAAACACAGTTATCTGAAGTACAGCAGTCAAATCCTGCTGAACCATCCCAGTGCCCCTCTGGAGCAGACAATAGCAAATCTATCAATTCTTTCATTTTTTTTATTTTTAACCAGGAGGTGAACTGGGCACAGCCCTTTTCCAGTCACACCTGACATTTAAAATACAACAATAAACATCATAAACAATGAACAAATATAATGTTTGGAATTGGATTTGTCATAGTATGCTCTCAATAGTCTTTGAGTTATTGCTGTAAGACCATTTAGTAAGGTGGTACCATACCAAGTAAAAGAACATGTACTTATAGCCAGTTTTATGGAATTGGGACAGAATAATACGCCTGTGTTATTCCTTGTTGAATAAGGTTCCTGATATTTAATGAATTTCTAAAATAAACAGTGTGGCAGTGTACATTGGTAGATCCTCTGTGCAAAAACATCAGCATGGTATTCTGTCCCTTGCAAAGGAGGTAAAGTTTTCATTCCTTTATACAAGAAATGGTGATGGATCCTACAATTATTCACAGTCAGCAGTGTCATCAGAGAAGAAAAGGACATCTACAGCTACTTGTTGGGCATCCTATATTCATGGACAGTAAGGCAAATTACTTCTGAGTCACCTGCAACAACATGGACTGGTATCCTGCAAAGGAAGTGCAGCAGGTTCATCTGCCAGACTGGTAAATGTCTCATGCAGCACAGTGGTCCTGGAGTACTCTAAAGAGCATACTGTGATTGGTCTTGAGGAAGATCCATTATTGTATTGGAAACAAAAGAAAACAATATGGCCAGATCTAGCAAATCTTGTAATAATGTACTGTACCTCACTTGTCTTAACTTTAACTCATTGCCTCCACAGGAGCTCTCTGAAGTTGCTGCACTTGTCTCCTGTATGCTGTTAACAGTAAATCCTGGGCATTTCTAAGCAAAATCAAGCCATAATTGGCATGCTGCAAACAAATGCTAATAGCACAAAAACTGTAAGTGCTAGACAAAAAGTATGAGCTGCAAAATTGTTCAGCATAAAATTACCTTTCCAATGGTGGTATGCAAGGAATAATAGGTAATTTAGTTTTATTTCTGTGCTGGTCAAAACAGCAAAACAAAATATTTTTTTTTCACTAAAAAATGGACCATAAGCCTTTTTGTGTTGGGAAATATGTAACATATCAACACCAAATTAAGCATCCAGACATTAGATGTAGTTTTAATAACTTGTTTGTAAAAAAAACAACTATTTCTGTAGTAGTAAACATAATTTTTCCCCATTTGAGTCAAGATGTGTTGGTGAGGTTTGAGAGACAAATCTGAACCATACACACCATACCATAAACAAATGCATATAACTCCTAAAGTGTACATGATATACACAATGTATCAGTGGCAAAGTTGTTCCACAGAAAATTGCCTTTCCAAAGGTGCTATGCAATCAACTGTGCTCAATTCGGTTTTTTGTTTTATACTGGCTGAGATACCCAGAATGTGTGTTGTCTTTAAAGTGCTTAGGTGGTTCTAGATGGACAAAATGTCATAAACAAATGTGGATGACTCCTAAAGTGGAACATCATACGCACAAAGTGTCAGTGATGAAGTTGTTCAGCACATTACCTTTCTAATGGTACTATGCAATCAATTCTGGCTGGCAAATAAATATTAAAATATGTGCGTGACATCTCCAGACATTACTGGGGCACACATGAAGTCTGTAGGTGACTTCTGTAGTTGTTCTGGGACACACTGCAGTAGATTTGCTGATGCCTAGAGGCATTTCTAGGAGGCAATGAGTTAAAGCATATATTCAGAATACATATTTAGTACAGCTGGAGAAATAGTCACTGACCACAGAACTCCTGCAAATGTGGAATGACTTACATTTCTCAGAATGAATGCTGACAGTTTCCCAATTGTTACAAACACTGATTTATGCGAGTCTGACCATAAACATGAAAAACAGCCTGCAGACAGTAATACTGAATATGATGACTAGGTTGTGTATGAAACAAATGGAACCATCACCATTGCCACCCTGCCAGCCACATGTGCCAGACTAGTGCTACTTTTGTCAGTCATCAGTTTATATAATGTAAGTTTGATTTATGCCCACCATGGATATCATTTTTTAGAACAGCAGCAGGCTCTCCCACGGCAGCTACACTTCTTGTACCTACCTCAGCAATGCCCACCATGGGTATCATTTTTTCAAAACAGCAGCAAGCTCAATCACAGCAGCTGTACCTTTTATACCTACCACAGAAATGCACACCATAGGTATAATTTTTAAAAACATCAGCAGGCTCAATCACAGTAGATGCACCTCTCATACCTGCCTCAGAAATCCCCAGCATGGGTATAATTTTTGGACACAGCAGCAGGCTCACTAAAAGACCTTGCACCTCTCATACCTGCCTCAGCAATGCCCACCACGGATATAATTTTTGGACACAGCAGCAGGTTTGCTAAGAGCAGCTGCACCTCTCATACTTGCCTCAGCAATATCCACCATAGGTATAATTTTTGGTGAGAGCAGTAGGCTCACTAAGAGAGCCTGTACCTATTGTACCTGACTCAGCAGTGCCCACCATAGGTATAATTTTTGGATGCAGCAGGCTCGCTAAGAGCAGCTGCGCCTCTCATACCTGCCTCAGCAATGCCCACTATGGGTATAATTTTTGAAAACAGCAACAGTCTCACTTAGAGCAGCTGTGCCTCTCATACGTGCCTCAGCAATGCCCGCCATGGATATAATTGTTTGAAACAGCAGCAGGCTCACTCACAGCAGCTGCACTTCTTGTACCTGCCTCAGCAATGCCCTCCCCATGGATATAATGGCTCAGGGTAGCAAACAGTCAGTGTAATAGTCTTAAAAAACAGTCTTTACATGATTTTTGTTATGGTTAGGGTCAGGTAAATGGTTAGTAGACTGGCTCTGGTAGTGACTAAGCAATCTGACTACTTGGTTTTCATCCGGGGTTTTTTGGGGTACTTTCAGGGTACCCACGGGTAGTCTTGGTGGTAGGTGTGAGGATAAAGATATAGCTGCAATGTGTTTTCTATCTTCAAATAATTCAAGCCACACAAAGTGAATGTTTCCCTCTGGTTTATTTTCTTCGTGAGTCCATCAACATCAAATACATATATTCTTGCTTTTCATTAGGTGCTAGCTATTCAAGTTTTATATGAGGTTTATATAAAGAATTGTTCTCAAAAACTACCAACTCCCTAGTATAGGCCAATCATATAACAAGATAACCTGATTAATCTTAGGGTGTGGTGAATAACAGTCAAAGCATAGAGAGAACTATATTTCTCTTATAACGTTACAGGGTATTTATCACATTTCTTGCACAACGTTATAACTGTTTACTTCATGTCTGGCACCTTTTTCCCCAGTGCACACTGTTCTTAACAGGTAGTCACCATCCTAATAAGGGCATACCATCCTGTTCAAGTTGGCTATAGGTCATTTAAATGCTGACCAGTATAAAATCATAAGGTGCAATGCTGTGTAATATTATCACAAGACTAAGGCATCACAAGACATTTAACCAAGTCTTGCTAACTACTTGGGTAAATGCATTTGGTTATATAGTATAAGAAATTATACTGAAGCATTCTGTAAAGAGGCTATACTTAAACACTCAGTTTAACTATTATAAAAAAGTTATACTGAAATAAATGTTACACTACAAAATGTTACATTACAGTAGGTTATTTTAGTACCTACCCATTCTTAATAAATAATAATAGTTACATAAACATAAGATTATATATATATATATATATATATATATATATATATATATACATACACACAGTATATATAAACTCTGTTTATTTGCCAGATCTGAGGAACTCTCTCCAGCTGCACCCAATGCCCATGACTCTATCTCCTTGTCTGAAACTCTCTCTTACCAAGCCAACCCAACCCAGCAGATTCCCAAGCTCTGAGCCCCCAAGGTAGGACTGCTTTATACCCTGGTGCTCTATCTGAAGACAAATGCACCAAGCTGGGGTCAGAGGGGGTGGCCCTGGGAGAGAGCCCGATGGCAGGAGTGTGGTCGGGACACAGAAGGCGCCTTCGCCTATCCCCAGTCGGGGAATTTTCCTTATGTTGTTTCCCCTTAGGAGCACAGTTGTGCAGTGACATCAGCATAGCTACTGTTATCTTGTGCCCCGCTTCTCCTTAGTGTTTTGCGCCTATGCTAATAGTACTGCCAGTTTCCTCCTGGAGTCCCTATTGTGCTGGAAAGGCCCTGGATCCCTCCCCAGGAGAGGAGAGAAGAGGCCTTTAAGGTAGTCAGGCTCCAAACTGTGCAGGGCTTTCTAAGTTGACAAAGTAATTTTGAAGGTGTTGTGACAGCTGACAGGGAGCCAATGCAGCTGCCACATCACAGGCATAAAATGTTCCTTACATGAGGAACCAGTTAGCCTGGCATCAGCATTCTTCACTAACTGCAGGTGATGTACCAACCTCCCTGACACCCCTAGGTTCTGACTGTTACAGTAGTCCAGTCTTCAGGTCACAAATGTGTGAACCAGCATGGCCAGTCCTCTTGCACCAGATAGGATTTAATCTGTGAGGTATTTCTAAACTGGAAAATCCATTGTGAACCACTGCTGTTGCCTGCTGTTCAAGTACCAGTTCAGAGTCCACAATGACTCCTAGATTTTTTACCCTATCCAATGCCAGCAGAGACATGCCATGCCAAGAAGGTCATACAAGGCATTTAATTTGGCTGCCAACTCACAAGATCCTGGCTCCAGCAGCAGCTGCTCCATCTTGTTAGGCTTTAAGCTCAGCCAGCTAGAGTCCATCCAGCCCACAATCTTCTAGATGCATTGCTCCAGCACCAAGATTGCATCTGCCTGACCAATGTTATAGACAGGTACAGCAGAGTGCCATCTTTATATTAGTGAAAACTCACACCATACCATCTAATGACCCACTGCAGTGGTAGTACAAACAGTAAAGCTTGTAAGGGTAAAACTCAATGTCAGTTTCCTGCATGACAAAATGATTAACTTCCATTGAAATTGACATATTTCCTACAGTAACTCTGCTGCAGAATTCTGCAGAATTGGGTTTCATCCATGTAGACTTCAAAGTACACCACAGATAACATGGGTGATAGGATCAACTCTGTTGGGACATCATGGCAAATCACCATCAACTGCAACACAAAGTTGCCATCACATCCTTGGTTCCAGGTGATGTCAGTTAAAAAAACATCAGTGCATGAAAAAATAGTGCAAGCATAACAGCGCAAGACAGAACAGTACACTGCAAAAACAGCTAACACATCTAACAGCTTGGCACAGCAATGTCATCTGCAAAAAGAATGAGTGTGGCAGATAAGAGACAGACACAGGAAGAACCACACAGGACACCAAGTGATGCAATGCATAACACACCCTACTGCATACAGGGTGCCACAGGGCACACAGAAGCATGAACATGAACAAGCACAATCAGGGTATCAGAACGGCATGGCACAGCTGGGACACAGCTGCAACAGCACACAATGCAAGACCCATAACCAGGCTGCCACCTCATGTGGGGGAATGGGCAGGGCACACAGGTACCACCCTCACACCTGTGGCTGAAAATTGTAGTCTATGCCACACAGGTATTCATATGTTTCCCAAGACCCATACCCCTGCACAAGGACATGCAAATGTCTCCCATTGTCCTTGTACTTACACTTAACAAGAACCAAGGACATGCCAGCTAGGATAGTATCATTGAGACATTGCTCTGCCTGCAGGTAATGAATGAAATGTCACAGGAAGAGATGGCAGGCACTGACAATTGGTTGAAGTGGTGATGCTACCCCTCCATGGCATTATTGGGCTGCTGCGGTTCACTTAAGGTATGGTCATAGCAGTTCCACTGCTGAACTACGAACAGCGGTCATTGACGCCGCCCTGGCCCAGGGGACGACCGACCCAGGAGTGCTCAAATAGTCCAACAAGGGCAGCACAAAAAAGTTGCACATCCTGTTCTCTTCAAGCACAGTGAGCATGTTTGCTGGGGGTACATATGCCAGGACAGGCAGTAACTTGACGTGCAGTGCAATCTTCTCCTTACTGCTGTAATACTGGCACACCTCTGGCAGTTGCTGCACCTGCTACCACACTGACTTGCACAGATAAAAGAAGTAGCCATGCATGGACTCAATAGGAAACATGGATCTGAAGGCCTCCCAGGTTGCCTGCTCAAAGTCCAGGTTCACTGTGGTGCGGGCTAAAGGTGAACTCAGGGCATGCAGTTGCTGCAACATCCTGGTTTATGCCACTGCTTTCTTCAATCACATGAGCATGAACACTGTGGGCAGTGCTGTAGACTGCCGCATGATGTGGATGGTGCACAGCAGTAAGAAGAATTCAGGGCAGGTCTTAAAGGTGCTATCACAGTACCACATCTTGCTCCACTCAAGGCACGAGAGGTTCCTGACAGTGGTGAAGATCAGGAATCACTTCTTCTCACGGCCACTGTCATGCAACAGGAACTGCTCACCTGTGTCAGTCACTGTGTATTCCTCAGGGATGTGAAGGTCCAGCATGCTGTCGAGCTCTGCTGGTGGATGGGAGGTGCCTGCATGGGCATGCCATATCATGTGCTTCATGACCAGGATGGGGAGCAGATGGCCTCTGATACAGGGGCTCAGGGACCCAGTACAGGATGTCACAATCTGGTGGGAGGTTTCACTGGTTGTCGTGGCCCTCTCCCTCATTGCCCACATCACCTCCTTCACTGTGATGTGTCCTGCATTGGGTACATGGTTGTGCTCTCACAGACACTGCACAATGTCATCCCCATGGGTGTGCAGGTACGCTAGGCATCTCCCAATGTCATATGCATGGCACTTCCAAAAGACCTTCTCCCCATACACCCGCTCTCTGTGGTACAGGTAGCCCATATTCTTGAGCAGGGGGGCACCCTTCTGGCTGCATATGCACTGCAGGGGCATGATGGCATTGGATACATGGTGTATGGTCAGGGTGGAAGGGGGCCAACCTGCTGACAACATGCTACAAGGGAGATACTGGCCAGACACACACAGTGTATGCAACCTCTGTGGGACACAGTCAACACAATGCCTCAGAACACCACTGCAGTGTCTAGCCCCTGTGTGCAGCCTTTCATACCCCTCTGCCAATAAACACTTCCACATTAGCACATGCATCCAGCTTCCCAGTCCAGAGTGGCAAACCCCCTCCTGACCCTTGTGTGTGGTGCACCTGCAGCTTGTTGGCATTTGTCATGGTTTTTCAGCTTTGTGACTCTCTGCACTGTTTCCTGTTTCCCTCCTCACTGCTCCACTGGTCTGCATGCTGCTTGCAACTGTTGCCCCTATGTAGTCCACCCCTGGCTGGAGCTCCTCGGCTCACCACGCTATTAGGCAAAGTGTGCTCCTTGCAGCATGTCCTGTGGCTCATAAGTACATGCATCCGTAGTTGGCTGGTGGACTGCCTGTGTCAGTGTGGTGCTTAGGGTGTTGGTTTCCCTTGGCACATACATGTTTGCTCTACCTCCCCTGCCTTTCACTGTCGGGAACATTTGGGTGTCAGCTGTCTTGTCTCTGACCCATTGCTGTGTGGTTGGCAGAGTTGGTCTGGCATTAGTTTGTTGTTTGGGTGTGGTAAGTGGTCACTTCACTGTAGTGAAACAGTGTGCATACTGCCCCTCAATCTCAATGTTCACGCCAAGGTTGGTAATTTTGACTGCCGATATTTGCCTTGTAACAGTGGTGAACAGCATGTGGGTGGGGTTGGAGCTGTGTTCGGACCACCGTATTGTATGCATTTGGATGGTGTATGCTGTGAATCCCAGGTGGTTACTATGTGTGGGACTGGGTTCCTGCTTTACAACTTAATTGCAGCTTGTCTCTGCCTGGTTGCTGTGTGTTTGGCAGTGTTGGTGCCGGGGCTCCATGTCTTGCCTTGCCTTTGTTTCCATCCTGCATGGTTCCACCATGGCACTGCATTTTCCTGGTTGCTGATGCCACCAGCTTTGTGTTTCCCACATGGTTTTCACCATGCTGTATTTCCAGTGCTGTTTTGATGACCAGGAACCATAAAGAATTAATATTGCAATGCAGTGTGCCTTCTGAAGTATGTTCAGTATAGTTATGAGACTCCCCCCAAAAGCCAGGCCTACCACAAGCAAGTGGTAACAGGACCACAATGGGTTAACATCCAGCCTCCTAGCAGAGGGGAAGGAGAGGATAAATGGTATAGCGCAAACCTCAAACTCTAGCTTGGGGTACAGCCCTTGCCCTACTGGTTCATTAGCAAATCACCATAACATGAGTCCCACGTTCTGTAAGCAAGGCCACTGAGGTGGAAGAGATTAAATACAAGAGCAGTAGCAATGGGGGTGGCAGGGGAATCTGTGATATATTAGGAGACAGTATTAGGGCACCATACCATACATCCACTGATACAGTAGAAACTAAGTATGCAACACAGTGGAAGAAAATAACAGCTACATTGCTTCTACACAGAGGGTCTTTTGCTAAACTCTAATTGTTAAAAAGATATCCGGCACAAAGATGCAGTACATACAAAATATGCAAGCTTATTTAAATACAGAAATCACAAACAGTACCTGGCTAAGTGCAACATTCCCTGTAGCAGGGCTCCTGATCTCATTTAGCCTGTATATGCTTTTTTAAGGTCCCTTGAAAAAGCCTATTCAGGCAAAACCAGGTTGGGAGTCCTGCTATGGGGTATTTAGCACATAGCCAGGTACTGTTTGTGATTTCTGTATTTAAATACACTTGCAGATTTTGTATGTACTGCATCCTAGTGCTGCTAGTGAAGGGGGGAATAAGCTTCTAGCTGGAGGCTGGGGCAGTAAGTAGACTTGAAAGATTTTCTTAGCTGGTATTCTGTGTGTATGTAATTGTATTTAAGGGCTGGTCTTAACTGCCATTTATTGTGCTTTTTCATTTAGTTTGGGCAGCCTTTTATTGCTTTTGCATTTAGTTTGGGCAGGAGGAAGGAATTCATACAGACAATTTGGTGTTTGTGTGTGATTAAAAGTTGTTATCTGGCCTGTAAGTGCAGGCATCATTTTACAGGGGATTAGTGTTGTTTGAATGCAAGGTGTGACTGCCAGCTCAGTCAGTCTTCAGTTAGTGAAGGTGGAATAAGCTTCTAGCTGGAGGGAGGGAGGGAGAGTAAGTAGACTTGAATTATTTTTTTAGCTGGTAGTGTTTGAAGGTGCAGTGAGGGGCAAATGAGGGGTAGATACAGGGCTAATACACTCTCGTGAGAGTCTGGTGTAGGCCCTAATCCCACCCTCCCTCCCCAGAGCTCGGCTCATTTATAGGGAAACACCTGCCCTGCAATTGGAGGAAAAAGCTTCAGGTGCATCTCATGTAGTTCCAGCCACTGGGGATTGGGTTTAAAGGCTGGGACGGAGGAGCTTAAGGAGTTGTACAGTTCCCCTTTAAGTTTACTGTGTAGTACTGCACCTAGTAATGGGAGTACCTGTTTACTGTGGGACTGTATCTAGGATCAGTGGGTGACCTGATTAGTGGGCAGGGGTGTATCTTAGACTAGTGGGAAACCTGGTGGTTTACGCAAGGAAACCTATTTGGAGGGGGATGGGACCACATGTCATTAGGGCCGGCATCTTTGGGAGGGTGGTGCGGAGTACAGGGTGTGGGGCGGCCATGATACTGGACTGGGCTTGGAAGTTCGGTGGTTGCCCAGTGTGCTACCAGCTGGCACAGCTTAGGGAGGAGGTTGAGGGGATTAGGAGACAGCTGGAGGGAGAGGTGAGGTATGGTTGGGGAATAGGGCAGGGGCTCTCCCACGGGGTTGCACAAAGCACTAGGGACGGGGTCATAGGGAAAGGAGTGCAGGAGAGTACTCTGGAGTCACATAGGGACCTTGACAGAGGGGGCCTAAAAGAAGGACACTACCAAGGAAGCAGCCAGGTATCTGGGGACCCTCACAGAGGGGGGCCAAAGGGAGGACATTCTCAGGGAAGTAGGCAGATGGCTGGGGCTGGACAGAAGGAAGCAATGGGGAGAGGTGGATCAGACCTTAAGCTCAGTAACCATTTCAATTCTCTTCTTCTGCTGCTTGAGGATGAGGGGGGTGATGTAGCCATGACAGGGGTGGTTAGAGATGGAAAGGGAGTGAGGGGAAGGAGGCAGGGGCTGGATAGCAGGAAGAACAGGGGGGATCTTGAACCTGGGAAAATGGGGAAAGTGGGGGATCCGAGCAGGAGGGGGTAGAGGGAGAAAAGCGCAAGGAGAAGGACCAGTTGGGAGGAAAGGACAAGGAGAGGGACCAGAAGTACAAGGAGGATAGAGCAAAGGGAGCTGTGGGTTTAGGTCAGGGGAGCACAACAGGCAAGGAGGGGCTGAACGGAGATGGGAAGGAAGGAAGGAAGGAAGGGAGGATGATCCAGGCAAGTATAGCAGATGGGAAGGACCAGTCATGAGCAGTGATGGGGGGTGGCGGGTACAGAAGGATACTTGGGAGGAGGAGGCATAGGATCAGAGGGAGGGTGGCTAGGGTAAATAAGGAGGGAGGCATCTGGCACCCAGATGAGGGAGGAACAAGGAACCGGCTAAGGGAGGGCTGGTAGAAAGGATGAGGGACATGGAAGGGGGGGGGGAATGGAGGAAAAGGAGCAGTCAGAGTGCTCCTATTGGGTGATTCCATGATCAGGGGTATCAAATGGGATACAGAGGGGGAAGCCTGCCCAGTTAGAACAAAATGCTTCCTTGGACTAATGGTGCACAGGACCAAGCATGAGGTATATCAGTTGGCAAAGGATTGTGGAGGTTCCCCGGACATACTGGTCCACCTGGGTACCAATGACATTGAAGGAAATAGTGAGCGAGAGATACAGCCAAGATTCATGGAACTTGCCGGGGTCTGCCATGACATAGGATGCGCGATTTCCTTCTCAGAAATCCTGCCAGTGCCAAGGGCTAGTGGGGGACACAAGAGGAAGATTAGGGAGATAAACCAATGGCTCACGGAGTGGTTTGGGCCCAGAGGGTATGGGTTGATGTGGGATTGGGGTAGACTTGCGAGGAAAAGGGGCTATATGCTAGAGATAGGCTCCATCTCAATTTGGAAGGAGTTGTTAAAAATAGAGGGGTTCGTTGGTGAAAGGTGGGGTTTAAACTTGTGAAGGGGGAAGGGATGGGAGAAAAGGCTGTCGAGGGGGTCCGAAAAAGGAGGGAATCTGTCTCCACCCACCTGGGGAGCTGGAGGAATGCGGAAAAGGCCGACTGGTAAGGTGCTGACTGGGGGAAGATGGAATCTCCATGGGAATGCGAGCAGGGGAAATGGAAGTATACGGAAAGGGTGGAAGGTAGTCCTCCTTCATGCCAGGAGCTTGGGCAATAAAATTCCTGAGCTCCAGGCAATGCTAACTGAGGAAGAGGTGGATGTGGCAGTGGTCACTGAGACCTGGGTCACCACAGAGTACGACTGGGACCTGAAGGCGGAGGGTTACACCATGTTCAGGAAGGGCAGGGGGTAGGGAAGGGGAGGAGGGGTATTAATAATAGTCAAAAACTGCATTGGCATAGGAGGAGTGGAGGAAGTGGAGGGAACTGAGGAGGAGACTTGGGTCACCTTGATAACAGTAGGGGCAAGAGAGTAAAAATAGGAGTGGTCTGTAGACCGCCCACACTGGCTAAGGAGCTGGAGGACAGTCTGGTGGCAGATGTGGGGAGACTCTGCAGTTTGGGCAGGGGAAGGGTGGTGGTGGTGTTGGGGGACTTAAACATGCCAGGAAAGGACTGGGAGACTATGACATCCTCGGTGCCCAGGGAAAAGAGGTTGTTGGATGTCTTTCAGGACATGTTCCTAACTCAGTAGGTGGGGGAACTGACCAGGGAGGCGCAGATACTGGATGTGGTCCTGGCTGACAGTGACCAGATTGGGGGTCTGGAGGTAAGGGACCTGTTGGCAGGGAGCGACCATGCCATGGTCTGGTTCTACCTGGACCTAGGAGGGGTTGAAGGCTGCACAAAGACGAAGGTAACTGACTTCAGGGGGGTGGATTTCAAAGAAATGGGAAGGATCCTTAAGAAGGATTTGGATGGGATTGGGCCAGACATGGACACTGACAGTAGGTGGGAAATCATCAGGAGGTGGGTGCAGGATGCTACCAGCACCTGTACAAGAGTTAGATGAAAATGCGATAGGGCTCATAAACCCTGGGGTTCAGGAGGTGGTGAGGGGAAAGAAGGCAGCTTACAGGCATTTCAAGTGCTCAAGGAGTCAAAGGGATTGAGGGGAGTATGAGCTGATAGCCAGAAGGGCCACTGGGGTGGCGAGGGTGGCTAAGGCAAGGAAGGAGCAGAACCTGGCCAGGGAAATTAGAAGTGGGAACAAGTGGTTCTTTAGATACATTGAGGAAAAGGTGAAGGGGCAGATTAGTAGGATTAAAACAAGGGTGGGTGGGCACAAGACCCGGGGGAGTGGGCTGAGGTACTAAGTGAGTACTTCGCCTCAGTTTTCACAAAGTAAAATGGGGGGGCTGCATCATACATGAGAGGAGATGGGAAAACTGAGGAGGGAGGGACCATTACCGATTGGCAGGTCTGGGGGGGGGCCACCACTGGCAGGAGGGGGAAGGCAAAGCAGGGAGATGAGGTAGCGGAGGTGGAAATCATGGCAGAGAGAGTGAGGGAAGTCCTTGGGTCCCTTAAGACAGAGAAAGCACTGGGGCCAGATAAATTACATCCCAGAGTGGTGAAGGAACTGGCGGATGTCCTGGCAAAACCCCTCACGGAGCTTTTCAGCATCTCTCTGAGGACAGGGTGGGTGCCCCAGGACTGGAAGGTAGTGCATATAGTGCCTGTCCACAAGGGGGAATAAAGGAAGGTGGCAGGGAACTACAGGCCCGTCAGCCTGACATTGGTGATGGGCAAGGTGATGGAGGGCACTATCAAGGAGAGGCTGGGGGGGACCTGAAAAAGTTTGGGTGCCTGGATGATAGGCAGCATGGATTTGTCCTGGGGAAATCATGTCAGACAAGCCTTGTGGAGTTCTATGACTGGGTGACAATTGCCTTGGACCTGGGTAGACCAGTGGACGTCCTCTTTCTTGACTTTAGCAAGGCGTTTGACTTTGTTCCTCATGGGGGTCTGTTGGATGCTGGGAGAAATGGGGGTGGGGAACCAGATGATCAAATGGATAGGAAATTGGCTTCAGGACCAGATGGTTGGTGGGATAATCTCATCCTCAAGAAGAGTCATTAGTGGGATCCCTCAGGGATTGGTCTTTGGGCCCCTCCTGTTCAATGCCTACATCTCTAACATAAGGAAGGGTATCAGGAGTGAGATGAGTCTCTTTGCAGATGACTGAAAACTGGGAGCGGTGTTGGAAGGGGAGGAGGGGAAGGTGGCCCTACTGGGGGACCTGGAGGCTCTGGAAAGGTGGTCTAGAAAGTGGAAGCTGAGGTTCAGTACATAGAAATGCATGGTACTGCACCTGGGATCCAGAAACCCAGGCCAAGTGTACACCCGGGAAGGGGGGGATGCTAAAAGTCTCAATGGCTGAGAGGGACCTGAGGGTGGTGGTAGATGTCAAGATGAACAACTGAGACTCATAGGAAGGCAGTGGCCAAGGCCAACAGGATGCTGGGATGAATCGCTGGGGGATCACCTCCAGAAGGAGGGAAGTGATACTCCCTCTGTATAACTGCTTGGTGTGGCCGCACCTAGAGTACTGCATCCAGTTTTGGAGGCCACACTTAAACAGGGACATCGAACTCCTGGAGAGGGTCCAGAGGAGGGCAACCAAAATGATCTGTGGCTTGGGGGACAGGACCTATGGGGAGAGGCTTGAAGAGCTAAATATGCACACATTGGAAGAGAGAAGGGGGACATGATAGAGGTCTTCAGGTACATGAAGGGGGTAAATAGGGGAGGAGCAGCCAGGGTGCTCTGAAGGAAGGAGGGGGGCAACTAGAGGGCATGGGTGGAAGCTGGAGGGGAGGAGATTCAGGGGAGAAAGGAGGAGGTGCTACTTCACTGAGAGGGTGGTGGAGTCATGGAATATGCTGCCCAGGGGGCTGGTAGAGGCAGAGATGGTGGAGGGGTTCAAGAGGCAGTGGGACAGGTACAGGGAAAGGATTCTGGAAGCAAAGTCCTGTGCAGTGAGAGTATCCGAGATTGGGAAGGGAGAAACCAGAGATGGCGAGGGACCCAGCAAGGTCAGCTCCCCGGGTGGGGGCTGAGCAAACAAGCAGACATGAAAGACCGTTAGGCCTATTCTGCTGGTATTTTAGTATGCTAGTATATCTTTTTGCCTACTCAAGCCCCAAGTGTTGTCTCAGCACAGGAGATTGTAGTGAAGTGGCAACTTTGCCTCTGTAAACTGTAATTGGGCCTAAGGATATGCCATCAAGAACTGTGTACCAATTGTTGTTAGTACATCACATACAGAACAATGCAATATTGAGTATGTAAATGAAGGTGGGACAGAAGCACAAATATCTTGGTTACCCTGCTGGGCATACTGTATAATCTTAGAGGAAATTTAGCACTAAAGAGAGCAAAGTTACCTGAGCCATAGCAGGGTGGGAGGTGGGGGGCATGTAGTAGTTCTGGGAGGGGTATTCAAGCCCCTGAATCCAAGAGTCTATGCTCTGTCATAATTAATATATCATGAAAAAGCCTGCTGCAAGGTCATCCCCTACTGAATGCCATTCAAGCAAGTTATTTTATTGGTTTCATTTGTAGCCCCTTCTCATAGCACTAACAACCAACTTGTATAGAGATAGGGAAGAGCCCAGAACTGGTGAACCATTGAAGAGCAGGTACCTCACTGACCTGCTTACAGCGAGGTAATCAGAATGATCCATCCTCATACCCATTGGGTCAGTAGATGAAGTGGGGAGGGGGCGACATCAACTGGTTAATGAGTGATATGTTAAGCCAGCATTTCTGAAGCCAGCATTTCTGAAGTGGGCAGATTGCAAAGCACATGGCAACCAGCAGTGAAATGGAGGAGTTGAAAAGCACTTAGGATTTGGAATACACTGTGTTGCATGGCTTTTACATTGAAGTTGCTGCCCAAATATACATAACGGAAAGCTCCAGTGGCTCTCATTAATCATATCCCCAGCAAACATCTCCTTCTCCAAGATGCATCTGAACATGAAGTGTTGCCAGCTCAGTACAGTATGTCATTTCTGGCAAAGTTTTGAAATAAATTCTCTCTCAGACAAGCAAGAAGGAGTACATATATAAAATAGGGGAAGGGGGCTATACAAAGCAGCTAAATGTGCCATTGGGGGACTGGAGCAATGCTAAAATATACATAGTGTGCAAACAGTTATTTAAAGTAAAACCAAAGGATATATGATATGTAGCAGCAGTCCATTTTGTCTCTGGTCACATCAAGTACTGTTGCTCTGCATGTTCAATACCTGGGGTCTGGTCACTGGAAAACTCACTACAGGAAGGTTGCCAGCAGCAGTCAGTCTTGGGCAACAGTGCACTTAGTCCTCTAACACAGAAGTTTCAGTCACCCCAAAGGAGGCCTTCAGGTGCCAGTGTTAAACAGCAGAAAGGGTGAACTACCAATGGAAATGTACAGTTTGGTACCCCGGTGAGAAAAGAAACAGCCAGGGGAGCCAGTCAAAAAGCCCAGTGGAGTCAGCAAGTGGTCACAGCAGGCAGCTCTGCATGTTTAGTATTTGGAGTCTGGTCATTAGTGAACTTGCAACAGTAAGGTCACCAACAAGAACTTGGGCACTGTAATACATGGTCCACTGGTGTAGGAAATTCAGTAACCCAAATGGAGGCATTAAGGGACCAGTGATAAACAGCACAAAGGGGGAATCACCAAGGAAGATTAGCAGATCAGCACCCCTTTGAAAAATAGTTAGTGGGAGCCAGCCTAAAACAGAGACAGGTCAACAACTGGCCAGCCTCAGTGCAGAACCAGTGTTGGGAAATATTGTAGCACAAATAATATCTCATGCCAAATCTGAAACTGCAGCACCTAAGCAAAAGAGCTCAGCCAGTTTCCACACTCATCTCCGATATGGATGTTACAGGCATTAATAGAGGCAGGTGATTTTCTCAGGTGGTAGGCACCCCTGAAATGATTCTGAAGAAAAACATCAACTTCGGCTGCTGTGTAGAAATGCTGAGGCTTCCCATAAAGGGTGATCATTATAGTTGATGGCTATCTTAGTCAATGGGGCACCCCTCACTTGTGAAACCCCTGCATAATGGGGTCATATGCCTTCTGTTCATCCACCACTAATTTACAGAAATCTGGATAATAGAGGAGATGCTTATTCAAGTATATAACTGTTTTGAGTTCTCTAACCTTATGCAGTGTAAGTTCACAGTCAGGATAGTGTAACAGGTTCAGCACCACTGGATGCAGGGCAGGGCAGGAATTCTGGATCAGGACTTACCAGTCAGAACACAGACCCCTTGGAACTAAAAAATGTCTGGTCCCAACTTGAACCAGATCAGCAACTGCTGGCATAAAAAGTTAGACATGTCTTCATCCTTACAGCCTCTCTCCAGTCTGATAAGGTGGATATTGTTTCATCAGCCTCTGTTCTCAAGCTTGTCATGCTTCTTCTTTAAGTTTTAAATCTCAGTGTCCTGATCTTCCTTAGCTGCAAAGCAGAGAGTATCCCAGAAATGCAGGGTTTGGATTGCAGATTGTGCAACAGTCACATGACAGCCCAAGTTGGCTAATGTCTGGCTATCTGTTACAGTTTTTTTGGTCAATTGCACATAAGCCAGTTGACCTAGGATGCTGCTTCAGGTTGCCCAGATCTGTAGCTGTAGTGTGGGTTTTCTGGTTGGCCATCTTTGCAGGAGGCAGTACACACAACAGTGGTAGCAATTCAGTGCCCTTCTTCTATTTAGCATCAAAAATTGAAAATGGAGTGCTAGGGTACATCCACACAGCTTCAACAAGAGCCCACAGAGTTTTAAACAGAAAGAACATCAGCAGACTGTCAGATGTCATTGGATTCGAGCAAGATAGAGGAAGAGACTAGGGTTTATGTGGCCATATTGGTTAGGTGCTCAATTGATTTCCCCCAAGATGGTAGAATTTTAACACATCTGACACCAATTAGGAAATCAAAGTGTCTCCAAAACTGGCATAGTGTAGGTGTTTACAGATATTAACTGCATGCTCTATGGAACCATTTTCACAGGAACCTTTCGTACTGTATGTATTTGGAAATGGAGAGGATTCACTGCTGTATATTTCAGAGTATGAACTGTGTTATATTGAATTTGACATTGTTATGGATATTCATGTTACTGTTAGAGATGGGTGAAGTTGGTAAAATTTGATCCATGAATTAGTCCATGAATTTAGCACAATTCGCAGAGTGTGGATCAATACATTAGGTGCAGAATTTCACCGCAAACAATGGGAATTTGCCTGCAAAAAGCAGAATTTTGCCCACTAATAGTGGAATTTTGCCATTCATGGATGAAATTCCACTGTTAATGGGTCAAATTCTGCCATTCATGGACAATTGCTGAGGGCAGGGAAATCTTTCTGAAACTCCATGGACGCAACCGTCGGCCACTTTGTGGCAACCACGCCAGAGAATTAAAACTTTGGCACATCTCTGTTTACTGTTGTGCTTGCAAAACACCCTACTGGTCTTCCTTATAAACTTTTAACTCTGAGTCTTTACCCCATTTAAGTTTCAATTCTATGGATCTTGGGTGCTTATGCTGTTTTAAAAGCTATATAAATCTTGGAAAACAATGTGTCTCTGCTATGAGCTTTGGCCATTAACTTTTCCACTGTAGATCACGTAGGTATATTTGTAATGCTTCTGATGCAATGTAGTCCAAATTTTGCAAATACTGTATCTAAACAAATAACTATTGCCCCAAACTATTTTCCATGTTGTGTTCTCTTTTACTTGACTGAAGGAGCAAAGTTTACTGCTAATGTATAAATCTTTCATCTATCTAATTTATTTTGATTTACATGTAACCCCCGGACCCCTGCCTTTTTGCAAAATGACAGGTGGTAAGCTGTTGAAGTTGACAGCAGTACCTGGTGGGAACTGGGTTCGGGGAGGACTAGGTTACTCGGCACAGGGGGCCTAGGTTTGGCTACTCTGCAGAGGGGCACACAAGTAAATCCAAACACAGGAAGCAATAACTGTAATGTCCAAAACCAGGAATGGGATTCTACAGTGTGGCTTTTATTCACATCCAAACTGAACAAACAAAGCATAGACTGACCCCCACGGGGCTACATTCCTGGTAATGCAGATTAGAGACAACAGAATACTTCTTCACATTTCCAGCCCTGAGGCTCTAAACCCACCAGGCACACAGCCCGCACTTGCACACAGCTTTGGGTACACAGCCCAACTTGTACACTACTTGGGTTTTCCCCACTGGCCCGGCTCCCCCGCCAGCCACTTGATCCACAGTCCATTATGGAAATGAACCAGTTTTTCAATTGGTGACTCCCCAAACCACCTTAGAGCCTTCAACTCCTAGAGGGAATTTTCCTTCCAATCCCATGTCTGGGTACTTCCCTCATCACTGGCCAAGTGCATGAGGCAAAGTAGAAATCCACAGAGCAAATCCGTAGAGGTGGACCTGGTTACTCAAGATGGGGGGTCTCCCACCTCCAGCTCCCACAATCCATACCCGGCCATTTCTCTGGAAACTAAACAACTCTTTTGAAAGCTTGGCAATGTAGATTACTGGGTAGACATATGTCATATCTCCTCTACAGGTCTTGACTTCCCCTGTGTGCTGGACTTGAACATACTTTTACTTTTGGCTCAGCCTATTACTCTAGGCCTCCCACTACTTCAGTAGTCCAATCTCCACTATAACACAAGTCCAGGGTGAAACATGGGCCCTTTAGAAAGAGCAGAACTCACCCTCCGATTGCAGGTGCCCCACAGGCGAATCATGAAATCTTCTTGTTTCCCATACTCTTGGACAAAATAAGGCAGCTTCTTCACTAGCAGTAGCGGGGGTGCCCATGGAAATGCAGGTAAACCTTCCTGCCCCATCCCCCGAGGGATGGGGCACAAAGACCCAAATCAGCAGTCTCCACCACTTTAAAAATAGCTCACTGTGTCTCTCTTTAGGTGGAAACACACACCTTTTCCCTGAATGTAGCTCTATGTCATGGCTGAGGCTCCAAATCCTAACACAGAGCTGCTGTGCTCCTCTCACAACAAGCTCCAAACTCCAACTGACTACAGACTACTGTTCAAACCTCCCAACATTCTACTCCAACTCCCTGCTGCAGATTCCATTGTGGCTCATGCAGCTGCAACAGTTCTATGGTGATGTCAACCCTCAGTCTCAGCTGAGACTGAGAACAGAGTGAGACAGTGTGAAATCCATTTAACTGGAGTTTCACAAGCTGCCTTCCCTGCCTACCACTAGGTCTTACTGGGATTCTAGTAACCCCGGGTAACAAGGGGGTTACATACAGATGCAAAAAAATGACTATATTCTGGTGATGCAGTTTGAATCTTGAGTTACCTATTATCTGGTTATGCTGGGATAATTTATATTTACTGTACAGTAAATTTTTTTATGAAGCACATCATTTCTACTTGAATTACCCAATTATAGGATTATTTATCTATTAATGGCTTAGTCTTGCATGGTTAATAGTAAATAGACAATCCTCTGTGTTTTCATATTTGTAAAACTTGTTTCTGCTTATTTCAATGTAACTTCTACCGACTGAAAATTTCAAATAAAGGTACAAATGATGTTGTGAAGATATAAAGCCATATGTTTGGAAAATACACACCTATTTGTTCCTATCAGGGCAAGCACAGCCATTTGTGCTGCACTTGCTGTGTGCACTCCCTTGACACCTGCAATATTTAGAGGGCTAACACTCAGCAATCAAGCGGTGCTATCCAACTGAATATCACTCCATGTTGGTGCAGTGCTAAGTGAAGCTGCACTGCCCCGACATAGACCAGGGCTGCATATGACCCACAAGGAGTAGTACTGCCCGAAACAGGATAGCCCCAAGTCTTCTGTGGGCCATATTCAGCACAAGCATGTAAATGAGCCAATGGGCTAGCAAAGCACTAAGGAGCACATTTGCATACCCAGTATGGGTTAATTTGCATACAGCAGAGCATCCCCTTAGTGCCCCTTACAAAGTCCGCATATGATTGCACTCCATGACTGTCAGACAGCAGTTGGCTGAGGAGGTGAGAAGAGGGCTGCGCCAGCTGCAACATTCATAGGAGCAGCTTCTAGGGTGTATGGCTACAGGGTGGGGGTTCTCAGCAGTTAGGGGTCAAGTCAGGGAAGTGGGGGGTACCAGTGGTCCACTAGGGAATTATAACATTAACAGGAATGGGAGAGCATGGGGTAGGGGAATCCTTGGACCCCCAAGGGATCATTATACTCAGGAGAACAGGTGATTGGGTGCTGGGGGGGGAACCATTGGACATCCATGGAATCATTATATTATAAGGAACAGGTGATCAGGTGATGGGGAACCACTGTGCCATCAGAGGATTATCACATTAATGGGAACAGGAGATCGGGGCACCACTATACCACCAGGGTTACGGTAAGGACTGGGAATGGGAGATCAGTGGTGGACAGCTGCAGTACAACCACTCTGCCTTCAGGTGGTGGGGGTATGGGCTGTGTGTCTAGGTAAAATGTTGTATTTGACTGCTTAGGGGGATGTTTTCCACCATCACAAACCTTTGAATGTGCCACTGTGCTGGTATGCATGAGGGGTTCCCCTCATTTGTATAGGTGTAGCAATATTTCTGCATGTTATTGTTGATGGGTTTGCGGTCACTACTAGGGCCTCTGAATAGGGCCCCACACAGAGCACTAGTGCAAAACAGTGGCAATGGAGGCAGTATAGTGCAGTAGTTTAAGGCTCTGAGCTGCAAACCTGGAGACCTGAGTTTGAATCCCACAGTCCCCGCTTGCATCCTGTGTAGCCCTGAGCAAGCCACGTAACTTCCTTGTGCTCCCAGGTTGCACCTGTAAACAAGCTTTCAGCTTAGTGTGTCTCTCATGGTAAAACAAAGGTAAAAAAAAAACAGATTAGTGCCAGCACTAACCATGTTAGTGTGGGTGCTAGCATTTGAGTATTGGACCATGGGTGTTTATTTCCCAAAATGAATCTGGAACAAATGTTCTAAGTTTTAATGATGGCTGTGTTTGGCAGATTCAATAGACTTGTTTGAAAGATACAAAATAACTCCAGTAAAATCTTAATTTTAAATATTTCTGTCCTGTTAAACATAATGATTGCTATGTGTATGCATCTACTGAGGTCCTATTCTAGTTCTTTTTAGAACAGGAGTCAGATTTAGGTGTAGTAATTTGTGTGGTTTGGAATAAATATCTATAAATGTGAATGTAAACTTATTGAGACAAAGAGGGAAATTATAAAGTAGGGGATTGCAGAAGAAACAAGTTCCTGCTTGAGGCATGTAGAAAACAAGAAACACAAAAGACAATTTTGGTTCTCGAGGGAAATGGTGGTGGTAATAAGGATAAAAGGGCAGCTTTTAGAAATCACAGGGGAGACTAGTACATGTAAAATAGTGAACTTGATGTGTAGAAGGCAAGGGAGGCTAACAGAGTGGTAAGAAAAGTGAAAGTGGAAGACAAGCTCAAACAAGCAGTTAGTGTAAAAGAAGGGGAAATAACATTCGTTTGCTTTATCAAAAACAGCGGAGGACCAAAGTGGACGATCATAAACTTAAACAATAGTAGTCAACGGAATGATGGCTGGGTTCATCCTGGTCAGAGTATATACCTCTAAACAGTGTATATTCCTGACATGAACTGTCAGCCATGAGAAAAAACAATATGTAAGAACAATGTGTCACACCCCCTGATGAAGGCTTACTGCCAAAATGCTAGGGTAGCTGGCACCATCCTGTGCTGAGGATTGTACAAAATATATTTATTTTTATTATTTCTGTAATTGATGTGTGGCTGTCCTTGGTTGGCTGTTTGGAGTGCACTCCCTTTGAAACTAGTTAAAGAAGTCTGTTGCTTGTTCTACTAGGAAGTGGGTAACTTCTCTTAGCACACTAGGGTGTAGGCCATCTGGGTCTGGTAACATGTCCAATTTCAAGGTCTAGTGCTCCTTGAGTACCTTCTCCACTGCTATCCCTCCTATTTCCAGTCCAAGTGCCCCCCCCCCAGCAAGTATCTTGGAGCAGTCTCTCCTCCTCCTTCACGAAAACTGAGCAGAAGTATTTATTTACCTATTTTATTTAGTTATTGAATTTTGATAATGAGGTTAGCCCACTGAGACTAATAGTCCCTTTTTCAGGGATGACCCAGAATTAATTACATATAGGTCGCATCAGTACAGAACACATTTAGAGGTAAACATCATGGTAGAGATTATATGATACAGTTAACTGGTGTTATTGACAGTAGTGAATGGTTAAGAGCATGAATCAGTACAGAATGCATTAAGGGGTACTTTATGGTAAGCTTTTTATAATGCAATAAGCAGGTATTATTGACATAAGACAACAGTTAAGAACTTTGGGTTTTTGTTTAGAATGCATACTTTCTTATTGCCTTCCTCTTTTTCTACTCCTTTGTTTTTTCACCAACATGTTTTTATGTCCATCTCCCCTAGTGGGATTGGTGCCTCTGTCAGTCTTGCACAGCCACAGCTTCCCCTGTGGCAGGAGCAAGCTCCGTGGCCCAGCCACAGGGGTCACTGTGTTGGTGGCCAACCCTCACTGACTGAGAAGCACTGCTGAGTGGCAGCTGTCTTGCCCATGGCCTACTTCTCAATGTGACTTTCTGGGTTTACTTCCATACCTTGGTCATCAGCATTGCGGCATGATGCTCTGCTGCTGGGCCATGGAAGTTGCATAAAGCCCAATATTTAGGGTCAATGAGCCAAATAAAATTGGTGGCATTCTATTATCTAGTTTTAAAGTTATAGGGGCTTAAGATTCTGCAGTTTACATAATTGCAAAATGTAATTTTAAAGTTTCTGAAAGTTTGGAGGCTTATAACTCAGTCAACATTAAAGATAGAGATCGCAAATTTGGTACATGCCTGTATGGACCTTGGGAGAGGCATCATACTAAATTATTATTTCATGCAATTTGGACAACCCATATAGATAAGAAATATATTTTAGATATATTTATAAAGCTATATTTCAAATCCATATTAAAATATATTTTCATCATGTGTTTGAATTATATGCAAAATATATCAAATTGGCTAATTTGAAATATCGGATTTACTTGCAGAATATATGCGACAAATATATTTAATATAAATCATAAATATATTTTCATGATATATTTATTAAAGGTGCATGGTATATATTTTATGTATCTGCTTATATATCTTGATATTTAATAGCTATAGTGTTTTATATAGTTGACATATACCTAAAATATTCTCTAAATAACTGCATTCTAAAAATATCTTAAAATACCCAGACAAAAGGCAAAAGATTAATCTTGAAGTACCATACGTTCAACTGTACATTTGGAATTCCCTTTATTAGTAGCCATTTAGATATCTATAGTAGAATTATCAATTAATGATCCACCTTTAACACAGCCTTACAGATTATACATTTATACTAAACACATAGGACTTGCCTCTTGATCTCACAATTAATAAAGGCTCAGTTTGGTATTACTTCCACTCCTTTTTGATTCTGTTTTATGTTGGGGTGAGTTCCTACATGTACTTTTTTTTTACTCTTTACCATTCCTTCTGGTTTGTAAGATAATGCCGTCAATGCAAAATTATCTTAAAAATAGAATTTGCCAGGATTTTGGTTGATAAACTGTACTTCTAAAATATGCAATTTAGTTATGCAAATATGTACATAGTACCCAAGCAGGCATTTACAAAAATATATTTGACATATATGCAAATATATATTCTATTACTCTATATGTATTCTACACATACTGTATCTTGCAAGCAAACAATTTATACATTTTATCCACAGCAGAAGTTAGGCATACACACACACACACACACCTTCCAGGAGGCACTTCCTGGATTTTCCATCAAAGCATTTATTTGTACAATAAAGAAAACATTATAAAACTAAAGCTAAAAGTAACAATAGTAAAAAAACAGATCTGCCTGCAGAACTGACATTTCACATTGTTTTGGAAAAGTGCAAGAACAGCATGAAATGTCAATCCTGTGGGGAGGTCTGTTTTTTACTATTGCTACTTTTGACTTTGGTTTTACATTTTATATTTTTTGGAAATAAACTTGGTGGTACAAAATCTAAGAAATATCTTCTGGAGATCCTGATCATATGTGTGTGTCTGTGTGTGTGTGTGTGTGTGTGTGTGTGTGTGTGTGTGTGTGTGTGCCCCTAACTTTTACCATGAGTGTTACATTTAGATTTTTGAGTACAACTTCATTTTTGAGCAGCCTTCTTTGATTGTAAATGTATTTTACTATAATAAGATATGTAGAAATAGTGTATTCAATATATAATACAGCATACAGTCAATATATATTATAAAGGTATATGTAATATATATTCTAGTCATATTTATAAACTATAAAACATATTTATTTGCCATGTAAAATGTATATTTAAAATGTATTTTCAGTATCTATTTATCTATCTACATGACAAATAACATGTATATTACAGATACTTTCCAGATGCATAGCAGGCCAAACCATTTTAACATATGTGAAATATATCTCAGAATGTCCATCTCTAATATGAACAACATACACTTATTGTAGAAATTGCAGAGTAAAATTATGCTTGCATAAAACTATAATAGTTTTTCATTAGAGTCCATGAAAACATTAAAAAGTAAAACAAAATATTTTCATTGATAGTATAACAAAATATATACATTTAGTATATCAATGCCAAGTATAAAACATCTCATTGAATTCTGTGAATATCTAAAATATAACTGAAAAAATGCACATATATTTCAAATATTTGATATATTCAGATATTGTCTAGCTATTTATAGTAACAACATTTAGTTATTTTCCATATGGGTATAATTTAAAACTATGTTCTGAATACATTTTTGTGTTTTTTGAATATTTAGCATCTTACAAGGGGAATCAAAAATGAAAAGGTATACGTAACTCAGAAGATAGATAGATAGATAGATAGATTTACGTATGTTGGATAGATTCAAATATATGTTTGCCTAAAATGCAAAATATGTAGAAACTAAAATAATGTGTATGCACAAATAAGAAATTTTGATTTTATACAAGGACATAACATTGAAATAACAAAAACTTGAATTTTGAAATAGTATAGCAAAAAAAAAAATGATTTCAACTATATATATCAAAGATGTTTTCCAAATATGATACACCTTGAATCATTCTGTGAATATCTAGAATATATCTTGAAATATATCTGAAACGTGTGACTGTATCTGACATACTGTATGTTTGAAACATATCTGTAGATACAAGGATATATTTCAGATATTAAAAAATATGTAGATCTTTTCCATATGGGAAATACTTTTCAAATTTGATGGAAATAACTGAAATCACAATTTTGGTGAAATTTCAGGATTTTGATATGGAAATGCCACAATATTTTAAAGAAGTGAAATCAAAATTTTGGCAGCAGATAAATTTTGCCCAGACCTAGGGCCAAGTAATATAGTTGAAGCAATTAACATGGCCAAATATGTCCAGATATTTTTACATTTCTAGAGATATTCTCCTTACTGGCCCTACAGCAGTGAGGCAAACAGGTAGGGAATTTCTCAAGAGATAAAAGAGAAATTTTCAGAAACATCTGACCATGTTAATTGCTTTTCCAAGGCCTTTTGACTTTGTGCCCCATAGTAGCATAGTAACCAGCTGGGGGAAGAACTCAGAGGGTAGTTGTCAACTGGGAATACTAATGGGTTAAAGAGGTCACCAGAGTGGTATCACAGGGGGTCATCCCTGGGACAGGTCCTTTTCAATATATTCATATATGACATAGAGAGGGAATCCAGGGTAGAACTGGTCTCTTTGCATATTATACCAAAATATGTGGTAGTGGATGCAGCAGAGGTAATACTGGGAATGGAAACAAACCTGGATAAACTAGAAAAGTTGTCCAAAATATATCAACTCAAATTTAATGTCAAAAAGGGTAAAGTCATACACACTGGCAAAATAAATCGAATAATAGAGTACTGGTTGGTGGACATAAGGGTGGAGCAGATATCAAAGGAAAAGGTCCTGGGGGATCATTACTAGTGACAGTCTATCAGTCCCATTTCTAATTCCAAAAGTCTTCAGGAAACTCAAATAGGATTGTTGGGGTGCCGTGAGAGGGTGATTGCTAGCAGAAGGAAGATGGGTATTCTGCCCATGTACAGATCCTTGGTGAGACCTCACCTGGAGTATTGTGTAGAGTTCTAGAGCCTGCACATTAAGTATGGGGACCACTTGGAAGTTGTTTAGAAGAAAAACATATAATGATTCAGAGGCAGCAGGGAATGTGTATAAAGAAAGGCTGGAGAGTCACAGTAGAGGCCAGATGTGGAAGGTGGGACATGATAATATTAGGGACCTTTAACTACCTAAGGGGTATTCATAAAGTGGACAGCTGTTTCCTTTTCACAAGAAGTGAGAGCACGGTAACAAGAGGCCATGGAATGAAACTGTTAGGAGGATAACTTTAGAAGGAATGTAAGGAATTTCTTCTTTATAGAAAGGGTGGTGAAGAAGTGGAGTGCATTGCCAGAAAAAGTGGTCAATGTGCAGTCTACTACCGTTTCAAACACATGTGGCATAGGCACAGGGGAATGGTCCAAACCAGAAGAGGGAGGGAAGGTGGGCAGTTTAGGGAAGGAGATAAGGGGACTAGGGAGAGAGGTGTCAATAAACATTCATCCTCATTGGTAGACTAGCTCTGGTCCAGCATTAGTCAGGGTGCAGATGTAGGCAGGTACTGGGCAAGCTTAATGGGACATTGTAACTTTTTCTCCCTTCAACATCTACATTTCTGTGAAGTGAATTGGTCTCCCAACTTCAAAATCCAGTCATCAAAGTCATGAGTGTAGTCATTCACATGTAAATATACAATCTCTGTTTTATATCAATTATCACTGCAAACTGATGTAACTCTGAAGCCCCATATTAACTTAAAGAAGTACTATAGGGAAAGACATAGATACATCAGAAAAAGAACACTGGCATATGCTTAAATTGCTCATTTATAATCTAACTGCTGAATTGTAATCCTTTCTATCTGACTGGATGACCTTACTGAAATTGCAAGTGGCTCCGTGGCCAGCATAAATAATAAGAGTAAAAAAGAACAGCTTTCTTTGCCACCACTTGATAGAGGACTAATAGCTAAGATACTGCTAATGTGCCACTCACCTGTTGGGTTTTGATAAATTAGTTGAATCTAATGGACAGTAAGACTTGAATGTTCAACCCAGCTTTTTGACAAATGTTAAATAATTCCACTACTGTACAGCACATCCAGTAAAATGTTTTCTTAGTACTTACAGGTAACAAAACTGTAAAATCCTTTGCTAGCTGATATGAGTGATATACAGTAGTAAATGAAATGAAAAGAAACATGTTTGAATGGTGTTTAAGTCGGGGGGGGGGGCATGGCCGTAGGACCTGGTTTGGGGAAACAGTAACTAGTGAGGCTCTAACTACTATTTAACACCTCTCCAAACTTTCCAGTATGCCAGTCTGTCTATATGTAAGCGGTAGCTGTAGGAGCACTGGCATATGTTAGTGCCACTTGCAAACATAGAAACATAGAATTTGGCGGCAGATAAGCACCACTTGGCCCTCACAGTCAGCCCATTTTTTCCCTGCCTATACTGTCACTGCAGACCCTACTTGATCTCTGCCCCCCCCACTAAGATTGCCTTGTGCCTATCTGATGCATGCTTGAAGTCCAGCACTATTTTTGCCCCCACCACCTGTGCTGGAACACTTTGAGGAATTCACCGATCTTTCATTGAAGATGTACTTCATCACACCTCTCTTGAATTTACTACTTCCTCCCTTCTTCTCATGTATCTTTTTCTCTAAAAAAATACTCACTTCCTGTACCTTATTTACCCCCATGAGGTATTTATAGGTCTCTGTCATATCCTCTTTTTCCATCACTATTTCATGGTGTACATATTGATGTCCTTTAGTTTTCCCATGTAGGACTTCTGATGCAGACCGTGCACCATTTTAGTTGTCCTCCTCTGGACTGCCTCCAATCTGTTTATGTCCTTCCTGAGATGTGGTCTCCAGAAGTAGACACAGTACTCCAGGTGGAGTCTCACCAGCAATCTATACACTGGCAACATCATCTCCCTCTCTCCTTCTGCTGGTGATACCCTTTCTTATGCACCCCAACATCCCTGTAGCCCTACCCACTGCCTTGTTGCACTGCCTCACCACCTTGAGATCATCAAATATGATTGACCCTATGTCCCTTTCCTGTTTGGTGACAGTCAATACCTCTTCTCCATTTTGTACTGTACCTCTAGATTTCTGTGGCCGCAGTGCATGATTTTGCACTTTTTCAGACTAAAACCCAGCTGCCATGCCCTTGACCTATTCCCGAGTTTTCTCCACTGTGTGCACATTTTTTAAAACCCCCTCTAGAGTGTCCACCCAATTGCACATTTTGGTGTCATCTGCTAGGAGGAAGACCTTCCCTTCAAGATCACCTGCAATGTCTCTTTTAAATAAATTAAAGAGGAGAGAATTAATTAGCAACATTCTGGTCATCCTCCCTTCCCCAGAGTGAACACTGTTTACCACTACCATCTGTTGCATATCCCTTAACCAATTTACTAGCCAGTTTACCATCTTTGGACCCACATGAAGCTTCCCAGTTACAATCAATTTTTCAATCAATTTTATTTGTATACTGGAAGGTATGTGAGTAAAAATGCCCATTTTGACAAACATCCAGTGCAGGAATACAACAGATGAACAAATGCATAGGCCAATGGAATACATAGGACATACAATGAGCTACCTAAAACATAAAACAAAGTAAATACATTAGATATACAGGTGTATAGAAGTACATTATCTATGCAGGTGTATAGAAGTACAAGGCACTAACAAGTGCAAAATAAAACTAGCATATTACATGGGTAAAACTGTACAAGAGTTGATCAGAAGGCAGACCGATAAACAGAAATGTTTTCAGGTATTGTATAGGGCAGGAAATCTTAGTGCACTTGGTGGGGAGAAGAAAAGTGTGGGCGAAGTGGGGGAGAGAGAGCTGCTTGGATTTACTGAGAGGTGCAAGGGTGAGTTTCCTTATGAGCTTCCTATGTGGAACAGTTTTGAAAGCTGTACTGAAATCTAAGTATGCCACATCCTCCGACCCCTACTGATCTATTTCTCTGTACACCTAGTCAAAGAAATCTATCATATTTATCTGACTTAACGTCCACCCCCCCCAAGTGAATCCATGTTGCCTCAGGAATTGTAACCCTCTCGAATCAAGATACTCCACAGACCTTTTCTTTAGCAGTGACTCCATTAGCTTCCCCACCACTGATGTCAGTCTGCCTGGCCTATTTTTACCAGCCTCCTCCATGCTACAATGTTTGTGACACAGGACTGCATATGCTCTCCTACAGTCCTCTGGAACCACTCCTGTTCCCAATGAGTTGTTGAATAATGCTGTCAGAGGTACAACCAGCACATCCCTGAGCTCCCTCGGTACCCTTGGGTGTACCCATCTGGTCCCATAGCTTTGTCCACTTTCAGATTTGCTAGTCCCTTCAGAATCCTGTCCTCTATAAAGGGACTAGTGCTATGTGGCATGCAGAAGTCCACCAGTGAAATTAGTGTGGAATGGCCATTCTGCTGGTGAAATGTCCACCTGAATTTCACAAATTCTTTCATGGAATTCCACCTGCTGTGATCCATGGAATATTATTCTGCAGAACAGCATTTTTTCCATCGAAAATCATTCCGCAGCCATTACCGGGGAAAATACTGAGATCCACAAAATAAAATTCCGAAGAAATCTGCCATTCCATTTCTGGCAAAATTTGGCAGAAATTTGGCAGAATTTTGGAAACTCCATGAACAGCGTGGAACATACAGGGAACATAACAGTGTAGGTCAAGCTAACACAGAAAATATAAGGTAAACTGTACCAGGTACTGTACATCAACAGTTGAGCATACCTAAGTATATAACATTTAGATAAATGGGGTAAGGTTGCTCTATCATTCAACAAGAGGAATAACAATAGTATTCAGGGCTGGGGAGGAGTGTGGAGCACTGGAAGGGGAGAGGGGCAAGGGTGGGCAGCAAGGGAGGTGTAGCCATGCTAGTGGCCTGTGGGAAGATGCAGGTTGTGGAGGACAGCAAGTGCATTCTTAACAGAGAATTTAGATTTAGAGACTGGTTAGGGGAATGTGGGGGGGGGGGAGGTCAATCCATAGTGATTTCTATAATTATTAGATAATGTACATTCCATTTTTATAAGAAGGTGTAGAAGAAAATACAAAAACTTAACATTTTTACGAGGCTGGAGGTATAAGTTATTAGTTACATATCCAAAAAATATTTAAACATTCATAATGTAAAAAGTTGGGGTAGAATAGCTTCAACATCTCTCCATGCTGGGTACCAGTCTTCATTTGTTTCTATTAATTATGACCATAACTTTTCATAGGATATGGCTTCCTGAAATAAGAACCACCATCTGTCTCTCTCAAAATTCCCTAGTTCTGGGGCATTCCATTTTTCCAGAATAAGTCTTTTAGTTATCATGGTTCCAATACAGAATATCTGTTTTTGATTTTTACTTAACATTAGAGAATCTGTGTCATTTAGGACCAATATTTGAAACTGTAATGGTATGTTAATTTGTAGAGTTGTAGTTAAAATATTAGTGGTTTGTTGCCACCACTCTTTTATAAACTGACATCCCCATAGACAATGGTATAGACTGGCATTAAGATAACATTGGTGCCAACATTTTGGCTTCCTTGAGTTCCCATTTTCCCCAGAGATCTGGGATGTAAAATATGCTCTACAATCTTTGTCTGAATTGTCTTATTTTTTGCATATACAGTATATAATCGTTATTACTATTAATTCATATAGTTCTCCATTGTTGATTTGTATAAGCTAAAGCTGTTTCCCTGTTCCATTTTTATGCATTTTATTCCATGCTTCTTTATCTTTCTTAAACAACATTAAATATAGAATAAAGTATGGGGTGCTGTGTGTTATGTAAGCAATAATACCCGACAGGGTGGGCATTATTGAGAAATACTGGATCGCCCAGGGGTGTAATGAGGCCCGACGCTGTAGGCGGAAGGCCTTATAGCCCCTGGAAGGTCTGGTATTTCTCAATAATGCCCACCCTGGAGGGTATTCTTGCACTTAGAAAATGGGCATCTTAGTAAACTTCAATAAAATAAGACAGGAAATCAGTTTAAAAATCAATTGAAGTAGTAGAATTGTTTTTTCTTGAAAAAGTAGTCCATTTGTTTAAAGGTTGTTCCAGCTCCTGTTGGTTCTCCCCACAGAGCTGTTGTAATCTATTAGACATCCTCCCCCCATAAACACACACAGACACACACCTGAACAAAACGTATGTAGAAAACGTTCACCCTGGCAGTGTCTGGATATCGTCTGTCTCCTTTTGTGAAAGACTGTTTTCTTTTTTTATTCAGTAGCCATTGGAGGATGAGTGTCTAGCGCGACTGACCTTGCGTGGCCCTACTGGATAGCTACATCTACAGTAACGAGGGGCAGCTATGATGTAAATTATTAATTTATTTCAGTTTGAGGCAGCAGCCTAGCTAAGTGTGGGGACTCTGTATTTGCACCGTATTCTTATACGCACTTCCTAGCATGAAGCCAAATGGACTCAAGGCTTCATTTTCATTCAGCGCGGTACTGGAACAGCGCAGTTGGGAGAGTGGTGCTGTTGTATAAGAACACGGCTGTTAGAAATTGCTGTTTTACCACTCTTCCCGACCGCGAAGTATCCGGAGTGTGGGCTTTGTTTAGTTTCTTGCACTGAAGCAAGGAGAGAGTGTGTGTGTGTGTGTGGGTGGAAGGGTGTTGAAGGAGGGGGGGGGATTAGCTCTCATTAAATGAAAGAAAAAGATGGTGGGGATTTGAAATTTTACCGGGTGCTTTCAGCCAATGAGAAAGCAGGCTGGGCACCAGTACACAAGGGTACCTGGTGAAGTGGCACTTGGACAGGCTCTTATTTTTAGCTGGGAATCTATTGAAAAATAAATGCCCAGTTTGGAGCCTGTCTCATCCAGTCAGGTTTCAGAATTACTTCTTGACATTTCCTAAGAGAATTTAATACACACTCAAGTTGTTGGATGGCACATAAACCCTTGGGGTTTATGGTAGCCATCCAGCAACAAGGGTGTGTTAAATTCAAGTGTATACACTGCACCCTATATTTTGTTTTATATAATTTAAAGGGTTGCGTTTTTTCACCGACTGCAGTGCAGAAATAAAATATTTCTATTTATTTTGTTCCACATGGTCAGCACCTGGCCCCGGCCCATGGTGAAGTTAAAGGAGGAAGAGGCAAGAGATAATGACTGGTGAGGGACACTGGAGACAGGCAGTAGGAGGGATGACTTGGAGGCCTTGCTGCTCTCGATGCTTCTCTCTCATCCGGCCTGATGGAGAGTGCCAAGACCTCATATGTGGCTTCCATTTTGGGTGCCACTGACGAGGGACTGAAGCTATTTTTAAGATAAAAAAAATGGAAAATCTTAGTGCACAGCAGGGATCAGGACCACTCACTCTTCTGAGGTACCGTCTACAGTCTCACACAAAGAGCCATGTATTAACAAAATGCTGTAATGCACATATGTGTATTACAGTGTTTAATACACAGCTTTTTCATTGTGAAAAAATGCAACCCATTAAGTATTTCACTGTAATACATTTGTTGTGCCAGGTTTATTTTAGTTTGTTCACATAAAGTTCTTTTTAAATTATTTATTATTTTGTTTGTACAATTTTTTATTAGAATGTATATTTGAATATAATAGTCAAATATTTAAAAAAAATATATATTTTAATCTGAGGAGGGCACATTTGCAAACATTTTTTGTATGTACAAAACTTTCCTTTATCAAGTAATTGAAGCTAGTATTGTATTGAGGATTTACTAAGTGCTAACATAGGCCCTTTATGTTTTTCCAACCACAATACTTTACTGGGCCATATATTTACGTACAACCATGGGAGCATGTTATTCTTAAGTAATTTCTTAACACCATTCTTTAATTGTGGTCCCAATGGAACACACTCTTCTGTTAGGGTTTTATGTTTTAACATCATAACAAAAAGTAGATTATTGTATAGAAATGTATACTTCTGATTTAATATATCCATTTTATCCATTATAGGTTCTGTATAGTGGAATGCCCTTTCCAACAAAAATTCCAAATTGATGAGACTGCATATTTTAGGGGGTCAGGACAACTGTAACCTCCCAGCTTTCTTGGTACCATTAAATGATACCATGCGATCCTTGGCTTCCCCCTTCATAAAAATTTAGAAAATAAATTTCTTGTCCTTTTGAACCATAAACTCAAAGGAGTACCATTTATTGCTTGTAAAACAAACATCAAATGGGATAACGCTATCATCTTAAGCATTTCACCTCAACCCCATAGGGAAAGAGAGAGTTTTAAACTATTATTTAATAATATTTGTATGTTTGGTTTAGGCAGTGTGTAGTTTTGGTTTATAATTTCTTCTTGATTATTGAAAAAAGTTATCCCAAGTATTTCAAAGAATTTATATAGAAAGTCTCCTTGGATTTTATGACTCAACAAATGTTCTCCATCTGATATTTTGAAAATAATCAATTTCTGCATATTCAAAGATAGAAATAGATTAGTTGCCATATTTGTCCTTGTAAGAAAGCTTAGACGTAATTTTCTTTTTGTAACATCTACGTTGGTCCAATAAAATGTATCAAACCATTTGTTTCTGGATCTGCACAAATTCAAAGCATAGCCAGATACCTTTACATAGTCTTGTATTTCAATCATAAACTCAGGTAGAGAGTTATTAACATTGCTCATTAAAAGTAATACTTTATCTGCAAATGCATTTATTTTGTAGTTCTATAATGTGCATTAAAGCCTAGTATCTGGTTATTTGCTCTTATACATAGATACTGTCAGCAGATAAGGCCCTATGGCCCACCCAGTCTGCCCAATTGAGCTTGTAAGATCACTTTACGTTTTTCTAGAAGTCTGTTGATCCTTATCTCTGATCTCCAGGATTCCCTTATATCTATCCCACATGTTCTTAAATCCTGTGATTATTTCAGCCCCCATGACTTCCTCAGGCAGGGTGTTCCACTTGTCTACTACCCTTTCTGTGAAGAAATTCTTCCTCACATTTCCTCTGAATCGCCCTCCCTCCAACTTCATCCCATGCCCTCTAGTCCTGGAACATCTTTTTTGCTGGAAAAGTGTGTTTTCCTGCACCCTGTTCCTCCCTGTAAGGTGCCTGTATATCTCTAGCATATCCCCTCTCTCCCTTCACTCCTCCAGGGAGTACATATTCAAGTCATTCCACCTGTTCTCATAGGATGTCTGATGCAATCCCTGTACCATCTTTGTTGCCCTCCTCTGAACCTTCTCTACCCTGTCTATGTCCTTACATAGGTATGGTCTCCAGAACTGTACACTGTACTCCAGGTAGGGCCTCACTAGTGTCTTGTATAGCAGAATTATGACCTCCCTTTTCCTGCTGGTGATGCCCCTGCCTATACATTCCAGTATCCTATTTGCTTTACCTGCTGCCTTGTCACACTGTTTCCCTACCTTGAGGTCATCAGAGATGACAACCCCAAGATCCCTTTCCTGCTTGGTGCATGCTATATCCTCACCCCCCAACTGATATATTGTGCCAGGGTTTTTGTGCCCCATATGCATTATCTTGCACTTCTTTGCATTGAATTTCAACTGCCAAACCCTTGACCATTCTTCAAGTTTCTGCAGGTCGCTTCTCATTCTGTCTACATTCTCTGGTGTGTCTACTCTGTTACATCCCAGCTCATTCATGAACCCACAAGGGTCTCACGTGGGGGCAACTGTGCCACCCTCCTTGACTGAATACTTACTAAACAGGACGGAATATTTTGTCTCAGCCGGTGTGCTACCTGACACAATTAGTGACCACTATCCCATCTACTGTGTCTGGAACACTGTCATTCCTCCCCTCCCTGCTAAAACTGTAACCTTTCCTAATCTCTCCCGCCTAAGTCATGAGGACTTTAACTGCCTTAACCAGGTTGACTGGTCCCTCTCTACCAAACAGAGGACATTAACATAGCCACAGAATATTTCAACTCCATCCTCCTCTCTCTTCAAAACCTTCACATCCCCGTCACCACACGTAGGATGGCAGGAAAAGTAACCTAGTGGCTAACACGCCCCCTGCTTCAACTTCTCAAATCTAGGGACAAACTTTGGTCCAGGTGGAAGATCTCCCACCTCTGTGCAGACTTTGAAGACTATCGTGCATTACGTAACAACTGCAAAAGACAAATTCGTATTGCCAAAAGCACCTACTATAGGAACCTACTAATAACATCCTCTACAAATCTGCGCAGGTACTGGTCCAAAATTAAGGACATTCTCGCAGCGACAAGCAACAGAATCCAGCTGACATGAACATTCAAGGTGTTCACTGCACCAACCATGACACCATTGCCAACGCCTTCAATGCCCTTTTTCTTTTCCACCAGTCACTACTCTAACTAGCCCACAACCTGACTGTCCCTCTTCTCCTCCTTGCCCCTCCCACCCCTCCCTTTCATTCTGGCTCCAACCACATACCTTGAAGTTACTTAAGCTACTTAACCTCCCTTCTACAGCCTTGAGGGGTCAAGGGCCTGAGGGCATCCATCCTTGCATACTTAAGCAGTATGCACCTTGGCTGACCAGACCTATCACCTAGCTTTTTAACCTCTCAATTCGTACATCTACTGTCCCATCCACCTGGAAAACTGCCAGAACCATCCCTATACACAAAAAGGACGATGTCAAACTCATGTCCAACTACCGCCGTATATCTCTTCTGCCCACTCTCAGTAAGCTGCTTGAAAAAATAGTCCACCGCCAGCTTGCTGCTCACCTTGACATGTTTAATCTTCAAACCCCGTGCCAACATGGTTTCTGGCCCGGTCACAGTACCACCTCTGCACTTACACAACTTACAAATGACATCAGAAATAATATGGACCATGGCCTACTTACTGGGGCCGTCTTTATTGACCTGTCTAAAGCCTTCGACATGGTACACCATCCTCTTATGCTAAAGAAGCTCCAATCCATTGGAGCATCTGATCAAGCCCTCTCCTGGTTCCATAGCTATCTTGACAATCGGACTCAGGCGGTAGCATTTCACAAGGCCCATTCCTCCCCCCTAAACACCTCCTGTGGAGTTCCCCAGGGATCCACTCTTAGACCTCTACTCTTCTCCCTCTTCCTAAATGATATTCCCACCATGTCCCGGCATAGCTGCATTCTTATGTACGCAGATGACCTTGTTCTCTACTCTGAGTCAAAATCGGTTGCTGCCATCAACTCCACTCACTAATGACTTCCATTTCCTGCAGACCTGGCTCTCTAGCAACCACCAAGTCCTGAACCTAGAAAAAACCTGTGCTATGCTATTCGGATCCTCTAAGAAACTGTCTGCCCCTGTGAACAGGGTCCGGGTTCAATGCCTTGATGGCTCCCTCATCTCAAACACTGAGTCCTTCAAGTACCTTGGGGTCACTTTGGATCCCACACTTGACCTGTCTCAACATGTCAATATGGTGTGCCATGCCGTCAATGCTAAAATTGGCGGAGCTTATCGCATGCACCACTCCCTCACTCCTTCCGCTAGACTTTCTGTTGTGAGAGGTATTCTCTTACCCCAGCTCCAATATGCTCTGCCCCTCCTCTTTGCTGCAAGCTCAGCTACACTCCACAAATGGGACACTGTCTACAACAACATCTGTAGATTCACCTTAACTGCCCCACGTCTTACCCATCATTGTCTCCTTTACGCTGGTTTAAATTGGCTGTCACCTAAGGATATTCTAGCCTACTCCCTGGGCTGCTTTATCAACTCCCTGTCTAGACCTCTCTGCCCTGTCTATCTTGCCAACCTCCTGACTCCTGCTTCACACACCCGTACCCTCGGGTCTTCCTCTGTCCCCATGCTCTCCACTAGACCTTGCATGACAAAAATGGGTGAACAGGCATTTGCCCATTTTGCTCCCAAATTCTGGAACTCACTCCCCCCTTATGGTGAAAACTTCAGCCTCCCATCGAGAATTCAAAAACTCGCTGTTCACCCACCTCCTAGCCTCTGGCCAATGCAAATGCTCTTAATTTGCTTTGTCCCACTGCAGGCTGTCGGGTCTGACCCTGAGTACTACACTAATGTTCTCCCATGCAATACGTTTTTCTAGGTGGCTATGAACCTTGACGTCTTTACTGTCCTCAGCTGTCTTATGGTTACCCTAATTGCTTTATTTTACATCCTTACTATGATCTATGCTTAAAATGTACCCTTATGTAACTATTACTGTGCTACACAATGTATATCTTGTTTTGCTCCTGTACACCTATATTATGTCTGTGCATTTCTGCATATTGTAACCAATGTCCTGTGCTCTCCCGGGTTGTGCCTGAAAATAGGCAGGTCTGTTGCCTAGCGCACTTACCCGGTTACCAAAAGCTAATAAATAAATAAATAAATCTCTTCTTTTGTGATTGGTTCATTTCTACATTTTAATGTTTGTAATTTGGCAATTTCTGAATAATAATCAAGATATAAATTGTTACAGATATTTGCTTTCTGATAGATTTTTTTGTATGTTTGTGTTATTTCATCTGCCATTTCCTTGTCTTTATAAAACCTATCTCCTAGTGGATCTTCTAAAATTTCAATAATTGTTGTTCTTTTTGTTTGTTTTTGTTCAAAAGGGTAGCTAAGAGTTTACCTGATTTGTCTCCTTGTAAGTATTTTATTGTGTTTTTTTTTTTTCATATTAGCTAATACTTCTCTGTTATTAATATTGACTTTCTGAACTTTAAGTTGGTATCACTCTTTCTGGTATTTTCCATATTCATTTATTACTAGAAGGTCAAGTTCCTTCAATCTTTTATTTATTTCAAATTCTTCCTTTTTCCATTTTTTTTATAATATGCGGAACTCGTAAGATATGGTTATGTGCCTTAGAACAGCATTAAAGTCATCCAAAAGCTTAACATAGAATCATGGAAACATAGAAGTTGATGGCAGATAAGGACCGCAATGCCCATCCAGTCTGCCCATTTTTTCTACCTTATGAATGTGCCATAGGCCTTTACTCTGTCAATGGCCTATCTATTCATACTGTTCTGTATTGCTCACTTATGCCTATCCCATGACTGTTTGAAGCCCTACACGGTATTCATATCCACTACTTCCTGAGGTAGGCCATTCAATGCATCCACCACCCTTTCTGTGAAAAAAAATCCTCACATTACCCCTTAATCAGCCTCCCTCTCATCTCATCTCATGCTGTGTCCTCTTGTCCTGCTATTTTTCTTGCATTGAAACATGTGGATGGGTCAGAAGTTGGTCAACTGGATGGCAATTGGGGTGGGTCAGAAGTTGATCAACTGGGTGGCAAACTGGTTGATGGGCAGAAAACAGAGAGTGGTAATAAATGGTATACAGTCAGAAGAGATGCAAGTCACAAGTAGGGTACCTCAGGGATCAGTCCTGGGGCCAGTCCTCTTCAATATCTTCATCAGTGACATTGCAGATGACACCAGGATCTGCAACAGAGTAGATGATCCAGATGGGGTGGGCAGAATGAGAAGAGATCTGGATGAACTAGCAAAAGGGTCAGAAGAGTGGCAACTGGGGTTTAATGCAATGAAGTGCAAGATCATGCACATAGGGAAGAGAAACTCTGAAGCCACCCATAGGATGGGAGGGGATTTGCTGGCAGTCACAAGGGAAGAAAGAGATTTTGGCATCATCATCACCAATTACCTGAAATCATCCAAGCGGACCGGTAAATCAGTAGGTGTGGCTAGGGGGATGTTAGGATGTATTAGTATGGATATCACAAGTTGAAAGAGGGAAGTAATAATCCCTCTTTACAAGACACTGGTTAGGCCCCATCTGGAGTACTGCATGCAGTACTGGAGGCCACACCTTCACAAGGACATTAACCAAATTGAGGCAGTCCAGAGAAGGGCAACCAAAATGGTGCAGGGACTGCATCAGAAAACATATGAGGACAGATTAACAGAGTTCAATATGTATACCCTGGAGCAAAGCAGGGAGAGAGGTGATATGATCGAAACATTCAAATGCCTTAAGGGCATTAACAGGGTGAAAGAGTCTAACATGTTTCAATATAAGAAAAATAGCAAGACAAGAGGACACAGCATGAGATTAGAGGGAGGCCAATTAAGGGGTAATGTGAGGAAGTTCTTTTTCACAGAAAGGATGGTGGATACATGGAATGGCCTACCTCAGGAAGTGGTGGATATGAATACAGTGCAGGACTTCAAACAGGCATGGGATAGGCATAAGGCAGCAATACAGATGAGTATGAATAGATAGGCCATTGACAGAACAAAGGCCGATGGCACATTTATAAGGTAGAAAAAGAAATGGGCAGACTGGATGGGCCTTGCGGTCCTTATCTGCTGTCAACTTCTATGTTTCTATGTTAGACTCTTTCACCTTGTTAATGCTCTTAAGATGTTGGAATGTTTTGATCATATCACCTCTTCACATAATTTGCTCTAGGGTATACATATTGAACTCCATTAATCTGTCCTCATATGTTTCCTGATGCAGTCCCTGCACCATTTTGGTTGCCCTTCTCTGGACTTACTCCATGTTGTTAATGTCCTTGTACAGGTGCAGCCTCCAGTACTGCACACAGTACTTCAGATGGGGCCTAACCAGTGTCTTATAAAGAGGGATTATTAACTCCCTCTTATGACTTGTGATACCCCTACTAATACTCCCCAACATCCCTCTAGCCTTACGTAATGTTTTAGTGGTCTGCTTGGATGATTTCAGGTCATCTGTGATGATGATGATGCCCAAGTCTTTTTCTCCCCTTGTGATTGCCAGCAACTCCCCTCCCAACCTATAGGTAGCTTCAAGGTTTTCTTCCCTATGTGCATGATCTTGCACTTCTTTGCATTAAACCCAAGTTGTCCCTCTTCTGACCATTTTGCCCATTTTTCCATAGCTCTTCTCATTCTGTCCACCCCATCTGGATCATCTACTCTGTTGCAGATCTTGGTGTCATCTGCAAACAGGCAAACCTTACCATCTAGTCCATCTGCAATGTCACTGATGAAGATATTCAAGAGGACTGGCCCCAGGACTGATCCCTGAGGTATCCCACTTGTGACCTGCATCTCTTCTGACTGTATACAGTTTACTACCACTCTCTGTTTTCTGCCCACCAACCAGTTTGCCACCCAGCTGACCAACCTCTGACCCACCCAGAGCCTACCCAGCTTATTAATCAATCTTCTATGTGGAACAGTATCAAAAACTTTGCTGAATTCAAGGTAGGTGACATCAACTGCACCCCATTGGTCCACCACTCTGATTACCCATTCAAATAAATCTATGAGATTAGCTTGACAGGACCTTCCTGTTGTAAACCCATGCTGTCTTGGATCCTGTGCTCCTATGGATTCCAGGTGTTGCACTATCATTTCCTTAAGAAGTGCCTCCATAATCTTGCCCACTACTGAGGTAAGACTGACTGGTCTGTAGTTCCCTGCCTCCTTCCTGCTTCCACTCTTGTGGAGCAGAATCACATGAGCCATTCTCGGACATCTCCTATGCTCAGAGACACACTAAACAGTTCTGATAATTTGTCTGCTAGTTCTACCCTTAGCTCCTTTAGTACCCTGGGATGTATGCCATCAGGTCCCATTGCCTTGTCCACTCTGAGTTTAGTGAGCTCTTGTAGGACCCTTTCTTTGTGAAGGGACTTGTGCACACCTCCCTCCTCCCTGTCTTCATGGTACTGAGCTGTGGGCCCTGCTCCACCTTCTCCTCAGTAAATACTGAGCAGAAGTTTCATTTAGGATAGATGCTTTTCCTTGGTCCTTCTCCACACACTTCTCCTTATCACCTTTGATCTTAGCAATACCCCCTCTGGACTTTTGCCTTTCACTGATGTATGTATAGAAAGTCTTGTCACCTTCTTTTACTGCTCATGCCAAAGTTTCCTTGGTTTGGGCCTTTGCCTGCCTTACTGACTTCCCTGCTTCCCTTAGAGAAGTTTGGTATGCCTCCCTATCTTCGTCCCACTGTGTTCCCTTATATTTCCTGAAGGACAGCCTTTTGGGTCTAATCTTTTCTGCTACTGTTTGAGAACCAAAGTGGTTTCCTCCTTCTTTTGCTCTTGCTTTTCTCCCTAACACAATGGGATGTTGCTTCAAGTATTGCGTCCTTAATGCTTGCCCTCTTTGCCTGTACCCCCTCACATATATTTTATCTTGCCAGGGCTAGCTTAACTCTGTTGGCCATCTTATCAAAGTCAGCTCCTCTGAAGTCCCATATTTTTGCCTTGGAATGGGATGATTTAATCCTAGTGGCCAAATTGAACCATACCATGTGATGGTCACTGGCCCCCTGGTGTCCTTCTACCTGGAGATCTGTGATCCTTTGCCCATTAGTCAGTACTAGATCCAGGATAGCCCCGTCTCTCATGGGTTGTTACACCAATTGTTTGAAGCCCTCCCACTGCAGGGAATCCACCATGTGTCTAGTTCTGGTGGATGTTCCTGCTGGTATTGACCAATATGTATCTGGCATGTTGAAGTCTCCGATTATCAGAACCTCCCTGTTAGCTATCATGTTTTGTAAATCTTCTAACAGTAATGTGACTATGTCCTCCCCCTGGTCTGAAGGCCTGTAGACAACCCCAGTTGTTATGGTTGTCCCATTTCCCATTTTCAGGGTGATCCACACTTCTTCTGGCTCCTTATGTGTATTCTGAATTTCTGTAGCTTTGATATTTTCATTGACGTAAAGGGCCACTCCACCCCCCCCCTTTTTTGCACCTCAGTCTCTTCTGAACAGTACATAGCTGGGTACTGAAGTCTCCCAAGTGTGGTTACTGGTGAACCATGTCTCGTTAATAGCTATTAAGTCCAGTTTAGCCTCTGTCATTGTTGCCTCCAGGTCTGGGATCTTTTTTCCCAGACTGCAGGCATTTGTATACATGATTTTCCATTGGACAGATTTTGGTGCATTAGTTGTTGGGCAAGGTCTGGCTTTTCCCCTGCACGTTGTATGGGGAGCCAGACCTTTTTCCTTACCTGGTGATGCAAATGAACTACAAACATGCTGAACTCCTGTTTGATCACTAGCTGAGGAGGAAGGGATGTTCTTCCCATTCGATGTATTGGGTGCTGCACCCCTCTCCACATTTGCTAGTTTAAATATTCTGCAAATACATCAAACTTCTGCCCCAATACACTGACTCCCTCCTTCATCAGATGCAGTCCATTGAATTTAAAGGACTTTCGCTCCCAAAACTGTTGCCAGTTACCTACAAATCTGTGTCCTTTTTCCTGGCACCAGCCCTTGAGCCACATGTCTAACTCCTCTGTCCCCTTTTCTGACCTTCCATCCATGTGTCCCCTCTCCCAGACCAGCAGGATCTCAGAGAACGAGATGCCTGATGAAATGGGTGACAGTTTGTCTCCTAGCCTGGTCAGGTGTTCCTTGGTCTCCACAACTGACCAGCTGGTGAGATTGTTAGTCACTATGAAGCACCAGGATGTTGAAGGTTTTCCCCACTTCATGCATGATTTTAACAATGCGATCAGTGTCTCCACGTTGATGCACCTGGGAGACATCTGACCATTACCCCCGGCTGGAGGTTGGTATGAACTCCCCGAATCATGGAGTCCCTTATGATCAGAATTGTTTTGGATTTTCTTTTTGCTTTTTTTTTGTTTTAGTCCCTGTTTTGGGTGAGTTTTGTAGCACTAGCTGCTGTGCAGTAGTGTCCTGCCCTGCAGTGTCCTCTGCCCCTTTGTTTTATTTCAGAGATAGAGGTAGATATCTGTTTGTAGTTTTTAAATGGTTTGTTGAGGTGATACGTTGGTGAGCATTGAGTGATGGGGCACCTGGTTTGCCCCTCCTAACCACCTGCCAACCTCTTGGACCAACTACCTTCTTTTTTTTTTAATTCAGTATATTTTATTCAGATGTTACTCATGGTACAGAAATAGATTCCAGCTAACAGTCTGGGTTACAGAAATATGAAGTGCGTCTGAGCTATAAGACTGTATGCAAGACATAGTATGCAAGTTTATAATCTACGTGGAAATAAAACAAGAAAGAAGAAAGAAAAAAGAAAAGAAAAATTCCAAAATCCCCAAACATAATATCTTAACTTCTTCCCTCTTCACTGGTACCAAATGCATCTAATAGTATTAATGCACTAAACTTTAACTAATGAGTGTGTCACATGGGGATCTAAGGATTCCTTGCTATTAAAAGAGCATCAAGAGAACCCCATTTATTCAAGTAAGACTGTAATCTATTGTGCATCATAGCTATGTGTTTTTCAAGTTGGAGAGCTAGAAGAATTTCTTTGTGTCATTCCAACACCGTAGGCAAAGAGGCATCCACCCAGTGTCTCATTATAACCAGTTTGGCTATACCAGTTATTAAGGCCATATAGGCTCACCTCTGTTTAATTGTTCCTGAGGGTAGATAGTTAAGCAAGCATGCCTCTGGCAAAAATAATGGTTCAAGTCCCAATAGGGGATCTAGAGAATTTTTGATGAATTGCCAGAATAACTGGACTTTATGACAAGTCTATAACATATGGTATAAATCCCCATTTGATCCAAGACATCTATGACACTGTGAAGAGTAAAGTTTCCCAATCTTATGAAGCTTAGCTGGGGTCAAAGTTAGGTTATACATAATATTATATTGAACTAGACAGAGACTGTCTTGTTTAACATATCTATATAGGTTCCTCCACATTTGTTGCCAAACTTCATTGGTCTCCTTGAGAGAGAGTTTATGAACCCAGTAGTAACAAATCCCTGTAGGCAAGACCAACTACCTTCTGTGGTTGAGGTGCTTCACTTGGCTGTTGGGGAAATGGCGGGCAGTTCTTGTAATATATTTTCTCCTGAATATGCGATTTGAGGCATGAAATCTCTGCCCATGCTGCCAGGAACTGAGCCCTTAGATCTCCGATGGTCCAGCATGTAGGACAGCATTCTAAATCCTGTATAACTGCCCTATTGAAAAGTGTCCCACTGTACCTGCAGTTAATAATATCCATTCCAGTTGAGTTGCTGAGTTTATAACCTGGTCCAAGTAATTAGAAAGAAAATGAATGCAAAATATTTTTATTTTATTTGTTTGTTTTTGTACAACTTTTTATAACAAGTTAAATTAATTGTTCCCCTGTAAAGTGAAGTCACTGTGTGGGTACCTCTCTGATCCTCCCCTTCCTGCTTTGCTACAGGAAATGTCACAGCTGTGCTACTTTATAAAAGGAGCATAGCATTGGGTGGCTGGGGATGGGGTTAGGTGGTTGGGCCCTTCTCCTGCCAAAAAAGAAGAACCATGGATGAAAGGAACAAGGAGGTAAGAGCAGAAACAATCAACCAACAACAAATGCAGTCACTATCCCTCAGTCTGTATCTTATATGTGCTCCTATAAATAGCCCTGAAAGCTTAGCCTAATGATAGATAAAACAGTCACAAAACCTGTAAGCACCACCTGTAACAATTGCACAGAAGATATACCCTGCAAAAAACACTTTGCTACACCTGTAAGCACAACCTACATAACACTTTAACAGAAGATATACCTTGCAAAAAACAAGTTGAATCAGAGAAGATTACAGCAGTAATCTGTAAGCATAAAACAGCAACAAACCTGTAGGCACATCCTGTAGTAATGCAACAGAAAGTATACCCTGCAACAGCAATTTGAATCAGAGAACAATAAAGCAGTAAAATGTAAGCAAAAAACAGTTACAAAACCTGCGAGCACAAAAGAAAATAGTAACACACAGTAAATCTGCTTAGCTAATAGAAGCCTTAATCTGCTTCCTTGCTCTGTCCTCATAAGCAAACATATAAGAAAAGAGCTCAGGTGAAGCTAAGTACCTTTGCCAACAAACCTAGTCTTCCACCTCATTCAGCTTAGCAACTGATGTACTTCCTTCAAAATTGTAAAACCAAAACTCTGATATTCCATCTTTCATTTTTTGTACAAGTACCTAATCTTTTAGTAAATCATTATTAAATATCCGCACATTATTTCTACTTCTGGTATGGTCATCCATCTTGAGATCAGCTGTTATAAGTGCATGTTCAGTATTCATATTAGCTTCTGAAAAAGTAGCCAATAAAGTTTGACATAAAAATAGAGGCCAGGATTTTCAAACTGAGCCTCGAATGGGTGCAACTGCCTGCACTTCGCAACTGAGTTGTGCCAGAGCATAACAGAGCTATATGAAAATTAGATATGTGATCATGCATCCCATCTGAATATAATAAAAGATGTGGGTTGTGCAAAGGGGGCCACAGAAGATGCACTGTTGCATCCCCGTATAGTCTGAATACCTGGAATGGGGATGCGCCGGGTGCAAATTCCAGATATTCAGACCGTGACATGCAAATGGGACCATTAGCCATGCAAAGCACAAATGGGGCAATTTGCATGTCATTATGGCCCCATTTGCATGTCTTGGGTAGGGATGTGCCCAGAAAAATGCACTGGGCACCCTGTAACCTTCATGTCCCAATGCATTCCACAATTTCCTAGTAGTTTAGTACCCCCCCGTCCATCCCTGATCATATAATAAATCATATCCCCTTTCTCTGGTAGTCTAGTGTCCCCCTCACCCATCCCTGATCAAATGTAATAAAAAGGACAACCATCCCTGATAGTCATGTGTCCCCCCGCTGATCCCTGATCATATAACACAATGAATCCCCCTTCCATGGTAGTCCATTGGTACCCCCCTTCCCAAAACTTGTCTGATTGATAATTTATGATCAAAACTCCCAGGTAGTCTAGTGGTACCCCCCTCCCAGTTCCAATCATGGCATAACAGCACTACAATATTTCCCTGGTAGTCCAGTGGACCCCCCACCTACTGAGGTACCCACACCCCACTCCACTCCCCCATCTCAGCAAGTCTGTTCTAGCCAGCGGGCAGCAAAACCTACCCTCACACCTCCACAGCTGCCCACCAACTGTGCTGTCACTTAATAACAGCTTACAGTAACCATTACAATGGGCTTGCGGTGAGTACTGTATGTCTTCATTCACAACTTTGTGTCATTTACAAAGTTGTGAATGAATGCTTACAGTACTCACTGCAAGCCCATTGATTGATGATGTCGACCAGTGGTGTTGACATGCTTACTGTAAGCTGTCATTCAGTGACAGCACAGTTGGCGAGCAGCCTTGGAGATGTGCGGATGGGTTTTGCTACCAGCTGGCTGGAATGGACATGCTGGAATGGTGGGAGCAGGGTGGGGTGTGGGTACCTCAGTGGGGGGGTCCACTGAACTACCAGGGAAATATCAGAATGCTGGTATGCCACAATCAGAGCTGGGGGGTACCACTAGACTACCAAAGATTTTTGAACATAAATTATCGATCAGATGGGTTTCGGGGAAGGGAGAGGTTACTAATAGACTACCATGGAAGGGGAATTATTGCATTATATGATCAGAGATGGGCAGGGGGGCCACAAAACTACCAGGGATGGCTGTCCTTTCTATTACATTTGATCGGGGATGGGTGGTGGGACACTAGTCTACCAGGGATATGGGAGTATTATCAGTTCCCGTCACGACTGGGACTGGGGTGGGTAGCCACCAAGAGGCTAGACTGCTGTGTTGTGCTGTGCAATACAGCAGCCCACCTGTGGATGGATACAACTTAGGCATGGTTTTTCCTTGCTTATCTTTGTGCGGCACATCTCTGAGATGTACAAGCAGCTGTGCCACATGTCTTGGCCGAATATGGAGATGTGCCATGTATGCAGGGGAATGCCCCCTCCAGATGCACTGCATACATTATCTTTGCACTGCAGCACATCCAGATTTGTGTGGCACATCAGCCCTTTTGAAAATGGCCCAGGGGCGTATTTTGGTAATGTGCCCTGTGCAACTCAGTTGCACAGGGCACATCTCCTTTGAAAATCCTGGCCATAGTCTATAAGAGAAAACCCCTGATTCATTCTATTGTGATATGTATACTCTTTACTTGATGGATATTTTAACTCCAAAGGACTATAAGGTCATTGAAATGAAGGAAATTAATAGTTTGGATTGAGATCTATTGCTTGACACCTTTAGTGTTTTATCAATTTCTGGGGTAATTATATTACTAAAGTCACTTTACAGAATGATATCAGATGCCTGAATTGTAACTAATCCTTGTGTAATTTCTGCTAAAAAAATTCTGAGTAATTAATAAATGGTGTGTGTATATGGATCCAACTGTATAAATTGTATTACTTACTTTAAATTTAACTAGCAGTATTCTTCCATTCTTGTCCAAGTAAGTATCCAATATATTACAGTTTGGGATTTATATCGTTATAATTGCTACCCCTGTACTTTTTCTTCTTCCTGGAGATGAGAATATATGTGCAATCCACTTCCTCTTTAATTTCAATATTTCAGCCTGATCTAAATGTGTCTCCTGTATGGCTTTGAATTTATTTAAATAATTGAAGAGCATACATCTCTTAAGTGGAGAGTGAATGCCATTCACATAAAAAAAAGAATATTCGTCTTGTTATCCATTGTATATGGCATATATATATTTTTCCCCAATCTAAACTTAGTTGATCATACCAAAAATAACCATCTTTATAACTTATAAGTAGATTTTTTAAAAGACAATTAAGTTGTTTTCTCTTCCGTCCCTCCAGCCTATAATTTGTTTGTAAATCTGAGGATCCCTGATGCATCTCACCAGTCTCCTCTGTTAATAAGCCCCATACGCCCCCCCCCATACTAAAACATATCCCACTTGGTTGTATCATATTTCAACCATAAGCATTTCAAAACCAAACATTCACACTGTTCTCTCTCTGTATTAAATATTAGGATGGATCCTTAAGTTATAGCATCTTATACCAATACTCATTTATTATTCCATATAAGTAAAGGAAAGAAGAAAAAGAGATGAGAAAACAAAAGGGGACTTCTCTTTAGATTATTTGATTAAATAATTCCTTGCTTAGTTTTCCATAAAGAAAGTTGTTTCAAACTTGGTATATACCAATGAATTTTTAGAACACATTTGGACATTTGGATCTTATTTCATTTTCCGCTTCATCTACTGAGTTGTAAATATAGCGGATCCCGTCAGTTACCACTTTAAGTTTTGCCTGGTAAATCATTAAGGCTTTCATTGTATTTGCCCACAGTTTATTCTACAAAAAGTCATATTTTTTATGTTCCATTAAAATGCCTTGGGGGAGGTAATTGTGTATTGCAATAGGATCCCCCATAACAGAAATCCTTTGTTTTTTGTAAACTGCAGTCAATAATTTTTCCTTGGCTTTTGAGCTCATAAATTTTACAACAACTGGGCTTGGTGGACCTTGATTAGTTGTTGTATGTTGGAATGTTCTATGTGTTCTGTCTATTTCCACATTTATTTCAGTGGGGTCGGTGTCCATGTAGGCTGCCTTTATCTGCTTAAACATATCTTTCAAAGGTTTCTTTGCATCCTATATTTCAGGAGTTCCTAAAATATTCAGCTTTTTTCTTCTAGCCCTTGTTTCACAATTGAGATTTTCTCTAAATTCTTTATTAATTTGTTCCATATTGGTCAGTTGTCTTTGAATAGGGATCTTTTCAATTTTCTAATTTTACAATTCTCTGCTGGCCCTGTATTAACTCATACCTGATTTCCTTGTTCTCCATTATTAAGTGGTTAACTGTAGTATACAAATTGCCCACTTTTTTCCTCCAAATGCTCCATTGTTGTTAACTTAATGTTTATTTCTGAAATCTGTTTTAGAATTAGTTTAGCCCAAAGGGGCATCTGTTGGTTAAGATTTTCTTCATTGTGTTCCTCTGAATGAGTTGAGGCTTCGTCGTATTGATCTTGGTCAGAAGATAATGTGGCTTGTTCATCTTCCTTATTTAGTAATGCAATTGTTTTGTTTGTTGTTGTAGTGGAGAGGAACCAGAGTTTCATACTAAAACTGGGAAACTCTTTGCTTTTTGAGAAGTGTCTTTGTCTGCTACGTCAGGATCATTCATAACAGATACCGGCTCATTTGAAGTTAATAACTGCACAGTAACCTGCCCTAATAGGCTATCCCACAACCTGATCATCCTTACAGACCCTTCAGGTAAATCTTCAATGTTTAAAGATATAGGCCAGAGGGCTACCATATTACCCATTGTTTCCACAATATTAGGTATTTAAGCTGTCCATTCTCATTTATATTTTTTCCTGCCAGTTTACACTTCAACATTTTACCAAGGCCCATTGCCTCACGGTCTTCCTCCTGTGTAGAAACATTGGATTTACTAAAAGAATTAGTAGGCTGTTCCATTAACTCTGGATTCTCATTAATCTGGGAGTGGCTCCATTCTGCCATTTCAGGTACATTTTTAAAAATATATTGTTCAGTACCTGAGATTTTAGAGGTTGTTTCCATACTTCCTGAGGCTGCTAACTGCTGTGTTTTCTTTGTCAGTGTAACAAAACCATGAAAGTGATCTGCTGAAAGGGTATTGTTTGCAGCCGGTATAGGTAACTATTTTTTGTTAATTTCATCCATCTATGAAGCCGTTGTCATTTGCTCCTCATCAGTGTTCCTGATCTCTGAGATGGGAATTTCAGCATTCTCAGGCAAGTTGAGTAATTCCTTTCCTTTGGAAGGTGTCTGGCTAGTTTTTTTCTTCAGTAGTTCTTTCTTCACAAATATATAGTAGGAGCTGGTGGAAACTTGTGCAGAATTTAACTTGTGCTTGGAGAGTCCCATGGTGGATGAAGCTCGATTCCTCCGTCACTGCATACCATTCCAACCGGAGGTATTTCTTTAGTTGGTAAATGGGCAGCTCTAATCTATATCTGGCAGACTGAAGTCTCCCACCAGCAGCAACTCCCCTTTTTCTGCCATTTTGCCAGTGGCTTGCACTAGTGCCCTATCTAAATTCCCTCCCTGGGTTTGAGGACTGTACATCAGGCCAGTGTGAAAATTGTCTCCGTTTCCCATCTCCAGGGTGACCACATTACTCGAACCACTTAATTTCCACCATGTATTCCCTGTGTCTCCATCGCTTTGACAAACAAATGGTGTAGTTGCCGTAATAGTCCTTTTAAGGACAGATCCAGAAACAAATGATTTGATACCTTTTATTGGACCAACATAGATATTATACAAAAAAGAACAAAGTGCTCTATCTTTCAGACCAACCAGGTCCTTTTTCACAAGCTTTATGGCAGTTAATTAGAAAATCCCATGCTATTAACACCAGGATAATGTTAAAAAAAACAGAAATAATGTTCATTAGTTTAACACATTAAATAACAGCCATAAAGCTTCTGAAGAAGGACCTGGTTGGTCCGAAAGCTAAAACACTTTCTTCTTTTTTGTGTAACAGCTATGTTGGTCCAATAAAAGGTGTCAAATCATTTGTTTCTGGATCTGTTCCATTGCTTTGATAAATTGGTTAGTGCCTTGTTAACTGTACTTTCCAATATGGCACATTTAGTGAGGCCCCGCTTTTAGGGAGCTAAGCACAGTTTGTGAGGTGTTAACCTGTTTAGTGAGTACAAACAGGCTTCTCATATCCCAACATAGGTGTTCTTCTGAATTGTTACACAACCTCATTTAGTACATACTGTACGTGTCATGCTGACCAATTGTGTGCCACCATGTAAATTTGATTTTTGTGATTATGGCGTGCCCCCAGGTGATATGCATGAATCATGATCGAGCAACTGATTTTCTGTTTTCATATGGTAGTTAGTCTGCACATATTATTAGATATTCATTGCTGTTATTATTATGTACCATTTTTTGTTACCCAGATTTTGCCCTTTTGTTCCCCATGTCCTCTGCCCTAGTGATCAGGGTCACTATGGCTGCATAGTTTCTGTGGCTGGAAAGGTGGGTGAACAGTTGCCTTCATAGCAGGTACCAACTCAGCCAGCTGAGGATGAATGAATGCTAAGTGGTCCCTGCTCTCCTTTCCTGGGAGCTGTGCACCTCAACTCTACAACATGCCAAACCCAAGTCTGGCCCCAGAATGGTATTTTGAGACTCCTGTATAAACTCTGGTCACCCATGTATCAAAGCAAACAAGGGATGGCTGATGCAGAAGAAGCATGGCTGCACTCTGCTGAACAAACTGCCACAAAGCAGAAGAAGCTGAGAGCATAAAAAACAAGGATGTGAGTACAATGTAATTGCTGCAAAAGGGTTTATTACTGGATGCAAAAGATAGCACTGAACCCTGGCAGTTCTAACCTCTGCAAGCTATTCTTCCCTCCTGAAGGAGGACCTGCAGAGGTTAAAAGGGCCAGGGTTCAGTGCTGTCATTTGCATCCACTAATAAACCCTTTTGCAGGAATTACTTTGTACTTACAATCTTGTTTTTTGTGCACTCACTTTCTTTTGGTTTTTCACCCAGGTGTCAGTATGATGTGCTGCTTCTACCTGGGGTTTGCAAGAGCCAAACATAATGTCCCAAATACCACAAATATTAGCCTTCCCAAATTCTGGGCCATTCATATTTGGGAAGTACAGGTACTAGTTTAAAAAAAACCCCATCTGTGCTTATTTTTAAATGCCCCATCCTCCTCACCCTGCCCAAACGCAATAAATATAGTTAATGCCACCCCAAATACTGTCTCCACCCTGATCCCACCCACCTCCCTCCAGCTCCTGCAATATTTCTATTGGTGGAGGACATGCAAAACATACTTGCCTGCATGGTCAGCCACCATCTTCCTTTAGTGATAGCCCCTATTCCCCCACCCTCACAACACCCGTATCCCTCTTTCCTCCCCCAGCACCCAATTTAGCATGAATATACAACCAGCAGAACCCTCCACCTTCCACAGCCAGCTGCTCCTTATAATAAATTATGTTTGCACTTGCACTGGTAATGCATCACCTGGAATATTGTGCTCAGTTCTGGAGTCCACACCTAAGAAATGACTGGAACAGGCTGGAGATAGAACAATGCAGGGTGACCAAGATGATTCAAGGCCATCTGAGCAGATCCTATGAAGACTGTCTCAAGACAATGAACATGTACTCACTGGAGACTAGACAAGTGAGATGGATATGACAGAGCCTTCAAGTTCCTTAATGGAATAAACAAAGTGACTGTGGGGACCGGTTTAGCATGTTTACAGAGTCAAGAACCTGATGTCATGAGTGGAAACTGATGGAGAGAAAGATTAATAGGGATATGAGGAAGTTCTAATTTATGGAAAAATGGTGGAACCATGGAATAGTCTGCCAGCAAAGGTGGTGGGTGCCAAGATCATAAATTGTTTCAAGCATGGCTGGGATAGAGTGAAGAAGGGTTCAATGGTTGCTCAGGTCAGTAACAGTAGGGAGGGGAGCAGGGAGGTGGATTGGTATGGACAATAGGCCCTAGCACAGATAAGGGACTCCGGGCAGACTAAATAGACCTTTGGTCCTTTTCCATCATCATTGTCTATTGTTTCTATCACTAGCATTCATCTTGTCAAGGGACAGGGCAGTCTGGAGGATTTACAAACTAAAGGATGGGAGGCAGCTAGTGCAGATGGTGTCTTGCCTAATCGAAGAGTCACAAAGGAATAATCACACTTGGCATTCACACATCAGCACAATTTATTGCAAGCAAAAGATAATTACACTTCATTTAGCAGCAATGTCACTATCAGCATTAATGATTACACTTTAGCATTCATTCATTAGCAATATTACTATCTGCATTAATATATACTTCAATTAAGCAAAACATGATACATCACCGATTCTATGCTACATCCAAGCCTTTTCCCAGTAGCTGGGAGCCCCTTGTCAGCCTGGCTAGGAGTCTTGAACCGGAGAAAGTTCCACAGCGATCGTCCACCCTGCAGATGAGGCTTCCAACCAGGCATTGAGAAAGCTACATTTATATCTTATTCTATGCTAAAATAATCGTGCAGCCTTCATAGTGTTGTTTTGCCACATTCTAGAAGCTGGCCGGGCTCCCAGGATGCTGCAATTTCACACCATAAGGACTGCTCAGAATTCCCTACACCTGCTAGATCACTGTGCTCCAAACACTGGCCGGGTGCCTAGAACACTATGAGCTAAGCAGAAGTTTAAACAAAACTACAAAAACAGGTTGCCTGATAATATGCGACCTTCAAGTCAGCAAAATACACTGTCTGAAGCAAAACATAATAATGAGGCTATCTAAAGAGCAAAACACCAATTAAATGAAGCAGCATGTAAAATGGAGTCACACAATACAAAATGGAGTATAAAATGACATACATTACATGAAAAAGCATACAAAATGGAGTGACAATAATCAACATATTATACTATCACTACAGATGGTCACCAGAGGCAGGACTTAAATGCATGAGTTTACCAAGAAGTGGACAGGTGAGGTGGATAGCACAACACCAAGGTAGGGAAAAGAAACATAAAGGGGGGAGTCACGTGATGCAGTACGCGTAGCGGCTGTGCTTTCCACGAGCTCCGCTACCCGAACCCGAATTTTGTTTTACCGACCCATTTACCGGCCATTTTTTGGGTGCTCCAAGTGGGTATAGTGGTCGTGAGCTGTCGGCAAGTAGTCTGATTTGGCGCATGGAGGAAGAAATGAAGAAAGTGCCGCCTAGACATACCCCTCCGACTACCCCCAAGAAGGCCACAAAAAAATCCAAGGTCTCGGCTCTGCAGTCGCAACAGGGCATAGGAGAGGAGGCGGGGGCAGAGGAGCCGCTAACGTTGGTGAAGTTTTGGCAGAATTCGCCATTTAGAGCTACTTTAGGCGACATGGCCTGCAGATTAAGTCCCTCTCCCTAGCGATGGAGGATTTCAGTCGGAAGATATCCGATAATTTTGTTAGAATCAAATCATTGGAGACCACCAGAGAGCAGATGGAGGCCACTATAAATGCTTTGCAACTGAAAATCAGCAGGATGGACTCTAAGCTGGAGGACTTGGAAGGGAGAAGCCGTCGCAATAATGTGGTGATAATTGGCTTGCCCGAGAAGGTCGAAGGTTCGGATCCAGTCAAGTTTATACAGAAATTAATCATGAAGGTGGTGGGGCCCTCGCCTTTTGGCGCTTCATATATAATTGAGTGAGCACATAGAGCCTTACGCCCGCTGCCACCTCCGGGGGGGCCCCCGAGACCATTCATTTTTCGCTTTCTGAATTATCAAGAGCGTCATTTGTTTGTGTCCAAGGTCAAAGATAACAAAGAATTATATTGGGAGGGGGCAAAGCTGAGAGTGGTGCAAGATCTTCCATTTACAGTAAGGCAAAGAAGGGCTGCATTCCATATGGTGGTCAAAAAGCTGATCGCGGCTGAGGTGAAATTCGGCATACCCTGCAAGGCTCCAGGTGAAAATTCAAGAGGAGTGGAAAACATTTGAATCATCGGAATCAGCGAAAGAAGCTTTGCAGAAGGCCCTACCTGCTCTATTTAAGGACCCATGAACATGTGCACCATTATGGTGTTTCTAGCATTTTCAAGGGGGCTACAAGTGCTCTGGGACTGATTAGGTTGTTTGATAGCTCAAAAACCTAGGATGTTTTGATGAACCTGGACTCTTATGGGACTGCAGTCTTAAGTCACCATTTTGGAAGGGTCTGCTGTTCATGCGGCCTAGTCCTGTTCCGTGCTGGGGCCTTACGGCTTGATGATATGTCTAACCGCTGCTGTTTTATTATATTAGGGGCTGTGAGCCCCGTTAGTGGCCTAGTTGGCACAGGCTTAGTATGCATAAAATGACTGTCGTATGTCTTTTTTCTTCCTTAATACAATGTTGTGCAGGATCACTTTCAAAAGGAGAGTGGCTGTATTAGGGTACCAAACTGGTAGCCGTTTATATGGATATATTTCAATGGGATGGGGGTCGTATTCTGGTTATAATGGTTAAGTGTTCAGGGGGCGGGATGTGATCGGAGGATGAGCCGAGTGTCCTGGGATCAAGGACCAAGTAGTGTATGCATGTGGAGGGGGAGGGGGGTATTTGGGGTTATTGGGTTTTGGGAGATTTTCATTTGGGATACGGGTTCAGGGGGGGCAATGGGGGCTTTCTCTTTTAGAGGCACTGCGCATTTAGGAGCTTGGCTTGCTGTTTTTGGCTCCTTATTATATAGTTGGCTAGTAAGAGTCTATAACTGTGTTGTAATATTGAGGCTGATATGGGTACTTTGATATGTACTAAGTTTCTCACTTGGAATGTTAAAGGAGCTCGACTTAGTGACAAGCAATATAAAATTCTTAAGCACATAGATCTCACTGAGGCGGAAGTGGTGTTTCCTCAAGAAACACATTTGTTGATATCTGAGGCTAATGCTATGAGGAAATTGCAGATGGGTCAGGTCTTTGCTTCTCAGGGTAGTACACAGAGTAGGGAGTTATGTTGCTTCTGCATAGATCTTTGCCGTTTAGACCGTTACAGATCATTCAGGATAAGGAGGGGAGGTATGTCTTAGTTAGAGGAAAATTATCAAACATAGAAATGTTATGGGGATCCATTTATGGTCCCAACCTGGATACCCAGGATTTTTTTGTGAGCCTGCTCAAGGTCCTGTTGCCTTTTGCCCATCTTCCAGTGGTTCTGGGTGGTGATTTTAATCTGACCTTGGACCCTCTTCTGGATAGATCCAGTAAATCCCAGGTTTATTTAACCCCTGCAACTCGTGCATTGTCGGAGTTGCTAGACCAGCTTGGGTTGGTTGACATTTGGCGGGTTCTCCACCCGGATTCTAGGAATTTACTTTTACGTCACCTGTCCATAGGACTTCTTCTTGTCTGGATTATGTTTTCATTTCTAGGTCCCTTCTTAGTGGGGTCCTTAAGTCTGAAATTTTACCTGGGCCTATCTCTGATCATGCAGCCTTAATAGTGGCTATCTCAATGGCGTCTCTAGTGAGGAAGGGAAGCAGGTGGAAATTTAATAATCAAATACTTAGGGCGCCTAAGACGGTTAAATTTATTTCTGAGCAAATCGAAGAATTTACTCGGAATAACTTAAATAATGAGGTTAGTCCGGATATTTTCTGGACGGCCCTCAAGTCTTATCTAAGGGGAATCTTAATTAGTTTAACAGCGGGTAGAAAAAGGGAAAGGAATAGAATTATAAGAGAACTGCTGGTATGTATTAGGGTTTTGGAGGTGGATTGTGCCAACCAGTTTAGTAGGGATAAGGAAGAGGAGTTAATTAAGACCAGAGATGCCTATCTCAGGCTGCTTGGGGAACAATCGGAGTTGGCCTTGGTTAAGACAAAAGCTAATTATATCGATCAGGGTGAAAAGCCTGGGAAGTTGTTAGCGAGACATCTCTCCCAATTGGAATCTTCTAGACTGATTGAGGGAATCGTCTCTGCGGAAGATGGTTTGGTTAAAACATCTCCGGATGAAATTGCTCAACTCTTCTGTCAATATTTTGGGAACCTGTATAGGGAAATGACGACCCCACCCTTGGAATGCCATATAGCTAATTTTTTTGAGGGTCTCAATCTGCCTGTCCTCTCAGAGCGGGATGGTGGTGCTCTAGTGGAGGATATTACCTTGGCTGAGGTTGAATTGGCTATTAAGAGCTTGGCGTTAGATAAAACCCCGGGACTGGATGGTTTCTCGTCCAACTTTTATAGGGTATTTTCTGCCCTGTTAGCCCCACACCTTCTTAGATTGTTCCATCATATATGTGCCGGTAACGAGGTGGAGAAAGTGTTCTATGAGGCCTTCATTGTTTTACTCCCTAAACCTAACAGGCCAATTACCGACCCATCTAGCTATAGACCCATATCATTGTTGAACTGTGATTTAAAGATTTTAGCCAAGTTATTGGCGGACCGCATTAATAAAGTGCTGCCCAAGCTTATAGGGAGTGTGCAGGTAGGTTTTATGAAGGGCAGGTCATCGATTGACCATTTCAGAACTCTGTCTCATGTCTTCTCGGCCTCCGAGGAGGCCATCCATCCAATGGCGTTGGTCTCCTTGGACGCCGAGAAGGCCTTCGACAGGGTCTATTGGGAGTTTCTATTTGAAACTATGCATAGGTTCGGGTTCCTGAGAAATTTTTAGGATGGCTGAGAGCCCTATATTCTAATCCGTCTGCTAGGATTAGTTGTAACTGAGTTATCTCCAACCCCTTTCCGTTATGTGTGGGCACAAGGCAGGGTTGCCCGCTGTCTCCCCTGTTATTTAATTTGTATTTAGAGCCTCTGATAAGGAAGATACTTCATGAGAAAGAGATAGAACCTATTGAGATAATGGGATTTCCCATTAAGGTCACTGCCTACGCGGATGACCTTCTGATTTATGTGTCGAGGCCTGGTAAGTCTATTCCCATATTATTTGATTTACTTAAGCGATTTGGCCAAATTTCCAATTATAAGATTAATCCAGACAAAACGGTGGTCTACCCTCTCAATTCCAGGCTGTTTAAGAGAGAAATAACGGACCTTGGGCTTAAATGGAGTCCGGACTCCCTTAAATACCTGGGTTTAGTTTTAACTCGTGAGGCGGGGTGTCTCTGACAGTTGAACCTGGATTCTCTTATCAATACCATTAAGCTTGATCTCAAAAGATGGGATCAATATCCTTTGTCCCTTTGGGGTAGAATTAGTGTAGTGAAAATGAACATCTTTCCTAGGCTTTTTTACCCGATTAGTTGGTTGGATATTTTCCTCTCGCTATCTTGGTTCAAGAACCTTCACACCATAATTGCAGATTTTATATGGAAGCATAACAAGTCCAGAATGGCTTACCATAAATTGGCTGCTCCCAAACAGCTTGGGGGGGGTTAAGGCTACCCCATTTTGGTCTATATTGGTGGGCGGCACAACTGAGTAAGTATAGTAGATGGGCTTATTTTGATGTTATGCCCAGTCTGGAATATGCCCCGTTATGGTTGGAGCTGGAAAAAGCTCTAATTACTAAATTTGGGATTAATCCTAGGGCTCTTTTTTGATATCTCCTAAAGCTCTGCCATTGGCTCTGAAAAGGTCTCCTATTGGGGTGGCAGTTAGGTCCCATTTTCAGCTATGTAGATTTCTTAAATATAATCATTTGGGGGATAGGGAACAGCCGGTGTGAGGGAATCCACGTTTCTTGATTGGTAATAAAGTAATTAAACCTGGATGGTCGGAGAAGTTAAGGGATTGTTCCCTGGGGGACTTTTTTTTGATGCTAATGGTGGCATAATTCCAGCTCGGACTCTAATCGAGAAGTTTAACTTGAATAACAAGGACATTTTCAAAGTGTTGCAGCTTAGGCACATTCTACTACAACAAGTGGGTAAGGACAGGGAGCAAATGCCCTCTATTGGATTTTTGGAAATGGTACGTCCACTGGTTGGGGTGCCGCAAGTTGTATCCAAGATGTACGCGGTACTGTTTCACTGGGCTTACTCTGTGAATTTTGCACCGTGTGCTTACTGGAATGAAATGTTTCCAGAATATATACTAGATTGGACGGGTATCTGGACAGCATGTCATAAGTATTTGAAGCATGACCAACTAAGGCTTTTGCAATTTAAGGTTATACATAATATGTATTATTTGCCTCAGAAATTGCAGGGTCTGGGACTATTAGAGGATTCAAAATGTTATAGATGTGGAGCGGGTTCAGGTGACCTGTTGCATATTTTCTGGAACTGCCCCTCGGTAGCTCCTTTATGGAATGAGATTCAGAATAAGCTGAATCCGCTTCTAGGTCTGGAGGAGGTGTTTAGGCCCGAAATTTGTGTACTGGGTGAAATGTCCACTGTTACTGTCAAGAAAAGGAGATTTTATATTTCTTTGATTGCTGTCTCGGTTAAAGCTTGTGCTTAGGCATTGGAAGGACAAGTTTTGTCCCTCTTATAACAGTGCTCATGAGCTCCTGGCTTTCTTAAGGTTAGAAAGAATGATTGCCATTATTCACAATAATCTATGTTATTTTGAAAAGATTTGGGGGCTGTTTGAAATTTGTTATTCTAAATAGTTCCTAATTTCACAGTGGTTATACTTAATCCACTGCGTGTGCCTTGGGTGGGGAGGGGGGTTGGAGGGAGCTGGGGGACTGTGTTGTTTTGGGGGGGAGGAGGGAGTAGTGAGGTTGGGTTATTGGTAGGTGTATTAAGGAGCATTAGGTAGGGGGGTAAAGGCAGAGTAAATTCCAATTGTTTGTGTTGGGGCATTTATTAATGGCTGTGTATATCTATTGTGGAAGTCCTGGTTTTACCTGCTCTGCTGTAAACTAATAAAGTTTAAATGAAAAAAAAAAGAAACATAAAGGGACAATAATATCAACTTGAACATACGTCATAAAAGAATTACACTGACCAAATTTAACTAGTCTGAAAGCCTGATTTACTTGTGATTAAAGAAATTAAAGGCACTAAGAGATGAAAAGAATTGGTTACTGGGTGTGAACCTATTATCAGGGTCATCCTTTATAATGACATTCCATGATCAGTTACACAATTATACAAATAGTAAAAGTATACAAGAAAACCACTTCCAAGTTTGATCACATATAAAGAAAACCCAATCTGAAAACACTGCTTTGAAGATATAGTATACTGTTGTATCTAAAGTATTTTTTCTTTTCACTTTATCCAATTAGAAGATTGCCTACCTGAAAATGCTTGGTGTGATATGTGGGACAGTACTCTACCTGTAGACTGACATACCTAATTCTGTGTCTCCTCATACATCAGCTCTCATACCTCACTACCTGTGACATCACCATTACGCAAGAAGAGCCAATCACCCTCTGCTATATCAGTCAGTTGTGATGTCACAATAAGTGAGATCACAATTATGATTAAGTATGAAGACTAGAAAAAGCATTTATTTTTATGCAGGATAAATACATGTCATAAGGGTAAAATACCCTGTTTGCAAGACAGTCCTGTTTAGGTGTTCTCCAGTGCGTAAAAAATAGTTACTACATGAACACACAAATCAATCTACACAATGTAATACTACACAAACTACAAATGTATAGACAAACTACACACAATATACTAGCATCTACACACCAAAGAAAAAGTAGATTCTAACATGGAATTAAACATGCTACATGAAGTGGTGGTACACATTGAATGCAGTAACTTATTCCAAAGAACAGAAGCCTGATATCTCAGTGTTTTAGTCCTAAACTTAGTCTTACACAAGATGACTGGTGTCTTATTTTCTTGAACTATCCTGGTTAATACTCAAGTTGATGGTTCACTCTTTCCCAGAGCTGTTACTGAAATATAATATGAGGGAGAATTTATAAAAGACTTGTGGAGTAACTTTAACCAGGTCATATTATTTCTTGAGTCCAAGGTGTAGCACCCTAATGTGTTTAACATGTTATGATGATACATATGAAAACTACATCGTAGAATAAATCTAGCTAGTCTACACTGAACTTTATCTAACTTTAATAGCATCTGTTTATTCGCTGTCCTATAAATATTATTTCCATATTCCACAGCCGGTAAAACCATTTGCTCCACCAAAGTCTTTCTAGTTTTTAAGTCCAAGCACCTGGAAATATGCCTAAGTGTTCCTAACTTCCAATTTATATTTTTAAGTGTATTTGTAATGTGTTGGGGAAAATTTAACTCTGCATCGTAAGTTATTTCTAAGTAATGATATTCTGTCAATAGTTCTAGTTTTATTTTGTTCATAGTATAAATAGTCAACTCAAAGTTTTTGTTTGCTCCAAAATAGAGTACTTTTGTTGTTTTTAAATATTTATTTAAAGTTTTGACCTGGTGAACCACTCCCCAATGCCATTACAATCCCTCTGTAGCTTATCCTGAAATTCATACCTTCCTACCCATGTAGTAATCAGTGCCGTATCAATGACATATAATCTTATTTGGGAATGCTGTACTTCCAGTGGGAGATCATTTATAAACATCAGGAACAGCACTGGTCCCAAGATTGATCCCTGTGGGACCCCTCAATTTACCCCTCTACTCGAGGATAGGATTTGGGACACAGATACCCTCTGGGACCTATCTGTCAAGTATGACTTAACCTTGCCCCAGGGGCTATCCATTATTTCCAACATCCTTATCCTTTTTAGCAGCAGGGAGCAGTTCACTAGGTCAAAAGCCGTCAAAAGATCTACAAACAGAACAGTAGTATCTAATTCTGCATCCAATGCTGTAAACACCAGATCATTAAATTCTATTAAAGCAGTGTTAGTAGAGTGTCTTCTCCTAAAACCCAACTGAAAGGGTGTCAATAAATTATGATTTTCTAAATGTTCCATTATCTGAATGTGTACATGCCTCTCTAAACACTTTGATAAAATTGACAACAGGGCAATTGGGCAGCAACTCCCTGGGTCATTTTGTCCTCCCCTTTATACATAGGAATAACCTTGCTTTGCTTCCATTCTGAGGGAAAAAAACCTGAACATAAACTCCAATTAAATATGTATGCTATCGTAGGTACAATATAGTCAGCTGCCACTTACAAAAACCTTCCCGCAAGCCCATCTGGTCCTGGTGATTTATTTAATTTAATATTTTTTAGGCCCTTCTTAATTTCAGATATATTCAAGTTTCTGAAGCTAAATGGTGGTACAGATCCACAATGTAGTGATTCCCCCTCCCTCTCATTGCTCACTCTGTCATGTCATTAATGTCTAAACCCGGTAAGCCTATAAAATAGTTCTTTAAAATATTAGAGATACCGTAAGGGTCCTCAATTTGCTTGCCCTCATGAGCCATTTGCTTGATCTGTTACTGTTCTTTTTTACCTGGACTAATTAAGCTATTCATTGTTTTCCAAAAGTGTTTGCTATTTTTATTTCCCTCCTCTTTATTTTTAAAATAACTGGATTTTGCCTTCTTAATCAAGCCCTTACAAACATTTCTTTTCCTTTTAAAATTTTCCCAATCATTATTCAATTTTGTTTTTCTAGCTAGTTTCCACAACCTATTTTTAATCCTGATTTCTTTAAGCAGTTTCTCAGTAACCCAAGGTGTTGTAGGTTCTCGATTCGGTACTTCATGAATCGGTGCATGTATATTACTAATTGAATAAAAGGTGTCTGTAAAGTACAGAACTGTCATGTCAGTGTTGGGAATCAAGTGACATATTTCCCAACATTCTTTTTGCATATCCAATTTAAACTTTTCTGCTGAAAAATGTCTTACATTTCTGACCCACCTCATGTTAGGCCTAGAGTGTCCCTTTTGTTCATATAATACTTTTGCCCAAATCAAATTATGATCTCCTAAGATTGGTGACATAGTTCCTTCACTTTGCACAAAAGTCTGAGAGGAAGCAAACAGATCCAAGGTTGCCCCCTCAGGCATTGTACTTGTGAAATGGGTAGATGTTTTAATATATTGTTTAACACCCAAAGGTATTACCAATACTTTTAGCTTTTCTCCCTCTTGATTTATACTAGTCACAATTAAAATCCCTCATTAGAATTACAGGGTTGTCCCCTAAATTATCATAGACATTATTTAGCACATGCTCAGTCCTATCCATCTTCATACTGGGTGGAGAATAAATAATGACTATAGCCATTTTTAAATTATGCATGTAAACCACTAAATATTATTTACTATATAAACTACATTTAGTTAGAATTTCAACTGACCCAAGTGAATGCTTTAAGTACAGGGCCACCCCCCTCCCTTACTTTCCCTGTCTGACCTAACTAATTGGAAACCTAATACTAAAATTTCACTACCCTGCATCCTATAAGATAGCCAGGTTTCAGAAAACCCCATGATATCAGGACTCTGCTCCTGTGCCATTGATGTTAGCAGATCTGTTGGAACCAGATTCCTGACATTATCATGAACACTTTTTAAACTATTATTTATATCTTCTGCAGGCCCTGGTTTCAATTCTATGTCTCCATCTAAAATTAATAATACCACGTATAATGAATACTCTCCCTTGAGTTTATTTTGTATTCGATATGTACTCAGTATTCCTATGTATCCAGCTCTGCAGAACTTTTTCCAATTATTGGAGAAAACATTCCTTCTTGATAAACTACTCCCCACACAAAGTTCTTGGGAAAGACCCAATTTACTTGGAGGCCAAAAGAAACCCAATGTCCCTGAGGGCTCCAAACTAAGTAGTGCAGAGCCAGAAAGGCCACAAAGTACAACAGATACCACCAACCTCAGTAGATACATCTTATCCAGTTAATCTATAATATTACTGAAACGTAATTGCTACTAATAAGAAAATAAATACTAGAATAACACCAAATATGAAACAATCTACAATATTAGATCTTATAGTTCTAAAATCTATTAAAACACAACTTAGGATACAAAATTGCTCACCCAATCCCAACTATATTACCTTACTTTGGTTATTTTGTACCCTTACCTTTGTAATTATCTGTACCCCAAATTATTTAACTTTCTCTATTATTTTGGTAAACTATTGAACGTTCCTCATAAATAATTTTTCAGGTTTTAAGCCTTCTAAATCTATTTCAAAAAAATTCGCCGTTGGCATATACTTCACCCTGCACAAGCAAACCAAATTCCCAAGTGTTTTTTCTTGTTGGAGTCACTCAATAACACTCATGCTAGCAAGCAGCATATGATTTTAAATAGCACAACCCTGCCTCTTTTGGTGACCTCAGAAGCCGACTCCCCCAAGCCCCCAGCTCACTGAGTAAGTCAATGAAAGTTACACTTTAAAATTACAAAAGTACCGGACACAGTCTCTCACACAGGCCTTTGTTCCTTCAGTCAGATGATTTGCAGGTCAATGTTTCAAGCCTGGTTACAGCAGAGAAATCAGCACCGGAGGATGTAATGATTTGCAGTAAGATGAAACAGCATTTACCGAATAGCGAGTGGCATGGGGTTTTAAACAGCACAACCCCACCCCTTTTTGTGACCTCAGCAGCCAACTCCCCCATGCCCCCTGCTCACTGAGTAAGTCAATGAAAATCACAGTTGTTTTAAAATTACAAAAGTACTGGACACAGTCTCTCACACTGGCCTTTTTTCCTTCATTCAGATGACATGCAGCTCAATGTTTCAGGCAGGTTACAACAAGGAAATCAGCACCGGGGGATGTAATGAGTTGCAGTAAGTTGAAACAACTCTTCACATCCCACCAAATACTACCATATCTGGTAGAAAACCTACTAGTTAGCAAATGAAAAAGGAAAATTCTTCTGAAATAAAAAATAAAAACTGTCTTAAAATACTACAACTTTCTGCCTTTTGTTTGCCACTACTAGCATACTATAGGTAGGTAAGTAATAGAATTGAGTAGGCAATGGATTCCAAGAGAAAGCTGCCATGTGAAAAAGTCACTTGACCAAACAATAAACTTGTTTTTGGTACAGTGAACACCCCTACTGGAAACAAACCTCAAACAATATTGAGTTTCTGAGAAGACTAATTGTTCTAATAAATGTCTAGATGCTTTAGCATTTTTACATTTAAACAAGAAATCAAATTATGTGTGTTCTCCTCTACTGCTGAGGGAAGTCCAATTTAAGTTTTTACATAATGCACAATAGTAGATCTCTCTAGGAGGGGCAGTGAAACATGATGCTAACCAAGCAACCCTGTAGTAGACTTTATCAGGCTTTAGCAAGTCAGTTTGGTTTGCAAAAATGATTAATCAGGCAACTGTAATACAATGAGAGGAACATGGATAAAACCACAATTTTTTTTGTCTGGTTTCTGCAGCCTGACAATGCCTATGCCAGCTTTGAGCTCACAGTTTTTATTAAGACATCTTAGTGCACAATTTGCTTGTATGAAGGCTAAATCTGAACTCATGATCTACCCACATTCCTAAGTGTGTGTGTGTATATGTGTGTGTGTGTTTGTGTGTGTGTGTGTGTGTGTGTGTGTGTGTGTGTGTGTGTGTGTGTGTGTGTATGATCTCTGATGAAGCTTGGCAGGTACAGTAGCTTATCGAAACATAAGAGTTTTTACTACCAGCCTGCTTACCAGAGTGGTATGTGAGCCACTGAGTTTTTGCACTTGCACTTTGTTTGGAATAAAGTCTATTAAACTGGTCCTTGGTCTGGGTGCTGACCGTCTCTGCTCACTGATTTTCATTGTTGCACCAGACCTGTCTCACTGTGGCTACCCACCTCTCCTACTGTTTATAATTTCACAATTCAAACTGTTCACAAAGACCAGCTGACTATAGTCATGTAAGAAAACTAGGATAGTGTTATGTTTGTAGCTTTGAAACAATGTTATAAATCTAATGCCCTCAATATGCAGTTGTGCCCCTATATTTAGGGTTATGAAGGCACTTCTATGTTAAACTCGAAATTTTGCTTGTAAATAACTTTGGACCCATTTGACAGATTTGCATGAAATTTGGTATGCATGGTAGGGCATAGTAGATCTCTTGATTTGCCAAATTTTGTATCAGTCAGATATATGGTTTTTGTGCACCAAAATGCTGAAAAGTGCACTTTTCACTAGTTTTGTGGGCAGTTTGCTTTATTTTGTCCATGGGGCTGCACAGCCATTGTGTAGTATACTGGTCTGTAACTTGGCATGTAGAAAGATCCTGAGTCAAGGAACATGCCACTTTTTGTTTGGTGAAAAAACATTAATCCATTCAAAAGTTAGTAAACATTTTGGCTCCCATTATAAGTTTATGGAAAAATTTATATGGTTATCTTGCGAAAGAAGAATGGGGTTTTGGCCATCTGATCACTCCTGATGATCAAATAATTTGCATGCTTGTGACACAAGGAATTTCTTGATTATGATGGCCGCCATCTTGTTTTCAGTTTGCGGTCAGAAAAAAACAAATATCTCAGCCCAGGGGTGACTTCTGAAGTAAAACTATGATGGGTTTTGCTCAGGGGTCTTCCCTCTATCGAGCCATGGCTGTAGTTTCTTGTAGTTATGTCAAAAAAATAGAATTTTAAATTTTTAAATTCTTTGATCGTGCCTTATTAACGATTTTTGATTGCAAGCCTGCAAGTTTGTTGATCGCAAGATTGCGAGTGAGGGATGAGATGGCCAGATTTAAAAATAAAATATCTCAGCCCAGAGGTGACTTCTGCACTCAGACTAGGATGGGTTTTGCTCAAGGGGCTTCATTCTATCGAGGCATGCCAGTGGTTTAATATACCTCTTTGAAAAAATTGAGTTTTAACATTTTTTATTCTTTGATCTTGAGCCTGCAAATTCTTTGGTCGTGAACCTTCAAATTCTTTGATTGTGATTTTCGTTTGCAAGGGCACTTCTAGATGGCCAGATTTTTTGGTTGGAAAAAATTAAATATCTCACCCAGGGGTGACTTATGCACTCTAACTAGGATGGGTTTTGCTCAGGGGGCTTCATTGTATCGAGTCATGCCTGTGGTTTAATATACGTCTATGAAAAAATTGAGTTTTAATGTTTTGTAATTCTTTGATTGCTAGCCTGCAAATTCTTTGGTCATTAACCTGCAAGTTCTTTGATCATGAGATTCTTTGATCATGGTCTTTGTTCGCAACAGTGGGAGTAGATTGCCAGATTTTGAGGGACCAGATAGTCCAATTAATTTTTAAAGGTGTTAAAACTTTAAAATGAAATATCTTGGAAATGGTTTGGTGTTTTAACTTGAAATTTGGAGGGTGTTGAGGGGATGTCCTGTATATATGATTTGTGGTGTTTAGGTGTCAGAAAATTAATCTGCTGTGGAAATATTGCATGACACACTTTACGTTTTGCAGATAGCATTTTCCATTGTGGTAGTGGCTTAACATTTATCGGCCAGCTAGCCTTACTGCCATGGGGATAATTTTCACTGGCTAGGTGTCTATAATGTTAACAGGTACAGAATTATGCCACTCAGATGAATGACAATTTGTTTTGTTTCAAGCTTGTGGGAGTGTGGGGCACAAAGGGCCCCATGTTCCCACCAATTCGTACTTCTACCAATACATCTGATATTCAGTACTTCTACTGTTATGTTAGGCAGACATTTGCAAGTTGGTGGGAGCACGGGGCCCTTTGGGCCCTACACTCCCATCAATTTGTGCAACTTTGTAGTTTTCTATGCTTTCTCAAAAAATAAGGACATTCTTTGCAAAACACTGTGTTCATGCATCATTTAGGGTTAAAGAAGAAAAAGTCAGAAATTAGACCTTTAGGGTTGCCACCTACCCCCCTCATGTGCCCCCCATTCTTCCCAGACTGACAGACACTGGGGTGTGTCATTGGGGTTGTGAGGCCTAAATGTCACCATATTCTTCTTTCCTGTGGCATGTCAACATGATTGCACATGGAATGTGGTGACATTTAGGCCTCACAACCCCAATGACACACCCCAGTGTCTGTCAGTCTGGGGAGGATGGGAGGGGCACATGGGGGGTAGGGGCAACCCTAAATGTCTCATTCCCTGACTTTTTCAGTTTTAACCCTAATGATGCATTAATGCAGTTTTTTTTTGCATATATATATATATATATATATATATATGTATGTGTTGTGTGCTTCTTTCTGCAAGAGTCATAGGTAATAAGTATGAGACTCTACCAGAGCAGTGCCAGTCTTTTTCTGTTTTTAATCAGGTTTCTGAAACAGACATCCTAACCATCCTTAAGCTCTAAAACATGTAAAGAATAAGACAACAGGTTGTTAGTAGTAGTGCCATGAGCACATACCCAGTGGCTAAAAAAGGGGTATTTTTTGCAGCAGAGATTGCAGGTTGCAAGTTTTGAAACCAATGCTCATTTGGTAGATGTGAAACTGTAATTTTAGTTGGCAGAGTAATATGTTTAGTGGGACAGGTGGGATGGAAATTTTGTAGGTGCTCATAGTAGTGTGAGTAAGCATGGCTACCAGCCAATCGAAATGCAAAATTTTCCCTACCCATTTTATAACTTTACTTGATCCCAGTCCTAGCTGGTTTCTATGTGACATTCTACAGTACGTCACATTAAACTGTTCCCCTCATGTCACTGGTTTAGCATTTTTCAGTGAGTTGCTTAATGTGTGCACTTCTGGCTGCAAGGAATTATAAAGAGTTTCCTAATGGTTTTTCTGTTAGCTGCTAATCAGATGCAGCTCACTGAAAACTCTTGTTCAATGCAGTGCACTAATGAGTGCACACATTAAGCAACTCATAAAAATGGTGTACTGTGCAACTGGAGCCTGATTTCTCTGCAGTGTCACACTGCAGTGACATCAGGCTTCAGTTCTCTAGCCATGTGTGTAAAAAAATGGAAATTCTGCCTGCACTTCACACTGCTTTAGCAGCTGTCACAGGGACCCAATCTCCACCTGATTGCCCAAGATAAATCCCTGATGGCTAGCGTTACGCACCCCCATCTCCTGTCTGCCAGAGCTAAAGAGAGAAAATCACCCACTTGCATCCTGTAATACTGTAAGGTACACTACTGTAGAACCTCCATAATCCCCAAATCCCTAGTGTAGTGGTCCCTCCCACAACCCCTCTCCATCCCGACAGATAATATCCCACACCTCTCTCCTCATTCTCAAAAGGAGCCGGCTGGCAGCCCGCTGAGAAGCTAATGAATGAGCACGTGCTGGCTGTGCACATGCTCATTCATTAACTTTATAGTGGGCTGCCAGTCATGGAGAAGAGGAGGGCTGTGCTGGTGGCCTACTCCTTTTGGGGATGAGGAGAGCTGGTTAGGATATTACTTGTCGGGATGGGGAGAGGTTGTGGGAGGGACCACTAGACCACCAGGAAATTAAGTAGAAAGTACAGTATTGAAAGGATTCGTGGACTGGGGGTACTACTGTACTGTACAGTATCTGTACCACTAAACCACTAGGGGAAAATTATGTATTTTATAGTACACTACTTTTAGGGGTGATTGGCATGGGACCGACTGGGAGGAGGGGGTCTTCTGCATACAGTTCAGGTATCTACCGTACAGGTACTTCCGGTTTGCCATACTCTCAGAAGTGACTCACTGTACTGTAGGTAAGCAAATAAAACATACAGTACATTAAACATTAAACACACAGTACAGTGCATAATAAATAATATACAGTAGTGTACAGTAATCGGTGAGTGAGTGAGATGTGGGATAGTGGCATAGGCAGTCAAGTTCAGAGCTAATCAAGAGGCAAGATGGTGGATACTGTAGTGCTGGAATTATGTACACCACAGTACTGCACTGTAAATGCATTTGGGAACATGCATTACATGACCATTGGAGAGGAAGCTGAAGCGAATTGTATAGTGACTGGAAGTGCATTGCTTGTGAGCTGATGACTAGTTGAAAAGGTGCTTGTATTTTAAGCATTTAGAATTGCCACTGCATTAGCAGCACAAAAAACAATGCCAGAGCAGTGAGCTTGAGGAACAGTTTAATGTGACTTGTATTGTAGATAATGTGGATCTGTAATTATTAATCTTAATAATCTTTCATTTACATCAGGTAGATTCATATTTATCTTAAAAATTGATGCTGCATTCCTTTATTAAAGAAACCATCACCTGGCATTCAACATGTTCAACTACTGCCCAACTGCCCAAAATCCAGTTATTTGAAAGATTCTGCAGTGAGTTGTAGCTAAGCTTCACTTTCTCTTTTCATATTTTAGTTGTTTTTTAGAAGCGCCCATAGTAGAAATTGCACTACTTTATTTGTATAATGATTTATTACTTTGACTGGGCAGGTTTACCATTCTTCATTTTAAATGGCACACATTTTTCTGCATGTGAAACTTACAATCATGGTATCTTTTTTTGGATTTGCTATGATACTAGAAGACATCAACAGTTCTAAATTGATTTCAGTCCTACATTTTGGGCCTTCTCCAGAATGATCTCTTTAATGTTCCTCCTTGGAGAGATGCCCAGTTAGGTTTAGTGTTAGAGAGGATTCTGTTCAGGATTCATTACAAATTTCCATCTACTGTATATGCTCACATTAGCAGAAAATATTACAGTAAGGGCTTCCCTGTGCTCTGTGGAAAATATTTAAATTTGCACTACAACTAAACAAGCCATTTCAGAAACATTTAAATCACAATACTGTTTTTTAGCATCCAGAAATTTACACTGCACAATGCCCTCTGGCTGAACCTTCAGAAAACAGAGTTGTTTAACTGTGTGTCATAATCTATGACTGTCTGATTGCTTATCACAGTGCTACTCTGTCACTACAAAATGTAGTTATAATCACATCTCCATTAAATCTGATTCTAATGAGTGCTCTTTAACTCAATATTTCCATTTTCTTCTCATTTGAATAATACTATTCCGATTGTTTGTGACATTTAGTACAGAAGACCAAACAACCATGTACACACTTACACGGTACACAGAAAAGGAGCAAGATACTCATATTGCTGATAAGTGTGAATTGTATTGTTCACAGCAAATTACAGGAATGTAGGTAAAACTACAGGGTCGGTCTCAATGCTTCATGTGCAAGTGCTTTGTCAAGACTCATAGCGTTCACCCTCAATACCTGCTTAAATAATAATCCTTCTTAAAGCAATAGTCATATTTTTTTTATTTATTTTTTATTAGTCTTTGGTAACCGGGTAAGGCCCACTAGGCACAAGTGCCTGTTTTCAGCAGTAACCTGGGAGCACTGGGCGGTTAAGTGACTTGCTCAGAGTCACACAGTATGCAAGCGGAGGTTGTGAGAATCAAACCCAGGTCTGGTCTGCTGGATGTACTAAACTCATTCACAGCTCATTACTCTAACCTCTAGGCTATACTGCCAGCCCGTATACATGGAAAAATATGAGTGCAAAAATATAATTATCAAAAAAGTGCAACTACACTAAATAGAAACATAGACTTTGATGGCTAATAAGGACCACTTGGCCCACCCAGTCTGCTCATTTCCCTACCTACTGGATAAGCTGCAGATTCTAGTTAACCAATAGCCTTCTTCCTGCCACCCCCCCACTACAATTGCTTTATGTCTGTCCCATGTATGTTTGAATTCCCCCACTGTTTTAGACCCACCAACCTCCCCAGGAAGGCAGTTCCATGCATCCACCACTCTCTCAGTGAAAAAAAACTTCATCACATTACCTCTGAGCCATCCCCCCATTATCTTTAAATTGTGCCCCCTTGTTCTTACACATCTCTTTTTCTGAAAGATGCTACCCTCCTGGAATTTGTTGATTCCCTTGAGGTACTTGAACATTTCTATCATGTCCCCCCATCCCTCCTTTCATCAAGGGTATACATATTCAGCTCTCAGTGTCTCTTCATATGGTTTCTGATGCAGACCCTGCACCATTTTAGTTGCCCTCCTATGGACTGCTTCCATCTTGTCTACGTCCTTGCGTAGATGAGGTCTCAAAACTGCCGCGAGTCCAGATGGGGTCTCACCAACTGTCTGTACAGAGGGATAACCACTTCCCTTTTTCTACTTGTGATGCCTCTTCCTATGCATCCCAGTATCCCCCTGGCTCTCCTTACTGACTTCTCACATTGCTTACCAACCTTTAGATCATTTGATATGACTACCCCCAGGTTCCTTTCCATTTGTGTTGTTGTTAGTACCTCCCCTGCTACTGTGTACTCTTCTCCTGGGTTTTTGTTTCCCAGGTGCAATACTTTGCACTTCTTTGCATTGAATCTAAGTTGCCATATGTCTGACCATTCCTCCAACTTTGCCAAGTTCCTTCTCATCCTTTCTAGCCCCCCTTGTGTATCAACTCTGTTTCAGATCTTTGTATCATCTGCAAAGAGGCATACCTTTCCTCAGACCCTCTGCAATGTCACCTATTAAGATGTTAAAGAGGACTGGGCCCAGTACTGAGCTCTGAGGTACTCCTCTAGTAAATCCCCTTTCTTTGGAATGTGTTCCATTCACTATTACTTTCTGTGTCCTGTTGTGCAGCCAGTTTGCTACCCACGCCACCACCCTGGGACCCACTCCCAGGCTGGCTAACTTGATTATTAATATTTTGTGCTTCATGCCAACAAAGAAACAAAGATTAAAAACATATTGCAAGGTAGCATCTGAATGTTGAATAATGTGTGTTAATAGATGCAGTGAGAGGGACAGTGAACAGATTTCATATACTCCACCTACAAAAAAGCAGAGTAAAAATAGTACACAGTTCATGGTATACAATAGTCAATGATAAGGACCTGCAATAACAGATGAATTGAAAGACAGAATTTCTTGAAATATACAAAAGTGTATCTTAGGTTCTATGGGGGGCATTATAAAAACAGTATAATTAAAATTTATCATTTAGACCTGATGGACCATAGCCTGAAGTTTGAAAATCCAATATGACTCTCTGTGTACCAGATTCTCCTCCAGATCACTAAATCTATGGCCAGCCATCACTTTTTCAAGTCCTACAAAGGACCAGCTATGTCTGCCTGTTAAGATTGGGGTGACATAAATGAGATGCCAGATCATAATCTAGATTTTCATGCTGGATGGCTATCATATGGTCCCCAATCCTCTTGTTAAACATGTACTTTGTACACCCAATGCAAAAGACTCCACAGAGTCACAATGCCAAATAAACCACATGTGTGATGTAATAGTTAATGAATATCAGGATTTCAACATGTTCACCACTGCTGAGATTGATGTAAGAACTACTGACTGTGACAACACCAAAGTATTTACACTTCCTACACTGATGTGTGCCCTCAGGCAGTTGCTGCAACCATGTTGAGGGATACTTGGTCTTTGGCTGTGAACTGTAATTGTGGTGATCACTCAGATTTTGTGGTCTTCTGAAAACCATTCATGGTCCCTAATTAACAAAGGGTCTCAGTTTAGATTCTGTTTGCAGTATGTCCCAGTTCTTATTGAGGATCCCCTCCACTTTACTGGCTCTGGTGCCAAAAGTGGTGACAGAGTTTAACCTGTCCTGTGTTTGGACTTACTTGGGCTTGAGTTGTAACAGATAGTCCCTGTCAGTATTTGTTGCCCTCTCCACAGCCATCCTAATGTCTCCAGACTAATCACCCCTATAGAGAAATCTGCCCTCTAACTCCTGTGCAACTGAAGAAACTGGCTGGTAGGGATATTCCTGATGGTTTGGTGGGGATGGCATAAGCTGGCCAACAGGACTATATTCCTAGTGATGGGTTTTCTGAAAGAAAAAAAACAGTATTGGTACCTTCCTCTCTACTTTTTGTAATCCTTTTTGGCTCAAAGGTACTTGTAATCCTAGACTCTAAATAAATAAATAATCCAGATGTCAAGGAAGGAAATGTCTTCAAAGCTGTGTGACACTGAACATTTCAAATGGTTATTGGTTGATGCAAAAAAAAAAAATAATCAGTTGGAAAAAATTCCTCTACTGTGCCCTAGTATACTATTCAGATATCACCCATATAGCATCTCCATAAAAATATTAAATCACAAAATGTATTTTTCATATGATCATATACACACTCTTCTTTCCAGTGCCCCAAATTCAGATTAACCACATTTGGGTCAAAAGGTGCCCCCATTGCTGTCCTGCTGATTTGGAAGAAAAAAAAATCACCTAAAAAAGTAAAGACATTACATTACAGTACATATTTGGAGAATTCAATCAAGAACACAGTTGGAGGACTTGGGTCAACACCCCTCTGGTCTAAATACTATCTAAGAGAATGGGGTCCCTCCCCATGTAAAATGTTTGTACAGAGGGAGTCCATGTCGAGGGCCACAAGAAAATCTGACCCTAAATTTGAATATCCATCAGCAAGCTTAGTGCTTCCATGGAGTTCCTCACATAGGACCTAAGATCCCCACAAGCAGTTTAATGTGGGTGTCAATGTATTAAAAGAAGGGTTCAATAAATGAATTAACCCCTGAGATAATAGGATGTGTGGTGGAGGAAAGCTCCAGGCTGTTATAGCCAATTGGCAAAACATAAACCGTAGGTTGTGTAGTATGAGTTGTTATTAAATAATTCCTAACAACAGGATCAATAATCCCATTATGCCATGCAGTATTGTAGTACTCATCCACCAAAGTCTTGAAGGACAGTGTTTGGTCCCCTGATAGCGCCTTGTAGAACTTAAAGTTTGAGCTGCATTTCAATCTCAGCAATACGATCTCAAGTATCAAGAACCACAACATTGCTCCCTGTGTTGGCCTGCTTTATTGTTGTGGTCTCACTGGTTTGCAAACCTCTTATAGCCTGACATTCAAGACTTGACATGTTAACATAATGTGCATCAAAAGCAGTTGACAGCAGTATCTCTAAGTTCTGTTCACATTCATGGAGAAACACACCCTCTGTAGGGTTTAAAGATGAAACTAAATTTAATTTTCCCACAAACCAGTGAATTTCTTGTTTAACTGAAGAGATATCAGTATCCTGACAGATGCTAGTTGAGCTAGTCATTGTTAAAGTATTCTGGTGACCGGTCAGATTGTGTATTGCTGGTTGATGGTGCTGCTGTTCAACACTGCATATGTTTCCTTTAAAGAGGCACTTTAAGTTCAAAAGTCTAGCAAATTTGTCAACAGTATTGTCAAAACAGTTCAAACTGTGATTGGGAACACATTTCAAATTATGGTTCTGAATTGCACCTTCCACTTCGTTTGAGGAACAAGAGGATAAGTTAATAGTATTGTTTACCTCCTGTATAAGTGCTGGGTCTTGCCTCAGCCCTTGCCCTTGACTTGCTGCTTCTGTCTGGATCAGTTCTGAGCACTCACATGTCTGGCCCCTGTTGCTCCTTCTTGTTCATTTCCCTGGCCTGTGGCATGGGTGTGGTTCCAGGCTCTTGTCCAAGGAGATCAAATCCTCTAAAAACACTGATGATGCCCCTTGACTGTCTATCAGACTGTTGTGGTGTACCACAGCTGCTACCTAGTGTATCCTTTAGTATTGATTTTGTAGGGGGGTTGCTGCTTGTTCTTCCAGCTGAAATCACATAGGAAGTCATTCTCATCATGCAGGGACTTCTTTTGTTTGTATGCTTGAGTTTTTTTTTATCAAGTAACTTTATGTAGTTGTCCAATTTTTTGTTTCAGTGCTGCAAACTCTGCAGAGCCAGAGAACTGGTTAAAAATAACCTATTTGGCATTCAACTACTCTATTAATTTCTCCTTCTGTCATGTTGAATCAACCTCTCAACCTTTTGTTGCTGAAATGAGGGACATTGACACTTAACATGAGGAACAATGAGGGACACTGACCCTGATAATGGAGGGACACAACCTCAAATATGGAAATACAAACTCAGAACACTGTGGAAGTCATTGTATTTACTTGTACAAAATGTATTTTTGACTTAGCATCTTAGAATATTATGAACTTCTACTTTAAAGTCTGAATTTACAGCCCGTTCTCTATGTTGGTAGTACCTTTTCCATGAGGGACGGATGAGGGACACAAAAATTTTATGGGATAAAATGGAGGCGTCCTCATAATTCATTTATTTATTTAACTTTTGTTTACCAGATAGGCATACTGCACAAATGAATGTCTATTTTCAGGTGCAACCCGGGAGAGTGCAACCAAGTAAGAAGACAGTGAAAATACAATATAACAGCCATACACTGGCAAGAAGATACAAAGTTAGGAATACAATATAACAAGACATACATTGTCAAGAAAGTACATAGTATGCAGTGCCATCAGTTACAAATTCAGTAAATATTAACATGCATGGTCCACAGTACAATTCAGTATGATTGAGAGAGGTCAAATTCCATGTTAATGGGGCAGCATGAAAACCATGATAATAGTGCATTGAATGCAGGGAGACCTAAAAACATGAAGGTGACGAGAGAGGGATATTCTTATTAGTTATATTCAGTGATGTGCTGCTTGGGGCTGTTAAGTTAGCAGGGATCCATTTGGAAAGCAAGTAGAGAAATACTGTCAATTCCCAAGACAATAACAGACAGATGAGAGGTATTAATCCAAGATTAATTTCATCAGTCTTAAAGAGGAACAATATATCTCTTCTTTCCAGGAATCCAAAAACTCTGGTCTGTCCCTTCCAAAAGACGGACATTTCAATATTCTTAAGCCTCTGGAACTGAACCAATCTTTAGGTACATGTACAAAGTAACCTGTTGCCAGACAAACCTTCTTAATGTATGAGTAGACCACTAATACTGCTGGAAAGTGTCAATTATGTTAATGGTTCTTGTGTTGTTTGAACCTGGGTCTGCTTCCAAGTTGCTGTGTGGCATGTCTTGCATTAGGAAGTCACTAGAACCAGATCTTTTTAACTGACTCTTCATGATATTCACGCTAGAATTGCCTGCAACTCCTGAAGCCCTTGTTCAGCTGATCTGCTGTGCAGATTGAACCTTCCAGGTGTTGAAGGATATTGCACCTCCTGAGCATTGCCACAGTACACGGCTGAGGAAAACACAAAAGGCCACTCAGGGAGGTGGTGGTGCTGCTGGTAAACTGTACTGACTAGAGACTAACCAACCATGCACACACCCACAATATATGGTGTACAAAAAACTTTATGCTCTGTCTCAGTGTTTCGTGAGTGCTTTGACAAAAGATGTCGAGTGCCTCCCCATGACCTGTATAAATAATAATCCTTCTTAAAGCAATGATTGTATACAGGGTGAAAACTAGTGTAAAAATACAATTATCAAAAAAGTGCAAACACACAAATTCAAGTGCTGAATGCTAACACAAAGATTTAAAATATACTGCGAGGTAGGGTCTGAGTGTTGAATTCTGTGTGCTAAATGTTTTCTAAGAATAGAAATAGTGATGGTTGGTTCTTGGATGTGGGGGGGGGGTGACCTAGAGGGGACTCTGGCATGTAGAGAGTCATACTAGATTTTTAAACTTAACTCATTACCTCCTGGGTGGCCATCTTTGTGTCAGGTAAACAATGGATAGTTCGGACTTCATATGGAGCTAATAGAGGTAATGAATTAAGGCCATGGTCTTCAGGTCTGAATAGCAACTTCAAAACTATAGCATTTTTTTATGCAACCCACCTGTGGGTGAGGGCACATTGTTTTCCCCCTCCTTGCCCCTTTAGAAACCTTTAGCTTAGGTTTGCAGCCACAGCCTTCATCGGTAGGGCCTCTGCCAGCTAGAGGTTACTTCCGGGGGGGGGTACGGGCTATAAATTTGAGCTTTTGGAGCATTTGAGATTTCCCACACTGAGGGTTCAGCATGTGGGTGCAAGAGCAGAGCCAATTGCCTGTTCCGGCCTGTTTTGGGCCCCATTGAAGATCTGGGTCTCAGGAAGCATCAGTGGTATATTGGCGTTGGCTCCCATAGTGTGATTGCTTTCAGGGAGTGGGGCTCAAACCCACAACACTTGGTGTGTCATTCAGCTGGTAAGCATGTCCATCAGTGGTGGTATTTGGATTTGAAGAAGAGAGATTGTAAGGCTGGGATTTCTGGAGCTGCAGAATCAGGAGGGATGGTGTGCCAATGCCTCAAGCCCCCCAACCAGTTTTGGAAGTTTGGTGCCCTGTAGTGAAGTTGTACTATGGAGATAGCAAGCTGCAAAGCAAGAGCAGGGGGGTGAGGATGACTGCCTTAAGGAGTTGGAGGGAGTCACCAATGAAGTCTTTCAGAGGAGATGGAAGTGGAGGGAGCCCTATGTGTTGGTGCCCTCTACCATCATGAATGTGTGAGAGGGAATGGAGTCTGGGAGCTGCTCTGTTTGAGCCACTCCATTAGCTGCTGGAATGTGAGATCTTGGCCTCTGAAGCTGCTGCACAATTTGTGACTCCTGCAGCCCAGGGAAAGGAAAAGGTGGAAGGTCTTCATGACCACACTTGAACCACCAAAATGAATTGAAACTACCTCCATGTAGGATCCTGTGGCCTGGAGAAATGAATTGTAAATATATTGAGACCGGCCAGCTTTAGTATTAAATGGAATCCCCTGTTCCAGCAAGATCATTTGTGTGGGCATTCCATTTTTGAATACGAGTTTCTATGGACTGTGACTGCTTAACCATTCTAAGTCCTCCACAGTACTCCCCCGGCATGGTAGAACTCATTGCAATGAAGCCATCAGTGGTAAGATCTGTTATTTCTTTGGACCTAGAATGTGTTTTTATGCTTTGTTACCTCCACCCTACTTGTGCCATCTGGCATACCCCTAGACATGGATATGGGGGCTTGTAAATGTGGGAGCTCATCCAGGATCTAGTTGGGGTGTCTGGACTTTTTCTTGCCAGCTGTAAGAGTGCTTTGTGAAGACTGAAGCATTGCCCATATTGCATTATCAGAGCCCTAAATTCCGCACCTTTTGCCATCCTGTAGGCACCAGGGAGTCTGAGGGTTTGCTGGGCTGCTTGACTGTACATGTGAGGCTATGCAAATTGTCCTGTGGAGAGTGCTGTCATTGTATCTGAGCAGGGAGGCAGGCAAGTGAAGCTTGTAGCTGGACTGTGACTGTGGTGGGGAGACATTGAGATTTGGTGAGTATCCATCTATCCATTGCTCTGCCTGTGGAAAATTGTGGAAATATCGAAAGATAGCTTCAGCCTCAGAGAAACCAGAGGTTGCAATGCCAGCTGCCATGCTGAAATGGCTGTGGAGCACTGCAGAAAAGGCTACTGATGCTAAGTGCATGTTTTGCCATGTGGAAGGCCCGGAAGTGAGTATTCAGCCCACCTGCTGTGAGTGCCAAGAGAAGCTGCCCAGAGTGTTCATTCAATAAATATTTCCCATAGTTTAATGGGCTAGGAGGACCGATGGTGTCATCTGAGTCAGCTTTGAACACTTGGGATGAGCTGGAGGTGGCAGCCACCACAGCTGCATATTCACAGCCCAGTTCTTCTCCTGCAACCCTGCCTGTGGAATCCCCCACTTGAAGGTATGCCTGTGGTGAAGGAGAAAGTAAAGGAACTGCCATGTGGGTGGCCCTGTCCAAGCCAGAGGTGCCAGTATTAAGTCCTGCTACACCCACTGGTTGGGGACGTGACCATGGGTGCAGTGCCAAAGTAAAACTGCTAAGGCCTGAACATTTTGCAAAGCCTGCTCCAAGTTCACTTCCAGTGCCCCCTGCAACCCAGGGCACAGCTTCTCTCAGTAAGGAGGAGCCTGGCAAAGAATCAGAGAACTCTTTCACTGCTGCTGCACCATCTTGAAAGTCTATGGAACTTTCATCTGGACTTTACCTGCTTGAAGTTGCTAGCCATGTTAGCAACAGGAATTTGGACTGGGATATCTCCATGGACACTGAGACATTATATGTCATGCCCTGGAAGGACTGGCCCAGTTTATGTGACAAGTGCCAGCACAGCAGTGAGCTATATGAGGCTGTTAGGGAGGACGACACCCAAGTCAGATACTACAGGGTATGAGTGTAGTTGTCTGATGGTCAGGACCTGCAGACCAGTGTATGTCAGCTTCCTGAGTGGTCCCAGGCATAGCAGATTATTTGTAAGAAGATCAAACAGGATTACACCCAGTTTATGCATCCCTATCTCCCTGAAAGGATTTGGGACATAATAGAAGAGAATCAAGATTGGGTGTGCTGGGGAACCCTGGATAAACTCGAAGAAACACCGGCTCAGCCCTGACAGTTTGAGATATGCCTTGGAAAGGATCCAGAATATGGCGACGTGTAAGTGTGTCAACTCTGCCTGGGAGGGACTGATCCTGTTCAAGACCAATGCATTGGTGCAGGATCTTCTTATAAGGAAGATCAAGGTGTACATCCATGGAGTATATTTCTTTGGGCAAATGACCACCAAATTGCCACCTGCATACTATTTCACCCACCAGTGCAACTCAAGATCCTCCATTGTCCCCCCACCCCACCCCGAAGAGGCCTTCAAAACTAATGAACTGAGACTGCGTTATTTAGCTTTTTGGGTGAGAAAAACCCTTTATTATTTCTACAGTCACATAGTGCTACATGATACTTTTGTTGCGGTTTTGATTTTAATAATATGAACTGGGACAGAGCACCGGTGCTACAGTATATGTCTTTGTGGGGATGAGTGTTCTAAGCCTGCTGGTTATAGGACTTGAGTTAAAGACTGGTTATCTGCTCTATGAACCAATGTGCAGGACTTGCTATTATATTATCTTTGCCAGTTTTATAATTGTTACTTAGAATGTGCAGCCTTATGCAATCACTGATATTTGTTCGTGGAATGCAACTGTTTAAAATGTCTGCATGCTTTTGGGGAAATGAGAAGTGAGGGGAAAGGAGTCTAGTTGAGCAGCATTTAATGCAGCAGTTGGCAGCTGGTTGTGGGAGTAGACGGTAGTGAATTAGGATTGGGAAGCTCCCATCAAGGTTCCAGGCTGTTGCCCTGAGTCCTTGACTGGTAGGTCATCAGAGGGATGGATTGGCATGCCCAGTGTTTGTAGGTACAGTTAGGTTTTTGGGAGGGGGATGCCCCTAGGTTAGAGTGAGAGTTGGCAAGGAAGTTTTGAATTCACAGTTTCGGTGGTGTGCCAGTGGGCTGGAGTTTCATGGTTCTGTGGGGAAGTGCACATACCCCATAGAGTGGTGGGGACTGGTAGCTGTGGTAGGTGCTCACTGGGGCAGTAAACATTTAACGAGGGAGTGTAACCCAACCATGGGTGGGTTCACCCAGTTTTCCCCTCCCCTTGCCCCTTTAGAAGCCTTTAGTTTAGGTCTGTAGCTGCAGCCTTTGTGGGTGGAGCCTCTGAGGGTTGGAAGTTACTACCAAGGGGGTGCAGGTTAAAAAATTGGGGCTTTTGGCACCTTTGAGAGTTCCCACGCCAAGTGTTCTGCACATGGCTGTAGGAGTGGAGCCAATTACCTGCTCCTAACAGATTTGGGCCACATTGAAGATCTGGGTCTTGGGAAGCAGTGGTGGTATAGTTTTGTTGGTTTCCGTGGTGTGATGGCTCAGGTGTTGTGGTGGAATTTGAACCCACAACACCTGGTTTGCCATTCGGTCGGTAAGTGTGTCCATCATTGGTGGTACTGGTAGCCAATGAATAGAGATTGGAAGGCTGGGATTTGTGGAGCAATGGAGTCAGGCGGGATGGTGTGCCTACACCTTGAGCCGCCTGACCCAGTTTCAGACATTTGGAGCTCTGAAGTGAAGTTGTACCATGGAGATAGCAAGCTTCAAAGCAAGAGCAGTGTGGTGAGGATTACGGCCTTAAGGAGTTGGAGGGAGTCACCAGTGAAGTCTGTCAGAGGAGGTGGTAGTAGAGGAAGCCCTATGTGTTTGTGCTCTTTGTTTGCCTTCACTAATATGTGAGACGGAATGGAGTCTGGGAGCTGCCCTGTTTGAGCCACTCCATTAGCTGCTGGAATGTGAGGCATTGGCCTCCAAAGCTGCTCCACAATCCCAGTTTGTGGCCCCTCCATCCCAGGGAAAGGAAAAGGGTGGAGGGTCTTCATGACCATGAACATGAAGTAAAGCTACCTCCATGTAGGTTCCTGTGGCCTGAAGAAATGAACTGTAAATATGTTGAGATTTGCCAGCATTAGTATTAAATGGAATCCCCCGTTCCAGCAAGATCATTTGTGTGGACATTCCATTTTTGAAATTGAGTTTCTATGGACTGACTGCATAACCATTTTAAGTCCCCCACAGCCTTGAACCTGAAGAAACAGCAAAGCCCACCCTGCAGAATGGAAGAACTAGTTGCAACAATGCCATCAGCAGTAAAACATATTATTTCTTTTGATCTCTTATGAGTTTTTCTGCTTTGTGATCCTCCCTCCTTACTTGTACCATCTGATATACCCCTAGACATGGGGATTGGGGGCTTGGATTTATAATGGGACCCCTTGGAAATTTAGATACACTTTCACATTTCAATAGATTCTGTCTTGCAATTCATTTGCTTTTCCGGGTCCTTTCATTGACTGTTGTAGTCCATGAATTATGCACTTTTTATGTGTCTCTTCTCTGCTTTTTTACAGGTAGGGCATATGAAATCTGTTTGCTGGCTTTACATCGATTGTAGTTAACACACAGAATTCAACATTCAGACTGTAGCTTGCAATACGTTTTTAATCTTTGTGTTACACTCAGCATTTCATTTAGTATATTTGCATTTTCTTGACAATTGTATTTTTGCACTAATTTTCTCCCTGTATATGACTATTGCTTTAAGAAGGATAGGTAGTCAAACAGGTTATGAGGGAGTAATGTATGTCTCTTGACAGAGTGCTTGCCCATGAAATGCTCAGACAGAGCTTGTAGTTTTGCCTGCACTCCTTCAGTTTAATGTGAACAATACAATAAGCACTCATCAGCATTGTTGAGTATCCTGCTCCTGTTATTTGGTCTCCAGTCAGTACACTTCAGAGTGAGTTAATGGAAAAAGTCAGATTTGCTGCTTTCAGAGGGTTTGGAAAAACAAAGAACCCGTCCTGGAGGGGAATCCAAGTACTCAATGATACGTTTAAATGCTACATGGACAAGCATTTAAACTAGGGAAGAGGGTGGGAGACCAGCAAGGAAAGTACCTAATTGTCCACCCCCACAGCTAACAGTGGAACCAGTGAACAGGAGGAGTGGATATCTCTACAAAGCAGTGTGCAAAAGATGGAAATAAGCACCCAAGTGGATAGGCAGACTCATGGCAAAATTCAACAGAAGGGCAGACAGCAGGAAGAACCAGGTATAAAGGACAACCAAGGAGGAGGCTGGAGTAGAACAGCTAAACAATCTAGGGAGTTCAAATCATGGAAAGCCATAAGTGCCAATTCCAGGAGCCTTAGCAACATGATGAAGGATCTACAGGCTGTCATGGTGCAGTAGAACGGGACATTGGGGCCTTCACAGAGACCTGGTATAATGATAACCACAACTGGGAGATGACCATACCTGGCTACAGCATATTCAGAAGGGACAAAGCAGGTAGGAAGGGAAGAGGAGGAGTGGCACTTTATGTGAAAGATGACATAAAGGTCACAGAGATCCAGGAGGAACAAAATGGGGGAGAGATACTGCGGGTTAAGCTGGAAAGGAAAATGGGAGAGCCATCTGCATGGGGTGGTCCATAGACCACCAACCCAGGAGGAAGAAACAGATAGGGAGCAGATGCTAGCCATCCAAAGGATGGCATACAAGGGTGAGGTGGTGCTGGTTGGAGATCTCAATATTCCAGACATGGACTGGAGCCTTCCAGCAGCAGCACCAGCCAGGAGCAGATTTAACTTGTACTCCCTTCAAGGTGCCTTCCTCAAGCAACTGGTCATGGAACCAACTCGGCAAAAGGTAGTACTGGACCTTGTGCTCACAAATGGGGACAGTGTGATGGGGTAACAGTGGTGGGGCACCTGGGGAACAGTGACCACCAGTCACTGTGGTTTGACATCACAGAAGGAGCAGAACCAACCTGCACAAAAACACGTATCCTGGATTTTAGGTGAGCAGACTTTGGGAAATGTGGAGATGCTTGAAAGAGGCATTAATGGGAATGTGGCAGGAATTAGGGGTTGAGGAACAGTGGGCAATATTTAAAACGGGGATTACAAGAGCAACAGAATAATGCATTAAGCAGATTAGCAAGGGAAAGAGGAAGAGGAGGTCATTATGATTTTCTAAGATGGTAGCAGAGAAAGTGAAAGCCAAAAAGACTGCATTCAGGCCATAAAAAGAAGTAGGCAGAAGGGGATATGGAGAAATACCAGGGGAAGCAAAGGGAGGCAGGGAGGTCAGCAAGGGAAGCCAAAGCTCAGACAGAAGAGAGCATTGCAGAATCAGTGGGTAGGGGGGACAAAGGATGGGGGCTGCATGGAGGATGACAATAGTAAAGCTAACATATTGAACAGGTATTTCTGCTCAATCTTTACTGAGGAAAATGAAGGTAATGGGCCTGAAGGAAGTACAAAGGGTGGGAATGGAGCAGAAATAGACATGAGAAAGAGTCCTGAAGGAACTGGAAGGAAAAGGTTGATAAAGCAATGGGGCCAGATGGGGTGCACCCCAGGGTCCTAAAAGAACTAAGAGAGGTGGTGGCTGAGCCTCTGGCAATCCTGTTTAGCTGATCACTGTAAACAGGGGAGGCACCCAAAGACTGGAGGACAGCAGATGTAGTTCTCTTATACAAAAATGGGAACAAAGAGGAAGCAGGGAACTACAGAACAGTTAGCCTTTCCTCAGTAGTGGGGAAGATCATGGAAGCACTACTGAAGTAGAGATGAAAGGAGGCAGTATAGCACAGTGGTTTAAGGCTCTGAGCTGCAAATCTGGTGACATCTTGCGACCAGAACTGGGTTTGAATCCCACAGCTTCCACTTACATACTGTGTGACCCTGAGCAAGTCACTTAACTTCCCTGTGCTCCCAGGATGCACCATAAAAAAGCTTTCAGCTTAGTGTGCTACTCCTGGTTAAACAACTAAATAAAAAAAAAGAGATTGGTGGAACATCTGGTTGCCAACGGACTACAGGACACAAGGCAGCATGGTTTCACCAGGGAGAGGTCATGTCATGCCAACCTCATTGAACTTTTTGACTGGGTGACAAGGGAGGTGGATCAGGGGAGGGCAGTGGACGTGGCCGATATGGACTTAAGCAAGGCCTGTGACACTGTGCCTCACAGAAAGCTATTAAACAAACTAGGGAATATGGAAGTGGGCAGGACTGTAGTACAGTGGGTAAGTAACTGGCTGGGCAGCAGGACATAGAAGGTGGTGGTAAATGGCTGTCACTCCACAGAGGGAAGAGTGACCAGTGTGGTACCACAGGGATTGGTGCTGGGACTGGTCTTATTCAATGTCTTCAGTGACATTGCACAGGACCTAGAAGGCAGAATTTCCCTGTTTGCTGGTGACACAAAGCTCTGTAACAGAGTGGACACACCAGAGGGTGTAGACAGAATGAGGAGTGACCTGCAGAAACTTGAAGAATGGTCAGGGGTTTGGCAGTTGAAATTCAATGCAAAGAAGTGCAAGATAATGCATATGGGGCACAAAAACCCTGGCACAATATATCAGTTGGGGGATGAGAATACAGCATGCACCAAACAGGAAAGGGATCTTGGGGTTATCATCTCTGATGACTTCAAGGTAGGGAAACAGTGCAACAAGGCAGCAGGTAAAACAAATAGGATGCTGGGATGCATAGGGAGGGGCATCACTAGCAGGAAAAGGGAGGTCATAATTCCACTATACATGACACTAGTGAGGCCCCGCCTGGAGTACAGTGCACAGTTCTGGAGACCTTACCTATATAAAGACATAGACAGGGTAGAGAAGGTTCAGAGGAGGGCAACAAAGATGGTACGGTACATGGATTGCATCACAAGTCCTATGAGGTCAGGTTGAAGGACTTGAATATGTAGTCCTTGGAGGAGAGGAGGGAGAGAGGGGATATGATAGAGACATACAAGTATCTTACAGGGAGGAACAGAGTGCAGGAATACACTATTTTTCAGCAAAAAAGATGTTCCAGGACTAGAGGGCATGAGATGAAGTTGGAGGGAGGGCGATTCAGAGGAAACATAAGGAGAAATTTCTTCACAGAACGGGTAGTGGACAAGTGGAACACCCTATCTGAGTAAGTAGTGGGGGCTGAAACAATCACGGGATTTAAGAATGCATGGGATAGACATAAGAGAATTCTGGAGGTCAGGGGTAAGAGGCAACAGACTTCTAGGAAAACATAAAGTGAACTTACAAGCTCAAATGGGCAGACTGGGTGGGCCATAGGCCCTTATCTGCCAACAGTGTCTATGTATGTATAACTTTACAGCTTTTTTTTTGTCAACTTCTATTTACCTAGCAGTAAGTCCTAGATCCAAAATTGCCAGGATTGCCATACTCACCCCAGCAAACCACCCCGGCAAGCTGACACTCTGAAAATCTGTTTTGGCATGGGCAACCACTCACAGAGTCAGATCATGTGGTGCTGGCAACTGGGAAACCAGTTATACATTAAACTCAGAGGCCGGTAAGCTCTCATAACAAGCACAGGTAAACTCAAATTCAAACAGTTCAAGTTAAAATCCAGATCCAATCAGAAAAATAGTAGAAACAGCCAAAGTCAAAATCCGTTTCTGGCAGAAGGAGAGTGAAAGTCCATAGTGTCTGTCCTTACTATACTACCTCACCCCAATGACCTACTGCCCTGGTGGGTTTATCCCCCCCCCCACAACCCCACCCTTCAAACTCTTGCTGTTCCCTTGAGAACTATGAGTCCCATTTCCCTATCCCAATAATATTAAAACCCATTAAGGGTAGCTGCTCCCACCACTTCCACCAGCAGAGTCTGTTCCTTGGTTCTACCACCCTCTCAGAGAAGGAAGAACCACAGGTGATCAACCTTATTCTCATTGTCATCCTCCACAGTGACACCACAACAAAGTGGCAAACAACCCCAACTCAACCCAGACCGATGGCCAGAAGCCAGATGCCAGCACCCACCACGGACATCCCGACAGCCACCGACATAACAGGCAAATGAATGCCACACTACCGACAGTGAACCGGCGCCAGGCACCCACCAACACAGCGCCATGGGAGACACTGATGAGCAGTGGTGCAACAGGCCTGGCAGCAGGTGGATGATGGTAACTGTAGGCAGGCTAGCGGCACAGCAGGATGCACACATTTGGGATGCAGGAAGCGTGGTGTTATGTCGAAGCTTACGCCTCTTCATGCTGTTGATGTATTTGGCCGACATGTCCCCCGTGTAATGTGGAACCTGGTGTGCAGGTGTGGCACCCACCTTTGTAGTTTCTGCCAGCACACCTGCTGATGCTGTGGGGGGCATGTCACTCTTTTTCCAAGGTCGGTGTTGCCGTAGCCATCCTGAGGGTGTCGGTGTGGGGGAGTCGTGACGGTATCAATATAACACCATGCTTCCCTCAGAGAAGTAGAACTTCCTCAAGTTTCTCTGGAATTTGCTTCCTGCCAACTTACAATTATGTCCCCTAGTGACTGCATCCGTATTTCCTAGAAATAGGTCCTCACTCTTCACCTTGTTTAATGGTTCAAAGAACGACTGGAACAGAGTGAAGGTTATATACCCTTCACTCTGTCCCAACTGTGCTTTAAACTATTAAGGTAAAGAGCGAGGACCTGTTTCTACACCATAGTGGTTACTCAGGGTGACAGACTTAGGTAGTGGAATGGGGATGGATAGAAAGGGCTAAACCCTGTATTGACAATAAGTCCTGGGGTCAGATTAAGAACCATGGGCAGACTGGATGGCCAATCGCTCTTTTTCTGCATCATTATTTAAAATGTTTATGTTTCTATAATCTCCTGCTTGTGACATTAAAATACTTTGCTATGAGAATTATTGTGGCAAACTCTGGATTATGAGCTCAACTAGGCAATAATTCACTTTGATCACCAATTACTATAAAGGTCATGCATGAATTATTGTGTTTAAAAAGCTCCGGATCATGACCTCAGCTAGACAATAATCATCAGGAGCAACGGAACTCTGAAGGACAAAGATCTTTCATTGTTCATGGGAGTGCCTTTTTAGTGAAGAATGTAATGGCTTGGGTTGAAATTGAAACTCTTTTAGGGATGTTGTGAAACTGAGGTTTGCTCATGCCAAGTGTGTATTTTTTTAACTGATCTCCGTACCCCTTTTTAAAGGTTGCATTTGATAATATATTTAAAAATGACATCAGGTGTTTCTTGTCACCTAGATGTCCTGATTGAATATCTAGTGTAGTCTGTAGCATTTCAAGACTTTGTCAGTCATGTGCAACTATGTGTTACTCTTGTCAGTTTTATTAAGCTGGATCTTGGACTTCTGCCATCTCCCTTTCTGTATCTGCTTTGTGACTGAGTGCTTAGAATAAGGAGCCTGATTATATTTCAGGCATCTCATGGCCTGCTTTTCTTCATAAAACTGCAACTCTAGCTAGTCGGCTACATCACAGTGCATCAAAATATACTGGTATGTCTTTTATAAATCCCTGATTGTATTACAAAAGTTACACGGAGGGACTGGATGGCTTAGCAGATTGTTAATGGGTTAAGGAGCCTTTAACCTCTAGATCATCAATCTGAATTTGGCCGAGGTCAATAGTGACTGAAACCCATTACTTTCTGATGAATTTTTGGTGACCTATGTAAAATGAGTTGGTAGCCACAGTTCAGTTCTTAGTCTACAGGTATTCACATCCAAAAACAACTAGTACAACTGGTACTAATTAGCATGTGAAGTATTAAATAAGTAGCACCTGATCAAAGGTTAAACTTCCCATTTCTGCCACCTGGGAGTCCAGCAATCCTCATGGTTGTGGCTTCCTAGTGAGCCTGCTCTGCAGATTCCTCTACTGGTCTCCATGGACTGCAAGGGAGACAGGTGCACAGAGGAATGATGCAGTCAATGCCCTATGTGGCCACCTGAGAGAGTGCAGTGGTCTGTTTGGTATGTGCCTTGAAAGAAGATGAATAATTCTTCACCCAGTCTCTGTGGACATTGGGAATGGGACTTGGTAATAACGAACAGCACAGTTTCTTTTCTACACCCAGGAGGGTACCTGTATTTGTAGCCAAGACTGAACCCCAGGGACAGTGGTGGCAGCAGAACATGGAATCTGCCATTTTATGACTCTTGACCCCATGCATGGCTAGAGTGAAATTAGAGGGGAGCAGTCTCAGGAGCCAATCAGGAGATAGTAAATGCCTGTAAGTCCTCCCAATCCAACAAGACTGTTATTAGGAGGAAGCAAAGGAATGAGTAAAAGCTGGTCAGAAACTGGCTGCAGGCTATAGATGCAGCAGATGATGATCTCCCCAAGGAGGGAAAGCAGAAGGAGAGCCTTGTCAGGACTTCATATGGGGAGAGCCTGCAATCCTGCAACCCAAAGATCAGTGTTTGAGAGGCAAGGAGAGCCTTGTTTAGATAAAAACACCTGAAATAATGAGTTTCTGCAGAGCTCAGACTTAGTAGCGGGCAGCTCTTTTTGCGGTGTGTGTGTGTGTGTGTGTGTGTGTGTGTGTGTGTGTGTGTGTGTGCATTCCTTATCCACCCATAAGACATCTGGAAGGGCTTGCCTAGTCACTTTCATGGGAATGAGAAATCCCCTACCCAAGTTAAAGAGGAGGAAAAAGTCCCTACATAAGGTGAAAAGGCCGATAATTAATAATGCTTGGTAGTGACCACAACAACACTACGGGTACCATTGCACATCGTGCTCACTGCCAGAGTGCTAGAGATTTAGCGCCAATTAGAGAGCAGCTTGACTTTCACAGACAGTACTTATGTAGAAACCAAGCATATGAACTAGGGGCCTCCCAATTTTGTTGTAGTAGCTTGACCAGCTTCTGTAGATATTGGCTTGAACAATCCTAGGTTTGAACTGTGTACCATAGCCACTGAAGTGAAGACCTGAAGAGTGCAGTTGAAGTGATTGGAGCTTGGCTGCTATAATATTCTCAGGTTTTGTGTCATTGTTTAAAGTTTCTCATTGGAATAACAAATAGCATGGGCTTTAAATAGTACTGTAACACCTTGCTATTTAATTTTGTATTGTATTTTTTTAATTAACTCCGTCTGCATTGATAGCAGCAGAATCTAATCAGCCAAGTGTACTGGGCTGGGGAAATGTAATTTAAATTGTTGCCAGAGGCAGACCAGCCATCCTTGGTACAGTAGGTCACTACAATCCCTTTGTCCTGTGATGGTGGATCCTTGGTCAGTTAATGAGGAAGCCTCAAAAGGACTAAGATCTTTCATGTCAGAAAACTGTCCTGATCATGTAGCTACCTCGTACAGAAGCAGACATGGCTCAGAACAATGAGAAGTGTCCTGAGTCCACAAAATAAATGGTTCTGGTTTACTCCAGCTTTCCAGAGAGGTGGTACCCTAGGAGACAAAGAGAGTCTTTAATCCATGATGTTAGAGTGACATTCAATGATGCTGCATGGGGGGGGGGGGTGTCCTGGCAGCTGCATGCTTTTGAGGTCTATGACAGGCCCTAGCAAGTCATTCTGTCTTGGGGATTTATACATGCACCATGTAAGAGTTGCAGTCTGACATGGCTTACTAAAGTTATTCTGTGTGGTAAGAATTTTTCTATTTTGCTTGGAGTTAAGAAGATATAGGAAGTTTTTTCTATGTGTATCTTCTGTTGTCCAAACCAATTATTTTTTATTTCTATAGTAACCCTGTAATACCTATAGTCTTGTAAATGTTTGATATCCTGTAGATGTGCAAATATTGTGAAGAAGCAGTATATATGTTTATATACTTCATGCCTCTGTGACTGAATCTTTCAGGGAAATAGTTATCTTGGTATTGACAAATCCACAGTCCAGCTCTGAAGTTAGAATATTACAGTTACCATATTCTAAGAAGTGAAGCATTTTCTCAAGAGTGAGTGTATTTATATGCTCACCCCTCACATAAATGGTAATGGAGGAGAGAGGGATAATAACTTTCAATGTCAGGGACCTTAACAGCCCCATAAAAAGAACTAGGGTCCTCAGTGAGTTGAAAAAATGGGGAGCAGAGGTGACATTTCTCCAAGAGACTCACCTGACCCCAGAGGAAGTGGCAAAGTTGAAAAGGGGGTGGGTTGGCCAGGTCTACTACTCTTCATGCCAGGCACAGCCACATAAAAGTGGGCTAGCCATACTGGTCCACAAAGACTGTCCGCTTGAAGTGAGTGACATCCAAATAGATTAGATGGGCAGGTTTCTGATGGTAAGAGGCACATGCAGTATAGTCCCCTCTCCCTGCTAAATTTGTATGGTTCAAATCAAGAAACTGAAAGGGCTCAGTTCTTCCAGCAGATGCTGACAAAGTTTGAAATACCACCAGGGGAGACATTTCAGGTGGGAGGGGATTTTTACACAGTGCTAAACCCCACATTGGATAAGTCCGGGGTGCTCCCCATCTCCAGGGGCCCCATTGCAAAGTGTTTGATGGGATTGATAAAGGAACTGGGACTGGTTGAGTCTAGGTGGTGGGTGCACCCCAAGGTCCGAGATTACACATGTTTGCATGCACCACACCAGGTCTACTTGAGGCTAGACTTCTTTTTAATCTCAGCAGAGTGGGTTCATGCCCTAGAATCTGCCCAGATTTTCCCCAAGAATGGTCTCGGATCATGGGGCCATGGAAATGACCCTGTCCCTCATGCCAACACAGAGATCTTCTTTGTGGAGGTTAAATGTGTGTCTGCTAACTAGAGAAGACTGCAAGGTAATGGTTAGAGACTGTCTTGTAGAATGCAAGATGATCAACCCCCAGAGGATTACCCAGCAGCTACATGGTGGGATGAATGGAAGGCTGTGCTGACCTCCGGCTCTCATTTTATTCTTTTATTTCTTTTGCCACCCTCCACCCTTTCTCTTCTGTATCAAATTCCATCTTTCCCATCCAGATTGTTTTTTTATTTCCTCCCTTTTGTAATTTTTCTCCAATTATCTTATAATTTGGTCTCCTGTCCAGTTAACACAGGACTCTAATCTTTTATGAACATCATTTTGTATGTGGGATCTCCTGGTCACATATCCCCCATTTATCTGTAATGACACATCTTACTGTTAGAGCCCAGCTTTGATAGCGTTTAAGTTTTGGTCTCGGGTTTGAATTATGATGTTGTAGTTAACGCTTCATATACTGAAGGGGATCTCTCCAATCAGCGTTATGCACTTTGGAGGTTTCTAATGACCAGGCCACCCAAGGTGATGTCACTCATAACATAAACACGCCTTTGCACGTTCACCTGCGGCCCGGCCCCTTCTTTATCTTTAGAGACACCTTATACGAGTCAAAGTAGTGTTCTGAGTAATGGCGGTGGATTTGAAAGGGACATGTGCTGCCTTATATCTCTGTGTACGGTACTGGAGAGATTCATACCTTATGCACAATTTTACCCTGTAATTTTAAAAAAAAGTATTATATTGCTTTTATTCCATCTCTGTTTTGTAGTGATCTATCATAAGACATACTGGGCATAACATGACCTGTTAAATTTGATTTTGTTTACTATGGCCCTTCAACTTCCTTTTCACTATCTTAAACTGGCATCCATTTTGTGACATTTCTGCCTATCACAAATTGTGCTGTAATTATTTGCATGCACACAGTGCTCTACTTATCAAACTTTGATTCCATTCATTGCTAGATAACATGTTGTATCCCTCTACTTAGAGGTTTTGGTTAAATAAATGTATTTTTGCAATTTTTTCCACTTTGGATTGCCCTCTTACGTTCACAACATGTGGTGTCCTTTATATACCTTGCTGGACTGGTGTTGACCACTTATTACAGAGCTGTGCAATTTCATTGCAGCTCTCTGCAATGATGTGTTTTCATGTCCCCTTTCATATTTTAAAATAAATTTCTTTGTATAAGTTTTACTTTTTTGCTTGTTTTTATACTTTGTGGTGATCCCTCCTTAGTGTCCTATAGTTACTCTTGTAAGGTACTGTCCTAGCCACAGTCCATACAAATGAGAATTGAAAGTATACATTAGCACCTGGTTTTGTCGTCCACCAGGTCTTTAAAAAGGCTTGACTCGTAGTTCTCAGTTTCTTTCAATCATACTTTTGTCCGATGAACATTCCGTCATCCTCACAGTGTTCCTTTGTAATGAACATATGCTACTCAGTCAGCCAGCATTATCTTCAAATGCACATCAGCTTTCTGGTGATCCCTTCCAGCCTTTTCGACAACTGTACTTTTCTGTATTGCTTTTTTCACCTGCAATAATTCTAGCTGTAACTCCTTGTTGTACGCCATGCTTCACTTAAGGCCCTGCATGGGTGTTTTGGGGAAAAGAGATGTAAAATATTTTTTGTAACCTGGGCCAAGACTGACCAATTACATGCCCTTAGTTGCCTTCAATGCTAATTCTTTTTTTGCATTTTGATTTTTTTTTTTTTGAACATTTAGGCTGTTTAGTTGTTACAATCTATGTCCAGTACAGGGCAAACTAAAAGGGCTGTTTCCTTCATACTGAACATAAGCTTGGGCCATCTCACAGCTTTAAATGCTGAATTTACATCTCTTTTTCCCCAGATGTCTGTAGAGTTCTTTCAAGTTTATCTGTAAGCATCTTTGTATTTGAAAGTTTAATTTTTTTTTGTTTGTTTGCTCCTCTGCTCCCCTGGCCAGCTCCTCCTTCAGACCTCCTTAGGTCCTTCCATCTGTCCTCCATCTCTACCACCTACCCTACCTCAGATCACAACCCCCTGGAGGTAGCCCGGCGTTATCCTTCGCTGGGTGGGTCCCCCTCTTCCAAGAGGGAAGGCACTGGTGGGGGTCGTCCAGCGCACTGCAGCTATCTGCTCCAAGTGTTGCTGAGGTGGGAGGTCATGAAGCCTTGGTGGCAGCAGGGGTCTGGAGACTGTCATCTGACTTAGCCAGAGAGCTGTTTCCTCAGTTTTCTCTGTTGGAGAGTGACATGCTACCTGACGTCAAGGTGATTGTTGATGTCTGTCACTTCCCTGGTAATTAAAGCCCTGACACCCTGCTATGCTCCCGGCCCCTGCCAGGGGCCAGCAGGTGCCAGCTCACATCACCACCCTCCCCTCGGAGAGGCGAGCTGTCTCTGGGCAGCTCAACCTTCTCTCCCGGCCTGATTCTGACGACCGAGTCCATTCCTGAACCCGGGTCGCCGGCGTCGCAAGCGGAAATCCAACCGCTGTGCCGACGAGCTGGCCAAAGTTTAATTTTTTAATGCATTTCCGGGCATGTTCAAGTGCTTTTGGTGTACCATGTGATGTGTATAAGGCCCTGCATGGTCTTTTCTGGTGAAAAGCGATGTAAAATAAAGTTTTGCAACCTGGTCCAGCTCTGTCCTGTAACTGGCCCATAGTTATCTTTGAAGCTAGTGTGTTTTCACTTTTTTTTTTTTTTTTTTTAACATTTGAGTTTTTTGGTTGTTTCAGTTGTTGTTCAGTACAGAGGAAACTAAAAGTCTGGTTCCTTTGTACTGAACATAATCTTGCACCAATCTCAAATCTTTAAATGCTTAATTTAAACTTCTTTTCCTCAGATGCCTGCAGAGTTTTTACAAGTTCATCTGTAAGCACCTTTGTATTTGAAAGGTAGATTCTTTTATGTACTTCAGAGCATGTTCCAATGCTTTTGAGTAATAGTTTGGGGTGCCATGCGCTGCATGTAAGGCCCTGCATGGCCATTTCTGGTGAAAGGAGATGTAAAATAAAGGTTTGTAAAAGGAGCCAGCTCTGGCCTGTAACTAGCCCATAGTTACCTTCAGTGCTAGTGCTTTTTTACTTTTTTTTTGCTTTTTTGAAACATTTGGGCTATTTAGTTGCTCCAGTCGATGTTCAGTGCAGGGGAAACTAAAGTGGTTGTTTCCTTTGTCCTGAACACAACTTTAAATGTGTAATATACATATTTTTCCACCAAGATGACTGCAGAGTGCTAACATACTTATATATAAGGACACTTTTCTTTTTGAAAGTTTGAGTTTTTTCTTAATTTCAAAGTAAAGGATGTTGCTTTTTAGTAATGTTTTGGTGTACCATATGCTGCATGTAAGGCCCTCCATAGCTTTCTCTTGGGAAAATAGATGTTAAAAAAATTGTTTGGAACCTGTGAAAAGACTGTTTGTATGTGTGCCAGACCACCAAGCAATGGATCACTGTTACCAACATCCACAAAAGTACATTCACATGTATAACTTGAAGAGCCATTCAGACTCAAAAAATTTAATCAAATTCCATTTATTTTATTATTTGGTAATCAGGTCAGGCCCACTAGGCACACATGACTGTATTCAGGGGTGACCTAGGAACACTGGAGAAGTTAAGTGACTTGTTCAGAGCCACACAGTATACAAGTGGAGGTTATGGGAATAAAACACAGGTCTGCTGGATGCACCAAGCTCATTCACAACTTGTTACTCTAACCTCTATGCTATACTGCCAACTGGTTCTATGTGATAATGGCAAGTGTTGAATGGTGACTTGCATTATCGTGACATCAGGGTGGCGAAAATAATTTCGCCTCCCTGACATCCTTGGCACACAGAAGAATGGTACTGGGGATTAAAACACTTGCTTTCTGGGGGGCAGGCTGTGCCTCCCACCCCCCCACCTGGGGGCCTGTTCCCCCCACACCTCCTTACATAAGGATTCTCAACTCCAGAGGGGTGCATGTTGGGGGTGTGAAAGCAAAACAAGATATAAGTTTTGGGCCAGGCGCAACAAAAGCACAGTAGCGCCTGGACCCAGACCCGAACCTGGAACCCCAGCATTGCAAGTGGAGACCAACCCCCTATGCCATGGCGCAGCTCAGCAGCTGACTGGCAGCGCCATCCCCTACATCCCCTCTGCCCCCTCGCAGGCCACACTTGATGTGCTAGTCCCCCCCCCACATGTGTACATATAGCGACATCCTGTTGCTAGGGTCGCCCACCCCACCACATCCGGTTGCCCTCCCTGCCACCTCATCTTTCGGGCTTTCACCCATATTGTGTCACCGTTTCAGATGGCACCGAGATTCAGGCACCCACCTCACCTGCTAAACTGCCAGCCCCATTCAGACTGAAAGCATGCCTTGACAGAAACTTACTGTGCTAGTCAAAAGCAAGCTTTGCAGTTAATGTTCCATTAGGCAAATGGGACAACTCACACTTTTTCTCATCCAATTGTTTCAGTCTCAGAGTAATAAACCTTTTTTCTGATAGTCCACCCAACACAGATTAAAATTCTTAAAGCAGCAGTAACAGTTAATAATTTAAATAACTTGGTGGGCCATTAGGCAAACCAAAACCTCAACATATATGACTTTCTTTTTGCTTTATTTCATTCCCAAGGTAAGAAAAAGGGGGTTTCAAGTATTAAAAGTTGATAGTCGTTTGCCATGTCAACAATCGTGGATGTAAGCAAATAAAGGTGGCGTTGAGCTGCTAGCCATCAGGGTCACACATTACGCAAGCAGGGGCTGAGGGAATTCAAACATGTCTATAGATAAGATAAGGACTGCTAGGTCCATCCAATCTGCCTGTATAGCCTACCTTTAATTAGCTGCTACTGACCCTACTGGTCCACTGCTGCTGCCTCTCCATCCCTCTCTTGGATTTCCTCATGTCTATCCCATGCCTTTGTAAACCCACAGCTGTGTTTGCCCCAACCACCTCCCGGGGCAGGTCATTCCAAGCATCCACAACCCTTTCCATGAAAAAGTACTTCTTTACACTTTCCCTCTGTCTACTCCTTTGTAGTTTCACGTTGTGCCCTTTTGTTGTTTTAGGGCAGCTTCTCTTCTGAAAGAGTCTTCCCTCCTATACCTTATTAATTCCCTTGAGGTACTTGAAGATGTCTATCATGTCTCCCCTCTCCTTCCTCTCCTCCATGGTGTACATATTGAGTTTCTGTAGTCTCTCCTCATATGATATGTGGTACAGACACTGTACCATTTTTATTGCTCTTCCTTGAACAGTCTCAACCCTGTCTATGTCCTTTCTGAGATGAGCATGCAACATTCCAAATGAGGTCTCACTAATGACCTATATAGTGGCATTATGATTTCCTTTTTTTCTGTTAGTGATACCTCTTCCATTTCACCTGAACTTACCACTGTCTCTCCCCACTGCCTTGACACATTTTTTGGCAACTATTAAGTTATTAGATATGATGACCCCCCCAGATCCCTTTTCTGTTTTGTGCTTGTTACTATCTCCCCCTTCGTCATGTAGTCCTCCCCTGGATTCTTGTTCCCCAAGGGCATGATTTTGCACTTCTTCACACTGAATTTTAGTTGCCACATTCTGGACCACTCTTCCATTTTAGCTAGGTCCCTCCTCATTCTCTCCATCTCTCCTTGACTGTCCACCCTATTGCAGATCTTTGTGTCATCTGGAAAGAGGCATATCTTCTCCTCCAGCCCCTTTGCAATGTCACTGATGTAGATATTAAACAGCACTGGTCCAATAACTGAACCCTGTGGCACCCTGATGATCACCCTCCCTACTCTGGATTTTATCTCATTTATCAAAACCCTGTTTCCTACCTTTCAGCCAGTTTCAAACCCAATTGACCACCTTATGCCACAGTCCCAGGCTGACCAGCTTGTTCACAAATCTCCTATGTGGAATGATGTTAAATGCCTTGTTGAAGTCAAGGTAGGTCATATCAACTGCTCCCACACAATCCACCTCTCTAGTGACCCATTCAAAGAAATCAATCAGATTAGTTTGAGATGACTTTCCTGCTCTGAATCTATGTTGCCTTGGATCTTTGGCTCCACTTGATTCAAAGTTTTCTGCTATCCTTTTTTTAGCAGAGATTCTATAATTGTATCCACCACTGAGATCAGACTGATTGATCTAACATTTCCAGGTCATAGTGTGTAGCTCAGTGCCCCAATGACTATGTTTTACTGCTTCCCAATGGAGGAAGTCGTGGTGGTCAGATAACTGAATCTGCCAGACATTAATTGGGAGATCCTGGTGGCCAAAATCACCGGGAGTTAGACATTGTTGGATACCTCCCACTACTGTCTACTGATGCAGCTAGTTAACATGGAAACAGAAACTGTCAGCAGATAAGGACCTCCAGGCCCACTGAATCTTCCCAAGTGTTCCATCTCCATGTTATTCAAGGATCCTTGGTAATCTGGGTAATCCCCCATCTCCAGAATTGCCTTGTATCTATCCCATGCAACCTTGAATCTCATCACTGGTTTGGCCCCCATCACTTCCTCAGGGAGTTGATTCCACCCTTCTACAGCCCTTTCTTTGAAGTGGTATTTCCTGATGTTTTCCTAGAATCACATGCTGTCTATATTCATGTCATGACCCCTTGTCCTTAAGAGCCTTTTATTCTGGAATTATACTGCTATATGGGACCTTGTTTATATTCTTTCGGTACTTAACGGTTTCTATCATGTCCACCCTTTCCATCCTTTGCTCCAAGGTATACATGTTGAGGTTTTTCAACCTCTCCTCATATGTCAAACGGCTTAGTCCTCACTCCATTTTCATTGCCCTCTTCTGGACCCTCTCCACTCTCTCCACATCCCTCCTGAGTTACAGTCTCCAGAACTGGACACCATATTCAAGGTATGACCTCACCAGCTGTTTTCAGTGGCATTGCCACCTCCCCTTTCTGCACATAATACTCATGCCTATGCATCCCAGCATTCTAGTTGCCCTTGCATCTGCTCCCTTGCATTGCTTAGCCACCTTGAGATCATTATATATGATTTTACCAAGTTCTCTCTCCTGCACTATCACTTCCAGTACTCTGCTTTTAGGTTACTATTCCCTTTTGGCATTACTATCCACTTTTTGGCATTTAAGCTCAACTACCACACTTTGGCCACTCCTCTAGTTTGTGCAAATCCCTTTTCATTTTTTCTACCCCATCAACAGTGCTTACTCTGTTGCAGAGCTTTGTAATGTCTGTAAATATATATACATTCCCCTTAAGCCCTTCCACAATGTCCCCAATGAAAATATTGAACAGAATTGGACCCAGTGCAAACCATGTGGTACCACACTAGTCACCCTTCTCTGCCCTGATGGAACTCCATTAATGATCACCCTTTGCCTCTTTCCCTCCAGCAAATTCTTCATCCATCTCTTCATCTCTGGAGCCACCCCCATGGCTCTCATTTTGTGCAGAAATGTTCTGTGCATCTTGATGTCAAATGCATTACTAAAGTCTAGGAACACCATATCTACTTCAAACCCTTAGCTGTGCCTTTTGCCTCAAACCCAACAGTCCTTTTATCAATGTAATATTTTGATGGTTATTGTTTACTAATGTACTACATTAGATTCCATCACTCTTGTCTGGGTTTGGGACCAGCTGGTATGAGGATGGCTGAGACATATCAGGTGAAATTACATACCTTACACATAGTGTAATTAAGTGTATATAGTTCTTTGTAAGTAGCTTAGTTGTGTGTTTGTCAATATGGCATTGTTTTATGAACAAGTAGTAGCTAGCTTTAGTTTGTATGTCGGGACAGTATCACTGTGATAATGTGGTGTCCCTGTAGCACATGTTAACTGTTGAAAGAAAATGCTAAAAAATAACATTTCCTTTTTTAACTTGGAGATACAGAGTTGTCTGTCTTAGAAACAAAGATGTTGAAGGCTGCATAGAATGGTTGTTCGGAAATATTAGAAAGATTCAAGTTACAACAAAACTGCTATATTCCAAAGTTTAACATACATTGGTGTCCTACAATGAATGATTGTTTAAGCTCCTCCCCAGAATGAATAAGAAACATACATTGAAAGATCAATACTACAGCCCATAAATAAAAGCAGAAGTCATGGTATTTTAAAAAGATGCTTTTTTTTACATAACTATAAATCAAACAAGTAAGACACCATGTTATGTATGTTAGAGTTTTCATATTCTAACTTTGGATACATTTTTCCATAATATAGAACTCATGAACTATCTTTATATTTTGCATACCAACTGTAGCATATATATATATATATGCATCTTAATAGAGGCATGGTCATGAGAAACAAACAGACTTTATTTTTTGGCCCGAGAGTCACAATAGGTCTCTCCAGTAGCAAATTTGTGCATTTATATAAAAATGGGAGTTCCTGAAGTCCGTTTTGAATAGAAATGTAGCCATGATATTTTCTAAACCACATGAGTTCATGAATCAAGGTAAAACTTAGGAAATAACTATAAGCTTTTGCCTTGGCATTCCGTTTGATCCCAGGTTGGTGAACATTGATATTTATTGGAAATTGTGGTCTGCTATAGGTTCACCTGAATATTCAAGAAAATTGAAACTTAAAGTTTTCAAGATAATGAAGTTCACCTTTTGGTCTCTTTAAGGTAATCCTGAAAGTAAAACAACTTTTCCTAAAAAAATTGTTTTTTTTAGAACTAGGTAAATTTAATTAACATCCACTTACTGAGCATTCCCTTTATCTTTTAAAGTACTTTAAGGACATGCTTGGCAGCACATGTACCCCCACCCTCATAGTTTTTTGAAATTGAAAATAGGAATGTTGAAATAAAAGGTTAGTGCCACCTTATGGAATATAATGGATTATAATTATTCAGTAGTTTTTAATATATTATTTAATTTGGATTTGAATATATGAGATTCATTTATATATTTTTTTCAATTTTAGAATGAAGTTGCTTTTGGGATATAAAACATGCTCATAGTCTGACAAAGGAACTGTTTCCGTTCTGAAATATTACAAACAAAAAATTCATGGAGCAACAGTGAAGCTACTGAGATGTGAAAATAAAGCAACATTTGTTGTTAAAGTGATCTAAATGGTTTTGCCTGCTGTTTGGGTTGAATGAGAAACTGTTGTGACTTGTGTACAATATTCTGTTTTTTCTCACTCCCCGTTATTCTAATCTTAACTCCTGAAGATTATGTAAAAGAAAAAGGAACCTTGGGACACACAGGTTGGAATTTTTGTTCAGGGAAAATAATAAGCCATGCAGCAGGGGTGAAGAGGGAAAGGTTGAGAGAGCAAACTGCCCTTGAGGATAGGATTTTTGATCTGGAAGTGAAGCACAAAATTGCCCCAGATCCAAGGGTGAAGCAAGACCTTGAGGCACAAAGAGATAAGCTGAATAAGTTGCTAGATGACAAAACTGAAGGTGCATTAAGATACTCCCAACAAAGATATTACAAGGAAGGGAACAGGGCTGGCAAGCTGCTGCTGTGATAGCTGCATAGGGAGGCTGTGGGGCAGGTAGTCCTAAAGATTAGGTGGCATAAAAGGGCAACAGAATATGACTCAGACCCCTAACTGACAGTGACATATTTCCAGGTGCTTTACCACAAGTTGTACAAGGGGGATCAGGTAGATCATATGGCAGAGAGACTTGACAACTGTTTTGGAAAACTGACCTTACCAATGCTAATTGACAGCCAAAGGGAAGAGCTAGAGTCACAAATAATGCAGGAGGAGATAGTTGGGGTGATAAAAAAACTCAAAGGGGGGAAGTGCAGGGCCTGGTTGAGTTCCCCACAGAATTTCACAAGGGGAGATGGCCCCACACCTGGGGAAGTGTATGGAGCAGTTCAGGAGGGAAAGGGAGCCCCACAAATTTGGAAATACACACAAATTTCAGTGATACATAAGGTGGGTAAGAACCTGACCCTGTGCGGGTCTTACCGCCTCATCTCCTTACTCAGTGTCCACCAGAAAATATTCACCTTGATCTTGGCAAAGAGGCTGCAGGGGGTGGTGGGAACCTTGGTTCACTTGGATCAGACAGGATTTATCAGGTGGAGACTGATATATGACAACATCTGTCGTCTTTTGAACCTAATTACCTTGCAGCAAAGGACCAGGGAACCAATCTTGGCAATTTTCATGGATACCGAAAAGGCCATTGACTCGGGTGAACTGGGGTTTCCTTTATAGAACCCTGGAGGGGATGGGAATGGGGGATAGATTCAGGGATAGCATTCAATCAGTCAATCATCCTTTATTTTACCAGGAGAAAAACACAATCGAGAGGACTCTTTTACAAGGTGGTCCTGGGGGTACATAGATACACAGAAGTGCAACATGGCAACATTGGAAGCAGACAAAAAAGTAAGTAATGCAATATACATGATATACAGTGTATGGGCACTATAACATAGGTATAAGGGTTACAGAACACAGTACTTAAGAACAATGCACAATATCTACTACATGTTGCCAACCTGAATAGGTGGGTAAGTGCTTTATATTAATATGGTTCAAAAGTTTATTTTAATCTTTGGTAACCGGGTAAGGCCCACTAGGCACAAGTGCCTGTTTTCAGGGTGACCTGGAAGCACTGGGTGGTTAAGTGACTCACTTAGAGTCACACAGTATGCAAGTGGAGGTTGTAGGAATCAAACTCAAGCCTGCTGGATGACCAAACTTCATTCACAGCTCATTACTGTAACCTCTAGGCTATACTGCCAGCGTTTGGCTTACAATATTTTGTAAGAGCAATGCTATTCTGGAGAAGGGTAGGGAAGAGGGCTCAGTAGGGGGGCTAGAGTAGGGAGAGAGGAAGGGATGGGTGGGGAGGTAGAAACTATATAGGGTTGTGAAACATGCCATTAAGACTTTAAAGCTGTTAAGGCATTAAAGCCCTGTATGCCTCCCCACAGGCCACGGTGAGGGAAAATGGGATGACTTCTCTATGGTTCCACCTTCAAAGGAGAACTAGGAAGGGGTGCCCTCTCTTACCCCTCCTCTTTGCTTTGTGCATGTGGGGGGGGGGGTTGGATGAAGACACAGAAGGTGAGACAAGTTCTTTCAAAATGACCCATAGGGCAGTTCACTTTATACAGAAGGACTTCAACACACTTCGCAATAAAATAAACAGTTCAAACAGTGCAACTCTGGAACTTCCGTGTTGCTTGTACTGTTTGGCTAGTCAGGATGATCTTGGGCAACTGTAAAGATTTGGCCTAAAGGGCTGTCAGTTCCCACTCAGCCAGTAGGCTCACAGGAACAAAACCAGTACCTGAGGGTGGTCCTACCTGCACCTATAGTTCTGCAGTCCATACTTCAGGTAGATAAATTACCCCTCCAGCTGTTCAGGTTCAAAATATCCCAGCTATGGTCCAAAACATCCCAACCTTGGCTAGCACTGCCACTGGTCACTCTTTCTGAGACTGCTCCCAGCACCAGCTACTCCCCTCTTGCATCAGCTAGTTTTCACTCCTACAGAGGACTGCTCCTTCCGTAACTCAGATCTCACCTTATCTGCTAGACTGTGCTCAGCCAGCTCCTTTTATAGGGCTGGTGATCATGTGACCTGTCAATCATAGCTTAAATTTTAGTTAAATGTTTGCAATAATTTTAAATATGGCTGTTTCATGCAGAAAAGTAAGCAAAACATTGAAAAACAACATTTTAACACTTTTCAGCTTTTAAACAATCAGAAAATAAAGCAATAAGATAGTAAAAAAGGGAACTTCCAGGCAGGAAGTCCCACCTTTCTTGTTCCCAGACTCCCTCATGATAGAGCTCTATAAATGCCACAGATTTCAGTCAGCCTGAGCCCATAGTAATCCACAAAATGGATGCCAACAACTCAAAAGCACATGGAGTTAGGGATTCCTCAAACAAGTAAAATTTCCTCAGCTTATAGCAATGTGTTCAGTTTGGAGTTAAAGAAACATTTAGTCTAGTATCAGAAAAACACAAATAAAACCAGCTATATAAAACTAAAGGCATTGCTAATGCATTGTTTGTAGCAGTTTGTAAAACATGTATTTGGTACATTTCATCCAACAGTAAAAACTTTGGGATTCTTGATATCTTCATTATCTTCCATATAAAACTAAAAGTGGTTTATAGTAGTTCTCCTTCAGTTTTTTTTTATATGATATTTAGGACAAAAAACACAGATTCATTTTATGTACTTTCTTCCCCAGGTACAATATTTTGCAAATAGTAACTTTTAACAGGTCAATACAGCACCAAAATACACATTTCTTTCACCCTAACTGTGCTAGGACAGCTCTCACATACTTACTGCTAGCTGTATGTGTGTGTGTGTGTGTGTTTTTTTTTGAGGTTGGGTGTCAGAATGAGAAGAATTAGAGTATTAAAGTTTCCATGCTGGTTGATCAGTCCAGCAAAGATAAGATAGAATATTAGAAAGGTTAGCATAGAAGAAAGACTGCAGCCAAAAAGATAGGAAAGAAACAATAATTTGCCATGCTGTAAGGCCATTCCTGCTCCAAATGTTTCAGGTCTCAGCACACTTTCATTTGATTTGGTATTTAGAGCAGTCTTGTTGTGGCTGTAGTAGCCCTTAGAACTGCATTCTCTTATTTTCATTAAAAACAATACAGTGGGAGAGTTTCATCCTACCACAGTGCATAGTGTCATTGGCGATAGCTGTTTGAAATAATAGGAACATTAGGAGGATCCAGGCTGGAGGAACTAAGCACAAAATATCCCTGCATGTGGATGATACTCTCTTTTTCCTGACCTCTCCAGAGACTTCGGTGCCTGTGCTCCTGGCAAAGCTGGAGGAGTATGGCTGTCTATCTGGCTACAAAGTGAACCTGGAGAAATCCAGGGATATGAGGTTTGGGGATTGGATCCCTGGAGATTGGCTGCCTAATTTACCATTCAAGTGGGCACCTAACAACACATTGCTTTAGCTCAGGGTGAAGGTAACCCCCGACAGGAACTTGCTGTTTGGCCTGAAATTCTCTCCACTGTGGGAAGAGGCTCCGGCAGACATGAGTAGGTGGTATGGCCCTGCCTCTTTCCCTGTCCAGGAGAGTGGACAACTTCAAAATGAATATTCTCCTGAGACTTCTGTTCCTATTCTTGGCCCTCCCTATCCCTATTCTGGTAACTTTTTTGGAAAGTGACCAATAAAGCAATAATGAAATTCATATGGGGGGGGTGAGAGACACATGACCTCCACAAGGGTCCTTGCTCTCCCTACCAAAAGAGGGGGTTTGGCCATGCCAGACCTGTGTTCTTATTACAGCATGGGACAACTCTCACTAGTGGTGACCTAGATTAGGTAAGGGGGAGACTCGGGGTGGAGGGAGATTGAAGCATCACAGACAGGTTTATTGCCCTTGTTTGCCCTCCCACTTGCCACTTTCACTGCAAAGTTATGGAGAGAAATCTATAACCCCTGGACCAAACAGATGATGAAGGTCATCACCAGAACCAGAGCCATCATGGGCACCCCCAATGAAGTGGGGCCACTCGCCTCTATTGTAGGTGATCCCAGATTTCTTCCTGCCCAAACAGACCCTGGATTCCACAAATGGGACCACAATAAACTTATAAGATATACCTTCATGATCCAGAATGACTCAATTAAAATGGTCAGAGATCTCCAGACACAGTTTGGCCTCTCAAGAATGGACTTCAACAGATACCTACAGGTAAGGCAGTACATGATCTCCCCCCAGATTATTCCCAAAGTAGGGAGGGACATGACCCAGCTCAAGACCAGTTCATACTGGTTAGTCAAATTAAGACAGAAGAAGGGGAGGATCTCTAGGGCCTGTAAAGCCCTCCTAAGTCTGGATGACGGCTGGCTGGAGAGCCTCAGGGGAAAGGGGAACTGGAGGTGGGGGTGGAGATTCCAGGGGCAGGGTGGACAAGAGCATGGGAATGAGGATGAAGGGTCATGGCCCTCCCAGGATGGAGAGAATTCAGATGGAAATGCTGAACTAGTTTCTTCCACATCCCTACGATCACCAGTCACTTTGCAGTGGGCATCTCGGCCCTATGCTGGAGGGGATGTGGTCAGATCAGATCAGATCTCACTATCACATTTTCTAGGGCTGCCTAAGAATCTCGGACTAAAGGGGTAGGGTTCATTCAGTTCTTATGGAGGTCTGGGGTCCCTGGATCCCCAAAGACTTCTGCCACGTGGTCCTCGGCCTAGAGGTAAAAGACGATCAAGATCCCGGATCTCAAAAGCTCTTCAGAATCGTGTGCTTGGCTGCTCTGAAGGAGATCACAGCAGATTGGCTCAGCTTCACTACACCTTCACTCGAGGCCTGGGTTCAGAGGGTGAATAACATAGAAAGAATTTAAAGCCTCACAACAAAACTCAGGCGTTTGACAGAGAAGCACAGTGAGATATGGAATAAATGGTTAAATAACCCAGGACAGGTACAGGAGGGGGAGATGGGTGAGAGCTAACCAGGATTCAATACCACAGTGCACAGAGTGAGATCATACTGTAGATCATAGATGGACACTGGAGGAAAGTGCCTTGCCTAAAAGACTAAGGGATATTTGAGGGAATTTCATAACACACAAATAAAAAAAAAAAAAAAAAAAAGAGAAACAAAACAAAGGTGACACACAGAGACCACTGCAGTGTTTAGTTGTATATAGTTCATTTTTTGTTATTATTGATGTTCTCCTGGAGAACTTATTTGCTGCACTGATTTGTCGTTTTCTTGTTTTTAAGGGGTAGTGTCTTGTTGTTGTAGGGGGGTTGTGGGGATTCTAGGTAATGTGTGTTTGTGTGGTGTGATTGTTTAGATAACTTTGTTTTAGTGAGTGTGTGGGGGTGATTGGATTACATAGTTAGGTTTTGTGTGGCTGTGGGGATAGGTTACTTGGGCTCATGGCCTCATGTGTCTGGGAACACTGGGGAGCCTGGGGCAGGCCTGGATTGTATATGGGGCAGCCCAGCTACTCAATATGCTGCCCTTTACTGACCTCCCAGTTTCTACCACCACAGCACGTCACTGTCGGGAGGTTGGGATAAAGATGCGTCGCACTGATTGATTGTGGCGGGGCAACCCATCAACGTTAGGAGGGGGCAGGATTGAGGCTGTTGGGTGCAGAAGGCACCCTCGGTGTCGATGGGTACTTGAGAGATGCGAGACATGTTTGGTGCCTGTTCTTAGGGTCTCCACCAGACCAAGTAGGCAGGTAGCCAAAGGGCTACACTCTCCACCAGTCCCCTGAGGTAGTGCTACGCAATGCCAGATCGATTAGGATCAAGACTGCTATTATTGCGGACTTGATTTCCTCAGTTGATCTAGCCTGCATTACCAAGACTTGGGTGGGTGACAATGCCAGCACAGTTTGGGAGGCTGCTGTCCCCCCGGAACTCGGTAGTTCACTGCTCCAGAGTGGAACACAGGGGTGGGAGAGTGGCCATCTGCTTAAGATCCAAGCTTGGCTTTTCCATGCATCCAGTGGGAAAGCCAGGTTCCTTTGAATGTGTGGCCATTCATGGGGGTCCTGGTGCAGGCTGTTGGATTCTCTTGATTTACCACCCACCTGGGGTGATGGGAGAGTTCCTATAGGAGTCAGCCGACTACATCGTCGGTGAGACATTGGAGTCCCGCTGGTGTGTGGTCCTGGAGGACTTCAATGCCTGTGCCAATGGCAAAGCTTCTAGGCTAGGTTATAACCTCCTCCAGACCATGTCTTCCCTGGGCCTGTCACAGGAAATTTCCTCCGTGACCCACCAAGGTGGCCACATGTTGGTCCTGGTATTCTCACTGGGACTTCAGGTTAGTAACCTCAAGACTGGCCAGGTCTTTTGGTCTGATCATTGCACGGTGTTCTCATTCGGGGCCTCCCCGAGAACCCTCTTCCCTGTAGAGATGGTCAGCTACTGCCCTTTGAGGGGTTTGACCCTGGAGGGTTTTCTGGCAGTAGCAAATTTATCTAGTGTGGTGTGTGCATGCGATGGAGGTCCAAGTGCAGCTATTGCCACTTATAACAGGGTGATGATGGCAGCACTTAATTCCCTCACATCAGCTCATGTAAGTCCCAAATCTTCTTACCTGAGGTCCCCCTAGTTTGATGTGGAGCTTAAGGTGTTGAAGATTGTGGGTTGGAGGTTGGAGCACTGCTGGCAGAGGTCTGACCTGGAGGCGGACAGGCTGGCCCTGGGCTCACATTATAATGAGTATCAGGGAGCAATCACTCATAAGAAGGCAGAGTTCCTGTCCAGAGAGATTGCTGCTAGGAAGAATTGACCAACTGTGCTTTTTCGGACTATAGACAGGCCCCTTAACTCAGCCTGTCTCCAGCCGAAAAAATCTTTTTCTGATGCTTGGTGCGAAGAGTTTGATCAATTCTTCTCAGACAGGGTGTCCGCTATCAGGCAGGGTATTCCTCCAGTGGGCTGTATTGAGGCCTGCAATGATTGCTGTGGTCCCACAGAGAGCACTCCACCTAGTTGAGGATAGTCCAGACCAGTGGAGGTGTCTGAGGTCATTGGGGTTGTTTCCAAGTTAAAACATACATTTTGTGAATTGGACCCAGTGCTGACCCATTTCTTGATGAGATGTGTTGACACTGTTGGCCCAGTGTTTGCCTTGATTGTCCAGTGTTCTCTGTTGGAGGAGATCTTTTCAGATGCCTTAAAAGAGGCACTGGTTCATCCCCTCCTGAAAAAGCCATCTTTAGACCCTGGCGTCAAGGCGAATTACCGTCCAATCTCCAACCTCCCATTTTAGGGAAGGTTTTTGAGAAGGTTGTGGCACAACAACTTTAGGATCACCTCATGGCTTTTTATCTCTGAGCCATTCCAGTCTGGGTTTTGTGCGAGGCATAGCATGGAAACTGCATTAGCTCAGGTGCATAATGTCCTCCTCAGGGCAAGAGATCGAGCAGAAGGGACAGTTCTCGTTCTCCTTGATCTCTCTTCAGCCTTTGACACAGTAGACCACTGTGTGCTGTTGGACTGCCTGAGGGGAATCGAGTACTACCTCATGAATAGGAAGCAATGGGTAGTGATGGGGAATTTATCCTCCTCCCCTAACCTTCTGTTGTGTGGAGTACCACAAGGTCGGGTCCTGTTACTGATGTTGTTTGCTGTGTATATGCTGCCTCTGGGTGAGCTCATTAGGAAATGTGGCTTGGGTTTTCATTGCTGTGCCGATGATACCCAGTTGCATTTTCCCTTTTTCCCAGGAACATCCAGTGCAGTGGAAGTACTAAATAATGTCTCACTGAGATCAGTGACTAGATGACCTCCAACTGGTTGTGACTGAACCCTGATAAGACGGAGGTACTGGTGGTGGAGTTGAACAGAGGGCGGAATAGGTTGCCCTCTGGTGTTTAAACTGGACTATATCTGGGATCAGTGCCATTGAAGGCCTCCTCTAGGGTGCAAAACCTTGACATGACCTTTGACAGCAGACTGGCATTTGATTCTCAGGTGTCGTCCATTGTCCAGACCAGCTTTTACCGTCTTAGGAATATCACCAGTATGAAGCCCCTAATTCCGCCCATGGACCTCCCCACCTTAGTGCATGCCTTTGTGGTGACCAGACTTGATTACTGTAATGCACGCTACCTCCGAGTCTCTGGAGGAAACCTCCGCTGGCTGCAGCTAGTGCAGAATGCAGCTGCCAGATTGTTGACACGGCAGCAAAAATTCTGCCACATCACCGTGGTGCTGCGCAAACTGCACTGGCTGCCAGTCAGGTGGAGGATCCTCTTTAAAGTGGGCTTGCCCACCTTTAAGGCCCTACATGGGCAGGCCCTGGCTATCTATTAGACGTTCTTACACCCGCTGCCTTGGTCCACTCCCTGCAGTCCTCCTGTAGTGCTGTCCTAGCAGTTCCCAGGATGAGGCTTAAAACAACTATTGACAGGGCTTTTAGCATGGCTGGCCCCTTCCTGTGTAACACGCTTCCTCCAGTCATCAGGGAGGCCCCTTCAGTTGAGGTTTTTAAGGCCCAACTCAGGGCTTTCCTTTTTAACCAAGCTTTCCAAGACTCTGTCTGGTAGTCTTGTTGGAGTGCCCTTGCCTTTATTTGAACTCTGTATATAGTGACTTGTGTCACCACAGACCATAGTTACAGTATAGTGATTTTAATTTATTATTTATTTGTATAGAGTTCTGATTTTACTGTAAGCACACAAAGCATCAGGGATTAGACGCCTAGAAAAATAAAATTTGCCTTGCCTTTTCAAGTAGTTTTAAATGTTCTTGAGGTTGCGTAGACAGATGAGGGCATACCTGTGGAGAAAACAGAGTTAGAGAAGGCAGAATGTACGGAGCAAAGAACAGCCATTGTTAACAGATCTTAGCATATTCTGTAATAACAACAAGAGTATCAAGCATGGAAGTTTAAAAAAGGTGGTTACAGAGAGTCAAGTTCTAACTGCTGTATCTAGGTTACTGCTGTATCTGGGTTAACTACAGTTAATGTACAGAATGTCAATTGTCAAGCTGTTGAAGACTCTGTATTGTACAAGTGTTTCTTTATACTTTCCTCAATAAAAATAAGTTTAAAAAAGAGAAAAGGACTGTCAATAACCTAGTTAGGTATCCAATTACAGAACAGCACATTACATAAGGAAACACAATGTGCACTACTACTGTTATTTCCATTTTAGGCAAGAGTATAGAGAAGACATTATGTCTGGACCATATGAAAAGTGCACTTTGTTAAACTTACATGAGCTGTGCAAAAGGAGAGGGATGTGTTATAAAGAAAGACAATCAGTAGCAGAACTCATTGACCTATTTATGGAAAGTGACCAGGGAAGTGGTGTAAAAGTTGTCACTGCTAGTCAAAGTTGCGAGACAGAGGTTGGAGATAGAGGTGTGTAGAAACTCCAAGGACAAAATCGAGCTACCCCAAACTTAAGTGGCTCAGTTTTAGTAAAACTTGAGTTAAACTTTGCTGGTTCAGCTCAGATTGGGCTTTTTTTCATATGTGTGTGTGTGTGTGTGTGTGTGTGTGTGTTTCCTCCTGTTGATTGACACTTCCCTCATCATATGAAAAGCATTCTCCAGTTGCTACCTGGTCATGTGGCAAGTTAGCAGGCAACTCGGTGGGGGACAGAGAGGAAGGAAATAGTGTATTGCCAGAGGAACATGTATCTGAGCAGGCAGAAGAACAAACATACAGAAAAGGCACAATGCCCTCCTCCAAACCCCCAGCAAAAGCACTGCAACCATTGTGAGGAGGGTTTATAATGGAACAATCATGATCAGGAGAACAAGCATATAGGCAAGCCAGCTGAATGCCAGTGAGTTGAGTCAGGAAAGTCAGAAGCAGAAGAAAGGTTTAACAAGCATTTGTCAATGCCGAATGTTTGCTTGCTGGCATTGGCAGTGGTAGTGTAGAAGTTACAGAGCTGTGTAATAGGAATGGCAGTGAAGTATTGAACTGAAGCCAACCCCACCACCACCCTGCATAGAGTGACAGGCATTGGGGTGTGGCTTTGGGTCGTCAGGCATAACGGCCATGCCATTTCACCACACCCCACCCTGCAGACACTGACAAGTGTCACGGTGTGCCTTGGGGTCTTTGGCCCTTATGCGCACTCCATTCCATCAGGAAATATGGTGAGATGGGTGCTGTATAGGAGAATGGGGTGAACTTTGGGGCCAAAGAGTCCAAGGCATACATTGATGCCTCTCACTGGCTGCAGGGTGTGGAATGGTATGAGCATTGCAGGCAAGAATCCCAAGTCACATCCCTGATGCCTGTCATTCTCTACGGGATTGGGCATTATGGTTGGAAACCGTAATACCTCAGGCATTCATTGGTATTTTCACTCCAAATTTTCAACATGTTTTTTTGTGACCCCACCTCATGAACAGTGGCAATATCAGTTTGTTAGCCGAAAGCTGCTTATGCACAGCGACTATGGCATTTAGAACCACAGGTGCAAACACATTCCGAACAGGATGTAAAAAATGACAGCTGTACTGTTCATGGGGAGGTGTAAAAAATGGCAAAGTTGCAAATCTGTAGTAAAAATATTAAAAACTGGTGAATCACGAGCGCAGTATAGAACTGTGCAGCGACACCCGTAATGTAATTAGTTTGGGATTTTGACAGCAGATTGTCAACAGAGGCATTTTGGGACTCCGATCATGAACAGTGTCACTGTGATTTTCTTTATCTGTCCCGAACAATGATTTCCCACAGTGACCACGCATCTCTGTGCTGAAAGTGTGAAAACACATTTCAGCCATGTTGTGAAAAATTACAGCTGTACTGTTCATAAGGAAGTGTGGAAAAATGCCACTGGTGAAAATCTGGACTGAAAATATTACAAAGTCATGAACTTACGAGGGTGCATGGAAACTGCGCAATGCTCATTCATAACACAGTCATTTTATGAACTTTTGTCACCAAATTTTCAACATAGCCATTTTAAGACCTCTGCTCATGAACAGTGTAACTGTGATGTTCTTAATCTGTCCCAAACATTGCTTTCGCACACTGACTGCACCATTGTGCGCTACATGTGTGAAAACACATTTTGGGTGACATGTGAAAAATGGCAGCTGTACTGTTCATAAGGAAGTGTTATAAAATGGCAATGTTGAAAATCTGGAGTGAAAATATTGAAAATTCGCAAACTTACAAGCGTGCATAGGAACCGCGCAATGCACGCTCGTAAAACAGTCATTTTTAGGAATTTTTTCACTAAATTTTCAACATAGCCATTTTAAGACCTGTTCTCATGAACAGTGTCACTGTGATTTTCATAATGTGTCCCATACATTGATTTCGCACACCGACTGCACCATTGTGCGCTACATGGGCGGAAACATGTTTTGGGCAAGATGTGACAAATGACAGATGTACTGCTCATAAGGAAGTGTAATAAAATGGCAATGTTGAAAATTTGGATCGAAAATATTGAAAATTCGCACTCTTACGAGCGTGCGTAGGAACTGCACAATGCACGCCAGAAGCAGTCATTTTAGGATTTTTCACCAAATTTTCAACATAGCCCTTTTAAGACCTCTGCTCATGAACAGTGTCACTGTGATGATTTCTTTAATTTATTCCATCATTGATTTCACACACCATTCACCGGGCGCCATTGCGCGCCACATGGGCGAAACACATTTTGGGTGAGATGAAAATGACAGCTGTACTGCTCATAAGAAGGTGTGGTAAAATGGCAATGTTGAAAATCTGGGTAAAATATTGAAAATTCACGACTTATGAGCCTGCGTAGGAACTGTAATGCGCTCGAAAAAACAGTCATTTTTGGAATTTTTCCACCAAATTTTCAAAATAAACTTCTTGAGCCCACCTTATGAGCGCTGGCAGTGTCATTTCATTAATCAGCCAGAAGGTGATTTCACGCAGTGACTGCGTAAATCACCCTTCGGCCGGCAATCGCCATGACAGTGACATCATTCGAGAGAAGGGGTCCCAAAACCCATGTTGAAAATTTGGTGCAAAATTCCCAAAATGCCTGAGATATGCAACAAAGTTGAAAACCCTACCTATCCCATTATACAGCTAACGGCATTTCCTCAGTTCATGGTCGGCTTTGAAGAGTGCAGACGTGTTCCCAGTCCACTGATCGTCGCACCGAGCTCGGAGGTAAGTATGGGGTGAGGGGGTGGGAGGTAGGCTGCGAGTGGGTGGTGCGGGTTGTGGGGGCCGGAGACCGCGTGGGACCGCTTTTATTTACAGGTTGTTGTTTTTTTAATTGACGACGCGGACATTTGCCACGCTGGGGTGGGCTCCCAGCATGGCATAATGATGGCTGGTTGGGGAGGCGTGGAGCCGATGAGGGATTAGGGCACCCCGTCAGCCATAGCATCAGTTGCCACACTGGGGTGGGCTCCCAGCATCGCACCCAGTACTCGGGCGAGGGAGGACAGTGGAGTCGACGGGATGGGCACCCCGTCAGCTATACCATGTATGTGGAAGGCTTTGCAGAGGCACAGCACAGCCATTGGGAGATTGGGCACCCCGTTGGCTATACAGTGGAGGGGGCAGCACGCAGTATCGTGTGTGTGTGTGTGCAGGTGTGTGTGTGTAGGGGGGAGCTGTGCATGAGCAGGCGATATCTGATTGCTGCTCAGTAAGCATAGCTTCCCTTTCAACAATAATGCCACTGCATTTTGGAGCTGTCATAGACAGCTCCAGCATGCATTGGCGGACTGGGGCCGCGCCTGCCAACACACTGACTGAATTGGAAGCGGGGGTGACACACCTCCGAAAACTCGGATGATGGCACTATGTTTCTTGCACATGCGTGCAAGCAAACATAAAAAGCAGCCTCCAGTTTCTTTGACTGGAGCCTGAAAAAAAAAAAAAAAACAATGTCAGACTCTGAACTGAAACTGGAGTGTGAAAGAGTCTAGGCGAGAAGAAAAAAGTCAAATAAAAGTAAAAGAGGGATATTCAGAAGAAATGTACATGAAATAAAATCACAAAATGACCCATGGAAATGAGGAGAGTGGAAGACGAAAGAAGGTACTAGATCAAAAAGGAAAGAAAATGACCAGAGTGACCAGTAAAGAAAAGAAAGAACTAAGATCAGACAGAAAACACAGAAAAAGACAGATCAAATAGACAGGTACAGTAGGAAAAGTACAATGAGACTGAGAGAGACCTTCCATCCTGTTGCATGCAACTTATGCACGCAAGGAAAGTCAGCTGAATTAACAAACACCCATATCATCTATTTTACAGTCTCAGCATTACCAGTATCCAACCTGTTGTATTGTAAAACACTTTGAGATACAGTGTGTATAAAAGGTGCGATAAAACCAAATTACTTTGATTTTTCTTTGGGTGAGAGTAATGAACAGGAAGGGCAATATTTCTAAACACGTGTTAGGTAGGACAAAGTACTAGAAGGAGATCAGATATGTTATGGGGCGATCTAGTGGATACCTTTAATAAAGAAATCTGCCCCCCTAAAGGTAGGGGGCTTAGCGTAGTGAGGGGAGATAGTACTAAAAGATGGTGTCAAGGGGCTGGGGGATTTGGCTTGAATCCAAAACCAGAACCAAAACCAGGGGTGATCTGGCAAAACTAAAACCAAAACCAGAATATCCTTGGTTTTTCACACCACTAGTTGGAATGTATGAAAGTGAGCCAGAGCTGGGAACTGGGGCAGCTATGCAGGAACAGAGATTGCATCTGGAGCTTGGCCTAGTTAAGGAAAAGATTGATGCAGGACTGCAGGGGATACAACTGGAAGCAGAAGAGAGAGAGAAGGAGAAGGAGCAAAAGGTGGAAGAGGATAAGCAAAATACTGAAGAGAAGTGAAAGGCTGAAGCCGAGCTGCAGTGGATACAGCTGCAAGCAGAGGAGTGAGAGAAAGGGTGTCAGCATGAGAGAGAGAGAGATAATTCTTCATTAGAGGACAACCTTGCAAACTATAAGTAATAGCATGAGGGGTTTGACCCAGGAAGCCAAAATCAATTCTAAAATATTTCCCAGCTATCAGGAGGGGGGTGATCTTGATTAGTTTTTAAGATCTTTTGAGAGAGGCTGCACCAGTGGTGTGAAGGGCTAAGGTGTTTAAATCTTTACCTCCTGCCATGGCAGTGACCTATTTTTGGGAATGAGTCTAGGTTGCCAGGGATAGGCGGGGTATGAGAGGATTGAGCATCCAGAGACAGGTGTCCTTTCCCAGGTTGGTGTGGCCAGTTGTCTCCGGCTCTTACTGCCACCGGGTGGAGGCCCAGTGGTGGTGCAGGCAGCAAGCGACTCATGGGGCATGACTGAAGATTAGCAGGATGCAAACTCCTCCATGCACACATGCTGTCACGACACCATAGTAGGGGCTAAAGGAGAAAATGGAAACATGAATCCAAGGTCTAAAGAATATCCTGCACATCTCCCCAGACCTACATGTCCTGCCGGAGGCACCACCACCCAGATGCCTAGTGTATCTGGGTTTGAACTCTGAGGGGATGGCCCTACTCCCTCCAGCCCCGCCACAGGAGGCAATCTGTATGGAACTCACTCCAGGAAGGTCCAAAGAAGGTGGGTGCTGGCTGAGGGGGGTGGGGACAGGGCAGAGGAGCCACCAAGGAGTTGTTTAATTTTTAATTTAGTTGTTTAACCAGGTATAGCACACTAAGCTTTTTTTTACAGGATCAACCTGGGAGCACAAGGAGGTTAAGTGACTTGCTCAGGGTCACACAGTATGCAAGTGGAAGCTGTGGGATTCAAACCCAGGTCTGGTCTGCTGGATGTCACCAGATTTGCAGCTCGGAGCCTTAGACCACTGCGCTATACTGCCTCCTATAATAAAAAGTGTGTGGCAAAAAAAGGGAAAAAAGTTATTTTGAGAGAATCTGTGGGCAGTTTTGAATTGGCAGAGCTTCTTAGGCAACTCACCTTTGCCACTGCTTACAGAAAAGGCATTAGAAACTTTCACCAGAATCGACAATGAGGGCTACATGGACTGATATAATAAAAAAAGACCTTGCTAAAATGTTTTGAATCAACTCCCAAGGCCTATAGGCAAACATTTATCGGGTTAAGAAAGGCATGGGGAGGCAGCCATGATGAAATGTGTGCAGCTAAGTAATTTGTTAGAATGCTGGATAGAGAGTGCAAAAGCTTGCTGTGTAGAGAAAATGAAAGATTTATTTCTTATGAAACAGTTCCTAAAAACTGTACCCAAGAAACTGAGAATATGGTTGTTGGTAGAATGCCAAGCTCCATGAGGGAGGCAGCCAAAAGAGCCAATGAATTCATATCCAGCAACCATCTTACCATTGCAAAGGTAATGGGGGAGGGAGATCAGGTGGTTTTAAGGGAATCCCAGTGGGGCAGACTAAAGTAAGTCAGCCTGTACCCAACCCACAAGGAAAGCCAAATGGTATTAAATATAAAAGTCAGGGAAACACAGGTGTTATGTATGTCAGAAACTGGGGCATTTTTCATATGATTGTCTTAAAAATTTAACAAAAGGAGTGCAGTGGGAAGGGTAGCTCTGGGAGCTGTCAGGAGATAGTGGCCTGTACAAATGGTGTAGTGTACTCTAACTCCACTGCACATTTGCACACAGTTGTGGTGAAAGGACTGGTAACCCAAGAAATGAAGGACACTGGGGCCTCCATTTCTATGGTGAAGCAGGCTTTGATTAATGAAGAACAAATCCTGCCTGGCCAATTTTCTTGGATTAGAAGGATGACGGATCTGGTGGTCGCAATGCCAATGGCCTGGATCCTCCTAAGCTGGGAAGGTGGTCAGGGCATACAGTAGGTGGGTGATGTACATATCTGTCTATGGAAATGAATATGGGGAATTACTTCAGTAGCAGGGCCAGAATTGTGTGTATCACTACCCGTAGCAAGGCGAGGGGCAGTGCAAGAGGAAGTAACCCTTACCTCAGTAATAGAGGAAGTTGCAGCTGAAGGAGGTAATAGGAGCAGCATTTCTGAGCTACAGCTACAGATAGACGAGAGTCCAGACCTGGGTGGCTCTTTCACAGGAGAGCGTGTTTTGGGGAAGGTCAGGCATGAAGAGCTGGGCAGAGCTCAACAAGCTGATCCATCCCTAGAGTGATTAAGGGACTTAGCCAACAGTGTGGAAGGCGCCTCTACGAGTTCTGAAAAAAGAGAAGTGTACTGGGGAAATGGCTTCTGTGCCATGAGTGGGTTCCTAAGGGAGGACTGGTGGAAGGGGTACTCTGGTTGATAGTGGTTCTTAGGGAATATAGGAAACATATTCTGCCTTAGCCCATGACATACCCTTTTCTATACAGTTAGGGGGCAGTCATACAAAAGGATGGCTAACAAACAATTTTTGCTGTCCCAGCATTTTTAAAGATATTGCAAACTACTGCTGGACTTGTCCACAGTGCCAGAGGTGAGAAAGGTTGGGGACAAGGCTAAGGTGGCCTTGCCTCCCCTGCCTGTTATTGAAGGTGAGTTGTTGCTGACATTGTAGAACCACTTAGCACCACAAGTCACACCACCAAGGGTTACAGCTTAGTGGTAATAGATTACTCCACAAGGTACCAAGAGGCAGTGCTGTTGTCCTCCATCGAGGCTGAGAAAGTGTTCGATGATCTGCTGTGGATTTTTATTTTTTGCTTCCCCCTCTGCTGGCATGCTTTCTTTGGCCCTCATGGCTCCCCCAATCCCATCATCTGCAATCCCTGGGACTTTCCTTAGGGCCACCTGGTGCTTCACAGATTACCCCCTGTGGTGGAGCCATTGGAGGGTTCCCAAGCCTCCTTCCAGTGCTGTGTTCACATCTGTGGTCCCTGTGCCCAGTAGGTAGTGTGGGGTCTACGATGCTCCATGTAGTGAGATCCTGCTGTCAGTAGTGATTTTCTGGTGTTCTCAAGTCCCCGACTCATGGATGCTCTGCGCTGGCTGTGGTCGAACATGCACACATCAGAGAACATGATTACATCTCCCACTAGGGAGCATTCCACACCTGGAACTGCTGCTCCAGGCTGCATTGCCACCCATGGTCACCTATGTGGCAGTGTTGCAGTGGTACAGTCTGCCCTCCCTCCTGAGAGGATGAAAGCATCTGCTGGGATGCTCAATCATTCTCCCCTCTGGCCAATCCCCCAAGTATCCGAGGGTCATTCCTGAACCTAGATCAGCAGCGTGATGTAGGTCTGGCATTGGTGCCTCTTCCCTCCATGCTACTGGGCTGGTAGGCAATGCTGCTGGGGACATTTAGCCAGGTGGGTTTTCCCCAGGAGATTCTGTTGGACCAGGGCATGAACATCTGATTTGATGACTAGTCTTTGGGAGAAGTATGGAGTGAGGCAGCTCAGGGCCCCCCTGTATCATCCTCAGTCTAAAGGTCTGGTATAGTGATTTAATGTGCTTCTTAAGGCCTTATTGAGAGCATTTGCTGACTAGCATGCAAAAGCATGGGACCAGTACTTACCCCATCTCTTGTTTGTATACAGGGAAGTCCCCCAGGAGTCCACAGGGTTCTTGCCTTTGGAACTCGTATTTGGCCATAGAGTAAGGGACCTCCTTAATTTGGTAAGGGATGAATGGGAGGTTGAACTTGCTCTACAAGGGGAATCTGTTGTGCAGTATGTCCTAAATTTCTAGTCTAGGTTCAAGGAGCTCCTGGGGTTTATTCAGGGGCATGTAGCCTCTGTGCAACAGAGACAGAAGGTATGGTATGACCATTGGGCCAGAGCCTGGGAGTATGCAGTCAGGCAAAGTGTGATGGTGCTCATCCCTGTCTGGCAGAATAATGTTCAGGTGGCTTGGGAGGGTCTATACTCAATGGTCAGTAAGGTGAACAAGGTTAACTATGCAGTGGAGCTACCTAAAGGAGGTTCAAGCAGCAGATCTACCATGTGAACATGCTGAAGCCCTACCATGACCAAACCAAGATGGTCCTGGCCATGTGCAGCTACTCAGAGAAAGAAACAGAGGCAGATCCACTGGTGGACCTCTTGGGAGAAGTTAAAGGAGAATCCTCAGTGGATGCTTTCAACCTTTTTGAGAAGCTGACACCACCTCAAGCAACTGAAATGTGTAGGGTGCTGTGAACATTCAAGGGGATATTCCCAGCCATGCTAGCATATAACATGCTAGCAGAGCACCACATGGATAGAGGGTCCCAGGTCTCTCTGAGGTAGCCACCCTACCAAGTTGCTGAGGGTGTAAAAAATGCTGTAGATGGATTGATCATGGAGATGCTTGCTGTCTGGGTGACCCAGGAGTCCAGCAGTCCCTGTACCTCCCTAGTGGTACTGATCCCCAAAAAGGATGGGACCATGAGGTTCTGCATTAAATAACACAAGCTCAGTAGCTGTATGGAGTTGGATGCATACCCCCTACCCAGGAAGAATGAAGCCTTAGAGAGGTTGGTGAGGTGATGTATCTGACCACCATAGACCTGATAGTGGACTATTGGCAGGTGCCTCTGATCCTTGAAGCCAGAGACAGGGTGGCCTTTGTCACCTGTTCAGGTTATTCAAGTTCAGAGTAATGCCATTTGGGGTGAAGAATGCACCCGCCACCTTTCAACGTCTCTTGGACTGCAATCTGAATGGGCAGGAGCTTTTGCACTGGCATGTGTGGATGACATTACATATATGCTAGATGTGGGAAGATCACATCAGGCATGTGACCAAGGTGATATGCTGACTGCAGGCTATTGGGCTGATAGTCAAGGTGGAGAAGTGCCAGAAAGGAATGGCATGGGTGCCATACCTTGGGCACATGGAGGTGGAGTGGGTACATCTGGCTAAAGCCAGTTCTAGAACTCTGTGCAGTAGCCTGGTACAGTGGTTCTGTGCCCTGCTGGATCTGAAACCCACGTATCCTTTATCTCTTTTATTCATATTTAATCATAATTTACTTTTATTAGAGGTCATGTGCTGGATGACCTGGTACAATTCAAATGACAAACAGAGCCTGAAGAGAAAAGGTGCTGATCAGGGACAATAGATGACTTAATGCTTTTCTAAAACCAGAGCAATGCACAAAATAAAAATGTAGCTTTACAGACAAATACAAAATTGAAGCAAACACAACATACAAATATCATAAATAATTCATAACACAGAGCACAAATATAAAACACACAGTGTTGAAACTGACAGCTATTGCAGTCCCCCTCAAAAGCATGCCTGAACAGCCAAGTTCTCAATCTACTTTTAAAAATAGATAACAGAGGGGGCAGTCTGAATATCCGTGTTCCAATAAAGGGGAGAAGCTACTGAAAATGCTAAAGTGAATTTGCTGAATGGATCTTCAGGTATAACAAGTAAAAATGTAACAGAGGGCAAACAAGTGGCTCAGTTGGAAACATGGAAGGAACAAGGGGAAAACCAAGGGTTTAATATACCTCAAAGCGTTTCAGAGCCCTCTGAGATGCCGAATATTGATCTTGCAGCGAACATAAGAGAGGGGCCCTCTCAGTCAAATGAGGGCGATGCTACAAGTGTCTATAAAGCGCAAGTACCACAAACAAACAAGGTAAAATATTCTTCTTTAATTATTAATAAAAAAAATGGGATAAGACCTGCGGTAGTAAAGTAAAAGTTGGTAATTCAACACAAGCCTCGATCCTGAACTGTGAACTGTGGGGCAAATAGAAAACAAATTAATGAAGGAGGAGAAGTGTTTGAAGTGCAAAGTAAGAACATTCAAAATGACTCTCAAGTGGAGCCTGTTAATACTAATAAAGGAGATACACAATTAAATCGTTACTACACAATGGAGAACTTGTGAAGAGAAGAACAGTAATTCAGATTCTGAAATTTTGATAAATGATCAGAATGAAGAAAATGTGTGGGAAGGAACCCCTTCAATCTGGGCTCAAAACATTATTGCTCAAATTTCCAAATTAGCAGAGAATATAGTGTCAGCCAATAAATTAATGACTGAGCAAATTAACACTTTCCAGATAACGATGGCTTTATTAATTAAATACAATACAAACCTAAGAGATGAATTAAAAGAAGCTAAAAAAGAATATTGGACAAAGAAGATTCAAACCTTCCAATTAACAGGCAGATGAGGAACCTAGAAGAGATGAACAAAGAAATAAAAAAAAACTGAAAAACAGCACAATATTGGGGGTGCCTGAAGCATGGGAGAGGGACCAACCAATCAAAACATTGGTTAAAGAAATAATGGCAGAATATTTAAATACTCCTGTGGAACAAATTATAGCTGAATTTGATAGAGTTCATAGAACCTTTTGACCTGACAGTGGCTCCCAAGGCCCTCCAAGACCGATATTGGCCCAATTTCTTTATTCTGAAGATAAGAGCTATTCATGTCTGCCGTTTATAGAGTTAAATAATTAGCTTATGAAGGGGCCAGTATATCCATATTTAATGATTTGCCAGCAGAATTAATTATTGAAAGAAACAGATCCAGAAACAAATGATTTGATACCTTTTATTGGACCAACATGGATGTTACAGAAAAGAACAAAGTGCTATAGCTTTCGAACCTACCCGGTCTTTCTTCAGAAGCTTTATGGCAGTTATTTTGAAAATCCCATACTATTAACACCAGAGTATGTTGAAAAAACAGAAATAATTCTCATTGGTTTAACATATACATTTAAAACATAATAGAAGATTACGTCACAGAAGCTAAGTAACACCAGTCTGCTTTTAACTGAGGAGCCCCAGAAGGGCAAAGGTTATCAAGAATTCTCAACAACCAGAGAGTTCTTCTCACATAAATTTTAAAAATGTCTCAGTATGCTAAGAAAGCATTCTAGTGATAAAAAAAATCTTGGGCTAGCATTCTCTCTAATACTTGTAAGATGAAGTTACAACTTACATTCCAAGTATCCTGGTGTATTAAAGAACAGATAATGAGAGACAAAATCCTGAAGTTAGGTATAACTGCAAGTTGAAAAAGAGCCCCAAGGTTCCCTGTTATATTTGCCCATAGGCAATAAATTTGATAAGGGTTCAAAAGCGGATGACCAACAGTTTGACTTTGACAAAACAGCTTACACCTATAGCTGGAAAGATTTAATTATTTGAGGTGTATTTCCAAACTACGAGGCTACATCATATTTAGAATATAAAGGGCAGAAAATTAATTATTTTGAATATTTAAGTGTCAAATCTAAATTTGTATCTATATCAAAAATATTTCAAACAGGATTGGTTGTGGATTATGCAAGGTTGGTGGATGAATACTCTAAAAAAGCACAGACCATTATTGAAATGTACCTGGCAGAGCTCAGTATCAACTGGAATGTGGATCCTTTGAAATACTGGAAATCCAAAGTATGTGGCCTTCTTTAGTAAACATTGCAATAAGATACATGAATTGCCCTCCAACTAGCATCTGTTCAGAACAATTGTTTAGTTCAGCTGGTAACATCATTACCGACACATGATCCTGTCTGACACCAGAAAATGCTGAGCATTTGATGTTTCTGAAAGTCAACATTCCTTACTTTAAATTCAAATATGATACCTGAATGAAACTTATAATCTGAGTGAACAGGCCTTATTCATAAAACACTTTCAAGAATTTATTTTGTGCCTGTGGTGAAAATCTTTTGCGAATAGGATTTACTACATGAGGCAGCAATTAATTGCAATAAGTCAGCTCAGGACTCAGGAGGATGGACTAGGCCAGGCCAGAATTACTTGAATAATCACAATGAGCACAGATACATGAAAAATAGCATCAGTGGGTTCAGAGTCCAAATACAGCAAGCAACTACACTTCATGTCAAAAACTTACTTGATGGTACTATGTACCACTCTGATCTGAAAGGTAGAGTACTGCTGTCTACTACTATTATCACTACTTGCCACTTTTTGTCCTCACGTCTACTGCTTGTCACTTTTTTGTCCTCAGCAACTGATTAAAAAGTAGTATTTTACCACCGATCTCACTGTACTGTAATATTACTGTTTTGATTTTCATACAACAGATGGCTTAGCAGAAGTCTGAACACTGAAATTGAATGTTCTTTGTATATTTCTCACATCCTGATATTTGGCTGTCATTACTTCACAGAACAAATGTAAATTAATTTCTTTATTGTGTGTGTGAGTGTATGGTATGCTAGCCTGGATGTAACAACACTACATCTCACGTACAGTAATTGGGCTGAGATTATTATATTTTAATTTCTATGTACTTAAATTACTTAGCACTGGTTGGCAGCAACTGTGGAACAAGGAAGGATGTAACTGTGTGTCATCAGGTCTACAGGTGGCATTATCAACCTTTATTTTATGACTGCACTGCACTTGACTGATGTGATGTGACTGACTGGCTGCCTGGATGGTGATCAGTTTATGTCTTTCTTTTCTTGTTTAATAAATTTATTGCGTGATGATCAGTAGATGTAGTCATAGAGAAAGTACCACCTGTTGGACCAGGTGGTGTACCATACCACAGTACACTGGGACATACGATGCAGTTGCATCATTCACATGGGTAGGGTGGGTAGGCTCTTATTGTTTCTCATTTTGATCATTCATTTCTTTTGCCTGGCTTGCTGTGACTGGAACATCCATCAAAATAATACCCACATACAGTAGTCAGCAGCATTAATAAAAAATATCTTAGCTGACTGCAGTGCTTGGTATTGCTTTGTGGTATAATAGTACTTGCATCTGTCTGTCTCTCTGTCTCTTTCTCTCTCTCTCACTCCCAGCACACTCACATCATAGGCCTGAGCAGGATATGCCACTAGTGAAGACCAGCCATGAAGCAACTAGTAGTAATTAATTACTGTTTTAATTTAGCAGTTTTACTGTAATTTGTATACAAATAATACATTAAATTATTTCCTTTTGGCCTCTGTGTTAAATATGACCAACTTTGGCCACGTTTATGCATTTTATTGCATTTTTTCAAATATTTATAAATAATCGGCACTAATCAGAGCTAATCAGAACAAATCAGAACTCCTCCTTTTTCTGGTTCTTATTTAATAGGGGTCAGAACTTCACAGAGTTCTCCCAGCCCTTCAGGATGTACCTTTAAGGTTATTAAATATATATGCCCCCAAATAAAAATCAGTATAACTGATCATTTTAAACTAATACAGCCCCGTTAATACACTTCAAAAGGGGTTTTGTTAGGTGGGGATTTCAACTGTGGGATTTCTGCACAAAAGTGGGAAAGGAAAACAGAAATAAAAGTGTTTTGTGATTCCAGTTTTCTGATAAATATGTGCAAGAATGTTGGGCTATCTGATGCTTATCCTAAAATAATAAAGAATCCAGAACTGATATTTGGTTTTCTTTCTCCGGACTTAATTTAGTAAAAGGATACACACTGCCATTAGAATCATCAGACCATAGAAAGGTAAAATTTACTTTGGAGATAGGCAAGAGCAACAACTACTTCCAGGATTTTGTGGACTGGACTCCTCACTTCTGGAAAAAAATGACATGATATAATAGATTTCTGAACTACTTTGATCAAGGAAATCAGTATTTATAATATATGATAACCCTAAGAGTTGGTGGAAAGACACCAAAAATGACATCAGGCAGTAATTACAATTAAATACCAACAAAAAAAAGGACACGTTTAACTTATTTGACATTGAGCACAATTAATTACACTGATTTCTATAATCACATGACACAAAAGAGAACTAAACAGAACAAATTAAGAATGAACAGTCAAAAATGTGTGGGTATTAATACAACAGAGCAAGATCTCTATTTCTTGAACTAAAATACGGGATACAAGGGACTAAGATTCAGATAAATCTATACAAAAGCTGTAGTGATAGAGTTCAGAATAGACTCTTTACTTGACCTTCAAGACATGAGAGGTGGACATGTGACAGATTCAGAAAGACTACAGGAGGTAGTATATCAGCAACAGTAACAACATTTGGGACATCAAGTGATGACATACATAATGCCACAGATTTTTTTTAGATAAGGTAACTCTTACACAACTAATGAACGTGGATAATAAAATATTACTAACAGACATCAGTGAGGAGGAACTGAATTCAGCAATCTCTTCTTTGTCCACTAACACAACACCTAACCTAGGTGTTTTATTTGGAAAATTGTACAAACAGATGGTTGCACATATTGCACCAAAACTTATCATTCTGTACAACAACCTCATCAAGACAGGCACATTATGCCATAGTATGAATCATTGGAGCTATGTTTTTTATATTCAAAAAAGGAGACAAAACAAACATTAATAATTGGTGACTACTCAGGTTTCTTAATATTGATTTGAAAATTCTCAAAAAAATTCTCTGTGAAGATTGGCAGTCAGAGCTCATCATCTGATATCCATAACACAGACCTGCTCCATCCCAGGAAGAAGAATACAGAGCAACTTGATGTATATCTGGGAAATTGTTGGGAGGAGTATACATGAGGAGCTGAAAGGATATCTGATAGCTTTTAATCAAAAGAACTGCATAAATATTTGTTGACTGTATTAAGATCATGTGGTACACCAGACCTATACATTCATACATTACAAATTGGTTATGAAAATGCTGAAATATAACACTTACTGAATGACTTGGTAGGGGCATAATGTCAGATTAAGAGAGGGGGTGTCAGGGTTGTCTTCTTAGCTCATTATTATATGTTTTCAGTCTAGATCATATTCTGAGACATATAGAAAACTTACAGGAAATAAGGTCAATTGAATTAAAAGAGGGAATCAAAAAAGTAAAAAGTATAACATATACTGATGATAAGGTTTTGCTAGTAAAAGAACACACCTTACGAGCAAGAGCCACAACAGAAATAGAAAAACTTAAAAATATGACTGGAACCAAGATAAATAAAGACAAAAGCAAAGACTTAGCTATAGAAGGCAAACATCAATGGAAATAGCAGGTATAACTATAGCAAAAGAACAAATAGAAGTCTTAGTAGTACAATTTGGCCATGGGGATATGGCTACAAAGAACTGGCTAACAGAAACTGAATGTGCAGAAAATAAAATTGATAGATGGAAGAATTGGCCTATGACCAAAAAGAAAAGGGTTTTCTTAATCAAAACCTTTATTATTCAGGAGCATGGCTTGGCAGCTCACAATAAGGCCACCTAACTCTCTGGCTCAACCATCCCCCTTTAAAAATCCAACAAAATCTGACACAGCTTGTGCACATACCTCAGTTGTCAACATCTGGTCCAATGGAGTGGCATCTCCAGAGCCAATCAATGTGCATTCCCTTACAGAAATAATTATATGAAATGTTTTCATGCTGCACAAATAAAACTATCCAAGTGATATGCATGCTGCAAGTATGATTTAAATGTTAAATTGGAACCAGTTGCATACATATGGCATGCGTGCAGCAAGCAAGTGTGGAAGCCATGATTTTTATGTTAAATTGGGAAAGACTGCATGAATGTGGCATGCCTGCAAAAAGCAAGTGGTCACTGTTAACTGCACACGCAAAAGTTAAGTGACTTGCTTAGGGTCACACCATACACAAGTGGGGGTTGATGAGATTCAATCCCAGGTTTTCATGCCTCCAAGTCTCCTGGCTTTTAGTTCAGTGCCTTTAACCTCTAAGCCAAACTGTCTGCATACATATGGCTCATTTGTACTTCAATACATAATGTATCTGAATACATCTGCATGAATGCGGCATGCTTGTAGCCGCTGTTGTGCTTTTCAGTTTTCTTCTTTCCCTAATCTCAGTTTCGCAGTCAAACTGTAGCACACATATAATGGAAACACATATGGTTTTTCCCACACCCAATACACAAATGAACCCAGAAAAACCACTTCATTACTTCTGTCTGGCCAGTACTCCTACCATTTTCTCTCCATAGTTTTGAAAGCTTCCATGCAAACAGACTTCAAGGTGAAAACACAAAAGTAACAATAACTCAGCACATGCAACCACATGGCCAGTCCCCCCCCCATGTACAGACACTGTAGCAGGTACAGCCATGCTGCTACAGACAACCCACCAAGTATAGATACAAGTAAAAAGTCTCTTACTGGAGTACCAGGGAGCCAGAGGCAGGAGTCTTTAAGAGATGATGTCCATGGGTCAGAGTGCTGGACAGTACCCCTTGAAATGAATGGAGTTATTTTTTATTACTATTTTATATGTTATGATGGTGAGTTGGAGAATAATGAAGGCCACTGAGTGGTGGCCTTCATTAATCTCCAACTCAAAATCAATAATGTATAAAATAGTAAAAAAAAAATACATCCATTCATTTCAATGATGCACAGCCCTGCAGCATGGGGATGTGGAGGGCAGCTTCACTGGGGGGGCGCATAAGCCTGATTGTAGTGGGACTCCAAAAGTCTGTGCATACCATACCGCTCAACAGTAACCCATGAAGTGGGCGCATGAGGAAGGGCACCGTCCATTATGGCGACTCCTTCCCAGCGCAATCCACTCACGGTGATGGAAAGGTAGGGTGACTGGTTGAGGGGGTGGGTGAACTAGGTGACAGGATGTCATTATACATATGTGTGAAGGGGTGGAAGCAAGCACAGCGAGTGTGGGCTGGGAGGGGTGGAGAGGCTGTAGGGGTGGCACTGCGGTTGCTGTTCAAGCTGCGTCATGGTGTCGGGGATTGGCTAGTGGCTGGGGTGGCTGATGTATGGGGTTCAGGTCCGGGCACTGGTGTGATTTTTATTGTGCCTAGCCTGAACCTTTTTCCTTTTTACTGCTTTCACTCCCCCGACATGCACCCCCCTAGAGTTGAGAATCCTTAAGTAGGGGTATGTGGAGGGCAAAGCAATAAAAATCTCTCCTGGCACCATTGTTCTAGTGCACCAGGTTTGTCAGAGTGCTGAAAATGTGTTTGGAATTCTGACTGAGTGATAACAGTGATCTCCTTTAGGTGTTCACCATTATCACATAGACCCCCGCTCAACTGTCCCTGCATGCAAGGGATCACTCTAGAATGTCTGTAACATCTCTAAAAGGTACAACTTATTTGTTTTGACTGAAAAATGATATGTAAATCAGAACAAATTAAAATGTATAAGATTCATCTGTATATACCCTGGAGCAGTACATCAGATTTGGACTTAAACCCACCCAGTTACTAACCAATTTTTTCCTGGCTGAAGTTCTGCCCCCACCCCCCAAAAAATAAAAGATGTCCTGATTTTCTCCCGGACTCCATTCCTTTCAATACCCATTCCCTATGGGTCATGAAGCTACTCAAAGATGAAGAAACATGAAAAACACATCAAGATTTCAGTCCTTCCAACTTCCCCAATCTCCGTATAAAAAATATTTTTTTTACTTTTACTTACCCAGCCATATGGTCAGAACCTGCAGCCTGGCATAGTGTGCCACCAGCATAGTTTTCAGTTCACTCCTGCTAGAACCGACCATCACAGGTCCCCAATGTGGTCTGTGACCAAACCCACCCAACCTGGGTTGCTTTCTTCTTGCTTGGTTGCTGCTGTGTCTGCTGTTGCACTGCACTGATCAAGGCCTATGAAGGCCAACCACACCGCTGTCACCACTGCTGCTAAGCCTAGGTTGCTGCTGTGAGCGTCTGTGCTGTTTTTTTGCAAGGCAAGCCTAGTAGAGTAAGTAAGTAGCCTAGTCTTGAGTTAGCTTCTAGTTCACCCTCTGCCGCTTCAGTCACCAGGTGAGATGGAAACTCACTAAGAGTAGACCAACAAAAATATGTTGACACAACATTGCTGTTGTGAGTTCAATGCTCACTGACTCCTCCAAACTGTAGTGTGCAGTCTGTCTACACTGTGGTGGGAAAGACAGTGTTACATTTGCAAGACTCATGCATTCTTACTTGGCTGGAGCTCATCCACATCACATGTGATTGTGCCATGCTTAATGGGTGGAGAGAGTGGACAACACAGTACAGACACAGTCAAGTCCGGAGAGTACCTGCAGCATGAGCACACACAGGCCAGGTGGGCACGTATTGTGCAAAAGATTAAATCCAAATTTAAAGTCATTATTGCCACACCGTAAGAATGACCTAGGCACAAATGGGAGGGGCAACTGCCTCCCTCTGCCCTAACTAAATAGCACCCCTGCTTAATGGTAGAAATTCATTCTCAGGTGCTAATGCAATAGTTTCCACTGTGTTTTGAGGTACTGCGTCTCCATGATTCATGATGTCTTAATCATCATGTGGGTTACTGCCCCTCATTGTCTCTCATTTTAAGAGTCCATGTCACTCATTTCAGTGACAAAATGTGAGGTATGGTGCATGCTTCCAAGACCCTACTCAGTACAAAGAGTGCTGAGCATGGCCATAGTGTATATACTCAATACAAAATAACAAAGGGAAAGTAAGTGAGATGAAACAGTCATTGAGAAATACTTTTGTAGCACAAAATATACATAAGGGATTTGCACGGTCCAAAACAAAAAGGATAGGATTCACAACACAGAGGCCCCTCTTCATACATCTGGAATGGGGGATGTTGACTGGCTAAATCCTAGGCATTTAATGCAGTATGCAAACAATACTTTACAAATCAATGTCGATTTCATGACAAAAATCAAAAGCCATTAAACAACTAGCAAAAGGATCAGAATTAATGAGTTTACCTAATTTTTATGGGAATTCAAATAAAAATGTATTTTAATGACTCTAGCAGTAGTATAAGAAATATAAATTGATGTGTTTTTAGATGAGATTTGCACCAGCTGAGCTCCAGCACACATAGCAAGTGTGCAGTATGTGAACCTGGTATGATGTTTAAATGATGTTCACACAAGCTTAACTGCTCCACTCATGTCAAACATGCAACACATGAACCTGATGTAATTTTTAGAAGATGTTCACACCAGCTTACCTGCTTTACATGAGTCAAGCTTGCAGCATGTGAACCTGATTTGCTTTTTAGACCTGGTTTGCTTAGGTTCACTTTGTGTATGTGAACTGCATGTAAACATTGCACAATTAAGCATGTGGCATGCATTCTGATTGTACACAGCACGCCTATATTTCTGTAAGGGTTTGGTCCAAACCAGAGTAACAGTAGCTTCAGGATTGCTTTGCCAAAGTTCTCCTCAGAGACTGAGTTGGGCAGCTGTAAAGATGGTGATGGCAAACCTGCACAGTGGCACTGAGGGTTGAGGTGCTTGATGCCACACCTTGTGCCACACCGGCGACCCAGGTTCAGGAGTAAGCTTGGGTCTCCGGAGGCTGGCGGGGGAGGAGAGGATCAAGCATCCAATGACAGCTGTCTTCTTCTGGGGTGCAGGAGGGATGCATCTCCAAGCGCTAGTGACACCCTGCGGAGGCAGGGATCACTGCACTCGGGAGCGCTTGTGATAGCAAGGGGCAGCGCTGTGGGAAGACATCCTTGCTAAAGTGCACTGGAGTGCGCACGCCAGTGCTAGATGTCATTACACTTCCTCAGCACTGGGAAGGGGGTGCGCACCAGAACAAGGAAACACCCAGCCCCGCATGCCCACCGCTGGATCCCACCCACCTAACCTTCCAGTTCCTCCACCCGGGCCCTCACCTGCAACTTGGCTAATCTCTAAGAGCACTCAAAGAAGAGGGGTGGCCCCAACCCGGAGGGGTTAAGCCAGGGGTACTTGCTGCAGGAAGGGGGGAGAGAGGAGGCTCAGGATGGGGGGACTTCAAGTGGGCAGGATCAGGCCAGGATGCCTGAAAGAGGCCCCACAGGCTGCGATCGGAGGGAAAAAGAATGAGAAAAAAAAATGGTGATGGCAGGCTTCAATCTCACTCCAGTGGCTTCTACAGTATTTGTTGAAACTGAAAGCATGTTTGAGCAACTGTTACTTCATATTAACAAGCCTGAATTGCACTCACGAAGAACCAGTGTGTAGACATGTTCAACTCAAGCATTGGAGGAACACTGCAGAACAATGATTGGCTGACAGAGAAGACCAGAAAGAATGATTAATGGCCCACATATGGGAACAGAATTTGGCCATCTGTTGCCTCTGAGATAAGGTCAAGGACCTTGAAAACAGAGGAAGATGTGACAACCTCCGTTTTGTGGAGTTCGCAGAGGGTTGTGAGAAAACCAACACCAACATCTTCCTGCACAACGTACTAACTGAGACCCTTGGTGAGTAGTGCCTCAGGGCCATAGATATGGACCAGTGTCATTGTTCCCTTACTCTACCAAAAGCCAACTGAGTCCACTCCTGACATGGTTCCTCAGATTCACTGATAAAGAAAAACTGATGATCTAGGCAAGGCAAGAGGGGTTGATAAAATGGCACAGACACATTATCACAACTTACGCAGTTTTCTCAAAGGAGGTTTCAGCCTGCAAGAAAGCATATACACTGACTTGGAGAGCACTGATGGACCTTATGATCCCATATAGCATCTTCTACCCTACTAGTCTGTGGATTACCAGTAACAGGATCCCCCAACAATTTGATTCCCCTGAAGTGGCTGAGGTGTATATTACCTGGACTTGGCTGCAGATCAGCTGGACTAAATACCACCAGTGCAGCAGAAACAGGGGCCCTGACACCCAGGATATGGACATTGCTCCACCCCAGAGAACTCCTACATGCCTGCTGCCCAGTATAGTCCTGTCATCTTGTTCTCCTGATAGATCCAGACCCATAGCTATAGTCTCCAAACAAATGACACATTCACAAACAAAATGTGGCTGGAGGATGACAAGACTGGGCTCCTAAACCTTAGAGCAGGAGCCACATCAGCAGTAGGGAGTCACCAGTCTATTTTGAAGTAAACTTACCATTGATGGGTGATAATAGGTTTGCCCTGCTCCTGCAAGCCCCTCGGCAGAAAAGTTAAAAGCATATTGGATGATGCTTTCATTCTGAATTCATTTGCTGGTTGGAGACTGAGTGCGTCAGCTGCCAGCTACGTGTTCTTTTGTTCTGTGGAGTTACAGTAAAGAAGCAGGGGGATTATACACTTTTGAAATTCTTGGAAAAGGTATGCCATCTATCTTGAAATAACCCTCTTTCCAGTACTTCTTACTGCTGGCCTCATTGTGCTGCCCCTTTGCCGTTCTCTTTTTCATTCTCAGGAGGAAGGCTGTGTTGGTTGGGACGGGGTCCTCCCCCCTCGTATGTGCTGGACCGTGAAATTTACAACTGTAAGAAGGATGCCACTGGAATGGCAGAACGGTGGATTGTGGAAAGAAAAAGAGAAAGTCTGCACTTGATGGGAAGTGTCCCCTGAGCTGGATTTGGGGTTTTCAATCTTCAAATTATTTGTTTTTGTTTGTGTCTTGCTGTGGCCTGCTTATTACCCAAAACTTAATTTTTCAACTTATTTACTCACTTTACAGTTTTATAGTCCTGTGTATCTAGTTAAAAGTCCCTTGGATCTTTTTGGTTTTGGGGTACTTTAAAGAGACTGGGGTGTTTATTATCTATATATTTTTATATATATTTTACGAACTTGATCTTCGCATGCTTTTTCTGACATAGCCACATGATGTGGTGGATAAAGTGCATGTGCTGGAGTTCTCAAGTAGCTGTTTAGTTACATGGTGAGATACACATAGGAATGCCAGATTGCTAGATTGCCAGATTGCTGGGGTGAATCTTTGTTTTTATAAGTAATTTTGTATAAAACCCTGGTAACCTGAAGATGTAGCTGTGAACCGTGCACCGTGAATTGTTTTAAATCAGGAGGTTTGACCTCTCCATGGATTGAGCAGGGATGGAGCACATTGAGAACATTGAGCCGTGGGCATTAGCCTTTGGTCCTGTGGAGATTCTGTGCCTTTGGTTCTACTGAGTGCTATAATTTCTATGGGTAACATTTTAGATATCTGTGGTAAAATGAAGCAAGTGATATTATTTTGTTCTTTAGAGAGTAATATTGATAGAAGAATTTAATTAAACAGACAAGGATTTTATTGTGGTGTAATATATATATATATATATATATATATGTATATATATATATTATAGTGGCGGTCGCCACTATAAGTCAGGTAGCGGCCACTTACATACTAAAGTCAAAAGTTTGGACATTAATAACTTTGGACCCGTTCAATGGATTTGCCTGAAATCTGGTACATGCATTGGGGCAAACTAGATCTCTTGATTTGTCAAATTGCGTTTGTGTTGGAGTGCTGGTCTTCGTGTACGAAAGCGCTGAAAAATGCAAAATTATCCATTTTTGAAGGCACCTTTTGGCATTCTTAATGTGTCCCTGCACAGCCGTCATGTGGTGTGCCACACTGCAAGATGGCTTGTTTGAAAGAGCTTTGGTGGCTGAATATTCCGCTTTTTGTTTGGTGAAAAAATATTAAGGCATTCAAAAGTTATGGCACTTTTAAGTTCCCATTATAAGTCAATGGGAAAATTTATATGTATATCTTGCGATCAAAGAATGGGGGTTCTGGCCATCTGGTCTTGCCTGGCGATCAAAGAATTTGCAGCATCGCAGTTCAAGAATCTTTGTTCCTGAGGAATTTTCAAAATTCTTTGACCGCGAGGTCTGCCATCTTGCTTTCAGTTTTCCAATCACACAAACTCAAATATCTCGGCTCAGGGGTAACTTCTGAAGTAAAACTTCAATGGGTTTTACTCAGATGACCATGATATATCAAGCCATGGCTGTGGTTCCATCCAAATCAGTCAAAAAATAGAGTTATAAGCTTTTACAATCTTAATTCGTGGATCGCTAACGATCTTTGATCGCGAGCCTGCAAATTCTTTGATCGTGAGATTCTTTGATCGCAATCTTGCATTGTGACTTAAAACACTAATATCTCGGCTCAGGGGTGGGCTAGGGACACAAATGGGGGCTTGTTTTGCTCAGGAGGGTCCGTTCTGTCAAACCATGCCATTGGTTTGGTTCAAATCAGTGAATAAATCATGTTTCATCCTTTTTTTATTCTTTGATTGTGAGCCTGCAAATTCTTTGATTGTGAGGCTGCAAATTCTTTGATTGTGAGATTCTTTGATCATGATCTTGCATTGTGAGTGAGGGACGAGGTGGATGAATTTAAAAGTCATTTTTCTCAGCCCATGGGTGCCCTAGAAAGTCAAATGAAGATGGGTTTTCCTCAGGAGGCTTCGATCTGTCAAACCATGGTGGTGGTTTACTGCAATTCCTCCAATTTTTTGATTTATTACATTTTTTATTCTTTGTTCATGAGATTGCAAATTCTTTGATCGTGAGGCTGCAAATTCTTTGATTGTGAGATTCTTTGACCGCGATCTTGCATCACAAGTGAGGGACAAGATGGCACAATTTAAAATTCAATTTTCTTAGCCCAGGGGTGTCCTAGGAAGTCAAATGAGGATGGGTTTTACTCAGGGGGCTTCGTTCTATTGAACCATGACAGTGGTTTACTGCAATTGCTTCTATTTTTTGAATTATTACATTTTTTATTCTTTGTTCATGAGCCTGCAAATTCTTTGATCGTGAGACTGCAAATTCTTTGATCGTGAGATTATTTGATCGTGATCTTTGATCGCAAAATAGGGACAAGATGGCCAGATTTCTTATAATGGAACAGATAGGGAAATGTTGCCAATCTTTGACATTGAATATCTCAGAAATGGTTTGGTCTTTTTACTTGAAATTTGGACGGATGAAAGGCAACATCCCATAGATATGCCTTTTAGTGGATTGGTCCAAAAATATTACAGGGCAGCAAAGTTACAGCACTACAAATTTGGCACTTTTTCCAATAGGATAACATTACGGCATCCACCATATTACAGGAATTCTTTGCCGCTCTGCTGGAAGATAATGGTTTGGTCTTTTGGGATGAAATTTGGAGGGAAGAAAGCCAACATCCTACAAATGAGGCTTTTGGTGGTTTGAGAACAAATATTACAGGGTGGCAATGTTACAGTACTCTGAAGTTGACAATGTGTCCCATAGGATAACATTATGGCGTCCGTCACGTCTTTCAGGGCCCGTATCTCAGAAACAGTGCTAGATATGGAGTTTTTGTCAAAAAAAGTTTAGCCAGTTGGGGCTAATCAAAAAACTAGCCAGGAAAGTAATAATTCATACAAATTTTTAATTTTTTTCCTACGTCATACGGTTCCTGAGATATAAACAATTTAGCATTCCAAGTCGTACTTTTCTGCTCTGAAGTCAATTATAATGCATACATTCTCTGTTTTCAATTAGTTTTTTCAATGCAGTTATTGGGGAAAGAAGGGTGTGTCCTTTTGTTACTGTGACAGCTAGTGTTTCCAGTTGCACTTCTGTTACCATTCGAATCACCGTTCCCGTCTACGCCACTATGTGCGTAACAGTTTGCGTTTTCATATGCGCTTGCGTTTCTGTTTTTATTGGCTTTATTGTTGCTGTTACCATAACCATTTACATTTACAACTGTGGTTCCATGAGTGTGTTCGTTACAGTTTGCGTTTTCATATGTGCTTGCATTTCTGTTTACTTGGGTGTTATTGTTGGTGTTACTGTTACCATTTGCATTTACAATTGTGGTACTGTGAATGTGTGTGTTACCAGTTGCGTTCTGTATGCACTTCTGTTTGATGTCTCCATTTACGTAACTGTTTGGTTCAGTGTCACTTTACTCTTGTGTTTCTATTAATGTTTGCTTTGCCATTTACACTTGCTTTGCCATGTGCATTACTGTTGCTGCTTGTGTTTGCTTTGCAGTTCCTGTTACTGTGTAACAAGACATCATGTGGCGGGAGCATGGGGCCCATAGGACCCAGCACTGCCTCCACTGCATTCCTTTCATTATATATCATCCTCATTCTCAAAAAGAAGGGTAAAGCAGAGGCAAAAAACTCTGTTTAGTGCATCAGTTAGGGTTGTTCCACAGCAAAAAAAAGCTAGGAAATTTGGGGTTAAGGTTGAAAGCCCCCCTTGGATCCCCCAGCCCACCCCCCAACCGGCATTGGGGTCATTGGTCCTAACTCTCACCCCATTCTCCTATACTTCAGCTTCCTTACACATGTGATGGGGTGAGAGTTAGGGCCGATGACCCCAACGCACACCCCAATGCCAGTTGCGGGGTGGTATGGGGGGTCCAAGGGGGGCTTTCAACCCTAACCCTGAATTTCCTAGCTTTTTTTTGCTGTGGAACAACCCTAAGGGATGCATTAAATGGAGTTTTTTGCCATATATATATATATAGATATCTAACAGCAGCACACAGCCTTTTGAAATTTATTATAAATTGTATTGGATAAGCAGTGCCAGTAAGTATTATTACTGGTACTTTTTACTTTTATTTCAAGTGTTTTTAAGACAGAGAAGTGCACCTTTAAAAAGCCCTGGAGTAAGCTTAGAAGCAAAGGACTCCTTCGGATGTTCACTAGAGATTTTTTGAAGATTCTTGAAATATTGTTCTTGACCTGGGGGGGTTTGGCCTAGTTTTTAAACAAGTTTTTGGATGAGCAAGCAAGCAATAATAAGAACACAAACAGAAAGAGAGAACTTGGTGAATATTAATATAAGAAGGATGGATTTTGCAATTTGGACCTAGCTCCAATAATTTTGTTTCCAGAACTTTAAATTTGCAGTGCTAACAACGAGCTAATATTGTCAAGATTTCTTATTAAGAACATAAAAGGATTCTGTCAAGATACTAAACTATTAAGGAACTAAGGAATTTTTTTGCATCTATGCTTTTGGACTTATGTGATCTATCCTATAATCATTGTGTGATTTTTGACTTTACGTTTAAGCTCCTGAGGTCCTGTAGATTAATGGTCTGGAAGTAATTAACGTGCATAATTGAAGTGTGCTGTGCTTGTTTTTTCTGCTAGTTCTTCCTTATTTATTGCATTCTTCCCTTTAAAATGGTTAAAACAAGAAATCAGAGACCATTGAGTAATAATCCTTCCCTTTTCATGGAAATTCCAGTTAATAAGACCGAGAAAGGTGGGAAACAAACTAAGCTAACAGAGATTTGGAAGTTAAACTCTTCTTTAAATAAAATACCAACTCCCTGTAATGGTAGCCCCAACCAACAGCCAGCTCTGAGAAAACCAGGTCAGTTGGATATATCCTTGGTACTAACGGTTTTAAGAGATAATGAGATCTTAGGAGAAATAGAGTCAGCAGATTTGGTGGAAGTAAGTGATATGGAGAGTTACCAATATAATGAGTATGATGGGGAGAATGAGGATAGCCTGAGCCTTAGGGAAATAACTGCAGAGCAATTCAATACCACATTTGACTGTTTAAAGAATAAAACAGAAAATTGCCCTGATTCTCAATATAATTTGATGGTTTCCAGGAGTAGCCTGTGTGATTCTAGGCACTCAAGAAACTCAACACCATCTCTGCTATCCAGTAATATAAACTTTAGGGAGATGGAACTTAAAGGTGTTTGTGCAGACTTGCAGCAAACTATAAATAGACTTAGGGCTCTGGAAGAGACAATCAAGGATGCTGAGGATGTTAATAGGATTTGTTGTAAACATTGTAAACATTGTAACCCTTATATTGCAGACTCTCAGGGAAAACATCCTACTTCCTTTATTCCCACTTGCTTGAGTCAGGATTTGATTACACTTGTGAAAGATCCTAATAATTTTCCCCTGATTCTAATGGAACAACTTATAGTGAACAAAGAAATTATGGAAAATATGCGAGCACATATTGCCCTTACTGAGATTAAAATTAATCAGATTCTTGAAAGACCAGTAATAATTCAAGAGTTGTTAGAAAAGAATACTAGAAATGATAAAACTCATCTTAGACCTGATTTCAGTGAAATTATGATACCCGAGTCCCCTACTAGTTTAGGTTGTAAGAAAAAAAGCAAAAAGGTGAAAAAAATAATAATAAAGTAACTAAACAAGCAAGAAGGAAAGTAAACAAAAAATAGGAAGGAGAAAACTGTAGCTGAGAATAAAAGGGAAGAAATGGGGTTAGCAGATGGATATGATGGAGGTGTGAAAAAGAATAATAACAAGATTACTAAACTGAATAAGGAGGATACAACAACAAGAGTCTTTGGGGGGAGTCAGATATCCCTCCTGGTTCTATTGAACATTCTCAATGTGTTTTTGATTTCCCTCAACATTCTAAGCTAGTATCTCAGTTAGTTTTATTAGAAACAGAAATTGCCAATCTACATCAGGAACTAGGGGGAATGGGTGTTATGGAAATAAATAATAGATTTCAAGAAATAGATATGACTCCACAGAAGGAGGCTAAACATGCTGTAAGACAATACAAGACATTTGATAGTGGTTTCCAATAAATTGGGTGGATAAGAATGATTCAGAACCCTTCCCAATAATTAGACTGTATGGCCCTTATGCCGAGGATAATTTAGAAAAGGTAAACTTGAAATATCAAGTTCTAACATACTTAAATAAGGAACTGGACATTCTTATTTCAGAAACAGACATTGTTAATATCAAGAAACTAACCATACGGGGGCAACTATTGCGGATTTGTATTTTGTTTCACCAAGATTGGCTAACTGTGTGTGGATTAATAAGCAGGTGTCGAATAACAATGGAATCCAGCTTTTTTATCTGAATAGAGAGGATTTTAACCCTGTCTACAATGAATTGGAACGTGCCCCCATAAAAACGTTGTCACTTTTTGGTGTGGATAGAGTTGTGACTGAAACAGATAAGAAACTATCCCAGGCTCTTACTGATTTACTGACTAATTTTATGGGCATACAGATGGATAGATGGGGGAAATCTATGCAAGACGAGCCATAGAAGGCTCTCAAATTGATATATTGATTGATAATGAGATCCAGGTTAATCAGCTGTTAGCATAGTCATCTAGATTGGACATGTTGGGTCTTTATATTGTTGATTCCACTCTATTAAGTACTGGAACCTTGGATTCTGAGGTAGATAATATGAGCCAGCCAGTTGTAGATAGATTTAGAGCAATAGCAGGCTATAGTGATGTTTGACTATCTATGAGCTCAAATTGTCTCTCACCTGATGTAACGAATATTCGCTTTATTTGTTGGAATATAGCTGGATGGAAATCTATTTGGGCTGATAAGGAGAGTTTTATGTTTTTAACAAAACATGAAATAATAGGTTTCCAAGAGATTTGGCACAGTGAAGATTCACAGATTATGATAAATGGTTATGAAACCTTTAAAATCCCAGGTGTTAGGAATAAAAAGTTAGGTAGATATTCTGGTGGTACCCTTATTTTAATTAAAGTAGATATCTTCCAAAAGGTCATGCCATGGAAGGCTATGAATAATATTTTAAGTATGCTTTTATAGAGTATTAGTAATTACTAATGCCTATATTCCCCCAGAGAATTCATGTTATTATTCAGAGGAGATTTAGTATGAGTTATCAGATATTTTAACTGAAGCGCAGCAAAATTTCCCAAGAACTGAATTATTATTATTGGGTGAGTTTAATGCCTGAATAGGCTCTTTTAATGGACTTTTAGATCATCCTTGTTTTCCTTCAATCATGTATCCTCTCAATTAAATCCTCGACAGGCAAAAGATAAAATAGTTAATAAGAGTGGTAAACATTTGAGAGAGGCATTAGAAGAAAATACTATGTGCCCTCTAAATGGAAGAATTTGGGGTGATTATGAAGGAGATTATACATTTTTATCAATGAGGGATGTTTCAACTGTTGTTTTCGCTTTCTGGTCAGGGCAGGTGGAGCATTGGTCCACCTGTCAGGTTTTGATTAGAGCAGAAAGCGATCACTATCCTGTGAGTTTCTGCTCTCAAGAAAGATGTAGGATAACACAGGATGATGGAATGGTTATATCTGAAATTAGAACTGAACGATAAATTCTTTGGAGATATGACAGTAAAAGTAATATTAGCCATATAATACTGCATTTTTTTTCCTGCACAGTTACCAAGCACATTTAAATCCAAGAGCTGGCCCCAAATGTATGAGCAATTTTTATGTCTATTAGAGGAGATTAAATCTAAATTAGAGGTTCCCTGTGGGAAAATAATCAACAGGTTTGGGGATACTTGGTTTGATTGTGAATGCAGGAGAAACAAATGATATATTAGGGGTTTGAATAAAAGGTATAATAAGTCTCCTTTTAGAGAATTACTAAAGGAAATAAATGGAAAGAAAAGAGCTTTCAAAAGATTGATTATAGATAAGAAAAAGCAGTATTTTGAAAAGAAATGGGGACAAATGTTAAGGGCAGTACAGAATAAAGATTCTAACATTTTTTGGACCCTAGTTGCTAAGGGAAACAATCATTTTAAGGGGAACATTGAATCCTATATTACGGATGAAAAATGGCTTGAACATTTCAAGAAAATTTATGCTTATGTTGAAATTCCTGAGATTGGCAATAATGTTGTTCATCCAGTCGATTATTTTAGATCGATCACTTCAGATGAAGTTTATTTAGCTATTTATACATTAAAAACCCGAAAGGCTCCTGGACCTGACAGGATCCCTGCTGAGGTTTTCCTCACTGAGACCCCGTCATGGTCTTGCTTTTTGACTGCTTTTTTTAATAAATGTATTGAACAAGAAATATATCCTGGTTCATGAAAGGGCACAACTATTGTGCCTATACACAAAAAAGGTCCCTTAGGAAACCCTAAAATGCCTAGACCTATCAGTTTGTTAGATATTAATCTAAAGATTTGTTCTAAAATATTATTGGGGCATCTGTTGGAAGAAGTTAATAGAACTGGGGGTATTTCAGTCTACCAAGCAGGTTTTAGAGAAAATCACTCAACTATTGATAACATCTATGTGTTACAGCACTTTATTGAAAAGTATGTTAAGCTATGCAAGCAGAGATTGTTTGTGACATTTATTGATTATACAACTGCATTTGATCATGTATCAAGAGAAATACTAGCATACTAACATACAAAAATACCAGCAGAATAGGCCTAATGGTCTTTCGTGTCTGCTCGTTTGGTCAGCCCCCACCCTGGGAGCTGATCTTTCTGCCCCCCGTCCCTCTCTGGCTTCTCCCTTCCCAGTCCCAGATATTTTCACTGCACTGGTTTTTGCTTCCTGAACCCCTCCACCATTTCTGCCTCCACCAGCCCCCTGGGCAGTGTATTCCATGGCTCTACCACCCTATCAGTGAAGTAGCACCTCCTCCTTTCTCCCCTGAATCTCCCACCTCCAGCTTCCACCCATGCCCTCTAGCTGCCCCCCTCCTTCCTTCAGAACACCCTGACTGCTCCTCCCCTATTTATCCCCTTCGTGTACCTGAAGACCTCTATCATGTCCCCCCAGTCCCTTCTGTCTTCCGATGTGTACATATTTAGCTCTTCGAGTCTCTCCCCATAGGTCCTATCCCCCAAGCCCCAAATTATTTTGGTTGCCCTCCTCTGGACCCTCTCCAGGAGTTCAATGTCCCTCTTTAAATGTGGCCTCCAAAACTGCATGCAGTACTTGAGGTGTGGCCCCACCAAGCAGTTATACAGTGGGAGTATCACTTCCCTCCTTCTGGAGGTGAGCCCCCTAGCGATGCATCCAAGCATCCTTTTGGCCTTTGCCGCTGTCCTCCTACAAGTCTCTGAGTTGTTCATCTTGACATCCACCACCACCCCCAGGTGCCTTTCTGCCATCGAGACTTGTAGCATCCCCCCCCAGGGTGTACACTTGGCCCGGGTTTCTGGCTCCCAGGTGCAGTACCTTGCATTTCCCTGAATTGAACCTCAACTTCTGCTTTCTAGACCACCTTTCCAGAGCCTCCAGGTCCCTTTGTAGGGCCACCCTCCCCTCCTCCCAATCCACCACCACCCCCAGTTTTGAGTCATCCACGAAGAGAATCATCTCACTCCTGATACCCTTCCTAATGTCAGAGATGTAGGCATTGAACAGGAGGGGCCCAAGGACTGATCCCTGAGGAACTCCACTAATGACCCTCCTTGGGGATGAGACTATCCAGCCTACCATGACCCTCTAGGTCTGGTTCTGGAGCCAATTGTCTATCCATCTGATCATCTGGTTCCCCACCCCCATTTATCCCAGATTATCCAACAGATCCCTGTGAGGAACAGAGTCAAATGCCTTGCTGAAGTCAAGAAAGAGGATGTCCACTGGTCTACCCAGGTCCAAGGCACTCATCACCCAGTCATAGAACTCCACAAGGTTTGTCTAAATTGATTTTTACCAGGATGAATCCATGCTATCTATCATCCAGGCACCTCAACTTTTCCAGGTCCCCCGCTAGTCTCTCCTTGACAATGCTGTCCCTCACCTTGCCCACCACTGATGTCAGGCTGATGGGCCTGTAGTTCTCTGCTACCTCCCTTGATCCCCCCTTGTGGATATCACTATATGCACCACCTTCCAGTCCTGGAGTACCCACCCTGTCCTCAGAGAGATGCTGAAGAACTTTGCCAGGGGTTTCACCAGGACATCATCCAGTTCCTTCAGCACTCTGGGATGTAATTTATCTGGCCCTGGTGCTTTCTCCATCTTAAGGGACCTGAGGGCTTCTTTCACTCTCTCTGCCATGATTTCCACCTCCACTACCTCATCCCTCTGCTTTGCCTTGCCCCCACCTGCCATTGATGCCCCCCTCCCCAGACCCGCCAATTGGTAAAGGTCCCCACTCCTCAGTTTCACCATCTCCTCCCATGTATGATACAGGCCCCCCATTTTCCTTGGTGAAAACTGAAGCGAAGTACTCATTTAGTACCTCAGCCTGCTCCCCCGGGTCTTGTGCCCATCCCTCCCCTGTTTTAATCCTGCTAATCTGCCCCTTTACCCTTCATTTTCCCCAATGTATCTAAAGAACCCCTTGTTCCCTCTCCTAATTTCCCTGGCCAGGTTTTGCTCCTTCCTTGCCTTAGCCACCCCCACCACCCTAGTGGCCCTTCTGGCCATCAGCTCATACTCCCCTCAGTCCCTTTCATTCCTTGAGCACTTGAATTGCCTATAGTCTGCCTTCTTTCCCCAATCACCTCCTGAACCTCCCTGGTCCACCAGCAGGGTTTTCGGGCCCTACCGCATTTTCATCTCACTCTTGCACAGGTGCTGGTAGCATCCTGCATCCACCTCCTGATGATTTCCCACCTACTGTCAGCATCCATGTCTGGCCCAATCCCATCCAAGTGCTCCTTAAGGATCCTTCCCATTTCCTTGAAATCTGCCCCCCCAAGTCAGTTACCTCCTTCTTTGTATACTATAGTAGATTCTCTTAAAAAGAGGAATTAATTCAACTTTAGTAACAATCATATCTCAACTTTAATGCTAACACTTGGGTGAAGATATGATTGGGCCTTAAAGGTCAACTTTCAACACCCTTAGAAGTAAAGTGTGGTGTTAGGCAAGCTTGTATACTAGCATCTTTATTATTCTCACTTTATATGGAAGGTGTCTTAGGTCACTGTAATGAGGTGGATATTGACTCCCCTAAAATTAAGAATTTTCCTGTCCCTATATTGGCTTATGCCAATGATATTATAATTTTATCTTTGACTAAATCAGGACTTCAAGAAAAACTAGATTATATCTACAAACAATCACATGCTCTCCAATTAGCTATTAATATAAATAAAACAAAAGCAATGATTATTGGAAATATAAATTGCAAAGGGACCTGGTTTATGGGACCTGAAAAAATAGAAATAGTTTCAGAATATCTGTATTTAGGTGTAATAATACAGCAAAATGGCAACTGGACTAAACATTTGGAAATGCTGTTTAGAAGTAAAAAAAAACTGTAGCTGGTCTAAATAAGTTTAATTATTTATATGGTGGAATGACATTATACCCACTAGTTCAAGTCATACAATCAAAACTTGAAGCTCAACTGCTGTATGGTTGTGAAGTTTGGGACATTAGAGATTCTAACAAACTAATGGTCCCATTATACAAGTCTTTGAGGAGAATTTTAAAACTGGGCCATTCCTGCCCTTCCTCTTATTTGAAGGCAGAGCTGGGGTTGGTTAATATTAATGCTTTAATACATGCAAGAAAACTAAATTTCTGGATATGGGTCACTAATAAAAATGATGATGCTCTTGTCAAAAAATGCCTAATAGAGAAAGAATGTTGGCATAACCTAGGATATAAATCCCCATTTTGGTTCAATTCAATTTTGACCATGTTGGAGAAGTATAAGCTGTCTCACTTGAAAAGAGCTGTGGATAAAGGAATTACAATAAGTATAAAATATATGAAATATATACAAAGAAAATGGAAAAATCATTGGAATAAAATTGATCTGTCCCTGAAAGCTGATTCCTATTACTCTAAATGGTTTGCTGCTAATAATTATAATCACGGCTTTAAAAAGTATTTAGAAATATTGACTAACCTGAGATCTGTACTAATTTTATTTGTTATAAATTTGAACAGTTCCCTAGTAATGTTCTGAATTTCAGATATAAAAAAATTGGAATAAACAATGAGGACTGTAATTGTGAAAGGGGGTAAGGAAGATTTTATGCATATTCTCTGGGACTGTAACTGGTATGAAAAATTGTGTATATACTGGTTAAGACCTTTTTTGAGTACAATGTATTTGCTTGATAAGGATGAATTGACAAATATTCTTTTTCATACAGATAATATACGGGCTGTGAAAAGGCCATCAAAATATTTATATGCTGTTAGGAAATTGAAGAATAGAATAAATATTGCCTAGCTGTGATATTTTAACTCTGTACTTAAACTATTTCTCTGCAGAACTTTGACAATGTGTTTATTTATTTGTATTTTTAAATATTGTAAAGGTTTTTTAGCCATAAGGTAAAACTGAATTGAATGAATATTCTAAAGCTATGCCTGCAGTTTAATGTGTGGGAGCAACCAGCTACCCCCCCCCTCCGCCTGAGCTATTTAAGCCATCTTTCTCCAGCATCACTCAGAAGCACTGTTTCTTTGCTGCAGCCAGAGGCTGTAACAACCCCCTTCCCATTTCTGTCTTCTGCTTTCCTTTTGTACTTTTGTGCTTTCTGTTTAATTTGTGCCTCCATCAGCTTCCCAGATCAGTATTTTCCTTTCTACCTTCCTGGCTGCAGTTTGTGCTTCTCTCAGTCAATTATTCCTACTGCACTCCTGTTCTCTTGTATGCCTTGGGATGCTTTGTTTTGATTTTTGTGTACTTCTAGTTTTCATAGTGTCCTGCCTTTGTTATTTTTTGTTTTGACTTGTGCTATTTCAGGCTTCCATTTTGCTGTTTCTTCCAGACTGTTTGCAATCTCCCAATTCAGCTACAATCTTTAAATGTTTTCATCTGGCTCCTAGCAAGGCAGCCACTCCCATTTGTGTTCTGGTGGCTTAATCAGTTTGTTCAGTCCAGCAACATGCTGCTTCCTTGTTTTCGGTTCTTATATGTTCCCATTTTTTACACAGCAGTTTCATTTGTTGTTCTCTACTGCCTCAGCCTACCTGGCATGTGGTACATCAGCAACTAGCCCTGATCTGCCTTATGGAATTGGTTGGCAAGTGTTCACTATTCAGTCCAGGCACGTATCATACAGTCTCATACCATGACTTAGATGTAATTTAATGTCTCAATTAGTCAATCAACCTTGCCCACTTTTTGTTTCTAACTTGTGCACATAGCCATTAGGCTTTGCTATTGGCCTCCTACTACTCATGCACTTGGAGGCATGCCAGGACTCCCTGCCCTTTATGCCAATGACCGCACTCTGCTCCCTTGATGTCTGCTGGGATAACATCACACCCCAGGTGGTTGGGTCCAAGGTCGCAGGCCGAGGGAATCCAACACCCAAGAAAGATGTTATCCCAGCATAACACCCTCCCTGGAATGCATTATTCCTATTATACAATGACTCATGGTTCAAAAAGAAGAAAAAAGTATGAAGAAGTACTCTTAAAAGTAGTTTTTTGTGTTTTTTTTTTAAGGAGTAGGTTTACTGTTTAAACAAATAGTGCCAATTTCTTGTTTTGGCCAATAGGTGGAGCTGTGTCTTGACTTGTCCCAGTGCTGGTTGTACTGGGAGGACTGACTGGATTGGAAAAACAGTGATAGGGAATGGTGATCAGGAAAGATTCACTGCCACCTGTATGTGTTTCGGAGGGGAGGAGTGCAGTGAGACCTGGGGGTGGGGGGGGCGCTGCATTCTGAAGGCAACTGGAGTGAGGGTTTGAATATTTAGTTTGTGTGATGTGGGAGCCAACAGAAAATGTTTTTCTTGAAGCAGTGTGTTATACAATGTAGCAGGGGTCGACAAATCCTATAGCCCGACGTCCTGGGCTACAAGTTTTCAGTCAAGGACAAGTATTTTAACAAGCACTGCTTGTCCACGGGCAAGTATGCCTTTAAACAAAAATTACCTGCTGGACAAACCTTTTTCAGCAGGGAGCCTCTTTGCATCTGAGTCCAGCTACTTCCCATGGTCATCTGACCCACAGGAGTGTCACTCGTGATGCTGACAAAGGCATGAGCATAGCGGGAGCGAGCAGTGATCAGGAGGAGCCAGTCAGGACTAGCATGGAAAGCAGCAAATCATCGTATGCAACACCCTATGGTAAGGCACATCCATTGGTGGCAGTGGTGACTTGGCGGACGTGGGGGACAATCGCAGCAACGCTTGCTCACTTTCTGTATAGCTGAGCAAGAGAAAGGACGTGTGTGCTGCTACTGTGGAGCACAGGAACATACTTTTGATTTTAATGAGCTGCGAGCTGGGAGGGGAAGGAATCTTCAGTATCAGTAGAACTTTCACTGTAGTGTGTGATTGTGAGATCAGATGTGAGAGCAGGCCAGTTGACAGTTAGTGAGGAGCGGCTGCAGCAGCAACGTGGTGTGTGTGTTGAGAGGGGAATAGAGGTGCCGAGAATTGTGAGCACAGTCACGGTGTTTACTGCGCTGACAGAAGTTGCTGCTGGCTGTGCCCACTTTGCCCAGTGCCTCTCTGTTTAGCTCCCTGTTAAAAATAAATATAAAGGCAAAGGCATACAGGCATAGGGAGTGTTGGTGTTGTGTGTGACCAAGCGGTGGGGGGAGGAGGGGAAGAGACAATCTCCCTGCCAGTTGCTACTGCTGAAAGTCCAAAGTATAATTCATTTTGACAGTGACAATAAATACTGATTATTAAAAGGGAAGTGTGTCTGTCAGTGTGTGGCAGTCTGGCAGAAGTGAAGCACTAAATTTTAAGAAGCCAGGCAGTTGAGTTGTGCACCCTAAAGACAAATCAGACTCAGGAGGAGGAAAGAAAAGCCATAAACATTAAAAAACCCAGCCTAAATCAGAGTAATAAAGCTGAAGAAGGGTACCTCATTTGATCTCTCATTTATGTCAGCTGGGAGGAAGGGAGCAGGACTGTGTGGAGTGTTAAAAAAGTAATAAAGAAAGCAAAGGAAAGGGGTTATGGTACACGAGGGTTCTTTGTGTTGTTGCTCGTAAGTCTGAATAACTGCCTAAGGAAAACATTATAAAAAACATAATAAAAAACAGCTAATAAAGGAAGAGTTTAACAAAGAAAAGATAAGAGGAGCCTTGGGCAGCTTTTTGGGAGAAAAGAGATTGTGTGGGTGTACAAAAAAGAAAAAGATATTAAAATAAAAAGAAAAAAGTGTTCTTTGAGATACTAAAAAGAAAGAAACTCTAATTTAGCTGCAGCACTCTATCTGTGTGAGACACTGTTTCAGTGTTTCGCTGAGGGAGAGGAGGGGAGGGGAGAAAGAGGGGCACAGCAGGGGGACAGAGGGGCATAAACTGAAAAGGGAACAAGTGTGGTGGTGGATTGTTGTGTTGTGGTTTATGTACATTGAACCAGTACACAGAAAAATATAAAATATAAAATATAAGAAAGTATAGCAGTGTACTGAAGTAGTGTGTGACTACGCTATATTTTTACCCAGGCACCCAAGCACTTCGTCATCTAGTACACTTAACTACCCCCAACCCCCTTTCACCCAGTCAAGAACGGACTCTCACATACAGATATTGTAGAATATATTTTATTTGCTGCAGAGTAAGCAAGTTAAAAAAGTTAATAAACACCACAAACAAAAATATGGCTATGCAAAAGAATAAAAAACAAAAGACTATTTTTTTTCTATGTGGTCAGCAGCAGCAGCCACTGGGCCTAGTAGCCAAACACATATACAGTCTTCTCAAGATAAAAGAGACACTGCTGTTGTAATGGATATAACAGCAGCTGATGCTGATGTTCATCAGTCAATTGAATTAAACCGTGAAGCGGAAGCATCTGTTTCCTCTTCCTGTCCTAGTAAGAAACAAACTTTGCTGGATCAGCAACAACAAGGAGACATAATCTCTAAAGACAAAAAATATGATCAGGAAAAAAAGGGCCAGAATGTTTCAATCTCACTGGTTGAACAATTATAAATGGCTGCGATACGATGAAAAAAAGGGACTGATGTATTGCACAGTTTGCAAAAAGTATCCCTCTTTTGCAATACCAGCCTTTTCAAAAAAAACAAATGTGTTTGCCACAGGCTCTAACAATTTTAGAATTGAGTCACTACGTGCACATGAAAAATTTAATCCGCATGTGATGTGCCAGAACCAACATATTCTGGAAAGGGGCCAGCGTGCAGTTCAGTGTGATATTACTGAGTCACCACTTTATCAAGCCTTTGCAGTGTTGGAAGAGGCCACAAAGGAGAAAGTGAGACGTCTGTTCAACACAGCGTACTCCATTGCAAAAAATCTGCGTCCTTTTTCCAACATGGATTGGCTATGTGATGAATTGCAAGAGAAAAATGGTATTAAGCTTGGTACCAACTACACAAATGATAAGCGAGCCAGGGATTTTTGCAGAGCTATATCTGCTGTTCTGTCCAAAACCCAGATACAGACTCTTAAAAACACAAAATATGTGACAATTCTTGCTGATGGCAGCATAGATATGGGTCTAGTTGAATGGGAAAATGTCTTTCTGTGTTTTGTAGATCCTAACACAAAAGATGTATGTACATATCTGATTCCGGCTGTGCCTTTGGAATTCGCACATGCTGAGGGTGTTTTTAATGCAATAAGAACTGCATTAGATTCACTGTGTCTTCCTCTCACTGACTTATCAAATGTGAGCAGTCCAGGGCCTGTTTTGATTTCTGCCAATTCTGATGGTGCAAGTGTAATGATGGGTGAAAGGAGTGGAACCATCACAAAGTTACGGGAGCACTGTCCTCGCATCATTGTCATGCACTGTGTTGCCCATAAGCTGGAGTTGGCAGTTCTCGATGTAATAAAAACAAACCCCTTCATATCAAAGCTTGAAAATACTCTAAAGGGTATATTTAAATTCTACCACTATAGTCCAAAAAAGATGAGAGAGCTACAGAAATTGCACAAGTGATTGACAGTGATCTGGCACACTTCAGTGCAATTAAACAGGTGAGATGGCTGGCCAGCAGATCACGGTCAGTTCATGCAGTTCAGGTGAATCTACCTACAGTTGCTCAGCACTTGAAACAAAGTGCATCTTCTGCTGATGGTTCAAAAGCAAAGGTGCTGTTAAGAGAGGTACAGTCCGTTCACTTTGTCAAATCTCTTTATATCCTCCAAGATTGTTTGCCCATACTTAGAAATCTTTCACTGCAGTTTCAAAGAGATGACTTAATAATTCTTGAAGTACCAAATCTCATCGAGACCTGCCTTCTCCAGCTGATGGAACTGAAATCAAAGCCAGGGAAGTACATGACAGCTTTTCTAGCTCATTACAAACCTCAAAACAGATGCATGGACTATGTCATTTCACAGAAGGGAGTTGAGAAGACTGTGCCCTTTACATTCAAAGGCAACTGTCCTGAAATAAATTTTGGGACTGATACACAACTGCAGACTTTAGTTGATGCAGCAATAGATTATATTAATGGAAGATTTCAAAATTTCTCAGAGGTGCCTCTGAAATGGTTTAAATGTCAGGATTTTAAACAGTTTGATTTATCAAGAGAACAACTTGCGGACTTTGGGACCAATGAAGTGGCCAATTTGGCAGCATACTTTAATTTTTTCAATGATGAGCAGCAGGAAAATATTAGATCAGAATATGCTGCATTTAAGGCCATGCTGAAATCTGCAGTTCACAAACCCTATCTGCAGGTGTATACAAGATTGTTGAAAGAAAAAAATGCCCCAGACTGCTCACATTCTAGAGTTAGTGGAAATACTACTGGCAATGAGTTTGTCAACTGCAAAGTGCGAATGAGTGTTCTCCATTCAAAACCTGATAAAGACAAAAATAAGAACACGTCTGGCAGATGACACACTACAGTCACTTCTTCAGATAGCAGTAGAGGGTCCAGATCTATGCGACTTCGATCGAGATCAAGCAATAAACCACTGGCTGCTGTCTGATCCAGGCACTCGACATGTTTATGGGCATGCTACTACTGGTACTACTGAATCTGATGCTTCTGTGTCTCATGCTAGCATTGCTGCTGCTCCATCATCACTTGATGTTGTTGACAGTTCTGAATCTGAGTTCTTCTAATTATGCTGTGCTAATTATTCTCTGCTTCATTCTGGTATTTGTGGAACTGGACAGCCAGGACATTCAGAGTATGGCACCTATCCTTCAAATCACCAAACTTAAACTGTATTAACAAAATATATTTTTTTAAATCTTCATTTATACTGTTTTCTATCACATACTACTATTAATAATACAGAAGACAACAATTACTTTGTTGCTACATACTTTTTTATAAGTTTTCCTTAAAATACTGTCTTCTGACTATTGGACTACCACTCACGACAGTGGGACTACCATTTTTGGATAGGCCAGTTGTCCTGGACTACCACATAAATTTAAAATTTGTCAATCCCTGCTATGTAGTGGCAGTTGAAGAAACAAAATAAAGAAAGCAATCTCTTGTTTCAATAGCTGAAGCGCTTGCGTTCAGCTCTCTTTGTTTGAGGCGGGTGAGGATAGCTGAAGCCGATGGCAATGACAGTTCCATGGAACAGCTGCCTTAATTTTGATTTGTTTCTTTTTTCCAGTGTTTTTGTTAGTGAGCTGGTTTAAATTGATTACGAATGAGGTCAGCTGCTATGTGTTGCCGATTGGGGTCACTGAAGCGGGCTGCTTACCAGGAGCCGCGAAGCCAATCGCGCTGACTGCTTCACATTCGTGGAGTGATTTTTTTTTTAACCTTTAATGGAGTCATGAGTGTGCTGGGACTAGATCCAGAATGTTATGCTGGGATAACATCCCAGGTCCAGTCCCAGTCTGACTAATCAAGGACACGCATTCTTTCTCGCCATTGTATAATAAAGGAATAATGCACTCCAGGGTGGGTGTTATGCTGGGATAACATCCTGCCTCAGGTGATTGGGCCCAATGCTGTAGGCTGAGGGCATCCAACACCCAAGAAGGAATGTTATCCCAGCATAACACCCACCCTGGAGTGCATTATTCCCATTATAGAATAGCTAGTGAGTGAAAAAGAAGAATAAAAAGATGAAGAAGTACTTTTAAAAGTATTTTTTGTGTGTTTTTTTAAGGAGTAGGTTTACTGTTTAAAAAAAGTGTCAATTTCTTTTTTTGGTCAATGGGTGGGGCTGCTGTGTTACATCTGTGGCTCTGCAGTCCTGAGTATCCACACCAGTGTTTCTTTTTTTGTGTCATTGGTTTTACTGTACTGTTAAGGGCATTTTTTTACCCTTGAATTTGTTTCTGTTTTTTTGTCTTTATGTGTTTATGGTTGTGCGACTCAAAATTTGACTTGGTCCACCCCCCCACCAGTGTCTCTGTCACAATGCCAGGTGTCGGAGACCACCAAATGCAACTGTGTCTTGACTTGTCCCAGTACAAGTTGTACTGGGAGAACTGACTGGAGTGGAAAAACAATGACTGGGGACAGTGATCAGGTGAGATTCACTGCCGGCCATATGTGTTTCTAAGGGAGGAGTGTACTGAGACTGGGGGGGGCAGGGCACAGCATTCTGAAGGCAAGCAGAGTGAGAGTTTGAATATTTTGTTTGTGTGATGTGGGAGCCAACAGAAAATGATTATCTTGAAGTGGTGTATTTTACAATGGAGTGGCAGTTGAAGAAAAAAAACTTTATTTTTATTTATTTATTTATTGAGATCTAGGAGTACACCTTTAAGCTGGAAGCTTGTTTACAAGGGCTCCACATCAGTAGTAAAAAAATAAAATAGCAGGTAACAGACAATTCAATCAGAAACAAATGACAGTACATGAATTTAAAAAAATGTAGATAAACATATGTGTAGCGATAATCATAAACAGAGGAAAACATGAGAACATAGGGTTTTGTACAATGTGAGAATAGGGTTGCATACTCAGACTACTAAGCAGAATAACTTTTCATTGTCAAAGAACTGAGAGGGATGGAGAGGGAGGAGAAATGTAGGAAAAGAGATAAGTGCATCAAGGAATAGATAAAAAAGTGCAAGCAGGGAGGAGATTAGGTGGGGGAAATAATAGGGCACACCAGTAGGAGGGGAGAAGAGGGAAAGGAGGGTAGGGAAACAGGGTAGGTGGTTGCAGGTACTCAGATTGGCCAACAATCACAGTTGCTTCAATAGGTGAGGTTTTGGCTAGCTAGAAAAACCATACATTGAAGAAAAAGGAAAAATAAAAATAAATACAAAGTAGAAATCCATGAGAAAGCCATTTCAAGCTTCCTAAATAGTCTTCCCATTCCACAATTTGCACTGACTTCATCCTCCTGGCTGGACAAGCCTCTCTCACTGCAAGAGACACACAGTGTCATCAATTACTTGAGTCGGTAAATCACAGGGGGACATAGCTTCCCAGTGGATTATTACTATCTAGTAAAAGATTACATTGGTCCCACCCTATTAGAAGTCTTCCAGATCACATTGGAGACAGGTGCCCTTCCCCTTCCCACAGAAAGAGAGAGGCAGTCATCATGATACTCCCTAAAAACAGGAAGGACGTGACCCACCCTAGTAATCACAGACCCATGTTGCTCATCAACACTGATGCCAAAATCCTGGCCAGGATTCTGGCTACCAGACTAGAGGAGGTCTTACAAGGTCTCATCCACATGACCCAAGTTGGTTTTGTAAGATGGTGGCAAAATTCAGATCATCTCTGTACCCTACTCAACTGCACTCATACAATAAAACATACACCTTATCCAGCCACGTCATGGCAGTTGACTTCAAAAAGGCCTTCTGTTCAATGCAGTGGCCGTGCCTAATCTGCAGCATGCAACTCATGGGACCCAACTTCCTTAAGTGGGTCAGAATACTATGCAGGTCTCCCTTAGTCAGCTTACTGACAAATGGATTGTGCTCCCAACCTTTCTTTCTGCAAAGAGGCACCAGACAGGGTGACCCCTATCCCCACCAGTTTTTGTGATGGCAATTGAAGTACTAGCCATTTCTATATAAATACACTCACAAGTGTGGGTTATCCAGGTAAAGGATCAGGCATATTGGGCCTTATTGTATGCAGATGAGCTCTTGATTCTACAGGTTGTTGGGGTGTCAACACTAGCTCTCCTACTTATCCTTCTAGGCCAATTTTGGAGGTATCTGACTTCATAGTCAATCAAGCCTGGACCGAAATGCTTCCACTACACAGTGCCTGCCAGTTAGAACCATTCCTTAGTAAGGAACTGATGAGGGCAAAAGATGGCCTGAAATATCTAGGAGTCACTGTCCATCAGTCAATTACAAAAATGATGAAATTGAACCTGGCCCCACTGTTAGATGCAACAGAGCAAAACTGGAGAAATGGAAACATCTGTATTTTTCATTGGCAAGAAAACTGGAAGAATTCAGAATGATGATGGTGTTTAAATTTACCCATATCTTTGCACATCTAGATTCCAATTGCCTGGTTCAGTAAGACAGACAAAATTATAGGAGGCGTCTTCTGTGAGGGACAACACCTATGGCACAGTAGAGCCAAATTCTGCAGTTATTGGAGAAGGGGGGGTCTGGGAGTTCCTGTGACTCAGGGGATACCACATAGTCATCAGTGTCTCTCATATTTGCCACTGGTTCACTCCAGCTGCTTCTGATTTTTCTCAGTGACCTCAAAGTAATCATTCAGTCAATCATCAAGCCTCAAATCCAATGCAATGTATCATGGGTTTGAAAATCCCTCTGTAAGGGACAGGCTGTAAAGGCTTCATTAGAAAAAAGTTTCCTTCTATAGATGTACTATATTTTCACTACTACTCAAGTAGGAGTGACTGAAATATAACTAGTTTTACTGGATCCAACTGTTATATCCCCTAGGTCAGAATCCATGACACTTGCACTTTCATTATCCATTTTTGCTTTTACATCTCTGTAATGTAGGAAACATTGTGTTCAAGAGAATTCCTCAAATGGCCCATGCATAATACAGACAGCTGCACCCCAAACTCAGCTCTAATTTAAAATTTAAAAGCTGGCATTGTGTCTCAGATTGGGGAAAAGAAAAAAACATCCTGGTCCCTTACTTGAACTTCCACTCTTTTCATGGAAGCTTAAGCATTATTTCTTAATCCGTACCCAAAGTCAAAGTAGCACCCTGAAAAGGACAGCACCAGACATACTAATTAGAGTGCTGTGATCCCCAGGCATGCTAGTAGAAGACCTCCCTGGAATTCTGAAAGCCTTTGTCACTATCATCTCCATAGAAATATAGAAACATAGACTTTGACGGCAGATAAGGACCGCTTGGCTCACCTAGTCTGCCCATTTCCCTACCTAGAGGATAAGCTGCAGATCCTATTTAACCTACAGCCTATTTCTTCCTACCCCCCACAAAAATTGCCTTATGACTGTCCCATGCGTTTTTGAATTCTTCCACAGTTTTAGACCCCACAACCTCCTCAGGAAGGCTGTTCCATGCGTCCACCACCCTCTCTGTGAAAAAATACTTCCTCACATTGCCCCTGAGCTGTCCCCCCTCTATCTTCAAATTGTATCCCCTTGTTCTTGCACATCTCTTTTTCTGAAAGATGCTACCCTCTTGGACTTTGTTGATTCCACTGAGGTACTTAAACGTTTCTATCATGTTCCCCCTCTCCATTCTTTCCTCAAGGGTATACATATTAAGCTCCTTTAGTATCTCCTCGTATGGCTTCTCTTGCAGACCCTGCACCATTTTAGTTGCCCTCCTCTGAACTGCCTCCATCCTGTCTATGTCCTTACGGAGATGGGGTCTCCAGAACTGGACACAGTAGTCCCGATGGAGTCTCACCAACTGTCTGTACAGGGGGATAACAACTTCCTGTTTTCTGCTGGTGATACCTCTCCCTATACATCCCAGTATCCCCCCAGCCCTCCCTACCACCTTCTCGCATTGCTTGCCAACTTTAAAGTCATCTGATATGATTACCCCTAGGTCTCTTTCCATTTTTGTTGTTGTTACTACCTCCCCCACTGTGTAATCTTCCCCTGGGTTTTTGTTTCCCAGGTGCATTACTTTGCACTTATTTGCATTTAATCCAAGCTGCCATACTTCTGACCATTTCTCCATCCTTGTCATCCTTTCCACGCCTCCTTGTGTATCAACCCTGTTGCAGATCTTTGTGTCATCTGCAAAGAGGCATATTTTTCCTTCCAGTTCCTCTGCAATGTCACTTCTAAAGAAATTAAAAAGGACTGGACCCAGTACTGAACCCTGTGGTACCCCACTAGTAACCCCTCTTTCTTCAGAGTGGACTCCATTTACAATTACCTTCTGTGTCCTCTTGTTCAGCCAATGTTTTACCCAGGCTACCACCTTGGGACCCACTCCCAGGCTAGTTAATTTGACTACTAATCTTTTGTGTGGGACTGTGTCAAATTCCTTGCTAAAGTCTTGGTAGGCCATGTCCACAGCCCCTCCCTGGTCTACTACTTTGGTCACCCAGTCAAAGAAATCAATTAGATTCATCTGACATGACTTTCCTGCTGTGAACCCATGCTGCCTTGGGTCCTGTGCCCCACTGGCCTCTAGGTACTCAACAATTCTTTCCTTCAGAAGTGATTCCATCACTTTCCCTACCACAGAGGTCAAACTGACAGGTCTGTAGTTTCCTGCCTCCGTCTTGGTCCCACTTTTGTGAAGGAGAATCACATCCACCTTCTTCCAGTCCTCAGGTACCACACCATCCTCCCATGATTTGTTAAAAAGCGTAGTCAGTGGTGTCACTAGTTTTCTGCTTAATTCTTTTAGAATTCTGGGGTGAATTCCATCTGGCCCCATTGCTTTGTCCACCTTCAGTTTTAGGAGTTCTTTCAGAACCCTTTCTTCTGTGAAAGGACTGGGCTCAACCCCCCTCTCCAGAGTGCTTCTGTTAATTGGATTATGCACCTCCCCCACTTCTTCTTTTGTGAATACTGAATAGAAGTATTCAATCAGTATCCCTGATTTATCACTGTCACTCTCTGCCCACCCACCATCCATTCTGTTCAGCCTCACTATCCCTCCCTTTGTCTTTCCACGCTCCCTGATATACCTATAAAAGGTTTTATCCCCCTTCTTAACCGAGTTAGCTATCTATTCCTCAGTTTGTGCCTTTGCTATTCTGACTACCCTCCCTGCTTCCTTCTGCCTTAACTGGTACAGTTATCTGTCCTGCTTCTTCTGTGTTTCCTTATATTTCCTAAATGCTATCTTTTTCTCCCTAACCTTCACCACCACATCTTTTGAGAACCATAGTGGCTTTTTCTTTAATTTTGATTTGTTTATTTGCTCCACACAAAGGCCTGTTGCCTCTGTGATGGCAGTTTTGATATTTGCCCATTGTTGCTCCACCCCTCCTTCTAGCCTGTTTGCTAGTGCTTTTCGAAGGCACTCTCCCATCTTGCCAAAGTCAGCCCTCCTGAAGTCCAGAAACTTCACTTTTTTATGGCTTGACTCTGTAGCAGAGTTTATCATGAACCACACTGTTTGGTGGTCACTTGTTCCCAAATGGCTACTCACTTCTAGATCTGAGATCCTCTCACTGTCCCATTTGAGATCGAGGTCTAAGATTGCTCCCTCATGAGTGGGTTCCAAAACTAGCTGTTTGAGGCATGCCACCTGAAGGGCATCAAGAATGGCCCTGCTTTTGTATGTGCTGCAAAGGTGCTCCAGTTAACATCTGGAATGTTAAGGTCCCCATCAAAGTATCTCCCCTTTCTCTGCCATCCTAAGTATGCCTTCTATCATATCCTTGTCCATTCCCTCCCCCTGACATGGGGGTCTATATACAACCCCTGTGCGGATTGTGGTGCCATTTCCAGTCTCTAAGTTGACCCACAGTGCCTCCTCTCCTCCCTGTTTACTCTTTTGTTCAGTTGCTTTTATCCATTCCCTTACATAAAAACAACTCCCCCCTCTGCCCTCCCTGTCTCTCCTGCAGGTTGTGTACCCTGGTATGTTAGCATCCCAGTCATGGTTCTCTTTGTACCATGTTTCTGTGATGGCTACAATATCCAGGCATCCCTCTTCCATCAAGGCCAACAGTTCAGGGAGCTTGTTGCCCAGACTACGGGCGTTGGTACTCATTACCCTATATTTCTTGATGGCCTTACCCCTTTTTGCCCCATCCCTGTCCTTACTGCATTTGTCACTTTCTCCATTTACCCCAGCACTTCTCCCTATTGACATCTCTATGTTGGTGTCTACCTCACTTAGTACCCTGATATTTTTGGGGGGCATGGATTTCCATGCTCTTTTCCAGTGCCTCCTCCCTTGGCTAGTTTAAATACTTGTCAATGAAGTATTTAAACCTATCACCTAGGATCCTGGTTCCCCTCCTGGACAGATGCAGACCATCATGCCAGTATAGGCCTGCATCCCTTCAGGTGGACCCCCAGTCTCCAATGAAGCCAAATCTCTGTGCTCTGCACCAGTTTTTCAACCACTGATTGAATCCCATGCTGTGGAGCACCCTAGCCTCACCCGTGCCATAGACAGGCAGCAGCTCCGAGAAGATTACCGTGTGTGCTATTTGTATAAGGCCCCTCCCCATCTCCACAAATGCTTCTTGCACTGCTCTGCTCTGATCCCTTTCTTATCCAGGTCATTTGTCCCTAGGTGGACAATGACATCCAGCTCCCTCCCCTGTGCAGCTGCTCCTCCGATCCTGAGGATTCACTCCCTGTCTCTCCAAGCCATGGCGCCAGGCAGTAACCTTACCTCCCTCTCCCCTTCCTTCCCTCAGTTCTAACTTCCTAACAATGGAGTCCCCCACCAGGAGTTGTTTCCTTCCCCTGTGGGGTCCCATGCCACCCTCCTTTGGGTCTCCTTTGTGGAGGTTCCCAGCATCCTCCTTGATCTCTACTGTGGGTGCCTTCATAGAGGAACCACACTTTTCCAGAACGGCATAGAAATTGTGTTGAGGTACAACTGGAGGGATGTACCTCTGTTCCACCACCCTCACCCTCCCTGAGCCCACTGTGGTCCAACCACTCCTCTTTCTTGGCAATCTCTGAGGCAACGGCAGTGACCCTGGTGGTCCCTGGGTGGGAGAGGAGGTCCAAAAAATCCTGGCCCACTCAGCCAGGAGATGAGCAACCTCCTCCCTCAGCCCAGAGAGGTGTCTATAGATGGGACAACACTGCATTCTCCAAAACATCTCCAGGAAGACTGCTGCTCCACAGCCACTGCACTGCATCACTCCCATCATGATTTTTTTCTGGCCCCCTAACTGTTATTTGGAATACTTACTCTTTCCTCTCTTTGTTTATTTTTTTTTCTTCTCTCCCTACTTATTTACTGCCTCTGCACCCTTTTATCTCCTGATCTTCCTGTTCTGAGACAAGAAGTTCCTATATTTCTCAGTAGTCTCCTTACTTGCTCAGAATCAGACCTCCAGCAGCTGGGGGGGGGATGGAGAGCTACTCTTGTCCTTCTAGGATGGTGAGTCTTTGGTGGCTCTGAGATCACTCACTTCCTGCTCCCAAACAGGAAGTTCCTGTTGTCAGTTAAATCCTGTGCCTATAAAAGTAGAACTGGTTTAGGGTGGAGGGTGGAGGGGAAGGAAGGAGGGCAGTATAGTCCAAGTAGAGAAGTTTTAGTTATACCAGTAGCTCCTTCCTCCTGGAGTTCTGTCTGTCCTCTGGCAGAAGCTATCTAGGGCAGTATTTATATCTGGTCTTAACCTGGCTCCTTCTAGCTAAGCCACTCCCCCTACTTTGCAAATCTTTCTACACTTAGTTAATTTCACAGATACAGTTCCCTTCTGACACCTGTGAGAAGCACCTACATAAGTACACAGATAACAGATAACAATTCACTTCAACTACCTCTGACAAACACACCAACTCCTTTTTTTTACCCTTAACTGAAGGTCCCAGTACAAGAGATCTAGTTCTTAGTCCCAGTAGAGAAGTTTTAGTTATACCAGTAGCTCCTTCCTCCTGGAGTTTTGTCTGTCCTCTGGCAGAAGCTATCTAGGGCAGTATTTATATCTGGTCTTAACCTGGCTCCTTCTAGCTAAGCCACTCCCCCTACTTTGCAAATCTTTCTACACTTAGTTAATTTCACAGATACAATTCCCTTCTGACACCTGTGACAAGCACCTAAATAAGTACACAGATAACACAGATAACAGATAACAATTTACTTCAACTACCTCTGACAAACACACCAACTCCTTTTTTTTTGTTTTACCCTTAATTGAAGGTCCCAGTACAAGAGATCTAGTTTTTAGTCCCAGTAGAGAAGTTTTAGTTATACCAGTAGCTCCTTCCTCCTGGAGTTCTGTCTGTCCTCTGGCAGAAGCTATCTAGGGCAGTATTTATATCTGGTCTTAACCTGGCTCCTTCTAGGTAAGCCACTCCCCCCACTTTGCAATTCTTTCTACTCTTAGTTAATTTCACAGATACAATTCCCTTCTGACACCTGTGACAAGCACCTACATAAGTACACAGATAACACAGATAACAGATAACAATTTACTTCAGCTACCGCTGACAAACACACCAACTCCTTTTTTTTTTTTACCCTTAATTGAAGGTCCCAGTACAAGATATCTAGTTCTTAGTCCCAGTAGAGAAGTTTTAGTTACCAGTAGCTCCTTCCTCCTGGAGTTCTGTCTGTCCTCTGGCAGAAGCTATCTAGGGCAGTATTTATATCTGGTATTAACCTGGCTCCTTCAAGCTAAGCCACTCCCCCTACTTTGCAAATATTTCTACACTTAGTTAATTTCATAGATACAATTCTCTTCTGACACCTGTGACAAGCACCTACATAAGTACACAGATAACACAGATAACAGATAACAATTCACTTCAACTACCTCTGACAAACACACCAACTCCTTTTTTTTTTAACCTTAATTGAAGGTCCCAGTACAAGAGATCTAGTTCTTAGTCCCAGTAGAGAAGTTTTAGTTATACCAGTAGCTCCTTCCTCCTGGAGTTCTGTCTGTGTGGTATCTTGTAGGAGCTCAAACAGTTCCTACACCAAATCCACAAAGCCAAACTCTCTAGGCACACCAAGCATTTTTATATTCTTTCCTCTCACCTGTCTCCCTTTTCCACCTTGTTGTCTCGCATTTGACTGTTTCCTGTTCTCATCATTGCTTTGTATAATCCCTGGTTCTCTCCACAGAGGATTGCCAATGCTCCCACTGCATAGCCCTCATAGTCAAACACTTGTTAAGCTCCGTCTCTGGCTATCTTACCGGACACCCCTCACCCCACCACAACCACTCTTCCTGCTCCCTTAGAAACTTTCATTTCTGCTCCTTCTTCCTCCCCTTTACAAACACCTCCACTGGTAGTCTGCATCTACATACTTCCCCATCCCTGGTCCAGCCTCCACTTCTTCCTCTGCACCTCCCCTCCCCTCCTCCTCCTCCTCCATCTCCTTGCCCTGAAATTCCTACTCCACAACCACTGTGACAACCACTCCCTCTACCCTAGCATACCTTCCCCATCTTCCACTTCTCTTTTCAACTGGATGCTTCTCATTTCTCTGCCTCATCCAACTCCCACTGTCACTACCCCCAACTCAGCCTGACCCCAGAATTTCCTTTCTCTCAGTACAGATACAAGCTGCTGCTGACAACTGATGTGTTTTATTTTTATTTTATTTATTTAAGTCTCAGAATTTCAATACCTTTGAGTCAGAGACTCATTTACAAAGGCTCCATGTCAGAGGGTACTCATATAGCAAATACAATACACAAAGGTGTCAGGCAAGGAATACAAAGTGAGAGCAAGGATATACATAATATGAAGTGAATATAATGCAGTAAAATATAGACTTTGGCAGGAATCAAAGCAACACACTAATTGCAACAGAAGGAGAACGTTTGAGGAAAACACATTGAATGGTAGTAGGATATTATGAAAGCAATCCGAAAAGTACTTTGTTAAATACAGAGGATTAAGGAATAAAGATGGACAAAATGCAGGAGATAAGAAGGAAAGTACTAGAATAGTCAGTGCACAAGGTAGAGTAGGGGAAATACTTGGCTAAGCAAAAACCATCTGAGTTGACTTAGTCACCAGTAACAAGTAGAGGGGAGAAATGGTGGGAGGGTGGAGGGCTGGGCACCCAACCAGGTTAGATACAGTCACAGCTGTTGGTATCAAGTAGGTGCTGACAGAGTTTGGATTTAAAAGGACCTAGCTTGGGTTCTGCAGGACATCAGAAGAAAGGCCATTTAGCCAGACAGGTGCTCTATACATGAATGCCCGCTGCCCTTGAGTAGTCCTACAGAAAGGGACTTAGTATGAGGCTTTGGTGGAACTCCTCACACCATGGGGGGGTAACAGTCCAACTAAGGAGTTTCTGTGCTGAGGGAGGAGTGAGACCAAGGCATATCTTTTTAGCCAGTAGGCAGGACTGGTAGACAAGCCTGCCTTTGAAGTTTAGCCAGCTAGTTTAGTCACAGAGGTTACAGGTGTGGGTGCACCTGGTCACACCTGTGACCAGATGGCAGGCTTTGTTAAGGGCAACCTTAATTCTATTAAGTATAGTGTCCATTGCAGAGCCATAGATGACAATACCATAATCAGTTATGGAAACGACTGAGTTTGTTACTGCAAGGCGAAGGGCATCAGTGGTCATACAGTTCCTGTGCCTGTAGGGTAACCCAGTTCTTGGGTCCACAGCCCTACAGACTAGGGTAACATGTTCATGATAGGACAGAGAGCAGTCGAGGGTTATCCCAAGATATCTGAAGTTGGTAACTTGCTCCAATGGTAGGTGGTGGCTGTTGAGGATGCTCAGCAAGCCCCCTTATGTTTGTTTTGGGGGGTTGGTGAATAACATCACCTTAGTTTTTTTTGCAATTAATTATGAGTTTGTTGAGCACAAACCAGGACTCTATTTGTATGAAGCTCTTTTGAAGTGTATTCTCCAGGGGGAGGGAGTCCGGGTGACTGGAAAAGATGACAGCATCATCTGCATACAGGAGTAGATTGCTGGAGCAGGCTTGTGGAAGGGTGTTGAGGAAAAGGCTGAAGAGAAGGGGACCGAGGATAGAACCTTGAGGGACACTGGACTGAATGGGTAGTTTGGAGGAAAGAGTGTTGAGGATTTTGACACACTGCATTCTTCCACTTAGGTAATTGTTGAACCAGGAGGTGGTCTCCTGAGAGAGAGAGACCAGTGGCAGGAAGGGCAGCTACAGTAGTAGCCACAGACATGGCCAGATTTTTCAAGAAATTTCTAAAGAGTTTCTCTATGTTGCGCCTACTGTGAAAATGCAGAAAAGCAGGAGATTTCTCTAGAAATATCTCAAAAATTTCAGGAAAGATCTGGCCATATCTTTGGCTATGACTGTACTAGGAGGACATGATTAATCATGTCAAAAGCTTTCGTAAGGTCAATGTCAATAGACTTTACGATGTGACCATGGTTGAGAGCTTTATGGACAGAATCAGTAAATTCAAGAAGGGCTGAAACAGAGCTGTGCCCCTTTCTGAAGCTATTTTGATAGTGGCATTGCAGATTGCACTTGGCGAGGTATTCAGTCAGTTGATCAGATATAATCTTTTCCAAGGCTTTAGACAGAGGGGGAAGCATGGATATTAGGTGGTACTTGCTGTGAGATGCCCTATCACCACTCTTGTGGACTGGAGTCACTGCCGCAGCTTTCCACTGTTGGGGGAATTGTCCTAGGCAGAGGGACAGATTTAGTAGTTTGGTGAGGGAGGATAAGATGGCGTCAAGTGCAAGGTGTAATAGCTGGAGGTCCAGAGTATCACTACTGAATCTGGATTTCCCAAGAGCTCCCTGTATGTACTTTTTGGCTTTAGGTGGGGAGACAATCCAGAAATGGAAATGGGGGGTAGAAGTGCGACCAAGATTCAAATGTAAGTCAGAAAAATTAGGAGAATTTGAGATAAAGTCGGGGGGGACACCACTAAGGTCTGTAAGGGCAGTGTTACAGGTGTCAGCTATGAGCTGGGGATCTTGGGTTATGACACCATTAGTATTTAACATGGACAGGGGGAAGTGTTGGGTTTACCAGTGAGATCTTTTAAGTTATCCCAGAATTTCCTCCCATTCCACCAGTTGTTGACAACTGATGTGTATCTTCTAATTGTTTCCCATGTTCCTCCATTTGGTTGTATTGCATGTTTGTAACTGTATAATGTTGTATTACAGTGGTGTGGTAGTGCCACTATAGTTAGGTTTAAGTAGGGGTTTCTATGCTAAACCTCAGATTTTGCACTTTAATATCATCGCAGCTGTTTAACTGATTTGCCCATAATTTTGCTTGCATGGCCTTCGAGGTAGTTCTCTTGACCTACCAAGTTTTGTTCTGGTCAGATGTGCAGATTCTGAGACATGGATAGCAAAACAATGTAAAATATTTCTGTTTTATCCTGTTTTTTTGTCATCGCCTTGCACCCAGATGGTTTGGAATTTTGGTCTGAAATGCTCAGGGTAGATACGGCTTGACCCACAGATGTGCCTTTTGCTGGTTTGGTGAAAAAGTATTAAACCATTCCAAAGTTAATAAATTTTTAAATTTCACTTCTGAGCATGCTCAGTACAGTCTTTTGAATAACTGCTTGGAATGAAAAAAGAATTTGTACGAAAAAAGCAACCTTTTTCATATGGGGCTAGTCCATTTTCATGAGGAAAAAAATCCTTTTCTGTATGGCTGCCATTTTCTTTTCACTGTTCAAACTTGCCAACATTTAAAGTACATAAAAATAATGTCTTTACAAAAATGCAAACATTTAAACTTAGCTAAATGGCACCTTGTTAGCTGGATTCAGATGTTTGATTTTTCAAAAAGTTGCCAGAAATAGGTTTTCTGGGAACCCAAAATCTAGGCTACCCAACTTAGCAAGAGGAGTCACTCACCCACGTTCCCCATATGAGAACAGTAAAACTTTCTTGAGTTCTGTAGCCACAGCTGGAGCTCATGCTGCAGACTGAACTGACAGCAATCCGTCACCATTTCCCTGGTGTCTAGTGGTGCACCACCCATTGCCATCCTTTTATGTATGTAATGTTGCCCTGGTGTCTAGTGGTCCTCCCACACTATGATCACCATCCCATTAAGTATGTTATATATTCCTGGTGTCTAATGGCACTACGCTCACTCCAGTTGCTGTCCCCTTATTTATGTTTCCTTGGTGTATAGCGGCACCCCCTCCTCCCTCCGATTGCCAATCTACTATTTATATTATGTTTCCCTGGTGTCTAGTGGCAACCCCACCCTCCCATCACCGGCCCCATATTTATGTAAGGTTTTCCTGTTGTTTAGTGGAGCTCCCCACCCTCCAGTTGACATCCCCTTATTTATATATTGTTTTCCTGGTGCCTAGTGGTGCCCACCACCCTCCAATCATCATTCCCTTATGTATCCCTGCTGTTCAGTGGCACCCCACCCTCTGATCACCATCCCCTTATGTATTCTTTCCCTGGTGTCCCTCCAAATTGTCATCCCCTTATTTATATTATGTTTCCCTGGTGTCTAGTGACTCCCCCACCCTTCCATCAATGGCTTCAAATTTATTTAAGGTTTCCCTGGTGTGCAGTGGTGCCCCCCACCCTTCAGTTGCCATCCCCTTAGTTATATAATGTTTTCTTGGTGTCTAGTGGAGCCCACCACCCTTTGATCATTGTTTCCTTATTACCCCTGGTGTCTAGTGGCACCCCCACCCTCAAGTCACTGTCCCCTTATGTATTCTGTTTCCCAGGTGTCTAGTGGTGACCCCACCCTCTGATCACCATCCCCTTATGTATTATCTTTCCCTGGTGTCCAGTGGTGCCCCTTACCCTCTGATTGCTGATCTTTCCCTGGTATCTAGTGGCACCTCCCCACCCTCTCATCACTGTACTGGTCTGCAATAAAGGAAACTGTCCCTTGATGTTTTTTTGTGAACCTAAAAAAGGAAAAACAGTCCCTCGATGATCTGACCCCACCCTCACCTCCCATTCAGCACCCACCACCCCACACCCCCAGTACACGGCCACACACCCTCACTCACCTGAACAGGTCATAGGGTGAATATCCACTCTCCTATCAAAGACGCATCTTGCTGCTGAACTGCCATATGAGAAACTAAGGTAAGTGCAGTTCAATGTACAGTATTTCAATGGTACTTTGAACTTTGATGCATAATTTTGTTGTTTTTGTATATTTTGACTCCAAATTTTCAACATGGACTTTTTGTGACCCCACCTCATGACCAATGGTGGTGGAATTACATAAATCAAGCCTGAAAGGTAATTTCACAGTTACATGGTTCACCACCCTTGTTCATGAGGTGGAGTCATAAGAAGGCTATGTTGAACATTTGGAGTCAAAAAATGAAAACAAATAGCAAAGTTATGCGCATACATTGAAATTTTACTGTGTTCACTCATAACTTTGGTAATTTTAAATGTTTTGACCCCAAATTTGCAATATAGCCATTTGATTACTCCACCTCATGAATGTAATAGCGGTCATTTTTTAGATCCTAGCCAAAATGTGTTTTTGAACCTGTGGCACAGAATGACATTTTGATGCCTTGGAATACCATTTTTGCAGGGATTTGAAATTTTTCACTACCAGGTTTATGAGGTGGGGGTCATAAGAAGGCTATGCTAACAATTTGGTGTACTAATATGGTAAAATGCCCAGGCTATGATTGAACTTTCAGTATTTCAGTGTTCACTCATAACTTCACTTATTTTCACTATTTTGACTCCTTACTTTCAACACAGCCATTTTTCCACACCACCTCATAAATGTGACATACGTAATTTTTTTAAAATCCTGGATGAGATGTGTTTTTGCACTTCTGGTGTGAAATGACATTTTGGCCTGTATACTATAAATGGTACATGTCATGTTTATTAGACGAATCATAAAACAAGTATCTTGAAAATTTGGGGTCAAAATTTAAAACAGCAATATATAATTATTAGCAAACTTTATGTGTAGTGCCACTCTTAACCCCAATGGGTATGCTTTGTGATCCTGTGATGATGAGCTGAGATTGGGGGTGAGCTCAGTGACCCAGCTGGGTGGGGTGAGGGTGGGGGGATAGTGCTGTTATGCAGGGATTTCCCAAGTACCAAAGGGTACAGTTGTGGCAAAGAAGTTTGGTGCAGCTGCACCAAAAAATGGCTTGACCTTTTAAAATTGAGATCTTTGACCCCAAGTGTTTAAAATAGCCATTTTTACATCACCTCATCAACATAACAGGTGTCATTTTTCAAATCTTGTCCAAAATGTGTTTTCACATTTATGCAACAGAATGATGTTTTGTGCAGGATTTTATAAATGACTCCTATGGTGCTCAGGAGGTGGGGTAATAAAAAGCCTATGTTTGAAATATGGGGTCAAAAAAATGGACATTTGTGAAAACGGGCATTTTTGCTCACATACCCTTCAGTATAAAATTAAAATTGATTGATTGATTGAAAATATCAAAAATCAACAAAGTTATAAAGAAACGTTGAAATGTTTTCAACATTTACTCATAATGTTGCAATTTTTTTACACTTTGAACCCACATTTTCAACAGGCTTTTTTATACTACCTCATGAACATGGCAGGTGTCATTTTCAAATCACCCTCCCAAACAAGTTTTCATGGTTGTTATGCTAAATGATGTTTTGGGTGAGATTTGATAAATGCCACCTGTGATGTTCATATGCTGGGGCAATAAAAATACTATCCTGAAAATTCTGGGTCACAGTCTAAGAAAACAGCAATATTATGTGTGAACCTCTTCATTTCCCAATCATGACAATTTCATTATTAAAACTTGTGATATGCATTTGTTAATTTTAGCTACTGCTCTATCTATACCCAACAACTACACACTAAATACTGTACAAGCAAGCAAACATTATTGGAGTTGGATAATTATTGTTTACATTGTCCTGTTGGGCTACTAACTATTTCAGACTATCAAGTACATATTTCACAAAGCCTTTCAAAAAGAATCTGACATTCACCAGCTGATGTCATAATTGGTGTTTGTGACATCACTGTCTGGTTTCATGATGCACACTATAATGTGATAAACAATGGCACTGTGAGGTCAGTTAGGGACAGCTGAATGCATTTTATATAGATCTTTGGGATAGACTGCCAAGATGTACTGTATTATAAACACTGGAAACAAAATTGGAACATAAAAAGCATTGTCTAGTAAATTGTAATATTTAATCATCAAGTTTATGAATTTACATGCTGAAGTGTAGAAGTACACAATTGTTAAATGTCTACCCATTCTGCTGGGAGGGACTTATAAAAACCCTGCCATAGTGATGTCTGAAGGAGCGTTCCACCAAAGAAGAACTGCCAGGAATGGTGGTGGGGTGGTATAAGGCAAGAGCCCTGAAGATAAATACATTTTATAACTACTGTAACTATGATACAGTAAGTGGCAGGGATGGTACAGTAAGATAGTAGGGTTTGGGAGATTTTATTTAAATGAATAGACTCGGAAGGGTACCTATTGATAACAGAAGGTTGTGGGCAGAAAAAATATAAAAATAAAGGAAATACGGATATCAGTACAGACCAATATCTGACTGCCCCCTTCAAATCTGACCACTGCAGTCCACAAAGAATCAGACATGTGAAGTCCAACTTATCTGATTCTCTCTGTAGATCATCATTGCAGCTCTCATCCTGTTAATCATACAGTTTTTGTACCAACTGGTTCATTTTCATACATCTGCAGTCTCATAAAGTCTGCTTCCATATGAGTTGCACAATGGTTTCTTGAAAAGATTTCAAACCATAAGGAAGACTGTGTAATATTTTCCACCTCTGTACTTTGGGATGTACAATGGCACACAGCTTCAACTTAGAGGCATTGTAGGAAGTAAGGATGAATTTACCAGTATGCAAACTAAGCCTGTGTATAGTGCCAGTGATTCTCTGGGGGCCCTCTGATGAGCAAGCAGCAAACAAACATTAACATGCAGTTGCTGAAATATGGCAGCAGCATTACCTTACCAGCATCACATACAGCATGTAACTGTGCAGGTGTGCTGTGGCTGATTAACTTCTTTTAGAAAATGGGCTGGAAAAATCCCAGGTTTTGATTGGCTGATAGCCCGGGCAAGGTGGGCATCTATCAGACAACAGAGCCTGGGTATTAAAAGTACCAGCCAAACTGACACTTCACCCAGCTAAGTATCCCTCTGCCCACCCCGCTTCCTCATTGGTCAAGGCATTGGGCATGAATTTTAAATCGCTGCCATTTTATTATCTCACTAAGCGAGTAAGTGTTCAACCTCCCCCCCCAAACAATGGCACTCATGGCAGTAGTCACCCAATGTAACCGAAGGAAGAAAAACTCTTTCTATAAAAAGAAGAAGCAGTTGTGGTGCATACCTTACACTGCACTACGCTACACTGATCAACTGTGCTGCTTCTACTGCTCACTCAGCTCCCATACACTCCTCTGGCAACTGAATCCAAAATGAAGCTTAACACCACCCCCTTCCCACAACTCCACTGCCAATGCCTTCCCTGTAATAAATGTAACCCTGTGCTCAGAATCCAGCTGTTTATTTAAACAATGTGAGCCCATAAAAAAAAAACACCTGAAAGACTAAAGCAGCAGCTCCATTTCTGCTCTTGTGACTTCCTCACCCAGCTTGCTGCCTACAGTCAACACAAAGTTCCTGTGAGAGAAATACAGCTAATGTAGCTGCTTCTGTGTGTGCCATATTGGAGAGATTCTAAAAATGTCTCTCCTTGTGGTGATCGTGAGTCTTGGCACAGCACTCGGGTGCAACAGTAGCAATTCTCGACTCAGCTATCAGAGCATCCCTCTCACAGCGAAAAGGAAGTTTAGCATCACTATTTTAAAAACAATAAAAGGCAAAGTTGCTGCTTACTTAGTCATTCCCTTTCTCCCCAACAGCTCGGTTATCCATTGCACACCATAAACGCCCACCCTCCTGATGTGTTTCTGCCTCAGCACCAGAGTCTATTGTTTACCACAACATGCAGAGAGGATGGCAGCTGCAGCAGGTCAGTTGGGAGTTGGGACGGAGGGGCCAAAAATGTGATGCCAGCATCTGAAAAAATCTGGACATTTGAGAAATTCTGACAAAATTGATCAAAAGAGAAGGAAACCAGCAATGATCTGAAAAAAAAAACAAACAAACAGGACACCTGAGTGGATCAAGAGAGAAAGAAACCAGCACCAAAGCAAACCAGGGCCAGTATACACTTGCAGCACCATCTAGTAGGCAAGGCAGAAACTGTGGACTTTTTTTTCTAAACATATACCTACACACACTAAAACTTATAGAATAAAACCATTTAAACATTATTTTTTTTTCGTGTTTTGTTTTCTTTAGTAGCTCATTTTCTAAGCTCAATAATACCCTCCAGGGTGGGTGGTATGGGCAATACCGGACCTTCCAGGGGTTAAAAGGCCCTCTGCCATCAGTGTCAGGCCACATTATGCCCCTAGGTGGTCTGGTATTGCCCAATACCACCCACCCTCTTAGGTATTATTGCTTGCTTAAATTGAACTGCAGACAGGAGGAGGAGGCATGAACAGCTTCTAGGCTGTCTTATTCATTACCATAGGGATTCCAGGTCATGCCTTCCCCATTGGAGAACTGTGTGTGCCTACTTGCCTATGCATGATAGTGGTGCAAGGGAAGTGGGGCTGCTTCTGCTGCAGTTTGGCACCATTTTGATAACTGTTGCAGGAACAGTCAGCCTGCAGTGTCTTGTGGCTGTCTGATGGCCTAAGAGTCTATGGGAGAGGACATGTTGGATGTGCTCAGTGAGAACAAGATGATAGACAGGTTGGGATGGCAGATAGATAGCTGCCACTGGCTACAGGTAGTTACAGGGTAAACCTACATTTCAGCAGACAAGGAGCAGCCAGCCTTATGGGAAGAAGAGCTTTGTCAGTGATGTCGGTGATGGCATTGGCATCCATGAGCCCTTCCCAAGAAAGCAGGGTGAGTAAGGCACTCAGGCAGGTGATCAGGAGAAGAGCAAGCAGTCACTCACAGGGCTGGATTTACATGAATAGGCAAGCAGCAGCTGCAGCAAGTTTGGGCCCAGCCAGACATCAGAGTGTGGACTTACCAGGACCAGAGCAGCAAAATATGCCACCAGGTACCAATAAGACTTTATGTAGCAGGGATGGGGGATTGCAGAGTTTCCAGTGTGTGGGAGATTGGGGGGATCGATCACGATTTCAGTGTTTCCACTGAGTACTTCCTGGATAGGTATGGGGAGAGTTAGTGATGGCTGACTATATGTGTTGACTGTTGATTCACACTGCAGGATAGGGCAAGATGGGGGGGGTGGCTCAAGCTGGAGCTGACTGCCTGTGTGTCTTGATTTAGACTGCAGCTTCAGGGGGATTTAACTGCAGGACAAGAGCTAGTCATTTATATGTGTGAGAGTCTATTCTGCTTGGGGTCAGCTGTGTGCGTGTGTGTGTGTGTGTGTGTGTGTGTGTGTGTGTGTGTGTGTGTGTGTGAAAAGCATAGTGCAAATATAGCTTACAGGAGGTTTAGTGGTAAGGAACAGGAGTGTGTTTTTCTGGAAAAAGCATAGTGCAAATATACCTTCCATGACAACAACAACTGCTGCTGCTGGCAGTTGTCTGGGTTGTGTGTATTGGGGTGGATGTGTCTGATCTGCTCTTTTTGACCAACCCTGACCCTCCCTACCCCTATCTTTCTCCCCTAAGTTGCTGATGAATATCCTCTATCTAGATATGGCTATAATGGTATTATTGCTTGAAGTCATTACAGTATATCTTGTCTATAAACAGGGCTCTATGTATTTTTTACACACTGATCCATTTTAAGACAGTTACATCTGCTGCAGCAATAATGAACAATAATTACACCATTATCTATTATATACGTTAAATGTTACATATAAATCTGTTTGTATCTGTTTGTTCCTTTTTCATCCCCCAACCCCCACCTTTCTTTCCCAGCAATATGTGCAATAAATTAAATGTAGGTCTCTGGTAAATCAAATTATATTCACAGTTGGTTTGGTGATATACACTTTTATACTGTACTTGTGTTGATTGTTTGCCTGCATACATCTTGATTTTTGGGCTTAGCCTGTTTTAATTGCATTTGTCCCTTTCTGTAGAGGGGGAAAAGGGTGTAGGAGATGTCTCCTGGGCAACACTATACAGCGAAGGGAGGCAGGAAGTAAGCTGGGAACTGTAGTCCCTGGGACAAACTCAGGAAACTACCAACAGGGACTTTCTAAATCTTGAACACAGTGTTTGTGTCAGTAGACCCATTTATATCTTAAAGCAACTGTAGTTGCTTTTTAACAGCAAACTTAATGATTTTCTGGGCTCCGCACACAGTGGAGAGGTCACGTGATCTGGTTACTAACTTCTTGGTCAAGCACTATTTAAACAATGCCCTGAGAGAGTGGTTGGTGATATACACTTTTATACTGTAATTGTGTTGATTGTTTGCCTGCATACTACTTGATTTTTGGGCATTAGCCCATTTTAATTGCATCTGTGCCTTTCTGTAGAGGGGGGAAAAGGGTGTAGGGGACATCGCCTTGGCAACACTATACAGCCAAGGGAGGCAGGAAGTAAACTGGGATCTGTAGTCCCTGGGACACACTCAGGGAACTACCAACAAGGACTTTTTAAATATTGAACACAGCGTTTGTGTCAGTAGACATACGTATATCCTAAAGCAACTGTAGTTACTTTTTAACAGCAAACTTAAGGATTTTCTGGGCACCACATGCAATGGGGAGGTCATGTGACCCAGTTACTAACTTCCAGGTCATGCACTATTTAAACAACACCCTGAGCAAGAGGGGCGAGATCAAGTGGGGTGAGTGAGTGGAGACATGCGCAGAGACACGAGTCTCATTGTGCATGTCTAGCATGTCCAGTGTAATAGCAGGACAGTGGGGCTCAGGTAAATACCAGCTGTACTGTTAAGCACTAGTAACAGCTAATAGAAATTGCTGAATTGTAAAACTTCTTGCTGTAATCATTTCCTATCTCCAGACCAGGGGTGTTGTCTTGAGTATCATATTGTTTGCGCTACTAGAACTGTGTTCAAATAGAGAGAGTCTAAACTATATTTGCAAAATGCAGTCTTAGAAACCCCTGCTGTGAGCAAAGTTAGCAGAGTATATCTTTGGAATGGTGACTATAGGAGCTTTATAAAACATAACAAAACAAAACAGAACAAAAAAAATGTGGTGGAAGGAACTGGTTTTACAGAAAATCTTGTGGACATGTTTTTTTTCAGGATGGCTCATTATTAAATTATATAAATGTGATATGTACACCTTAAGCCCTCATGAAAACTGGAATGCAGGCATGATTGAATTTGTATGTCACAAATGTAAGCTGAACACAGAAGTGATGTTAGAGGTCACAAATCTCCACAGAGAGTTTCAAAAATATAGTAATAAAACCACTCAACAAAGACCAGTGGCTCATCTAGTTATATTGAAAAAGAGAAAAGAATGAGAAATAGTAGCGGAAATTCAGAAAACTCTGAAATTAATGTACATTTGATAAAAACAGGCAGGGACACTGATCAAGTTGATAATGATATTTCACGGACAGTGATTGCAAATAAAAACACTAAAAAGGGCAGACAAGCTTTTGGAAATAATGAAATCCCACTTTCAAATAAGTTTTCAGTACTAAACACACTGCAAGACAATTCAGAGCAGCAGGATTTGTATCAGAATGCCCACAGAGTACCCATGAATTAACTGATCATAGGTGATTCTATAATTCAGTACACATATAGCACTGTGTGTATAAAAGACAAACTGCATACCACAGTAACATGTCTCCCCGGGGCCAAAATTGATGATATCTGTCATGCCACAGACAGATTAAAGCTAGATAATAGCTCAGCTATTCTATTACACGTTGGAACTAACAATATGAGAAAACTGTATGAGAAAGATATATGTCTCAATTTAATTAATCATGGCAAAAAATTGAGGGAAAGGGGCTATTGAGTGGCAATATTGGGAATACTTCTGATCCCTAGGGCCCACTTTGAGAAAAACAACACTATATTGAGAATTAATGCTAGATTACTCAACTGGTGCTAGCACAAGTGTATAATATTTGTTGACAACTGGGAAATGTTTTTGAAGAAAGACACCTTGTATTCAAAGGACAGACTTCATTTGAATAAAAAAAGGTGCTGACTTACTAGAGGAAAGTTTCATGGTCACACTGGGAAAATTTTCTTTAAGCTAACAATTATGGGGGAAACTTACACTCCCACCTGTTCAACAAAACCTCTGTTCAAATGTGCTGAGAAACATTACTACAGGTGATTAGCTAAAAAAAATAAAATAAAATGATATTTGTACAATGCCAGAAGTTTGAATAACAAACTCAATGAACCGGTGGCAATAATAAATAAGGATGAATTGGATATAATAGGGGTGACAGAAACCTGGTGGAGTGATAATAGTGCATGGAAAAAACATATACCAGGCTGTATTGTTTTCAACCTCAACAGGAAAAATAAAAAAGGAGGAGGGGTAGCATTATTTATAAATAATAATTGCAAACCTATAGACATACCAAAGAGTAAAATCAAAAAACAGAAGGATATTTTGACTGAAACAATCTGGGCGTGCATCTTCCCCAGCACAACTGATAAATTTATTATAGCACTGGGTTACTGATCTCTGGATTCACCTCTTGAGGTCACTGAATGCATCATTAAGGAATTTGAAATGGCTTGTGAAATATGTGATATTATATTCATGAGGGATACGAACTTGGGTGATATTGATTGGCGGGCACCAACTGCAAATTTAAATACAAGTCAAACCTTCTTATCATCGTATGAGCAACTTATGCTAAATCAGTATGTGAACGAGCCAACAAGAGGAACTAGTATCCTAGATATTGTACTGGGAACCCCGGGTTTAAACAACATAAGCTGTAGTATACAGTAGGTCCACTGTTAGGTAACAGTGATTATTATTCAGTATGGTTTGATTTAAACCTATCTTATAATACATTATAATAAAACAACTTTCTATAACTATAAAAAAGCGGACACAGATAAAATTCACACTATGTTAACAGCTGTTGACTGGGACTCTGTGTTGTCAAACTGCAACACTGACACCAAGTTGCAACAGATAAAAAATGCCATCTTGGTTGTATGCAACACTTGTATTCCTCAGTATAAAAAAGCACATGGAAATCACAAGCCTAAACCCAGATGGTTAACTCATAAAATTACCAAACTCATTAGAAAAAAACAAAAACAGTTTAAAATGTAAGTCCTCGACAACCCTAAATGGGAACAAATATCACTGTGACCTAAAGGAATGTAAAAAGGAAATTAGAAAATCTAAAAAGGCAACAGAGAAAAGCTTAGCAAAACGAGCTTCTAAAGACAATAGTAAAGCCTTTTACAGCAATTAAACCCATTGAAAATACCATCATGCAAGGTAGGACCATTGGTTCATAAAGATCAGTTTGTGCAGGAGGTAAAAGAAATGTCTCAACTATTCAATTAATATTAAAAAAAGGGTCTCAGAAATGCTGCAATCTGATTGGCTGTTAGGATTCCAACAGCCTTACATTAATTCTTGTTACACTGTGATGCATATCCTGATCTCCATGACACATGGATTCTTCCTGTCAGCATTCCATCCTCTAGCACTGCTGAATGACTGGAATGATGCATTCTGATTTTGAACCAGCATTCTTAAACTGTTGGTGGAAGAACTATTTTATTAAAAATTCCCCTTTAAATGAAGAAAACATTCAAAAAGTATACTTTTAACACTTTTCTTTTGGAATATTTTTTTTATAATAGCAATAAGACACTCCTAGGAGTTAGATTAACAGTCAGTTAATCAGCCCCTGGGGCAATATGGCACTCGACTGCACCTCATACCACATTACACCCCAGGGGGTGATTAACAGACTGTTAATCTAACCCCTGGTCATGCCTTATAGCTTAATTTTACTAATGTATGTAGTAGTAAGGCAAAGTCAGATACAGTGCCTAACACAGCACCCACTGAATACATAAATATTACAACTGATGAAATTAAAAGCAGAATAGACCACATTAGGGCAGATTGCTCACTGGGACTTGATCTCATTACAGGTAATATGATAAAATGCATGGCCCAATATTTAATATATCTGTTCAAAATTCTATTCGAGAGTAGTCTGCATTCAGGACAGGTTCCAAAAGACTGGCGGTCTGCTTACATAATGCCCCTATTCAAGAAAGGAAATAAACAATTGGTAGAAAACTACAGGCCTATCAGCTTGACCTCACTAGTAGGAAAGATCTTAGAAGGAATAATAAAGGAGAGGTTATAAAAACAACTAGGCAGTTTAGATAAACTTCAACATGGTTTCACAAAGGGCAAATAACGCCTCACAAACATTCTCTGTTTTTATGAGAAAGTTAGTGCAAGTCTTGACAATAAAATCCTCTATGATGTCCTATACATAGACTTTGGGAAAGCCTTTGATACCATCCCTCATGAAACCATTTCAGAAAAATGGGTATATAGAAAAATAGACCCTAGTTATGTGTTATGGCTATCAAAGTGTTTGGAAGATAGAACTCGGAGGGTACTTAAATGGCTGACTAGTTTTGGAAGGTCAGGTGACCAGTGGCATGCCACAGGGCTAGGTGCTGGGCCCATTTATCTTTTGTATCTTTGTTGCAGACATCTCAGAGGGTTTAATAAATGAGTCAATTAAATATGCTGATGATTTAAAAAATTGGCGGGCATGTCAATCCATTAAAGAGACTATAACTATTCAGGCAGGTCTGAATAAGATCAGTGCATGGTCAGACAAATGGGGGATGCATTTTACCTGGAAAAATGCAAAGTCATGCATTTCATTCTAAAGAACACTAAACATATCTATTATCTTAGCAAAAGTAAATTGTCCACAACTGTACTTGAGAAAGACCTGGGGGTATACATTACTGATAAACTGGATTTTTTAAAATAGACAAATGAAACCATCAGAAAGGCTAACAGAATCATACGGATGTTGAAAAACAATATAAAATCTAGGGACAAAAATATTTTCATTCACTCTACAGATCATATGTCAGGCCCCACATTGATTACTGTTCACATTTTTGGTCACCGCACAAGAAAGAGGACATCAAACAGCTCGAAAGGATTCAAAGGAAATTCACCAAAAGTATAAAGGGCCTAAATAATCCAAAATATAGTGATAGACTGGGAACACTCAAATTAAAGTCATTCAAAGCTAGGAGACCTAGAGGTGACCTCCTGTTTGTTTGGGACATTATAAGTGACCCTTAATTATTTTCAGAAATGGGTTTCATATTTACACAAGATGCTAAGAAAACAGGAATACCTCAATTAGTGGGGAAAAGAGTGTGTGATTTCCTCTTCAATGGCCAGCTTAAAACCAGCCAAGACCTTCTAGTACTGCTTAATTTACCACATAAATACATTTTCAAGATTTACCAAATCTAGCATTTACTGGTTAGCTGGATTGGTACGATCTAATAACCAGGGAGAATTTCTCCATATACTCCAAACCCTGGTCTGGCAACCCTATTCAGTATCCCAAATTGCATCGGCTCTGTTTTCCAAACTCTTCCCAGATAGTACGGCATACTCCCTCTATTGGTCTTCCTTGTTCCCCACTATTACTATCAATTGGGATCGTATTTGGACAGACCTCTACCTTTACACGACTAATGATAAATTTAGTCTTACTCAGTTTTATATTTTACACAACATTTACTTCACTCCTGCTAAACTGGCTAAGATGGAGAAATTGACCTCTTCTCTGTACACCAGGAGTAAACTAGTGGAGGGATCTTTACTTCATATCTCGTGGGAATGCCCTAGGATTGCTCCTTTATGGGACAAAATGAAGCAGAAGGCAGACCACCTTCTGGGTTTAGAGGACCACTTTACACCCAAAGTCTGCATTGTTGGTGACTAATCGGGAGTCAGGGTCAAAGAGCAAAGGTACTACCTGTCTATGATTTCCCTGTCAGTGAAACATGTAGTATTCCACCACTGGAAGGATCAAGTGTATATGTCTTACACTGAATGGCTTAATGAGTTGTTGAGTAATCTTTGGCTTGAAAAATGATAGCCAGTTTCTGTAACAGGATAGCTGGTTACAATAAGAAATGGAGTAAGACATATACTTTATTTTCTCTTTCATATTCCCTTTGAGCGGGACAGTGGAGCAATGTCTTAGTTTGCATTCATATATATATATATATATATATATATATATATATATATATATATTTTTTAATATCACAGTATTGTATTGTGGTTCCTACACCAGAGAAACAAATGGTGTCCCTCTTAATTTATGAAGTGTGTTCTTCGTTTCACTAGGTAGACTTGCACTCATGATGTCTAAAGTGCTCCATGGGGGTTGGGGGTTGGGGTTTGTAGTTGGGTTTAACCGTTTAACATAATTGCTGTTGTTTGTTTGTGTTATTATTGTTGTAGGTTTTGTGAGTGTTGTTTGTATACTAAAACTCTAATAAAGTATTGTAAATTTAAAAAAAGCTGCTAAAGAAATGAGAGAACATACCCTCCAACTTAATGGCTCTAGATTCAGAGCAAATGCCAGGAAGTTTTTCTTCACACAGAGGGTGGTGAATGACTGGAACTCCTTACCCCTGCACATTATCATTAGTAAAAACAAGCATATCTTTAAACATAGGCTGGACAACAGGCTTTTAGAGGAGATTGTATTAGCTAAGGGTTCATGATGAGGACTATTTATGGCCATTTTGCCTTCAGTTCCCTGACACACCTCAGTATGAACTTTTATTTATTGTTATTTATACAGTCACTTAAACAAGTTGCACAGTTTGTGCATGTATTGTATGTATTGCTCACTATCTGAGGAATGGTGTAGAGAGGAGGAGTTGGGATACACTGGGGACTGGAGACCCACCTGGAGGGATAATGGCCTATACAGGTATGATGGCCTGCATTCCTTTCAGATGAGAATTACAGTCCACAGTGGACAATTTAAATGTTACTTTCAGGTACATTTAAACTAGCCGAGGAGGTGGCAGAAAGAAGAAATCAGGGAGACAGTAACTGCCCCCCCCCCACCCCACAGACAGAAGCAGAGAGAATGGAATATTCTAGTGAAGGAAAATCCCACAGGGTGGAAATAAAGAAAAAAGCTGACTAGTTAAAATGAAAGGGGATGGCAACATGAGCTGTAAAAAGAAAAGGAAAAAACAGAAAGTGGAAAAAGGAGACCGATGGTGTAGCAGGCAGAGATATAATAAAATATGGAAGGCCATGTGTGCAAACACAAGAAGCCTAGGAAACAAAAGTCCGGATCTAGAGGCCATCATGGCAGAGGAAGACCAGGATAGTTTGGCCATTACTGAGTTGTGGTGCACAGAAAACAATGACTGAGACATGACCATTCCAGGATATGTTCTGCTCAGGAAAGATATGATAAGAAAGAAAGGAGAGCGGGGGTGCTGTATGTAAGGGAGGGTATCGAAGTGATGGAGACACGGGGAATCCAGGGAGGAATGGAAGGCCTGGAGGTACTCTGGGTCACCCTGAGGATGAGAAACGGAGCCACTGCTCATACTGGCATGATCTACAGACCTCCAACGAAAGGGAGTATTTAGATGAGGTACTGATAGAAGGCATTAGTACAATAGCAGGAGAAGGGGAGGTGCTCTTGTTGGGGGGCTTCAATCTGCTTGATGTAGATTAGAGACTGCAACCCGCAGCTTCATCTAGAAGCAAGGACATCAATCCTAAACTCCCTCCAGGGGCCACTTTCCAGGAAACTAGTCAGGAAGCCGACTCATAATGGAGCAATACTGTACCTGTTGCTCAACAACATGGTCGGTGTTGCAGACATGAAGGTGGGAGGACAACTAGGGATCAGTGACCACCATACAGTGTGGTTCAATATAAAGATGGCAGTGGAAGTGAACCACAAAATGACAAGAGTCGTAGACATCAGGAGAGCAGATTAAAAAACATGGGTTAATTCCTCAGGTACCACCTAAATTGGGTGCGGGGTTACCTGGGGGGCTGGGATGAAACAACAGTGGGCTAAACAAAGGGATGACATATTGAAGGCAACAAATATCTGCACAAAGGAAGTGAGTAAGAACAAAAGAAACAAGCATTTGTCAATGCCGAATGTTGTCGCGCTTGGATTGGCTTTGGTAGTGCAGTGCGGAAACACATTTTGGGCAGGATGTGAAAAATGACAGCTGTACTGTTCATAAGGAGGTGTAAAAAAATGGCAGTGGTGAAAATGTGGCATTTAAATATTGCAAATTTGCGAAGTTGCAAGAGTGCGTGGGAAATGCAAAACGCACGCTTGTAACACTGTAATTTTATGGACTTTTGGCACCAGATTTTCAACATAGGCATTTTAGCACCTCTGCTTAAGTTCAGTGTCACTGTCATTTCCTCAAACTGTCCCAAAAAGTGATTTCGCACAGCGAACTTGCTATTCTGCAGCGGACGTGTGAAAACATATTCCGGGTATGATATGTAAAATGACAGCTGTACTGTTCATCAAGAGGTGTGAAAAAATGCCAATGGTGAAAATCCAGAGTGAAAATATTACAAATGCACAACGGTACGAGCGTGCATGCAAACTGCGCAACACACGCTCATAACACAGTCATTTTATTTAGTATCATCACCAAATTTTCAACACAGGCATTTTAGGACCTCTGCTCATGAACAGTATCACTGTCATTTTCGTAATCTGCTCTGAACACTGATTTCCGACAGTGACCTTGCTATTGTGTGCCAGAAGTGCGGAAACACATTTTGGCCAGGATGTGAAAAATGACAGCTGCACTGCTCATAAGGAGGTGTAGAAAAATGACAATATTGAAAATCTGGTGTGAAAATATTGAGAATTTGCGAAGTTATGAGGGTGCTTAGCAACTGCGCAATGCATGCTCGTAACACAGTCATTTTATGGAGTATCATTACCAAATTGTCAACATAAGCATTTTAGGACCTCTGTTCATGAACAGCATTGCTGTCATTTTCGTAATCTGCCCCGGACACTGATTTCCCACATTTAAAACAGCCATTTTTTGGATTTTTTCCACCAAATTTGCAACATAGGCTTTTTGAGAGCCCACCTCATGAACACTGCCACTGTCCTAGTGTTAATTCATCCCAAAAGGTGATTCCACACAGTGACTGCGAAATCACCTTTTGGGACCGAGTAATGTCATAACAGTGACTGCGAAATCACCTTTTGGGACCGAGTAATGTCATAACAGTGACAGAATTCATGAGGATGGGTCCCAAAAACCCCATGTTGAAAATTTGGTGCAAAATTCCAAAAAATGCTTGAGATATGCATCAAAGTTTAAAAAACCCTATTTATTCCATTATACAGCTTACCGGCATTTCCTCAGTTCATGGTCAGCTTTGAAGAGTGCAGACATGTTCCTGGTCCACCAAAGATCATCACGCCAAGCTCCGGAGACAAGTATGCGGTGAGGGGGGTGTAGGGAGGCAGGGTGCACAGTGGGTGGGTGCAGGTGGTAGGTAGGTAGACTATGAGGGACCATTTTCTGTTTACAGGTGTTAAAAAAAACATCGGAGACTGTTTTCTTTCTTTACAGGTTTTTTGGGGGATAAGTAGCTGACGGGGATTGGGCACCCCCGACAGCACATAGGGAATGGGGGACACTAACTGAGGGGGATTAGGCACCCCCTTGGCACAGAAGAAGGGGGGACATCATGCTGATGGGGAGTGGGCTCCCCCATCGGCACATTAAAATGGGAAGGGAGGACAGATGCCGACAGGGATTGGGCACCCCCATCAGCAAACAACAAAAGCAGGGGGCGGATGAGCCGAGGGGTATTGGGCACCCCCTCAGCAAGCAAAAAAGGGAGGCACATACATGAGAGGCAAGGTAAGCCGACCGGCAGATTGGCCACCCCTGAAGTCGGCAATTTAGTGGCCACTGTGCCACCATGTTTGTAGCTGGCGAAGCATGTAGGAAGGTCCGCTGCATGTGATGAGCTTTGCTCGCATTGCAGTGGACCTTTCCTTTGATATGATCACCACATTAGTATGCCTGGTGTGGCACCAGCATGCAGGCTGATTAGCGAATGAGGGACACACCTATTGGTGCATGCCCTGCATTCACCCAACAGCGACCGCACCTCCAAATCTTTACTACCACAAGATGTTGGCTGCACAAGTGCACCAACGTAAAAAGACACTGCTATGGTTCTTAAAGGAAGTGGCTGAAAAGCTTATTGCTAAAAGGGTGGTCTACAGGAGGTATAAAGAGGTGTAGAAGGCATAAGACAGGGAGGTGTATCAAGAGAAACAGAGGGATGCAGGGAAAGTGATAAGGAGTGCAAAGGCATAAACCACGGAAAGAATAGCCCAAGGAGTAACTAAAGGGGACAAGACATGTTTTAGGTACATAAGTGAAAAGAGGAAGACTAGGGGAGGAATTGTCAGGTTAAGAAGAGCAGGTGGTGACTGCAAAGAGGAGGATCAGGAAAAAAAATGATATCCTGAATAAATACTATTGTTCAGCCTTCACAGAGGAAGGGAGGAGAGGGGCCACAAAAAAGCAATAGGTATACTAAAGGGGGCAGGTAGATACAAGTCCCTTTACAGTGGAGAGAATTCTGAAGGGAGTAGGAAATCTGAAAGTGGACAAAGCTATCACGCCAGATTGGGTACACCAATGGGTCCTGAGGGAGCTCAGGGACATACTGGGAGCACCTCTGACAGTCCTTTTTTAACAACTCTGTGGAATCAGGGGAGGTACCAGAGGACTGGAGGAGGGCAGATGTAGTCCCACTTCACAAAAGGGGTAGTGGGGAGGAGACTAGCAATGACTGGTCAGTCAGCCTGACATCAGTGGTCAGGAAGCTAATGAAGTCATTGCTAAAAGAAAGGATTAAAGAAACACAGAGCTGTGACCGCACCTAGGAGTAGCAGTGTCTGGTAATATATAAATTCAAAACAGCATCTTAGTTAACTGACACCTGCTGAAGGTATGGAAATGGAAATTCACACTTCCCAACGAACAGCACCATAGAACAGTCACTCATGGAAGTCTTCAATAAATGTTCCTTTATTCAAGCAGAGAAAAATCCAAGATAAACATCAAAAACATTCCAATAAAGTGCAGTGCTGTATAAAAATCTCCCTCAGGACAAACTGAGCAGTGTTCACTGGCTTGAGGAAGCTTCATGAGGAAGCCAGTGAGACACTACGAACTGTTGTCCTGACTATACAACACTACACTATGGAGATGTTTAATATTTGCTGGTAGCTCTGCTGAACCATGATGTTGCTCAGGCCGCTGTTCGACAAGGCCAGGATTGCATTCCCATGCCTTCAGCAGGTGCCAGTTAACTAAGTTACTGTTTTAAAAAGAAAGGATTGTGGAGTATCTTGAAGCAAATGAGTTACAAGACCCAAGGCAACATGGTTTCATGGGGAGGAGGTCATGTCAGACAAATCTGATAGATTTCTTTGGCTGGGTGATCAGGGCAATAGATCAGGGTGGGGCGGTGGACATGGTTTACTTGGATTTCAGTAAGGCTTTTGACACTGTTCCACATAGGAGGCTCATCAAGAAACTGGGCATACAAAAGTGAAGGTACTGGACCTCAGGAGGGCTGATTTTGTCAAAATGGGAGATTACCTCAGGAAAGCACTAGCAAACAAGCAATAAGATGGGGTGGAGCAACAATGGGGCAACATCAAAACCGCCATCACTGAGGCAACAAGCCTTTGTGTGAAGCAAATAAACAAATCAAAACAAAAGAAAAAAACACTATGGTTCTCAAATGAAGTGGTGGGGAAGGTAAGGGAGAAAAAGGTAGCAGTCAGGAAGTATAAGGAAACACAGAAGGAGCAGGACAGAGAATTGTACCAGTTAAAGCCGAAGGAAGCAGGGAAGCCAGTCCAAATAGCAAAGGCCCAAACCAAGGAAAAGATAGCCAACTCGGTTAAGAAGGGGGATAAAACCTTTTATAGGTACATTAGGGAGCAAAGAAAGACTCAGGCAGGGGTACTGAGTCTGAATAAAGAGGAAGGTGGTTGGGCAGAGAGTGACAGTGAAAAGGCAGGGATACTGAAAGAATTATTCTGCTCCATATTCACAATGAAAAAGCAGGGGGAGACATCTAATCCAGTCAACAGAAGCACTCTGGATGGGGGGGGGGGTTGATATAAGTCCTTTCACAGAAGAAAGGGTTCTGAAAGAAGTCTTAAAACTGAAGGTGGATAAAGCAATGGGGCCTGATGGGATTCACACCAGAATTCTAAAAGAACCAAGGGAAGAAATAGTAACACCACTGACTACACTTTTTAATAAATCATGGGAAGATGGTGTGGTACCTGAGGACTGGAGGAGGGTGGATGTGATTCCCCTTCACAAAAGTGGAAGCAAGACAGAGGCAGGAAACTACAGACCTGTCAGTTTGACCACAGTGGTAGGAAAAATGATGGAATCACTTCTGAAGCAAAGAATTGTTGAGTACCTAGAGGCCAGTGGGGCAAAGGACCCAAGGCAGCATGGATTCACAGCAGGAAGGTCATGTCAGACAAATCTAATTGATTTCTTTGACTGGGTGACCAAAGTAGTAGACCAGGGAGGGGCTGTGGACATGGCCTACCTAGACTTTAGAAAGGCATTTGACACAGTCCCGCACAAAAGAGTAATAAACAAATTAGCCAGCCTGGAAGTGGGTCCCAGGGTGGTAGCCTGGATAAAACACTGGCTGGACAACAGGACACAGCCAGTAATAGTAAATGGAGTCCACAGTGAAGAAAGGGGGGTTACTAGTTGGGTACCGCAGGGTTCAGTAGTGGGGCCAGTCCTTTTTAATGTCTTTACAAGTGACATTGCAGAGGGACTGGAAGGGAAAGTATGTCTCTTTGCAGATGACACAAAGATCTACAACAGGGTTGATATGCAAGTTGGGGTGGAAAGGATGAAAAGGGACTTGGCAAGGTTGGAGGAATGGTCAAATGTATGGCAGCTGAGATTCAACACAAAGAAGTGCAAAGTAATGCATCTGGGAAACAAAAACCCAGGGGAAGAGTACACAATGGGGAAGGGGGAGATACTGACAACAATAAAAATGGAAATGGGCCTGGGGGTAGTCATATCAAATGACCTAAAGGTGGGCCAGCAATGTGAGAAGGCAGTAAGGAGGTCTGGAGGGATACTGAGATGCACAGGGAGAGGCATCACCAGTAGAAAACAGGAAGTTATTGGCCCTCTGTACAGACAGTTGGTAAGACCACATCTGGAGTACTGTATACAGTTCTGGAGACCCCATCTCTGCAAAGACATAGACAGGGTGGATGCTGTCCAGAGGAGGGCAACCAAAATGGTGCAGAGTCTGCACCAGAAGACATATGAAGGAAGACTAAAGGAGTTTAAGATGTATAGCCTCGAGGAAAGGAGGGAGAGGGGGGACATGATAGAAATTTTCAGATACCTCAAGGGAATCAACAAAGTCCAAGAGAGTAGCATCTTTCAGAAAAAGAGATGTGCAAGAACAGGAGGGCACAATTTGAAGATGGGGGGGACGGCTCAGAGGTAATGTGAGGAAGTATTTCTTCACAGAGAGGGTTGTAGATGCATGGAATGGCCTTCCTGAGGAGGTCGTAGAGTCAAAAACAGTGGGGGAATTCAAGAATGTATGGGACAGACATAAGGCAATTCTAGTGGGAGGTAGGAGGAAGTAGGCTGTTGGTTAACTAGGATCTGCAGCTTATCTGTTAGGTAGGGAAATGGGCAGACTAGGTGGGCCAAGCGGTCCTTATCTGCCATCAAATTCTATGTTTCTATGGGCAGATTAAATGGTGAGCCAAAAGGTGATAAACTGGGTAACAAATTGGTTAAGGAATAGATGACAGAGGGTGGTGTTAAATGAAGTGCACTCTAGGGAAGGGAGGGAAGGTGACCAGCAGAGTGCAGCAGGACTCAGTACGGGACCAGTCCACTTTAATGTCTTAAAAAATGACATTGCAGATAATCTGGATGAAAAGGACTTCCTCTTTGTGGATGGCACCAAAATCTGCAGTCAGGTGGACACTCCAGATGGGGTGGAAAGAATGTGCAGGGACCTTGGAAAACTTGAAGAGTGGTCAAGGACTTGTCAGCTGTGTTTCAATGCAAAAAAAAATGTAAATCATGCTCTTAGGGCACAGAAACCCGGAGGTTGAATACAAAATCAGAGAAGAATTATTTACAGTTACCAAGCAGGAAAGGGGTCTGGGAATAATCATATCTGATGACCTCAAGGTGGCTAAGCAGTGCAACAAGGCAGTGAGTAAGGAGAGTGAGTTGTTGGAATGCATAGGGAGGGTTATCACCAGCAGAAGGATGGAGGTGGTGTTGCCACTGTATAGATTGCTGATGAGACCCCACCTGGAGTACTGCACATAGTGAGAGTGACTCCCCCGCACTGACCCCCCACAGTGTTACACCTGACTTGATGGCAACCATAGCACCCAGCAGACCACAGCGACACATACCCCCAGAGCGTTACCGGGTCTGAGCTGCCTGGGGGGGGGGCTCGGATCCCATTTCACTGTGGTGTTTTTCCTGCTGCTGCCAACTTGTGTGCCCTGGGTGTGGGGTCTGATTCTGAGCTGTAGTCCACTTGTGGTGCATTGTTCATGTGTCGTGCTGCCCATCCCTGCCGTGCGTTGCCACTGTGAGGCTCTCTGCAGTCGCATGCTGTGCCCAGTCATTCCGCGTGGGGAATGTCCGTTGCCATCACTGTGCTGTCAGGGGCGTCACTCTTGGCGGTTCACACTCAAGGGTGTTTGTGTGTGGTGCGTCCCTGTGTGGCCAGTCATGGTGATATCCATCGGGGTGTGCAGTGCCGTGCATCACTGTTCTGTCATTCGTGCTGGTGTGCATTGGGGTTCTCTGCATCTATTTGGCTGTGTCGCTGTGGGGGATGCAGGCGTGGTTGCCGTAGCTTCTCTATGGTGTTTCTCAGTTCTGGAGACCACATCTCAGGAAGAACATAGACAGAGTGGAGGCAGTTCAGAGGAGAGCAAATAATATGAGGAAGGGTCTGCATCAGAAATCCTACAAGGAGAGACTGAATTATCTCAATATGTACATCCTGGAAGAGGGAAGGGAGGGGGATATGATAGTCATATAAATACCTAACTTGGGCAATTAGGGTACAAGAGAGGAGCATTTTTCATACAAAAAGAGGTGTGAGAACCAGGAACATGCAATGACGCTGGAAGGGGTAAATTTAAGAGTGATTTGAGGAAGCACTTCACTGAAGAAATGATGGATGCCTGGAACAGTCTTCCAGAGGGGGCTGTGGGTGCGAAAATAGTGGTAGGCGTCAATCATGCATGGGACAGGCATAAAAGAATTTTAATGGAAAGCAGATGGGGAGGGAGCCAGAGACTGTATAGAGTCTGTGGTGACAGTATAGGCATGAAAAAAATGGGTAGACTGGGTGGGCCAAGTGGTACTTATCTACTGTCAATTGCTATGTTTCTAAATGTTTGAAAATATAGACTACTGATTTTTAAAGTCTTTTAGGTACTATCTTTTACACTAACTGAGAATTTACAAGCCTAGGTGGGCAAATCTGAATTCCCCTTTGAAAGTTGGACTCATGAATATCAATTTATTGTACCCTTCCTTAATGTATGAGAAATGGCTAAATAATCAGAACATGTACATAGGAGGACAGGAGGGAGAGAGGTGACATGAGAGAGACCTATATGTTGCTAGGTGCAATGCACATGGTGAACAGCAGCAATTTGTTCACAAATAGTATTGACACAGTTATAAAGAGAAACCTTATGTAACTGGTGGAAGGGGGTTCAAAAAGGATGTCCAGAAGTATTTCTTTACAGTGAGGGTGGTGATGAAGTGGAACAAGTACCAAGGGAAGTGGTCTGTGCCAAAAACAGTGGTGGGGTTTAAAGAGGGAAGGGATGGACATATGGAGACTGTAAAACTGGGTTGTGAAGAACGGCAATGGATAGAAGTGTAAGCGATCATTGGGGTACTTGCAACATACCATAGTTAGAATTAGGCAGACTGAACGGGGCATGAGGCATTTGCCAGCCATCATTATCTATGTTTCTATGTTTTTTGTATGTGATTAAATGGAATCAGTAGGAAATTAGTCAGAGCTGAGTATCCATATGACACAGTATGACTGAAAGACCCTAGCCTAATACGTTTTTAGCTTGGTCATAATACTGTGTTGTGTTTTCTGTTTGTATTTTATCTTTGTTTGAGAGAGGTGTGCTGGCTATGATCTACCTGCTAAATGTCAGTTTTATTGTTCAATGCATTATTGGGATGACTTGATGTGACAAGACACTTTTCATTAGTAAAAGACATGATGGATGTCAGTCATTGTCAAGGACAGGCAATATTCCATGCAGCTTGTCTCTTTCTGTGGATTCATTATGTTTGCAAAGATAATTTTTTTCTGCAGCCCTGCCATCACCCTGAAAAATTGCAGGTCACTCCCAACTGACTGCAAATCTCACATTTTTTGCATCCTATTGGAAAGTCTATATTATGATAAAACTAATAGGTAGCTACTTTACACATGATTATTTTATTGTTGCTATTTATTTTGTGCTTGCAAGTATTTAAGCAATGTAACAATCAAGAAAGTGCAACAATGTCCTGTGGGAAATATGTGATACATTTCTAAATGAATGCACATGCTGTATTGTAAAAGACACCAGAGTAAAGGAAGGTGGAGCTGAAAATAAACTGGAAGGTTAGAAACTAGAGAGGAGAGGAGAGGAGAAGACAGTGGGTTATCTGCTGTTGTCTTAGAGCCATTCCAATTACTGTGCAAAGCAGGGGATTATACTATAGGGATCTATGCACTAAAATTCAAAGTGTTTACTTGCATTGGGGCCACAATGCATAAGCAACTGTACTTTAAGAAGCCATGCTTCGGGGTCCTATGGACTCAAGGCAGCATTCACGGAAGGGGTGAGTGCCCCTTCTGCATTTGATCCCCTGGCCATTCGCACAGCTATGCACATGGATGGTCCAGGGAGTGTTGGGTGGTGCTCTCACTCCATGTCATTCACGAAGGTATGGAGTGTCAGACGAGGAGGGTGCAAGATACGGTAGCAGGGATCTTGCCGCATCCATTATGTGTGCTCCCAGATTATACCCACTGGCTACGGCAGGGCAAAACACACCTCCTGCCATGCTGCCCCAGACCTCTGGGCAGGCAAGGAGAGCAGTGTTGAGCCATTCAGGTACTCGACCATAAATTTTAAAAGTTACAATCCAAAGCCATCCCAAAATCCCCTGTTTCATGTGGTCAGGGGATCCACTATGGAACCAAGGCACATCCAATTGAATGCCCACCTGTGTCCTCCAGTTTGCTCCCTGAGATACTGCATTCTGGGATGGTGGGGCCAGAGACAGGTGCCCAGCAGTGGTCAGCATTTATGAATGTCGGCCACTGTGCACCTGTCCAGGGGATGCGGAGCTGCACAGGCCAGGTACATACCTCTTGCACAGACCCAGCCACAATAATACATAGCCCCGATAGAAAATAATACATGGATGGGTGTGTGCAACCAGAATTTAACACACACCTGAGGTGTAGGATGTTGTAAAAACCTGAGAGCAAGCTCAAGGGGTTTATAATTTAAGGCATCCCACATCACAAGTGTGTGTAAAATTCTGAGTTATGCACATCCACCCATGTTTTATTTTGTATAATTACTGGTGAAGCATTTTTAAGCAGTATGGGTTTGAAGAAGACACTTGCTGTTTTCCTGTTGGTATGTTGATCCACTTGCTTCATAATGAAATCAGTTTTCTGAGAGAGGTCTAAAATGTTAAACCACAAGTCCATTCCTTTTTTGGTTTTTTATTTATTTTTTAGATATGCTGTAAAACCCCAGAACTGTTTGACTGGAAAACTTGAGTATAACATAGCAGTTGTGTGAGTGTGTGCTTGCTGAAAGAAGCGTGAGCTTGACTGATGAGCAATGATTACAACTGCCCAGTTGTAACACAAAATTACAACCACATGGTTGTAACATGGTCTTAAGAACCTGTTACCCAGTCATTAAAAATGCTCCCTAGTAATCATAGTAATAATCCGAGTCTTTTAAGTGCTTTACAAAATGTTCAAAGTTCTGCACAACTATTGCAGGAAAAACTGTTAGAAAAAGTGAGTGAACTGGATAGCTCAGTGGATTGGTAGCAGGTTACAAAGCCTTTCACCTTTAGGTCATTGGTTTAAATCCAGCACAGTTCATTAGTGTCAAAAAGCCATTCTCACCTGAAAGCTGTTTAGTAGCCTATGTGAAATCAGTTGTGGTGGTCTTTATCCATTTCCCAGTGGGCAGGTGTCCACATCACAAAACCATAACATACAAGTGCTCCCTCACTATAGTGAACCCCTCTATAAGGAATTTCTGTTGTAGTGAGTTGTAGTGAACACCTGTAATGGTTGCCATTGTTGTCTAATTAGGCTTACTAACACTTCATTATAGTGAACCATAGCAATAGTGAACCAATTACCTGGCTCCAGAGGTGTTCCTTATAAAGAGACACCACCGTAATTGGCACAAATCTGCACCCTTGTGAGTCTTACAGGAGAGGCCAAGAACTGAATGGGCATGAAGTATGAACTACTTTCTCACCTATGTAGTGGTCTGGCCATAACAGGGTTTAGGCACCTTGGTGGGGAAGCGTGGGAAAGCTTGCACTGTGATTGCTGTGCTAGACCTCTCATGTGGATAAACAGAGAACTTCCGGTTCCAGTGCAGTCAGTCCAGCACCTTTCACGAGCACTAACATCATAGAATGCTTACTGAAAAAAAATGTTTTCAATTTGTATTTAAATGTTAGACTATCTGAAGACACATGCAAATAGAAATGTAGGTAATTCCAGAGCCAGGGGTGATAGACAGAAATGGCATGGTCACCATATGAAATAAGTCTAGTAGATGGAATATTGAGGACATTAGAGGAGGTACATTACAGACACCAGGATGGAGGGAGATGTGTAGACAACAGATCCCTCAGCTAGGTCAGAGTAGAGCCATTTCTGCATTTATGAATCATAAGTAACATTTTGTAGTTACATAGAAACATAGAAGTTGACGACAGAAAAGGACTGTGTGGCCCACCCAGTCTGCCCATTTCACCTACCTATTACAAACCACAGATCCTAGTTGATCTGCAGCTCACCCTTTCTTTCCTGTCCCTAGGGTACCCTTATGTCTATCTCATGCATTCTTGAATTCCCTGTTTTTACCCCACCACCTCCTTTGGGAGGCCAGTCCAAGCATCCACCACCCTTTCAGTGAAAAAGTGCTTCCTCATGTTACCCTTGAACCTCCCCCCTGAACTTCATTTCGTGCCCCCTTGTTGCACATCTTTTTTGAAAGATACTACCCTCCTATACCTTGTTTATACCCCTGAGGTACTTGAATGTTTCTAACATGCCCCCTCCTTCTCCTCCAGGGAATAAATATTAAGTTCCCCTAGCCTCTCCTCATAGGTCTTGTCATGCAGACCCTGCACCATCTTTGTAGCCCTCCTCTGGACTGCCTCCAGTCTGTCTATGTCCTAGTCTCCAGAACTGGACACAGTACTCCGGCTGAGGTCTCATCAGTGATCTGTACAGTGGCATAACCACCGCCTTCTTTCTGCTTGTGATATCTCTCCCTATGCACCCCAGCATCCCACTTGCTTTCCCACAGCCTTTTCACATTGTTTGGTTGCCTTTAGGTCATCCAATACAAGTGCCCCCAGGTCCCATTCCTGCTTGGTGGCTGCCAGTACCTCCCCACATCTTGTACACCTCCCTTGGATTTCTGCTCCCCAAGTGCATGGCTTTGCACTTTTTTGCATTGAATCTTAACTGCCACACTTCTGACCACTCCTCCAATCTGATTAGTTATTTTCTCATTTTTTTCTATCCCCTCAGGAGTGTCAACCCAGTTGGAGATCTTAGTGTCATCTGCAAAAAGACATACTTCCCCTCCATCCCCTCGGCAATATCACTTATGAAGACATTAAAGAGGACTGGTCCCAGGGCTGATCCCTGTGGCACCCCGCTGGTCACCTCCCTCTTGTCTGATTGAACATCATTCACCAGCACCCTCTGTGTCCTGCCTCTCAACCAGTCTCTGACTCAGTTTACCACATAAGTGAGAGAGTAGTTCATACTTCATGCCCATGCTGCTAACTTGTTAGCCAGCTTCCTATGTGGGATGGTATTAAAGGCTTTGCTGAAATCTAAGTAGGCCACATCCACTGCCTTTCCCTGATCTGCCTCCCTGGTTACCCAGTCAAAGAAATCTATTACATTTGTTTGACATGACCTTTCCACTGTGAATCCATGCCATCTTTGATTCTGTGCTCCGAAAGATTCAAGGAATAACACAATTCTCTCCTTTAGCAGTGTTTCCATTAATTCTTCCACCACCGAGGTCAGGCTGACTTGTCTGTAGTTGCCTGCCTCTTCTTGGCTCCAACTTTTGTGGAGAGGGACCATATTACCCCTCCTCCAGTCTTCTGGGACTGCTCCCATCTCCAGTGATCTGTTGAATCAGGTAGTCTGTGGGGCCGCCAGCACCTCTCTGAGCTCTTTTATTATTCTGAGGTGAATTCCATCTGGCCCCATTGCCTTATTGATTTTCAGTTTCCCCCTGTTCCTCTAGGACTCTCTCTACTATGACTGGAGTGGTGTCTACCTCCATTCCCTAAGAGCTTTTTTTTGCTGAGTTGTGGACCTTCGCTCTCCTCTTAATTAGTGAAAACTAAACAGAAGTATTGGTTCAGTAATGCTGCTTTTCTATGTCCTCCTCTGCACACCCTCATCCCTCCTTCTTTGCAATCCAACTCCTGGTCTTTTTCCTCTTGCTGATGTATCTGAAGAAGGTCTTGTCACTTTCCTTATAACCTGTGCTATATGTTCTGCTGTTCTCACATTTACACTTCTGACTGCCTTCCCTGCCTCCCTCTGCTTCTCTAGATACTGCTTCTTGTCCTCTTCTCTTTGTGTTTCTTTTTATCTCCTGAAGGCCTCACTTTTTTCTCTCACTTTCCTGGCCACTTCCCTCGAGAACCAAAGTTGTTGTTTCTTTCTCTTACTCTTGCTTTGCCATTTAACACAGAGGTTCATTACCTCTGTTATGGCCCCCTTGTGAGTAGACCACTGCTTCTTCACTTCCTCCCTTTTGTCCTCTTTTGCCAGGGCTCCCCTGAGATATATTTCACCATTTTGTCAAAGTTGGCCCTTCTGAAATCCAGGACCTTTGCTTTTGTGCAGTTAGCCTCTCCTACTGTCGTTACATTGAACCATATAGTCCTGTGGCCACTGGTTTCTATGTGGTGCCTATCTTAACATTCTTGGCCCTGTCCCCATTGGTGAACACCAGGTTTAGTATAGCCCACTCGCGGATGGGTTCAATCACAAGCTGTCGGATGCATACCCCTTGCAGTGCGGTCAGGATGTCTCTGCTTTTGGCTGAACTTGCAGTCTGAGTGCACCAGTCTACATCATCAGATTAAAGTCACCTAGTAGTAGTAGTTCACCTTTGGTTGCCATTTTTGGATGGCTTCCACTAGTGTTTTGTCTGTATCTTCCCCCTGTGCCAGAGGTCTGTAGATCACTCCTGTTCTAATGCTGGTACCACTTCCTGTCTCTAGGGTGACCCACAGTGCCTCAGCTCCCTCCTGCAGCCCTTGAACCTCAGTTGCTTTGATTTCCTCCCTCAAATACATGGCCACCCCTCGTCCCTTTCTTCCTTTCCTGTCTTTCCTGAAAAGTGTATATCCTGGTATGGCTATATCCCATTCATCGTTTTCTGTGTACAAAGTTTCTGTAACAGCCACTAAGTCTAGGTCTGCTTCCCCCATCAATGCCACCAGGTCTGGGATTTTGTTTCCCAGGCTGTGGGCATTTGTATATATTGCTCTCCACATTCAGTCACCTCTCCCTTTACACCCCTGTTTCCCTTCCGACCCCTTTTTGCTTTTTGTCCTGTTTTTTGTTTTCTCCTCCATGTTACCTACGTACGATTTCTGTTTGATTGGTGATCCTTTGACCCTAATATCCTCTTTTATGCCTGTTTGCTCCTGTTGGGGGGTGGCAGTATGATATTTCCTGCTTGCTTGTGCCTCCCCTCTCGGCTAGTTTACTGTAAATAGTTGCAGGGGAAACATTTAAACTTTTTACAAAGGATCTTGGTGCCCCCCCTCTGGATGGATGCAGATCATCCGGCTTGCACAGTCATTCATCCTCCCAGGTGGGGCCCCAGTCCCCAATGAAGCTGAACCCCCCCTGTCCCCACCAGTCCTTCAACCTTTCATTGAATTCCCTGGTGTGGCTGCTGCTACCTTCTCCCTTGCCATAGACAGGCAGTACCTCTGAGAATGCTACGGAGTGTGCTACTTGCTTAAGGCCCTTTCCCAAGTCCCTAAAGTCCATTTTTCACTGCCCCTCTGTCCACCAATTTCCTTGCTTGGTCATTTGTCTCCATGTGGACAATGACATCCAGCTCCTCCCTCCCTGCTGCTGGCCTGGAAGGATCTGCCCCCCTTCTGCTGAGCTGTGCCTCAAGAAAGGCACATTACCTCCCTTTCTACCCCACTGCCTGTCCCCAACTCTATTCCTGTCACAATGGAGTCCCTAAACAGGATTTGCTTCCTCCTCCTCTGGGGTCTCCTGGTGCCCACCGTTGGGGCTCCATCATAGAGGACCTGCTCATCCTCCCTGGTGACTACATGTGGAGGCTCTGTGGGACTTTCCCACTCCACCAGGATAGGGTATGAATTTCATAGTTTCAGTGGTTGGGGGATGTGCCTGTGACCCCCCCCATTCTTCCTGAGACCACTGTAGTCCATCCATTCTTGCTGCAAGGCAACCATTGAGGAAGTGGAACCTGACTAGGTGGCCTCTGGGTGGGGGTGTAGGCCTCCTGCATCCTAGCTAGCTTGGCCCGGAGACTGTTGACCTCCGCCCTCAACCCAGAGAGGTGCCTACATATAGGGCAGCACCGCAATGTCCAGAAGGTCCTCCTGAACACTGCTGCCCCGCATCCACTGCACTGCACCACTCCATTCATCGTCTCTCTTCCTTTATTGTCTCAACTCTTAACTGCAAAACCTGCCCTTGACCCCTTGATTTTTCTTGTCCTGTTTCCCCTGATTTATTGTGGTGCACTAACCTCTTGTACTCTTCTCTCTTTGCTTATTACTTTGTGACTCTAGCTAGGCTGCATTTAGTCTATTTTTTTTTTTTTGCTTGTGTGTGTACTGTATAGCTGTTCCTACCTTTTCCTGCTTACAGCCAGGAAGTGGTAATATGTTTTTTGGTTCCCCCTCCTATAAAGGGACACAACCCCATGGAGGATGGGTGTAAGCGGTGTTTCCCCTTGGTCAAAAAACAATCAGCCCAGTTACTGAACTGGTCTCTGTGTGCTGCAAGAAGCAATCAGTAGACTGAGCAAAAGAACCACAGCAACTAAAGGCAGGTGAAAAAGCACAAAGCAATTTCAATTGAATTAGCTGACATCTGATCACCCTGAAGTTACAAAGAAACACAGAAACGTACAGAATTCTAGCAACAAAAAAAGCAGGCGCCAAAGTAGACTGAGCAAAAGAACAACAGCAACTGAAGGCAGGTGAAAGAGCACAGATCAGTTTAAACCTAAGTACCTGAAATCTGATTCCCCCTGAAGTCACAAACAAACACAGAAACATAGTTACATATATGAGCACATGGTCATGGGCCAGTAGTAGGGTGATGTGATCAGACTATTCTATGCCACAGAGCAGCTTTACTGCAGCATTCTGAATGTATTGGTCACTGGATACTTTTTACAGGCAGGTCTGCTATGACTGCATTACAGTTGTCAATATGTGAGAAAACAAAGGAGTTAGTCAATGTTGCAGCAGCATTATTGGAATACTAACAAACTTCAGCTCCATTAGCACCAATGTGAACATCATAATGATAGTAGTTTGGCCTAGTTGTTAGAGTGCAGAGCTGTGAACCTGGCAGACATATATTGAACCCCACCTCATTCACATACTCATGGTGTGCATCAAGTCACTTAAACTCCCTGGGCTCAAAAGGTTGGTGCAGTGCTTTCACATTTCCTGCATCAAATCCTGAGCTTCCCCAAACACTTTGTCGCAGGTGTGCCCGACTCTCGTAGGTTGTGTGCCTTTGTGACACTTTACCCTTTTCTTGGTGGCTTGCGCCACATATGTGGCACAAACCCCATAAAAAGGTCCCCAAAGTTAGACCAACAAAAGCTGGTCTAACTTGGGGCATGTAGTGTATGGGATTGAGAATCCCGATTGCCGGACAGGGAATGCCGCAAGCCCCATACGCCACGTGTTCGGCACACCTGAGGATTGCTGTTTTCAAGTACTGCTGAGAATTGAGCCCCCTTGTGTTTGACCTCTTAGTGATTTTTCTCTGTGCTACAGTATCACAGTGCTGTTTGCCTCCCAGTGTATCTAATGACAGAAACATTCTCTCCCTCCCTCTCCTAGGTTGTAAAGCACTTTGAGATGCAAGTTGTATGAAAGGCACTATATAAAACAAAATACCTTATCATTGTTATCATAATCCTGAGCAAGTTTCAACTTCTGTTGCACTACGTGGCATTCATACTGTATAATTGCCGCTTGCTGGAAATTTGTTCAAAAAGGCCTATCTTTGTTTTACGTGGTCCATTCATGCTGACTAGTGAAACTGTGCCACTGCAGTGTTGGCAAAAAGAATTGCTGAAGTAAGTTTTTTTGTTTGTTTGTTTATTTATTTAAGAATTGGTAACCAGGAAGTTGTGGCAGTTTATTGAAAAAATCTGAAGGTTCTGCAAGATAGCATTGGGGCACTTTCCAGGAGGTTTGCAATCCTCAAGCCCCATGAAGAATTCCACCATATGTCTGCAGGATAGATGCCTGGACAAAGCATATCCTCTCTGTATCACTTTTATTGGATAGCTTTAGTAACCATATCTGCATGGATAGTCCCAGATAACAGATCATTACAAAGGATATTACAGATAATGAACCCGCTACCTAATTATCTGATCTGTGCGCTAAAATCTGGGGCAAACATTTCCACTGTCCAGTGTATCCAGTGGATTATCTGTGCATCTTGATGTATATCATAGCACAACCACATGCATGCTTATCCACATAAAAGACAATCTTCCTGGGCTGCCTCAGTGGCCCAGTGCCCGTGCATTGTACTGTCATGAAGGGGACCAGGGTTTGGGAGCAAACTCCAGTCACCACATTGAAATGCAGGCCAGGCTGGGGCAGCTGCCACACGGCAATGAGCCTCATCCAGGAAAGGGTCAGGGGCGATCTTCAGTACCACAGCAACCCTCTGGCTGGGCCTGGGAGCTTACTCCTACCACAAGGAACATGCTTTGTACATGGGAGGCCACCAGGAAGGTTATGCTTAAGTTGGGGGAGACTGAAGAGACCTACAAAGGGGGAAAAAACCCAAGTCCATCTAAATGACAGTCTGACTCAGCTGGCCCAGTTGAGGAGTGGTTGTGCTTCTGCTCCCCACGCTGGTGACCAGGGTTCCAGAATGGACTTGGGTTGCTCGGTGGACCAGCCAGGTGAGGGAGGATTGAGAGCCCAGTGGCAGCTCTCCTATCTTGGGGACAGAGGACACCAGATTCCACTGCAGGGACTGCCACCTGGTGGAGACTGGGTGACAGCGCAGCAGGAGTGCACAAAGGAAAGGGCTGTAGCACATGAGCCAAAGAAAAAGCCCTGAAGGAGAAAATGGAGGGAAAAAATGCCAGGCTGCCCATGTCTGAAACCCTCCTCAGGCTCTCTCATGACAACACAGCAGGCCACCCACCCATTGTGGTTCTGAGCATGTGGTGGATAACTGGTAAATCTGTGAGAAGTTCAGTGATGGATCTGGGGGGGAGGTGGGGGTGGCATCAGGCAGACTGGAGAGGAAAAAAAAACTACTGATTGAAAAAATACATTATAGACTGGGTTTCTGAGATCCCCTCGGTCCTAGTGCCTGTCTGTACTGGATGCTATTCCACACAGTTGACTGTCTTGAGGAGGGGCAGTCCATTCCCAGAACCCTGACATGGAGGCAAATCAGTTGGATTACTGGTGGGTTATTGGGAGGGGGGGGAGGACAAAGGTATGAACAGGGTATATTCCTGAGAATAGGGTATACCTCTGGAAGATGAACATGGCCAGGTAGAAAAATCTCTAAAGGAAAAAGCTGACCATCTTCCATTTTATAACAGAACTTATACAACGAGTACACAAAATAGAGAGCTATGACTGGCTGAGACCCATCACATGATTGACTTAGATCCTTTCGAGCATCTCTCCACGGAACCGCAGAGAAGCCCCTTCACTGGCCTCTTTTAAAAACAGTTAATTTTCTTTTTCCTGTGGCCTACCCTGTACTATGAAGAAAATTGTTCAGATTATGAAGACTGTCAGCTATTAATTTTATCGCTATTATATTTATTTATTTTGGGGGGCTATTTAACTTGTATATCAACTATTTACTCTGTCTCTGTTGTCTGTGTTGATTTTACTTTTTTCTGTAAAGCACACACCCAGAACATGAATAAATAAAACTACTACTATTACAATATTGCTTAATGTACGGTCACAGATTTTGGTTTCTTTTTATCAACTTTCTTTGTTAAAGACCACTTTTTTAAAGTGTACATATGTAAGCAGAAAGACACAACAGGGTGGGTGGGAGGTGTTCGGGGATACCCACACTCCAAGGAAATAGCGAAACCTGGCACAATAGGCAGAGGGCCTTACAGCCCCTAAAAGTGTGGATATACATCACATCTAAAGCCACAAACAGTGTGGGTATGCATCACACCTACAGCCACTAAAAATGTGGGTATACATCAACAGCATCCACCCTGGAGTGTGTTGTGCTTAGAAAATGGGTTGGACTGCCAACATACACACAAAAAAAATGACAGATACATTTTTTTAAAAAGGTATAAAAAATATGATTATAAAAAGATTTGCTGTTCAGAATAGTTCTGCCTGTTAGATTAATTAGTGTCCCTTTTTCCGGTTGATGGTAGGAGGTGCTGGAAGACTATGCTGTGTGTTCCATTCTATACATTTTAGATGCTGCTTTCTTTTAGTTTTCAGTTCAGTGTATGATTTATGTCTTGTGAGTGTGGTGCAGATTATGACAGTTTGGAGCAAGCAGGTGGATCACTGGATGTTCACTGGAAGAGGCTGTAGCTGGCAAAACAGATGGGCAGAAATGGCCAGTGGGGGAAAAAAAACACAAAGAATGAGTAGAGACCTGAGAAAACTCAAGGAGAGGTTATGTGTCTGGCAGCTGGGTTTCTGTATAAAAAAATGCAAAATTATGCACCTGGGGCACAGAAACCCACAGGCAGTGTATAAAATAGAGAAAGAGGTATAGACTGTTGCAGAAAAGGAAATGGACCTTTGCATAATCATATTTGATAACTTCAAGGTGGCGAAGCAGAGTGACAAGATGGCAGGCAGGGCCACAGGATGCTGGTGTACATATGGAGTGGTATCACCAACAGAAGGAGACAGGTGGTGTTACCAAACAAAACGGTTATATTAAATGCACACTGAAAATAGAGTTAGAATTGGTGTTTTGACCATTGGTCTTCAGGAATTATCTAAAAGAAAAAAAAGCAAAGTTAGTGGTTAGTTCCTGAAGAAGATCTATGGTCAAAATGACAATTCTGCCTCTATTTCTATTTTCAGCTTGCATTTAATATTACCATTTTGTTTAGTTTTCAGATAACACCATAGGTAGAGGAGTGGTTCAAAAACTGGGGTGTCAGAACGAATGATGATATGATATGACAGTTTCACAGACTCTTGAAGTCATATTATCAACACTGTGGGAAGGATATACTACCATAAATGGTTCTTGGTATACCACTGTTTTCTGGTCTTTTAACCAGTTCAGAGGGGTGTTTTTTCATCTGTGTCATCGCTCCTTAAATATAGAAATATGTACCTTAATTTGCCTGGCTCCTAACTTCCATGTATGAGCCAAGCGTCTGTACAGTGCAGCAGCTGCAGTCCCACCCCTAAACTTTGTTTAATGATGACACAAACTAGGGAAGGGGTTTGCCAGTGCTTTATGTAGAAACAGTATTAACAGACTTGGTAGGGGTGGAGAGCTCTCTAAACCTAGCTGCATTATTTTTGCTGGCATTTCTACATGTATGGGGTTAATTATAGACCCAGACATATAGAACATCCAGCAAAAGTAATGCAACTATATTTAGAGAGTCCTCCTCCACATATATTCTATTAATATCTACATAGATCACCGGCAGCCTGTTCCTTACTTTGTGTCCTTGTTCAGCTTATTTTAGGGGCAGGACTGCTGCAGCGCTCAACCGCCGCTTGGCAAGTGCACGAAGTTACAAGTCAAGCAACTTATGGTACATATTTCTTTTAAAGCTAGCTCTTTGGGCAGCCAACTGTTTGGTGTGAGTTGCCTGCCTGGAGTGCATCAGCTGCTATTTGAGATACTGTACACACCAAACCCCACCCCCATGCAGAATCCCAGAACATCTACAGACTATGTCTCCCTACATTTACTGCTGGACTCTGCGTTCCCACAGACCAGAACAAATCTAAACTGAGGTTTTAGTGAAATCGGTGGTCATAACAACAATATACAAAGGATTCTAAGCAATAAAACAGTCTTTTGAGTGTCTAGTGTTTTTTTTTTCCACAGAGTACACTCTGCTCCTTGTATTCCTAATAAAGATTGCTTATAAACAAAATTAGTCAGATTTATCCCACCATCCTCCTTACACACGAAAATATATGACCTATCCAACCTCCTAGCATAACTAGAGAATGGTGGTTCCAAGAAACAGTTTAGAGTGTGGTGCTCATGCTTCTCTGTAAATATAACCACTACTTATCATTAGGTTACGTTTTCTCATTTTCTTTTCTCTCTTTACAACCCTAATCCTTACTTCTACATTAGTATGTAAAGGGTTGCAAATGCTGTAGAGGTGGTTACTTCTGGATCTGTTTGTTCTTCTTAGTTATTCCAGGAGTCAGGAAGCCTTACCCCAGATGCCATTACATTTAGACTGTACCCACCACAGTTCAGCAGCTATGCTGCATCCAGCATGGTTACAATTTTATAGCTATGCATTAACAAGCATAACATTGTACACTATGTGGGTCAAAACTGGAAACTGTGTGGCACTTGTCCCAATCACCCATTCTGAAATGCACACTGCAGACTTTCTCCTTAATTTTGAGACTGCTTTAGCATTTCTGCTGCTTTAGACTACAGTTCCAGCACTGAGCTGGCAGTATAGCCTAGAGGTTAGAGTAAGGAGCTGTGAACAAGTTTGGTACATCTGGCAGACCTAGGTGTGATTTTCTGAGCCTCCACATGCATACTGTGTGACCCTGAGCCATTGCTCCCAGGTTGCACCTGAAAGCAGGCCTTGGGCCTAGTGGGCCTTACTCAGTTACCAAAGAATAAAAATAAATAATGAAATAAAAGGAGCATCCCACAGGCTTTCATCAGCATTCTCAGTACGTTGTTTTTGAATACTCATTAACATCTTTTCTGGTGACTAAAATGAACTAGCATGCAGCAGGCAGTGCTCCATGACTTTATAGGACAATGGTTGTAGTACAACCAGAACCACCTTGTAAATAAGCATCACTCAATGGAGCCTTTTCTAGGTAAAACACACACACACACACACACACACACACACACTGCTGCTTTCATACTTTCTGAGCACACACACACACACACACACACACACTTTAGTGTTCATTTTCAGGGAGACAATTAAGCATTTGACAATGTATAGCCCTTGTCACATTCCATTCCTAGGGAAAGGCTGATTTACATACAACTAGAATTTCAAACTTTAGCAATTAGTGCAATTGAGTGAACTCAACTGACCTTACTTGTTGACTTCTAATGAATGTGTGTGGTGTGTGGCAGACGTAAGATAACAGGCTAGTAAATCCTGTATCAGATGTGTGGGGTGTGGGGGGGTCAAAATGTACATTCCGACCCTTACTTTTGAAAGTGAGGGGTCAGCTGACCCCCTCTGACCCACCCAGCTCTGCCACCTATGGACCACACGCTGATGCAGCACCTTGTTTCTTTGTTCTTACATCCAGGTGGTGTTATCACTGTAGAGAATATTGGTGAAACCCACCTGGTGTACTGTGTCCATTTCTGGAGACTACATCTCAGGAAGGACATACTGTAGACAGGATAGAGGCTGTCCAAACTAGGGCAACTAAAAAGATGCAGAGGCTGCATCATAAGTCCTGTGAAAAGAAACTTAGTGATCTCCCAGTGTACTCCCTGGAAAAGATGAGGGGAGGGGGTATATGATAGATAAATGCCTAATGGGGATGAATAATGTACAAGAGGGGAGTAATTACATAGATACATAGATACATAGACAGTGTTGGCAGATAAGGGCCTATGGCCCACCCAGTCTGCCCATTTGAGCTTGTAAGTTCAGTTTGTTTTCCTAGAAGTCTGTTGCCCCTTACCCCTGACCTCCAGAATTCCTTTATGTCTATCCCATGCATTCTTAAATCCGTGATTGTTTCAGCCCCCACCACTTCCTCTGGCAGGTGTTCCACTTGTCCACCATCCGTTCTGTGAAGAAATTCTTTCTCATGTTTCCTCTGAATTGTCCTCCTCCAACTTCATCCCATGCCCTCTTGTCCTGGAACATCTTTTCACTTAAAATAGTGTTTTCCTGCACCCTGTTCCTCCCTGTAAGATACTTGTATGTCTCTATCATATCCCCTCTCTCCCTCCTCTCCTCCAGGGAGTACATGTTCAGTTCCTTCAACCTGTCTTCATAGGACTTGTGATGCAATCCATGCACCATCTTTGTTGCCCTCCTCTGAACCTTCTCTACCCTGTCTATGTCCTTACGTAGGTATGGTCTCCAGAACTGTACACTGTACTCCAGGTGGGGCCTCACTAGTGTCTTGTATAGCGGAATTATGACCTCCTTTTTCTGCTGGTGATGCCCTGCCTACATCCCAGCATCCTATTTGCTTTACCTGCTGCCTTGTCACATGTTTCCTACCTTGAGGTCATCAGAGATGACAACCCCAAGATCCCTTTCCTGCTTGGTGCATGCTATATCCTCACCCCCAACTGATATATTGTGCCAGGGTTTTTGTGCCCCATATGCATTATCTTGCACTTTCTTTGCATTGAATTTCAACTGCCAAACCCTGACCATTCTTCAAGTTTCTGCGGGTCCTTCTCATTCTGTCTACACCTTCTGGTGTGTCTACTCTGTTACAGAGCTTTGTGTCATCAGCAAACAGTGAAATTCTGCCTTCTAGGTCCTCGCAATGTCACTGATGAAGATGTTGAATAGGACCGGTCCCAGCACTGATCCCTGTGGTACCCCACTGGTCACTCTTCCCTCTGTGGAGTGACAGCCATTTACCACCACCCTCTGTGTCCTGCCACCCAGCCAGTTACCTACCCACCACTACTGTCCTGCCCACACCCATATTCCCCAGTTTGTTTAATAGTCTTCTATGTGGCACAGTATCAAAGGCCTTGCTGAAGTCCAGATAGGCCGTGTCCACTGCCCTCCCTGATCCACCTCCCTAGTCACCCAGTCAAAAATTCAATGAGGTTGGTCTGACATGATCTCCCCTGGTGAAACCATGCTGCCTTGGGTCCTGTAGTCCATTGACAACCAGATGTTCCACCAATCTCTCCTTCAGTAGTGCTTCCATGATCTTCCCACTACCGAGGTGAGGCTGACTGGTCTGTAGTTCCTGCTTCCTCTTTGTTCCCACTTTTGTATAAGGGGACTACATCTGCTGTCCTCCAGTCTTTGGGTACCTCCCTGTTTCCAGTGATCGGCTAAACAGGATAGCCAGAGGTTCAGCCACCACCTCTCTTAGTTCTTTAAGGACCCTGGGGTGCACCCATCTGGCCCCATTGCTTTATCAACTCTTATTACTTCCAGTTCCTTCAGGACCCTTTCTCGTGTAAAGGGACTTGTGTCCATTTCTGCACCATTCTCATCCTTGTACCCTTCAGACCCATTACCTCCTCTTCCTCAGTAAAGACTGAGGAAATACCTGTTCAATATGTCAGCTTTACGTTGTCATCCTCCACGACCCCCATCCTCCCTGCAGTCTCACTATCCCTCCCTTTGTCTTTCTTTTTCACTATGTACCTGTAAAAGGTTTGTCCCTCTACCCACTGATTTTTGCAATGTGTTCTTCTGTCTCAGCTTTGGCTTCCCTTACTGACCTCCTGCCTCCCTTTGCTTCTCCTGGTACTTCTCCTATCCCTTCTGCCTGTGTCTTTTGTATTGCCTGAATGCAATCTTTTGGCTTTCACTTTCTTTGCTACCTCTTTGGAAAACCATAATGGTCTCCTCTTCCTTTTCCTCTTGCTAACCTGCTTAATGCATAATTCTGTTGTTCTTGTAATCCCCATTTTAAATACTGCCCACTGTTCGCATCCCTGATTCCTGTCCCATTCCTTAATGCCTCGTTCAAGTATCTCCCATTTCCCAAAGTCTGCCCCCTAAAATCCAGGATACTTGTTTTGTGTGGTTTGGTTCTGCTCTTTCTGTGATTTCAAACCACAATGACTGAGTGGTCACTGTTTCCCAGGTGCTCCCCACTGTTACCCCATCACACTGTCCCTGTTTGTGAGCACAGGTCCAGTATTGCCTTCTGCCGAGTTGGTTCCATGACCAGTTGCTTGAGGAAGGCACCCTGAAGGAGTCCAGGATAAATCTGTTCCTAGTTGATGCTGCTGCTGGATGCTCCAGTCCACGTCTGGAATATTGAAGTCTCCAACCAGCACTACCTCACCCTTGTCTGCCATCCTTTGGATGGCTAACATCAACTCCTATCTGTTTCTTCCTCCTGGGCTGGTGGTCTATAGACCACACCTGTGCAGATGGCTGTCCCATTTTCCTTTCCAGCAACCCACAGTATCTCTCCCCATTTTGCTCCTCCTGGATCTCTGTAGCCCTTATGTCATTTTTTTCACATACAGTGCCACTCCTCCCTTCCTGCCTGCTCTGTCTCTTCTGAATATGTTGTAGCCAGGCATGGCCATCTCCCAGCGTGGTTATCATTACACCAGGTTTCAGTGATGGCACAATGTCCAGGTCTGACTGTACCATGACAGCCTCCAGATCTTCCATCTTGTTGCTAAGGCTCCTGGCATTTGCACACATGGCTTTCCATGATTTGACCTCCTAGACTGTTTCACTGTTCTACTCCAGCCCCTTCCTTGGTTGTCATTTATCCCTGGTTCTCCTTGCTGTCTGCCCTTCTGCTGAATTTTGCCCTTTCTGCTTATCCACCTCTTGGGCACTAATCTCCATCTTTTGCACACTGCTTTGCAGAGATAGCCACTCCTCTGGTTCACTGGTTCCACTGCTAGCTGTGGGGGTGAGCAAGTAGGTACCCTCCTTGCTGGCCTGCTGCCACCCCTTTGCTAGTTTAAATGCTTGTCAATGTAGCATTTAAACTTATCATTGAGTGCTTGATTCCCTCCACGATGGATGCAGGCCGTCAGGCGAGACAAACCTCCATCCCTCCAGGTGGGTCCCCAGTCACCAATGAATCAAACCCTTCCTCACAGCACCAGTTCTTCAACCATAAGTTAAAGTTCCTGGTGCATGCACTCCTATGCTCTCCCTTGCCTCTCACAGGTAGTACTTCTGAGAAAGTGACAGAAGTAGCTACTTGCTTTAGATCCCTCCCCAGTTTCCTAAACTCTTCCTGAACTTCCTTTGGTTTCCCATTTGGCAGGTCATTAGTACCTAGGTGGATAATGACATCCAGCTCACCCTCCCGTCTTGCCTTCCCAGTGATCCCCAGGATCTTCCTTCCATCCCTCCATGCCGTGGCACCTGGTAGGCACCTCACCTCCCTGTCCTCCCCTCCTGTGTTCCTAGCTTGATCCCTCTTGGATGGAGTCCCCACAGGATTCTTCCTCCTCCTCTGGGGTCCACTGCTTTCCCCCTGAGGTCACCTCCTTGGCTAACCTCCACATCCTTTCCTTCCACTTCTCTGGGTACCTCTATTTGGTTGTCCTCATTTGCCAGTGTGGCATATGAGTTCTTGAGTGGAATAGGATCTGGGATGTGCCTCTGCCTGACTGCTCTAACCCTCCCTGAGCCCACTGTCATCCAAGTGCTCCTCGTTCTCGGCATCCTTTGAGGCAGTTGCATTGGACTGGGTGGTCCCTGGATAGGGGTGATGGTACTCCTGACCCAGTTTACTTCCACTCTGAGTCTGGCTACCTCATCCCACAGTCCAGAGAGATGCATGCAGATAGGGCAGCACCTCAGTGTCCAGAAGGTCTGCCTGAATATGGCTGCCCCACAGCCACTGCATTGCAGCACTCCCCACATTATACTGCAATTCCACTACTTGTCTGCTACTGAAGCTCTCCTAGTCCCCTTTTTATTAATTTACTGTACTAAAAATCCTGCCACTGATCCTCAGATAATTTTTTTTAAAAAAGAAACCAATAAATAAATAAATGAGTCAAAACACTTGTGATGAGGTGGGCTTCTTCCCTTATGCCCTCCTACGTCACACCCTTACTATACCCTGTGTTTAGCTCCTGTCAATCAGATTTAATAGGGCATATAATTAAGAGTTGGAAGAGGAGTGGGGCGAAATTTGCAGCAATTAAAGACAGCACAGAATTACACCACCACTATGTTTTAAATGTTCAACAGCCCAAAAACAATTATAAGTAAAGACAGCAAAGAAAGTATAGTGTCACTAAAAGCCCACAATCTAAGTTTAAAAGGAAAATAGCAATTACCAGTTACTCTAAAGCACTGAATTGAATATGTTTCCTTCCTTCCCTTCTGGCTTCTTCTAAGAAAATAAAACTCTGCTTGCTACTTTAACTCTAACTAAGCCCCCACCTCCAGTTATCACATAGCTGAGGTCAGAGGCCAGACAATTAACACCCTTCACCCAACTACAGGGCAGTCAGACAAGCCAAGATAAAATTTGCAGCAATTAAAGACAGCACAGAATTACACCACCACTATGTTTTAAATGTTCAACAGCCCAAAACAATTATAAGTAAAGACAACAAAGAAAGTATAATGTCACTAAAAGCCCACAATCTAAGTTTAAAAGAAAAATAGCAATTACCAGTTACTCTAAAACACTGAATTGAATATGTTTCCTTCCTTCCCCTTCTGGCTTCTTCTGAGAAGATAAAAATCTACTTGCTTCTTTAACTCTGACTAAGCCCCACCTCCAGTTATCACGTAGCTGAGGTCAGAGGCCAGACAATTAACACCCTTCACCCAACTACAAGGCAGTCAGACAAGCGAAGATTAAATTTGCAGCAATTAAAGACAGCACAGAATTACACCACCACTATGTTTTAAATTTTCAACAGCCCAAAACAATTATAAGTAAAGACAACAAAGAAAGTATAGTGTCACTAAAAGCCCACAATCTAAGTTTAAAAGAAAAATAGCAATTACCAGTTACTCTAAAGCACTGAATTGAATATGTTTCCTTCCTTCCCCTTCTGGCTTCTCAGAAGTCAAGATACACGAGAACAAGGGACCATGCAATACAGCTGGAAGGGGGGATTTTCAGAAGGATGTGAGGAAGTACTTCTTCAATGAAAGAGTGGAGGATGCCTTTAACAGTCTTCCAGCAGAGGTAGTGGAAGCAAAAACAGTGATGGGCTTCAAGCCTGCTTGGAAGAGGCACAAAGGAATCTTTGTAGAAAAGTGTGTTGGGGGAAGTAGCCAGAGACCAGGAATGGTCTGCAGTAACAGTATAGGCAGGAAGAAATGGGCAGACTGTGTTGGCCAAGCTGTCCTTACTTGCTGACAAATTCTATTTTCCTATGAAAGGCATAGGATACTAAAAATAGGAATGTTACTGTGAAAGGTTTGAAGCATTCAAGTGGGCAGACAGGCAGGTGGCTAGTTTCCAGGCAGACTTTCATTTTAAAACCAAAAAGATTTGATTTTGATTAGTGTCCAGGAGCTTACTAACATACCATAGACTGTCTGCTTGGTAGACAGTGCGGGAGCTTCTTGAAGGCATGCTTTATTTTTGTTTTGTTTTTTAAGCAGGGGAACAAAATGGGAGATCAGTTAAATATGAACATTCTTAAATTAGCACATGAATTTTGGTGAAGAGACACAGTTGGTATTGGATAATTTTATTTGGAGGGTGGAGTTTATACTGTACTGTTTTTCAGAGAGCTGAGTTGATACCGTACTGTACATAAATAAATGGCATTAGAAGGTCACCAGCCAATCAGAAAGATGTATTTTTCAACCCATTTTATAAGTCAAAATTGCCACACTTTCTGTGTGATCGAAGGCACTCAGCCAGCAGCCGCTTGCTTCGCAATGCACATGAGGTCTGTGGCAATTTAGCTTATAGCATTATTGCTTACAAGGGGAGAAAGGGAAGGGAACATTGTTTAACCAGGAATAACACACTAAGCTGACACTTGTTTCCAGATGTGACCTGGAAGCACAAGGAAATTAAGTGACTTTCTCAGGGTCACACAGTATACAAGTGGGGGGAGGGCTGAGGGATTCAAACCCTGGTCTCCAGGTTTGTAGCTCAGAGCCTTTAACCACTGCATTATACTGCCTGCTTACAAAATCAATGAGTGACCAGTTGATGTTTTATAACACTTCTGAAACATTTGCATTTATTTATTTAGATTTAAGATTCTGTCTTGACTTTTTTTTTGTATTATGTCCTGTTTTTTGTTGGACATTGCAAATGTAAAGGTAGCATCAGAAGAGTGGATTATTGGATTTCATGTCATTGTAGTCTTCAGGATAGTTGATATCACTGGATTACAGTATGTGTCAATGTATTCTTCCGCTCAGCTGATGTCATCGGGTTCCAGGACTGATAAATAATTAAAAAAATAAAACATAGAAACACAATGTCAGCAGAAAAAGACCATTGTTCCCCAGTCTGCCCTGTCCTAGCCTACCTGAGACCTGCTAGCTAGATGAATATTGGGCAGAAAAAAAGGCTGCATTAATATAGGGCCTTAAATAAGGAAAACATAAGGCTATTTCAAAACAAAAAACAAAATATAATGGGGTGATTAAACAGATTCGGCATGTGCCAACATTTACAAATGTTAACAACAGGGTTTCTGTTCCCTATAGTTGGGGTCTGGCAGGATTTTAGTTGCTTGATAAGCTTTAAATTATTTTTCAGTCTGTGGACTTTCGGGCAGGAGTGCTGGCTTGTTTAATAGTGTTGTGTTGTGTGGTGTGGGGGATCCATAGTGGAAGCTGGATATTCATTTATCTTTTCTACAGGCATTGTGAGCAGCTTTCAGGAGGTTTCTGTCCTTCTCAGCCAGGATCAATTTACAGCTCATTGGCACTTAAATACCAGGGCTTCTCACATAGTAGTACTGCAGAAACAGTTGGGGTCTGGCAGAGGTCATCTCAACCTTCTTTTGCTGAGCAGTTGGGGAAAGGATTTTAGTTGCTGGTTAAACTTTAAATTCTTTTTCAGTCTGTGGACTTTAGGACAGGAGTGCTGACTTGTTTAATATGGTGTTTGTGTGTGTGTGGGACCTTCCTCTGGAGGAGGTTGCAGTGCTTGGAGGTGGAGTGAGGAGCAGACACAGGGCTGATACACTCTCATGAGAGTCGGGTGTGGGCCCTAATCCCACCCTCCCCACCCCTTCCTACCTCCCCCAGTACACAGCTCATTTATAGGGGAACACCTGCCCTGCAATTGGAGGAAGGGGCTTCAGGTGCAGCTCATGTAGTTCTAGCCAATATTGCAGCCACGGGGTAGGGAAAAGGCATAGGTAGGTCTCAAATAGGAGTACAGCATCCACAATGAATTGCTGATTAGTGTGATAGGTGGATATTGTGGAGGGCCTTCAACTGGAATATAGCAGGTGAAATTTCTATTAGAGGCTGGGCTAGGATTAGTTAATTCTACTTCTTGTAGGGATAGTTAGTGTGGAGAGGATGTATAGGTAGTATGGACCATGGGTAGGATTGTTGGGTGCAATTGTTGTGGGGCAGCAATGCGGATGAATATACTGTGGAGGCTGGGAGGGTGCCCAATATGCCACAGGCTAAGAAGGCTTGAGGAACAGGTTCAATGGCTCGGCAGGGAGCTGGGGAGGTTGAGGGATGAGGAGAAGATTGCAGCGGTAGGAGGGCTGACATCTGAGAGTATTGTGGGGGCACCACAGAGAAAGAACAGTGGGTAAAGGGGGGAGGGGCCAACTAGACAGGAAGCCAGCTGACAAAGGGTGGACTCTAGAAGGACCTAGAAAAGAATAGCAACAGTAGGCAGGAGGGAGGAGAAAGCACATAGTAAGGCAAAGGGGATAGGAAACATGTTTATTTTACTGGCAACACATGGGCAAGAGGATGCAGGAGGTGATTGCACAAGGGTTAACAATCACAAAGAAGAGGGAGTGAGGGGCATTACTAGTGGAGAGATTGGGCATGGTGTGGCAGGGAGAGGGATAATACTCGGAGAGGTGAGGAGGGAGAGGGAGATTGGCAGTCAAACAGGAGGAGGGGAGGGGGGGTCTTAATTAGGAGGGAAGGGGGAAGACACTGGGGCACATGGTAAAAACACAGTGTTCAGTGGCTCCAAAAATGAGAACCTGGGTAGGGGGATGGTGATGGGCACAAGGAAAGAGGAAGGGGGGTACTGGTGTTGGGGGACTCCATACTCAAGGGGATCAGATAGGGCAGCAAGGGGGGGAGGCACAGTCGGATATGGGTGGAGTCCATACCAGGATTAAAGGCAGACATGGCAGGACAGGCAATCCTAAGGTGTGTAAAGAGGGGTAGGAGTAAACTGCACATTGTGGTACACGTGGGGACAAATGACCTAGTTGGAGAAATGGTGGAGGTAACAAGGGAGAGGACTGAGGATGTGGGAAGGTTGTGCAAGCAGACTGGGGAGTCTGTGACATTCTCTGAAGTGCTCCCATTGCCCTGTGCGAGCACAGTGAGAAAAGAGAGGATTAAAGAGTTGAACACATGGTTGGTAGAATAGTGTTGAACTAAGGGGTATGGGGTTGTGGTCAGCTGGAGCAGTACCTGGGATAATAATAACCTGTTTGCAAAGGATTGGCTGCACCTTAGTGGGGAGGGGAAGGAGGTATTAAAGCAAGGACTGGGGAGGTATATTGTGACAAGGGTGGATTTAAGCTAGATGGGGGCAGCAAGTGGACAGCAGGTAGGCAGGTATCAGATAGAGTGGAGTCACAGCCTACCCCCCAGGCTAGCAGGGAAGGACTCAGGGTGGCCAAAAAAGGAGGGAGTAGAAAGGAGGAGATGGAGGCTATTGAAGGGAAGGGGGCATTATGGAGGATGGTCTCATTGAATGCAAGAAGCCTAGGAAACAAATCCACTGAGCTACATGCACTCTTAGCAATGTGAAGGGTGGATATTGAAGCTGTCACAGAAGTGTTGGCAACTGAGCTCCAGGACTGGGATCTGGCAATCCCAGGATACAAATCGTACAGGAAGGACTGTTAGGAGGGGAAGGGGTGGCAGTCTGTGTGAGGAACGGGATCAAATGCACAATGGACGAGGGAGAAGAAAGGAAAACAGAGGCAATCTGGCTGCAGCTCCTAGACTCAAGGGGTAGAACATTGAGGTTCAGGGTGGTATACAGGCTGCTGTCCCAGTCTGAGGAGCTTGACAGGAAGTTAGCAGAACAAATCAAAAAGGTATGCAGAAAAAGGAAGGTGGTCATCGTAGGGGATTTCAACTTGCCAGGGGCTGATTGGAGCATTCCAGTCACCTCCAGTGCTAGGAAGCAAGTGCTCCTGGACACGATCCAGGAGGGTCTCTTGACATAGCTGGTTACTGTACCTGCTAAGCTAAATAACACTTTAGATCTGGTATTGTCGAATGGGGAGGCAGTGAGAGAAATACAGGTAGAGGACCTACTAGCCAACAGTGATCACCAAATGATGTAGTTTAATATCACGATGTGTGAGGAGCCTGAGAAATCAGTTACTTAGGTGGTAAACTTCAGGGGGGGCAGACTTTGGGAGGATGCAGGAAGTACTGAAAGGTAAACTGAAGGGCACAAGGCAGGAAAGTGATGTGTAGCAGAAATGGGATATTATTAAATGGGGGGTTACAGAGGCAACAGAAGCCTGCACCAAGGCACAGAGTAAGAGGAGCAGAGCAAGAAAACCATGCTGGTTGAACAGCGAGGTTGTGGAGATGCTGAGGGCAAAACAAGTGGTGCACCAGAGGTTTAGGAGGACAGGGAAGGAAGTGGACAGGGAGGAATATGCAAGATGGTCCAGGGAGGTGACCAGAAAAGTGAGAGAAGCCAAGGCCCAGAGGGAGCTGAGATTAGTACTGGGAATTAATGGGAGAAAGACTTTTCCAGACACATCAGGGAAAAGGAGTGCAAGGAGACAATAGTGAGTATTAAAAGGGTAGGGAATGGACGGAAAAAGGGAGGAGCAGGCAGAAACACTGAATGAATACTTTTGCTCAGTGTTCATGAAGAAAGAGGGGCACTACTAGCATGGGCTGGGAGGGTGGGGACGGGGAAAGGAGGCGACAGATGGAAGAATTGAGGCAAGTAGAGTACTAGAGGGACTGAGGGCATTGAAGGTAGACAAGGCACCAGGGCCAGACGGTATCCACCCCAAGGTGCTGAGGGATATGGCAGAGGTGTCGGCAGAGCCACTGGTGGATCTGTACAGTACCTCACTGGAGTCGGGATGTGTGCCACTGGACTGGAGGATGGCACATGTAGTACCATTACACAAGAGCAGGTCAAGGGATGAACCGGGTAATTATTGTCCGGTAAGTCTCCCCTCCATAGTGTGCAAATTCATGGAAATGATACTAAAGGAAAGACTGGTGTCGTCTCTGGAGGACAATGGCTTCCAGGATGTGAGGCAGCATGGGTTTGTTTCAGGGAAGTCTTGTCAAACCAACCTCATACAATATTTTGACTGGGTGACAGGTGAGCTGGATAAGGGTCATGCGGTGGATGTTCTTTACTTGTACTTCAGCAAGGCCTTCAATTCAGTGCCTCATGGGCAGCTTGAGGAGAAGCTAACTGGTGTAGGGGTAGGGGCAAAAATGATGAACTGGATTACAAGCTGGCTGAGTGGCAGGCTGCAACAGGTGGCAGTGAGAGGGGAGCTTTCAACTGTAAGGCCAGTGACGAGTGGGGTGCCACAAGGCTCTGTGTTGGGGCCTTATTTTTTGGGCTCTTCATATTAGACATTGCACACGGGGTGGTGAGCAAGGTAAGTCTGTTCACTGATGACACCCAAATCGGAGCAGTGGTGGATGAAGATGAGGGATGGAAGCAGCTGCAGGGGGACCTACGCAAGCTAGAGGAGTGGTCAGAGAGGTGGCAGCTGGGGTTCAATGTAAAGAAGTGAAAGGTTATGCACTTTGTGGTGAAGAACCTGGCTGGGGGGGGGTTAAGCTGGGGATCACTGAGGAGGAGAAGGACCTAGGGGTAATGATAACAGGGACCATGAACAACACTGTCCAGTGCAGGAGAGTGGCTGCAAAAGTGAACAAAATGCTGGGGTGCATAGCGAGGGGTTTTCGTCCAGGTGAAGAGAGGTGATCTTGCCCCTCTACTGGTCACTGGTAAGGCCGCACTTAGAGTAGTGTGTGCAGTTTTGGAGGTCATACCTAAAGCGTGATATCAGACTACTGGAGGGGGTACAGAGGAGGGCAACAAAGATGATATGTGGAATGGAGGGGAGAGACTATGACAGCAGACTGGGAGACCTGAATATGTACACCCTGGAGGATAGAAGAGACAGGGTGGACATGATAGAGACATTCAAGTATCTGAGGGGAATCAATAAGGATGGGGCAGATGGGGTCTTTAAATTAAGGAGGGGAAGGGTCACCATGGGGCACAGGCTAAGAATAGAGATGGGAAGATTTAGGAAGAAAATGAGGAGACTCTGTTTCACAGAGAGGGTGGTAGCAAAATGGAATGTCCTACCAGAATGGGTGGTAGCATGTAAATCTGTGAACGGCTTCAAAAGGGCATGGGACAGGGAACATGGGAGAGTGAGGGTGGGAGATGTGGGAGGTGGCAGTGGGATGGCAAGGGGGGTGGGGCAGCTGAAAACTAGGGGTGTTGGCTGCACACTCAAGCAGACTTAGATAGACCAGGTGGTCTGTTTCTGCTGGCACTTTCGTATGTTCGTAAAGATAATCCTTGGTGTTTCAAATTCCCATTTTTCTGATGCACCCGGAAAAGATTTCAAGGCTGTGTACTGGCACAACTAAATTCTTAAAGGATACCTAAACAACATTTTGACAACAAACTATTCAAAAATCTGACTCCGTTGGCGACTAAAGGAAAGGCTGCTGTATTCATTAGTGTTAAAACTACATTTACATAATTTACCTAAATGTGGTTCCAGAGCATTTGAAAATTGTAAAATCAGCCTTCCAATTCAAAAAAACTCTTACCTGCTTCCTAAAATGGCCGCCAAATGTGATGTGATGACATCATCTGAGCCAAAGTCAGAGAGATATATGGCTCTCTGTAGTGCTAACTAGTTCTTTTTCCCTTTGTATAGAAGTGTTCCACTCAAATGGTCAAAATGGTCTGTTCATTTTGCTTACTTTAACATGCTGAAAATGTGTTTTAATCTATCCGACTTTCTCTGTGGCAAACCACAGTGCAGGACAAATCTTGAATAACTTGGTGGTCTAGTGGTTATGGTGGATCCAGGATGCTACAATGGGGATGCTGGGGTGGTGTGCATGCTTAATATGCACTTTTTTAACATTTTTATTAAACCTTTATATTTTCTGCTATTATTCTTTTCTAGTATGTTTTTGCCAGAACCTACAAATGTAATCCATAGTTTGAATGTAAACATTTGTACAATCAATAAATCAAACTTCTTCAACAAAGTGAAATGCAGCAGCAGCTTCAAGCAAGTATGTTACTATGTGGGGGGAGATCGCAGCCACACCCTTCACCACCTCCTAGAGCCACCACTTTTTTGTAGCAAAGTTCTTGTGCAGTCCAATGTTAGAGTTCATACTTTCTCCAAACTCAAATATATGCTTGTCTTGTCCTTTTTTTTTCAATGGGAAATAAGAATAAGAATCAGCATATATATAGTGGTTTTCATACACACTGTATCCCAAAGTGCTTTACAAGCAATACTAGACTGATAGTGAAGTGACTGAACATGTAGTGGCACTGGCAGCTGTTCCATACATTAATATTCACACACAGCCTTGGACATTTGCATGCACTGGTTTTATAGGAAGGGGAATGTTGGCCAGGACAATGGGGTCAGGTAGTGATCAAGGTGCTGGCAGCCCTACATCTTATTTCTCGCAGTAATCTGCTCATATTTCTCTCCTTATGTCTTCCCCTTCCCTGAAAATAGCAGTACCTTGCAAGAGTGGCCTTCTCAGTACCCCTCTGGTATTCAGTCTTCACTATTCCTCCTCACACCAAAAACTGGTGAGCTCATCACCCTTCTGCATAATGAATGCAAGTAGTACAGTTCCTGTTTTATTTTGACATGTCAAATATAAAATATATTTCCAGTAAGTCAGGCTCATATCAGCAGGGAACACAGGGAATGATGGGCTTTCCTATCCTTAAAAGATCTAGGCTATCTTTGATTAGGCACTATTAAATGACAGGTGTGCACATCATTATGCACGTCATTTAATACTACCTAATCAAAGATAGCCTAGGCTTAGATCTTATATGAGTAGGAAAGTCTATTTTTCCACTTGTGCCCTGCTGCTATCAGCCTGGCTTACCAGAAGATCATGTTTATTATTAATATGTAACTATAACACGGGAGACTGTACTAACCACATTCATGGTGCAGAAGGGTAGTGAACTCACCTGTTTTTGGTGTGGGGAGCAAGTGAGAAGAATGAATGCCACAAAGGAACTGAAGAGGCCATTCCAGGAGGGTACAGCTATATTCAGGTTAGTCGAAGACATGAAGGAGGACGCTGAGCAGATCACTGTGAGATCTGAAATGTGGGTCTGCCAGCATCGTGATCACTACCTGACTGTGGATGAGAGTAGCCAGTGGTGACAAATACTCTGAATGGCAGGGCTGCACCTAAACTGTTACTTGAATGCAGTATAGGGAGATTATGGGGTGGATGTTGACATTTGTTAGGACAGTATTGAGGGATGTGTGTATAGCTCATTCAAGATTTAGAAAGGTGGTAGCCAGCCAACTCGCATTGTGGAGTAGAGCACAGAAAAGTACTGGAGAAGAATTGCTGGGAAGGTGAGAAAAAAACGCAACAGGGAACTGTACATACTACCATCACTGTGCAGAAGGGTGGTGATCCACTTAATATTTACTATGGGAGCAGAAGTCAGACATTGAGAATGTGAACTGGAGAGTGATTTGGGAGGCATTTTTTAACAGTGCCAGCTTATGATGTTTATCAGTATAGGTGTGCACAACCCTCTGAGGTACAAGATTACACTCTGAGGTGTGATAATTCTCTTCATGAGACTGCAAGCTCATATGCAGCCCCAGGCAGTACTAAGGACAGGGTGTGGATGTTGGGGTGTTCAACAGAAGGCAGGCTAGGTGCAGGGGGTTCACATGGAAACAGAATGCCTTATTTGTGGATTAACAAGAGAGCATGAGCTTTGGAACTGAACAAGACCGGTATTTTGTTGTGTGACCCTGAGCAAGTCATTACACTTCCTTGTGCTCCTAGGCCACACCTGTAAACAAGCTGTCAGATTAGTGTGTCTCTCCTGGTTAACAAAAAACAAAATTCACTGCATTATATAACCACTAGATCATCAGGTATTTGAAGTGTTGTACTGTAATGCAGTCTGCCAAAGAAAAAATCAGCTGGATTGCAAGACATTTTCTGCATGTTAAAGTAAACAAAATGAACAAAATCATAGCCTAACGTGTACTGATCAAAATAATCCATGAAGTAATACATGGTGTTGATCATTCTGGTACAACAATTCAAAATAAAGAGGGAAAGAACTAGTTAGCACTACAGAAATACATGTTGATCTCTGTCTCTGGCTCAAATGATGTCATCATGACTCATCACTTAACACACTTGGCAGACATCTTAGGGAGAAGCCAAGGCTGTTTTTTGAATGTGAAAGGCTGATGTTTACATTTTTCAAAAGCTATGAAACTGCATTTATGTCATTTACATAAATGCAGTTTTAGCATACATGTAAACAGCAGCCTTTACTTTACCTCCATATGAGGCCAGATTTTGGAATTTGCAGTTTTAAAAAACTGCTTGTTTAGGTACCCTTTAACCCTGGAAACATTATTAGAATAATGATTTATTCTACTGTGTCATGTTTAGCTAAGAATATATGCAGGATGGCAGTGAGGAAATTAACTCCCCCAATTGTAACCATTGACATCCTTCAAGGCACTTTACATGCAGTTCTATCTGTCTATCTTTGGTTACTCAGTTTATTTTATATTAATGTCCTTGTCATTCTGCATGTGCTTTTGAATTATTTGAATAGCTTTCTGGCAAGTTTTATTTTTTATTGGATTTTTTCTGTTATACTTTTGCTGAGTTGACTACCCCTGAAACTGCAACTTTAAAAGCAGATATAACCAAATGAAGCATGGTAACCCCTGTATTTCTTTCTTTTGCTATATTCACAACCATATTTTGCATCTAGCAAAAATGTTTTATGAGAATGACATATAACTGAAATGGTTTTATGCATGGAAAGATACAAATATTTCCCCCACTTTTGGAAAAGTTAGTTCAAGATGGTGTCATGGTACTGGTAATTTACTCTTTATTTTTACATTTGTGGAAAAACTAAAGCAAACATCATGACACATGATGTGTCCTTGTTTCTCTTTTTCTTTTACACTTATGTTGACACCTAAAACATTGATATTACAGCTACATAACACTATCTGAACCCTTACAGATTTATTTCAATAAAGAGGGATTATGTCTCAGTTGATTCTAGTTAAAAAGCGCTAAGCAAAGATAGTGCAAGGAATAATAGCATGGGGAAAATAGCGTGTGTAAAAATAACCATCCTATAAAAACAGCTAAGACACTGAACAGCTAAAAAAAATGGACACAATATTTCACAACACACATTTCATTACAGAACATAAATCACCATATCATCCAGCAACAGAGGAGCACCTTTTTTCGCTCCATATATACTGCAGCGGCATATCGTGATTCAGAATAGTCCTACATGCCCATACTACGTGAAACACCAGAATGAACACCCAATTCAGACCAACAGTTCACAAAACCACCCCATATAGGCACACATCACACCTGCACAACATTAGAACAGCCTTTCTCTCACAATTCCCTACACCTGCCCTCGATAAGAAATCCAGTAGATGCACAAAGTCCATGGAATTTGCCCTGCAAATGAATTTGTGACTTTGCAAAGTGGATTTTCGACACGTCACTTGAAATTCATGGGTGAAGTTTAACTTTGCAACATCTCTATCTGCCATCCACACACTCAGACAATAATTTTCCAATCCTCACCAATGATTTCTTAATCCTCACAGTACACCTTTCTCGGATGTTATTCCTCAGATATTATGTGGGGTCTTTGCCACCTGCACCCACCCAGAACTTAAGGATTCCAACTCTGAGTCACACATAACACAGGAGATGCGCTGTACCAGACTGGCGCTATATTGCCAGCACCTTTTTATGCTCCTGCTGTTATTGCTGCATGGTAATTGTCACGCAGTTATTGTTGCATGGTTTTGACCGGCTACCAACTTAAAAACAAGCATGGCCCCATGTTTTTTGATGTAGGTTTTAAATCTTTAAGTGACCATAATGTACTGGGCAAAAAATTATGAGTTTGACATGCGGTTGCTGAAACACCAGGGAACATCCTTAAATATACTACTGCTGTTGCCATCTTGGGACTCCTGTGGAAAAAAAATATGTTTTGAATCACGCAGAGCTTTCTTGAATAATCACTGTCCAATAAATAAATCAGGAATGGGCAAGCCTTTTCCATATGTAATTCAGACCAGTCCTAATGTTCTTCCTAAAGTGTTCTTAAAAGCTCCTAATTTTTTATACTGCCTTTGGAAACAGATTATTTGCATAACATTATATATAATACATGCACTCAGTGTCAGTTTTAATTTCAAATACCCTGAACTGTTTTTTTCATTGGTGGGTTTTTAAGTTAAACAAAAGCATCCAAAATGGTCACAGCAGAAGACTAACAGACTGATCTCAGGAGAGTATCAATATGAAATCATGGTGCTTAATTGGTCAGGTTTTAGGTTTTTATAGAACTAGTTCAATCCACTCCTAATCCATGCCATGCCCATTTTAGAAATAATAGGCCATAGGGTGGCCCAGTAGCACAGCGATAGCATTACAACTCACTATGCAGGCGAGTCAGGTTTGGGAGTGAACTCAGGTCACTTACTCGCTGGGAACTCTGAATAACTTAAAACTATGCATGCTCAGTGAAAGTAGTGGTCGGGCGTTGAGACAGGGTGCCCCATACTCAAATCCAAATGAACCACAAAACACTGCATTCTGGATGCCAAAAAAGAATGCACAGCTTACTGTCTCATGTCCAATGCTTTACTGTGGAAAATTAACACGGTCTAACCTGCAGAACCTCCACATAACTGCCTCAGCAATTAGCTCATTAGAGCTTCCTCTGGAGGTGTCAACTCACTGGCTGGCCTGGGGAGAGAGGATTGAACATATCAAGGAAAGCTGTCCTCCCTAGGGGTGGGAGTCCTTTGCAGTGCACTCTAGGATTGCCTCTTGGTAGAAGCCAGGTGGCACATGGAGGGGAGAATTGGTAAGCTACAGACTACGAATTGTATTATTCTGTTATATATGCATTCTATTTGCTGTTTCAAAGATTGTGTAACATGCTTGTCATTTGTCACTAGCTTACACTTATTTGAAAATTATAATAAAGTACATTAAATAAAAAAAAGAAGCCAGGTGGCAGTGCAGCAGACACAGCACAGATTCGGGCAGGTGCACCTGCTCATGCCAGTCATACACGCTCACGTGTCAATGCATGTTGATACCCTCCAAAAGGAGAAAATGGAGGAGAAAATCTCCAATCCACTGGGTCATTGTCAACACTTCCTGCAGGAAGATGCACACCTGACAGGGCAGCCCCTAACAACACTCATGCACCTGGTTAAAAGGTGTGGCAGTAAGCCCCTGAGAAAGTCGATGTTGGAGTGGGGGTGCCACTGAGTGACTGGAGGTGGGCTGGGTCAGGAGGATAAAGATCTATGTGAAAAAAAGAAATAGTAGGCTAGAAACCCACTGTCTGTGCTCCCAGGTCGCTCCTGTAAAAAAGCTTTCAGCTTAGTGTGCTATACCTGGTTAAACAACTAAATAAAAAAAATTAAAAATATATTAACTTGTGCTCAACTAGATGTGTGTATTGTGTAGATTAGATAGTCACTATCTTAGTTTAAAAAAAAATATTATCTTCAGTCCCATAATCTGCTGGACTGTGAAAATGGATAGTGACGGTAGCCATGTTAACTTGGATAGGCTGAAATTTATAGTTGTACAAAAACATCAGGCACTATTTGGATGCATCTGATCATTCCCAGTCACAGCCCCTGCCTGGTATACTGTAATGCCCTACCATCCTTAGTCACTACCCACACCAAGCTTGGCCCTTTCAAAGTGGCCCTCAAAAATCACCTCTATGCCAAATGTACCTGCACCTGCCGGGCTAGTCCTACTGCCATTTTCAAACCACAGCCCAGTCGCTATTAAAGTAGGCCCACACCAAGAAAAGGTCTAACCCAAGGCTGCTCCACTTAACCCCATCAGGGCCCACTATCATGTCTCTGATCTGTTATTCTGCTTAGCTATCACTGTGTCTAAGCCTAGACCACTGCTTTGCAAAGAATGTATGTAACCAATAAAATTAATACTCTGTATAGGTACGCACCAATGTATTGTAATGTAATGCCTGCACGACTCCACTGCAAAGAACTTATCTAACTGCTTAGCTAACACTCTGTATAGGTACGCATCAAAGTATTATATTGTTTAATAATGTTTGTACATCTACCATCCAACCAGTTATGTAATGTTGTCTTTGCTGTACTACTGTCATGTCTGTATTTGTCATCCAACGAGGAGCCTTTGGAAATGAGGCTATGACTCAAAGCATTGTAATTCCGATATTCTAATAAATAAATCAATAAATCTGTGGACTTCTGATACTATTCTTCGTATTTTATAGGAACCACAGTTTTATAACAAAATACATGCAGTCCAAGAACAAAAGAAACAAACAAAAAAAAAATGACAATATTATAGTCCCTCTTTATCACAAAAAAATATTGAATACAATTCTTAATAAAGCTGAGCACAGCCAAAAAATTGACACACAATGTTTTTAGCCTAATAGTTTGAAGACATGTCTGACTTAGAATGGATCACTGCTTCCAGATGTCACTGGGCTGGCTTGAAATCAGCAGCCACAATTCCTTTGGGGCATTAAAGTCTGGAGAATGAGAAGAAGTGGACCTTGAGGTTCCTTGGATCTGCAGCCACAAAGCTGTTTAAGGCCCAGACTTTAGTAAAATAAGCCTTATAAATTATTTGAACTACCCTAGGAATTAAAGATTACTGTATCTTCGTGCTTTGCCTCTAATGCTTTTATTCAATGCATTTCCACTCAAAATAAATAAATAATTAGCAAAGTCAATTAGATATTTCAGCAAAGCAAGGATAACCCTTAAAAAACAATGAGAACCATTTTAAACAATTGTCTACTGCCCTGTAGGACCTACAGAACAAATGAGTTTTGAACATTTAACAAGAAGATATAACATGTTCGGTGAGGTGACAGTTTTATTGCAATGAAAGGTGGGCAGTCACAGCCTCTTTAGCAATCTAAACAATTAATGCTTTAATTGTATCTGTGACAGCTAACTGTCAGGCTGACAGCACATAGATAGATTGTTTGCCTGGCTATACCGTCCAAATCACTCTCCAAAGGACAAGTTCATCAGCAGAAGCCGCAGATCCATCCATTCTCATCAAACTGGACTTCTAATTTATTTGTGTAAACAGTGCACAAAGGACTATGTCCAACTCACTGAAATTACTTCAGGCAAATGTAAGCTGGAGCTGGGGATATACTGTATTACAAATATAGCACATGCTATGCATTTAAAAACAAATATGGCATGCATACACATGCACATTCTATACAGTTTATTTATGCATTTGTACCTGTACCAGCTTTTCAGATGTATCACTGCAGTATTCTAAAGATTAATATTTTTAGGGCATATGTTTCATATTTTATACTGTACAAATCGGAACCTTTTAAACTGAAGAAGGACTGCAGTGTACTTCTCTATTTGGTGACTTGTTATATGTCAAATATGTTATGATGATGTATGTAAAATGGTTCTCTATGACTTTTTTACGATTACTGTATAAAAGCATTTATATGTCGGACACCATTGGAAATGAACCATTTTGACTTAATGGTTTACGACAACAATCCTTATTTATTTGTTTTTACAGTAAACTTAATTTAAATATCATAAGATATACTGCCTTTTTAAATAAAGAAAATGCCTGAGAGTTTCTTAGAATTTCTGAGGAAAACAGATTTGTATCCATGGCAGAAAACTTAACTGCTGCATTTGTCAAGAAAAGCATGTTGTATACTGTGTCTTATCCTGACTTTAAAAAAATATACTATTGTTACATGAGAAAAATGTAATGATTTTCCATCTCATATGTTTAAGCAATTTAATTTTCAGATGTTTCCTTTACCTTAAAGGTAGATCATCAAAATACTAACCTTCCTAGGCAGTAATCTAAATTTGTTTATACACCATTAACCCCATCTTTGAAAGAAATGTAATATCTAAGATGCAATGAAAAAAAGTTACAAGGGAGATTATTAACTTCAAATCTAGCACTGCATATCAGTTTCACTTGACGGTATCACTGCAGAAAGTAACATGGGAATGAATAAACTGCTGATGCAAATATTATGACTTTGCACAGTAGTTACTTAGAAATTGGTAAATGGAAAAGCACATTAAGCCAAGGCTGATTTCCAGCTGTGACCCTTGGGCTGAAGCTGCTGGCAGAAAAAGGCCTGTGGTCCATCAAGTGTGTTCACCCTACCAAATTAGTCTGCCTTGCTCTAGTGACAATCCCTCTCTTTGTTACTCTGCCCCCTATTTTTAACTAAATTCACATGCCTGTCCCATCTCTGCTAATTGATTTTGGCCTGTACCACTTCCTCAGGCAGCCTATTCCACTAGTCTACCACCCTCACCATGAAGAAGTGCTTACAAATGTCCTTTTTGTGTCTCCCTCCTGCCAGCTTCCGTGAATTTCCTCTCATTCCTGTATTTAAAAAGGAGAAGAGTTCCTTGGCATCCACCTTATTTGTCCCATGCAGAAACTTGTGTATCTTAACTACAGCACCCCTTTCCCTCCTCTTCTTTTTTTGATAACGCATTTTACCTCCTAGTGCTGCAGACAGCTATCATCTGCATCCCTGCTGTGCCCCAACTAGTCACTTACCTCTCACTGACCTACCTGAGACAACCCCCACAGATTGACCCTTTTGTCTGGGCAAGGAGAGGGAGGGCCAACCCCCTCCGCCAGTGTCCAAATCCAAAAAGGAGGGGTCCAGGTGATGATGTGGGCTGGCGACAAGCAGGTGGGGCTTCACAAAGCCTGCACCACTGCTGTTTCCATTTTCTCTCACCGAGTCCCCTGACATTGGGCACAGCCTCTGCAAACCTCAAGATATCACTGACATCCACTGCAGAGAATCAAACTCCCTGACCCACCACAGGTGTTGCCAGTGCGGCAGAACCCGACACCTTCTGGAAGAGTGCCAAGCTGCAGCACCTCTCCAGCCTCTCAGGCCACCCACCTGGCTCAGTGAGCTCACTCCCAAACTAGGGTTGCCTGCATGGCAATGCAATGTGCTACAAACTGGGCTATTGGGCAGTCCCTCTCTCTCCTCTTTCCAGGGGTGTGTATGTTTAAGACTTGCAGCATCTCCCTCATACATCATTTTGCCAAGGCTGTGGACCATCTTAGTTGCCCTGCACTGTATAGTCTCCACTTTGTTCCAGTCTTTCTTCAGGTGTGGCTCCAGTACCTTACTGTGTCGAGCATTCCAGGTGCAGTTGTACCAGTGACCTGTACAGTGGGAGTATCACATCTTAACTTCTACTGCTTATCCCCCTCACTATGCCTTCCATCATTCTGTTTGCTTTGGCCACTGCCCTGTTGTAGTCTGCAGATATTTTTACAGCCTTTGATTTTACTACCCCTAAATATTTTTCTTCCAAAGTGCTATCTAGCATCACCCCTCACATTTTGCATTGCACCCCTGGGTTCCTTTTCCCAGTGTGCATTACTTTACATTTCCTAGCATTGTGGCTCAGCTGCCAGATCTCTAGATGACAATAAAACACTTGCTGTAGTTATGAGTACGGCTAAACTAGACAGTAAAATTTCAGTAAATGTGAATATATGAAATATACAAAGCACACATCAGAGACCATGGAGAGGTGCAATCAGGCAATAGGAGGGTGTTATTGGATCAATGATTAGTGCAAAAAAAGATGGAGGAGGTTAAGCTCCCAAGAAAAGAACTTCATAATACAGTGCAGACTGCAAAATGTGAAACACACCAGCAGTATATATGGGTTGGCAGGGGTAATGAGAGTCTAGGGAAGGTAGAAACAGAGGAAAAGGGAAGGAGGGAACAGAAGGAAGTTGTAGGGCTGCAAGGGTGGGAGAAGGAATTAGAAACATTATGGCATCACACACTCCATGGATGTTTGGATATTTTTTTTTATTCTGTTTTTTTTTTGTCTGTACCCCCTTGTCCTCAGAGCCATCCAACCCATTTCCCCCATGCCCAGGCTTGCCCCTCTGGGTGGAGCCACTGGGGGACTCCCCCTCCCAACTGACACTGTAGGCAAGCCCCGGATTGCCACCTGGTTGGGGCCATGGGAGCAGGACATCCTCAGTTGGTATAGGAGGCAGTGGACAGCAGAATGGAGCAGGTCATCATGCCAGGGGCTAGCCTTTTTGTCGCTTGCTGCCCCAGGGTGGGGACATGCAATGATGTCTAGCATCCATCCCATCCCCTCTAATGTACTGGCACTGGTCGCAGCAGTATCCCCAGCCTCTGTCAGGGGTCTGTAAAGCATAGGACACTCTTCCTGTCCCTCCCCCGGATAAGTACAGTAGTCCCCTGGATGCTCAAACCTTCTCCCCTGGCCAGCCCTCCGACTCCCTAGTCTATTTCCAAACCTGGATCATCAATGTCACAAGCAGAAATTCAACCACTGTACCAGCAGACCAACTTGGTTCTTTGGATATTATAGAATACATATGCAACAGGTTTAGAAAATGATCACTTATCACATTACTGTCTATCATGTGTGTGCCAGTTCTGAATGAATTTAAACTGCCTGCCTTCCTGCCTTTCAGTGAAAAGCTGAAAGAAGTGACAGACCTTACCTTAACTATATTGCAGCTATGGCAGAATGAAAACAAAATTGTGGCATGCTCAATATTGTACAGAACATCAGGAGTGCCTGATACAGCATAGAAGGTGATGGTGCCTTGACAAGAAGTTGATAGCAAAAAAATCAAATTTCAACATTGGACCTTAAAAAATATAAAGAACAGGGAGTGCCTTACAAGCTGCAGGCAAATACCAGATTTTGCATTGTAAAGATGAATCATGATAAGTTGTCACAGTAAGAGTTATGAGAAAATTATTAGGTTAGATTTTACATTATAAAGATGAATTGTGATAAATTATCACAGCAAGAGTTGTGGGAAAACTATTAGGTACCACTGAAGTTGATATCTCTGAATAAGTGACATTTAGTCATGAAAAATCGGCCTTAGAGTGAATTGGTAGAAATGTATACATAAAATAAAAACCACTTTGAATGATACAGAAGCTGAACAACCTTAATTTCTCGTATATTTGGATTAACTGCAGTGTAGTTCCTCCAATTAACTTTCTTTCCTCTGAGAGAGGAGCGGGTAACCTGGGATTTTGTACTGCATTGTGACAGAACTGCAGATGAATTCTAGTTGTGTTGAAAAAAACATTTCATATAAGGTACTCTTGAGCTAGTTAATGTTGAAAACCATGCCGTTTGAGCTGCTAATTAAGCAATAATGCCTGACAGTGTGTGTGCCGTGCTGGGATAATGTCACACCTCAGGTGGTTGGGCACAAGGCCGCGGGCCGAGTGCGTCCAATAACTGAGGTGTAACGTTATCCCAAACAACGCACACCCTGGAGGGCATTATTACTATTATACAATGACTCGTTGTTATACAGAATAAAAAATAATTTTGTTTTTTAAAAGAAGATGACACAATGAAACACATCATCAAGCAGCACATAATCAAGCAAAAGTTCATCTACAGGTTCACAGTGAGGCTGAGACTAGACCCATGATGATGTACTGGGATAACATCACGGGTCCAGTCCAAGACTGACTAATCAGAGTCCAGGAAATGTTCTTGCTATTGTATAATGCAATGTGAATTATAGAAAACAATGCTAAACCAACTCATTGATGTGGCTGTTTAATGAAACCTGCACTGTAGCTATTAACCAGTACTGGAAATAACATTTTCACCTATACATTCACCTCCCTCTTCCTCTTGGTCAAGCTGCTTCTCTGATAATCAACCCTCCCTTATGTCCTGTTAATCTGTTTATTGTCTCTGCCTGATGCTTCCACCTAATGCTGGGAGGCAGTCCTTTAGTGGAATGAGCCCCCCTCAATTAGGGAGGAGAGCACTTCATCAGATGTTCAGGTCTCCCCTGCAGGACTCTACTCCTGATATCATAGTACTTGTCAGCAGAAAAAGACCCTCGGGCCCATCCAGTTATCCTGAACGTGGGGTGAGAGCTTGGGTGTCTATGGAATTGAGGCATATTTTCCATGATTAATCAGTTATTTAGGGCACTACTAGTCAGAATCTGAGAAAAAATACTGTAAAATCACAAAAAGAAATGGGTATGTTCATGAAAATGTACCAAATTGTGACATGAGGGGTGAATTTTCAAAAGCAGAGTAGATCATTTTTTCTAGCATTTTAACATGCCATGACTCTACAGTGAAAAATGCACTGTGTTACAAGATAACTGACTTTTAAATGACCAAGAAAAACAAGCTTCAGTGTTCTGAATGTATCAGTGGACACCAACCTTGTGTTCTGAATGTACAGTGGACACCAAACTTGTGTTCTGAATGTACCAGCAGACACCAACCTTGTGTTCTGAATGCATAGTGGACACCAAACGTGCATTGTCAATGTGGCAAAGACCAGCAAACAACAATGTAGGTTCATAAAAGTTTACTAGTTGTGATCTATGTTGTCAAGAATTACATTTTCGTGCACTGAAGTGCACTGAAATAAGAAAAAAACCATAAATAAGATGTAAAAATTAAAAAGTCATGGAAAAGATTGTGCATAGCAAACAATCATATTGTCCAATACTTTAAATGCTGTCAATTCCAGCAATTCTTGAGCTTTTCTTATTTAGTGGCAATAGTTTGAAGTTCATCCTGTGCAACTGCAAAGCTTCCATTTCCTGGCAGATGTAGAGGTCCATGGAAAAGTCTCTGCTGTCTCACCATATCAGTGTCCTGCTGTTGTGGCCATGTGAGATGCCAATTTGCATGCTGGTCCTGGAATTTGACAGTGAAGATACATTGTAGTTCATTAAATGCCAGCACTTGCCCGATTAAAAAAAAAAGAAATTTGGGAATAGTAGACTGCATAGAATTTTTCCAGCTGTATCTTGTCTAGGTTTGATTTTTTTAGCAGGTGGACAGTCAACAAGCACACTAGGGACAGAAGTAGTGGAGAAGGTCATTGCTGAAGTTTCATGAGTAGAAGAATTGTCCATTGCTTCACTGCCTGAAACAGCAATGAGGTCGGTTGATGAAGTGTTAGTAACAGCAAGGGTGGTCTGTCAGTAGAGTGGCAGGAGCAAAGGAGGAGTCAGTCACTGGGGTCTGTCAATAGAGTGGCAAGAGCAGAGGAGGGGTCAATCACTGAAGTGCTGGAAACAGTGGGAGCATCTGTATCTGCAGTGCTGTGTGCATGGGCACTCTTTTTTGTGCATGGAGTTGTAGAGGAGTCTGTCACTGGCATTGCTGGGACAGTGTCATTCCTGAGTTCAAGTATCTGAGCTGTCTGAGACATGCTGGTGCTGCCGTGTGACAGTTTGAGTCTCGTTGAAGTCCACTGATCTACATGCTCCATGTTCACACTTGGGCCATCATCATTTTGGCACTTGTGGCAGACACAAGACAGTGCTCTGGTGGCAACCATACCACCCTCCACAGATCTTACACTCTGGACATGTCTTGTCCCAGGAAAGGCTATAACATCTGGTCATTTTGGCCTTCTTATGGATTTGTCAGGAACCCAGAACAAGTTTCTCTTGGAATGCCCACATCCATCACTTGGAGGCTCTCTGGTCAGATTATCGTGGCATTATGTGACATCTCTTCTGCTGTTGAAATTATAGTAATTCATGATTTCACGGCCCTGGTCGCTGACCATTTCACCACACCACTCTCCCCATCAGAGGGGTGCTTACCATGGTGTGATCCAAAAATTGTCATATTCGACAGAGAATCCATACTCTGATAGAGCCTTTGAAATTCCATAGAAGGACCATTTTCATTTGTACTGACTGGCACAGCCATCTGTGAAATGTACTTCCTTCGTAATGTTTAAAGGGTAAGTGTTCATGATGTGTTCACTAGCCATCGTAACAAAATGTCAAACAGCATGGTGGTAATGTGTGAGGTCATTTGAGATGAATACCAGGTATTCCATGACAAGGTCATTACAATGTGAGCACCTGTAATATGTAACTATCTGGTGCAATGTAGCATGCTCGTAATGCCAGTGGCAGGACTGGATCTCATCCTGGTACTTGCTGGCATAGTTTTCAGCAAAGTCCAGCACCATGATGTCCCAGCCTTGTGGTAGATTTGTCTTGAGTAATGCAAATTGCACAATTTGACCCAATCCCACATGTAAATGGCAACCAAGAAACTCTAGACCTTCTAATAGGTTGTTGTAACGTGGTCTTCTTGCTGACCAACACTTTGTGGGATGTTTTCGTGTTAATGCCATAATTTGTTTTCTTCACTGTGATGGTTTCCCACTGGTACCATCTAAACATTTCTAACCAATGTTGATTCAATAGAGCCTCTGCATGTTTTTCAATTGCCTTCACTGCACAAGCCCCACATACCTTCTCCAGACAGTCTTTTCTGAAAAACATGGAACCTTCATTTGCACACATTGTCAGCTCCACAGTTTTGTAAACATTGGTGACTTTGCACTCTGGCAGTTTATAAAAATCTGCCATGTGGTTTAATTATCACATTTTTAATGTGGCATTTTCACAGTACTCGCATAGGCACTTGTCCAGTTTCTGTTGTCTGGCAAGTTTTATATGCTTGGGGCACAAACTGTTGAACTTGATGGCACTGATATGACACTCTGGGTGTTGCTTCAGAAATTCTGCATGTAGTAAATGAAGGAGTTTTGATAGGAAAACTTGTGTACATTGGCTTCCTTTTAAGAATGCCTTCTTGTATGGCAGAGGGGTTGCTGACTGTTCAAAAAAGCTTTTTACTTTGTATTTTCCTGAGGCAGTACAGAATTGTATATGTTTTTTACATGCTTCTGTTCACTATGAGATGCATTCATGAGTGTTGTCCAGCTAATTCCAAGGGTTGTGCTTCCATACATAGCATCTTGTATTTTTTCAGCACCAAAACTGCTCTGACCCACTCTTGTTCCTGTTGTCTATTCTTCACGTTTTCCTTTATGACATCCATAATGTTTGCCTCCAAATTGTGACATCATTTCATGTTTAGTCCTCTTCTTGATACTGCTGCCTGCTTTGCAGGTGAACTTGATATTAATCACTTATCACTTTATTGTTGATGCAAACCATGCAGGTGACTTAGACAGTCCTGCTCAAGTCCTTTGAATTGCCTTTCAGTTGGCAACATCTGATCGGGTGTCCCCAACTGGAGCTGGATCACTGAAATTTGCTTACACTGCTACTGTTGTGGCTGTGTTTATTTGTTTCATAGTGGAGGAAAGGAAGAAACAAAGAGATTGCCCCTGACTTACTTCACAGCAGATAAGGCAACAGAACAGAATGTGGATAATTACTTCATAGCAGAGGAAAGGAAGAAACAAAGAGATCACCCATCAGTTGCTTCACAGCAGATGAAATGGTGGAACAGAAAGTGGACAATTACTTCATAACGGGGGAAAGAAAGAAACAAATAAATTGCCCATTAGTTGCTTCACAGCAGATGAAATGGCAGAACAGAAATTGGGCAATTACTTCACAGTGGGAACAAGAAAGAAACAAAGAGATCACCCAACAGTTACTTCACAGCTCATGAAATGACAGAATGCAGAAGGTGGACAATTACATCACAGCTGGTGGAAGAAGATCACTCATCAGTTGCTGCACAACACAGTGTGATGAATGTAAGGAGAATGGTGCACTGCAACAGCAGCTAAATTCCAGTATAACTATCATTTGTATCCCACCACCACCATCACACATGGTCTTAAAGTGAATTTACAGCTAGTTGCTATAAGGTATTGGGCTTCATAGCCCAATACATTACAGCAGCATGAGCTCACCCCTGCAAAAAATTTAAATTTAAAGTCCATAGTTTTAGCATTGGAAGGAATTGTAACTGGTGCCACTCGGCCTGCAGATCCCTTCCAGCTTCCTGGAGCCCCCGCTCTGCTCCAACTCCACCTCCATGCTCTCTGAAACTATGACCAATAGCCAGGGAGAATATGGGGGTGAGCCCCACACAAGTCTATGGGGCTATTTTTAAAGCCATTTTTTGTTTGTAATGTTTAACAGTCCTAGAGGAAAATTAGAGCTGTCACTTAACTAGTAGGGTCTCTACAAGTTAAGCAACTGCTTAATTTTCCTCAAGGACTGTTAAAAATTACTAAAAACTGGCTTTAAAAATAGCCCCCAAAAACTTTTATGGGTCTGGCCCCCGCACTCTCTGTGGCCACACATCACAGTTTCAAAGAATGCAGCGATGGAGTTGGGGTGGAGTGGGGTATACCAGGAAGCTGGAAGGGATCAGCTGGCTGAGGGTTCAGTGCCAGTTACAATCCCTTCTCATGCTAAAATTACTAACTTTAAAATTAAACTTTTTGCAGGGGTGAGCTCAGGACAATATAAAGTATTGGGCTATGAAGCCCAATACCTTATATCAGAAACTTCCTTTAAAATAGCTGCACACTGAGCGCCTAACAAAAGAGGACTGTATTCAGCATGCAGCCATGTTAAGACCATGCAGGGAACATTAGGAAGCACATTTCAGCAAAACATTGAGAAATATTTTAAGAACAATGCATGTCCTCACTCTGAGCCCCAAAGTACCTAGGTACCCCCCCTTTCCCACAACTACATGGTCTGAACATGGCTGAGGGTTGAGAAGCAAACAATGGCCTGCTCAGCACCAAGCCATGTGTAGACCATGCAGTAGGTGGTAACACAAAAGCAGATGGACATCAGGGCCCAGCACCACAGAAATGGACAGAACAGGCAAACCATTTCACAGAAAAACATTTAGTAGCAGACAGGCAATACTTTGCACTTTCCCCCATCCCCCAAATGACCACAGACAACAAGGTCTCAAAATGGCTGAAGGTTGAGCAGCAAACAATGGCCTGCATGGCATCCAGTCATGCGGAGACTATGCGGTGGCTGGTTACACAAGATTCTGTCAAACATGATTAAGCTGGGGGATTATGGGATGCATAGGGAGAGGCATCAGCAGTAGAAAACAGGAGGTTGTTATCCCTCTGTACAGACAGTTAGTGAGACCCCACCTGGAGTATTGTGTGCAGTTCTGGAGACCCCATCTCCGCAAGGACATAGACAGGATGGAGGCAGTCAAGAGCAGGGCAACAACAATGGTGCAAGGTCTGCACCATAAGCTATATGAAGAGAGACTAAAGGAGCTTAATATGTATAACCTAGAGGAAAGGAGGGAGAGGGAGGACATGATAGAGACCTTTAAGTACCTCAAAGGAATCAACAATGCCCAAGAGTGTAGTATATTTCAGAAAAAGAGATGTGCAAGAACAAATGGGTTACAATTTGAAGATAGATGGGGGAAGGCTCAGGGCAACGTGAGGAAGTATTTTTTCACAGAGAGGGTGGTGGAGACATGGAATGGCCTTCCTGAGGAGGTTGTGGGATCAATAACAGTGGAAGAATTCAATAATGCATGGGACAGACATAGAGCAATTCTGGTGAGGGGCAGGAGGAAGTAGGCTGTTGGTTAATTAGGATCTGCAGCTTATCCAATAGGTAGAGAAAAGGGCAGACTGGGTGGGCCAGGCGATCCTTATCTGCCATCAAAGTCTATATTTCTATGTTAAGCATCAGCACAGCAAAGTATGGATTAAAAAAAATATAATGGGTATTACAAAACATCATGGAGACTCTAATTACCCATTGGCAATGTGGAATGCAGCAGAAACATCATTTTTGGACCAGCCCAAACAATACTTTGCCCCCACCCCAACAACCACAGATTGCATGGTCTCAACATGGCCTGCTCAGCATCCAGCCATGTGGAGACCATACAGTGGGTGGTTTTAAAAATTGTATACAACAAACCATGGATTTAAACAATAATTTTGGTAGCAGGAAGACCGAGCATAAGTACTAAATCACCCTCCAGCCACAGAAGCAAACATCAGCAGGCAGCAAACAGTAAATAAATCACACTGCTGAAGTCAAAATAAGCTGCACAATGATCCCCTGTCCCTAAAACTGGCAGACCTGTTCAGAACCTTACCTTTTGGTGCTCTGAGTGCACTTTGGATGACTGCGGCTCCTCCTTCTGAATCTATATCACAGGGAAAACTGGAATCCCAAAAGAATTGGGCAACCAATTGGGAGAGGGGGCATTCTGAATGTACTTAATAGGAGCATGGACACGATTCATTGGAAGGGTTGCAAAGGATGACCTGACTCAAACTATAAAGAGCAGGCAAGATATACTACCTGGCAATATAACAAGGGCAGCATTGGTAACACACACAGGAGCATTAAAAAAAAGGGATGTACATATCAAAAAGTAATTAATTGACCATGTTCTGAATTCAGAACACATTTTGGAGGTGCTTCAAACTATAAAAATAATCGGTAAAACAACATAGGTAGGGTAAAAGAACTTACAGGGCAGCATTTGGATTGTTTGAAAGCATACTTTATTTAAACAGAAAAATGGCAGAATTGACAGAAAACATACAACCAAAACCAACAGACTTTCCATGTCACAATTTAGGACTGATAAAACAGTAGGAAAATTGGGTTGGACAACAAAAGATAAATTCATGGCAGCTGCGGACCACAATTTTATTATATGTATGTCTATACATACAAAGCATTAAAACAGCATTTTAAATATTAGTTTTTATTTTTTTTTCTCACTTTATATCACACTCTTAACATTTCCAGTCCATTGGTACAAGATTTTCATGAACATAGCCAAATATTCAAAGACAATGTGCATGAAAATAAACTGAACCCATTTTTTTTGTCTGAACATTTGAGGCACGAGCAGATGCAAATATTCCTTCAGGAACCATTACATTTAGTTAGTTTCTCTGCCATGAATAGTCGCCCTATTCTAAACTACTTTTCCATCCCTGTGTTCATCCTGCTCAGTGTAAGTGTTTTGTATGTTTGGAGTATAGCAAAAACATTAACGATAATGGGGAAGGTTTACAATTCAATTTATTAATAAATGAAGATGGGGTCAGTAAGAGACCTCATACTACTCCATAACACTGAGAAATGGCAGCACCTTCGGTTACCTATTTATAACCTAATTGTCCAGGTAAGATAGTTTTGCAAAGAAAAAAATGTTTAGATTGTTTATTCTCAAACTTGGTCATAGTGATCTTCCCTTTAGCCATAGGAAAAAAGCTTGGACCTTCCAGTGAGCAAATACTGTACCATACTTTGACAGAAATATCAGGGATAAAGTGTGATGCCTTTTTTATTAATGGTAGATTTTAGTCACCTGCCAGGCTGTAATTAGTATATGGTTAGGGTTGTTTGATCATCGTCTAGAACACATTGATGCCTTCTCTGGGAGACAGACTCACCATAGGATTAAATCAGTAGAGCCTACTCAAAACCTAATGATTTAATTTCTTTTCCTTAATAGTTTTTGCCTATTAATCTATTAGATCATTTGTGTCAAAAGCACATCAAGATGTAAAAGGTAAGCATTCAAATACCAATTTGGCTTTCAGTAGTGCAAGACAATGAAATGGCCCTGGTCAAGTTGCATAATGATCTTTTCCTTGAGAGGGATCAGGTTTAGACACCTGGGGCCAGATATTCAAAACATTGCACCAGGTGCAAACTGTTTGTGCCAGGATTGCGCTGCAGTTGTGCCCGACTGCCATATTCAAAAGGCCAAATAGTGTTGGCACAATGTGCTAACACCAGCACTAAAGGATAATGTATGCACAGGGCAAAACAAGGGTCAGGAACATGCATACAGGTGCAACAGTATATTCAAAGCCATAGTGCCGCGCAACGTGCGTAAGCGTGACGTAACATGGTGCAAATTACCACCTATGAAAAGATAGTCTTAACTCCGAGCAAAGCTAGGATGGGGGCATGGACACAGCAACAACAGCCAACAAGGTGTTATGTAACAACAACAGCATGGTGTACCTGATAACTGCAGCCAATGAGGAGGCAGAGGGGTCGATAGACACCCTGGGACACTCCATATGCCATGGAAGAGACATGCTGCAGCACACAGATGGCAATGCTGACATTGCCATCATCTGCCACCAGTCCCAGCCCTGCAAGGCCATTGTGGGTGCCCCAGCATCCAGTGGACACCATGTCACTGTGTCCATGCAGCACAAAGTTCCTGTCCCCCCATAGGTGTACATGATCACATTACAGCAGACACATGTAACACTGAGGGAATGGAGGGTGCCGAGGGGAGAATATACAGGTGGCCAGGCTGCACCACATAGTAGGTGCTGCTACACAGCTGGGGTTGTCCACACAGTGCACATGTGCCAGTGATGGGACTGCCCCTGACAACAGTGTACCTGCATGATGGTATGTGTCTTCCCCCCGGCGCACATACTGCGTAATTGTCCAGACTCCCAGTCGCACACGGCCAGTCATATGTATGTTTGTGTGAGAATCCCATGCCACTGGCACAGCATATGTGGGCCACAGGACAGTATGACTGTGGTATCCACTGTCAGATCACACCTGCCAGCTGTGCATGTCACTTTGTGGATAGCAGCAGTCGTCACTGCCTGATACACCATAGGCATTGTTGTGTCCCTCACAATACTGTCTATTATGGTACTGTACCATCTGATACACACTGTAGCAGGACTAATAATATGTCTATGGCATGCAGCACAACCACCTTTTCCTGTGGTGCTAGTCCCCTGGTCCACATGAGGCCATACTACGGTGTCCAAACCCAGCCTGCAGCTACCGTCCTGTTGTCCCAGGCTAACATACAGGTGGTGCTGTGTGTAAACCTATCCGTGGCCACCTACCTGTAGTTTCAGTTATACAGGTGGAGCTGTGTGCACCATGAAATAGTGTCGGGCAATCCACATAGTACTGCATGCAAAGCAGGCTGAAATGAGATGCTGATGTGACTGTTTGCTCTTGGATTGCCTAAGTAGGCTCATTTGCATAGAAGCTTTGAATATAGCAAATGTTTGTGCTGGGCATACGTGTGTGCCAGGCTAACATGTTAGTGCCAGGCAAACCTGTCAGAACCATGGCATGGTTCTGCAGTATTTGGTCTGCAATGTTGTTTTCAGTTGCTGTGTACCACTTCTTTGCTAGCACCGACTTTGGCCACCTACTACAACTCTGCCTTACTCCATCTCTGTGTGCACTGGGCTGTTGTTGCAGTTTGTACTGCATGGTTGCTATATTCAGAGCTGTCTTATTTATCTGGCTATTATTGCACTCCACTTTCAGCCCTGTTTGCCTGCCTTCATTTGCATGCTATATTCAACTGATTTAGCCTCTGGGCTATTCCTTTGAATATAGCGTGCAAATGGTTCTGGGATATTTTTGTACTCTGGGCAGTGCTAATTTTGCCCCAGGACTAAGTTTTGAATATTGAATATTGGTCCCTTGTTTTGATTCTTCTCAGTGTTTCTTCTGCATCTGACCCAATGGATCACAGGGTGATGTCTGACTGGCTTGGAGAATACAGAGAACTGACTTTGCTTGACATTGCCTGGATGGTTCCAGTCATTCCTTTAATGAAGGGAGAAATCAGTGGTGATGAGTTCTTTCTAGTCACACCTGATCATCCTGGACTATGGTGTTCCCCAGGAATTGGTCCTGTCCCCTTTGCTTTTCTTTGTATATATTCTTTGACTTGGAGAGATCATTAGGAAGCACAGCACTGAGTTGTACTGCTATGCTTATGATACTCAATGGTATGTTTTCCAAGCATCTGACAGGAGATGTCCATGCTGATTAACTACTGTCTGTCTGAGCTTAGTAGCTGAATGGCCTTCAACTGACTGGCAAGTACTGGAGCTGCAACTGGTCAGATTGGAGTGGCAGGTTTGCACATTATGATGTGACTTTAGGCTGTTTGCCCCGATGGGGTCCAGTTTAAGGCTGTAAGAGTGGTTCGTAATCTGGGAGTACACCTTGACAAGATCTTACACTAGAATCCCAGGTGTCAGCAGTAATCAGTGGTTACTTTTATACTTCAGAAAACCATACCAAGCAGCACCCCTTTCTCAGACTAGTCAATCTAAGCTCTCTGGTGCTGACTTTTGCCTTCTCTGACTGAACTGCTGCAGTGTGCTTATTGAGGGCTTGAACTGTGGTCAAATCCATTTCTTGAAGCCAGTCAACAATATGTCAACAAGGTTTCTGACCTCTGCTTGGAGTCTGGATCATACTACTCCTTCACTATTGATTCTGGGCAGGCTACCTGTTAGATGAAGTTATTTTCTTGACATATAAAGTACTCAACAGATTGGAACTTCTGTAGCTCCATGGTGTTCTTGACCCACTATGCTCTCAGGAGAATCACATGTTCCATGGGCAATGGGATTCTTTGGTTGATTTTATTTATTTATTTACTTATTTATTTGTGTATGTTTGTGTGTAGTTATTTACTGATTGACTGATTGATTGATTAATTGACTGATTGCTCGATTAATTGGTTGGCTGGGTAGGTTCATGGGCAACAGGTAGCCATTCACAAGAATGACCTTGAGAAAGAAAACAGCATACACTATACAAAAATGAAGCACAAGAGAATTACAGGTACATTGACCAGGGTAATTAGTATTCTAACTCCACATTTCAAATCTCCAGCTGGCCAATCATTTTGGCTGCAGCCCAATACCTGTCTGAATCTTTGCCTTTCTCCTACTGAAACAGTTTCAAAATTACTGTTTTTTAGCTTTTATTTATTTAACCTTCAGCATTTTGATTAAATGTTCCTAGCCAGATACTCCACACTGTCATCCTGTACTCTACAATGTGACCTTGTATCTTATTAGGGCTGATCTGCATAGCAGATTAGGGCCAACCTGCACAGCAGACCAATTCCTAATGTGATCAAAGTCCAGATGTATTTTGCAGTCATCCAACTGAAAAGCACAAGGGAACTAGGATATGGACTTTTATGGCTCTCAATGAGTGAGTGAGTATGTGCATTGATATTGCTCCTTGCAGCTGTCAGTAACCATTGCTAACTGTCTACTGGCTAAAAGGAGGATAGTGCATGAGAGCAGGTGGACAGTGTATGTCTGTTGGGAAAGCCATCTTGGGAACAAGCAGCATATTGTACCCTCCAAGCCTCCATGTAAAATCACTGAGGTCCTGCTTGAAGTGTTCACCTGAGCCACGCTGTGTCACACTCCAGACAGGATGTGATACTATAGTCCCCACACACGGTGCTGCAAAACAGTGTCCTTTTTCCAACTTTGGATGCAACGCTGGGTTGCCCTCCCCCAGTGCTGATAAACAACAGTGCCCCCTCCCATCTTCTCTCCTGCACAATCCACATTGTGCCACCCCTCCCAGAAAGCAGGGAAAACCAGAGTGCTGACCCTGGTGCCACCAAACAACTACCACTGGGGTGCCAACCCCCAGTGTTGGTACCTGAAATGAAGGTAAGCATTCTATATAGCCTTTTTTTTATAAACCTGCAAAAATCAGTGGTCTCTCAGTGACTTCTGTGCATCTCTCCCACTCTGACCACACTGTCAGCAACCATCACCCCACCCCCATCCCTCCCTTACCTATTTGGTAAGTCCAGGGCTGCCACTAGAACATCCTGCTGCTTTCAACATGAACTGCAAAGTGACTGAAAACAAGGTACATTTGGTTAATGGCATGTGAATGTGTTTCCAGCTTTTATTCACAACTTTGTCCTTTTTTAACATTTTTGCACCAAATTTTCAAAATGTGCTTTTTATACCCCACTTCATGAACCAAGTAGATGGAAGTTTTCAAATTCCCCCAGAAATGTGTTTTCACATTCACTCTCTAAAGTAATGTTTTGGATGCATTTAATAACCTTTATCTGTCTTGATCTTAAGATCGATTCATATGGCTCATAGGAGATATTCAAGCCAGTGAGGCAATTTGCCCACAATGGCTTGCCATTTCTCAGTGCTTATAGCTTTCTTATGTTCCTACTTTAAAGTATGCATCTCAATTTTTCTTAAACTTTTCCATGTCCTCTCTCTGAACTACCTCATTAAAAATTGCCACTACACTATGTTATCCTGTTTCCCTCTTTTGACATTTCTAAAGTTTTCTCCCTTTAGCTGGTAACTATGGGTTCTAATATCATATTGTGCCTTTTTCTACTGCAGGCCCAAACAATTGGTTAAATCCTCATCACATAAAGCTTTATGTTAAAAGGCATGGATCCCCTCTCAATCCTCTGTACTCCAGAGTAAAAATATTCCATCTCTCTAATCTCTCCTCATATGTTCTGTTCCCCATGACAGATATCATTTTTGTGTCTTCCCTTTGGATGCACTCCAACTGATTTATACTCCACCTTGTTTGTGGTGACCAAAACTGACTATTATATTCCAGGTGTGGCCTCACTAGTGCACGGTACAAGGACATTAAAACTCTACTATCCCTGTTAACAATGTTCTTCCTTAGACACCACAGTACAATGTTTCTCAAACTTAAAATTTTCTGTTGTTAGTATCCCCAAGTCCCTCTCCATGCTGGTATTTTTAATTTCTTTTTCTAGTAATGAGTATTTAGCTATTTTGATTTTTTTCCCAGGTGCATATCTGCACATTTACAACATTAAAATCCAACCTGTGTGTCTCAGTCCAATTTTCCAACATATTTAGCTCATGTTTGAGTTGTTATATAACTTCATCTGAGTTCAATGCTGCCCCTATGTTAGTGTTTTCAGCAAATTTTGCCAACCACACTCCACTATTACATTTTTTTCATGATACGTAGATGCTAAATAATGTGGGGTCCAGCACAGATCCCTGAGGTACTCCACTTTTCTCCTTTCCCAGTTCAGATTTATGTCCCCTAATGATGACATGTTGCTTCCTGTCCTGTAGTTATGATCTTATCTAGCTAATCAGCCTCATGTGTAGTCCCAATTCTCTTAGCTTTGAAATCAACTCTAAATGTTACACACTATTGAATGCCCTACTATAATCCATAACTATATCATCAATGGGGAGCCCTTTGTCTAACACTTTAACATTTTCAAAAAGACTTAGCTTGGTCTGATATAATCTTCCTTTTGTGAAGTCATGCTGTAATAGGTCTTTCAAATTATTTTCCTGCAAGTGTTTTTCTAGTTCAGTAATTGCTTTAAGTACCTTCCCTACTACCAAGATTAAACTTACAGGCCTGTAGTTTTCATGGTCAGACTTCCTTCTCTTTTTATACACTGGCACCACATTTCCTTTTTCCCACCACTGACTACCTCCTCTGTATCTACTGAGTGCTGGAATATATTTGTGATGGGCTGAAATTTCATCATGTAGTTGTTTCAACATTCTTGGGTGGATATCATCATTGCATAAAGCCTTATTGGGGTGTATGCTTGGATGGGTCTCATCAGGGCCTAAAGACTTATTGGGGTTTATATCATTTAATCTATTCTTGATATTATTTTTATCAATTGTGATTTTTGGGTACCCGTTATCTAAATTGCTCTTTTCTACATTTTCATTTGCCCTGTACACAGTACAGAAGAAATTATTAAATATTTCTACCATTACCTGTCTGATATCATTTGTTTTCTATTTTTAATCAATGGTCCCACCTGAGAATTCAATCTTTATTTTTCATTTACATAGGAATATAAAGACTTGTAGTTATCTGTTACTTTTGTTGTTAATGTTATCTTGTACCTCCTTTTACTCTTTCTTGTTACTTCCTCAGGTAGTATATTATTAAGTCATCCATAGCTGAAGGTATTTTCCCTTTTTGTGCTGCTCTGTAGACCCTTTTTTCTTATCAGGATTTTCTTTATTTTGTTATTAAACAAGCTAAGTTTTTCCCTTTTTAATTATATGTTTCTGTTTCTAGTATATATTTGTTTTCTAATTCTTTCAATTTATTATCCATAATTTCCCATTTCTCATCTAGGCTCTTCCCTTAAAACATACCCTTCTGTTCCAGTTTATTTAATTCCTGCCTCATAGTGACAAAGTCAGCCTTGTGATAACATTTTATTTTAGTTTTCCCTGATGTATTTGTTTTATTTTTTTATATTTTAAAAAGTACCATATTATGGTCATTGTCACTAAGTGGCACCCAGATTTCACATTGTATTTGTGCTACATCTGTGTTATTTAGTACCAAATCTAGTATCCTATTTCCTCTTGTTTCCTGCTTTACCCACTGCTCTCGATTTAATGACATTATGTTACTAATAAATTCCTTTTTAAAAGTTATTGTTCCTTCTTTCTCTGACCGATTAATTCCAAGCAAATTAATGTCAGCCATCATAACCATATCCTCTGGTTTCAATTTTCCCTATGATTTTAAAATTCCAGGTTTAAATCTGCAGTCTGCGCTGGTGGTCTATATACTATACTCATTAAATGTCTTTTTTTCTTTTACCATCGATAGGTGTTATTTTTGCCCATATCTGTTCCACATTTGGGCTCTTGTTTCTGGCATATTCTACTACTTCAATATTTTCTTTAGTATGTATAGGGCTACCACATCTCCTTTCCATCCCTTTCTGTCTCTAATAACTAAATTATAGCCATTTACTGTAGAACTTGAATTAAGTGCTGACAAAAAATATTCACTATAATTGTGCTGTTCCTTTAAGACGTGATTATTTTTTGACAACGCTTAACTGTATCAGGCAACTGGTGTGGAGGTGCAATACACCCATTGTATGCCCAGAAAATACCTCGATGGTCTGCAGAGGCACAACTATTGTGCTTCATTCTGCTTAAACCTCCCAATTCCAGGAATTGCAGCTGCAGAAAAGAAACTGAAAGGGAATCTGCCTGTCACTACTAGCCAGCCAATTAGCTGTGGTGTTGTGCAATATTGAAGCTCTGGGATACTGTGAAGCACTGTCCCTGATACCATCCTTACTAGCACAGATTTGATTTCAGATTGTGAGTAACCTTTCCTGTTACTTGGTGTAACAGACTTTTTGGATCCTCACTTTCAGCCAGTGGCAGAGCTCGAAATCATTTTGGTATGATGACAGGATTGATCAGCTGAGTGCAATACAAAGTTTACATGATTATTTATAGTTCTACAGTATATGTTTACCCCAGGTTTCCTCTTCCTGACACCATGTCTCAGTAACCTCACAAATGCATATATTTTCTTTATTTGAGATATATTCAAGCTCATCTTTTTAACTTTCTGGGCTCCTTGCATTCAATATAGAGGATAATGTATGGACACCATTGAACAACAACACTGTGTTCACTTCTAGTGGTTGGCATGACAACTTAGTAAACCTCAAGAGTGCAGCTCAAGAGGTTTACCATTGTCATGATAACCATGCGAAGTGAACTCAATATTGTTGTGTTACTGATTCCCATACATTGTCTTTTATAGTGTATTGGCAACAGTGTCTGAGTCTGAGACCACTTCATTGAGAGTAGCAAAAAAAAAAAGCCCAGCGTTACATTTAAACTGCATCTCTACGTTACCATAGCAGTCACATTCTTACCTTGTACCACAAGAAACCAGTCGAGCTGTTCTTTTATTTTGTTGCTCTTCAATGAATGCTTCGTGGTCTGTGGGTGCTGGCTTAGAAAATACTGATGCAGCAATCGCGGATGCTCATTTCAGTGGATGTAAACTGTCACTGCAGAGGGATGATTTTAAAAAACAAAACACATGACCAATCGGTGGGGCTGCTAGGGAAACTAGATTGCATGAGAATTATTTTTTGTTATACCATTACGGTGATGCAGTCATGATAGTATATCAACATCCTGACATCACTATGATGGCACAACAATTTGAAATGTTAAAATTCAATGTATAACAGTGCTCTCCCATACACTATAATAAAATATTCCAGTTGTACTTTTCTCAATTTCTTTTCTTACAGTCAGTTTAGTTTAATTTTGCATCTCCTCTTTTTTGTCCTGCTGGATTAACTTAAAAAAGTTCTTACTACTGAAGTTTATCCTGATCTCTTGCTGTTTAGATGAAGTCCATCAGAGACATACAGCTTCTGGTCGCTCAGAAAACACTCCCAGTTTTTCTGAAAATGAAATTGTTCCCTGGCACACCATCTTCGGACTCAACCGGTTGGTTGCTTTGTTGCTATTTCTTTCCCTCTGCCAGCCCTGGGGACAGGTAGAACCTCAGAAATGACCACTACACCCTTTAGATTTTAGCAATCTACCATCCTCCTCACAATTCCTCTGTATTTCTACTTCTTTTCTCCTGCCAATATCATTAGTACCAGCATGTGTCACTACTATTGGATTATTAGTACCAGCAAGTAATCTCTCCAGATTTTATTTTATGTCAGCTATTTTATATTCTGGTAAACATTTCACCATTATCTGTTCCTTCCTACCACTGCATATATATTTGTCAGCCTGTTTAAGCACTGAGTCACCTACCACCAAGTTGTTTCATTTGTTATTTATCAGCCTTTCTACTGCTGACTGTGTATTCTCCTGAAGGACTGTATATGTGTCCTAACTTTGAATGTTGTCCTCACTTCCCGTAGGTGCCTCAATGATACACTCTAGCTGCACATTTCTACCCCGATACTGTAGAACTTGACATTTTCACTGTCATTTAATTTTTGCTATTTTCACTAAAGCACCAATATGCATAAAAATAAATTTATGCTAATTAACATTTTTATCAATAAAGTGACTGTAGTGATAATAACTTGGTGCTAAAATAAATGAATACAATTATTTTTGCCTTTCAATTGTGCTAAGTTTACTTTGTGTGAAAAGAACTAGTTTTACAGTATATTTTGAGTTTCATTTGCTTTTGCATTTATAGTAGCATTACTCACTGAGCCTAGTAACTGGTTACTGACCTATTGAGCCTGCAGAATACCGAATTTATTTTGCAGTTCTAACTGTGCTGTTGGATGTTCATATCTACACCTTCTCTTAGAGTTTTCTTTTACTAGGCAACTGTTCCTCACTTTGTAGATCCTCGTTTTCACTCTCTGTTTTCTCCACTGTATGTTTTTCCTCTTAACCCCCATATTTATATTCATTTCCTGGGTCATGTCTTTACACTTCATAGTCTCTATCTGCTCATTCTCCTGCAATATCATGCTGGTTATGTGTAGAAGTTGTTTCAGCTTTCTCATTTCGATGTTAGCCTCAAGCTGTTTTTTAAGTGTTTTTATTTTCTACTCTAACTGGGTCATGCTCATGAACTTTTTTTTTTGCAAATAAAGTTTTCCACAGGGAACCTGAACTTATACATTTTACATGATACATATTTTACCTTTTTCTCCTCCTCCAATCTCCTTCTGTAGGCTCCATATTTAATGCTCTGACCTGTTTTGTGTAAGATTCTTGACCTGTTTTGTGTAAGAGTCCAGGCTTGCTGTTCCATCTGACTCAGAAGGCACAGCAGACACTTGCCTCTGCCGTGTTTGCCTCCACTGAGCTTGCCTCTGCCCACTAAGAATGGGATTTATGAGACTGTGTCCCAGAAGTATCTTGCTTTAGTAAGATTTCAAACCAAGTTTTACATTGTAAAATAATCACTTTTGAATACTCCAATAAGGATTCTTTTACTTTCTCGTGCTTTTAAAATGTCCCAAAATAAAGAATAAAATCAGTTTAAAAGATGCCTTCATTTTCGCAGTCCCCAGCTACTTAGGCTGGACTATGTTTCCTACAATCCCTTACACAAGCTCCTTTACAGTGAGAGAAATAGATTGGGGGAGAGATGTTTTTTTTTTCTTTTCAATTTCTTTTGTTGTGAAACAAGACAGTATAGAGAGTTTGTACACATTATATCACTGCCACGCAACTGAGCCTGACTCCACCGAGCTTGCCTCTGGTCACTAGTACCAGGATCTATGGAACTGTGTCCTGGAGGGGTCTCACATTAACAAGATCACAAACCAAGTGCTGTGTTGCAAAAATCACTTTAAGACACTCCAGTAAGGAGTATTTTACTTTCTCAGGCTTTTAAAATGTTCCCAAACAAAGAATAAAATCATTTTAAAAGCTACCTCTGTTTTGTGCAGTCCCCACCTTCTCTGGCTGGGTTTGTTTCCCACAGTCCCTTATAGGCTCATTTACAATAAGAGAAATAGGTAGGAAGAGATATTTTTTTTCATTTTGATTTTTTGTTGTAAAACAAAGGACAGTATAGAGTCTGTACACTTAATAGAACTGTCACATGGATATGCCTGTCTTAGCCATGCTCATGGGGTCATAGAATGGCAATACTGAACATTTGGGGTCAAACTGTCAGCAAAGTAATGAGGAAACATTTCATTTTTTCAATGTGTATTCATAATTCGTGATTGTTGTAGATTGTGGCCCCAAATTTTCAGTACAGTCATTTTGTTACACCACCTCATGAACACGACATTTGTCCTTTTTCAAATTCTCTCCAAAACATGTTTTTACAGTTGCAACACAAAATCACCTGTTGGGCAGGATTATTTTTTAAATCACTTCTCTTGATCATAGGTTGGGGTTATAAAAGACTATGTTGAAAACCTGGGGTCAAAATACCAAATAAAAAGAACATTATGAAGAAACTTTTTTTCCCATTTACTCACAACTATGTCGTTTGCACAGATTCTGGCCTCAAATATTCAATATACTGTAGCCCATTTGGTCCCCCAACTCATGAACATGACAGGTGTTATTTTTCAAAACTCATCCAACACATTTTTTCACAGTGGCTCCATAAAATCACCTTTCAGATAGGATTTACTTTCTCTTATCTCTTCCCAGCACTCTGAAACTCGCTACCTATGCCCATCCAACACTCTTCACCCCCTTCTTGCATCTTCCAGGTTCTACACAACTTTTACTCCTCAAACTGCACTTGTCAATGAAGATTCTGCTGTATTTCACAATGTTTATTGCACTTCAAGCATATTTTGCTTTGTTGTAGTATTTGTATAACCTTGTAAATGTAATTGTTTCATTTCTACCTATGTTTACGTCTTATCCAATCATTGTTGCATATGTACATTCATTTTATCTGCACTGTTTTGCTATGTATATGTCATACCAATCTGTTATTGAAAATGTACATTCGATTTATCTGTACTGTACTGCCTATGTTCCTGTCTTTCCCCTTCCCAGGATGCACTGTGAGATGAGTAACTTGTTGCTAATCGTGTTTGTTCTGGTGAAATTCTTCAATAAATAAATTAATTAATTAATTAAAAAAATAAACCTGCATTGATCATAATGTGGGGTCATAAAAAGACTATGTTAAGAATTTGATGTCAACATGTAAAACAAAAAGTTAAATTTTTAACCACACATTGCATTTTTCCAATGTTTGCTCATAAATTTGTCAGCTATGCAGATTCTGGGCACATCTTTTCAGCACAGCTCTTCTGTTACCCCACCAGATGTCATTTTTCAAATCCCCTCCAAAACATATATTCCCAGTTGCTCCATAAAATCTCACTTTGGAAGGGATTTAAAAAGTTTTACCTGTCTTGATTATAGTATGAAGTCATAAAAAGATTATGTTGGAAATTTGGGTCAAAATGTCAAAGCTTACTGATAATGAAATATTCTCTCTCAGCTGTCATATTCTGGGTAAATGTATTGTAAAAATGGGTAAAAACTGGACCTATACTAAAAATAAGATATGTTATTCCCACTCTGCTATTCTGAGTACATGCAGTCTAAAAATCTATTAATGCTGGATCACATTGAAAATGAGATTGCATCTCATCAGGTTCATCCTTGGTAAATATATCATAAAATGTGCAAAACAGAACCCCTGTGTAGCAGAACCCTACTAAAATGTACATCTCAGCTGCTGTATTCTGCAAAAAATACTGGACCTCACTAACAATGAGAACTTTCCTCTCAGCTGGACTATCCTGGGTTGATGCATTTTAAAAATAGGTAAAAGCAGGCCTATACAAAAATGAGATATTACATCTCCACTGTGCTATGCTGGGTAAATATAGCATCAAATGGGTAAAGGCAGGATCCCACTGAAAATGAGATCTTGCATCTGAGCTGTGCTATCTTGGGTTAATACAGTGTAAAACTGCATCAAAGCAGGACCTCATTGAAAATGAGATATTGCATCTCATCTGGTCTGTGCTGTGTAATATATAATAAAAATGTGTACAAGCAGGGCCTCAATACAGTATTGTAAAAAGTAAAATTGTAAAGGTGAGGATGGATGTGGTCATTAAACAAACAAAATTGTAAAAGTGACATAATAACTGCTATACTAACATATGCATATATAGTACAATACTAAAAGAAGTATAAAAAAGATTAACAAACATATCAACCTTAAAAAAGACCAGAATCATTACCATGAGCCAAATCTTGTTTCGTTTATGTATCACTACCAACCAACTTTGTATTTATTCTGCTACGTGCCTTTCAACTCTTTCTGTAACCAGATGTGCTGTATAGCTTGGGTCATGTCTGAAAAAAGGCAAACTCTAGGCCCAATCCACCTACCTGATTACAAAATAAAGAAAATATAAACCCTTTAAAACATTTAAGCTACCTGTTGTACCTACAGTAGCTGCTGGATGTAACAACTTAAGAACTTGTGCATGTCTTATTGTTCTGGCCATAAAACTTTTAATCCAACGGCTGCAACAACTAAAACATTTTGGGAAATGTTGACACAGAGCAACTGGGGAAACTGATGGCAAAAGCTAGATGCTGTTAATTACACAGAAATAGTCAAGGGTTTAGAATGCTATTTGCATATGACATCAGAGCTGAAAATTCATGAGCAGCTTCTCTTATCAAAGGAAACCATGGTTAGTTTCAGAAATACAAATCAGTTGATTAGTGGTTATGAGTACAATCTAATTAAATAATTTTGAATTTCTGAATCAGATTTGTGTTTGTGTAAATAATGAATAATGGAGAAGCTTTTGGAATGCAAATGAATACACAGTGGTGTATATCTAAGTGAAGAGCAAGAATCCTGTTATGGACTTTCCTTGGTGTTTCAGCAGGCCTTGTCAGTGTTATCATTTTTTGCACAGTACAAGACAGTCATCCCAACATTTAATATCAACACAATAAATAATGGGTTTTCATAATTTTTCTGAGTATCTTGCTGATGCATAATGACTCATGTGAGAAGAATAAGTAACACATTATAATTTTTGTGTTATCAGCAAAGCCCTTCTTTAGCTACTAACATGAGTGTCGATGAAAAAAATAAAACTTGGGTACAATATTTGTTATGATGTTTACTTCATTCTTTATACCACTGCTACATTATAGAGTAAATTATCAATAATAAGACATTAAATCTGTACTAACTTCATAAAATGTGGTAATATTTTGTATGGATTTATATAATAAAACTATATATCTCATGCCATCTACAGTACATGTGTTAATTAAATGAATAATATGGTAGCATATTTAAAGTAGCAATGGAAGGAGATGCAGTGATTGCCACTGTGCTTTGTTTTTTTATTTATTTGCTTTCACAGCAGAAGGTTTTGAAACTAAACATGCCAGGAGCCTTTCAAATAATTCAAAAGAATAAAGAGAACGACAAAGATTTTAACAGACCATTAAAGAAAAGTTTCGCTAGACTGACAAACATGTGTGCACTTCAGCATTTTGAAAGTTTCCTGTTACCGATGAAGCTTATCACTTTGCTGTCATTATGTTTAAATTCATTTTTTTTATTCTATGTAGCTTTTTTTACTGTGTGGATGCAGGCTGACTTTTTGGCCCTGCCCCTCCCCTGACATGCAATGACCTCGCTCACACCTGCTGAATCCCAGAGTTACCCTACCAATTTCCCCCTTGGGAAGGATGGAAAGGGCCATCTCCTTCTCACCCTCCCTGGAGACCAGTGTCCAGAAGCAGGGACAGTGTCTCAGGGGAGGGTATGGGTCAGGGACAGGCAGTCAGGGCTTCATGAAGCTTGCTTCACCTTTTTTACCATTTCTTCCTGGAATCCCTTGCCATGGTAGGGATGACAGGGTGTGCTGAGTGAAGGCAAGCATGTGCCATGTCAAACCGCTGCACCCTCCTTACTATGTCACCCACACTTGCACTGCCACCAAGCCTCCATCTTGTGACAGTCTACAGAGAATCTGCAAACCATTCCTTCCTGAGAGAGGAAAGCTGACCTCCAGATACTCAGTCCTCTTCTCCAGCTGACCCCCCCCCAGCAACCCAGGTCCACTTCTGAACCCTGGTCACTGGCATGGTGGCAGATGTAGTGTCCAGTACATCAATCCTCTGAACCACTGGACTGGCCGTGTTTAAATTTTTAGCTGATCATAGCATTATCCCCAGAATCCCACCAATGAAGATGTAGACCATATTGACTGTGGTTGCTCAGTTTGGCAATTACTTTACTGAATCATCAAAGATATCATAGTTTACAATAACATGGTCACAACATGGTACATCTCCACAATTTCCATTTACAATCTCTTCACAATAATATTTATATACATTACATACATCCACATTCTTGTTCAACTCATACACTCTATCACTTTCTTCTTTTTCTTCTGCCCCCCAGACGTACATCATGGGGAGCCCAGCCTCTTCCTCTTATGTTGTGAAGAGGTACACGTGTACACACTGTGCTCCTGCTTCTTGCATATCAATCCTGTGTCCTTTTAGTGTTTTCCATTTCCCCCCCCTTTCTTTCCTGTCCCCACCCCTTCCCCTTTTCTGCCATCCACCTTTGGCAGTCCACATGCAGCCTGCCACTGTGCTCCACCTGCCATAGTGGTGCACTGTGCTGTACCTACCACAGTGCCCTTCTGCTCCTTCCTTCAGGGTGGGTGGGTAGGTGGAAAGTATACTTTGGAGCAAATTTGTGAGCTCCCCTTGCTGTGCAGCCCCTTATAACTGCCCCCTTTGGTCCTGCCTCTGGGCTCCCCCTTGCCATTCACAGGTTGCCACCTCATTGTTCTCACACTCACTTTTGCCACCCCTTTGGTGACTTCATCAGGTCCTCCCCTTTCTTGACCTCCTGCCCTTCTCTTAGTCCCTCCCCTTCTCCTTCTCCTTCCCTCCCTTTCCCTCTATCCTGAGCTTTCCACACTTCTTGGCAGGGCTGTGGAACAATGGGGTCATACCCTTTAATTGGGCAACCCTCTTTGTCCCCAGAACCCCGCCAATGAAGACATAGACCATATTGTGTGTGGTTGCTCAGTGTGGCAATTACTTTACTGAATCATCTAAGATATTATAGTTTACAATAATATGTTCACAACATGGTACATCTGCACAGTTTCCATTTACAATCTCTTCACAATATTATTTATTTACATTACATTTATATGCATTATATACATCCACATTCTTGTTCAATTCATACACTCTATCACTTTCTTCTTTTTCTTCTGCCTCCCCCTCCCAGACATACATCATGGGTGTCCCAGCCTCTTCCTCTTATGTTGTGAAGGGGTATGAGTGTACACACTGTGCCCCTGCCTCTTGCTTATCAATCCTGTGTCCTTTTAGTGTTTTCCATTTTTCCACCTTTCGTTCCTGTCTCCTCCCCCTTTTTCCATTAGTCCACCTCCAGCTTGCGATGGACGATGGACTTCCCCCTTATTCCTACCCTTTCTTGTCTTTTATCCACTCCTTTCCCATATCTTATCTCTGAGTCAGCCAGCCTTCGATGGCGTTCACTATTTCAGTGTTAAACAGGGCCTGGCCCAGGCTTGAGAGGTGTATCCCACCTCCCCAGTAGTATTCATCTACCCATTCTAGAATTCCATGGTGGATGACAAATTCTCCCATGCCCTCAAACAATCTTCTCACTCGTGCATTCATGTGCTTCCGGGTCCTGTCCAACCCCCTTGTGGCTCTCTGCTTGATGCCACACCCTTTGGGGCATGATCTCGGACCAGGCCAGAGTAACCTCCAGCCACCACTCTTTTATTTTTTTCACATCATGCTTTATTTGATAAAATATGTCCAGCCAGGGCCTTGCCCCCAGGTCATTGCCACCAGATGTATCACGATTAGGTCTGGCCACTTATGGTCCTTCCTGATCTCCCTGAGTTTTGGTAGCAGCTGTGCCCACTTCATTCCCCCGCTGGCCTTTCCACACCAAAAGGATTGTGTCACTATCCAAGTGTAGCTGCTTTCCCCCCTCATCTCCTGGCTGCCCATTTCTCTGCCCAGTGGATAAACGAATGCCAGCAGATCCATGCCTCGAGCTTCCTGGCCATCCCGCATAACCAGAAGCACACTGTTTAGTATATTGTCTCTCCAGCCCCCCCAAATCCCCCTTTCCCTCCTTCCCCTTCACTCTTACACCTGCTATGGGAAACAAAACAGAGATATCACTATTGTTGTATATTGTGTATGTACTTTTTATAACAGTCAGAAGACCACCTGCCTTTCTCCTTGATCTCCCAGGGCCTGTTGCCTTGTGCAGCCATCATTGAGACCACCCCAATCCTAAATGAGTAGGAGGAATATCCCTCCCCCAGTTCCCCCAGAAATCTGAGGCCCTTGTGCAGCACTGTTGTCACCTGGTACCCGGAGAGTGGCCTGCTGTCCCTATGTATAAACATCAGTGAGCTTCCTACTTTTGGGCAGTCTGCTGCGTACATGTGCGAGCCCCCACAGGGCAAATGGTTGCATTAGGATTCTTCCTTAACCACACCCTACTGCCCTGCCCCTGCTGATCGGTCTTTGATCTCCTTAATAGCACTGCAATTGCTTCTCCAGCCCATTCTATGTCTTCCCATTGTAGCCCCCCCATCTGTCTTTCTGCTGTGCCCACCACCTCGCTCAATCTAAAAGCCCTGCTATACATGGTAGTGTACAGGGCTTTAAACAGCACTGCTTTGCTCCTTGAGATGTAGATGTGGTATAGCACCCCCATCAACCTCACCATTGAGCTCTCAGAGATCGGCTTTCTGTTATCCTGCTTTTTATCTGCTCTCCATAACCAGCCCTGCATCATTCTGCAGGACCAGGTTGCTTTTGGTTGGATCCTCCCAACCCTTCAGCAGACAGATCTGCCCTATGGCTGCCAAATGCACCCCCATGGTTGCATGCCCCATATTCTGGTTCCATCCTGTTACAATGAATGCAGCCACCTGCTCTCTTGTCACTGCCCCACTTACCTGTCCACCGTACTGTTCCCAGAATTTTTGAAATGCCCTCCAAGAAGTTTCATATGCTCTAAGGGTCCTAGGGGCCCAGGAGTTGCAGAGCAGTACTTCAGCTCCACCAATCCAATCATTCATATGTACGTCAGGATGGTGATTTGCCAAAACTCTGCTCCGGGTGTGATGGTCCTGAATTTGTCCATCTGCAATCGGGAGAGACAACCAGCTATCACATTGTCCACACCATCAATGTGCTTGGCCCTGAATTACATGTTCAAGGTCAGGCCAAGATGCACCATCCTTCTCAACACCCTCAAAATCCTTTCTGACTTTGTCCTTTTCTTGTTCAGCACTTCTACCACTGCCTGATTATTACTCCAGAATGTCACTTGCCTGTGCCTGAGCACTCCTCCCCAAACTATCATTGCCACCCATATGGGGAACAGCTCCAGAAAAGTGATGTCTTTCATCACCCTTTCCCGTACCCATTCCTCCAGCCATGGTTCTGCAAACCATTGTCCTTGGAAATAACCACCATGCCAATTCCCCCAGCCACATCCATATACAGCTGCAAATCTGTATTGTATAGCCACTCATCCTGCCAGAACATCTGCCCATTGTATGCCTTGAGAAAATGCTCTCAAACTACCATATACTCCATGGTCCCCTTATTAAGATCTATCCAGTGGTGGGGCTGTTTGGACCCCCTGAGTTGCCCATGCTAAATGCAGCGTAACGTGTGCCCCAGAGCAATGGTTCTACATGCAACATTCAGATGCCCCAACAGCTGTTGCGCCTGTTGTAGATGCACCCTCCTGCGTCCCCCAACCATCCTCAACAACACCCATAGTCTCTTTGCCTTTTGGTCTGGCAAACAGTACAGCTACCAGATCGTGTCCAGCTCTAGCCCTAAGAACTCTATCATTCGACTGGGCCCGTCTGTCTTATCTTCTGCTAGTGGCACCCCCAAATCTTAGCGCAGAACTGAAGCGTGGCTTCAGTCTTCTTTTCCCCTTTACCAATGAACAGGAAAACATCTAGGTAGTGCACCACCGTCTGATACCCAAACTGTGTCTGAAACACCCATTGTAGCCAGGTACTGAACATCTCGAATGTGGTGCATGCTATCGAGCATCCCATAGGCATGGCCTTGTTGAAATAATACTGCTCATCCACCTGGAATCCTAACAAATCCCAATCTTCTGGCCTGACTGGAAGTAGGCAGAATGCTGATTCTATATCCATCTTAGCCAGCCAGGCCCTCTGTTTAGACCTAATGAGCCACACTACCTCCTCCAGGGTGGCGTATGTGACCCTGCTGTCTTCCTGCCCAACAGATTCATTGACTGAATCCCCCTCCAGGTAGGATAGGTGATGTATCATCCGGTACTCCCCTGGCTGTTTTTTGGGCACTAAGCCTAATGGGGAAATCCGTAGGTTCAGCAATGGGGGTAGGCAAATGGGCCTTCCACCCTCCCTGCTGCCATCTCCTTCTGAATTTTGTGTGCCAGAGTTGCCTCCTTCCCCTGTGTGGATTTAAGGTTCTTTGCTCTCATCACTTTCCTACATCCTTGAAACTGTAAACTAAAACCTGCCTGAAAACTTGTCCTCAATTTCTTGGCTGCCTCCTGGTTCAGATAGTCCCCCAACCACCTTCTACTGCCTCCACTCTGATGGATGTCTCATCCAGCTGGAAATGTCCTCCTGGTCATCTTTAAATTGTCCTGGAGTCATGTTTGATAGGTGTGTCCCCTCCTCCCCCCTGATGCTCTCTACCTATTACCCCTCCCCCACTGCTGCCCCCTAAAGGAGCCTTGGTTGGTCCAAAAGGGCTGCTGGTATGAGTTATCCTGGCTGCTGGTCCCTTTTTTCCAGCTGTACCTACACTTGGATGCTGGATGGTGCCCCCACACTTGGAGCATATGTGTCAGAACTGGCAGTTCGGCCATGAGCAGAAAGTCCTGTTGTATCCCCAACCGGCCTTCGATGCTGCCCCCTCCTTTTGTCTCCCTCCGTCTCCTTCTCAGCGGGGCCCATATAAATTTCAAGCCACAGGTCTATTTGTCTGGCATCCCATTTCACGTCCCCAAAATGTGCCATTCTTTTACTAAATTTCTCATCATATCTTAACCAACTATGGCCCCCTTTTTATACGCATTCTTTATGATGAAGGAATAGGTCAAGAGCAGGGTAGTGAGCTTCCCGCCACTTTTCAATAACAATGGCAGTGAAATAAGTAAAACACGTGGACCAATTGTCCCAGGTTTTCCCTTTCCATGATTTGTCATCCTCTTTCTTACCTAACAAAACCATGGCCACCGCCATGTCTTTCTTCTCGAAACTGTCCTTCTCCTCATATTTATCCATGTTGTCGACATTCACCAGGGTGAAGATGTCAACGTATTCCACTTTCCAAATCTTCTCTTTCATGGCCATAGGCACGTGGTCTTCCAGACGCACACCTGGTGACCCGATCTCCCTTCTTGTTGTGGAGTCCCCTGGTGCTGCCCCCCTCTTCCCTTCTGCTCCTTTCTCTTTTATTTCTCCTAATGCCTTTTCTAGCTGTCCCAACCCATTATCCCCCATACTTTTTAACATCTGCTCAACATATTGTTTGACACTGCTCTCCAGCGTCACCACCTGATTACCTGTTGTGCTTGTCTGTGGGGTGCCAGGCCCCTGCTGGGGCATTCCCGCTGGGTGGGGTATCGGGACCTGTGGTGTTAGTACTGGTTCTGGCAGGGTAGGTGGGAACACCAGCATGGGAGGCTCCAGTACTGGCACTGCCTCTGGCATGGAATCCAGGGTCTGCTCCGGGAAAGGGTTACTGGGAGGTGGAACTAGAGGGGTCATCGGCTTCAGTACAGGGACCACCACAATGCACTCCATTGAACTGGGTCCTTTTGGCACCCTCTTATTCCTCTCCTGACCCTTCCTTTGCTTCCCCTTCCACTTCATACCCTTCTCCCATCCGTCCGGCTCCGCCACCTGCAGCAACCTGTTTGCCTTGTCTACCAGGTCCATCACCACTCGGTAGCAGTCTTCCTTGCTTGGCTTTGCCTTCTTTGGTGCCATCCTTGGGCTTCAAAGTATCTAATGGGAAAAATCTCAGGACAGGTCAGCATTTTTATTTATTTTTTGTTTATACCCATCCAGCCTACCCCAGACTCTTGCTCCTATGCCACCACTTTGCCATACTCCTGGCCTCCCCATAGGGCTCCTCCACTTCTATTCACTGGATGGCTCCCCCCCAATTTTCCTATCTCTCACTATGAGGTTTCCATTTAAAATTCTGTACTGAGTCTGTTGGGGGGAGGGTGGTTCTCTGGTTCACCACCCCCACAGCCTGCTGTCCCCCGATGTCCCCATTATACTCCCCTTCCTGTTCCCACCTTTCTGGCAGCCATGACAACCCTTTTTTGGAAACGGCCCACCAGAGGCCCTTATCTGAGTTTATTTTTTTTTTTTTATTTGTCTTGCCCCCACACTCGTGCCCCCAAAAAACCAGGGCAGACTCCTCTACTCCAGGAGACCACCCTGTTGATTCACTACATGTAGGGCCTGCACTGTGTGGTGATGATGTCAGACACCATGCCACGTGGCACTTCTCCCTGGCCTTCACTCCTGCCAATTTGCCCATTCTGTCCAAATTGCCTCTGCAGGGGGTGAAAGCTTGCTGCAGTGGGTGCAAGCCCTTTGCTTTCACCTTGCCCCCTGCTGGCACCTTGCTTCCTTCCCCTAAGATCTGTCCCTTATAACACCCGCTTTTGGGCCGTAAACCACCCAGTAGGCCTCAGGCCTTCTTCCAGGCTAGCCATGCTCTTTAGGTCCCAAAATGACCATTCTGTGTTTTAAATGTCCCGCTGTGCTCCATGGGGAGCCTTCTTTCCTCCCCACCTGCCTACTCATATCGCATGGCTAGCCCCAAAACCACATGGTGAGCCCCAAGCCATGCAGTAGGACTTTGGTCGTCTTCCACGTTTGCCCATGCTCTTTTGGCCAAAAACTGCTTATTCTGCTGTTTAAGCTGTCCCCCTGCTTCTCTGTAAGGAACCTCCTATTCGCCCCCCCATCCACTCTTGTTCCCTGGTTGCCCACTCACTCCCTGCATTCATAGGCCCCTTACCACATGGCGTGTCAGGCCTTCATCCATCATGCGGTAGGCCCAGGCTCTTCTTAACCCTCAGCCCCTGGATTGTTTCAGCAATTTCTCACTCAATCTGAGCTCATTCCCCTGACAAAAATGCCTATTGGCCTTCCCAGCAACATTTACTTCGAGTATACTCGCCTTCCCTGCTTGCGATGTGAAAACTCAATTGATCCCTTCCAGGCGCTATCCTTTACCAGTCTGGCCGCTGTCAGCTTGTGCCACGCATCTCAGTTGCTGAAACCCTTCTGGGAGATTCCCTCTCAACTCACATCCTCACAGCCCCCCCGCTCTCATGCTTTCAGCTCTCAAAACCTGCTCCAGATTCCCCTTAAATGAGTAATCAGCCCAAAGAAAACAACTGCCCTAAATGAGCATGATTTTTTTTGAATCTCATGACTTAAATACCACTACCAGCATATTTGCTGCTCTTCCCTTTCGCCTACCCCAAAACCAAACACCGCCTCTAGAATTGCTCCTGCTCTGCAATTCAACTGAAGGTAGCAAAACAAAAGCCCCACACCCAGCATACTGCTAATCTTCCTTTCAACCTCAACCTTTAAACCAAATGCCCCACAATGTTGCTCTGCTCATTTCATTCAAACTTAAATCCCCAACTGAAAAACAGCACCTCCAGCTTTCTGTTGCTCCTTTATTCCAACTCACTTCTCCAGACCACATAAACCACAAACCAACACACCACCACCAGCACTGTCATTGATCTTCAAATCAACCAGGGTACACCTTACCTCTTCCCACTGGCCTGTAGATTTACTCACTTCCCAAGCTTCCAAATCCTTCACTTTGTCCCCTCAGGTGTCTCTTTGCTCACAGCTTCAAATTAACAGATTTTACCTGTATCTTGAACTTTGTTCTAACAAGTAGGTTATTTTTTTGTAACTCAAAATACTTCCCTAAGTAAAATGCCCTCTGGCTCTAACCAATCATGCCAAATTGATGTCCATCCACAGTAAAAAAAAAAACACTTTGGAGCAAATTTGTGAGCTCCCCTTGCTGTGCAGCCCCTTATAACTGTCACCTTTGGTCCTACCTCTGGGCTCCCCCTCGCCATTCACAGGATGCCACCTCATTGTTCTCACACTCACTTTTTCCCACCCCTTTAGTGACCTCATCAGGTCCTCCCGTTTCATGACCTCCTGCCCTTCTCTTAGCCTTCTCCCCTTCTCCTCTCCCATCCTTTCCCCCTGTACTGAGCTTTTCACACTTCTTGGCAGGGCCGTAGGACAATGGAGTCTGTCCCTTTCATTGGGCAACCCTCTTTATACAAATACTGATTGGAGTTGATGAATATAGGGGGAAAATATTGATTCCAATGGATGAACTGCTGACTGACAATAGTTATAAGGCTGAGGGCAGTATGACTACTGAAAGTCAATATTTCATCCCAGGGGGTCAACATTTCCCCACTAGTTTCCCAAAACTCTGGTTAATATCTGTTTCATTGTACTGTGTGTGTGTATGTCTACCCATAATTAGCCCCTCACTCATTTTTATGGCTGTGGGTGGAGGCTACTGCCATTTTGCTATCTGTAGCTTGAAAATTGAGTTTCATGGAACACATTTTTTGGACTTTTCAATGTATCCTTCCACATCAACAAGTCACTATGACTACTAAAATAAAACAATCCCTTCTTTCTGTTTAGAATGTTGGAGACATAACTCCAAGCTGCTTATCAGAAGGTCATTAGGAAACTGAAACAGCTTGTTAAATATTGGTTGCCTATTAAACTGGAGATTTGTTTACCCCCTTCAAAATGCAACAGCTTGTACATTTAAATGCCTAGCATTTAAACATTTTTTGCTACTAACTTCAGTTGTGTATGAATATCTTTCAAGAAAGATTCATACCTCTTAAATGTTACCCTTTCCCAGCAAATGTTGTAAAGATTTACATTGTGTTTTAACCTCTCAAGGCCTATCTGATAAAATGCCAGGTCTTCAGTGAACTACCCAGACTAAATATATAAATTTCTTGTTTGACAGAAAGGGCTGTGTCCTGCTTCCCAAATATAACAGATAAGAGCTACTGAAATCTCTTATAGTGTGTGTGTGTGTGTGTGTGTGTGTATGTATGTATGTGTGTGTTTGGGGGATGGGTGGAGAAACAGTCAAATTCCTGGCAAGGGAGACCTCATCTAATGAATTAACTGCTGACAAACCATGAGTGATACAGAAGCTAGTGATTTGATACCTATTTTTGGACCAACATAGATGTAACAAAAATAACTTATACCCTTATACAATTTCTGATCAAACAACTGGACACAGAAGACTGTTTTTTGTCATTTTATAATATGATGTATTGAGTATGTATTTACTGAGTTGCTGGATCAGGGCCTTGGAGAAAATAATATTTACTTAACTCATTCAAGATTCCATCAGATGGACAGAAAAATGTCTGTGAGAATTTGTCTGAAAACTAACAACTGTAAGAGGCAAAAATAGTATTTGTATCTATCTATCTATCTATCTATCTATACATCTGTGTGTATAGGTGGAAGACTAGGTTTGTTGGCCAAGGCATCTACTGTAGCTTCACCTGAGCTCTTTTTTTCTAGGTTGCTTGAATGGACAGAGCAAATAACATTACCAGAGAAAGGACAAGGATTAAGGCTGCTTTTGGATAAGCAGATTTACTATGTGTTGTTATTTTTATTTTTTACTCACAGGGATTGTTACTGTTTGTTGCTAACATTTTATTGCTTTATTTCTCTGTGATTCAAATTGTTGTTGCTGGGTATACCTTCTGTTGCATTATTACAGGGGGAGCCTACAGGTGTGTGCTTACAGAGTACTGCTGTAATCTTCTGATTTAAATTGTCTTTTGCAAGGTATATCTTCTGTTACTGCTTTATTTTTCTCTGTAGCAAAGTGTTTCTTACAGGGTATATCTTCTGTGAAATTATTATGGGGTGCTTTTACAGGTTTTACAGTTTTATCTATCATTAGGATAAGCTTTCAGGGCTACTGCATTTGTTGCTGGCTGATTGTTTCTGCTCTTATCTCCTTGTTTCTTTCATTTGTAGTTCTTTTTTGGCAGGGTAAGGGCCCAACCACCCAACCCCATCCCCAACCACCCCACACTACACTTCTTTTATAGGGCAGCACAGTCATGACATTGTCTGTAGCAAAGCAGGAAGGGGTGGATCAGAGGGGTAAGCACACAGTGACCTCATTTACAGGGGCACAGTCATTTAACTTTTTATAACAAGTTATATAAAAACAAACAAACAAAACACAAAATCAAACTTTTGCTTTCATTTTCTTCCTTCTAATTACTCTGACCAGGTTATAAACCCAGTAACTTATCTTGAATGGATATCATTAACTGCAGAACACTTTTCAGAAGGGCAGTTTTACAGGATTTAGGACACAGTTCTACATGCTGTGCCATTGGAGATCTAAGGGCTCAGCTCAAGGCAGCATGGGCAGAGATTGTGCACCTCAAATTGCATATTCAGGAGGAAATATATTATAAGAACTGCCCACCATTTCCCCAACATCCAACAGAAACACCTGAACCACAGAGGGTAATTGGTCTGGGAGGTTGGCAGGTGGTTAGGAGGGGGGCAAATCGGGTGCCCCATCACTCGGTGCTCTCCAACATATCATCTCCACAAACCATATATAAACTACAAACAGGTATCTGCCTCTATCTCTGAAATCAAACAAAGGGGCAGTGGACACTGCAGCACAGGAGCTAGCACAACAAAACTCACCCAAAACAGGAACCAAAACAAAAAATGCAAAAAGGAAACCCAAAAAACATCTGATCATAGGAGACTACGTGATTCGGGGAGTTGATACATATCTCCAGCCAGGGGTAATGGTCAGATGTCTCCCAGGTACATCAGCATGGAGAGACCCTGACCACATTGCAAAAAATTGTTTAGGAAGCAGGAGAAAACATCAATGTCCTGGTACACATAGGGACTAATGATCTCACCAGCCAGTCATTAGTGGAGACCAAAGAATGCCTGACCAAGCTGGGTGACAAATTATCATCCATTTCATCTGGCATCTCCTTCTCTGACATCCTGCCAGTCTGGGAGAGGGGGGCAGATGGACAGAAGGTCAGAGAAGGGGAGCTAGGGGAGCTAAACATGTGGCTCAAGGGCTGGTGCCAGGAAAAAGGACATAAATTTGTAGGGAACTGGCAACAGTTTTGTGAGCAAAAGTTCTTTAAATTTAATGGACTGCATCTGACTAAGGAGGGAGTCAGTGCATTGGGGCAGAAGTTTGTCGTCTTTGTTGAATATTTGAATTAGCAAATGGGGAGAGGGGTGCAGCACCCCATACGTCGAATGGGAAGAACACCCCTCCCCCCTCAGCTAGTGGTCCAGCAGGAGTTCAACATGTCTGTAGTTCATTTGCACCACCAGGTAAGGAAAAGGGTCCAGCTCCTCATATGATGCACAGGGGAAATGCCAGACCTCACCCAACAACTAACACACCGAAATCTGGCCAATGGAAAATCATGTACGCAAATGCTTGCAGTCTTGGAAACAAGATCCCAGACCTGCAGGAAATAATGACAGAGGCTAAACTGGACATAGTAGCCATTAGCAAGACATGGTTTACCAGTAACCAAACTTGGGAGACTTCAGTACCTGGCTATGTACTGTTCAGAAGAGATCAAGGTGCAGAAAGGGGGGGGAGTGGCCCTTTATGTCAATGAAAATATCAAAGCTATAGAAATTCAGAATGCACATAAGGAGCCAAAAGAACTTTGGGCCACCCTGGAAACAGGAAATGGGACAGCCATATGAACTGAGGTTGTGTACAGGCCTCCAGACCAGGGGGAAGACATACACACATTACTGTTAGAAGATATACAAAACATGACAACTAAAGGGGAGGTTCTGCTAATGGGAGACTTCAACATGCCAGATACAGATTAGTCAATATCAGCAGGAATATCTGCCAGAACTAGGCTCATGGTGGATTCCCTGCAGGGGGATGGACTCAAAAAACTGGTACAACATCCCACAAGAGACAGGACTATACTAGATCTAGTACTGACTAACAGGGAAAGGATCACAGATCTCCAGGTAGAAGATCACCTGGGGGACAGCGACCACCACATGGTATGGTTCAATTTGGCCACTAGAACTAAATCATCCCCTTCCAAGGCAAACATATGGGACTTCAGAGGAGCTGACTTTGATAAGATGGCCAACAGAGTTAAGCTAGCCCTGGCAAAAAGAAATACAGGTGAGGGGGTACAGGCAAAGTGGGCAAGCATTAAAGATGCAATACTTGAAGCAACATCCCAATGTGTTAGAGAGAAAAGGAAATGCAAAAGAATAAGGAAACCACTTTGGTTCTCAAAAACAGTAGCAGAAAAGGTCAGAGCCAAAAGACTGGCCTTCAGGAAATATAAGGGAACGCAACAGGATGAAGATAGGGAGGCACACCAAACTTTCCTAAGGGAAGCAGGGAAGGCAGTAAGACAGACAAAGGCCCAAACTAAAGGAAACACTAGCACAAACAGTAAAAAGAAGGTGACAAGACTTTCTATAGATACATTAGTGAAAGGAAAAAGTCCAGAGGGGGTATTGCTAAAATCAAAGGGGATAAGGGGACATGTGAGGAGGAAGACCATGTAACAGCATCTATCCTAAATAGATTCTTCTGCTCAGTATTTACTGAAGAGAAGGTAGGGCAGGGCCCACAGCTCAGCACCATGGACACAGGGCGGAGGGAGGTGTGCCCTAGTCCCTTCACAAAAGAAAGGGTCCTACAAGAGCTCGATAAGCTCAGGGTGGACAAGGCAATGGGACCTGATGGGATACATCCCAGGGTAATACAGAAGCTAAGGATGAAACTAACAGAGCCATTATCAGAACTGTTTAGTGAGTCTCTGAGCACAGGAGAGGTCCCAGAAGACTGGAGAAGAGTGCATGTGCTCCCGCTCCGCAAGAGTGGTAGCAGGGAGGAGGCAGGGAACTACAGATCAGTCAGTCTTACCTCAGTAGTGGGCAAGATTATGGAGGCACTCCTTAAGGACAGGATAGTGCAACACCTGGAATCCGTAGGAGCACAGGATCCAAGACAGCATGGGATTTCAAAAGGAAGGTCCTGTCAAATTAATCTCATAGATTTCTTTGACTGGGTAACCAGAGTGGTGGACAAAGGGGGAGCAGTTTATTTCACCTACCTTGACTTCAGCAAAGCCTTCGATACTGTTCCACATAGAAGATTGATTAATAAGTTGGGTAGGCTCGGGGTGGGTCAGAAGTTGGTCAACTGGGTGGCAAACTGGTTGATGGGCAGAAAAAAGAGAGTGGTGATAAACGGTATACAGTCAGAAGAGATGCAAGTCACAAGTGGGGTACCTCAGGGATCAGTCCTGGGGCCAGTCCTCTCCAGTATCTTCATCAGTGACATTGCAGATGGACTGGAGGGTAAGGTTTGTCTGTTTGCAGATGGCACCAAGATCTGCAACAGAGTATGTGATCCAGATGGGGTGGGCAGAATGAGAAGAGATCTGGATAAACTAGCAGCAAAATGGTCAGAAGAGTGGCAACTGGAGTTTTACACAAGGAAGTGGAAGATCATGCACATAGGGAAGAGAAACCCAGAAGCCACCTATAGGCTGGGAGGGGAGTTGCTGGCAGTCACAAGGGAAGAAAGAGACTTGGGCGCATCATCACCGATGACCTGAAATCATCCAAGCAGACCACTAAAGCAGTAGGTAAGGCTAGAGGGATGTTGAGGTGTATTAGTAGGGGTATCACAAGTTAGAAGAGGGAGGTAATAATCCCTCTTTACAAGACATGGGTTAGGCGCCATCTGAAGTACTGCGTGCAGTACTGGTGGCCATACCTTCACAAGGACATTAACCAAATTGAGGCAGTATAGAGAAGGGCAACCAAAATGGTGCATCAGAAAACATATGAGGACAGATTAACGGAGCTCAATATGTATACCCTAGAGCAAAGGAAGGAGAGAGGTGATATGATCGAAACATTCAAACACCTTAAGGGCATTAACAAGGTGAAAGAGTCTAACATGTTTCAATATAAGAAAAATAGCAGGACAAGAGGACACAGCATCAGATGAGAGGGAGGCCGATTAAGGGGTAGTGTAAGGAAGTTCTTTTTTACAGAAAGGGAGTTGGATGCATGGAATGACCTACCTCAGGAAGTGGTGGATATGAATATAGTGCAGGGTTCAAACAGGCATGGGATAGGCATAAGGGAGTAATACAGATGAGCATGAATAGATAGGCCATTGACGGAGCAAAGGCCGATGACACATTCATAAGGCAGAAAAAGAAATGGGCAGACTGAATGGGCCTTGCGGTCCTTATCTGCTGTCAACTTCTATGTGTGTGTATATATATATATATATATATATATATAAAATGTCTTTAATTTATTTGCAATAAATTTGTTTACAGGTATTACTAGTATCTTTTGAAAGATAGTCTGACTTGTGATTACTAATTTTGAGGATAGTTCATGAAATAATGAGTGTGACATTTGTTATTTCATATAGTCCCCCATTATGCCTTATGCATAGTATTTAAATCCAAATCATTCCAAGGCCATCTTGACATATAATATTAATATTGAGCAGCAAATCAGAGCTTTTTTCCTAATAAACAGCTGCTGATATAATAACTAAGGAACAAAGTCATAAATAAGAAATCAGTGGTTTATGGAAAAATCTACAGGGATTTATACAGGGATTTGATTCTGCCACTGTGGGGAAAACACAGGGAAAATAAGGGCCTCTTACAGGATAATGGTTATTGGATCTGGGTGCACTGAATATTTCTTATCCTATATTTTGTATCCTGGATAGGGCAGGGGAGATGCTGCATCTCATTGTCACAGGGATGTTCATTTACACATTTTTGCACTGTATTTACTCAGGCTGTCCCAGATTAGACGCAATATCTTGTTTTCAGTGGGGTCATGATTTTACCATTTTTATAATGTATTTATTCAGGGTACTTAGTCCAGAGCCTCCATAGTCAAAGGAGATATGTAGCACATACTGGTGGAAAAGGGAGATGTGCCACACATCTCCAACAATGCACAGCAGCATGATATTCAAACGTTTGAGATGCACAGACCATAAGGGGAATAGACCAGGGCACACACAAATGGTACGCTATTCAATTTGAGGGGCAATTACATGCATATGCTGTGCTGCAGCATATTCAGTGGGAATGTTCCCCTCACAGTCCAGAGCACCGTGGCCAACAGTTAGGCCACAAATAGCTGGCCTAACTTGGCCAACCACTGACAGGCAGTGCTGCAGATGTGCACCCAGGTGCACAGTAACTTGGCAGCCCCGGTGGCCTAGAGGTACCTCCTTTCCATTCCTTATCTAGCCAACTCCATCCCTGAAGAGCTCCATAGTGTAGGGGCCCCCCCAGACCCAATCGCACCAGAGGAAACTATGGTCCATATCCATAGTCTAGAGGACTCCCATCTACCACCCCTATACACAGACACCCCTCACTTCCCCATACCCAACCTGTTGCAAAGACTGGCACTGCCCTCCACACCCTGCCATGGCCAGCCATTGACTGCACTGAACTAGGGCTGGGGACCTACACTCTGGAATGACCCAACTGGCTGTACCGTGAATTGGGGCACCATGCCAGCTGCGGATCCACCAGTGTATGCAGCCATGTGTATGTCCCAGGCAAACAGAAGAGGGAATTTACATACCTCCAATGCATGCCATGCCAATGCTGTATCTTCCTGTTGTCATACACCACTGCAAGTCCATACTCTCCCCTGTTCCCCTGTGTAACGTGCCACCCTCTGAACTGCTGAGTTATCCTGGGTACCATGAGTTGTGGTATCCTGTAATGCCATTTGCAGTGTACGCTTCAGGCTATGGATAGTTCATCCACAGTCCCCAACTGTACAAATGAATGGAAGGTCAGCTGTAACATGCCTGTGTGAGTGGGTACAGCATCAGCCATCACCCACACTGAGCAGTGCAGTGGCACTGGGATGATGAATCTGCATGCAGTTGCCTGAGATGTATGGCCACTGGGTGTTATCACCCACACACAGCTCGTTCCTATGTATAACACATTCCAGAATCCTACAGCGAGTGCTCCATCACCTGCCAATTGAGTGGTAGGATCCCATTACAGAGCCAGTCATCGCAATGGTATGGGCAGGGGGTGCAGGGAGAGGGACGTCTGTGCACCACTGAGGAGGAGTGGGGGCCACTACACTATGGACATGGACTGTAGGTGTATCCAGGTGCAATTAGGGATAGCATTGGGGTTCCTACAATATGGAACCAATACAGCTTGGACTCTGGTACAATCAGGGCTGATGGAACGGGTGAGGGTGGGTGCCACTATACCACCAGAGACTTCAAGGCCTGTCCCATATGGGAGTGATTGGGGTTGGGGCTTGGGGGGCGAGAGCTGCTCTTGTGCATTCATCCCCATGCCAACATGCAAATGGGTTGGTAATCAGCATGCATGGGGCACCAATGCACCCTGCATGCTCAATTAGTTCATTTGCATTCTTGGGCTGAATATCACCCATGGGAGCTGCGGCACATCCCGGTATGTGCCACGCATTCCCCCTGGAAGTTGTTCAGTCAAGGTCACCCTGGATGCACCTGACTTGGCTGCTACCTGCACTGCAACTCCCATCCAGGGTCACATTTTCAACTGGTACGATGAAGCCCGCCAGGATGAAGTGCAGTGTTACAGGTTTACTGCATGACAAAAAGGGATTAACTCCCTTTGAAACTGCATTGTTTGCTGCAGTAACTCTACTGCAGAATTCTGCAGTTCTATGCTTCATCCTGGTGGGCTTCACTGAATGCACAACCTGTACTGGTGGCACATTCTCTTTGAATATTGCATCAGTGCTGACCGATGCACCCTATTTGTGCAACGCATGTTTCTGTTCGTGTATTGATCCAGCACTTAATATATCCCCAATGTAAAATATTGTTTTTAGTGCATTCTGATTTTGCACAATGCAGCGTAATATTGTGTAAATGTACAGTCCCACTGAAAATAAGATGCCATTTCTTCTGTGAACTATCCAGGCTAAATATATAGCAACCAGCAGGAATATTCTAGGAAAACACACTGGCCCAGATATTCAAACTGCACCAGGCTGTGGCGCAAGCTTGGGCGCAGCTCAACTTGGCTGCGCAGAGGTGTGGACTAAGTGATATTCAAAGGAGCTGCACCATGGCTCAGCAGCTTTGAATATCACACCCTGGCCACCCCCAGTGTGCATGACACAGTGGCACTGCACCAGCGCAAGTGGCCAGAGTGGAGCATGGAGATGCGCTAGGGTAAGTTCTATTGTGCCATGCACAGCACCCGCGATATTCAAAAGTTGACATGCAAATGGGACCATAATGTATGCAAGATGCACATGGGGCCATTTGCTTGTCATTATGGCCCAATTTGCATGCAGATGCGCCGATCCCCGATGACTTGCGCCTGGCACCCTGCCAGGCAGCAGCCGTCGGGGACCGACACCCCCTTCATCCCGATCGCGGGCATCTGTAGTAATAAAAACCCCGTCCTATATCCCTGGTGGTCCAGTGGACCACTTTCTGCCCGATCACGGACATCTGTAGTAATAAAAACCCCGTCCTATATCCCTAGTGGTCCAGTGGTACCCCCCTCCTCACCCGCCCACTGAGCCCCACCACCCCACTCCCCCCAGTCAGCTGGTGGGCGGCAGCACCCCACCCACCTGCGCCCCACCACTGACTGACACCTCGGTAGGGCTGCATGCCCATTGGTTCTGGCGTGAGCCAATGAAGTGCAACCATCTCTAACATTCCAGATGAATGATTCATTCACATATCTGAATGTGTAGTGTAGTATGGCTGCATGCCCATTGGATCATGCTGTGAACCATGGGCATGCAGCCCACTGAGGTGTCAGTCACGGGCGGCGGGTAAGCAGGGGGTTCTGCCACCCACCGGCTGACCAGAGAGGAGCAGGTGGTAGGGCCTATACGGGTGGGGGAGGGGGTACCACTGGACCACCATGGATATAGGACAGGGTTTTATTATTACAGATGCCCATGATTGGGCAGAAAGCGGTCCACTGGACCATCAGGGATATAGGACGGGGTTTTTATTACTACAGATGCCCGCGACCGGGCAGAAAGCGGTCCACTGGACCACCAGGGATATAGGACAGGGTTTTTATTGCTACAGATGCCTGCGATCGGGAAGAAAGTGGTCCACTGGACCACCAGGGATATAGGACAAAGTCTTTTTTTACAAATACCCGCAATCAGGCATGGGGGGCACCACCAGGTGCAACCAGAACTTGGGTGGCCACCCACAGATGGCAGCTGCCATGTTGCACCATGTAATGCGGCAGCTCACCTGTGGGTGGCCATCAGTTGTTCCTTTTTTTTTTGGCTTAACTTTGTGCTGGCTCAGGTAGGGGTTGCGCATGCATGGCTCTGCACATCCCGGGCTGAATATCGGGCTGTTCAGGTTATGCATGGGCACCCCCTACCTGTACCTACATACATTACTGATGCGCTCCGGCACATCGGGATTTGTGCCGCGTACTTTTCCCTTTTGAATATCGTGCCGGGGCGCATAAGTCTTGTGCCATGCACAACCTTTTTGAATATCTGGGCCATTGTGTAAAAATGTGTAAAAAGAAGACCATATTGAAACTGCCTCTTCACAGATCTGCATTGTGCAAATTCATTAGAAACAATGGGTAAAAGCATCCCAAGAGCTCACCATAACCATATTTGCTCTGGCCAGAATTTGTTTTGTATTGTTTTGGTTCTATGGTGTGGTTATTATTGAAAATAATAATGTATCTTGAGACAAAATAGAATTTTACATAATTTGCTGTACAGTGGAGTCTGCTAGGATGCAGTGTAGTGTCTTAGGTTACTGCATGACAAAAGGGATTAACTGTCATTAAAATTGTCTTGTTTACTGCAGAAACTCTGCTGCACAACTCTGCAGTATTGTGTTGCAACCTGGTGAGCTCCACTATATTTATATAAGCTACTAATTTACCAGTGCATGACAGGATTTGTTTTATTGCCTTAAAAGATTGCTGACCACTGACTTAATGTCACATTACATGGTGATGTCAGAGTTTGCTGGCATTGTGATAGGGCCAGAAGTGTCACTCAGGGCAGCAGTGGTAAAAAGCACCACAGGTTTCAGTACCAGCCACTGGGTATTGTTTGTTTTATTTGTTTAAAAAAATGGTGCTAGTTGATTGTTAATTTGATCTCATATGGTGCTGTAAGCTCTGAGCTCAACAGCATCAGGGCAATGTCAGGAGCTTCAGTTCAGGCAGCAGTGAGTGAATGAACGGTGGCAGCAGCAATACAGGTTCCAGTGCTGGCTGCTGGATTAAGACATAAATGCGAGTGTGAGTGTGAAGTCAGTGGGCAATAGTTTTTGAAATAGTGCCCATTGCTTTGTACTATTTATGATTGCTATGCACTCAGAGGGCAGTAGGGCAGGTAATGTTTGGTCACATGACCATGTTTTAACCAATGTCAATTGAGACTTACAATCTAACTTTTAATAAAACAGGATAGGCCCTTAATCTGATAACGAGTTCAATCCATTGTATTTTGTATTTTATTTTAGCAAATAAACTCCCCCCTGCCTTGCCATGTGTTTCATACATTGGTAACCAGGTAAATCCCACCAGGAGCACAGCCCATTTCCAGGAGCAAGCCGGTCAGAGTCATACAAAATAAACACATAAGATAAAAATCAAACACAACAGACAACACATTTCAGTTCAGATATTACAGCTGCATTGTTCAAGTAAATACTTTATATATCTATTTCTAGAAATCCAAGGAGATTTTCCCTATTTCAGATGAACAGGGAACTTGTCAGGGCTACATACTCAAAGGAGTGTGGAGCTATCAACAGTTTGCACAGGAGGTAGTTAAACTGTATAAACGTTGTACTGTAGCTCTAAGATTTAGAGGCCAGTGAAGAAAATGCAATAGGCCAAATAGGTAGACATCGAACCAGAAGCCAATTTTTTTTAAATAGTACAAAACAATAAAAAAAAAATTAGTCTAGCCACCAGTGGGATCCATGCAAGATCACTAGAGCGCAATGATGCAACCGTCTCATACAGAGCCAAATTATCCATTTGGTAATACAAATTTTAAAACCAGACCCACTCAGGTAATTAGGGGAGCAAAACAGGTCCATAATCTAACAGGGGAAAATGATTGGGACCTGTAATAGCTAAAGGTGCTTTTTCTGAGAGGCATCTATTCTATACTGTCCAAAAGATGGATTTTCCAAGCCACAGCTTTTGCACTACAGGTGGGCTAACTTTCGATTGCATTTAATGCACTTTGCCAAATATTGGGTCCCACCTGCATCACAAAATGTTGTGTTTGCCTCTGCCACTGCAAAACAATGAAACTGTCTTTTAGATGATGCAGTCAAAAATCCAAATTGGGAATTGCACCTGCATCATCCTCTTAGAAAATTCTGCTCTAGTTTCCTGTTGAGTTGTACAGCATGGGATCAATATGATGTTTGTAAGATTAAGAGGAGTTGAGGTAAATTCTCAATTACTGAAAATGATACACAACTTCTGTGTTACAATCCTACAGTGTCTGTTCATCAAAGGTGCTTTTAAAGAGGAACTCTGCACTTCATAAACATGATTTGCCAGTCATAGTAATTTACAAGTGAATACATCTTCTAAAACTCTCTTTTTGTTTACAAGGTTTATAACACTTTTTGGTAATGTACCCATCAAGCCTGTTTAAAAAGCATTAACCTATCCTCTGTTGACCTCATAGTGCTTTTATTTATGACCTCATAATGCTCACCATGAAAACAGACTGAGCTGTCATTAACAGCAGCTCTGATGTCAGCTGAAACAGTCAGATGCATTACGAAAGACTCAGTGAAATATGTACTGCATTAGCTGAAATATTTAGTAGACCAAGAACAAAACAAAGTAAAACAGAACTAGAAAACACTAATGTTAAACATAATTGATAACAATCTAATAGTTTTAAGCCTTTTTTAGTGGAAAGCTGCTCTTCAAAGAATTCACACATTTTATTTATGCAGATCCTAGCTAGAAAGACTTAGAGCATGCTACGTAAAAAGAGATTAGAAAGGCAATATGCTGTAAACAGGACATAATAAACCAATATAACATATCAGCTTTGCTTGTACAAACCACACAAGTTGCAACTATAATAAAATATTGAACCATGCATTTGGGAGGCTATTTATTCAAGAATTTGAAAATTGGGAGGCTATTTATTCAGGAATTTGCAAAAAGCTCAGAGAACAGCTGGGTTTTTAATAGACCTAAGTAATGAAACAGAGCCAGCTTGACAAGTAGAAATGGGCAGTGTATTCTGAAGTATTTGTTGCCATTTACTGAAAAAGCCCTTCCCTGTGGTTTAGGTTCATACATACTATATTTGGATATATCTGTGCTGATATACAACATTGAAAACTTTTAGCTGCATCAGAGAAATGCGCATCTGTAACACCATGGAACAAGTATCTTAAAAAGCCAGAGTTTTGTTCATTTTATGTAGATATGTCATAAGCCACTTGCAGAGATAGGAAAAGTGGATAGAATTATTTTGAACCCCTCTGAAATAGCCGGTTTTTGAACCAGTCACCATAATCAGATAAAAAAAAAAAGTTTACTTTAAAAGTTTTAACTAGAGGTGCTGCCATTCACCTCCCCATATTCCCATACTGGCAACCTAAAGTAGGTAAGAATGTTATAGGACAGGTTTAATATTTTCTGCATCCATTCAGAGGCATACAAAATGTATCCCTTCTTGTGACATCATTGTATTGGCTGTTTTGTGAGGTTTTTACAGCAAAGTGGAAATGGAAGTGCTCAGTGGGAATGGGGGGAGCATATTCATTGCAGAAGAAAGGTAACATTTTTAATGTTTCAGAATAAACAAAACTTCTGTTCATTTTAGGTTCTCATTTGGTTTTAATTCTCCAATATAAAGTTGGAATATTTTCACTCTCACTGTGATTGAAGTAAATTAGATTTACACTGAACGTAACAACATTCTGCTAAAACACCTTGGACTTGATTCAGAAAGCTCTGAATTTGGCACAAGATGCCTGCGTCAAACATAACTGATGCAAGTGGCACCTTGCACCACAACTTGCAGAGTTCCTGATTCAGGAATGCCTGCTGTGCCAAACTGGGGACCCTGTGTACCAGATCAGCCAGCGCCAGATCTGTACCAAGCATATGGTTGCACCAGGGTGTTAGGGGACTTGCAGCAGATGTAAGCTGCTGCATCTCCAAGAGGGGGATTCAGGAAACCTTCCCAGAGGGCACATGGTCCAGAACAGTTTGACTGTTCAGGTGCTGATCTAATGCTCTGTAAGCCACCCCTTGAGCCCTCCATTGGCAGGATGGAACATGTGTCACTATCTGCTCATGGTCTCTGGCAGTGTATTAGTCAAGTGCACCAACCCTGTAACCATCAAACACTATATAAAGACATAACTAGGGAGCCCTTTGTGGTGCAGTGCCCACAGCAGCCCCCCAATGGTGCCCAGCATGTGGGCACCCCAACACACTAGCATCACAGTGGCCCCTCTGATGCCACATCATTGTGCTGGTGCCAACCCTCCAATCACCCATGTATGTGCCAACAGCCATTCCCATGAGCTGCCCTGTCCCCCACAACCCAAGCAGCCTCCTGGTGAGTCTCTTTTCCTGGGTGCAGATGGTACCTGACCACCCTGCATCTTGCAGCAAACCTCTCATGTGTGCAGTTTGTTTGCCGCATGGCCACATTTGCTGCAAGCTGCGGGACTTTGGTGCTAGGACCCTACCTGATATTGAATTGAGTGCAAGGTCCCTGGTGCACTGGCAATCTGCCCAAGCTGCCATTTGCCACAGCATGTGCCTAGCTTTCTGAATCTAGCCCCTTGAGTCACTTGATTCCCTAGTACAGCTTTGTATGGCTTGGCTCCACAGTACTGTGAAGTAGGACACAAATAACACCAACTTCCTAGCCTTACAGTACATCAAATACAGAGTGTTTAATATTGATAATTACTAGCTAAAAGTAAAACTCCCATGGCTTCTGTCAAAAAGCGTGACCTGTCCAAATCATGGCTGTTAAACTGAACCAGAGTTGAATCATGCTGTGTCTTCTTTATGGCTAGTGAAATCTGACCTTATTAAAAATCTGAAGAACAACTGCAAATTAAATTCAGTCCTACTTCTCCCTTGTGTTTTATTGGAGACTGCATGACCCTAGTAAACCTCACTTTATGGAAATACTGGTAATTATGTTAGTAACCTGCATGTTCAGAAAGTATCTCAAGGTAACATACAGTAGGGTGCTGTTACAATGCAACCTCATGCAGTAACATAGAAAGCTGAATTTCACCTTTTAGCTAAGTAGCAGAAAGATTGTTTGGCAGATGAAGGTCTGCACATTCAATTCCTTATCCAGCTCCTGTGGTCATTTTGCATAGACATCTTTGCATTGAGTTTGTTTAATGGAAAACAAAGAGAACATCCATTGGAAGAGGCAGTATGATCCTTAAAAACAACTATTACAATACCACAGGTCCCATGCTTATATTTATTTATTTTTTTCTAAATAATGTTCTCCTTAACACAGCCAAACAGATGCAGAATCTTTCACTTTCACCGGAGACCTGCTTCTAGTTCAGTAATGAGGCATGATAGGATATGCCTTGGGCTGACATAATGGCACTTCTCGGGTGGGTTGAGGCACAAGGTCAAAGGGTGAGTGCTTCCACTGCCCAAGAAGTTATCCCAGCACAAAACACAACCTGGATTGTCTTATTGTGGTTATGAAATGGGTCCAATAGGGTCATTGAAGAACATGTATTAATGTAAATACTGTAAGTAACAATTACAAAGGGTAAGAGAATGATAAAAAGAAAAAAAAAGTTAGTCCTATTGAGCAACTGTAATTTTGGTTCTTGGTCACTAGATGAAAGATGCTAAACTTTTTTAAAAATATAAATGATTTGAGGTGTATTGATATTGCTGCTGTGCCTGCTCAATGCCAACAGGTTAGTGAGGTCATAAAAAGGTTGTGTAGGAACTGAGTAGACAGTTGGCCCATAATGCTCCATTACTAGTAATACTTTCATGAATTTGATTGCCCTAAACAGCTATCAAGTTTTTTTCTTTTGAAGTCAGATTTATCCTTATGAATAACCATCTCCAAAAGGAGTGCATTCCATGCATTTACCATTCTCTGTGTAAAGAAATACTGTTTTTGTTTGTCTTAAAATATTTTCCAGTAACTTGGAGCAGATGTCCTCTAGTATTATCTGCATTTTTAAAATTCAAACTCATTTCATTAAAAAAGTATTCATCTCTGACAACCTTGTGCATGAGAAACACGTTTCTCCTTAAACAACAGTATTCCAATGACGTAAGTTTGAATTCTGTCTGTCTTTAAGTGTATGATAGGGTTTGAAGTGTGTATATGTTTGACTGCACATTACCTTTTCCATATTGCCTATATCTTTTCTTTTATATGGGCACCAAAACTGTGTGGCATAGTCAAGGTGGGTTCCTACGTGTGCATGGTATCGGGGACACAGTACTTTACTGTTTTTAGATGTTATGTTCCTTTTCATAGCCCATAATATACTGCTTGCTCTAGAGACTGCAGTGTTACAGAGTGTTTTGTTACTGTAGTAGCCACAGACATTGTCAGCTATTTCCTGAAATTTCTGTGATATTTCTAGAGAAATCTCCTGCTTTCTGCATTTCCACAGTAGGGGTAGCAGAGATAAACTCTTTAGAACTGTCGTGAAATATCTGGAAATAGCTGGCAATGTCTGTGGCTACTGTGACACCCAGATCTTTCTCGCATGTGGTACGGGGATGGAATCCTATCACCCAGACTGTGCTGATGGCACGTGATATGTTCCTCCAGGTGCATTACTTTGCACTTATCAGTATTAAAACTAATTTCCCATCTTTTTGCCCATCTGTCCATAAGATTAAGGCCTTCCTGTAATGATTTATGCTGTTCCTGTGTTACATGTGGACCACCTAGTTTGGTGTCATCAGCACATTTGATGCACCAATTTTTAAGCCCCATAGTTAAGTCAGATAGAAATATTTAAAAAATTAGTGGTCCCTAAACAGAACCCTGAGGGACTCCACTACTTACCTATCCTGGTTTTGATAGATGACTGTTTACACAACCCCTTGTGTTCTGTCTGCCAGCCACTGGTTTATACAAATAATAATTTTGTTATCTATTCCTATTTTATGCAACTTTTTGACGACTGTCCAATAAGGCACTAAATCAAAGGCCTTAATGAAGTACAAGTATGTAATGTCGCAGTCAATCTTGCTATCGAGTAGTTTGTTGAATTTTTCATAGAAACAGATGAGGTTAACAGTACATTATCTCCCCTGTGTACAGCCATGTAACTCCTGATCAAGGGCTGAGATGTTTGCTTGTATTTTATCTTTAATTATACCTTCCAGTATCATCCCACAGACAGAAGTGAAGTTAATTAATTGGTAGTTTACTGGGCTTGTTTCATCTCCCTTTTCAAATATCGGAACAACTTGGGCAAAGTGCCAATCACCCAGCACAGTACCTGTATTTAATGATTCCTTGTAAATATATTTTAGTAGGTATTTATTTGGTGTATTGTTAGTTTCAAAAATTTTGCTAAATCCAAACCAGGTTATGAATTTAATGTCAGTTTAGTTATTTTGCTAACAATGTCTCCTAGTTCAATTTAGATACTTGCTACAGCTTCTGAAGTGACAAGTTCATGATTTCTAGTTGGGGTTGCATAGACTGAGTAAAGGTTTTGTTTTTGTTTATTTTATTAAAGTCTCAGGATTACAACCTTTTGAGTCAAGGATTCATTTACAAAGGCTCCACATCATACAGAGAATGAAGGCAAATACAGAGAACAATTAAGACACAATACAGAGAATAAAAAAAATACAGAGGCCAAGTGCATAACAAAATACCAATACATAGTGTAACACCAGTGGTGTGTGTTGTACAATCAGATTATTAAATCTGGTGTGTGTTGTACAATCAGATTATAAAATCAAGTACATATTCAGCAGTGGGACTTGTCAGTACAGGGAGAAAGAGTTACCTGCAGTCACATTCAGAGCTGGATACAATATAGTCACGTAGCACAGTTTTAAGGGGTCCTATTCTGGGGATTGATAGGGTAGGTCTAGGGATTGAGTTCATCCAAAGAGGAGCCCTGTAGCAAAAGAACCTTTGGTCAGCACTTGTCTTGACAAAAGGGACGTGAAAGGCCATAGTATTAGAATATCCTGCAACCCATCTCAGTGAGCTCAGTTAGAGGAGTGAGAGACAGCCCGGGAGGACAGGCCCAATTGTTTTTTTTTGGCCAGAAGGCAGGTCTGGTAGAAGAATAGATGCCCCTGAAAATTAAGCCATGATGAGCATTTGTAGATGTCACAGGTATGTGTGAGCCATTAAATGCATGTGGCCAGTCAGCAGGCCTTATTCAGGAAGTGTTTGATAGTGGCCAGGGCGGCACCATAGATGACTATGCCATAGTCTACCAGGGGGAGGATGGAGCTTGAGATGGCTAGTTGGTGGATGTCAGGAGAGAGACATGGTCAGAGTTTATATAGTAGGCCAATTCTGGTGTTTACTGCAGAGTAAGTCGCAGATATTTGTTCACAGAAGGTAAGGGCTGAGTCAAGGGTGACCCCTAGATATTTAAAGCTGTTAACTGGTTCAAGAACTATACCCTGGGAATTATGTATTGAGAGGTGGTCAAGTAGTGTTTATGCTGAGGGTAGGCAAATAGCATGACCTTCATTTTCTTATAGTTGAGGACAAGTTTGTGGGAGGCAAACCACAGTTCTATTTCAGTGAAGGAGTCCTGTAGGGATGTTTGGAGTTGGGTCGGGTCAAGGTGCTGACTGAAGAACACTGCATCATCTGCATAGAGGAGGACATGGCCAGGGAAGGCCATGGCGAGGGAGTTTAAGTACAGCAAGAAGAGAGGAGGGCCAAAGATGGATCCTTGAGGGACACCCAATTGGACAGGAAGGTTTGTGGATAGGGTGTTATTGATCTTTACTTGCTGGGTACATCTATGGAGATAGTTGGAAAACCATCCAGCTGCCTCTTGGGATACACCAACAGAGAGGAGAGAGATAATGAGCATCAGGTGATTAACCGTGTCAAAAGCCTTAGAAAGATCGATATAGACAGAACCGGCCAGGGTTCCCTGGTCAAGGGCATCATGGATAAAAGAGGTAAATTACAGTAGGGCGGTGGTTGTGCTGTGCCCTTTCCTGAAACCATGCTGTTGCTGGCAGAGTAGATGGTGCAAGTCCAAGTATTCAGTAAGTTGGTCAGTGACAACTTTTTCCAATGCTTTTGATATGGGAGGAAGGATGGAAATAGGTCTGTAATTATTACTAAAGGTATGATCACCATTTTTATGTACTGAAGTTATAACTGCCCTTTTCCACAGTGAAGGGAACTGCCCTAGACACAGAGACATATGTCTACTTAAATGATTCTTCTGTATATATTGGGGATATCACGATAATGTTGTTATGCTCTGTTGGTCCTATTTCACTTTTGTAATTTTTTTAATGAGTAGATATAACCAAATAATTCCTTAGAGTTGTTTTTGTTGGCATTTAGGGCCAAGGAAAGTTCTGCCGCCTTTTTGCCTTGTTTGATCTTTGATTTACATGCTTTCATGTTCTCTTTGTACTTGCTCAGGTTTGTTTTCAAATTTTAAATACTTCTTGAAGCTTTTGTGTTTCCTATTAATCATCTTTTTTTAATTCTCATGTTAACCATTTTGGTCTAATTCTATTATGTCCATATTTTTCCTTACTAGGGATGTGTTTATTACACAAAATATGTATTATATCTCTGAAAATGCCACACATTTTATTTAGATAGATATTTTTATTTATAAAGTGCCCAATTCCTGAGACTGTTGTGCTAAACAGTAAAATCACAATTCAATATTATTTAAAATCACCAAATATACATAATAAAATCAATATTGGTACAGAATTTTATTCTATCAGCAAACTCACATTATAAAAGCCAATTCAAATAGGTACATTTTCAGTCCCCCTTTAAAGGCTTCCACCAATGGGGCCCCCCATAGATAGTGAGGCAAGGAGTTCCACAGGGTTGGTGTGGCCACTGCAAACACTGTAGCTCCTGAATGCCACAATCTAACCTTGGGAACCCCCAGGAGGCCCCCCTCAGCAGAACAGAGCATCCAGACCAGACAGTAAGGGTCAAGGAGATCTTGCAGATAGGTGGGACCTCATCATGCAGGGTCTTATAGGTAAGAAGCCCTATCTTGAAGACAATCCTCCACCTGACCGGCAACCAGTGCAGTCTGTGGAGGACCAGGATAACATGCTCACACCTCTTTACCCTGGTCAGTAGTCTTGCCGCTGTATTCTGCACCAGCTAAAGTCTGCAGAGGTTGCCTCTAGATAACCCAAGGTAGAGAGCATTACAGTAATCCAGCCTGGAAGTTACGAAAGCATGCACCGGTGTGGGCAGGTCCTCAGGAAGGATCAGGGCTCTGGTTCAGGCAATGTTCCTGAGATGATAAAAAACATTTTTGACCATGGCCGACACCTGAGCATCAAGTGTCAGGCCATCATCCAGGATCACACCCAAATCCTTCACCTGTCTAGAAGGGACAAGGGGGGAAACACCCCCAATACTAGATTTGGGACAACTCCCCATCACCCCTCCTCCAAGATGACCGAGCTCCACCACCAGTACCTCGGTCTTGTCTGGGTTGAGTCTAAGCCAGTTTTGAGTCATTCACTACCGGATTTCTTTGAGGCAGCTGCTAAATATGGAGTCTGACACCTGGACATCACATGCACAGGACAAGTACAGTTGGATATCATCTGCATAGCAGTGAAAACCCAACCTGTACCACCTGACAATGTCCCCCAATGGCAGCATGTACACCATGAATAATAAGGGTGGCAATACCGACCTCTGCAGGACTCAATAACTCAGAGGGCTTCAGGCTAGATGAGACAAGTCCCATTTTCATCCTCTGCACTCTGTCCATCAAGTATGACCTGAACCAGCTGATGACATTGCCAGACTGGCCACACCAGAACTGCAGCTGGTCAAGCAGCACCTCATGATCCACAGTGTTAAACACTGCAGAGAGGTCCAGGAGAACCAAGATGATATGAGCTCTCCTGTCCCTCACCATCTGGAGATCATTAAGCACCCTTACCAGGATGGTGTCCATACTATGCTCCACCCGGAACCCAGACTGAAAAGGCTCATAGATAGATGAAGATGTGAGGTGTCTCTCAAGCTGAATGGACACACTTTCTCTATAACCTTCCCTAAAAATGGGAGGTTTGAGACCAGCCTGTAGTTGCTGAGGCAGTATGAATCCAAAGAGGGCTTCTTTAAAAGGGGCCTAACCAGAGCATCTTTCAAGGACACTGGGAAGATCCCACTCCTCAATGAACTCCAGACAACCTCAGTGACCACAGGTCCTATCAGGTCAAATATCCAACCACAAGGCAGGTTGGACCTGGGTTCACATCACAATATGTAGGCCGCAGCTTTGAGATTATCCCCATCACCTTTTCCACCCCAACTAGCTCAAACTCATCCCAGACAGGAGGAGTGTTTCAGCACAACTCAGGCTGGACACTGCATCCCTTTTGAGAGATACTTGAGGAGACCTCAGCCCTGATAGAGGACACCTTGTCAGCAAAGAACTGTGCCAACTCCTCACACCTAGTGCTAGAAACTGTTCCTCCTGCATGGAGACAGACAGGATGTAAAAGTCTGTCTATCATTCAGAAGAGCTGAGCTGGTCTGTTCCCCATCACCGCAATCTCCCTAGACAGAAAATCTTCCTTCTTTTGGGAGATTGCCCCCTGATAGTCAACATAATGTGACCTCAGGGCCAGTTTGTCCTCCGTCTGCCCAGATCTCCTCCAGCATCTCTCTAACCTCTGCCCCTTAGCCTTTAAACTTTGGAGTTCCTCATCATACCAGGGGGATCTCCGGCGAGTAAGCAAGGGACAGACACGAAAGGGTGCGATTGAGTTGAAGCCTGCAGTCACCGCCCCATTATAGGCCACTACTGCTTCCTTCGGCCCCATCACATAAGCTGCACCCACTCTTGATAGGTCCAACAGTCCCATAGAGGAAACTCCTCTTAATGGGCTGTACCGGACCAACTGGCTTTTCTGCCAGTCAGTATCCCCAAGATTGAAATCACCTACCAATACAACATCCCCTACTTTGCAAGCATTCTTATTTCCCTTAATTAATCCCTCATTTATTTCATTTGGAGGGCTAGGGGGCCTATAACATAAACAAAGATTATATGTGGTTTATTTATTATTAATTCCACTATCTTTTATCCATAGTGTTTCTGTTTGACTGCTTGTTTGTTTTTTTAATATTCTTGCTAAGATGATTATTATTATTAATATCTTGCATGATTAAGTCTTTCCTGAAGTAGATTGCAGTCCCTCCCCCTTTTTTGTGTTCTGTATTTCGATTATATAATATGTGACCTTTCATATCCTTACCCCAAATGTTTTGCTCGTTTCACCAGGTTTGATTTATAGCAACAACAGAATAATCCTTGACTGCCATTAGAGCTTTGATTTCAGCTGTCTTATTCTGTAAGCTACTAGCATTTATCACACTACAACTCTATACTTAGAAGTCTGTTGTCAGCATTATAAATGGACACTTGGGAAGTACATGTTTCATTTGTATGAGTGTTTCTCCCTCCATTGTAAGTTTAAATGCATATTTCTGAAGGTGCATTTACAGTAGTTATTCCCTCAATATCTGTGTTCCCCGATGGTTCAGATGAAGACTATCTTGTGAGTAAGCCCCATGGTTGTTTTGGAAGGTCTGTCTATTACTTAGCAATAAAATAGTTTCTCTCTTTCACCAGTTTTCAAGACTGCTATTTATGTGGATTATGGTATTGTTCTTTTTGTGATGTGCTTTGGGAACAGGAAGGATACTTGAGATGGCTATTTTGCATTGGTGACCCTTTATTTTTGTTTTGCCAGTGCTATCAGCTCATGACATATGTCTTTTTCATGGCTTTTGCCAACATCATAGGTTCCCACATGCAAAATTATGGAAGTGTCTTGTGCCTTTTTTCCAATTAGTTTCCTAATTCTTACGTCAATATCCTTTACTCTAGCTGCAGGGAGACAACATACAGTGTTGACTTCTTTATTTTCATTGCATATAATTAAGTCAGTGAATCTTACAATGGAGTCCCCTATAACCACATTCTTTTTATTACTAGAGTTTGTAGAGGGGGATTCTGGGAGTGTTTGATGTACATTTTCAAGGGAATGGAAAGAGTAAGTCACACTGATGTGGTCTGACTTATTTACTGGGCACACTGCTATCTTCCCTTTTTAGCTGCTTTATTAGTGCTGACAAGGCAGCATTAATTTTCTACAAGGTTGTTTGAGGTATTTCCTCCTGATCTCGTTTAGGTTGGCTACCCAGATTTTTCATGGGTTCACTCTCCCCTAATATGTTGTTTTGCACTTTTTATGGCTGTGGGCAGAGCCTACAGCCATCTCGATATCTGTAGCTGGAAAATGGAGTATCATGGAACACATGTTTTGGACTTTTCAATATATCCTTCCATGCCAACTGAAATAAAATGCTCCCTTCTTTCTGTTAAGAATGTTGGAGACATAGCTCCAAGCTGCTTATCAGATGCCATTAGGAAACTGAAATAACTTGTTAAATATTTGTTAAATATAGGTTGCCTATTAAACTGGAGATTTGTTTACCCCCTTCAGAATGCAACAACTTGCACATTTAAATACTTGGCATTTAAACAGCTTCTTACTACTAGTTTCTCTTGGGAATGTATTGTCTTTCAAGAAAGATTCATACCTCATAAATGTCATCCCTTTCCCAGCAAAAATATAATTTACACTGTTTTTTAACATCTGTAGACACTATCTGATAAACATTGTCTAAGACATATGCCAGATCTTCAGTAAACTACCCAGACTAAATATGTAGCAATCAGCAGGCATTTTCTACTATGCTTTTTGGTAAAAAAATATATTGAGCTACATCAAACACACACACACACACACACACACACACACACACTCAAAATAAATACTGCATTCTAATATGTTATAAAACAAAGAAACTGTTTGTTTATGTCAGTGAACACAGTGAAGTTCAGTTTAGAGTAGATTTCCTTTAAATATTTCTTATCCTATATTTTGTATCCTGGATAGCGCAGAAAAGATGCTACATCTCATTGTCATAGGGATCTTCATTTACACATTTTTGCACTGTATTTACTCAGGCTGTCCCAGATTAGATGCAATATCTTGTTTTCAGTTGGGTCATGATTTTACCATTTTGATAATGTATTTCTTCAGTGTAGCCTAGTCCAGGGCCCCCATATTTAAAGGGGATGTGTGGTGCATCCCGGCAGAAAAGGGAGATGTGCTGTGCAACTCCAATAATGCACCGCAACATGATATTCAAATGTGCAGGATGCACTGGCCACAAGGGCATGGGCCAGGGTGCACACAAATAGTATGCTGTGCAAGTTGAGGGTGCATTCCCATGCATATGCCATGCTGCAGCATACTCAGTGAGAATGCACCCCTTGCAGTCCAGAGCACAGCGGCCCACAGTTAAGCCATGAATAGATGGCCTAACTCAGACAGCCACCCACAGGTGAGCTGCAGAAGTGCACCCAGGCATAGCAGCCTGGCAGCCCTGGTGGACTAGAGGTACTCCTTCCATCCACGATCAATCTAACTCCATCCCCAAAGAGCTCCATAGTGTAGGGCCCCCCTCAGACCTAATCACACCAGAAGAAACCACAGTCTATATCCATAGCATAGAGAGACCCCACTCACCACCTTGGTACATAGACACCCCTGTTCCCCCCATTCCCGACCATTGTAGAGACTGGCACTGCCCTCCACACCCTGCCACAGCCAGCCACCAACAGCATTGGACCCAAGCTGGGAACCTGCACTCCGGAATGACCCAAGTGGCTGTACCATGAATTGGGGCACTACACAAGCTGCAGACCCAGCAGTGAATGCAGCCATGTGTATGTCCCTGGCCAGCTGTAAGAGGGAATTGACATACCTCCAATGCATGCCTTGTCAATGCTGTATCTTCCTGCTGTCATATACCATTGCAGGCCCACACTTTCTCCCATTCTCCTGTGTAACATACCATCCTCTGGACTGCTGAGGTATCCTAGGTGCCATGGGGTGTGGTATCCTGCAATGTCATTTGCAGTGTATGCTCCAAGCTGTGGATAGTGTGTCCCTGGTTCCCCAACTGAACAAATGAATGGGAGGTCAGCTGTAACATGCCTGTTCCAGGACTTGTGTGAGTGGGTACAGTATTGGCTGTCACCCACACTGAGAAGTGCAACGGCACCAGGACAATGTATCCACATGCGAGCGCCTGAAGTGTATGGCCACTGGGCATTATTGTCTGCACACAGCTCATACCTATGGATGGCACATTCCATCATCCTACTGCCAGTGCTCCACCACCTGAAAATAAGATGCCATTTCTCCTTTGAACTATCCAGGCTAAATATGTAGCAATCAGCAGGCGTATTCTAGGAAAATACATTGTAAAAATGTGTAAAAGGAAGACCACATTGAAACTGCCTCTCAGCAGATCTGCATTGTGCAAATTCATTAGACATAATGGGTAAATGCATCCCAAAAGCTCTCCACAGCTGTATCAGCTCTGACCAGAGTCTGTTCTGTCTTGTACTTCCTCTGTAGCTTGTTTTGTTAGACTTCTAGATTGTTCCTTGTTGACATGTTCTCCAGATTTATCTGTTGTTCTTTTCCTTCATAGCATTGGGACATTCTCAAACATATTAACTTAGGCAGCTCCTTATTAATGTTCTCAGTCTTATTTATTTTTCTGTATGCTTGCTAATTCATTTTTTATGTAATCTAGTTCTTTACTCAGAATAGAAAGTGCCAGGCATTTGCCACACATGAATTCCCCAGTTATCTCATATGTGGATCTTAAGCAAAACATTTGATATTTTCTGCTCTTTACTATGTCTCCCTCTATGGAAACAATGTCCAGTATTCCTACGGCAGTATCCATAATTTTTTTTATAGAAGATAACTGTAAACTAAACAGAAAAATTTACCTCAAAGGGAGTTGCCCACCTACTCGCTGTCTATGGCAGACACAGGCAGATGCACTTATCTCTACTTGTGCATCGCCTCTGCTCACAGAGGCATCAGCTCTTTTTCCTTTATTTTCAAAACACCAGTCACCAGTGTTTTGTGGCTGCATGGCACTTCCTCAGGGTTTGTGGCTGATGCATTTAATTTCAGACTCTCTCAACCCAAATTCAGTAGTCTAAGGAGAAACCACGTCTCCCTTTATCTCATTCCAGAAACAGTTGGGAAATCCTACTCCCTCAAATAGGAACCTGGTGGAGTCAGTCATATTGCTGGTACTGCACAGTCTAATGTTGCCATGATCCCTTGTGAGGAAGTTACATTCTCCAGTGATCTCTGAAATGAGATCAAAAGAGAGTAAAAAGAGACATAGTTTTTCTTACCCCACTAAACTAGGGCAGAAAGACTCAAAAAATAAAAACAAATCAGTCACAAATCCTGAAGAAGTTCATGCAGCCATGAAATGTTGGTGATTGTTAAAGTGGCATTTTCTTTTTACATCAAAGATTTTATTAATTTTCAAGCATTAAGATAACATACAACAAAAACTAAAAAACTAAATATATGATTAGGAATGAAAGGAGAAAGTTGGAGTTCAGGCTATCAACCTTTAAAGACAATCAAAAGTCCTTATTTGCATATATAAACTACAACCATTCAAGAGATAATGGAGTTGGCCCTCTGATAGTGGACGGATTGGAAATCAGTGAACCTGGTGAAGTCACAGGCTCATTTAATAGATACTTTGATTCTGTCTTCTCAAAGAAGGGTAAAACAAAAATATCAATCCCAGCAGACTCAGCTAAGTGTGAAAACATCTTAACACATGAAATTAATACAGCCCTCAAACAGTTAAATAATTATTCATCGTCAGGGATGGACCTGCTAAACTCTAAGTTCATTAAAGAATGTGCAGATCAGTTGACATTACTGCTTACAATCCTTTTTAGCAATCCCTCAGTTCTGGCTTTATACCTGCAGATTGGAAGAGGACCACTGTAGTTCTGATCTATGAAAATGGCAATAGATCATCAGCTGGTAACTTCTGTCTGATCAATTTGACATCGGTATTCTCTAAAGTTATGGAAAACTACTGAAAATCAAACTGGAGAAGGAAATAGTAGATAGAGGACTTAGGGATAAAACAAAGCATGGTTTTGTTAAGGGGTGTTCTTTTACCACAAATTTATTGTCATTCTACGAGAAGATCAGTAGTAGCCTTGACAGAGTTGCACCAGTGGATGTAATTTATCTCTATTTCTGTAAGGCATTTAATACTGTGCCTCAAAACAAATTGGTACTTAAAATGGTCAATATGGGACTAAATGCTTATACCATTCGATGGGTTGAGGAATGGGTACAGGGTTGAACTCAACAAGTTAAGATCTCTAACACCCTGTCCGAGGAAAGTGAAGTAACTAGTTGAGTTCCCCAGGGTTCAGTCTTGGGACCAGTTCTGTTAGGTGTTTTTATTAGCGACCTACACCATACACTTCAGTGTAATATTATCAAATGCACAGATGATACAAAGCTAGGCTTTGGAGTGAATAACATTGGCAAACATGATACACTTAAGCAATATACCATGAGAGGGTGTGGGTGATGCCAGGATTTACCCACACCTGGTTTGCTTCAGTCACGAGGCCACAGGCCAAGCGAGTAAACCACACCAAAAATGGGTAAATCCTGACATCACCCACACCCTCAAGAGGCATATTGTGATTATACAATGTCACCATTTTTGTGGAGGTAGAAAAAATGAATAAAAAAGGGTTTCTGGTGGCATTTTCATTTGTTTTCATTTCATTTGTTACTGAGCCAGAACAAATAGTGCTGGTTGCTAGGTTGCTGCTACAGTATGGCTGGAATGTGTTTATGGTTGGTCTGGGAAATGGGGAAGTGAGCTACATTTTTTTTGATCATAGAAACGGGAGCTGTGTTATGTGAATTGTGAGTTTACTTTAAAATAAAATATATGCTTGGTCTGGGAACCGGGGAGGTGAGCTGCATTTTTTTTGTCAGGGTCAGCAGGTGCTGAGCAGTAACAGCCGCACATATCTAATGTAGAGCTCTTCTGTGATTGCTGTTCTAGTCCCCTTCTTCAGTAGTTCTGGGACCGGAGAGTTTAGTTTCGGGAGACAAGGGTGAAGAATTACCTTTGGTAAGCCCTGATTTGGAGGGGGTGGGGATGCTTATAGTAATTCACAGCTGTTGAGAGCACTTCAATTTTCTTTGCCATGGTTGCAGTTCTCCATCGCATTTACGCAGAATCTAACATGGCAGTTTTACTTTTTTCATTTACAGGGTAAGCTTTAGAAATCACAGTCAAAAACTGGAGCTGTAATATTGGTCAGGCACTTCTGCAAATCTGGGGATATGCATAAGTGTGTGTGGCCAGTGTAAAGGCTCTGCTTTTCGGTAGTGATTTGTAAAACTTCTAGGCATATTTTTTTTTATTTAGAGACACTTTCAATTCATGAGGTTCCAAGTCAACGTGTTTTTCTTTCTTTTTGTTTTGATGGGGAGATTATAGGGATTGCTAGAGAACAACTAAATTCAGGGAATGTGTGAGCTAGTAGGAGTGAGCTGTACAGATTGAAGGGGTTTTTCCATTTCTGTTTTGGGGTGGATCAGAGTGATTCCGGTGCGGGTTCCTGATGGAGCTGACTGGTGGTTGGCACCTTTTCCAGTTTGGTCATACTATGATTTACATGTGGTAAATCGTGCCAGCCAGCCAATCAGGAGCTAGTATTTGTGAAGCTATTGTATAATCAATAATGATCTATATAAAGCCTTTGTGAGACCACACCTTGATTATACTGCCTCATGCTGGGCCCCATATTTAGTAAAAGATAAGAGCTACTAGATAAGATCCAGTGTAGAATCACTGGTTGGATGGTGCCAAGACTAAAGAGACTGACATATCAGGACAGGTTACGGGCCTTAAACCTGTATGACTTACAGAAGCATAGGGACAGAGGAGACATTCTCATGTTATTCAATATCGTATGTGATCAGTACTTGATAAGAGAGAGGAATATTACTTTTGCTCCTGAACCATCTAACTTATGCTCCCACAATAGGCAACTTTATATTCAGAGTGCAGCAACCAATAAGAGGAATGGCAATTCACTATTTGGGCCTGTAGATTGTGGAATGCCCTACCTCAAAACATTGTGCACATACATGACTGTACTAATTTTAAGACAGCATTGGATAAACATCTTCTTTACATGTCTGGTTAATTTCCCCCACATGATGTGGGGAAGGCAATCCCGATGGGCCTTGTGCCTTCTTTTGCCTTCAGTACCGAGTAAACCGAGTAACTGAGAATACAAACAAATGTACAAATGATAAGTCATGCCATAAGTACAGGCAGGCATTTCATTTAGTAAAGCTATTGACAGTCTATCTAGTGTAAACAAACAATGGTCAGAAATATGTAAACAGGTACATTGTTCAGAATTACTTAGTATGGTTGGCAGGGAGTGAGAGTTAGGTGGCTTATACTTGTATTGGTAGGCCCTCAGTGGGGGAAGGGGTATGGAGCAAAAGTGTGAAGACAGGTATTTGCCCCATTTTTTTAAAATAAGTCGGAAGCTTGTTGTGTAAGACATATGAAAACGTCTCAAAAATTGCTAGTCTGGCCACTGCAGCTTACCAGGTTAAAAGAGGAGGAGTGGGCTGTCCACTTCATGAAGATGGCCCCCTTTGCTTCCATGAGTACAGCTAATAACCAGTCAGTCTTATGGTGCAGGCTTATTTGGAGTTCAGTGGTATCCCCTAAAAGAATCAAGAGTGGGCTGGTGTGGGATCTAAGAGCCCAGCACTTGGTGCAGTCTCCCTGAACTCTTGACCAGAAATTTTTCAAACTGGGGCATTGCCAGAATACATGTAATAGGTTGGCAGTGGGGGCATGACACCTCCAACATTTGGAGTGGGGTAGTAATCCTTTCCAATAAAGGTAGTCGGGGGTATGATACCACCTATGGATGAGCTTAGTCTGTATAAGCAGGCCTCTGGCATCTCGGTAAGCCTTGTGTGCATCTTTGAGGCAGTGTTCACAAATTTTGGGTGAGAGTCACATGTAATTCTTATTCAAACCCCATCTTACATTTATCTGTGACCCCCTGGGAGAGAATCCCTAAGCAAATTATAGATTTTCCTGGCTACTCCTCTGGAGATGCATGGCTTGTGCAGGTGTTATAGCCAGGCCCACTGTTTTTGTACTAGGTAGGTCTTTCTGAATGTGTTAGTAGTGCTACAAATTTGTAAATACAGTGGAGCCCTCTTAAACACCTACCCTTGGGATCAGCAAAAAGTATGCATTTAAAAGGGCTATGCGTTTATCAGATCTTATATTCTTTTAATGGTGAGCGCACCTTGCAGTATGTGCCAGGGGTCTTGGTAGGGAAAAGAAATGTCAGTAGCACTGATGTGCTTCTTTGGTTGGGGGAAATTGATTTGTGACATTCTGCGGCATTTTTTTTTTATTCCTGTGTGAGGGATGGTGCTTCTGGGATTCATGTAAAGTTGTTCTGTGACATTCTTTTGGGTTCTTTGATTTGATTTCAGTGTAAAGGAGGGTGCTTCTGTGACTTGGGTTTGATGGTTAAAAGGTTGAAGTAGGTGATTAACACCTCATTTTAAATAGAGCAACCCATAAACAGACAATTCATTGCTAGTTAGTAAGGCAGCTTCATGTAGTGTCAGTAAAACTAGGACAGTCAATCCACACTTGAACAACAAAACTGACGGAAAAAAACATGTATTTAAAAGGGATCCTTATATGTGTTTAACATGTCTATTTTACATAGGAAGTATAGGAAAAAATCATGACTTGGGAAATTCTATGTGTTTATGCAGGCTATGCATTTATCATGTATGCGTTTAAGTAGGATGCACTGTATTTCCAAAACCGTATTTCACAATGTCAGTTGGGCTGGCAATATAGCCTATAGGTTAGAGTAACAAGTTATGAATGAGCTTGGTGCATCCAGCAGACTGGGTTTGATTTCTACAACCTCCACTTGCATACTGTGTGACTCTAAGCAAGTCACTTAACCTCCCAGTGCTCCCAGGTTGCCCCTGAAAATAGGCACTTGTGCCTAGTGGGCCTTACCCGGTTACCAAAGTCAAAAATAAAAAAAATAAAAAAATGAGCTCACCTCTGGGTATCCCTTATTTGTCTTGCACTTGTTGAAAAGAAAGCAAAATATCTGAATTGGGTGCAGAAAGGTCAGCTATTGTCCCAATCCCTGCCTTTTCCGAGTCACTCCAATTGAGCATGTTACCCCCCCCACCTTGATGTTGGGGTTACCCAATAAGTGGGTGTTTTGTAGTTTTGGTAGCTGTGCAGATTTGGGGTAATGGGTGGACATCAGGCATCAGAGCTAGACATTCTGGGTCTCAAGGATTATCAGGTTCTTGGGAGGTCATATAGAGCTCTTGGACCCCGATAGCAGACCCAGCCAGGTAGTGTTAGCCAGATCCTCCTCCAAGAAAACCCACAGAGGGGTGTTAACTCCATGTGGGAGAAACCACTTGGTGTCCTGTGCCAGCCTGTAGGCCCAGCAGTAGCCCTGAAACCAAGTAAGACTGAGCCTCCCTCAATTCCAGTGCACTCTAAGTTTGGCTTTGCTGAGTCTGGTGCCTTCCCTTCCCAGAGTAACAGGGCCACAAGTTTGTTGATCCAGTGAAACATTTTGTAAAGTGAGGTTGTGAAAGATGTCAGCCAGCCTAGGGAGCACAAACATCCTGGTGGCCTGTATTTTACCCTTGAGGGTCAGGTGAAGTTTGAGCCAGCACCTTATGTCTGGTTCAAGGGCATTAAGGAGTGGGTTAAAGTTGGCTGCTACTATGTGTTCCCATTTAGTTGAAATGAAAATCTCCAAGTAAGTAAACCCCCACGGTGCACAGACTATCTGGGACCCTTTGGAACAGTCCAGGGTACAACTGAGTTCCAGGGGGATATAGTAGTCTTTTTCCAGTTAACGGTTAAACCAGAATGAGAGGTGAACTTGTTCAGGAGGGCCATGAGGGATCCCCACCAGTCGGTGGGGTTAGTGACAGTAGGAAGTAAGTCATCAGCACAGGTACCGACTACATAACAGCTGTTTTTGACCATGATGCCCTGCATTTCAAGTGAGTACAGGAGTTTTCTAGTGAGGGGGTCTAAGGCTATCAGGAAGAGCAGGGGGGACAAGGGGCATCCTTGTTGTGTGCCCCTGTATAGGTTGAACAGCTTAGAAATGATATGATTGGTGAGGATTTTAGCCATAAGGGTGTTATATAGGGTAGTGATCCAACTGCAGAAATAAGGGCCAAAGCTGTACACCTCAAGAGCCTAATGCATATAGTGCCGTTCAACTGAGTTGAAAGCTTTGCAGAAATCCTTTGCCAATGCTGCCATTGGAGCGGTGGACTGACCTGCACTCCATATGAGCTGGGACACTGTGCAAATGTTGTCCGCCAATGTTTTACCTTTCTGGATCCCCACTTGAGAAGGGTGAAAAAACAATGGGAGTACTTTTTCCGCCCTATTGGCTAATGCCTTGGCTACAATCTTGGTGTCCTTGGAGAGAAGAGAGATCGGTCTGTAGTTGGCACAGTCTAAGGGGTCATTGGACTTATTTGGTAATAAAGTAATCATTGCTTCTTTCATGGTGGGTGGAAAAGTATGATGGGAACAAGCCTCCTGGAGAGTGTCCGGGGGGGATTATGATGTGGGAACTAAGTTGATATAGCTCAAGGCTATCAGCCTCTGAGTCCTAACCTTTAGAGAGCTGGTTCAGGGCCATCTTTAAAGCAGCAATGCAATGAAAAAAGTTATTCCAAAAAGCTAATTTTCTGCTGTGGTTATGAAAAGTTGTGGTAGAACTTTTGGTTTGGGTTTTCTGGATGCTTCCTATGCTGTGTACTCTACATTTGCATTTTTGTCTGGGTTCTTACCCTCCTCAGGTTCTTAGCATTATTTCTATGCAAAAATGAGGTGGCCATCTTTTTTTCTTGAGAAATAATTATTTTAAAATGTTCATAAAATACTTAAATGATAATGGAAACTGGACATTTCACCACCAAAATAAACTGAAAGACATCTGGCATTGATTAGTTTGATAGGTTCATAGGGTAATACAAGCAGGTAGGTCCATAGACCCATTATTGCTCACCACTTATTCAGTGGTGATACTCAAACTTCCTGTTACCCATGTATTGATCTAGGGATGACCTGAAGAATACCATAGTCTTACACGTGACTATAGACTCTGGAAGGGTGTTCCATGCTGTAACCACTCTTTGGGAAAACCATTTTTTCCTTTTGTTTTTCTAATTATTCTCCATCGATGTTTAATCTATGTGTATATGTACTCTTAGCAGAGACTTGTGATGTTAAGCCAATGGTTTCCCATAAATAATTATCTCTGGATGCATGAAATACCAAACATAGATCGCCCCTTAACCTTCTATAGTTCATTGAGTACATGTTCAAATTCCTCAGTCTATCACCATAACTCTTCTCATACACTGTCCTAATTCTTTTTGTTACCCTTTCTCTGTGTTTGCTCAATCAATACTTCAACCCTCTTGTATTGCGGTGTACATAGTGACGAACAATACTCAAGATGTGGTCTCACAAGAGATGTATACAAAGGTACAATCACAAATGGATTACGGCTCTTGATGTTTCTATATATGCTTTCTAGTATTTTGTTTCCTAGTTTAACTTTAGTTCTAATGTGGGAGTCAAAGGACAAATCATTTATGATGATCACTCCAAGATCATTTTCACATGTTGTTTCCCCTAACAGAGTTCCATTTAATTTGTACGTGAATTTCTGATTTCTTGGGCCTAAATACATGATTTTACCTTTATCTAGGTTGAACTTTAATTTGTTCTTTTCTGCCCATTGCCCAAGGTTGCAAAGATCTTTCTGCAGCTTGTTAGCTGCCTCCTTGTTGTTAATAATGGCTCCCACTTTACTGTCATCTTCATATTTTCCCAACCATGCTCCTTCTGAAACTGACATTGATGAAACCACTATATTAAAAAGTGTTGGCCCCAGCCCCAGGACTGATCCCTGGGGCACACCACTGGTCACCTCTCCCCAATCTGAACAAAATCCTTGTATATTGACTCTTTGACATCTGTTAATCAGCCATGATTCAACCCAAGCAATTATATTACATTGAAGGTGCAAATGAGTTAATTGTTCTGAAAGAACCTTATGGGAAATATAATCAAAAGCTTTGGCATAATCCAAGAATACTATATCTACAGGCAATCCTTTGTCCATAGCAGCACTAACTGGTTCAAGAAAATTTAATAAATTAGTAAGACAAGACCATCCTGCACTAAAACCATGTTGTGATATGCCTTTATATCCATATTCTTTTATGTGCTTAATTATGTATTCCTGGATTAGACTATCCAACATTTTGCTTAAGATAGATGTAAGGTGATAGGTCTATAGTTTTCTGCTATCTTTTTATCATCTTTTTTATGTATTGGTGTAATAGTGGCTTCTTTCCACTCATTGAGTGTCTTATCTTCAAACAAAGATGCATTAAACAACATAGAAAGAGGGCCCACTTGTTCTCTACTTAATTCCTTGATGAATTTGGGACTTATTCCATCTGGTCCTGCCAATTTATTAATTTTTAATTTTTGAATTTTATCCAAAACTTCCATTTCTCTGAACTGTATTATTCTACCTGGTTATCCTTTTTGGGCTATCAATGTATTTTGCTTTTCTTTAGGTTGAAATATACTCATAAAATAACTATTAGTATTAGCAATATTTTGTTTATCATTTATAACCCCTGCATCTGTTTGTAGTGGCCCTATACCTCTCTGGTTACCCTTGAGTGACCCAACATAACTAAAGAATGTTTTTTTTATTATCTTTCACAGCTACAGCCATTCTCTCTTCCTCCTTTTGTTTTGCTTTCCTATTTAATCTTTTTGTTTTGTTAGCTTGTTTTTTTATAATTTACCCAGTTTAGTGTTGATTGTTCCCTTTTATATTTTGAGTATTTTTTCTTTCTACATTTAATGCTAGTTTTAATTGTTTTTTCCCACCATGCTGGCATTCTACCTTTCTTAAATTTAGGGCATGGCCCACAGTTCAGCACCATGGACACAGGGGGTAGGGAGGTATGCACTAGTCCTTTCACAAAATAAAGGGTTTTACAAGAGCTCACTAAGCTCATGGTGGACAAGGCAATGGGACCTGATGGCATACATTCCAGGGTACTAAAGGAGCTAAGGGTGGAACTAGCAGAGCCATTATCAGAACTGTTTAGTGAGTATCTGAGCACAGGAGAGGTCCCAGAAGACTGGAGAAGGGTTCATGTAATCCTGCTCCACAAGAGTGGTAGCAGGGAGGAGGCAGGGAACTACAGACCAGTCAGTCTTACCTCAGTAGTGGGTAAGATTATGGAGAAACTCCTTAAGGAAAGGATAGTGGAACACTTGGAATCCATAGGAGCACAGGATCCAAGACAGCATGGGTTTACAACAGGAAGGTCCTGTCTAATTAATCTCATAGATTTCTTTGACTGGGTAACCAGAGTGGTGGACCAAGGGGGAGCAGTTGATGTCACCTAACTTGACTTCAGAAAAGCTTTCAATACTGTTCTACATTGAAGATTAATTAATAAGCTGGGTAGGCTCGGGAAGGGTCAGAAGTTGGTCAACTGGGTGGCAAACTGGTTGACGGGCAGAAAACAGAGAGTGGTGGTAAATGGTATACAGTCAGAAGAGATGCAAGTCACAAGTGGGGTACCTCAGAGATCAGTCCTGGGGCCAATCTTCTTCAAGATCTTCATTAGTGACATTGCAGATGGACTGGAGGGTAAGGTTTGTCTGTTTGCAGATGACACCAAGATCTGCAACAGAGTAAATGATCCAGATGGGGTGGGAAGAATGAGGAGAGATCTGGATAAACTGGGAAAATGGTCAGAAAAGTGGCAACTGGGGTTTAATGCAAAGAAGTGCAAGCTCATGCACATAGGGAAAAGAAACCCTGAAGCAACCTATAGGCTGGGAAGGAAGTTGCTGGCAGTCACAAGGGAAGAAAGAGACTAGGGCATCATCATCACAGATGACCTGAAATCATCCAAGCAGACCACTAAAGCAGTAGGTAAGGCTAGGGGGATGTTGGGGTGTATTAGTATGGGTATCACAAGTCATAAGATGGAGGTAATAATCCCTCTTTACAAGACACTGGTTAGGCCCCATCTGGAGTACTGCGTGCAGTACTGGAGGCCACTCCTTCACAAGGACATTAACCAAACTGAGGCAGTCCAGAGAAGAGCAACCAAAATGGTGCAGGTACTGCATCAGAAAACATTTGAGGACAGATTAACGGAGCTCAATATGTATACCGTCAAGCAAAGGAGGGTGAGAGAAGTGATATGATTGAAACATTTAGACACCTTAAGGGCATTAACAAGGTGAAAGAGTCTAACATGTTTCAATATAAGAAAAATAGCAGGACAAGAGGACACAGCATGAGATTAGAGGGAGGCTGATTAAGGGGCAATGTGAGGAAGTTATTTTTCACAGAAAGGGTGTTGGATGCATGGAACAGCCTACCTCAGGAAGTGGTGGATATGAATTCAGTGCAGGACTTCAAACAGACATGGGATAGGCATAAAGGGGCAATACAGATGAGTATGAATAGATAGGCCATTGACAGAGCAAAGGCTGATGACACATTCATAAGGTAGAAAAAGAAATGGGCAGAATGAATGGGCCTTGTGGTCCTTATCTGCCATCAACTTCTATGTTTCTATGTTTCTAATGGCCTTTAGTACCCATTGTTTAATGCAATAATCTAGTTTGGATTTAAGTTTTATCCATATTGTATTCATATCAGAATTATTTAAATCCTTCTTCCAGTTCCACATGCCTAAATACTGTATAATTGATTTATAGTATGCCTTATAATAATTTTTAGATTTAGTTAACCCTCTAATTCTGTCAAGTTCCTTTTTGACATGGACCATTATTACATTATGATCACTATCACTAATAGGGTCAATTACATTAGTACTGATTACATTGGAGTCTAGATTACTTAATACAAGATCTAATATGTTGTTGCCCCTTGTTTTAGATGTTACATGTTGTTCTAACCCCTTTTGAACTATTATTTCTAAGAATTTATTTTCTTGATTTGTGAATCCTAATAGATTATCGCTGTTAATAATAGGGAAATTGAAATCCCTGAGTAAAATATAATCATCACTGACTATCATATTATCAATAGCTGCTAAAAACATATTGTTTTCTTCTTTATTCAAGTTTGGTGGCCTATATCTAAGGCCTATGGTTATACCATTTGCAGCTGTACCAATTCTTACCCATAACAGTTCTACATCAGTTGTAACTGGTATTTGCATTGTTATTTCATGTGCTATTAGGTTCTCCCCTACATGTATAGCTATACCCCCACCTTTTTTACCTTTTCAGTTTTTATAAAATACATTGTAACCTGGGATATCAGCCCCCAAATCACCATCATGCATCCATGTTTCTATTAAGGCACACAGCTGTATTTGATGGGAGTATAACATTGTTTTTAGTTCTTCAATCTTATTTCTTACGCTTCTCACATTAGTTAGTAATATATTTAACTCCCCAGTATAGTCTTTTCTACCTATGCTACTCAATTTTATATTTTTCTTAATAGTATCACTCCCTTTGTGTGATTTGTGTTTTTCATTATTGGTGTGAATACCAAGACATGAATCCCAGTCCCCCAATGCCACTGGTTTAAAGCTTCTTTTATTAGTTCTGAAAATAGTTTTCCCAGTACATCTCCGTCTAACCTACTAAGATGTAGCCCATCATGACTGAACATGTTGCTTTGGTTTTCAAAAAGCTCCCAACTTTTAGTACATCTAATATCCTCATTAGACTCCATTGTCTAATCCAATTATTAATTTTTTAAATTTTTGTATTGATTTTGCTGTTCATCCTTGGTATATGCAATATTTCTGATATTATTAACTCATAATTATTCTCAGTAATCCTTTTTTGGATTTCATTGATAGCATTAAATATGTCATGCAGTTCGGAATTTCTTCCATCATTGGCCCCTGTAGGTACCAGCACCAATGAATTTTCAGGCGCTTTTGACATTAGGTCTCCAGTAATGGTAGTCATATCTCTTACTCCAGCACATGGGAAACAACTGCTAATTACTGAATGCTTGCTGATCTTAGTTGTGGTATGGTCAGTATACCTAATGATTGAATCACCAAGTATATACACATTTTTATATAGCACTTTAAGTTATGTGGGTGCTATATCAACTTGATCATTCATGACATTTGTGTCAGTATTATTCCAATTTTCCTTGGCCAATCCTAACATATTAGCTGTTTCTGTTTCAATATCTTCCATTATTTGTTCGAGGGGTGAGAAGCTGTTTTGTATTGGTACCGCAAATTGCATTGACTATCTCCCTTTTTTGTTTTATTTGTCTCTGTATGAGTCGGTTCCAGATCCTCATTTACATCCCTATTTCTTTTACCTGCAGGCCCTTCCTGTCTCTTCAAACAAATGATCTTTAACATTTACCTGTTGCATACTAATATCATCATTCTTCTAACATTTGATTTGTAATTCTAATCCTATTATTTTAATTCTTAATTCCTTTAGTTCAGCACACTGTTCACCCATATTCTCATAAACTTCAGGAGAAAAAAAGATGGGGTCAAATATTAGCCCATTTTTGTTGCACTGCTGCTTTAATTCATCAGCCATGAGGGGGTAGTCCAATTCATGGCAGAGATCCAGGGATACCTGGGGGATGGTGGTGTTCCAATGGAAAGATTTCATCGGTGAGGGGTCCATGGACCCAGGGAGACTGGGAGGAATAGAACCGGACATGGTATTGCCGCATGACATCATTAATGCCTCCTGGTGCTGTGATAATATTCCTAGCACTTTTCCACAAGGCTTGGATTTGCGAGCTCAACTTCTGCTTCCGCAGTTTATAGGCGAGTAACTTATTGCTTTTGTCACCAGATTCCCAGTAATAATGTTTGGTGCATAGCATTTGCCAATCAAACTTATGATGCAGTGTCACATTCATTTTATATTTGAGACCCACTATAGAAGATACAAGTTCTGGTGAGGAATGATTAGATTGTTTAAACTGTGTTTCTTTGGTTTTAAGAGCCTGCTGCAACAGGCTGAGCTCTTTGGCTCTTACTTTGTTCTGTGTGGCTGTATATGAGATAATCCAGCCTCTATGAAAAGCCTTGAAAGCTTCTCAGACCACTTCTGGGGCCATCTCTCCCATCCTATTGATCTTCAAATATGAGGTCGCTTTAGAAGCAATCCAGGCTCAAAATTTGGGATCCCTGAAGAGAAGGGGGTTGCATCTCCAGCAGCCTGAGTTGTGTTGATCCCTGGGATGGAGCCCCACTGGGGTGTGATCAGAGATTAAGATTGACTCTTTCAAGGGGTCATGTACTCGAGGGAATGCCCCCCCCGTCTGCCAGCCAGAAGTCTATAAGGTTATGGGTGCTATGTATGGAAGAGTAAAAGGAGAAATTCCTCCCATTAAGATGGTCCCTCCACCACATGTCTGACAGACTCCATCTTGCCAATATGGCTTCTGGAGTCACTCTTGCCCTACAGTGCATATCGGGGTAACCAGAGACTTGTCAAGGAAAACATCTGGAACCACATTAAAGTGCCCACTGATTAGCAGTGGGGTGGAAGTGTCATCACCCTTGATGTCCACAACAGCTTGACTAACCTGAGGGAAAAATCCTGCATCCTCACAGTTAGGGGCATATATGTTGGTGATGATGATCCACCATCCAGGGAAAGAAAATAAGGCAATCACCCATCTGCCTAGTGAGTCCATCTTGATTGCCTCTAACTTCCAGGGTAGTGCACTGCAGAGTAAGATGGTGACACCCTTGGACTTGATTGAAGCTGAGCTGTGAAATACCTGACTCATCCAACTTTTTCTAAGACAGTGAATGTTACTATCTGTGAGATGTGTCTCCTGGATCAAGGTGACCTGAGCCCTAAGGGATTTTAAGTACTGTAAAACCTTAGTGCATTTGATCAGATGGTTACATACCTTAACATTCCAGAAAAATAATCTGAGGTCCCCTTTCCCCTAGAACTCATGTTAGGGAGACTTCTACACTAATCCAGGGATTGGGAACTACTTATGGTGTTCTGAGGTGTGGCAAGTATTCTCCCTGTGTGCTGAAAGATGGGGTGGTGCTATGCCCAACAATGGGGAAGGGAGACTTGCCCTGTCCCAGTCCCCTTACCTGGATGGGAGAAGGGCAGGGGTCAAAGTCATTTGGTCCTGCAGACTTGGGGGAGTAGGTAATGTAGGGTAAGATCAGTACCTGAGAAAGTGGGAATGCTCTTGCAGTAAAGAAGAATGTCAATCACTAGTTAACAGTTCAACAATCCTAGATCAAATATCCTATAGAAAAACACCAAATATTGTTAAGAATACAATAATCAACAATAACAGAAGTCCAAATAAACAATTCAATAACAGGGAAAAACTAACTGTAGTGAGGTCAGTAAGGAAAGTACCCAGGGTATAAGCAAGCTGGAGGGAAAACTATGCTCTGCAAGTCTCACCATAATGGTACCAGGTAGGAGAGTGAAACGATCAACAACCGGAGACTCATTTTACCCCCCCCTTTAGCTCGGTAGATAGCAATTATGTAAGTCCTCCCTGGGACTGTACTAATCGTAACAGAGAGGCAAACAGCAAATGTGAAAGAGAATGCCTCTAGTAGCTTGTCCAAGCAGTATACTCTGCATACCCAAAGAAGAAGCAGAGGTCCTGCTGCACAATGGTATTATTACCAGGGGTTCATGCACTCAGAAACCTTGCTCCTACCCTGACCCTTTGGGAGTGAGTTACGAGCGCTTGGTGGGGAAAAAGCAGGGATACAAACCCCAGTCTAAGGTAGCAGGATGTCCTTGGTTGTGAGCAGATTGCTGTCTTTATATGGAGGGGGATCGGGCAAAGAGTGACTGAGGGAGGGGACCTCACCAAGGTGATAGGTGTCACCTCCCAGACACTGACATGCAAAGATAAAGGTTTTTTTTTTTACTTTGGGACATTTCTGCCCCATTTATACCCCCTCCTGTACTTCCCTCAGTGCTCCACTCCTTCTGGCTTTAGCTCAAGTCCCTCCTAGGTTCACTACCATGGTATCTGTCCCTAGAGTGCCTGGTAACTCCTTACCTCCCCCTCCTACTCGCAGAGCACCGGCACAGCAGAGATCTGCCTGTGGGTTCTGAATCTGGATGGCTGTTAGGAGCAGCTGTCATCTAGGCTCACTGGGGCATTTTCCATTTTTTGTGGTCCCCCCAAGTCCTCACCTGGGATGCCGGTGCGAGGACGTACGTCCAGAGAGGCGATGTGCTGATGCATGCCTTCTCCCAAGAACCTGACAGTATCCCCTCTCCCCAACTCCTGTGAATGGAGCCGTCAGAGCCTGGGAAAGCCTGTACTTCCACTGGCTTTCCTCAGGAAGTGGGTACAGAAGGCACCCCTTGGTAACCCTCCCCAAAGGGAGGAGAGCATCTGTTGGGATGCTCGATCCTCCCTTCCCCCCGCTGACCCCCGCTGACCCGAGTCCATTCCCAAACCTGGGTCACCAGTGCAGCTCACGGTGTGGCGTCTAGCACGTCAACCCTCAGTGCCACTGGGCCGGCTGAAGATAAAGCTTTTGAGGCAGACTGCTGCTGCTCTATCCAGTCTGCAAACTACGAGCACAGAAAGGATCAACAGGTCATGTGGTAGAAAAGAAGGGGCGGTGGAGCTGAAACTGGGTGTCTATTGGTGTGGCCCTTAGCAGGTCAAGGCTGACATCCCTGTGTTGTAAAATATGGGTCACACAGAGTATACAGTAAAAAGCATAGCATGACTCCCCAACCCCTAGTCCCAGTCCCACAAATCCTGAAAGATAAAGAGTCATGTCAGACTCAAAACAATAGTCCTGTTATCTGCTACATGATGGATCCATGTAACAAATGTCCAAGCTCCACAAGGAGGGAGTCTTTATCAGTTCAGCAGTAGAGTACTGTACATTACAATGGCAGACCAGCAGCGAAGGCTGAGGGGAGTGACCCTCAAATTCCTGCCCATTCCTGCTGACACAAGGGTTGGAGAGTCTCCAAAATCTGTAATGGTTGACAGTGTTCTGAAGGGCATCTTTAAGGGAGTTGTAGGATGTCCTCTTCTAAACCACTTTGTAGAAATAATCTTGGTAGATGGAAATCCTGGCTCCTTTCCAGTAGAGATCCCCCTTCTCCCGGGCAGCTCTGAGGAGCCTTTCTTTAACTGAGTATTGAAGCAGATAAGATATGGTGAGATGAGGGTTCAAATCTGCAGGTGCAGGGGACCCCTTGTGCGGTGGGCTTTATCCACCTCAATAGCACCTTGCCATCTCAGTCCAAGAAGCTGTGGTATGAAATCCATCAAAAACTGCTCCATGTTGGATCCTTTTTGCTCTCTCAGGGACTCCTAGGATCCTGATGTTGTTGCGGTGCCCCAGATTTTCTTGGACCTTGGCCCTCTCCCAGAGCCACTTCATCTGCCTCTCATGGTCATTCAGACATTGAAGGATCTGATGCTGCACATCTTCAAGGTCGTTTGCTGCTCTACAAAGTACAGTCTGTTGGCTAGAACCTTCACTTCCTCTGAAGTGGCTGAGGAGGAGGCTTTTAATTCTGTCATGTTGGCTACCAAAGTTTCAAGCAAGCATGTCAAGTAGCCTATGGAGGTTGAGTGAAGGTCAGTATGCAGCCCATTGTTTGATCTGGCCATACAGTCTGTGACTCTGACTAGGTGGAAAATTAAGCGGTCAGTTCAGCCCTTGGTAGAATTTTGGCTGGACGGTTCAGGAGAACAATCATCTGTAAAAATCTGAAAACAGCACCGTTAAGGTGGCTGTATCTTCTGCTGTTGCCTAAATTAGAAAAGAGTCCCAAAGATAGACTAAAGCATTGTGAGAACTTATGTAAGGCTGAGGGGTGAGACAGAGTAGCAAAATTAGGTAGCCATATTTAATGGTGACAAAGCATGCTCTCCACCTCAAGGCACTGGCTTTTGACAATGGGGAACAGAAGTAGGTCACTACTAACTTCTGTTACTCCTGCTTCAACAAAGTTACAATTTCACTGCTTTTATTCTGTTTAATGTGGTTAAGCCCACACTATAGTACAGTATTTTTATTTTTGTATCCCTTGCTGATCTGGGATTCCCTCACTTTTGCCCTTGCTCGTGTGACTCTGTGTGGGGTCAAGGGTCACATACTGACAGAATGCACTTGTGATCCCTTTCTAAAAGCACAGAGAAGTAGGGCTCTCTAACTAGTTAGCACTTGCTTTGAGTTTAAAACGTATCAGGAGTTTCAGTTACTAATTGTTAAAATATGTCGCTGGCAATGTGACAGTCCTAGCTTAAAATAATGTGTATTACAGCCTATAAGACACACAAGAAACATGGAAACATTGAATTTAATGGCAGATAAGGACCCTCTGGCTCACATCATCCGCCATTTCCCTACCAACAGTATAAACTCCAGATCCTACTTGATCTGAAGCCTACCTCTCCTTCCCACCCCTAGTGTTGCCTTCACTCTGTCCCATGCATTCTTGAATTTACCTACTGTTGTTGTCCCCACAACCTCCTCAGGGAAGCTGTTCTATGCATCGTCCACCCTTTCTGTGAAAAAAATAGTTCCTCATGTTGCCCCTGAGTCTTTCCCCCTCCGGTCTCAAAATAGTTCCTCATGTTGCCCCTGAGTCTTTCCCCCTCCCGTCTCATATTGTGACCCCTTGTTTTGCACATCTTCTTTTCTGAAAGATGCTGCCCTCTTGAACTCTACTGATCTCACTGAGGTATTTGAAAGTCTCTATCATATCCCCCCTCTCCCTCCTTTCCTTCAGTGTATACATATTGAGTTCCCTTAGTCTCTCCTCATATGGTTTCTGGTGTAGACCCTGCACCATTTTCATTGCCTTTTCTGGAGTGTCTCTACCCTGTCAATGTCCTTTTGGAGATGAGGTCCCCCCAACTGCCTGTACAGTGGCATCACTACTTCCTGTTTTCTACTGGTGATACTTCTCCCTATGCACCCCAGCATCCCTGGCTTTCCTCACTGCCTTCTCACATTGTTTGGCTACTTTTAGATCATCTGTTATGACTACCCCAGGTCCCTTTCTAGTTTGGTTGTTGTTAGTACCCCCCTCCCATTGTGTATTCCTCCACTGGGTTTTTGTTCCCCAAGTGCATGATTTTGCACTTCTTGGCATTTAATCCTAGCTGCCACACTCTTGACTACTTCTCCAACTTGGCTAAGTCTCTCCTCATCTTCTCCACCCCCCGAGTGTCAACCCTATTGCAGATCTTGGTGTCATCTGCAAAGAGGCATACCTTTCCTTTGAGTCTCTGCAATGTCACTAATAAAGGCATTAAAGAGGACTGGCCACAGTACTGAACCCTGTGGCATCCCACTGGTTACTTTCCTTTCTTCATATTGAACTCTGTTTACCACCATCCTCTGTGTTCTGTTGCTAAACCAATTTCTGACCCAGTTCACCACCTTGTGACCCACTCCCAGACTGCCCAACTTGTTTACTAACCTCTTGTGTGGGATTGTCAAATGCCTTGCTAAAATCTAGGTAGGCCAAGTCCACCACCCCTCCCTGATCTACTATCCTTGTCACCCAGTCAAAAAAATCTATTAGATTCATTTGACAAGACCTTCCTGTTTGTGAATCCATGTTGCCTTGGGTCCAGTGCTCCGCTGGCTTCTAGATATTCCGCAATCCTTTCATTTAACAGTGATTCCATCATCTTTCCCACCACTAAGGTCAAACTGTCTGGTCTATAGTTTCCCGCTTCTACCTTGCTTCCACTTTTGTGAAGGGGTATCATGTTAACCCTCCTCTAGTCCTCTGGTACTACTCCCTCCTCCAATGATTTGTTGAATAGGGCTGTCAGTGGTGTCAGTAGCACCTCTCTGATTTCTTTTAGTATTCTGGAATGCATCCCATCTGGCCACATTGCCTTGTCCCCCTTCAGTTTCAAGCATTCCTTTAGGACTCTCTCTTCTGTGAATGGTCTGGTGTCAAACCCTCTTCCCTGTGTGTATGTCTGCTAGATAATTCTGGTCCCTCTCCCTGCCCTTCTTTCGTGAATATTGAGCAATGGTATTCATTCAGTATCTCAGTTTTTTCCAGGTCCTCCTCCACCCACTCCCCCACTCCTTTACTTAGCCTCACTACCTCTCCCTTGGCCTTTCTTCTTTCCCTTATGTACCTGAAGAAGGTTCTGTCCCCTTCTTCACTGTCTGGGCTATCCTTTCCTCTGTTTGTGCCTTTGCACATCTGACTGCTTTTTCCACCTCCCTCTGCTTAGTCTGATACAGTTCCCTGTCTTCCTCCCTCTGCATTTCCTTGTATTTCCTGAATGTCAGTTTTTTTCTCTCTAACCATCCCTGTCACTTCTTTTGAAAACCATAGTGGTTTTCTTTATCTTCTTTCTTTGTTGACTTGCTTCATACAAAGGCTTGTTGCCTCTGTTATGGCTCTCTTGAGGTTCTCCCACTGTACTTCTACTCCCCCTCCCTCACCCTTTGCCAGTGTTTTCTTGAGGAATTCTCTCACTTTAGCAAAGTCAGCCCTTTTGAAGTCTAGGACTCTTGCTTTTGTGTGACTTGACTCTTCTACTGAATTTACCTTGCACTATATTGTATGGTGGTTGCTGGACTCCAGATTGATGCCCACTGACACCCATTATTATGTCTCCATTTGTGAGCACCAGGTCCAATATCACCCCTTACTGGGTGGGTTCCACTACTAGATGCATGAGACATGCCCCCTGCAGGGCATCCAGGATGACCTGCTCCTGGATGTGGCTGCATCATAGGTGTTCCAGCTAACATCAGGCATATTTAGGTCCCCTGCCAACAACACTTCCCCCTTTTCTGCCATTATACAGATGTTATCTATCATTTGCCTATCTGTTTTCTTCCCTTGCACTGGGGATCTGTAGATAGTTTGGCAAGGAAAACAGACACGCTTAGAATTTGGGTGGGGGATGTTCAGCCAGATACATTGAGGATCACAGAATCATGGCTACATGTGGGAATTAAGGACAGTGAGGTGCAGGTGGAAGGGTATGGATCAGCAAGAAAAGACTGGGGTTAAAGTGGAGGGGGAGTTATGCTTTATGTAAAAGACAATCTTGGCCCTTATTGAATAGTTTTAGCTGAAAACATTGAGGGCATTGGCTGTCTATCGGTAGAAATAATTTCTGTCAAATTAATAGTTGATGTAGTTTATGTCCCACCTCAGACTAAATTAGCACACTATGAATTATTAGCCAATGGGATATTAGATATAGTGAAAAATGTAGATCTAGTATTAACAGGAGATTTCAATGCTGATTGGTCCCAGAACAGAGGAAAAAAATTAGGGGAAGCATGGATAACATGGGACTTAGACAAATAGTTCAAAACCCAACTAGGTATACAAAAAATGCAAACCAAGGCTTAATTTTAGATTTATTTTTTTATTTTGCAGGAGCTAAAAGTTATACCTTTGAATTTAGAGGACCATTATCCAATAAAATGCTATCTAGAATGGAATACATCTTGTAGAAATCAGTCTATGACATATTGAATAACTGGTATGAAAAATGTTAACATAGAGGCTTTTAGAAATAGTCTGCACATAGTTAAATAACTAGATAGTTGGGATAGAATAACTGTAATTCCTGACTTAGATTAGGCAGTTCAAGATTTCACTAATACTAGGGTAACCATATCCAATTTACATGCTCCTAAAGTACCAAAAACTCATAGTAAAAATCAATTACCATAGATCATGGACAAAGTGAAGACTCGTACAAGGATTAAGAAACAGTTATGGTAAAAAGCAAGGAAAACAAAAAACATAAAGGATTGGAATATGTTTAAAAAATGGAGAAACAAGTGTATAAACACAATTCAAAAAGCAAAAGCTCAGTTTTACAAGACTAGTATTGGACAAGCAAAGGACCCCAAAAGATTTTGGCAACAAATTAAACAGCTCCAAAATCCTGTTAATTTAAGGGTACCTATAAATCTAATCTAAGATTATTTAGTCTTTGGAGATCAATCAAAAGTGTTAGACATTTTAAATAAATATTTTACAGATCTACCAGATTTAGGATTAGAAATCCCAGAAACTAGAACATTTGATATCTCCTTATAAGAGATAGTTGAAAATGTTGAGATGGGGAACACTCAGGATCCTGGAGATAGACCACACTTTAGGATTAACATGATTACAGTTAAGGAGGTTGAAAAAAAACTAGATTGCCTGAGGGTCAACAAGGCTGGGGGAGTAGATGGTGTTGAGGTTATATGTTTGAAACTGGGAGACATTGTGGCACCGACAATAGCATACTTGCTGAATTGGAGTCTGTGTTCTTCCACACTCCCATAGGCCTGGAAAATAGGGAAGATTGTCCCTATATTCAAAGGGGGGAATTCTATGATATCTATGAATTATAGACCCATAGCTCTGCTCCCAGTACTGTCAAAGATCATGGAAAAGTTTGTATTCAGGAAAGTCTATCATTATTTGTAACACTGTGACCTGTTGACAATTAGCCAATATGGCTTTTGGGCAGGGAGGTCGATGAACATGGCTCTAGTGGATTTTAATAACTTGGCAACAACATCTGTGAATGCAGGTATGAGTACTGGGGCCAAGTTCATGGACCTCAGCAAAGCTTTTAATTTGATAGATCATCAAACATTATTGCATAGATTGTATGAGATTGGTGTTTGTGCTGAACCCTTATATAGGTCCAAGTCCTTCTTAGAAAGTAAAAAACAATGTGTGTCGCAGGGTCCCATAATATCATCATTGAGAGAGGTTAAAAGAGGAGTTCTGCAGGGCTCTATTTTGGACACTTTGCTTTTTAATATATATGTCAATGAGTTGCCAAAATTGTTGATTAACAGTGAGGTCCATCTGTACGTGGATGACACTGTATTAGTGGCATCCATGGGCAGCTGCACCTCACAGGAACAAAAGCTTCAAGATGATTTTTCTGTAATGGAATCATGGTTTGAAGATTCAGATTTAACATTGAACATTAAAAAAACACAATTTATTAATTCTTCAGTTGGAAAAAGGGGTGTACTGGATAGGAAGTTGACTATAACATTTAACAATGGGTCATAAGTAATAAATACAACTTGGTATAAATACTGTATAGCAGGAAATATTAGCTATCAGTTTATTTTCGCTATATTAGCTTAATTGATAAAAGTGCTAAAATAAACTGATCGCTAATATTACAGGAAGCAGAGTGCTGTAACTGGACATGAAGCTGACGTGCTAATTCAGTAGGGCGCTAAATAGTACTGCACCCCACTCTGTGCTAAATAAAGAGGGTGCTAAAATAAGCTGCTGTACAGTATGTGGGAGTCCTTGTAGATGGGAAAATATCTTATGTGGAACACACAGTTGCACTGGTGAAGAACAAACCAGAAGCTTGGGGCATTAAGGAGAGTTTATACTGGTCTCACAAAAGATGTCAGACTGAAATTAACTCAGCAGTTAATTCCCATGTTGCAGTATGGAGGATTAATTTATAGAATGCAAATAAAACAACTTTAAGGAAATCAGACCAAACTTATTATAAACTTGCCAGATTTGTAAATTTAGTACACATCATTGTACGTTCTAGTTAGCTCTAAACTGGTTAGGACGGGTAGGAAAGAGACAAACAACTGGTTATCTTTGTGCTTTAAATTGTTAAGATCTAAGGTTACTTATCCTTTGCATCATTTGGTGACAACTGAGTTACCTAGTGACAAAAAGCATAATTTGAGGTCAAATGCATTAAATTTACCATATCCACAGGTTTATAACAGGTTTGGTGAAGTTATGCTACAAGCTAGCTTGGCTAAATCTTGGAATGAAGTGTCGATGGATCTAAAGACAAAAAAGTTCTATACATGAATTTCAAACTGCACTATGGAAATCATTAGGAATTTCTTGTAATTGCTACACTTGAGAATAACTGTATTAATGTAATTATGGGCTATATCATTTTACTTGCTTTATCTGTTTTATGTAAGTGTTTGTATTATGTATCTTGTAAAGGGCATTTTTTTAAAACAGGAATGTTATATCACTAAATAGTTGTTCCTGTATAAAAATAAAATTTTATCAATCAAAGCCAGATCTAGTGATTCACAATTCAATTGTCTGATTACGGACCACACTGCATTTAAATTTTTTTGCCATAAACAGTGGCATTAACATTGTATGATCTCATACACATAATTACTCCACTGAAAAAGCCCATGCCAACTAAAAATAAAATAGGAAAAGTTTTAGAACTTGCTTCAGTTCTCAGATGTCAACAGCATACTGTATTAACACTTTCTGTAATGTTTTGTGCAACCATTTACTTGACTCATCTTGAATCATTGCAGAAAACTAACAAATACACAGTGCTGTGTATAGTTTCAAGGGACAGCAAGATGTGCGGCTTCTGAGGGAAGGGCAGAAGGATGCGAAGAGATCAGGTAGGTGAAAATCTACCTACAAAGGAAGTCTTCTTAATCCATTTAGTCTATTTCTGCTTAAATTACATCTTATCTTCTAAACTGAGAGTAATACAAATGTATGTAGCATCCAACATGCAATAAACTTAATTAGCCAAGTTTTAATTCTTATCTGAAAATTAGGACTGATAAAAACTAAAAGGCCTCATTGAAAATGAACTTGATCTCAATGGCTATATCATCTTCCTTGCTAATAATAAACATAATGCTAATAATAAACTTAATACTAATGATAAACATAATAATAATACTCAGAATGAAAAGTTTATATAGCCAGAGCAGTATAGTCAAACACACTTGACTTAGCTCTGCTCCCCCTACAGATATGTTCCTCTACATAACCTTAAAAAGAACAATTTATATCAATACAGCTCATCTGAGCTTCAGGCTGCATGTAGGTCAAGCATCTAGAGACTTTTGATGGAGGACATCAACAGAAAAACCTGCTATGTAACCAGAAACTAAAGTCTGGCTTGCAAAGAGCCCCAGCAATGGTGAACAGTCTTTCTTGGAGACTATAATTGAAATTCTGAGAGACCCTTTAGTGAGTTGTTTTATCTTTGTATTTTATTAAATTTATCAATTTCATCATATATTTGATACAGAAGAGATATATTGAATACAAGGATGCAGAAATGCATATGTTCAAAGCTGTATATAGTTATATTACATGATCCTCTACAGTTGTCATCATCATTAAACATCATAAGGATCTGAAAACTATGAACAGCCAAGTACCTGGATCAGAATTCAAAGGCTATGCCTACAGTTCAGTGGTTGGGAGCAACTAGCCATGCCCCCTGCCTGAGTTATTTAAGTCAGTTCACTCCAATCTCATTCAGAAACACTGTTTCTTTGGTGCAGCCAGAGGCTTTGCTGGGGTTCTGTGCCTGTCCCTCTTCTTCCAGTGTTTTTCTCTCATATCACGTTGTGCTTTTGTGCTTTCTGCTTGGTTTATGCCTCCCCCAACTTTCTAGGCCAGTATTTTGCTTTCTACCTTTCTGTCTACAGTTTTTGCTCTCTCGGTCAACTGTTCCTGCTGCTCTCCTGTTCTCACAAACCTTGTGTTTCTTCAGTTTTGTTTTTTTGTGTGCTTCCAGATTTCACAGTGTCCTGCCTTTGTCATTTTCTTTTGACTTGTGCTATTTCAGTTTCCCATGTTTGTTGTTTTCTATACCAATTGCAATCTCCCCGTTCAACTACAACTCTTAAATGTTTACACCTGTCTCCTAGCCAGGCAGCCACTCCCTTTTGTGTTTTGTTGGTTTTATTAGTTGTTCACTTCAGCAGCAGACTGCTTCCTAGTTTTCACTTCCCATGGGCTACAGCTTTTTCCTAGCAGTTTCATGTGTTGTTCTCTACTGCCTCAGCCTACCTGGTCTGCTGTTCATCAGTAACTAACACTGTTCTCCCTTATGGAACTTGACAGCATGTGTTGCATTGACTAGTCAGTCAAAACACTTATCATTCGGTCTCATTCGATATCCTAGTTATTACCTGATGTCTCAGTCAGTCATTCAGCCTTGCCTATGTTTTGTTTCTACCTTATGCTCATGGCCATCAGGCTTCATCCTTGGCCTCCCACACCTCCTGCACTCAGATGCATGCCAACCATAACCATAGCATGGCTTCCAGTGCTCCTGCCCTTTATGCTGATGGTCTCGCTCTGTTTCCTTGAAGTCCATATCTTGAGAGTGGGCCCCTTGGGTGGGGTTCTTATCTTTCTGCCCTGTTGGTGAAAATGTCCTACACTCTGGGGGAAGCTTCAACCATACTGATTGACTCAGTGACACCTCTTGTTGTATCATTTAAGACATCAACTGCCAGAAGATGGGGACTCTAAGTCCATGGGGGCTCTTTTAGCTGAGCAGATCACATTCATAGAATGTTAGAAAGCTATTCCCCCTTATGGCCACCAAAGTTCACCTGGTCTCTGCCTACTTCCCTTCCTCTGCCCCTCAAGGGTGACGATCATGGAATCATGCAAGTCCTGGCTCCTCAAAGGCCCAACTCCAATGTCTTATACCTCAAAGGTTCTGCTTCCTCTTTATGTCTCCCCTCAGTGGAGACCAGGTGAGTGCCTTTCGGTGGTTGTTTCTCTCCTTCTCCTGCCTTGGTGGGGTGGGCCTCCTTCACAGGGAACCTTCTTTAGCTGTGGAAATTGGCTGTCAGCACCCCCATGGCTTTCTAGTTAGTGGGATAGAGCGAGAGCTTTTCTTCTAAAAATGTCTCCTTGTATTGGGTCTCTAAATTGCAGTAGCTGAGCCATCACTAATTTTCTCCCAAGCCTAGAGGGAAGGCAACCATGGTCTTGGATCCCCAATAGTTTTCTACTCATAGAGAGTTTTTCTTCTCCTCCATGCCGAAGGTAATACAAGTCAGGTAACCTCCACAACAGGTGGCCCATAATGTAGTGCATTAATATTAGTGCTAAAACAAAAGACTCAGACACTCACCACCTGAAATGAATCTCTATTATGAGTTGTCTCTAGCTGTTGTCAATCTGTCCTCACTCAGGATACATGTTCATCACTTGCTGGGCACTATTTTTGGGCTCCTTCCTAAGGTACCTTTAGCCTAAAGGAATTATGTTCCTGTGGCACCTCTAGGGCTGGAACCCTCCACAAGAGGGTTCATTTGCCTTCACAGTACCCTAGCAGCATGGTAGTTTCCCATGAGACAGAGAGTGTGAAAAGTCAAAGTATCTACGTATGACAGTCAACAACACATTCATTCAAATACCTTCAGACTATCATAAAGTTGCACAAGCATAACTTCTCACTAAGTTGCCTATACCTCATTGAATTCATAGGCTATGTCTGCAGTTTGATGGGTGGGAGCAACCATCCATGCCCATGCACCCTGCCTGAGCTATTTAAGCCAGCTTCCTCCAGCCTCACTCAGAAGCACTGTTTCTTTGCCCCGCCACTCTCCCCTCATACTCCAGAGGTGCACCTGTCTCCTTGGGGCTGCTTCCTAAGGTACCTTTAGCCTAAAGTAATCATGTTTCCAAGGCACTGATAAGACCCTCAGTCTCTGCAGTGTTCTGACCAAATGGTGAATCATGACCAGGGACAAGTGATAACATTTATTACTGGTTTTCATAAGACAACAGTAAATAGAGATCACAGTAGTCCAGACAAAAGAAGAACTTGAAGTAATTAGTACTTACATCATTCTATATACTGTAGATAACAAGAAGGTGTATAGTAAATATGGCTCTCCTATTGGCATGTAGCTGGTTGAAAGGCAATTGGCTCATCCTTAGTTATGCACATAGACATACTGTAGATAAGGCTAACTAGCTAGAACTGGCTTTTCCCAGGTTACAGCACAAAGGGAAATGCTTAGCTTGCATATGAGAAATACAGATGTGACAGCTGTATACTTGGAACTGCATCATGTGGCATGTACAAAACAAGGCTAACAGTGTTTGGCCTACCTAGCACATACTACAATCATATATAACAAAAGCACATAATATTATCCTACATTCTACCTTACTAAACATATTACAACCTTAGTTATGATATCATGGCTGTCATGTGGGGTACCAGAAGGGATTTGGGCAAACCAACATAATGCCCCCCTTGTTGCCTGGATAAGGAGGCAACAACTAATAGAGTAAGTTTGAGGGTAATAGCTGCATGACAGGGAGACTGCACAAGCTGCATAAAGGTATTGTAATTGCATACGGTGGTATTTAAAAAATAAATTTCAGACAGCACAGGGTTAATATCATGAGAATAATGAAAAATTCTTTAAGAACAACAAAACCTTTGGACAGGAACATTAAAGCATTTGCTTTAGTAATAATATCACTGGTAAGATGAATATCTTTGCTGTGCATGTGAACACCATGTTATTGCATTTATCATCTGAAAACATTGTATGATATGTTACAACACAGTATTATTTATCACATGAAAAACCATGTTAAAACTGGTGGATAGCATACAGATAGTCATGGCAACTGTGAAAGTAGTCCTATTACAGAGATGGTACGGGGTAATCACAGATGGTTTATTTGTAAGGCACAAAGTAAAAACTAAATATGTCACCACAATGGAGATGTGTATAAGAAAAGTTGTTGATGTTTGTAACCACATAACATTATTTGTAAAAGCAGTATTGAATGCATTATACAACAGAAAATATCATGACACAACATTGTTCATTGATTATAAACAGGCCATTTTGAGAGTGGATAAGGCAGGTGACAGCAGTGAATGTTTTTCTTGATTAAAGAATCTGTTGGCAATGTATTTTGCAGATAATGTATAACCAGTACATAAAGTTTAGGTGAGTAACCACAAATTGGTATAGTTACAGGTGAAATGTCATTTGCAAAAAGGTTGTAACCCCACATGGCACATGGGGCTGTGCAGATGTTTAGTTGAAGGTGAAACACCAGCATGGTAAGAAAGTTAATGTTCATGTTACGGTCTACTGGATGGCTGGATTTGCAGAAGCCTAGGCAGGGGGTGCATTAAAGTGTCCATTAAGTCCTTTAATGGAATAAACACACTATCTGGCATAGCTTTTTGTTTTGTCACAGCCCTGCACAAATATGGAAAATCCATTATAGAGTAATCAGTCTGTATGAGGTGCCAGCCAGGCTTGGAAAACACCTGTAGTGAAGAAACGTTGATGTGTGTTGCTTGAAGATCTTATCCGTGCCACTCTGTTGAAACCTGTAAACTTTTAAAACTCTGTTAGAAACATAGTTTATGAAACACACAGCTATTCTGGATGGAAAAATGACAAGGTTATTAGCAATGTCTTTGATTATGGTGTGGTGTGGCATAGACAAGTGAAGGCATCGGCCATGCACTCGTAGGTGCAGGCCGAGGTTCAATAATGAGAATATACCATTTGGTCATCTGTGAATACACCCTGCTTCCAGGTCTCAGAAGAGGGTGTGGCAGTAATTAAAACACAGTTTCCCTGCCTATGTGTTGCTGTTTGGCCTACTTTAGGCCTGTCTTCTGAAATAAAAGTGTGACTTATACCTAATAGATTCACTTTGAACCTTTAATTTATAGCTGTATGCCATTTACACCATGTACCACTGGGGTAAATAGATTTTTGGGCTATATCAGCTTGTGACAGCGCATGTTGTGCCTGTGACATCTGAAAGGGAGCCCTCTTGGGTCTCCTTTCCTTTTGTTTTCCTAGGACGAAACACTCCAAAGTACTAAGTAGTGTGGGGATCTGTTATTGGACCTTGCGTACATACTGGTATGCTGCAAGTAGGTCTCATAACATTGCACTATGAAATCTAGAATTGTTGATACTGTAGCAGAATCTAAATTCTACCATATTGTGATTGGTGAATTTTAAAATCACTGGCATGTGCATGAAATGCACATTATGTACAGGGGTACCTGGGAGTGATGAGACTACCTGACCACTAGTTGCTCTGGGTTCCTGCATGGAACATTGGGTAGTTTTTTTCTCTGTTGGGAGAACAACAGTTGGAAACAGGACAGTGCTAGCAAAGGAATGAAGTGTACACTACTGTCTAGTAGTATTATTTGGAAATTGAGCACAAAATTTGGGTTTATGAGTATAGTATGATTGTATAAACCTGTGTGTTGTGCTTGGGCCTGATGGATAGACAGGGTACTATTGGGTGAAATTCTGGTGTTGGGCCAATTGTGGAAGGTGCCTTTGCCTAGGTGGGCCATGGGGATTTGTTTTCTATTGCAATCAGTCTGCCACTTAATTTGTAGTGAAGATTGATCAGGTGCCACCACCATGGTGTTTAGGTATGCATGTTTTACCTTATTGTAATTAATCTGGATTGAACAGCCATGCTGGCCCCTTTGTCTGAGTTTGGTGATCGCACACAACCTGGAGGAAATGAGGAGTCATTTATGGGGTGCATGACATGGAGAGCATCTTTAGATCTGGGTTGTTGTTGGAAAGCTTTGGGACATTTTAGCTTGTGAAAACAACTAATTTGTTTCCAAGTTGTTGTGTCTCTCTCTCTCTCTCCCCCCACGTTAGATTGACAAAATTAACCCAAATAGGGCTAATACACTCCCCACCAGACCTGTTACACCCAAATCCCACTGGAGGCATATTGAGTGGAACATCCCTGGATGTGGAGCAGAGTTCTGAGCTTATGCTTGATAAGCTTCAACTATATGTAACAACATAATAGCATGAAACCTAAACACATCTGTGATGACACAGTGACCATATTGGGCATAGTGCACCACAATATCCTTAGATTTACCAAAACATATATATTGTGAGAATACCAGAAATGTGATTCACAGTCAGGCCCCTGGTTGTGTCTGCTTTAAAGTAGGCCTATGAAGGCTGTGATTGAAGGGTGGTGGTGTTAAAATGTGTGTAAATAGTTTGTTGGCCACCTGGTGGGATGAGGTGCAGAGTGTGGGTATACCATTAGGTTTGTGGGACCACATGATGTTGCATATTTGTTTTTATTAAAGAAGAATTCTTTTGGTATCTCACCTCTCTGTGTTTGTGGGTTTCAAAAAGAAAAGGGCTTGGACTGCATGTATGTTTTGCCAGGCATATGGTTCAGGATACACCATCTGGAACCATAAATTAATTGTGTGGAGCTCCTCTATGTCTGGAAAGGTGGATATTTCTTGTTGTCCAGTCAAAGTATTTTCTATTGTTCTGTGAAGACAAGAAGGAAAAGGTGAAGGTACACCCCTGCCCCAGCTCAGCTGATTACTTATTAAGGGCTCTTGTACCAGGCCAGTTCTGGTTGGCATGAAGCCACCTGTGAATAGGTTTTGTGTGGTGGTCACCGCACTTAACAAACAGAGTGGCTGAGCTAGTGTACAATGTTAAAGTACATTGGTCCATTTCCAAACTTTGAGCAACAAGTGGATTATTTGCAGACACATTTTTTTATTTCTGTGATACTGGAGAGATATTGGTATACCTCCTTTATTTATGTATCTGCTGGCTATGGCTCAACGAGGTCCAGAGTGACTTCTTTGTTTCTTTTACTTGCAACCACCATAGGTGTTGCACTGGTAGGAGGCATAGTTCATATTCCATCTCCCATGAGCTCCTTCTTTGGTGAAAGAGTCAACTCAGTTATTGTAGTAATGGAAGAGTTTTGCTTGGATTGGCTAATGCTGGAGCAGAGGCAGGGCAACTAATTAGTAAATTCCCACTAAATTTACCTGTAAGAAGTTTGTATAGATGTCAAATGACACTCTATTTACAGTAGGGGTGTAGTCATTTAACCACAAGTGTTTTGGTAATGTTGTTTGCCAACCAGTCATCACCTTAAAATGTGTATGCTGAATAGATACTGATAGGGTGACCCTAATTTGCCATTAGAAATAAGGGCAATAGAGCATCCCAATGTTTTTCAAACTTTTAACAGCATTATATTTGAAATTAGCCTACTTCATACATTACCAGATGTGGTTTGTAGGTTATTGAGTGTTGTTGCCCTCCCCCCAGAGGGGTGGCTCTTCATGCTTTTGATTATTCAATCCCTGGTCATAGGGGCCCTCTTCTTCCTGAGAGAGAAGGAAACAAAAAACAAGAACACAACGAGTAGGGTCCTTTTTTTCAGACCATTTTCTCTGTGATAGATTAGCACTGATTTTTAAAATGTTGCTACATTAACTTTATACAGGTGTATGCCTTCGACTACCCCAGGTAGGGTAGGTGATCCTGTGGCTGCTTAGCCACACACTGCTTGATTCCTAAAAATCAAATAGGATTAAAGGTAAAACCAGAGAAAAGATGGCATCCCATTTTTCCCTTGTTTTAAGATTATAAAACAACTTCTGCTGAGTTATAGAAAATCCGGATTGATGTCAATAGGTGTTATGTACGTACATATATATTACATGTAAAATGTGGCAACATTCAGGCCTGAAAAATTAGAATTAAAACAAGTCAAAATGATTGGGAAACTCTCCCAATAGACTTTGGGATAGCATTCCCAGTCGATCTGCCCCCTGATGGGGCACATTAGGTATTGCAGAAATGAATTTGTGGAAAACTCATTTATGATATTTTATTTCTTTAGCAGGTTAAACTGTGTAGCAAGTGACCATGCTTTCTTTTCCTATGGGCTGTCAAAGTACATGGCTGGTTATGAATGCTGGGGTGTTGAAAGACTTGAGTCCCCCCCCCCGATTGACTTGCTTGACAGGGGAATCACGTGGTAGTTTACTGAACAAAGAGAAGCCATACTGACAGTGGAGCTTCATGAAGGAAGAGTATAAATATGGGTGGGCGGTGTTAAAGATAAGCCAGAAGGTTCTGGCTCCAAGCCCAGTAGAAAATGGTTGTCCTTTTCCTCGGACAGAGTGTAAGTACTGTAATAATAAAAAGGTAAAATTCCAGGGATCACAGTTGGTGTGTGTCCCTGAAAATGTGCATTTCAGGTGAAAAATAGTTGTTTAAGTAGAGAGACACTTTAAGTCTGAACTGGCAGTCCGGTTTAACTTGGAAAAGACAAGGACGTCAAGTGACTTGCCAAAGATCACACAGTGTGCAAGTGATGGTTGCTGGGATTCAAACCCAGCAGTATGTGCAGTGCCCTTAAGCACTATACAAGCTGCCAGCTGAGGCAGTAGAGAGTTGCTTAACACACAGTGTATGATTACAATGGCACATCACTGAGTGCTGATGTAGTGCCAATTTGTATTATGGGAAACTTTAAAAGCATTTGAAATATATGTTGTCTGCCTTCTTTTTCTCAACAAGCCAATCACATTAATTAAAACATTCCAAATCTTTCTAGAATCCAACTTTTGAAACATGTTCTGACATAAAAAAAATCATCATATCCATTCCTTTCAGATAGCACTGTGATCTGTAATACTGGTGGCTGCACAACAGATTAGGCAGTGCCCTTGGGCTGATGCCAAAATGTGCATCGGCCATTATGAGCATACTTTTTTTCTTTGTTACCACATTAATTTCCCTTGTCTTTCTTACACTTTGGTTGCAATTTCCAGATTTCTTTCCCAACAAAATGTTTACGTGCAATATATCTACACACTTTCAATATGTCAACCAACAGCATATAAAATTCCACACAAACATAGACTTATCTCTTACCCTGTTAACACATACTAAATCAATTTTTATCAATATTCCTAGTCAGAAAAGCACAATCCTTTTCTCATAAAATAATTTACTACATGATGTAGCCAATCTTAAAGACAAGCTGGACCTTCATGCCTGGCAAACACTAATAAGCAACACATTTTTCTTTTATCTCAGCTCAGAATAACCTTGGTGCTTTGAGAACCACACAAGCCCCTTTGCTGTTTAACCAGGGAGGAAAAAAAATCTTGTAAAGCTTTGAACACTGCTGATATCTACATGGCAATTTAGAAAACCATAAAAGATCACAGTGTGTACTTTTCTTTTCAGTGTGCACTAAAGCAAACACAAGTAACAATTGAATGTAATGTGTGTGTGTGTGTTTCTTTATGTGTTTTTGTAAAACAAAACACCTCAGCCTGATCAGGTCCTTAGTTTTAACCATTATTATAACAAAGTCAAACAGTAGCATACTCTGCATTGTAACAATTTACAGGCAGTGGCCTGCCAACATTCAACCTAAAAGACAGTTTATTTTGTAGGAACTATAGCTGAAACCTTTGTTTTAGGGTAGCCGGATTCCACCCACCCAATCAAATTTATGTGCCGAATTCTTCAGTCTCTTGGAGACTAGCTTTTGGAGGTCTGACACAGGCTGTACCATGTAGGAGAGAGCTGCAGACATTAACCCTTTTAGGTCATGTTTTTCAGCTATATTTTTGGACTTCAGATACAGTGTGCACACATTCTGTATCGGATAATTTTGTGATTCCACATTGAGCATGAAATCACTGTTGCCTCCATGGAAGGCAAAATGTTTGAGACGTTTAGTCTCAGTTCTGTTCAGATTAGCCATAGTTTTTGAGGTCTCCTTTAGATGGCCATTTTTAGTGATCTCTAAGTTTTTGTTTCTGCACTAACTTTGGGCAAGTGTATCAATCCACGGAGTACCCAGCCAATTAGGCAGGTTGTCTTAGGGAATGTGAACTCCCCTCAGGACAATGCCAAGAGCCATTCCTCTAATCACTTGCATTTTTGCTGGCTCAGTTCAGTACAGTTAGTCACTACCACAGTTGCCAGAATGATAAGACCCTCAGTCTCTGCAGTGTTCTAACCAAATGGTGAATCACAACCAGTAACAAGTGATAGAGTTTTATTCCATTTATTACTGGTTTCCATAAGACCACAGTAAATTACAGCTTACCAACTTGGAGTCCATGGCGATCACTGTAGTCCCAATAAAAGAAGAACTCAGAGTAATTAGAACTTACATCATTCTATATACTGTAGATAACAAGGAGGCATATAGTAAATATGGCTCTCCTATTGGCAAAACTAAACAAGCAGAAAGGAAATCCAAAAAACTTCTGATCATAGGAGACTCCATGATTCGGGGAGTTGATACCCATCTCCAGCCAGGGGTGATGGTCAGATGTCTCCCAGGTACATCAGCATGGAGACACTGACCGCATTGCTAAATTATTCCAAAGCAGGAGAAAACATTGATGTCCTAGTACACATAGGGACTAATGATCTCGCCAGCCCGGTCAGTTGTGGAGACCAAGGAACACCTGACTAGGCTGGGTGACAAACTATCATCTATTTCGTCCGGCACCTCCTTCTCTGAGATCCTGCCAGTCTGGGAGAAGGAGCAGATGGACGGAAGGTCGAAGAAGAGGAGATGGGGAGCTAAACACGTGGCTCAAGGACTGGTGCCAGGAAAAGGACACAGATTTGTGAGAACTGGCAACAGTTCTGGGAGCGAAGTTCTTAAATTTGATGGACTGCATCTGACTAAGAGGAGTCAGTGCATTGGGGCAGAAGTTTGACGTCTTTGCAGAATATTTAAACTAGCAAATGGGAGAGGGTGCAGCACCCCATCGTCGAATGGGAAGAACACCCTCCCCTCAGCTAGTGGTCAAACAGGAATTCAGCGTGTTTGCCATTCATTTGCATCACCAGGTAAGAAAAAGGTTTGTCTCCCATACGATGCACAGAGTGTGCAAACTTCACCCAACAACTAACACACCAAAATCTGGCCAATGGAAAATCATGTACACAAATGCTCACAGCCTGGGAAATAAGATCCCAGACCTGCAGGCAATAATGTCAGAGGCTAAACTGGACATAGTAGCAATTAGTGAGACGTGGTTTTACCAGTAACCACACATGGAGACTTCAGTACCTGGATATGTATTGTTCAGAAGAGACCGAGGTGCAAAAGGGGGAGGGGTGGCCTGTATGTTAATGAAAATATCAAAGCTACAGAAATTCAGAATACACATAAGGCCAGAAGAACTGTGGGTCACCCTGGAAACAGGTAATGGGACAGCCATAAGAACTGGGGTTGTCTACAGGCCCCAGACCAGAGGGAGGACATAGACACATTACTGTTAGAAGATATACAAAACATGACAGCTAAAGGAGGTTCTGATAATGGGAGACTTCAACATGCCAGATACAGATTGGTCAATACCAGCAGGAACATCTGCCAGAACTAGACTCATAGTGGATTCCTGCAGGGAGGGCCTCAAACAACTGGTACAGCAACCCACAAGAGACAGGGCTATCCTAGATCTAGTACTGACTAACAAAGAAGGGATCTGAGATCTCCAGGTAGAAGGTCACCTGGGGGCCAGTGACCATCACATGGTATGGTTCAATTTGGCTACTACATCTAAATCATCCCATTCCAAGGCAAAAATATGGGACTTCAGAGGGCTGACTTTGATAAGATGGCCAACAGAGTTAAGCTAGCCCTGGCAAAAGAAACACAGGTGAGGAGAATACAGGCAAAGTGGGCAAGCATTAAGGATACAATACTTGAAGCAACATCCCATTGTGTTAGACAGAAAAGGAAGTGCAAAGAAGAAGAAACCACTTTGGTTCTCAAATATAGTAGCAGAAAAGGTCAGAGCCAAAAGGCTGGCCTTCAGAAAATATAAAGGAACACAGCGGGATGAAGATAGGGAGGCATACCAAACTGCCCTAAGGGAAGCAGGTAAGGCAGTAAGGCAGGCAAAGTCCCAAACTGAGGAAACACTAGCACGAACAGTAAAAGAAGGTGACAAGACTTTCTATAGATACATTAGTGAAAGGAGAAAGTCCAGAGGGGGTGCTAAGCTTAATGGAGAAAAGGGAGCATGTGGAGGAGGACCCTGTAAAGGCATCTATCCTAAATAGATACTTTGCTCAGTATTTACTGAAGAGAAGGTAGGGCAGGGCCACAGCTCAGCATCATGGACACAGGGGAGGAGGTGAGCACTACTCCCTTCACAAAGAAAGTCCTCAAGAGCTTGCTAAGCTCAGGTGGATAAGGCAATGGGACCTGATGGCATACATCCCAGGGTACTAAGGAGCTAAGGAGGAACTAGCAGAGCCATTAGCAGAATTGTTTAGTGAGTCTCTGAGCACAGGAGGGTCCCAGAGACTGGAGAAAGGCTCATGTGATCCCTCCACAAGAGTGGTAGCAGGGAGGAGGCGGGAACTACTGGTAGAGGTCAGTCTTACCTCAATGGTGGGCAGAGATTATGGAGGCACTCCTTAAGGAAAGGATAGTGCAACACCTGGAATCCATAGGGCACAGGATCCAAGACAGCATGGGTTTACAAAGGAAGGTCCTGTCAAACTAATCTCATAGATTTCTTTGACTGGGTAACCAGAGTGGTGGACCAAGGGGAGCAGTTGATGTCGCCTACCTGACTTCAGCAAAGCTTTTGACACTGTTCCACATAGAAGATTGATAAATAAGCTAGGTAGGCTCGGGGTGGGTCAGAAGTTGGTCAACTGGGTGGCAAACTGGTTGACTGGCAGAAAACAGAGTGAGTGGTAAATGGTATACAGTCAGAAGAGATGCAAGTCACAAGTGGGGTACCTCAGGGATCAGTCCTGGGGCCAGTCCTATTCAACATCTTCATTAGTGACCCGCAGATGGACTAGAGGGTAAGGCTTGTCTGTTTGCAGATGACACCAAGATCTGCAACAGAGTAGATGATCCAGATGGGGTGGGCAGAATGAAGAGATCTGGATAAACTAGCAGAATGGTCAGAAGAGTGGCAACTGGGATTTAATGCAAAAAGTGCAAAATCATGCACATAGGGAAGAAAACCCTGAAGCCACTTATAGGCTGGGAGGAGTTGCTAGCAGTCACAAAGGAAGAAAGAGACTTGGGCATCATCATCACTGATGACCTAAAATCATCCAAGCAGACCTCTAAAGCAGTAGGTAAGGCTAAGGGGGTTAGGGTGTATTAGTAGGGTATCACAAGTCGTAAGAGGGAGTAATAATCCCTCTGTACAAGACATTAGTTAGGCCCCATCTGGAGTACTGCGTGCAGTATTGGAGCCACACCTTCACAAGGACATTAACCAAATTGAGGCAGTCCAGAGAAGGGCAGCAAAATGGTGCAGGGACTGCATCAGAAGACATATAAGGACAGATTAGAGACTCAATATGTATACCCTTGAGCAAAGGAGGGAGAGGTGATATGATCGAGACATTTAAACACCTTAAGGGCATAAACAAGGTGAAAGAGTCTAACATGTTTAAATATAAGAAAAATAGCAGGACAAGAGGACACAGCATGAGATTAGAGGGAGGCGATTAGGGGAATGTGAGGAAATTCTTTTTCACAGAAAGGTGGTAGATGCATGGAATGACTACCACAAGAAGTGGTGGCTATGAATACAGTGCAGGGCTTCAAACAGGCATGGGATAGGCATAAGGGAGCAATACAAATGACTATGAATAGATAGGTCACTGACAGAGCAAAGGCCGATGGTACATTTATAAGGTAGAAAAAGAAATGGGCAGACTGGATGGGCCTTGCGGTCCTTATCTGCCGTCAACTTCTATGTTTCTATGTTTCTATGTTTCTATGTAGCTAGTTGAAAGACCATTAGCTCATCCTTAGTCTTGCATGTAGACACAGATGAGGCTAACTAACTAGAACTAGCTTTTCTCAGGTTACAGCACAAAGGAAATGCTTAGCTTGCATAAAAGAAATACAGGGACTTCCGGTTCCGGCATCACCCCTCATGGTGGCTTGAGCCCACAGCTCCACCCACGAGGTCAACAAACTAACTGAATACAGTGCCACTGGAAAACGGGCTATCTTGTAACAACAAACGCTAACTTGGAGACAACCTTGATAACATGGGGAAATCTAGGAGGAAGAACTTGGCTGCACCAAACAGTACAACAATGCAACAAACTACCTTTCAGCCTACAAGCCTAGCCATGTCTTAATCTTTCCTCCTAAATGCCTTGGCGGATGAAGAAGACTCTGGATCTGACTCAAATTCCAACTCAGCCTCTACATTTACAAAAGCTGACGGCAACTGAATGCTGAAAACTTTACATCGCATCGATGCAAAAATCACAGGTTTACAAATGGATTTTAAAAAATTAGAAGTACAAACAACTGCAGTGGAATCGCATTTAAACTTAATTCAAAATGAGCACATGGCATGTGGGCGCTCCTTAGCCTACCTTCACTTGTGGGAGAAAGAACTTACTTATCCGGCGGAGGACGCTGAAGCAAGAGCTCACAGACAAAATATTCAAATTGCAGGGCTCATGGAGGGATTGAAACAAGCAGATATGGCGGCATTCATAGACTCATGGTTACACCAGGAACTCGCTATTCCCAAAGACTTCCCACTAGAAATTGAGTGAGCACAAACCAAAGCCTGGAGCCCCCACCCACCAAGCTATTCTGGTTTGTTTCTTAAAATACACTACCAAAGAGAGAGAGTCTTAAGACTTGCCTTGGAGAAGAAAAACATCACTGTGGATGGTCAGCTTTTCTATATAGATCAAGATTTTCCTCCCCACATGATGGTGAAATGGAAGAAGGTACTGACAGTAGTTAAATCACTCAGAGAAAAAGGCTTCAAGGCATATTTAAGATATCCAGCATGACTTTGGCTACAGGATACTGAGGGGGTGCAGGTATTTGAAAATCTCCTATAAACTGCTCCTAAGTTGAATGCACTAAACATTCCAGTTCCTGATGTTAGCGAGGACACGGCAGACCAGGAGACTGAAGAAAAGCTATGACAATTGGCTCCAGGGACATGCAGATTGGGCAGGAGACGAGCGGACACTCTGCTTCCTTTACATGCAGACATAATGAAGTGGTTACTGCTGAAACAATTAAATAAATGAGCCGGAGGGATGACCTCGCTTACCAGCATCAATTCTCATCACTCCATAATGGGATGGATGCCCTCTTGTGTGGATTGAATGGGGGATGGTCTGCTGATCATGTCTGTTTTTTTTTTTCTTTCCTCTACTGGAGGCCAGTTTGGAGGGCCTCATTGTGATTGTATCACTCCTGGAATCTTTTAGCTGAATGATCAGCTCCCGGGGGACTGGCATACCTGTGCACTTCCTCTTTTCAAGTCCCTCTTTAAATCTTATCCCTCATGTGCACAAATCAGGTTTGCAAGCTCATCATGGGCATTCTGCCAAACTCCTGATGATAGAATAACTTGGACTTAACTAAGAGCAAGTACACTTTTTTTTCTATATGCATTGAGCTTGTTGTAAGTTGGGGTGGTAACTGTGTGAAGAAACATGGCACCACAGGAGCAGAGACTTTTCATATGGCTATTTCGAGGGAAGTCTTACCCCTCATGTACTGGTCGATCTTATTAGATATTGATTTCAGACTAATTTGGGGCTGTTTTGTAAAAAAAAAAAAATTCTGTTCTGCTTTTTTTTTCCTTTTTACTGTTGGATTGCTGAGTACCACCAATTGTTTGGGCGCAAACCCTGTTTCTAAGGCTAGATCGAAGACCTTACTTTAATATAGATGGCACAATTTTATACAGGAGGTAGTACATGAATATGGATATATGACCTGGTGGGGCTGGACCGGGATTATGCTGATTAATCCATACCAAACATGGAGGAGGAGGAGAGTTAGTGGCCCAGCAAAGGGTGCAGCCTCTCTCTCAGCACTTTAGTGCTTTACTCCTCATACTCTCGTGGAGAGCAAGAGACCCTAGTGTGAGGAATCCCTAGTTTGGAGGGGATCACACACAATGTTTTTGTGACACAGTTGTCCCCCTGGGAGGCACACAAATGTGCCCCTGGCATGAATGTTCTAGTTCTACTGTTTGCCCTGTAGTTTCAAACAGGGTAAATTTAAAGTTTTCTTTAGGTTTCTTATTTTTTCTCTACCTGTATTTTCCTACTTTTTACAAGCCTGGGTGGTGGTTCTGGGGGGAGAGGGGATACGATGGGGAAGGCTCATGGAATAATACTATTTACAGTGATCATGGCTACACTTAATATCTGTACTTTGAATTTAAAGGGTATCAATACTATTGTAAAATGGATCAAGATTTTACAAGAACTCCAAAGGGTTGGCTGTGAGATAGATTGTTCGCAGGAAACTAAATTGTCAAATAAGGAACATGAGAAATTACATTGTATGTGGGTAGAGGCAGTCTATGCATATTCTCACCTCACCTAACTAGAGCAGGTACTGCAATTTTAATCAAGAGAGGTCTTCCTTTTAAGGTCACTGGAGTACAAACAGAGGGCACAGGTAGATGGGTTATGCTCAGACCAAGGGCTATGTCAATGTTCTGGACAGTCTCATCCTGGAGATGTAATGTGACATGAGGCACATCTGAGTGCCTCATGCCCACAGCTGATGATTAACTTGAACATTATCATACCCCTTGGGAGTACCTTATTGCTAATCTGAAAAATACAGATATAAACACAGTGGTAAAAAGTGTACTTTTTTAAACATCCATATGAAGATTTTCAAATATATAATCAATACACTGTCTTTATAATGGTTTCAAGAACTTCCCAGAATGCTGCACTGTGTGCTTCTGCCTGTTTCCAGTGTAAGCTCTGCTCATTTATGTTGCCATGGTAACTGAATGTCACAATTAGTGGAGCCACTCAGAGCCTGAAACAAACAAAACAACAAAAACAAAAAAATACAGGCAATGAAAACTGAGTACCCCCACCACCACCACCACCATCACTTTTAACTTTTGGGCTTTTGCTGTTTATAACGGTAGCTGCTAGCTACCACTTTAGTGCACATTCTGTGTTTCAGATCTTCGTCATGGTAACTGGACTTGAATAATAAGCACATGCAGCTGTGTCACAGAGGTGTGTTCAGCATGCCATCACATTGCTTAGTTACTAAGTAATTTTTTTCACTTTTTTTTTTAACTTTGCATTTCTGGAACTTTTCTAAATAAAGCTTTACACTGAAAATTACTTGGTTCAAAATATCAGTGACTGCACGTACATGACATATCTAAAGTAGGATAATACACACCTCTGATCCCGAGTTACATCATTAGGAAGGAAATGCTGAAGTCCAATGCAAAATTATACATATAGCATTCAAAACAGTATGAGTTAATTGCAGCAAGACTATGGAATACTCCATAGTGTCCAATAGAGATGGCTGTCCATAGTGAAATCACTCAGAGGTCACTAACCATGACCATTATGTCCATGAGTATTTTTTAGTTAAAAAACTACATATGTAGACAGAGGAGATCATTCAGTCATCAAAAGGGAGCACATGCAGTGATCAAAGTGAGATGGAGACTGTGACTGAATAAAGGGAGTGAAATGAGTGCCCAAAACTGCCATGGATGACCACTCTGGCAAACTTGTATTTACTGTGGGTACACAGTACTGGAAGATTCCTGATTGTATGTTAGGAGGTTCATGGGCAGGCTAGTATATGTGCTAATGGTGGCATAAAGTTCCAAAAAAGAATACAGTACATGCAATGTATGAACTTCTTATTAAAAATGAATGCACTTGTTCTAAGGCTCTACAAGCATGTTTATAAAAGGATTACTATAGAGCTTGTTGCATCTTTACAAACTCAAAGCCCCAGTTAATAGAATATTTCTATAATTAGGCTACACCTATATGGTTGATCTGCCATTAAGCATCTAATAATTACAGCATAAAGTGCTTAACCACTAAGAGATTAGATGAGAACTGAAGACTTGATACATGTATTGTGAATATTTATATTGAAGCAGCAGTGCATGATAGCTGTGAAAATTTAGATGTATATTTTGTTATTCTGTTTTGGATTGCCCCTTTTTTCCTGACTTGTATGATACCCGTCTTTCCTCATTCTGAGTATGCTTTAGAACTTCTTTTCACATTTGAAATAATAAAAGGAAGACTCCATTTAATATGGCTTGGACCAGGTTTTCATAAGTATCCACAGCTATTTTTACTGTACAACACCTATTGTCCCATAAGGCCAAGGAGCACTGCCTGCTGCACGATAGATAGTTCATTTCAGTCACATCAGAAGTGATTTTAAGCAACTAACTCATGTGATCTTATGGAACAACAGGTGTACAAAAACAGTTGAGAATATGGATGAAAACCTGGTTCAATACTGAGAATACTGATGAAAACCAGTGGTGTAGATCACTGGACTTCTGTGACCAGTAAACCAGTAATTTAAATGACTGGTTTAATAAACACTAATTTCAAATCAGATAACTGGCTATGTGATGGAATATATTCTTCAAGTTGTTCAGCATTACTAATAGATGTAAATGTTTGTACTGCATTAGTTATGTTATGACAAGAGGAGTCAAGTGGATGATTTATGTTTCTGCTATTGTGCCTAGAATACATTGATGTTACTTGGGTTTAATTTTGAAGTTTAACTACATTTTTCTACTTCTCTATGTTTGCTTTTATTCTGCTCCTGAATATTATTGTATGTCACCTCCTTTTTGTGTCCGTATTTGTTTCACATAATTTACTACTGATAGATAAGAAAAAAAAATGGGAAGCATATTTGGAAGAGTCACATATTTATTCAACATATATTTCATACAGAACCATGATACATGTACTGCATGATCCCATGCTGGAACGTTAATTAATAAATATAACAGAGGGAATACTGAATAATTTGCCTGAACTCAGAATTAAGTATAATTATGCTATACAGTATTTGGTAACACTTTTTACACACTTTGGAAGTTTAAGTGACTGACCATTAAATTCCTTTTCTCATGCCTCCCAACTGTCCCTGATTTTGCCTCAAGCATTTCCTACCTCCCTATGATTTTTTTTTTCTGTCACTGAGCAGCAATGATTGGAAACATAAAATTTTAATTATTAATGCTGAGGTTTATAACCCCTTCAGAAAATATTTTCCACATTAAACAGCATATTGTATCAAGCTTTTGATTTGGTATTGCAATTTATGTAAGAAAAATCCCTTATTGTGGTAATTTTTCTCTGATTTTTAAGCTTTCCCTTGGTTTGTGAGACAATGCATTTTCTCTTCAAAGAGTGACCCCTCCTCCTCCATCATGAGAGACTTTCTAATACAACCCCTTTCTTTTTTAAAAATAGGTATGCTACATTGAGAATATTCAACATGAATATACATTTATTGTTTGTCATAACCCTGTAGCATACTGTTGGAAGGCTGGGAAACTTCATCGCTGCATGATGACATTGCTTGATCCTTTTGGTTTCTATGCTTTTCCACGGACCTATGGGTACAGTACTGAGATCATCTGAGTACTTTCCTAGTTGAAAATGCAATTCATTATCTTGAATCCAACATCTGGTGTATTTCTGAGTATGCTGAGGGTGATATTTTGAGGGAAAGCAGTTTTCAGTTGCTTACATTCCAAATCTAACCCTCAGACTTTCAAGTGTACTTTGTTTCTAGAGAAAGAACATGTGTTCTCTTAATCTACATACTTTGTAATTACATCAGATGTTATGAGTTTCCTCTCTCTAATGAAAAATATATAAGGTCCTGCCCCAGCTTTAAAAAAATGAATACTCACATTGCTATGCTTTAGCCGATCCACCTAAAGAAAGATCTCCTCTTATCTGTGTGCAGAGACCAGGTGGTGGGCATAATAGGAGCTTGTTTTCATTCAAAGGAAAGAGGAGTGGCTATCCTGAGCCACAGGACTCTAGATACGCAAGGTAGAATATGCCTTTTGGGTGGTGAATTAGACTCTGTACAATTACCATTTGGTAATATTTATGACCCTAACATTGATGATACCCCTTTTGGAAGCCCTCTTTCATCTCTTCATCTCACCACAAAAAATTGATGAAGAGGGCATGAATCTTTGTTCAGACTTACCTTTGGATAGATCTTTAACTATCACTCCCCCTCCTAAGGGAGCACTGGCTGCTTTCAGTGAAATGAATCTAGGAATAGTCAATATATGGAAAGTTCAAAACATTATATTCAGGGATTATTCCTTTTATGCAGAGCAGCACAGCTACTTCTCTAGGTTTAGATTACATTTTTATCTCAAAACGTTTATTGAGTGTGGTATCAAAGAGAAGGGTGAGTCTGATAGTCATATCAGATAATTCCATATACTAATGAAACTTTTACAGTGAAGACCATTCCAGCGCAATTTTGAGATAATCGTCTCACTGTAAGAATTTTGCTGTTTCACTGCCTTTGAATCAACTCCAACTTGGAGTTGGTTATTAAAAAATTGTGGAGTTCAGGGTGCGTTGCCCCCCAAAAAAAAACAGTGGTGTTCTGACGGATGAAATTTCATCTGTCTGTATTTCACCTGTCACTGTCAGGGATTTCGACAACTTCATTGTTGAAGTGACTTGGTGGAAGCAGATAATTCCATCATCCAAATGAACTTATACCTCCCAAATAACTTGCTTTGATCTCAAAATGACTTTGACTGAATTCACTTATTCTTAAGGATCCAAAAAGTATGAAAGTGGTTGAGGGCAAAATTAAATATTTCTTTGATACTAATAAAAACACTGGGCTAGTTTTTGAAAAGGGGAGTATGCAAGCACAAGTCTTCATTATGGGCTGTACCTACATCCTCAAAGACACATTGATGTTTGAATGCTATTTTCAAGTGTCTTAAGTCATTTGCAAGCATTTCCACAATTTAAGGAAGCTTGCATAAAAGCAAAAAATGATGCATGTTTAGTTGTGTCATTTTTAGTTCCACAAATTGTGGCAACTTACTATAAAATTAAACTGCGCAAAAACCTGCTGCAAAGATCCCCAAGAGCATTGAAAATCCAGAGCATATATATTCATGCACATTCCAACTAACTGGGACTGCAGCAGTGAATGCTTTTTTTAACCTACAGTATATCTTGAGCTGTGACTTTAAGTGGGTGATCTAAAAGTGGTAGAGGAAATCAAGATAAGAACTGCTGAAGCCTTTCTACAGTACAGAGGTCCATTTGGTTTCATGATCTTTCAGCAGATAGTAGTCCAAGGCTGGAATATTGTATACAAGACAATAATGAGTGTTCCTATTGAAGCTGAGAAAAATCTGTAGCACTCCCTGTGACGGAGTATGAGCATGGCTTTGTGGAGCACATGAACTAGATCACCACCTTTACCCTTCAAGACCAAAGTCAGGTGCTATAACATGCTTCATGGGTTCTGTGGGGAGGAACAGAAGGGGACAGAAAAGCATATAAGGGGTGCTACCTTAAATTCTCTAGAACAGTCACTTTCAGAATTAAAACAGTATAGCCTAGAGGTTAGAGGAATGAGGTGTGAACGAGCTTGGTACATCCAGCAGACCAGACCTGAGTCTGATTCTCACAACCTCCACTTGCATACTGTGTGACTCTGAGCAAGTCACTTAACCACCCAGTGCTCCCAGGTCACCCCTGAAAACAGGCACTTGTGCCTAGTGGGCCTTAGCCAGTTACCAAAGACTAAAATAAAATAAAAAATTAAAAAAATAAAACTTGAGGAATTGATAGAGAATACTGAGGAGGTTAACCAGGTATTAACTGCTGTAAGACAGTGGATTCTGTACTTACATTGCCCACCACAACCAAAATCAGAATGCCTGCAATGGCAGAGGAACCCTGGATAACAACAAAATATGAGATTAAAATCATATAGCCAGAAATCACTGAAAAGCAAGCATACTTAGTTGTACAGATGGTTGAGGAACACAATCAAATAGATGTGAAAGAGCCTTTTAAAGAATGCATAATGAAAATGAAATTAAAAATGTTTTTACTAGAGATCCTAGCAGATGGTTTCAGGGTATCAAAACATGTCCTAGTTATAAAATGAATACTCTCCAATTTACAGGTCAAACAATACATCTGGACTAGTGCCTAAAAATACTCCTGATCAAATAAATACAACATTTGGAATGTTTGCAAATAATCTGAAAAATACATTTTATGACATAGAAATAGTACCTGATGCATTGCTATTGTCCACACAGCAGGAAAATAAGAGGTTAGAATGAATACATCAAGAAAAATCCCAAGGAGCTGACCACATCCCTAGAAGAATGTTAAAAGGCACTGCTGAAAGGCTGCCTTCTATAATCTTTACAGTAAAAAATATGGGTATGCTCAAGGGCAGGTGACTGATTAGTTGAAAAAAGATAAAGAAGTGCCCATACCTGAAAGAAATTCCTAGAATAACCTAATCAGGATTTATCTCCTTGACTTCCCTCATCAGTGAAGTAGTAGAAGGCTTTGTGTATAGTTACATCCTTAAACAAATTAAGGATAATATAAACCTCTATTGATTTGGTTGACTAAAAGGAAGTTCTACCACACATTTATTATTAAAACTGATGCATGATTTACTCATTGCTAACGTTACTGTGTCCTGGAGGTCAACAGAAGTCGCCCAGATTGATTGTAGCAATGCCATTGATTTAAAGGACCATCATTTAATACTAAAGAAAATGGAGCTACTAAATATTCATCCTGCCTATATAAGATGAGTAACTGCAGTTCTAGAGAATATAGTACAGTGGGTCAAGCTGTGCGATGTATGGTACAGCTGGACAAAGGGTAATGGTCGTGTGCCTCAAGGGACAAAACTGGGCTCATTAGCGAAGTTCCTGTTAAAGATAAATGAGTTCTGATTTGTCTGTGTCTGTGTCCCATGGGGCAGTATGTTCTGTGTGTGGTTGCATGGCAACAGCTGGTGTTTTGACACAAAAACCCAGTGATACCAAAGTCTTCATCCATCTTCCTTTACTGTCTGTTATTCATACTGGGTCTATCAAGACAAATATGCCTTACACCAGAGTAAACACCTGGTTTTATTTCTCTGGTGTGATTACCTGGGCTCATACTGAGGAATGTGTGTTTGTTGCAATTAATCCCCAAACTGAGTATAGCACCCCTCAGTAGAATTGCACTGGAATCAAGGAACATATGAACATACAAAGAAGCCAGCAGAAGAAGGCCATTTGGTCTATCAAGTTTGCTTGTATTGCAGAGTCCTCAACTTGAGCAAATGTCCCTGCCCTCCTCCCACCTCCTCCCATCCTCCCTACCCATGATCCTTACCTTCCCCCTATATTTATCCCAGCATCTCTTAAAGCTGCCCACTGTCTTCAATGAGACAACCTCTTCTGGCAACACATTCCAAGTGTCCACCACCCTCTCTGTGAATAAGTGCTTCCTGACCTCCCTCCTAAACCTCCCACCCTTCAGCTTAAGACTGTGCCCACTCATATTATGGTTGCCACTCAGCTTAAACAGACTCTCCTTATCAACCTTATTTATCCCTTTCAAGTACTTGAAGGTCTCAATCATGTTCTCTCTCTCCCTCTCTCTCCCTCTCTCTCTCCTTTCCTCCAGGGAGGACATGTTCAGTGCCTTCAATCTTTCCTCATATGTTTTACCCTGCTGACCCACTGTTATCTTTGTAACCCTCTTCCAGACTTTTTCCAGCAGGTTAATGTTCTTTTTGAGGTGTGGGCAACAGTACTGAACTCCATACTCTAGATGTGGCTTCACCAGTGACCTATACAAGGGTAGTATAACCTCCTCTCTCCTACTACTGATCCCCTAGCAATGCATCCCAGTATCTTGCAGAATGGCAGACACTTAATTGCTGTCTTTGATGACAACCCTTAACACAAGTGCTGTTTTACTATCAGCAGGGGTAGCAAATTAACACTTCATGAAAGGTTTCTCCAGGTATGAAACAATCAAAAAGTTGCCTAAGTCCTTCAGCTCCAGAGACAGATCAATGCTACTGCAATATACCAAGGATACTAGCAGACTTCACAAACTGTTACACTTCCCCTTTCAATTCAGTATCAGAAACAATGACTGTGATAGGTGTCACAGTATACTGTAGCCGTACCTCTCAACCTCCTGCATCATAAATCAGGGACCAGGCTTAAAAAAAATCAAGGTCAAAGGACCAAAATCAGGGACACATCTTCAAAATTGATAATATTCACTCAGGAAGTTGGAAGAATAAGGGGCTTAGTGTAAAATGCATTTTCTAAGGAAGAACACGGCTGTAACTTTAATGTTTGACATTATTTTGGCTTACAACCCCACTGTTTGGTCATGAAAACACAATTTTTTATGAGGGAGTTAGTACAGTTCTGAGGCAAAATCAGAAACGTCCCTATAAAGCATGTATAGTTGAGAGGTATGACTGTAGCCTTATTTAAAAGTTAACAGTTTTTCAGCTTCAGCATGCAGAAGTATTTTGATTTATAACAGTGCAATGTTTTTCTGAAAAAAAAAGTCTAGATATAATATTGTTCTCTACTTCCAAAATAGTACATTTCACATTTAAAAAAAGAAAAAAGGTGTAGCCATCTGAAAGAAAATTTCTGCTTCACAGCAACTGAGAGTATAGCACCCCTCAGTAGAATTGCACTGGAATCAAGGAACATACGAATATACAAAGAAGCCAGCAGAAGAAGGCCATTTGGTCTATCAAGTCTGCTTGTATTGCAGGGTCCTCAACTTGAGCTAATGTCCCTGCCCTCCTGCCCCACTCCTCCCATCATCCCTACCCATGATCCTTACCTTTCCCCTATATTTATCCCAGACTCTCTTAAAGCTGCCCACTGTCTTCAACGAGATGACCTCTTCCAGCAACACATTCCAAGTGTCCACCACCCTCTCTGTGAATAAGTGCTTTGTGACCTCCCTCCTAAACCTTCCACCCTTCAGCTTAAGACTGCGCCCACTCATATTATGGTTGCCACTCAACTTAAAACGACTCTCCTTATCAACCTTATTTATCCCTTTCAAGTACTTGAAAGTCTCAATTATATCCCCTCTCTCTCTCCTGTCTTCCAGGGAGTACATGTTCAGTGCCCTTAACCTCTCCTCATATGCCTTACCCTGCTGACCTGCTATCATCTTTTCTGGATCCTCTCCAGCAGGTATATGACCTTTTTGAGGTGTGGACACCAGTACTGAACTCCATACTCTAGACGCAGCCTTACCAGTGACCTGTACATGGGCCTTATAACCTCATCTCTTCTACTACTAATCCCCCTAGATATGCATCTTAACTGCTTTCTTGCACTGCAAGCAGTGCTTCAGGGCACTAGTGATCATCACTCCCATGAACATGAAGGGCAAGGTTTATCAGTGGAAGCAGAAACATGGATCTGCAGAAGGAAGGGGAGGGTTCACCAAGGCAAAGGGAAATATTAGGCAATCCACACAATTACCCCCCCCCCCCGTGGTCCCAATAGTTCTAGTATTCTGGTACACCAGAGTATACTTAAAGTCCATAGGAGCTCCATTAAATGAAGTGGTACCATACAGTCTATGCATATTTGTTGCAGTCTAGATGTTTGGGTAGATAAGAGATTGCATTTGCATGCAAAGTAACCAAGGTATAGGAGTATTAAGAGCAATTCAAAACAAACTAACTGTAATCTAAGGCCTATTGGCTTAACTGCTTGTCCTCTGCCCCTGCTGTCCACATGGCACAGTCTTACCTCAGGGCTTCCAACACCCTACAAGCCCTAACTACCTAACAAACTGGCTAGTAGTAGGACAGAGGCCCTGATCTGTTACTCAAGTTTTTTCTATACCTCACAGACCAATGAAGGCCTTAGCTGTAGAATTAGGTCTCTGGTTGCATGTGGTATGGTGGTCACTGAAGTGCATCTGGTGATAAGCAGGAGGGAGCCATGAAGTTGGCATTTCAGCTTCAGCGGTCTGCACCCTGTGTGATGACTTTTATCGGCACCCTTTGGTAGGGACTTTTCCTCTTCTTTCTGCCCCATGTTGGAAATTATCTGATAAATACTAAGTTGCTGAGGCAATCAACTGTCATAGTCTATTCTCTCTGTCTCTCTGTCTCTCTCCTCCCCCCCTCCATCTGATGGGCTCAGGCTGGAAAACATTCTCAGCAGGCATTGGCCTAATCAGTTTAATTCTCTGGCTGTTTCTCCCTCTCATCTCTGGACAAGAGCTGTTCTTAATTATTTATTTATTTGAATTTTGGTAACCGGGTGAGCCTGCTGAGACATTGCAGTCCCTTTTTCAGGGGTGGCTCGGAAAGTGCAGAACATAGGCAATGACATGGCCATAGCAGTGGATGCATTGACATCATTCATTGATTTTAAAAAAATCATCATTTACAGAAACATTCACAGATTAAACATTTACAGATTACAAAAACATGGCAGTTACAGTGGTTATATTTACATTGTTCATATATTTACTGAATGTACCATTTACAGATACATTTACTGTACAGCAAATATTTGCATAAACAGAAGGGTCAGGGAGTGGGGATTCTTATACATATGAGGATCAGTGAGTGGGGAAAATTTATGCATAGTATTATGGAAGCCAGACCAAGAGTCAATGGAAGCAGGAGTAAGGTGATGAGGCATTGAGGTGGTGTAATAGGGAGGATTGGAACTTAGCAAGGAAGGTGCAGGATAAGGTAGAGTGTAGTAGTGAGTTCCAGCTATACACCACCGAGAAGGCAAAATATCTCTGGGCCACTATTAACCAAGGTTTGGGCAATACAAGAAGAGGGAGGGAGGGAGGCAGATCTAAAAGCACCCGGAGGTTGCTGGAGCTGAATAAGTTCAGTAAGGCAAGGAGGGATGTAACAGTGGACCAGTTTGTGCACTAGACTCAGCATAACATACTGGAGTTTGGATTTGTACCTTAGCCAGCCCAGGGAGTATAGGACATCACAGTGGTGGTGATGGGCATTGACCCCTTAGGTAAACCATCCCATCCTATGATAGGCCTGTTTAAGGTGAGATAGGATGGTTGTAAGAATTAGCATGGCACCATATGTAAGGAGGCACAGGAGGGTGATCTTGTGGCATGAAACCGATGTGAGGCAGGGTCATATGCAGTACAGTAGACCCAGCTTTTGGTTTAGATCTTTGGTTAAGAGGGTGACGTGTGTTCAGGGACAGCAAGGAATCTAAGGTGATACCCAGATTTGGGATGGATTCAAGAGCAGCACCATTATTGGAAAGTATCACAAGAGGGAGTTGGGGATGCGGCAAGGAGGAGGGATTGGAAAACAGCATGCATCTGTTTTTTTTTTTTGGTGTTGCAGACTAGTTGGTTATCTAGAAACCAGCCCTTGAGAATTCAGAAGTCTGAGGCAAGTATGCTGTTAAGCCACCCGACATTAGATGAAGAACGATAAACAATGGCGTCATCCACGTAAAGGTGCACAGATGCCCCTCCACAGTTAGTTGATAATTCATTAATGAATAGGGAGAATAATAACAGGCCCAGGATGGAGTCCAGAGGGGAGCTGTGGGTTACTGGTGTAAGATCCAAGAGAGAACCTGACCACTTGACCATTTGAGTGTGGCCAGTAAGGTACCTTTGGAGCCAAGTTAAGGCATTAAAGTCAAGGCCACGTGAGTGTAGCTTCCATAGAAGGAGATTATGGTTGACCAAGTCAAAAGCCTTCATCAGATTGATGAAGATAGAACCAGTGGCAAAGCCTTTCTCCATGGCATGGAACAGGTCGGATATAACTTTTATCAAGGCAGTGAGGGTACTGTGTTTTTTCTGAACCCATGCTAGAACCTTGAGAGGAGGTGATGGTTATAGAGTATACATGCTTGAATTCTTGCCAAAGTGCAGATGATGGAAATAGGCCTAAAGTTCTCAATAGCCGTGTTGGGTCCACCCTTAAGAATGAGCACAACCATGGCTACCTTCCATTTATCAGGGACAGTCCCTGAGAGGAAGGATTGGTTAAACAGGTCATGGACTGGATGGGCGAGGGCTGCAGCTCCCAATTTGAGAAATTTGGGTTCAAGGGTGTTGTGACTAGGGGAGCTGTCAGCTTTTAGGTTAGCAAGAAGCCGGTGAACTTCATTGAGGGTGACAAGTTTAAGGTGAAAGGCTGGGCAAGCACCAGTGTCCACTGATGGGGATGGGTTGTGGGGGAGAGAATTGCTAAAGAGTGAGGTATATCTATGCAGGTAGGTAAAGAATTCATTAAATCCAGCAGCAATGGACAGGGGGTCAGAGAGGACAGTGCCTTGGGCAAAGATGGAGCTTCAGGCCCCAGAGAACTTGCCTTTGATTAAGGAGTTCACATGCCTCCAGAATTCTTTGGGATTACAGAGATGCTCAGTTTGGAGTGACCTGAAGTGGGTACGCTTAGCTTTCTGAATAGAATTGTTACACCTGTTTCTGAGCTGCCTGTAGACTTTCCAGTTGGAGGGTAGCCCGCTTCATTTGAAGGTCTTCTAAGCCCAATTGCAAGTGGTAATGATCTTCCTAATATCCTTTGAGAGCCATGGAGCTTTGATCAGTTTTGATCTGCACCTCTTCATGGGGACATGAAGATTAACTATATTGGTGAAGGTGGTCTTAAAAAATTGAGGGCCTGGTTGATGTCCTGGAGAGTGTTTATCGGTCCCCAATTGGCATCTGCAATGAAGGCAAGAAAAGCACTGGGATTGAGATGGGACATATCTAGGACCAGAGTGATCTTGGGTGAAGGGTTAGGGATCCTGATACCAGATTCAGAAGGTAGGAGAGTGATCACTGATGCTGTCAGCGAGTAAACCCACAGATTTCACCTTATGGGCACAGTTGGTGATCACCCAATCAAGCAAGAAATGGTTGCCTGATTTTGTGTTGATTCTTGTTGGGACATTGATGAGCTGAGCCAGGTTGCTATTGGCAAGAGAAGCACGAATATTGTCAGAATTGGGGTTCAGCCAGTCTATGCTAAAATGGCCACAGAGTATGAGGTCATGGTGAGGGAGGTTGGCAAGGGAGGATAGAAAGGGGAGGAGAAGGCAGATGGAGGACTCTTTGGGAGGCAGGTTGGCACAACCCACTATTCATTTTTTGATGCAGCCAAGAGTCAGGGAGAGAAACAGTGACTCCACTGCATGAGGTTCAGGAGCAGGGGTAGGGATTTAAATGGTGTGTAAGCCAACCTGGACATACATGATGACACCACCTCCCTGTTCTTCCTTCATGGTCTGCATGTGCACACATAAAGCCTCTTATCTGCTGAGCCTTTCTATGTCTCTGGCTGCCTTTGCCAGATCTCTGCAGCTCTTAGGCAGATCTCTGTAGATCTGTCAAATATTGCTCCTTCAGAAGGTTAAACACTCCAGTTACAGGCTTTCAAGTGTTCAGCCTCTTTATTGCGGGTGGGCTAATCAGTAACTTCAATAAATCCTTTATTTTGATTGACTGTGGGTTTCCAGGGCAAGTCTAGAGCCTTCACTGCTCTGAATGTTTGGCATGTTCAAACTTTATTGCCTTTCCAATATTATCTCTACCCATGACTCCTTCTCCTGTTGGCCTGGGAGTCAGGGGATGGCATTCATGGCTGTGGCCATGTTTATTTACATTTTTCCCATTCTGTTTTTTATTTTTCTGACCCTCAATTCCTAGTTCACTCCTCCTCCTCCTCCTGATGGCACCCAACAGTCCCATCACCAACTTTCTTTAGGACTTACAAGTTACAATAGCAGCCACAGACACTGCCAGATATTTCCAGAAATTTCTGTGATATTTCCAAAAATGTCTCCTGCTTTCTGCATTTCCACAGTAGGGGTAGCAGAGAGAAACTCTTCAGAAATTTCATGAAATTTCTGGAAATAGCTGGCAATGTCTCTGGCTACTGCTGTAAGTACCACTTACCCAGGACTATCATGGTAGTGGGTGACCTGCCACACAGCTTGTGCATGAGCCTCTAGAGAGTGATAACATTAACTCTAGTGGACTGGAACTTTTTCCACCATGTTCCTCCCCAGGGTGCTGTTGTGCTCTGACCTATGTTAGCAATGGCATGCATTTATGTAGGTGTCTGGTGGCAGTGCTTTCTCCTGCAATGTGCATCTGCTGTGCTACCACCTGGCTTCCATCAGATGAGAGTCAAGCAGTGGGAGAAAGTGTCCCACCTCCCCAGTGGAAAATAAAGCTATCCCTGGGATGCTCAGTCCTCCCTCATCTGGTCAGCCCCCAAACTACATGAGTCAGCTTCTGAAACAGGGTCACCAGTCTAGCAAGAAGCAACACTACTGCTGTGCTACCAGTCTTACCCTTGTTTGTTTACATTTTAACTCAGTCCCGGAGGGGGCATGGCCAGCCGGCAAGCATGGAGAACGCTTGCTAAATAGGATCCCGGGGTGGCAGCTTTGAAATGTATTATTTATAGCTGTAAATCAAATTTTGGGCTTTGCTGAAGTGATATATCTGAAGCCTGAGCGAATGGCTACTACCAAAACAAAAAATCGGCAGGCAAAGATTCAATTTCACTCCAGGACCTCGATCGGTAGAGACGAGAATCTTTCTCAGGATACTGGGCCCTCTCTATCAGGTGCCAGCTCTGCAAATGTGCATGTAGACTCCACCGTAATGGATATTACCAAAACACTTGCAGGGGTACCCCATACACTAGCACAGATGCAGAGGGACATGAAGGCTGAGTTCCACAACCTCAACTCGCAATTCACCCATTTGCAATCCATAGTCACCACATTAACTGATACTACTGCCATGCATACTACACAAATATGTGAGCTTGAACTCAAGATCAGCGACTTGGAGAATACCTATGCGGGGGCCTTGGCTGAAAGAAATTGGCAGCTATCTACCATCTCTGATCTTTGGGAGTGCCTGGACAACCAAGAAAATCATTTGCATAATTGGGCTGCTCGAGGGATTGGAAGCCGCAGTGCTAATGTGGGGATACACACATGGCAGATCCAGAAGTTGGGCCTAGAGGAAGAAGCTGCAGGGTATGAAACAGCCAGCACACCAGGTTGGCCCCCCTCCTAAACCAGGGGACCACCCACGTCATTGCCTTGTTAAATATCTACGATTTCAGGACAAGGAATCAGTATTGCAGAAGGCTAGAATGGCAGAGCCCCTCAAAGTGGATAATGCAACGGTGTATGTGTATCAGGACTACAGCAGGGATCTACAGACAAGGAGGCAAAAGTTTAACCCCCTAAAAAGTAAGCTGTACAGGATGGGCTGAAAATTTTCTTTGGCGTACCTGGCTCATCTGAGGGTGGACTAACCTGGTTAGAACCCTCATTTCTTTACTTGCCACAAGCTAGCTGAGAGATGGCTCGAGGAGGAGAATAGGGGAGAACTAGCAAGGCCCAATAATGCGTGAGTTCTAGGATGTGCAAGAACTAACTCACACTGGTGATTGTTCAAGCTATGATGGATGCCTATGTTCTGTTGGGTAGGTCTGAGCTTATTATTTGTGCCCCTAAGGCTCTTATTTCCTCCACGGGTTGTTTGCAGGGTCTGACTGCACTTAACCGCTAAGCTGCAGACCAAGAGGCAAAAGGTCCCCCTAACGATACCCCCCGACTGAGACTAGGGATTCAGGTATCAGCAGGTGGGGGAGTGGATGTTGCTGCTTCTATCAAAGGCTCTAGGGGCAAGGGATTCTGATAACCCTTTGAACATTTGAGTGACTGGCTTGTATTTTCGTTGCAGTATGCCCGACCATGCTAGGGGAGCATGGGTATCAGCAGGGCAGGTTCTTTTTTTTCTTTCTTTTATCTTATTTTTTTTCCCCTCTTTAGGGCTGAGTTGCATAACTCCACTTAATATTGAAGATGGAAATCCTAATTTTGTGGGCCATGACTGATATGTGCAGATATGTAGAGCTAGCGTACTAATAGGGACATTCCAGTCATGTTGTAACAGGAACTCTGGTTGTTGTACAAGCATGGGCAGATTATTGAAATGTAAATTCGCTTAGAGCATGTTACTATTTAAATAACACAGCTATTTTGTTCTATGTTCTGTGACTTTTTTATGTTGATTATGCCGACACCCCTCTACTCAGTTACATGGATAATAGGCAGGGCAGGGTTGGGTTTCCTTGCTTATCATTTGTAGTGGGAAAGCTGGTGGGGTGTACCCCGCAAGAAGGTGGAGCTTCAGTCACTTCCAGATGGAGGCTGGCATGTTGGGAATGTTGAAGGGGGGGCAAATTCTGACTAAAAGGGGGTGTCCCAGAGGCTCCATGTCGCTGACACTGGAGCACAATGATTTGGGGCCTTCTTTAAGGGAGTCTTTTGGGGTTTTTGGACCTGGGCTAAATCAAGGGGGAAAATGAGGGTGGTGGTGTGGGGGGGAGAATGAGTGGAGGGGAAGAGGGTGGAAATGTTGGGGAAAAGAGTGTGCAGGCTTTTTCATTGCTAACCAGAAGACTATACCACTGTAGATTGCTGTTTAATAATGGGGGCTGAGGTGAACTGTATTTCCTGGAATGTAAATGGGCTTAACTCTATTGTGAAATGCAAGAGGGTTGTGCCTGAAATCCACAGATGAAAGGGGGAACTGGTCCTGTTACAGAAGACTCACTTCTCTACTCTGGAGTCACAAAAAAATGCCGCATTCATGGGAGGTACATGAGTTTCTTCAACCTTCTCATCTAAGGCACATGATGCTTTTATCTGGCTCCCTCAGGGTTCAAACCTGCAGATCATAGATACATTGGTGGATACACATGGTCGGTATGCCTTGGCGAGGGTGGAGATACTGCGTAAGGTAAACCTGCTGGTAGGCTCTATTTATGCACCCAATATCGAAAACTCAGGTTTTTTCCAGAAGGTCGCTTTAGACATGTCACAGTGGGAGGGTCCTTAGCTATTGGGAGGTGACTACAACTGTGTTCTAGACACGGTTTTGGATTTATCTAACTCCTCCCCTATCCCAAAATCTCAAAATGAGAAAGCATAGGAGGCACTGCAGCTCGATTTCGACTTAGTTGACACCTGGTGCCACTTACACCCCTCAGGCCGAGAATATAGTTTTTATTCACATGACCATAACTCCTATGCCTGCATCAATAAGATGCTGATATCCAGTGTCATGATCACCTTGGTGGGGGAGGTGGGGTATGCATCCATTTTAATATCGGATCATGCTCCCCATTATGTTAAAATCTGTTCATGGGGGACTCTGGAGGGAGCTAGGACCTGGAGGTTGGAGCCACTATTATTGCAGAAACAGGAATATGTTTCATTCATGGGAGCAGCCATACAAGAATTTTTGAACTTCAATCATAAAGAGGATACATCGTATTCCACATGATGGGAAGCATTAAAGGCTTATATACGAGGGCAGATGATTGCCTTTGCCGCTCGGATGAGGCGGACGTCCACTGGAGACTTCGAATCACTCAGAACTAAGATCGCTGCATATAAGAGGGCACATATGCTTAACCCCACAGCCATCCTCTACAATATAGTGCAGAAATTAAAATAGAAATTTAATTATTTATCCAGTGCTCAATTGGAGAGGTCTATTCTGCTGGCAAACGTGGGACAATACTTTGATGGGGATAGGGCGGGCAAGTACTTGGCATAGCAACTTAAGAGGAGAAAATCTGCTAAGTGCATAGCACAAATTCAGGATGCACAAGGGAACATGGTAAGGGATGTTAAGAACATAGGGGATGCATTTGGTACCTATTATAAATCACTATATACTTCAGAATGTAACCCCCAAAGCGAGGAGTATGATCAGTTCTTTGCAGGTGCTCCACTTAATAAGATTGGTGAGGAGGATGCAGAGAATTTAGACTCTCCACTCACCAAACAAGAAATACAGGTAGCATTGAGAGCTCTGAAGAGAGGGAAGGCTGTGGGGCTGGACAGCCTACTGATTGACTGCTACAAAATATTTACGGGATATTTATTGGATCCCATGTTTGATGCTCCTGAGGAAGGGTTGCTGAGGGGTGAGTTACCCCCCTCCACACGGTCTGCCACCATAACAGTACTGCCAAAAGGGGGGAAGGACCCAACCTTATGTTCCTCATATAGACCAATCTCGCTGTTAACCGCAGACTATAAGATCTTAGCGAAAGCTATGGTGATCAGACTGGAACGAATTCTCCCATCAATAGTACATCTGGACCAGTCTGGTTTTGTGAATGGTCGCATGGGTAAACATAAATAACATAAGACGTACCCTGAATATTGTACTTAGGTGGGCCGGACTAAGAAACTACATGGAGCAGCGGTAGTGGCTCTTGATTCAGAAAAGGCTTTTGACCGTGTGTAGTGGGGGTACTTATTTTACACGCTGGGTAAATTAGAGCTTGGTCCTGTTTTAGGAACTTGGGTTAGGCACTTTACCGGGGTCCTACAGCACAAGTCAATGCAGCGGGTGTATTGTCTGGGTCATTTCAGTTGGGGTGGGGGATGAGGCAGGGGTGCACACTCTCCCCGTTGCTATATGTCCTTGCACTGGAGCATCTCAGAGCAGCATTGAGAGCACATGAAGGAATCTGGGGATTTCAGGGAGGGAACCGAGAACATAAGATCACTATACATGCAGATGATTAATTATTATATCTGCAAAACCCTGATGAGGATTTGCCAATAGTACATAAATTAATGTGCTCTTTCAGAGCAATTTCAGGGCATAAGGTTAACTGGAATAAAAGTGAACTCTTGCCTATGGGGAATCTGAATAGAGTGCAGCTGATCGCTAGGCTGGAAGGGCTCCATTTGGTTCACTCATTAAAATACTTGGGGGTACGGATATCCGCTAAAGTAGGTGAACTTTATCAACTAAATCTGAAACCCCTCATGATTGAGATCTCAGAACAATGTATGAGGTGGACAGTTCTCCCTATATCACTACTCGGCAGAGTGGGGGTCATTAAAATGTCGATACTACCTAGACTGCTCTATATGTATCAAACTCTCCCCATCAAGTCCCCAAAGTATACTTTAAACACTTAGACTCAATCCTTCATAAGTTTCTATGGCAGAAAGGGCGAGCTAAAATTGCTAAGGCTCTACTCCAGAGGAAGCCTGGGGATGGTGGCATAGGCCTCCCTCATTTTAAATTTTACTACTGGTCAGCCCAACTGGCATTTGTACCAATGGGACAGGTGGGGGATGAGTACTCATGGGTGGGCCTGGAGGAAGATATGTTATTAGGTAACTTTAAGAATGATCTGCTGGTTGGAGGCTTGGGGCGGATGGCTTGTGAATGGGTTGTTAATCCGTTTACTGCTGCCACTCTGGCTGCATGGATACAGGCCCATAAACAAATTGGATTTGTAGGGGGCAGTTCTCCTAACCTCAGCATACTAAAGTTCATGCAGCAGAGTGACAGATGTACTGCTGGGATAGTGCAAAGACTATGGGTTTGGAGGAAGAGGGGGTTGTGACAATTGACCAGTTATATGATGGAGGTTTGATTAAAAGCTTTGCACAACTTTGTTCACAAGGGAATATACCCTCAGGAGATTTCTTCTTATACCTAAGAATTAGACATAGATGTGAAGATAATCTAGACATGGCAAGCAATTGGGTCATCCCCTTCCCTTTTGTGGAGGAGTTGTTTCATCTGCAGCCAATGGGGAGCCCCTTATCACTATATTATCTGTTGCTTACTAACTCTAGACCCCAGTTATTACATCCCAGTGCGGTGAGATGGGATAGGGATCTCTCTCTATCAATAGACCAAAAGGCGTGGTCCATGGCATGTGTGCATTACATGAAGTGCTCCCGCAGCAACAAGCTGAGACAGACCTAACTTTTCTTCCTGCATAGTGCATATATGCACCCTAAAAACTGCATAGTATGGATGCTGCATGCTCATCTGCATCCCCAATTGTCAGGCAGATGAGGCTGACTTTCTCCACCCGTCCCTTACCTGCTCCAAGGTGGCTCCTTTCGGGCACCAAATCCACCATATTATGATGCGGGTTTTGGAATATGCTCCCTCTAAATCTCCTATGGAACTGCTCTTGGGGGCAGATCCGTATTATCCAAATAAGAAACTCTCTAACCCATTGTGGTCTATTGCATTAATTAATGCCAGGAGAACCATCGCACAAGGGTGGATGTCATCCAGTGCCCCCACAGTTGCAAGATGGCTGCAGAATGTTAAATATTGTATGATATTGGAGTGGTCCCAGCTGGGTGCATTAGGAAAGCAGTCTCTTTTAATGAGATCTGGGATCCTTGGCTCTTGGCAGTGGAACAGGGCTTAATTCCGGATTAGGGGAACTGGTGCTTTTGTCAAGGGGCCATTTCTACTCCACTTTCTATTCTCCACTTTCCCATATGTGTGTACTCTAAAGCAATCCTAGATTGTTATCTATATTAATTGCATTACTCAGTTATAAGTGGAGATAAACAGGGCTTGTTAAAATTGCTTAAAATTGCTGAGTAGAAAATACTAGATATGTATGCTGGATGGATTGAATACTGCTTTTCTTTTTGACCAATTGTATAACCCCTTCTTGCTGATGTTATGATGCTCATATACCTGAATAATACAATGTGTATAACATTCTTCATTTTACTGATGTACACTTGTAAAAGTGTAGTTGCAGGGATGCAATTTAAGCTGTACCACATTCATAATCAAAAGATTTAAAAAAAAAACTCAGTCCCATGTCTGTGACTTCTGGCCTCTTGCCAAGTGCACCCACAGCACACTAACAACAGTTCTGGCCTGCTGCCTGCACTGAGGTCAGGTGAAATATCCCTTGTTGCAGGCAGAAAGCTCTTTTAGTCCCTTGCTGTGCAGTCAAGATGGTGATCATCTGTGTGCTGAGTGGCTCCAAAAATGTCACACTGCCTATTGTTCTCCTGCTGATGATACCAGGTCTCCTCAGGCATGTCTAGGGATGAGGACCTGGCGAAGACTCAAATTAGTGCAGCTAGGCAGCCATGGAAATCATGTTGGGCGCCCAAGGAATGCACATGTAAGCCTCAACACATGTGGGGTAGTTGGAAGAGAGCTACTGTACACATTCATATAAATGATCTACTTGTTAACACTAACAACCTACCTATACTGCCAGAATATTTTTTTCCTTTTTTTAGAATGCTGTAGGATGCACTAGGAGATTTTACTGTCTGTTTTAATGTCCTGTTTTGCTGCCTAGCTTTATTAAGTTTGACTGCTACCTACACTTGAATATGAAACCCTTAGGATGCCAAAAGTATTAGAATGCATAGTAATTCTGGACTGATACATCAATCTGCGACACAGTCCATATACTGTATGATAAACCTCTAAAGTTTTATGGTAGCAATAAGGAACAAGCTAACTAACATGTAATCATAAATTGAAGAAAAAAGCAACACATTTCATGTGTTAGTGTTGGGACTTGTGACCTCTGCGTGTACAAAATGAACTGTTTAGTGACCTGCCAGTTTTGAAAATGATTTTGTTCCAATCTCTTACAGAAGTGTAGGCAAGAAATGGGTACATACTATGGAATTATGGCACAGGTGTAGTCAATGACAACCCACTGCAGCTCTGATATCATCTTTTTATTTTATTTATCAAGTCTAGGATTACAAATACCTTTGAACCTTGGCTTTTTTACAAAGGTTGCACGTCAGAGAAATACAAATTATGGGGAACATCAAGACAGGCATTACAACAATGTGGACATTGCAAACAGATTACAGATTAATACAATTCAAGGGTAGCATTGTAACAAGGCAGCCAGCTGCATTTGTCAGAGAAAATTGACAACAGATAAGAAGTGCCAGAGTCATAGGGAGTGGGAAGCATGGGGTGAAGGAATGTAGGAAGGGTGGGAAGAGGGTGAAAAGTGCAGCATTGGGTATACCAAGATGTGAGGGTAGAATCCAGTGGGGGGGGGGGGTACCACTAGAGCAGGAAGGGAAGTGGAGAAACAAGGTTAAGTTGGGCAGTCACACAAGCTGTTGGTAGTGAGATAGTCCCTGAGCCTTGTTTTAAAAATATCAATTGTTGGGGCAGAGGAGATGGTGGGGCTGAGGCCATTGAACCAGAGTGGCACTCGATAAGCAAAAGAGTACTGTCCCTGTGAAGTGTGACAGTGGGGGACTTTCAGTAGCTGTAGTGTGGATCTCCTAAGGCACCATTTGTTAATTCGGTGTTGTAACAGAGTTGAGACCCCAGAAGGTGCAAGGCCAAGGTAGATTTTTTTCACCATGGAGTACGTGAGAAACTTTATGCAGTTTGATAGTTGGAGCCAGCCAGTCTGAGTGTACAGTTCACATGTGTGGGTGAGATGGTGCAAACATACAAAACTTCTAGTAGTACTTTGGGGATTTGATTGTGACTAATATGCAGCATCCCCCCAAGATGCGATATCATCAAAATGTAGTCATTAATATATTTTTATGAATGGTTTATTTTAACCTGTTTTAAAAACTGGGAAGTCTGCATTTCATTATTTTTAGCACAAACAGGGAAAGGGTTACTGTCAGCTAAGTTAAACCTAGGGGGTCATGAGGCACAGCCGAGGGTCATATACCCAAAGGGTTAAATTAAGAAAGATGACTTAAACCATGAAGCATCCCCCTGCTATAGTATTATTAACATAAAATGTTTGCATTGTTTAAAATGCTTGTTTTATTGCTAAAATTCAAGTTGCTCTGTTGTGCATGAATGTTTTCAATTGTTAACATAACTATTCTAAAATGTTGTCAGCCAGGCAGTGATGAAAGAAGTATGCCAGAACTGTCTTTTTCCAAGGTGGCAACTACGCTGGCCTGACCATCATTTGGGAAGAGTAGAAGGGGGAATCCTTTTGGTTTTGGCTTTTGGTTTTTACTGGATAGCTTGTTTTATTTTTTTTGTTGTTTTCTGTGTTTATGGTTGCAATTTCTGTGCAATTGCAACTACCATCATTTTATTTTTAGATAGTCTACAAGCTTAGGTGGGGAGCGCTAGTTTGGGGCATATATTGAGGAAGTGCTAGGAGGCAGCTTTTTTGTTTCTAAGTAGGGTTGTTTTAGTGTTGAATCCCACTTGCAACCTTCGGTGTGCATTTTAGTCTCAGAATTACCTTCAACTTGCCTTTCAGTGGTGATTTTTTCAGCTCTTCTGGATTTTGGCAGTTGGATTTACTCAGCTAGCTGTTAGGTGGCTACACGTAGCAGAGTCGGAAGTTTGCAGGGAAGGAGTTCCTTCCAGAGCCTTTCAGCAATCAGACCTAATCAGGATGAGACTGTGTGTCTTGCTGACTGAGCAGGAGGTTTGTCAAATGCTTTTTGGCCAGGATCCAACTGGAAGCAGTTCCTTCTGTCAGCCTGAGAAGCTACCAAAGCTGCTCTGTTTGCCTCTTCTGGATTACAACTGTTTCATTCTGAACTGTTTGGCTTTGGGAACTCCCTTCTTGACTTCAGGTCTATCTGAGTCAGTCAGCTTTTCACGGTGAATCTGGTTCCCCGTTGGTTGTGAAAGAGCTTCTGGGGACCAGGAAAATGTGCTTGGTATTGACACAGGTAGTTACCTCTGAGATGCATAAACATGGTCACACATTAGATCTAATCTTCTCACTCAGACTTGACATAACTGCAGCCAAGGCTGATCTGACCATCTTGTCAGATCATCATGCAGTTGAGTTCCAGTGCGGGGGTTCCCTGTTCTATTACTCCCTCTGCGGAGACTATCCAGTGTTGTCCAAAACACAAGTTGGAGCAATTCCAGGATGTACTGGACATCTTTGGCATGTTGTTAACTTGTACCCAAGGTCCAGAGGCAACCATCTGTTACTATAATATGGTGCTTACAGCGGCCCTGGACTCTATTGCATATTTGCACATTCATCCCTTGATCTCCTGCCATGACTCACGGTAGTACTGTGCTGAGCTGTGCCAGTTAATGACTAAGGGGTGTAGGTTGGAGTGTTCCTGGAGAAGATCTGACTCTGTGGAGGACAGATTGGTGTTGAGACTTCATAACACTAAATATTAATGGGTGATTGACCAGAAAAAGACAATATTTTTGTTTTGGCTGATTGTAGAAGCTGTTCTTTCACACTATAGACAGATGGTGAAATCCCCCTTTCTACAGTCTGTGGGAGTCATTTCTGCAGATAGGTGCAAACAGTTTGGGCATTTTTCCACCAACAGAGTGTCTGCCATGGGATCCAGTATGTCTTCTCACAGCCTAGCTGTGGCTGGGGTAGCCAGTCTTGTGGTGGTACTGATCTGTCTGCCTGTGATGAGTTTTGATTAGCTTCAGAGGCTGAGGTCCTCCAAGTGGTCACCAGTTTGCATCCCACCAACTGTAAACTGGACCTGTGACCAACGTAGCTAATTATAGGCTGCGCTGAATTCCTAGGCCCAGTTTTCATTGAGATCATGAATGGATCCTTGAGGGACAGTGTCTTTCCTTCAGCCCTGAAAAGGGGGACAGTGAGGCCCCTTCTAAAGAAGCCATCCTTGGACCCTGATGCTCTCATGAATTATAGGCTGGCCTCTAATCTTCCCTTTCTAGGGAAGGTTATTGAGAAGGTAATGGTTGAACAGCTGTTAGACTGCTTGGAATATATTTCTATTTTTGAACCTCTCCAATCTGGTTTTTGACCTTGGTACAGCACTGAGACAGCCTTAGTCAGGGTGACCCATGATCTCCTCATGGTAAGGAACTGAGGGTAGCACACTATTCTGATGATCTTGAGCATTTTACAGTATTTGCATTTGACACAGTGGATCATGGGGTGCTGATTGATTGACTGAAGAACTATGTGGGTGCTACCAGCATAGTTTTGCACTGGTTCAGCTCATATTTGACCTGGAAAATGCTGCGTCCTTCCAGTCAAATATTAGCTGAACCAGCACAAAACTGCACCATCCTGTGATGTGCCTCCAAAACTAGTTGAAACTCATCCCAGTGGTTCTGGGAAAATTTACCTCAGGGTTGTCTGTGTTGTCCTTTGTTGTTCCTCAGGGATCGATCCTCACTCCCATTTTTATTCTCTGTGTATATGCTGCCTCTAGGGGAGATCATAAGGTGATAAAACATGGTATGTCACTGCTACGAAGATGATACCCCATTGTACCTGTCCTATGCCCCTGATGATACTTCTGCATCTTTTATGCTGAGCCTCTGTTTGGCTGAGATAATCAACTGGATGGTCACCAACTGGTTGTGTCTTAACCCAGGCAAGACAGAGGTCATGGTTATTAAACCTGGTTCTCTGGGCTTGCCTACTGAAGAAGGAGTTGCTCTCCCTGTTTCAGGTGGACAGTCCCTTTCAGCAGTGAGTGTGGCAGAGTTCTGGGGTCATACTGGACAGCAGACTGATCTTTGAACAACAGGTGTCATCTGTTGTCCGGTCTGGCTTCTTTCATCTCTGGAATATTGCTAGGATCTGGACATTCTTAGCTCAGGTTGACCTAGCAAATATTATCCACACTTTTGTCATGACAAGGCAGGATTACTGTAATGCTCTATACATAGGGCTATCTGGAGGTTTGGTGCATCAGCTGTAGCTGGTACAGAATGTCACAGCTTGGATGTTGGTGTGTTCCTCACTGAGGGATCACATTACTTTAGTTCTGCATGCCCTGCACTGGCTGCCTTTGCATTCGCATATCACCTTCAAGATCAGGTTGTTAACATATAAGACTCTTTGTAGATTGGGACCAGACTACTTAAAAGTGCTTCTGATTCCTTATCAACCACTCTGCCATCTCTGCTCCACCAAAGCTTGACTGCTGGTGGTCCCCACCTCAAGGCTCAGGTCACTGCATGATAGAGCCTTTGGGGGTGGATGCCCCTATTATTTGGCACCAGATCCCTTATCATATTCATGCAGCCAGCTTGGTGGAGGCCTTTATAGCCTTATTAAAACCTTTTTATTTGAGCAAGCTTTTAATGTGACCTGATTTATTTTAGTTTTATCTTGTTAATATATTTACAGTATAGCTTATTGTTTTGGTTTATGTTTGTAAAGCACTCTGAGCCATCGATGGATTGAGCACTTTATAAATAAAGTGTGCCTTGCCTATATCAAGCCACTGTTTTATAATGAACTTCCGTACATTTAGCAATGACACTGAATACTGAAATACTATTTCACTCTATAATATTTCAGGTACACTGTTGGCCTAGTTTTCCAAAGAAGTTCTACCAGTCTACGTGAATGACTCATACAAGTCATGTTGTTTATTTATTTCATTGTTCAGAAATAACCTTTGAGCAAAATGCTCTTTTTTAAAGGTTCCACATCAAGATCAGGAACAAGATTAATACAGCAGGTAAAAAACAATGAATAAGGTTCTCAGTAACATAGTAATATGTACAACAGGGACAACACAAAAATGCAGCTACAGAATATGATGCACAATTCAAGTGCAGGAGGAGATTCTGTTGCAATTGAATCGATGAAGGGTTGAGGTCTAATTTAGGGTGCAAAAGGGTAAATAAAGAACTTACAGTTTAACTGGCAGAGCCATCTGAGTACAGGCATTGTCTAGGATTAGGAAGAAGAAGAAACAAGGTATGGTTAGTACGGCGGGGGAGGGGCTAAAAGCGATGAGAGCAAAAGCAGATAATGTAAAGGGCCCAGGATGGATCAGAGAATAAGATAAATGTGGTGGGCAGGAAGCTAGGGTTAGATCAGTGAGATGGGAGTGGCACCCCCCCCATTCAAGTACTTGACACAGTGGATTGTATGGATTACCTGCAGACACAGGTACTAGCAGCAGTGAGATACTGCATCAGATCTAAATTAAAGGTAGGGAGGCTGGGAAAAATAGTAATGTGTGCTGGGATCTCATTTAGCCATTGGAGTGCCCTAAAAGCAAAGGACCTTTGTCTGAGAGATGTTTTCCTAAACAGAATGGCTAGAAAATGGCAGGTCATACCCCTGGTGTGGTAGGAAGAATGAGTAGCCTGCATCAAGGGTTTGAGAGAGGAGGAGCTTTTCCAAGTATGATTTTCTTGCCCAGAATGCACGTCTGGTATTTTATTCTGTTGTTGAGATTCAGCCAGTTAGTGTGTTCATTGAGTGAGCAGGTGTGTGACCAGTTGTCAGCACCTAAAGTTAATCTGCAGGCCTTATTGAGGGCAGTTGAGACTCACTTAAGTGCTGTCTGAAACAGCCCCATAGACTACCAAACTGTAGTCGATTATTGACAGAATGTAGCTGGGGACAGATAATTGGAGGGCAGAGGGTGTGAGGTATTGCTTGTGCCTGTACAGGATGCCCAATTTGGCATTGACTGTTTTGACAACCTGATCAATGTACTGCACAAAATGAAAGGGTGTCATCAATATGTACCCCAAGGTACTTGAAGCTATGTACCTGTTCAAGGGGAGCATCCTTATTGCTGGCAATTGTCAGGTCTGGGTAAGATTTCTTATGCTGGGGGCTAGCGATCAGCATTGTTTGAGTCTTTTTACAGTTTAGAAGCAACTTCTGTGAGCTAAGCTAACCTTCTAGGGAGTGAAAGTCGACTGCATGTCATTCTGTAGCTGGTCAAGATGAGTGCTGGTACTCAGGATGACCGCATCATCAGCATACAGAATAATCTTGGACAGGATTTTCAAACTGGACCCATTCTCCCGCACTTTCCAATTGAGCTCCATTCCAGACTGATAGACCATAAATAGATGGCAGATGAGAAGATAGCGACCATAGATGGCATGGCAGCTTGGATACAAAATGCAGTTTGCATAAAATAAAGATATGTGTATCATTTATTTTTTGAAGCATGCCTTATTTTTGACACATTTGTCATTGTTTGGTGCAAGATAATGCAAATAGTGGAAACTGTTGCAAAAACATGAGACCCATTAATACTATGTCTCACAAGTTTTGACCCATTTTTGCAGATGCAGATACAGGTGGGAGAAATATTTGTCTGCATCTGCCCTTTTAAAAATCTCTCCATAACATCTAAATAGCAGTGAATGCATCTATAGTATGAGGCACATAAACGTGTATTAAACAACTATGTGGAGTTTTCTGAGTTTGTATTTAAACTATTGAGCAGTCCAGATAATTTGATGGCAAAAGATAAAGTATTTTATGCAACTGCACAGGTGTCAAATAACCATCATTGCCAACTGATTCAGAATGTAACATTTTTGGTACATACCAACGTTTTTTGAGTGGGCAAAATTAGAAATTTCTTAACTTATACAATTTTGATGGAATTCCACAAATTTCACAAAAATGTTCTGTAATTTTGCAAAATGTTAGGAAACTTTACTTGTGTGTAACTCAGACATTATTGTAGCTAGAGACAAGTGGTATACTTACTGTTTGGAAGTAATCCTAAGCAAATGCCAAGTTTTATGACATTTGGCTTAGTAGTTGTAAACTTATAGGGTCTCAAAATCTGGCAATTGTATCATGAAGTTTTCCTTTTTTGTATAAACAAGTTGTATTTCAATTTCCAATAGCACATAGTACAAGAAAACAATATCAACAAAATGTGAACTATAAGGAAAAAACCTAGCCGAGGAGACCTACTTGGAAATATAACATTAACCAGTAATATTTCACTGCAGGACTCATACATATGTAGAGCAACATATCAGTACAGTCATACTCTCAGTAATCTATAGCAATACCATAACTTTTAAACCAATAGATTTCCATACAAATTGCTTTAATAATATGTAAAACAGAAGAAAGAGTCCAACTTAAATCCTTTCAAGTCTCAGAATATGATCTAACTGGTGACATTAAAATACTAGTAAATACACAGTAGGATTGGGCTATTGATAAATCCAAGTGTTACTGCAGGTGTTGACAACTTTTTCACTGTCTCATGGGTATCAGTAAAGTTGTCTCACTAGTATACATGAACCAGAAAAAGTCCATCATGCATTGAATTATACTAATCTGTGAAACATGCAGTTGAGGAGATCCAGTTGTGTTATAAACATCTAGTGGAGGCGTTGTGGACTGACAGAGGGTACATGCAACAGAAAAGGAGAGAGACAGGTTAAAAGAAAAAACAGTGGAAACCGAGCATTTGGAAATCTTCCCAGGAGGGAAGGTTACCCTACAGTATTGATTCCCATGCCATTGAACCATAGGTCCTATGAATCTTGGAATTTTCCCTGAGAACCTCTATGGTGATGCAAGACATGGAGGTAGGAGGCAGTTTTGGCCATACCTAACTCCCAGTTCTTTATTGCAGGGCCATTTACCCCCAGCCAGCACATCAGGGTCTGCCTTTTTGCCTCCATGTCTGCTGCCACTTGAAGATATTTGAATAGTCTGGCAGGTGTCTTAAGTATCTCTGGATCCCCTAGGATCCAGAATGTCAGACTCATAGAAAGGGTCATTTGCAAAAGCTGTTCCATCTTCTCTATGAAGGCTGCCCACCATGGTTGGATTTCCAGACAGGACCACAGGATATGGTATATTGTTCCCTGGGAGGTTTCATACCACCAACAGTCATTTCTGATATTTAGTCCCATCCATACCAATTTAGCTGGTGTTCTATGCTACTGTCCCAAGACCTTTTTTCTCTGTGAGTTGATACTTTGGATCAGGGGTGGCTCTGTGAGCCTCTTTCCAGCATCGAACCCAGGAATTGGCATCCACTTGACAGTCAAGATTTTCATCACATTTTTGTCTATGCATATCCCAATCTGGGAGTTAATAAGCTTGAATATGCCTATAAAGGAGCCCTATCTTGCCCCTTAACTATGCTCCCCAGCAGTTTATAGTCTGGAGCATTTCAGACTGTTTGAAGCAATGTTGTGGTGCGAACAAGGTTGTAGGGCATATCACAGCTGGATATATTTCCTGTGGTCTTACTTAGGTAGCTGGTAATGCTCTTGAAGCTATGCAAATGGCCTGAGGAAATTTGTGAAGCGGTCTAGAAGGTGTTTTACATAACGAATGCCCTTACTTGCTCAGGATTTCCAGCAGATGGGAGTAACTGTTATCTTAAGACATGGATTATGCCAAAGTGGTTCTAGATGTCCAAGGTGGAGTCCTTCCAGACACTCTTACAAGTTACTGTCCTCCACACATTAAGGAAAAATGACATGACTGCCATTAAAGTTGTGTCTGGGAGGCTCCCCTTTGTCAGGAGGACATCAAGCAGAGTTGTGCCTGCTCTTCCTTGTTCAATTTTGACCCAGAGAGGGAGTGATCTGATTCTTTAGGTAACCAATGCAAGGTTTGTCTTATCACTCCACTAATGTGGTAAGCCCAGGGCCACAGCAAGTTTTAATTCCTTTTCTCCAGATGGGCACCCTCAGAGTGCTTTTACTGAACCTTGGGTGCTGGGTATCCTAGAGAAAGTCTGTAATGAGAGACTCCATCTTTTTGCAAAGTTTGGGAGGTATACTGAAGGGTAGATTGTTAAGACAATAAGTGAGTCTAGGTACCTGTATCACTGTCATTGTAAGAGCTGCAGTCTTTCCTGTTAGGGTTAGATTGAGCTTAGTCCACCCTAACATATCCTGCATTAGAGTTTCTAGGAGCAGACATAAGTTTTTGGTTATTAAAGTGTGTATTGTTGAGGTGATTGTCATCCCAAGATACTTAACATCATGTGGTGCCAATTTCATGTTGTGTGAACCCATATTGGCCCAGGCAGGGTCTCCTGCTTTTACTGGGAGAATCTCTATTTTGTCTCAGTTTATTCTTAGTTCTGAGATGGTCTCAAATTGTTCAAGAATGGCTAGTGCTGCCAGCAAGGAGGTTTCAATTTCTGATAGAAGAAGAAGGAGATCATTGGTGTACAGCAAGGTACTGTATGACTGGTCTGTTATCTTAATTCCCTTAATTTTCTGATTTTGCTGCAGAGTCAGGTTAAGTGATTCCATAGCAAGCAGAAAAATTAGAGGGCTGAGAGGGCACTCCTGGCATATGCCTTGAAGGAAAGCACTTCTGCTAAAAGCCCTCTCCAGCCATAACTCCAGATGTGACCCCATTGACTCCAGGATTCTCCGGCTAACTCTAGATGTCATGCTAGCCCCTCTCACTGACCTGCTAAACTGGTCACTATGTCTTGGTCAATTCCCGAGCACCTGGAAATCAGCTGAAATCACCCCAATCCATAAGAATAGAGATCACACATCACCTAATAACTACAGGCCCATCTCCATTCTTCCCCCACTCTCTAAAGTTCTGGAAAAAATAGTATCCATCCAACTAATGGAATTCCTAACCAAATGCAGCATACTATGTCCAGAACAGCATGGTTTCTGCCCTGGACACAGCACTACATCGTCCCTCCTGGAGTTCTCACAGCACATACACTCTGCACTCAACTTTGGGGACATTGCCGGAGCAGTGTTCATTGACCTATCTAAGGCCTTTGACACTGTGTGTCACCCCCTCCTGCTTGACTCCCTCCACCAACTGGGTTTCTCATCTGGCCCCCTTGCCTGGTTCTCCAGTTACCTCTATGTCAGATCCCAATGGGTCAAGATAAATAGTACCCTATCAACCACTCTTCCTGTCCACTCCAGTGTCCCCTAGGGATCCATCCTTTGCCCCACACTGTTCAGTCTCTTTCTCAACACCCTTCCTAGCTCCTGCTTGGGCAGAATGCTCCTATACACTGATGAAGTAGTTCTCATCACCTCCCACCCGACCCCATCACCCTCCAGGACTCCCTTCAGCTCATTTTCAGCCAAGCTGAAAAATGGTTCCTTGACCACCATCTGGGTCTGAACCTCAAAAAGACAAACTCTATGCTCGCCACCCACCACCAGAGTAATGCCAGAAATGCCCCCCTCCTCATCCTCCCTAGCATCCTACACCACCTTGAACAGGTGTCTGCATATAAATATCTGGGCATCACATTCAACTCGGCTCTCAAATTCCACTCCCATCTTAATACCCTGTCCACTGCCGTAAACACCCAGATTAGACTCCTCTACCACCACTGAGACTGCCTCCCTCAGAGTGCCCTTTGGCTGGCTATCACCTCTTCCATCCTATCTTTGGTTGACTATGGGCTTTCTATCTATGTTGCTGCTGACTCCACCACCCTCACCAAAGTCCAGACCTCAAACAACAAGGCTTGCAGGCTCCTGACTGGTGCCCCTAGCAGAACGCACACATGCCAGCTCTTCTCTTCCTCTAACCTACTCACCTTTGATGAGTGCCTGCACTACCACACCTGTATACTAGCCAAAAAATTGCTACTTGGGCTCTCCCCTCCTGGGGTTGCTGCATCCCTAAAACTGGCTTCCCAGTCAGTCACCACATGAAGTACAGCCAAGGCCACCTTCCAAGTACCAAGAACCAGGACCTCTCTCACCCAAAGGTCCTTCCACTACAGAGCCTCCTCCTGGTACAACTCACTCCCTTCATATCACAAGCATCCTCAAAACTGGCCCCTTCAAAATCGCCCTCCAAAACCACCTCACTGACACTTGGAGCTGTAAATGCCCCTGACTTCCCCAAATCTAGAGCTCGTCTGGCCCTCTGTAACAGACAACGTCCTTTGGACTGCCCCCTCCAGCAACCCTATCCCCTCAATCTCCCCACGTATTCACTCCCTAGACCCTCTAGAGCGTACCTTATTATTTATATGTATGATAGATCAAATTGTAACTAATTGCAAGCCTCTGTACACCTTTGTATTATTGGAACTGCTTTGTGTGTTCTTTTTTTATTGTATCTCACCTGTATTGTTCTCCAGTGTTGTACTTCACAGTCAATTGTTGTCTACCCTCCCTGCAACGAGGTGCCTTTGTAAGTGAGTCTTTGATTCAAAGGTTGTAAATCCGAATTATGAAATAAAAAAACAATCTTATTGGAATGAGTCTGAAAGGATACAGTTCATGAGAACTCTTACAAGAGGACCTGTATACAAAATTTTGACCCAAGAAATAAATGTGGGGCTAATTCCCAGCTTGCCTAAAGTATAACAAATACTTTCCTATTCCACTGAGTCAAATGCCTTTTCAGCGTTGATGGTTATCAGAGCTACTGATTCAGAGGACCGGATTAAATCAAACACCACTTTAGTATTATCAGAGTCTTGTCTCCTATTCATAAAGTCTGATTGGGATTTATGGACTAAGTATGGAAGCACTTTCTCCAAGTGTGTGGGCCATGACTTTAGCAAGAAACTAAGCATGTTGTTTTGGAGGGAGATGGGTCCATAATTGGAGCAAGTCATCTTGTCCTTGCCAGGCTTGGGAAAAACAGCAATGGTCATGTCTCATAGTGGGGAGTAAAGATCTATGCTGATATGCAAGAAGAAACAAGTTAAAAAGATGAGGTGTGTGCAGGGATTGAAATGCTTGATAGAAGTTGAAACTAAGGCCATCTGGTTCCAGTGCTTTCCATTTCACCAGGTCATGAATAGCTTGGATAATTTCATCTTGAGAGAGCTCCATTTATTTTATTTACTTTGTTAACTAGGCAAGTACGTTGAGCCAATGGCTCCTTTTCAGGACCGACCCGGGCCACTATAAAGTGGCAGATATTACAAAATATAAAATGCAAATACAACAACTGCAAGTGTACAAACATGACATAAATTACAAATATACATGTAAAAACATTGACAATCAGTCTGTTCCAGCAGATGTGCTTTTAACATTATCTTAAATTTTGTATGACAATTAACATTAATAAAGGATTGAGGTAATGTGTTCCAAAATTTTGCAGATTACAGTGAAAAAGCTCTTTCCCCCATAGCAGTTGAGATCTTAGGGATTAACACCCTTACAAAAATATAGGTGTGCTGTGTACATGCAGAATGCATGCCACATGCTTTATTGTGTAATGTTAGCATGTGGTTCGCATACACTAAGTGAACATATGCGAACCAGGAATAAAAGGCAACGCAGGTTCACATGCTGCAAGCTTGACATGTGCACAGCAGGTAAGATGGTGTGAACATCTTCTAAAAATTCCATCAGGTTCATGTGTTGCATGCTTCATATGAGTGCAGCAGCTAAGCTAGTGTGAATATCATTTAAATATCACATTAGGTTCACGTGCTACATGCTTGCCATGTGTGCACCAGCTAAGTTGGTGCAAATCTCATCTAAAAAAAACACAACCGTTTCTATTTCTTATACTCTGCTAGCAATTAGTCATTAAAATGCATTTTTATTTGAATTCCCATAAAAATTAGGTAAACTCATTAGTTCTGATCCTTTTGCAAGTTGTTTAATGGCTTTTGAATTTGTCATTAAATCACCATTAATCTGTAAAGTATTGTTTGCCTATTGTATTAAATGCCTAGGATATAGCCAGTCAGCATGCCCATTCCAGACGTACAAAGAGGGGCCTCTGTGTTGTGAAGCCTATCCTTTTTGGTTTTGGACCATGCAAATCCCTTGTGCATATTTAGTGTTGCAAATGTGTTTCTCCACGACTGTTTTATCTCACTTACTTTCCCTTTGTCATTCTGTACTGAGCATATACACTATGACCATGCTCAGCACTCGTTGTGCTGAGTAGGGTCTTGCAAGCATGCACCATACCTCACATTTTGTCATTGAAATGAGGGACATGGACACTCAAAATGAATGACAATGAGGGACACTAACCCACATGGTGATTAGGACACATCATGAAACATTGAGATATGGTACCTCAGAACACAGTGGAAACCACTGTGGTAGCACCTGAGAATGAATTTCTACCATTAAGCAGGGGTGTCATTTAGGTAGGGCAGAGGGGCATGGCTGCTCCCCCCCTCCTCATATTTGTGCTTAGGTTGTTCTCATGGTGTGGCAGTAATGGCTTCAAATTTGGATTTAATTGTTTGCAGAGTAAGTGCCCACCTGTCCAGTGTATGCTCACGCTGCAGGTACTCTCCAGACTTGACTGCGTCTGTACTGTGTTGTCCACTTTCTCCACCTATTAGCAGCAGCACAGTCACATGTGATGTGTATGAGCTCCAGCCAAAAAAGAGCCCATGAGCCTTGCAAGTGTGGCACTGTCTTTCCAATCACAGAGTAGACAGGCTGAACACTACAGTTGGTAGGAGCCAGTGAGTTCTGAACTCTCAATAGCAGTGTTGTGGCAGCATATTTTTGCTGTTCTATTCTTAGTGAGTCTCCATCTTCCCTGGTGGTTGAAGGGACAGAGGGTGAGCTAGAAGCTAACTCAAGACTAGGCTACCAACTTTCTCTACTAGGCTAGCCTTACAAAAACAAAATACAGACCCCCAAGGCAGCAAGCTAGGCTTAGCAGCTGTGGTGACAGCAGTGTGGGTGGCCTTCATAGGCCTTGATCAGTATAGTGTGGCAGGAGTCACAGCAGCAACCAAGCAAGAAGGAAGCAACCCAGGTTGGCTGGATTCATATGGTGAGATGACTTGGTCATGGACCACATTGGGGACCTGTGATGGTTGGTTCTTGCATCCAGCTTCTGGTGAAGGAAAGTGGGGCAGCGGACTAAAAATTGGGCTGGTGGCACACTGTGCCAGGCTGCAGGTTCTGGCCACATAGCTGGGTAAGTAAAAGTAAATAATGTTTTTTACAGGAGGATTGGGGAAGGAGGAAGGACTGAAATATTGACATGTTTTTCATGTTTCTTCATCTTTGGGTGGCTTCATGACCCATAGGGGATGGGTATTGTATGGAATGGCATCAGGGAGAAAAATCGGGACAAAGTTCTTTTTTGGGGGAAGGAGGCTAACTTCAGTCAGGAAACAAATTGATTAGTAACTGGGTGGGTTTAAGCCCAAATCTAATGCACTGCCCTGGGGTATATAGAGATGAACCCTATACATCTAAATTTTTTTTGATTTGCATATCATGTTTCAGTCAAACCAAATAAGTTGTACCTTTTAGAGCTGTTACATACTTTCTAGAACTGTCTCTTGCATGCATGGACAGTTAAGTGATATGGTATGCACAGAATATTGGAGCCCCACTATAGTCAGGCTTATACCCCCCCCACCGTGAAGCTGACCTCCACATTCCCACACTCAGGCACATTATGACAGAGAGCAAAGGAGACTGCAGGAGTGCATGCCATTTAAATGAATGGGGTATTTTTAATTACTTTTTATACATTATTGATGGAGAGTTGCAGATTAATGAAGGCCACCGTTCAACTAACAATGGCCTTGTTAATAGAACAGTGGCCGTCATTATTCTCTAGCTCACCGTCATAATGTATAAAATAGTAACAGAAAAGAACTCCATTCATTTCAAGGGGGTACATCCCAGCACTCTGACCCATGGACATCATCTCTTAAAGACCCCAGCCTCTGGCTCCCTAGTACTCAAGTAAAAGACTTTTTACTTATATCTGTACTTGGTAGGTTGTCTGTAGCAGTGTGGCCATACCCGCTACAGTGTGTGTGCTTGGGGGGGGGACTGGCCATGTGGGTGGGTGCATGTGTCATGTTATTGCTATGTTTATGTTTGCACCTTAAAGTCTGTTTGTGTGGATGCATTCAAAACAATGAAGAAAAAATGGTAGGAGTATAGGCCAGACAGAAGTAATTAAGTGGTTTTGTGGGTATGTCTGTGTATTGGGGTGGGAAAAACATGTATTTCCATTAGTATGTTTGCTATAGTGCAACTGTGAAAATGAAATGAGAGAGAGCGAAGAAAACTGAAAAGCATACACTGGGTACAAGCATGCCGCATGCATGCAGATGTATTCAAATACAGTATGTATTGAAGTGCAAGCAAGCCATATGTGTGCAGACACTATGGCTTAGTGGTTAAAGGCACTGAATTACAAGCCAGAAGACTTGAAGGCATGAAGACCTGGGTTTGAATCTCATCAAGTCCCACTTGTGTATAGTGTGATCCTGAGCAAGTCACTTAACTTTTCCGTATGCGGGTATCAGTGACCACGTGCTTTTTTGCATGCATGCCACATGCATGCAGTCTTTCCCAATTTGACATAAAAATCATGGTTTCCGCATTTGATTGCTGCAGTCAGTTCCAATTTAACATTATAAATCATATTTGCAGCACACATATCACTTGGATAGTGTTATGTGTGCAGCATGAAAACATTTCATATAATTATTTCTGTAAGGGTAGTTGGGTACCTGTTGTAGACCTTAATGATTTGTTTTCCATTCTAATATTAATATTCTTATAAAGAGGAAACTGATGTTTCAATTTTAATTTCAGTACAGTATTCACCAAGTAACCTAACTGATACAAAGATTTTAATCTAGGTGGCAACCACCCGGTTTCCTTATATCCAAACCTTGTGTCATGTCACTTGGGAGTTTGTCCAAAGTGAGTTTGTGGAGAAGAAGTCCTCCTAGTTGACCTGGGTACCAGTGAGTTGGGATCCATACAAAGCTGAGTAATATTCCACAGATGCCCTACTGATATCCTTAGGGTGTGTTAGATGTTTTCCCTCGGATGTTTTAAGGTGGGATATTTGTCTGTCTGCCTGCTTCTTCTTAAGCTATATGCTAACATCTTACTGGTCCTTTCACCACTTTCCCAATAACTCTGCTTGAGAATGAAGAGTGATCTTTCAGTTTGCTGAAGCAAAACCTTACTGAGGTGTTTTTTGGCCACCATGACCTCATGGAGTTCCTCTGCAGAGGGAGAATCTGATGTGTAGAGTCTGGACTGTAGGGCCTCCAGTTAAGTTGTGAGGCAGTGCACCTTTTCTTTATGTTTCCTATTTTCATTTGCCTAGTAACCAATAATACTCCCTCTAATGAAAGCCTTAAAGGCTTCCTAGAGGAGGTACTGGGAGAAGTTAGGCTGAGCGTTAATGATCAAATATGTTTGTATCTCTGTGGCCAACCAGTTTTTAAAGTCTAAAGAGTGTAGCAGGAATGGATTGAACTGCCATCTAGAGATGTTTGCTACTATGGTCTGGGGAATCACCATCAGGGAGATGGGGCATTGTCCAACAGGACAATAGGGTGACTGCATTGTCCGGTACCTCAGATAGCACATTGGAGTTATATAAAAAATAGTCCAGTTGACTACTAGAATGGAATCTGGAGGACCTGAAGGTAAAGTCTCTGGCCATGTGGTAGTGGAGATACCACACATTATTAAGTTGTAGCTCATCACCTAGCTGATGCACAACTATCCGGGCTTTGACAGGGAAGGGTCCTTCTGGAACAGAATCTTATCTAAGAGAAGGTCCATAAAAGACTGAAGTCCCCTTCTAAAGAGATAGTAGATTCTACTGCAGCAAAATCTAAAACTAGCTGGGGCAGGTCTAAGAAGAATTGTGGGTCTTCTCCATTCGGAGCATAGATGCTGCCCAGGATGAATGTCCTACCTTGTAAGTGCACTTTTACTAAGATCCATCTCCCATTTCTGTCCTTCCAAGGTTCCTCCACCTGAAAAGAATACCCTTGTTTGATCTGGATTGACACCCCCCCCTTTTTTCTGTGGAAAATGTACTGGAAAACTCTGACTCTGCCCAAGTCTGGTTAAAATTGTCTGCTTCTTTCTTGAGTAGGGGCATCTCTCATAATAAGGCCACATCACATTTGGCAGAATTCAGATACAATATAATTTTCTTCCTTTTTATTGGGTGATTGATACCTTGGAGTTTCCATGAAATGAATTTCAATTCTGCCATAATGCGATGTGGTCTGATGACATTGCAAAGAGTGTGAAAGAGAAATGTATCTTCTTACCTGAGCAGTATAAGAAATATTCAACAATCTTCACTATGGAAGGCCCACCAAAATATGGAATCTGTAGCCCTTTCTCAATAAAGCGGAAACAAATTAGACATTTTGTTAGTCCAAAAGAGCACCACTTTGCAGTTGAGGAAGCCCCCCCCCCCAACATCTTAATCTACTTTTCACTATAAGTACACATTTCCACTGTACATTCATTACCCACTGATCAGGCTAGTGCACCACGTACATGTGGCTAGAGCCATGAATCTCCGAATGCTTTCCCTTCTGCAGTAGCTAATGTTATGGCAATGGTTGACTCACCACAGGAGCAGAGCTGCCTAGATGCATATGATGCATCAGCTACCCTACATCCATGGCCCAGTTTGGGGTGTTTCGGGAATTAGCTTTTATATGTTTTACCCATTTACAAACTCATTACAAATTACTTGTTATTGTCCTTTTGTTACAACTGTTTTGGGTTTCATCTTCAACTCTTTTTTTGGTTGAAATGGAAATGTCTGACTTTTTATCTAAAAATGTACACCACCACTGTTTTGATAATAATTATCTGGTTTCCATGAAATTTTCTGAAAATATTACTTTGCTTATAATTTGGCTACTTCTGGAGCCAGATACCTGAAAATGTGCATGCATAACTTTCTTGTAAGGATCTTAGTAACTGTTACATGTGAAGGGAGTTGGTCAAGTAAATTGTAAGTTATAGGAGTTCATAATTTTCAAATGTAATGATTTGTGAAATTTTGTAAACATTCTCCTAAAATGTGGATGTTTTTAGCTCTGCTACTGCTGGCCCCTATACACTAATGGGTGGAGTGACTATGCACAGTGTATCTGACGTGAATAGCCACTACACACCCATTGTACCCTCTTTGCGGGATGCACTGGTGGAGGGTGTGCTGCCCCTACGCCCCTGATCCCTCTGCCACACAGACAACAATGTGTCAGAGGTGGGTGGGGGTGATGTGACAGTACTAAGCACCATGCACTAAGGTGCGTAGTGCTGCTTGCAGGAGTGTGGAGCAGGGCATGGGTTAAACCAGGGGAGACCCTGCCATAGCCCCTATATGCCTCCATGGACCACAGCTGCCTGGTTGTGGTGGCACTGGGAACTGTACAGCCATTCCAGCTCAGCCCACTAGGTGGATGAGGAGGGCTGGGCTGGCCACTCAACTGAATGCCTGCATGTGCAGGTGACCTGGGATGCATGCATCCACACCCCCGACATGTACCAGGCAGCAAAGCCACTGTCAGAAATGGACAACCCCCTTCCCACACATGCCTGCCCCAACCCAACATGTGCCACTGCCCCCCCACAAACACAGACCTGCCCCAAACCCATAGGTGCCATGCCCTCCCCAACAAGGATGCTCATGTTTCAGTGGCAGCCATCCCCCCCAAACCATTGCCCAGCCATGCAGTCCATCCCTATCCAACACTGCCTGCTCACCCCCAGGGACCTGATCCCAGCCCCCTGGTGAAAACAGTGGTGGACAGGGGCCGCCCACCCACCCTGACACTGACAACCCCTCTCCCTGCCCCATATCTTCCCATTGGTGCTGTGGCAAAGAATGGCAAGCAGCACAGCCCTCCTCACAGCTCCTCGGCTGCCGGCCATCCAGGCGACGCAGGGAGCATGCTGTCTATATTTAGAAAATTGGTAAAGGAAAAGTCCCATCCTGATTGGTTGAAACAGCCTGGCACCCGGGCTGTTATTTCTTAACAATGCCTGTGGTAAAACAAGTTCTAATTCGGGGTGCCCTGTTACTAACAATATCCTTGGACACCCCGAATTTCGAAACCGCCAGACGACATTTTTTCCCTGCTCACAACGTTTACATAAAAGTGAAACTGAGAAGTCATAGCAGCCATCGTTGTCCCGATTTAGTCTTTCTCTTTTTTTTTCAAAAACCCAGTTAAAACATCTCTCATTCATTTACTTGAATCCTACACAGCACTTCCTATTCATGAATCCCTTGTTTCACTGCATGCTCACTACTGCTCCACCCGCTAGCCGACCGCTCGCTACCTCACATCGCTGATCACTCCCTCACTACTATTGCAACGCATGCGGTCATTTTCAGCCAAGTCATCTTTTGTTTCTTTTATAATGTAGCTTTCAACAAGCAACATTCCCCATTCTGATACAATCCTGCTCCAAACAGCTAAAATAAAGTGCTCTCACATCTGTGAGTGAGTCGCAGGAAGCACAAAGCAAAGGGACAACCTCATCAGAGATGCACAAAAATGGCAGCGCCCTCCAGTGGCGAGTCCAGCACAACAGGGATTACTTTGCTATAAAACTTACCTTTTTTCCTTTTTTATTTGCTTAAATATATATATATATATATAGTATCCTATATGTTTTCCAAAAATTACACCTGCACCCCATTTTCTAAGTGTAATAATACCCTCCAGGGTGGGCGTTATGGAATATAATGGACCTTCCAGGGGCTATAAGACCCTCCACCTGTGGCGTCGGGCCTCATTACACCCCTGGGTGGTCCATTATACCCAATAACACCCACCCTATTGGGTATTATTACTTACTAGGGGCACAGCGCCCCAGCATCATTTGACAGACAGCAGCCATGAGGTGTACTACACAAAGGTGGGCTGCTCATGGTCATGAACCTATGGGAAGGTAGGAGTAGGAGGGAGGGGTTGTCAGTGCTGCGGCAGGTGAGGGGTACACTGACCACCAATGTGGGGGAGGGGGTGCCGGGGGCAGGCCATAGCCTGTCAGGACTGGGGCACCTGTGTGTGGGTTGGGGAGACACTGGCCACCATTGGGGCTCAGGGGCACCAAGTATGAGGTGGGGAGTCTCGGTGGGGGGGGTTTGCCATGGAGGGGTTGGGACACATCTGTGCTGGGAGGGCAGCCTGTGGGACAGAGGTGGGGTTCCACTGCTGGGTCCATGTGCTGGGAGGGTATATTGCAGTACAGGCTGGTGCAGGGAGTCCATGGGATGACAGAGCCATGCTGCGCAGGTCCCGGTGCCTGCGGTAAGCAGTCACGCACCCGGATCTGCACTGTGATGTGCAAGGGATCCACTGTGGGACCCATGCTGGGCATCTGATTGGATGCCCGGCTGGGTCTGTGACTCCACCCACGGCTGGCCCCTGCATGGACCTGTGCATCTGGGGGCGGGCCCATGGACAGGAGGTGGCCATTTATGAATACAGCTGGTGCGCTCCAGTCCATGGGTGCAGAGCTACATGGGAGAGATACACTCCTCTAGCGTGTATTTCCTGCCCATTAGTGCATAGGGTTCAGGGGCATGCTGGCACTACTAGCCATGCAGGAAGGCATGTACCGCTGCACACTGGGGGGCATAGAAGGGCACTATCTATTCCAGGGGAGACCCTGCTGTGAGCACCCTATGTGCCCAGCCCCACACACAGCTGTGCCGCACACATGCCCTGGGTTGGGGTAGGAACTCCCCCGCAACCACTGAACGCATGCCCAGGTCAGATGCCAGCCCCCCCTCCACACACAAGCCAGCCCTACAACTATCTTGCAGCAGACACACCCAGCCCCACCTCATGGTGGCACTGCCAGAACCCCTCACCCCCCCCGGTATGTGGCTGCCAGATCCCCATACAATGCCTACAGCCCACACTCCCAGCTGATGACTGTCCGTGCCCCTCTGTACTGCCATAAAACCCCCTACCTCCCTGCACACACAGGCACCCCAGCCACAACAACTGACCCCAATACCCTAACCTCAATGGTAGTCAGTGGTCCCCTACCCCTGCAGCACCGACACCAACCCCCCCAGCCCGATCTTCATGCTGGTGCCATGGCTAGCAACAGCCAGTGGCACAGCCCTCTTCACACCTCCATGGCTGCCACCTGTCTGACTACTGATTGGAGCATGCCCTTATATATAGGCAGTATGCTCCAAGCAGCAGTCGGATAGTTGGCAGCCGAGGAGGTGTGCTGCTGACTGTACCAAGCTGCAGCACCAGCATGAAGGTACAATAGCTGGGGGGGTTGGATGTCAGTGCCGCAAGGAGTGAGGGGACCATTGACCACTAGTGTTGGGGTGGGGTACATGGGATCGGGCCAGGGGGGCATGTAAGGAGTGCAGTACAAGGTGGTGTCCTGGGTACAGATGCCCAGCAGTGGAGGGGGGTACACTGCAGCCAGGATCAGGGACATGCCAGTTGGGGGGGCTTGTACAGCACCAGGTCGGGGATGCCATGTGCTGGGGAGGTGCTTGTCAGGATCGAGGAAGGGGCGGCACTGTGTTGTGGTGAGGGGTGCCCCTGGAAATACGGGGATGGGGATGCCATGTGTTGGACAGTGTGGGCCACAGTGCCCATGAGACCCAGCAAGGAGGACCATGTCAAATGCAGCTGCATGGGTCTAGGTGTCTGCTGGTGCAAGTCATGCACCCAAACCTGCATCTGCCTGTGTAAGGGGTCCACTGTGGGACCCATGCCGGGCTTCGAATTGGATGCCCAACTGGGTCTGTGACTCTGCCCATGGCCACCCTGCATGGTCCTGCATGCCAGAGGGGCAGGCCATGGACAAGTGGCGGCTCTTGATGAACATGGCTGGTACACACCTGTCCACAGGTGCCAAGCTACACAGGCAGGATATGCACCTCTGGCACATAATTCCCACCTGATAGTGCATAGGGGCCATTGCAGGTATGCACCTAAGACTGGGTATGCATGCCCAATGTCAAGAGGTCCTGGATTCTAAAAAAGGTGGAGAAATGTGTTTTAGTAGTAGTGGAAAAACCAAAAATTACTAATTGGCGAGATTTGCTTGAAAATTAAGGGAAGTGTAACTCAATACTGCCAATAGAATTTCACTTGTGGCATTTAACTTAAGCAAATCACTTATTACCACTGAATCCATTTAGCTGTGCTGAGCTGTTTGCAGTTCTGTAGGTGTGTGCAGTTCTGTAGTTCTTTTCTGGATGACTATTTTGTCCTCCAGCCCCCACCATGCTTTTTTCCCCCAGAACTTGACCAGATGGACTCAGTGGACCTGCTAATCATGCTGATTACCTTTTTATTTTATTTTTTTTGCACAGACAACCTCCCTTAAAATGAGAACCACTTACTCCTTTTCCTGTAGAACCTATCCCTTTGAAGTAGTAAGAGTTTCTCCTTATTGGTGCACCAGTCATTTTCTTCCCCACCAAGTATCTGTGAATGACTCTATGTTATGGACATCCAAATACACTAGGCTCTCAGACCAATCAGTTTTGTTGCGCATAATACTCATATGACCTGCTTTCAAGGGATAATTGGCCTTTATGAGTCCTTGTTTCAACTGGGGGTCTGCTATTCATTTGCTACTCAGCTCTGCTGGCCTCCCTTGGTGAACCCATGCATCAAACTCCAGCCATTGGTTACTCTTGCACTAGGTACATCCCCAGATTGCTCTTTCCATGTCTGTAACTGTACCCTCTCCATTGTTACACAACTATAGTACATCTTGGCTTGCCAGTGGTTTACATTCATTGAGCTTGTGCTGCAGGTAGACAAATTACCTACCTGACTAAATCAGAACAAGAGGTCACTCACTGGCTGTGGTTGTGTTATGCTGAAAACCAATTATCATGAAAAAAACAGAAAAACCTTGCAGCCCTCCTGAGTGTGGATTTATGAATGAGGCACAGGCAAACAGTGTGCAAAAATGCTTAAGAAATTTATTACAGCAAAAAGATATGCACATTGACAAAATATACATAAATAAGTGCCACCCCCAAAAAACAATGCCTGATGACATTGTGCTCCCTACACTGGAGTTTTATCAAGGGCTGATAAATTTTTATCCAGCAGGAGTTTAAATATATTTGATAAAAAGAACCACATGTAAAAAGCTTGTTAAAAAGATTCTATCAAACACTGAATTATACACAAAACACACAACCCCAAGTCAAAGCTAAGAACTCCTCCCAAAATCCTGAGTCTGGTAATAATAGCCCAATCCAATTGAATAACTAAATCCCTCTTTGGATGGCTAGTCTACATAAAAACATAAAAGTTGATGACAGAAGGAGACTGCCAGGTCCATCTAATCTGCCCATATCTTTTATCTATTCCTAACCCCCTGCTGCCTTTAAGTGTGAGGACTCCCTTGTGTCTATCCCATGTGTTCTTGAATTCCTCCACCATGTTAGCCCTCACAACTTCTGGGGGAAGACCATTCCATACGTCCACCACCGTCTCTGTGAAGAAGAGCTTCCTGATGTTGTAGTGAATCTCCCTCCTTTTAACCTAAGATCATTCCCCATAGTTCTACTGCCCTCCTTGAGGTGATAAAGTTTCTGCATCTTGTTCACGCTTTTTATGTATTTGAATGTTTCAATTGTGTCTCCCCTCTCCCTTCTCTGTTCCAGACAGTAAATGTTCAAGTTCTCTCAATCTATCCTCATATGACATCTGGTGCAACCCTTATAGTGCTCAGAGTGTCGGCATTATGGCATTGGGCAATTAGGGTGCCAAATACAGGATTTACCGTCCCTTCCCAAGGTCCACCCCCCCGGAATAGGACTCTATAAGTAGTGGGGGTGTGAGGGGCATATTGGATGGGTGCAGGGGGCACTGCCCCCAGCAACAAAAGTGATCAGCATCATTGCCGATTGGTACCCTAATTGCCCAGCACCAGAATGCTGGCACATTCCAAGGGTGGAACCCTGGTGTAATCCATGTATCATTTTTGTCACTCTTCTTTGGACTGTCTCCATCCAGTCAATGTCCTTGTTAAGGTGAGGCCTCCAAAACTGGACACTGTAAGCCAGGTGTGGCTTGACCAGTGCCCCATACAACGGCAGGATCACCTCCCACCTCCTGCTCATGACTCCCCTCCCAATACAACCTAGCATTCCGCTGGCCTTGAATGCCACCTTTTCACACTGTTTTCCCACTTTCAAGCATTCTGAGATCATGATTCCCAGATAATGCTCCTGGCTGGAGGAAGCTAGTCTCTCCCCTCCCAGGTAATGTGTTTTCTTTGGATTTCTCTTTTCTATGTGCATGACTTTGCACTTTTTGGCATTGAATCTCAGCTGCCATTATCCCAACCACTCCTCAAGTTACTTTACGTCTGAATTCATCTTGCCTACTCCCTCACTGGCATCCACCCTATTACATATCTTGGTGTCATCTATGAACAGACACACCTGTGCCTCTAGTCCTTTAGCTATGTCAGCTATGAAAACATTGAAGAGCAGAGGCCCCAGCACCGAGCCCAGGGCACTGCACTGGTCACCCTGCTCTCTGACAATAGTGCTCCATTTACCTGCACACTCTGGTTTCTGTCCTGTAGTCAATTCTGTACCCACTTAATCACTTTCAGTCCCACCCCCATGTGGTCTAACTTCTTTACCAGCCTTCTGTGTGGAACTGAGTCGAAGGCCTTCCTAAAATCCAGGTAGACCACATCAACCACCCCACCATCATCCACTGCCTTGGTAACCCAGTTGAAAAATTTGATCAGATTTCTTTGGCATGACCTTCCCAGAGTGAATCCATGCTGTTTAGGGTCCTGCTGTACACTGGCTTTGAGGAATGCTGTTATCCTCTGTTTGAGCAGAGACTCCATTAATTTTCCCACTATAGACATGAGACTCACTGGTCGGTAATTACCTGACTCTTCCCTGCTGCCTGATTTGTGGAGTGGGATTACTGTTGTCCGCTTCCAGTCTTCAGACACCTCTCCACTCTCCAGGAATTTGGTGAATAGTTTGCTAGTGGGTCTGCAAGCTCCTTCCCCAGTTCCTTTAAGATTGTGGGATGCATTTTGTCTGGTCCTTTTGCCTTGTCCACCTTCATTTTGTTGAGTTCCTCCAGTACTTGGTCCTCCGTGAAGGGGCTAATGTCTACCACTGATCCCAGGGCACTGTGCTTTATGAGTGCTGGGCCATTTCCTGGATCCTCTTTGGTAAATACTGAGCAGAAGTATATGTTTAGGATTTCTGCTTTTTCTGGGTTGTCTTCTGCTATCCTCCCTTCACCTGTAGTAATCCTTACTCAATACTAAGTCTCCCCAATTGATGCTGCATGAAACCTATTAAAAACTATGTGTTTCTATATACAGATGAACTTCCACACAGTCAACTATAAATGTATGAAAAATCACACTGTTACAAAAAGCACCCCAATACCAGTTACACTGCCTTAGATTCTATGACAAATTCAATTTCAAGAGTCCAAGTATTTGTCGCCTTGTCTCGATTAGTTTCTTTTGGTGCTTCATTAGTGCTAATCATTCTCAGATGTTTAATGTTGTCATGAAGACCAGACTCACATCACCTTTTCGGTTGTGTAGTTTACTAAATTCCCCACACTGTGAAAATTGCAACTAAAAGGTGGATAGACAAACAAAACTATAAGTTACAAAACATCAACACATCACTTCCTTTTATTTAGCCTATCTTATGTTGCTAAGCTGATCCAAGTCCAAATTCTTCTCAAATGTACAGCAACATATACCAGGTTAAAATTATGTGTAATACAATTCTTGGTTTTATAAATATTGCACAGTCTCCAAATGGACATTTAGGCCAGGGGCTTTTTGAGCGCCAAGTGTATACTTATTATTATTTATTTAGTTGTTTAACCAGGTATAGCACACTAAGCTGAAAGTTTTTTTACAGGAGCAACCTGGGAGCACAAGGAGGTTAAGTGACTTGCTCAGGGTCAGACAGTATGCAAGTGGAAGCTGTGGGATTCAAACCCAGGTCTGGTCTGCTGGATGTCACCAGATTTGCAGCTCAGAGCCTTAGACCACTGCGCTATACTGCCTCATCTACATACAAAATGTTTCTCTTCTGAGAGTTAGAAGCTCAATATCACCTCTCCTTTGCCCCAGGTGCCCAAGTTCAATCCCCACAAATGATCAATTGTGGGGTCCTTTCTCCCTGTTGAATTTAATGTGAGCTGCTAATATGTTCTTTAGATTTTCATTTTTAATGTCTTGAGTGTGTTCATCCACCCGAGTTTTCAAAATCCTATTAGTTTTTTCAGCATAGAAGCAGCCACATCTACAGTTTGCCAGATAAATCACATTTGTAATGTCACACATTATGAGATCTCTAATCTCATACTTCCTGCCCGTAGTGCAGTGTTGAAAATCTTTACTTGTTCTGATATATTTATCAAACCTGCATCACCCACATGGGACACAGCCTTTTGGTGCAACCCCCCCACACACAAATTGTTGTTTCATCTGAATATATAGTTTCAATGAGTGAACCAAAATATATTTTTGTTTCTGAGCCCATTTATATAAAAATTGAGGGGGACCATTAGTCATGTTTTTCAACACTGGGTCTGATTCTATTACATGCCATCGTTTCAGTATGGCATTCCTGATATACCCAGCTTATGGGGAATAAGTTAAGATAAATTTCACTCTCTGAAGGGAATCATCTTCTCCTGAAGCCTTGGGGTACAAAAGATCTACCCTATTTTGATTGGAAACCCATTCTCTAGTGGCACCAACACATTGTTTACTATACCCCCTTTCTAAAAAGTGATCTTCCATCTCTTGCGCTCTCTCTTCAAACAGTTCCTGTGTGGAACAGTTTTGCTTTAAGCATGTAAATTGTCCCCTTGGTATTCCTTTCACCAAGTGGGGAAGGGGTTGGCAACTGCTGACAAGTAACACTGAATTTGTGTCTGTAGCCTTCTTGTGAGAATCTGACAAAATTTGTCCCTCCTTTTTGGACAAGGCTAAATCCAAAAAGGGAATAGTGATGGGGTCACACTTCACACACTGAATTTTAAATTGGTATTGGAACCCTGGAAATAGTCCACAACCCCCGGAGCTGTTCCTCAGTACAGCTCCAAAGCAAAAATAACTCATCTATATAACACCTGTACAATTTAATATAATCAGAAAAAGGATTCCTAGCAGTATCCTGTGTAACTAGAGAGTCTCACAGACCTAAATACAAGTTTGCATAACTTGGGGCTCAGGGTGCCCTCATAGCAGTGCCATAGACCTGTAGAAAAAATTTTCCACAGAATAAGAAATAGTTATATTTCAGCACCATTTCAGTACAATTGATCAGAAAATCAATAAAATCATCAGATAATTCCACGTTCTTCATTAAGTAGTAATGTAAAGCTTCAAGGCCCTTCTGGTGTGGGACATTCATATAGAGTGCCTCAACATCTAGTGTGACCAATAGCCACAAATCCTCTACTTCAAAATCTGCCAGTTGCACAAGAATGTCTGCTGAATCCCTGATATTTTATTTACTGGTGTTTATTTAAAAAGTTTCAGCTGGAGAGACATACTGAGCCATAAACAACTCATTTCCAGAAGCGTCCTGGGGAGAGGGTAATATGGGAAGGTAATTCAGTTACAAATGATTTTGCAAAATGATCTACAATACATGAGAGGGATTCTGTAAGAGATCCATTGGCTGCAACAATTAGATGCCCATGTGGTTTATCCTATATTTTATGGATTTTGGGCAGGGTATAAAATGTTACAACCACAGGATTCTCCACAGTAAGATGTTTTTTAATGTCCATATCAATAATCCCCCTATCACAGGCTCCATTAAGTAAGTTATCAATATGTATTTTGACCTCATGGGTTGGATTACCATGCAGTTTTTTATACACCTGTATATTATTCAACTGTCATCTCACCTCCCCCACATAGAACACAGTATCCATATAACTATTGCACCCACCTTGTCAGCTTGTTTAATTATTTTTTCATTACCCCTAAAGATCTTAATGCTTCCCTTTATGCACTTGATATAGTTACAAAATATTTCTTATTTTCACTTGGGAGAACCTGTTCTATCTCTTTCTTACATAAATTTTCAAACACAGAAACACCTGGGGGGGGGGGCAGGTGGGCAGAATATGGATTTTTTATTAAGTTCAGTTATCTGTAATCTATCTCCATCTGTGGCTGAATTCGATCAAATGTCACTGCTGCTAGACATGTTAAAGAAATATATTAAGCATAATTTTCTAGTAAATTTATAAAGGTCAGTTCTATAGGTAAAGTTTGACAAACTTTTAGTAGGTATAAACAACACTCTTCTTTTAAGTACAGAAACTCCAATGTCATTCAAAATGTATGAGGAGATATTTACTACAAGATTTTGTTGGTTCAATATCTCCCTCATCCTCATCGCCAAAATCTCCCTCTCTTCCTGGTGTATGGCTGTCCCCTCCATGGTCAATAGCCATTGTTCCCCTGGATTTCTTCTCCATCGGCCTTGTCTTCCTCTTCTGTTCTTCATCTATTTTCTTTGGTGCCTCCCCTTGGGCTGTTGAACTGGATTCTGTTCAGATTTCACTGTTCCTCCTCTACAGATATTCTAAGTCCTAAAAAAGTTTTGGAACAGGTGCTGTTTAAATCAGATTCATTATTAATATCTGCTGTTAGTACTGGTGGATTCTGTCTTAGAATTGATTTAGGGGTGGATGTTGCTGGTATTTTTTTATGCTAATTAAAAATACTCCCTTGTTCATAGTCCCTCTGATCTCCTTTGAACTTTTTTTGGTTTGCTGCTTTAATCTTCTGGTCCTGTCTCTTAATGGATTTTTCAAGACCTTCAAGATACATCTTATATTCAAGAGTATCAGTGAATATAGCTGTCAGCTTTTCCTTTTCTTTCAATTCTCCATCCACCTCTTCTTGTAACTTTTTGAGTCTTTTAATATTGCTTGTATCAGTAATGTACTCCCCTTTAATAGACCCTGGTTCCATATCTCCATCAGGCTCTCCTGGTCTGTCCTGAATGCCAGCTTCTTCAGGATCCTAAGTCCCTGGGGCACTCTCTCGACTGTCAGAAAGGCTTCTAATGTAGTCTGTTGCCAATACGTTCTCCTAGCCTTTAAGACCACCATTTGTAGGTTCTTAAAGGCTATTTTAATGTCTCCAACTGCTTTGTTGCAGCTTTCACAGGGCACTCTTGTCTTAACAAGAGCTTGATTTTACCATGATAAGAAAACAAATCCTGCAGGATACTCTGAGGGATGGCACTAGATATTCTAGTACTTGGTCTGGGCTCTACTACCACCTCTGAACCTGCTTGGATCATAGCTGCTGTAATCACCACACATGGGGGCCCGGGTATAACCTCAAAAAAATAAGCACACTAAATCAGAACAAGAGGTCGCCCACTGGCTGCAGTTGCATTAAACTGAAAACCAATTATCATGAAAGACCAGAAAAGCCTTGCAACCCTCCTGAGTGTGGATTTATCAACAAGGCACAGGCAAATAGTGTGCAAAAATGCTTAAGAAATCTATTATAGCAAAAAGATATGCAAACAGACAAAATATACATAAATAAGTGCCCCCCACCAAAACATTATCCAATGGCGTTTCACTCTCTACACTGGAGTTTTATCAAGGGCTGAGAAATTCTTATCCAGCTGCAGTTTAAATATCTTGGATAAAAAGAACCATGTGCAAAAAGCTTGTTAAAAAGTTTCTATCAAACACTGAATTAAACACAACACATAACAACCCCAAGTCAAAGTTAAGAACCCCTCCCCAAACCCTGAGTCTGGCAATAATAGCCCAATCCAATTGAATAATTAAATCCCTCTTTGGATGGCTAATCCACATAGAAACATAGAAGTTGATGGTAAAAGGAGACTGCCAGGTCCATCTAGTCTGCCCATATATTTGATCTATTTTTATCCCCTAGCTGCCCTTAAGTGTGAAGGCTCCCTTGTGTCTATCCCACATGTTCTTGAATCCCTCTACTGATCCCACAACCTCTGGAGCCAGGCCATTCCATGTATCCACCACCTTCTCTGTGAAGAAGAACTTCCTGATGTTGGTAGTGAACCTCCTTCCTTTTAGCCTAACTTCATTCCCCCCTAGTTCTACTGCTCTCCTTTTGAGGTGAAAAGTTCCTGCACCTGCACCTTGTTCATGCCTTTTATGTATTTGAATCTTTCAATGATGTCTCCACCCTCCCACCTCTGTTCCAGGGAATACATGTTCAGTTCTCGCAATCTATCCTTGTATGACATCTGGTGCAACCCTTACAGTGCTCAGAGCATTGGCATTATGGCACTGGGCAATTAGTGCACCAAATGCGGGATTCGCCACCCCCTCCCCAAGGTCTACCCCCCCAAGAATAGGAATCTACAAGTAGGGGTATGTGAAGGAAACAGCCTGTCACAAGGAGGGGTGTGGGGGCACTGCAAAAAAAGTGATCAACGACATTGTCGATTGGCGCCCTAATTGCCCGGCCCCAGAACACTAGCGCATTCCGAGGGTGGAACCTTGGTGCAATCAATGTATCATTTTTGTCATCCTTCTTTTGTCTGTCTCCAGCTGGTCAATGTCCTTTTTCAGGAGAGGCCTCCAAAATTAAACACCTTATTCCAGGTGTGACAGAGTTGTTAAAGAATTAGCAGGTGGCACTGTACAGTGTGTGTGCTTCCACAAGCCATTTATTCTGTGAACTCTAGTGGTTAGCTGACAAATTACAAGAAGACAGGCGAGTGCAAAGTGATGGCCTTGACTATTCTTGGTGGTTCTTCACTCAAGATACTGACTGACGAGGACATGACCTGGCCAGAGAAGATGGCAGACCCCAGATAGCTGGATCCCACTCTTGCAGACACAGTCTTAGTTTACTTATTTAAACTTTTGTTTACTAGATAAGTGTATGAGCCAAGGCCCTTTTCATACACAACCTGGGGCTGATACAATAGCCAAAAGACGTTACACTGAAATTAAGCATAAAGCAAAACACATATACATAACAAAAATTCATACAACACATTTACAGCACATTTGATCATGGTAAAATTGCTTAACACGTGCTTTAAAGGAAGCAAGTTATTTGGAAAGGCATTCCAGCTTCTAGCAGCACATACATTAAAGACACATCCCCCCATGCTAGTCTTGACTCTGGGAACAGTTAAAGAAAAATTATTAGATGATCTTAAAGTTCTTATTTCCTGTTTAAATTCAAGCAGAGGTTAAAGTGGTGACATAATACCCTGGCATAGAGTTTTGTCTGTTAGACACAACAAATTCTATTCACAGCTATATTTAGGTGGTAACCACACTAACATTTCACAAAGCATACAATGGTGTGTCTGAAACAGTAACTGTATTACAAACCAGCATGTAGCATTAAATGTAGTGTTCGTTGCTTATGATCAGAGGCGTCTCAACAGCAACCTTCATATTTTACAGCCCCAGGGCTAGTAAGCAAGCAGTATAAGCAACATACATACTTATATATTCTATTAAGACAAGGTAATCAACTGACCAAAATATACAATAGTATGAGCTAGAGTCGATATAGTTAGTATACTGGGCATATACTTATATGCTAATGTCCTCCTAGGTATTTTTAGTAATGACCAACACACTACTAGTAGTCATTAGTTCTGCAAAGGAAGTCCCACAGGTGAATGACACATAGGAAGGTAGTACAAATACTTATATACATGCTGTCATATCCAGAAAATATCACATTATGTGATGGCTTCTGGATCTGCAGTTTTAAAGGTGAAATATAGATGTGTAGGAGTGGAGACAGAGTGCTCAAAACAAGAAGAAGAGAGAGAAGAAAGAAAAAAGGGCAGGAGAGACAATATACACAAATCAGTGAGAAAAGTTTACAGTGTCTGATATGAGTATGTTTTGCCAATTGAACAGGCAAAATGCCTTGAACTAAATGGTATTAGGAGAGTAAGCAGAGAGAGGAAAGAGACAGAAAAAAGAAGAGAGAGAGAGAGAGAGAGAGAGAGAGAGACAGAAAAGACAAGGGGGGGGGGACAGCTCTATGGTACAAAGTCTAAATATTTATTTAATTGATATATAACCCATTTTCTCCATTTGATTTCAAAGGAGGGAAGTCAGTTACTAGAACTGGCTGACATGCTCTCGAGTGTGTACAATTCGTGCATGATAGTTCTCCAGGTGTTATGGATAGGAACATATGCTGTATGCCACATATGAGTGATAGCCTTCTTGGCTGTCAATATTAAAAGATTTATTATTTTTACCATGGAACAATTTAATGTAAAATGCCTGGGGGTAGCTTCCAATATGAAGGGGGAGAAATAATACTGGGACACTAGTCATATATTTCTTTAAGCTCTTGAATAACCACTGTGCAATACGGCTGCAGAGAGGGACATGTCAGCAATATATGAGAGTGGTCAGCCGGTGTGATGCCACAATTTCAGCAACATCTCTCTGCTGGAGGGCCCATAAACTTTGCTATTACTGCAGGTGTGTGGCAGTATCTCAAATGACACTTCCATGCATGTTCCCTCCAGTATGTAGCTGCCATTACCCTGTGTGCAGGAGGAGTAAATGTGTGCCATAGCTCCACATTGAACACAGTGCCCAACTTCTGTTTTTGTTTGTTTTTGTTTTATTCATTTTTATTCTGTATAACCAGTGAGCAACAATCTGCCTATTTTCACTGGCGCCCAGTCACAACAACAAACATATAACAATTACATTTACAAACATACAATAATACAATATCATTTAAAACAACAGCACTTTGATTCATCTAACAAAAATTTTTTTTAAACCCTCTTAAATACCGGAATTGTAATACATTGTACAATATGACAAGGTAAATCATTATACAATTTTACTGCATAATATATTAAAGAATTCTGAGCAAATGTACTTTTACATAAGGGAATCCTATACTTAAAATTATCCTGTGACCTTGTCCCAATTTCATTTACCATCTTTGGAAACATTTCACAAATAATACTCGGCAAAATTCTTAAATTAATTTTTTGTAAAAAAACTAATATACGTAATCTAAATCTATCAATTAATGATTGACACCCTAGAAAGCTATAAAGTAAACAATGATGAGTTCTCCTATTCTGACCTGTTACGAACCGAACTTCTGATTCCATCTATTCCGGATGGTACTGATGGAGATTTTAATCTTGACTAAGAGGGCCTTATATAAGCTACAGTACTAACTAAATGTGGTTCAAGCGCACTAGATATATGGACTTTGAGGAGGCGCACCAGAAGAAAAGGTTCTTCTGCCACTCATGAAAAAACCCCCTCCTTCATCTGGAGACAGGAACGTAGTTGTAAATATTTGTGAAAATCTGAGTGAGATAAATGGTAAGAAGCTTGAAGGGATACAAATGGCAAATGCTCTGTCAGTGTGACCAGTTGGAAAATATGGATGAGACCATATTTTTTCCAAATGCAGAAGGGGTTGTTTACTTTAAGAAGGAAATGGGAATCATAGGCTTTTACCCTCAGATAGAGCTGTTCTACTGGGGTAAGAAAGTGCTTCTGAATGAGAAGCCACTGCCGGTAAGTTTCCCCTGTATATCAATAGAATTTTTGAGTAGGGATACATGATGGAGGGATTACTGAATAAATACTGGGGTTGGTCCCAAGTATTATTTTAACTTTGACTCTACAGTCTTCCAATAGGACTAAGAGGAGGTGAGCCATAGGCAAAGAATTAGAAGTTGGGAGGCCTGTGTACCAGGTGAAATTGGGAAGCTTAACTCCCCATTTATCCCTGGGCATTTGTAGAGTACAGTAGCGAACCCTTAGGGGTTTACCTTGCCAGATAAACCAGGAACTTGCCTTATCCCAAGCTTTTAATTAAACATTGCCTGGCATGAGTGGGAGGGTTTGAAGGAAATACAAGATACATGGTAGAATATTTTTGCTGAATTAGATCTATTCTATTGAAAAGTCCTAGAGTGAGGGGTGTCCATCTGGATAAGTCCACCAAAATTTATTGGGTCAATGGTTCATAGTTTAGTAATTTCAGATGGGCTAAGTTTTTCATTAGCTTAATTCCCAGGTATCTAATAGCTTGTTTATGCCATTTAGTTGCCTTTTAACCTAGTGGATGGGGAATAGTTATAAAGGAGCACTTTTGTTTTTAGGGTATTGAGTTTGTAGCCCGCTGTCTCACCAGATTCCCCCAGGTGGTCCCACACTGCCAGTAGAGAGTCCTCCAGGGAGGCAACAATGAGCATCATCAGCAAACAATGATATTTTGTATTGTCTTCCCCCTTAAGAGATCCCCTCCACCACTGAGTCTTGTTGAGTAGCTTCCACCTGGGATTCTAAATAAAGAGCAAACAGTAGTGGTGATAATGGACAGCCCTGATGGGTGCTTCTGGAGAGCAGAAACAGCATAGATAGGGAGCCATTTAATTTTAAATAGGCTTGGGCTGGGACATAAATATCCTTTAATGTTTGTATGAATTGCTAAAGAAAGCCAAAATTAGACCAAGGTACTCCACAGGTATGGTCAGGCCATCTTGTGGAGTGTCTTCTCCACATTGAGGCTGCGTAATATGAGAAGGATTTGCTGTGTAGTCTCATAGTCTAGTAAAAGGAGGTTTCAGCACACACTGTCGTGCTCCTGTTTCTGACAGACAAAGCCTACTTGGTCAGGGTTAACTAAACTGGGCAGGAGATGCTTAAGCCGACTGGCCAGGAGAGACATAAATATTTAATAATCACAGTTCAACATGGTTATGGTCCTATAAGAGGTAGGATGATGAGAATCTTTCTGAGGTTTCAACAGTTCTGTGACGGTGGCATATTTCTAAGAAGTGGGGTTCACCATCCTGGACACCACTAAATGCCGAGAGTAAATGTGGTATCAGGGATTCTCAGAACATCCTCCAAAATTCAATAGGGTAACCATCAGGGCTGGGGGCTCTGTGGGTTTTGGCATCACACAGTACTGCTTCAAGTTCTGAAGGAATGATGGGGCCAATAGGGTGTTCATCTGGAGCTCTGTTAGTCGCAGCAGGGGTATCCGAGTTAAATATGAGTCTGTTTGATCCTGGAAGATGTGAGTCTTGGCCTTGTATAACTGACAATAAAAATCTGTCGACCAAATGCACCAAAGAGATGTCCTCTTGCAAAAGGCCCTTGGCTTATAACTCCCCCAAGACAGACAGCATTACAGGGAGGCTCAAAATAGCTGCACATGGGCCATCAGGCAAGTCAAAGTGGCTTAATACAAACAGGCCCTCACCTCTTCCTGGGGATCTGGTAGAAATTTCTGGAGCAACATTAAGGAAATATCTGGGAGAAATGTATCCCCTTCCCCACTACAGCTTCTAGTAGATGGGGTTATCTCACAAGACCCTGAATCTATCTCCAGTGCCCTTAATACTTCTTTCTTTGACCTCAGCCATATCCTCCCACTACCTATTTTGACCCAATCAGTACCAACTCCATTCACAATTATGAAACCCGCAACCAGACCCCTTTTCAGCTATGTATCATCTCCTGCAAAGAGGCTGAAAGCTATCTCAACAAAGCCCTGGCAAACTCACGCTATAGTAGTGTCTCCCTGGACCTCAAACTTATCCGGCTCACACTGGATGTGATCGTCCCTCATCTCACCAAAATCCTTAACCTATCCTAATGCCTCAGCCAATTCCTCACAACTTGGAAAAGAACAGTTTTCACCCCCATCCTGAAGGGTGGTAACCCCACGTCCACTAGAAACTACAGGCCAATATTTATCCTGCCCCCCCCAAAAGGCCCTTGAAACAATTGTGGCTGACCAGCTCACAGACTACCTGACCAAACACAATCTGCTCTATCAGGAGCAACATGGTTTCCGGAGGGGTCACAGCATCTCCACCGCACTTGTCGAATTTACATCGTACATACACGAGGCCCTTGAAAAAGGCTCAGTGGTAGGGGCTCTATATGTGGATCTGACCAAAGCATTTGATACAGTTAGCCATGCACTTCTTCTCCACACCCTACCATCCCTAAATATCTCCCCAGAGGTATACTCCTTGCTCAAAGACTACCTCTCTGGCCGGACCCAGCAGGTAAGAATTAATACAACACTATCCTCCAGTATTCCAATCCTAACAGGTGTCCCACAAGGGTCCATTCTTGGTCCATTACTTTCACCCTCTTCTTGAACTCCCTCCCTCAATCCTGCAGTGGGGAAGCTAATGCTTTATGCAGATGATGCTGTAGTTTTATGGACACATCCTCATCCTAATGTGCTCCAATCCGCTTGCAGATTTTTATTAGAGAACTTGAAACCTGGTTCTCTGAACACTGCCTTATACTAAACTACAAGAAGACCAAATCTATGATCTTTTCCCATCACCAAAACCCAATCAGTAACATACCACTAGCAGTGACAAACTCCCTGGGCATGGCCCTAGAGCAGGTGCACTGCTTCAAATACCTGGGAGTCATGTTGGACACCTCCCACACCTACCACATGCACATACAACAAGTCTCCTCCTCTGTTAACTCCAGGCTCAGGATCCTGTGTAGACATAGACACTGCATTCCCCCTGCAGGCAATGGACCTAGCAGTGTCTACCTCCATACTACCCTTGTTGGACTACGGCATAGTAATCTATGGGTCTGCTGACCTTACTGCCCTAAGCACCATCCACCTCACCCTAAATAAAGTCTGCTGTCTGGTATCAAATTGTGACAGGCTAACCCATACCTGTAAGTTTTACAAATCTACTGGTTGGCTAAACTTCCAAGATAGGCTTAAATATCACACTTGCCTCCTTGCAAAAAAGATACTACACAAACAGGTGCCTATTGGCCTCCATCCCCTCATCCAAACAGTTACACACAGGAGGGCACCAAGGCACTCTACTAACACTCCCTTCCAAGTACTTCACTGTAGAACCTCCCTTGGCCAGCAGTCCTTCCAATATCATGCCCCCTCATGGCTAAACAACCTACAGTACAAGTCATATTAAACTGTTCCTCCAACTCACTGGTTTAGCACTTTGCAATGAGTTGCTTAATGTGTGCACTGCTCACTGCAATGAACTATTAAAAGTTTCCTGATGGTTTGTCTGTAGCTGTTATTCAGTTTCAGATCTCGGGAAACATTTAGTAATGCAGTGCAATGAGCAATGCACAATTTAAGCAACCCACCAAAAAATGCTTAACCACTGAGTTGGAGCCGATTTCACAACATCAACATGCAGTGTACTGTACTGTACAGTAAAGTATGAATGGCCGAGTTATTACATTTCTATGCCCCCTGATGTTTTCATATACCTGTATAGCATAAACATAATTATAAGTTTATGCAATATTGTACTATAGATGCTAGTGAAATCTGAAAATGAGCCTTATAACTCTTTGAGAACAGTACAGTACTGTGTATACTGTACAGTAAGTGAGCACGGAAGAGCCTCGGGAGCATGGCTGACTGAGAAGAACAGGTCTCGAATGCTTGAGGAGAGGCCTGCACATTACTGTAAATTAAAATAAGTTTATCAAGAATTGAGTACTGTACACTAGCCTCTGTACAGTACTGTAGTGAGCTACAGCCAGCTTCCCTGATACTTTGAATCAGGTCTCCTTACCAGATTTGTGGACCATAGCACTGCGAGAACTCCCCCTCCGCATCTAACATAGGTGATAGGAGAAGTCCAGGAGCAAAAATGAATGAAATCATAGAATTAGCACAATCGGTACAGTACCTACAGGTACAATATAGTATCCCCTTTTCTTGTCAGTTGGAAGCAGCTTCCAGGAGAAACAGCCACTGAAGTGGGTGGTGCTGAAGAGTTCAATCTGCCAGTACTGTATACTGTACAGTACCGATCCCTCTCTCTTGCCTATACACAGGTATAGTACTATATAGGTACTGTGCAGTGTACAGTACAGTACAGCATTCATTAAAAAGGATATCACAGAGGTCGGGAGGGAACAACCGAGAGCTGCTCTGCTGTGTCTGAAGAAATCTGTGTGATCGTTCTGAAATTCTCTACTGTGCATTTCTCTTTCTTTTAACAGTACAGTTGCCCAAAGGTAGAAAATGTATATACAAAATGCACTGTACAGTACAGTGCTGAGCCCTGTCAATCTGTTAACTGTCAGTGAAGGGGGCAGGGAAGTGGATGAGAGGAGTCACAGTTGACAAAAAAAATAAAACCAAAGAAAAAGAAACAAAGTTTATTAAAGTTAAATTCTCTACCTTGTCTACAGTATTTATGTTTTTTTATATTTCTTATGAACGGGGTTTATGGAGTTTACTGTACAGTAGATGTAAGCAAGAGACAAGATGGCAGATACTTGTAATGCTGGAATTATGTACACCACAGTACTGCACTGTAACTGCATTTTGGGAAAATGCATTACATGACCATTGGAGTGGGAGCTGAAGTGAATTGTATAGTGGCTGGAAGTACATTGCACGTGAGCCGTTGACTAGTTGAAAAAGTGTTTGTGTTTTAAGCATTTAGAATTGCCTCTGCATTAGCAGCCCAAAAAAACAATGCCAGAGCAGTGAGTTTGAGGAACAGTTTAATGTGACTTGTACTGTAGCGTCCAGTATCTCCCTTGCATCCAGTCTGGGCCAGTTTAAAGTTGATCTCAAATCCTTTCTCCTAAACTCTGCAATCTGTGAATGTACATAATGTACAAATGTACTTACCCCCGGTTCCTCCTCCAGTGTAATGGGATAACCCTCAGCATAGGGATTTCTTTTTTCTTCTCCCATGCTAGGGCTCATCAAACTCATTGTAAATATTTTATGACTCTGGGCCTAGTATTACAACCCTCCGAAACTTATACTGTCATATGAACATATTATTAACCTAGACCTTCTTTTAAGATCACTGCTGATGTAACTGTGCAATGTTAACTGTGCTGAATATTTTGGTGTGTATATTTAAGTGATGGTTGTATATTTTCTTTTTTTACTGACGTGAAGCCTTTGCAAAGGAGTCTATGACTCAAAGGTTGTAATTCAGATTATTTCAATAAATAAATAAATCAGTGGGCCTAGTATGAAGGTTACCTGAAATTGGATCAATCATTTGTGTGACACAAGCCTGGGCTTTATAATTGCAGATTCTATGGGCTAGGTTGCGAGCACACCTAGGCCATCCCTCAAAATTATAGTGTTTGACGTAGAGCAGTTGTTCCAATTTTTGGTTATGGATTTTTTGGCATTCTTGCTTTATTCTTTGTATTTGAGCCTTTACTGAGTGGGCCCCCTGAAGAAGAAAACCATGAAGGGTTTGTATTTCATTTTTGTAAAGTTTTTAGCTGGGCTTCTCTTTCCCTTTTTTTAGATGTAAACACTATGATCTCTCCCCAGAGGACCACTTTAAGTGTGTCCCACATTATTTTGGTTACTTGGTATGTATAGACAAAGTAGGCCATTGGCCCATTTAATTGTCTCCCACTCATAGTGGGCTTATCTGTTGAGATTTCTTGTACTATTCAATGACAGGAATTTGTCTAACCTATTTTTAAATGAGTCAAAAGATGTTGCTTCTACTACATTTTTAGGCAAGTTATTCCAAATTGTGGGTGTACGTATATTATAAAAATTCTGATGCCTATTTGTTCTTGCCCTGTTTATAAATATTTGTTTATTATGTGAGCTAGAATTTATTGATTTATGAATCCTTTTTATATTATATTGTGACATTAGGGTCTTGTCTTCCATGATATGGTATAAAAATAATAGAGTAAATCTCCTCTAATTTGTCTGGATTCCAAGGAGTACAGATTAAGATCTAGAAATCTGTCTGCATATTCCTTATTTTTTACACCTTTTATTGATTTTTTCAGTCTCCTTTGAACTTTTTCCACCCTTAAAATATCCTTCTTTAAATATGGGCTCCAGATTGGTGAACCATAATCAAGATGTGGGAGTACATATATCCTGTATAACTTAAGAACACAATCTTTTTTCCTCAAGAGGAAGGCTCTTTTAATAGAGTAAATGATGCTATTATATTTCTCTACTGTTTTGACAATATGTGTACCTGAGGATAATCTAGAATTTATCCATATACACAAGTCTTTTTCACAGGTACTGTTCTTTTGTTCTTTATTAGCTTATTATTTAAAAGATATGAGTATTTTGGATTATTTTTTCCAAAATGGATCACCTTACATTTGTTGTCATTAAATTTCATGTTATTTTGTTCACCCCAATTTTCTATTTTGTTTAGACTATTCCATAGTCCGTTATAGTCAATTAATGTCGTAACTTTTCCACCTATTTTGGTATCATCTGCAAATCTGGTTATGTAAGAGTTCACCCAATTGCCCATGTCACTAATATATAGACCAAACAATAACGGGCCCAACACAGACCCCTGGGGAACACCACTGGCAACCCTACCCTCTTCTGAAAGAACTGAGTTAATACGCACCCTTTGTTTCCTATTTGATAACCAATTTCCAATCCATCTTATAATAACTTTATTTAAACCTAGTTCCATTAGTTTTTTGATAAGTTTGTAATGAGGGACCATATCAAATGCCTTTCCCAAGTCCAAAAATATTACATCAACTGGTTTACCCTTGTCTAATTTACAGCTAGCATGGTTATAGAAGGCTAATAAATTTGTATTACAGGAGAGCCCTCTCCTATAACCATGTTGTGAGATATCCTGCAACCCTAATCTTATTACATCCTTTTCAATACTATTTTTAATCTTTCCAGTATCTTACAACAAATAGATGTTAGGCTAATTGGTCTGTAATTAATCACATTTGATTTATTTCCCTTTTTATGTATTGGCACTATTATGGCCTTTTTCCAGTCCATGGGAATCATACCAGTTAAAAGCAACTTATTAAATATTTCAGTCGGGGGATCTACTATTACCTGTACATCAGAAAGATTTTCCCATACTATCGTGTCAATATTATCCGGGCCTGAAGAAGAAGATGTCCCTAATTTTAATAATTCCTGTTGCACCATATCACGACTGATACTAAAGGCTTCTAAATTTGTTACCCCTGGAATGATTACCTTTGAGTTATATTCCTGATATGTAGTCATAAAATATTTATTAAAACTGTCTGCTATTTCTTTGTTATTCACTATTGTTTCACCATTTACAGACACTGAATTAATTTGCTTTCCCTTTTGTTTATTATTATTTATGTATGCATAAAATGCTTTATGATTTTTACTAGATGCCAATTTATTTTCAAATTTAACTTTTGCTTTTTTAATAATAGTTTTAAGGGATCTCTGTTGATTTTTATATTTATTAAGATTAGTTATGGTCGGACTATTTTTGTATTTCTTAAATGCTTTATTTTTCTTTCTTATCTGTCTCTTAATATATTTATTGAACCAATATGGAATATGGCCTTTGCTATTTTTGTCTTTACGCTTGGGAATAAGATTGAATATTATTTCTTGAATTTTAGATTTTAAATTTTCCCACATAGAGTTTACACCTAACTTACAATATGTTTCTCCCCAGTCCAGTTTTTTAAAGACTTCAATAATCTTATTCCAATCAGCTCTTTCATAATCAAAGGATAGTGATGATTTATTAAGTTTAGGTTTTTCAATATTGATTGTACAGTACATTCAACAATATTATGATCACTATTTCCTAAATGGGGCAGTATATCTACATTGTTAATTCTATCAATAGAATTGGATATAATTAGGTCCAATATGCTTTTTTCCCTGGTTGGAACATCAACCAATTGATAATAGCCATGAGATATTGTAGTATCAATCAATATTTTATCAATGGCAGTAGTACCTTTCGGTTCATCCCAGTTAATACCTGGAGTATTGAAATCTCCCCAAATCATCACACTCCTAGACTGGAAACTTTATTTATGTCCTCTATTAAATTATTATTGTAAACACTATTGCTATTTGGGGGTTTGTAACAGATTCCCAGATTGATTTTTGACAAATGTGGAAAGATTATACTTAGTCACAGAGTTTCGGGTATATTTCCATTATTGTCATTTATTTTAACTTCTTGACATTGTATCATCTCTGAAACATAGCAACATACTCCCCCACCTCTTCTTCCTGTGCATTTTTTTGAGAAGAGTTGAAACCCTTCGATATTATTGGACCAATTATTACACTCGTCCCACCATGCTTCTGTTACACATATAATATCTGTATTGTGTTTATTTATTAGTATTTTTAGTTCAGTTAGTTTTACATTGTTCAAACTTCGGTCATTAATATTCCAAATTTTCAGTTTCTTAGATCTTAAGTTATTGGGATTTGTATTGAATTTTGAATTTGTGTTAAATGTTGTTCCTTCATCCCCCTTTTTTCCTAGTTTAAAGTTTTTTGTATGATACTCTCAAAGGCCCTGCCTAATTTATAAGCACCTTGTTTACTCAAATAAAGTCCATCCCAACAAAATAAGGATGGAGTATCACTAAAGCTTTCCCAAAGGGGGATGGACTTATAACCTTCTTTAAGTGTCCATTTTCCTTATTCACTCATTTATACTTTTAATCTTATGAATAGTATGGTCATTTGCTCTAGAAACAGGTAATATTTCCGAGAACCATGTCTCACATTTAAGTTCATCTAGAGTTTTTCCAATATTTATATATTCCTGTTTGATTTTGTCAATTGACAGTTTCTTCAAGTCATTTGTACCTGCATATATAATAATAAGTGGATTATGGCCAGATTTTTGTAAAATATCTGGATACATTTTGTTTATATCTTTAATACCAGCTCCCTGGAATGATGAACAAGCTATGTTATGTTTATCTGTTTGACACACAATCTTATCAGTATATTTTACTGTAGAACTAGTAATGTTCGCTGTAAAACTAACATCGCTATCATCGTGCTTTCCTTTTAAGCACGATAGTAGTTTTACAGCGGTCATTCATGGCATTTTTCTGCTGACCACGTGGTACTGTTTCTAGGCAATGGCGCATGCTTCAGTTGGCGTTCGTCGCAGACCCCATGAAAGGATTTAGTTGTTTATTTTGTGACAGTAAAGCATTTAGAAACACTCTGGTACAGTTTTTTTTATTGTTACATGCCACAGTGAAGGATTAATGTAAGCGCTTTTGGTTTTTTTTTTGTCAATGAGGCAGTTGTTCTGAATAATAATACAGCATTAATTTTACTAATGAAATTCAAGATCTTTTGTTTTTCCATAAGAAATTAGTTATACATTTATTCAGTGATACGAAGAAGCAATGGTTGGCAGGGAGTGGAAAACATTCAAGTAGATGCTAAGAGCAGGCGAGCCTGAGAGCCAGAGAGTTCCCGATTCTGCCTCGTCGACAAAAAAAACAAAAACACTTAGATTAATTCTTCACTGTGGCAAGTCACAATAAAACAAAAACATTACTAGTTCTACAGTATTATTCAGAACAACTCAGCCAAATTCAAAACTGGTTTAGGGATCCACTTTCAGCTAACTATATAATGAAAGCAAATAAAGTACATTATAAAGTCTGAACCTCTGTATTGTTTGCTGGGCTACTCAAGGTTAAGTACTTGTAGCCGGTAGCGACGTGCCATGTTACATTGTTGAGTTCATGAAATTGAATGTGAATGCGCGATAGATACTTTACGTGAATATTAATAGTTCTAGAGTATTATTGAATCATCCAATACAAAAAATTGCCTGTTTGAATTATCTGTTGGTGCTGTTTCCATAGTGATGCTGTTCTTTGTAGTATCTAACCGAACTGCTTCAATTTCATAATTATGTCCATCTGAAATAATTGTATCTTTTATTGTACCTGGGGTCTGTACAATATTCTCAGTAATTACTATGTCTGACAGGGTTTCATTCAAAACAGTTGTAATAGAAGTAGTAGTGGGCTGCCTGTGTATAGAACTATCATGTCCCTTCTCTAAAGATGAATTACCCATTTCTAGATCAATCAGGGCTTCGAATCTATTTGATAGACTGATATTATTACACATAGCCCTGCGTCTAGATTTGGATTTGTGGCCAATGGTCACAGTAGTCCACTCTTCAGACTCACTATATATACTGTTTTTATTTGAATCTCTTCTCGTCCTTTTCTCATATGTTCCTGTCTCTGTAAGAGGTTCAGTTTCACTAACCCCAATATTAGACCCCAAAGATTCTGCAGTACCTTCATGTGCACAATTATCTGAGATTTTACTCAGGTTTTCTTGGTATTGTTCAATTACAACTAACCTCTTATAAAAATTATCATTATCTTCCCTTAAGACACTGTTATTTATACACTTATCACATATATAAAAAGGAGTTTAAGGCAGGGAAACAAATAATGCATACATAGAACAAGTGTTACATTTCAGGCCTGTTTCACCATCCAAGGTTATGATTACATCTCTCTTTAGAGTTTTGTCTGTTGTTTAGTGCTAATGCATGTTTCACTGTCTAAAACGATTAGATCAGCCATGTTCTTTATTATTATCAACCTGAGGTAGATTTTATTAAGTGGCTCATAATTTTACTTACAAATCTTAACTTCTCAGTGTAGCCTTCACTCTTTCACTCTTGACACGCGTGACACGTGACGTGCGTGTCTTTGCACGTGTCTTCACATGCACAAGCGCACACTCACCCTGCTCACAGCAGGGCTGTTTAAGTACTGCGGCTACCCAGAAGTGCCTCGTGAGCCTCGAGCTACAGAACTTAAATTCTCAACAGTTTAAAAGTAAATAGTGCAGTAAGCACTGATTTTTAGCTAAAATATACCCCCTGGCAGTGTTTCTGCTTAAAACAATAAATTTTAAGGCAAGTTGTAGTTCGGAAAATGAAATTGCAAACTACCCTCCTCTGCCTAGCTTAGCTAGGGCTCCAGACCTCGCGATAGTGAGAGAAACACAATCGGACACAAAGTATATTAATACAGGTTTACAAATATACTTTTAGACAACAAAGCTTCATTTAAGGTAGGATGCCTGATATTTCCACCAGTAAGGCAGCCTTTCTAAATTATGGTAGGGGTAATATTAAGGTCCAAGTTCTCAGGAGTGGATGCATGTAACTGCTTCTTTAATCATCTGTTTGAACTCTGGGTATTTAAGGTATAATAGGTTCAGCCTCCAGGAGCTAGATCTAGGCTGTTTGCCCAAATCAAGGGTGGCGTACACTGGGGAGTTATCAGAAAACAAGAAGGATCTGTGCTGTAAATCTCTGGCTGATTCCAAATGTTCTTCCTATAAAAATATATATTTAATATGGGATGCTGTACCTGTGTGAGGGGCATAATGGGTATACTCTCATTGTCAAGAAGAAGAGCTGCCACAGATCGACAAAACCCAAGTGAGCTAAAGTGTGCTGCAGATATTTTGTTCGGGTGTGGTACAATAGAGAACTGGACCAGAGGAGACAAGATACAGGGTTAAGGTAACATTCAGGTCTCCCCATAATCGACTGTTCCTTTAAAATCAGAAGTAAGATGTTGAAGAATTATTGGGCAAAGACTTTCTTAGTGCTAGGTGGCAAGTACAGAGAAACCAAAATGACTGGCCTAATTTACAGTATTCCTGTAGCAATAGTGTATCACCCCTCTGGGTTAGTAATCTGGTCTTCTAAAGTGAAGGGAATCCCCATTGGGACGAGGATTGCTACTCCCCTCTTCCTACCAGAAGCATGTGAGGAGGCAACCACTGTATGATACCCCAACAAGGTGAATTTAGTGTGCTCTGCATTGGAAAAGTGAGTTTCCTGAAGGAACACCACCTGTGGTCAGTCTCTCCTTAATTGTTGAAGTAACCTATACCTCTTGATAGGGCTATGTATACCACTGATGTTGAAAGATATTACCTTAGACATCCTATCCATTGGGCCAAATAAAATGCCAGTAACAATGTATTATGGGTTGGTCCTCCTCCTCCTGAGAAAAAAGTGGAACAATACATGGTAGTATAAAAAGGAGAGATAGACAAGGAAACCATGCTAATAGTATTGTGGAAAGCAGGCAGCAAGAGCAAATATCAGCAGGCAGAATCGGAGATACAGATAGTGTCCTGCTTATCTTGATCAACAATATCCAAATGGAGATGTGAGTAAGTTTTACCAACATGACTGCTTAACTCTCCCACCTGTACGGAGTCCTGGAAGGTCTCATAGAAACAAATGCAGCCCATAGTACGAGACTGATGGAGATAGAAGAAAGGACTGGGGCCATGTAACACCAAACCACTGACTGACAGTAAGAGAAAAAGCAGCTACTGGATAAATCAAAACCCTGTCTGCAAAAGTTGACCTGGAAAACCACATCAGGTGCAACAATGTATGCTTAATTGGCCTGCCAGAGGGGAAGGAAGGGACAGACCTGAACACTGGCATAGTTAACTGGCTAATTGAGCACCTCAATCTGGGCAGGACTGGGAGGGCTTATGAAGTTAAACATGCTTTCAGAACCCCAGGGAAGAAACTAGTGATGCTTGGATAGTGCCTTTGTGGATGCAATTGTAATATGATGGATAGTGGCAGTATCCGACCTGGGATCCGACCTAGGATCTGACCAAGTTGGAAGTCAGATCCCAGGTTAGATCCCACACTATCCAATGTCAGATCCAAGGAACTGACATCAGATCTAATGTTGGATCAAGGGATCCAACTGTGGATCAGAGGAACCTGACCTGGATCTGGGACGGTCGGATCCACGGTCTGATAGCGCTACTATCCGACTGGATCCACTATCCAGCAAAAAGACTGGCATCCAGTGGTATTCTAATTGATAGGATAGTATCCAAGCAACACTAGAGGAAACCAAGGCCTGGGGAGTAGCGCCACCACTATCTGGTCAAATAAGTGCTCCGAACAGTGACAGCTAAAGCCCTTATGATGGTGGGTGGCACCAAAGTGAGAATTTACCCTGACTGTAGTCAGCAATTACAAAAAGGAAGCCAAAAGTTCCCTGATCTGAAAGCAAGCCTTTACTCCTCCTCCGAGGAGGATGCTGAAGACTATGCCAACAGAAAGGATATGGCCACCACAGGAAGATCGAGTCAGCATACCACTGCTACTGCTAATTGAATAGTTCCAGGTAATCTCTATGCTTTTTCCACCTCTAATGTAGTTTGATCTCCCCCCAGTTTCAGCTTGAGAATCCCCTGGACTCTGCCATCGGGCAAGCACCAGACATCCTCATTTCAAGAACCTTTCACACTGGCTGATTGTAGGGCACAAAGAACTATTAATGCCTCCATTGAATCCACATTCTAAGGGTCTCTGACCTATCAGAATGTACCCACCAGATCTAGGTTTGGTTTATCAGGTGTACCTGCTCACTAGTCAGATATGTGTTGAAAACTGAGAGTATGTAGTGATATTATTGGTCTGGCTACAGTTACTACATATAAATCCTTTTCTCTCTTTTATTAACTTTTGTTAACCCCTCCTGTTGGTAGAATATGAGCTGTGAAGAGGGAACAGAATTGAATCAAGTGGTTGCGGATAAAGATGGGGCTCACAAGTTTAAAGGGGAGGCTTCATGGTGTAATTGACTCACATAATCACAGGGGCAGCAAATCAATGGAGTTCAGCAGAACACTCACAATGGTGGACTCACTGTGGAGTCAGATCACACAAGCTGGATGCCGCATGGCTAGATGTTAATAATCTACCAGCATGGATGTTGACCTGGCAAATATTTAAAATAGGCTGACTTGGGGGGGTTCAAGCTGAGATGGGGCATCGAGTGGAGGCTGTCATCTGGCCAGCCCCCCAGATTCAAAAACAGGTGACACGTATTGTATTTATTCTCATGCCTGCGGCTCCCTGTAAAGGGTTGGCTGAGATTTGGAGGGGTAGAAGGTTGTCTCAATCCTATTAACAAAAACTAGTGCACCCATTCCCCCTCACTTCTCTCACATGTGGGGCTGCAGTTCCAGGCTTTAGCACACATTGCCTGGCATTGTGGGATCTAGTCTTGAACAGTCTGGGTGTGGATTCCAAGTCCCAGCTGGGTAGGATAGGTGTCTCCTGCACAATTCCTGGCCCTGGAGGTGTCAGGCCCAAAAAGTTTTTTTTTCTCTTTAATAGGCTGCTTTTCACTATTTAAAGTTGGTAAAGTAATACATTGTAATGTCTGCTTCTGACACAACCTGAGAGGGCCTGAGAAGGTTAAGTTTACCATCATGTTGTGAAGATTATGGCTACAGTGATGAACAACATGCCATATTTCCACCAAGTATGTAGGGGAGCAACATACCTGATTTGGAGAGGTTCTGTATGGATGGGGGAAAGATGTGTGATCTCATTTTGTCACATGTCGTGGAGGGGGGTGAAGGGAAGGACTACATGGTATATCAATCACAATGATACCATACAGAGAGTTTAAATGACTATGAGATATTTTTGCATGCTGTTACCACAAATGTTCATGTACATGTTCTTGGAATCGACTCTGACGTTTTGATGATGGTGGTGACATAAAAATACTGTCACGGAATGTCAATGATCTTACGACTCACCTTAAAAGATGGAAGGTATTGGATTACATTAAAAATCAGAAACCAGACATAGTGCTACTCTAGAAACAAGAAGAATTCAAGGTGACTTATTATTATATTATGATATCATGTAGGACAGTTATTTGACAAATGAACTAAACCATGAATTCAGCACTGATTACCTAGGTACTAGGGGTCACCCTCTACGACTTGGACCCAAAAGATTCTTCACAAATAAGATGAAAGTCTTTTTCACACAGAGAGTGATCAATCCATAGAACAAATTACCTCTAGAGGTAATAGTTAGAAAGGACAAAAAGCAGTATAAAAATAAACCTGATACTTACTGTATATACTAGCAGGGAATAGTTTGTGCTATTATGGGTGAATGCTATGAGCCCACATGGGCATACTGCCTCCTTGGCACCTTTTCTCTTAGTATGAACCTTAGTAAATGCTCATTGCCGAAGAGGTGCAGCCACCTTTAATTCAAAAGCAAAGTGTATGACTGTTTGGATCAGGACAGGACCCCTCTTGAAAAAACTGAGGGCAGTTATTGATGGGGGATACACTCCTCAGTGCACTTGGTGGTTACACAGGGCAGGATGCTGGCTGTTGGCACTGAACCTTGATTCTATGACCTTCTTCCCAAAATTATTCCTTGATATGTCACACTTAGAGGGTGACTGGATTTTAAGAGTGGACATGAACTATGTGTGGGATGGGGTCCTGTACAGATTATCACTAGGGTCACTGGAAAATTGCGGAAATGTTTAGCAAATTTTGTGTGGATTTTACAGAGATTTTCTTGATTTTTTGGGGGGGATTTTGCAGGCTGTTATGCACACATTTTTCCTCTCTGTGAGGCACACACACATGGGTTTTCAATTGCTTTGTGGAAGTCTCATGAATGTTGCATAGTAAAGGCAGTCAGCAAAGGTATAATCATAATTTTTTATTGAAAAAAAACAACAACACAAGGACCGATTGGAAATCAACAGTATAACAAACCAGTACTATACAGTATAATAAAATAGCAGCATCATTATGTAAAATCAGAAGTATCATGAACCACCAATTAAATAAAACAGTCTAATAAAATAATCAACAGTCAAACAATAAACAGTATACAGTGCCATCATCATCATCATCATGAAGTTAATCAAGAGATCACAAAAAGTATTTTCAACTCATAGAAACACAGAGAAGCAACTGGTATCCAACATCAACATGGCCTTAGAATTTTTTAGTGTATTTCAACATCAGAAGCAGTCTAACATTGTCTTCTGTCATATTTTGACAATTATCTTTCAAGAGATCAGACTACACACAAAAAAGTCTGCTCAGCATCTGCTGTGCTCACAGGGAGCCAGCCATATCTTTTTTTCCACAGCAGCAATATGTGGTAGTGTCTCAGGTTGTACTTCCTGCCACTCTGTGTTATTGAAATCATCCGGTATTGATTGGGCAACAATTCTGTACATATGCCACTCAATGTCCGAAATACTGGAAAGACATGGGAGCTCCTGAGTTTATTTTGATTTGTCTTAGTCCAATGTTGGCTGCTGCTTGGGATCAAAGACACAGGCAGCTTTGAATGTCCTCAGTGCAGGATGCATTTTTAAAATTTGGTCCGACTTTCCACTGCTGTCCAACATCACCTTCTGAAAAGGTTGATACAGTTTTCATTTTCCTGATCCTGACATCTGGACAACATTTCAACTGTCTTTGTTCTGCACTTTGTTTCCCCTCCTGTGGCACAGAAATCCAAAAACGTGGACATTTTGTACCTTTCCAAATATGTTCTGTCCTTGTGGCTTACTGTTTAACTGCAACTCTTCAATAAGGTTCAGTAGTTCAGCAGGATTTTCTGACACAAAAGTAGCTTGTGTTATCACCTCTGTTGCTTTGCTTGTTAACAACAGCTTAAGGCCCTTGAAGGTTGCTGCATCTGATGCTGCCATTTCAACAAATTCTGTTAAAATAGGCAAATAGCTAAATATTGAACAGCATTTACCCAGGAGCACCAACAAGTTTGCATGGAGTAGACTGGCATCTTGGGTTGAACACCCTGCTTCGCCTCCATAAATGCCAAGTACTGATGCTGATGCATTGGGCTCTGGCAGAATATATATATTTTTTTTTCCATTCACTTTTTATTGAATTTTAAAATTTACACAGAGACAGATAACAAAGCATGAGAAATATTGTTAGGTATACAATTACATGTGATCCAGGAATCATATAAAGAAAAATCAACACCCTCAAGAAGTGCCTCTGCAACCCCTCACCCCCTCCCCTAAACCTCCCCTCACCCTAAAAACAAACCCGGACACAAGGTGGTGCAATAGTCATTCAGACTTGGGATCTATAAATCCACATAGTCATGAATAAGCAATGAGCAACGGGGACCAGATTTTCTCAAAACGAGGCAATTTATCATGAAGAATCGCTATCCTTCTTTCTATCCTAAGAGATGCTAGCAGTTCTGATAACCATTCTGGATAGGAAATCCTACTGGAGTCCTTCCAATGCTTGAGCACAAGCCTCTTGACTGTAATAGAAATCAATGACATATGGTACTTTCTCTGAATAACAGGAAAGTCCGACATGATTCCTAGAAGGCAAACCTCTGGACTGAACATCTCTTCAAGGCCCAACAATGGGCTAGACTTTTCCTTTATATCAGACCATATGGGGCAACTTTGGACAGTGCCAAAAGATATGGAGCAGATCACCTTCCCTAGACCACACCTATAACACTTAGGTTCGTGCATCACCTTCAAGTCAGTTAATTTTTGGGAGAATAGTAAATATTGTGCAATATTTTAAATTGTGTCAATTTAAGAGAATCTTGCTTTAAAACTTATGACAATTGCTCCAAATCTGCACCAATCCAAACTTACATTGGGAAAGGCCCTGGTCCAATAAGACTAAGGGACAAAACTGTCAGCGAACGCCATTGGAGCAATACAAGATAGATTCTCGAAACTGCATGGGGATCCTATTAAAGCTCAGAGGCTTTCCTAAAAATCTATACAAGGTGGGGTAAACCCATTCATTCCTACATTCTGAATTAGTAGGTGATGCAACTGGTATACCTTAAAGCCCTCTTTATGGGTAAATTAAATCTATTGAGTATTTGATGAGTTGTGAAGGCCTACCTCCTCATCTAGGAGATCTTTTAGCTTATATTCCTCAAGTTAGGTATCCAATTTTAGTGATAGGTTTTTCCTATCAGCCAATGAGGATTACCTATAATTGGTTGAGAACCATCCTTGCAGTGATTATATTTCAAAAGTTGCAAAGTTGATTATGCATCCTTAAGAAAACACCTATGGGGAATCCTTTGAAAAGGGAGATAGTTTGGGAGGAACAAAAACAAGGCTTCTGGATTAAGACCCACTTGTTTAATTAAGGTAGTCTCAAGTTAACCAAAGTGGGACGTAATCCTTACTTTAAAAGGTATATGAATGGGCCCATCTACCGTATTTATTTATCTGAGCTGCCCAATAATAAAGAGCTAAGGGTAATTTCAACCTCCCTGAGTTTTAGGCGCGTTAGTTTAACATACGACATTCTTGCTTTCTTAAAATTCCAAATAAAATCAGCTATTATCTTGTGAAGTCTGTTAAACCACGCCAGAGGGAGCCAGATATTAAGCATAGATAGTGGGTAAAAAAGCCTGGGAAAGATATTCATTTTCACAATATTTATCCTACCACCAAGTGATAAGGGGAGTTGAGCCCATCTTTTCATATCTAAATCTATACTCCGTGTTAGGGCATCTAGATTAAGTTGACGGAGACGATCTGGGTTATTTGTTAAAATAAGGCCTAAATAGTTAAGGGATTTGGAATTCCAACCCAGCCCCAATCCAGTGATATCATTCTTGAAAACTCTACTATTCAGGGGAAAAACCACTGTTTTCTCCTGATTCAACTTATAATTGACTAGCGCACTAAACTCGTTGATTGCATCCAATAAAGCTGGTACTGAAGCAGCTGGGTTGGACACATATATCAACAAATCGTCTGCAAAAGTCGTGACCTTTACTACCTGCCCTCTGATACTAATCCCACTGATCTTGCCATTAAACATTATATGCTTTATCAAGGGCTCTAAATAAAAATTGAACAGCAGGGGGGATAAAGGACAGCTCTGTCTCATCCCTACATGTAGTTTAAAAGGTGCCGATATAGCCCCATTACAAGCAACCCTTGCCGACGGATTAGAATATAAGGCCTTAATCCACCCTACAAGCCTCTCCGGAAAACCAACTTTCTCCATCATCTGGAATAAGAAGGCCCAGTGAACCCTGTCGAATGCCTTCTCGGTATCCAAAGAGACCAGTGCCAAAGGGAGGCCAGCTTCTTCGGAAGCCAAGAAGACATGAGACAATGTCCTAAAATGATCAGCTGAGGATCTGGCCTTCATAAAACCAACTTGTTCTGGGCCTATTAAAGATGGCAATAAATTACTAATTCTCTCAGCCAGAACTTTAGCTAAAATCTTTATGTCACAATTTAACAAGGAAATGGGCCGGTAACTACCTGGTTTCTCAAGGGGTTTATTGGGCTTAGGTATTAGTACTATAAGTGCTTCAAACAAGTACTTATCTGTATCCACCCCAGATAGAATGTGCCGATATAATTTAGCTAACAAGGGGATCAGGTGGGAAGAGAAGATTTTGTAGAAATTAGGCGAAAAGCCATCAGGGCCCGGTGTCTTGTCAACAGGTAAACTTTTAATGGCCACCTCTATCTCGGTGTAAGTGATATCAGCAATATGCAAATTGCAGTCTGTTTCTCCAAATTAGGAAGTGGTATCCGTCCAAATAATCTTGGATACTTTAACTGAGGTGGAGACTGCATACTGCTATACAACAATTCATAGTAATTCAAAACAGGGCAATATCCTCTGGGGTTGTTTTGATGGACCCATCCTGTTCACCAAACCCCTTCAATTAGACGGGATGCTTCTAGCTGTGCAAGACGCCTGGCCAGAAGCCTTCTGGTTTCTCACCTTGGTCTGCGAGATAGCTTTAGTTTTAATAATAGCCAATTCAGCCTGGTCCCCAATATTTTAAGATAAGCATCCCTAGCTTTAATCAATTTAAGCTCAATCTCCTCTATGGATTAGAGATCAATGCTGCCTGTAACTCTTTAATCTGCCTCAACAGCTCCATTGTAGTGGTATTCTCTCCTTTTCCTCTTAGTGGCCTGACTTATTAAGAGGCCCCTCATATACACTCTTTAATGCTGACCAGAGAATATCTGGTCGTATTCCATCCCTCTCATTAAAGGAAATAAATTCCTTCATTTGAGATTTCAAACTCTGACTACCTTGGGCACTCTGAGAAGTTGATTGTTCACTTTCCACCTGCTACCCTTACCTAGTGCAGAGGGAAGAGATCACGACCTCCACTACCGAATGATCTGACAGGGAGCCACCGATCTCCGAGTCAATAACACCTTTGAGCAATGCTCGAAAGGATTATATAATCAATTTCGAGCCTGACTTGTGCAACGGAGAGAAGAAGGTATATTCCTTTGCTTGTGGATGGAGGACCTCCAAACATCCGGCCAGGCCCACACTGTCCATTAGATCAGTGAAAGCCAGGGTGGCCGTGTGGAGTACATGTGAACTCGAGGACCTATCCAATAAGGGGTCTAGAAGGGTTAAAATCCCCTATAATCATGGGAAGGTGGTTGAAGGTAACAGCACCTTCAGCAAATTTATCAAAAATCATGACTATCGGAATTAGCCCATAGACAGCCCCTAACAAAACCTCCCTATTATGTAATTTCCTACCACTAAGATAAACCTCCCTTTGTCTGGAATGACCTTTACAGGGACAAAAGGTACCGATCTATGGAGTAAAATCGAAACCCCTTTGCTCTTTGTGGTGCCCTGTGATGAAAAAATTTCCCCGTACTGCATTCTTCTCAAACATCTACTTTCATCTTGAAGCAAATGGGTTTCTTGTAGAGAAGCAATCCTAACTTTAGCTGCCTCCAAGTACTTCAGTATTCTATACTGCTTTACTTTGTGTCTAGCCCCCTTAACATTCCATGTGCTAAACTTAATAGAAGTGTCAGTCCCCATACCCAGCTAACAGCCTATAATATGTAGCATACACCTCTGTCCCATTGTACCATGCAGCACCAGCAACCTTGTGTCCCCTCCCCATAAACAAACCAGTCCCCTAATTTCTTTGCAGACCTTACCCTCTATACCCCCATCCCACAGAACACAGAAACCCTCCTTAACTCTATACATCCCCGTGATATCACCCCTCCCTCCCTACCCTCCACTTCGCACTATGGCCCATGATATCAGGATACTTAGCCCTTCTCTCCCCCTTCCTCCTCCACACCCCTTTAATAATCAAATATAACATCAACCTCCAGGTATCTGCCTGAGTTCCAAAACTTTTAGCCAGCTTACATCAGCTTAAAATTATTTAAATATACAAAAACTCATGGAACTAAAAAAATTGCTCCATTCGCTCCCAGCCCAAACAAAGGGTAGACAAAAAGACGAGCAGGGGGCAATTAGAGCCCCATAACATTGGTAACAATCTGGCAAAATTAAAGTCAGGCACGGACCCCTTTCAATAGAGCAACTCTGAACTATAAACACTACAGAGATAAGTGTTTCAGTCCCATATAATGTCCTTCTATCTGGTACTTTGAATTAACACCGAAATCTAGGCATAGTCGATCTACCAAATTATGCTGTCCAATATAGAGTATTACATACAAAATTAAAACCACCTATGGAAGAAAATCCATGTAGCCTAGATGCCCTGGAAAATAAATTCAATAGTGCCTCACTCAGGACTCAAGAGCCAATAACTTTTAAACTTAATCGGTCCAAAAGTTCCAGGTCTGGATCACCTCTACCAGACCACAAATCCTTTAAAATAAATCACAGTATGCGCTGAGGGTTGAGGCACTAGACGCCACACCTCATACCACACCGGCAACCCGGGTTCGGGAACGGACTCGGGTCGTCGGGGGTCGGCCGGGGGAGGGAGGATTGAGCATCCCAATGGATGCTCTCCTCCCTCAGGTGTGGGCTACCAAGAGCGCATTGCGCTCTGCACTCCTTCCATAGCCGGTGGAAGCACCGGCAGAGGGAAGGGGTGGAGGCAGCTCCGCTTGTCGGAGTCAGGGAGGGGGGACGTCTCGTGCATGAGGGTCTGCGTGCGTAAGCACGCTACCACTGGGGACATACGCCCCAGCGCAAGGCATCCTGGGGAGCGGGACGCCAGGGAGAAAACTGGAAATACCCTCCAGCCTTTAGATGAAGTCCGCCCTAAGTCCGCCCGGACCACCGATAAGACAGACCCCAATGTGCAAAGGAGAGGAGGTTGGGCACTCTAGGGGCAGATCCCTGAAGGTAGGTACCGGGGGGACATGAGCGGACGGAAGGAGGGGGCACCGGAGGCAGTAAGGAGGGATAAAGATGAAAATAAAAAAATAAATAAATAAATCACAGTATGAGGCACCCAAAATGATTAATATGAATGTTCTCGGCCCGTCTCATGGGCCCTTAAAAAGATCTGGAAAAGCCTCTCTCAGGGCTGTTGAAGCTAAGTCCGCGGATTCGAAGGATTTCCAATCATTTCCTATGGGAACTTGAAATCTTGCTGGGTATCCCATTCTAAATTTCACCCCAGCAGCTATCAGCCGTTTAACGAGTGGATGGAAAGTGGCACGCTTCTGCCTAACGGACAGTGGAGATCCTGGACCACTCTAACCTGTACCTCCCAAAATATTTCTTTATCCTCCTTGGCTTTATCAATCAGCAGCTGCCTCTCCTGATAGTTCAGAAATTTGATAATGAAAGGCCTGAGAGGCGATCCGGCGATGGCATTAGACTGTAATGCCCTGTGAACTTCTCCACAGTGTATTTAGGCCCAAAAGCTGAGGGCTGCTATTTTCCTGTTATCTTTTGGGCAAAGGTAATCGGCTCATTGGCTTCAGCTTTCTCGGCAGTCCGATAAAACAACATTATTGCAACCGACCGGACTTCTAAATCTTCCACCTTGTTTCCAATTTCTGCAGTTTCTGGAAATCCTGGTAACTGATGCATCCATTGCCTCCTTGCTTCTTTCAAGTGATTTTACTCGCTTCATTATCTGAAGCCCTCGGGAGAAGATCCTCAATGGCGATATTAATGCTTTTAGCTCTCCTGCCACTTCTAGGATCAAATGACTTAAGTGTCGATCTCTTCTAAAAGCGCGTCAGCGTTAAAGGCTCCTCTGAAATGCAGCCCTCGCTAGCCCCATGACCCAGCGCGGAGGCCGAGGCCCTTGATTTTTTCGCCACCTTTTCAGGGGTCGCGGGCGGTGTATGTTTCGGAGGCTGTTTCTTCATGTCTGCCTCCATATGTCTCCAGTACACAGGCTCCTCAGGCGATATCACTCCGAAAGCTTTTAAATTGAATGCTTTAGATGGAGTTTTTAGTCGAAATACTCGGGCGGAGGACGGAGCTCTACGGAGACCCAGCTACTCAGCGTCCCGCATCACGTGACTCCTCCTGGCAGAATATTTTTTTTACACTGTTTAAATCCTCCAGTGTGTCTTGCCAGACCTCCAAGACAAAGTTAAGGAGGTGGGCAATGCAAGTCACATGCACGGCATTTGGTAAGATGCAAGATTGCACAGTTGCAAAAGCAATGAGAATGGCGAAGACTGTTCAGGTTCACTCCACTGGTGTTCAGGACTCTCAACAGAGCTTGGGATACAGTGATGTTGTTTTCATGGTCCAAAAACCCAACACCAATTAGGAGGGGCTGTTCCCCAACATTTGCCAAAGACTGTGCCAAAATGGCCAGCACACTACATCCACAGGAATCTGTTGTCTCATCCAGGAAAATAAAGACATCTTGATCTTCAACTTCTTCGTTCAGGGACTGTTCATGAGCAGGCTGAAGTTCTTGGAAGTATCTACTTCAAATTTGTGCTGGGCCAGGAAGACTCCTGCCCTGCTTTGTGTACTTGATCAGGAAGTCTTGAAATGCAGAAGCCCTTTTCAGGGGGATGTCTACATGGGTCAAACACAGAATGAAGTCCAGCAAGAGCACCTTCTGCTCAATAGATGATGTTGTTGCTTGGCAGAAACAAGAAGACAGTGACTGCTGGCACTGAGTTGTACCTGGAATAAATAGAAAACAGACAATCAAGATATGTAGTATTTTACAAAGGGAAAAAACTGCAAATATATGTGTGGAGTAGTACTTACTTTGCTGTTTTTTTCTTTGCTGCTTCTTTTCTCCTCAGTTGTTTCTGTGATTTCATATGGATGTCAGTTGTGTGCTTGTGCTCAAAATAAATGTGTGGGTGCAAACCCAACAAAACAGCAGTCCTCCATCCTTGTAAACATCTTCAGAATACAACTTGACCAGATCACTGGCACACACAAAATAGGAGACTTGATGATCCTTGGCCTCTTCATACGAAAGATGGAAGCTTTTAGGTGGTAGTTGTGTGGACATGGTAGTGAGGTATATTATTAACTAAAAAAAAATAGTATACCAAAGAAATAAATTAAGCATTAAAAGACTACCACTGCTCCAAGGGAAGAGAGTTGTCCTTGGGATGCTCCTAGTATAGCATCAGAGCTCTGCTTTGCCTGACCCTAACCTGCTTAGTCTTTCTCTCTAGCTAGTCAGTGACCAACCCAGGCAATTATGATCATTTACTTGTCATTCATTGCTATTGACCTGTTCTGATGTGCTTTGAATTGATTAGCTATAAGCTTTGTTATCTAACGTGTTAATTGTCAACATGTTACAACCCCGTCGATTGTGCAGTATGTCTCTGTACGTAAACCGATGTCTCTGTATTGTATGTAAACTGATGCTTTCTATATGAATGTAATTAACTCTGGGTTGTCCCTGAAAAAGGGACATTATGTCTCAGTGGGCTTACCCAGTTAACAAATTTCAATAAATAAAGAAATACAGTAAATAAATACTCGGTCCTTTATCACCCCACTGGCTTGCCTCCACCAGTGGTTTAAGCTGAGCAAACTGAAGCACTGGTTTAGTGAGTTTGGTAGTTGAGCAAACCATTTTGTTTCAAAACTTCTGCTCCTGGAGTTGCTGTGTTGTGGCATTGAGCTTGTCCATGGAGTCAACTAAATTCCATGGAACCAAAGACTCCAGAAATTCATTTTTTTCTTACTACTTCACATCACATTTTTTCTTAAACCTGTGTACCACAGGCCAGAGGAGGGAGGGGTGGGCAGAGCTGATTGGCACAGAACAATTTTTTAAAACATGTGTGCCAGTCAGCTAGGCTGGCCCCTTCATCCTCCATTAACAACAAACCACAGGAGCAAGGGATGAATCTAGCTTACTGGCATACATGTTGAAAAAAAATGTTCTGTGCCAGTCCATTTGGCCCACTTTCTGTTCACCATCAACCACAGGCCAGAACAACTGTATTAAACATGTGTGCCAGTCAGCTCAGCCTGCCCCTCCATTCTCCATTAACAACAAACCACAGAAGCAAAGGATGAATCTAGCTGACTGGCATACATGTTGAAAAAAAATGTTCTATGCCAGTCCATTTGGCCCACTCTCTGTTCACCATCAACCACAGGCCAGAACAACTGTATTAAACATGTGTGCCAGTCAGCTCAGCCTGCCCCTCCATTCTCCATTAACAACAAACCACAGAAGCAAGGGATGAATCTAGCTGACTGGCATACATGTTGAAAAAAAATGTTCTATGCCAGTCCATTTGGCCCACTCTCTGTTCACCATCAACCACAGGCCAGAACAACTTTATTAAACAATGTGTGCCAGTCAGCTCAGCCTGCCCCTCCATCCTCCATCAACAACAAACCACAGGAACAAGAGATGGACCTAGCTAACTGACACACATGTTAAAAAAAATGTTCTGTGCCAGTCAGTTCAACCCACTCTCTGTTCATCATCAACCAGGGGCCAGAACAACTTTTTTAAACTTGTATGCCAGTCGACTCAGCCGGCCCCCCATCCTCCATCAACAACAAACCAAAGGAGCAAGGAATGGACCTAGCTGACCAACATACATATTGGAAGAAATTGTTCTCTGTCATCAGTTCAGCTCATTCTCTGTTCACCATCAACCAGAGGCCAGGACTATTTTATTAAACATGTGTGCCAGATGGTTTGGCCAACCCTTCATTCTACATCAAGAACAACCACGGGAACAAGGGACAGACCGAACTGTCCGGTATACAAGTTAAAAAAAAAATTTATGTGCCAGTCGGCTCAGCTCGCCCCTCCATCCTTCATCAACAACAAACCAAAGGAGCAAGGAACGGACTTAGCTGACTGGCATACATGTTGGAAAAAATTGTTCTGTGCCAGTCAGGTTCAGATTCAGGTTTAAATTTATTTGTTCAACATAAGTCATTACAATTTACATAAAAATAAAATAAATCAAGCTCAATAAAACAGTAAATAGATAATACTGAGCATTATCACAAACATTGTTAAACTTGAAATTGCAGAGAATTTTTTAAAATTCAATACATGTTAATAGCAATCAGTGTTAAGTGTTCTGTGTGCAGTTCTGTGCCAGTCAGTTCAGCCCACTCTTTGTTCACCATCAACCAGAGGCCACCACAATTTTATTAAATGTGTGTCAGCTGGCTCGGCCCAGACTCCATCCTCCATCAACAACAAACCAAAGGAGCAAGGAACGGACCTAGTTGACCGGCATACATATTGGAAGAAATTGTTCTCTGTCATCAGTTCAGCCCATTCTCTGTTCACCATCAACCAGAGGCCAGAACAATTTTATTAAACATGTGTGCTAGTTGGCTCAGCCAGCCCTCCATTCTACATCAACAACAAACCACAGGAGCAAGGGACAGACTGAACTAACTGGTATGCAAGTTGAAAAAAGTTGTTCTGTGCCAGTCAGTTCAGCCTGATATGTACATGTAAAAAAAAAAAAAATGTTCCTAGATCAGTATACAATATATTTTTTTACAAACACTTGTCATGGTCTTTCCCTCCCTCCCTCCCAAACTGGTAGATATTACTTTTTTTCACAAACACCAGTACCATTTCCTTGTTACACCTGGACCCATCCTGATGGCTCCCACCCTCCCTCTGAGACCAGTACAATTTGTTTAAACCAGTTGCCCCCCTAATCCCCTGGACCCTACCAGGCTCCCACCTTTCTTCTGAAACCAGCACTGTTTTTTTTTAACTACTTGCCCCCTCTTCCCCGTCTGGACCCTCCCGGGCTCCCACCCTCACTCTGAGACTAACACCATTTTTTTTCAACCACTTGGCCCCTTGCCTGGACCCTGCCGGGCTCCAACGCTCCCTCCAAGACAACACTATTTTTTTAAACCACTTGCCACCCTCACCTGGACCCTCCATGGCTCCCACCCTCCCCATGACACAGCATATTTTTTAACCTTTTTTGCCTCTTACCTTAACCATTCTAGACTCTGACCCTCCCTCAGAGTCCAGCATTGAAGCAACTTTACCTTTCAGCCCTCCGTTAGAATAGTAAAGCAACATATCTGGTATTTTCTGAAAAGTTGCAGCAGCAGCAGTCTCTCAGGGTCTGACTCTGAAGAAACAAACAGCAATTCTGGAGGCAGCACACTTGGAAGCAGACTGGTGCCCACTGCTGGCAGTGAGTTTTGTTCTTTTTGTGTCAATGTGGACCGGCCAGCAGTTGGCAGCAAAGGTGGCTTGACAAACGAGGTTGCTGTGTCCTTTCTCCTCTTGCATTCGGTTGTCATCAATGCGACAGTTAATCGGCTAATATGCTGTTCCAGGAGTGACTTCGCAGCAGAAAAACTCACTGCTCTGTCCCCCCCCCATCTGCTTACTTTTATATTGGTTTGATGGATCTGGGGGTTGGGGAGAGCACTTTGGAAATGGTGTAAATTTAAAAAAAGAAAGACCGGGTGTGTGATTGGCTTCAGGTGGTGTGATGCGCAGTACATGATGTCACTAGCATGTCACATGCCAGTTCAAATGTATGATCACTTTTCTGTCAGTTCAGGGACAATATGGAGGACAACATGGACCTATTAGGATGCACAGTGGGCATGAAGAGGCCCTGCAAGGTACTTCTTGTTGGGGGAAAAACTGGTGATTTTGCAGGGGCATGATTTTTTGTGAAGGGTTAAAAACATCACACTTTCCACAATAAAATCACAGTTGTGATTTTCCAGTGTCCCTGATCATCACTTACAATTCTTCCAAAAGACAAGAGTTCAAGGGTCCTAAAGGATCTTGCCAGGGGTCATTGTTTAGTAGATGCATGGGGGCATGGGCCCCCAGTGGGATGCGAGTATACTTCTTTCATACTCTCATGCACACTCTTCATGTGCAACAGTCGATATGTTCTTGTTGACGCACACCTGTTGGCTGGGTGGAGTAGACTGGTCAGCCATGCAGTCCTGGTGTCAGACTGTTCACCGATCCTCCTCCAACTAGGGGAGGGGGGTGACACCCTCCTTCCAGTGTGTGGAGACTGGATTCCATGCTATTATGAAGTATAGCACACAAGGACTTCATAGCTCAAAACAATTCAAAAATATCTAACCCATAACCAACATGGGGATACATGTCACTCCACAAGATGAAAGGTGTTAAAGGCCATAATTTGTGACTCCACAATCTTCTTTGTGAGCCATGCCCGGAGGATGTCATAAGAGCAGATTCAGGCACTGATCACTAAAGTTAAGGCCTGCAGGCAAGCCCACATTTTAAAACCCAATTTGCAAATATATCATGTCCTGCAGAGGTTAAGGATCAGACTAAATACCTTGACCAGCACTCACTTATAAAGGTAAATGGCCCACCTGTCAACTTAAATGAAAAGCATGAGCAGTGTGTATGAATTTTATTAAGACCCCAGAAGTTGGGTAATCTTCTGACCCCAAGGGGATTAATGACTGCTTCAAAGACTATTACAGTACCTTATGCACTTCAGAAAGGACCCCCTCCACTCAACACCTGAGCCTCTTTGATGAAGCAGCACCCATCCCTCCATTCTGTCAGAAATTATGGACTCCACTGATGTCCCACTGACATCAGGGGAGGTTGAAATGGCTGTGAAGAAGCTTATAGGAGGGAAAGCCCCCAACTCAGATGTCCTGTGTGGACTTTTTATGAAGTCTTTTTAACTCACTTAGAAGAACCTCTGTGGGATTTATTAATGGAGAGCAATGAGACAGGCATATACCCCCTCACACACATATACACACACACATATATGCACACACACGGTCAGCCACAGTTGTCGTACTGCCAAAAGCTGGTAAAGATCTAATGCTATGCCCTCTTACCATCTTATCTTACTTCTAATAGCTGACTAGAAGTTCATGACTAAAATTATGGCCCTCCCTAAGGTGACATACCTAGACCAGGCAGGCTTTGTAAAGGGACACCAAGGGAAGGCAACCATCAGAAGAACACTAAACAGCCTTTGGTATTTAGTTATGTATGTATGTATGTATGTATGAATTTATTAAATTAATTAAAATTATTAACTGGGAGAGGCACACTGAGCTGAGGCTCTTTTCCAGATGTGACCCGAGGGAAGGGGAGAAGCACAACTACAAACAGAATACAGCCAGTAAGGTGATGTGGTTACAATGAGGATGATATAAGGAGCATAAGTTGAGTGCAGTACAGACAAAATTGCAAAATATTGCAAATGACGGACAAATGAATTGGCATACAAATCAAGTGTGCAAATTGGGCAAACTCAAAGTGCATAGTGCCAGAGTGTAGGTATGCTGATCTGGTGCTGAAAGTAGGAGGCAAACAGGTTGATAAACATCAGTGCGGTTGCTGGAACTCTGAGAATAAGGGGGATGGGGAGGTGAGGTGTGGTGCAGTCAAAAGCCAGGCAAGGATAAGCAGGGGTTCAGGAAGAGGGTTGGCTGGTGAGGGGAGGAGTTTCAGCTAGGATCTGATGGAGGGAAGGGAGGGAGAGAGATGGATGGAAGAGGGTAGCTAGTTCCAGAGGGAGGCAAGGCAGTATGAGAAAGCAAATGTCCCAGCTGAGGAGTGTGGGTGGGGAAGGGAGAATGTGCATGAGTCTCCTGAGTACAGGGAGTAGGAGAAGGAGGAGATGGGAGAAAGGAGATGGACTGGTATGAGGGGAGGGACCAAAACCAGTATTTAGAGATGAGGGAAGCAAAGTTGGAAGTAGTGACATGAGAGGAGAGGGAGGAAGGATTGGGAGGAGTTAAGGGAGCAGTGGTGAGTACAAGAGGGTAAGTTGATAGCAAAGCGGCAGAAGGCATTTCAGAGGATGTCCAGACTGGTAAGGGAGGTGGAGGGGGTGGGCCATAAACCACATTACGTAGTTGAAAACTGAGGGAACTATTTGGTGGCCAGCTCCTGTCGGTCCTGGGGAGAAAGGCAGTAATAACTCTGGTACAGGGCACCAAGTGTGAGGTGGAGTTTGGCATGGATGGCATCAATGTGGACAGAGACGTCAAGCCTGCTATCTAGCCACACACTAAGGTATTTAAAATTTGGGACTACTTCAAATGGTGTTCCATCAAGTGTGGAGAAGATGGGGAGGTAGGTGAGCCTGCCTGACTTATGGCTGGTACCAAAGGTCATAGACACCATTTTTTTGTACCAGTGGTCATAGACACCATTGTTTTATGCTGGAAGTTAAGAGGTGTAAAAAACAACAAAGCTGGATAATAGCAGTAAACACTGAGCAAGCCTCTGAATGCATGGAGTGGGAGGTTCATATAACACACTTTGGAGCAATTTGGGTTGGGACCTTAATTCTGAAACTAGGTAAATCTTTTGTACAGTAGGCCCTGATTCAAGTCATCATGAATGGGCAGCTATACCCAACCTTTGAGCTCACACTGGGAATGAGGCAGGGGTTACCCTTGTCCCCTTTGATATATGAACTCACCCTGGATCCACTGGCAGCAGTTCTTAGAACAAGATTAGACATAGTGAGGTTTATACACAGGCAGGTGCACCACAAAGTGGCCCTGTTCATGGATGATCTCCTGCTGTACATGAAAGATCTGGGCCAAGCCCTCCCTAAAATTGCTGAAGTCTGGACCCAGTATGGCAACTGGGGTCCATTACTCAACTGTGGGAAAGCAAATAAATGCTCTTGGGTAAATGTCAAACACTAATGGGGGCGCAATGATCTCCAGTTAAAAGAGATCAGTTCCCTCAAGTATCTGGTAATTCAGGTTCCAAATAAGGTAGCTGGGTTGTTGTTGGCAAACTTCCCCCACTCCTTAAAAGCATAAAGACTTGCTTAAAAGGCTGGGCTGCTCTTCCATTATCCACTTTGTGGAGCATTAACAGTAGTAATTGTACATGTTGCCCAAACCTTTATACCTCTTCCAAGCACTCACCTTAAAAGTACCATCCAAATGCTTCACACAACTTTCAGGGTGCATGCATGCAAAATAGGCACATGTTAGAGCTATGATCCTTCAGACAGCAAGTGGGCAGGGGGTCTCTCTATGCCTAACTTGTATAGCAATTACATAATGGCACAGTTGGCTCACCTAGAGGCTCCAGTAGGTTACCTCCCTTAAACATTGCAACAAATAGAGGTATCTGATGTGGGATCCCCACTACTAGAAGGGGTCCTTTGCCTTAGTTTAAAAACCTGTGCCAGGGGAAAATCAATAATCCCTTCACTAAGGCAGCCATTGAAGTATAGCTCCTAAGGGAGGGTATCCCCAATGGCCCTGCTAAGGAAATTATTAAAGGGAACATCAGGGTATGATGTGTTCACACACCAGGTCCTGTTAGCCTGACACTAGAAAGGGCTATTGCAGGTTGCAATGTTATATCATGGGGGAAAGCTTAAACCTTGCTTGCAGTAGAAAAAGAATATGGGCTAGATCCTAAGAGCTGCTTTGTGTATCAAAAAGTCAGAACATTGATGGGCAACTTGATGGGGAATCTGCATAATGCTACAATCACACCTCCTACTGAGTGCTACTATTACTGCATGGCAGCATCCCAGACATATTGCAACCATTACAAATAAAATGGGCATCAGACTTGGAGGAAGACATACCAAAGGCTGCTTGGCATAGATCAGTTGTCCACACTCAGCGTTGCTCAAAGAGCAACAAGCTCAGACAGATACAATACAAATTGTTATACAGAGTGCACTATATGAGCAGCAGACTTCTTGACGTGTACAAAGGTCAAGAGATTCTGGTGGTCTGTGCTCCAGATTATGGAACAGGTTAGTCACTTCCATTCTCTGCTCTGCAACTGCTACTGGTGGCATAATCCTCATTGACATTCTCTAGAGAACACCCAGTGGATCTTTGCTCTCATAAATGGACGGAAATCTATTGTTTGTCATTAGCTGGGGCATGCCCCAGCCACTGTAGCTCACTGGGTAAAAAATACATTAGAATGTTTTAAAATGGGAAGGGCCCGTTGTATGGCAGATGACAAAGAGGGTGTGTTTGATAAAATGTGGGGTCCTCTGATAAATGCAATTATGAAATGTGGTAGAAAGAATGCTGGATCCTGATTGGTGAAGAGGTACTTTCAGCTGGGCCATTATACCAGCACAATAGCCCAGCTGAAAGTAATATTTTTAAAAATACATCAAATTTACTAAGAATGACCTATTTCATAATCACAATAAGGCACTCCGGGGGGTGCTTTGTGGTGGGCTAAGAGCCCTTCTTGGGTGGTGGAAGCACTCAGCTTTGCCTCATGCTTCAACCCAACTGAGGTGGGCCTTTATCCTACCATAGCGCACCTCCTGTACAAGTCTTATTGCTTAATTGAAGCTGGGGTGTTTTCTACATAAACTTGAAGATATAACAAATAGAAGGATATATACTTAAAACTCACTGGCTCCCAACTTGTTTATTGTTTCCTGTCTGTGCGTGCATCACCCTAGCATGTACTTAACCCAGGAGATTGGAGCACATAAGCAACGGCTGTAGCATTTAACTTCATTTTATTTAGTTCTAAGGCATCATCAATCTGATTGTTAAAGGATTTTTACACATAAGAGCTGTTTTGAATGCAGAGTTACCACAGTTCAATGAAAAATATTCTAAACTTACAGCTTTAGGCCTGAAATAGTTAACAAACATTGATAGACACTGCCTGTAAATCTTACTGAACAAAGCAGTAGCCTTAGCAGATGCTGGCTGATGCTGCATTCAGGACAGCTTTAATGAAGTTAATGCTGCTCACAAAGATAAGATTACAGGGGTGGTGAAAAAGTTCACCCAGTGCTTCATGATATAACAATAACTTTGTCAGGGGATTATGTGTGTAAGTAAGGGTTGGCCTTTTGTACACCAGAAATCCCACCATAATTAGCATACATTTGAACAAATTAACAATATCCCTGAATATCCATACATCAAAAAGACATTTTATAATGATAACCTCCAGAACATCAATAATAAATTTCAATAAAAGCCATATACTGGCTTAGAGTATATTATGTATTACTTTAAGAGGCCCCCTATTGAAGAAAGTGAGACATTTTAGATAAAAAAATACTTTATACAACTACAGTGAGGTGTTAAAGGTGATATCAGTGAAAATAAGCATTTTAAAAAGACACAACTTAAATTTCAAATTGACTAATAAATAGTTACATGCAATTTATGTATGTACGTATGTATTTATTTATACGGGATATGTAACAGGGGCCTGTGAAATACATGGGGCAGGATTCACAAAGCTTTACCAGGGCACAAACCCGGTTGCCTGGGGCAAACTGAGCTTTGTGAATAGCTGGCATTCAAAAAGCCTAGTTTGCCTCCTCAAACTGGGTTTGTGCCAAGGCAAAGCAGTGAGGGGTGCTGCAATGCAAATGAGTGGGAGGCTCCCCACAATCCCATTCACAAACATTTGCTCCATGCAATGGCATCTCACAAAGGCCATTGCATGGAGCTAATTACCACCCAGAAAAACATGGCTGTAGTCCCCTCAAACCCTAGAAGGTTGCAGCGGTACTGCAACCTCCCTCCCCATTACCCAGTTGCCATTATTATACTAATAGTCCCTTTTTCCATAGTATGGTAGTCGCTCCCCTCTGCCTGGTCCCCAATCCCCATTATTATACTAATAAATTCCCAATTTCCATAGTATAGTGGCCCCTCCCCCTTCCCAGTCCCTATTATTAAACTAATAAATTCCTAGTCAATGAATGGGCTTGTACTATATACTGTAAACTGTCATTCACAGTTCAGTCGGCTGGCAGCCATCGAGGTGTGTGGAGGGCTGTGCTGCTCTCTGACTGGTGGGTCATGCTGTGGCAGGGGGAGCAGGATGGGCTGCGGTTACTGGAGTGGGTGGTGGTTGGGGGACCACTAAACTATGGAAAATATGTTAGTGAAGTACGGATTTGAGATCGGGGACCGGGGACAAGGGTGTGATCACTATACTACAGAAATTGGGAATTTATTAGTATCATAATGGCGACCGGGGACTGTGGAGGGGACAGGGACCACTATACTATGGACATTGGGAATGTATTATTATAATAATGGGGATCGGGGACTGGGGATGGGGGAGGGACCCTACACTATGTAGAATAATTATATTTTATTTCAGATGGGTAATGGAGTGATCAGGGACTGAGGCAGGACATTACACTATAGAATATAATTTCTTTACTGGGTGGGTAATGGAGCTATCAGGGACTGGGGTGGGACACTACACTATGGAAAAAATGTATTTCTTTATTGGGTAGGTAATGGAGTAATTGATGACTGGGGTGGGACACTACACTATGGAAAAGAATTTCTTTATCAAGTGGGTAATGGAATGATTGAGGACTGGGGTGGGACACTGCACTATGGAAAATAATTAATTTCTTTATCGGGTGGGTAATGGAGCGATTGGTGACTGGGGTGGGACACTGCACTATAGAAAATTAGTTCTTTATTGGGTGGACAATGGCATGAGTGAGGTCCGGGGTTGGAGACTACACTACGGAAAAAAATTTATTTCTTTATTGGGTAGGTAATGTAGTGATTGGTGACTGGGGTGGGACACTACACTATGGAAAATAATTTCTTTATTGGGTGGGTAATGGAGCGATTGGGGACTTGGGTGGGGCACTGCACTATGGAAAAGTGTTAAGTTCTTTATCGGGTGGGTAATGGCATGAGTGGGGTCTGGGGTGGGCGACTACACTATGAAAAAAAATTAATTTCTTTATCAGGTAGGTAATATAGTGAACTGAGACTAGGGTGGAACACTACACCGTGGGATGAAGTGTTTTCTTGCCGTTGGGGCCATGATCGGGTGGGCAACACTGGACTATGGGGGAATGTGGCTGCGTGGGGCTTGGGCTGCTGGGAGTGGGTGCAATCACACACTAATGGCATACAAGTGAGCCCATAATGGGCATGCTAATGGCCTCTAGCCCTTGCATGCCCAATGGGCTAATTTGCATACCTCTTATTGTTAATTGCCCTTTAGCACCTGAGCGCTAATGAATGACGGGCCTTTTTCTTAGCTGCCTGTGGGGGCAGTGCTACCAGGTTTTCCACTGCTTTTTCTGGGTTAGCACTGTCCCTAACCAGTCCCTATTCACAGCCAGATAGCCCAGCGGGCAATCTGACTATGAATAGCTCTGTTGCCCACCAGCGCAGCTGGGGAGCACAGCACAAACTTTTGCGCTCAATTTGCTTCTTTGTGAATCCTGGCCATGATTTATTTTCAGCAGAGCTGTTTGCCCTTGGATAACCTCACGAGAGGCATAAGTCACGAGTGATGTGTCCAAGGTCAAACAGCTCAAGAGAAAATAAATCATGTATTCCACAAAGTGCTGTTTACATATTGGAAAAGGGAAATTGTTTAACCAGGAAAGGCACACTAAGCTGAAACTGTTTCTGGGTGTGACCTGGGAGCACAAGGAAGTTCAGTGACTTGCTTAGGGTCACACAGTATGCAAGTGGGGGCTGATGGGATTCAAACTCAAGCCTCCAGGTTCACAGCTCAGTGCCCTTAACCACTTCGCTATACTGCCTCTTAACCATTTATGCAAAAAGATCCTTTAGGACAGTGCAAAGCGTTTTGCTTTAAATTGTTTTTTTAATTGTAAATGTAAACTTATATGGGCTTTTTGTGTTTTTTACCAGTGTAGCTCTGCTTATCATAGTAGTTGCTAAGCGGTTGCCATGGATGCTCCAACTTTACATTATGGCCAGTACATAATGAAAAAGTTTGATATATAATTCTTTTATTTTTTACTTTTCTTTGGGGGGGCATTTGTTAGTCAAAAAAGTGAATACAAATTGAATTTTGTTCCATTTTTTTTTCTGATTATAAAAGAAATCTAAAGTGTATCTATAAATGAAACACCTCTCATTTTGTAGATATTTTTGTGCTCCAAGTAACATGCTGTCATTTTTAGTTTTAAAGTTTTTTGCATTTGTTGAAAAAGTGCAAAAACAATTTAATTTTCTGCTAATTTTTGCTAATTATAAAAAAAAAATCTAAAAGATATCTATTAATGAAACACCACTCATTTTGTAGATATTTTTTTGCTGGACAAATTCCGTGCTCACAGTACCATGCTATCATTTTTCATTTTAAAGATATTTGCATTTGTTCATTGAAAAGATGAGAAAGAATTTAAATTTCTGGTGCTTTATTGCTAATTATAAAAAATCTAAACGGTATCTATAATTATACAACGGCTAGAAAAATACTGGCTTTTGATTGGCTGGCTGGCACAATTTATACGTTTTAAATCATGGCATCACCCCACGTGAAAAAGTGCCAGCCAGTCACATCTAAAAATCCTCATTTCAAGTCAGTCTGACCCACTCACAACATCAGAGCTGAAACTCCCTGCTTAGCCACTAGGAAACCATGCCACTAAATACCCACTATTCCCATTCAGCTAAAGACACATTTTAACAGAATAATGAATGCTGAACTGTGGAATGTCTTTTTTAATGAAAAATGAGCAGTAGAAGTTACAGAAATCAATTAAATAAACTGAGCCATGATTCTGTACATAAGCATAGGCTCATGCCCAGTATTTCAGCTTGGCTTTATTTCTGTAACCTCTAGTGCTCATTTTTTCATTAAGAAAGACTTTCCACAGTGCAGTGCTCCTCATAGTCACAATTCAAGTCACTGTAACATAAACCTTTTTTTTTCCCTCTCTGCTGAATACCACATCAACTCTTATGGTAACCACTCTCTGTTTGCAGCCACCTCACCTGTCACTCGCTCTTCATCCACATTCCACTCTCTCACCGGTCATCTCTCAGGTACAATCCAGCTCTGTCTGACTCTTGCATCACTTACAAACAAACCTCCTCTAGCCCCAGTCCTTTCCCATTCTGTTCCTTCACTACAGTCCCTTTCTTCATGCACTTCTTTCACAGTCTGTCTCTTGGACACAGAGTCCCGTGCCCTAGAAACTTTCTCATGCAACTTGTACTGTCACTGTGCTCACCATGATCCAGTACAGCAGCCAATCACACCACCAACTCTCCATTTATCTCAGTCCTATCATAACAGTTACCATTTGAGAGTCATTTAAAAAAACATGTTGTCCCCTGAACCCCCACCAGGGATAATGGACGCTACACTTATTTCACTTTCTGGTTGCTCGTTAGCAATATTTATTTTGGCACAAAGAATATTTACATCCACCATGTTATTAATTCAAATTCCGCACATAATTATTCATAATAACTTGTATAATAACAACAACTTTAAAAGTAATCTCTAACAATGTGTTAGTTAATGCATCATTCATATCACCATCATTAATCGATGAAAGAATAGCTTCATTAGCCTTAGTAATATTATTGCTGATGTAGATGAGGTGTGTCTTTTCTTTCTAAAAGTGATTTTAATGTAAGTGACAGTGGATCTATGTGTACATTCAAATATGATAAATATTCAGAAAGGGTGAACAGATAATCAGGGTTACCATCAATCAAGAGGAAATAAAGGACATTATAGTAAAAAAGGGAAGAATAGACCAGCTTCAGCATGGATTTGTCACATGCAGATCATGTGAGACAAATCTTACAACTTTTTATGAACATATGCACAAATGGGTGGATGAGGAAAAAAGTGTGGATGTGGTGTTATTGGATTTCAGTCGAGCTTTTGATACTGTACCACATAATAAGATTATTGAGAAAATTATCCATTTAGAAATAGATTCTAGTATAGTAAAATGGGTAAAAAAATGGTTAGCAGATAGAAAACAACAGGGCAGGATTAGGGGAGTAATATCAGAACCTCAAAGGGTGGAGAGTGGTATTCCCCAGGGATCGGTACTGGGACTGTTATAGTTTGGCTTATTTATTAGTGACTTGAATATAGGTAGTGGAAATAAGTTGGTGAAGTTTGCAGATGATGTGAAAATTGGAGGGGTAGTCGATACATTTGATGAAAGGTTAACTTTTGGAAGAGATATATTACAAATCTTGGAATGGGCGGAGGAAAATGAAATGAATTTTAATAAAGATAAACGTATTAAGATTCACATAGGAAGGAAAAATGTTCACCACAATTATTATACGAAGGGTATGAAACTAAAGGAGTCTAAATATGAGCGAGGTCTGGGAATCTATATCCAAGGTGATCCAAAAAATTATATACACTGCAGAAATATATCAAATAAGGCTATGTTTTTGGCAAACAGTATTAGATGAAGTTTCCACTCTAGAGGTAGGGATGTTCTGATGCCGTTGTATATGGCCTTAGTGAGGCCCCTATTGGACTACTGTTCAGCGGTATGGAGTCCCTATTTGGTGAAGAATGTTAAAATAGTGGAACGGCAACAAAGGACTTACACAAAGATGATTTCAGGGTGTGAGGGTCTGGATTATGAGGGGAGATTGAAGATGCTGGGATTGTGGACTTTGGAGTAGAGGAGAGAAAGGGGGGACATGCTGTTTCTATTCAAACTCTTAAAGGATGAGAATATGAGGATGGAAATGGAAATTGAATTCAGGGATCCAAAACGTAAGCTAATGGGACATAATAGGCAGTTGAAAGAAAGGGTGTATAGGACAGCTATAAGAAAAAATGGGTTTAAAAACAGAGCAATTAGAATGTGGAATAGATTACCGCAGGAAATGGTTGATGCAGAGAATGTGGAGGTTTTTAAGAACAGATTAGATAAATACATGAATGAAGTTGGTAACCTCAGTTGCCGCCACTGAATTGTGGGGAAAGCTTTTATGGGCTCTGCCTTCTTGACTTTCCTATTTTTCCAGTATGAAATCCAGTATGAATCAATGATGTCCACATCCATAAGGGGGGTGGGGGTAATAACAATATGTCCAATAACTGCCTTCTGGTGGGAAATAAAACACATGTTAGGGTTATCAATAGCACATGTCTCAGTTCTGTAAGTATAGGTTTTATAGTTTGTCACCACACAATACTCCCCATCAGAATTGTACTGCATTTTAACAGTGGGGAGTCTCCATTTTTGCAACTGTACTGGGCAGGAGTAGGTAGTCTTGGAAATATGTGTTGACAGGTGATGAGCCTCCTCACGATAAGACTGGTAAAGTTTATCTGGAGCCAATGTTGAGTCCGAAAAGGCAGTGTCATTCATGCTGATGTCATCATCCATGGAAAAGGACCAATCAATACTGTCGGGAGAATAACCACATACAGGTTTAATAACATCAAATACATCACATCGACACAAGTAGATATATTGTTTCTTCAAACAGCAGTCTGTGTGTAGAGTGACCCAGGCATCCAGGAAAGGATGGATGACCAGTAGAGGAGGCAAATCCAGGCGTTCTCTGTAGATGTCTTTATCAAGGTGCCCAATGGAGTGTACGGAAGCCAGTTTGTCGAACAAAGCTGTAGTAGGATCAAAACATGGTAAAGAGACAGTGAAAGAAACAAACACTGTATCTTTGATGGAACATTTTTTTGAAGTAAAACAGGGACCAGTATTAGGGTGTCTGGTCACAAAACCCAAATTCCTAGCTGTAGAAAGAGGAATAGTTAGAGATTATTGCATACACATGGCAATACAGCCAGGGGTTTTACATCGTGGACCATACCATTTGGAAATACGTCTGTCATGTATGATATCAGGGATTCTTCCAGATTCTAGATCACGGAAGAGATTATTGATGGTAGTGATAATATACCAGCCATAGGCTGAGCATAGAATCTCATGGGCAATATATTGCTTATCTGCTTCTTTGTTGTTCTGTGCAATGAGTGCATTGATCTTATCTTTAGAATCTGTAAATGCCTTAGCAATGTTGTGCATATTGTAATCAGGGTATCTTTCTTCCTGACCAAGGCCATCCACACCATGCAATAATGGGGGTAGTATATTATTTACCAAACCAGTCTGAAATTTGGCAGAATGAGATTTGATAGCAGCAATGTCTGCTTTATTCCAGAGCTGTACCAAAGAGACCTGTGACAGTGCCTGTTGCACCAGTGACATCAGAGCTCTCAGTTTCATGTGTATTACGTTTATGACTTTGTTCATCAGGATTTGGTCTTCTCCTGAAATTGCCTCTATGATCGGTGGTATGTACCCCAGCAATAAGGTCTTGAGTACGAATCTGAAATGCTGCTAAACTATCGAGCAATAATGTACTTTAAAATGCTAAAGTATTAGTATTTTGACACATACCAAATCCTTTCATATTCCAATAAATTAAATTGAACAAAACAGGTATATGCATAAATTGTAAATTGTTAATCAGTGTACCAGGTAGGGCAGTGGCTGTTAGACCACTACGAGGACCAGGGGTGTGCTTTAGTAATTTCAAAAGCTGTTAGTCAGTGGGTAGTAACACAGAAAGGTATATGGCAGCAGAGTCCATGTTATGTCCAGCACAAAATTTTTGAGCAGAATCCTTAGACAAAGAATTACAATATGAGGGATCAATTAAAGCAGTAATGTTGTATAAACCAGAATGTCTAAGAGAAGTTTGCAGCAAGAACAGAGAACCATTTGGGGATAATTTAGCATTAGGCCATTTCTGGAAAGTTCTCTTGGAAAGTTTGGCCACAGGGAGAATTTGTCCTTGAGATGTGGTTTGCCACTCAATTTGTAGGGTCGATTTATCAGGAGCAACAGCCGAGGCAGTGAGGTAGGCATCAGAACCTTCCTGGACAGTACTCAAACTATCGGGTATTTTGATGGATACTCCTTCTGAAGCAGATGCTGAAGGATCACGGTGAGGTAGGAGGTTCAGTACAGTGCCTTGGATGCAGGGAATAACTCCTGAAATGATGAGAAAATGGAACAAGATAGCCATCTTGTTAGAATATCTGAAAAGCAAAATCAAACATTAGTAAGTTAATGCTATTCCACCCAATGGGGTGAGGAAAAATAATTATGCTCCTTTATACAGTTTCAGTTGGTTTGCATATAACCGTTTGTCAGTTAGTTTATTGTGCTGGAGTCTAACTTGATAGACTGCTGGACTGAGCTTGTTGACAATGGGGTAGGGGCCTTCCCACTTATTGGAGAAGGAGTGTGTGGGATGTGCAAATCAGAAGACCATTACCTGATCTCCGACCTGCCAATCCACTTTTTGTGCGTGCTTGTCAAACTGTATCTTGGACTGTTGCTGGGCCTTGCCCATTCAATTGGCAGCATACAAGTGTGTGTATAAGAGGTCTTTTCTGAGTTTTTTTCACATATTGGTCTACAGACGCTCGATCCGCAGTTGGGGCGTGCAGGTCAAACAACAGGTGTTCAGGTAATCTCATCTGTCTTCCAGTCATCACCTCAAAGGGTGTCAACTGGGTGGTGGCTGAGGGTGTGCCCCTGATTAGGAGTAACGACAATAGGGAATCCCAGGTTTTGGGATTGTCCTCAATGAATTTGGAAAGCATTTGCTTAATCCATCTGCTGGCTCTCTCTACTTGACCTGAAGATTGAGGGTGGTAAGATATGTGGAATTTCTGTTGAACTCTATGGAGATCAAGGGATTCTTTCATCAACTCACCTGTAAAACTGATTCCTTTGTCAGAGTCTACCTTAAGAGGTAGGCCCCACCTGGAGAAAATTTGTTCCACCAGGATTTTGGCAGTGGTTTTAGCTGTGCATGTCTTAGTGGAAAAAGCTTCAACTCACTTAGAGAAGAGATCAGTTACCACAAGAGCATACTTGTTGTTTCTGCTGGTATTGGTCAGGAGTCCAATAAAATCAATCTGTATGGTATGCCAAGGGCCAGAGTGTCTTTGTGGTAGTAGTTTGGCATTTCATTTGGTAGGGATGGGATTGTTCTGCGAACAAACAATGCAGTTGTCTATGTATTGTTTAACATCTTTGGTGACTCCAGGCCACCAGGCGGAGCTCTTGAGCCTCTGGAGGGTGTTTTCCACTCCCTGGTGTCCACCAGTGGGTGTATCATGCACTTGGTGCAAGAATTCGGACCTAAGGTGTCTGGGGACCACCCACAACTTGGTGGTGGAATCATCTGGTTGGAACCTGATGAGATTGTCATCTGGTGACAAGTGTAACTTACCTTCATGCCTCCGGTTGGGATTATGCATGGAGAGTTTTTCTTCTATACCCTTGTCAAGGAATTTGAACACTTCTTTGAGCTCAGTATCAACATGTTGGGCTGCTGAAAGGTTCAAGGGGGAAAAAGGTTCAGGTTTTCTCCTGACTGCTGTGATGTGTACAGCTGTATTGGCCTCTGGATGATCTATCATCCAGGTGTCCCACCTCGGGCCCCTTCCTTGGCAAGAGTGTATGCTATGTTATTGAAGGTATGATAGGGGTCATGTATATGCTTTAACTTTGTGTACACAGAGTTTGTGTACAAACCTTTGTGCCAGTGAGTGCATGTATATTACCTGTTCTTTGTACTTCACTGGGCTGCCATCAGAAGAGAGGAAGGAGTTATTCTGCCAGAAAGGAAGAAATTCTGTAACAGAACAACAAACCCAGTTAGAGTCTGTAGAAATGATGGTATCCTTGGTTCCATGCTGGATGACCTCGAGGGCACAGGCCACCGCTGCCATTTCTGCATACTGCAATGATGCTACACTGCAATATTTGGAGATTATAACAGTGTTACCGTAGGGGTAAATCACCAAGATACCCATCCCTGCAATCTGTTCTTCCTGACAGTAGGAAGCTGAACCATCTGTAAAAATACGACACAAAGAGGTGCTCTCAAATATTTGTGGCATGGCAGGGAGGAAAGGACCTGGATCTGGAAGATCAGGTTGTTGCAGTGTACAGTCATGGGGTTTTCCTTGGAAAAGGAGTCCATGTGCCAGCATGGATGAAATTTTGGTTGGGTGTACCTGTATGTCTCTATCTTGGAGAAGTGACCAATGTGTCAGTCTGGTATTAGACACTGACCCATCCTTCACTCTGTCTGATAGCAGAAATGTAGTTGGGGTGTGGTTGGTGTTAATAATCAGTGGCGAGTACCCAATAATGTACAGAAAGTGCTTGACAGCCCAGTAGGTTGCCAGAAGGTTCCTTTCACAAAGGCTGTACTTCTGTTCCACTGGAGTCAAGAGCTGTGAAGCATATGCAATGGGTCTCAGAGTACCATGAACCTTCTGGGCCAGCACTGCTGACATGGCAATGTCAGAGGTAGCACATTCCAGATGGAATGGTAGTGCTGGATTGGGGTCGACCGGAGCTGGAGCCGAGGCTAAGGCCTGCTTCAGTGACATCACAGTCTGGGTGTGTCTGGACCCCAAGTCCAGGGAATGTCCTTTCTTAGTAGCTCATACAGAGGAGTAGCCTTCTGAGCAAAATCACAAATAAAATCTCTGGAATAGTTCACCATACCTAGAAACCTTCTAAGAGTTCCTACACTGGTAGGCAATGGCAAGTCTTGCAATCCTTGTATCTTCTTCCAGGTAGGGCTATGGCCTTGGTCAGTTGTTCTCAGGCCCAGAAAGAGTACCTCTTTCTGACATAGTTGTGCTTTGGCTGGATTGCATTTGAGGCCTGCTCTCTGGGTGAGAGTCAATAGTTCATCCAAGAGATCCAAATGTTGTTCCTGTGTAGCTGTTGCCAACAGCAGGACATCTACATACTTCAAGAGACACTTGGGAGTAGAGCAACCCTCAAGGGTGTCCATTATATGCAGATGGAACAGGGATGGGCTATTATGGAATCCCTGTGGTAAGCAGGTCCATGTGTACTGTCTACCTTCAAAGGTGAAGGCAAACTTATATTGACTTTTAGGGGCCAATGGCAGTGACCAGAAATCATTAGAAATGTCCAGGGCACTGAACCATTTTAGGTCAGGGGTCAACAGCCGCAGCACATCAGATGCGGAGGCCACAGTTGGAGCTCAACTGGGGGTGACCTGGTTCAGTTTTCTGTAGTCAATAATAAGTCTCCAGGCACCTGTAGGTTTTTTCACAGGCCACACCGGGGAGATGGCAGTAGAAACACATGTTCTAATTACCCCTTGGTTGAGGAGTGATTTTATTGTTTCCCTAAGAGAAGGCAAGGCCTCAGATGGGAAAGGATATTGCCTTTGCCTCTCATGTGCTGGGCCAGGCACTTCAATGACAGTGTGCATTCTGCCACAGTCATACTTGTTGATTGAAAATGCCTCCAAATGCCTTTGCAAAATGGGAAGGAGCTTTTGAAAAAGCTTATGGGTCTTGAACAAATCTATGACGTCATACTCCTTGTTGTTGGCAGATATTGCTGCCACAACATGTGAATCAGGGATCAAAATAGTATGATATTGGCCCTGAATCTGTATCGATAGCATATTAGCTAGATCCACTACACAGCCGTGTGGTGCAAGGAAGTCAGTTCAAATGATGCTAGGATGGTCATGTAATACCATCAGTTGGAAGGTGTGTGAGGCCTTCAGGTGTTCCAACTCTACAGGTAGAGGTAGAGGTAGAGAGCGGTTTGTAGGTAACCTAGTATCATCTGCAGTGTCAGTGGCTCAGTAGGTAGCACACTCGCCTCTGAGGCTGGGAGATCAGAGGGCTGTGGGTTCAATTCCCACATCTGGCACTTGGGTTAATATCCCAGTACTGACACTGTAATGCAGCATGAGAGGGGTGCTGCATTTCTGAGGTGCCGTCTTTCGGATGAGACGTTAAGCCGAGGTCCCATCTGCCTGGATTGGTGGTAGTTCAGGTGGATGTTAAAGATCCCATGGCACTTATCGAAAAGAGTAGGGGAATTTCCCGTGTCCTGGCCAAATTTCCCTCATTCACTAAAAATACCACCAACAGCTTAATCTGGTTCAAGGTCAGTTGGCATTCATCTGTATCCCCCTTCCCCAGGTCGTGCCTGAAAATAGGCAGGATTTGTCTAGTGCACTTACCCAGTCAACAAAAGCTAAATAAATAAATAAAAATCTACTCCTGACATGTTGGTCCTCCGTCTGGGGGACCAAGGAGATGTGTCTGGGTGATCATCTTGTAATACAGACACAGCTGAGCCTGTATCCAATAACACTGTAAGTAGGCGGCCCCCAAACTCAGCGTCAGTGCAGGGCCTTCCGTTTGTATCCAAGACCAGCTTGTTTACAATCATAATTGGGGCCTGTAATTGTCAATCTGTGCTGGAGGAAGCATGGAGAGGTTGGGCCGGGTGCCTTTGAACCACTTCACCATACTGCACTGATGCTATATATGGAGATACTTCTGGGTTCAGGCCTGTATGGGCCTGAGGGCCTGTACTTCCAATATCACTATGGCCCATTGAGGCCTGGGTTCCTGGTTGTATGGCTGCAAGGGACTGAGCAGGAACAGCATCCACTACAGAGCGCACTTGTCCAAGAAGTTCTCTAAACTTCTGATTCTCTTCTGCTATCTCCCTATATGAAGGGCCTGATCTTTGTTGTTGTTTACCCTTATGATTCTTGTGCTTCTTATTTTTCTGATAGTTCTGGTTCCCACCCCATTGTTGCTGTTGCTGTTGTGGTTGTTGTTGTTGTTGGGACTGCTGCGGTTGTTGGTTGTCCGTGGGGAGGGGCTATTTGTGTTGGGCTTGCCCTTCCACCATGTAGTGCATTGCGGCCTCTTGAGCAGGCTCCACGGTGGCTACTTTCTTGGAACTGGAGCCCAGATCATGGATGCAGAGTTGGTAAACTCTCTCAGTTTTCCAAAGGATGTCAGCAAACCTTTCCATGGTGGGATAGGTGGTTGGCTCTACCTTCTCTCTCACTGCAGGAATCATGTTCCTAAGGAATAGGGTCTTGTATTCAATAAGATCTACATCTGCAGCTTCTTGTGCAAGTTGTTTTCCTGCTTGGTAGGCCATCCAAAGTCTCTGGTGGTAAGTCACTGGACTTTCCTTTGCATTCTGTTTCACAGGGTATGCAAGCATCACCCCTACTACACCTGGGCTGTGTGCAGCTGCAACCTCATCAAAGGTGGAGTTGCCGGCCTGGCGGATGGCATCGGGGAGTTTGGCCCACAATCCAGGCTTGATGGTTTGGCATAGTATTCGGACCTGATAGTCTGCAGTGAGGCTAAGCATCTCACATTTGGAACACACCTTTTCCAAGTGGCAGCTGAAGTTGTTGGATGGGCTAATCTGACCAATACTGTTAGCTATTTGCTGAACTGAGTAGGCCATTTGTAAGGGATTATTGGGCTGATCAGGCTGGAGTAGGTTGCCTCGGGTGCCATCCAGGGCTGCCCAGGCTGTGGCCTCAGCCGTGGTATGAACCATGCCTTCCTGAGTACCAGCTTCTTGTAGAAGCTGCCAAATCTGGGTTTTAAGGACCTGCTTATTTCTCTCAGAGATAGGCACATTACCTATTGCATTCTCAATCATTGTTTCTATCTCCTGCCTGTCTTCTACATTAATAATGGCCACCGGTGGTGCCATTGGGACCAGGCTTGGGCATGCTTCCCCCCCATCATGGGATCTGCCATGTTGGCATCACCCATGATTTGCATCACGATGTCGATGATGTATGATAAGCTGTGGGTGGAGTGTGGACCCACCATGTGGTGGATGGCTGGGTGGGGTTTCTGGGCCATAGTAGGGGTGTGACTGGGCATTGTACTGAGAGATGTTGTCATCTGAGACCTCCCCTTCAGATGACGTGTGTAAGCAAGGGCCACACCTCCCATCGCATTAACATGTCCAGCCAGAACCTCTCGCTGATGGCTCAGTTTCGCCATCTTGGATTCACATTCTGCATGACTCACATTTGCAACATTCACATCAACCTCATCTTGCATTTGTTTCTGCAACACTTTACATACGGCGCTCAATTTGCGATTGTCCCTAGTAGCCACTTCTAAGTCTTTACGTACCTGGTTTATCTCATCCTGTAGCTCTCCCATATCGTCACCCAACTGTTCATTCACTCTACTTAAGAAGTCATTCATATTCAAAGCCTTCCCCTTATCTTGTCTCAAACTTTCACACTCCTGCTTCAACATACAAATTTCTTGCTCTCCAGCCTGTGCAGAGTGATGCAAAAGTGAATCCTTTTCATTGCACAAGGTTTGAAGTTCAGTCTCCAAATTCTGCTGCAGTCTAACACATTGTTTTCTGTAAACCCGTCTCTTGCTTAAAAGATGAAATCTGCAGGTCAAGGGTTTGAAACCTCATTTTGGAGGCTTCCAGAGCAGCATAGAGAGCCATGACCAACAGCCCTTTGGCATGACGTTTATTGGCTGTTTGTCTTGTCTCACATTACTGGGTTGAAATCCCCAGTATAGAGTTTTCGGATTGACTTGCTTCCCGCATGAAGTCAGCCCATCCTCCATGGGAGGCAAGGAAGTTTGAAACATTGAGTCTCAGTTCTGTGCAGATATTTGATACGGTGGCCATTGTGTGGGAAGGAACAAAAAACTGTGAAAAAGGCGCCACGCTGTGTATCGGTCCACAGCAGGAACACTTTACACACTATTGGGCTACTGTATACTCTGTAGGCTTGCAATTCAAAGCTGCTGTGGAGTGGATTGAGTCAGCATTGACCACACCCAAGAAAAGCAGCCAGGCTTTGCAAGTGACTACAAAGTGGTCTGAAAACGGGAGAGGTGATGCAGGAATGCACACCTACAGTCCCCATTGGGAAGGAAAAAGTTTTAAGCAACAAGTAAAAGCTTACAAACACCAAATATTGCCTACATGCAGTTGCCAATTGTCAGGAGGTATAAACCTCAGTCTCAGGTTCTTGGCAATATTGGGAATACAAGGAATCACAGACATGTTGCATAAGAGTAATACACTTGTTTATTACTACTGAAAGGATAAATCACTATTGCCCTATGCAGTTCTTACCAATACGAACCGGGAGCCAATCCTAAGCGTTCCCTATGCCTCAAGGTTTCTTACTGTCTTTTGGGGTCTCTGAGGTATAAGACTCAGTGTCTCACATTATATACCTATGATAATACCTATGGTTACTGTAAGATAGAAACATTTCTAGTTACAGAGATGAGCCCTATTGGCTAAATTAGAGATGGATCCACAGTCCAAGATAACTTCATACAGTTTTGTAGTAGTTATCACTTTGTGAAACAAAAGAGTACAGTTCTTACACAAATCAGTGTAGTAGTACAAATCACCAAAAAGTGTCAATGCTGACATATATATATATATATATATATATATATATATATATATATATAAACATTACAAGGACACAGATGTCCTAATATCTTGTAAGTAAGAAATACATAGAAAATACAAAGAAAATGTATATGTATTAGAAAGCAAAGTGTATAACAATAGTATGCATACATATCCTGACATCTACTCTTGTACAGTAGATGCCCTAAGCCCTATATGTTAGTATAACATATGTCTTAGCACTAGCTGTCTATGGTGTACCTCTGGGAGTACCAATAAGGGAACAGGGACCTCGTGTAACAGCTTTCTTGGTTCTGGCCTCTTCCTCTTCTGATTGTTCCTCCATCTTGACTTTTCAGGGCCCGGACACTGTGTATCCGGTCCCCTCATCCACACCAGAACCAGGCTGGTTTCACCTACCCGGGCTTTCACCCTCCAGGCCTGGACACATCTGAATCTGGCACCTGGACCTATTCTTCTCCCTGCTTTAACACCATGTCTGGGTTCCTTGTCCACAGCCCATGTATCCTAATACCCCTTCCCTTCCCTTCCCCCAATCCCCATTACTTTCTTCCAAGTTCTTTCCCACTTGCCATCCTTTGGGGCCTCACAGCCCCCCTACCCATGGGGACTATGACCCAGACCCCTGGGCCACAGCTTCCTCCTTGCAGCAACCTACTGGCCCCTAGCCCAGGGCCCCTAAGACACTCAACTTGCCCTCTGCCTAACTTTGTGCCAACCATGCCCCCCAAGCCCTTGCTTAATAAGGATGGGTGGGTGTGAAAAAAATCCCAGCAAAAGAGGTTGTCCTGCCTGAGTCCTGGCCTGATATACTCCTGTACGACCCCTGGTCAGGACCCCTTGGGGCTCCACCCCCAGCCAATCCCTGGGGTTCTGGCATTGCCTTGTTACCTGGACAGGAAATAATAGAAGGCATCCTTAGGATGGCAGAGAAAGGGGCGATATTGCTGATGGGGGACCTGAATATGCCAGATGTTAACTGTAGCACCTTTGCTGCAGCCACATCCAAGAGCAGGGCCATTCTCTATGCCCTACAGGCGGCAAGCCTAAGACTGCTAGTTTTGGAACCCACTCAGGAGGGAGCAATCTTAGACCTCATACTCTCAAATGGGGATGGAGAGAGGATCTCCAATCTTGATGTGGGTAGCCATCTGGGAATAAGTGACCACCAAACAGTGTGGTTCATGAAAAACATAGCTGTAAAGTCAAGCCATACAAAAGTGAAAGTACTGGACTTCAGGACTGCTGATTTTGTCAAAATGGGAGATTGCCTCAGAAAAGCACTAGCAAACAGGCAAGAAGGTGGGGTGGAGCAACAATGGGGGAACATCAAAACCTCCATCACAGATGCAACAAGCTTTTGCATGAAAGGAAATAAACAAATCAAAATGAAAGAAAAAAACACTATGGTTCTCAAAAGAAGTGGCTGTGAAGGTTAGGAAGAAAAAGATAGCATTCAGGAAGTATAAGGAAACATAGAAGGAGCAGGACAGAGAACTGTACCAGTTAAAGCAGAAGGAAGCAGGGAAGGCAGTCTGAACAGCAAAGGCCCAAACCAAGGAAAAGATGGCCAACTCAGTTAAGAAGGGGGATACAACCTTTTATAGGTACATTAGGGAGCAAAGAAAGACTAAGGCTGGGATACTGAGGCTGAATAAAGAGGAAGGTGGTTGGGCAGAGAGTGACAGTGAAAAGGCAGGGATACTGAAAGAATACTTCTGCTCAGTCTTCACAATGGAAAAGCAGGGGGAGATATCTAATCCAGTCAATAGAAGCACTCTGGATAGCAGGGTTAATAGTACTCCTTTCACAGAAGAAAGGGTTCTGAAAGAACTCTTAAAACTAAAGGTGGAGAAAGCAATGGGGCCTGATAGGATTCACTCCAGAATTCTAAAATAACTAAGTGAAGAACTAATAACACAACTGACTACCCTTTTTAATAAATCATGGGAGGATGGAGTGGTACCTGGGGACTGGAGGAGGTTGGATGTGATTCCCCTTCACAAAAGTGGGAGCAAGACAGAGGCAGGAAACTATAGACCTGTCAGTTTGACCTCTGTGGTAGGGAAACATATGGAATCACTTCTGAAGGAAAGAACTGTTGAGTACCTAGAAGCCAGTGGGGTACAGGACCCAAGGCAGCATGGATTCACAGCAGGAAGGTCATGTCAGAAAAATCTAATTGATTTCTTTGACTGGGTGACCAAAGAAGTAGACCAGGGAGGGGCTGTGGACATGGCCTTCCTAGACTTTAGCAAGGCATTTAACACAGTCCCACACAAATGATTAATAAACAAATTAGCCAGCCTGGGAGTGGGTCCCAGGGTGGTAGTCTGGGTAGAACACTGGCTGGACAACAGGGCACAGAGAGTAGTAGTAAATGGAGTTCACAGTGAAGAAATTGGGGTTACTAGTGGGGTACCACAGGGTTCAGTACTGGGGCCGGTCCTTTTTAATGTTTTTATAAGTGACATTACAGAGGGACTCGAAGGAAAAGTATGTCTCTTTGCAGATGACACAAAGATCTGCAACAAGGTTGATACGCAAGGTGGGGTGGAAAGGATGAAAAGGGACTTGGAAAGTTTGGAGGAATGGTCAAATGTATGGCAGCTTAGATTCAACACAGAGAAGTGCAAAGTAATGCACCTGGGAAACAAAAACCCAGAGAAAAAGTACACAATGGGGTGTGAGATACTGACAACAACAAAAATGGAAAGGGACCTGGGGGTAGTCATATCAGACAACCTAAAGGTGGGCAAGCAATGTGAGAAGGCAGTAAGGAGGGCTGGGGGATACTGAGATGCATAGGGAGAGGCATCACCAGTAGAAAACAGGAAGTTGTTGGCCTTCTGTACAGACAGTTGATAAGACCACATCTAGAGTACTTTAGAAAATGAGCAAAGTACATCCCCTTATCTGATTGGCTGACACACATCTTTAGGTGGGCATTTATAAAACAATAGATGCCCACCTAACAATGAGATCCAGGCCACAGTGCCCCTTCACCCAACTGAGCTATCACAGCACCCACCCTGCTTCCCTGTTGGGCAAATCCCAAATAAAAATGTTCAAACCTGCTGCCATTTGTACAACACGCTTAGCCGTGAGTCAGCATACCCTCCCATGAAGTTTGCCAACCATCTGGCAATTAAAAAAAAAAAAACACAGTAGAAGTGTCCCTCACCGGGAAACTACCAAAGTCGTGTAACAAACTCCCCAAAAATAAAGCAAAACACATCCTCAGTCTCTAACCGTGTAAAAAATCAGCACAGCATCTGTCCTGCACCAGCCATCCCTAGCCCTTCATCCCACTGCAACACAGTGACAAAGATAGTAAAAACCAGCATACTACATACCAGTTTACAATCAAACCAATAACCTGAATGATAGCAAGCCGCTAGCACATCCCACACACCGTCAGCCTACAACTGTGTCCTCCCTAGCTGTCGCTCCTCTCTCTTAGATCAAAGGGGCGACATTTCAGAATACCAATGCTGCATTCTTCCCTGACAGAAAAGCCAGCCATAAATCATTGTCTTAGGTGCCTTACTTGGCCCCCAACCCCATAATAAACCAAGATGCAATCAGGGTACTTGTTCAACTGCAAAGCAAAAGCATGTTGAACTACACAACCTATAAAAGTTTACAATAACTTACAGAGCTTGTTGCAGGCCACAGTCAAACCCCTCCATCATGTTGCAGTTCAGCAGGGCCTTCACTGCCACCCCCCCTTCCTCGTACCCCGCCTCTTCGCACCGGAAAAAAAAAGGAGGACATTCCCATTGCATAAAACTGCGATCTCATTGGAGCGTCCTCTCAGGAATGCAAACAGCACAAAAATAAATGAACTGGGATCTCATACTCCTATGTCTGAGTGCAGGAAAAGTTGCGCCACTGCATATAGCAGTTCTCCAGTTCCTCTTCTGCTCCCCTGCCCTTTCCTACCCCGCCTGCAGAAAATGAAAAAAAAAAAGCAGTAGCAGTACAGTTATCAGCGGTCCTAGCGAACTTGACCACCGCAACAGTAGGCATGCCACTGTTTCTTTGCCCATTTTTCAATAAACAAGTGTAAAAAAAAAACCCAACATCTACAAGCAGTCTAAAACAAATAGGTACATGTCAGAACAGGCCAGAAAGCACCGCTATTTTCCTCAGTTACCCTAACACAGATGAGAGTCCATCTGCAGTAGAGTAGACCAAGAAAATACCGGCACTCTCACAATAGTAGCATTTCTTTAGGTCTTGTTTACTGTAACCCTTAGTAACCCACAGTAGCCAATCAAAGCCCTCACTGTCAGCCAGAAACATTCATTCCAATATAGAATCACACATTTTTAAATAGAGACTGGCACCAAAAGGCAGTGACTAGTAAAGAGAAAAAAATGTCAGACAATTTAACAGTTCCGTTTAATATGACAGCAATGACAACAATAAATGCAGTGTTCTCCAGCAGCACAGAGAAACCACCTATAAAACGCAAACAGCAAGAAAGAAATGTAAGTGAGAGTTTTTTCTCCATAAGTGACATCCAGCTAGACAAAATTGAAAGTGACAGGTTAGAAATAAATACAAAGAAGAACACCAAGTGGTCAGTCACAGTATTTGAAGAATGGGCAGCACAGAGCAGTATAAACATAGACTGGCATAATGATACATATGAACAGCTTAATAGCCATCTGCGCAAGTTTTATGCAGAAGCCAGGACTAGCCAGGGTCAGCAGTACTCTGTTGCTGGGTATTGTGCATTAAGAGCTGGCATAAACTGTCACCTTAATAGCACTGAAGTAGCAAGAAACATTAACATCATAAGTGACCCCCAGTTTAAGTCTTCAAACAATGTGCTGCAATCTGTGTTAAAAAAACTGAGAAAATCACAGTAAGACACATTCAGCCACTACCCTGCCATCTCATCATCAGACCTTCACAAATTAAGAGCATGTGCTGCGCTATCACCCAATGCTGCACCTGGGCTTGTAAGAAGAGTATGGTTTGATGTCCAACTCCATATGGCAAGATGTGGGTGAGAGGGACTACGGGACTTAAAGTTGGATTCCTTTGAGATAAAAACAGATGACAGTGGTACTAAGTACATAACTTTAACTCACAATGCAGACACAAAAACCCTACTGAGATAAATAAAGAGAACACTAGAGATTTTATTTTTGAAGACCCAGAGAGCAAAAGTTGTCCAGTGAAATGTTTCCTAAAATATTTATCTAAAGTCCCACCAAATGCAAAAGCATTCTATGTACACCCCCATAGGTGTAACCAGGATATCTTAGACACTCAGGCTTACTGGTATACAACTGAGCCCATGGGCAAAAACTACCTAGGTTCCCTGATGAGCAAAATTAGCAATGAAGCCCAGCTGTCTCAGAAATATATGAATCATAGCATCAGAGCTACAGCAGTCCAGCTCCTCTCTGATGCTGGTCTATCAAATCGAGAAATCACATCAGTAACTGGTCACAGTTGTGAGACAAGTCTGTCTACTTATTGGAGACCCTCTGCAACTGATCGTAAACAGTGGAGCTCCATACTAGGAAGTAGTAACAGCATGACATCAGGTAAGGTACAATATCTTAACATGTAACTCCCTTAGTAAATATCATTTTAAATATTTAAATGTTTTCTTTCTTTTAATGTTTAGCGATTCAGCAAACGACCAGCACGCCTTCTCAGCAGCAAAACAAGAAAGAACGCCAGCAAGAAAAGAAGACAGAAAACCAAGAAAACACAGCTGTACAGAAGGAAAACCAGACTGAAGATAATGGACACCTTGCAACTAAAAGCCTGTCAGGTCAGAGTGGCTTAGGGATACATAATGTCTTTAGTCCTACATCCTGCACTTTCAATTATCCTATCAACTTTATAACCTATAACAAATAATACACTGAATAAAAACAAAAGTAAATTGTAGTATCTGATTGATGCCATAAAGGGGCTATTTTTTCTCTTCTTGTAATATTTTAATCTAATAAAATTGTTTTAAATGCTTAAAGTTTAACACATGGCTCAGAGAATTTATTTATAAACGTAGCCCATTTTCTAAGCACAATAATACCCTTTAGGGTGGGTGGTATTGGGCAATACCGGACCACCCAGGAGCTATAAAGCCTTCCGCCTGTGGCATTGGGCCTCATTACGTCCCTGGGCCGTCCGGTATTGCTCAATACCACCCACCCTGTCAGGTATTATTGCTTGCGTGTACAGTTCTGGACACTCCATCTCCACAAAGACGTAGGGTGGAGGCTGTCCAGAGGAGGGCAACCAAAATGGTGCAGGGTCTGCACCAGAAGACATTGAAGAAAGACTAAAGGAGCTGAATATGTATAGCCTCGAGGAAAGGACGGAGAGGGGGGACATGATAGAAACTTTCAAATTTCTCAAGGGAATCAACAAAGTCCAAAAGGGTAGCATCTTTCAGAAAAAGAGATGTGCAAGAACAAGGGGGCACAATTTGAAGATAGAGGGGGGACAGCACAGAGGTAATGTGAGGAAGGATTTCTTCACAGAGAGGGATGTAGATGCATGGAACAGCCTTCCTGAGGAGCTCGTTGAGTCAAAAACAGTGAGGGAATTCAAGTATGCATGGGACAGACATAAGGCAATTCTAGTGGAAGATAGGAGGAAGTAGGCTGTTGGTTAGCTAGGATCTGCAGCTTATCCATTAGGTAGAGAAATGGGCAGACTAGGCGGGCCAAGCGGTCCTTATCTGCCATCAAATTCTGTGTTTCTATGTTGTCATATTACCACTTCTTCCTGCTTGGTGATGTCACTAGCCCCCAACCCCTCTACCTGCTGTTTCCTCCCCCCCTTCCCTCCCCTTTTGGTGCTTCTTCCTGGCAGGGGTCATCAGACAACCCAGCTTGCCTTTTAGTGGCAATCCCCATTGTCCCTGAGCCCCCACCAGGAATAATGGACGCTACACTTATTTCACTTTTTGGTTGCTTGTTGGCAATATTTATTTTGGCACAACAAATATTTATATCCACCATGTTATTAATTAAAATTCCACACATAATAATTCATTTTAAAATCTTTCTTGGTTCTGGCCTCTTCCTTCTTCTGATTGTTCCTCCATCTTGACTTTTCAGGGCCCAGACACTGTGAATCTGGACCCTCCTCCACACCAGAACCAGACCTTTTCCACCTACCCAGGCTTTCACTCTCCAGGCCCGGACATTTCTGAATCCGGCACCTAGACCTATCCCCCTTCCCACTTTAACACAACGTCAGGGTTCCTCATCCACAGCCCATGTATCCTAATCCCCCTGTCCCTTCCCTTTCTCCCCTGCTCCCCCTTTACTTTCTTCCACTGCCCCTTCTCCAGCTTTTGATGGATGGAGGGGCTCCCTCTTGTGGGCTAGTATCTCAAACCTCTCCTGGTTATCTTATCCACCAGTTTCCCTATTGGCCTCAGGAACAAGCACATGCCAAACTCTGACAAGTGTACCTTGTCAGACCTGTACACCACAGCCTGGTTGAAGGAAATGCCCTTGTGCTGCAGGTGCACTCCCTCCATTTCGATTACTGCCCTTGCCACCCTTCTATTCAGACACTTCATGACCTTTTCAATTAGCCAGACATCTTTGAACCCCCTCCAAACCCACCTGCAGGTGATGTCGGACCAGCCAATTGTCACCCTTGGCCACCACCCCTTTATCTTTTCTAAATCTCCTGGGATGTTCCGCCCCAATTCCCCCCATGGCAGGCCCCCCAAGTTGTTGCCTCCCAGATGTATAATGTTGCAATCTGGTGTGCCCCACTGCAACCTTAAATTCTCCATTAGTGGCAGGAGCTGCGCCCACTTCATGCCCCTAATGCCTTTCCACAGCACCCTGGTGTGCTCGGTATTGTATCACAGTTCTGCTCCTCTGGAGGTGGCGACTGCAAACCTCTCAGCCCAATATATGAAGGAATGCCCCACTATCCAAATTCCCCTTTTGGAACCTGCCATGGAAACAAGATAAACAACGTGAGTTGTTGTTCAATGCTTGACATACCTCCTAAAGCAGCTGGACTTCTAGTACCCCATCTTCTTTACTTCCTCCACTGCAGCCCCTCTTTCTGCTACCTCTATGGCTGCCCCAATTCAAAAAGAATGTGGGGCAAATTCCCCAGGGCCTTCCCCGATGAAGGTCAGGGCCCTTCTGAGTACCACCCCTCCTGAACACTGGTGACCGGGGATCCATCCCCATGCCAGAACAAGGCCCCCCAGCCCTCCCGTGAGTGCTCCCATATGCCTCCAATGTGCTCACTGTGCAGCTGGCAGACTGTGGTTGCCTCATTAATGATACCTTGGCCCCCTTCCCTTTTTGGACCATTTTAGACCTGGCCAGGTTAATGAGCACTCTGTTATGCCCCCACAGGATATTCTCTTGTTGCAGAGCCTGCCCAGCAGCCATTTTTCATGGAGCCACCGCTTCCCCCACAAGGAATGTCCTTGCTGCAATGACTGCAAACATGGCCTGAAATAGCGCCGCCTCCTGGGCCGAGATGCATACCTTCAGAGTTGCACCTAAGACTTTTTCAAGCAACTGCCCTCTTATGTGGCACCTCCTGTCCGCCCTGGCTGCCGAATCCCTCTTGCCTACCTGCAACCTTCATTTTTATCATTCTGTTGGCCGTTACATTGGGCCAGTCCCTGTCCTAACATAGCCAACTGATGCCATCCAGGTGTTCCACCATCATGGTGTGGGTCAGCCCGTCTTCCCATTGCTCCACTACAAACCTCCTTACCTGCTTATCTCGGGCCAGTTTGTCCCTGTCCTACCCGTGTTTCCTTCTGAACTCCTGAAATCTTGCCCACCTTGCTTCATAGGCCCTCAACATGTTTGCTGACCAGAAACCCCGGTACAGTGCACTGGCTGTATCCCTCTAGCCTCCCACAACTGGCCCGGGATCCTGGTTCTGTATGGAGCTGCCTGAGGACGCAGTTCCTGAAACCTGTTGATCTGCAAATGAGAAAGACTTTCAGCTACTTTGTTCCTCAACCCTTCGATATGCTGCACTTTGAACGATAGGTTCAGTTGTAGCCCCAACAAGCCCATATGCCTGAGTAGCCTGCCTACCATCTCTGTCCTCCCACCTTGCCTAGTAATGACCTCCGCTACCCCTTTGTTGTCGCACTAAAACAAGATGCACTTCCCCTTCATCCTAAACCCCCTCACTTCCATGGCCATCCATATTGGGAAGATCTCCAAGAATGTGATGTCCTTCAGTACTCCCCCTTCTGCCCATGATGCCGGCCAAAGTTCTGACATCCAGTCCCCTTGGAAGTATGCCCCCATTCCCAGGACACCTGAAGCACCTGTGAACAGCTCCAAGTCCGTGTTCCACTCCCACTCATCTTGCCAGAATGTCACCCTGTTATAGCTGTCGAGAAACTATTCCCATACCTAGAAGTCCTCCAGAACCCCTTTTGACACATCCACCCAGTGGTGCAGTAGTTTAGCTTTTCCCATGGCCCTTCGCAGCCTCCTGGTAAATGCCTTACCCGGGTTGATGGCCTTACAGGTGAAATTAAGGTGCCCCAGCAGTTGTTGCATTTGTACCAGTGGCACCCTCCTCCTCCACTCCATAACCTGGGCTAGAAGGCCTTTAAGGTGCACCACTTTTGACTTGGGGAGCCAGAAACAGCCCTCTTCCATGTCCACCTCTATGCCCAAGAATTCTACTCTCCAGGCAGGGCCCTCCGTCTTGCCCTGTACCAGTGGTATCCCTATCCGCCGGCACATTGACTTAAAATCCCACAGCATCCCTTGTACCTCCGCTCTCGATTCCCCGATGAGGAGGAAATCACCCAGGTAATGCATCACCCTCCTGTGCCCATACCTGGCCCCAAATACCCACTGCACCCAGGTGCTGAATGCCTCGAAGGTGGAACAATCGAGCACCCCATGGGCATGGCTTTGTCGAAATATAAGGCCCCTTGGAATTGGAAGCCCAACAGGTCCCAATCATCAGATCTGACGGGCAACAGTCGAAATGTCGACTTGATGTCTATCTTCCCAACCACACCCCTTCAGTTGCCCTGAGGAGTGTTATGGCCTGCTCCAGCGAGGCATACAACACTGCTCTAAAGTGATCCGTTATGCCCTCATTCACCGACAAACCCTCTGGGTGGGATAAGTGGTGGATCAGGCGGAATTCCCCTTCTGCCTTATTGGGTACTAGATCCAAAGGGGACACTCAAAACTGTGAGCTGGGGGGCCCCCAAGCAGCCCCCTACCTGGCCTGCCTTGAGCTCCTTGTCAATCTTAGCTCCCACTATCCCCTCTTTCCCCTTCACCAACCGCAGATTCTTTGCCCACAGCTTTTCCCATTTCCCGTTTCCCTTGAAAACCCAGTGGGAAACCTACCTGGAAACCTTCCCTGAGCAGTTCCACAGCTCCCTTGTTTGAGAAGTCCATGGTCCACTCCTATACCATCTATAGGGAAATGGGTGTGAGCATCAGCACATACCCCCAACGCCCTCCACTTGACTCCTCACTGTTGCCAGCCATTGAAGGCATAGTGCTGCCCCCTGTGGCTGCCCCCTCACCCCCTGCCTTGTTCCCCCCAAGTGCCCTGAAAGGACTACACATAGAACTGCCCCCCACTCCCTTCCCCTCTTTCGACACCTTGTTAGCAGTTAGAGACTGGGTGTGACCCTCCACACTTGGAGCAGGCATGCCTGAACTTACATCTGTTCCAGGTGCAGGTTGCCTTGTTAAAACCCCAGCAGGTCTTGGACTCCGGGGCCAGAAGGTTCTCCCTGATGTGCTCAACCCCATTTCCACTCCCTTCCCCCAAGAGGGTCCTCACGCAGAGCTCTGAGTTGGTGCAATCCCATCTCAGATCACCCTTTGCCGCCATTCTCTTCTGAAAAGCCACGTTATATTTGAGCCACCTGTACTCCACTTTCGCCTTGTACGCATCCCTGATGATGGACATGTATGTCAGTAAGGGGATGGCTAGTTCTGTCTTCTTCTCCAGGACCAACACGCTGTAGATGATGAAACTCCCTTGCCAATTCTCTATGGTCTTCCTCTTGTATTTTGCCTCCTCGGCCTTGTGCCCTGCCACCGCCAAAGACACTGCCATCTCTGGCCTCCCCACCAGCTCCTTCTATTCATATTTCTTGGCCGCATCCTCATCCACTTGTCTGAAGATGTCAACATACTCCCCTTTCCAAATCTTGTCTTTGATCATGGCCGGGACGTGGTCCCAACAAAGCAGCCTGGAGGGCCTGCATATAGATCCTTGCCCATCATCTTGCCCCCCCATTCCTGCCACAGCCCCTTTACCTTTTAAGGCCTGCATGGCCATCTCCATCTTTTTCATCCCTGCATCTCCCAAGCCGCTCAACGACCCTTCCAAATATTCCCGAAAACCATTCTCGTCAGTGAGATCCACATCTTTCCTACCACCATCCGGGCTCTCCTCATCCGGTTCCAGTGCAGGCAGCGGCACCATGATGGGTGCAGGGTGTGGCACATCCCATATGGGTCTCCTCCCCCATCCCTACCCTGGCATTCTTCTCATTCCTTTATGCTTCTTCTGCGCTTCCTCTTCTGCCTCTCTCTGCTTTGCCACTGCCACCAGCTCTAACATCTGCCCCATCAATTTTGCCGCCTCCTGCGTAATCCTTTTGCTGGACTTCGGGGTTCGTTTGGGTGCCATTGTTGCTATTCATCACTGCATGCAGATGGGCAAGAAAGAAATGCTCAGAGACTGTGTACATCCCCCCCAACCTGAGGCTGCAGGGACCTCCATACTCCAACCTCTGTTTTTTTTGTGTTTTGTTTTATAGTTCCCCATGACCCGATGGCCACATGTTCCTGTTTGCCAGGCCACAGCCCCTTGAAGGCCCTTGCATTCACAAGCCAGAGCCCTCCCCTTTTTAAAGGGCTTGCTCAGGACACCCCATCTATAACTGGGGGTAGATGAGATTCAAAACCAGGCCTTGACCTTGTCCCTAAGTCTCCCAGGGTGCAGATCAGTGCCTTTACCACCAAGCAAATGTATCTGCCTCACCCCCCCACCCAGTGGTGCCAGAAAATGCTTCGCTGTTGCCCCCACTCTGGGGTAAGGGGATCCCTTGGAACTGCCCCTGTACCAACAGTGTCCTGTAGCAAAAGCAGCCCAATGTCATGTAAGTGCCCCACACCATGGGAGATGTGCCCCTACCATGATAAATAAGCCTATGGCCATGTGACCTGAGAGCCACCGCTCCAACTATGCAGATGGAGAGAAGCACTCTCACCTGTCTTTCCCTCCTTCTGTCCTGTTTGTGGTCTTGCCTGTGACCACTTTGGTCCCCACTCCCAAACCATGTGGCCAGCCCACCCCAGGCTTAGCCCATAGCCTGTATGCCCCAACACATCCCATGTGCAGGCCAGCCTTGCATTAAAGCTAGGCTATCAAGAGGTCCTGGGCCTATCCAGTGCCCCCATGGTCTGTATTCTGTCATTCACTGAGCCTCCAACCTCACTGCAACCAACCAAAACCAGCCCTCCCTCCTTCCACCCTGTCCCCCGCGACAGCCAGAGGCCCCAGTCTTGCTGCATAAAAGCACTGGATCTTTGTATATCTATCTATATCTATATCTATATCTATATCTATATCTATATCTATATCTATATCTATATCTATATCTATAGATATATATATATATTTTTTTTTTTTTATTTCATTTATCATTGTTTAATTTATTTTTTTATATCCTTTACATTCCTGCCATCGGGTAACAAAACACCCACCAGTTTTAATAAATTGCACTCCGCCTGGCCTCATAGGCAAAGTGTATCATTTGTTGCCCCCCCAAGCTCAGCGGCCATGCTCCTGATTCACTGGTCCCCTTGGAGGCCCGTGCGCACAACCTGCATGGCAGGCTTGGCCCCCCTCTGTGGTCTCCTTCACCCCACGGTATGACTGCCAGGCCCATCCAAACAGTGCCACACCATCAGCGTGTTCAGTGGCATTCCTGGCCTTCCAATGAAGGCCCAGCTCTGGATCAGGAGCATCCCCCCTTTAAAGCTTACTTCAGTTTGTTTTTCTTTTTAAAAAAAAAAATGATTTGCGTCAAATACCCTACCATGTCCCCCATCACAACCTCACCCCTCAGAAACCACAGCCATCTCCCCTCTGGGCCATGCCAGACCACGTGGCCATAAGCCTGGTAGTCACATGCCAACCTGGAAGGGCCTCCCCCCCTCCACCACACAATTCTCCACTTTTTACCCTCAATTCACTGCAAACACCGGCCGCTGGCCATACTCCTGTCTTCACCAAGCCGGTGATCAAAAATGCTTGCTCCAGGCCCTGAGGAGCACAGCAGGCTAGCTCTTCACCATTAGCAGCCTTCTAGCTGCATCTCCTGGCTCACAAGGATACAACATGCCACACCAGGTCGCCCCAGGCCATGTGACCCAGAGACCCATCTGCTCCACATGCACGCCACTCTGTCCCTGCCTTCAGATACCATATTCCCCTTTTTTTATAAATGACAAACCACAAGTGCCATTGCTGTGCACCACCAAGCCAGTGCTTCTTCCACTTTTCCCATTTTTTCCTTGACTCCCAGCATAGCAAAGGCCCCCTGGCTCTCTGCCCATACCAAAAACAAAGGCCCCTGGCTCTCTGCCATTACTACTGATGCCGTGCCTCCACCAGCAGCCTGCATGCTGCCCAGCTCTTCTGGGATTCACTGCAAACATAGAAACATAGAATTTGACAGCAGATGAGGACCGCTTGGCCCACCCAGTCTGCCAATTTCCCTATCTAATGGATAAGCTGCAGATCCTAGTTAACCAACAGCCTACTTATTTTTTTTAACTTTGTATTTGTGATCCTGTCTGCCCTCTCTCTCTCCACTCTCTCAGATTGCCTCATCTTGCATGATCCTCTCTCTCTCTCTCATCAGGGTCTGCCCCTAGGGTACACAGTACCACTAACCTAGGTGCCCGGATAATCCCCAGGTGGGGTGAGGAGGTACTCTGAGCTTACCTCCCCTGAACCTTGCTTGCTGTGATGTGAACCGGTACCACGGAGTCTACCCCGATGAGCCTGAGGATGTGCAGAGAGGAGTCATCACCTAAGAGAGATGGGGTGATTTTCCCTTGTTCATCCCTGATATCGGCATGCAATGAGGGCCAATGAGCAAGGAGGCATGCTGAGATGTGCCTCCTGCTCTGCCCCTCTGCCAACGTCTGCCCTGTCCCTGTATTGCTTCTCCCTTCTACCGCACCTTCCACCCGGGCTCCCCTAGGCAGTGGTATTGTGGTGGGAGTGTGCAGGTAACCATCCCCAGAGAAGGAGAGCAGCCTCTCCTTCCGGCTGAACCCCTGCAGCCATGCTTATTCCTGAACACAGGTCACCAGCGTGATGCGAGGGAAGCACCACAAACATTTCTTATTTATGTATTTTTTTCTAAACAAATCACAAATCTCTATGGCTCTTTGCCATTAAACACAGAAATGACCAAGAAGCAGCCGCCCGTACTCCCATTTTGAGCCTGCATGCAACTCATGTTTTCTGGCCTATAGAAACTAGACACACCCAAATCAAGAAGGCCCTAGCTCCATGCTGCATCGTGTGCTCGGCCCCCTCAGCCATTCAGACCCATATGAACCACTGCAGGTAGCCACTCACTCCCATGCATTGCATACACTCTCTCCAGGTTACAAATGCCCTGAGCAAATCAAAAACCCACCATTTCATCCTAATGCATGTTTCAGGGGAAAACTGATCCTGCCCCCTCTCTTCTCATCATTAAACGCTGGCAGAGCTAGCACAAAAAACCCACTGGGCTTTACTGTCACAAATTACATTTCTTAAGCATAATGGATTATTTACAGTGCACTGCAATGAGAAACAACTTCAAATTATTTTCTTCTCACTTTTTTTTAATTCTATAAATTAACAACTTCAATTGCTATTCATAATATACCACATGGCCTACAAGGCCTTAGAACCCACAATGTGCCTTACCTGTTGCTTGCCAATGATGTGCTGAGTTCTCAAAAAACAATTACAGCAAAAGAGGTTGTTCTGCCTGAGTCCTGGCCTGATAGACTCCTGTAGGACCCCTGGTCAGGACCCCTTGGGGCTCTGCCCCCCAGCCAATCCCTGGGGCTCTGGCATCACCTTGTCATAGTATCCCCTCTACCTGCTTGGTGATGTCACTAGCCCCTCTCCCTCTACCTGCTCTCCCTCCCCATCCTCCCACTCCTTCCCCTTTTGTGCTCCTTCCTGGCAGGGGTCATCAGACAACCAGGCTTGCCTTTTAGTGGCAAGCCCCATTATCAGATTATATTTCCCTCTGCTGCCATTTCTGTTTAAAAAAAATAAATGGAGCTCAATCAGTGTCTCCCTACCAACACACAACTCAAGACGTCTCCCTAGCAACAAGGACTGTTTTATCTGGAACAGTAATAAATTTTAAAAACTCATAATAGTTACAATCCAAAAATAATTTGTCTTTTTTTTGTTATTAAAAAAAGGGACATTGTATAATTGCAATATTCCACTCGAGGCTGTGGGTGATGCCAGGATTTACCCATGCCTGGTGTGTTTTGTTCACTTGGCCTGTGGCTTCATGACCAAGCAACATGCCAGGCATGGGTAAATCCTGGCATCACTCACACCCTCTCATGGTATATTGCTTAAATGAAACACAACTCATTTTCTAGAGATTTTTGTGCTGAACAACTTTCATGCTCACAGTACCATGCTATCTGTTTTTGTTTTAAAGTTATTTGCATTTGAATATGGTTAGTGCTGTTACTGAGGCCAACCATTCTAAATTGGTTCCAAGTGCTTGTGCTGGACCTACAGACATAACTTTGTGGATAAATTGACTGATGACAGCAACTGTGTGCCTAAATCCTGATGATGTACAATAGCTACTATGTATGTAAACAAAATTTATGTATGCAGTAGCTCAAATATCAGGATTTATGTAATGGAAATTTTGTCCACACCTATTGCATAAATGTATTTATTTGTTTATTTATGTATTGAATGTATATATATAGGGAATACATAATGGGTTACAGTGAAATAAATTTATCTCCACTAACTCACAAGTGGTGAAGTCATGAGTTAGCTATAAATGTCTTACCATTCATGTGTGGAGATAAGTGTTATTCTTCTGCAACCCATTTGATATATGCTACACCATTTGTAATGTTTTTACTGGTGTTTTTCCTTCTTTTAGCTTAGACTGCCTTTCTTTCCATTGTAAGTTCTCTATCTGGCTCATTGTTCTCTGTGTTCTAGTTCCAGATGCTTAGTGGAAATAACATGTTCTAAGTTAAAATAAATTATAATGTATGGTGCGCCCTTATTACTGCTAAAAAGTGGCAAAATTATTTCTTGATAATCCCATCGCTATGACATAAATGGTTATAAACCTCACTTGAATACGTCATAGCGATGGGATTACAAATGGAGCCCATCTGCGCATGCGTGTACCTGTGATCTTGTGATCCGACGGCCTTCCCGAAACCAGTGCAGTGGCCAGAAAATGAACCAGAAAGTCCGCGGTGGGGCTAAAAGTAAGCCATATTAGTTTGTTTTGCCAGTTTATGGGGACCATACACTATAAAATATAATGTATGGTCCCTCTATCGTTAACCAGTTTGGTTAACCGTCTCGAGGTTGCCATGGTGACATAAACCTCTCGAGCTTCACTCTCGAGGTTTACATGTTCACCCTGGCAACCTGTCAATGGTTAACAAACTGGTTAACGATAGAAGACCATACATTATCGTCTATGTATTCTAAGTGAAATAAATATTTATCCCCAAATAACATGATTTTTTTACCCAATTTATTCACCAGTGATGTGATGTATATATATATTAGGAGCAAAAAAACTCTGTTTAATGCATCAGTTAGGGTTGTTCCACAGCAACAAAAGCAAGGAAATTTGGTGTTAGGGTTGAAATCCCCCTTGGACTCCTCCAGCCCACCCCCCCAACTGACATCAGGTGCACATTGGGATCATCGGCCCTAACTCTCACCCCATCACAAGTGTAAAGAAGCTGAGGAATAGGAGAACAGGGTGAGAGTTAGGACCAATGACCCCAACGCGCACTCCAATGCCGGTTGGGGAGGTGGGCTGGAAGGGTCCGGGGGGGGGGTTTCAACCCTAACACTGAATTTTCTTGCTTTTGTCACTATGGAACAACCCTAACTGATGCATTAAATGGAGATTTTTGCCTCTAATTTCCCTTTTTTTTTGAGAATGATGATGAGAAATAGTGAAAGTAATGCAGCGGCAGGAGTGTGGGGCTCGAACTGCCATGTGATGGCTTGTGACATAGGAACAGGAACAGCAACACAAACAGAAGCATGAACAGTGGTGCACATGGTGACGCAAACATAAATGGTAAAGGAAACATTAATAGAAATGCAAGAGCAAAGTGACACTGAAGTGAACAGTGATGCAAACGGACATTGAAGTGCATGCAGAAATGCAAGTTGTAATGAGAACAGTGATGGCAGTGTATTTTAAATGGAAATGTTAAGTGTCACAGCAAAAAGAATGCAAAAGGGAACAGAAAAGGAAATGCGAACGAAAGCTCACATGTAAAGGCAAACCATAGTGCGCACAGGTATGGTACCACAATTATAAATGCAAATGGTAAAGTTAACATGAAGAATAACACCAAAGGAAAGAGAAATGGAAATGGGAACAGAAGCACATACGGAAACGCAAACCAAAACGCGCACGGGCACAGTACTGCAATTGTAAAGGCAAATGGTAACGGTAACAATAACAGTAAAGGAAACAGAAGCTCAAAAGGAAATGCAAGCGCATATGGAAATGCAAACTGTAATGTGCGTGGGCACAGTAATGCAATTGCAAATGCAAATGGTAACAGTAACAGCAAGGAAGACGCAAAACAAAAGGGAAACGGAAACGCAAATGAAAGGGGTGCCGAAAACGCAAATGGCAATGCGCATGGTGACACAAACAAAAACACAAACAGAAACAGTAGTGGAAATGCAAATGGTAACTGTAACGAAAACACAAGCACAAATGACAATGCAAAGGGTAACACACGTGGTGGTGTATACGGGAACGGTAACACAAACGGGGACATAAACGCAAGTGGAAACAGAAACTGTAACAGTAACGGAAAGTGCTTACCCTGTTTTTGCCAAACAGGTGCATACAGAAACATGGTGTGTACAAAGAATGTATGCATTGTAATGGGGATCGAAGCTTAAAACGAGCATTGGAAGTACTTAATTGCTAATATCTCAGCAACCGTACGACGTAGAAAAACAATTTAAATTTCACAAAAGTCTTGATTTTCCTGGCTAGGTTTTTGCTATTGGCTATGTGTCTCGCAACAAAAAAATGTGTACCTCACATCGTTTTCGAGATACGAGCCCCGAAAGGAGCGGCGTACGCCACCATGTTAGTCTATGGGAAAAAATACCAACTTTGGAGTACTGTAACTTACCATCTGTGCAATATTGTTTCACCAAACCACCAAAAGGCACATCTGTGAGATACTGGCTGCTGTTCCTCCAAATTTGAGTCCAAAAAGACCAAATAGTTCTTTTGCAGCAGGGTGGCAAAGAACTCCTGTCATTTTGGCCATAGTCTGGAAAAGTAATGTCACAATTTGCAAAAGCTTTCACCAAATTTTGTGAAAGTGTCGCAAGTGCGACACTACTTTGCAACACTCCTTTTTCCAGAAACTTGAAAAACATATTTCTTGGCTGTTTAACCCCAAAATAAAGACATGGCTAGCATCCTGAGGGTCTGACTAGGTGACCACAAAAGGAATTGTGTTCCTAGAGGGTCCCAATTTTAAATGCCAAGTATTTTTCTGATCGGTAACTGAAAAAAAAATAGCTGATTTGCAACACTGCTAGGGCCATTTGCGACACTAAAAAGTGCATTTGCGAAAGTCTTGAACTTTTTGTTAACTTTTCCCATTGACTTATAATGGGAACTTGTTTTTTGAATAACTTTTTAACCGTTAAATATTTTTTCACAAACTCTTCAAAAGGCACATCTGGCCACACGTTCCCTGAAGTTCTCAGACCAGTAGCATAAACCATGCGACCTGTAGGTGAGAGCAGATCTCACAAAAAAGCATAATTGCATTTTCGGTTGTTGCTTAATAACTCTGCAGCCATATATCTGACCAGTACGAAAGTAGGCATATCCCAAGATCTACCATGCTCAACTGTGCATGCCAAATTTTAGGCAAATCCATTGAATGGTGGCAAAGTTATTAAGGTGCAAAATTTCACCCTTTAACCTTAAAAGAGCTACTCAACCCTAACTATGGTAGCACTACCGCGCTACCATAATATATATATACATATATAGAGATATATATATATCTCTATATATGTATATATACTGTATATATGTATATATGCATTTATTTATTGATTGATGTAGTTATTTGTATATCACTGCAAATCACTTATGGATCAAAATAGCACTGCACACCATTATCAAATCCCAATACTAAACAAAAAGACGTAGGGCACAGAGCAGCACTAAGTTCATCACTTAACCTATTAGTAAGGTGGATATAAAAAAATATATTTAAACACATATTCCAACTGGTAAGAACTGTGCATGCTTTCATAAGCCTATTCATAGAAAAACTACACATATTGAAATGTGTAACTTATATCACTTTTCCTAACTATATAGACACAGTGTTTAAATCATAGGACAATATTCAGCATATTATTTAAGATAGTACTATACTGTAAGTACAGTAATAGCTAGAAAACCTAAATAAAGGTATTTAACATGATCTTTCACAAAAATGGAATACAATTAATGTCATGATTAAGATCTTTTGGAGTCCAAGGCCTGGATATTCAGATTGCGCCAGGCTGTGGTGCAAGCCTGGGTACAGCGCAACTTGGCTGCGCTGGGGCTTTGAAAGGGTGATATTCAACGAAGCTGCGCCATGGCACAGCATCATTGAATATCACACTCTGGAGCACCCTGGCCAGTGCAAGTAGCCAGAATTGAGCAGTGGGATGCGCTAGCACAAGTTCCATTGCGATAGGTGCAACAACCACTATATTCAAAAATGCACATGCAAATGGGGCCATAATGCATGCAAGGTGCAAATGGGGCAATTTGCCTGTCATTATGGCCCCATTTGCATGCAGGTGCGCCAATCCCCGGCGACTTGCGCCTGGCGCCCTGCCAGGCAGCAGCTGTCAGGGACCAACGGCCCCTGCACATCGTGGCAACATGCCCCACTGCCTGATTGTGGGCATATGTAGAATAAAATAACCATCTGATATCCCTGGTGGTCCAGTGGACCACTTGCAGCCTGATCACGAGCAACTGTGTAAACAGATAAGTCCAATATCCCTAGTGGTCCGGTGGACCACTCGCAGCCTGAGCGTGGGCATCTGTGTAGAAAGATATGTCCAATATCCCTGGTGGTCCAGTGGACTGTTCACAGCCCAATCATGGGCATATGTAATAATAAGGAGAGCTCCAATATCCCTGGTGGTCCAGCGGTACCCCCCTCCCCACCCCCACTGAGCCCCACCCCGCCCCTCCCGGTCAGCGGTGGGCAGCAGCACCCACCCACCTGCCACCCCACCAGCTGACGGTGTACAGTAGGGCTGTACACCCATTGGTCTGGCATTAGCCAATGGGCATGCAGCCTATACCATACTACACAGTAATCTGGACTGTGTATGCGGTATAGGCTGCACGCCCATTGCCTCTGCCACTGTGGACCAAATGAATGCCGCCCTACCATACACCGTCAGTCGGCGGATCGCGAGGCAGCAGCAGGTGTGGGTGCTGGCACCCGCCTGACTGGGGAGCTGGGCGGTGGGGCTCAGTGGGGGGTGGGGAGGTGGGTGCCACTGGACCACCAGGGATATTGGAGCTCTCCTTATTATTACATATGCCTGCGATCGGGCTGTGAGCAGTCCACTGGACCACCAGGGATATTGGACATATCTTTTTACACAGATGCCCACGATCAGGCTGCAAGTGGTCCACTGGATCACCAGGGATATTGGACTTACATTTAACAGCATATGCTCATGATCGGGCATGGGGGGGCCACCGCCATGTAGGTGCAGCCGAGCATTGGCCACCCATTGTGGCTGCCGTGTTGCACCCTGTAATACGCAGCTCACCTGTGGGGTGGCCAGCTGTTGTTCCTTTTTTGGCTCACCTGTGTGCAGTGCAAGTAGGGTCACACATGCATGGGCTCAGCACATCCCGGGCTGAATATCTAGATGTCCGGAGTATGCATGGGCACGCGCCCCCACCTGTGCCACATACATTACTGATGCGCTCTGGCGCATCAAGATTTGTGCCAGGCTCAATCCCTGTTTGAATATCACACCGGGGCACATCAGTGGGTTATACATGGTGCAACAGTGTTGCCCCATGCGCAACCCTTCTGAATATCTGGGCCCATGTGTTTAGTGAGAAAATCCAGTGAGAGCCTAACTGTTCTCAGGCCCCATTTTCAAAAGGTTAGTGCAGCACAAACCGAGTGTGTTCCTCTGCTGTTAGAGTAAAATCCTCCCTGGTGGTCCAGCAGTCCCTCCCTAGCCCTTATCCCATCCCCAGTATGATGTTCAAACTCTCTGGTCATCTAGCAGTCACTCCCAGTCCCCTCTAATTTGAATGGGCATGGGCTGAGGGTGCTGGGCCAGGTTGCCCCTTCCTAGACCCTCCCCAGTATAATGTTTAAAATCCCTGGTGTTGGCCAGTGGTCCCTCCATAGCCCTGATCCCCTCCACAGTATGATGTTTAACATCCTTGGTGGTCCAGCAGTCCCTCCCTAGCCCCGAACCCCTCCCTGGTATAATGTTCAAACTCCCTGCTGATCTAGAGGTCACTCCCAAGCCCTGATCCTCTCTGATTTGAAAATACAATCATCCCTAGTGGTCTAGTGGTTCCTCCTAAGCCATGATCCCCCTAAACAAACCCCCAGTGGTCTAGCATCCCCCAACCCCCTGTAACAGACATATACATGTCCCTGGTGGTCTAGTGGACTCCCACCCCCCCAACCTAGCAGGTAGTGTCCCACCACCCAGCTCCCTCCCTCCCCTGTCCTAACACAAAGAGCTGGCAACAAGAACAGCCCTCCTCTTACCACCATGGCTGGCTGCAGACTGAGCTCTCACAGAGCATGTACTGTACAATCAGCTGAGCTCAGTCTGTGGTCAGCCATGGTGATGAGAGGAGGTCTGTGCCGGGTGCCATCTCTCAGGGTTGGGATGGGGGGAGAACTACGTGCCAGGATGGTGGATTCGCTAGACCACCAGGGACATGTATATGTCTGATATGAGGGGGCTTGTGGTGGGATGCTAGACCATCAGTGATCTGTTTAGGGGATTGGGGCTTGGGAGGAACTGCTAGACCACCAGCGAAAATTGTATTTTCAAATCGGGGGGGGATCGGGACTCAGGAGTGAACACTAGACCATCGGGAGGGATCACTGGACCACCAAAATGTTAAATGTCTTACCAGGGAGGGAATCAGAGCTAAGGAGGGACAGCTGGACCACCAGGGATTTTAAACATTATCCTGGGGAGGAGATCAGGGCTGGGGAGGGGTGACCTGGCCCAGCACCCTCGGACCGTACATGGCATGGAGATGAGTCCATAATAGGAAGCATGCCCAGTGGACTCATTTGCATGTTTGGGCTGAACATCACCATTAGAAGGTGCTGCACTCTTCAGCGTGTGCTAATCTATACCCTTATGGGCAGTCTTCAGCCGAGCAATCTGGTAGCATGGCATATAACATGGTGACCACTGGCTTTGTGCCATTCTACCATGGCTCATTATTTAGACAGATAGTGTGGTAAGTTCATATCAAACTTTCTGTCTGAATATGGCACCAAAGCCAGCGGACCTTGTTTTATTATGCAGCCCCACCATGTGTGTGCACTGCCAGCTGGCTGTGAATATGGGAACCCTAGTCTTCTACCTCTATTCCCACCACAAGGTAAAACTGAGGCTTCATCAAATACCATAAATTTAAATGAGGACGTATTGCTCCCATGCTTGCCTTTCAAGTACTGACACACTGTATTCTTATTTTATCTGATTAAGCTACCTCAGTTGTTCAAAAATTCTTGTTTGGGCCTAATAGTATTTCCAATATATACTTTCTTGCAATTGCATCATGTAGCATATATACCATATGTCCTTTTACAGTTATTCAATTGTTTATGATCTACTGCTTTACCTGATCCTAGATGAATAAGTAGTTTACCATATCTATTGCTTTACCCAGTTCTGGATGAATACATTGTTTACCTTTCACTGCATATTTATAGGCAGTATAAGAACCACAGTTATACAGCCCCTTTATTTTTTATGTTGGAGCGCTTGCGCAGGTAACATCTTGTGGTAGTACAGATTTGGAGGACCAGTCACTGTTAGGTAAATGCAGGGCTCACATTAGTAGGTGCGTCCCTTATTCCCCAATCAGCCTGCATGCCGGTGCCACACCTTGCATACATAATGTGGCGAGCACATCTAAGGAAAGGTCCACTGCAATCTGAGCAAAGCTCATCAGACGCAGCGGACCTCCCAACATGCTCGGCCATATTGTATACATGGCGGCCACCCAACTGCCTACTTTGGGGGTGCCCAATCCCCCTGCTGGCTTACCATGACCCCAATGTATGTGTTGATGGGGGAGCCCACTCCCCATCAGCATAAATCACTCCCCCCATTTGTTATATGCAGAGGGGGGTGCCCAATCCCCCTCAGCTCTTGCCCCCCCCCGGTTTCCTTGTGTGCTGACGGGGGTGCCCAATCCCCTTCGGCATAAATTAACCCCTCCTTTTGTTGTGTGCTGACGAGAGTGCTCAATTCCCAGTTGGTGGCAGCACCCCCTAAACAGTTAGGTGGCACACTGGGAGCCCATCCCAGCATGCCAAATACCCTGTAAAAAAAAAAACTGTCCCGCGATGTGTTTTTTTTTACCCTGTGAACAAAAAACGGTCCTTGCCATCTCCCTGCCCCCCTCCCACAACCTGCATGCACCCTCTGTGCACCCTGCCTCCCCACATCCACACTCACCCCACACTTACCTCCGGAGACCAGGGCGACGATCTTTGGTGGACCGGGAACACGTCTGCACTCTTCAAAGCCAACTGCGAACTGAGGAAATGCCGGTAAGCTGTATAATGGAATAAATAGGGTTTTTTCAACTTTGATGCATATCTCAGGCATTTTTTTTAATTTTGGCACCAAATTTTTAATATGGGGATTTTGGGACCCCTCCTCATGAATTCTTGCACTGTCATGGCAATATTTGGTCCCAAAAGGTGATTTCACAGTCACTGCATGGAATCACCTTTTGGGAGCGAGGAATGAAATGACAGTACCAATGTGTCATGAGGGGGGCTCTCAAAAAGCCTATGCTGCAAATCTGGTGGGAAAAATCCAAAAAATTACTGTTTTATGAGCGTGCTTTGCGCAGTTGCTATGCATGCTCATAACTTAGCAAATTTGCAATATTTTCACACCACATGTTCAGCATTGGAATTTTTCCACACCTTCTTGTGAGCTGTTCAGCTGTCATTTTTTCACATCCTGCCTGAAATGTGTGTTCGCACTTCCGGCGCAGAATAGCACTGTTGATGTGGGAAATCAGTGTTCAGGACAAATTACAAAAATGACAGTTACACTGTTCATAAGCAGAGGTCCTAAAATGCCTATGCTGAAAATCTGGTGACGATACTTCATAACATGACTGTGTTACGAGCTTGCATTGAGCAGTTTGTATGCACGCTCATAAGTTCGCAAATTTATAATATTTTCACTCCAGATCTGCAACATTGCCATTGTTCTGCACCTACTTATGAACAGTAAAGCTGTCATTTTTCACATCCTGACCAAAATGTGTTTTCGCAGTTCCGGCGCAGAATAGCGCGGGTTGCTGTGGAAAGTCCATGTTCAAGACACATTATGAAAATGACATGACACTGTTCATTAGCACAGGTCCTAAAATGTCTATGTTGAAAATTTGGGGCTGAAAGTCCATAAAATAACTGTGCTGCAAGCATGCATTGCGCAGTTTCCACGCAGCCTTGTAACTTCATAAATCTGCAATATTTTCATGCCAGATTTTCACCACTGGCATTTGTGCACACCTCTTTATCAACAGTACAGTTGCCATTTTTCACAGCCTGCCCAAAACACGTTTCCACAACTGTGGTGCACAATGGCATGCTTGCTGTGGGAAATAACCTTTTGGTACACATTAACGAAATCACAGCGCTACTGTTCATGAGGGGAGGTCCCAAAATACCTATGTTGAAAATGTGCCTAAAAAACTCCCACAAATAATTGGGTTGCGGACGACTGTTGTGCAGTTTGTATGCATGTTCATTGCTTCACCTATATTTCATATTGCCACTCCAGATTTTCAGTGTTGCCATTTTTTTCACCTCCTCATGAACAATACAGTTGTCATTCTCCACATCCTGCCCAAAACTGTGTTTTCATCCCTCTGTCACTAAATGGCACAGCCACTGTGCAAAACCACGTTTCAGCTAACAAAGTGATTGTGCTGCTTTTCATGAGGTGGCCTGACAAGCAGCCCATGTTGAAAATGTGAAGTGAAACTACCACTACACGCCCACGGTGTTAAGTTCCAACTGTAGCACCCCACCCGATATGGACTGACAGGTGTCAGGGCTGTGACTTGGGTTCATTGGATGTAATGCTCATACCATTCCACCCCCCATGCCCAGCCTGCAGCCACTGACAGGCATTGTGGTGTGCCTTGCACTGTTCTGCCACAAACTTCACCCCATGCTCCTATACTGCACCCACATCAGCATATTTCCTTATGGAATGGGGTAAGTATAACGCCCAAAGACCCCAAAGCACACCACGACACTTGTCAGTGTCTACAGGGCAGGGTGAGGTACAATGCCATGAGCATTATAGCTGACAACCCAAAGGCACATCCCAATGCCTGTCGCTCTCTACAGGGCGGGGGTGCAGTTGGCGTCACTTCAATACTTCACTGCCATTCCTATTATGTGTCTCTAGCTCCGCCACTGCCAATGCCAATGCTAGCGTTGACAACATTTGGCTTTGACAAATGCTTGTTTATCTACAGTTACATTGCTGTAGTGGCTTTGAGTTACCATGTTCTTCTGAAAGCTGTGACTGGTTTTGATGCAATCTTTTCTTTTAGTACATTGTCTGTCTGCAAAATGTTCCAGCTGGAACAGATAATATTTGTCACAGCATTTGAATTACGATTATATTCCATGGCAAATTCTATATTGTCATCTTTATTAACAACAATAGATTTTGGCTTTGATAGTTCTTTTATGTGTGCTTTTCAGACCAATAATATGCCATCATTAGATGCTTTTATTATAACATCTATTTTGAAAATGGATCATCAGATCTTGTGATTCTTCATGGAATTTATCAGTATTAGTGCAATTATGTCATAAGCGTAAAAACTGGCTGCATAGTTCTTCTAGATAGGGTGCTGCTAGTAAGTAATAATGAGTTCCCTGATGTAAGTTTTCAGAAATAGTAAGTCTCAGTGTTACCATATGTCGTACTCACTAAACAAAGATAAAAAAAAAATGTCCTTTTTATAAAAAATGTTAAACATAAGTTTCAGTTCCCAGGCATTATGAATAAGTCAGTTGGCAAACTTGAGTACTTCCATATGTGCTCATACCAGAAGGCTATTACATCATCTAGGTATCTGTACCAACTAAAGATACTTTTTTTCTAAAAGGTTTTTGTTTTTTAATATACATTCCTGTTCAATCCATGCCAGAAATAGTTTATTATTTGTTTTATTTGAATTTTGATGACTGGGTAGGCCTACTGAGACAGAGTTGTCCCGTTTTCAGGTGTGACACAGGGAACATGAACATTCCAGACATTTTACAATACATTACAGAGGTTATTCACAGTTAAAAATTCTTATGTACAAAAACATAGCTTACAAAATATTGCTATTAAATCAGATAATAACAGGTTACAAAACAGAGGAGTATAACATACATTTTTGAGGTTTTTGGTTTTGGGCAGTAATAAAGCATTGATATGACAGTGCTACATAACTAGCACTTCTCTTCAGTAAATTATTTGGTACAGTGGTAGAGGCGTATTTGCAAGCAAGTACAACATCATGTAAAACAACGTACAAAGGATTGTTGATACACCTAAAGACAGTAAGATGTGTGGTGTATGTGTGTATATATATATATATATATATATATATATATATACTGTATATACTGTATATATATATATATTTATATACACACACCAGTATATATATTTATAAAATGGGTAGGGAAAATAGTCTCTGCTGGTTGGCTGAAACATATCACGTGGCCGTGTGTATATCAGAACAGAACTGTACACCTGCATTTTCACCCCCTTCAAAACCATTTTAGTCATTTTATCAGATAGATAACCCACTGTTGGATGTGTGGTCATGGTCTGATATACACACACCTTCGGTAGTTGAACGCACTCAGCCTGTGGCCTCATGCGTCACAAAGCATGCCAAGGTGTGCGTATATCACAGCATGACCACACACCTTATAGTGGGTTATCTATTACATATATTTACAAAGTGTTGTATAAAGAGGTTAATAGGTGAAGCATTAGGACTGGGTGAGGACAGGTAACTATTAGGACAGGATGATGGGATTAGGGGGTAGGTGGGGAGAGAAGACCTATAATGATAAGAGATGTAATTTGCAGTTACAGATGGGCAGGGAAAGAATATTTCTTTGAAAAGTCTTTTAAACTGATAAAGTGTCATACAGGAAAGTAAGCTGTGTATGAAGCAGTTCCATATTTGAGGGGCTACACATGAGAAGGATCTCTTTCTGATGGCTAAGCAAGGCTTCAGTGAACAAAGCACTGGATATTGGGAGATTCAAAGGGATTGGTGAAGGGTTTTAACATGAGCAGATTGGAGAGGCTGGGAAGGGAGATGAGATAGATTAGCGTATATGTGGTGCATAGTAGGGGGAAATCCAGTTTAGCTTCAAAGATAGGCCAGCCTAGAGTATTAAGCACTTCAAAGTGATGGGTTCCAGTATGGGTGGATGCATCAAATTGGGTTATCCTGTGATATGTTCATTTAAGTTTGTTTATGGTTGAGGGCTTGGCAGGGTAGATTAGTGGGAGCTCCATATAGGAGGCCTGGGAGTAGGGTTGCAGAGGGTATAGTCCTTCTGGAATGTGATGTAAGGTAGGATGGTATAATAGGCCAAGCTTCTGATGAGTGGATTGAATAATTTAGTTTGCGTGTGTTTCAAAACATAGGTGCTCATCGAGGATGATGCCAAGATATTTGAAGGAATTAACCCCCTTCAAGTGCCACACCGGTGGAGGTCTTAACCACAAGAGAAGGATGGGTGGACAGGCCAAAGGAGGTGTGGTGAAACAACATGGTTTTAGTTTTATTTATATTAAGCACCAGTAAGTTATCTTTGAACCATGCCTCCAGCAACTGTAAGTCCCTTTCCAGGTTGGAGTTGAGGGAGGAGATATCCGTACAAGACCTGTAGAGCATGGCATCATCTGCATAAAGCTGTATTTTAGTCCCTCCACAGTCTAAAGGAAGCTTATTTAAAAAAATGGAAAATAACAGAGGACCCAATATGGATCCTTGGGGGACACCATCTGAGATGGGAGATAGGCATGATGTAGCACTAGACCATATTAACGCACTGTAACCTACTGGTCAAGTAACTGGCTAGCCATGAGTGGGAGAGGCGGTCTAGCCAAATATTGTAGAATTTTGTTAAGGGAAGTTGATGACTGATGAGGTCAAATGCTTTTGTCAGGTCCATGAATATCGCCCCAGTTGCATAACCCTAGTCCATGGTCTGAAAAATGTCAGTTGTGACCCACAGGAGAACAGATTCTGTACCATGTAGTTTCTGGAAGCCATGTTGATGGCTTGTTAGAGCATTGGTCAGCTCTAGGAATAAGCAAAACTGGTTGTAGAGGATTTACTCTTTGATTTTTGCAAGGGGACATGAAATAGAGATTGGCCTATAGTTCTCGACTAGGTTTGTAGGGCCACTTTTATGCATTGGGACAACTATTACAGTCTTCCATTTGTCCAGTGTGGTCTGCATCAGTAAGGATTTATTAATAGAGTTATTGGGTGAGCAATGGTAGGTGTCACTAGCTTGAAGAATTTTGGATGAAAAGAGTTGAATCCTGGAGAGCTTTCTGGGTTGAGACCATTTATCAGTTTGAGAACCTCTGACCTCATGGTGAGTTTTAGATGGGGGTGGTGAGATTCATCAGGGTTAGAGACCATTGGGTCCTGGGGGGAATAGTGAGAAGATCAATTTCATATTTGGCCAGGTCCGTGAAGAAGTAATTCTTTTGGAAGCTGTCTCTGAAGGGTTTGTTAGAGTAGTGGTAGTAATTTGTGTAGATGATTTAAGCACCATCCTCATTGCAGTATCACCACACTGATGGTAGAATTTTCTATCAAAAATGAAATAATTATGTTTCAATACAAATTCCAGACTTAGTAACAGTGTAGCTCACCTTTGGGGGCTTACCTTAGTTGCCCTACATTTCTCCAATTTCTGCCTAGTGTTCCCGTTAGTCCTTGGGTCTGCTCTCATGCCACACATGCCCCCCAGGTGGCCCTGTGCTGAATTTCAGCCCACGTTGTGTTTGAAATGCTGAACCGTGTTTGCCACACACTTATTTTGCTCCTCTGAGATTGCGGGCAATCGCGCATGCGCAAAGGCACCTTGATGTCCCGACCGCCGGTTTGTGTGGTCAATCAGGAAATGTTTCACTGGTCCTGTTGCCCTTGCTAATATGGATGGGGACCTGTGACCTCAATGAGGTGGGTGAAGAGCCTCAGTAAAGCATAAAAATAGAGTTTTGAATGGGGGCACATAGCGAGGGCTCATTCATAATAATGAGCCCTCAAGAATATTAATGAGCTTTGCCTGCTTCCTAGAGGGACAGTATTTCAGCAGTAGCAACAGAAAAAATATTAAGAATAAATGTACAGGAGTGGGCTCATTTAGGAAAATAGAGCTGTGGGGAAATTGTAAATACAAAGTAAATAATCTGGCTGCACCAGAACATTAATAGTGAGACAATGCATTAACTGCTAGGGGAACTGTATATAGCAACAGCCATTTTGCAGCCAAGCAGCCAATCAGAAGCAAGGATTTCAGCCAAGGACTCTAAGGAATTGACTAAAGACTTTTGGGGAAAACCAGGGACAAATTCTTGGTGCCCATCTGTGAACCATTAAAAAGACTTGGACTGTTTCTGACAGCTTAGGCAGCCAATTGGATTTCAGGAACTTAGTCCTTTATTTAAGAAGGGATGTTTGAACTAAAGTCAGTTTTTAGTCAGTCCTGCTCAAGCCACCGAGAGAGAAGGAGCCTGTGTGGCTCATCTGCAGACTTGCAGGAGAAAGGCCTGCTCTTGCCTCCCTGCTGAACTCTGGACTGCCTGAAAGCAGAAAAGGAACTGTGTGTTCAACTGCCAGGCTGAGAGAAAGAGGACACTTTGCCAGATAAGTGCTTTTTCACCAGAAGTGGCTAAACTGAGGGATTGTTGTGAGGACTTCACGTTTAACAGACTCCATTGCCATTTAGAGCCTGTGAATGTTGCTTTTGTCTCCTGCCATGTTTCATAAAGGGGGAGACCAGTTGCCAGTTGTTCTTGTTTTTGTCCAAAGAAAGTTAAGCCACTCGCCAAGCTGCAAGCTAAGTGAGTTTTCCAGACTGCATCCAGAGCTGAACTTCATGTACTGGGCCTTAGCCAGCTGTGGCCCAAGAGACTGATCCTGCACTAGATTCACCATCTGCCTAGAGAGACCAGCCTTTGGGAGTCAGCCCCTGCAGAGAAGTCAGTCGCAGCTTGCGGCCACCTACAGGGAAAGGCGTCAAGTGGAGGTGAGTTGTGTTGGCCCTGGCCCCATCAGCATCCTGGAAAGCCAGCCAGTCCATGGTGTATTCAGCCAATTCTTCAATCTATCTGGGTGCAGTGAGTACAATCAGGATAGCTCCTGCAATACACATGTAACTGTATTGTGTCATCTGATGTGCCTTATAATTCCTCAGTGGGTTAATAGTGGCTACAGATCATCTGGGATTGAGGGGCCTGGGTTTGGAATTAATGGGTACTTTGGATTTCCTACCAACAATAGAACTAAGATTATGGTGCCTCCTCCCAGAGTAATGCTTATGTGGGTAAATTACCCAGCTAGTATAGCCCTCTGGGAAGCTATATCTACCCACAACCCCACCTAGTGGCCTCATACACCAAGTTTTACAACTACTGTATATGGCATTCAATGTACAATTATTTGTAAACCCTAATGATAGTCTCATGTGCACCACACTTACAAACATGATCTGATCTTCTGGCATATACCCTGTGCCCCCTGGCCAAAAAAGCAGTTTTCAGCAATAACAATGCAACTTCGTAGTACCGTTTGGATAACCCAGTAGCTGAAAAACTAGGTAATAATATGCTCACAACACAAATTAACATCAGACAGTAAATCTGGTATAGTAAAGGGAATGTGAACAAGGAAGGGGTGAAAATATAGCTTAATTATTATACTGTGGTCCAACAGACAAAATTTACCATTTCCCCATTTAATCTCTGAATTAATCAGTTTATATAGCTGCTGAATACCCAGAATGAAATAAGGAGCAGGCCTGAAGCATTGCTGTGTGTTGGCCAGTGTTGCAGCTGGTTGGGGCCCTTGATGGGAAGAAGATTGTAATTAAACAGATAAAAACACTTGCAAGCAGCAGAATATTTGTCACCCCAAGTAATAAAGCACCCGGTAAGGATGGTTTGACTCCAGAACTCTATAGACTGATGGGCACTGAATTTTCTCAGGAGCTTGCAGATGTCTATAATGATCTGTTGTTGTATTCTGACTTCCCTCTGAATATGATGGGAGGTATTCTTATTTTTTTACACAAGAAAGGTGACAGGAAAATACTTTCTAATTGGAGACCAATTAGTCTCTTAAATGTTGATCTGAAAATCTTAATGAAAATATTGAATACCCGACTTTTGACAGTGTTACAACACTTAATTTCTTTTGCACAGTCTTGTGCAATTCCAAATCATACCATAATTGACCAGTTGCTTTTTTTAAGAGAAAATTTTGATAGGTCGTATACAGGAGGTTTATCTAGGTTTGTTTTGTCTCTGAATCAAAAGGGAGCTTTTGAGTCCATAAACAATGATTTTTTGTGGCTCACTTTACAGCATTATGGTATCCCTTCAGTTTTTATTTCCTGGCTATGTAAAATCTATAAGTATGCTACAGTATCCCCAATGGTTAATGAACATCTGGGGCCTTTGCTCCCGGTTAAAAGGGGAGTGAGACAGGGTTGTCCGGCTAGCCCTTTATTACATGTTTTCAGAATTGATCCACTTTTGCGCACCCTAAATAAGTTTATACCTCCCATTACAGTCCCAGGTGTGTTCATTCCTTTTTCAGCTCTAGCATATGCAGATGATATTTGCATCTGCACCTCTACAGCTCCTTCAGTACAGACCTCAGTTGAAATGTGTGATTTTTTTGGATCCCTTTCTGGAACTTCTCTAAATAAAGGTAAATGTCTTGGGTATGAATTAGGGGTAGGTTCTCCTGCCCAAGCTCATATCCTTGATATTAAACTCACGACAAACCCAGTTCAGATTCTGGGCATTGTTTTTGGCTGTCCAACTCCTGCAGTTTTTAACTGGGGTATACAACTTGAAAAAGGTAGAAGTATGGTACAGAACTGGAACAAATGGCAGCTTACTAAAACTAAATGTATCTATAAGATTCAGACATATCTATTGCTCCTTTTTCCATTTTTGAGCAATGTTTTTCCCCCACCTCAAGCTGCAGTCAGGGAAGCAGGCAGAGGTAGTAGCCCTCAGTATAATGGCACCAGGGTTACATCTTTGGAGGCACCACTGGGATTATCACCCCCTAGTGGCCAAACCACTACATATCCAGTTTTACACCACATTGAGATTGATATTACAATGGAGCAAGTTACTGACCATAGTGTTGAAAACCCTGCTATTAAAATGGCTGTGCATCATTTATTGGGGGTGGTGTGAAGCTGAGGAAGTTGACCCCCAAAGAGCTCTGTTTTTGTTCAATATTCCCCTTGGCACCAACAAAATACTATTGAAGGAGAGCTAGGTAAAGTCAAATGCCTGGGTAAAACTACAGTAAAAGGCTGGATTGCTGACCTGATTGCCCAGAAACTAATAGCCCTGATAGAGTGTAGCACTCTCATGGATAGTGAGAGTGTACCTAGTGTCATTCTCCTGATGAGTCCACAATGGGTTGGAGGGTTGTCACCATGTATAGTGTAACATCCACACCCAAGGGGTCTCCCAAAGCTGAAGGGCTCAAAGACAAGATCACCAAACTGCTGCAGGTAGGGGGCTAAACCCTCAAGGACTTAAAGAAGCTGTTTGAAACCCCTCGAGGTACTCCTCCCCAGGACCTGCTCCTAGATCCACCATTCCCCCCATAACCAGCACCTGCTCCTGATTCTGCACCAGCCCCAGCACCTGTACTAGCCTCTATGTCTGCACCAGTACCAGCACCTGTGGCTATCCCTGTTAATGTGCCCTCAATCAGCCATGAATCCTTCCCATGCCCCTTGGGGAGGATGACCTGGAGACCTGGATGGACTCAGCTACTATGCTACTGCAGGACTGGCAATGCTCTGAGGCTGAAAAAGAAAACACTTGGGGGAAAGCCTCTGAGGACCCGCTTCAGATGTTATTCATTCATTGAGGGCCACTAACCCCAGTGTCAGTGTACAGGAGCATTTGACTACCCTAGAGTACATATTTGAGAGTACTGATACTGCTGAAGACTTGATGTGGAAGCTTAAAGCTATTAGGCAAAGAAAGGGGGACCCTTATCTGCTTACATAACCAGACTAGAGAAATTGTTACAGAACATTTTTAGGAAACGAGGCGTATCCTCCAGTGAGCTGGATCAAGTAAGATTGGATCACATACTAAAGTCTGCTCAACATTCCAGTTGGTTACTGCTTAAATTGCAGCTGCATGACCAAAGAACTAATCCCCCATCATTCTACATGTTTGTGAAAGAAGACAATGAAGCTGAGGAAAAAGAAGACTCCTGAGACCCCTGTGCTACAGTAACCACAGTAACTCTTGCCACTGATGGGGCTGGCCAATGATGGTCCTGGACTCCAAGAGATCCTTACAGAGATTTGAGCACTGAAAACTTGGGTTACTACTAAAGCTACCTCGGGTGAAGGCTACAAAACCTGTCAGAATGCATCTGCCATGGGAGTGGGAGTACATGCCCTGGTGCCCCCTGTAGATGGCAGTCTAGAGACTCGAATAAGTAAATGGTCTGCCATGGTAAAAGAATTGATGGGACATGTACTGTACAACCCCAGGTTTGGCCAGGAGGGAAAGAGACCCAACAAGGACCCTCTGCTGTTAGTGCTCCTGCCCAAGCTTCAAATATGTGTTCTGCACCGCCCCCTAGCTGTGAATGGAGGCCCACCTCCAATGTCATACCACAGCCAAGATGGCTTACAGAAGGTGTATTCTGCTACAAATGTGGGAAGGATGGTCACCTGATGAGGGAGTGGCGATCCAGGGAGGACCCAGCCAGGGTGAGAGATAGACTGCTTGCTGAAAAGCACCCGAGGCAAAGTAATTCCAGTGGAGCCCTGGCCCAGCCTCAACATAACTAATTTTTGGCAAAGTCCTTTGCTCCAGCTCCTGCAATTCCTGCAAATACCCCACTGGACTGGTCAGAGTTGGTAGGCCCATGCATGGAAACTACCATGCACACTGAAGGAATTCCTGTTAAAGCAGTACTAGACAGTGAGTCTCAAGTCACAATAATTTTCAAAGACTGATATGATCAGCATTTATCTAATTACCCACTACAACTACTTGACGGCCTAAATGTATGGGGACTAAGTGAAAAGTCATACCCTTATCTCAGTTACCTTAAAGTCTGGTTGTCTTTTCCTTCTTCTGTGGCAGGTGTGGAAGATCCTGTAGAGACTCTACTATCTGTCCTTCCTCTGGACTGTATGATGGTATTCCTGTGTTAATTTGTTGTAATGCACATATGTTCAGTTGCCTTGCCCAACTATGTTAGGAGAGACAGCAAAAAAAGACTGGAAGAGACCTGCATGTCCACTCCATGGTCCAAAAAGCCTATGATATGCAAATGCACCCTGAAGAAAGTGATCAGGATGAGACTGTGGGTATTGTTTAGAAGAAGAATTCCTCTGCTGTTACCCTCCCTCTGAATACTGAGTGCACTGTCAGTGGTGAAGTGAAGCTGAGATAAGATGTGACAAATAAAATATCGATGCCGGATGGCCCAGAAGAGGGAAAATTGCCTGAAGGACTTCTGATTAAACCCAGTATACTTCCTGTCTGTGCAGATGCTTATGCCAGAAGAAGAGTGGTGGTCCAAATTCAGAATGTTACAGTCTGAGACATCAAGGTAAACTGAGGCTGCACTCTGGCAGAAGTTTATTGTGCTGACACTGCTGTCCTGCCATCTAAGTGCCAGATGGGAGAAGAGTGTGAGGTGTTGCCTGACATGTTTGACTTTGGAGAGTCTCCCACCCCAAATAGCTGGAAGGCCAGAATTAGCTAGAAGCTGACCTGGTGAACCAAAGTATTCTCCCTCAAGGAGTGGGATGCTGGCTGTGTAAATTGGGCTGAACCTCACATACTGTATGACAGCACGATGAGAGACCCTTCACGGAAAGATCCAGATGCCTAGCCCTGCCGACATCAACAATATGTGGTGTCACTTGCAAGAGATGCTAGCAGCTGGCATAATAAAGGAATCAAGAAGCCTCTACACTTGACAAGGTCTGTAAACCGATGATCTAATAAATAAATAAACACCTCTCCGATTGTTGTGGTGCAGAAAAAGAATGGCTCCGTCCGCATGTGTGTAGACTACCGTATTTTAAATAAAAGCACTCTCCCCAATCAATATACTATGCCACGCACACAGGATGCATTGGACTGTCTGAATGGGAGCAAGTAGTTTTCCATCCTTGATATAAGCAGCAGATATTACCAGATCCCAATGATTCCAGAAGACAGTAAGAAAACAACATTTATCTGTCCATTAGTCTCCTATGAATTTCTCTGCATGCCCCAAGGAATTTTGGGTGCGCCAGCCATGTTTCAGAGGCTTATGGAACATGCAGTGGGAGATATGAACCTCCTCGAATGCCTGGCATACCTTGACAATGTCATTGTCATCGGAAAAACTCTTGAAGAGCATGAGGCTCTCCCATTCAGAGTGCTTGATAGACTTAAGGAATTTAGCCTAAATCTATCAATAGATAAATGTAAGTTTTTCCAATGCTCAGTAAAATATGTAGGCCACATTGTGACTCCTGAGGGTATACAGACTGACCCTGCCAAAGTGGAAGCATTAACCAGCTGTCCAAAGCCAAACAACTTGAAAGAACTTCAAAGATTTCTTGGGTTCTGTGGCTATTATTGGTGTTTTGTCAAAGACTATACCAAAGTAGTATGTCCACTACTAAACTTAACTCAAGGGTACTTACCTACTCATAAAAAGTTCAGAAAAGGTGCCTGCAAAGAAACTGAAAATACGTGTTTCAGACCTAATGAGCCTTTTGGTTCCAGATGGACTCCCGATTGTGACACAGCATTTGAAGAGATCATTTACCAGTTAACTCATGCTCCAGTACTTGCCTCTGCTGATTCATCAAAGCCTTATGTGTTACACATGGATGCCAGCCTTAGTGGTCTAGTGGCCATAATTTATCAAGAGTAAACAGAAGGGTTATGCCCAGTAGCTTTTGCAAGCAGAAGTTTAACACCTTCAGAGAAAAATTGCCCAGTACAGAAAATAGAATTTCTTGCTGTCAATTGAGCAATAGAGGAACAGTTTCATGAATCCTTGTATGGAGCAAAGATACTGGTTCAAATAAACAACAAACCGTTGTATGTCCAAACATCTGCAAAACTGGATGCTACTGAACACAGATGACATTTTGCTTTATCCACATACGATTATGCAGTGGAGTACTGACCAGGCCTAAATCACTTTGATGCTGATGCCCTTTCATGAACGCCTGCCTCAGACCAACAGTGGGTGCATATTTCTGAGCAGTCAGTAAAAGCATTATGCCACAATTTCGAGCGAGATGAAACTTCATCCTCAGAGACTGTTAACTGGCTGGCAGATTGCTTGGGGCCTCCAAATACTTGTATACCAGTTGCCTATTGTAATTTCATAGCCTTAGATTTTAATTCATCACCATAGCTAACCCAAGCTGATATTCAGAAAGAACAGCACTATGATCCCATGCTCAGACAAGTTAACACCTTAAGAAATGGGGAAGATGTTTCTAAAATGTGGTTCAATGACCCCAAAACTGCTTTGCTTCTACAAGAAGGGCCTAAACTCAAGCTACGTGAGCAGCTACTGTATTGAGAACTCACTGAAGCAAAGGAGAAATTGTCAAAAAGCAACTAGTACTGCCCATCAAGTTCAAAAGTGTTGTATTAAAAGCCTTAAATGACAATGTGGGGCATTTGGGAAGTGAGAGAATCCTGGATCTAGCCTGTGCATGCTTCTACTAGCCTAAGATGGGCCTAGACATTGAACAGTATGTTAAAACTTCCAGTAGGTGCCTTCAGCAAAAAGCACAACCCCAGAGAGCAGCCCCACTGGTCAATATGACAAGTGCACCGATGGAACTCATCTGCATCAATTTTCTTAGTTTGGAGCCAGATTCGAAAGGTATTGTAAATGTGTTTGTAGTCACCAATCACTTCACGAGATATGCTCAGGCCTACCCAAGCAGACACCAAAAGAACTCAACTGTAGCCAAAGTTCTCATGGAGAAATTCTTTGTGCACTACGATGCCCCTCAATGTATCCATTTGGACCAAGGCCAAGATTTTGAGAGCAGACTTATTAAAGAACTGTTGTCCATATGGAGTGTAAGAAAGTCCAGAACTATTCCCTATCATCCCCAAGGAGATCTGTAACCAGAGAGGTTTAATCAAACTTTACTCGATATGCTTGGCACCCTGCATCCTAAAGATAAGCCAACGTGGAGCCAAGAACTCAGTGCCCTTGTACATGCTTATAACTGTATGAAGAACAATGCTACTGGGTTCTAACCATATCACCTCATTATTTTGTAGAGAAGCTCACCTTCCAGTGGATATATGTTTTGGAGTTTCACCTGATGGTGCTCAGTCAGACAACTACCTACAGTATGTCAGAAACTTAAAAGCTCAACTAAATCATGCATACCAGCTTGCAAACACAACGGCAGCAAAGAAGAACCTGGCCAACAAAACTCGCCATGACAAACTTGTTAAGGCCCAAGAACTTCAACCAGGTGATCGGGTACTAATGAGAAACTTTGGACTTCAAGGTAAACACAAAATAGCTGAACATTGGAGTCACATTTCATATAATGTAGTCAGTAAACTAAATGATTTGCCAGTGTAAAAGGTGCATCCAGAAGGGGACCCTCATGCTGTTAAGACCATTCATAGAAACCACCTTCTGTCAATCTGGCAAATAGTGTTGAACACAGTCCTATAAGCTGCAGCTCCAACAGGGCCTATAACCAGATCTGCCACTCACAACAAGCAATGAAATCAGCCTTCTGCTGCCCAACAATCAGGGCCTCTTTCCAACAGTGCTACAGCTGACAATAACTGTGACACTGAGGCTAATGAATGTGGGTTTGGTGCTGCTTATTTCCCATCAATTGAACTGGCTCAGATGTTCCAGGGAGCCTTCCCTTTTACCTCCAGTAATGCTTCTAATAACCCTGTGTCTCCAGAAAATCCTGATCTATCCATCGTTCCTGATCCTTTGCCTGACTCCACTGCCATTTGGTGTCCGTGAATGTTGTGTTCGCTCCTGCCATGTTCCATAAAGGGGGAGACCTGTTGCCAGTTGTTCCTGTTTGTGTCAGAACAAAGTTAAACCAGTCGGCAAGCAGCAAGCTAAGTGAGTTTTCCAGACTGTATCCAGAGCTGAACTTCATGTACTGGGCCTGTGCCAGCAGTGGCCCAAGAGACTGTCCCTGCACTAGATTCACCATATGCCTGGAGTGAGACCAGCCTTGGGGAGTCAGTCCCTGTGGAGAAACCAATCACAGGTTGTGGTCACTTACAGGGAAAGGCCGTGAAGTGGAAGTGAGTCGTGTAGGCCCCGGTCCCCATCAGCATCCTGGAAAGCAGGCCAGTCCTTGGTGTCTTCAGCCAATTTTTCAATCTCTCTGGGTGCAGTGTGTACAATCAGGGTAGCCCCCTGCAACAACCAAGTAACTGTATTGTGTCATCTGATTTGCCTTATAATTCCTCGGTGGGTTAATGGTGGCTACAGATCATCCAATCTGGGATTACAAATATTCTGCTGCTTGCAAGTGTTTTTATCCATTTAATTACAATCTTCTTCCCATCAAGGGCTCCATCCAGCTGCAACACTGACCAACCCATGGCAGTGCTTCAGACCTGCTCCTTATTTCATACTGGGTACCCAGCAGCTATATAAACTGATTAATTCAGAGACTAAATGGGGAAATGGTACATTTTGCCTGTTGGACCACAGTATAATAATTAAGCTACATTTTCGCCACTCCCTTGTTCACATCCCCTTTAATAAATCAGATTTACTGTTTGATGTTAATTTGTGCCCTGAGCATATTATTACCTAGTTTTTCAGTTACTGTGTCATCCAAATGTACTATGAAGTTGCATTGTTGTTGCTGAAAACTGCTTTATTTGCAGTGGGGCACAGGGTATATGCCAGAAGACCAGACCCTGTTTGTAAGTGTGGTGTACATGAGACTATCATAGGGTTTTCAAATAATTGTACATTAAATGCCGTATACAGTAGTTGTGAATTTGGTGTACGAGGCCACTAGATGGGGTTGTGGGTAGGTATAGCTTACCAGAGGGCTGTGCTAGTTTGGTAATTTACCCATGTAAGCATTACTCTGGGTGGAGGCACCATAATCTTAGTTCTACTGTTGGTAGGATAGCCACAGTAATCATTAATTCTGAACCCAGGCCCCTCAACCTGCAGTCAGGGAAACAGGCAGGGGTAGCAGTCCTTGGTGTAACGGTGCCAGGGTTGCAACAGAAACTCAGAATTGATAATGTTTCAAGATCAAATTTCAATAGCATTTGTTCTGCTGCATGTTGACCTACAGTAAATCTTGATTGTAGATGTATATAAACTTTCCACATCCCCTGTGAGTCATAAAAAACTGCTTTGCCATTTTGTGTTGTTTAACTTCCCCAAGATACCTATAGTGTCTCTGACATAGGTTGTTGACTTATTAGCTATAACTTTTAAAAATAAATCCATGAATTTGGATTGCTTTTCTGTCACTCAACCTATGCCAGAGACTGTAGAATGTCCTGGGGGGTTCTCAATGTTCTTTTGTACTTTGTAAATACGTATAATGTGGGCATCATAGGAAACTGGGTTATCAGATACTTTTTCTCCTCCAGGTTGATCCAGTATTATCATATGTTGTATCAAGATGATTATTCACTTGTTTAATAAATATCACAGTAGGATCTGATCTAATCTTGTCTAGAAAGTTCTACTATGCAACTTTCTTATTTCCATCAAATTCATTTCCCTTTTAAGTAACACTATGTTTCTCTCTGTCAGTTTTTTTACAGTGACATCTGACCAAGCTTTTATTTCACCAATAGCTTTCCTCTTGGCTGATGTAACATTCAGATAATGGGGTGGGCACCTCTTCTTAAATAATTTTTCTATCTCAGCCTGGACTTTTTCTAAGACCGCTACTGCCACATTTTTCCTGCTTGAATCTCCTTTGAATGCTGACTGGGGTTTAAAAATAGCTTTGCTTTGCATTTCATCAACAGTTAGTTTAACAGTTCTTTCTTCGGTTTGCATCAAATAGATTGCAAAGTTCATAATTGTATCTGCTGTTTCTTCCCATGAGGTTTGAAACACTATATTCATTTCATAGGCAGGATTCAATGGAGTTCCACTGAAAGCCATATGTGAGCTGATGTTAATACTTTGGTTAATACTTTGGTTTAGGGCAGTAGAAGGCCTGGGTTCATGTTTGCTGCCCCCACTGCTCAGTGGAGGTGACCTGCAAGGTTACCTTCCTGTATATATTTGTCCAATCCTGATTTAAAGTTGCAGAAATTAAGTACCTCCACAACTACCAGATGCTGTACCACCTTAGGTCAAAGATCTTTTGCTTGCAGAGCTCCCTTCTCGCTCAACTCCCTGGGTAGGGACATCTCTGCTGAGTCAAAACTCAGCCCTTTCAAACACAAACTCCGACAACATCTGTTAGCAAACAGTATATGTGACTGCCGCCTTTAGCAGCCTTCTGCTTATTTTATCATTGTACTTATACCTTTCGGCACTTTTAACTCTTGGCAGTTCATTGTGATCCTACCCTCGAGCCTTTTCTCCTCCACCCCTCACCCCTGCTTCTTCTCTGCTCACACATCTTCAGATTCTTCCTTTGCTCCTCCTCACCTTCCCTGTTCCAGCCTCCACCCATTCTCTTACCTCATGCCACCTCTTTTGCAACTTCCTCCCCTCCTTCTCCCTACGTTTCTCTCTCTTACCTTTCTCCCATTCATATTAGTCTCACTCTTGCGTTTTCAACAAGGCCTGCTAGGCTGCCCCCTCTCCTGATTAAACACCACCACTTCTCCTTATACTATTAATTCGTCTTCCTCCACCTCACTTCACCAGCACTCCCCCCTTCTCATTGCACTAACCCCATTTCCCTCCTTCCACCTTTCCATCCTCTCATCTCTATCCCCATTACCTCCATTGCAACTCTGATCCTTCCCTCTCCACCTCCTGTGCATCTTATCTCCTTCTTCCTCTTGTTTCTCCCATTCCCCACCTTACACCCCATTATTTTCTCTTCTAGACTTTGAGAAGGCCTCTCAGGCTGCCCTCTCTTCTAGCCCATTCTACTGTTATATTGTGCAACGTTCAGTGCTCTTTTGATTGTTTTTGATGTATAATTTTTTTAAGTATATTCTTGATATCTGCTATTTACTTATCTATTATTTACCTTGCTTTGTTTTTGTACTACTGACGTGGAACCTTTGTAAATGAGTTGTATTGCTCGAAGGTGTTGCAATTCAAGACTCAATAAATAAAACAAAATACCCCTGGTAACTGATGCCATAACCTAAGTGCTCTAGGAATGAAAGCATACTTCCTTAGCTCAGTTTTGAGCATAGTGTGTATCAGTTGATGCTTGTGCCCCCTCAGATCACGTCTACACTCCTTGTACCTTAGTCCTAGATCTTTCATTAATTTAGGGTCATTCAATACCTTGAAAAGGTGCAACATGTCTCCCCTAATCCTTCTTGAAGTAAGTGACCAGAGGCCAAGGTCTTCTAACGTATCCTCATATTGTTTACTTCTGCATCAAGGAATAAACCTAGTAAACTTCTGTTGTGTTTTTTAAATTTTATGTATTTTTAAGGTGAGGGCTCCAGACCCGAGAACAGTAGTTAGTGTGAAGCCTAATACACATTTTATACAAGGGAAGCAGAACTGAATTGGCCCTAGAGAAGAATGATCTATGGATACAGTTAATTAAAAGGGTTTTTTTTTTTTTGCTACCTGCCTGCAGTGGGTACTGTTCTTAAGGTCATTGCTGACATATACTCCCAAGTCCCTTTCTGCATTTACTATTTTGAGTTTCTTGCCATGGATAAAATAATCTTGTTTGATGTTGTTCCTTCCAAAAATGTGGAACTACACATTTATTCATGTTGAACTGCATCGTGTTACCTTTTACCCAGCTGATAATATCATCTAACTCCTTCATCATAATATTCTTGTTTGACTCAGTATGTACAAGGCCACCTAGTTTAGTGTCATCTGCAAATTTGATTAGTTTACTACTGTTAAGTTGTAGATCCTTTATGAAGATACAAACTGCAGTGGTCCCAGTATGGAACCCTGGGGTACCCCACTGGTCACCTCACTCTCTGGAGGGAGTGACCCATTTACCCTTACCAGCTGTTTCCTATCAGATAGCCAACTCTGTATCCATTTGACCAAGGACATGTCAATCCCTAGGTCCAATAGCTTTGTTACCTGCATTTTATGCAACAGAGTATCAAAAGTTTTATTGAAATCCAGCAGTAACACACCCATCTCCTTGTCCTGATCGAATTTACAGCTGACATAGTCATAAAAACTAATCAGATTTACAGTACATGACCTATTACTGGAGAACCCATACTGTGTAACATCTATCAGTCCTCTGTCTTTTAAACTACTATTTAGTTTGTCCCTGATAGTACCTTCAATAACTTTCCCCACCACGGACGTCATGCTGATTGGACTATAATTACTTAAGTTATCCATCTTGTGTATCAGTATCACACTTGCCTTCCACCAATTATTGGGAACATATCCTTCCAAATGCAACTTGTTCCCAATGTCGGCAATCATGGGTGCAAGGACACTAGCCAGCTCCTTTAATAACTTGGGGTTAAGACCATCCAGTCCTGCAGATTTGTTAACATTCAGGCCTGTAAGTTTCTTTCATATGGTGTTAATCCTTAATACCTCTCTATTTACCCCACTAGCAGGCTTTATTTCTGGAAGTCTGACTCTTCCTTCAGTAGGATTATATACTGAAGAAAAAATAATTATTAAATAATCCTATGGCCATATCTGTGGGTGTGCTGTATGTTAGTTTGCCCCTTACAAGTGGACCAATGACTCTGTCAGTACCCTTTTTCCCATTAATGTATGAATAAAATCCTTTAAGGTCATTCTTGGTATTAGCCAACCTAAATCCTATGCTTATTCTTTCTTTCCTAATTGTATTTTTAAATTGCTTCAAAGCTGATTTGTACCTGCTGATGCTACTGGTTGAAGGATTCCTTTTCATAGCATTATACCTATGATTTTTCCTGGATATGATTTTCTTTACCCTGGAGTTGAACCACATGGGTTTCTTGCCCCTATTATTATATGCCTGTTTGGTAGGGATGTACTTATCCTCCAATGCTAGAATTGTATCCTTTAAAAAAATCCAAGATTCCTCCACATCTAGATTTGCTGTTAGGCCTTTCCAGTCTAACTTGGTTAGTTCCATCCCCATAGCTGCTTACTTAGTCCTATTATAATTCTTGAGAACTGTAGTACCTCTAGTAAATTTTCTGGATTTATTGATCTCAAACTTTATGATGTTATGGTCACTATTTCCCAAGGGGGGATGATACAGATATTACATATATCAGTACTGGGGTTTGACAGTAGCACATCTAACATATTTTCCACATGCCTGTGTACATCTATTAGTTTTGTTAGATATGCCATGTGAATGCAGCCTGGAACTTTATCCTTAGGGGTCATTTAATGTTTTTGTTGATCCAATCTATCTCAGGTAGATTCAAGTCCCCCATGACCAGTACATCACTGTTATCTGCTACCTCAGTAATGAGAACCACTAGGTTTTCAGTATCCTGGGCCAGACTATCTGGTGGCCTATAGAAAATGCTCAGTTTTATTTGTTTCCCTTTTAGACCTGTTACAGTATGTCAACCCATAATAGTTCAGTAAATTTGCCAAGGTTGTTGGTGTGATCTACATTGGAACATGTTATTGTGTCTTTAATGTATATAGCTATTCCTCCTCACCTATACCCATCCCTCTCACTACTAAACAACTGGTAACTATGAATACCCTGCTCCAACTACTGTCCATGTTCCACCATGTCTCTGTTACACCAATGATGTCGATATCTTGATCAGCTATAATACACTGGAGCTCCACCAGTTTGCCCTTATTCGGGCTACGTGCATTTAAGTACAAAACTCTAGCCTTTTTAAATGCTTTCAGGTTACTACGTAGAGGGTTATTTGTTGGCGTTCTGTTTGGTTCTGTTATTATTGCCCTCGCCCCAACCTGGTTAGTTTAAATTATTGGCTAATTCTTTCTTTAGATGCATTCCAAGGAGTCTACTTCCCTTATAACTCAAATGGAGGTCGTCCTTGCAAAATAAATTTGCTTTGTCCCAAAAGGTGTCCCAATGTCTAATAAAACAACATTTTCTCTCTCTCTCTCACCCAGTTCCTCAATGGGAGGACTTTAAGCCCGTGGTTTGATGGGTGGAGCAACAACGTCACTCCCCCACTGAGTTTCAAAGACCACAAACATCCTGGGCCTCACCAGGATTCTTTCTCAGTGCAGCTGGAGGCACTGCTCTCTTGCACCTTTCTGGCAGTTTCCATTTTCCCACATCTTACAGCTGCCCATTGTTCATCGCAGCCTTTGGTCTCTGTTTGTTCCCCGCTTTCTCATCTGTTTCTGGCTTGGGTTTGATTCCTCTCTCGGACATAGCTCTCCCGGCATCTACCCCTTCGCCATCGATGCTTTTGAGTGCTCCTATCTCTGTGCTTTGACTGCATTTCTGTTGCTCCCCTCGATCTCTCCTCTCCTCTCCTTTCCTCTCGGTGCCCTTCACCTTCTGGGCTTACCTCACCGTGGCTGCATTTCTCTGCCGCTTCCCTGCTCATGCAGTCACACCATAGAAGCCTCGCGACCTCTGCTTCATTCTGTGTGGTCTGTCCTACTTTCTCCTGGATTTTCTCCTCGCCACCTGACTGACTCACCCCTTCTTTTGACCTCTCCCATTGCCTCCTGTCCCCCTCTTCCCCGTACCTCTTGTGCTACTCCAGCCATTTGGAGCTGCCTCTCCTGATGCTCCTGGCCACTTTTCTTGTTGCTCAGTGCCTCTGTGTTCCCCTTCTGGCTGCTCTGTGGGTGCTCCATTCCTCCAGCTCCTCCCGCTCATTGCCTCGTTCATTCATTCTCCAGCAGTCCTGCAGCCGCTCTGGTTCTGGGTGTGTCCAATGGTACTGCTCCATCTCCTGCGCAATCAATGTGGGGGCTGCGTGCATCAAACCCGATTCTGCTGCATTTGCCAGTTTATCTTGGCTACATTTTTCTAGCCTATAGACTATCCTGCCAGCTCTGCTACCTGACTTGCATTTCCGTTGTATTTGGGCACTGCTACTTTATGGACCTATTTCAGATTTGTACCAAGGATGTGACTGTTCTCTCTGTCCCATGTTTTGACTTTCCTTGATTTGTTTGCCTTGGGTCAACTTTCTGCCTACCTGGTGTTACTATTGGGCATTGCTGTTACCACTCCTTTATAGGGTGAGCTGGTCTGCAAACTATCTGTTCTGCTATGGGAGGAGGTACAGCTGTAGTTGCCACCTGTCTTGGGACATACCTGCCTGTTATGGAACTCTGATGGTAGTCATTCTATATGCAGAGGATTGGGAAAGGTGCACCCCAAGCTCTGTGCTGTTTGTGTCTCTTGTTTCCTGCTCAGGCTGCTGTGCATGGTGGGGTCTTGCGGAGTTACTCAATGCACTGTCCATGCACTTCACCCCCAGCCATGTTTCTATTTCTCATTCATTCCGCATCTTTGGCTTCATCTGGTTTCCTTCTGTTTTGCTCCTTGCATATCTCGCCTGTGCTTTCCTTTGGGGTTTTAACCCTATCCCTGCCTCACTGTGGTCTTCATCATTGCTCATCTTGCTTATATCTCTATACCTTGGTGTGTAGTTAAAAAAAAAGCCAGATGCCTCTAGGATACCCTTCATGCAGTTCTCTTCCTGTACCAGCCACCAGGGATTCACTCCAGCCATGGCTTGCATTCGATATTTCTTTTGGGTATACATGTCATGGCCCTATGTCACCTCATCGAACCACGGACATCACTCATCGACCTGTGGCCTTCTGGTTCAGGTATCCTGTATGCAATGCATACCTTCTTCTGTGAGTCTGCCTCTCATTCACTCACTCCTGTCTCTGCTACCTCATATCAACTCGATATCCATGTAACAGCTTGGTCCGATGCTACCCATTGCCCTCCGTACCGTCATTCATACTTTCATACCTCACTTTCCAGTACAAGTCTCCATGGTTTCAATCCATCTTTGTACCTTCCTGTTTTCCTTTCCTCATCCTAGCACCTTTTCTCATCCCTACCGACTCAGTCTGACAAACAGCAGATGTCTCTTTTGGCATACCGATCACAACTTATGTGCCACCTCCTCGATCTGTGACCCCCCTGCTGCATGTCTCAGGTTCCTGACTCCGGTCCTCATTGCCCTTTCTTATCTCATCGAGTCTCCATTCTTGGCTCCATTCTATCATCAGCTATCAAGGATTTACTCCAGTCATGGTCTCACTCTTCATTGTTCAATTTGCCAGCATTTCACGATACCTCACCTCTACCCGCTCATCTTTTTCTATCGCTCCATAAGTATACCTTAGATGCCACCCTCTGGCCTGCAATATCAGTCAACTCACTTAAAATCTATCTCCATTCATGGCCATGCCTTCTTGTCCATCACCCTTTGCTATGGGCTGGCACCTCATCCAATCGCTGCTTGGCTGGCGGCTCGCTGCCATCATTGAGGTTCATGTTCAAGTTCATTTCCTGTCTCCTCTTCCTCAGTCTTCTTGTATTTCACTGCTGCTCTCCTGCGGTGCTCTTCATCATCTTCAGTTTGCATTGGGTTTGCGTACCATCTGGGTCCAGACATGCCTTTTTGGTCTCGGAGTCTACCTCCTTTTGGGGAGCCTCATTGCTCACTTCCTCGACCATTCCTATCTTTAAATTTTCTCATTCCAGCTGTCACTGATTCACTCCAACTATGGCTTCACTCCACCATCATTGACCCGTGGTTATCCTCCCACATGTATCAAGTTCATTTCTCCAGTCATCATTCACTCATCTTTGCCTCCTGGTTTATCTACTTATATTGCTTACTCAAGCCTTCCTATCATTGAATCCTGTGTTACCTCCTTGGCTACAACTTCAGGGTCTCATCTTTCACATCGCATAATCATTACTTATTGACCTCAATATCTACTTCCTTGTCTTGCTCACTCAGGCATGCCTCTCATTGGATCTTATTCTACCTTATCCACCTGCCACCCACCTGCAGTGATCCATCTGTATTTCTCAGTGCTGCCCACCTGCTCTATTCCTTGACTGCATGACACTAAAAAAAAAAAGTTGTTTTTTCTCCACTCTGTTGCCGTTTGGGCATTCCTCTCTTGCTGTTTCTCTGTGAGGTTCCTCCAGTTTCCTTCTTCATCCGCTCCTGGCACCTTGTTTCTGGTTCCTCCAAGCTCTTCCTGCCTCCTGCAACCTTCCTTCCTTCCTTATTTCTGCAGCTCCCCACTGTCTCCCGGTTGTTCAGATTCTCCATTCGTATGCATTTTACCACCTGCTCACACCTGAGTGTTCAGCCTTGGTTATATTTGGAGCCACACTTCTCTCTGCACGTTCATCTGTGCCCACTGCCGGTTCCATTCTACACTGCCATGGACCTCTGCAGCATGTTGAACCATATTTTTATGCCGGTAACGTATTTAGCCTTCTGGATCACCGGAGTGATGTACCTGTTTCACTTTAAGGCCATTTCGGTTTCCTGTGCAATACACAACAAATAATAAAATTAAGAAAAAAAAAAAAAGAAACTGAACCTGCTGTGCTTTCATTTGTTTTCTGCACTAATTCTGGAACCTTACCTATATCTTGTTTAGCTTCAGTAGTTTGCCCTGGTTTGACTGTGGACTGCCATTATTTTCTGGTTCCCACGTACTGGAATTTGCTTCCTTTGTGCCGGGGTGTGTAAAGCTTGCAGATGAGCAGCTTGCTGCATCAGTCATCAGTGATGGCTGGCCCTATACTGGCTCCTCTGCCTTCCCTCGCAGTTCATCTCTTTGCTTCTCGCTGCCTTTCTCCACCGCATCAGGGATGTCTTCCTCATTGACTCCACTTATTGTATTCCTCCTCCTCAGTTCCACACTCTCCTGTGCTTCCTCATCAACCTTACCTTTGGGGTCTCCTTCCCATTGTGGCCTGCTTTTGATATTTCTTTTCGGGCATAACTATCATTACTCATATGCTCACCTCATCAATCAGTGGCCCTCACACCACGCGTATCAGGTTCCTGATTCCTTCAACTCAATAGCCCCCTCAGCTCCATGATATCTATCCTTGATCTGCTCATCTAATTCAATCCCTCTCTGTCTGCTTTGGCGTGGTTTGCTGCCAAGTCTGCACTATTCACTTGCTCAGTATGGCCTACTATCGATAATTCTTTGGGCATACCTATAATGGATCTTATACCACTTAATCCAACTCACCCCATGCAGTTCTCATCCCATACCAGCTGAGTTCTATGCTACCCTATTGACCTCCCTACCGTCCTTCATCCTTTCATACCTTGCTTTCCAGTATCTGCCTATTTTGGCATCGATCTCTGATCATACCTTATCAGTTCCTGTTACCTTCCTCAGCCTAGCGCTTATTCTCATCCTGACCATCATGGATTCTTTCCATTCATCATTCATCATCCAATTTGACTCCTTTTGATAGCCGTCCTGAGCTTACCCTCTGGTTCCTGACCCGCCTTCTTGGCCTCAGAGTCTTCCACCTTTAGAGAAGCATATTTGTTCATATAGCTCCATAGAGCATGATACCATCGTTCAAGTTATTTTCATGTTCATGCCCATCTCATCTTCTTCCAATTCTGTACCGGTTCTTCAGGATTCACTCCACTCATGGCCTGTTATCGATATTCTTTTTAAGCGTACCTACCATAACTCCTATGCCACCTATCAACCGCGGCCATACTGCCGCATGTATCGAATTCATAACTACAGTCATATTGAATTCATAAATCCAGTTATTCACTCCGCATTACCTCAAGGTTTATCTATGTACATCGCTTACTCGAATGTTCCTATCATTGAATTCCATACTACCTCATCGAATATAACCTCAAGGTATAATCATTCAGAGTCTAGTTGTTTACATTGCATAATCAAGCATGCCTCTTCAACCTCAGTGTCTGCTCATTCGCATCACTCAATCAAGCGCATCGCTCAATCAAGCCAGTTTACATTATTAGTCTCCTCATCAGCACATTTGGAATCTCATCGTGAGCACATCTGTATACCCTTACTCCTCTGATGCATACATGGATTTACTCCCTCCCATCCTTGCTCCTCTGATCTACTATCCATCATCGAATACTTGAGCATACCCTTCTTGGGTCCCTGCAAGCTCATGTTCCTTATTTAATCAGTGCTTCTTTGGAGTTTTTCCTTATCCCATCATTATCCTCCCTACTTATATCCCTCATCTATGAATCATTCTCTTTACCAACGTATGTCCTCAAATCAAATGTCATCAGCCTGGAGGGAAGGCGACCTAGGCCTTGGATCCCCAGAGGTTTCCTCCTAAAAAGGGGGTGTTTTTCCTCTCCTCCATGCCAATGGTCAAAACATTAGTTAGAGTTAGTGCTTTCTTCACATTAGTTAGTTAAGTTCCGCTGTTGGATGGAAGCAGATGGTGGCCCCGGCTTTCCCCTCTCTCCTTAGGAAGTTAGCCCTTCTTGTCACAGAATTCATTCATCATATTTGCCTCTTTGAAGCTTGACATATTGGGTATTCTTTTTGGTCTTCTTCCTAATCTACCTTTAGCTGACTCATTCATTCCAAGCACCTGTAAGGGGGAACCCTCCTCTAGGGTTCCTTGAGCCGTACCCCTATAGGGTGGTATATCCCACGAATAGAGAGGCAGAACGACACAAAGCAAATCAAGTTACACAAGCATCATCTCATATTATCTCATCCAGTTGCATAAGCACATCGAATGGGAGGGCTTTAAGCCCATGGTTCGATGCGTGGAGCAACGACATCACTCCCCCATTGAGTTTAAAAGGTCACAAACATCCTGGGCCTCGCCAGGATTCTTTCTCATTGCCCACCATCCACCCCTCCTCCTCCTGCAGCAGCTCATCTCTCTCTTTCCTGTGGGCTTCTTCCTAACCTACCTTTAGCCAACTCATTCATTCCAGCACCTGTAGGGGGGAACCCTCCTCTAGGGTTCCTTGCATCATACTCCTACAGGGTGGTGTATCCCATGGATAGAGAGGCGAAAGGCCACAAAGCAAATCAAGTTACACAAGCATCATCTCATATTATCACATCCAGTTTCATAAGCACATTAAACCAGTAGTTCACCTGATAAATTCTCTTTTTTCTCTGACTAGATGTCTTAGGTACTTACAAAATTTCCAAAAACATAGCATCACATCCTCTGGCTTCAAGTTTTTCTGCTTGTAGGTTAAAATCCCTTTCAATATTAGACTGTGCCTTATACCCTATATCGTTAAAACCCACATGTACTAGTGTGAAGGACTTGACTCCAACTCCAGTTAAAATATTACCTGCCATGTCTTTGAGATTATGTTTTCTGGCTCCAGAAGAACTGCTGATCATTATATTTTCGTTCTCATCTTTACAAATGTATTTATCTGTATACATAATCATTGAATCTTCTTTGACAACTATTTATCTGGGGACTGGGGGACATTGAAACATTCACTCAATGTTAATTTGATTATTATCACTTGAAACTTGGTCCCCATTGCTACTACTGACATTATCTGCAAGAACTACAAATCTATTGGTGATATTGTTTGGTCCCCCCCCCCCAGTTGAGAGCCTGGCTTCATGTGTATTAACTACCTCAGGTGAGGTAATTCTATCCCCAGTGTCACTTTGGGAACTGGATTCACTCTGCTGTATCTCCATGGCCAGTCATCCCAACAGCTCACTTTTTCAGGTTTCCTCAGGGCCATTGCACACCTCTGTGTACCACATCTTATATGGCAAATTTATAGACTCAGGGTAACATTTTAAATCAAGTGAGACAAACGTATTGACGGGCAACCACTTATGTATACATCACTAAAGAGAAGTAAGTATCTTTAATATTTAAAGCAATATGAAAGCTTCATATTAGAAAAGATCTGCCAGAATGAGTTTCGAGCACACACAATCTCATAAAAAAGGACACCACCACAACTGAGAATTTCACAATTTAATCCAAAAGCAGACAAACATCTGTGTCCCACCTGACACATTTCAGACAATACCATGTCCTTTATCAAAGGCTTTGATAAAGGACATAGTAATGTCTGAAATCATCAGGCTGAGACACAGATGTTTTCTCTATGGTCATGAAATTCTCAGTCTGTGATGCCCTTCTTTATGAGTTGTGTGTGCTCAAACTCATTCTGACAGTGCTAAGGTTGTTTCTGAGCACCACTTCCCAGTGTGCACTCTTTCTCTGTGATATAAGAAAAGATAAAGGTCTTATCAGGTGATCTTCAGCTGTGCAAGTGGGTGCAGAGAGGAGCATAGTGGGTAGGGCCTGGATCTATGGTTGGAAGGACACTTCCACAGAATAGCCCTTTATCCAACTATGAAAGGAGTACTGTCTCATGCTTAGCAATGTACAAATGTTTACTATGAATTGTGCAGCACTTTGGTTAGGTACAAACACTGACAAATAAGTGTAATGACATAAAAACTACAGCAGCTGCCACATGCAATACTGTCACTACCCAGGATATAATGCCTAGTACTGTTCACCCTATCCCCAGTTAAGGAAGTACCAACCTGCTAAATCAGCAGCCAGTTTGCTGGAATGAGTATGGAAGATGGCATAGCACCACATCACCCACAATAACTTCTGTGTGGACATCACTGTGGACAGGTGATGTTGGTCTGTATTACTCAACATTGTCATGTATCTTGCAGCAAACATGTCATACCTGCACATGTGACAGCTGTCATGTGCCACCTCTCCTGTCTAGGTGTGGGGTGTATTCTGCATCATGCAGAACACAGGTACACTGGGTTTGGAATACTTCGAAAGAAGCATGTGCTGCTGTGAATGTCATGTCTATATCTAGGGTTGTGGAGCTACCACATACAGTAGGTACCTCCATAGTGCCTGAACACTCTGAATATGCAGGAACCTTTAATACTGGAGATATGTCCCCAGCACATGCCTGTGTTCAGTGGTCTATCATTGTGGCCATACAGTACTATCAATCATCAGAAGGTATGGTATTTAGTATGTCAACAGAACACTGGCTAGACACAGCCTATGGATGCAATCTCTCATTAAGGGCAGGTCATGCTTGTGGGACTGGGGGGGGGGAAGCCCAGTAGGGTGCAGGTCAGATTATACAGCATGCCACATGTTATCACCAGCATGGGGTATGTAAATGGTGCTATCCATATCATAGCCGCATACCCAGTTCCTAATGGAGACCCTAACCCTGGAGAGCTATAAGTACCAAGACAGGCACAGAGACAATTGGAGGGCAGTTAACCCTCCCAGTGTAGGTACACCCATTGTGGCAGAGAAACTACTAGATGGTGGTTAACCCTCCCAGTGCACGTACACACATTGCTTGTGCGTCCTGTTGATTAGACCATTGTAGTGCATCTTGTCTCATGGACTTCTCATCTTGTGTTTGCGAGACAACATCAGGCACCTAACCATGATCATGCTTAATCAGGGGAAGGTCTGAACTGAGCCACCAAAATCCCCCCTCATGAAGTGGACACCAATTGTGATGTGGAGTGGACTTGGCAGGATTAAGAGGGTAGCCAGGATTGACAGGTCCAACAAGAGTCTGTGGGTGGATAGCAATAGGAGAAGCAATGACTGGGACAATGGCAGGGGAGGGGTTTCAGGTTTGGCTGTTCCCCAAGGTGGCTGTCTGAAGCTTCAGCTCTCCATCTCAAGCATTACATTTTAAAACTAAAATCTTTAAAAGTCTTTTTCCAGTGGTAATTGTGCCATTTTTCATTAGATGTTGAACTGAAATGAAAAATACCAAATCTGTGGCGATTTTCTCAATTTATGTCCTTACAAAAGATATTTGAAAATTTGGTTGCGTCATGGTTGAGGGAGCTGGAATTGGAGCAGTGGTGCCAGCAGTGGCTGTGGTCGACCCTGCAGTCCATGCTATGCTTAAAAGACTCCTGCTGTCAGGGGTCAAGACTGCTTTTACTGCATTAGGAAATAACATGGAAAATCAGATATTAAGAGTATTTGATGCAGACAGCACTTTCCATCATCTGGACATTAAGGGCGACAAGAGGGATACAGAAATATACCCACTCAAGTCAGAAATCTCCCTGTTGTGGAAAAAATGAGATGATCCAGAGTGCAGGGAGCAAAGAAATAACCTGTGAATTACTGGGGTCCCAGAGGGGGCTCATGGCAAGAACATTGAATATTTTTTTCAACATCTGTCAGAGCTCTTTCACCTCAGGAACTGCCCACTTGAGGCACAGGGAGCCCATGGATCACTGACACATTACTCCAAGGCTGGAGAAGACAGGAGAAGAGACTTAAGCACAACTTCAATATTGATGTAGATGATCAAGTTAACATCTAAGTCTCATCTTATATAGTTAGTAAAAGCCCCCATAGGGTTTCTTTACTGAGGGTGAGATGTCTCACTTCAGTTACTTCATTGCATTGCACGTGCATCTTGGTCAGAGTGTCTGATTTGCACAAGTATCTTAAAAGATTTCCTTATTGAGGGGAATATAAAAAAAAAACTTGCCAAAAAGATACAAAACACAATTTTTCAAGGTAACTAACTGCAGTACTTAAAAGTACTCCCATTTGGCTACCAATACACAGGAGGATTTTGTGAATGGTCAAAGTAGTAAAAAATGGGTTTAGGTATCATTTAAGAGAAGAGTGAAGGGTACAGCAATTCACTGTCTGCACTAAGACCGCCTTTCCCTTTTTAAACTCAGATTAAAATGCTGGGAACCTTTAAGGCTGCCTCCTAGCCACAAGACTTGCTATGTTACAGGCCAATGTGCAATAAATGCAAAATGGCACCTCACTCTAAAAAAAGCTCTTTCTTCAAGAAGCAACTGCTGGCCTCTGCTGAAACTTGCACAGCTGGAGACACATCTAAGGGTTTATGGGTGATTGTTCCAATTCAGTCAACAAGGACATGAGTATTGATGGAGTGTTTTGCAACAGCCAAACCACCATAGCCAGTGCCTTCAATCCCCAATTTTCTGATCTGTCTTCCTCCCCCCCCCACACACACAGTGCTAATGGACAAGCTATTCTCTCCAAAACCCATGAGTTGCTTCTTCCCCAACCCTTTCTACTGAAATGGGTATACAGAAGGGAGATCATCAAACTACTAAACTCCCTGCTTCTTGGCTCTAATCCCAGCCCGGATGGGACTGAGCCTCACATCCTCCAACTTGGTGACTCTGCACTTGCCATGCCCATCACCCATATTTTTAACCTGTCACTCACCTCTGGGGTTGTTCCCTCCCAATGGAAATAGCCAAAATTGGCCCTGTGACCATATACATCTCATACAACACTGTCCTATTACCCTTCTTCCTTTCCTAGACAAATTATTTGAAATGGTGGCTGCCTTCCAACTAACTGACTGCAGTCACATAACTGTCTTACAATTCACTGACATGGCTTTTGTAAGGAACACAGCAACAACATTAAAACTGCCATGGACAAAGGGTTCCTTTCAGGCATGGTCTTCATAGACCTATCCAAAGCATTTGATCTTATAGATCGCACCCTCTTGACACAAAATCCAACTGACATTAGCCTCTCCCCCTATGCCACTGCCTGGGTCACTATCTATCTGACAGGCAGGCAGCAATTTGTCAAATTTGGAGACGACTCTTCAATCCTATTGCCAGTCACCTTGTGGTGTCCCTCAAGGATCCATGCTTGGATCACTTCTCTTCTCTATATTCATAAATAACCTCACCACTGTCTCTTCCAATTGCTCTATCATTATGTATACTGATAATGTTGCGCTCTACCACAATGCCTGAGACCTCACACAGATTAATGCTCAGTTAAACACTGATTTCTCTTTTCATACCAAATTAGTTTGTGGTAAATAACTTGGTCCTCAATGCCACCAAAATCCAAGCAATGTTACTTGAATATGAAGCATGAACAGTATCTCATCCCCGTCCATTGACCATCTGCAGCTTTGATGTCAGCCCTCTCTCCACTGTGAGTGAATATAAGTACCTTGGCAGCACTCTAACCTCTGCCCTGGATGTCTACTCTCACATCTCTGCCATCTCCATGTCCACAAATTCCAAATTAGGTGTAGTCTAATCGCCTCTGCTGCATTATTACTCTTGATGCATGCAAGAGCATATCCCAAGGCATACTCCTCCCCTCCCTCCAATATAGCACACTTATCCTCTAAAATGCCCCCAAAATATGACTAAAAAAATGGGATATTACTTACGTCTGCCATTTTGCCCTTGCATCCCACTGCCTGACTCATCATTGTACAGTTTTCTCCATCGTTATCTGGACCTCCCCTCTTGCATCACTGTCCTATGTCCTAGGATACTTTGGGTTGGATTTTTAAAGCCCCGATGCAAGCTGTGACAATGGCAGCTTGCACCGAGTGCAGTGCACCTGGGACACTGTGCCTGAATTTCAATTGTACAGGGTCCTGGCGCCTAAGTCCAGTGGCTTGCGTCAAAGGGGGGTGCTGCACCGGATGAATGGTGCACCCACATAGAATGCTGCAACAGCTGTGGGGAGTCTTCAGCACCCATGGACAGGGGCTGGCAACCAGGCACTGCTCCCCAACACCACCAGGCCATTGGCACCAGTGCTGCATCACTGTTCTGTACCCTGGTGGGCTAATTCCCCCCTGTGGAACCCATCGCAACACTCCCACCCCCCTCCCATACCCCAATCCAGCAACCGGCACTACCCTCCACACACTGCCCTGGTTGGCTGCCGAATGGCCAGTCCATGCGTGTACTGTATACTGTATACAGTATACCCACTGACAGCTCATTCGACGGTCAGCCATGGTGGCGTGTGGAGGGCAGTGCCAGTCACCAGATTGGGGTACAGAAGGGGGGTGGGAGTGCTGCGATGGGTACCATGGGGGGGTTGGCAGGACACACAGACGTGGGTGTTGGGGAACATGACGGGAGTGAGGGGGGACCACTAGACCACCAATGACAGATCGGGGTGGGCCACATGGTGGCACATACAGGATGACCCCCAGGAGCCATTTTAATCTTCTTAGACCAGCCCCTTGCTGGTCTAAGGGTACTTGGCACTTGGTTCTGGGGGGTCTTTCAAAATCCAGATCCAAGGGCTGCGGCAGTCTGGGTCTGCCACAAGCCCCCAGCACCATGCTGCAGCCACTTTCATGGTGCAAGGATGGCACTAGCACACTTTGGTGCAGGCAGCCTGTTGGGTGATGCAGGCTGCCTTTCAAATTCCAACTTGGTGTAGCCCTTGGTGCAAAGGTGCCCTTGCATCAGACCTGTTTGATGCAAGCAACTTGTGTCAATCTAAGGCCTTTGAAAATCTAACCCTATATTTTTAAACTTCTTAGGTCTACCTCCCCAATCTCCCCTATCTCACTAATACATGGAGTTCACCCCACCTACTCACTCCAATTGACAGATACCACCTCCCTAATTGCTCCAAAATAAGCAACCAAAATGGGTGACCAGGCCTTCTTCCTGTCTACCCCTAAGCTGTGGAACCCCCGTATCCTAACATTTGAAATTCCACAACCGTGTCTGCTTTCAAAGCAGCCTAGACAGTTCAGCTGTTTCAACCAATGACCTGTTTCTGCACCTGACGTTGCCCCTACCCTCTGCTTAATAAACACTTCTTATACTGTGTAGTCTAACTGCCTAGTTTAAATCAAGCCCTTTCTTAAGCCATTTTCTATACACTACTGCAACTTCTCATGACTAAATTAATATACTGTTCATAATTTGATGTCATGATTATTAAGTCTCTCACTACCTCTACTTCCTCATGACTAAATTGTAATGTATTGTTTGATACTTGGTGTCTTTATAATCTAATATAATGTGTTGCTACCTGCTCACCAAATGTACTGTTAACATTCTGGCCCCTGTAGTAGCCATCTGGTTTCTGGATGGCTCTCTTGTCTCCCTGACCCTCTCCTTCAAATACCTCAGAGTCTCACTTGACTCAGCAATGGACTTCTCCCAACACATTAACGACATCTGTAAATCCATCAGCTCCAAGTTTAGCCTGGCTTACCACATCCGATGTGCCCTTACCCCCACAGCTAAACTCACAGTTGGCCAGGGAGTACTACTCCTAAAGCTATCTTATGCACTACCCTCATTTTTCCAGGCCAACACCAGTAGTTTACTTAAATGGGGCATTGCCTTTAATAATGTGTGCAGGTTCACGTCATCTGTCCCTTGGCTAACCCACCACTGTCTACTATACCAAAACCTAAACTGTCTATCTCCCTCCTCCAGGAGATCCTATATCTTCAGATGTTTCACAGATAACATCATTAGACATTCTCAACTGGCCTCGCTGGCTTCAGTGTTTTCCCCTGTTGACCATGCCTATCCATTATGGTCTTCCACCCAGGCCCTCTTGGCAGTACCAAAATGCTCCACTATGATAGGTGACCAGGCAATTTCCCATTCTGCCTCCAATTTCTGGAACTCCTTTCCCAATCACCTTTGGATCGTCAAATCCCACATCACCTTCAAAAAATAATTTTTCCATTACCTTAGATCACATGATGCATGTTCATGTTTTCTAAATTCGCTCTAAGCCTAATCTGCTATCTTAACTCTACCCTAACTCTCCTTCCTTTTGCTCTTCCTCTGCCTTTATATTCACCTTCCTATTTTTAGTTGATAACGCTTCTTCTCTCCTCTCCTCTTTCCTCAGACCTTCCTAGCTCATGTTCATGTATTTTACATCTGGTCTTATATTTTGTATTTGATTCTCTTTACAAACTAGTCATTGTACACACTTTCCTTAGGCTGTTGCCTGTGCACTTGCAGATATAACAGCCAGGATGCAATGCAAAAATTCTGCAGAATATCACAGAATGCTACAATTTAATGGAGAGGCCATTGTAAGTCAATGGCAATTAAGCCCTTTAGTCATGTAGGATTTTGTGACATGTCATTACTGCAAGTTACTGTGCTTCATCGTGGTTGTCCTTCATTGTTTTATGCTATACTAAGGAAATGCTGCCTGCTCAAAGCCATTGTATCCTGCTCAATTGTACTACTGCACTCAAATGACTAGAACTATGTTTGTATATCTCCTTAGGGTCTTTGTAATTGCTGTTTGCTCTTAATATCTGTATCTTGTTACCTGTGCTAAAGTATTGTTACCTGTAGTATACTATCTCGGGAAGTGCATGAAAATAAGCAGGTTTTTGCCTAGTGCACTTACCTGGTAAACAAATGCTAAATAAATAAAATAAAACTTCCTAAATGCCTTTGAGGTTCATATAGCTGTTGTAACCTGAATTGCTTATATATTGTGGTGATTGTTGTTTGACCTGCCTTGTATTCTCCCAAGTTGTACCTGAAAATAGGCATTCAATTGTCTAGTGTACCTAAACAGTTAAAAATAAACAAGCATTTGTCAATGTCGAATGCTTGCTTGCTGACATTGGCATTCATAGTGTAGGAGTTACAGAGCTGCATGATAGGATGGGCAATGATGTATTGAACTGAAGCCAACCCCACCAGCACCCTGCAGAGACTGATAGGCATTGGGATGTGCCTTTGGGTCATCAGGCATAACGGCCATGCCATTTCACCACACCCTACCCTGCAGACACCAAGTGTCACGGCATGCCTTGAGGTCTTTGGCCCTTATGCACACCCCATTCCATCAGAAAATACAGTGAGATGGGTGCAGTATTAGAGAATGGGGTGAACTTTGTGGCTGAAGAGTCCAAGGCACACCTCGATGCCTCTCAGTGGCTGTAGGGTGTGGGTGGAATGGTATGAGCATTGCAGGCGACAATCCCAAGTCACAGCCCTGATGCCTGTCATTCTCTACAGGGTGGGGCATTATGGACAGAAACCCCAACACCTCAGGCATTCATTGGTATTTTCACTCCAAATTTTCAACTTGGTTTCTTGTGACCCCCACCTCATGAACAGTGGCAATATCAGTGTGTTAGCCGAAAGCTGCTTTTGCACAGCGACTATGGCATTTGTCACCACAGGTGCAAAAACACATTCCGAACAGGATGTAAAAAATGACAGCTGAACTGTTTATGGGGAGGTGTAAAAAATGACAATGTTGAAAATCTGCAGTGAATATATTAAAAAAAATGGTGAAGTCATGAGTGTGCACAGAAACTGTGCAATGTGCACCCATGATGTAATTAGTTGGGGATTTTTTACAACAGATTGTTAACACAGGCATTTTGGAACCTCTGATCATGAACAGTGTCACTGTGATTTTCTTTATCTGTCCCGAACAATGACTTACCACTGCAACCACGCATTTCTGTGCTGAAAGTGTGAAAACACATTTTGGCCATGTTGTGAAAAATGACAGCTGTACTGTTCATAAGGAAATGTGGAAAAATGCCACTGGTGAAAATCTGTACTGAAAATATTACAAATTCATGAACTTACGAGGGTGCATGGAAACTGCGCAATGCTCACTCATAACACAGTCATTTTATGGACTTTTGTCACCAAATTTTCAACATAGCCATTTTAAGACCTCTGCTCATAACCAGTGTCACTGTGATTTTCTTAATCTGTCCCAAACATTGCTTTCGCACACTGACTGCACCATTGTGAGCTACATGTGTGGACACACATTTTGGGCAAGATGTGAAAAATGGCAGCTGTACTGCTCATAAGGAAGTGTGGTAAAATGGCAATGTTGAAAACCTGGTGTGCAAATATTAAAAATTCACAAACTTGTGAGTGTGCGTAGGAACTGCACAACATGCGCTCCTAAAACAGTCATTTGTGGGAATTTTTTCACCAAATTTTCAGCATAGCCATTTTAAGACCTTTGCTCATGAACAGTGTCACTGTGATTTTCTTAATCTGTCCCAAACATTGATTGCGCACACCAACTGTGCCATTGTGCACTACATGCACGGAAACATTTTTGTTGAGATGTGAAAAATGACAGCTGTACTGCTCATAAGGAAGTGTGGTAAAATGGCAATGTTGAAAATCTGGAGTGCAAATATTAAAAATTCACAAACTTACGAATGTGCGTAGGAACTGCGCATCGCATGCTCATGAAATAGTCATTTTTAGGAACTTTTCATCAAATTTTTAGCATAGCCATTTTAAGACCTTTGCTCATGAACAGTGTCACTGTGATTTTCTTAATGTGTCTCATACATTGATTTCATACACCGACTGTGGCATAGTGCACAACATGTGCGGAAACACATTTTCGTCGAGATGTGAAAAATGACAGCTGTACTGCTCATAAGGAGGTGTGGTAAAATGGCAATGTTGAAAATCCAGAGTGCAAATATTAAAAATTCATGAACCTATGAGTGTACGTAGGAACTGCACAATGCACACTCGTAAAACAGCCATTTTTAAGAATTTTTCACCAAATTTGCAACATAGGCTTTTTGAGATCCCACCTTATGAACACTGGCACTCTCGTTTCGTTAATTGGTCCTGAAAGGTGATTTCATGCAGTGATCGTGAAATCACCCTTCAGGCCTGATTAACACCATAACAGTGACAGAATTCATGAGGAGAGGTCCCAAAAACCCCATGTTGAAAATTTGGTGCCAAAATTCCAAAAAATGCCAAAGATATGCAGCAAAGTTGAAAAAACCCTATTTATTACATTATACAGCTTACAAATTTCCTCGGTTTGTGGTTAGCTTTGAAGAGTGCAGAAGTGTTCCCGGTCCACTGAAGATCATCGCTCCAGACTCCATGAGTAAGTATGGGGTGAGGGGTGTGGGGAGTCAGGGTGTGCAGTGGTGGGTGTGGGTGGGGGCAGGAAGACTACGAGGACCTTTTTTGTTTACAGGTTTTTTTTTATTATTAAGACGACGCTGGATGTTTGCCATGCTGGGGTGGGCTCCCAGCATGACAGCTGGAAAGTCTGTTTGGGGGGGCTGGAGCCAATGGGGGATTGGGCAACCCTATCGGCCACAACAAACTTTGCCATGCTGGGTCCCAGTGTGACACCTTGAAAGCTTTTGGAGGGTGTGGAGCCGTGGAGCCGATGGGGGATTGGGCACCCCTGTCGGCTATAACAGTTTTTGCCATGCTGGGGTGGGTTCCCACGTGGCACCTGCCACAACTTTTTGGCGGGGGCATGAAGCCGACGAGTTGGGCACCCCATCGCTATACAGGTGTGCGTGGGGGGAGGAGCATGAGTACTGCACATGCGTGCATGCACGCCTTGTCTGTGTGGGAGGGGAGTGCTGCTCACTCAAGCAGTGGTCTCTTTTTCAACTGTACGGCACTGCATTTTGGCTCATCACACCATGTTTCTTGCACATGCGTGCAAGCAAACATAATAATTGAATTAATGAATTAATTAATTAAATAAAATTACCGTTTGGTTTCTGACTGCCTGAGTGTTTTTCTTTTTATCATCAGTAATTTGCCAAGTAATGGCTAGCCGTGGGTCTAGGACTGGGTAATAGAGATGCAGCGAATTTAAAATTCACTGGCAAAGTGCTCATGAAGTGGGCATTTTGCATTGCCACTCCGCTATGTGGAGTGGGCAATGCAAAGTGCTCTTTTCCCCTTGTCATTACCACTTCGCGTTGGCATAATGAGAACATGAAGTAAGGCGAAGTCATTGATTTCAATGGACTTTGCGTTCCTCATTATGATTCTAAGTGATACACTTGGTGTTTCAGATTTGGCAGCACCCCCCACACATCACATGGCTTACAGTACTGTAAGCCACATGCTCTCTAGCCAGGCAGAAAGGAAGTGAGTCCCACAGACAGTTTCACTTTCTCCTGTGCAGACAGAGAGAGAGGAGTGTGTACTAGAGAGAGAAGTGTTTTGATTGCAGAGGAGGAGAGTTAAAATGTGATACTTAACCCAACAGCTTTTTTAAAAGCTACATTTTTTGTCTTTTCTGTACAGTTTTTTACTTAAAATTTGTTCTTTCTGTAAATTTTATTTTTCTTACCTACTTAGTTGTTTGTCTGTGTGAGTGACTGTGTGTATTGTGCTTGTGTCGTGAGATGGAGCAGGGTGAGGGAATGTCTGTGGCAGGGGCAGCTCTGGGAGAGCATGGTAGTACGCGTCATCATACCATGCGCATGCGTGGGGGGCATGGGCTCCCATTTATGTTGGACCACTCTAAAGTTATGAGCGTCTAACCCCAGAAAGCAGGACTAGCACTGCCTCCTGACCCTGAGGCAGTTCAACCACCACCACCACCACCACCGAGTCCAGCACAAAGTTCTTTGGAGCAGGGTGTGCCTGTTCCCCCAGGCTCAGGTGTGAATCCCATCAGTTATGTTGAGCAGTGTGATCAGCCTACTGCCAGTTCATCTGGCCCACCCCTGCCTGTGCATGGTCCTCCCCACTCCTCCGTTGTTTGGCAGTTTTTTGACTGTGTCGGGGGGGGACAGCAGTGTAGTGAAGTGTCACCTATGTGCAGTGGAAGTGCACCGTGGGCCTTGGGGGAGTCATCTGGGGACTGGGGGCCAGCACACCCATATGCTTAATCACCACCAGTTGGAGTGGCAGGCTGCCACAGAACGGACCATGTCTGCACCTGCTGGCCATTCCGTGGTAGAGGGTGCCACTGTGCATAGCAGGCTGGCATCCCTAAGAAGAGGAGGGCCACAGCAGCACCTGTTGCTCCACCAGTACCCCCCCCACCACCACCACCAGCAGGTCAGCCTGTCGAAGGAGTGGACACCAGAGAAGTGCATATAACACTGTCTGACATGGCAGTTCTCTGGAGTGCTGTTGAGGAGAACAGTGAGAGGATGAGTGCTGTGGAGCAGCGGCTGGATGACATAGAGGGACATCAGCTTCAAATTATGTCCATGCTGGAACTGCTGCTGGATCACCATAGGATCCCACATTAGTTTTGTTTCCTCACACCATGTCCCCCCTCCACCTTCCTTGCTGTGCCATAAAATGTATTCCTCCACCATCCCTGACCCTTGTATGTAATTAAGCCCTTTTTTTGTTGTCTTCAGTATGCGTTACACTTTGTATTCTGATGCCCCTTCCTTCTGTTAAGTGTCTGTGTGTTTTGTGTGTGTGAGCTGTTTTGGTGCCTCATCTTTCTGCATCCACAAAAGGCATCTGTCTTGTGTCCAGAAAATTGACAAGTGGTAACACAGTGAAATGAGACTGTTTCAGCACATACAAAGTCCCCCAGAATTTATGACGCACTCAGTCATGCACACAGAAGTGGCACAGAGTTCCCAGATTTCTCCTGCAGGCCCAGAATGCATCCTCCATGTGTCCAGAAAATTGACAAGTGGTAACACAGTGAAATGAGACTGTTTCAGCACATACAAAGTCCCCCAAAATTTATGGAGCACTCAGTTATGCACACAGAAGTGGCACAGAGTTCCCAGATTTCTCCTGCAGGCCCAGAATGCATCCTCCATGTGTCCAGAAAATTGACAAGTGGTAAGACAGTGAAATGAGACTGTTTCAGCACATACAAAGTCCTCCAGAATTTATGGAGCACTCAGTCATGTGCACAAAAGTGGCACAGAGTCCCCAGATTTTTTCTGCAGGCCCAGAATGCATCCTCCATGTGTCCAGAAAATTGACAAGTGGTAACACAGTGAAATGGGACTGTTTCAGGACATACAAAGTCCCCCAGAATTTATGGCGCAGTCAGTCATGCGCTCAGCAGTGGCACAGAGTCCCCAGATTTTTTCTGCAGGCCCAGAATGCATCCTCCTTGTGTGCAGAAAAGTGAAAGTGATCATCTCAGCTGGACTGAGAGGTGCCCTTGGATGTACAGTAATAGTAGCCTTGGACTAGATATATATATATACATATATATATATATATATATATATATATATATATATATATATATATATATATATATAGATATATATATATAGATATATCTATAGATATATGGTTGTGTATTTTGTAGGTGATGATGAGGGGGGTTAAACTTGACATGGACATGTATTCATGGTATTGTTCTGCATCACACACAGGTGACTCCATCTCCGAACTGTTGCTGTGCACTGTCCAGTGCTCAATAAGAATTTTTTGCACTTAAATGGAAATGGATAACTCTCAAGCACATGAAGGTAAGTATTTCTTTTTTTGGGAGGGGGATCATATTTTCAGTTTTGTCTGTAATGGTTTGTTATTTTTTTATTTCTTCACAGATTTCATCAGCATTCTTCTGGAGTCCGGTTCTTAATGATGGTCATGGTCATGGAATGAAACGACTTCTGCGTGTTGCGTGTGTGCCCAAGCTCGGGTCGGGGAGAGGTGTGCCTGATCATGTTGACAAACTTCTTTGGATAAGGCCACTTTGACAGAACTACAAAATATTGCGAATTTTCCTAAAAAAAGAAATGAATGACTTCTTAAAAGTTACAACTTCACTGTAATGTGTCCCTCCCTGGTTCTCAAATCTCAATCCCTATTGTCAACTAAGTTACATTTCAGAGACACATCTTGTCAAGTACTAAAACAACCTGTTGTTTGCAATATTTGCAGCAGTCTCTACAAAGCAATGAAATGGATGAAATAAAATCTTCATACTAACCAGAATGGATTTCACATGGACATTACATCGCTTCCTGTCTGTCTGTATGGTATAGCTACAGCATCTTTCCCAACGAGTAATATTAGTGATGGAGCCTGTTTTTGTTCTCCTGTAAAAGAAACAAAATAAGTGTACTGTACATGTTTTGCCACTGCGGCTCTAAAAGCTACTGAAAACAAAACAGACAACTTAAGGAAGTGAGGCAGCATAACAAACATGAGTACACATACTCACTTTATGGTTTAAATATTAAGAAGCTGGTGGTGGTGGTGGTGCACTAGTAGACTGGTGGTCTGTGGTGGGCAGACAGACTCATGGTGGCAGCAGACTTGGATAACATCAGTCCCGGTGGTGGTGCATGGCGGGCAGACAGACACATGGTGGCAGCAGACTTGGATAACATCAGTCCCGGTGGTGGTGGTGGTCCATGGGGGGCAGACAGACTCATGGTGGCAGCAGACTTGGATAACATTAGTCCCAGTGGTGGTGGTGGTCCATGGGGGGCAGACAGACTCATGGTGGCAGCAGACTTGGATAACATCAGTCCCTGTGGTGGTGGTGGTCCATGGGGGCAGACAGACTCATGGTGGCAGCAGACTTGGATAACATCAGTCCCGGTGGTGGTGGTGGTCCATGGGGGCAGACAGACTCATGGTGGCAGCAGACTTGGATAACATCAGTCCCGGTGGTGGTGGTCCATGGGGCAGACAGACTCATGGTGGCAGCAGACTTGGATAACATCAGTTCCGGTGGTGATGGTGGTCCATGGGGGGGCAGACAGACTCATGGTGGCAGCAGACTTGGATAACACCAGTACCCGGTGGTGGTGGTTCGGGGTGGGCAGACAGACTCATGGTGGCAGCAGACTTGGATAACATCAGTCCCAGTGGTGGTGGTGGTCCAGCGTGGGGGGGGCACACCGCCTTTTAAATACTGCAGTTAAAACCTGCCAACATTAACCACATCATCATCCTCATAAAGAAAACTGCCCTCACAGTCATTGATGTCTGAAGTCAGACCACTGGTAAATTCTTTCTCCATTGTGTCATCATCTGTGTCAGTGGTGGGCCATTTCAGGCAGCCACTGCCAGTGCCACCAGGATGCTCCATTTCCACATCAGCAGGACCACCATGACTAGGCCGGGGTACAAATACCGAGGTTGCAGTCTGTGCTGGTATGTGCCTCTCATTCATTTTAATGAATGTTAGCAATCTAACATTTGCAGGAGACAGGTTTGTCTGACGATCCCTGACTATTGCACCTGCTGAGCTGAATACCCTCTCAACACTTTCACTGGAGGGTGGGCATGTGAGTTACTTCAGTGCCACTGCAGTCAGCTCTGGCCATTCACTGACCTTTCCACTCCAGTACAAAAGAGGATCTTCACGTATTGTCGGATGCCTGTTTTCAGACAAATATGACTCAACCATTCTCTTTGCTGCACTAAGTCCAATTGTTGATGCATCAGTATGTTCCCCGGAATCATTGATGTCACAAATACCCACTCGAGACAAAGCCTCCCAAAGCAGGTTGACGCCAACCACTTTGGATGATAGACCACCAGGAACTACAGTCCCCGTATCCTTGCATGATATGCCTGCTGGTTCTCCAGCTAAACCTTCAGCTGGATTATGCTGCTGAGGTTTGCAAACCTTGGTACGTGACTTCTGTGCTCCATGAACCAAGCGAACCAGTTGACCACTGATATTATTTACCTGTTCAGGCCCTCCCTCCAGTACTGATGCAATTCCACATTTGTATCGTGGGTCCAGCATTGTTGCCATGGCAAAGTTGTCACTACGTTGAATGCTCACAATGTGACGATTCTGGTCGAATACTGTCAGCATGTGTTGTAGCAACATACTGCTACCACCGTCTCCGGCAACATCAAGGCTATGCTGTACATTCATCAATGTCTGCCTCAGCACCCACAGCAGTGGAACTGATTGGCTAATTGAGGCAGACTCGCCACTCACTGCCTGTCTGGCATGGTCAAAAGGCTGCAAAATTGTTATTACAGAGTCCATGAGGCGCCACTGTTCAGTCGTCATAGACATGGAGGCCCCAGAACTGTCATGGCTAGTATGCATAACAAGATATTCTGTGATGGCTTTGTATTGTTCATACAACCTCTCTGCCATGTATAACGTGGAGTTCCATCGGGTGACAACTTCCAGCTTCAAGCGGTGCTGAGGCAGGCTGTTTTGTATCTGCAACTGATGCAGTTGGTCACGGGCTTTTCCAGATCTTGGAAAGTGAGACCAGATATGTTGTGCAATGGTCAGCATTTACTTAATGTCAGGGTGCTGCAGAAACTCCTGAATCACAAGATTTAAACAGTGGGCCATGCATAGAACACAAAAAAAACACCATTCATGATGCATTTCACCACATTTGACCCATTGTCACTTGCTATGAACTCAGCTCTCAGGGTCAGAGGGTTTAACCATCTGTCAATTTCAGTCAGTACCATGTCCAGCATGTTCTGACCAGTGTGTGAACAGGTCACACTGCACATAGCAATTGTTGCATGCTAGCGAATTCCAGGAAGATTGCTACCATGACAATCCACCTTCCTGAACTGATTATTCACACTACCAGCATCACAAACAACCCCCAGCACCTGTGCTCAGTGTGTAGTTATACATAGATATGAACTCCCTGCTGTTTTGCCACTTGTCCACATATCCATACTTAAATGGATGAATGGAGAGGAGGAATGTTGAAGGGCATGTCTTACTGAGTCTGAGACTGTGCGGAACAACTCAGGAACAGCACGGTTAGAAAAGTATGTCCTGAATGGGACTTTCCATTTTGGACAGGCACAGGCAGCAAACCACTGGAACCCAGAATTCTCCACAAAGGAGAAGGGCAAAAGATTGATTGCCAGCATTTTCGCTACAACAGCATTAATTTCACGTGACACTATATGATTGGGGGGTTACTTCAGCTTATGCACAAAAACACTCTGTAATGTGGGCTGACTTAAACGTTTTACAGGGTGTGTGTTATTGGTCACAAATGGTTGTGATCGGTGATGAATGGCATTGGCAGTGGGTGGAGTGTGGACATTTGAAGAAGATGGTTGCACAGGTGATGATGAAAAACCCCAGAAATTATGTTATTTTTCCAGATTTGCCAACTGGGGTTGATGTACCACTTGCTCTAGACATACTGCATTCACCACCACCACCACCACCACAAAAACTGCTACTCTCACCAGCACTGGACAACATTTCAAAGTCATGATGGTCCTCCACCTCATCATGCCTGTAGTAATCCTCTGCTGTTATTACCACACTACTGCACACGTTTCATTTTCTACTGGGCTTAGCAGTCATGGAAGGGGATAACATGTTGGCTATGGTTGCCGCCGGTGATACGGGTGAACACCCAAGTCTGGTATTAGCTGCCAGCTTGTTCTGGGTCCACAGAGTCAAGTGCCTATTCTTAAGATGTGTATGCTGTCCTTCTGTCCCAAGATGGCTCCCCTTTTTACCTCGACTCACACGCACATGACAAACCTGGCAGATTGCAACTGAATCATCATTTGCATCTTGAACAAAAAAATCCCAAACAAGGGACTGTGATGCTCTGCTTTTAACATGTCCATGATGATGTGGCTTATTTAAGTCTGTTATTTTAAGCACTGAAGTGGGGGGGCACGTGATGTTTCTGGCACTGCACACCTGGACTGCAACTGACCACCACGACTACCTATCATATTGAGTACTGGGTCGTCATCATCATCATCCACTAAAACCGGTAAATCACAAGTTTTTACAGGGGTTGGGGGGATTCCTGAAAACAGATTCAGAAATTTCAGACACAGACACTTTTCATTTCTTTTTCTCTGGTTCCCAGCTGGGGTCAATTACATCATCATCATATTCATTAACATCACTGTCACACACATCTACATCTTCTGCTTGGATGCTAACATGTGGACTGCATGTTGCAACAACAGCAACATCATCATCATCAGCATCATCACATTCATCACTAGCACCTACACCACCATCACCTGATATTTTTTCACCACACTGTGAATCACTGTTGCATGGAAAATGAATGACGTTAAGTGCCACGGTGGATGGAATATCACATTGTATGCTATCGTTGACATGATCATCAGAATCAGTTTCAGTTAATGGGATGTTACTGGGAAGTATGACATCATCTACACTGTCACTCACTTGCATTGCTTCACACTCAATATGTTTGGATATGGTACACTAGTCAGAATTAGAACTTGACACAACAATGCTAATACTACCTCCACCACCACTAACACCAGTAACACTAACACCACCAGCTGGGAAAACATCATCTCCTCCAACTATCAGTGAAGCTACTGATTGGGCTGTAAAAAAACATTGCAGGAGAAATACCTTTCCTCACATCAGCAATGCACTTCTCTGTCCGCGTACTACTACCACGCCCACAGACCCTCTTACTGCCAACATTGCCATGGCCAGAAACAGCTTTACTTTCACATCTCTTTGCAGGCATTTTGGGGGATCAACCTCAAACATTATTAGCAAATTCAGATTTTGATACTTTCACTTTCTGACTGGAGGGTCGCTACTTGCTACTATCGCTAGCTGGTTGTGAAGCAAAATAAACAACTGTGGCTTCAGCAACAGATAAGGGACTACTGTGTTGTGACACTGTCATGGAATTAAAACAACTTCAGTAACCAGTGGTGCTGATGGGGTCACAAAAACAATCCAGTCAGGTAAAAAATATCTTTTCAATGTGGGGGGGGGGCACTGAATACAGACAGTGCTGATTTTTACAGCACTACAAGCAGCAACACTAAGAACACAGAACATGATCGCAGTACAAAATCAGGCAGCTGCAGTGGCTAGCAGGTTCACACTGCTGCTCTTAGTTGCACTTACAGTGATCTGTGTCACAAATTTTAAAAGGTGTATTATATTTGGTGCATGCAACACTGCACACACAACACAGAACACTTTCTGTACAACGCTGAACGAGGAATGCGATGCAAATACAAAAGTTCTGTGTACTCAGTGCTACATAATGTAAATTTGTCATTTAAACAACCTGACCTTATGAAATGCTACACCACATTCACACAACAAGCAGCAAGAAAATGTGTACTATCACTGACAATTTTACTATGTGTACAGTAACACAGTCAGTTGTATAACAAAAATATTACCAAACACAAAGAAATCACTAGTTCTCCAACTTAATTCTACCTACACACAGATACACCCCTCCCCCACACAGCACACTTCACTGTCTTTCACCACACACTTAATGTTGTAAATTTACATTCAAAATCCACACACAAACAAATACACTTGATGATGTGAGCACAGGAGGGTTTCCTACAATCGATGAACTACAGTTGGAGCCCCCCCAAAAAAGCAAAAATGCTATTTGAACAGCTTTTAAAAGATTCCTAAAGACAACTATCAAAGCACACTGTCTCCTACTCCTTCCTACTCATACTACCTCGAACTGAGGCTGTGCAGATCAATATAGAGCCCATGTGACCTGAACTCCCATGAATCACTGCAAAATCCTCTTTCCGAGCTCAAAAACAAGGCAAAGTGAGGTGAAGTGAACTGCCACCAATGTACTTCGCCTTAAAAATTGAAAGAGAAGTGACCAGTGGAGGCAGAGTAATGTGAAGTAGCTGTTTTCAATGCACTTCGCATTCCTCATTATAACACGAAGCATTGCAGAGCACTCCACGAATTTGCCTTTGCTCCATGAATCACTTCGCGGAGCGGATTAAGCCCACTTCGCCCACCACTACTGGGTAACCACTCATCACCCCAACATAAACAACTCCTCCATTGAGACATGCATTACATAATACTGATAAGAATGTGCTCTACTTACAAAACATATAGGGCAACACAGAATACTTATTATCCCCCCCCAGGCTGGTGTGATTCCCCCCTCATTCACCCAGACAACATGGTTTTCAACAATTTTGGCAGAAGCAAATGGAAACTGCCCATGAACCTGGGTGGGCTTGATTGCCTCACACCTCCCTCCAGCCTTCACTTAATCTTCAAAAAGCATAACTGTGAGATATCAGATTATGTAGATGGGTTGCCTCTTTCATGGTTTCTGCACCAGAAAATTGGCAGGGACACCACAGAGTACATTTTGGGGGTTGTTCTAGCTAAATACGTAACTTTGTCTTGCTGTGCTTACCCGGCTGGATGACTGCCCATCCCCAGATTTGTACCATGATGAAGCAGTTGTTAGGATGGTGCAAGGGAGACTCCTAATTCTGGACACTGTGGTGCCCTGCATATTTGGCTCCTCTACTGGCTTGACCCTAGTTTCTACCACTGTGTCTTGGATCCCAGATTAATGGGAGGACACCACAGATGCAGAAACTTTACAATCCAGAATACAAGACGCCAATGACTGCATAGCAACCTCTAAAAACTGGCAAGAAACATAGCATGTAAGTGGAGCTGAAAGCAGAGATGCTAAGATGACAACTAAGGACAGATGTCAATTCACATACTACCAGATTAAGGTCAATGCTAGAGTCTGGTAACTGCCATTTGGGATCTTCTTTTCTCCTTATGGCTATGCTGCTGCCAGACAGAATTCCTGTCCTAGTCTGGAAGGGTGGGTAACAGCCCTGACCAGGCAGTGCAAATATGCACACTTGGGCATGTGGGGATTCTCCCCTTCCCTCCTGAGTACCTCAGCAGAGATAGAATGGAAATGGTGCCACCCAGCAGCTCTGCAAGTAGGCAGCAGTATAGTACTTTACATACAGAGGACACATGGTCTTTCCCTCTAATGATATGTGAGTCAAGTACATACCACTGAACTCCAACCCTAGCTTCCCCATCTTCATAGAAGGTTTGCCAAAGGAAACCAAAGTACTTTCCATGCTGACAGCAACTCGGTGGCATTGTTGGACCTGGTCATTTGGGGCTCAACAGCATGACCCCCACCTACAGTGGAGGGTGCAGGCCACCCCAGAACCTGACAAAATCTCCAAATCTGCACACAGAAACCTTGAGGTGTCCCATAATAATAATGAGTGCAAAACGGTGAGGAACAGAATTGTCAAGGACAAAACAGAAATTGCCATTTCAGCGACTTCGACATTCCCCCTTCCTTGAGTTGCCATCCAAGCTGTTTTTTCATAGTAAGAGGGGTGAGTGGGGGACATAACCTTCCATAGAAATCACAGTCACTGTTTGTGTCCTCACTGTTTTGTCCTCACGATTTGCAAGTTGCTGTTTTGCACTAGCAATAATCACATAGAACTAAATCTTGACTAGCCCATATGCCACTTGTTTACACCGTGTAATCCTTGTACCCCTCCCACCACCACAATAAATTCTGCCAAGCCAAGAACAGAAACAATGGAAAACAGGGAACCTTGCATGTCTCCCTGGACAACTCATTACCCACTGGCATTTTCTGCTGTACAAATAATGCTCAAGCACTAGACAAGATTTCCGTATGCCTCACATGGTGCAGGAGAGATTCCATGGCTTAGCTAAGGTGTTTAATGCTTGGCTAATGCTAAAGTCTGGTAACTGCCATTTGGAAACTTCTTTTTTCCTTATGGGTATGCTGCTAGCCTCTCCCTGGTTGAGGTATATTTATATATATTACATGATGGGCAGGACTGTGATATAGAAAATATTCTCACTCCTGCAGAGTGAGCTCTGGATATCTCATGAGTGCCGAAGGCATAAGTGAGAGTATCCAGAGCTCACACTGCAGGAGTGAGAATATGTTCCATAGCACATGATCTGCACATCATGTGTGCTATTTATACAATGGGGGATGGGAGCTCCAGAAATATTGTTATGTTTTCCTGTGTTCTTTTCCTGTTGCTGTGTGTTTTCTGCTCTTTCTTTGTGTGGTCTGAGTGTGTGCGAGTTTTTATGAATGAGCTGGGTGTCTCAGAAACACTATGGGACACAGGTGAGTGTCCTTTGCAGTGCTAATTGAGTAAGTTACAGATAGCAGTGAGAAACAGAAACTTTTTGGTGAAGCAGTTTCATTTAGAATATAGGCTGTAGTGAAGCTGAGATCAGCATAGTAATGGGCTGGAAGTCTTAGAAACACTATGGGACAAGGTGAGTGTCCTTTACAATGCTAATTGAGTTAGTTGAAGATAACAGTGAGAAACAGAAACTGTTTTGTGAAGCAGGTCCATTTAGAATACAGGCTGTAGTGAGTGAGTGGTGACATCAGCAGAATATGTATAAACAGCATTTAATTCTGCTGATGTCATCACCATTTATCACACTGTAGTGAAAATAATAGGATTTATCATCAGCTTGGAGTATCCATCCCCACTATATTGCATGTGTGTATATATATGTTAGAGGCAAAAATCTCCATTTAATGCATCAGTTAGGGTTGTTCCACAGTGACAAAAGTGAGGAAATTCGATGTTAGGGTTGAAACCCCCTTTGCACCCCTTCAGTCCACCCCCCAACTGGAATCAGGGGTGCGCATTGGGATCATCGGCCCTAAGTGTCACCCCATCACATGTGGAAAGAAGCTGAGGAATAGGAGAATGGGGTGACAGTTAGGACCGATGACCCCAGTGCACACCCCAATGCCAGTTGGGGGAGTGGGCCGGGGGTCCAAGGGAGTTTTCAACCCTAACAGCGAATTTCCTCACTTTTGTCACTGTGGAACAACCCTAACTAATGCATTAAATGGAGTTTTTTGCCTCTAATTTCCCTTCTTTTTGAGAATGATAACGAGAAATAGTGAATGTAATGCAGCGGCGGGAGCACGGGGCCCTCTGGGACCCGCGCTCCTGCCACATATTGCGGTGGCGGGAGTGCAGAAACAGCAATGCAAACAGAAGCTCTAACAGTGGCGCACATGGTAACGCAAGCGCGAATGAGAACAGAAAGGTACTGCTTGCAGTGGCGTGCAGAGAGCAGTCTGCCACATGATGTGTTGTCACATAGTAACATGGTGCCTGCAAGCGGAAATGTCAATGGGCATGGTGATGCAAAGTGAAACAGAAAGAGAAACAGCACTGTAGACACAAATGGCAAAAAATAACAAGCATAGCGCAAAATGAAAGCATGAAGGATAGCACATGGTGGCGTGAGCGTCAGCGCTAAGTGAAGCGAATGCGGAACATAGCGGAAAGGGCAACAGTAACAGTAATGTAAGCACACAGGCTGGTTTTCCCCAAAACCTGCATAGAGAAAGACAGTGAGTACAAAGAATGTATACATAATGATGGGTATCGGAGCAGAAAATGAGGACTTGGAATACTAAATAGGTTATATCTCAGGAACCGTACGACATAGAAAAAAATTTAAAAGTCATATGATTTATGACTGTCCTGACTAGTTTTATGCTTAGCCCCAATAGGGAACTAAGCATTTTTCCAACAAAAAGTTTGTATCTCGCACCGTTTCCGAGATAGGGGCCCTGAAAGGCACGGCGAACGTCGTAATGTTATCCTATGGGAAAAAAAGAGAAGTTTGGAGCACCATAACTTTGCCTCCCTGTAATATTTTTTCACCAAACCACTGAAAAGCACATCTGTGGGCTGTTGGCTGTTTTCCCTTCAAATTTCAGGAAAAAAGACCAAACCGTTATTTTGAAGCAGGGTGCCAAAGGATTCCTGTAATGCGTCGAGGCGCGTAATGTTATCCTATGGGAAAAATGTCAATTTTGGAGTGCCGTAACTTTGCCACTGTGTAATATTTTTCAACACAACACTGAAAGGCACATCTATGAGATGTCAGCTGCGTTCCCTTCAAATTTCAGCCCAAAACTCCCAACCGTTCTTTTGCAGCACAGTGCCAAAGAATTGCTGTCATTTTCCCACAGACTAGAAAACTACTGTGGCAATTTAAGCTTTGCAAAATTTGAGACACTTTCGTGAGCACAAAAGTACTTTGCGAAAGTACTTTTCCAGAAATTTGAAAAACATATTTCTGGGGTGTTTTACTAAAATAAAGACATGGCTAGCATCCTCAGGGTCCGACTAGGTGAATACAAAAAATTAGGTTGCTAGGGGTCCCAAATTTAAATGCCAAGCATTTTCTGATCACTAACTACCAAACAAAATGGTGGATTTGCGAAAGTAACAGGGCCATTTGCGAAAGTAAAAATGCATTTGCGACACTGTCAAACTTTTTGTTAACTTTTCCCTTTGACTTATAATGGGAAATTGTTTTTTGAATAACTTTTGAATTGTTTAATATTTTTTCACCAAATCTTTGAAAGGCACACCGGGGACCCTGGCTGCACGTTCCCTGAAGATTTCGGGCAGGTCATGCAAACCATGCGACCTGTAGGCGCGACCGTAGAATTCCAGAAAAAGCGTAAATGCATGCGCAGATCACGCTTTATAACTCCGTAGCTGTATATCTGACCGGTACAAAACTTGGCAGATCCCAAAGCCTATGGTTTTTGATCGTATATTCCAAATTTCAGGCAAATCCGTCGAACGGTTGCAAAGTTATTAGGTGCAAAATTTGGGGTTTAACACAGAAACTGCTCCTCAACTCTAACTATGGTAGCACTACCGTGCTACCAGCAACTGTTTGACGGATTTGCCTGAAATTTGAATATACAATCAAGACTCCATACGCCTGGGATCTGCCAAGTTTTGTACCAGTCAGAATACAGCTGCGGAGTTATTAGCATGATCGTCGCGGCATTTGTGCTTTTCTGGAATTCCTAATGGTCACACCTACAGGTCGCGACGGTTTATGCCTCACCGCCCGAAATTCAGAGAATGTGCGTCAGTCTCTAATGTGCCTTTTGAAGATTTTGTGAAAATATTCAACGGTTCAAAGTTATTCAAAACAATTTCCATTATGTCAATGGGAAAATAATAAAGTTCGACAGTGTTGCAATGCATTTTTACTCGTCGCAGTCTCCTTCTTACTTTCGCAATCCACCATCTTGTTTTCAGTTAGTGATCAGAAAAATTCTTGCCATTTAAATTTGGGATCATCTAGCAACCTAATTATTTTTGTATTCACCTAGTCGGGCCCTGAGGATGCAAGCCATGTCTTTATTTTGGGGTAAAACACCCCAGAAATATGTTTTTCAGATTTCTGGAAAAAGTGCTTTCGCAAAGTAGTGTTGCACTCATGAAAGTGTCGCAAATTTTTGTGAAAGCTTTCACAAATCACGACACTACTTTGCGACACTATGCCCAAAATAACAGTAATTCTTTGGCACCCCACTGCAAAAGAACGGTTTGGCGTTTTGGGCTGAAATTTGAAGGGAACGCAGCCGACATCTCATAGATGTGCCCTTCAGTGTTTTGTTGAAAAAATATTACATGGCGGCAAAGTTACAGTACTCCAAATTTGACGCTTTTTCCCATAGGATAACATTACAGTGTATGACGCATTGCAGCAATCGTTTGGTGCCCTGCTGCAAAATAACGGTTTGGTCTTTTGGGCTGAAATTTGCAGGGAACACAGCCAACATCCCACAGATGTGCCTTTCAGTGGTTTGGTAAACAAATATTACAGGGAGGCAAAGTTATGACAGTCTGAACTTCTGTTTTTTCCCATAGGATAACATTACGGCGTTCCCTGCGCCTTTCAGGGCCCGTATCTCGAAAACGGTGCGAGATACGGACTTTTTGTTGAAAATTTTCTTAGCCCCCTCATGGGGGCTAAATAGAAAACTAGCCAAGAAAGTGATAATTCAAATGACTTTTAAGTTTTTTTTCTATGTCATACAGTTACTGAGATATAAGCAATTTACTATTCCAAGTCCTCATTTTTGTGTTCCGACAGTCATTATTTTGCATACATTTTTTGTACTCACTGTCTTTATCCATACAGCTTTTGGGTAAAACCAGCCTGTGCACTTACATTACTGTTACCATTACCATTTCTGCTTGCGGTTCCGTATCAGTTTCACTTCACGTTCGCGTTTACACCACCATGTGCATTTCCCTTATGCGTTTTCATTTTGCGGTTGCGTTTGCATTGTTTTTAACATTTCTGTCTACAGTACTGTTTCTCTTCTCTGTTTCTCGCTTTGCATCACCATGACACGATTTGCGCTTAGGGCACAATGTTACTAAGTGACAAGACATTACGCCGCTGCATTACGTGGCAGGACCATGCTCCCGCCACTGCATTACATTCACTATTTCTCATTATCATTCTCAAAAAGAAGGGAAATTAGAGGCAAAAAACTCCATTTAATGCATCAGTTAGGGTTGTTCCACAGCGACAAAAGCATAATATTCTGTGGTGATTTGCATATTCAGTCCATGATGCTTTGAATTATGGAGGCATGTGTGATTTTGTAGATAGATATATATATATATATTAGAGGCAAAAAACTCTGTTTAATGCATCAGTTAGGGTTGTTCCACAGCGACAAAAGCGAGAAAATTCGATGTTAGAGTTGAAACCCCCTTTGCACCCCTCCAGCCCATCCCCCAACTGGAATCCGGGTGTGCATTGGGATCATCGGTCCTAACTGTCACCCCATTCTCCTATTCCTCAGCTTCTTTCCACATGTGATGAGGTGACACTTAGGGACGATGACCCCATTGCGCACCCCGATTCCAGTTGGGGGGGTGGGCTGGAGCAGTGCAAAGGGGTTTTCAACCCTAACATCGAATTTCCTCACTTTTGTTGCTGTGGAACAACCCTAACTGATGCATTAAACATAGTTTTTTGCCTCTAATATATATATATATATATATATATATGTATATATATATATATATATATATATATATATATATATATATATATATATATATATATATATATACACACATATACATACATATATATATCTACAAAATCACACATGCCCCATAATGCAAAGCATCATGAACTGCAGATGCAAATCACCACAGAATATTATGCTGGTTCAACTTAAGCAGAAATGCATGGTGCCGAAAGGCCTTTCACACAGTTTGCAAGGATGCCAAAGCATAACATTATATCTGTATCTATATCTATATCTGTATATATACATATACAGTATATGTATATGTATATATATATATATATATATATATATATATATATTTATGCAATGGAGTGGACATATATTCAGTGTGATAAATGTATTTATCTGAGTGACAGTATGTATAAATAAATTTATACATATAGTGACCATTTATGCACACAATTACTATGTCACAAATCTCTTTAGAATTCATTTAGAATGTCCGGCCTCAGAAGCAGTACTAACCATATTCCAATGGAAATAACTTTAAAACAAAAAATGATAGCATGGTACTGTGAGCACGAACATTGTTCAGCACAAAATTATTTACAAAATGAGTGGTGTTTCATGTAGAGATACCTTATAGATTTTTTACAATTAGCAAAAAGGCAGAAGAAAATTTAATTTTTTGTTCACTTTTTTGACAAACAAATGTGAATAACTTTAAAACCAAAAATGATAGCATGGTACTGTGAGCACAAAAAATTTTCAGCACAAAAACATCTACAGAATGAGTGGTGCTTCATTTATAGATACCTTTTAGTTTTTTTTATAATTAGCAAAAAACAGCATAAAATTCAATTTTCTTTTCCCTTTTTGACAAACAAATGTGAATAACTTTAAAATGAAAAGGTAACATAGTACTGTGAGCAACACATTTATTCAGCAAGATGTTTTCTACAAAATGAGTGGTGTTTCATTTAATAGTAACCACTATGCTAGGCGGACATACTCTAGGAAAGTTAACCAAAACTCCCAGAAATTATCATGTAAAATAAAGATAAACAGTCAAAATCAAATGTTCCTGCACTGAAAGAAAGCATCCCTATTGCATAAATGAACTATACAATGGTGAGCTGTCTGATAAATGATTTGTCTACACTTGTGCTGTTTGACCTCGGACACCTCACTCATGGCTTAAGCCACTCTCGAGGTTACCCAAGGTCAAACAGCACTTGTGCAGATAAGTCATTTATCTGACAGCTCACCATTGTATATTCCATATATATATGTTTGTGCACAGTAGTCGAGAGACTTAAATGATCCATGCATTAACACTGCACCAAATTTGAAACAGAAAGATAAAATGTTGAAATGTAAGCTGCCAAGGGTAGTGTACTTAATAAAGATATAGTGTTGATAAAATGAGCTTGTTTTGTCTCTTTAAATAGCCCCTTAAATTAGTTGCCAAAGCATAACATTGCTTACTGGCATTTATTTCACACTTTGCTTTTGATAACATTTTCATTGTGGCTTTAGTAGCTTTGTTCAATATCTTTATAGTACAACTTTAGTTATTAATAAAGCAGTGTGCATTTGTTTTTATTTTTGTCCCAGTTCTGTATCATAAACATTCATTACACATGGTGTCCATCTCCTGAAATGTTGTGCATCCTCTCATCACTCCTATGTATTGTTATAGCATGCCAGTTACACAACTCATGTGTATAAAATCAGTTGCCTCCTAAAAGTATGTTTAGTTGCTTTTTGTTTTCTTCAGTCTGCACTTTTCAGGGCAATTGTTATGCTCCTAAAATGGTGTCCACCTGTAATTAATGAACTTACTGGTTCTGAACCCGACCCGTGAATGTGTGTTCCCTAAGTACTAAAAAAAACCTATGTGATGGGCATTTCCTGGTTTCTTAAAAACCCACACTTTTATTGAGGTATCTAATTTTTTTCTGTCCCTTTCTGAGGAGAACAAGCTCATCATCCTGAGAGAAGCTGTTGTTTGAACGTGCTTGGTGTCTTTGTAATGAACATTTTTGTGAGCTGCCTTAACTCCTCATGGTTGATTTTTGATTGGTTTTCCACCAAGTGTGGACTGAGGTTTCCACCACACCTCATAGGTACCTGTAGCTTCTTAAACTAAGCCTCCTTAGGTTCAGATCCATGAGTAGTGGTAGTGTTTTCTGTGTGATGTAATGGTGAGACAGATTCTGAATGATGGCCTTGGCTGTGCACTCATGCCCCCTATCCATGATCCCCTGAATAATATAATAAAACCATTCCCTCATATCTAGCAGCCCCCCTACATCACACCCTGGCAGGTTGTGCCCCATTACCCTGCTCCTCCCATTCCCAACCCTGAGCTGGTGACTGGCACATCCCTCTGCACTCCACCAAGGCCAGTCACTGACTGAACCATCAGTGAGCTCATACTATAACAGCTGATTATACAGTATGTGCTTAACAACAGCTCAGTCAGTGGCAGGACCATGGTGGACTATGGAGGGACTGTGCCGGTCACCTGCTTAGGGTTGGGATTGGGGGAGTAGGGTGGTGGGGCACTACCTGCCAGGGTGGGGGCTGTTTGGGGTCCACTGGACACCAGTGAACAGCTCTACTTCATTGTACAAGGGATCATGCATAGGGAGGGGGTTTGCTGGACACCAAGGAAAGGTATACATTATTATATAGATGATCGGGGATAGTGAGAGGGTCTGCTAGACACCAGGAAATGTTTTTCTGCATGATATAGGGGGATCAGGATGGGGACCACTGTACACCAGCAAATGGTTATACTGTACTATAGAGGGCATCCAGATCGGGGCCACAGGCCACTAGGGAAAGATTATTCTGTATGATACAGGTGATTGGGTTGGGGCAGGATGACTACACAACAGGGACTACTGTGTTGGGGGCAATGCACTTCCTCTACCAACCAAGAGGATTGCATGGAAGTAATTCATGTTTTCAGTCAGTGCTATCTACGCCACACAAGAGGACAATGCAAAACAGCCACATGCAGCATGAATACTGTGATTATTGAAATTTACCAATATTCAGGTTTGTGACCCTTCATTTGCATTGCACCACCCTCTGAATATCACCCAGGTGCATACCTTGTTTGCCTACACTAAAAAGGCTTTTGAATATGGGGCATCTGCACAAATCCAGCTTTGCACGTACAAACTAGGCTTTGCATTCAGGCAAACTTTTAAACATCTGCCCCCTGGAAACAGTTTTTTCTTTCATTTTTATTGCTTAATAAAACACATTTTAGCAATGAAACAACCCACCCCAGGGCATAGTTGTATTCACTAATATTCTTCCTGTGTTATAGGAGGGCACTCAGCCTGCAGCCTTGACTATCATAAGCAGCAAGGATGTGCATTATTACCACACATTTACATTCATCTCACTTATACATAGAGATATTAGTTGAATTCCCTCTCTCTTATTCAAGGCTTGACACAAGCTGGTATGTCTAACAGACAGACCAGGTGAGATTCAATCCATACTATACTATGCTATTCTATACTGTGTAGCATAAAACATTTGTGAATATTATAATATAATGTTATGAATACAATGTTCAAAATGTTCAAAAATGTTCTAACAAATACCTATAGTATGAACTGTCCATGTATGTTTTGGTTGTACATCGGCAATAACTTGTGGTATGACTTGATAAGATACTTGGTATGATACTGATATTACTGTTGTTGTGTTACAAATGTTACCCACATGACATCTTATAAAAAAATCTGCTAGTAAATAAAGTATAATTAACGTTCAGAAAACTCAGTGATTTCTATCTGATCCCATGAGGGTAACATAGTTGTGTAATAAACATGTGCTAGAAAATCAATGAAATGAATACACAGCTAAACTTTGACATGTTCCAATTTGGACGTGATGGTATCAGAAAGTGTATTGTGACATAATTACCAACAAGTAATGATTGCGTTAAAATAATTAAAAGTTAAGTAATAAACTACCTAAATAGATATCATAGACATAGTAATATAAAAAAATGTATGTTTCATAAAATGACAATAAAAATTCCACGTTATGTTGGACCTGTGGTAGTTTTTATTCCCATTTTTTAGAACCTCAGAAATATTAACTATCTTTATATTTGGTATTACAACACTACAACATGTACTCTATGTAAGCATGATATAGTTATGACAATTAACAGAAAAAATAAAAAAATTTGGACTTGAAAGTCACACTTGATCTCTCCAGTAGCAAATCAGGACATATATATATATATATATATATATATATATATATATATATATATATATAGAGAGAGAGAGAGAGAGAGAGAGAGAGAGAGAGAGAGATAGATATACACATACAGTATATATATATATATAGATATACCTATATATAGTCTATATATATATATATATTATATATATATATATAGATATATATATATATATACACACACAATTGTTACGCTGTTTGCTCACAGTTGTGACACCCTTGGTTTTGTTCTTAACATGTTTTCTTATACTTTTTAAATGGATGGCATGCTTTAGCCTGTTATCTGGCATTTGTTCACAATTAAGGATTAAAGCTTTGCTGTCTATACATGTAATATTTTTATGTTAGTCTTCCTGTCAGCATCAGATGACTAAACTATGAATCAGTCTCCCCTGTACAGTACCTCCAGAGGAGGGCATACCAAACAAAATTTCATGCTAATCACACCCACCATCATCTGCATGCTTAACCATCTATGGCCTGGCACCCTACAAATGCAGCCTCCAATATCAGGAACACTTAAGGGCACCCTTAAACATCTCTTTCAATGCAACTCCATGTTCAATACATCAAATGGGGACTAATCTGTATAAATTCACCTCTTGGACAGTCCAAGTTCTAAACTTGCCCATTAAAACAAAGTAGGCGCTCACACACTTAAAAAAAACAAAACACTGTAACATTTAGCTTTCCTGCAGAAAAAGTAGCTGCTGACTGTAGAGACCCAACAGCTTTCAAGAGGATGGATGGCACTAGAGGAAGGCAGCTCATACTCCACTAAAGCTAGAAGATTAGCAGTACTTAGTCTGCGGAGAGCTACAGGATGAGGGTAGCATGTCAATATAGTGTCTCAATAACGGTGATGACACATCTGCGAAAACAATAATGGTGACCGCAAATTAATGATGACAGGATGTAAACGGTGAACATGTTGCTATAGCCTACCTCTGTGTTGAGGAAAGCCTCAGAGTAAGATATTTAGAAATAGAGGGGGTCCAGGGGTTGCAGCACCCCTTGAGGATGTGGGGGCCGAGCCCTCCCAGTAACAGAAAAAGGGAAGCAGATGAGCAGGTGCTATCCATTATAGTAATAATATTGCCATAAGGGACTGTTGTAATGTGTCTGACATTGTGCTGCAGAGTGGACACTGATACAATCTGGCAGAAAACTTGAAAGCCCTTCTTGCTGAGCACTACAGCCTGTGACATGCATTCACCTTGTACAGCACTTGCCGCTACCACCTGTTTAGGTGTTATATGCTATGGAATGGTAGCAGAATCATTCAATATGTCAGTTGCCATTATTTATGGGTGCCGAAATTGCAGTCACCCTATTAGTTTTGTCGAATTGATGTTGCTGTAGTTAATTTGACATATTGACATGGAGCCCAAGATGAGGGGGGGAGTTGCTGAAGGTTACCAGGGAAGAAAGAGTTTAGGAGTAATCATCTCAGATGACCTAAAGGTGTCCAGACAGTGTACCATTGCTGCGGGGATGGCCAGTAAGATGTTGAGGGTGCATAGAATGGGGTATCACTAGCAGAAGAAGGGAGGTGGTGATGCCACTGTACAAAATGCTGGTGAGGTCTCATCTGGAGTACGGTGTACAGTTCTGGAGACTGCATCTTCATAAGGACATAGACATGGTGGAGGCTGTTCAGAGACAGGCAACAAAGATGGTGCAGGGCTTGCACCAGGAGACATACAAGGAGCAATTAGAAGACCACAGTATGTATACATTGGAAGTGAGGCAGGAATGGGGAGATATGATAGAAACCTTCAAGTATCTAAAGGGTATAAACAAAGTGCAAGTGGGTGACATCTTTCAGTATAGGAGGTATACAAGGATGAGTGGGCATGAAATGAGATTGGAGAGAGGCAGGATAAAGGGGAATGTGAGGAAGTTTGTCTTCACAGAAAGGGTGGTAGATGCATGAACTAGGCTACACCACGAAGTAGTGGGAGCTAGCACAGTGGGGGGATTCAAACATTCATGGGATGGGCACAAGGGAACCCTAGAGGTGGGTAGGAAAAGCTAAAGCCAATGTCAAAGTAGGGTCAATGACCATTTATGCAGGCAGGGAATACAGGCAGACTGGGAGGCCTAGTGGTCCTTATCTGCCGTCAAATACTATGTTACTATGTTACTTTTTACAAAAGGCTAAATGTGCAGGTACTTAAAGCATCCTACTCTGAGGAAGGTAGGTGGGTGCTACAAGGGTTCACATCAATGCTGATACTCTTCTGTTGGGGAATATCCATGGCCTTGATATAGCCACTGACTCTTTCTGCCCTGAAGCTGCACACCCATTAGTGGATATATAAGCAGGGGGATAGAGTTAAAATGGGTGGAGATTTCAATGAGGTCTAGGATCCTATCACAGACAGACTCTGAGGTCAAAGCTGTATCATTACTAAATCTAGGAAAGCATTACACAACGTGGCCACTGAGTATAAACTAACAGACCCCTGGAGAATTCTGCATCCCATAGGGAGAGACTTCACTTTCCATTCAAACCCCCATAATATGAGAGATGGATAGACTTCTTCCTGCTACCCTTACATATCATGCATAAGGGAGATCATTCTTCCACTGGACCCATCGTAATCTCAACCCAATCCTGTGTGCATTTAACATTAAGAGTGGGACCAGAGAGAATCTCATCACAGCTCTGGAGATTTGACACTTTTCTGCTGTTTCAAAAAGACTTTCAGCAGTGAGTCACAAATGAAATAAAATTCTTCTCCACCAATGACTCTCCAGAAATTACCTTGGTCACTCTATGGGATAACTGTAAGGCATATTTAAGAGAGAGAATCATTAGCTTAGCTGCTCATCAAGGAAAAAAACAAAATCAAAGAGCAGGCCAGCTCATGGAGCTTGAACTAGGGCCACAGGATGGCTCACTGGAAGGGCTTTGTGTTTCCCTGCTGGCTACCTGGTTTCAGTATCAAGCTCGGGGTTACTGGAATTGTCCAGGCTGGGGAGTGCTCCTGAGGTGAGCCAGCCAGGGAATGTGATGGTCATGACTGAAAGAACTAATTCCCCAGCTTATTGACCATCACCAAGTAGGATTTGGGATGTCTGTGGACAATATTAGATCAGCCATAAATGTCACCTGGGCATCAAAAGGTTAACCAGATTGCTTACCTCTCAATTGTCCTGATTTGCCCTGGACATCCAATTTTTGGCCATTTGTCCTGCCATCCTGAATTTCCCTGCCTTTGACCCAATTTATGGCCATGTGGTCCATGCCGACTCCATGCAGTCCACGCTGACTCTAAAACTTGTTTCCCCACAATTCCTGTATTGTACTGCACAAGCATGCATCAGGCACCCCATCTAACCAACCAGTCACAGGGCGCTCCTTTGCAAGCTTGGTCTGTTGATGTTTTAGCACCTCTGCCACTTCAATCTGAAGTTTTCTGTCCCCCCCTCAGGTCAGTGGTCAGAGTTCCTCCGGCATTCTTGGGGATAAATCCAAGGAGAGTTCCAGAGTGCTGGAGAGGAAATTGCAGTAGAAGCCACTGCCAAGCCTGCCACTGCATCAGCAAAGACAGAGAGTGCCGCTGCCAGTAAATAACTTCCAGGAAGTTCCAACAAGCCAGAGCCCAGACCTGACCAGACCTGCCAGAGCTTGCCCATCAGCCATAGCAGAGGAAACTTGTGGAAGAGCTGTAATTCAATTAGAGAGGCAGTATAGGGCAGTGGTTTAAGGCTCTGGGCTGTAAATCTGGAGACTTGGGTTTGAATCCCACAGCCCCTACTTGCATACTGTATGACCCTAAGCAAGTCACTTACCTTCCCTGTGCTCCCAGGTCACACCTGTAAACAAGCTTTCAGCTTAGTGTGCCACTCCTGGTTAAATAATTGAATAAATAATAAAACAATTGATTTTATTAAATAAAATAAAAACATGCTCAGCTATCCACTGCAGACTACCCACTACAGCGGTGAGTTCAAGCACTCAGCCAGTCAGCCATCTGTGACTGACAGTGATCGAAACTGACCCAGTTACTGACTAAGAAACAGGTGCCAGGCCAGCCAGTGTACCCTTCATTCTTTTTGAGGTAAAAGACATTCATTTGTTTGTTTTAAGATCATTATCTGATTTTGGTCAAGTCACTTTCCCAGTATAACGTTTATCTAATTTAAAAAAAAAAAAGTAACTTTCCATCTCTGCAACAGAGCGTTCATAATACAGCACCTGTGCACTTCAGTAATTAAATGCTAACTAATTGGAAGTGCAGACTCCTACTTAAGTAATAAAGCATGACAGGCTGTGTGTTATTGTGTAATAATGTCACTCCCCGAGTGGTTGAAGCACGAGGCTGCAGGCAGAGTGTGTTCAACACCCAAGAAGTGACATTATTGCACAATAACACACACACCTTAGAGTGCCTCATTGCTATTATACAATGGCTCCTTAAATTCATAATAAAAGAATATGAATACAGTTTTTAATTTATTTTTTAGTGGGTTTGTGTGGAAGAGTATTTAACAAAAAATAGTTATTTTTCTGCTTCTACAGCAGGTGGCGCCACTTACTGTGTGCTGTCTTTTCAAACAAAAAGGGGCCATTCAGCAGGATAGAGGTTCAATGTGACACAACAGAATTGCAAACTCAAAAGTCACAGAATACTCACCAGACATAAAAAACAAAAAGGACACTGAAATTGGTGAGTCCTTTAAATTTTACTGCATAGAAAGGAGTGTACAAAAACAGAAGCACCTCGAGGGGAGAGGTACCACGACTTACATTTCACCCAATAGGGCTTTGTCAAAGTGCACCAGTAACAGGATAAAGTGCTTTATATACAGCCCATGAGCAATTAATTAGTTACACTTAAGTGAAATATTTAAAGTGACAGTGCACACACACACACACACACACACACACACACACACACACACACAAAATATATAAACAGTATTTACATTCCCATTACTACCAGCACTCCTAGCTACTCCAAAACATTTAACAGAGATAGAAACAGCATGCACAGAATAACAATATTTTGTGTTTCTAATTATAAGACATTCGGTAATATTTATGTGTCACAATATACTCTGTTGTCAGGCAAAAGAAAAACCAAAAAATGCTGATTCCAGAAACTCATTTCTATTCTTAAAGAGGGGCAGTTTCATTTATTCTAGAACCAGAGGAATATATTTTATCAAAAACAATCTTCTTTTCTATATATCATTTTGTTTTAGATATTTTTATCCTCACAGTCAGCAAACATACTATTTACCACTTGTAACAAAAAAGAAGAAAAACACAAGAAAACATAAAGGGAGAAAAAGGGAGAAGGGGTTGTGGGGGGAAGGGGGAAGAGAGGAAGAGGAGAACATAGAAAGGGGGGAAAATAAGTTGAACAATGTATGTGGAACAGTCCTTTCTTCTGTGCTCCCATGTCTTTGTATTTCACATTTATAGCCTGGAGCTATACAAAAGCTTCATAATCCTCTGCACATCAGGACCTATGTGCAAACCACTAGCAATACCTGAATCATGAGGGGCTATCCGAAAAAATGAATAAATGAAAAACAGACATGAGAGCACTGATGAAAAGAAGAAAAATACATAAAAAAGCAAGCCACAATATTTATTTGGTCAAGAAAGGTTCCAACTCTATCTTGTCATTTAATCCCTTTTTGGTAGTGCATGCCCCAAATTTAAAAATCTAGTAATTTTATTGTCTACTAATGGCTAACTCTCTATCCCTTCCTCTTGGTCCAAGACAGACCTGCTCAAAGCCAATAAACTTTAATGTAAGTTCTTCATTCCTTCTTGCTTCTAATATATGGGTGGCCCATATGTAGTTCAAATTTCCATTCATTATGGCCTCACATGGACCCCCACTCTTTCCTTCAATTTCCTCTTTGTACGGCCTATATAATAGGCCCCACAAGTACATTCCAAAAAATAAACAATCTATTTTGTGTCACAGTTTATAAAATGTTCCACCACAATAATTTCGCCATTACATGTGTTAACCACCTTATTTCCCTCTTTTACATAGTGGCAATACATACATCTCCCACATTTCTTAGTTCCCTTTGGTAGAGGGGGCAACCATGTTGAATTCTGTTTACTAGGCTGTACACATGAAACCAATTTATCTTGCAGGTTTCTGGCCCTCCTATAGGCCATTCTCAGATGGACCCTAGCTGTATCTTTTAACCTCCAATCAGCTGTTAAGACATGCCAGTTCTTCATTATAATATCCTTAACCCTCCAAGACCTACAACTGTAGGTGCTCACAAAGTTTATTCTATCTTCCTCCTTTGTTGATTCTTCACCACTCTTTGCTTGAAGCAAGGTTTCCCTAGGGATTAGCTCTATCTCTTTTTCCACTTTCATTAAATCTTTATCTGAATACCCTCTAGTCACAAACATTTTGTGCAAATCCACTTTTGCTTGCTCAAAATCCTCTACTCTGGTGTCTCTATTATCCTTGAACAGGTCTGTCTTGGACCTAGGGAAGGGGATAGAGAGTTAGCCCTTAGTAGGCATGAAAATTACTGGATTTTTAAATTTGGGGCATGCACTACCAAAAAGGGTTTAACTAACAAGATAGAGTTGGAACCTTTCTTGATCAAATAAATATTGTGGCTTGCTTTTTTATGTATTTTTCTTCTTTTCATCAGCGCTCTCATGTCTGTTTTTCATTTATTATCTTTTTCAGATAGCCCCTCATGATTCAGGCATCACTAGTGGTTTGCACATAGGTCCAGATGTACAGAGGATTATGAAGCTTTTGTATAGCTCCAGGCTATAAATGTGAAATACAAAGACAAGGGAGCATAGAAGAAAAGATTGCTCAATTTGCATTCTTCCACTTGTTTTTTCCCATTTCCCCTTTCTCCCTTCCCCTCCCTCTCTTCCTCTCTTCCCCCACACCCCTTCCCTTTTCTCCCTCCTCCCTTCCCCTCTCCTTTCTTGTGTTTTTTCTTCTTTTGTTACAAGTGGTAATATTATGTTTGCTGACTGTGAGAATAAAAATATCTAAAATTAAATGATATATAGAAAAGATGATTGTTTTTGATAATAAAATATATTCCTCTGGTTCTAGAATAAATGAAACTGCCCCTCTTTAAGAATAGAAATGAGATTTTAGAATCAGCATTTTTTGGTTTTTGTTTTGCCTGACAACAGAGTATATTGTGGGACATAAATATTACAGAATGTCTCATAATTAGAAACAAAAACTATTGTTATTCTGTGTATGCTGTTTATATCTCTGTTAAATGTTTTGGAGTAGCTAGGACCACTGGCAGTAAGAGAACGTAATTGCTATATACGTATTTGTGTGTGTGCAATGTCACTCTAAATATTTCACTTAAGTGGACACCCTGGACACCCTGGAAAGCTGGGCTCACACATGGAAATTAAATTTCAATATCACCAAATGCAAGGTGTTGCATCTTGGTCAGGGAAACCCTAAACACAGGTACACCCTGGGAGGGGAGGCGCTGGAGGCCTCAATAGGGGAAAAAGACCTAGGGGTCATGGTGGATGCATGTAGAATAACTCTGAGCAGTGCAGGAGCAGCTAGCAAGGCAAACAGGATGTTGGGATGCATCGTAGGGGGATCACCTCTGGGAGCAAGGAAGTGATTCTGCCGCTGTACAATGGACTGGTTAGACTACACCTGAGTACTGTGTACAGTACTGGAGACCACACTTGAAGAGGGACATACAGCTCCTGGAGAGGTGCAGAGGAGGGCAACAAAGATGATAATAAGGCTAGGGGGATTTGACGAGGAGGACAGACTTGAAGAGCTCTGCCTGTTTTCATTGGAGGAGGAGAGACAGGGGGACATGATTGAGGTCTTCAAGCACCTTAAGGGAATAAATAGGGTAAACATGGAGGGGATCTTTAGACTAAAGCAGGGAAGTTTCATCAGAGGGCATGGTTTGAAGTTGGAAGGTGGAAGGGTGAGGGGGGAAAAGAGGAGGAGGTTTTTCACTGAGAGGGTGGTGGACCCTTGGAATGCACTGCCTGGTGAGCTGGTTCAGAGATCCACAGTGGAGGGCTTCAAGAAAGGGTGGGACAGACACAGAAAGTGGATGTATCAGATGATGGCCTGTCCCAGGGGGGTGGGGATGGATGATAGGGGTTTCTGGAGCACAAGGGATGGGAGGGTCTCGGCACCCAACTAAGGAACTAAGGTTCGAGCAGACTCGATAGACCGTAAGGCCTAATCTGCTGGAAAATAGTATGTTAGTATGTTAGTATGTTAGTAAGTGTAACTAATGAATTGCTCATGGGCTGTATATAAAGCACTTTATCCTGTTACTGGTGCACTTTGACAAAGCCATATTGGGTGAAACATATGTTGTGGTACCTCTCCCCTCGAGGTGCTTCTGCTTCTGTACACTCCTTTCTATGCAGTAAAATTTAAAGGAATCACTATTTTGAGTGTCCTTTTCATTTTTTATGTCTGGTGTGTGTGTTGTCTTTGTTGTCTGTAACTCTGTGTTTCTCTGCCCCCAGCTGTCTGCTATTGTTGGTCTCTGTTTACTGATTTTCTTGGCCCTCTTGCATTCCATTGTGGGAAGTTATATTGCTGTGCTTTTTGGATTTTCACCAAAAGAAGACTTGGCTGGCAGTTTTACTTCAAGGCATGCTGCCGAGACCATGTCACTCTTATGTACATACATGTGGTAACGTCCGAGAGGCAGATCACGTTTCTTTTTACCACAATTTCTTTTTTTTAGGTTCTCCCAGTACAGTTTCTATCTTTTCTCATTTGTACCAGGTGAACGCCACCTGAGAATGGTAAAGGTACACAAGTGATCTGAAATGCATTGGGGAGCGGAGGATGTGTGAGCATGTGCTAGAGAAGCCTCTCCATGTGGCGGTTTGTTTAAATATGAAATAAAATGGTAGCTGTACTTTATTCAGCGAAGGTGGGAGAACTCTTGATGTTTTTAGTGAGCTGATGAAGGTTTTCTTTATTTTTGTAAAGTGTTTCTGGTTGGTGGCTTGGGAATGAAAAGCCGATCTGTTATACTGTAAGCAGTTTTGGTTTCTGCGGTTTACTCTAACCAATCCATTCTGATAAAGAAAAAAAAAGGACTCTCTGTTTTGTATTCTGCAGTTCTGTATTTTGTTGTGGACAGAATTGCTGTTTGAAGGGTGGTGACATCTGGGGTGTGGGTGGGGGTTGAAGTCATTTACTGAGGACCGAGGGTTGGAGTGTGTGTGTGTGAGTTGGGGGGGGGTTGAAGTTCTTCACAGCAATAGCCCAGAGCGGCAGTAACTAATGAGGGGAGGCATGATTTCTGCCACTGTCATGTGGGTAAGTGTGTCCCTGGACTTCATACAGTGATGTTACTGTTAAATAACATTATTGTTCCAGGTACCCACTAACCAATCAGAGGTCAAGAAATTTTTTTGCCATTGTATAATTAATGTTTGAAAGCAGGTACAGCAAGTAAGAAATAGCATGGAGCCAGTTAGGAGGAGAGTCAGCTGTAAAGGAAAACAGCATGGCACTGTGTTACAGAGACAGTCAAGTCAGGTCTCTGTTTAACTGACCAGCATTAATGCCATTGAGTAGTCAATTACCAGCTGAAAATGGAATCTTTATAAAAATATTTATGTGTGCAGCAACACATACTTTTTAATATAACTGGTACAACATAGGATTTAAACAGTGGCACAAGGATTCCTTAGGATTCAGAGCATCATAACTCAGTTGAATGGTAAGATTTGGTGATAGCTCCAGGAATTTTAAAGCTACATGAACATGATATATATAAGCAATTATGAGTATTGAATGTTTAAACTGTGGTAACAGACATGCAGCTTTATGCAGAGTTTCTTACCTATAAATAATTAGGATCAAACAGACTGATATGCTTGGTCAGAATGAATTGTATATCATTTTCCTTTTACAGTTTGAAATTATCAAGAGTGCCAGTTTATTCTATAATGCATGAGCATATAATAAACTGGCTTATGCAAAAATACTTTTTAAAATCATGGACAGGAATTAGTGTCTTCCTTCCTTCTTCACTTTCTTTATATTCTCAAAATGGATAATAACTTTCAAACAGCTTTTTTACAGTATGGTAGATAACTATAAGAGATATTGGCAGATTTTACATCTTAAACCATTATGTCTTAACAGTAAAAATAAGAATAAAGACTGCACTTACATTAATAAAGGACAAGATGCATATATCTTGCTAAAATTTATTGCAAATAAAATAACAGAAAGATGACAAACACTGTCTTTTTTTATTTTGCTTTTTGATAACAAGTCACACAATGGCACAGCATGGTGGCATGCACACCACACTGAGTAAAATATGGTGTCCTTGATTTTGATCATTTGCCCCTGATTTTTTCGGGTAGTGTCCCTGACTTTGGTCCTAGCAGGTTGAGAGGTATGCTAGACAGGGCTGCCCCCATCCACATTACTCTTCCTTATTGCAAAGGAACTGCTACTGTGTAAACTTAGACACTGCACAAAAGTGGATGGCACCTACTGTATGGAGCAACCCAAGTCAAAACCTTTGCGGATGGCCTGCTACTAACTGTGATAAATCTGACCTCTTTCCTCCCGCTGCACTTCAGATCCTAAAGGATTTCAGACAGCTGTCAGGACTAAAAGTGAATTGATCCAAAACTGAGGTGCTCCCACTTAAATCCTACACCCAGGAAACCTTGAATTATACATCTAAGTCTCAAATTAGCACCCAAACATATAAAATACCTTGGTGTTATCTTATCTGTAAAACTAACATCTGTAGTGGACCTTACCCTAAAACCCCTTTTATCTACCTAAAAAAACAGAATTCTGCAGGTGGCAAAAGCTTATATGCACTTTTGGAAGCAAAACTGCAGCTTTCAAGATGCATGCCTTTGCCAGAATTCAATTTTACCTAAACAACCTCCTGGTTCCTATTCCATGGAAAATCTAGAGATTTGAAAAGCTCTTTGCCTCTTTTCTGAGGAAGGGAAAAAAACACACTTCCACCTCCAGAAAGTTAAGACACCAGGTAAGCAAGGAGGATGGACCCTGCAATGGTTATGGGCCTATGGTCCTATAATCAATCAGCAGGAATCTGACATAACCTACTCAGATTATTCTCAGATAGACATCAAAGCCCATTCTAGTTGCAATTAGAAGCAAGTATTGCACCAAAACCACCCTTGGGAGCCAATACTATTACAAGATATAGTGGCACACAAACTCAATCCTTCCCTCTCTGGGGTACTCAGGTCTTACCTTGTCCACTCTCACTAAGCACCATAATTGGAAAGCTACACATCTGGCAAGATGGGAGCTGCTGTGGCAAAACCCCTATCTAACCACTGGAAATAAGTCAATATACTGGGCCTCCTGGGAAACAAAGGGAATACTTATGGTCAGACACCTATCCTATCCAAAGACCAGAATCCTGGATTACTTCACAACCTTAGCCACTAGATTCAGTATACCCAATTCAGACTTCTGAGATTTTCTCCAGATGAAGGCTGTATTCCTTTCCAGGTCTCATAGCAGTACAGGGACAGCCAGAAAACCCCTTCCAGACATGATCACAAAATTGCTGGACTTTCTGAACAGTCTACAGGATAGGATATACTGTATGTCTTCCTGCTGTTCCCAACCACCCCAACCTGTTAAAATGCAAAGAGGCTTAGGAAAGAGAGTTAAATACCTGAATCCCTATGCCACAATGGGTAATTATGCTTCGTAATGCCACTCAGAGTTCAGAGAAATGCGATAACTGATCGAAAAGAAAATACACCATAAGTGGTACTGCACCCAAAGATACTTAAAAAATGGGACTTATGTCCATCAGTCAGTGCCAGAGATGCCACCATGATAATGGAGCTCTTACCTACATTTTATGGTCCTGTCCAGTGCTTGTGCAAGTGTGGTCCAAAGTGAGGCAATTCAGTAACTCGGTACTAAGAATTATCTGTGACCGCAACTGGATCTGCAGGCTAAGAGACAAATCTTGCTTAGGTGGAGAATCAGCTCCCCCTCCCGCCCATGTGTTCAAGAATGGCTCACTGCCCTGAAAAAGTTAGTTGAGTACAAAAGACTAACCCACTTGGCAAACCAATATTTGCACAGATTTTATGCATTTTGGGACCCTTTTCTCAAATATCAAGTGATAAGACAAAGGTGACTGACAAGTAGATCCTTTTCATTTTCAATTTCTCCTACAAAGATATAACCCTGGTGTAACTTACTGTTAGCAAGGACGTTTACTGTATTAGTCAGTTGTTTTTCATTATACTTCTTAAAGAAAAAATGTTTTCTGTGATGATTATTCTACCTGCTTGATGGAGATGCTTGTAACTGTACAATGTTCTGTATCAATTTTCCTCAATAAAAATATTATACTAAGGAATTTTAGGAGCAAGAAGGCTGGTTTAGCCCATATCTACACCTTCTACATATAATTGTATATTTGAATAATATTGAAGCTGATGTCCAGATAATAGCAGTGTATCAAGTCATTTCTTGAATATAGATTTAGTAGAAATAAAAAATGGCAGAGCAGGGGCAGCATGATCCCTGCTAATTAGACCATGCCCAGGTTATGGTGTGGGCAGAAGGCACTGAGTGGACTGGATCCCAGAAACCAGGACAAAGACCTAGGGTTTAATGTTGGCTAAACATGGTTGTGCTGCATCCTAAGTTATCAGGACAAACAACCATCCAGGCACACACAAGTAGTTCAGGGTTTTATTATAAAGTATCATTATATTTTCTACATTACTGTGTCTGTCATTATACCTGTATTCATGACCTGGTTGAGCTGGGGGATCTGTTCATGGCTGTAGACTGTTGTGTGTCTGGCTGCTATTGTGCTGTTTACAGTACAATATATGTGTGTTATGCACTATTGCGAATGGGTGTGCCACCACTACTGCAGCCCCCTGATGGCATAGTTTTGTAGCCTGTGATCAGCATGTGTGAACATCTATCTTGCACTATGGATTGACATTCACACATGCAAATCATGCATACTGTATGTCTGGAAATGATCATGTGCACTGCAGCACTGTTGTGCTTAAGGGATGAGTATGCACTGCACTTCCAGACAGCATCCGACATTCACTGTGGATAGGCTTTTAGTTGACTTAAGTGGCTTCAGTGTGGAAAGTTCTTATTCACTTCCACTGCATGGTCAGCACATGCCTATGTGCCACAGTCTCTTTTGGTGGCCAACTAGTCTTACTGATCATAAGGTATGCTGTATAGTATGTCTAAAGTGCACCACTGGCCAGATGCAACCTATGGCTGAAGTGTCCCTGAAAGAGCAGGTCAGATCGTGGGGAGGTATCTAATAGCATGGAGAACACATTATGTAGCATGCCACACATCATCATCATCATGGGGCATGTGAAGCAGAACCATCCAAAGCCACAGCCACTGCTGCCCACTCAGTTACTAATGGATGCCCTCATGCTGGAAGGGTATGAGTAGCATGATAGGCAGAGAGACCACTGGAGGGTGGCTGACCCTTCCAGAGTAGATACACAAATTGTTTGTGTGCCCTGTTGATTAGATTGCTGCTGTGCATATAATCTGATGGGCTCATCATGTCTTTGCACAGCAACACCAGGCACCTTACCACAATGATGCTGTATTGGGGGAGGACCAGGACAGAGCAAACAAAATCATCCCCTTGTGTTCTGGACACCAGCCTTGACCTGGAGTGTCCCTCAAAGGATAAAGAGGGTGGTCAGAGTTAAGAGGATCATCATGAACCAATTGAGGAAGGGGGCACTTACAGGAAAAGATGTAGCTGGCAGAACAGCAAGGGGGGGGGGCAACATGATCTCTGCAACTTAGGTCACACATAGGTTCCCATCTAGGAAACAGGCACTGAGGGGGCTGGGTCCCAGAAACTGCAACAAACACCTATGGCCAGTACCAGGTCAATTAGGCACTGCAACAATAGCATGGAATAAGCCACACTGTAGAAATGGCAAAAGGAGTGACAGCAACAGGGGCATAATAGCGTTAGTTAAGTACCACTACCTGTCACTGTCTAATGAGTGGAGGAAGGCTGAAGAAGGTTCAGGTGTTGTGCTTCGTTGAGTCACTCCTGTGGAGGAGTGGCTTAAGGCACAAACACCTGGAGCGGAGGAGACCTGAGGATAAGTATTTGGTTTCCTGTCTTCCGATACTGTGGTTTTTTTGGGGGGCTCACAAACAAAGTTTCCCCAGTCCCAAGTTTCACCTTATCTTTGAGGTCCACACACCCTTGGAGTTGATTATAATAATTCTGGGGGGTGCACAAAAATTCTATATTTTTCCCGTTGTTTCCTATGGTGTGCACAGCATTTTATGATGGTCGGTGTTTTTACCGACCTTATTTGAGAGGATGGCATTTTGCTTGCAGCATTGTTTGCTGCACTGTTTTTGTTTGCAGGGTTTTGACCCCATGCACTATGGCCATTACTTCCCATAGCCTAGGATTTCAATGACGAATAGGCATGTGTGTACTGTATCCTAGTTCCTGGGACATATACCTATCTACACACTCATCAGTATTCTAGAGTTGTTTTAATAAATATCACTACACACTGTTTCCTACATTTCGGTGCCTGTTGTTATTCCCATATGCATAACCATGCTGTGCTGCAAGGATCTGCTCACGGCAGTAAAGTAATGCATGTCTTCCTGCTATTGTGCTGCCTACTGTTTTTGTGTGTTACAAACCATTGTGAACAGATTGTGTGTTTCTACTGCAGCCCCCTTGGTGGCCTAGTTTTGGGGCCTGTGTTTGCCATGTGTGAACATCTATCTTGTGCTGTAGATCAGTGTCCACATGTGCAAATTATGCGTATGTCTATGAACTCTCACATGCAGAGCTTCACTACTACATTGTGGGGATGTGTATGCACTGTGCTTCTATAGAACTGTTGGCATTCATGGTGACTAGGAGCCTGGCTAACAATAGCCTTCAATGCAGATGTTCCTACACACTTCTGCTACACAGTAGCTTAAGACATCCATACCCTTTGTGCAATAGACCCTAAGAAATGACTGATACTGTGTCAGAACAATATATCAGAAAAGTATAACTTTTTCTTATTGTACTCTGTAGCAATGCTTCCACCCCCCTATGCAATTGTCTACAAAATGCTTTTATTGGTACAGTCTATGAAAAGTTCACAATCAACCTACCCAGCTGAAAAGATGATGATTTTATAATGATCTATTATAAATGATCACTATCAATTATGTTCAAAGATCATGTTCAGGCTTCCAAAACCATTACTGTGATCATGACTAACAATGATTAAACATGAACTTTAAATGAACGCCAATCAAAAATCATGATGCTATGGAAATGGAAATTGTGATTAATGATGATGTCATATCATTATGATTGTTCTGGCAGACCTATCTTCCACAGTAATTTTTTTAATTTTTGGAACCATTGGGTTTCTGTCCTGCTATTTACCACAATCTGCCAACATTTATAAAATGATCTATCTTGCTCAAGGGACATAATCCTTCCCAGAATTTAAATGCCTGAATTTGTGCCAATAATACAATAGACTTTGAAGTTCAGTTCACACCTAAGAACTGCTGTGGGCAAATATTATTTTTTTTTTTTATGGCATATTTTTGTCCCCATCTGCTGGTAAGGGTTCTGTGGCAGTATACTGGCAGCCATCCATATTCAACCCCCCCCCCACGGGGATCACACAACATGGCAGTGGGGGGTGGGATTTTTTGTGCTAACAGAAGTAGCTATGTGTTCCCATGTCCCCACCCCTGAGGATGCTGATAAGAAGGACCAGGGTTCAAGCATGTAGTCGTGCTGAGGACACAGCTGCAGCCAAGCACCTAATGGCATCATCCCCACCCCACCCCACATCCCAGAGAGGTGCCTGAACCCTCCCTAGGAGAGGAGAGCTGCCATATGGTGGTCTGATCTAGCTCCAGCCCTCTCCCCTGACCAACCCCCTGACAACCAAGTCTTGTTCCCAAGCCTGGGTTGCAGCATAGTGTGAGGTACAGCGTCCAGTGCCTCAACCCTCAGCACCACCGGGCTGGCCATGGACAAGTACTTTTGTAAATTTAAGACTTGCTTATAGAAAACATTTTGAACAGATGCCATTTCTTTAATATGCTTTCTAAATGCCAAAATTTCTGCACCATAAAGCAAAAGACTATTAACCTTTATGTCAAACATTTGTTGCAATGCTTGTAAAATTTATGTTAACTCTAAGAATGCCTTTCAAAGCTTCTGTGCTTTGATTTGTTACAGCTATAATATGATGTTTTCATGACATAGATGAATCTACATGAAGGCCCAAGTAATTATAGTTTTGGATCACACCCAAAGACAGCTCTTCCTTAGACTATGATTATTCACTTGTTTCCTCTTAACAAATACCAGAACGTTGGAGTTTTCTGAATTCACTCTAAGCACCAAGTTGTTTACATGACAAATTGTTTTACAGATTGCCCTTTTTAACCCTGATGGAGTTAATGAGCACAACATCAGATCGTCCATGTACATTAATACCCATATTGCTCTGTCCAAAATTCTAGGAGGAATGCATCTGTCGAATCCACGACTTATTTAAGCTTTTCATGTATAAATTGTGTTTAAGCTTTTTATATATTTAAGCTTTCCATGTGCAAGTTGAACAATAAGGGGGCAAGGTGACATCCCTGTTTCACACTTTTTTATAAGTATTGGGTCCAAAACTGTACCAGTTATAATGCTTTTTACTACTAATGTTATCCTTGTATACCAAGTATATGTATCCCATTGTAAAGGCATTGTGATTAAGACACTGTGATTTGGGCAACGGAATGAGATTGCAAATAATGGATGTCTGGTTGTTTAGGGCTCCGTGTCTTTTAGGCTGTGGGAAATTTGTGTGAACCTGCTGTTCGGGACAGAGCACCATTTGTGTCTGGTGTGTTGTATCGTACTGGAGTGTGCAATGTTCAGCCAAGTAGGGCTGCCTGTTTCAGGAGTTTTCTGCATATCAGAGTTGGTTATATAAATATCTAGGGGGTGCAGGGAGCAAAGCCCCAGCAATATCATGTTAGTAACTATGAGAGCAACAGTGCTTTGACTTTTGTTTCTCTGGTATTCTTCAGTGAGGTGCACTATACGGCTCCCTTTTTTAATTGTGGAATGTTCCTGCTGGTATTACTAATCCCTTGCACTCCATTTCCTGACAAGATTACGTCAGTTCGCTAAAGGATGTCATAGTTTTTACCTGCACACCATCATGGGTGATCCCCAATTGTAGACATAAGACATTGCTACCAATACCACACTCTCTTAGAATTTCAGACTGATTTCCTGTTAACCTTATCAAATGCTGCACTTAGAGCTAGGCAGGCAATATACAGCAACATTTTGTTTGGAAACCTGCAATCTAATACTGTCAAGGCAAAATTATTTTAAAAATAGAAATTACCAATGTTTTGGTCCATAACTGTACTTTTGAAATATACAAATTAGTTATGCAAATGTATATACTATACCTAACATTGCATGTACTCTTCTGAAAGGGATTAAAACTTGACTTTACATGATTTACATTATAATTACCGTTCTTTATATTCGCTGAGATGCTATAATTATATTTTCATATTAGTACCAGATAAAACTTTATTAAGTGTTACTCATGTGACTTATCATCTTACAGCACAGAACTAATATAACCATCAGTGATTATCACTAGGGGTGGGTGAAGTTCCTAAACTTTGCTGCACGGAGTATTTTGCGTACAACTTGAATTTTGTGAAAAATTCTGCAACACGAAGCAGATAACTTTGCCTTTAATTTTAACATAAAGTTCCATTAATTTCAATGTACTTTACATTAAATTTGCCTTTTTATTGCTCTTTAAAGTGAATTTTGCTGTGATTCATGGGTTAACAGATTACATTTGCTCTAGATTGTCTTGCACAATCTCAGTTCAGTGTAGTGTGTATAGTGGAAAGCTGAAGCTGGAGTCAGTTTTCACTCAGATCTCTGAGAATCATGCCATCAAAAAACCTTTAAAAAAGCATTTTTTTTCAACAAAATCTTGTGTCAACATTTAGTACATCGATTGCAGAAAACCCTTGGGTGTTTTTATCATCGAGCAGTTTTAATTTTGTGTGGCTATTGAATGTTAATTTAGTACATTCACTCTGTTACTGTAGAAGTGTGCGTCACAGGAGGGGAAGATCTGTGGTGAAGGGAGATTCACAGTGAGAAAGGCAGTCTTTCCAGCTGTTGTTGGGCACTGTTTTAGTATTTGTGTGTTCATGTACACACAGTAATACTTCTAGTAAGTTTTGATCATTTGTTGCTGTTTACTGTGGTGCTTTGCATTGTTTCAGTCTGTTTAAAAGACTGGGTTGTACTGTACTGCATTGTCAAATTTTCTGCTCATTACCTTTAATGTGTGTGTGCATGTGCCATCAAGTCAAACACATTTTATTGTGGAACCATAATCGCAGTACTCTTAATTTCTTAGTCCTTCTGTGTTATTTTTTACTGCTTCTATCTAGGCACTGCTGTACCTCCCCCTCCCCCTACAAAAGTATTTTTCAAGTTTTGGATTGCTGACCACCGGTTAAGGTGTTGTTGTGCTTGTGTGGCCACATCTCTTTAGTATGCAACCTCCATCTGTCTGTGCCACTGTATCTCTTTAGGGACTAAAATTGGGACTATGTACTATAAAATAAAAACAAGGGGCACAACTAAAAAGCAGAAATTGGATGATAAACAGAAAAGACTGGTACATTTTAAGATGCAGTAGCACTCTCTCTCTCTACTCAAAACAAGCTCCTTTCTCAGCACTAGGCAATGGAAAGTGAAACTAGTTCACTGTCTACCCTGATTAACTTTCTGCATGCATTATGTGATCTGCAGACATGCAGACATGTTGTCTGTGGGTGTTTTTTTCACAAACTTTGCCATCCTGAAATGCAACCCAAAGTTAAGGCGAAGTCAACAATGCAAAGTTAATTAAAGGCAAATTTTGACCTTTTATTAAAAACTTCATGTAATTATCCATGAATTCAAATTTGCTAACATTGCCTGAACTTCACGTTAGTAGTAAAACTTCGCTGCATTTCTAATTATCACGTAATCATTCACAGATCATCAAAAACATCATGCCGATTTAAAGAGCTACTGGCACCTTAAAGAACTTTTAAAAAGACATATTTGTAGAAAAGGAGCTTAAATTTCTCATTAGCTCTATATTTCAAATTCCCATTATTTATTACTGAGGTCATATGTATTAAAACAGGATAGCTGTTTCTTGAAGGCTCATCAGCTCCTATTGCTTTTTCCCAACCTGATGTCATGTTGGACAGAACAAACATAACCATCATTGATTATTACTTTATTATCTACAGATCATGAAAAACCATCATGCTGATTTAAAGAGCCACTAACAGCTCAAATAACTTAAAAAAACACATACTATTTGGACACAAAGCAACTAAAATGTCTCCTTATCTCTATATGTCATATTTCCAATATTTATAACTGATGTCATATGCAGTAAAACATGATAGCTGTTCCTTGAGGGCTCATCAGCTTGTATTGCTTCTTCCCAATCTGATGTCATAATGCTTTCCATGTTACGTCACCATTATTGCCATGGCAACAGACTGTGATATCATAACATGGCATCATAATTTCAAGTAGAAAATAAACTGCAGAGGCAGATGAACTCTAAGGGATTAATAGCTTGTTTTTTATTTGAATTCCTTCAGTAATAGGAACAAAATATGTAGAAAATATATGAAATACAAGCAGAATTGTGTCGAAATATTATGTTTTCCAGAGTTTTCAAAATAGCATCAACTGCTCTTCAAGCTTACAAAAAAGAATAAATACTCATCAGTTGCTGGTTTGAAAAGTTACATGTTTGATGGTTAAATCATGCTCTATGTAATTATCTAAGAGCATGCTCTCCATTGATGATCATATGGCTACATTTGATGGCTAACAATTATCAGGCATGGCTGACCTTCAAAAAACATGGTTAGTGATTTATAGATTAGCCTGTGCAATTCTTCCAAACAATTCAACAACAGCTTAAGGAGCATGGGCCAGATTTTCAAAGCCCTGAGAATGTCACAAGTTCCTGGTGCATCATTCATTTGTTGCATGGGGCTTGCAGCATTCTTCTGGCCAGTGATCTGGATTTTCTATCCCATGCACCAATTGCTGCAAATTAGCTCACCTTTTTGCTGGTCTACTTTGCATCAGTCCTGGGTACCAGTTTCACATGACTTGCACCAAATATTTGGTGCAAGCTGCCATAAAGTGCAAAAACTGTCATAACTGTGCCCAATGTACTAAAATCAGGCACCGTTGTGGCACAGTTGTTCAAGTGCAGCTGTGACAAAAAATGGGTTTGAGACAGGACTTGATGTAAGCCCTGCATCACCCTTTGAAAATCCAGCTCTGTGTATTCACTTCCAGTAAATAGACAATTATTTCATTTATTTATTTTTTTAATAATAATTTTTATTAAGCACAAAGAAATGTACACATTATCCAGTTCAATACCTCTATTTTACCTAAAGTTGGCATAGGCTTACTTAAAAAGATTATTCCATACATTTGCATACATTTCTTATATAGTCAGTCCCCTCTTCCCACCCCTAGGCATTTATCTTAATATATTTAATATGTTTTTTTAACCCTTGCAGGGCCATGGACTGAAATCAGTCCACAATTCCTATATGTTCTAATTCTGTCAGCAGCCTAAGGGTTACTTACCCTTCCAGTTACTAAAACATATTTTATGTGAATTTTGTGGTAGTGAGTCCTATTATTTCCTTCCAAGTACTCCCATATATGTCATCCTGGGCTTCATCTAGTACATACATTAAGTCCTCAAACATTAATGTTTCCTTAAATGTATACCACCATTGATTTACTTGAAAATTTTAAATTTTATTTGAATTCAGGTTGGCCCATATTAGCCTTTTAATGGCCATCATTTTCAAAGAAAACATTTTTTAGTTTATTTTCACTTTAATATTATCTTCAGAAATAGTCAAGAGAAATAACCCTGGAGACATTGTGACTGTAAGGTACATTACATTTTGAATTATGTCCTTGATTTTTGACCACCATATTTTTATTTGTGGGCAATCCCATGAACGATGGATTTATGATGCCGGCATCCCACATCCATGTCAACAGAGATTACTATAATTAGGATCTATCCTGGCTAATTATTCTGGAGTTATATATGCTCTCTCTATAATAGTCCTCTGTTGATTTATTCCTTGGGGATAAATACATTTTATTTGTCAAAATTCTCATGTTATTCCAACTCTGATTATTTAGAGTCTTGTTTATTTCTTTATTTCATTTGTTATTGATTTCTGTTTTATCATTAGGTGTAAATTCAGTTACAACTTTGTAAATTCTAGAGAGGATCTTTTCACCAGCTTTGTTTATTTATTTCTCTTAGTTATTTGTAGATGTTGTTAATAATGTATTTTTATCAAATATACCAATTTGTTTTTAAAATTTCTTTTTTAATCTGTAGTATGTTATTTTGTCAATTTTCTTATTGTTTATAAGTTCTTGCAACCCTTCCCACCTTATAAATGTTTTCTCCTTTATTAGATCTTTCCATCTTACAATATGGTGATACTTCCATATAACTGATAATATTTGAGCTTGCATGTACCGAATGGGATCTGGAGCACTTAGCCCACCTAGTGATCTGGGAGAACTAACTAATGGCCAGGCTATACAGGGTTTTCTCCTTCACCAGAGACATTTTTTGAAAATAAGTTGTAAATCTTTGAACCACTTTAATGAAGGGGTACCCAATATAGTTTGAATGACATATACTAGATTAGGTAGAAGCATCATCTTTAATGTAACTACTTTCCCCATAGGGACATTGAAATGTTTACCCAATTGGCAAGACGAGCATGTATCTTTTGTTTTGTGCTTACATAATTAATTTTGATATTTGACAAGTAATTAGGTGTTAAAATAATTCCCAAACATTTTATTTTATTGTCTATTTTGAAGTCTTGAATACCTTCTGGTGGGGTAGGATCACTGTTGTGAGAGATTTTCATTATTATTGATTTGGATTTATTTAACTTATATCCAGAAATGTCTGATTATTGATCTGCCATGTATATGAAGTTTTTTAAAGAGTAATTTATATCTTCAATAATCAGTAATATGTCATCAGCAAAAACATTTAGTCTGATGATTTGTCTCAATCATTTTTCTGTGTATTTCATTATTTGTTCTTACTCTTTGTAAAAGTGGTTCTAGACATAAGATGAATAATGCAAGAGAAACAGTGCATCCCTGCCTAGCTCCATTATATAACACAAATTCTTCTGTTAATATGGAGTTAATTTGAATCTTAGCTCTGGTGTTTCTATAGAGTTGCTGTATTAAAGAAATTAATTGATTTGGAACGTTCCATTCTTTTAAACTTTCTAGCATGATGTTTCTATCCAATACGTCAAACGCCTTGGTGGCATCTAACGATATTGAATAATATCTAACAAAACTTTAGTAAGGGCAGAATTAGAGAAGTGGTTGGGCTAAATGCAATGTTATTGGAACTACCATCTGAATAAATGTATTTTTAGAAGGTCAACATTGTAAATTGCTTTACTAGTTTGATTAATAAACTATAGAGATAGTGTATGTTTGTTATATATTTAATGTCATAACACATTAAGCAAATGTTATTTATTTGAATACTTAGATCTGTAATAAAAGTAACTTTGCTTGTAGAACTGAGTCCTTATATGAAGTACCCTATTCACCTTAATTATAACTAATTTGCTGATGTTTGAGTCCTTATCTTAAATGTCTTGAGTTAAACCTTAAGAGAGTGAGATGATTAAGTAATAAGTGTAATAATAGGTATATTTGTATAGGCGTGTTCTATTCATTTTAGCAATAATTAACCTGCTGAAGTTTACACTTATCTCCTATATATTTTGAATAGCTTGAATCAGGACATCAAAGAGAATGAGATGAATGTGTAACAAGTTTATTGAGACTTAAGCACTTTACTCACGACTGTAATTAATTAGGTTCAGTGCCTGGTATTTTTACCATGTATTTTAATCACATTTTTCACATGCAGTGTGTTTTTAAAGGTGATTAAGAGAGAGTGTATAAATATGGTGAAGTGGCATTGATTTTTATCTGATGAAGCTTGGGATTACCCTTGCAAAACATTGTCATGTTCTCTTGCTCTGATTTTTAGTTTGGAACCAGCATGCTGGAGGTGCCATACACTTATTTATATCAATAACATGATTCTGATCTAATATCAGCAGTTTTTGTGACTTTATGGTGGGTGCAATTTTGTTTTTGTTCTCTGATTAACTCTTCTATCATTATTCCTAACCAGGGTGATATCTCATTGGCAAAAGCCATATAGTATACATTTGCAAAACCATCCAATCCTGACATGTTGTTTCTAGATAAATCTTTGAGTACATCCATTATTTATTTTGTAGTAAAGTTTGTAAATGGTAAATTGGCTTTAATGAAATTCGACTGTAACAAAAACTGTTTTATTTTTCCTTTATTTTCTCCTCTTTTTAATTGAAAAATCTTTTTAGTCTAGAAAGATTTTCTCTGTTTCTCTTTAGTACGTACATTTCCTTGTTCGTCTAAGATTGAGTTAATTAAGTTTCTTTCTTTCTCATTCCTAAGAAGACTTGCCAGACTTATCCATATGTAGATATTTTGTCATTCTTATATTATGATATAATCCATAGGCATCTTCATTAACTTATTTTTGTCTTTGCAGTTTTAATGGATTGCATTCCATTGCATATTTGTTATAGTCTTTTGTCACTAATTTATCAAGTTCTTTAATCTTTATGTCCAAGAGTTTTGTTTTTGTTTTCCTAATTATACTCATCTTTATTTGATGGGAAATTATGACCCCTCTAATTGTTCCTTTAAAGGCTTCCCATAAATTTGTAATTGTGTCGCTTCCATTCTAGTTTTAGAACCAGTAATCTGTGATAGCTATTTTAATGCTTTCCACAAATTTGGGGTCTTTTAAAAATTCATTATTAAAAAAACATGTTTTGATTTTATTTCTCTCTTTGTATATTTGTAGTGTAATTTATATCATTGCATGATCAGACATAGTTGTGGAGTTAATATCTGTTTTTATTATTTTGATAATAAATCCTTGGATATAAAAAAGTCATCCAGTCTTGTAAAAATGTTGTTTTTTTCATCCCAATGAGTATATTCCCTGTTGTTTGGAGTAATTTCTCTCCAACAGTCAGTTAAGTTCTCAATTTGTAGGAAATGTTCAAGTTTATTTGATAAAGTTATATTTGCCTTTGTTACATTTTTTTGACTTGTCTAACTCCGGAGTTGCCCAAATATTAAAATCTCCCGCTATAATTATTTGTTCAGCTTGTAATTTTTGTAAACCTTCTGATATAACTGATAAGCAATTACTATACTGTATAAAGGGTGCATAGATTTAACCTGTCACCATTTCTTTACCATTCAGTACACATTCTATTAAAATTATACAGCCATTGCTATCTATAAATTGATCCATAATCATAGCATTTGTCCCCTTTTTTATTATTATTGAAACCCCACAACTTTTCTTGGTACCCAGATTAAAGATCATATGGGACATCCATTTTCTCTTTAGTTTCAACATTTCCATTTTTTTTCTAGGTGAAGTTCTTGTAAACAAATTGTGTTTTCATTTGTCTTCTTCACATAATTCAATATCCTTGCCCTCTTGATTGGGGAATTTATCCCATTCACAGTCAAAGAATAAGTACCTGATTGTAAACCCAGATTTGGATTTTTTATACCAAAATATACAGGTATATACTTCCCTATGGATGTAGTAATCTGGGATCATACCCAAGTCTGGATTCACACTACCAAAAACTGTATTATAATAAAGAAGGAAAATTATAGAGCATTTTATACACCTACATTCATTTATGCCTTTTCCCCTCCTTCCCCCATTCTCCAACATAAGTAACAATCTAAATAATGCAATACCCCAAAAACAGCACAATCGGACTGCACACATTTATATATTTGCAAACCTCTCCCCCTCCCCTTTCCTCCATCCATCTTACATGAAGAAATACTATCCACTACAGCTTTAATAAAATATATGTGGTACTTTAGTTTGAAGTTGTTCCATGGTATCAAGAGGATTGTCAAAAATCACATTTGTTCCTTCAATATTAACTTTTAACCTTGCAGGGAAAAGAATGGAAGGTCTGATACTGTTCTGACATAGCTTTGTTCTTATAATGATGTATTCTTTCCTTTCATTGATTAACTCTAGGGAGTAAGTCATTGTGTATTGTAATTGTTAAGCCCATTAGATTTATTTTGTTTTGTTTTTTATACACAGCTGCTATTAAAGTGTCTTTTTCTTTAGATTTTAGAAATTATGATCGGCCTTGGAGGTTGTGAATCATCAGCTCTAGCATGTAGTCCTCTGTGGATCCTATTTTGAATTCGATGCTAGCAGGGTCTGATTCTAGATACGCTGCTACAATCTGTTTAAATGTCTCAGACAAAGTTGTATTTTCATCCTAAGTCTCTGGTATGCCCAGAATTCTAATATTTTTTCTGTGCGCCCTGATTTCAAAATCCATATTTTTTTCTTTTATGTCCTTATTTGTTGTTTCTAGATTTGTTAACTGTTTTTGAAAGGAATTTGTTCTTCCATAAGAGTGTTCACCATTTGTTGCAAATTCTGAACCTCTGACTGTAGATCGGAATTTTCTTTTATGAATGTTTGGGTAATGTTAAAGTATTTTTAAATTTTTTCTTGCATTCCCATCATTTTGTCCATTTTTTTGAGTTATTTTATTTATTTGCAATATTAAGTCTTTAGCCCAGTAAGGTGCCGATTTGCTTTCTTCAACCTCTTCTTGGCTTTTACTGTTTGTAGAGTTTTTGAAATATATGGGAGAGACTTCTATCCCCTTATTGTTTAAGCTTTTGGGATTGTTAACAACAGGGTTTGAGTTTACATTTTGTTCTCTCCCTTCTAGTTTTGTATTACAGTTTACAGCTGGGTTTGAGGTAGAATGGGCTTCATTGGTACTTATACTGTTTATCAATCCTACCTTTTGCGAAGCCATCTGTGATACCAGCACTTCTCCAGTTCTTAGTTTCTCATATGGCTTAAGGAAAAAGATTTGGTGTTTCATCCACCTTTTACAAATTCTGACTTTCTTTTAATGCAGACAAGGATTCCTGCAGTTCACAGTCTGCTTCCTCAATACTTGATCCCCATGAAGCATCCATGAGTCGGTTGTTACTTTTACTTCATGAACTAATTCTGGTGCATCCTTCCTTTTGTCTGGATGATTTTGAACATCCGTTATTGTGGTTACCTGTTCAGGTACCACCTTTTCTCCTTGTAGCAAAGTTAGGCCATTTTCAAAGTCAACCGTCTCACTTCTGGAATCTGACCCCTGCTCCAAACCCTTGTTCATCCATCCCTCCATCCTTTGACCAAGTTCGGATACATTTTTAGATGACAGGTGAGGATCTTGATTGGCCTTCTGTACTGCCTGTGAATGCCCAGCCTCTGAACTTGATTCTCCCAACTTTCCAGTCCCAGCTGGATCTGCATGTCTAAGAGAGTCCTGAGGATTTGGTAAATTCTCCTGGTCACGGGTTGCCCCTTTCATATTTTTCATTACATCTGTAGACTTGGGTTTCCCATTCACTGACCTTTCTGGGTGGACAAACAAAGAAAAAACCTGTGGCATACCGCAAGATGTGTCTGATCCAAAATTTCATAGGTAAGCTGAGTTTGCTTTTGCTTGGATATTAAAGAAGCTTTTCATGCCAGAGCGGCCTATTGTTGTTTTGGCTTTGCTCCAGGGCCTTGATTTTTAGACTCTTTTTTTGGCGTCATTATCGCAAACATGGATAACAGCTTTGCATTTTTTTTGTCAAGTTCTTCTTCTTGTGATTCTGGCTCAAAATGGTGGTACATACTCATTAAGTTTGTCAGATGGAGCATGGTTCTCTTAAACCACAGAGGGGAGAGTAATGCAGCTATTAGTCCTCATGTCAGAATCTTATGTCCAGCATGATGCCCCTCCTCCCAATGGCCGATAGGGGACTGTGTCCTAACTATTTTATTTATTGTGTTTTATATGTTAGTAATTTGTTTTTTCTTTTAAAATAAAAACATTTGTTTGTGCAGTGAGACTCTTGGGTTTTCACTTTTGCTTTTCACACTGCTAGTAAAAAGAATTTAATAGAAATCTGATACTGTGATGACAGAAACTGTCAACTACTTAGAAGCCCAGTGTATTCCAATGAGAAATTAATATTTTTCTGTTTTTTTTCAAATGAAGAAAAAGAAGAAGAATCAGCATTTATATAGCACTTTTCATACATCCAAAGTGCTTTACAAGCAATGCTAGACTGGTAGTGAAGTGACTGAATGTGTGGTGGCGGCCATATCGTACATCATCACCCACACACAGCCTGGATAATTGCATGAACCAGTTTATGGGAAGGGGAATGTTGGCCAGGCCACCAGGAATGTTCCCTACTCTTTGCGAAGAGTGCCCTGGGTTCTTTTGAAATGAAATAGATACTCTTGCAACAAAATACTTTACCTTTTTATATGTTTGCACTATTGTGGTCCATTCTATTATTTTGACATTTTTAAAACAGTAATTGACTTCCCTTTGCTTCTTCCCAAGCAAAATCTGGTAAGTAAGAAAATGTCAAAAATAAGCTGCCATTGCAGCTTGTTTCTGTGTTTTAGATTTGGGTTTGCCTGACCTGCTACAGTACCACATCCTCAGCACCACCTGTGCACATACCCGTTTCTTATTTCCCATTGCTTAGGAAGAAAATGCCACCAGTTAAATCATAACAAAAGATCACAGGTTATAAAAAAATCACATTTATATTAAAAATATTATATTTTGGTAGTAGAAAGAGTTATTTCTCTGTAAAAATCTGAAAAGAGGATTGCAGTTTTCCACTAAAGCCCAATGCTTGCCTTGCTAGTAAAGAGTTTCTGACATCAGAATACAAAACTTCCATTGGATTCTTTTTTCTTTTTCTTTACTAGTAGTTGGCACAATACAAGTAAAATGAAGAAAAAGTAAGTAAAGACACAAATAAAAGCAAACAAATGTACTACTGAGGCATCTAAAGACCCCAGACCTTCATTCTTTAAGATATACATCCTTACCAAGCACCTGCTCTTTAAGTGATTTAGGAAAATTATTATGCTGGCCAAGTAAACAAACTTATATTCTGTCCTATTAACATTCATTCAAATTTAGCAGTTTCACATTACAGCAGAGCACCAGCCACAAATTCTTTGTTACCTTCTTGAGAAATGCTTCAGGAATGCTCTTTTAATAGAAAGCACACTAATCAGTGAGTCAGTTTAAAAGTCAAGCCAACCTCTGCCATGTTATAATCATTTTAAAGTGAAAAGAGCAGGATTTGCATGATAAAAACTAATTATTAGGCTAGGGAAATTGGACCTATTAACTGTACTTCCCTGTCACTGAGGAAAATGACCCCTTTTAGAAACTGCAAAAATACATTATGTAGTGATCATCTTGAAGGAGGTAATACAAAACGTGTATTGCAGCAGACTATAAATCTTACTTAGGAAGAAAGTTTTCTTGCAGAAGCAAAACCTACTGATAAAGAGTCTTTCTCATACAAGACATAAAACACTTCACCCGGTCCTGGCCTCTTTTATGAGTCAGTTTAAAGAGCTGCTGATATATTATTTTCCCTGGGGCAGGTAGCTTATGGCAAGGAGCTGCCTGCCCCAGGACCTAAATTAGTCCCCAATTTTTTTTTTTATCCAAGGGTTATGTAGTTATTTAACTTAATGTAATCACAATCTCTCTTCCTGAGTGAAAACAAGCTTCCGAGTGCCTGCCGCAGTTCTGCCCTCAAAACCTTGCTTTAATGACACAAAGTAGGGAAAGGAGCTGTAGGGCAATACATAGAAGTATAATGTTATTTGGGCAGCAGTGGCCTGTAGGTGATACTTGCACTCATAAAGGCAATTGTCTATGTTAAGGGGAGGTAATGTTATGTACCCCCAACATGTATGATTGCCTGTAATGAGTACATGTGTCACCTAAAGACCACTTCTACTCTGTTAGCATTATACTGCTATGTATATCCCTGCAGCTTCTTCCTTACTTTGCATCATTAAAACATAGCTTTGCAGGCAGGGCTGCACCACGTGCCTAGAGGCTGGCTTTCAATGAGGAACAGAGATCACAGTTATTTGGAAGTTAAATAACTAAATGATCCATGAATAAAAAGTTCATTTGGGGGCTTATTTAGGTCCTGGGACAGGCAGCTCCTTGTCATAAGCTGCCTGCTCTTATGGTGTCAGCTGCTGTTTAAGGGAACAGTGCTTTCAAAAATTTAAATAATTACATTGTTAGTTATCACCTTGTCATCTACATTATGGACATAGTGTGAGAATTAACAAGCTCTGGCAGAGCCACTCTGACTGTGAATGCATTAACTGGATAAGGGTGTTTCATGGGTTTAAACATAAACATTTATTTATTTATTTAAAACATATCAGATTTATAAACCTTTGAGTCAGAGACTCATTTACAAAGGCACTTCGTTGAAACTAATACAAAGACAGTACAGTTAACAAGTCAAAAAACAATGGCTCAGAGAGCAGACCCTTATTGCAATTATACAATGGCTTGTTGTTATATACAGAATAAAAAATACATTTTAAAGGATGTTTTTGTTAGTGTGGAAAAACATTTCTTAAGAGGAAATGCAAGGAATGATCCAAATCCAAAGCTACAGTGATGTTATTGTGTAATAACATCACTGTTTCAATGGGTCAGCAGCCAATCAGCTTCTTACATTTTTCTTTGCCATTGTTTAATTAAAAATAATGCCACCATCTGTATCACAGTTACCTATATGTTTTGCATTTTATTCTATGCACTCTTATAGCAATCAACTCAACAGAACCAGGCCATCATATACATGAAAGTACTGTACCCTAACTGAAAACACTGTTGAGACAACTGTCTGTTGTGACAAGGTGGAAGATAAACACAATGTTGAGACAAGTTTTTGAAAATATTTGAAGTGTTTTTTTTTAAAGACTGATATACAGTTCACATATAAAATTCATATAATATAAAAGTGCATTTGCCCAAGTGCAAATGTAAATTAGACACCTTTCATTACAAGATGTTCTCTTGAAGGAAGATATTAAGGCCTAAAAATGGGCATAAGGTAGATGTAAACTGGGGTAGGTGTGTTATTGAGGGTATTGCATAGTTTATCTTTTATTTCTGATCCACCGGATCAGTAATATTTGCACAAGCTGTGCCCAGTCCAGATTTTACAGCTCTGGCCTGGGTCTAGTGATGTTGGTTTTACCCATACCCCACTGCATGTTGCTTAGTGATATACTGTACTGATGGCTACAAAGTCTGACCCATTGAAGGTTGAATTTTCAGAAAACCATTATGCTAAAAATATCAAGACAAACTCCCTCCCTCACCCCCCAGTCACAATTAATCCTTTGCCAATGTCATGCTTAAATACTGGTGCCTCTACATCCACGCCACTAAGCTTTGAATGCCAACATGCTTCTTTTTTTTGCTGCTGTGAGTTCCCCCATCTGTGAAGTCCCATTCTGCTTATGGCAGCCCCCCCCCCAAAATCAGATAATGTATTTAAAAACATTTTGTTGAGAAATGTTTGTTTTAGTATATCCATGGTCAGGAAAAATGAATTTGTAAAAGAAACCAAAATCCCCATTTATCAGTTAATTGAATCACAATACAGCATGTTATGAATTTTTCAGATTCTATGTGTAACCTACAGTAAGTCAAACAGAAATTAGACACACAAATGCCTGCCTATTTCCAAGTGAAGCACATTTTTTTTTACTTATTTATTTAATTGTTTAACCAAGTGAGACACACTAAGCTGAAAGCTTTTTTACAGGTGCAACCTGGGAGCACAGGAAAGTTAAGTGACTTGTTCAGGGTCACACAGTATGCACGTGGAAGCTGTGGGATTCAAACCCAGGTCTGGTCTGCTGGATATCACCAGATTTGTAGCTCAGAGCCTTAAACCACTGATCTGTACTGCCTCCCATGTGGTTATTATCATTCAGTTGTAAACACCTATAGTCACAAACTGTAAGCTAAGAAGATTCAGTAGAATATAAATAGTAGCCCAGAACTGTCTGCCTGGGAATGAAGTTGGTATAGTATTTGGAAAAAAAGCAAGCTGGGTCTCTTGCTATGCAATGTGAGGTGCCAAAGGGAACTTGTTATACAGAAAGTTCCAGGAACACAGTGGTAAAAACTGGAATAACAGGTTCCATGGAGTAATTAACTCACCAGGAATGTAAGAACAAACTACCCCATTCATTCACAGGTGTCAATGAATGTATTTGTTAACCATGCTGGTTTATCTTCTTGCTTCCCTCATGGTAACAATGTGAAACTACATTTGTTCTATTTTAAATGAAAAATGAGTGATAAATAGCTTGTCCAGTTGGATGGCAGCTCTGATAGTTGTTCTAGTCTTTCTTTTCACTGATATAAACTGAGCCAGGAAAAAAAGTAAATCGGAAAAATAAAACTGCATTTTGTTTCTACAAGTAGTTGCTAATTGCAGCTGGTATTTTTAACATGTGTAAGTCAACTCCTCTTCTCAAACTTAAAAGGAAAAATACACTTCTTCACAGACTGTGTTTACCAAGTTCTGTGCCCATTTTAGTATATAAATGTTTAAGAAATATCTGAAAGCTGTCTATCTTCCTTGGAAGCTGAATCCTTAAGCTGTAGTTTCAGACACTTAGTCTTTCCTTTTGTGACACCAGGTGACTCTGATAATCATTTCTTCCAAGGATTTTTAAGCCAGTTTGAAGGCATTAAGTAACTTCTATTCTCCTAGTCCTTAACACAATGCAGGGACTCCACAGAGTTGTTGTGTTCCTAGGTCCAGATCCCAAACTACTGAGTCTTCTTTCAACATGACACATTCACCTCATGTCCCTCCCACATGAATTAATAAAAAGAAAGGTAGGCTGAATCATTAGGAGCTTCTTGGGTGGAGGTGGGTTGAACCTTACTTCCCCCCAAAAAACAATGCTGTGTCCCATTACTCTGGTTCCAGTTCTTGTACCACCCATTTAAGAAAGAAAATAGTACCCTGCAACCATTGACTAACATGAAAGTGCATTTATTTGAGGGCAGAAAATATTTCTTGGAGGAGAGTAAGGTGGAGGAGACTATTTACACCTTCAGTCAGTTCCACGGACAGAAAACATGACATCACTCCTTTTGTACATGCAATACTCCTGTAGGATCCTCCCACAGTCATAAAAAGGGAACTTACATGAGGAGCATAGGCCATCATAGCCTGCTCTGTTTTGTTGCATCAAACCACTTGCCCCTATTCAGTCATAAAGAGTGACAGCACAAAATTGGGGGAGCGGCAAGCAACACCCTATTTGCTGCTACCCTTTATCACCATACACTAACAATCTGTGTAGATGCAAGAAGGAGGAGTCTCCACCTTTACTTCTGTTGTAGTGTTAATGAGCTGATCATATGTTAAAGGTTGCTAACAAGGAGACAGCATGTCATACAGTAGCACAAGTGTGCAATGTGCAAAATTCCTCCACCCACCCCCCCTTGTATTTGCAGTAAGTCTACTTTTGGGCTGCCAGTGTCCACTTTTTCTTGGGCTTGATGATGTTTCGGGTCATCCAGTGACCCCCAATTACTCCACTTTCACAAAATACTCCCTGATACCAAGTGGACATTCCCCCACCCCCAAAGTCTTGCATGTATTTCACAGTGCAGCAGTCCAATGGACCGCATGCACTGGGGGAAAAAATCCACTTGATTTCCAAAAGTTCTCTTTTACTTCTTTGTGCAGCCTACCACCACCAACAACAACTGCCTGTACAGGTATTGCAACTTGGGGGGGGGTAAAATTACCCATTACAGGGATAACTAGGGCTGCCAGTATATGTGCATGGCTCTGTGGACAGTAGTGGAAATGGGGATAAACCCAGAGGAACTCATTTCTGAGATCTGACTCAGTTCCAGGAGCAATTTGGGAAAAGACTGCTCCTGTATAAAACTGCACCACCTAAAAGGTTTAAACTAAAACTGACAAAATAAAGTGTAAAACTGCAGCACAGAATGAATAAATGTGTTCCCAGACGACTACTGTCAGGTACAGTATGTTCAGTCCTACATCAAAGGTGCATGTTCCACATTGAATTTTGTCCATTTGCAACATTGCCTATGGGCCATTTAAATGGTGATCCCCTTTTCTGCCTGGTCCATTTTACCAATCATGCAGGGAAGAGGTTTGACCCCACTGAGTGTAACACAGTTTAACAGGGTTGCAAACCACAAAGAGGTGCAAAATGGTTACAGCGACCACTTCAGGACTTATATTGCACTTGTAAATGGAGGTCCCCTGTGTTCAGTTTCCCTACTGTAGTTAAAGACAGCATTGTTAACACCTACATCCACCTATTCATTCTGAAAAGAAATTTAGCTGTTTCTTATAGAAATTCATATTTCTCACTTCTATTGCCACCCTGGAAAGTTTGTCCTGGTTACAGTCTTGCTCAATTTTTGTGCAGAACATCTTGTCCTTAGCTTCAGTGTGACCCCCCCTTTTTTTTTTATTTGTTACCATCACAGACAGATAACTGGAACATGTTCTTGTTCCCTGTAAGGCTTTGGTTATTCCTTCATGTTTACTCTCAGTACCTTCTTTTCCATAATTTACTGACCAACTCTATTTTAGTCTTGCTGAATAACTCAGCCCCTTCCCCCTCCAGTCCATGAAACATTCTGTTTTTCAAACAATTTATTAAAATATTTAAACAGGATAGGATCATTGGAATATTCTCCTGTTTTCAGGATTGTCCAGTATTGCATCAAGTTATATTAGTTACAAATTTAAAAATGCAGAAATTCATTACATGTTTAAAGATAAACATATGCATACAAAACATGAACATCTTTTCCATTTTCTCTGTTCCTGTGAGAAGGAGGGCCTCTTATCAGTTCCCAGGGTTTGCCTAGTGTTATGTGAAATTGGAATATTTCACAGAGCAAAATATTTTGTGTAATTAATGTATTAGGCAAAATATTTCACTTGGTGAAATGTGAAATTTTGCCCACGATTGTGAGCAAAATTTCACCCCCAAGCTGGCAAAATTTCACTTGTAGGAGAAATTTTGCACTGTCACAGGTGAAATTTTGCCACCCATGGTGAAATTGTGCTACCTGCGGGAGAAATTTCACCTCCTGGAGCAAAATTCTGTTCAAACTTCTCCCTGGTGTCTAGTGGTGCCCCCCAGCCATCACTGGTGTAAACATTAATAGGCACCTTCCCCCAAAGTTATTCTGCCACCTCCTGTTGTTTGTTTAAAAAAAATATATACCCTTCACTCCCTGGTGTCTACTGGTCCCCCCATGGCCATCACTGGCCATAAAAACATTAATAAACCTCCTCCGAGTTACCCTGCCACTCAGTTGTTTAAAAATATATATATATATATATATATATATATATATATATATATATATATATATATATATATATATATATATATATATATATATATATATATATATATATATATATATATATATATATATATATATATATATATATATATATATATATATATATATATATATATATATATATATATATATATATATACCCTCTCACCTCTGGTGTTTAGTGGACCCCTCATCCCATCAGTATATAGCAGCACCCACCCAGCTCCCCCCTAGTACCCCGATCAGGCCACTGGCAAAGCCCTCCACTCACCTTCATGGCTGGCAGCCCAACTGAGCACTTGAATGAATGAATGAGCATGGTACGCTACTCATTCATTTAAGTGCTCAATCAGTGGTGCTCAGTCGAGCTGCCAGCTGTAGAGGTAAGTGGAGGGTTGTGCTGGTGGCCCGATTGGGGTACTGGAGGGAGCTGGTTGGGTGCTCCTATATATTGATGGGGGTGTGGGGTTCGCTGGACACCAGAAAGTGAAAGGTGTCTCTATATATATATATATTAGAGGCAAAAAACTCCATTTAACCCATTAGTTAGGGCTGTTCCACAGCGACAAAAGTGAGGAAATTTGCTGTTAGGGTTGAAAACCCTAACTCCGAATTCACCCCCCCAGCACCACACACACACAGACACACACACACACGTGCACATATGCAAGTATGGGGGAGGACCAAGTCAACACAACCAATTACAGACATCCAGCAGCAGGTGACAGAAATAACAAACAATTGTCTAAATGTGCTACGAGACATCCCCACCCATCTGACCAGGTACTGCATGCTCAGTGGAGATCAACAGCAAAACTGAGGCCATGTACACCAAATGGTGCCCTTTGTGCCCCACGCTCCCACCACATGATGTCTTGTGGCATAGTAACAGGAAGAGCAACGCAAACAGAAGTGCTAACAGTGGCGCACATGGTAACACAAGTGTGAATGAGAACAGAAAGGGCAACACACATGGTGGCATAGACGGGAACGGTCTGCCATGTGATGTGTTGTCACATAGTAACATGGTGCCTGCAAACAGAAATGTCAATGGGCATGGTGATGCAAAGTGAGACAGAAAGAGAAACAGTACTGTAGACAGAAATGGCAAAAAATAACAGAAACACAAGCCCAAATGAAAACGCAAAGGATAACGCACATAGGGCCCAGCGCTCCCTGGCATTGGGGTGTGCATTGGTAATAAGCCGGTCCTAACTCTCACCCCATTCTCCTATACTTCTGCTGCTTTACATGTGATGGGGTGAGAGTTAGGCTGATGACCCAATGCACACCCCAATGCTGGTTGGGGTGGGCAGGGTCCAAAGGGGTTTTCAACCCTAACAGTGAATTTCCTCACTTTTGTCGCTGTGGAACAACCCTAACTAATGCATTAAATATAGTTTTTTGCTCTAATATATATATATATATATATATATATATATATGGGATATACAATGGTGAGCTGTCAGATAAATGATTTATCTACACAAGTGCTGTTTGACCTCGGGTAACTTCACGAGTGGCGTAAGCCACGAGTGAGGTATCCGAGGTCCAACAGCACAAGTGTAGATAAATCATTTATCTGACTGCTCACCATTGTATATTTCATTTATGCAATATGGATGCTTCTTATCAGTGCAGGAACATTTGGTTTCGACTGTTTATCTTCTTTTTTTAAAATGATAATTTCTGGGACTTTCTGGGACTTTTGGTTAACTTTCCTAATGTATGTCCGCCAAGCATAATGGTTGCTATTAAATGAAACACCACTCATTTTGTAGAGAACTTCTTCCTGAACAAATGTCATGGTCACAGTATCATACTACCTTTTTTGTTTTAAAGTTATTCACATTTGTTTGTCGAAAAAGTGAAACAAAAATTGAATTTTATGCTGTTTTTTGCTAATTATAAAAAAATAAAAGTTGTTTATTAATGAAACACCACTCATTTTGTAAATATTTTTGTGGTGAACATTTTTCGTGCTCACGGTACCATGCTATCATTTTTAATTTTAAAGTGATTCACATTTGTTTGTCAAAAAAGTGAAATAAAACTGAAATGTATGCTGTATTTTGCTAATTATGAAATAACTAAACGGTATCTATGAATGAAACGCCACTCATTTTGTAGATATTTGTGTGCTGAACATTTTTCGTGCTCACAGTACCATGCTATCATTTTTCATTTTAAAGTTATTCATATTTGTTTGTCAAAAAAGTGAACAAAAAAGCTTTGATTGTCAGTTTGCATTTATCCCACATATGTGGGATAAATCTAGGGTGGTTAGATTTATCAAACATATGTGGAAATAAATGGATTTATGCAATTGCTTTTAGTTCCACACCTATTGCATAAATATATATATATATATATATATATATATGTATATATCTATATCTATATCTATATCTATATCTATATCTATATCTATATCTATATCTATATCTATATCTATATCTGTCTATCTATATATATATATTAGAGGCAAAAAACTCCATTTAATGCATTAGTTAGGGTTGTTCCACAGCGACAAAAGTGAGGAAATTCGCTGTTAGGGTTGAAAACCCTAACTCCATTCACCCCCCAGCACCACACACACACAAGCATTCAAGTATGGGGGAGGACCAAGTCAACACAACCAATGACAGACATCCAGCAGCAGGTGACAGAAATAACAAACAATTGTCTAAATGTGCTACGAGACATCCCCACCCACCTGAACAGGTACTTCATGCTCAGTGGAGATCAACAGCAAAACTGAGGCCATGTACACCAAACGTACACATCCCTGATTGCAGCTGCACACAATGTACCACACTTAGTAGTTGCATGGCCTTACCAACCGATGCCCCACACCAGACCACACCACATGTGGTGGGCCACCTGAGCAATAGAGTTCAGCAAAACCAAGGAGTTGTACAGGTATAATATCTCTGATTATAACAAGGGTTTGAGAAATGCAGCTTTCTAATTGACTGTAAACATTGTAACAGCCTTATGTTTAGTTTTTATTAACATACATGTAGAGCCTAACCATATGATGAACATGGTTTAATGTTGTTTAAAAAACAGTTTTATTATGATAGCAATAAGCCACTCCCAGGTATTATGTTAATGGTCAGTTTATCACTGTCTAGCGACATATGGCACTGCGGCTATGCCTCATTCAACATTAAACCCTACAGGGTGATTAACAGACCATTTAACATAACTGTTGGTCATGCCTTATTGCTTAATTGTCTTTATGAGTAGCTACTCTCCTCTGCTAGGCACTGCAGCAGCTTTTGCAACACAGTGTCCCACCCAGTTACACCATACACTGTCTAGTTACTGGAGAATGGCTGTGAATATGAACTCATGAAGATGAACAGTGTAACTTGATCATTACAGTCATCGAAACCTTAATGTGATTATAACTGACAGAGTCAGTGATAGAGAATAACCCCTGCTGTCCAAGTACACTTACCCCATTGTGAGTTAAATCAGTACTAAAAGACATTCTGTTTATATCTACACCATACCTACTTGATTCCTGTTGTACCACTATTAACATAGTTATCACTTTGATAGCATCAGTGACAGAAGTGTGGCAAACCCAAACACTAGGCATACAGACTGAGTATGAAACAACTGTAAAAAAAAATTACACTGTGTCCATAAGTGGCATAGATCACTCATTGCCACAATAGTAAATGTATTACTATTTGAATAAGTTAGTCATCACAGATGCAATGAGATTGTCTTTATCAGGTACAAAATACTCAGTAAGTGCCTACAGGAAAATCTATCCTATATACATCTCCGATACAGGTACGTCATTGTTGGCTCAGTAGTGCTATGATATTTAGAAGTTGCTTGGCCTGATCCATGCAATTACACTGTTTCTTACAAAGAATACTTACTGCATCTTTAGTATTGAAACACACTGAAGGTCTATGTATGTACATCAGCAGTACACCTTCATCAGTAAGAATGCATCTGATACTGGCAGTACAAATTTCACAGTGTTGAACAGGCAATGCTTTTCCATTCGTTTACATCAGCCTCTCTATCTTGAGTAAACCATTGCAGTAAATGTACTAGTATGTAAATCACCTACTAAATGTAACACTACTTTTATCTTGAGCATGCTAGTGTCTTGTAGTTAATTTATGTACTTCTCTTAATTAATGTATACTCACTAGTGTTAAAACCTTTCTACAACTGTCATCATGCACCTTCAGCATTTATATTGACTAACGGCACAGTACCAGTTGTGGTGTGGTGTGGGGCATCGGTAGGTAAGGCCATACAACTACTAAGTGTGGTACGTTGTGTGCAGCTGCAATCAGGGATGTGTACGTTGGTGTACATGGCCTCAGTTTGTTGTTGATCTCCACTGAGCATGCAGTACCTGGTCAGGTGGATGGGGATGTCTCGTAGTACATTTAGACAATTGTTTGTTATTTCTATCACCTGCTGCTGGATGTCTGTCATTGGTTGTGTTGACTTGGTCCTCCCCCATACTTGAATGTGTGTGTGTGTGTGTGTGTGTGTCTGTGTGCGTGTGGTGCTGGGGGGGTGAATTTGGAGTTAGGGTTTTCAACCCTAACAGCAAATTTCCTCACTTTTGTCACTGTGGAACAATCCTAATTCATTAAACAGAGTTTTTTGCCTCTAATTTCTCTTCTTTTTGAGAATGATAACGAGAAATACTGAATGTAATGCGGCGGTGGGAGGGCCCCATGCTCCCGCCACATGATGTCTTGTGGTATAGTAACAGGAGCAGCAACGCAAACAGAAATGCTAACAGTGGCACACATGGTAACACAAACGCGAATGAGAACAGAAAGGTTAACGCACACAGTGGCGTAGACGGGAACGGTCTGCCACGTGATGTGTTGTCACATAGTAACATGGTGCTTGCAAATGGAAATGTCAATGGGCATGGTGACGCAAAGTGAAACAGAAAGAGAAACAGTACTGTAGACACAAATGGCAAAAAATAACAGAAATGCAAGCGCAAATTAAAACGCAAAGGATAACACACATAGGGCCCAGCGCTCCCGGCACGTACTGCAGCAGCGGGAGCGCTGGGCCCAAAGGGCCCCACACTCCCGCCACATGATGTCTTGTGGCATAGCAACAGGAAGAGTAACGCAAACAGAAGCGCTAACAGTGGCGCACATGTTAACGCAAGCACAAATGACAACAGAAAGGGCAATGCACACGGTGGCATAGACGGGAACGGTCTGCCACGTGATGTCTTGTCACATAGTAACATAGTGCCTGCAAACGGAAATGTCAATGGGCATGGTGACGCAAAGTGAAACAGAAAGAGAAACAGTACTGTAGACACAAATGGGCAAAAAATAACAGAAACGCAAGCCCAAATGAAAATGCAAAGGATAACGCACATAGGGCCCCGTGCTCCCAGCACATAATGCAGTAGCGGGAGGGCTGGGCCCAAAGGGCCCCGCACTCCCGCCACATGCTGTCTTGTGGCATAGTAACAGGAAGAGCAACACAAACTGAAGCACTAACAGTGACGCACATGTTAACGCAAGCGCAAATTACAACAGAAGGGGCAATGCACACGGTGGCATAGACGGGAATGGTCTGCCACGTGATGTGTTGTCACATAGTAACATGGTGCCTGCAAATGGAAATGTCAATGGGCATGGTGACGCAAAGAGAAACAGAAAGAGAAACAGTACTGTAGACACAAATGGCAAAAAATAACAGAAACACAAGCCCAAATGAAAACGCAAAGGATAACACATATAGGGCCCCGCGCTCCCTGCACGTAATACAGCAGCATGATGTCTTGCGGCATAGTAACAGGAAGAGCAATGCAAACAGAAGTGCTAACAGTGGCGCACAAGGTAATGCAAGCGTGAATGAGAACAGAAAGGGTAACGAACACGGTGTCGTAGACGAGAACGGTGTGCCACATGATGTCTTGTCACATAGTAACATGGTGCCTGTAAATGGAAATGTCAATGGGCATGGTGACGCAAAGTGAAACAGAAAGAGAAACAGTACAGTACACACAATTGGCAAAAAAGTAACAGAAACGCAAGCTCAAATGAAAACACAAAGGATGACGCACGTGGTGGCGTAGACATCAACAGTTAGTGAAACGGTAAGTGAAACGGGCATGGAACCGTAAGCGGAAAGGGCAATGGTAACAGTAATGTAAGCACACAGGCTGGTTTTCCCCAAAAGCTGAATAGAGAAAGACAGTGAGTACAAAGAATGTATGCATAATAATGGGTATTGGAGCAGAAAATGAGGACTTGGAATACTAAATAAGTTATATCTCACGAACCGTACGGCGTAGAAAAACAATTTTAAAGTCGTATGATTTATGACTGTCCTGGCTAGTTTAGTTTTAGAATTTTTCTGATGAAAAGTCTGTATCTCACACCGTTTCCGAGATACAGGCCCTGAAAGGCACGGCAAAAGCCATAATGTTATCCTATGGGAAAAAAAGAGAAGTTCAGAGCGCCATAACTTTGCCTCCCTGTAATATTTTTTCACCAAACCACTGAAAGGCACATCTGTAGGCTGTTGGCTGTCTTCCCTCCAAATTTCAGGGAAAATGACCAAACCATTATTTTGCAGCAGGGATCCAAAGGATTTCTGTAATGCGTTAGGCGCCGTAATGTTATCCTATGGGAAAAACTTTGGAGAACCGTAACTTTGCCACTGTGTAATATTTTTTCAATAAAACACTGAAAAGCACATCTGTGAGATGTCTGCTCCGTTCCCTCAAAATTTCAGCCCAAAACTCCCAACGGTTCTTTTGCAGCGCAGTGCCAAAGAATCGCTGTCACTTTCCACAGATGGAAAACTACTGCGCAATTTCATGCAAAGCTTTGCAAAAGTTCGACACTTTCGTGAGCACAAGTAATTTTATGAAGTACTTTTTCCAGAAATTTGAAAACATATTTCTGGGGTGTTTTACCACAAAATAAAGACATGGCAAGCATCCTCAGGGTCTGACTAGGTGAATACAAAAAGAATTAGGTTGCTAGAGAGTCCCAAATTTAAATGCCAACCATTTTTATGATCACCAGCTGAAAACAAAATGGCCGATTTGCGAAAGTAACAGGCCCATTTGCGAAAGTAAAAATGCATTTGTGATACTGTCGAACTTTTTGTTAACTTTTCCCATTGACTTATAATGGGAAACTGTTTTTTGAATAACTTTTGAACCATTTAATATTTTTCATGAACTCTTCAAAAGGCACATTACGGACCCCTGGCACGCACATTCCCTAAGTTACACAGGCCGGTCGGCATAAACTACGACCTGTAGGGCGCGACCATAGAATTCCAGAAAAAGCGTAAACGCGTGCACAGATCATGCTTAATAACTCCGCAGTCGTATATCTGACCAGTACGAAACTTGGCAGATCCCAAGGCCTATGGTTCTTTGTCATGTCTTCCAAATTTCAGCCAAATTCCTCAAACAGTTGCAAAGTTATTAAGGTGCAAAGTTTTGGGGTTTAACATAGAAATGGCTCCTCAACCCTAACTATGGTAGCACTACCATGCTACCATAATATATATATATATATATATATTTTTTTTTAAAACAACAGAGGAGACAGGGTAACTTTGGAGGGGGTTGCTGATTAATGTTTTTAAGGCCGGTGACAGCCAGGGGGGACCACTAGACACCAGGGAGTGGAGGAGGGTGAATTTGTTTTAAATAAAACAAATGGGGGAGGTACAGGGCAACTTGTCTGTATGTGGGGGAGGGTTCAATTTATGGTGGTGGCCGGCAGTGAAGGGTGAAACTGTGGGCAGAATTGTGAAATTTCACAGCAATGTCGCAAAACATTTCACCCTGGCAAAACTGCTGATTTTGCAGCAATTTCACCAATTAAATTTTATTTTGCTGCATCTCTAGGTTTGCCTGAAATTATCTGGGGAGCATGCTTGTTCAGTATAAGCCCCAAACCTGTGGAACTCAGTCCCAAGGACCTTGAGGGAGGCCCTCTCACTGAAAGTGTTTAAAAGAGGAATGAAGTCCCACCTATTTAAGGAAGGCTTTTCCTTGTGTTAATTTCGATGGCTATTTATTATTCTTTAGTTATTTAGTTTATTATTTGCACCCTGTCATCTACTTTATTTTTCTTTAAGAATCTTATATTGTTGATTTAAATTTAATATGTTATTGTTCACCACCTAGAGCCTCCATGGATGGGCACTTTAGGAATAAAATTGTGCTTGCTTGCTTGCTATTGATAGTCACAGGTGTGACTCATGGTTTTTAAGGGATAAATTACAAAAGAAGCTGGTGTTCTCGAATTCCTAACAATGGGCCCTATGCACGATACCAATGCACCACATAAACCTATATGTTGGCATCACTATGACTGAATGCCGCAGAGCGGGGTCCTGTCAACCCCATGAGGCATTCACAGGCAGGACACATTGGCAGTTATGCACCTGATCCCCCAGCTGCACAATGAGCAATGCGTCAGGGGTGGGCCGGCACTATGAGCTAGTCACAAAGGTGCGTAGTGCTATCTGCAGGGGGCACAGTGCAGAGCAGGTTACTGCAGCCAGGACCCTGCTGTAACCCACTGCACCCCCCACAGAATTCACTTGCCGGATGCAGTGGACCAGGAAACAACCCTCTGTGCCACCCCTGGCCACAAGGCAGACTGGGAGGGTTGGTGCAGCTGATTGGAAGAGTGCCCCATGGAACATGTGATCAACCACCACAGATCCACACCCAGGTGGTGCTCCCATTCCTCCGGTCCATGACCCGCCAAACATCCCCACCCCATATGGTCAAGTGTCCCCCACCCCATAACATGGCATCCCCCACCAGAACTGGCAATGCCCCCCCCCTCGGTGCCCTGGTCAGCAGGACTGCTCGGTACCCCCTCACACACAGTGTCCTTTGCTGCCAGGCAATGGGCTTCACTTGGTAACCCTGCCCCCACAGTTTAGATCAGGGTACCTCCCCCACAGCTTCACCGACAACCCCGCTACCCCATCTCATCTCTTCCGTTGCCTGGAATGGCCAGTGGTTCAGCCCTCCTCACACCTCCTTGGCTGCCAACCATCCAAGTGCTGTTGGGAGCGTGCCCCTATAAACAGGCAGTACACTCCCTGTAGCACTGGGACAGCCAGTGACCAAGGAGGTGTGAGAAGATCTGTACTGCTGGCTGTTCCTGGCCACAGCAACAACAGGACAGGGGCAGGGGGGTTGTCGGTACTGCATTGGGGGCTACACAGGTCAACACTGTGTGGGCAGGGGTACCATGGTGGTCCATGACCTGGTGGAAAAAGGGCAACTGAGTGCATGATCGGTTACATGGACCACTATTGGGGCTCAGGGTGCTAGGTACAGGATCTCGGGGTGTGTTCAAGGGTGGGTAGGGGCACATCTGTGCTGAGGGGCAGCCTGTGGGATGGGGGTGAGGTTCCACTGGCATCTGTCTGAGTTGGTGGGGGGATCCACAGGATGTCAGTGCCATTCCGCATGGGTCCAGGTGCCTGCGGTGGGCATTCACACACCTGGACCCATGCTGTAGCACAAGGAATCCACTGTGGGACTCATGCTGGGCATCTGATTGAATGCACGACTTGGTCCGCGACTCTGCCTGTGGCCATCCTGTGTGGACATTTGCACTGGGGTCAGAGCCACGGACAGGTGGTGGCCATTAGTCAGTAATGGTCAATGGGCACCTGTCCATAGGTGCAGAGCTGTGCGGGTGGGTTACACGCTTTTGGCATGTATCTTACTCCCATTAGTGCATAGGTGCCAATAGGAGGAATCCTATTCCAGGACCCAGCTGCTATAAAAACAAAGGGCATTTATTTTTTTAAATTTAAATTTAATTGACATTTTTAGTTTTTATAACAGAGAAACAACACATTAGATACAATCTCTCACATTATCAGGGAAGGGGTGGAACACATCATGAGGAAAGATGGTAGGGGAAGGAATGAATTTACATCTGAACTATATCATTCAGAACTTCCTACAAAAGTTGCTTTTAATTGTTATACTTACTGCTTTGCTTTCAGGGTACATAGTCAGGAATATCCACTTGATGGGGGAGACCACCATTTCAGACAGACCTGTTGTACCTTGCCTCAGCTGTACATGTTGTTTTATCAGTGTTCATTTCCTTCTCCCCTGTGCCTTCTAGCTAAGGCTCCTCCTCCCCTGTATCCTCATCAATACTATATACCACCCATCTAGTCCAGCTTTTTCTTCCCTTTTCCTCTTTTTTCCAGATGGAAAGGTAAGCTGTTCCATTTGATATATGTTCTGCACCATGCTCCTTCACTCCCCCATGATGGGAGGTTCAGGGAGCAGCCATTTTTTGTGATGGTCTTCCTTGCTGCTATTAGAAGTATACTTAGTAGTAAGTTCCTTGATGTGGGATTTTTTCCAAACCTTTGGGAATAGAGTGAAGAGGAGGAGCTGTGGAGTCAGCAAGATAATTGGTGACAATGTAGTTTGGATTGCTATCATCAGCTCTTCAAGGAATGGGCATGGTCAAGGACACAGCCATAAATATGCTAATACCCGACTCTCTTCTCTGCTTATCCTCTCCAACATGCTGGAGTAAGTAGCATTCCTCTATGCACCTACTGGACAGAAGTAAAAGAAATAACACAATAGGAACTTCTAGCCATATTCTCTCCTTGTCATGGATGTGATTTTATGGATATTGTTACATGCATGGGTCCAGTTCTCAGATGTGAGGGGGGCTCCTATCTCCTGTTCCCATAAATCAAATGCTTACAGGACTGAGAGTGCTTTTATGTAAGCAATAAGACATGACAGGGAGCGCATTGAACAGGTATTATCACACACCCAGGGGCATAGTGAGGCACGGGGCCACAGGCTGAGCACCTTCAAACCCTGGAAGTGTGGTGATATGTGGTCAACGCACACCCCAGAGTGTCTTCTTGTGCTTACAAAATGCGCTCCTTTTTTAAAACATTTTTATTACACTAACAAAAATATATTTATTTGTGTAAAAACAAAAATCATTATTTTAATTTGAGGTAAACTAGTCCTTCCACTTGCTACTTGATGATGTCATTGTCTTTTTTCCATAGGACATTTGTCCTATTGTGCCATTCGTAGGTCTGATACCAACTTCAACCCCCACCTCCTTAGTACTGGTAGAATGCGAAAGATGTTGATATTAGCTTTCCCCCTACTGTCTGTATACCATTTCCTCCACCAGCAAGTGTAAAATTGACAAAGTTGGATGGGGTTGATAATTTGACAGCATGAGGGAGTGAGTATGATCGGGTGAGTGGCAGACAATGAGGGGGATGGGGGGCGAACTACAGAAACTGTCAGCTCGAAACAGAAATGGTTAACTTACATAATGGATGTGTGGGAGACTTTAATTTTAGCTTTTTTCCCCCTACTGGCTGTATGCCATGTCCTCCACCAGTGAGTGTGTCCAGATTGAAAGCAAGGGAGTTGAGCTGTGCACAGGTGACAGGTCTGTGTCATAAAAATGTGATTAAGTTGAAGTGGGTTTATAAAAAAATTCATGAGTTGGTCAAGGTTGATAATTTGACAGCCTGAGGGAGTGAGTATGATTGGGTGAGTGGCAGACAGTGCGGGTTGGGGGGAACACAACAAAAACTGTCATCTCACATAATGGCAGGGAGCAGGGAGAAGACTATTAAAGATGTACTTGAATGATTTATTTGCTCTCTCTCTCTTTAATAAAATGTGATTAATTTGGAACAGGTTTGTAATTACATGATCGGGCAAGAGGCATGAAACAGGAGGAGCACAGAGAGCACCTACTAACTCACAGAGTGGGGCAAGATCAAAATATAATAACAGGTAGCATGCAGGAAATCTGAAAAGTGACAAAAGGGATAAAAAAATTAAAACAGAATGGCACCACTGTTTCTCTGATGGGAATGAGCAGCCTTAGAAGAGGAAAAAAAAGAAAGGGCACCACAGTTTCTATGATGCAAGCTGTCTTAGTGGAGAGAAAAAAAAAACAATGGCAGCATTTCAAATGAGAACATTCTAACTGCACGCTGTTTTTTTGTGCAGTGCGGTCCTACGATAGAGAATTTGTTTTTACCTGTGCATCAAACGGATTTGATGCACAGGTAAAAACCAATCAAATTGCAGCATTTTCTCTGCCCATTTTATAACATTCTTTATTAAGCCATACAGTCAAGAGATCAGATGGCTGAGAGGCTCTCTGTTCAGGGCATCATAGATTACCTCCCTGGCCTGCATCTATTCCTGTTTCATTTGAGCCTTTGTTAGGACCTTGCCAAGGTGTACTATTTTTTGAAAGTTGCAGAATCTATTTGTATTCTGGAGTGCAAATCTCTTTTTGTTATTTTTAGTCTGGAGAATAGGTGAGAACAACCCTCTCAGGTTTTATGCTTTGTAACTGCTATATAGTTGTTAGGGACAAAACCTTTGTGCGGATGTTATTTGTTAAACTGGTAAACATTACTGGGATGCATGTCCCTTTTACAGGCTCAACCTGGCTTGCTAAAAACATACAGGCTAATGGTTACAATACAGTGAATAAAAATACATGTATAAACATACACTCACAGGGCTATTTTTGCCATTATCAAAATATACAGTTCGGTAAATTTGAGATAAGACAACATATACAGTCAATCAGAGAACGCATTATCAGAAACAAACACAGATATTCTGTAAGTTAACATAAAATCACTAATACAGGCATCAAGTACTAGTCAGGCAATCAGAAATTATCACCAGTGACAAACCTACAGATTTAGTCATCAACACACTTACACTGTGTTTCTTTTTAAAGAAAAACTTTCAAGGATGTCTTAAAGTTACGAGAGGAGAAACCAGGCCAGTTCCTCATGCATTTGAAATGTAGTACTTGTTCTTCTCCACATCCTCAGTGCAGTGGTGACAAAAGATGGGGACACCCCTGCTTGGGAGATCATCAGTCTTGGGTCAAGCAATCAGGGTTCTGGTCCCAATGTGGCTAGAGCCTCCCTCTCCAGCTGGACCCATTTCTGTGTTTGTGAGTTTTGCAGTCAGTGCAACAATGGCTGTACAGTACAAGCCATTTAGATGGGATGCACTAAAGTGGGATGATCGCTTAAGTGGGATGTCTCTGGTGGAACAGATTTCCTATAATGTTAAATATAGTTGCTCCTTTTCATTTAAATGGGACTCCATTAAATGGGAGCACCGCTTTAGTGAGATGCATGACTGCTGAATCAAAGCAGATTACAGCCAATTACCATGACATCACAGGGGCATTTTCTGCATACATTAGTCACATAATTAGCTGTAATCTGCCATAATCAGCCTGCAACGGTTAACGGTTAACAGTTAACAGTTTCTCAGATCAGTTCTTTCTAACAGCTTTGTCATGTGTGAATTTCAAGGACAGTGAAAGATGCATCCCCCCGCTGCGTTCCCAACAGAGGCGCAGAGCACCACGAATTGTAGTCTAAGCGTGACATGCAGTGGGCTATTACCCTTTACCTGTCTTGTTCTCTCTCTGTGCAATCAGCATCTGTCTTGAGCCTGTCTCCAAGATCTGTGCCCTTCCTGAACCCTTGAGAGACACAGAGAGCCTGCAACAGTGAGCGACATGCACCTGCTCTCCCCATCCAGCGGTCCCCAATGGATGCATCTCCCCTCCTGCCACGTTCCCATTTGAGGCACCGAGCACCATGAGTTGTAGTCCTTTTACCTGTCTTGCTCTTTCTCTGTGCTCTCCCCATCCAGCGGACCCAATGGGTTACTGCAGAACAGAGAGTACTCCTCAAAACTGGGTAAGATCTATGTGCCCAAGCTAGGGTTGCCACCTTTGGATGAGGCAAAAACCAGATCATAAGCCCCGCCCCTAGCTCCACCCCTTTTCATGACTCCTCATGCATTGCTCCTCCTAGAAAGCCATTTGTTATATCAATGAAAGACAACACTTAAAGCAGTGGTTCAACACAAATGTTAAGATGATGTACTGTACCTGTTAAAATTACTCTCCCAAGTTCTTCCTAGTTATTTATTTATTTACTTATGTGTGTATTTTTATTGACATTGGTTTACCAGATAAACATACAGAGATAAAATCAATCTCATTTACAGGTATGATCTGGGGGGAGACAAGGGACATACTGTAAATAGTATAAAACAGTACACATGGTATATAATACTACATAATAAAGAAATTGTTTCCTATAATGTGTACTTTATGTATTTTTCTTGCTCCATTTCCTTTTCATGTCCACACTACTATTTCAAAGCTAAAGAAGTGATCATACAGTTTTCTTGAGGAAAAAAAAAATTTAAAACATTTAAAATGCCTAAATTCTGTTAGAGATGAAAATGTTTACCAGCAAATGAAAGAGGAAGACAACTGGCTGTGTTGCTGTTACAAAAGGTGGGGGCAGCTTTGCTGCTATGGCACTTTAAGATGTAGTGGAAAAGATTAGGTTAAGTAAGTGCTAATGGTGTTACTGGCCATACTTTACACCTCCCAGGTTGACTGCTTTCACAAACAAAAGGCTATATTGACAACAGAACTTGTTTGTAACCTGGACATGTAGCTGAAACAATTAATGAGATGACAAAATCTGTTTCAAACGTATGCGAGCACTTAAAAGGCTCAAAAACCTGACCAGCATAGAGCAAAACCAGATTACCTGATAGGGACCCTGAAAACCTGATCACAGGTAAAAAACCTGACAGGTGGCAACCCTAGCCCAAGCAGATAGACGAGCAGCAGATAAATGCGGATAAGTGCAAGTTCTTCACTCATAACATCCCCCGTCCCCCAATTCCAAGACCTCACACCAAAAAGGCCAACTTTGGTTTTCAGGGCAGCTGCTTAAGTGGGACGATCAGGATTCTACCCAGCCATCCCACTTAAGTGGCTTCAACTGTATTTGGGTTGCTTCATAATATGTGCTTGGACAAGGCAATGCCTCCAGCTGATTTTGGCCTATACAGGGTGAAGAACTGTATGTGTGTGGCCTGTCTCTGCCACACAAATCTGAAGATAAGCTTATTCCAAGTGGCACATGTCCTGGGTGGGATTTATATTAAGAGCAGCAGAAGAGGAATGTAAATGTTGGATGTAATATCGTCAAGATTACCGCTATTCACCTTTTGAGGGAAAGGGGTAGTGCAGACCACTTCTCTAGGTTAGTCTATAACTATGTCGCTAAGTGCCCAAAATTTGCATCAAATAGTTGCAATGCTCTGGTGGTGATCCTGATCCCCAGGTACTTTCTACTGGGCAAGTCTGATCTGAAGAGGTGTTGCTCCAATAGGGACTGAGATATTATGAAATCGATACCAGAACTTTTTTTTTTATATATTTAATTTCTACCAGATAAGGTGCCAAATTGCTACAAGAGATAACAAACCTTTCCCATATCACTTGTCAGACTTGGCAAATTTAGTAGCATAGCATCTGCTTAGAGGGCATGTCAGTGTTCAGTTCCCTCTGAGGAGGTATATTCTGCTATATATGGGTGTATCCTGATGGCCTGGATCAGAGGTTTGATGAAAAGTGCAAATAACAAGGGAGTGGGCACCAATATCTTGTTCTTCTGAACAATCTGAAGTGCTTGGAGAGATGCACATTTGCTCTAACATCAGTGCTAAGGCTGTTATATATTGCAAAGAGGAAATCCAGAAAGGGAAAGGGATATCCATACTGTGTCAGTGATCCATGAGGCAAGGTCCAGGATACTTGGTCTAACACTTTTTGCTCATCTAGGCTGATTGAAAAGAATGGGTTACTTATACAAGCTGCCTAGTGTGACAAAGAGAGAGGCTGATGCTGTGCATCATTTGCCTGGAGCACACTAAATCTGTCTGGCATGGATGTATGATGTGGGGCAGTAGGGTATCCAGCCTGTGTGTTACTATGGACATGAGCAGTTTATAATCAGTGCTTAGCACTGATATCGGGTTGTAGGACTAACAATATTCTGGTTATTTGTTTGGCTTAGGGATCACAGAAATAATGGCATAATGCCATGAATCTGGTGAGTCTAGCTGAGCAATAATGTCATTGAACATCATCAGGACAAGGAGCGTGAGTTCTAGAGAGAATTTTTCAAACTCTCTGCTGATTATCCATACCACCATTGGCACTTATTCTGTTCACATCTGTGTATTGTTTCTCCTAATTCCATCACTCCATTTGGTGCCTTATGGGAGGTTGCCAAGTCGGCATCTAAATTAGGTAGACAAAGAAACTAGAAAGGCATCAAGTCAAGTCAGACCTGGGGAGGTGTCTGCCTTGTACAGGGACTTATAGTAGGTGCTGAATGCCTCTAATATCTCTTTGATATCTCTGACTGTGGCCCCCATTGTAGAGTGCTTTATTTTAGGTATTGGTGCCTTCTGACTGTATTCCCTCACCTAGTGTGCCAATAGTCACAATGCCCTTGGTCCCTCATCATAATATTTCAGTCTGAGATATATGAGCGACTCCTTAGTCTGTATTAGGGCCAGGGTGTCCAGTTCTTTTTTTCACCTTGTGTAGCTGGGTGAGTTCTCATAAGGCCCCTCTTTGTGCAATTGTTGGAAGACTATTGGGATAGCCAGAAGGTCATCTGTGTGTGCCCTGTGTTCTAGGGGTGTGCAAGTAATGAGTATTATTTCCTGAATACCATGAATAATGCACTGTTTGCTATTTTGATACTAATAATGAATAGTGGTACTATTTGTGCCTCTTGTTGTTTGGGAAATAAAAAAAAAGTAAACACCTGGCCAACCCTCTCCACAGCCCAGTTGTTTAAACTACAACCGCCATCCCCCACCCTCTTCAACAAGACCAATCACATGCTCCTCTCCCCAGCATCTACAATTTAAGGTTTTAAAAAAACTCCCACAATGGATAACTGGCACAACCTGCCTGCCTCCACAGCGAGCAGCCATCTCCTCTAGTGCTTTTTCTTTTGTAAAAAATCTCCTCACACGACTGCAGCACCCAACTCCCACCATCTTCCTCTCAGCTACCACATTTTCTAAATAGAAGTCCCCCCCACCCAGGTGCAGCAAAGGCAACTAACACAACCTTCCCTCTTCCATGGCTGGCTGCCTGCTTGTGAATGGAAACAGTCACACACTTGCTCTCATAGTAAGACAGGTGGTCATGTGATGGGGCTATTATTTAGGAAATTTTGTTGTTGATGGATGGGGATTTGGTGCTGCTGCTGAGGTGGGTGGGTGGATAATTTTTTACAAAAGGAGAAGAGCTAGAGGAGACAGTGGCTGGCCGTGGAGGCACGTGAGTTGTGCAGGTCATCCATCATGGGAGTTTTTAAAACCTTAAATTGTAGTTGCTGGAGGGGGCATGGAATTTCTTTTTTTGCAGAGGGTAGAGGGATGGGGATTGTAGTTAAAACAACTGAGCTATGGAGAAGAGTGGGGGCTATTTTTCACTTTCCCCCAACAGGTACACAAATAACAAATACAAATACTGAATTCCCAATTATTTGGCACCCCAAATACAAATAGTTGGCTGAATATTCAAAATAAGTTATTTACCCACCCCTACTGTGTTGTTTCTCCTTCAATGCTGTGAAACTAATGATCCAGCTCCCAAGTACCTGCACTCCTGCAGGGAAGTTGGTGTGTTTACAAGGGCAGCTAGCCCAGTAGTTGGACAGAATCCAAAATAGCACCCCAAAGAAACACAGAGACCAACTGGCTACAACAATTATTGTTTAAAACTCCACCAATTTGAAAACCCTAGTGCCTCGGCTACTTGCCTTCAAGAGGGTGTTAACCAGTACAGAGTGCAATTTCCTTTTTAAAGCATAAAAGCAGTGACATCATATACAGTACCCTGTGACACAATCAATTTACAAACACTACACTGAATGATCATATTTGTAAAAGACAAAGCATTATATCATATTCATTAAAGACAATACATTATATCAAACACCATGTCAAAACTCTTAACTCTTAGAGTCATGCAGGCACTCTGTACTGGTTAACGCCCTCTTGAAGACAAGTAGCCGAGGAGTTAGGGGCTTTCACATTGGTGGAGTATTAAACAATTGTTGTAGCCAGTTGGTCTCTGTGTTTCTTTGGAGCGCTATTTTGGATTCTGTGTAATTAATGAGGCCACCCCTCAGGAGGTCTTCAGGATGTCCCATCACACTGCATGGATAACCTGCATTCTCAAAGGAAATGGCAGTGAAGGTTCAAGAGAAAAGGAAAGCTTTCAGGAAGTACAAGGAATCACAGATGGAGCAGGACAGAGAACTGTATCAGTTAAAGCAAAAGGAAGCTGGGAAGGCAGTCAGAACAGCAAAGGCCCAAACCGAGGAAAAGATAGCCAACTCTGTTAAGAAGGGGGATAAAACCTTTTATAGGTACATCAGGGAGTGAAGGAAGACCAAGGGAGGGATAGTGAGGCTTAATAAAGGGGAGGGGGGCTGAGGGAGACTGTGAAAAGGCAGAGATACTAAACAAATATTTTTGCTTAGTATTTACAAAGGAAGGGGGTGAGGTACATAAAACAAACAGTAGTAACACTCTGGATACAGAAGTTGATACCAGCCCATTTACAGAAGAAAGGGTTCTGAAAGAACTCTTAAAACTGAAGGTGGACAAAGCAATGGGGCCTGATGGGATTCATCCCAGAATTCTAAAAGAACTAAGGGTAGAACTAGTGACACCGCTGACTACCCTATTTAACAAATCATGGGAGGATGGGGTGGTACCTGAGGACTGGAGGAGGGCAGATGTGATTCTCCTTCACAAAAGTGGGAGCAAGGCAGAAGCAGGAAACTACAGACTTGTTAGTTTAACCTCAGTGGTACGGAAAATGATGGAATCACTTCTGAAGGAAAGAATTGTCGAGTATCTAGAGGCCAGAGGGGCACAGGACCCAATGCAGCATGGATTCACAGCAGGAAGGTCATGCCAGACAAATTTGATAGATTTCTTTGACTGGGTGACTAAAGTAGTAGATCAGGGAGGGGCTGTGGACATGGCCTACCTAAACTTTAGCAAGGCATTTGACACAGTCCCACACAAAAGATTAATATACAAGTTAGCTAGCCTGGGAGTGGGTCCCAAGATGTCAGCCTGGGTAAAATTGGCTGGAAAATAGGACACAGAGAGTAATAGTAAATGGAGTCCACTCTGATGAAAGGGGGTTACTAGTGGGGTACCGCAGGGTTCAGTATTAGGACCAGTCCTCTTCAATGTCTTTATAAGTGACATTGCAGAGGGACTAGAAGAAAAAGTATGTCTCTTTGCAGATGACACAAAGATCTGCAACAGAGTTGATGCACAAGGTGGGGTGGAAAGGATGGAAAGGGACTTAGCAAGGTTAGAGGAATGGTCAAAGGTATGGCAGCTTAGATTCAATGCTAAGAAGTGCAAGGTAATGCACCTGGGAAACAAAAACCCAGGGGAAGAGTACACAATGGGGGGTGAGATACTAACAACAACAAAAATAGAAAGGGACCTGGGGGGTAGTCATATCAGATGACCTAAAGGTGGGCAAGCAATGTGAGAGGGCAGCAATGAGGGCTGGGGGGATATTGGGATGCATAGGGAGAGTCATCACCAGTAGAAAACAGGAAGTTATTATCCTCTGTACAGACAGCTGGTGAGACCCCATCTGGAGTACTGCGTGCAGTTCTGGAGACCCAGTCTCCGCAAAGACATAGACAGGATGGAGGCTGTCCAGAGGAGGGCAACTAAAATGGTGTAGGGTCTGCACCGAAGACATATGAAGAGAGACTAAAGGAGCTTAATATGTATAGCCTCGAGGAAAGGAGGGAGAGGGGGGACATGATAGAAACTTTCAAGTACCTCAAGGGAATCAACAAAGTCCAAGAGGGTAGCATCTTTCAAAAAAAGAGGTGTGCAAGAACAAGGGGACACAATTTGAAGATAGAGGGGGGGCAGCTCAGAGGTAATGTAAGGAAGTATTTTTTCACAGAGAGGGTTGTGGATGCATGGAACGGCCTTCCGTGGGAGGTCGTGGAGTCAAAAACAGTGGTGGAATTCAAGCATGCATGGGACAGTCATAAGGCAATTCTAGGGGATGGGGGTAGGAAGAAGTAGGCTGCTGGTTAACTAGGATCTGCAGGTTATCCAGTAGGCAGGGAAATGGGCAGACTGGGTGGGCCAAGCGGTCCTTATCTGCCATCAAATTCTATGTTTCTATGTTTCTATGTTTCTATTATTATTCATGAGCTTGTCCTGGATTTTCTGCTGGACATGCTCCAGGAAACCTTCATATTTTAAATCAAAGGTGTCTAACCTCCATGTCATGGTTTTCCAGAAAATTCCTAGGGAAAACTTCAAGATCGCTGGTACATGGTAAGAGTAGTTATGAAGCCCAACTCACAGGAGTGTTCATGGTTTAGATCCTCACACTGTACAAAGTAGAAATCTAACCTTCCATAAGTTTGTTGGGGGTGGGAGAAGTGTATTTCATCCAGAACCTCTTGGTGTAACTTTCCCCACACATCCTTCCACTGCAGTGATTCGATTTGCCTTTTAAAGTATTTGTGGAAGGGTGGAGATAGGCCCATTCTCTACACCATGGAGTCTTTCTGAGATCCAGTAACAAATTTAAAGTCCCCTGCCAGGATCACATACTCTTTTATTGTCCTTTATAATATTGTATCTCATTCTAATGAAGGGAGTGTTTTTGCAAGGCAGTATGTATACCAAGGCCACTGTGACTAGGGAGCTTGCAATTTCCCTTTGCTCCACTGCACAGCAGCCCTCAGTGTCCCTTATCACCTTCTCTTCTGTAAAGGTCAGGTACCTAGCCATCAAAATTGCCATCCCTCTACTCTTTCCTCCACTGTATGCTGCTGAAATTCCTCAGAGTACCCAAACTTTACTAACTTAGAGTTTTCATCCTGGGACAAATGTGCTTCTAGCAGATAAATTATCCTGGGTTTGTCCCTTTTAATGGTTACAAATACTCTAGCCCTCTTGATAAAATTGTTTAAGCCATTCACACTAATTGAGTATATTTTAAGTCTGTTGGTCCCCACGATTACAGGAAATAGTACTCACATACCGTCAGTCTGGCTTAATGACTCCCAGTGAGAAGATGACTATTGTGGTGTCCATTTGCCTCAGTTTAGGCTTGCAGTTCACAGATGTCTTTTTGCTTTTTCATTTTCTTATCAATCTAGAGTTCAGCATATTCATTGTGGCCAACACTAGAACAAGAAATGCAATACGGTAGATAACAGCAACCATAAACTATCTACACAATGACTGAGGTAGTCTGTACATCCAAGGTAGGGGCTTTCCACATATGAGGGATTCCCCATGGTCCGAGGGTTCTAGCTGTAATTGTAGATTCCCTCAGGACCAGAAGTTATTAAGGACCTCTGGGCCCACAGCCTTGGGAGGTGAGACCCTGCTTTTCAAGGTAAATAAGAAGGGTGAAAGTGATAGAAAAAGGGGAGTGATCAGTAGATGGCTTCCTTTCTTTCATTTTCTTGCAAAGAAAGAGGGACTTGATGTTGTGGAGATCCTGGCTCACTATAGTTGAAATTATAGTAAGTAAGTAAAAATATTTATTTTTAGACAGGGTAATACTTTAGGCCTGAGGACCTATTTACAAAGAAATCCTGTTTCACATTCATACAAAGTTACAGAGCATGTGTAAACCAACAATAGACATAGACAGATATCATACAAAATTCTACAATTTCCTATCATTAAATAAACACAGGTTATCTACAATGCAATTCATTATTCGTATCAAATATGTAAACATAGACAAATGGATTAAAATTATCAATACATATACCAAATGGAGCAAAGAGTGGATTAATATTTTTCCCTTGGATTAGAAATATTTCTAACATGTACATTCTGTAAGATAAGTTTCATCCAAACTGGATTTAAATATAAATAATTTTACAAGGTTTTTTATCTGTGGTGGGATCTCATTCCAAGTTTTAGCAGCCAGAGCTTGTAACATCATAGCATATCTAGTATTTATTTTAGGAAATTTCAACCCTCTAAATTTTATTTCCCTGAGTAAGTGTTGATCAGTCTAACAATCGAACTTGATGTCCATGTTCCCCTTAATTAACCCATTTTTAATTTTAAAAATAAAAATAGAAAATTGTTTTTCATATCGGGTAGACAAACTGTCCCAATTTAACTCTCTGTACATGGAACAGTGATGTGTTGTATATTTATAGTTCAGAATAAACCTTGCTAACTGATTATATGATTTAACCAATTTATCAAGATATTTTTGTTCAGCAAGATTATCAAAACTAAATTTCCGTATTCCAACACAGATAATATAAGTTGAATAACAGTTATTTTTTGTGTCTGAGTATTTAATATAATGCACCAATTCTATTGTTTACCTTTTTGAACAAATTATCTATATGATCAGAAAAAGAGAACTATCAATTAGTACTCCCAGATACTTGTATTGTTTTGTAATTGTTAATTGTTTCCTGTCTCTTGTTACTATTCCCTTAACAATGTCAATTTTATTATTAACTCTAATTTGTTTTTTACTGAAATACATTACCTGTGTTTTCTTTTCACTAAGAACTAATTTAGAAACCAAAAACCAGTCTTGAAGGACATCAAAATCAGGCTGTAACCTTTCCAACATTTCTTCTTGAGTTTTTGCTGATGCAAAAGCTCAGTATTATCTGCGTAAAAGCGTATGTGAGTGTTTTTTATCTGTAGTGGCAGGTCATTCACATATATTAAAAACATCAGTGGCCCCAGGATTGATCCCTGGGGCACATATCTTGTTACTTTAGCAATTTCCGAGTATTGATAATCTATTACGACTAGTTGTTTCCTATCACTTAGATAAGACTCAAATCATTTCAAGGTTTTGGGAGTGATCCTGATCCTTCCCATCTTCTCAAACAGCAAATGGTGAGCTACTAAATTAAAAGCTTTTGACAGGTCGACAAACACCATGCCCATGGACTCCCCCCATCCAATGCTGTGGCCATCTTGTCCACAAGCATGGTGCCTGTTGAATAACCTGTCCTAAAGCCATGCTGGAATTTCATAAGTTTGGAATATTTTTCCAAATACTCATTAGATGAATATACACCATTCACTCCATTACTTTTGAGAGGATGGGGAGGACAGCTATTGGCCTGTAATTAGAGGGGTCATTTAAATTTCCACCTTTAAATATGGGCACTATTGTCACAATCTTTCAAATATCTGAGAATACACTCTCCAATAAACTCTGATTTAACAAATCTGTGATTATCAGTGTCGATACATCTACTGCATCTTTAATAAAGTTTGAATCAGTCTTATCCAAACCACATGATTTCCTAATATTCAACTTTCTTATTTCACCCCTAACTTCTTTTATAGTCATTTTCCTAAAATAAAATTGGGGAGAACATTCAACAATATCTACAGATCTGCAAGGAACATTTGGAGGGTTAGCTGGAATATCTGTATATAGTAAGGCAGTGAAATAATGATTCAATACCTGCGCTGTTGTTTTTTTATCTAATAATTCATCCTCTTCATTTACCATTTTTGATATCTGTTTTGTTCTTAATGGATTTTCCATATCTTTTATAATGTCTCAATATTGCTTTGATTCTGTCATATTTTTTATTTCATTGTTAAAGAATTTTTTCCTGGCCTGCTTAAAAAGTCAGTGACACTCATTACACTTTAATTTACAGATATCCCTGTCAGCCCTATTTTTTGTTCTGTGGCCTTTCTTCCAGATCCTATCTCTAATATGAATCTTTTTTCTTTAAGTACTCATTAACCCAGGGAAGATGTTATTTTTTTGTAACTTTTTAGTCTTATAAGGAGCATGTCTATCACAAACACTCAAGAAAGTTCTTGTGAACTCTACAACAGCCAGGTTTTTATCAGCTACTAACCTCAACCTTTCCAATGTTTCATTTTCCAAGTCCCTAACAAAAACTCATGGTGATAATTTGTAAAGTCCCTCCTTACTACAATCGTCTCATGTTCTTTAATAGAATAATTATGAGGCATAGAACACAATACCGAATTATGATCACCTAAATTAGGGGCAAAATCTGACAACCATTAACATGAATTCCTTTGGAAAAAAATACTAAGTCAAGAATGCTACCCTGACCGTTTTACTCTGTCTTGCCTGAAAAGTGTATACTCAGCAATTTCAACCTCATTAGCCTGTACTTTTTGGGTCAGCCAGGATTCAGTTATATCAATTATATCTGACCTTAATTGTTATACCCACATCCTAAATTCCAGGTGCTTTATTTTTAATGTTTCGTACATTATTCAAGACTATTTTTAAATCTGATTTTAACTCAGGGTGGGGGCCAGGATTAATTTCTATATCTCCAGCTAAAAGCAGAGCAAAATAGTATGCAGTTGAAGTACAATTTATAAAATTTAGCCCCTTACCATTAAAGGAAAAATGCTTACAACGTTTAAATAAATTCCAATTTTTCGTAAAAGCATTTAGTCTGATTTTATGTACAACTTCAGGGTCTAAAGGAGTTAGTAACAACCACATAGCAATCTTATGCTGCAGTCTTTCATGAGACAAGCCAACCTTATTTAGTGGGCTATCAACTGACTGCATTTGTGATAACAGGCCAAGCAGCATACATGTTAACAAACACTTAAATATTATTATAGATACTAAGGCTGTATTTCAGTCTTTAAAAAGCTTTATAAAATGTCTATCAGTTTCTAAAGTACATGTACAAGTTTAATCTCAAACTTTATCTTAATATACTAAACCTCAGTGACTGGATTTTCTTGTACCGAGTGGCACTCACGCCACTCACACTGGCATTATCATGCTCACATGATAGCAACGCAAGCTTTTTTAAATCAGTCTGCCCCTTCTTCTGTGATGACATGGTAACCAGGTAGCCACACCTCTCACTTGGTGACCAGTTCTGGTGATGGCAATACTGGGAGATGTTACCAGGAGTGTAGTCTAGCAGAAGGAGCAATGGCACAGATCTTTAAAACTTCACAGGCACAATAACAGGTATGAACAGTCTCACAGTCACAGTTACAGTGTGTACCAGGATATAACAGCAGCGCAAGCTTTTTTAAATCATTCTGCCCCTCTTTCTGTGCTGGCATGGTAACCAGGTAGCCGCCCCTCTCACCTGGCTGCCAGTTCTGGCAATGGCAATACCGGGAGATGTTACCGGCAGTGTAGTCTAGCAGAAGGAGCAACAACACAGATCTTTAAAACTCCACAGGCACACTAACAGGTACGAGCAGTCTCACAGTCACAGTTGCAGTGTGTACTGTTTGTTGTGGTTATCTTTTCCCAACCTTTGGTGTTTTGGTACTTTAATTTCTATATTAGGAATCATCCCTTAAGGACGCTCCCTAGTCCCCATTCTCTATGTTACAGTGATGAGGGATTCATTATTTATGGGTACTGGGATTTTTTGTATCTTATTATGTTGTAATTTGTTGAGTCTTATTTAGGAATATAGTGATGCATTTGGGTAGTGGGCCCGGGTATTATAATCCTTTGTTTTTGGAGGTTTAACTATAATGCAGTTTGATTTTTGTATTTTGGACCTACATATTTGTCTTTGTAAGGTTTGTACTATTTGTTGTAACATACCAATAAAGTTTAATTTAAAAATAAAAAGGGGACTGACGTTCATAAGCCACAGCATACACCGAGCCAAAACAATTCTCATCCCCAACTATACTTCCTCAATTACCAACCAGTATATCAGGAGAGGGAGTATTTTAAAATACTGAAACTCAGAGTGCCAAGATCAGTAGACTGACAGAGCTGTGTGCCCAACTACCGGAATCCCGATGAGACGTGTACATGCCGTGTGTCAGTCTGATGGGGATAAGTGTTTTGTCAACTTTGTGTTCAGGGAGGTGTGTTGTGCTCAGGGTGTGCTTGGGGGTGATTCATGTGTGCTCCATTGTACAATTTAAACAAATTCACACTATCCCCAAGTCATGTCAGATTTGGAGGATGTATATTTAGAAACCAGAGGGATGTGGTGGGCAAAGCCCTCCACATAAACTTGAGGAAACTGGTGCTGGCAGTGTGAGTGCTTCTGTCAGAATTTTGGGGTCAGGCTTTCAACACTGTCAGTATGCTGTCTGTTGGGATGGAGTACTCGGTCTTTTGGGTTTCAGGATTGTGCATCTCAGTCCTTCATAATATATTGCTCGGAAAAGGGGATGGCTTGTGTGCCATGCAATGTTTGCTGGTGGGGATCATTGCTACCCTGGGGTTCAGTTTTATATTTGTATTGCAGCTCAGTAAGTTGCTATGGTATTATTTCATTCCCGGGCCACTTGCTACCCCTTTTTTTCATTTTTTTATTCTGTTTGCACTGTCTTTAACTACTTAAGGATATGTAACATTTTGTATAAAAGAGTCATTAACCAAGTAGGTCCAACAATGATTATCTATGTGACCAAAGGGAACAGCTGAGGTGGAGTTCCAATAATCCAGCAGGTCCTCCTAATATGGCAGCCCTGTGGTGGCATAACCATTATAAATAGATTTCACTGGCGAATAAGCCTGGCTTCCATGAACCCCAGACTGAGTGTCCAGAACCGACTGAATGAGTGAGTTGTATGCTCTTGGGGAGGGCATTTGATGATCCAACACTGTGAAATAGAAAAACTCTCATTTGGATCTGGTTAAAGGGAGAGGCCAAAAGTGCAGACCCTTTCCTGGGTCAATCTGCCATGGATAATTTGTGTTACCACAGAGCTCCCTGGAGACAGATACACCTCGAGACATTAAATCATAACTGTGCATAGATGCTGTAGTTTGAATGATTCTGTGCATTTGTTACAGGCTCCTGCTCCCATTGTGCCTGACTATATTGGTATACCATTGCACAGTGACTCTGTTGGTGGGACTGGCTACCTCCAGGAAAAAATCCCCAGAACCATGGATATTGGAGAACATAAATGCCTCGGTTTTAATCTAAAGGGAGCAGTTTTTCTTTTTGTAGGTTCGATGACTTGGTTTCTATCTCACTCACTCATGCAGCCCCTCCTTCCCCCCCCCCACTGTCCCACAGTAGCCTGTTCAAATAGTTGCCACATTTCTCCCTCACCCCCAACCCAAGTTGACTGTCAATTCCCATTCATATTGTGCCCCCTTCAGCTTGTACTTATCCCTCAGTACTAATTTGCTGGGAAATTGGATTGCCTTACTGTCTGCTTTTTTCTTTTCAGGTTGGAGATTTTGCTCTGGGATCAATGATTTGTACCTCTGTAGCTGAGGCATTGTACACAGCATGAAGCTGCATGATGATGTCCTTCATGGCAGTTGCTGTGTGGTGCTTCTTTGTGGTTCCTGCCTGCTATCATGCCCCCCTGCCTTAGGTTTTGAAAATTATCATCTGATGCTCTTCTCACAACAGTGATTTCCTTGTGTTTAAGCACCCTCAGAGCATCTGCCATTTCAAACAATCTCTGTAGCTCTGGAAAAAAGATGATTAGTTTTATAGGGTAGGTGGTTTTAAACTGTAGTTGCTACTTTTGTAGTGTTTGCAGGATGGGCATGTTCTTGTAGTATTTCTTCATATCTTGTGATGGGTAGTCATTGTCAAAAAATACCCAATTGCCTTCCAATTTTACCTTTTTTGAGCTGTATTGCTCTCAGCAGTAGTTCTTGTTTGATTTTGTATTTTAAGAACCTCACAATTATGGAGCATGGGCAGGCTACTGGATCTGATGGTCTGGGTCCCAGGGCTCTGTATGCCTGCACCACATCAATGTCAAGGTCAGGCTCTAGTTGCAGTGACTCCCTGAAAAAAGTTTCCAGAAATGCATTTAGGTCTAAGCCTTCCATCTCCTCTTTCAGTCCATGTATCCAGTTGTTTTATACAGCATGCATCTTTCTGCATTCTCCTGATGCTCCTGCATGAAGGTCTGTGTAGCTGACAGTTGGAGATCCAAGGCCTCTAGCTGATTCACTGAACTGTCCATTGTTGCAAGCTGCATGTACATTGCATCTGCTCTGACCAACATCATCTTTACATCTTTGCTTACATCATCAATTTTGGTGGTAATTACAGAGCAGAAGTCCTTCAGTTAGTTCAGGATCAGTTACAGCATTTTGCCTTTGTTTTCTGCTGTTGGTTCATGGTCCAGGGTTGAGAAAGGACCCAAGGCCTGCAAGGTGTCTGAGTCCACCTGATCAGTGTGCTATCCTCTGGTGTCTGTCTTCCCTGCTGCCAAATTCTTTTAATTTCCATGTGGCATTACAGCTAGTGAATGTTGGTCTGTTTGTGCTATTATTTTTGTATTTAGCATTCTGGGAGATGCTCTTACTATATATCAGGAGGGTTAACAAAGCTCAAGTCCTATTCTGCCATCTTATCACTGACATCACTGAAAGTCTCACAAAGGATAGTCCTCCATTTCAATAGGTAACTTTAGGATTCACAAGACCTCTATGCTGTACTTCCTTGTAGTTATAGTTTGATCTCAGCTAGTCAAAAGTTTAATTAAATATTCTGGGGATTTCTGTTACGAGCATTTTTTTTAAAAGTAGTACCTGTACTTTTGTCTCTTATACAGAAGTGACATCCATCCCAGTTGGTTTAAAATCTAACAATAATGACGTTCTTGAGGGGCTCCTTTATGAACTTAATACACATCTAAGCATCCTATCACATTTGCTCTTTGTTGCATATTTTTAATCTCTATAATATTTCATTTATGATATTACAACCATTGTATGAATCATGTTTGCCATTACTGTCTAAAATCTAGTTATAATTAATTGGTTTCCCTTTTTTCCATAGGGAAACTGTGGCATAATTTGCCATAATAAAGGAGTGTTTATTACGGCAAACAGACACATGGTTTCCCTCGCTCTCCACATGTGCACGCCACAGCTCTCTGCTCCTGATGACTTGCTGGTGGCTGCCTTCTCTTTCTCCTGTACAAACCATCACTCAGACTCGGTGGCAAGTGATAGAAAATCACTTCTTTCTGAGGGGGGAAAAAACATAACTTCGCTGCTACCTACTGAAAAACCTCAATAAATAAACAAATATGTCTGACCATGCACTGAAACCCAACCGGATGACAGTGACAGCCCTCAGGCACATCTCTTTATTTTATATAATTACTGTGGTGGAAAAGGAAAACCCAGCAATTATGTAAATAAAATATGGGGTGGTGTGTGTGAACTCGAAGTTTACACTCCCCCTCTGTGTTAGATACTTTATAAATCCCTTGAGCTTCGCACTCAGGGTTTATGTAGCATCTAACACCTCAGGGGGGCTGTGTAAACTTCTTGTTACACACACCATCCCATACTTTTTTCTATATATAAATACAATTCACTGTAATTTATATAACTCATTGAATTAGCTCCCACTGCAAGAATGTGTTCAATATTCACAAACAGCCTTGGTTTAGAAGATCTTAAAAACCCCATGTCCTGCAATTCTTAAATATATGATTAACTTCTAATCCAGCCATGACATTACCAGAACTAACACCACAAAATGATCCTGCTGTCCCAAGATGTAAAACCCAATTGGGTGAAAACTCATTCTCACTTATTACGCCATGAGATAAAGCTTACATGTAAGAATGGCTCAGGCTTTAACATGTTTCAAGAATGCACTGAAGGTGTATCTGATAGCTTCTTGTAAATGGACATGTTTTAATACCTGAATGATTAATCACTAACTTAATGTTTTATTGACATTGTACTATTATTGTCCTGAAAGTTATTGTAATGTATTTCTGTATTAGATGTATTTGGTCATGATGTGTACCTGGATGGTTCCAGAAAATTGGTACTTGTACTCAAGAACTTACCTGGTTAATAAGATTAAACAAACAAACCATAGTTAATCAATAAGGCATGAGCAGGGGTTATGTGAGTGGTTTGTTAAACACCTCCTAGGGGTGTAATGTGGCACATGGAATAGTGGCTGACTTCCACATGCCCCTAGAAGGTGACTAACTGAACATTAAAATACCCCTGAGAATGCCTTATTGCTTAGCTTTTTAATAAAAATGTATTTTAAAAAGTGTTCTAACTTGTTCAGTATGCTATTAGGCTCTACATGCATGTTAACAAAAGATTAACATAAGACTAATAGAATGCTTATAGTTGATCAGAAAACTCTATTTCTAAGATCTTTTTTTATAATGGAGTACAATGTTCCAGTAGTGGTCTCGCTAGTCTCTTTCACAATGCTCAACTAATGTCCTCTGACATTGATTTTATTTATCAGTATATACATACAAGGACTTATTGAGAGACATTTTGTTGAATGCTTTAGAATACTTCAGCTGAAGGTTTTAGAATTGTATCTATTAACCCTTGCATGGCCGTGGACTAATATATCTGTCTAGAACAGCAAAGTCTTCTAATTCTGTCAGCAGTCTAAGGACTAAAACACATCCATTACCCTCTCCTGATCTATGTGACGCAGTACACTGAATGGTCATTTATGGTATATTCCAAATGTGTGTTTTTAGTCTTTAAACTTATTACCTTGCACTTTTCTACAGTGACATACACAAGCAATATTTTGCCACAATCCAAGTTTGATTGAGCTCTTCTAAACTGTTTGGCTGCCTGCATCATGTCAAGTATCCTCAGTTTTGTATCAACGTAAATTTCACCAATTGTGAGGAATGTCCTCTTCCAAATTATTTCAATCCATTGAAACCAGAAGTGTTCTGCTCCTTCAGCAGGAGGAGAATGAAGTGCCCTACAGGACTCTCTCCTCCATGATGGATGGGCTGTAAACTCCTGCTGCACTATTTCTACCTCAGTGACCACAGACTGTGGTGTCATTTGGGACAGGAATGGGGAGAGGAATATATAAATCCTGGTTTATCTTGTGTGCCTGCACCAGGGGCATCTCTCTCATTTCACTGACAAAGATTTTCAGAGCAGAAAAGCAAGAAAAAGATGGCTATTAGGTGGGCAGATGATGCTCTGTCCCTACCATAGCCATCAAATGCCACATTTGGGTCCAGCCTCAAGTACCTCTGCACCATTGTTAGAAGCTGGATAATTGAACTCACCTCCCAAGGGGTTGAATGACGGGTCCCTGCTCTGGGGAGTTACATGGGGGGGATGCAGTGGTGATTACTGTGTTTATGGGGCAGTGTTCTAAGGTATCAAGAAAATTGAGTGGGAGAGGCTCCTTTAGACAGAAGGAGAACGTATCTGAAGCAGAAGTAAGTCCTACCAAAAATAGACCAAAGGAGGCAGTAACCAAAATTGAAAATAAAGCTTCTCATTGAGAAAAAATTACCTATGAGTCTTGTAAGGGCTCAAGGGAAATGAATGAGTCAGTTTTACACAAATTCATCTGCCTTTGTCAGGATACTACCCATGGGACAGCAATTATGTTATTGTTTGACAAGTTAAAGAGCCTCTGATACTATAGGGGAAACTTTAAATGATCTACTGGGCCTGATTTTCAAAATCTAAAATTTGGTGCCAGGTGCCTTCACCAAAAGGATTTGAAGCAAGTGGCACCTTGTGTCAAATTTTGCAGAAATCCCAATTTTCGAATGCAGGCTGTGTCTAAATTGGGAAGCATTGTGCTGAAGCAGGCCTGTGCTGCCCAGGCAGCAGAGCAGCCGGTGCGTAAGGTTGTAAGAGGGCTTGTGCCACAGCGGGTGCTACAGCATCCCCTTATTTTGGGTGTTGGAAGCCCCACCATGGCTGCAACTCAATGCTAAAGTTAGATCACCCATGAGGTAGTCTAATAGCCCTTGCACCGAGTGTCTGGTATAAGCTGCATTGGGAGGGAGGTTGCATGGTACAGAGCAGCTGGATGAGTGGGGGTGAATGTAATAGGCAGAATGGGCACAGCGGGGTGTGGGAGGGTACACAGGTGGCACCAGGGCAGTGGAGCCCTACACTGGTAAACAGAGCCACTGACTTGGTATGGGCTATATGCTGGCAGAGCCTGTGTCCTGGATCACTGATGCTGCCAGCCCTGCCAGGTGACCCACAGAATGCACACTTCCTGATGTGCTATCCACCAGACCTCATAATTGCACCTGCCAATTGGGGTGCCCATTCCACCTGCTGTCACTACTATGGCACCTGTGGCTGTGCATGGGCAGGTGGCACTGCCCGGGGTACGTCCCTCCCTGACTACAGCACCTCATCCTATGCTGCCATGGACTGTCACCCCCTGTCAGGGTGGTTGCATGATGTGACTCAGCTGTCAGGGCTGGTGACATCAGGGGATCCAGGACATTGGTCATACCAGCATATAGCCCATGCCCAGTCAGCAGCTGTGTTGTCCAGTCCAGGGTACAACTGCACTGGTACCACCTGTGAACCCTCCCACACCCTGGTATACCCATGCTGTCCACTACTGACACCCCTACTGGTCCAGCTGCTATGTACCATGCAGCCTCACCCCCCCCCCACATCACGAGTCTGGGCTGGGGTTATGCCAGGCTGTGCAGGCTTGATGGAACCCTCCATCAAACCTATCCAGTGTGCCAAAGGTTTTCTACAACACTGCTACTGTGGCAACTCCCCATTGTTCTGAAATAGGATGCAGCATCCCAAACACACCCAGAGGTTGCCACAGTCATGGATCAGAGCAACTTATGCCAATCTAGTAGCTCTTTGAAAATCAGGCCCACTATCTAGACAAAATATAACACACTTATTTCAAAAGTTTTACCAGGAAAGACATACTAAGCTGGTAACAGCTTGTTTCCAGATGCATCCTATAGGACAGATATTTCTCATATTTATCTTCCCACAATCTTTTATTGCTAAGGACATTTGCATTGGTCTTCTGTCACTTGGTCATTCACTGCTATGGCCGCTTCTGTAATTGTCATCAAAATCTTCTTTTGTGACATCATAATCATTTCAACAGCAATCAACTGTGATGTAACTGGTAGGAAAGACTGCAGTAGATCAAGGTAACATGGAGGGAATGGATGTCCCCAAAGTTGTCATTACTATTGGAACTGTACCATGGTCAATTCCCCATGTCAGGGCAGGCAGTGAAAGTAACATAGAAGCATAGAAGCTGACAGCAGATAAGGACTGCAAGACCCATCCAGTATGCCCATTTCTTTTTCTACCTTATGAATGTGCCATCGGCTTTTACTCTGTCAATGGCCTATCTATTCATACTCATCTGTATTGCTCCCTTATGCCTATCCCATGCCTGTTTGAAGCCCTGCACTGTATTCATATCCACCACTGCCTGAGGTAGGCCATTCCATGCATCCATCACCCTTTCTGTGAAAAAGAACTTCCTCACATTACCCCATAATCAGCCTCCCTCTAATCTCATGCCGTGTCCTCTTGTCCTGCTATTTTTCTTATATTGAAACATATTAGACTCTTTCAACTTGTCAATGCCCTTAAGGTGTTTGAATGTTTTCGATCATATCACCTCTCTCCCTCCTTTGCTCTAGGTTATACATATTAAGCTCCATTAATCTGTCCTCATATGTTTTCTGATGCAGTCCCTGCACCATTTTGGTTGTCCTTCTCTGAACTGCCTCAATTTGGTTAATGTCCTTGTGAAGATGTGGCCTCCAGTACTGCATGCAGTACTCCATATGGGGATCTAACCAGTGTCTTTTAAAGAGGGATTATTACCTCCCTCTTCTGACGTGTGATACCCCTGCTAATACACCCCAACATCCCTCTAGCCTCACCTACTACTTTCGTGGTCTGCTTGGATGATTTCAGGTCATTGGTGATGATGACACCCAGGTCTCTTTCTTCCCTTGTGACTGCCAGCAACTCCCCTCCCAGCCTATAGGTGGCTTCAGGGTTTCTCTTCCCTATGTGCATGATCTTGCACTTCTTTGTGTTAAACCCCATTTGCCACTCTTCAGAACATTTTGCTAGTTTATCCAGATCTCTTCTCATTCTGCCCACCCCATCTGGATCATCTATTCTGTTGAAGATCTTGGTGTCATCTGCAAACAGACAAACCTTACCCTCCAGTCCATCTGCAATGTCACTGATGATGATTTTGAAGAGGACTGGCCCCAGGACTGATCCCTGAGGTACCCCACTTGTGACTTGCATCTCTTCTGACCGTATACCATTTACCACCACGCTCTGTTTTCTGACCGTCAACCAGTTTGCCACCCAGTTGATCAACTTCTGACCCACCGAGCCTACCTAGCTTATTAATCAATCTTCTATGTGGAACAGCATCGAAAGCTTTGCTGAAGTCAAGGTAGGCGACATCAACTGCTTCCCGTTGGTCCACCACTCTGGTTACCTAGTCAAAGAAATCTATGAGATTATTTATTTATTTAGTTAAACATCAGTTTTAGAAACCTTTGAGCCAGAGGCTCATTTACAAAGGTACCTCGTCACAAAGAGGACATCAGAACAGTAGTACAAGGGACACAGTACTTACAAACAAAAAAGTTACAGTTCAATTACAATTTTGTTTCAATAGAATACAATCTCCAACGAAGCAAAAGATAACAAAAGGTGCAAAACTTATGGTCGGGGGAGAGCTGGTGGGAGTAGAAGGGAGGAGATAGGAGGAGGAATTAGTAGGAAAGGAAGGGGAGCCGCCTCAGTGAGCATTGTCAAACAGAGTATATATATATATTTTTTTACACTAGGCTAGCGGCAGTTGCATTTGAGAGCTAAGCAGGAAGTTTCTGAGCCTGGGCTTAAAGCAAGCTAAGGTTAGTGAGTTTGAGACACTGGAGGAGGGAGTTATACCAGTGGGGCACACGGTAGGGGAATGCCCTCTGACCTTGAGAGGTCCTGGCTCTCGGAATAACTAGGGTAGCTCTTGACGAGCTGCATGTGATCAGGGTCGGTGCAGTACGGTGAATGGAGTTGGATAGGCCTATGGGGGATAGGCCACGCAGGGCTTTAAAGGTGAGCTGGCATGTCTGATACATGAGTCGCTCTTCCAGGTTGAGTAAGGTAGCCAGGGTGTACAGCTCACATGTGTGAGTGAGTCTGGGAGCACCAGTGATAAGTCTGCAGGCCTTATTAACTGTGAGGCAAACCTTGTTGAGGGCAGTCTGATCTGCTGAGCCATAGACCGGAAGGCCATAGTCAATGAGAGACATGACAGAGGAGGTGACAGCCAGGTGGAGGGCATCAGGAGGGAGGCATTTCTTGTGCCGGTAAAGAATGCCTAGCCGTGAGTTGGCGACAGAATTTAGGGCAGATATATGTCCATGGAATGAAAGTGCAGGGTCAAAGGTTATACCAAGATATTTATAGGACTGCACCTGGTCAATGACTTAGATTGGTGTGGAGGGACAGCTAAGGGAAACTTGCTGTACTTATTTTGGGGTGGAGAAGAGCATCATTTTGTTTTCTTAAGGTTGATAACAAGTCGGTGCTCAGTGAACCAGGTAGCTGCAGAGTCAAAGACTAGTTGGAGGGAGTTCTGTAGCAGCATGGGGTCATTGTGGGAGGCAAACGAACAGCATCATCAGCATAGAGAAGCATCTACCCAAGACAACTGCTGGGTAGGGAGTTAAGAAAGGGTGAGAATAGTAGGGTCCAAGAATTGAGCCCTGTGGCACCCCAGAGCGAATGGGGCTTGTTTCGAGAGAGAGTACCGCTGACTTTCACACATTGGGAGCGGGAGGAGATAGCTGGTGCACCAGGAAACAGGTCCTGAGGCAAAGCCTATTAGGTCGAGGGTGGAGAGCAAAAGAGGATGCGAAACGGTATCGAATGCTTTAGACAGGTCAATGAATATAGCACCAGCCAGGGCACCAGAGTCCAAGGAGGCATGGAGGAAGTTGGAAAATTCCAGGAGTGCTGTATTGGTACTATGACCTGCTCTGAACCCGTGTTGTTCAGGGCAGAGAACATTGTACTTACAGAGGTAGTCAGAGACTTGGGATGCCACAATTTTCTAACGCTTAGAGAGGGGGAGAGGATTGAGATGGGTTGGTAGTTACCTCGGAAGAGTCCTGTCACCACCTTTATGGACAGGGGTAACTGTGGCAATCTTCCAGGCAGAGGTGAATTGTCCGAGACAGAGTGATTTGTTGAAAATGCACGTAAAAGGTAAGAGGACCTGATCCAGGACCTGACGTAAAAGGCAGGGATCAAGTGAGTCATTACCGATGGTGTTACCTTTTAGGGCTTTTAGCAAGTAAGGCCTAGCTTCTTGCATGGTGACACGATGCAGGTGGAAGGAGGGGTGGGCAATGGGTGGTGGTACAGATGGAGGAGGTGGACTGAAAAAGTTACCAGAAAGTACTGAGCTAAGGTCGGTAAAGGAGTTATTGAGGTGGGTGGCAATGAGGGCAGGGTCAGAGGAGACGGTACCATTGATGTTGAGAAGAGAAGGAGAGGGGGACTGGGAGTGACCATTCAGTTGCTTGATGTTGTCCCAGAAGCACCTGGGGTTCCCCCAGGAGGAGGTAAGAGAGGCTTAGTAGTATTCCGCCTTTGCTTTGCAGATGGCCCAGGTGCACTGGTTGCGGGCGGCAGCATAGGACTGCCTGTCAGCTGAACGGCCAGTAGCAACAGCAAGGTGCCAAAGATTGTTGCGTTGCTTAAGTTGCCACAGTAGGGCAGGGGTGATCCTAGGGGCATGTTTCACTTTGGACCTCCTAGCAGTTATGGGAGCAAAGATATTACAGACAAAGTTGAAAATGCTTACAAAGAAGGCCAGGGCCAAGTCAATGTTGGTTGCCCTCGTCAGAGGGGACCAATCAGTGTGGGCAAGGCAGCGCTTAAGACCTATGAGTCCCCCAGGCCTAAGCAGCCTTCAAGAGGTGGTTTTGACCGGGGATGAGGGCCGAGGGGTTTCCCAGTTGAAAAGCACAGGGGAGTGGTCACTGAGGCAGTCAGGGAGGATTTGGATGTTGTGGATGCGGATTGGCCTGTTGGTAAGGACCACATCCAGAGGGTGCTTGTTCCCCTAGGGTTTTTCTAGTAGGCTGTGTGACCAGTTGAGTTAGGTCAATTGAATCGAAGCCTCACGGTGGGAGGAGGACGAGGGGCAGAGCCAGTTTATATTCAAGTCGCCCACCAAGATTTGGTCCGACAAGTTGGGTAGGGAGGTGAGGTAGTCAATTAGTGGGCCCAGGGCCTGGAATTGGTTCTTTGGGGGGTATGTAGGCTATGGTTAGGAATAATGGGCCTCTAGCTGGGTCAGGGGACAGCTTTAGAGTAAGTGTCTGGGCCTCATGGTCGAGGTCAGGTGGGGGGGAGTGGTAGCCCCATGACAGAATCCTTCAAATAGAAGACACAGCCCCCACCTCTCCTGCCGACACGGTCCAACCGGTGGAGAGTGTAGCCAGGGAGAGAGACATGAGAGTTAGGAGTGGAGGGAGACAGCCAGGTTTCAACCAGGGCAACAACATCAGGTTTATGAAGCGTCACCCAGCAGTGTAGAGACTCCAGTTTTTTCAGGAGGCTACAGATGTTCATAGAAGCAATGCACAGCCCAGGAGATTTCAGGGGGAGGACCAGTGCTGCCAGGCCCAGGATTGGGGTGGACATTGCCTGACAGGAGCACGGGGAGGAGGGCTGATCTGGGGAGTGCACAATGGTGGGATAGTTTTCGACAATTGGAGAGGGGGTGATGAGGGGGTGATCACCAAGTGAAAGCAGCTACTAGAGAGCAGTAAAATGTGACAAGTGAGGTATTGGGAGCAAATTGTTCAAACTTAATCAGGCTTCCTCTAGTGGCAAAACAATATAAGGAGCTAATGGAGAAGTTGGGTGTTTAAAAAAAAAAAAAAAAATTAAGAAAAGATTAGTTTGACAGGACCTTCGTTTTGTAAACCCATGCTGTCTTGGATGCTGTGCTCCTATTGATTCCTGGTGTTGCACTATCCTTTCCTTAAGGAGTGCCTCCATAATCTTGCCCACTACTGAGGTAAGACTGACTGGTCTGTAGCTCTCTGCCTCCTCCCTGCTACCACTCGTGTGGAGCAGGATCACATGAGCCCTTCTCCAGTCTTCTGGGACCTCTCCTGTGCTCAGAGACTCACTAAACAGTTCTGATAATGGCTCTGCTAGTTCCACTCTTAGCTCCTTTATTGCCCTGGAATGTATACCATCAGGTCCCATTGCCTTGGCCACCCTGAGCTTATCAGTGGGACAGCTAAATTCAAATGATCAGGAGGCCCCAACCATTCAAGGTACAATGATTGTGCAATAAGAGGGTTAGGAGGTTTTCTGTTTTTGTATAACAAAATAAGCCAAAATTGTAGAGTCTGACCTAATGCAACTGGTTCAACCAGCTTTAACCAGGTCAAGCTTTGTCTTGAAATTTTGCTCACACATTCAATTTGTTATGAAAGTGCTTGAATGGCTAAAGTTCTACAAGTTTAGATCTTTGGTACAATTGAACTTGTAGCTCTTTCATAAGGATAAACAGAAGTGAGCCTATTCCCTGTGCAAACTCAAGCTAGCAATCTCTCTCCATGTGATGTGTTCCCATTACTATTATCCTTGATTTTTGATCTTATGGTCAGTTCCTTATTAACTGCAATAGTTTGCACCCATACCATGGCTATGGGCCTTGTAAATCAGATTTTGTGCCAAACTATACTAACTGCTTCCTAAAATCTAGATAAATTATGTCCACAGCTTAACTATTTCTACAATATGCATTACATATCCAGTGGACACCATGACATTTGCTAAAAATAACCTCCATTTGAGAAATCATGAAGCCAATCCTTTACTAAATTATAATAGTGTTGGCAGCTCCATATCCTGTTTATGATCATTTTTTCATGTGACTTCTTAACAGCTGATGTTGATTAAATGCCTATCATTTCCTGGTTCCATGGCAGAATATCAACAACAATGTTGTCAACATTCTGCACAGCGATCGGAACAATGCTGACAGTTGGCATTGTTGCCGTCAGGGAACAGAGTGTTTTTTGCAAGGGGCTTTGCCCCCACACCTCCCACCTCTAAATAACCAACTCCAAGTCAGAGTTGCTTCGGGGTGGGGGTGCAACACCTGGAAAGAGAGTGGCGGCGTAAAGCGAGACCATTGCAGTGACCTGGCAAGATTTATCACTGTGGTGGTCTTCACTATGAAATTGTTGTTGTGGTGGTGTGCTACCTCATTTCCTGGGATTTCTTGTATTGCTTTCTTAAATATGAGAGTTACATTTGCCTTTCCAGTTCCCCCAGGCTATTTCTGAAACTAAAAAGCTGAAGGAGGGTGTTGACAACTTCTAGTACATATCAGTTACAAAACTAATTCTAAAATCTGTAATGGAAATGGATGAATTCTTTAAAAAAGCAAGTTTAAGTACAGTACATCAGGAACACATTACAGCTAGTGGAAGGCACTGAATGACCACCTTTATTCCTGACCAATTAGTACTGTACTGTACTTCAACATATCTAAATTGGGTAATACTGTGTTTCTTCAAATATACCACACTTTTAGTTCTGTAGAAAGTCAGAAAATTTAGCATTTAAATGCAACAACTTCAGAAAGAATAATGTATGAAGCTTGAACATATCCATTTTCTGTTGCTGCCATGGCATTTTTTTTAAAGTATGATATGTAAACTAATATAAACTCAAGAAAAAGGTCAAGAGACCTAAGATCAATTGTTGTGAATAAACAACACCATGCTGTTACAGCGTTGCTCAACATATGGCTTCTGTCACTGAATACAGTATACTACTAAAATGTTTTTGGCCAATAGCCTAAAGATAACATAAACTGAACCAAAAGGTTTGGCCATGTACAAATTATTCTTTTGAATTTATTTACCCATGACTACTTATCTGAGAGGCATCATCTCAATTTCAGTGGGGTTGTGCTTCTTCAGACTTCTGCTGTTGAGGGTACTAAGACACAGGAGGATGGATTTTCAAAGAAGATTGCTTGCCACAGACCCTGGGTGCATCAAAGATATGGCATACTGGTCTTGTGGTAAAAAATAGGATTTTCTATCTGGTGTGTCATTTTGATGCCAATAGACCACTTCTTTGTGGTCTAACGTGCATCAGTGATGGGGCCTCCCACAAGTAGCATACAGCAACTCTTGGCCATAAGTTGTCATAAAGGAGTAGAGATGTGGAAGTTTGTGCAAAGTGATAAAATTCACCTCTTCGTGGAGCTTCGCAAAGCTTCCCTAGGTCTGGGAAACTTTGACTTCACCAGAATTGCAAAGTTTTTGCTGTGAAGTGCTGAATTCCGTGGGTGAAATTCTGCACTTAGCAGTGAAATTCCACACTTTGTGGCATAATTCTGCACTTTGCGGTAAAAAAATTCACACTTCGTGATCCGCAAATTTCACAGATTGCACTAAATTCGTGAATTAATTCACAGGGCAAGGTTTGTCAACTTCACCAATCTCTATAAAGGAGGTCCAAGTGTCACAACTGCATCTGATATGATGAAACCAGGTGCAGTTGCAGAATTTGGATTTGCCACAGAAGCAGTGACACGGGGGGTGATGCAAGGCTTCACACAGACCTTGTAGCATCCTTTGAAAATGTGGCCCAAGAAGTCCAAATTACATGCTCTGAGGTACACAGTGAATCCATCAACTTGGTGGGAGCCAAATCTAAAGTCTCCTGTTTCACAGTTCAGTGGTCTGGCTTAAACATTAGTTCACACATGTGCTTGAGATAAGAAACCACAAAAAGACCCTTCAGCAGTTTTAAATATACTTTGACATGGCAGAACCCATGGTGAAGCTTGACTTAGTTCATTATGTCTGGAATCATTCTGGTGGGTATCGTAGATGACAGCAGACTCATTCAGGCATACTGCAGATGTTGAACATGACAGTTTAGCAGGAATGTCTTTACTCATGTTTGGTACACAATTGGGATAAAAAGCACTAGAGAATGAAATACCATTGGGTTGTAATCACACAATGACCCTGCAGTGGGGCAGATTTTATTTCACAGTTAATTTACCTAGGTAAACCATCTGAGATGCAACATTTCATTTTTAGTAGGGTCCAGCTCCTGCCCAGTTACCTGGGATGTCTGAAGCACAGGTAGGTCAAGAAGCTTACTCAGTGTCACAAAATGAGTTAATGGCTATTGAATCATTTAAATCAGGGATCTCCATGTCCAATATTAATATAGCCATTTTGTATGCCCTAATGATAAGTAATGTAGCCCACCAGGATGCAACACAGAATCATGCAGAACTATAGAGAGTTGCTGCAGGAAACAGTGCAATTCCAATGACAATTAATTTCTTTGGTCATGCAGGAATCTGTGACACTGCATTGCATCCTGGTGGGCTCCACTTTATAAAGACTACCACAAGATTATTATGATGGGGGGTTTTAATTTGGATTGGGGTTAATGAGCAGAGGTAGATCAACTTTTGAGTTGGGGCTCACATACTTGATAGCTGAACCAACATGGGTAAATCACAAAAGGCCACTTTTGTGACTATTTTTTATCTTGTTTTTGGAAGTAGACAAGACTCTTTCGCTACCTCTGAGGTGCTACCTGATTAATTTTTGTATCATCATCAATCAAGTAACCTTTTGTATTAAATGAATATCTTAGCCCTGTGAAAACTACAGTTTTTCATTCTTTAAAAACATTAGATTATCTGTATTTTATTCAGGATATTGAAATTTAATTGAAAGTATAAACTAGAAGTGACTAGAATCAATCCCTGTTGTAGAAAGTGTATGGAAGTATTTTAGGCACAAATGTTTACGCTATTTGTAAAACTATTTGTGATAAACATACCCCATTGTTGGGACTGGGTTAAAAACACCACCCTTTGTATGCAGTAAAGTCGTATAGATTTTTTTTTACTTAAAATACTTTATTGATATTACAACAAGAAAAGATACAACAACAAACCCAATCCAAACAATGAGAAAAGCAACAAAATAAAATAACACACCATCCCTCCCACCAGCTACCCCACTGCATTACTAATCATGGTACAAAAGAAGCAATAGGATAAGACAAGGGATTTACCTAGACATAGGAAACATGATTAAAGCAACCATAAGGAAGTGAATTAAACTAGATGTAATACTTATGAAAGAACCAAACAACTAACAATTATTCTCTAAATGTAGGAGGGTATAAAGAGATTCTCAATGCCTGTGGTATGAATGCAGGTGATCTGTCATACTAGCAATACCTTTTGCAGGCTGCAAAGCACATAAAAATCTCTCTATACCATTTCATATAAGTAGGAACATCTGCATCTAGCCAGTGTCACAATATAATCTTTTTAGCACATGCAGTAATAAGAGACATATGATATTTCTGCTGGCCTAGCAATTTATCTTGATAATCACCAATAAGACAAATTTCTGGAGAGGATGCCTTCTCTAAACTTAATAGTGGGTTCAATCTGTGTCTGATGGACTTCCAGAAAGGGTGCACCTGTTCTAGCATTCCCACAAAATATGTTATAGGGTACCAGAGCTCTTAGAACACAGATCAGAGGATATTTGCCCCATTTTAAATAATTTCTATGGAGTATAGTATAAGTTATGTAAAACTTGGAATTGTAATAACTGGTATCTATCAAATTTCAAATATTTCTATGAATCTGAACAGATTTTAGTACAATTATAAGGACCAGTAGGCAGGGGAAGAGCCTGATCCCAATACCAAGCCATCACAGTGGGTTTGTTAGGCAAGAGATTATACAGCTGTATATATAGATGAGAACTAGGAAGCAGGGAGACCACCCACAACACAAGAGGCAAGACTTTAGCAATATGCTCGGAAGACCAGGAATTCAGTCCAAAGTCCTTGGTTAAAAGATGTGCAACCGGAAGGAATTTTAAACAGTCCAAAGCAGGAGTATGGTATCATTGTTGAAAGGCACAGTATGTGATTAATTTACCATTCTCCATCAGTTGTTCCCAGAGATTATATTATTTGAGGTCCAGAAAGAAGACATAACCTGACTTCCAATTTTAAAATTGAGATAGCTAATAAGAGGCTGAGAGATGTGCTGAATAGAATCAATGCGGAGGAGTCGACAAAGTTCCATGTGAACTCACAAAGAAGTCTACAGAAGGGTGATCTGAAAGGCAAGAGGTAAAATCTTAGGAGGGGTGTAGAGGAGAGAGATGATGGACACCCTGTGTTGGGTACAAACATAGTGTTCAATGTCTAACTGTTGGGTAACATAAGCAGGCAACACTTTCTTGTTTAAGTCCTTGTATCATTGAAGGCACTTACTGCAGTGAATGGCTAAATAATAAAGAAAACAGTGGGGTAACTTGAGTCCACCTTCTGGTTTAGGAGCTACTAATTTAATATAAGCTAAATGAACTGCTTTGCCTGCCGAATAAAGTCTGATATGATACTATGTAATTTAATAAACAAGAAAGGGAAATAACCTTATTTAACACAGCTAAAGGGAAAGAACCCTAGGAAACAAGTTTATCTTAACAATATTAATCCTGCTCTATAAAAAGAATGGAAGATTAGCCCATCTACTCAGGTTCTGTTTTAATTGGCCTACTAAAGCATCCATATTATAAAGTTTCATCTTTGTAAGAGAAGTACTTAAATAAATACCCAAATAATTTAGCTTATCCTGTTTTCATAAGAGACCAAGATCAAGAATGTCTGAGTGATGGGCCCAAACATTAAGAGGTATAACATCCATCTTTTCAACACTGAGTTTGCACTCAGAAATTAGGCCAAAAATCTTAATAATGTCTAAAGCCACTGCCATGGATGTCTTGTGATTGACTATATGTAACAGTATATCACTAGCATAAACAGACAATTTAAACTGATGTAATATTACAATTGAAATTCCCTCTATCATGGGGGTATTATTAATTTTCCTAATTAATAGTTCTAGAAAGAGATTGAAAAGTGTGTGGGGGGGAGACAGATCTGTCTCATGCCTTGACCAAGTGTTACCACCCTGGAGCGAACTCCATTACACAAAATCTGAGCACTCATATTGGTGTACAAAACCCGGACCCAAGTTATAAATTCCAGTGTAATATTAAATTTATGTAGCACCCTAAACAAATAACTCTATGAAACAGGATCAAATGCTTTTTCTGCATTCAGGGAGGCCAACATAGCAGGACTGGGGCTGTCTCTGGACATAGAAAATAAACGTATTAGTTTCCAGAGTTGGTTCGAGGACAACCTCTGGAAACAAACCTCACCTGTTCCCAACTGGTTCACCCATGCTGCAGCAACATTCACTTGAGAGATGTAAATTACAGCACAAGCAAGTGTCCAACAGCAAATGCAGTGCTCTGACATTTAGCACCAGCAATGTGCAGTGCAGGAGAGGGCAAGAATGTAACCTAACAGCAAGGGAACTAGAACACATAACTGACCCACCACCAAACCATCTGCAGCAGGGCAAAGCAACATAAAAAGAAATTATTCTGGGGGCTCTGCTCCCTACACCACCCAATACTTTATATAACAAACTCCAAGTTGTGGCAAATTAGAGGGAAGGCAGTAACAGACCTACAACACCCGGAGCTCTCATTATGCTACCACCAAATGTAACAGGTGACAAGAAACCAAAGTAGCCGACACAGCCTGTGCCAACATCACAGCGACAACTTCACCGCACCAGAAATCAGTCAGCACATTAATGGGCTACCTTCCCAACTGATCAACTTATCACAGACTGCATTTAGGTGAATTGCCAAGACTTTTGACATGGTTTTATAGTCCAGATTAGTCAGAGAAATGGGTCTGTAATTGCTAACTTTAGTAACTACCTGGTTTTAACAACACCGGAATAAGGGCTTCCCTTAAGGTACAGTCTGTAGTTCCCTACTAATAAAGATAATTGTAAAAATCAAGGAAAACTGGGGCTATAACAAATTTAAGCTTCTTGTGAAAATTGGGAGAATAACCACCTGGCACGGGGATTTATCAGGTATTGTAGAATCTATGGCAGACTCGATCTCAGACAGAACAATATGGGGTTAAGAAAAGCCATTGAATTACCCTGTTCCATGCAGTGTACTGCAGCATTTTGTGATACACTACAGCATTACTGCATTACACCCTGGCTGGCACTGCTGAACATTCAGTTAGCCTTTGGTAGGGGGTGTGGCCTGCATCCTGATGAGAGCATGCATGTAGGGAGAGCTCTGAAATCATCTGAAATAAAAAATACTTTTTAAGCCTCTTAACCTAACATACTATTTGCCAGCAGATTAGGCCTTATGGTCTATCGAGTCTGCTCGAACCTTAGTTCCTTAGTTGGGTGCTGAGACCCTCCCATCCCTTGTGCTCCAGAAACCCCTATCATCCATCCCCACCCCCCAGGACAGGCCATCATCTGATACATCCACTTTCTGTGTCTGTCCCACCCTCTCTTGAAGCCCTCCACTATGGATCTCTGAACCAGCTCACCAGACAGTGCATTCCAAGGGTCCACCACCCTCTCAGTGAAAAACCTCCTCCTCTTTTCTCCCCCTCATCCTTCCACCTTCAAACCATGCCCTCTGGTGATACCTCCCTGCTTTAGTCTAAAGAGCCCCTGCAGTATTTTTGATAGGAATTTTAATACAGATGCTAACTTTATATTCCTTGCCAATACGGTCTGACTACTGTGAGTAGGTGACTCATGGAAAAGTAAAGAAGCACAGCAGGAGGCCGGCCCAGTGGCATGGTGGGCTGAGGCACCTAGTGCCTTTACCTGCTCCCATGCTGGTGACCCAGGTTTGCAAACAGACGTGGGTTATTCGGGGGCTGATCAGGAAAAGGAGGATCAAGCATATCTCCTCCCTCAGGAGAGGGGGGTCGTATGACCCACTACTTGCCTGCCACAAGGAGGCATCCAGGTGGTAACACAGCTTGGGCACACCATGAAACAACTAATCACAGGTGTCTGCAGCTGTGTCCATGGAGGTGGAGCTTGGTGCTATGCCATTGCATGTAGTGTGGTTGCCAGGGGAGAAAACCAGGAAAAACCTATGTGCCCCCATTGCCGTGTGTGACAGTTCTCGGGGGACTCCAGGGTCCTGCTTTGTATGGATCCCCATTGGCAGGGACAGTGGGGGGGAGTGGCAGATGGGACAGGGGGACCCTTGAGACCTGATGGCAGGAGAAGGTGGCAACAGGCAGGGCAAAAAGCTCTATGGAAAAAAAAAGCTGTAGCAGGAAAAGGCCCTCAGCCCATGAGCATGCATAAAGGCCCAGCCGAGACTTCCCAGACAAGCTTTGATCTTAATATTGACAACCTTTGTAAATCAGTGGCTTGAACTGTCATGAAAACTGAAGCTTTCCCCTCCCTATTTACCACGCTGCAGACCAAGGTTGAAAAGCTGATGACTACTGTTGTAGAAGTCACTGTGGCTTCAGGACAAGAAAGCAGATGACTTCACAAGTAGTAAAGGAGATTGGTTTCCTCTGTGTATGCCTTGAAACTTTGGAGAATAAGGCCACCATGAACAATGTGGGACTAGTAGGTCTGCCTGAGGGAGTAGAAGGCAACTCATGATATGTGTGCTTGACAGAATGGCTTCCTGATGTGTTGGGGCTGGAACCAGAAGGATAACCAGTAGCAGTGGAGAAGGCATATCACATCACTATAAGGCAGTCAGCAGCATAATCTAATGCCCCCAGAATGGTTGGTGTAGGGGACTGAGTGCTTAATTTAGCTCGATCCAAGCATGAGATTAGACTTGATGGAGCACTATTACATCTATACGTGGATTTGAGCTTCATCACACAGCAATGCAGGAAGCAATTTGATGTAATCTTGGGAGTCCTGAAGATGCATTCCATCACCCACTCCATGCTAATGTCTACACAGCTTCATATTTAAAGTAACAGACAACAGTTTCTTTTTTATGAGCCCCAGGAAGCCAACACATGGGCCAAGAAGCTTGAGGACACTGAAGCAGTGTGGAGGACTGATGCAGAGGCCAACTCTGATAACAGTGGATAATGGAGTTAAGGGTAACTCTTGGGACATTGCTTTATCAAGACTTTTGCTGGTGGTAAAAGAGTAAAGGAAGGTTGCTACTTTCATCTTTGAAACTGGTCCTGACATTTTGGTTTGGCATACTTAGTAACGCAGTCTTTCTTTCTTTCTATGGACTGTGTAAGGAGTAACTTACAATATGGTAACTGGATGCCTCATGGCACTCTCTCCCTCACCACCACCATGCTGCACATGTTCTTTTCTCCTGACAATGGCCCATGGTGTTTGTAGCTAATAGGCTGACTATTGCTCTTGATTGCTTGGACTTACTGGAACACTGCTGGCCGAGGATGTATCTGCTGGGGGAGGAATGTATTTCAGGAATGGTATTCAAAACCTTCAATTGCAAGCTCTCAGGATGATGTCTGCAAAGATCTAGGCTAGATGTATTCCTTTTAAAGAGGTAAGATAGAGTTATTTGTTTTAAAGTTATAAAATCGTTGCTATCTTTTGGTTCATGTTCTTTCAGTATACCTAAAATGTTGTAAAAAAGGGTTATTGGTATTTTAAGACCAGAATGCTCTTTCAGTGGCTGTTAGTTGCTTTATGCATCCAGGAAAAATGTTTAAATATTAATTTGTATAGTCCCAAGCAAGGGGATGCTTATAGACCACTTCATCCTTCATCCTCCATCCTCCCTCCCCTTCCCTCCATCCTTTCTATCCTTCCCCTTTTTCCTTCATCCTTTCTACCTAACTCATCCTCACCTGACTTTGCTCTCTGGCAGGGTTCTCAGCATCCTGAAGAGGCCTAGTCTTAGGCAAGTTTCTCCCACCCATCCTCATCCTTCCCTTTACCATCCACTCTACTATGTCTACCCAACTTGCTCTTGCCTACTTCTGCCCCTTATTCTAAGTCCTCACCTCATTCCACCTAACAGCAATCTCCGCACTCTGAAGGATCCAGTTCCAGGTATGACTCATCCTTCCTTACCCTATCCCTTACCCCCACCTCCCTCCTGCCTCACTCTCTACCCCATGCATTTAAAGAAAGGAATTAGTTCACTTGAGCTAATAAGTTGCACTTTTTGTTCTGTCTGAGGTGCTCCCAGATTGCACTAGCCCTGTGTTAAGTTGCCCCTCGCAACTGATTTTTTGCTCACTTTTCTCTGGTAATGTTCCCCCAATATTTATCCTCTCCTTCCCCCTGTCTACCTCTCTACCCTCATTGATGTCCCCTCACTGCACCTCATTCATTCAATAATTACTAAATTATCTGCCTCTTAACTGTGATCCTTTTGTGCAAGGAGTTGGCTCCAAGGCTACATTAAATTTTTGTAATATGTTCCTCAGATATGTCACTTGTAGTTAAATGCATATTCCACAGGTATGATGTATTTAACTGTATGTTATGTCACAAATGCAATTGTATGATTATCTATGATAAAATTTTTAACTGTATGTCTTATTACAAATGTAATTGAATGTTTAATTTCTCAGATACTTTTTGCCTAGTATTGTCTGCTAACTACTTTTAGCAGCATCAATTTAAATGAAAGAAAACCCTGGTGACCAACCCGAAATATTTATTTTGCGTTTAACAGCGTGGTAGGTTGGATCTTCAAAATTGAAGAAAAGCGAACATTAACAGTTTTGCAGTATGTTAAATGGTAAACTGTATATCTAATTCTTCATCCAATTGTACCCCCCCCCCCAGGTTGCACTGGGAGATGAGCAATTTATTGTTCAGTGTGCCTTCCTGGTGAAACATTTCAATAAATAAATAAAATCCTGTACCGGTTTAATTTTCTTCTCTGTGCAGAAATGAGAAATTTATTTTAAATGGTATTCTCCCACAGAAGTATTGAGTTGGTTGGGGGGGGCTCTTTAAGTGTACTAATTGTAACTGTAATGGCCTTACAGGGACATAGAATGATGCACACTGTATTTAATGTGGATTGTGGATTGTGGATTGTGCTACATTCTATTGTGCTGTTATTGTATAATTAATAAACAGAAAGTCAAAAAAAGAATTGGCCATTGGTAAAAGGCTTTTTGTGGGCATTGTGTACAATATATCAACCTCTCCAATGCCCTCAACATCCTGAATCATAATATTTTTTGTTGAAGAACTCAATTTATCTAGAGTTTGATTCTGCTGCAGTGTAGTGGTTTTCTAATTATCAAAATAAGCAAAAGCAGTCAGGTTAAATTACCTTAATTCTTATTTATTGTCTGTTACAATTGATATTCCACAGGGCTCAGTTTTGAGTCCTGTACTACTTAGTCAATATATCAGTGGCATTAATCATCAGCTAGTGGGGTTTTCGACTCAGCTCTGTGCAGATGATATTCTATACAGCACTGGGAGAGTGTGTAAGGGATGCTCAACACTTTTTGTGGAATCGATTTAATTAGCTTCAAACATTTCTCTCACAAAATACATTAGTTTAAAATTCATTTAAGCAGGTTGCCACTTACTGAATAGAAGAAAATGTATTTGTTTAGAACTTGTTTATAACTGTGTGTGTCAAAAAGCACCTAGTTGTTTAATAAATTTACTTCAGGTCGATAATACCTGATTGGACATAGGGGCCCGATATTCAAAAATGGGCAAAGCAGAGCATAACGTTTTTGCAGCACTTGCCTATTGCCTAGGACCCCAAGGATGCTATATTCAGTTGGATGGCACACCAGCACTAGCCAGCTGAATACAGGGGCATGTCAGCACAGCACTAAGTCAAATAACACTGCCCCAGCATGGATCCTGGCAGTGCAGGAAATTGCATGCCCAGACCAGATTGCTACTATAGCTTCCGGTGCAACATTCATACGTTCCCCATGCAAATTAGCCCATTGGGCATCCAAGGCACAAAGGTGCCATTTGCATGCCTATTATGGGTGCAATTACATGGGAAGCAGTGGCAGGTTTGCACCCCTATGACCAGCTCCACCCCGCTCCAATTGCCCAGTCCTGCAACAAACAGGAATTGCCTGGCATTTAGTAGTCCCCTCACCCTCTGATCACTGTCCCATGATAGAAAAGATGTATTCCAGATACCCAGTGGCCCCCCTCCCTCAGATCACTGTTCTGTTATAGAAAAAATATATCCCTGGTGTCCAGTGTTAGCTCCTCCCTCCAATTGCTTCCCTATAATGACTAAATAATGTCCCTGTTGGTCCATGGTCCCCCCCCATATGTAATGTCTTTGTTGTATACCAGGTGTCTAGTGGTCCCCCCACCCTCTACTTTGTAGGATATATCCCTCGTGGCTAGTGAACCCCCCCCTTCTGATCAGCATCCTGTATATTGAGTGATATATCCTTGGCATCCACTGGTTCTCCCCCAGTCTCCAGTCCCCTGCCCCGTCAAAAGTCTTGTACACTACGGTGGCAAGTGGTTCCCCATCCTCCATTCCTGGCACTGGTGAGCCACAAATGCCCTGGTGTCTACTTGTCCCTCCCACCCTCTGATCACCAGCCCCATATTACAGTACTGATGGGAATTGAAGAGAAACCCTGCAGTTTGCAAAAATAACTAAAACTGAAGAAAATAAATCATAGTCCCTGTCCTCTAGTGGTACCCCTCACCTACCAATCCTTGTCCTCATGCCACTGTAATCTGTAGTTATAGCTGCTTTGACTTTTCCCCCAAACCTGATTAATTATGTTGTGAGTGGCGCCTCCACTTTAAAGTGAGCTGAATGCAGAAATGTGGCTTTTTCGAACATTTTTAAAATCAAATAATTTTATGACTTACATCATCAATGTATAGCAAATGGAGCAGCACAATGCACAGGTCTAGCTGTTGGGTTTTATTCTGAAAATCACATGTTGAAAGTCATTTTGAAGGTGGCAGTTACTCCTTATCATGGGCTAAGTGGTAGCAGTGTAGTTTTAGCTGTCCTGCCAGTTTCCTATCTTTTTTCTAATTGGCACTGGCACTTAAACACAGAGTGGTGCATTGTGCAGTTGCAGCTGTTGAGTGTCTTTCTGAAACATTTATATTGTAATGTGAATTGTTTTGTGAATGGTACCACTGCCATATATTTGACTATGGGGCGATGGCACACAGTGCCATTGTAGCTGATGCATCTTTTTCTGTTACTTTTATAGCATGAATCTTTATGTGAATGGCATACAGCAGGCTGAGTGTCATGCAGTCCAGCTGAAACTGCTGGACCTGCTTGTAAACTGTTGTTCGGGTGAGTCATTTTCTGAGTGACGCAACAATTATATAGTGAGTTGAATAGTGAACAGTACAGTTGTAGCTCCATTTTTTTCTGAAAATGTTCTAGGGTAAATCTGTTTTTTTTTTTCAGTAGCATCCCTTCCATAAAGTGACACAAGTAGCATATGCACAGTTGCTGATGTGCCTTTTCCAGTAAGTTTTATACTGTGAAGCTGTCTTTGAGTGATGCCACCATACACATACTCAGGCTGGTGCACAGTGCTTCTGTGTCTTTTTTAACAAGTTTCATATAGTGAATTGTTTCTGAGTGGCACCACTGACTTATAGTGGGCTGCATGCTGCATAAAACATTTGTAGCTACTACAGGCTTGATTTTCAAAGCCCTGTGAATGCTGCAGGCCTCTGGTGTGCTGATTGTTTGGCACACGGGGCTCGCAGCATTCTCCTGGCAGGCAATCAGGATTTACAATCCCAAGTGCCAAATGCTACATATTAGACCAGCTTTCACCTGGTGTAGCTTGCATCATTACCCCTAGTGGCTCAAGCTACACCAGGTAAAAGCTGACCTAACATGCAGCATTTGGCACTCTGGGGTTTTTACTGGGTTGGCACCAGATCTTTGGCACAAGTTGCTGTAAATTGAGGAAACTGTCAAAACTGCGCCTGATGTACTAAAATCGGGTGCAGTTACGTCAGAGGAGTTTTGCTTGCTGTGCCAAAAAATGGGTGTGATGCAGGGCTTGACGTAAGCCCTGCATCACCTTTTGAAAATCAAGCCCTGTGTCTTTTTCTGTAAGTTACAGCATATAGTGTAAATCCTAGTGGATTCAGATATCTAATGGAAAAGCACCTGCTGCTGAATTAAGTCAGCAAACAAAAGCAATTTAGCCTAATCAGATTTTCAAAACAGAACAATTTACATTTTTCTAGGGAACATACAACCCAGCCCTGACAAGATTGCTATTCCCCAGAAAAATACTGAATCTGTCCTTGATTGTGAATCCTTAGCAGAGTGATACTATAAATATCCTGTTAAAAAAAAAAACACTTGAAAGTTGAGGGTGAAAACTGTGGAGGAGGTGGAGACAGCAGTGGTAGATATCAGCAAGCAGTCAGGCAGCAAGAAATCAAAAGAATTCCTGAATTTCCTTTGCCTGTTGTAGGGCTGAAGAAAATGTATCTTCCACCAGGGAAATTCTGGGGAAATACTAATTTCGCTTCTGCAAAATTTTGTGAAATGTATGCATTTTGTGAAATTTTACCAAAATTGTGATTTCAGTTATTTCCATCTAATTTCAAATGCATTATTCCAAATTGCACCGATGTAGGAATTCTGATTACAATTGCAACATGTCCCATACAGACATGCACCAAGTTTCAGATCTCTATCTTTAAAGGTAACTGAAATATAAGTCTCCAAAACGTTATAAATTTAAAAATTACATTTTGCCATTATGTAAACAGCAGAATTTCATATTACTCTGAATTGCACCATATTTGTTATGCTGACTTCACCAGGACCTATACAGTTGTGTTCTAAGTTTCATATCTCTGTCTTTAAAATTGAGTGGTAAGTCTCCAAACTTTGGAAATTTTAAAATTGCATTTTGCAATAATGTAAACTGCAGAATTCCAAACATATTAGTCCAAATTGCACCTCAGTTATTATGCTGACTTTACCGAGGCTCATACAGATGTGCATCAAGTTTCAAATGTTTCTCTTTATAGGTGACTGAGTTATAAGCCTCCAAATAGTTGTCAGTTTTAAAATTACATTTCACAGTTATGTAAATTGTAGAATCTTAAGTCCCTGTAACTTTAAAACTAGAGATCAGAATATCACCAATTTTGTTAGGATCATTGACACTAAATATTAAACTTTTTTAGGCCACCATTATGGCCTAGCAGTAGAGTGTCATGCTGCCATGCTGATGACCCATGTTTGGAAGCAAGCCCAGGAAGTCACATTGTGAGGCAGTCCATGTCTGAAACAACTGCCACTTTGCAGTGCATCTCAGTTGGGGAGGGTTGGTAACAGGTACTGCCAGTACAGTGACCCCTGTGGCTGGTCAAGGGAGCTTTTCCCTGCCACAGGGAATGCTGTGGTTCTGTAAGGCTGACAGAGGCACTACTCCATTAGAGGAGATGGCAGGGAAAAATGCTGGAGAAAACCCTGATAGACAGCTGGATAATGGCTTTGTTCGGCCTGATCAGTGTATATCCCAGAAACAGAATGGTGGAATTCCGTAGCAGAAAATAGTTTAGAATGATTTTCTATGGGACAAAAATTCCTGTTCTGCAAAATATTCCATGGATCTCAATATTTTCTGTGGAAATTGTTGCGGAATATTTTTCTGCAGAAAAATGCTGTTCCATGGAATATTATTCTTTGGATCACAGTAGGCAGAATTCCACAGAAGAACCAGTGAAATTCGGGTGAAAATTCCACTGGTAGAATGGTCATTCCACACTAATTTCACTGGCAAAATTCTGCATTCCTCACACTACTATCAAGAACATGTTTACTTTGGTATGTGTGCCAAATCTTGAGTGCATACCTGCAATATCAGTGGAACTAAAAATACTGAAATATTTTGAAAATGTTCGTACAATTTAACACATAAATTGTGAAATCTTGAATGCTCATAACTTTCAATTTACCTAACCAGTTCCCTATTTAGCAGTTTCTATGCCTCTTCCAAGAAAGTATGCATATAAATGTTCAATTATCTACTGTAGCTCTAATGGTAGCCAAGTTGTAAGCATAGAAATATTTCCTGAAACTTTCACGTGAATAATAAATTGCCAGATAGTGAACCTCTATAACATCCCTTCCCCTCATGCACATGTCATGAAACATGTGAACCCCTATAACTTCCCCTCTCCTTAATCAAATATCATGAAACATAGCATCCTTTTGGAACTCTGCCAGATAACATACATTTCAAATTGTAGCCTTCTGTCTATAATACTGACCAAGTTATCACCACTTAAAGAATTTCGGAAAATTCCAAAAAGAAGTTACACAAATTCCATGAAATTTCACAAAATGTTGTGGAATTAAAAAAGAAATTCCACAAAATTGGAATTTACTAATTTTGCCCAGCCATAGTCTGTTGCAGACTGGCCTGATTTCATCTGTAAATGGTACTACCATGTGCCATTGCTGGCACTGACTGCTCTTCCTCTGCAATTACTTCTCATGATAATGCCTGCACTTCCCTGCAGTGTTATGGGATGTACCCATATCTCATGTGGTTTGGCACATATGTAACCAACTGCTATACATCACATGAGAAGTGTATAAATCCTATATCAACCCACATCCTGAAATGCATTATTGTGGTTATGAAACTGACCCTTAGAGAAAGGAGTTTAAAAACAACTCTTAGGGCCAGATATTCAGAAATGCACCAAAGGCTGGTGCAAGACCAGTGCAGCGCAAGTCAGTTGCACCATGGCACAACGGGAGCCGTATATAGAACATACACCTCCACAAATGCGGATGCACAATCCCTTTGAATATGGCAAGGATGCACCATGGCATAACCAGGGATGTGCCTGCACAACCAGGGAAGTATGGAGCAAACCTGCACACAAACACAGGGTGCTGAGCAAATGCATGATGCCCAGGGTCACAGCACAGGAAGCACAGAAACAATGGCACAGGCCCCCCACCAGCAGGGCACACCAGTGCACACACTGGCATAGGACAGGAGCGAACAATGGGCAGCACAGGACAGGGCACAGTCACCAACAGAGGTGAAGAGCAGTGCAACAACCAGAGCTGGTGCACAGGTGGCCGACAGGGGCATTCACCAGAACAGCACCCTGGAGCACAATGGTGTGCTGGTCAGCAGGGAAGGATGATAGGCAGCTCAGGTCTGCAACCATTTCCCCCTGGCCACCAGCCAGCACGCCATGGACAATGCCGCACCACAGTGGGTGGCCCAGCCCCCGGCCCTGGACACAAACACACACATGCCACACACACCCACAAGCGGCACCAATGCCAGCCAGTGCATGAGCTTGGACTCATGCAGGAGGTCAGAACACATGTGATTGGAAAGGCAACAGAGGTCACAGATGGCCACACTCCTGTGTGCCAATGTACCCAGTATGGCAACCAGTCCTGTGTGCCAACCCCATGGCCACAACCATCTGCCCAGCCCTGACCACAACCCAAGGGTGCCCTGGTAACACACAATACACAAACCACACCTGGGAGTCCACCCATACCACAACCTGAAACACCACTGGCCACAGCAGGGAACAGCAGCAACCCCCAACAGCATTGACAAACCCCCAACCACTGCAACACGGCTCCACACACCACTTGCAAAGCAAACACGGACACAGGTATGTACGGAAATAAAGCTTTATAGAAAATATCAGTACAATACAAAACCAGCAACAGGGCTAGGGACAGGAAAGGAGAGCGGTAGGAGGGGGATTGTGACTGGGGCTGTACAAGATGATGGTGCACTGCAGGGGAACAGGGACAGAAAGAGAAAATGAGCTATGTACAAAGGTCAGCTAACACCATCCATGACCAACGGTCCCTCTGCACAGCAGATCCGCTCCCTTAGTGCCATCATCCTCCATTGGATGGATCTCACCATCACCAGCATCCTCTGAAGAACAGCCAGCACCTGGCACCGTGTCCCCTCTCAAGCCCTACAGCCCCTCTTCTGATGGCCAGAATGCACACCTAAGAGAAGGGACAAGACAGACCATCAGTGTAAAGCCCCAAGCACACCAGCCCACAAACCATGCACAATGGACAGCAGCAGAACACACCCTTGGAGTAACCGGATGGGACCCTGCATGGTGGTCAATGCCAGCCAATGACACGGCACACCACAGTGCTGCACAGAGGTGGATGATGTAGTGCAGTGCCCACCATCCCACACTGTGAGGGCACATGGCACACAGCAGCAGCAGCAGCACCACAGCACAACCAGTGGAGGCTGTGTGCATGCCCACCTAACCAACAGTTGGTACAAGGTGGCCATGGGATGGCAAAAAGTGGAATGCACAATGGACAGTACTGCACACACAGCTGTCCAGCCACATGACAGAGGCTGCCATGGTCATGCCCCAACCCCACCAGTAGTCCACAGTGGCACTGAGAAGGATGGTGACATAGCTTACCTGCCCAGTGCCCCACAGCCAGTGTCGCCTGCTGCCCTGGTGGTGGTGGTGCCACACTGGCCTCGTAGGGTCTTCCATCCTATTGTTGGGAATGAAGAGAGGTGAGCATCAGTACAAAGTCATGCCTGTGGAGCCCCCCCAACACACAGCCCACTGTGTGCAGGGTGTGTCCAGGTCAGCGTGGAGGCATGCACACCAGAAAGCCAGCCACATGTGCAGCTGCCATGCATGCTGCGTGACCCCCCCAGGCCAATTAAGTACCCCACTGTGGGACATGCTGTGCAGCACTGCCAACACCATAACACAGTACACAGGCAGAGGAACAACAGTAGCACACCAACCTGGCTGTGGCACTGCACCACACAGGATGCAGGCTTGCATATGCCACAGCCTGTCTGGTGCCCTCCGCTGCAGGTCCCCATAGCAGTGCCTGCACTGCTCCGCTGTGTGCCTGATCCCAGTTCACCACTCCATGGCAGATGCACCCTGCTGTCACATGTACCCCCTGGCCTGCTGCAGTGGCACCTGTCCAAATAGCTGGCCTTCAAAGGGCTGCACCAGGGCCGCAAGGTTGACCAGCTTGACCCCTGTCTAATTCAGGGCATGCCTGCTCCTTCCCTGTGCCATGTTCGGTAGCTGTGTAAAGCAGAAAGGTGGCCTTGGAACAGCGCACCTGCCAGCCACATGTGCAGGATGTGCGATAGGGCACACTGCAATCACGCACCACGTGGATGTGCGGTTACTGTGCAGTACATGGCAATCACGCAGGCATGGGCATCACACCATGCAGGGGCCAATTGGGGGAAACCGGTCATGAATGGGGTCAGAGGCCGTACCCCCGCGACCATGCTCATATGCATGATGGGGGCACTGACCGAATGCGTGATGGCTTCTCAATGCCCAATGAGCTGTAGCATGGCATTGCATGTGGTGTGCATGATGTGCAATTGCACTGTGGACATTGGTGTGCAAATGCGCAATGTGAAATGTGCAGCGTGCATATGCATGTATTGCACAGCGGACTTGCTCCAGCTCAACCCTATTGCGCATGGCGAAATTTCTTGATATTCAGCCGCCCCATGCAAATCACCTCCTGAGCCTATGCATGGCACAGTGGGGAGCATTAGCATATCATTACAATTGCACAAAGCCTAATTTGCATGCGTTGAGCCATACAAGCGCCACTGAATGGCACAGGGCACAGACTGGTATTGCAACCATTCAGGTAAGCGGCTGCCAACATGGATGGACTGAGGCCTATTTCAACACTACAACTGACAGTTACTTCCACAGGTAGCAGAATGTTGGCAGCCGATGGAAAGGAGAATCAGGGGCGTGAACGCAAATGCAGGCTGGACTTTACAGCAACAGACAGCACTGCACTCTTTGAGGCCTTTATGGACCATGAGGAGCTCCTCAGCGGTGCCACCGGCACACCACAGCATCATACCTCTCAACCTCCCTCATCACAAATCAGGGACAAGGCTTAAAATGATCAGGGACAAATGACCAAAATCAGGGACACATCTGAAAAAATAGTAATATTAGTTCCAGAAGCTGTGTAAAACATGCTTCTTAGTATGAATAGCATTTTCTTAATGAGAACTAGACTGTAACACCAATGGCTAGCATTATTTTGCGATTCAGATCCCCATTTTTCAGTGACAGAAATGCCAAATTTAGGAGGGACAGAAGAAATTTCAGAGGCAAAATCAGGGACATCCCTGAAAATCAGGGACACTTGAGAGGTATGCACAGCATATGTACAGAGGGAAGAGATGCGGTGGCATGCTATGTAAATGCCCATAGTGGCCACCACCGCATGCCACAGGAGTGCAAGAAGAAGGTCTGCACGGACAGGCGGCAGATTAAAGACATGGTGGCAGCCATACAGGTGTCCCTCCAGGTGACAGGTGGTGCACCTGTTGCTATGCTACTACTGATGGCCACTGAGAAGCTGGTGGCATCCACCATAAGCCACAATGCTGTGGAGGGTGTCCCAGGTGATGGGTTTCAGACCGGTGGCAGCCCCTCACTGCATGGTGAGTATGACTTGATGCGGGGCATGTTTGTTGTGGGCATGCAGTGCAGGAGTCACACAGGCATTTCCCACTGTCACTAGCCTGTGTGGATGCAGACACATTGGTCTGCACGGTGCAGTCTGGGGGGTTGAATCGGTGCATGCTAGACTACTAACACTCTTGTCTTGCTTTGCAGTGACATCACACATCCATGCAGAGGGACTCATGGATGCAGACACAGACGTGGCTGCCTGACCCTCTACCTTGATGGGCATCCAGATCCATGACAGGCCATGTCTTGGCTTCATTGGCCATGCTGCCGAGCACAACATGGGGTCTGACGAACCCCTGGCTGGGTTCCTGCATGATGACAGCATTGAGATGCTGTATGCAAAGACCCAGCTTGGGGTGGTGTCAGACACTGATGATGACATCACCTTGGTACTGGACAGCCTTGTGGAGATGGTAGTGCCCGACAAGCCTCTGCTTGGACCACAGGCAGAGGCAGAGCCCTGCACTATTCCTGTCACTACACAGCTGCCCCCCCATCCCCACTGGTGCAGCTGTGTGTGGTGCCACCGCTGTGTCCAGTAAGGTTGGCGGTGGTTCTGTGGATGCAGCCATGGTGCAGGGCACTGACCAGCAGACAGTCAGGCAGCAGCAGCAGGATGCTGGCACCATTGTGTAGCATGCCATGGTGCCCACCACCGGTGCACCAGAGAGGAATGTGTCCCCTGAACGGGCCACTGTGCTGTGTCCACATGAGAGGGAGGTTGTACAGTGATGTGCTGTGACCCTCCCCAGCCTGGCTGGAAGACCAAGAGGCCCAGGATGCCAACTGACTGATGGAGCACACCCGGTTACTGTGGGCATCCATGGAGAACCAGGCATTGCTCACCAGTGAGGTGTGCGCACTGTGGGCAGAGGTGTACCAGATGGCTGAGTATCAGGATAAGGGCAAAGTGAGACTAATGGATAGGATCACCCAGATGCAGGAGGCCACGACTGCGGCATTGGACTGCATGACCGGTGCCATTTTGGCATCAATGGACTGCATGGCTGGTACCATTGCTGCTGGGTTAGCATCGGTGGTGGCCACTGGGCCCAGCCCGGCCAGAGGACATGCAGCAGTGCACTATCCACCCCATGGTCCCAATGGCTGGCAACACCAGCACAGAGTATACCAGGGTCATTGGTCAGCATCCCTGATACCCATGGGGCAGTCCTGTTTGGCCACCTTAACACCCCTACATGGACCTGGTCACGGCCCTGCACATCAACCCCTGGGGGTGCATCTGACAGACACACTGTAGCTGTTGCACAGCAGGCATCTGCCATTCAGTGATGACGAGGCTGCCTGAGTGGCCTCGGCAGTCATGGTACTGCACGATTGGAGTGACGTGTGCACTGCCCTGCCTGCCATCTGCTGCTGTTGCCACACGCACATGTGGGTGATACTGTTGTGGTATGCATTTGGTGGCACACGTGTGTGTTGTGGTGCATTACCCTTATGTGTATGGACTGTGCTGCTGGGACATGTGGCAAGGATGTGATGAGGGCCTACCAGCACCAGTGGGGCCTATGCACTGGTGCCATGCTTCCGATCCATGTCTTGTCCTTCACCATGTGTGTCTGTGCCTGTGTTTGTGTGTGTTGGTGTACATATCATTGCCCCTTATGTCTTTGTGTGCATGGTTGTGTGCCTGTGGCCCTACCCTGCATGTTGTATACCATCCTCGATGCATGCCTACAGTTATGAAGGGCCCCATCCACTGTGTGTCATGATGGTCTGTATTGGTGTTGCCTGTGTGTTGGTACACTCACCTGTGTTGCCTGTAGTGCTTTCTTGTTATGGTGTCCTGGTGCCTCTGTGCCTCCGGCACCAGTCTCGGGTTCCTTCTGCCCAGGAGGCCTGCCCACCGCCCTCTGGCTCATTAGCGCCATTGTTCCCGCTACTGTCGCCCTCTACAGCCTCAACTACTATTTCCTGGTCAATGTCCATATTATGCAGGATGCAGCAGGCCAGGAATATGCCACAGACTTTCTATGGGCTGTATTGTAAGGCACTGCCTGATCTGTCTAGGCAACAAAATCATATCTCTAGCATGCCAAAGGAACGCTTGATGATATTGCACATGCTGGCGTGTGCCTCATTGTATCTTTCCTCCATGGGGGATGATGGTCACTGGTAGGGGGTGAGCAGCCATGGCCTTAAGGAATATGCACTTTCACCTGTGTGGAATGTGGCATAGTTATCCCTGTGCTTTGCTGTGCTTCCACACACTCCATCTCAACCATCACATTCACCTCTGCACCTGCACCATCCTTCCTCCCCAGCCCCTGGGCTGTGGCTCTTGGCCACGCATGCGCATGTCCTACTCACCGACAAGGTGGCCCATGGGGATGTCTCCCCACTCAAACCTTTGGCACAGTACAGAACTGTGCCATATGAATGCGTCGTGTGCTTTCCCAGGGTGTGTGGCACAGGCATTGATTATGCACCCCATGGCATCGCACACCACCTGGCAGTTGATGGATGGGCATTCCTTTTGATTTATGTATACTGTGCCCTTTGGGCCAGGTGGTGTGTGCATGCCAACATGGGTGCAGTCTATTGCCCCATCACACCTGGCATGCGTGCCACCCGGTGGAACTCCTGCATGTTCACTGTACACTCTGCCTGTGTGCTAGGGATATGTATGTATTCCAAAGCATGTCGCAGCAGAGCGTTGAGGAACTGGGTGAGGGGGCGGGACATGGGCAACTGGGTGATGCTTCTGGTATCACCTGATGATCTCTGGAAGGTGCCCATGGTGAACAGGCACATCACTACTATCACCTTAGTCTCCACTGACATGGCATGACTACATCTAGTGGGTTCTTGCATCTCATCACTGAACATCTCACAGAGCTGTCTCAGAACTGCCCTGTTCAGGTGGTACTGGCCCACAATCTCCGTGTCACTACAGTTCTCATACATGATCCTGGCACGGTGCCACCTGTGTCAGGCATACCACTGCCGGGCCCTTGGTTGGTCACACTGGTGTTACCCCTGCCTCCTCACACCCCTCATCACTGCATCCATCAGGAATGGGCCACTGTCCATTGCTGTGTCACTGTGTCTCCCTCTCACACTCTGTCCGTCCATCTGTCTGTGTGTCTCACGCTCTCCTGGTCTGTCTTTTTGTCTGTCTGGCTCCCTCTCTCTCTCTCTCTCTCTCTCTCTTTTTCTCTTGTCTCTCACGCCCCCTCTCTCTGCAGTGTTGTGCATCTGCTTTGTGTGCGTTTGAGCTGACATTTATTGGCTCAAGTCTGCCTGGCGCAAACTGGGCTTTGCTCCTGACTTGTGCCATGCTCTGTGGTTGAATATGCCATTGTGCCACTTATTCATGGGAACACCCCCATGCACTTGCACCGCATACATTACTGTTGCACACTTGCTCAATGGGATTTGCTCTGTGCCGTGGGTCTCTTTCAATATTGCTTGGCAGTGCAAATCTGGACTTGCGCTGGCACATCTCAATTGCGCCATGCTCAAGTGCTCTGAATATCTGGGCCTTTGAGTAAAACTTCGTGTGTGCTATGTGATTAGTTCAGCTTTGACTTCACCATTGTTGAGCATTGTGATTGTGGTAAAGACTCAGACTGACTATTTAGATGGTAGGATTTTTCTTGCCCATTTTATTGTTGATGTTTCCTCTTTTGAGCTGATTTTTGTCTCAGGCCAATATTACCTGATGTTCCCTTTGCTTGTCTCTGCTGAAACTCTCTGTCCTTTCCCAGGCTTAGACTGCCTGCCTTTAGCATCTGTAAAATGTGTTATATCTCCAGTACTGACCATATCTGCCAACATTGCTAATTAGCCCTTTCAGGTTGCAGTCACTTCCTCTGGCAACATTACATTGCTTGACCTTTGCTCGACTAATCTCTGCCAACTTTACGCCCACCATACAATGCATGCCAGTCTTGCCTACAAAGTCTGCCAAGCCTTCTGCCACACTAGAATATTGCTCTGCTTGGTCTTACATGCATTCCAGCTATGATTGATGGCTAACATATTAATTACAGCGTCTCACTGTGCCATTACCCCTTCCCCATCATACTTACAATAATATCCTTTCATCCTTGGATAGTAAAAGGATATTGTCTCATGCAGCGTATGACCAGATTGTGTTATTCTGCCCAGTTGGGAAGGTTTTTCCCTTGGGAAGTTGCATCTGGTTCAACTAATGCTTGAGGTGGATTAGCCACATCTAATCTTTATGTTTTCCATGAACACATTTGTTGTTTTGAGTATGCCCCTTTCCTACTATTTCTAATAAAGAGTTCCCCACATTTTTTTTTAATTTAGAGTATTTTCTTTAGAGAATTTTAATTTTAAAGAGAGCATAATCCCCAGTTTGCTTCATTGAAAGTTAACAATGCTGTAGAAAACTCAAAATGCTATACCTATTGTGACTCTCAAAATTAAGTAAAATTGTTGGACTTGTTAAATATCCTCTCTTTAATCACCTTTGGTGTATTCCTCCAGACTGAACCTCCAGTGACTCATGTGCAACCATCAATTATTTGCATGGATCAGGACCTGGTAAAAAGTGCTGTTCACCAAATTGTAATTTTTCCTTTCGGTTTTATTCTCAAGCTCATAAAATTAGTTACTTTGTCAACTTTTCACAGCATAATTAATGTTTTGGTCAACAGTGCTGTGCATATGCCTCTCAGTACTCTTTGCATTTATTTATAGACCTGAGGGGATGATCTTTCTGACCTTGGATCCATCATTAAATATTGTCAGTGCTGAAAAATGCTTTCCTTAACTATAATCCAGCATTATCTAAACTGTTCATTTTAACTAACCAGAACATTTGTAATCACTGATATTCTTTATTGACATGCCTGATCAGATACTGTATATATAAATATTTACAGAATAAATGATAGTAAATGATTCTGTACAAATGTATGTTGGCATTGAGGATCCTAACAAGGTCATAATTAATGAACCTAGAGGGTGTGTGGCAGTTATGACCTTATACTGTATTCAGAGAATAAATACATGTTACAGTCATTAGAATTCTAACCCTGTATGTATGCCCTGAATACATCACTTACCAAGGCAAGTTCATTTTGTTTTTATGGTGCACAATCCCAGAGGCCATGGGCACCTTACAGACATAAAACTAAATAAAAACATCAATGCATGAATTAAAAAAAAGATAATCATCCACTCATAACAGCCGACAAACAGATGGAGTTTCAGTTTTCTTTTCAAAGTGTCAACAAAGGGGATGCTATAGCACCAGGGAAGTGCATTCCACAAAAGTGGTGCTGCAATCCTGAATGCATGTTCCCCTGAAGATTTAAGCTGCAACCTTTAACTACAGAGGAGTCCTACCTTAGCAGACTGGAGTGAATAGCTGACAGTGTATGGGGCCAAGAGGTCTGTCTGGTTACCCAGGCCCAGATCATACAAGGCTTTGTAGGTCAACAAACATGCCTCCTTGAAACTGATTTGCTAATGAAATGGCAGCCAGTACACTTCATGGTACACTAAAATGATATGCTCAAACTGGGAGGTCGCAACAATCAGCCTGGCTGCCATGTTTTGCACCAGCCTCAGGCAATGTACCAGCCTCATGGAGAACCCTAGGTAGAGAGTATTGTAAAAGTCCAGTCTAGAAGTGATGAAGGCTTCACCACCACCACCAACACCACCATGTCAGTTGGCACAAGAAAGGGTTTAACCTGGGTTATGTTTTGAAGTTGGAAAAAGCCACTGCGGACAGCTGCTGGCACCCGATGTTCTAGTCTCAGTCTGTAATCCATGTTATAAGTCTAATTAATTATTCATAATGGTACCACCACCTCTGATTGGCTACTGGGTTGGTCTGAAATCTCTTAGAAGTGACTGGTGTGGCACCCTTTCAGATCTTCCCACTACTGCAGCTGTTTGTCTAGCACTTTATTGAGCAGATGTACCAATGCAAAATCTCACAGAAAACTTTGACTGTGGACTCAAAAAAACATAAACGGCACCTACCAAAAAAACAAAGAAAGGCACTACCTGCATCAAACTTCAATCTATTTTGTGGTGCTGAAGTGGAAGACTGGCTGCTCACTATGAATATCCATGAGCCGCTGCATGCGCTGCCACAGAAACGCCGACCTACCTAATCACAACTCTGCTCGTGCCACCACAAAAAATGTAAAACAGAAATAAAACAAATCATTATTGAAATTAGACTTATAATAGCAATAATGACCTTAGAGCAAGTCATTTCCTTTTGATTAATGACTGGCTGGGTGGGGTTGGCCCTCGGCTGCACCTGAGGCCACCCTTTCCACCCAGCCAGTCATTAATCTCTAGGAAATGACCTGCTCTTCAGTCACTATTGCTTAAATGACCCTCAGACTTCTTATGCTATCCTTGGCTCCTAGCATGATGCCATTTAGTGATGGTAGACTGACACCAATGCCATGCATTGCTGACCCATTCTGACCTAGTTCCACCAACAACACCTTCATCTTTGTGGAATTCAGAATAAGCCAACTGGGAGCCATCCAGTCTTGCATTTCCTTCCCTGAGAGTCCAACAGAGTGCCTCAGTTATACCAACAACACCCCATTGTCCACCATGTCAGATGCCAAGGAAAGTTCGAGCAGGACCAAGATGGAATTCTGATCCCTGTTCTCACCAGAAGGAGAACATGGGGCACCTTGACAAGCATGGTCTCAGTACTGTAAGGAGGCTGAAAACCAGAATGGAGTGGTTCATAGATGTCTTGCTGTTCAAGATGATACTCCAACTCCACTGCTACCACCTTTTTGATAACCTCCCCCAGCAAGAGGAGTTTTGAAACAGGCCTGGGCACATCATGGAGGACTGCATCTCTGGGATTTATAAAGAGAGTTATTTCCATCTTGGTTGGCAGCACTAACCACTAGAATATTTAAAAATGCATTATACATAACAGCCACTACCCAATCATGATGAATGTGTGGATACAATCTTCCTTGTACTTTGGGTGACATCATGCAATGAACTTGGATGATTACTACCCAATTCATCACGTAAGCAATAATACCCAACAGGTTGGGCAGTATTGGTCTATACCGGACCACCCAGGGGTGTAATGAGGCCCAACGCTTCAGGCAGAAGGCCTTATAGCCCCTGGAAGGTCTGGTATAGCCCATACAGCCCACCCTGAAGGGTATTATTGTGCTTAGAAAATGAGTTTAGGAGAGGTAAATAAATTAGTTTAAAAACATTTAAAAAAGTGCAAAAAAATATGACAAAAATCAATTAAAAATAAAGCATGTGTTAAGTGGTCCCTGCACTACACAGTCCTGGTAGTGGCAGTAGAAGGTGCTGTAAACCTTCTGTTTAATGCATTTGACACGGTAAACCATGGGTTCCTCATCTCATCCCTCCAGTCTATCGGGCTTTTCCATGAGGCCCCCTCGTGGTTTGCCAATATCCTTAGCAACTGCTCCCAAAGAGTACAAATCCTTGACACTTTCTCTTCCTGTCTGCCTGTTCGCTCTGGTGTCCCTCAAGGATCCATTATGAGGCTGCTCCTTTTCAGCCTTTTTTCTTAACACCCTCCCTGTAGCCTGCTCAGTCAATATGCTTCTTTACTTTGATTATGCGGTCATTTTTGCAAGCCACCCAGATCCGGTCTAATTAGAACAAACTCTCCAAGTGAACTTTGCTGAAACTGAATCCTGGTTCTCCCAAAATAAACTTATCATAAATTACAAAAACACCAAAACCATGTTGTTTGCCAGTCCCCAAAACAGACACAAAGATGTTTCCCTTGCAGTCCTCAATAATCTACACTAATCCATAGAGTAGGTATGCAGTTTCAGATATTTTAGTATTATTCTGGACTCCTGCCTCTTCTACCATGACCATGTTAATCTAGTCTGCAAAGCAGTAAATTCCAGAATAGGCCTCTTGTTTAGACACAGAAACTGCATGACGAATGATGCCCTCCGACTAGCTGTCACAAGCTTTGTCCTCTCCATAGTTGTCTATGGTATTATCATCTATGGGTCCGTGTCTGACTCTGTCCTTAACAGAGTCATGATTTCCCTCAATAAAGATTGTCACCTGGTACTTGGTGTACACAGACTCACTCATACCTGTGACTTATACAAGCAGGAAAATTGATTAAATTTCAAAAGTCGACTAACCTTCCAAATGTGCTTGTTGGCAAACAAGATCACCTCCTGTCAGTCACCTCCATCAGTACTGAATCTCATGACCCCAGCTCCTACCCCCAGAGCCACTCGTAGCTCCACCAAGGTTTCTTTTCTTGTTCCTTTCTGCAAAATTGCTCTTAGCCAGCACTCTTTTAAGTGTGGGGCTCCTGTTTGGTTAAACGATCTGCCTCAAGACATTCTTTCCACTGAAAAGCTTGGCTGTTTTAAAGATAAGCTTCAATGACATCTCCTCTCCTCTCATTAAATTTCTGTGCCTGCACCTGATTCCTTCCTTGTACCCCACCCTACACTCTCTGACCTTTCAGGACCTCAGTGTTTTACTCTTTCCTTTCCTCCCAGATCCGTCTGTTCAATGGGTGATGAGTGTCACTCCTACTCACCCTCCTCCCTCCCTCCCTCCCTTCCCTCTCTAGCTCCCATTTTCCCCTCATCTGACTGTTCCCTGACTTAATGTAATTATTTCCCCTCTGCCCTCTTGTTACTTATCACAATTTTGACACCCTGACAATGTCCTCTGGACTGCCACCCCTATGTCATACTGCGTTCTCTCTCCTGGGCCCCTCCCCCTCCTTGTGGTGTTTGGTCCACTGCTTTATTCCTCTATCCACTCCTCCCAGCACTTCCTAGTCCCCTTGTCCTCCCAATTAGGTAAATATCTCTTCCCCCCTTGCTTACTCTTACTACAATCCCTGAGACCCCTTTACTCCTCTCTTATTATAGGTTGCATATTAGTTTAGGTTGTGTACTGTTACTACCAGTTCCAGATGTAAAATGTTTTTCTCTTCTGTAAATTCTACTGCACATGTTGGTATTCTCAAAGTATCCTGATTGTGCATTGTGTATTCTTTACTTATGTAATTGTCTGTTGCACTATTGTTCATAATTGTAAGTATTGTGTATAATTGACGTGGAGCCTTTGTAAAAGAGTCACTCACTCAAAGGTTTATAATTCTGAATCGTCAACAAATAAATAAATGCAGGAGTATCCCCACCCCCACTCACACACACAGAGTCCTAATGTTTTTTGAGGTCAGGTTGGGTTGTTTTTTCCTTTTTTTTCCTTCTTTCTTTGCGAAGGTGCAGCCCTAAGGAAGATGCAGCAGTTGTCTTGTGCATGTCAAGATGACGTGACCTGGAAGTATGGAGAAATGGAAAGATGTATCAGAATGCTAACTTCACTTGTTTTCTGTTTTTATTTTAAAATAAAGATGGGGCTTGCCATTCAGTTTTTATGCCGCCTTTTCATTTATTCAGCACTTGATTGGTAGCAGTTAGTGCTATGTATCCTAGCAGAATGTATTACCAAGCAGGAGATGAGCAGTAGTGTTGGGAATTAGCTGGTAAAAAGACTTTTGTGGTAGGAAGTAATTTTATTCTACTTTAGCAGACAGAAAAGTTATTTGTTGAGAGGAGCAGCACAGGGACTGGGGAGGGAGGGGCTGCACCCTTCAGTAAACATATGTACTCTGGTGCTCAACAAACAGTGCTGCATATGTGGGTTTTGTCACAGCTGATGGTTAGAAATGAGTAAGAACAGATGGCAGACACATTTTTTTTGATGTTTGGGAATAAAAAAACATAATTTTGTTATTAGAAAAATAAACAAACATTATGGAACTGACACTGGAGTTTGTCTTTCTGAGAAAATCACTCGCTAAGCAACAGAAAAAAACAATGGCTACTATTCATTTCATACAGTTCTATGGGCACAATGATTTTAGAACATAATCAGGCAACAGATACTGGGACTCATTATTTCCCAGTCTGTGTTGCCTGATACCAGACTGGCTGGTTGGTGGCCTTAGCCAATGAGTCAGGATTTCTTCTTACCCATTTTCTAAAATCAGGTAGTGGTTACCATCTAAATTAGATTCCAATATGTCAATAAACTTGAGAAGAGAAGTTTTACCATTATTTGGTTTTAATTATAGTGCACTTTAATATCTTCATAACTATTCAACTGATTTGCACATAATTTTGCATGCACAGTCTAGGGGGTAGATTTCTTGATGTACAAAGTTTTGTTCCAGTCAGATGTGTGGATTCCGAGATACATATAGTAAAAAAAAAAACATTAAAAAAATCACAGTTTCTTTGCTTTTGTAATTGTCTAGCACCCAGACAGTTTGGAATGTTGGTCTGAAATGTTTAGGGTAGAAAGGGCTTGGCCCAGATGTGCCTTTTACTGGTGTGGTTAAAAATTTTTAATCCATTCTAAAGTCATAAAATGTTAAACATTTCAGTTCTGAGCATCCTCAGTACAGTCTTTGGGATAGCTGCTTGGAAAAAAAGAGTTTGGTCCATATGAAATGGATCATTTTTCATATGGGGCCAATCTTTTTTTGTGAGGAAAAAATCCTTGTATGTGTGGCTGCCATTTTTTATTCTCCACTGAAATTAAAAACCTGGAAAATATATACAAATGCTGTAATTTTATAAAACAAACACCAGACCTTAACTAAATGAAACCTGTTTTGCTAGATTCTGATGTGTTGTTTTAAAATAATAACCAGAAATACCTTTAGTGGGCAACTCAAAGTACAGGGTGTCCAGCTTAGCAAGAGGAGCCCTTCACCCATGTTCTCTGTATGCAGACAGCAGTGAGCTGGTGATCCACTGTTCTATATTTGTGTATGTGTATCTCTCTGTCTGTCTGTCTGTCTATCAATCTATCTATCTATCTATTTGTCTATCTATCTCTATACGACCATTTAGGAGAACCCAGTAAGATCAAAGGCAAATGTTGGCCCGGTGGCACAGAGGGTTGAGGTGCTGGACGCCACACCTCAAACTACACCAGCAACCCGGGTTCGGGAACAGACTCAGGTCACTGGGGGCTGGCAGGGGAGGAGAAGATTGAGCATCCGGAGGACTGCTATCCTCTCCTGGGGTGGGTTTGGGGAATGCGTCACCTTGCAGCAGCCCCCAGGGGAGACCAGGAGCACTGCAGGAGGACCTCAATACTTATGGGACCAGAAAACTGGAAAATCCACACTGAGCTTAGCCAGATGATGACTGCTGGCTTGCCTGCTCCTCCTCTGATCTTCCGTGGTGCCATGTCTTCCTCAGCAGCGTGGGGTCAATATTGTATGTGCTGGCTTGTCTCCTCCCCTCGGTGCTTTCCCCCTCAGAAGAGAAGGACCCGTCCAGCAAAGGGATATGCTGGATTACCCTAGCAGCTGTGATATGAGGTAAGGAGGCTCGAGGGAGAAAATGGAGGGGTGTGGGAGCCATTAGCAGTCTGAAGGAGTGGGTGTGCTCAGGGCACATGGGGTTAAAAAACAAAAATGCAAATGTTAACCTTGAGTAATAAAAGTTTTGTGTTAAAATATATGTCATATGTCCCTTTCTGTGTTATTTGTTTGGTACTGTATTAAATTCACTTCCCAACAGGTCTCAAATGATTTTAGAGTGGTAGCATAACAACATGCTGTCACATTTTAGTCATCTGAGAGTGTGATGTTGCATAGTGATCTAAAATATGGTTGAATGTCAAATGCTAAGGCTCCAGCACTGCATCAGTCACATGCATGTGCTAATAGTATGCAGCCAAAGTGTTTTGTTTGTCTAACTTTTGGCAGAATTTTGTTTGCTAAAGTGCTCCTGAATGTGCTCTCAGATGACGTTAAGTGTTCACCATTTAGTTCTGTCCCTAGTGCTAATAACTCCATATTCATTTGAACTGCTAGCTCCTGCTAATATTCATGTTGATTAATTGTCTGATTCCAATTCATCTGAAGATGAGGGCAGCTTTGAACTTGTGCCAAGTAATCTATATGAGAGTTGGAACATTTCTGAACTGTTGACTTTTCAGTCCATATCAATTTACATACTGTCCCAGTATTCTGAATGTGAAACACAGTACAAGTGAAGGAATCACTCTACTTATTTACAATGAATGTCATCAAAACCCCTGCAGACGAATTATAATGTATTTGCCAGTATTCTATACTACTAGGCTACTACTAGGTTTGTAAGGCAGAAAAAGGCCGAGGCCCATCAGGACTACCTCCCACACTGTGTGGGGATATTAACCATATGTCTCAAGTAGGAAGTGATCCAGTTCAAGTCTGAGTTTTGCAAATTTACCTATACTAACTAATTCTGGAGATAAAGTATTCCAAAACTTGCATACTTTTTTTGTTTAGTAATTGTCCCTCTTATTTGTTATTGCACACTGTACACGTAATTGTTTGTTGTGTGAATGGAGTGATGCCAGTCTTGGTGCATGGACAATATTACAGAGCATACATAGTTCCTCCTCTTGCAGGATTTTAAGCAATAATAACAGATCACTCCTGTTCCTTCTCAGTTCAAGGTCATACAAATTCAGGGATAATAATAATCTGTCTTCATAGATCGTCCCTTTAAGTCTAGAAATTTTTCTTGTAATCCTTCTCTGCACACTGTCTAATAATTTTTTGTCCTTGATTAGATATGGTCACCAAAAGGACACCGCATAATCAAGATGCGGTCTTACGTAAGTTTTATATAATGGTATTATGCAGTTTTCATTATCGGTGACAAATGTTTTCTGAATAGCTTTAATAATTCTATGGGCCTTCATCATTATCTTTCTGCAATGTTCTCCACTGGATAATTCATTTTTAATTAGTATAACCAGATCTGCTTCAGTGGTCACCAGTTTAATAGTTTTCCATTCAGAGAATATTTATTGTTAGTATTTTTTTTCCCAGATGGAGTATGTAACATTTTTCAACATTAAAAACCATCTTATTTTTTTATCGCCCAATATTCAATGATGGCAAGATCTTACACCAAATTCTGAATTTTAACTTCATTGTCTAAGACAAAGCTTAAATAAGTATCATCAGCAAATTTTACAATGTTACTTTGAACATTTTCGTTAGTTTGCTGATGAAAATTCCAAATAATGTTGAGCCCAATACTGATTCTAGGGGACTCAGTTGGTCATGATGGATGGCTCTGACAGAGTATCTGAGACCTAACCTGTTGTTGTTGATCTGATAGCCATTCACTATCCCAAGTTATATGATATTTATTAAAGCCCATGCTGGTAATTTTTTTCTATTAATTCATAATGAGGGACATTGTCAAAAGCTTTCTTAAGATCCAGATAAGTATCATCAACCAGTAGACCCCTATCCAGCCTCATACTGACTTCTTCATAGAATGAAATAAGATTGGTAGTGCAGGATCTACCTGCTGTAAACCCATGTAAAGTGATTTCTGTAAGCCCCATTTCTTTGGCTTAGCTATCAAATCTGCTTTTTAATAATTTTCCCATTATCTTGCAGACCACCAAGGTTAAACTAATAGGTCTAAAATTTTTTGCTACTGTCCTACTTCCCTTCTTATCAGTAGGCACCATGGTGCCATATTTCCACTCTTTTGGGAGTATTCCTTGGCAGTATGATTTGTTGAATGAAATAGTGAGTGATAATGCCAAAATGACTTTCAATTCTTTTAGGCTTCTGAAGAAGGACTGGTTGGTCCGAAAGCTAGAGCACTTTGTTCTTGTTGTTACATCTATGTTGGTCCATTAAAAGGTATCAAATCATTTGCTTCTGGATCTTTCCAATTCTTTAAGAAATATTTAAATAATTGTATCCAGGCCTGGGTATGTCTGATGCTTTAATCCATTAATTACCCTGTGGACCTCTTCTAATGTGAAATACTGACACTTAGATAAATCCTTAGATATGGACATAATTGTATTTTTCTTTGGCAAGAACACAGAACTAAAGTATTTGTTAAAAGCATCTGCAATATCCTTAGGCTCTGTCAATTCCTTATCCTGATCTGCAAGTGGACTCATATTATGATATGTAGATTTGCTATTATTAATGCATGCAAAGAAACTTTTCTGGCTGTCTTTCATGTCGGCAAGTTTAAATTCTATTTTTGTTTCTTTCATTTATGATGATTTTTTTTGTGGTTTTGAGTTCATCCCTATATGCAGCTCTTGCAGATTCCGTGTTCAAACTTTTATCTTTTTGGAAGGCTTTCTCCTTTCTTTTTCTTTGCATTTTTTTCTGGTTTAACCAGGTGGGGACTTTGCCTTTAGTATTGTTCACATGTATAAGGGAATATATATTGTTTCTAAATCCTTTATGGTGTCTGACAATACATCCCAGGATTCCTGCACACTTAAATTGGACAGTAAGTCCCTCCAGTCAAACAAATTTAATTAATTTATTATTTAGTTATAATCAGCTTTATGGTAGTTATGCCTAAATATAGTATGTATGTGATGAGATCTTGATGTGATAACCTGAAATATGATTGTGCCGTGATCACTATTCCCAATAGGGGCCCCCACTTTCAGGACATCTACTTCAGATTCCAAGTTCATAAGCACTAGATTAAAGGTGTGTTTACTCCTAGTTGGTTCATGAACCATCTGTCCAAGCCCAATAGACAAGACAGTGTCTACAAAATCTGATTTTAGTTTTATACTACACTGAAAATACTCCCAGCTAGTGCCCAATATATTGAAATGATCTACAATTATTACATCTGATGTTTTAGTAACTTCCACTATTTGATTAAATAACTTGTTATAATCAATATTCGATTCTGGGGGTCTATAATAATTACCAAACAATTGATTTTTACTGTTATTTTGTATGATTTTGCTCCAAATGCACTTTAAAAACAGTAACACATTTGGTTTCATTTATTAATGTCAGATACAAACAATTTTAACTTGTCATTTGCCCTCTCATTAGTTGACAGAAAGCAGCACAGTGCCATGCATGCCGATTTTAAACAAATGCATAGAAATCATGGTACTGGCAACTAAATGATGTCTCTAATCATTTGTAAATATAATTGCATCTGAGTCATTTACTCAAAGGTTGTAATTTTGAATTTTCCAATAAAAAAAAAATATATATACCCTATCACATATTACTTGCAGTATTTTCAGCATGCAAGATTCCCCCTTTCAGCTGCTTGATTTCGACAATAAACAGTAGCACCATGCAATGTACAAATTAATTATTGATATAGTAAAACACATAATTTACCATCTTATCTTTTGATTTTGGATATTTGTGCAGTGTATAAAAATGATAAGCTTCATGAAATACAGAACAACATGATGTTGAAATCAGTCAAGTTACCACATGCATCTCATAAAATGAAATGTCTGCTATTTAATTTGGCAACTGCCCCCATGTGCCATATCATACCTGTAATGAAAGTCTGCAGGGAACAGAAATGTATATTTCTTACAAAAAAAGAAAGAAATACAGTGTTATGTTTTTTTTTCTCTTTATTAGTCAGTACATGTAATTTATTGTCCTGAGTGAGTTGATGCTGTTGAAATGATACATTCAGCAGCATAATAACCATGTGGACAGTTAAATAAGATTTCAAATGCAAGTTAACTTTGAGAGTCCCTAACTCTAAAATACTGAACAATACCATGTGGAAGCACAAATCTACATAAATAAACATTTCTGGTATGCCTTTTTACTGATGTGTTATTGAGAAATCATAGCATGTCCATTTGTAAACTACTAAAACAGTTACATTATTTCATAGGATAAATCGTCTTATGTTAAAAAATAATAAAAAAAATCTGCTGTTACGAGTGTTATTTCTGTATGAAAAGTAAATACTGCATATTAATTATGTAGACACTCAGACACAATACTCAATGTAAAGAAAGAAACTTAGTAGCATAAAAGTATACATCAGGCACAGTGTGTTGTACAATTATTATTATGGTCCATTCACGTAATAGCCAAGAAGAATAAGAAGCATAAAGAGCATGCTGCTGGCTTTATGAAAATACATAAAGACACTCTTCTTTCATATTGCATGCCCCTTGCTGAAATTAATTTACAGCAGCACAGAGAAATCATTGACTGTGAAATTGCTGGTATAGCTTACAAGAACAGAAATGAGATAAACATAAACAAGCATTTGTCTATGTCAAATGTTTGCCAGTTGCACTGCCGTTGTACTGGGTTCTGCATTTGTACACTTTTACTATATATTAAGCCAAGATAGACCAGATGAGATGTAATATGTAACTTGCAATGTAGTCCTGATCTTACACAGTCTTATAGTACATTTATCCAGTGCAGTAGAGTTGAGATGTGATTTCCGTGGCAACATCTCCAGGTAAATAAGAAAATGTTTCAGTCTTGCTTATAATAAGTACTCATGTTATGGTACAAATTAGTCATTACACAATAACATTTGACCCCGTAATGCCAAATCAATGATTATGCAGCAAGTTATCTGTCATGTACTTTATGTTAATAAACAATAACATTGTATGTTTGACAGTGTCAGTGTATACATGAATGAAATTGATGACAAACTGATTTTTCAATTTATTATTTACTTGGTAAAAATGGTATGCAGTAATAGTTTTTTGTTACCATTTATGAGGATTATGATATACTAAGAAACTGCTGAATTAGGATTTACAGCCGATGAGAGCATAAAAATTAATTAAAAAATTGGGTGTTTTAATAGTAACATTGAATGACCATATGAATTGACATACACGCAATATGAATCTACTGTATGTATACAATAAAATAAACCCACATCTACATAGTAAGTAGTAGAAAAATGCAACAAAACTGATACAGATCTTGTGCATGACATTCAAGCAATTAATATGTGTATAGTTGAATAGGTTGGTCTCCACCCCAACATAAAAAAAGTGGCAAACATGAACACATGGCGATCTCACTATCAAGCAAAACTGAAACATATATGAGATCAGGTACAATTTTGCATGGTATCAGTATAGTGCATAACTACAATTCTGTCCTTTGTCAAAAGAAGGTATCTCTCTTGGCATGTCACTCCAGTGAAGGTCTATATGATTCCATCTGGTTGGTGTGGCAGAAAGCCAGCATTCATCTATAACCTCACTGGAAAAACTGAACCCTATTTTCTACACCTCACAAACACTGGAAGTATTGATTGAGTGAGACCATTCTGTCTGATACCTTTTTGGTGCAGTGGTGGGAACATTTCACATTAAAAAACAATTTCTGATTGCTCTATGCTGCAACAGTTCATTCCTGTAAGTCTGTGATGTAAAAATAACTGTCATGCACAAAACATTATTTGGCCAGGCTAGATTTCATATGCTTCTGGCTGTAGGGGGGATTTAAATGAGATTAAAAAATATTAAATACACCCCCATCTCCTCTGGCTCAACTTGAATGTTAGCCTGTAAAACAAAGCAAAAAAAAAAATGAATTGGCCAGTTGATTGGAACAGACAGAAGGGAGTTTAATTTAGTTTAGTTTTTTTTTGTTGACCGGGTAACTGCACTAGACAAATTCTGCCTATTTTCAGGCATGACCCGGGGAGGGGGTACAGATGAATGCCAACTGACTTTGAACCAGATTAAGCTGTTGGTGGTATTTTAGTGAATGGGGGGGGAAATTTGGCCAGGGAACCGGGGAAATTCTCCTACTCACCTATAGGGGAACCCTCTTTCCAAGATGGTGTCCACTGATTCAGAGGTGGAAGCTGAGGAGAACTTTCAGTTAGCAATGGAGGTGGAGGATTCTACTGTTACTGTTGTGGATGGGCTGAGAGATACCGTAGCTCAGAAGGCTACCTGGCTGGATGATATAGCGACTGGAGTCATGAGCGAGTCTGCTGGCTTTTTTACTGGTGGTTTGAATATTCTGTCTCCTTTGATAAAGGAGTCGACAGGATGGCAGTCTGCTGCCGAGGTCATGGAAGATGACCGGTGAGAATCTATGGATGGCGCAGAGGAAATGACTGCCCGAGGCATGGAGAATCTCCCGGAGGATGTCTCAGCACTGGGTAGGCATTCTACAAGGGCTGAGTGGGGAGACTGTAACTTGGGCACTGACAGTACTGAGCAGCAGGATGAAATAGACCACCTGACTGATTTTGCTACTTGGTCTCCAGAGAAGGCATTGGGCAATGCAGGGTGGAAGCAGGTGCCTGATGGTCGATGGCTCCCAGTATCTCAATGGATGATTTTTGATGATCCTGAAGACGTGGAGCAGCCCATTAGACAGGAGGCTGCAGGCATACCAGCAATGGAGATTTCAAGGCCCAATGCAAGTCTTCAGGAGAGTGCTGCAGTCTTACCTCAGTGTGTTGGATTGGAGAATTTGGACGTGTCAGGCAGCGTGGTATCAGGGACAGTGATAGCTTGATCAGGTAGGACAACCTGTTCCTCTGTCTACCTCTCCTGTTCAAGTGCCTGTTACTTTTTTACAAGCTACTGCTCGTGGATCTGAGGTCTCTTCTAGGTGGCTTGACACTGAAGCTATTCTCAAGGCGGGCCCCTCTATGTCAGGGGCTGCTGTGTTGGGCTCGATCTCTTCTGAAATGCTGTTACCCCCTCCTTCACAGGGAATGAGGATCCAGCTTTCGCAAGACCCAGACTGACTTTTTCGGAATTGTTTCAACATAAATTGACACAAGCCCCCAGGAAGAATGTGGTTAATTTACGTTATAGAGGGGGCATGCAGGATCATCCAGATCAGCTCTTTGAGGCCCAGAAGCTGTTGTTGGACTCTATGTTGTTTCATCCCTCTGAGATTTATACTTTAATACACATCTAGGGGGAAGATACCTATGATACAAGTTTTCACCTGCATTCTGGCTTAGAACACTTTTGGTCAAAATTTCACATGTTAAAAGCTACTCCTTTGTGGGTGCCTTTTATGGTGATCCCTCTGACAAAACTGCTCCTGAAAACTATTACAGTGATGTTTCGAAATGAGGGGGTTAATGTGAATGACATACTTTTTTCATTAAAAAAAAGATGTACATTGTTGGGGAGTCCTGAATCTGTTTTAGACACTATAGGTCTTTGGACTGGGGGGGGGTGGTGATTTCAAATTAAGTTACTATAGTCTGATTCTACTATTCAGCATATCCTGAATAGTTTTTTGGGGGGAAGAGATAGGCGTGTGTGTTTTTATGCTGGCCAGCCACAGGTCTACTATAAATGCAGCTCGCCTGCTCATTTCAGCAGCTCCAGTGATAAAATGAGATAGAAACATAGAAACATAGACTTTGATGGCAGATAAGGACCACTTGGCCCACCCAGTCTGCCCATTTCCCTACCTATTGGATAAGCTGCAGATTCTAGTAAACCAATAGCCTACTTCCTGCAACCCCCCACTATAATTGCCTTGTGTCTGTCCCATGCATGTTTGAATTCCCCCACTGTTTTAGACCCAACGACCTCCTCAGGAAGGCTGTTCCATATATCCACCACTCTCTCCATGAAAAAAATTTCCTCACATTACCCCTGAGCTGTCCCCCCTCTATCTTTATATTGTGCCCCCTTGTTCTTACACATCTCTTTTTCTGAAAGATGCTACCCTCCTGGACTTTGTTGATTCCCTTGAGGTACTTGAACATTTCTATCATGTCCCCGTCCCTCCTTTCATCAAGAGTATACACATTAAGCTCTCTCAGTCTCTCTTCATATGGTTTCTGCTGCAGACCCTGCACCATTTTAGTTGCCCTCCTCTGGACTGCTTCCATCCTGTCTATGTCCTTGTGTAGATGAGGTCTCCAAAACTGCACACAGTACTCCAGATGGGGTCTCACCAACTGTCTGTACAGAGGGATAACCACTTCCCTTTTTCTACTTGTGATGCCCTTCCTATGCATCCCAGTGTCCCCCTGGCTCTCCTTACCAACTTTTCACATTGCTTACCCACCTTTACGTCATCTGATATGACTACCCCCAGGTCCCTTTCCATTTTTTGTGGTTGTTAGCACCTCCCCTGCTATTGGGTACTCTTCTCCTGGGTTTTTGTTTCCCAGGTGCATTACTTTGCACTTTTATGCATTGAATCTAAGTTGCCATATGTCTGACCATTCCTCCAACCTTGCCAAGTTCCTTCTTTCTTTTCTACCCCCCTTGTGTATCAACTCTGTTACAGATCTTTGTGTCATCTGCAAAGAGGCATACCTTTCCTTCCAGACCCTCTGCAATGTCACCTATAAAGTTGCTAAAGAGGACTGGATCCAGTACTGAGCTCTGAGGTACTCCACTAGTAACCCCACTTTCTTTGGAATGTGTTCCATTCACTATTACCTTCTGTGTCCTGTTGTGCAGCCAGTTTGCTACCCAGGCTACCACCCTGGGACCCACTCCCAGGCTGGCTAACTTGATTATTAATCTTTTGTGTGGGACTGTGTCAAATGCCTTGCTAAAGTCTAGGTAGGCCATATCCGTAGCCCCTCACTGGTCTATTACTTTGGTCACCCAGTCAAAGAAATCAATTAGATTCATCTGACATGATCTTCCTGCTGTAAATCCATGCTGCTTTGGGTCCTGTGCCCCACTGGCCTCTTAGGTACTCAACAATTCTTTCTTTCAGAAGTGATTCCATCATTTTCCCTACCACTGAGGTCAAACTTACAGGTCTGTAGTTTCCTGCTTCTGCCTTGCTCCCACTTTTGTGAAGGGGACTCACATCTGCCCTCCTCCAGTCCTCAGGTACCGCCCCATCCTGCCATGGTCTATTAAAAAGTGTGGTCAGTGGTGTCACTAGGTCCTCCCTTAGTTATTTTAGGATTCTGGGGTGAATCCCATCAGGCCCCATTGCTTTGTCCACCTTGAGTTTTAGGAGTTCTTTCAGGACTCTTTCTTCTATGAATGGACTGATGTCAACCCCCCCCTACCCAGAGTGCTTCTATTGTCTGGTTTAGGTAACTCCTCCTCCTCTTCTTTTGTGAATACTGAGCAAAAGTATTCATTCAGTATCTCTACCTTTTCACTGTTTGAGATGTTCTTTGTGTGGTGACTTTGGCCATGTTAGTATGGCATGCAAAACTGTTTTCAAATGTAACCTATGTGAGGAGTCAGGGCATGCTTTTCATCAGTGTCCTTGGGTGTGACAGAATAGGGCTGATGGATTGGATCAGGAATCCTTAGTCCATATGGCTCAGGACTCGACCACAGTGCAAGATTTTACAGTGCTCTCGAACTCCCAGCATGACGGCACTTCCTCTGGGCTGCAGTGCCAGCTTGCTGAAATTCTAGCAGATATTCAGTCTGATGACCTTATTCTGGTGCCTGATGTAGCCCCACTTGGGGTAGGACAGAACCTCCCCCTTGATACCCCTGAAACCACTGAGATATCTCCCCCATGGAATTTCAAATGCCTAAACCTAGAAGGGTAACAAGGTCTTCTCAGAAAGCTTTGGAATCAGGTGCTTCAGTAGTTACCTCCAATCCATTTCAGATCTTGTAGCCTGACAGGGACTCGGACATTGAATCTGATGTTTCCTCAAAGTCAGGTTTAACATCAGAAGTGGAGCAGAAGAACCAGTTGGTTCCTCCTGAGACTGGAAGAAAGAAAGGAAAGAAACAGAAATTGAAGGCAAAATATATTGATCTGGGGTGTCATAATCTCTTCTTTTCTGTCATATGTCTCTGTTGCATATGGCATCACTTATAGCAGTATGCATAATTATAGGAAAAGATTGACTGTTTTGTCCTATTTTCAGCACTCTATGATATTGTCTTCTTACAAGAGACTAGATTGAAATCTTTATTTTTCACGGAACAAGCCAGACGAGGGTGGGTGTGGGGCCCTTCATTTTGGTCCTTTGGTACGGATGCAGTAGATGGGGTAGGTTTCTTAGTAATAGGGACTGATTTCACCTTACATAGACTTGTTGAAATACATCCAGGTAGAGCACTTCTTTTGGATTGCTCTTTCAAATAATTCTCATTTAGGCTGATAAATACGTATGCACCACAGATGAGGGCTCAAAGGGTGGAGCTTTTTGACTCCACCAGGCCTTACTTATTTACTATGAGACACATTATTTGGGCTGGGGATATGAACTGTGGTCTTGATTTTAAATCTCTAACTGCTCTTCAGAAAAAAAGTATATTGTAACTCTCATGCCTTAGCCAGTATAGTTAAATAAGCTAACCTCACAGTTGCTTTTAGATCTGTAGCACCTGACCCTGGATTCACTTACTTTAGACATAGATATGTCACAAGGATATATTTTATTTTTTGTTCTAGGTTATTGATTCCACAAGCTTTTGAGTTATTACCATGTGAGTTTTCTGATCATCTCTTACTTTCCTGCCAGTTATATTTAGGTAGAATACCCCCCGTTTGCCGTCAGGTAGGAAAAGATGGAGAATGAATGTAGCTGTATTGCTTCAAGATAATATTATTCAGGAACTTGAGTACTTGTTTCAGATTCGGGATTCCATGAAATTTTTATATAGTAATAGGTGGCATTGGTGGTTGGATACAAAAACTGATATCCAGGCATTACTCACTTATCTTGGGCATTGTAGATCTAATCAGGACTACTTAAACTATTTGGGTAACATAAATAAATTATATAAATATTTATCCCTGTCCAAAGACCCTAGATCTCAGTGTCTTTCCCAGATTGCTCAGCTTAAAACACAGATGTTTCACTTTCAGTATAATAGAGCAGTATCCCTGGAGGCAGAATTATGATATGGCACTGAGTCCCAGCCATCTGCTGACCCCTTTGTAGCTTGTAAGCACCGCTTGGATGCCACCCTGATGATGAAGCTTCAGGATGTGGATGGCAAGTTGCAGACGGTTGACCTGGATATTCTGCTGGCAGTTCAGAGGCATTTACAGGCTATATTTGGAACTCCTTTTTTTCCTTCTATCCCTTTTGTGGATTATGTGTGTCACTTACCCCCTTTATGAACTGAGACTCAAATTGCAGAATTGAATGCTCCCAATGCTATAGGGGAAGTAGAAATAGCTATTAAGGGTTTGAAGGATGGGACTTCACCTGGGCCTGATGGGCTCCCGGGAGTATTGCTTAAAACACTTTTACACATTTTGGCTGAGGTCTTAAAGGATTTGTTTAATGGCATTCTCACACATACTGAGTCTTTCAGTGGCATTGATGCTGCTATAATGTTTTTTTGATATAAAAAAGGATCAAAGCAACTCTTAACTAATTGGAGACCTATCAGTCTACTTAATTCTGATTATAAAATTCTGTCCAAAATTATATGTTTACAGTTACAAAATGTAAGTGCATATCTTATTCATTCAGCTCAGACCTGTTCTATCCCTGGAAGGAATATATCAGCAAATGTGGCTTTAATTTGGGATGTATTTGAATATGGGAAACAAAACAAATTAAAAGGTTTTTTATTGGCTATTGATCAGGTGAAAGCTTTTGATAAAGTATCACATAACTATCTTTTCCATATTCTCTCAGTTTATGAGATTCCAGGGAATATGTTGGTGTGGTTCTGGGCTTTATATTCAGAAGTCGCAACTTCACCATCTATCAATGGTCTGTTGGGAGATTTGGTGGAGATGCATATAGGTATAAGGCAGGGATGCCCAATGAGCCCTGTGCTGCATACGTATGCATTGGACCCCTTTATTAGACATGTGATCTCAAATAAGAGAATAACAGGGTTGTCTCCTCACCCAGATTTTGAGAAACAGAAAGTGGCTGCTTATGCTGATGATCTTTGTTTTTTTGTTCCCTCAGTGGACGTAGGGGCTATGATGTTGGAGGAATTGTATCTTTTTCCTCAAACTTCTGGGTCTATGATTAATATGGATAAATGTCAAGCTGGTTGGATTGGACTTGTAGAGGATCAGACTATTGTGAGTGTGATGGGGTGACACTAACCTCTTCATTGATTTCCATTTTAGGATTGCAGTTTGGAGAGGGGAATCTACAACTTACGAACTGGGAGTCTAAATTAAAGGTGTGTGAATCCAGAGATCAACTTTGGAAATCTAGGAAATTCTCTAAACTAAAATGAATATTAACCATTAAAAAATGTTTATTACCTATTTTTACTTATTTGAGTTTCATTTACCCTCCACCCATTTGTTTGGAAACTCACTTATTTAGCTGCTTCTTTCAAATGGTGTGGGGGAGCAGACTTAATCCTATTAAATGGGAATATACTTATCTTCCAGTTAAAATGGGGGGTCTAGGGATGATAAAATATATATTTTTTCATTCCTTCTTTTTTGCTTCTACCTTGAAGCAGGGTTGGGGTGGGATAGAGTCTGCATGGCAACAGTGGACTTGGCATCTGTTATGCAGCTACTATGAGAAATGGGACACCTTTCCACCTAAAATTTTACAACAGTATGAGATTCCAGATTATGCTGATTCCTGACTTAGAAAGGAATGGAAATTGGATAAATCAAGACTTCTAATATCCACAAGGAAGTCCTTGTATTGGCATATAATGACTTCACAATTTGCTGGTCAGTCTGTATTTCTACAGTGTATGCCATCCAGACATTCCCTAGTGTTGGCTTTACTGAATGATAAGAGGGTCCCTACTAGAACATGGGATGTTCTTTGGCTTAGTTGCTATGGGAGGCTGGGAGTTAGAGGGAATATGAAACATAAAGCTTTGGAGGAACAAGGATGTCCAAAGGCAGAATGTGGCCAAATTGAGGAAACTCAATCTCATTTCTTCTTGTGTTGCCCTGCTACGAGAGTTTTCCTGACATATTTGGCAAATAAATGGCAGTGGCCATATCTTACTTCCATCATTTATGAGAGTTTGATTTTGGGTGATTATTCAAGGTATTTAAGAATTTTTCACCCTAGTACATTGACTGTTATTTTTGCATGTCTCAAATTCTATTTATGGCAAGCACATTGTCAATTTTTATCCCAACAACTGAACACATCTCCAATTTCTTTTGCAGTAATTGTTGAGAATGCTATTCTTCAAGTTAAGAAGTCAGATTATAGAAGACTGCCTAAGAGCATAGCTGATGTTCTCTGGAGATGAATTGCATTGATTAATTAATGCAGTTTTTTTCTTTGTTTTATAATCTCTGTTTTTTGTGTTTCTTGTTGTGATTTTGTATGGTGCTTCTATGAATTGCTAGTGTTTAAGTTACTTTGTCTCACCTATATTGTGTATTTAATGTAGACCTCTGACTGTAACACTGCATCTTATTTTTTGTATTCTTTTGTATTTGTTATGTGATCTATTATAATAAACTCCCCCTACTCTTTTTGAGAAGTGCCATGGGATCATTAACATCCACCTGAACTACCACCAGAACAGGCAATTGGGACCTCGATTTAACATCTCATCTGAAAGACGGCACCTCAGGAGTGCAGCACCCCACCATCATGTTGCACTGCAGTGTCAGTACTGGGATATTAACCCAAGAGCCTGGTGTGGGGATAGAACCCACAGCCTTCTGATCTCCCGGCCTCAGAGGTGAATGTGCTACCTGCTGAGCCACTGACACTGGCTGAGTGAAGCTGCCTTCCTAGTTTGGACAGCAAATCATTCAGAGTGCTACACAATAACTTCATCCTGGGAATGATACTTGCTTGGTTTGCATCAGGATAAGCAGTGCACTCCTTTTTCCCCTTGGGTGTATGTGCAAACAACATTGTCCACCATCCAACTACTAAGCCTGGAATGTTCCCCCCCACCCATATATAGTGCATTGCAGGATGGGGAGGTTTAGCAAATAATTACTTTTAATTTCTTCATTTATCTGGCATGACAGTTAGGCAATTGAGGTCCCTGGCCCAGGGGCAGCTTCTGAGTTCTCATGTTGTAGTTTACAAGGAAGAATGTCTTGCCAGGATAAAAACTTTTATCTTTGGACACAACAAGAATTATGTATTACTATTTCCCCACAGTAATTAAACTTTTTCTCTTCCAGTCCAATGTTAGACTAATTTCAGATGCTGCCCCCCCCCCTCAATACTGCTGCTGCCACCAGGGTGCCACAACAATAGTGATTTCAACTTGAAATCACCCTTAAAAAAGAAATAGCTTACACCACACTTCCTCTAAAAATATGAATACAATTCATCTCAAAGTTTATATTAAAATAATTTGTACTCAAGTGAAAAACATGCAACAAGTAATATATGTGGAAGACGTCACACAACAATACCCCCACACCCTGGTCCAAACTCAATTTTTCACTCTAATAAAATTAATTTCATACAGTATGTGAATTTTGAGGTAAATGGCATAGTAGAAGTTGTAGTAGTCTGCTTTTTTTAATTTCATGTTTGTCATGTGATGGTGCTCCATGCAGACCCCTTCTAGAGCAGCTCTTGTGCTGCCGTTAATTGTTCTGAACTAAGGGTCTAAGCTCTGTAGTGGACTGCTCCAGCACTGTTGCCAATAATATTGCCCCAACTCTGACCAACTTTGTCTTTTGTAGAGAACAGAACTTAAGACCAAATCCATAAGAAGGGATTTAATGAACATGGCAATATACATGGCATGGCACGTCCTAAGAACAGTTGATAATACCATATAACTACATGCATGCATGACAATGGGCTGCACATTCAAAATGAAGGAGTTTGGTAAGACTTTGGAATATGTTTCCAAGTGTCTGATATGTCAGTATGCTCCGGCAATAGAGGGAGAGACTCGGGAGAGTATTATACATAATTATTTATTGGCCACAAAAAATGAAATTAATTTCTTTTGCAATTATTAATTAAACAGGGCAACTAGTTTCCTTGTGGCAGTGTGTGTGAGTGTGTGTGTGTGTGTGTGTGTGTGTGTGTTGGGGGTGAGTAAACCAAGAATCTATTCCATCACCCAGTGTCTCTTCTGCAGATGGAATCAACTTGCACAACAGAGAGCAGGGGAAGTCAGGGCATCCTCAGTTTGCAAAGGTGACAGTCACGTGTAAAACTGACCTTTCTTCTGTTTCTTATGGGAAGGGGAGCACTTACTCTAAATAGTTAAACTAATCCTCTTTGTCCCCAGAGCCCCTCCAAATAAACACACCGACAGCTTAAGTCTGGTTGCTCAGTTGGCAATAATTTTACTTATTTTCATAATCAATTCAGTGTACATCTCCACAATTGACATATCTCTACATTTCAATTGATATCTCTTATTACATTCCTGTACAGTATATACATCTAATACCTTTTCATTAATACAACTTTGATACAACTTTATTGACCCATCTTTCTTTCTTCTTTCCTCTTCTGCCCCCCAGACATACATCCTAGGGGGACTTTCTTCCTCTTTTGCTGTCAAGGGTAAGAGCGTACACACCGTACCCCTGCTCCATGGTTGTCGTGGCCGTGTCTTTTTGCTTGTTTTCTCTTTTTTCTCCCTTTCTTTCATGCCCTTCACCTCCTTTTCCTGACGTCCACCTTCGGCAGTCCCCTCTACCTGCCACTGTGCTCCACCTACCACAGTGACGGCCTGTGCTCCACCTGTTACAGGACCCATTCCTTTTTTACAGGGTGGGCAGGTGGAACTTTCTTGGAGCAAATTTGTGAGCTCCCTGAGCTGTGCAGCTCCTTAAAAGGGGGCTCCTACTTGCTCCTCCCCTTCATCCTTGGCCCAATCTTCCTCTGCCACCTCACTAACCCCACCCCCCTTTACCCTCCCCTTTTAGTGACCTCACCCTTCTCTCCATTTTGGGAAGTGGCTGCCTTCTTCAGGCCCCTCCCCACCTCTCACCTCCCTTTCCCCCTTCTCCCTCCCTTGACCTTCAACTTCCTGAGCTCCCACATATCTTTGTTAGGGCCTCAGGACAATGGGGTCTACCCTTTTACAGGGGCAACCCTCTTTGTCTGAGCATGTCTCAGTGCCTGTGTATGTGTGTGTGTGTGGGGGGGGGTAACTGCCATGGAATTGATTGCTTCCCATCCTGCTTGCTATCTCTGGCAAATTCACTGAATTGTGAAGTCAAAACAGAGATAATTTCTTTCCCACTGGTCCTGTCACCTGGTGGGTCACTTATCTTGTTCATTCCTCCTTGGGTTCTCTAGGCTCTGTTTGACACTGCTCAGCTGGTTGGTGCGTGGTGTCATACATATGAAGGAAGGTAACTGCTGTCTGATAGATGCAGCTACCTCTTTTCAACTACATAAAGTTTCCACCCATCAACCGACAGAGCAGCATTATGATCAGCCTTGCTGATCATTGTACTGTCACAGTTGAGCCCAGTGCAGTTTGAGCTGCACTGGATCGGACAGTGACACACTTCTGAAATGCAGTATCACAGCACTATGTTCACTTTGCACAAACACAAGGGCAAACATAACAAATGAGACAAAACAGTTCAAATTGAACCATGTTGTTTAACTTACTTTTGAGTGAATATGAAACATGAACTAGATATCTGTACTTTCCAACACAGTGTAACTATTGGTGGCATGTGGTGCAAAAACTACAAGAATGCAATGCAAGTGCAATACAGCTCCGTGCTGCCTGCTTATGCTACTGAAACCATGCATGACATAATTTACACTGCAGCTGAAACAGCAGCCCCCCAGACAGCTACATGAATTCTTGACATCTATTGTTACATGGCAAGGACTGTACACTTTTGTAGGCAGACAGAGCCTTCCTATCACACAGGGTCCAAAGGGCTCTACACATGTGCACCTGTTCAGGGACCTGTGTGAATGAGGATACAATTCCTCTATCTCAAAAAGAAAGGAAATTCTATGCAAAAAAACCCAAAAACTTTGTTAATGCACCAGCTAGAGTAACTTAACAGTACAAATGTAGGGAAATGTGGCATTAAGGATTCCAACCCTAACTCCCCACCCCACCCCTCAATTAGCAAAAGGAAAAAACATTATGGTTTTGGGTCTCTGGAGTCTTGGTGAATCAGTGGTGAGGTCTTCCTAGTGGTTATCAACCTTAATGCCCACCATGTTCCTTGAGCATGCAACATCACACATGATCTCCTTTCTTCACACAGGACCTGCAGGGCCCTGCATACAGAAAGTTACAACAAGTGGTGTTGGCAACATTTTGTGAGACATACTTCCCTACCTTTGAAGAGTGTATCACTATAAGACACTGGCTTGGAGATGTACCTAGTGCTTCAGATTGGAGGCCACTGGCTGGGGGGAGGTGTGACCATTTGAGATGACAATCTCAAGGAAGATCCCGTCACTGATTTGTCGAGACTCTGAAGACCCAAAACCCTAATGTATTTTCCTTTTGCTGCTTGGTGTTGCGGGTGGCAGTTAAGGTTGGAAACCCTATTGCCACATTTCCCTACTTTGTGACATTAAGTTACCCTAACTGATACATTAATGATTTTTTTTGCAAAGAATATTATATATGGGTAGTCACAGTACTGTTGTATTTCATCATTCATTAGAGATTTTTAAACATTTTGTAGCAATGAAAGAGTAAATGATGGATCATTGGCATTAATTGCTTTTTGAAGTGAATACATGTGGGGGTGCAGAGAGAGAGAGAGAGAGAGTGTGTGTGTGTGTGTGTGTGTGTGTGTGTGTGTGTGTGTGTGTGCCAAAGAAAGTTAATTCACCTTAGTGAGAAGAAATTTAAGACAATTGGGAAGTTGAACTGTATATCTGAAAGATGATTCACAGCTCTAAAGTTTCACTGTTTTAATGTCATATCTTTCAATGTGTATGAATACTGTACATTTTCATTATGTTTTGTGTTCATACTGTATGTGCTAAATGTAGGAAGGATTTAAATTGTTCTTTTTGCCTGCATTTCAGAATATGTTTTCAGCAGTTTTCTGTACTTGGTATTAAGTACTTATTTGGTTAGAGAAGTAAATGCTGTTTTAAGTATAAAAAGTCTTGTTTTTATTTTGTCTTAGTTGTGCATTTTTATGCAGTTCTACTTTATCTTTGATCTTACTGTTTCTTTGTGGGAAGGCAGTATATTTCAAATGTCTGCAAATGTGATTTTTTCACTTTCTGAAATGTTATTTTGTCTAGAATAACTCATCTCAGATGGTGTTTATTGTTTTCATGGTATTGGTTGTTCTCCATTTTGCCAGCTGTGTGGATTTCAGCTCTGGGAGGTCAAATTAGATGCAAATAATCATACAGTGAGTTTTTTGCTGTAACAGTGTTTATTTAACACTGTGTATGTGTATTGTACAGTAGCTTTCCAATGGTGTGAAATGGAAAATTGTAGTGAGAAAGAGATAATGTGACCTACTGGGAACTGAACCCAGGCTACCAAAATACTGTGCTAGTGCTCTAACCACTGTGTTACATGCTAACATGGCTGGGCCTGCTGTTCCTAGACACATTTCCTTTCTCTGGTATTGCATAGCCTACAACTAGTAATAATAAGATTACAATTAGATGCCTTCTTGGTGCAGTACTAGCTACTGCAGGATATGCAGTTCTAGAGAAAGAAAATGTGTCTGGGAACCTCAGGTCCAACAATGTGAGCCTGCAGCTCAGTGGTCAGAACACCATGGTGGTAATCTGAGGACCAGAGTTCAATTCCCAGTAGGTCACATTATTTCCTTTTCACTACAGTTGGCAATTTAAATTACTTAGCAGTGACTAATATTGTACACAAACAAACACAAACAAACAAACAAGCCATGGTGTGAAACAAATTTTTAGATTGTCTTAACGTATTAATGTGTGAAGTACCAATTTTAAAAATGTTTTAATTTAGGATTAGTTCAGATGTTTCATATTGATGATGTCAGAATTCATTAATTATTTTAGATGTAGTGACGTGATGGTATCTTAACTGATGTGTTAGGATTGTGTTTTCTGAGTTATAATGTTATAATTTATTAACCTGGTCCAGATATGGGAGTGTACAGGTTCCTTTTTACATTTAATTCTGCATGCTCAGCAAACATATTAGCAGTGTGCCAGGACTGAAGGGATTTTGAGGTTTTATTGTGTTAGGGTTATCAACACTAGGGAGGCAGGGCTGTGAGTAACATTTTACAAGCAGGCTGGTGAAGACACTGGTCAGCTTGCTAATAGGCAGAAACATCTTACATTTGAAAGAAGTAAGCTGCTGCTATCATAAGACTTAAGAATGTTTTGCCAATTAGCATATCAACTGGGAGTGATCATCAGTTCTATTTGTTCTGTCCCAACCTTCATTCCTTTCCTCGCCAACCTGGTGTACAAGTGAACACTCTTCCTCTCTCTCTCTCTCTCTCTCTCTGCTGCTTTCCTGCCCTCTGTTCCCATCACCACCAGCCTAGTGTACAACTTAAACCCCCTCCTGCTTGCTCCCTCAGCTGGTCTCCTGCCCTCCAATCCTATTGGCACTAGCCATGTATACAAGTGACCCCTGCCCACTCACTCCCTATGCTGCTGTCCCACCCTTTTTTCTCCATCCCTACTGGCCTGGTGTACAAGTGAACCCCCCTTCCACTTGCTCCCTTTGCTGCTCTCCCAGTTTTTCTCCCGCTGACCCAGTGTACAAGTGAAGCCCCTTCCTGCTCGCTCCTTCTGATACACTGTCTCTTAATACTGTATAGGTATTTAAGAATGAAATGTAGAATTGAATAAATGAATGAAAATATTAATAGAATATAGGGGCATATTAGTGAAGTTGTGAAGTTTAGCATTCAAATTTTTACTATGCACTTTGAATTGTTACATATTTTATGATGTAAGCACTTTAACTTATTGTGATTGGTGGTATCATTTTTGAATTTCATCACTGGTTTCAAGGTGAATATATTGGTACACAATTAACTGGACTCCACCCCCCCCCCCGATGAAGAGAGTTATCCCTCGAAGCGCCAGGGAATTTGTTATGTCCGTTTGAATAAAATACAGTTTTAGACTGGAGTGATCTAAGTGACTGCGCCTTTCCTTTTGCTGAAGTACAATTGAAACCCCTCCTGCATGCTCTGTCTGCTGCTCCCTCTTCCTCTGTTTCCATCCCCACTGGTCTGATACACAACTTAACGCTTCTCCTACTCACTCCCTTTGCTGCTCTTCTGCTCTCCTGCTCTCCATTCCCATCCCTGCTGGCCCCCCAAAACAGAATGCAACATGGGGTGCCCACCCCCAGTGGTACCAACCAACTGCCAACCTGAAAAGAAGAAAATAGTCCCTTATCTTCTCTCTGCCCCAACCATCTGGATCCTCCCAAGCCAACCCCCTTTCAGTACCCACCACCCCACACCCCAACACCCCTCACTCACCTATCTGGTTCACCGCTGAGATGACTGACTCATCCTGCTGCTTCCAACACTGAATAGCAACTGAGGAAAACAAGGAAAGTTTGGTTAATGGCTTTTTAATATGTTTTGAATTTTTACACATAACTTTGTCATTTGTTAAAATTTTTTCACCAAATTTTCAATATAGTCTTTTTGGGAACCTACCTCAAAGGCAAGGTAGGTGACTTTTTTAAATCCCCCGAAGCATGTTTTTGCAGTTACTTCATAAAATCACCTGTTGGATGGGATTTAAAAAAATTCCATCTGTCTTGTTCATAAGGTGGGGTAATAAAATGACTTTATTGAAAAAGTGGGGGTCAAAATGTAGAAAAACAAAGTTATGAAAACACATTGAATTTTTCTAGCATTTACCCATGTCTGTGATTTTTTTCAGATTTTGGCACCAAATTGTCAACATAGCCCTCTTGCTAGACCACCTCATGAACATAGCAGGTGTGATTTTTTAAATCCCTCTGAAATGTGCTTTCATAGTCACTCCATGAAATCAGTTTTAGGACAGGCTTTAAAAAGTTCCACCTGTCTTGAACATAAGGTTTTGTCATAAAAAAAATGTTGGAAATTCGGGGTCAGAATATTAAAACAATCTTATGAGGAAACATTGAAATGTTTTCAGTGTTTACTCATAACTTTGTGATTTTTGCTGATTTTGTCACCAAGTATGCAACAAAGCCCTTTTGCTACCCCATCTGCTGAACATGATATGCATAATTTTATAAGTCCCCTCTGAAACATGTTTTTCTAGTCACTTGCAAAATCACCTTTTGAATGGGATTTAAGAAATTCCACCCATCTTGATCATAAGGTGGGGTCATAAAAAGACTATGTTGAAAATCTGTGATCAAAATAAAAAAAAAAGATGTTATGAATAACATTGAATTTTTGCAACTTTTACTCATTATTTGTGTACATTTTGACCCCACATTTTAAACGGGGCACTTGCATTACTCCACCTCATAAACATGAGCGGTATAATTTTTCAAATCTTCTCTGACTCGTTTTAACAGTCACCGTTCAGATGGGATTTAAACAATTCCACCTATCTTGATCATAACATGGAGTCATAAAAAGGCTATGTTGAAAATTTGGGGTCAAAATGGAAAAAAACAACTAAGTTGTGAAGACACGCTGAATTTCTCCAACATTTACTGATAACTTTATTGTTGCAGATTTTTACCCCATGTTTTCAGCATACATACTTAACTATTTTGTAGCTGGCCCCATTCTGTAGCTGCCCTCATACTAAAACTGCAATGAATTTGTGGTTTCCCAATAAAACCAAAAGAGTAAATCCAGCCCAGCCAACCTCAGTAAAGACAAAAAAAAAATAAATTAAGGGAGTAGCCCAATACCAATTAAGGCACAAAATACAGAAACAAATTGGTACAAACTGAGCCCACTCACCCATATGTTTATATGTAAGAACATTTTTTTTATTATTTTTGCTGATTCCTTTTTTATCTTAGTTTCATATATATAGACACAGTGCTCAATTCATGTGTATCAGAACTGTGTCCTTCATCAGTGAACACACTGCATCTAAGCATAAAGCAAAAACATTTATATTCATTATTTTAATTGAATCCATATTTAAGTTATAAAATATTCTGTGATAAGTATTAATTAAAACTGAATCTCTCACCAACTAATTATTTTGCCCTTAAATGTAGGATCTATTTCCAAAATAAAATATTCAGTATTAATAGAGTCAGACCATGGCTACTACATCAGACACTCTCAAATATCAAATATCAGTCAGTTCCTCACCCAAATACAGACTGTCTCATGATTTCACATGTGTCGTCTTTCCTTTATATTTCACTTTAGTTGATTTCATCTAACATAAAAGAGGTATAAGGCTCAAATCATTCTTTCAACAATATATAATCATTTGGATCAGAATATTTTTAAAGAAAATCTACCTAGCTCCTCCTCCTGAGGCTGTGTGGGTGGCTGTTTGTGCTTGTCTGTATCTGTAGGTTAGTTTTTGTTCATTTACATGTTTTTCTGCTGGGAATACCTGTGCCATTCTTGCACACAACATTGGTGAAAGTCTCCTGGACTGAATTTCTGCAAATCGCCATCATCAGGTATCAGCTTTTTAATTTTAAATCAACTTTCTTGAAGCCTCCCCAAGGAAGCATATGCCTACAACTAGTCTTACAAACATGGTGATGCTGGGTCCTGCAACTGAATCAACATTTTCAACATTCTCATCTGACCACTCTTAAAGCAACTGCACTTGTGGACTTTAAAGAACAAAGGAATTTTAACACATTTTGTGACTGAATCAACATTTTTGTCTGACCTTTTCCAAAGGTATTGTACTTGTCTCTGAGGACTTTGAAGAGCAAAGGAAACATACAGACAAAAGGATTTCACACATTGCATATGCCTACTGTCTGACCTACTCCCAAGGTATTGTACTTATCTCTGAGGACTTTGAAGAACAAAGGAAACATATAGACAAAAGGATTTTACACATTGCATATGCCCAGGCCACAGTTTATCACCTTTCACGAACTTTAACATATTATGTGATCCTGGATCTCAACAGTACTATAGTACTTCTCTTAAACCCTCTGGCACCAAACCCTCCCAGTCTTTTTTTTTCATTTTTCTCTGTACTTCACCATAGTGCTTAGCTATCCACCTTAGCCCACTAAAATCCATTCCCACCACCCTCCTATTGCTCGTCACCCCCAACTGCCTAGCCCACACTACTTCGGCTCTCTCCTGCCTCGCTAAAAAATGCTTTGGCTTAGTCCCCACCACCTGTTCCTGCTCACCCTCACCCTCCTTTTCCTTTATGCCAACTCCTCCTCCGCCTACCCTACCCCTCCACCTACTCTCACCTTTCTATACTACTACCCGAAACATTGTACCATGGCTTTTACTCTGGAAGTCTTAAACAAACATCACCCAATTAATACCTGGGTGCAAAGAGCCATATTTCCTAATTGGAAACTGCCACATCATTATAACTCACTAACGATCACCCTCTACAGGGACTCCAGAAGACAATCCAAGCATCTTAAAAAGTACAAGCAGAAACTCACTCCAACCTATTATGAACTACGAATGGCATCGCTGAAACTCCTGCTCCTCCTACTTTTAATATCTGGTGGGATACACCCAAACCCTGGTCCTGTTGCACTGAAGCCGACAAAAACAGGGAAAGTTGGTAGTGGTCTCTCCATTATCACTCTAAATATCTGCAGCCTACTTCCCAAATAGGCATCTCTTCAAACTCTCGCTGGACAAAAAAACCCTGATATACTAGCCATTGTGGAAACCTGGCTATCTCCCAGCACCCCGGATCATGCAGTATCACTTGAAGGCTACAATCTTTTCAGACTCGACGGGGCAAGCAAGAAAGGTGGGGGCTGTGCTATCTACATAAAGGACAACCTCTCCTGTCAACGCGGCAGCTTCACCCCCACAAATACGCAGATGCAACTCCTCCCTATCAAACTGCTTCTTGGTGCACAAAACAAAGTTCTCACAGTGGCCACAGTCTATATCCTCCAAAAGACCACCGTGCCAGTATTAAGTCTGTACTTGTTTTGTTGGTCTGCAGCCCTCTGAAAATGAGCTCCTCCTCCTCGGGATTTCAACATAAACTGGCTCACCTCTGACACTGGCTCTTACAAAGATGACATCCTAGCAGCAAACCTGACTCAGATGGTAACCTCCCCACCGGAAAAATTACAAAACTGGTACAAGCACCCTTATTGACTGGGTTCTCACAAATCACCCTGACTGGATAAAAACATTAAAGTCCTCCTGACTCCCTCAGTGACCACTCCCCAGTGTCCTGTACCTGGTCTAATAAATTTCTCAAGCCACCCCCCAAAGTTATAACAAGCAGAGTACTGCCTTATGGGAATCTTATCAAGTTGAAAACCCATCTCCTACAACAGGACTGGACGCCAGTCCTTGAATCAACTAATATTAATACCGCACTAGAATACTTCATTAAATCTTTCAACTCTGCATGCGACTTATACGCCCCAGTAAAAAAACGTAAAATCAAAGCGCTCTCAAATCCATGGATTACTGCCAAACTTCTTGCCAAGCTCAAGGTTCAGGACCACCTCTTGGCAGTTGCCAGAGACTCAGGCTCACCTCATGATACCCTAAAATACAAGCAGGCACGAAATAGATGTACCTCACAAATTAGGCAAATGAAGAGCGTCTATTTCAAAAATGCCCTTGAATCCACCTGGGGTGATGGAAGAGCTTTTTAGGACAACATCCGAAACATAATGGGTAAACAATCAAAATCATCACCTACCATTATGAAAGTTGATGGATCCACCACTTTGACCCAAAGTCTATTGCAGATGCGCTTAATAAGACATTCACAGACCTTTGTGGGGTCCTCCCCCCAGATTTCTTCTCGGACTTACCTATACCTAGCCTAGTATCACAAAACACCCCTCATGACAAACCACAATTTTACTTCAAGAAAATCAAAGTGCACGAAGCACACAAGTACATAAGAAAGGCCTGCTCCAAATCCAGAACAAGTAGTGACACGCTAGATCTAAAAATCCTATCTCTCACCCTGGATGAAGTAATTCACCCCCTTGCAAAAATTCTTAATCTGTCACCTTGCCAAAGTCAATTTCCCAACAAATGGAAATCTGCCATAGTTACGCCAGTGCACAAAGGGGACAAACCTCAACAGGAAACCATCGACCAATATCAATACTCCCTCCCTCTCCAAAGCACTTGAACAAATAGTGGCAGACCAACTCTCTGATTACCTGGACAAATACATCTACTTGTAATCAACAGCACGGCTTTAGGAAAGGACATAGTACAACAACAGCCTTACTTGATTTCACTGGAGAAGTCCACTCAGCCCTGGACAAAGGGTGCCAAACAGGTGCAGTCTTTATCGATCTTACAAAAGCTTTCGACACAGTCCATCATGGCCTACTTACCTCCCTACTTTCTAGCCTAAGCCTGGCCGAAGGTCCTTGTGCTTGGGTAAAAAGTTACCTGTCCAATCGGTCACAGACTGTAAAAATCTCTAATGAACTCTCCGACTTCAAACCAGTTCTCTCGGATGTACCACATGGAACAATTCTTGGACCGCTCCTCTTTAGCCTGTTCCTTAACTCCCTCCCAGATATCTGCCAGGAGAAAATAATCTTATACGCTGATGATGCTGTAATTCTCTTCCCACAAGGATCCAAACTCCCTACGAAAAAGCCTGCAACTTGCTTTCTCTAGTGTTGAAAGGTGGTTCCTGGATAGTAAACTTGTGCTAAACCACAATAAAACAAAAGCCATGCTCTTCTCCAATCACCAAAACAAAAATAGGCATACTCCACTCACCATACAAACCTCTGCAGGAATTACACTGGACCAAGTAAATACTTTCAAATACCTTGGCATCACTTTTGACCAAGGGCTCACCTTTGTAACCCACATTGACAACACTGCGAAAACAGTGAACCAACACCTTGGAATACTATTCCGTAACCATCAATTTCTAAATCAAGCAGCACTGAGAATAGCTATACAGAGTTCCATAATCTCAATCATTGACTATGGCCTTATTATTTATGGCTCAGCTACCTCCACTGCTCTAAGGCGTATCTCAATCACTCTAAATAAGGCCTGCGGCTCCTCACAGGGGCTCAAGACTGACTCACGTGTGATCTGTACTATGAATCAGGCTGGTTGAACCTATCAAATCGTCTTATTTATCTCACCTGCACAATGGCAAAAAATCTATCTTGGGACTGACTCCATTATGTATTCAAAACCTACTCCGACTGAATCCTGGCTCACCACCCTCCACCAGATCTGAACGCCAACCTTTCCTGGTTCCGATGCTGGACTGCACAGGGACAAAGATCTTTCACATACAGGGCCCCGACATGGTTCAATGCGCTTAGTCCACCTACTCTATCCTCAACCTCGCTTGAAGCTTTCAAATCCATGCTCTATGCCCACCTCACCACCACTAGCAACTGTGATTGCACTAGATAAAGACTACTACTCCTCATGTCCATCCTCACATCTGAGGCCTCTTCCTCCCTGACTAATGAACCCTCTGGTACGTCTACTACTTCCTGTCTCCCACCCAAACTCACTCCCCCTTTTTCCTGTCGCCTCTCACTTACTCTCCCGCCACCACCTTCCCTCCTCTCTAGCCTCCTTTTGGCGCCTAATGATCACCTCTCCTGGAAGTTTCTTTAACCTCGAAATTGTCTACTCGCTTGAACCTGTTATAGCTTGTTTTTCTATGAAACTTAAAAATGTTACTGCCTTAAACTGTTAATAGCAAATTTATGATGTAACTTTCCTGTCTGGTTTTACCTATAATGTGTATCGTGCTTTGTTAAATGTTCTTTGTGACGTGGAACCTTTGTAAAAGAGCCCTGGCTCAAACGTATTAATTCCTAGACTAATAAACTAAAACTAAACTAAACTAAACCTGCTCACATGCTGACATGTCCTCAGTTCATTCTAAAAAAATGAACATAACAAGAAATCCTTTTCAGTTATTTTACTACATGTCTAAAAAGGTGCCACAGTGCTGAAAATAATTAGTATGAATGTTTTTGCTTTATGTTTAAATAGATACAGCATGTTCACTGATAAAGGACACAGTTCCAAAATGTATGAATTGAACACTGTGGGTGGGATATTCAGAACAGTTGTGCCATGCGCAATAGGGATGTGCCCACGCAAGAGCGGAAATGCGCCATAGTGCGATATTCAGCAGGAGCGGCAGCGCAGCACAACATGCAATGCACTGCAGCACAACAGAAATGAATGCATGCACAACTGCAGGGGGCGGAACCAGGAATAATGTGTGCAGTGCAATATTCATCAGTAGGTGATGTGCACAGTAGCGAAACAAGCAGAAGTTGTGTGACAGCGGAAATGAGCCAAAATAAAAGGGAACAATAGAGGGGAGGATGAATACACCACAGAGGAGCCATAGATGGGAATGTGGAGACAGAGTGGCAGGGAGGCAAGACAGGAAGCAGGGGGCAGGTGTGGCCAGGAGGTGGACAGGGCCCACCGGAGGTGTGTGTGAGTTCGAGAAGGAGTGTGTGTGTGTGTGTGCCCATGTATGTGTGTGTGTGTGTGTGCGAGAGGGCCTGAGAGTGCCACAGAGGATGGAAGGCAGTGGTGAGAGGCAGGACACACAGAGGTGAACAACCAGAGGTGTACCGGTGCAGGGGCAGCATCAGCAACACACACAGCAGGGGGGACCAGGTAGACAGTCACCCAGGGGGACACTAGCCAGGGACATGGCCAGTGCCACCTTCCAGATGGAGGCAGTAATGATGGGTGTGAGAAGGCAGGCAGCAGGGAGGCACGGCCGTGGAAGGTCCCATCTGCGGTACGCCCAGAACAGGCTGTACCCGAGCCCACACCACCTTCGAGCAGTACAGTGACACTGAGATCGTGGGCCAGTACCACCTGAACTGGGATATTCTGAGGCAACTCTGTGAGCTGTGCAGTGATGAGAGGCAGGCACCACACAACAGATCCATGCGCTGTCTGTGGAGATGAAGGTCACATCCGTCACATGCCTGCTCACCACGGGCACCTTCCAGAGACCAACAGGGGACATGACAGGCATAACCCTGTTGGCCGCATCACACCTACTCACACAATTCCTCAGTGCACTGCTGCCACATGCTGCAGAGTACATCCATTTCCTCAGCACACGGTCAGAGCACACAGCACACATACAGGAGTTCCACAGGGTAGCACGGTTGCCTGGTGTGCTCGGGACCATAGACTGCACCCATGTAGGCATCCGCATGCCACCTGGCCCAGAGGGGGTGGCATACATCAACTGCAAGGGCTACCCAAGTGTCAACTGCCAGGTGGTATAAGATGCCAGGGGTGCATAATCAATGTCTGTGCCACACACCCTGGAGGAGCACACAATGCCTTCATCTGGCACCAGTCTGCACTGTGCCCCAGGTCCAGGAGTGGGGCCATCTCATAGGTGAGTACACATAACATGCTGGACAATGGGTGCAGACATGGGGGCTGGGGCATTGGCAGGGGTGCCATGGGAAATGGCCATGATGGCACATGGCACAGTGACACAGACCACCATGCTAATGCCTCACCTCTACACACAGGTGACAGTGGTTACCCTCTACGGTCCTGGCTGCTAACACCATACCGGCACCCCATGACCCCAGCGCAGCTACAGTACAGTGAGGCACACTCCACAACATGGAATGTCATCGAGTGGGTGTTTGGGCTGCTGAAGGCATGGTTCCATTGCCTGCACATGTCAGGTGATGCCCTACAGTACAGCCCATCAAAGGCCTGCAGGCTATTCCTGGCCTGCTGTATCCTGCACAACATGGCCACTGACTGTGGGATAGCTGTTGAGGTTGAGGAGGGAGACAGCGGTGGGGATGAAGAGGACACCTGTCCAGCTGGTGTTTGGCAGCCACCACCTGGGCAAAGGGACCCCCGGCTGGCCTGGATGGCACAGCAGCACTGGGACACCATCGCAGAGGAGCACTTTGGACAACATAGGTAGGCAACGAGGCCATGTGCAACCACAAAGGGCAAGGGCACAGCCCACAGACAAGCAGGGGTGGATGCTAGGTGAGGACGGCGTCAGGGGAATGGGAATGGGCAGGGGACTGCACACAAAGGCAGGGACAGGCAGGGCTGCACACATCACGCACATACATGCATGCCCACCACAACAGGCACCCCCACACCCACACAGGACCACACACAACCATGCCCAGTGGCTGGCACTGTGCATGCCTCAGACACTGAGCACCATTGCACAGTGGCGGACACCACTATGAAGGCATCATCATGCACACTCCACAGTGGCCAGCAGCTGGGAGGGAGTGCATAGAGACCATGCGTGTGCAGGGCTGGGCACCTCACCCATGCATCGCACAAAAAAACACCACAGTGCACACAGGACAGCAGCAGACAGCTGCCATGGAGGGGATGGGTCAGTCATGTGGCACAGTACCACGGCCACCATGGATGCAATGGTGCCCTACTGAGACCTGCCAGACATGCCAGGCTGACCAGTGGCCTCATGGGGTTGCACCGACCAGCCCCCAGGGGTGACACTGCATGAACGCGACCGTGTCCGCACAGGGGTCTGCAGGCCACCAAACATGCCCACACCAGGTGTGCTAGGTATGCCCACAGCCGAACCTGTCATCGACAAAGCAGGGGTCACACAATGCCGGGAATGGGGGGTGGACATAGCACTCTGTGGGGTGGTCGGTGGCTGGGCACCCAACCAGTTGGCCAGTGTAGTCATGACAGTCACCATTGCAGTGGTCTGCCTGTCAATGGCAGTGGTCACATCCTCCTGCTGCTGGGCCAACTCTCCCAGAAGCAAGGTGTGGTCCCTGCTGCATCACTCCTCTGCCTGGTGCAGAACCACACTGAGTACATCCACTGCTGTCACTAGCTGCATCTGCTGATTTACTGAGGCAGATGGCTGTGGTCATCCATGGGGTCATCTGCATGTCCAGCATGCTGTACCCCATGGTGTTCCTGGCCCTGCTGCACAGCACCCCTTGATGGTGGGTGCTGCACAGTGCTGCCATTCTGGGGTACATCCACATGGAATGCACTGCCACTGCCCCCGCCCCTGTCCCCACATTGACAATGGCCATCTGCTGCCACTGCCCCTCCAGCTGCTGATCACCAGGCAACACTGGCGCGGCCGCAGCAGCAACAACAGCCCCACCACCCTGGCCACATGCCAGTGCTGCCCCACTGGAGCATGCATACACAGCCTGGGAATGGGCTGTTGTGCAGGCAGCCACACCAGAACTACCTACGGAACTGCCTGGGTGGATGCTATCCGTGGGACCATCCTGTGTCCCACATACATCACCGTCCAGGACGTGCGTTATGTCATCATCAGTGCTGGAGCCAGCCCCAATCTGTGTCCCAGCACACTGGACACTGAGGGCGGTGTCATGCTGGGACACAGGCAGGGCCATGTCCACACCCGCACCACCGGCATCAGTCCGGACAGACGTGCAGGGCTGCAGATGGTCGGTCCCTCGGACATCTGTGGAGGTGAATGGGTGCTCCACCATGTCCAGGGCCTCCCCCTTCGGTGAACGCACACACCACCACTGCCCCATGCAGATGCTCAGGAGCTGTAAAGGAACACAGTACTGTTAGTGGCTCCACCTGGCCCTGGGGCCTGCTCCCCTACTACCAACACACTGCCAGTGCCGGACCTACCATGTAGTGATGGGCTGCCATCTGACTGGAAGCCACTGCCAGGAACACCCTGGACAGCACTACGCCACATGCTGCTGGCCACCTGCTCCTCCTGTGGTGTCAGGTGGGGTACGTCCTGCTGGCCCCCACCGGTGGCAGCACATGCCACCCTGATTGTGGCCATCTTATCTTTAATCCACCTCCTGTCCATGCCAACCTTCTTCTTGCACTTCTGCACGGACTGCTGGTGGCTGCCCTGCTGGTTGATGGCATGTGCCACCTCACCCCATGCTGCAGCAGGTGCCTGTGGAGTTCCACACTGTCCACTAAGCAGTGGCTCCCTGTCGAGGTATTTCTCTAACAGGGCATCAGATTCAGCTCTGGTAAAGTTGGGCCTCCTCCTTCACACTCTTCCCTGCTCCTCTTCTTCCTCTTGCTCGGTCATGCTCATGCCTGGGGGATGGACAGGTGTTACCTTGGACTGTGCAGTCCCATACAGCCCTTCCAGACCACTGTCCCCACATCCCTACAGCATGCCACCTACCTCAAAGGACTGCAATACTGATCCATGGCCCATGCAGCCTCAGGTCGCATATTTATAGTGCAACACATGCAAATGAGGGCAGGCGCATCTGTAATGGGATACTAATGCAGTGGATGCGTTGTGGAATGGCTTATGAGCTGATTTGCATATCCTGGCTGAATATCGCTCTATTGCACCTTGCGCAATGGTGTTGAGTGTGCTCAGGCTATGGCGCACCACTGTGACATGCACAATCGGCACCTCACTACGCATGCCCACGGTGCTGATGCCGATGCTAGTGGTACTGCTGATGTGCTGTGCATGGGAGGCAGTACAGGGCATGGCCATTACTGTGCCTGTGGTGCAAGTGCACTATATGCTCAGAGGGAAGCTCATACCATGGTGTGCCATGGTGCCACAGCATGGTAGGCCACTGCAAGACATCACACACATGCACCCTACCATGCTACACACAGGGCTTCCCAATAGCGCTGTGGTGCTCTGTGCTCAGACAGACCCTTGACCCTGTGGCTGACCTTTGCCCTCTAGGCACCATGCATATGAATGGCTGCACCCCCATTCCACAATCTGGTGCCAGCACGATAGCGACTGGCAGCGCAGAACCTTGCTGCCTCCGCACATGGGGCAAGTGTGCTACAGGGCACCATTTTGTGCCCGCTAGCTACAGCACTATGCCACGCACCAGAGCACTAGTTTGGACAGCGATTGAGCTGGCCAACCTGGTGGCATTAGTGAAGCCACATGCAGGTGCCCTCTTTGGCCAGGTATCCCTCCTGAGGCCATGGACAGCAGTGTAGCAGGAGGTGGCAGAGGGCCTTGAGGAGGCCACGGGGTGCACCAGGACCACTGAGTAGTGTCACCACTGCTATGGAGACCTCCAGTGGTGGGACCCCGACCACCTATGGTGACTGCAGGCACATGCCTGGTGGGGTGCCATGCCACAGTCAGGTAGGTGATCCTTCACAACACTGGTAGTATCCCTCTGTCCTGGTATCGCAGTGGTCATCAGGCCATGCCATGGGGGGGCATACCTGTGTTTTCAGTGTTCAGGGAGCCTTGTGTACACCCTGCACCACCGTGTCATAGCTGGGCTGTGTGGGCATGCACACAGCAAGGGGGGGGCTGTGTTGCTGGCCTGTACTGATGTTACCCACTCCATGTTTGCACTCTAGGCCTGGAGGATCACCATAGGGCATGGTTGGCCCATGAGCAAGGATGTCAGGCTGTCACAGGAGAAGTGACCTTGCAGGTGGGGCACAGTGGTGGTGCTGGGGGTCAGCAGTGTCCTGCTGACCAGGATGCAGGTGAGTGCCATGTTTCCCCTTACATCTGTGCATGGTGGGTTGCAGGGGCGGTGGTGGGTCATGTCCCCCTGCACATGGCCCCACTGTCGCGCACACCCCACAGTGCACTCTGCACCATCCTGTGAGACTGCACATGTAGGTGGGTGTCGCAGGTGGGCTGTGCGTGAACTGGGCACCTGGCTGTACCACTGCCATCAAACTGCATAGCCATGACACTGTACGGCCACGATGGGTGCTATGCAGTGCACGGGCGGTGGGGTGTGCAGCGGTTTCCATGTCTATGGGTGCCTGGCTAGGTGGGTCATGTGGGTACACCCACTGTGGCTGGTCACATGCCATCACAGGGGCACAGACCACAGCTGTATACCATGCACATTGGGTGGGCTGCGGGGGTCTGGCCAGTCACACATACTGACTCTGCTCCCTTGTCCTAGGTGGACAACGTTGGATGACCCTGGAGCGTCATGATCAGGAGATCCTGCAGATTATCTGGGCCACACTGGATTTGCTGCAGGTCATGGAGTAGAGTGACCGGTGGCGGCACAGAAGGCACCACAGGGAGCGCAGGGACAAGAGGGGCCACCAGTAGGGCCTGCGGTGCCCGCACTGTTCCTTCCCTTCCCTGGACTGTCCCTCACAACCCTTTGTCCCCCTTCTTGCTATTCCCCTTTGCCCTCTGCCCATCCCCCCAAGTTGTAGCCTTGTACTTTCCCTCCCCCATTTTGTATATAGTACTGTATATAGTTCATGTTGAATCTGTTACCTTTTGCAATATAGATACGTTTCATACTACAACTGTGGTGGTCTCTGATTTGCAGTGGGCATCTGGTGCCTTGCTGCAGTGGTGTGCATGGTATCTGAGGGGTGGTGCCAGCCTGGTCATGAGTGTGTCTGCCAGAACCCCTCCACTGGTGTGGGTGGGGGCCTTGGTCCCTGTCTGTGGTATGTGTGTTGTGCTCTGTGCACTGTATGCCTGTGTGCAGCGGTCTCTGGTGCATGCACTATGTCCCAGTTGCCCCTGGCAGTGTGTGCCTGGCCCATGCAGCTGTGCCCCTTGTGCATCTGTGGTACTCATGGTCATGCTGACCCCTCCACTGCATGCATATCTGCTAGTATGACATTGGTGGCAGTCCATGCCAGCCACCCTTTGGGCACGGCACCCTGGTAGCTGGCGTCCTGACTCCCGGTCTATTACATGCCTGCCTCTGGTGACACTGTGGGCGGTGCTGTTGTTCTCCCCCTCCATGCTGTCTATGGTGTCTGGGGCAGTGCCTGTGGTCTGCTGTCTGTCACATGTGCTCCAGCTGCATGCTGGCGGTGGACATTTTCATGGTGTGCACACCACATGGCTGGCTCACCAGCACCACGGTGGTGTGCAGGCAGTGGGTACATGGCATCTTTGGACTCATGACAGCAGCATCTGTTGCCCCACTATGTGTGGCTCTGTGACAGGGTACCCTTGGGACCAGGTGGGGAATTTGTTCATGCCATGTGTTGCATCCTGTGTGGCGCATGCCTCCATTCACCACAGTGGGCTGCTGTGCTGTCTGGTGGGGCCAGTGCTGGGACAGGGTGTGTGCTTGGGTGGGTGTGTGGGGTGCCATCCTGCTGGTGGTGGCATCCAGAGTGGGTCTTGTCACATGCAGGGTCCCCCGAGTACTGACGCAAGATCGACCTCTTTGCTGTGCCACTGTGGGGGCCATGCAGGGTGCCCTTGTGTATGCTGTGGTGGTGTCAGTGACTGGTGTTGCCTGCTGTGGGGGGGTCACAGTGGGGCTATTATGCATGGCACCATGGGGCACAGGGTTGCATTGTCACAGTGGTGGTGGTGGCATACCTTCGGTGCCATGCACTGTTTGGTCATGCTTCTGGGCCGGGTGTCTTGGGATCACTGTACAGGGGGTGGTCAGCATTGGTGTGGTGCTGTGGCATGGGAAGGTCCTGGCCCTCCTTGTGTTGCAGTCACTGTTTGCCAGGGGAGTGTGCTGGGGCACCTTGCCCTGCGGGTGTGGACTGCTAGCCCATGTCTGGTGTTCGATCGGTGCCGGGGTTCATGGTCTGGTGGTCCATTCAGCTCACCTCTAGATGTGCAGATCATGGGGGCCTTGGGGGGATTTGTCTGTCTGGCCTGCTGCATGCTCCTCCATTCATGGTGCATCCATGGATAGTGCACTACTGCTTCCTGTCCTTGTCCCTGCGTATCCCTGGATGTGCTATTGCACATCGGCCCTGCTCCACTGCACATCCCTGGTTGTGTCATGGCACATCAGGCATGATATTCAGCGTTGTGCAGGTGCACCTTGGCCTGCGCTTGGTTTGAATATCGCGCACGTTGCGCAATGGCGCACTGCTATTGTGCCTGCTCCCGCTATTGTGCATCTTTTTGGCACAGTCTGAATATCCCACCCTGTGTTTTCACATTTAAAACTAAAAGAAAAAAGAAATCAGTAAAAATAATAAAAAAAACAGCTTTCTTACATATAAACACATGGTTTGAGTGGGCTCAGTTTATACCAATTTGTCTCTGTGTTTCCCCATAAAACCCACTCTCAATTATAAGGTGCAGTCTCAGAAAAGTAAACAAATAGCTACAAAACAAAGAGGATAATGAAGAAGCCGAATGCTAATGTGATTTGATAAAAGAACCAAACACAGGGTTGAGTGCTTTAGTGTGATTACTGTACTTTACTTTCATAGTACAGTACAACATATCCTTTATTATTTCATTTAACAAAAAATCAGATCAGCATGCCAAACAAAAGACCCTCACTTGTCAGATTGAAAAATACAAAACTGTCAGATCAGTGAATGTGGTAGCAGTCTTACAATAAGTCTAATTAGCTCACAATCACTGTCCAGCTCTTTGTCCTCAGCCAGTTTCAGTCTCAACAATAAAGTCTTTGGCAATGGACTGGGAATATGTACCTGTGTCATTCTTTGCTAAGTGGCTCAGAAGCTCCTCCAGTGAATAACTAGCCATGACATCCTCCTTAAAATAGTTAATGATGTCTGGGTCCAGAGAGGTTATACCACAGACTTCAAAGGACTTAATGATTATCTTCTTTGATACAGTACCCAAAGCCTGCTTAACCCGCTCCACCACCTTTTGCCTGGATGATGCTCAAGGGTTTCCGGCAGGAATCAGTTCTCATTCACCATTGGTGAGTCAACCATTGTAACATTCCCCGTAGTGTGCCTTTAGGGGCGCATTCCAAGAAACATCTGCCAGCTGCAATACAGCATTGTGGAGCTGCCAAGGATAGCTGAATTCACTGTTTTCGAAAAGTGTTCCAGATGAGGATCTGCTTATTGAAAGTGATCCCACCCCAGACAGTCTCTAACCACATGCTTGCAAGTTCAGTGTTCATCCAGCTATTGCTGGACATAGCAGTGACTACCCCACTTACATTTGCTGCATCCTTTGGGACCCTCTTGCCCCTCAGTATTATCAGAGAAGGCAGCTTTTGGTCATCAGCCATGGCCAGCAAACAGACTGTGATTCTTTGTTTCTCGTGTCTCATGGTGAGTTGGGGGTCAGACTTTGCTTTGATGAGATCAACCATTTTCTCAGCTGGCGTATCCACCCAAAGTGCTGTCTTGTCCATATTTCCAATACAGGACAGTGGCACGTTAATGGCAATTCACTGCTTGTCACAAAAGGCTATGAAATCAATCACATTGGGAACATAGGGCATGATTCAGAGAGTTCCTAGAATGGCACAAGTTGCCTGCTTCAAACAGAATTGACACAAGTGGCACCATGCACATCAGCTTGTTGACTTTGTAATTCAGGAATGCTTTCTGCACACAAAACCTGAGACCTTGTGTGCCAGACCGGGCTGTGCCAAGTCTGCACCAGGCATACAGTTGCATAAGGACACTAAGGGGCTTGTGGCAGACTCAAGCTGCCATATCCCCTACATAGAGATTTAGAAAACCCTCCCAGAGGGCATATGGTCATGGACAGTTAGACCAGCTAGGTGCTGGTCTAACGCTCCTTGCGCCAACCCTGGAGCCCTCCCTGGGCAAAAGGGAACATGTGCCCCACTGGATTGTATAGTACAGCTGTGCATGGCATTTTGTTTTGTGTGGCTAGTGCGGATGCTCATATATATACAACATATATTACAAGGAAACATGATATCCACATATGCATACAATGAAGGGTTGCTGGTGTGACATTCAAAGTTTGCTAACTGCCCCCCCCCAAGCATACCTGATGGACTGACAGGGTGACCATAGGGCAACTAACAGTATGACTGATACCAACACTGTATGTAACAAAACCCCAGCAGAGCAAGTGCCGCTGGACCACCCTGTAGCTTGTGGCACACCCCTTAATTGTATTGTCTGTGTGTGCTGCATTGCCACATTTGCCACAAGCTGCTGGACTTTGGCACTGGGACACTACCCGATACTGCATCGGGCACAGGATCCTTGGTGCACAGGCAGTCAGTCCATAGTCTTTTGGCAATTTCTGTCCCACAGTGGTTATTTGCCTGACAGTAAACCCCAAAGGTGACAGAAAACTGTCCATCCAGCCATGACTCCCTTGAAACTCTGGCTTTGAAATCAGGGATGCTGCTTTAATAGAGATACTCTTCCTAGTACCTTTCAGGTGCTGTTCACTCTGCTTAGCAAATCAGTTGGCAAGATTTCCCTCCTCTGTCAGGAAAGCATCATGATGAAGAGCATCATCCAAATGCTGGCACTGTCAGTTGTTCTCTGGGCAGCTGCCCTCTTGGACTTCTCCTTCCGTTTGCTTGTTTTTCCACCACTCACATACTTGTATCTCTTCTACAGCAGGTGCTACGGGGTCTGTTGTCTTTGGTCTCTGCTCTTTTTGTGACCAGGAGTTTAAAATCCAGGTTGTAAGCCTTTTGTTTTGGCATTGTGACCAAACACTGTGTCTCTCTGTCTCAGCAATCAGCTGGTTGCCAAAAACAGCTGAGCACAATTGAAGCTACACCCATTTTGCTGCCACCATCAAATTAAGGTCTCATCTGAAAAGTGAAAGTTGTAATTGAAGCTGTGGCTACAAAACAGTCAAATATAGTATCTCTTTAGTTCCCCCCCCCCCCGAACATGACAGGTGTCATTTTTCAAATCTCTTCCAAGACATATTTTTGCAGTCACTTTGCAATTCATCTTTTTGATGAGATTTTAAAAATCCCACCTTTCTTGAGCATAACATGAGATCATAAAAAGACTATGCTGAAAATTTGAAGTCAAAATTTTAGTGCCCACTGACAATGAGATTTTGCCTCTCAGCAGGCTATCTGGGTAAATACATTGTTAAAATGGGTAAAAAATAGACCCTCAATGAAAGTGGGATATGGCATCTCTACTGTGCTATCCTGGTAAAAGACAGTGTAAAAATGTGTGCATACTAGACTCCATTAAAAATGAGATATTGCATCTCAGCTGGCTATCCTGGGAACATACATTTTCAAAATGGATACAAGCATGACCCTAAGTTGTTCCAGTAACACAATGGTAGTACTACCACTTGCTATGCAAACAAGGTGCATTTGGGAATAAGCAGGAGCTTGAGGGACTGGCTATATGAAGAATGATTGAGCATCCTGGGGAATGGTCTCCTTCCTTGGGGAGGGGAGTATGCTGTTCCACATTGTGTGACTGCTGACTGGTGGTGACTCACTGGCAGCAGTCTGGAGTACCAGGAAGGAAGAGGTTGCCTCCAGATTCCAGTCATGCATGCATGTCACTCCACGTGTGCGAGACCACCTCATTGCATGCCTTCACCACAGGGAAGATCATCAGGTGAAAGGAGGAAAATACCAGCCTTCCAAGTCTCCTCCCCCAGCTTTCATACAGCTGACATGGTTGGGCATGCACCATTTTGTGATCCTGGGTAAGTGGTGGCTAAACTGTAAGTCCATGGGCACATAACTGAAGGGGCTGGGGAGGTGCCACCAGTTGAGGCTGGAATGAGAAACAGCTTTTTGGAACATAAAGGAGACTGGGGATCCGAGAGATGGTGCTTGAGTACTTCAGGAGGTGTGCCAGATGTTCAGCACTTTGTGCGCCACCACATCATTGTACGCCATGCCTCTCTGGGGATCAGCATCTACAAAAAATCACTGGCTGAGTAGGAGAATGCCCACCCTCCACCAGACCCCATGCAGCAAACTGGATCACAAACCATTCTGTGTTTGGGGAGTACTCCTCCCCACTGACCCTACACTGGGGGATAAGCCAGATTGCACTCTGGAGGGTAGGTAAGTCCTAGGTAATGGGGGCTGTGTGGCAGGGTGACTGAAGGTGGTCGGAGGATGGCCAAAGAAAAAAAGCAGGACTCCGCTGAAAACAAGATATTGCATCTTATTTGCACTATCCTGGGTGACTACAGTTTAAAAATGTGTAATAGCAGGATCCTATTGAAACTGAGATAATTGCTGCTGTTCCAACTGGTACCAGCATTCAAGCAAACATGTTTGACATTAACAAATGCTTGTTTCCCCATTGGAAAAACACCTATCCATATGATAAAATTATACAACATGTCACCAGTTTTAATTTCCTTCAGCATTGTACAGGCCTATTTCAGAAAAAAAAATCCAAATAAAGGCAGGCAGTATAGTCTAGTGGTTAGAGCACAAAGTGTCAAACCTGAATGCGTGGAACCCCAAAGCCTTCAAATACAGTACTTTCTGTTTAACCCTGAGAAAGTCATGTAACTGCCCCATGCTTAATTCCTTCTTTTTCTGTACCTAACCCCTATGACCTTTCCTTAGCCTATCTGTTCATGTCTAATGTCTGCTACCAGTCATCCATGGATTGTAAAGGTTTTGGGAATATATTTAGTATAAAAGGTGCTAATTAAAACTAAATTCCTTTTCTGTTTCCTCTATGCCCATCTAATTCATTAGCTTTCATTTTGCAAATACCTTTTCTTCTCTGTAAATTAATATAAGAATTTGAAATCAATGTTTCTTTCCCATTCAGGCTTGGTGAAAACAATACACTTGAAAGACTAGTTTCTGATTACCCTCACTTTAAAATAGATGGCCATTCCATTTCATCTTCTTAAGGTCGCAAGGGCATGTTCAGCCCTCCCCCACAGCCAGACCGGGACGAGGATTGACTGAAAGACTGCCAGACCCCAGACCCCCGAGGTGCGGAGGTCGCAAGGGCACGTTCAGCCCTCCACCACAGCCAGACTGGGATGAAAATCGACTGAAAGACCACCAGGTAAACAGCCCTGCATTATCGACCGCAGGGGGCCGCTAAAGCGAGTCTGCCCATTGGACTTTTGGCGCCTTTTTTATTTCTTTTAAACAAAGGCCTTCTACCTGCTGAACAGACGAATTCCATTCCAGCTTGCCTTGAATTACAGCTTGCCTCACCGATAAAAGGTGGTGCTCTGCATCTCCCGTCGGTGCAGGAGTGGAGATAGCCTGCTTTACCAGATTTTTATGTCAGAAAACAGCTTTTTCTGTAACTTGTGTCTGTCTCCTTAAAGCGCCAGTCCTCTTTAATTTCTTCCCATGACTGTTGTGTTAAGTGAATGGATTTTTGCCACCCAATGCAGTGCTGCTGAATTGTAATTTAATTGTAAAACAGCTTCACTTCAGGCTTCATTAGTTTACTGTCTCATTAATCAATGCTGCTCCACTGTATTGCTGCCCTCTAAAAAGTGAGGGCATTCTGTCTGATACTGCCACCCGCGCTGAGCAAAAGGGGTTGTGCACTGTAAAAAAAAAAAAAAAATTAATACTTTTCCCTAATGCAAATGCTTACTGTTGAAAGGCTGCCGTAAGGGTGGCTGTAGTAGCATAATTTTATCTTACCTATTGCTATATTTGCTATATGTAACTGTGGTGCAGCAGCCGAGTCCTGGGGATTTCTTATAATTACATGGGGCCGTGAACTTAGTGCTGATGGTAGAGGTGTATCTGCTAAATTTACCAATGGAAGCTGCGCTGCACACAGTTATAATAAGCTGCTAAAATAGTCATTAACTCTAACTTGTACAATTTACTGCAGTGCAGCTACCCTACCAGGAAAGTTTAAACCACTTTGGGCAGGGAAAGTAATGCTTACTAACATATATGATCAAGACCTGAATCCTCCTGCCAGATGTCTATCGCAATGCAGTTCTTTGTTTCTTCTAGCCTCTCCTCCTCCCGCCCTCCTGCTATATTAACTCCCTTTGTTTCCCTCCTCAGATCCCAGACCCCAGACCCCTGAGGTGCAGAGGCCACGAGGGGCATTCAGCCCTCCCCCACAGCCAGACCGGGACGAGAATTGACTGAAAGACCGCCAAGTAAACAGCCCTGCTTTATCGACCGCAGGGGGCCGCTTAAGCGAGTCTGCCTGTTGGACTCTTAGCACCTTTTTTATTTCTTTTAAACAAAGGACTTCGTCCTGCTGAACAGACAAATTTCATTACAGCTTGCCTTGAATTACAGCTTGCCTCACCGGTAAAAGGTGGTGCCTTGCATCTCCCACCTGTGCAATAGTTTGAGCCCAGCCGAACACTTTGCATTCGGCTCCCCACTGCCTCCACCACCACCCTTGGTTGGCTCTCGCCTATATAGGCTGGGCTGAGGTCACATGGGCTGAAATTATCCTATCAGCCCAGTTTTCCATTTGCAGGTTATATTATCCTGCCACTAGTGGCCACCGTTACAACCCTGCTCCTGCAATTTCCTTTTGGCCTGAAGCCCTGTTAGTTTACTTTCACTGCTTCTGGCTGTCAACTCTGCAGATTCTTAGCCACTGCTTCTTCCACCACCACCCCTTGTTTTTCCTCTAGTGATACCCTAGATGCCGTCTCTCCTCCAGGCATCCTCTCATTAGCCTGGCCCTGTACTTCACCATCTCGGCTGTTACCTTCTCGGTCCTGACAGTTTCTGTAAATAACCTGTCCACCATGGCAGTTACCTCTACCCCTCCCCCCAGGCACACTGTGGGCACTGCTACCAGTCCTAGCCAGGTTGCCCCTGCCCCCTCAAGTCCCCCCAGGATGGTTCTCCTCCAAGGAGCTAAGAATTGTCCACCCAAATGTCTGGAGCCTCTTACACAACCTTGCAGAGCTTACTGCCTGGGTTGCCCACTACAAACCTGATATCATGGGCATCTCGGAGACATGGCTAAAACCTCACATTCCTGATACAGTGTGTATCTTACCGGGGTACAGCCACATCAGACATGATCGGTTGGGGCACAAACGAGGCGGCGGAGTGCTACTTTACTATAAAGTGCACCTCAACGTGACTACCATCGATCACTCACTGACCGGCACCCCATCTAGTGAGCTCCTGCATGCCCTTCTCCTGCTGGGTCTCACTAAGAAAATTCACCTGATCTGTTCCTACAACTCCCCCAAGAGTGGTCTGCCTGGACCCTCCTCGCTACTCCACAGCATTAGTGAGAAAGTGGGTCGCAGTGAAGTTATTATCTTAGGCGATTTCAACCTTAACTGGTTGGGCTCCAACTCTAAATCATATGAGCCACTGCTCTCGGGCCTTGCCCTCAGCCAAATCATCTCCGAGCCTACAAGACCCTTCCCCCATGGGGGATAAAGGGTCACTAATTGACTGGATCCTTACCAACAGACCCGACAGGATCACGTCCTCAGGCATTCTACCTGATGCCATCTCTGACCACTCCCCAACCTATTGCACATGGGGCATCTCTCAGACTAAATTCCCAGTAAAGTGATCCAGATGAGGGATTACTCAAAATTTTCCCTACCTGACGTCCTCGCTGACCTCAGACTAATTGACTGGTCAGGGGTCACTGCCACAAAGGACCCAGCACAAGTCCTGGATGTATTCCTATCTAAGTTAATCCCTGTGCAGAACAAGCATGCCCCCCTTACTAGGAGGAGAGTAAGGGGTGCCGCTACCAAATGACTTCATGGGAGCCTACCCTCTCTGATGAAGCTCAGGGATAAATGCTGGACAACCTACAAGGCCTCTCTAAGCAACAATGACCTCCTTGCCTATAGGCGCCTCAGAAACTCTGGCAAAAAAGCCATCAGCACAGCAAAAAGTGAGGCATGCCATTCAGCCCTGCTCTCCTCTGCCAGCAATCCGAGGTGTTACTGGCAGAACATAAGAAGTGCAGTTGGGATCTCCTCCAGAGTGCAAGTCATGGACCTGCTCATTAACGGGGTCAGTTGCAATAACCCTCATACAATCTTGAATACCTTCAGCACAATGTTCTCCGAACTGTCTGCCCCTCCCTCCCTGTCCACTGCCCCAAAGTCCCCTAGCACCCCTTCTCCTGGTCCCAAGTCCCGCCCTCCTTTCTACCTACACCCGGTACCAGTAACTGAGACCCAGAGGCTCCTTACCTGCCTCTCCCCTCATAGTGGGGCAGGGCATGATAGCTTAGAACCGAAGCTGCTTAGGCTTGGGGCCCACCTCCTAGCCAGGCCAATAACGCATATCTTCAATTCCTCCCTTGCCACCGGAGTTATCCCAGAACTTTGGAAAGTGGCCAAGGTTACCCCTGTTCTTAAGCAAGGTAACCCCAAAGATCCACTGAACTATCGACCCATTGCCATCCTGTCTGCCACCTCCAAGATTCTGGAGAAAGTCGTGGCTTCTCAGCTAACAGAGTATATACAGGAACACAACCTCCTATCTCCAGCTCAGCATGGGTTTAGGAAGGAGCACAGTACAGCTACCACTCTCGCAGTAGTCACCTCACTGATCAGAACCGCAACTGACCAGGGTAACCTCACTGGTGCTATCTTCGTGGATCTCTCCAAAGCCTTTGACAGGGTTGACCACTGTCTCCTCAGCTCCACTCTTCTTTTCCTTGGTCTCTTTTCCCCCCCCTGCCCATGCCTGGTTCCTCAACTACCTCTCGGGCAGGAAGCAATAGACCAACTTTAATCGGACCCTCTCCCACCCCACAGATGTTCAGTGCGAGGTCCCCAAGGGGTTGGTCCTCGGCCCAACTCTCTTCTCCCTTTTTATCAATGAACTGCCGTCCATCCCAGCCCATGGGCATACTACCCTTTATGCAGATGATCTGGTCATCCTGGCTAGCGTGCGAGATATTGCCACCATCAATTCCCAGCTTAATTCTGACTTCAAGTGGATCCAATCCTGGTTGGTGGAACACAGGCTTATCACCAACCTCAAGAAAACCCAAGCCATGCTCTTTGGCTCCCTGAGCAAAACTAAATCCTGCCCTACTCCGCTACAAATCTATGGGGCCGATGGCACACCCCTGCAAACGGTGGATGCTGTCAAATACGCAGCTGGATCTCTCCCTACATATCCAAAATGTCTGCAAGGCCATGAACGGCAAGCTTGGTCTCGCCTATAGAGCCAAAAACTGCATAACCCTGGCCGCCAGTGTGGCCCTAGCCAGGGGGTCCTCCTCCTCCTCCCTTTCCTATGCTATGGGTTAGTAACCTTTGCCCCATGCCTAAATCTAGCCTTTCAAAATGGGACATGGCCTACAATAACATCTGCCACTTTGCCCTTTCGGCCCCCCCAACCCACTGCTGCGACCTCTATACGCGTCTAGAATGGCTCCCTCCCAAGAAGCACTGCTCCTTTGTAGTTGGGAACTTCATTGACAATATCATCAGATCGGCTACACCTGCTGCCCTCGCCCTACCCCCTACCCCTGACAACTCCTCCTACAACCTTAGGTCGAGAGCAATACTTGACCGCTCAGTTCCTAGAACCCACACCCTAGCGGGGGACCGGGCCTTCGCCACCTATGACCCAAAAACTTTGAATTCGCTTCCTGCCCTCATTCGGTCCTCCCCCTCTCATCTGGGCTTTAAAAACTCCCTTTGGAACTACATGAAGGGATTCTCCACTTGTCCATGTACCTCGTAGTATTCTAACCCAGCAATGCTGGGGTGGTCTCTCTGCCCACAGGGGCATCTGCACTTATCCTCCTGGCAAATGGTCAAGCAACTGTTATATGACACACCTACACCATTCCTACCCCCCCACACTGATTTGATCACCCTACCTGCTTGCACTTACTTCTGTTTACATTGACTGAACCTGTAATATAATTTCTGTGCACTATACCTATATTATGCTTAATCGTTTCTATTTCTGTTAAGTACCTACTCCAGCCCTGTTAATCTTGTCATTTTTCTGGCTGTCAATCTCTGCTATTGTCTGATATCACATTGTATGTATGTAAACTCGACTTCCACACTGTTCCTCTGTGATCTAACTTGTAACTCTCCCAGGTCTCACCTGAAAATAGGCACTTGGCTGTCTAGTGTGACTTACCCGGTTAACAAAAGCAAATAAATAAATAAATGGATACTTGCACGCCGGCTGACATCTCTCATGAAGCTGGGTTAGTTTCCTTCCAGGTTTTGCAGGCTCAGTTTAAATTGAGGGGAATGGACCTGTTTAAGTACCTCCAGATTAAAAGTGCGGTAACTGCCTTCTTGGGTCCTAAACCTTGGTGACTGACTCAGTTAGATGGGGTAGATTCCCTCCTGTCCATTGCTATATAGCCCCATTCAGTGTCCAAGTTCTACAAGTATTTTCAGTCTATAGACCCCCATCTCCCCACCGGGGTTTGTTATTATTGGGTCCACACGCTCCAACTGTCAGATGATAAGGATTATTCAAGGACTCCTTGGAGAAATTTATATCGATTCATAAAGCAGAATTGGCTCTGATTGGTGCAATTTAACATCATGCACAATTTGTACTTTACCCCACTAAAGCTGTACAGGATGGGTAAATTACCTTCACCTTTGTGCACCCGGTGCTGAGAGGTTTCCATTTCCCTTTTTCATATGTTATTGGAATGTGTCAAGATTCAACCTTTTTGGCACTCCATCCGGCAAGCCCTGGACCTCTTTAGGGTTTGGATGACCATTTTATCCCCATGAGTTGTTTATTGGCTATTTTTCCTCCCAATACCCCTAATGTTAGGAAAGCCCACTTATCTCTTGTGTCTACCACAGCTAAGCTCGTTATGTTATGACACTGGAGAGACAGTGCTTCCCCATCCTTCTTATAGTGGCACAGAGAGATCCTGTTAACCCTCCCTTTGAAGAAACAAATAGCATCAATGCAAAAGAGACCTCAGCTTTTTTTCCTGCACCTGGGAGTCATTCTATACTTTGTTGTCCCTCTGGGGTTCTCAGGGCTCTCCCAACCTCATCCTGGCCCTTCAGCCTTTTGTCCTTTGTGAAACTGGAAGGCGCCTATCCTGCTTTGAGGTTGTGTACCATAGTAGGGCAGCAGACAAGAGGGAGGGGGTGGTAGTGGGTAGGGAGGGATGGTTATTATCATTGTTCATTTTGCCTCACTCCAGCCTTTTCAAGTGCACATTGGACCATGTTCTGTATTGAGTATATGAGTTCATTTTTTTGTGTTCTTTCTGTTGTTCAAAAATTTTAATAAAGTTTACTAAATAAAAAAAGACTAGTTTCTGATTATGTCAGCAAAGCAGCTAGAAATCTAATGCTGTACAAAAAAAAAAAAAGAAGCTAGAAGCATACCCTCAAGGATTACACTAGGAATGTACAAAAGGAGGATACTTCCTACTGCAATAATGTTTTATTAAATTAAGAGTAAAGGTAAAGGATTATTTAGGGTTTCTTAATGTGGATATAATATTTGAATAACAAGGGTGTGTTTTTCACTATAATTGCAAAATGGCAAGGATACCATGTCCATAATGGAGAGCTTTACATTTTGTGGTCCGTATTTTGCTCATGCAGTTTTTGTTGCAAAATAGTGGGTAAGCTGAAGGAGACCATCCTGAAAGACTGACAGATCAGTTTTCTGCAGGAAAATGGGTTCTGGGATGAGAGGCAGAATGGGTTTGTGTCAGGGAGTTTGTGTCAGATTGACCTAATTGACTTCTTTGAATGGGTCACTAGGACAGTGGACAAGGGCCAGGTGGCTGATGTCCTGCATCTGGACTTCAGAAAGGCCTTTGACACTGTGCCTCATAGGAGACTTGTCAGGAAGCTAGAGGATTTTGAGGTGGGGGCCAGTCTCGCAGAATGGGTCAGAAGCTAGTTGCAGGATAGAAGCCAAAGGGCGGTAGTTGGGGGAGAATTCTCAGAAGCAAAGCCTGTGATCAGTGGGCTCACACAGGACTTTTCATAAATTACATCACAGATGGAATCAAGGGTAATCTCTGCCTGTTCATGGATGATACCATACTCTGTGGGAGTGTGGTCACAGAGGAAGGGAGACAGGAACTATGGGAAGACATGGGCAGGCTAGAAAGGTGTCTGGCATTTGGAAGCTGGGGTTCAATACTAAAAGGTGCAAAGTTATGCACTCAGGGGTGAAGAACCCGGGGGCTAACTACTGGCTGGGTGGAGTGCAAGTAACCTGATCAGAAGAAGAAAAGGATCTGGGAGTAATAATCACAAATGACCTGCAATACTCTGCACACTGCACAAGAACAGCATCCAAAGCAGTTTGATGCTGGGCTGCATAGCCAGGGGAATTACCACCAGGAAGGCGGAGTTCATTCTGTTGCTGACCAGGCCACTGGTAAGACCACACCTGGAGTACAGTGTGTAGTTTTGGTGCCTATGTCTTAATAAGAGTGTCAACTTGCTGGAGATGGTCCAGTGTCGCGCAACCAAGATGATCCAAGGCCAGCAGGTCAATACCTATGATGAGAGCCTCCAGGAACTAAACACGTACTCACTCTTTTGGGGAAAGAAGGGAGAGGTGAGACTTGACTGAGACCTTCAGGTAACTTAAGGGTATTAACAGGGTGAGCACTGAGGACCTCAACAGCCTTAGCAGCAGCAAGACCACTAGTGGGCACAACACAAAGTTGGTAGGTGAACTTTCAGGAGGGAGATGAGGAGGCACTTTTTTACCAAGATGGTGGTGGACAACTGGAATGAGCTGCCAGAGGAGGTGGAGCCCTAAAACTGGTGGACAGCTTCAAGAGGCTTTGGGGCAGGGTAAGGGGGTAATTGTGAGTAGAATGAGAATGAGTTAGGGGAGAGAGGAGGAAGCAGAGGGAAGTCAAAAAGGAAATGGGGAGGGGGCAGTTCCCTTTGTAGATACATAGGGAACTGCACAATGACACAGGCTAGATAGACTGTAAGGCCTGTATCTGCTGGCATGTCTGAATGTTCATACAAAATTCTGCAATAATGTAGCACTGTACCTCAGATCACAAATCCTTATTGTAGTTACCAATGAGTGTTTCAAAAATAGATGTCAGAAGAGAAACAAAGAGAGAAATGTTTTACTAGGTAAAGAGAATAACTCTATTAGGCTAACAAAAAGTAAAAGATACAAGTTTTCAAACTATTCAACTGCCTCTGTCAGTATTTGCAGTACTATAGACACAAAAGCTTATGTCCTAAACTTTTTGTTAGCCTAATAAAGGTATTATTTTTAACTAGCAAAACAATTCTCTTTGTTTCTTTCCTAGTTGTTGTGTGGGCTAACATGGCACTACCTTATCTTAATCTGAAAAATAGAGATGAAATTTACTCCTACAGCTAGGCTCTCCTAGGTAAGTGAATTGTAATACAGTATCATAGAAGTTAACAATTTTAAAACTTTTAACTTAATTTATCGATCATTAGATCATTTCTTATTAAAATGTACAATACAAGAAGCTTGAGCAAATACATATTAAAATTACAATAGAAGAGACTTGAACAAATACAGTATTTTCATTATAGATAGTCATCATCACTAGGGTCATCCTAGTTTGTAAATAAGAATTGAGAAAGCAGTAACATACAGCTGAACTGGGATAGGCTAGCAAGAAAGCATGTGGGGGGGCTAGGATTTGTTACAGGCAGTGGAACTGATAGGAGGGTGGAGGTGGAGAGATGCAGGAAGACAAGGTAGCCAGATCAGAGAAGGCAGGATTGTGAGCTGTAATGGGTGTGGGGTGGTAGTCTTCAAGGGAATTGTGTGAAGAACAGGGGGCTTTCCAGTGTGTAGAAGGCTGGAGCAGATAAAGGGCAAGATGCAGTGGCTTAGAAGGGAATTAGAAAGAAGGTGGGGGGAGAGGCAGGGAGGATGGACACCACCTGAAAGGGCAGGTATGGGCTACTTCAGGGCATATTGATAACAGACATAGGACAGAAGCAGACAGGATACCACAGGGTCCAGGGGCATACCCTCCCAAAGGACCCTGTGGAACCAGGGTGGAGGCATGGCAGGTAGGAAGGAGTAGAGGCAGGGAGTAAGAGGATCTACACAAAGGGGAAGGGGAAAGAAGGGTTGGGGAATGGAATTAAGGTTCTCTTGTTGAGATGCGTACATCAAACAGATATGTGCTACTGGCCATTTGGGGGGTATGGGGGAATATGGGGAGAGAAAAGGATCAAAGAAGCAGAAGGAAAAAAGTTGGAGGCAAGGCAGAGAGAGAGGAAGAGAGAGAGAGAGAGAGAGGGAGTAGATCTGGGAGACAGAGAGGGAATGGAAGCAAGAGGGGATCAGAGGAGGAGGGAGGAGGTAGAGTTACAGGAAAAGATACTACGGTAGCACACATGGTTTACCAGGGAAGGAGGGGATCAAGGGGGACTGGAGAAGCAGGAATAGGAGGAGGTGCTGGTATGCACAGGAGGGCTCCCAGTAAAGGCAGTGAGAGGTTGAGGAGGTGGGAGGATAGCTTACTAGGAGACAATGGTAAATCAAGGAGCAGGCTTGAAGGTGACAGAAGGGTGGTTATTGTTGGAGATCCAATACTAAAAGGTATACACTGGGGGAGAAAGGAGGACCTGAGGAATGGAGGGGTGGTAGCTTGTACATCAAGAATGGAGGCAGAGAGAGCAGGGCAAAACATCAATGAAGTGGTAAGGGAGATGGGAGGAAAGCCTAACTTGCTCCTCTATCTGGGAATCAATGATCTGTTCGGGGAGGAGGTGGAGGTGGTGCAGAACAGATTTAGAAAGTTGACAAGGACGGGCAAAGAATCTGTGAGATTGTTGGCATTCTCAGAGGTAATTCCAGTCCCCAGAGCCAGCATAGCCAGAAAAAAAGAGAATAGCAGAATTTAATGACTGGCTAGAGAACTGGTGTGAGGTTGAAGGGTACAATCGTATTGGGGGATGGGGAGATATATGGTCAGACAAGGGGCTATATTGCTCAGATAGCTTGCACCTTAATCAGGAGGGAGCAAAAATACTAAGAGACAAGCTAGGAGAATATATGGGAAAACATATACATTTAAACTGCTAAGGGGGGCAAGAGAACCCAATCACTTTGAGATGGGGGTCAGTGGACCTCCCCCCACCCACAAGGGCAGTGGCAATCAAGGGGGAGGGGGAAGAGAGGGGCCACCAAGGAAAGAGGATGAAAAGGGGAGTATGGTGTACAAGCAGAACAAAACTAGTACACGAATGAGACAAGGTGGTACATAGTCGAGGTGGAGGGTGGTGTCACTTAATGCCCACAGTCTTGGCAACAAGATGGTAGAAATGCAGGTCCTCTCAGTGGAGGTGAAGGTAGATGTAGTGGCAGTTACTGAGACCTAGGCCACAGCACAGAATGACTGGAATCGCTCGATCCCAGGATATAAACTCTACAGAAGGGACAGAGAGATAAGCAAAGGGGGTGGTGATGGTGGCAGCATACATCAGAGAGGGAATCACATGCATGAGGGAAGAGAATGAACAGGTTAAGGTAGAAACACTTTAGCTCCAACTACAGAATAGCAGACGAGGGAAGATCATGATGGGGGTGGTCTACAGACCACCTAACCAGGATGCAGAAAAGGACAGAGAACTATGTTCACAGATGCTGAAGGCAGCAGGGAAAGGGAAGGTGGTAGTGGTGGGGGACTTTAATCTGCCTAAGGTGGACTGGGCTATACCAGCCACATCCTGCACTAGAAGTTAAGAGATCCTAAATGTGATACAGGGAGGATTCATGAACTAGGGTGTCATGGATCCCACCAAGGAGGGGGCAATCTTTGACCTAGTTCTCACCAATGGTGAGCACATACAGGAGTTAGAGGCCAGAGAACCTCTGGATAGTAGCAACCACAGTACAGTGTGGTTCACTTTGGACATGGGCAGGACTAACATCCCCACCAAGACCAAAATTCTGGATTTCAGGAGGGAAAATATTAAGATGTGAGAAGTGCTAAGGGCACACCTGATGGGCATCAAGGAGGACATGGGGTGGGTCAAACATGGGTCATCATCAGAGGGACAATTATAGCAGCCACATCAGACTGCATCAAGCTTAGAGGGGAAAAAACAGGGGGTCAAATCACGCATTTTATTTAACTATGAGGTAGCCAGAGCAGTGAGGGAAAAGAGGGCTGCCTACAGAAAATTCAAGAGAACTGTAACGGAAGAAGATGAGGAATACCTGTAGTTAGCTGGAGTAGCAGGAAAGGAGGTGCAGCATGCTAAGGCACAGAAAGAGCTCCAAATTGCTGTGCGGATAAAGAAGGGGGTCAAGGCCCTCTTTCATTACTTTAGCAAAAAGAGAAAGAAAAAAGGATGGAATAGTTAGGCTACAGAAGGGGTGTGGATGGGTAGATGAAGAAGTAAGCAAAGCAGAAGTGTTACATTAATACTTCTGCTCTGTCTTTACAAGAGAAAATAATGGACCAGTGAAGCAGTGGGGAGAAGGTGGGAGGGGATGGAGGGGCTGAGGAGGAAATAGTGGTTTAAAGAGTGAGGGAGGGGCTGCTGGCTCTGAAGGTGAACAAATCCCTGGAACAAGATGGCATGCATCCCAGGGTGCTGAAAGAGCTAGCAGAACAGCTGATGGGGCCACTGGGTGCCCTCTTCAATAGATCCCTGGAGTCAGGCATGGTGCCACTGAACTGGAGAATGGCACATGTGGTGCCACTCCACAAGATCAAACCCAAGGAAAACCTGGGGAACTACAGGCCTGTCAGGTCAGTCTGACATCGACAGTATGCAAACTCATGGAGATCATACTAAAGGAAAGGCTGGTGAGGTACATAAAAGGGAATGGTCTTCAGAATGGGAGGCAGCATGAGTTTGTGGCAGGAAGATCATGTCAGATGAACCTGATTGAATTCTTTGATTGGGTCATAAGGGGGATGGACAGCAGTCAGGCAATGGACATCTTATACCTGGACTTCAGCAAGGCCTTCAATTCTGTACCACACAGGAGGCTGATCAGTAAACTGATAGATCTAGGGGTGGGAAGGAAACTGGTAAGGTGGGTAGACAGCTGGCTGAGAAGCAGAACCCAGAGAGTAGTGTTAGGGGGAAGAGTTATCCAGTACCAAGGAGATCACCAGTGGGGTCCCACAGGGATCAGTGCTGGGACCAGTGTTGTCCAATGTCATCATAAGTGACATTAGGGAAGGCATTAAAGGCAAGATGTGCATATTTGTGGATGTCACCAAACTCTGTGGGATGGTGGACACCAAGGAAGGGATACAGGACCTGTAGGAGGACCTTGGTAAACTTGAGAGATGGTCAGGAATCTGGCAACTTGTCTTCAATGCAAAATGCAAGGTGATGCACATCAGAGCCAGGAATCCTAGGATTGAGTATTACTGGGGGGTTCGGGTAGCTGCTTCAGAGGAAGAAAAGAATCGGTGGGTGGTAATTACTAGAAACCTAAAACAAACCCGCAATGCAAAAGGCAACAGCAAAGGCTAACAGAATGCTAGGGTGTATAGTCAGGGGATTCAGTAGTAGGCAGAGCGAGGTCATTTTGCCATTATACAGGTCATTAATAAGACCACTTAGAATATGGGGTAAGGTATTGACATCCATGCCTTAAAAATGACATCAGTATGCTGGAGAGAGTCCAAAGGAAAGCAGCCAAGATGCTCAAGGGCCAATAGAATAGGTCCTATGAAGTGAGACTGGGAGCCATAAGGATGTACTCCCTGGCAGAGAGGAGGGAGAGAGAGGGATGATATGACAGAGACCTTCAAATACTTGAAGGGAATTAACAAAGTAGAAAAGGGAAGGTCTTTTTAAAATTAGCGACTAGAGAACCACAAAGGGGCACAGCTTAATGTTGATGGGGGAAGTTTAAGATGGAGCTTAGGAAGCATTTTTTTATGAAGAGGATGGTGGCGACATGGAATGTGCTGCCTGAAGAGGTGATCTCAGTAAAGGAAGTACGGGCCTTTAAAGGGCCTGGGACAAACACATAGGAGCCCATGGGATGGAGGAGGATATAAGGGAGGGAGGGAGGGATGATGTGGGGGGGGCAGGGTCATTGGCATAAGCCATGAACCCTGCATCAATTACCAAGCCGATGCAATAGACCAGTAGGCCTTCTTCTGCTGGCTTTTTGTATGTTTGTATGTTTGTATCATTTTAGCAAGACATAACTATCTGCATTTGCATAAATTAATTGCCATATCAGAGTTAATACAGAAGTGCACAGCAGATTCTACAGATGTTTCACAGTTCTCTAAGTGTGTCACATTAGAATTGATAGTATAATTTGTTGTTTACAGTACTAAAAAGTAATCATTGAGTACTGGGTTTTCACATACATCATACCAGTAATAATAATGAAAAGGGGGCAATATGCCCAAAGTTTTTAGCGTACTACTTACTAAAGCCCATCTACAGTAATACTCTTTCTGAGTTTAAACAGGACATTGCAAGGATCAGGTCTGGCTACCTACACCTCTTGTAATGTTATGTCATCTATTATCCCTGTACTCTATAAACAGACAAGAAAAAGCCTACAATAATTCTTAACATTAATGTTTAGCGTTTTTATTATTCTAGCAGATCAGTTGTCTGAACAGTTTTACTCCTATTCTTTTCTGCTTCCAGAAGGAATATAGCAAGCTTCTCCAGTATGTCCATATTTTCCCCACTGAAAGGTAAATTCAATATATATTTGGCGGTATACATAATGTTCCTATTATCTTAGCTAAAACCTTTTTTCTAATTTAAGTATACAAAGGGCAGCACAATATGACATGCAATAAATCCTCAATTTCCTGTAAATCAGAATTACAATTCATAATGGAGCCCACTTCTTTCCTATGTTTATGATTTAAGACATTACTGGGAAATGCCTCAAATCTAAATAAAGTCAGAATATCTTTATGTTTTGGGTTCTGAGTTATATTGAAGTAAAATTTCAATGAATGTTCCTTAGTATTGTTTACTACTTATTTGGAATCTTTAAGTTTTGCAATTTGTACCAAATCCTCCTCTTTAGCTCTTTGTTGAATTAATTTGCTAATGTATTTTTGTATAGACCTTACATAACCTTATTCCTTGCTCTGTTATAGTTTTAAAATGAGCAATATTGTATAAGTTCATCAGTGTATAGATGTTAGTTAACCAGACTTCTGTTATATTTCTTTGAATAAATGTTTTTCTCTTAAATACATTCTGATAGTATTGTTCGTGAAGGTTGTAATAATATTTTTAACCCAAATTAATATTTCTAATGTGCACAGTGTATGTTATGCTTACTTGTCCTCATCGTGTTCTGACCCAGAACTGGGAGTTCCCTTGTGTAACTTTAACATTTTTTCATACAGAAAGTTTATTATACAGTCCAATGTACTCAGGTCTGTAGTTCCTCATACTTCTGCATCATAAAGTGCCTGATTTACAAGCTTAGCATTTATAGCTTTTATCATTGGCCCCACTGATAAGCCTCCAAAGATTTTGTTGAATCTCTTTAATGTCCTTGCTGTGATCCATATTTTACTACTGGAATGTTTAATATGCCAATTTAATCTCATATTACAACTGAATGTTATACCCAAATGTAAAAATTATTGGACATATTCTAGGGGTTTTCCTTTAAGATATAATCTTTTATATTTTGTCTTGGTACCAGAAATCATTACTTTTTTTTTTGTATTGGGAGTAAGATTTAGTTTGGGACAAAATGTATCACGTTTTCTTAGACTTCTCTGTAATCTAATATATTGGTAGAGATACTGTAAGAGCCACAACGTCAGCATATGCTAGGATGGGTACATACTGTTGTAAATTCTTTGGGGGATGATATTCTGATCTGTTTAGTTCAAGCAAAATGTTATTTATGTAGAGATTAAAGAGAGTTGGAGCAATGACACATCCTTTTTGCACTCCCATGTTGGTTTTAATCTTTTCAGTTAAATCCTCATGCTTAGTATATTTAATTTTAATCCATGTGTTAATATAAAGTCATCTTATCAGGGCCAGTACCTTTTGATCATTCCCAAGTTCCCTCAATTTGGCCTATAGGAGAGAGCTTATGATGGAATCAAATACTGCAGAAAGAGCCACAAATGCTGCAAAACATTTCTGTTTTTTTTTAATTATTCAGTAGTTTTCTATTAATTGTAAAAGTAGGAAAATGTGTGTAGTTGTTCCTAGTTCTTTTTTGAATCTTGCTAGCCAAGAGAAGAATACTTTTTGTTTTTCAGTGCCGCTCAGAAGTCTGTTTAGCAGACTTTTCACATATATTTTAGCCATATTGCCCAATAGGCTTATTAGACTATAGTTTGCAATGCTCCCCCTTCTCCTTTTTTGAAAATAGGTATTGTGTGACTGCCTTTCCATGTGTCTGATATAAATCCATACATATCAGCTTTGTTGAAAAAATCCCTTAGAAGATGGGACCACCATTCTAGATCAAGGTTATAAAATTCAATGGGCATTTCATCTGGGCCTGGTGATTTGTTGCTCTTAAAACTAGGTATTGCTTTCTAAACTTCTTGTTGAGTAATCCAAGTAAATGGGTCATCTATTTCTCAATTTCCTTGCCTAGAGTGACATACTAGATTGTAGAAAATATTCCTATAAAGGTCAAAAGCCATTTATGTGGGGGAATACAAGAATCTATTTGATTTTTATATTGGCTGGTTCTAGTAGCAACCCATTTCCAAAAATATTTACTGTCTTTATTTTCTATTAATGTGATAATATTTTCCCATTGTTCATTCTGGTGAGCAAACTTCTGCTTTCATGGTTGCCACTGCAACAGATGACAGACTGTGGTCCCGGCCAGAACCTGTTGGAGTCTCTTGGGACTTGAAGAGGTTCGAATGGTATTGTCAGCCTTCTCGGGAGCTGTACTATTCCCTAGGTGGTGAGAGAACCTGGGGTATATGCAAGCATCGAAGATAATAAGAACTAGCCTATGAATTAAGATGTTTACCTGGCCTCAGTGACTACAAGTTCTGGTACAATAATAATATTTAACTACTGGTACTGGCTGACCTGTTCTTGGATTTGTTTGGACTAATTTACTGTGTCCTGTCATCAATCAGATCTGATGCTGAATTGTCTTGGGACACTGTCTGGATGTTTAATTTTAGCTTGCTTTGCTAAGTCCCGTGCACTGGGCTTAAGTGACTGATTGATTTGTGGATTCCCTTGTTGTTATTTCTTCCTTATTTTCCCCCTTGAGTATTTGAGTTGGGGTATTTACTTGAAGAGGGGTGGTAGGGTTTAGGATTGGTGGGGAAGTGTTTGTGAGGAGGTGGGAAGATATTGAGGGGGTTTCAGGTTAGGATTATTAGATATGCTGGAGTAGCCCACTGCAGTACTCCCCCCACAACTTAAAGAGCTACACCCCTTTAACCCCCTCTCCCCAGCTGCCAGCAGATGTATACCACTGGCACAGGGAGGAAGGAATTGCCTGGAGAGGCAGACAAAATATCTGTGGATTTTTATTTTATTTTATTTATTGAATACAATCAGAATTAATACCTTTGAGTCAGAGACTCCTTCACAAAAGCCTCACGTCATAGAAAACAATACAGAGCATTCAGTGTACAGACATCACAGTATAGATAGCGGTGTGGGAAATATCACACCTTACAAATGATACATGGTAAAGTACAACAGGTGGATGTGGTACAGGATAATTACAACAGTCATAGACAATGCAGTACAGTGGCAAAATACACTAAAGACAGTAACTACAGGGGAAATCATACAGTACTGTAGTTGTGGTAGAGAAGTATTTATGACTGGAATGTGCTAGCAACGCAGTCCAGTGAGTGTCAGCTAGTCTGATGCTTGGGTAAGACCAAAACCAGGGACAGGAATTCTAGAAGCAGGACCAAGTGGGTCCATTGCATGGCATTTTTTGGTCATGGGTAGGTCAGGTACAGCCACAGGTGGAGTCACGCAAGATATTACTATAGAGAAGGGATTTGAACAGTTCCAGGGTAGGAGCCAGGAGGACTGGTATGGGCAGTGAGTTCAGCTAATTGGGGGTGCGGTATCTGAAAGTCCTTTGCCCCATGGAGATTTTACAGTGGGGAACCTGGTAGGATGATTTCTCAGTGTGACATGTGCGTCTGGTGCTGTTGGGGGGGGCAGCATCACAAGAGCAGGGGGTGTGAGGCCAGGTAAGGAGACAGGTCTGGTACTTTAGGAGATCATTGAAATTAAGCCAGTTTGTACTGGTATACAGCATACAGGTGTGCGTAAGCTGGTCACATCCAGTCTACAGGCTTTATTCAGGGAAACCCTAATTTTGTTGAGGGAGGTGTTGTCGGCAGTACCATAGAAGATAATCCCATAATCAATGAGTGACAGGACAGAGGAGGAGATGGCTAGCTGTAGGGCTTCAGGAGAGAGACAGTGCTTGTAGTGGTGGAGCAGACCAATGCACACATTTACAACCGTATTAAGTCGGCGGATATGTTCATGGTAGGTTAGCCCTGAGTTTAGGGTAACCTCTAAATATTTAAAGGTAGAAACTTGTTCCAGGGTCTCATTATGGGAGATATGGATGAGCGGGGGGGGGTGGTTACTGAACTTGTTTTGGGCATGGGCATGGGCAAACAGCAGTGGAGGGGGGAATATGAAGCTAGTGGACCCTTTTGGGGATGTTTGTAGCAGGAGATGTCCTGGGGCCCAGATAGAATCTGAGAGGGGTCCTCCACTGTCTAGTTCCTGTCCTCAGGGTTCTTGCCAGACTGAATGAGCAAGCAGGTAATGGGCCAGCTAGTGCATTCTGTCCACTTTGGGCAGAGCTGTGCAATGCCAGATCAATGAATAAAACCACAATTAAGATGGATCTTATATTCTTGGTCAGTCTGGTGTGCATTAGTGAGACCTGGTTGGGGGACGATGCAGGTCCAGATTTGGAGGCATCAGTCCCTGCCAACTTCTCTGTGGTGCTCTGCCTGAGGAGAGATCATGTGGGGTCCATCTGTTTTAGAACTGACCTGAACCTGATGGCACATCCAGTGGGGTATACTGAGTCTTTTGAGTGTATGGCCATGCGTGGGGATCCAGGTTCAAGTTGCAGAACCCTCCTTATGTACCAGCCTCCAGGTCACATATTGGGGGGGGTGTTCTGCAGGAAATCTCATCCCTCATTTCAGACCTGGTGTTGGAGTTGACTAGGTGGCTAATACTGAGCAAATTCAATGCCTGGGTCAAAGATGAGGATTCTCATTTTGGTAGAGATTTCCCCCCAGGTAAGAATACCCTGGGCCTTGCACAGGTTGTTACCTCCAGAACTCACCTCCATGACCACACATTGGACCCAATATTCTCCCTGGGGTTCGAGGTAGATAGCTTCATGATTAATCTGGTTAGCTGGTCAGATCATTGTGTCATCAGGTTCTGCTTCAGGGTCCCTCCTTGTAGTTTATAGCCTGTGGAAGTGATCCAATACCAAGCTTTAAAAAATTTAGGATCTGAAGGACTGATGTCAGTATTGGACACTTAAGAAATGTTGACACCTTGCACTGAGGGAGTGGAGGCCACAGTGCTGGCCTATAGTAGGGTCATAACTAGGACCCTCGATCTTCTAGCACCAGTATGTGTACACGCCCTGGTATCATGCCTCAGCTCACCGTGGTTCAACAGTTAGATGAAGGTACTTCAATCTAGGGGACAGAGGTTGGAGCATCATTGGAGGAAGTCTAATTCTATGGAGGACAAACTAATTCTGATTTCCCATTATGAGGAACATCAGAAGCAATCTCTCAGAAGAAGGCAGACTTTTTGTCAAGAGGGATTGCTGCTGAGAGCATCTGACCAGCTCAGCTCTTTTGAACTATGGACAGACTGCTCCACCTGACCTGTCTAGAGCCCATAAGAGAGCTTACACCTGTGAAATGCGAAGGGTTTACTCGGTTCTTCTCAGGTAAGGTATCCTCCATAATGGCCAGTATTACTCCAGCGGGGTCTTATATTTCCAGCAATGGTCTGCATCTGGGCCAGGAATTCAGTAAGTGTTCTTGGGGTGAATTTTGGCCAGTAATAGTGGAAGAGGTCTGCTGGATTGTCTTTGCACTGCAGCCGACCTACTATAATCTGGCCACAGGCCCAACATGACTCTTGGTGAGTTATGTTGATGAACTGGGCCAGTGTTTGCCAAAATAATCCAATGTTCTTTGAAGGAAGGGCTGTTTCCAGTGTTACTTAAGTGTGTTCTGGTCAAGTCCCTCCTGAAAAAAACATCATTGGACCCAAATGTTTTGGTGAACTACCGTTAAGTCTCTAAGCTTCCCTTTCTAGGGAAGATTATTGAGAAAGTGGTTCCATTGCAACTCAAGGAACATCTGGAAGCCTCTAACATCTATGAGCTATTCCAGTCAGGTTTCAGAGCCAGGCATAGCATGGAAATGGCCCTGGTTAGGTTGCTTAATGACCTGCACAGGGTGAGGGATAGAGGGGGATGATTGATTCTCATCCTCCTTAATCAGTCTCTTTGGCATTTGACACCGTGGACCATGGTATACTTTTCAACCAGCTCAGGGAGTATGTTAGACTCCCTAGCACCATTATATGCTGGTTTGAGTCCTTCTTATAGGATAGAACCCAGAGGGTAGTATTGGGGAATTATTCCTTGAGCCCAATGGTTCTGTCCTGTGGTTTACCCTAGGACTCGGTCCTGCCACCAGTGTTGTTTGTGATGTACATGCTACTCCTTGGCATGGACATCAGAAGGTTTGTGCTGAGGTTTCACTGCTATGCAGATGACACCCAGCTCTGTCTTTTGTACTCGAGACTCAGTTTGCTGTTGATGTGTTTAACAAATGCTTGTCTGAGCTCAAGAACAGGGTGGCTTCCAGCTGGCTGAGACTGAACTCCAATAAGACTAAGGTATTGGTGGCTTAGCAGGGCTGGAAGGGGGGGCAGGTGGCTGGCCTAGGAGTGACTGGGCTTCAGCTTGGTGGTTCTGATCTGCCAGCCATCCTTAGAGAGAAGAATTTGGGAGTCATTCTGGATGAAGGCCTAACAATGGAGGCCCAGGTGTTGGCTGTAGTCTGGAATGGCTTTTTTCATCTTAGGAACATCCTCTAGCTCAGATTCCTTATCCCTCCCAAGACCAGGCAACACTAATCGATGCATTTGTGACCTCAAGTGCTAGATTACTGTAATGCTCTGTACCTTGGGGTTAATGGGGGTAAACCAGGGTGCCTACAGTTGTTGCAGAATGCAGCTACCCAACTACTCACAAGCTTGCCAAGAACCTGCCATATATCCCTGGTACTGCGTGACCTGCTCTGGATTCAGGTGAAGTGGTGTATTTTGTTTAAAACAGGTTTGTTAACCAAAAAAGACCTGCAGAGATGGGGCCAACCCTACATGAATGAGCTTCTGCATCCCTTCACCCAAGTTCACCCACTCCAATACTCTAAGGAGGGCCTTCTGACAGTCCTGAGGGCAAGATTAAAATCTTCAAGTGATCGGGCCTTCAAAATAGCAGGCCTGTGTTGTGGAATTCATTGCCCAGGACCCTGAGGGAGGCCCCCCTCAGTGGATATATTCAAAAAGGGATTCAAACTTTTCTTTTCCAGCAGACTTTTGGGGCAGTTGCATAAGGTTCTGCAACACATCTATTTACAGTTTTTATGAGTTTTTAATATTGATGTTATGTATGAGGTTGTTTTAATGGGATTTTTCCTACTGTTATCTGTTTTGAGTTGTTCTTTTAGTTCATTTGATAATGACTTTGTAAGTGTATTTTATTGTAATTGTGCCCAGAGCCTCAGAGGAAGGGCACCACAAAAAATAAACTCTAATACTACTACTACTACTACTACCACTTCTACTACAACTACTACTTTTTACCTAGGTCTTAAGCTCTTTTCTGAGCCTATTTAGTTTGAGAATATTTTCTCTAGTTTAATTTTTCTTTGGAAACATACACACTTTGCCAGTTTCTTTTTCTCTATTCTGCATGTTTTATTAAACCAACCATCATACTGCATCTTCCTGTAGGCCAACGATCTCCAGGATGGGCAGCAGCATGGGTTCATCTTAGGGAGATCATTTCAGACCAACCTAATAGAATACTATGACTGGTCCACAAGGGAGCTGGACAAGAGCCATGCGGTGGATGTCCTGTATTTAGATTTCAGCAAGGCCTTTGATTCAGCCCCTCATAGGCAATGGGGTAAAAAGTTGAAAGACATAGAGGTGGGGGCCAAGATTGCTAACTGGATTAGGAATTGGCTAGAAGACAGACTGCAGTGAGTGGTTGTGTGGGGGAGAACTCTAATCTCCCATACCAGTGATCAGCGGTATGCTGCAGGGCTCTGTGCTGGGGCCAGTGTTGTTTGGTCCCTTCATATTGGATATTGGATATTAAGCACGGGGTTGGGAGCAGAATCAGTTTGTTCATGAAGATACCAAAATGAGAGCTATGGTGGATGACATAGAGGGGTGATAGAAGCTACAGGGTCACCTAACCAGACTTGAGGAGTGGTCAGCGAGGTGGCAATTAGGTTTTAATGAAAAGAAGTGCTAAGTTATGCATTTCAGGGTGTAGAGCCAGAGGGGGGAATACTGGTTGGGTGGGGTGTGGTTAGGGGTCACTGAGGAAAAGAAGGATCTGGGGGCCTTAGTAACAGGGAGCATGAACAACTAACTCTGCTGAATGCAGGAGGGCTGAGGCTTGGGCCAATAGGATGCTTGGGTGCATTGAATGGGGATTCTTGTCCAGACATAAGGAGGTGATCCTGCCCTTGAACAGGTCCTTGGTCAGGCCACAGTTGGATTACTGCATGCAATATTGGCATCCATATCTGAGGAAGGATATCAGGCTGCTAGAGATGGTCAATGTAGGGTGATGAAAATGATACATGGGACAGAAGGCAGAATCTACAAAGAAATGCTGAGTCACTTGAACCTGTTCACCCTGGAGGAGAGAAGGGATTGGGTGGACATGATTGAAACTTTCAAATACTTGAGGGGGATCAACAAATCTGGCACAGAGGGGCTGTTTAAGCTGAGGAAGGGAAGGGGCACAAGGGGGCATGGGCTAAGACTGGAGGGAGGCAGATTCAGGAGGGAGATGAAGAGTCATTATTTCACTGAGAGGGTGGTGTCAAAATAGAACACTCTACCAGAGGAGGTGAAGGGATGTAGGATGGTGGGGAGTTTCAAAAGGGCGTGGGGGAGGGCAAGGAGGGAGGCCTGTGTAAACGACACTGAACAGTTTCAGGAGGATGATGAAGGGTTTGGGGTGAGGTAGCTGCAATATAAGAGTGTTAGCTGTGCATATGAGCAGACATGATAGACCGTAAGGCCTGTTTCTGCTGGCAAGTTTTGTATGTTCATATGCTATGAGTCATTTCCCTTTCCTATAGGTTTCATTAAGTAGTTCATAGCTTTTCAGCATGCATGAATAAAGAGCTTCTAGTTCAGTTTCACTTTTCCAGAATTTATTCACTTTATATCTATATTTGTTTATCATTTGTTTTTGTTTTTTTCTCTCCTGGAATTTGATCCGAGTAGATTTTTTTGTATTTAATATTTCTAATTGTTCATGCATGCTTTTTGACCTAGTCCCAGCCAACTTCCTATTAAAAAAGAGTGGGAAGTGATCACTTTCTGTTCATGTAATAATTTGTAAGTCCTCATAATTGTCATAGTCATAGGAGGATCCAATTACATAGTCCACAAGTGAAGTCCCTCTATGATTTATACAACTAAAGCATCCTTCTGACTTAAAAGGGAACTTTCCAATATATATTTTAAAGGAATGCTTTTAAAAACTATAAGAGGACTGGTAAGGAAGCAGATAAGGAGGATTATAATGGGAATTCCAGGGAGGTGACAAGGGTAGTAAGGGCTGCCTAGGCTGAGAAGGAAATAAGTAAGGTTTGTTCAAGGGATTAAGCAGGGTGAAAAGGGGTGCTTTAAGTACATCAGGGAGAGAAGGAAATGCAGGGAGCAGATCTCTAGAATTAAGACAGATTAGGGATGCTCAGATAAGGCAAATTAACAGTCAGAGTTATTTAGTGACTATTTCTGTTCAGTTTTTAAAAAGAGAGGGGATTACGTAGTCATCTTGGGAATAGAAATGAGTAGAATGTTAAGAGAGCAAGGATGGTGAATGAGGAGATCAATAGGCAAAGGATACTGGAGGGTCAAAGGGCTCTGAGAACAGATAAAGCACTGGGACCAGATGGGATACACCTGAGGGTTCTGAGGGGACTTGTGGAGGTGCTTTCAGAGCCTCTGACAGACATTGTGAACATGTCTATTCAATCAGGCCATGTGCCTCAGGATTGGAGGATGGCACAAGCGGTGCCCATCCACAAAGGAGGCTCTTGGGATGATCCAGGGAACTACAGGCTGGTTAGTCTCATGTCAGTTGTGCATAAACTATTGGAGACTATCCTTAGGGAAAAAACAATGGCATTTCTAGAGAATTGTCTCTTAGTTGAAAGGCAATATGGGTTCACACAGGGAAGGTCTTGTCAGACCAATTTTGTGTTTCTTTTTTATGACTGGGTGACTAAGGCTCTGGATGATGGCAAAGCAGTGGATGTTCTGTACTTGGATTGCATCAAGGTCTTTGACTCAGTACCACACAGAGGACTGCTAGGCAAACTGAGGGACCTGGGTGTTAGCAATAGGGTGGTTAGCAAGATTGGTAACTGGCTGGAAAAGAGGCAGCAGAGGGTGATGATAAGGGGGGAGTTATCAACACCACAGAAGGTCATCAGCAGGGCCACACAGGGCTCGGTGCTGGGACAAGTGTTATTCAACAGCTATGTAGCTGATATGTCAGTTGGGGTTCAGAGTCAGATGAGTATGTTTGCTGATGATACTAAATTGGGTACAGTGGTGGATGGGGTTGATGTGGGGGTGTTGCAGAGGGACCTAGAAACCTTGCAGAGGTGGTCAAGTATGTGGTAGTGGGCTTCAATGCTAAGAAGTGCAGGATTATGCACTTTGGAAACAGGAATCCTGGATTTAGCTATAAGCTGGGCGGTGTGCAGTTATTGGTATCCGTTGAGGAGAAAGACCTGGGTGTGCTAGTCTCAGGCCCTATGAATCACTCTGCGCAGTGTAGAAAAGTGGCAGTGAAGGCTAATAGGATACTGGGGTGTATAGCAAGAAGAATCACCTCAAGGAGTGAGGATGTGATCCTTCTGCTGTTCAGGGCATTGGTGCGGCCTCACTTGGAGTACTGTGTGCAGTTTTGGCATCCATACTTATAGAAGGACATCAGACTATTGAAGGAGAGCAACCAAGCTGTTGAGTGGGATGAAGGAAAAGCCTTAACAGGAGAGGCTACAGATGCTCAATATGTACTCTCTTGAGGACAGAAGGGACAGGGGGGATATGACTGAGACATTTAAATACTTGAAGGAAATGAATAGGGTAAGTCATGAGGGTCTGTTTAAAATTAGAAAGGAAGGAATTACAAAAGGGCATAGTTTAAAGTTGGAGGGGGGAAGTTCAGAGGGAGATAAGGAAGCACTTTCTCACTGAGAGGGTGTTGACAGCATGGAATGCTCTGCCAGAGGAATTTGTTTTTAGGGCATTCATGGAGGGATTTAATGGGGGTGGGATAAACTTAAGGGCAAAGTCAAAATGGGGAAGGGGAAAGGGTAAAACAGTGGGATCAGTTGATGGGGGAGGAGGAGAGCGGAGGGGGGCAGCATGAGTGCACAGCACTGAGAGTTGCACACTTGAGCAGACTTGATAGGCCATTATATCTTTATCTGCTGGCTTCGTCGTATATGTTTGTATTATCAAGTCCTGGGATTCCAGCAATATTTTCATTTGATCAGTATTAACAGTATATTTCTTGTCAAGTGTCTCTCTGCACCCTATGCCAAGCATATCATGCCGTAGTTGGATTTCTGTTTGAATTGTTGAATCAGCACTACCAAATCTAATGTTAAAATCTCCCACTAGTAAAACATCTGCATTATTATATTGTTTTTGTATAGACAAAGTATCATGGATTACTGTACTAAGAATATCTTTACTATGTATTGGTGATTTATTTTTTTGGTGGATTGTATACACTAGTAAAAATGAAGAAGTCCTCCCAAATATTATCTACTACAAATTGATAATGTTGCTTATCATTGATTACTTCCTGGATCTCAACATATTAATTTACTTTAACATAGAAGATTACACCTCCACTGCCTCTACCCTTTTTTGTCAAGTTATTGGCACAATTTTCAATACCTGATAACCATTTAGATTTATTTAATTTATTTGCTATTTGCTAAGCAAATGTTCTTGCAAATTTATTATATCTGCTGCCATTAAAAATGCTAAGTATTCTTGATCTATTAACTTTGATGCATGTAAAGAATCATTCCAGTATTGTTCACTGTGATTTAGTTTATTTTTATTCAAAAAGGTAAGAACATTATTTTCTATGATTCCACTTATATAGGGCATCAGTAGCAGTGCTCTCAATAATTAGGGTGCCACATCCCGAAGTCGCCTGCACCCCCCATGCCCTCCCTTTCTAAATATTCTAACTGCAGGGGGCGGCAAACCTTGAAGAGGGGATGGCAAATTTAACAATGTAGCACCCTAATGATGGGGCACACTGCCTCCGGTGCACAGATAGCTGGAAGGGATTTTCTATTGCCCTTGATTGATTTTGATCTAGTACCTCATCCCTAATGTCCGTTCTGCCCTTTTCAGTTGTTAAATCTAATAGTCAGTTATCTATACCAGCCAATACTTGAAACCTGTTGCTGGCCAATTCATTTTATTCCAGTTGAAGTTGTCCTCTTTGCTAGCTATCAGTTCTTTGTGTTCGCCCCTCTTTTTTGGTTCTGAAATTGATCAAAATTAACAGAATACCCAAATTGTCAAGTTTGTTTGCTACCTTTAATATCTTGTGTGCTAACAATTTTGTTTTATAGGATTAGATCAAGTTAAGCCCCTATATCCAACTTTAGAAAATTCTGTGGACATCCACTATATCCTCCATGTAGAAGTCTACCCCCAGAAAATGTCCAAGTAGATGACAGATCATGTGTTTTACCATCCTTCTATTTTCATAACCAATATATGCAATACCAGATATTGACATAACTATGTCAGATGCAGTGTGTTTTTGTTAATATCATAAAAAGTCTTCCTTGATTGGGATATTTTGCTAGTTCTGTAACCAACTTAGACTTGTTTATAGATTTTGGATTTCTCATTTCTAATGTTGATTTCAATTGCATGGGGTAATCCATTCTTGATTTATATTTATATAACTTAGTCAGATTGCACGAGACATTGTGTGCCACTCTTGCATATTTGATCAAGATCAGAAGGTTACTCTTTGTTGTAGGATCATCACATCTTATCACATCGCATGTATCTTCAAAACGTTTTTCAAGCCCTAACAGTACCATGCAAATCCTGCAATAAAGAGTTCTAAGTATCTGTAAGACTTCATTTTCATTTATTTTAACCCCCTTAGTGTAATTACTGCTTCCACTTCTGCTAAGCTATCTAGCTTCAAAATTTCAGTGTTACACTGTTTGTCTCCGTGTGTGTGTGTGTGTGTGTGTGTGTGTGTGTGTGTCGGGGGCAGCTGTTACAGTCTCTACAGCAATTGGTTCATAATTTTTTTCTACTTGATCCCTTTGCATGGACCTTAAAGCATCATCTTGTATTTTATCCAGCGGTTTGACTAGCGAGCTATTTTTCAAGATTTTTTTTACTTTTTTTATTTTTATTTTTTCCCCCTTCTTTTTTCTTTTGCCCCTCTTTTGGAATAACTTTTTTTGGCATGTCTATAGTTGTAAAATCCAGCCTCTGCACTTCATTTTTATTACTATCTTGACCTAATTATTGTGTATTATGGATATCATGATTTGTTTTGCCATTTTTTTATTTCTTCTCTGAGAATGTAGTAACTCCTCCAAATGTGCACCATCAGTCCAACATCCTCTCATAGAGATGCCTCTTCATTTTTACAGCTGCAGTAGATGGAGCCTGCTGAAGTTTTGCATGTACAAAAGGAGTGATGTCATGTTTTCTGTCTGTGGAACTGACTGAAGGTGTAAATAGTCTCCTCCACCTTACCCTCCTACAAGAAATGTTTTCAGCCCTCAAATAAATACACTTTCATGTTAGTCAATGGTTGCAGTACACTATTTTCTTTCTTAAGTGGGAGGTACAAGAATGGGAACCTGAGTAGTGGGAGGCAGCATTAGTTTTTTTGGTGGAGTACTGTAAGATCCACCCCCTCCTCCACCCAAGAAGCTCCTAAAGATCCACCCCACCTTTTTTTTTGGTTCATGTGGGAGGGACATGAGGTAGATCTATTATGCTGGAACAATTGACTATCAGAGCTGCCTGGGGCATCAGAGCTTAAGCTTCAGAAATAAAAGCCTGAAATTGCATCCATATACAGCACTTATTTAAATGGCATTGGCTCAGCTTACATTCCTCTCCTGGTCACACATTTTCACAAATACATTCTAAGAGATGGAAAATCCCTCCTGGTGGGTATATGTTGTTATTCGGATCTGTCTTCCAACCCTCCCCACTCCACCTTACTCTGTATTTTGCATCAGCTGAAGCATGTCAGTATAGCAAAAGGATGCAGTGTATATTTTTTACTGAGCTTGCAGTTTTAAAGGAGTATTCCACAGTCTACTCAGAATGTGCAAAAACATATGTTATGCAGAGTGTTTTGATTTGTATCTTAAGTCTTAGTGTGTCTTTCCCTCCATCTGCTATTAGGAGTTTTTCCTAAATTAGCCTATTAGAAGACACCTGAAAGCTAGCTAACTGGGGTTTCTGTAAGAAAATTGCTACTAAATTAAGCTCTAATTCTCTATTGTTGTTTTCTATGTGTGTGTCAGGTATAGTTTGCAGGAATGTTTTAATTTTAAAACTTTTAATTTCATCAAACTATACACAACCATAAAAGCACATAAATTGCCCAGATCATTAGCACTATAATTAGTTAAGACTCTAGCTGTTTTCTTACAGAAAAAACACTCAGTTAGATTTCAAGTATTTGCTAAACTATAATTGTAGGTACCAGCATTCTATTAGGTAGAACTAGCGTTTAGTGCTGATTTTGCTCTGTCACATGGTTTTCATTTTTTCTTTTTACTAATGAAGTGGATGGTATGAAACTGCAGCCTAGAAACTGCAAAATACTTTAAAGTCACTTTTTCTCCTGTGTGTGGTATATGGTATAGCATGAAAACAACAGGATGGATGATAGTGACCATTTCAGCTACACATTTGATCCCATTTTACAATGGCTCATTGCACTATGCATTTAGTGTATCCCACTTTTTCAAATAACAAAACAAATATTCACCAACCTAAATAACTCACACATACATATTTTTATACTTTATTAAAAAGATATTTCATATTTGTAACCAACAAAAAATTTAAAATCATGTCACAGAACAAAATCAGCACTAACTGACAGTTCTACCTATTAGAATAGAGGGGGCAGTATAGTGTGGTGGTCTAAGGCTCTGAGCTGTAAATCTGGTGTCCTGGGTTTGAATCCTACAGCCTCCACATGCATATTGTGTGTCTCTGAGCAAATCACTTAACTTTCTTGTGCTCCCAGGTCACACCTGTAAACAAGCTTTAGTGTGTCTCTCCTGCTAAAAAAAAGAATGCTAGTATTTACATTTACAGTTTAACAAATACTTTAGTGCTAACGGAGTGAGTTTTCTGTCTGAAAACTGCCATAGTCTTTACTAATTATAGCAGGGATGATCTGGGACAATTTCTGTGCTTTTTATTGTTGTGCGTAGTTTGATGAAAATAAATTTTAAAATGAAAACACATATTACTGCTAGCAAGACATGACACACCCAAAAAACACAAATAGTAAATTAGAGCTATTTAGTAGCTGTTTTCTTACAGAAACCCCAGTTAGGTAGCTCTCAGGCATCTGCTAAATTGTAACAGTTTCCATTTGTGCTCACTGGATAAGAACAGTTGCAAAGCTCTGCTGTTGTGCACTGATTTTAAAAAGCACTGCATATGCTAAATCTATGGGCCTGGCTGTGGCGCTGTCACATGAGACAGAGTGCATTGTAGGAGGCAGAAGGCAATAAACCTATTTGTGATGGAGATCCCCAGGGGTCATAAAACTACCCTAAAGCTAGCAGCCTAATCTAAGAAAAACTCCTAATAGCAGACAGAGGGAAGGACACACTAGGACTTTACATACAAATCAAAACACTCTGCATAACATATATTTTTGCAAATTCTGGGTGGACTACTCCTTTAATTGAGCCATCCCCAATTCTGTATCCTTCCAAGAAACACTTTGTGGTGTGCATACCAGCATGGTTATTTCATTCATATTAACAGCTTTACAGCTTTATCAGTTTTTAATTGCAATTGTGTCTAAATGCTCCACCATGTAGCCGCCAGTCTCCCACTATGCCTGCATGCATTGCAGCACTATTTCACTGCATGCAGGGGGATCGGAGGCTATCAGAACATATGCAGATGGCAGTGTGGAGCAATACTGGGATACCTACATACCACATTAATCTGACAGCTGTATGCACACCCCCCTGGGTGTACCCACATGTCCCCACCTAACCTACCTCTCTGTCTGCATTTGCCTCCCCAAGGGCCACCTCCTGATGGTAACCATGTGCTATCCTTGATTATTCTTCTCACTGTGCTGTGTGTTGGGAGTACCCTGCCTGCCCATGTGTGATGTGGCAGCAATATTACCTTCAGAGCAGTGCCAGTAGTGAACACATACATTAGTGGAGCTCCTGAGTGCATCATGAAGCACTGCTATGGTGGACAATAGACGTGTGGCACTGTGTACAGTGGAGCAGTGGGGAACACTGAAGGCAGTAGTAGAGGGTCTGCCTTCAGCCATACAGCAGCAGTACATGAACATCTGTTGTGCCCAGGTGCCCTAATGCTGACAGAACTGATGCCATGTCTCCCCTCTCTCTCCCTCTCCCTCCTCTTCCCTCCTTCTCACTGACGTAGCCTCCGATTCCATCATACAGATTTCCCCCCTCCCTCGAACCTCTCTCCATCACCTCCACAATGTAAGTGTGTCTCATAATAGTGAAATATGGTTATTTACATAATATGACTGTGCCATATGCACTGTACTCCATAGGACATGTAGGAGGGCATCTCAAAATGCAGCTGTCATTACTGAGTGCACCATGGGATGTGCACTGCTACTACAAGGTTGAGACCACACACACTATCGCACTCAGTGTGGACAGACTGTAATATTTTCAAACCATTATCCACACTGTTCACTGGTAGTGTAGACACACTAACATTTACAGACTATAACAGTTTTAATCCATTACAGCTTTTTTGAGTGTAGTGTGGACAGGGCCTGCATGTCTAGGTAATTATCTATCTTTCTATCAATGGCATGTATAGCTGTTTTTACCTATTTCTAAAACAAACCTGCATATCACATTTGCCTGCACTCTGAGCACATACTTATGAAACTGTGCATATTTGTATTCCACTTCTTCATAGACCTCATACTTTCCTAATATTCCCATTGTCACGAGCATAACTACCTTGCCCTTATCAAAAGCGACCCCCTCTGAAAGTTACTATCGCATTTTCTTACAATCTATCATCATTACACCTGACTTCCCGACATCAACACATTGCTTAAATATAACTTACATCACCTCATGTACAAAAACCCTGTTTCTCTGAGAAAAAAAAACCTGTGTAAATAATCCCAAGGCTGAATGTATGCCAGCCATTACTTTTTCATGTACTGCCACCTTCTGTACCATCATGGGGATTTGCATATGTTTCCCATAATGTTTTGCATTATTGGGGTATGTGCATTTGTGTTTTCTTTAAACGTTGGCTGTCCGGCCAACATCATCTGGAATAACACATACATCAGTGACATTTGCACTGGGGTTCTTTTGTAAACCTACAGTGCTTCCTATTCCTTCCATTAAAATATACACCTCCATGTATTTTCCTAATGTTTATGCCTTCCTTAGAACAGAAACTAAAACAAATCTTACTACTTACAAATCATTGTTTTGTTTCTCCATGCCTCCTTAACAATTCCACACAACTTCACTAACTTCATTATGCAGCCGTGGTGGATCTTACCAGAACTAGTTTAATATTACTAGATGCTTTAAGATGACTGCACTTGTCACATGTAGATTTTTTAGTACCTCCACCAGGTATTCATCTAAAAAGGGAGAGTAAGTAATCTGCCTCTCAGTTTTAACCCCACTTTCATGAATTTTGTTTTGTAAGCAATATTTTCTAATCCCATAATTGTTTCCTGAAACTCCTACATCATTTCTGGGATTTCAGTGTTAGTTTGATGAAAATGAGTCCCACTGGGGTCCAGCTTCTCCTGAGCTTTGCTCCTTTCTAATGTTGAGATAGGTACATTCTGATAGCTTTCCTGGATAACCAGACAAGACTTTGCATCAATAGTCACATGGCAATAACAGCAGAAGCATTAGCAGCATGGCATACAATAGAACAACTGTCCGGAGTAACGCATCTATTCTGTGACAAGTGTGACCTGGAGTTGGAATAATTAAATTAAGGGGGATGCGGTGGGGAGCAAAGCCCCTGCATGATAATCAGAGGATAGTGTCTTCTGTGTAATTTTAGCTGTTCTGTGTCTGAGCTGTCTTTTTTGGGACACTATTTTAAGACATGCTATTACTCCCTTGCTGGTATTGCTTGCGCTATTTGTCTTTAGAACTTTTTGACTAGAACCGCTATCCTGTGATGATTTTTGCTGTGTTACTTTTTTGGACCACCACTCCAAGGTGGTTCTGTTTTATGGGTTCACTGCTGAATTTAAAATCATATTAATGGATATCTCTCAAGTGAGTTATTATTAAGACTCTGCTGTAAAATATGAGGGGATTTCATTCCCTTTGGGGCTTTAGGAATTTGAAATACTTTTTTGTGTGTGTCTTAGTGTCAAGTATAGGAGTAGATGTTACAATGCTTGCTTCTTGAGCCACTTCTATACTCTTCTTTTGTTCCATTCAAAATGGTCAACAATTAACCACTGATTGGCTCAATCCCTTTGGAGCTGTTACTTTCACTTTTCTCTTTTTTCTTTTCTTTTTGGAATTGTTTTTTATGGTTTTGACCTGACTGATTTTTGTGTTTTTGCCATGGTGTCAATTTACTGTCTTCTGTATCTTTTTCATCTCTAATTAGTTTAGAATATTTGCTATCCATTTTCTTACTTCTTGTTCTCATTTTAAGTACTGCAGGTTTTACTAGCTTGGAGATTTTTTTTATTTACTGTTTTAGTCAATGAAACACAAATATATAAGGGACAATGTAAATATAAATAGTCTAAACAACAGTATATAAATATGTAACAGGTGGGTGGAGATTAAACACAAATATGTAAGAGATGATATAAATATAAATAGCCTAAATAACAGTATAGAAATAGATAATATATGTATTGTATATACGGTATATAGATATATGACTAATGGAAAGACTTTGGCCACCTATTGAGGTCTATAAGATATGTATATAATAAATATTCTCTGCAAGAAAAAAACACTTTGTTAATGCATCATTAGGGTTTCAGTGACAAAAGTTGAAAGTGTGGTCTTAGGGTTTCCAACCCTAACACCTCACCCCCACCCTGGGTTTTTAACCCTAACACCCCACCCCCACCCTCCAAGCAGGAATAGGCATGGGGGGCTTGGGGTTATGAACCCTAATGCTTATCCCATTCCATGGGTAAGTAAGCTGAGATGGGTACAGTATAGGAGAATGGGGTGAGCATTAGGGTTCACAACCCCGGGAGTCATGGGATGTACTTAGCTTGAGCTGCAGCATACCTCAGAGATCAGTGGTCATCTACCACTAAATGAGGCTATTTAATCTACTAAAATTACACTTTCAGCTTCATGAACCTTAATTTATTTTCAAATACAATACTAAAGTGAATTCCAGAGAAATCATAGTAATGGACAATGCAGGACAACAGCAAATGGACATTTTGGCATCAGCACAACCATCCGTGCCCCCCTCTGGGCAATCCTCCATGCATCTTAAAAAAACTCAGCGCCAAACTCACTGCCAACAGCAAAACCACAGAACTCCTCACAGAAAAAATGGACCTCTTCTTCCTGGAGCTGACATCTATGAGACTGTCAATGAATGACTTAGCCAAGGACTTCAGAACATTTAAGCCCACTGTGGAGTGACTCTGGATGTCAGATGTAGAAGCCGCGGTCAGCTCAGTTGAAGACCGCCAGCTCAGAGACAATAAAGAGTTGGTGGACACAGGGGAAAAAAATTGACAAATTAGAGGACAGGCTCAAGGAGCAGGAAAGTAAACTCCAAAAAAAATCTAGTCATCATGGGGGTACGTGAGCAGTCAGAGGGCTCTAACCTGCTTATTTTCATACAAAAACTATTGCTAGATGATGTCAGGGTTCCAGAATCCAGCCCATCCTATCCACTGGAATTTGCCAATACATCATTCCGATCCCCTGCACATCAAGGAGACAAGCCCAGAGTAATTATTCCCTGCTGCCAGAGCCTGTAAGACAAGACCTTCATCCAAGCACAACCATGCAAGAAAGAGCAACTCCAATGGAATGGATAATGGATCCACATCTGTAGCATGTAACAACAGCGGTCAGGGACAGGTAAAAAGTTTACCAGGATATAAAACGGTCCCTGTATCAAGCATGCATCCCTTACAGAATAATGCACCCTGCCCACCTGGTGGTTGCCACACCCTTGGGAGACAAAGAATACCCCAATGCACACATATCCCACAGACAGCTAGTTAAAGTATTCCCGAACATCTTCCCACCCTCCTGGAACTGACACAGAGAAGGCTGCAAATAAGATCTAAGGGTTAAAAAGAAGGGTGAGTACAAATACTTTTATATTCTTCTCAGTGCCCCAATCCCAGCTTTGCCACCATGGATACCACCTACTCCCACAAGCAAAATAATGCCTCACAGCTTGCTCAACGTTGAGGCAAAATCACTCTCAGAAGGTGTTGCTTGAAAGCCTTTAAAGTTACAAATTGTCCCATAAACAGAACGAGGCATCTCCCCTGATATGTTTTGGTGTAAAGGGAAGGGGAAAGAGTAAAGACTTTAATGTGCCTTTCATTGGCACAATGAGAAATGGGGATCTACACCCTTCCCCCAACCCCCAACTAACAATGGTCAGATAATGGAGGACTTTTGTGAAAAAGTCTTTATAACCTTTTTCCTTCCCAGAGAGCCTAGAAAATTCCCACCACTGAAACCAGCTCCTTTGTCCACAGGGCAGCTGTAAATCACAGCTTATCCTGACAGAGCCAGTACACGACGGACAAGCAAATCCTTCCCCAAGGCTCTACATTACCATCCAGCAGAATGTTAATTTCCTCCCTGATCGCAATGATCCAGACTTCCTTGGATGGATCTCCCTACCTCCTATAGCAAGGTAGAGCAGCAACATCCCGATATGTACTGTCTCAATCTCTGCAGCTCTCCGCTACAACCTCAGTCTGTGGCTGACTGGAATGCAGCTGCTGGCTGGGAACAGAGAAGGCACACAACTCCCAGCCTCACCTTCAGGTTTCTTAACAAAACTCCAACAGGACCACTGACATTTGCTCCAAATGAATTTCCAAAGGGATACACCACCAATAGCTCAGAGTAGAACTGAACAATCCAAGCGGGGCAGGACGCCAATTCTAGGATCCTCAGGTCTTTCCTCACATTGATCTTCATGTCCCACTCCCCATTGTGTTGCACATAACATCACATATCCAAGATCTACAGGCTCCCACCATGACCACGTAAACCAAGTGGTGCGGTTTATGCACCCTACTAACTCACTCAAGCTGTTAGCCTAAAGGGGACCAGACTGCAGTGTTGAATGAATGCAAGTCTCCTGTGTATCATTAATCTGTCCTGGGATCTACTAACTGTTAGTTAAGACATGGAATGGAACACTTAACCAGAACCAGACCTGTCAACTTGACTTCGGGTGGACAGTGTCGGGGGGGGGGACCTTTACAGCATTGCTACTAAACATCCAGTGGAGAATGGTGCAGTAGGTCCAGCAGATTCTTTCCTTGGCAGTTGCCTACATGTCACACCCATCTGACTAGAGAAGCTAAATCCCTACCCATTCAGTGCTGGAATTGTCCCCAACCCTGCATCAGCCCCCTGCATCTGCTCAAACTCAAGAGTGCAGTTGATAGATTTAAATGGGCAGCCTCAATTAGGGGTACAACAGCCAAGATGAAATTGACAAGTCTGTCGGCTGGCTTTAAATTGGCATATGGTGGTATTCAGCTCACTGCACGCGCTAGGGCAGATATGATGTGGCCTCCATTATATGCTGACACCTCCCTCTCCCCTCCCCAAGAGCATCTATCTCCCCTTTAGTATCTTGGTTGCTTAGGGGGGCAAACACGAGATACTGTATGGCTATATTTTCTCAAGAAACTCCATAACTTAGTTCAGCATCACAAAGGGGGAGGGATTAAAGGGGCCGACAAGAAATAATGCATTCTCAGATGGGTCTGAAACTAGAAAGACTGCTCTGGCTCTGGTATGTGCATAGGTATGTGTATGTGTCTTTTCTCCTCTGCTTTCTTCACAACTGCTGAATGGCAGAAAGTCACAACTCAGGAAATGAGGTACTATAACAGTGGAAATGCTAGACTGCATCCACTAACAACTATTGTCTCAGGGCAACCTATAACAGTGGCAAATGCTAGACTGCATCCACTAACAACTATTTTCTTGGGGCAACCCTGCCCCCGCCGCACATGCAAGGATAAATTGGCAGGGCCTCTACCTCTAAAAGGGCCCCTAAGGCAATAGGACTCAGACAGCCAAAGGAGTACTCACAGGACTATCCACCAGAGCAGACAATCTCTATATTATAATCAATTACTCACATAGTCTGAGGGACCCAGCAGCCTGAGAGTCAACACCCCACACCACATAGAAGGTGATGGACAGTGGGCCACATGGGGTTGAGGGTGGTAACCCCTTCCTTTTCCCCCATGCCTTCCCTCCTAATCCCTCTTCCTCTATCTCTATACAACCTCAGGGGCAAGGCTCATGCCCCAAAACTACAACTTAGTAGTTTATTGCTTCCACTCCACATATGACCAGGGATCGCGAACAGAGGAGCACAAAGTTCTTGCAAGCTCTTTGCGGACCTATCACAATGGGGTCCCACCCTCACTGGCAGGCACCCCAGTCTGCAGAGACTGGGAAGTGAGCTCAGATGGTGCCCGTCAACAATCCCTACTGCACTGGTTTCTAACCGACTGTACATTCATAAACATAGAGTTTTTAGTTTTAGAGTGTTTTGTCTATACGTTGCTTTGCTTGTGTTTAGAAATATGCTTGCAATGGTTTACTGCTGCACAGATTGATCTTGCCCTCAAGAGGACCAGCTCTGGATCTAAGAAATATTTTTGTCATGAGAGCGCAGGATCACTTACCCCAAACTCTACCTACTTTGGCACCACATACAGTGTGAGTGACCACCCCCTGAGCCAAGCCTCCCCACAGACACGCCTTCACCAAACAAAAGGGACAGGTCATGGCTCACCCCATTAAGACTATAACCTCGAACATCAAAGGGGCACAAACAAAGCAAAAATGCCACCAAGTCCTCAGACACTTGAAATCACTGGGAACCCACATAGCCTTTCTACAGGCAACACACACTATCACCTCCCAGGCTTTGCTGTGGAGGAGCGAGTGGGTGAGGCAAGTGTAAGCAGCCAGGGCAAGCAACAAAAAACCAGGGGTGGCCATTCTAATCCACAGACAAACAGAGTTCCAGACCATTGAACAGCACACTGGCACAGTAAGCAGATACTTTATGGTCAGAGGTAGGATCGGGCTGCAGGAGCTAATCTTAGCATCGGTCTATGGCCCCAATACAGAAGACCCCAAGTTCTTCACAAAACTTCTATCCATCTTGTCCCCTATGCTTAGCCTCCCCATCTTAATGGCTGGTGACTGGAACCTGGTTCCAGACAACGCTATGGATAAATCCACAGTTTGGCGAGTGGGCCTCACATCTTCCCAGAAAGCCATTTGTGAACTGCAAGATTCATTAACCCTGGTTTATATCTGAAGGATCCTTTACTCATCCACTTGAGAATACACATTTTGGTCAGTGGGCCACAACACCTATTTGAGACTGGACTTTTTCTTAATGAACCAATCCATTCTTAAATTCACCTCAACATGCAAGATTAATCCTAGGGTCATTTCAGACCACTCCTCCATAAGCCTAGCTTTCTTCCCTCCAGACCACACCCAAAGAGAGAAGATCTGGAGAACCAACAACCTACTCAAAGACCCTAAGACCCTCACTAAAATCAAAGAAAGTGTCAAGTCTTTCTTCTACAACAACACTAACTCGGTCACAGCACACAAGTACCTCTGGGGTGCCTTCAAATGCACCATATGAGGAGAACTAATCCAGCTAGCATCCACTAGGAAGAGGAAAAGTGAGGCAGAAAGAGTTACACTATTGCACACCATTAAGGACCTCAAAAGGAGGGTCTTGGAGGTAGCTGCAGACACTCTCCAAATGCACATCAACTCAGGCAGGGCTAAGTATGGAGAACTCCTAAGACAGCAGGCAGAAGATGCCATTCTTAGAGACAACACTAACTACATGGATCAAGGAGAGAAGGCTGGGAAACTACTGGAGCTCAAATTCAAACAGCAAGAGCTGCACTGGGCAATCCCTCTACTCCGATCCAAAACAGGGTTAGCACTATCCCATCCCAAGGACACAGTGGCAGCATTTAGATAATTCTACATCAGTTTGTATTCAAAAGAGACACCAGTGCCTCTTGAGGACATCAAATGGTTTCTACAAAAGCTGGTCTCCCAAAATTCGACACAACCATCCTCAATAAACTGGGCTCACCTGTATCAGATGAGGAGGTAATGAAAGCTATCTCAGCCCTTCCCATAGACAAGGCCCCTCCAGATGGTCTCTCCTCCAACCTCTACAAAGCTCTGGCACCAAGCCTCTCAGGCCCTCTAGTGCTCCTCTTTAACGAAGCACACGAACCCCCTGACCTTGACCCAAACCTGCAGGAGACCATAATCACCCTACTCCCAAAACCTAACAAAGACCTGACTCTCCTAGACAGCTACAGGATGATCTGCCTACTCAACATGGACATTAAGCTTTAAGCTAAAGTACTAGCATCCAGGCTAAACACTGTCTAGGGTCCCCTGATTGGACCAAAGCAAGTGGGATTAATGCAGGGCAGGCTATCCTCTGACCAAACCTGAAAACTGGTGCATATCTTCACAGCGATGAAGAACTCTGCTGCACCGGCCACCTTACTGTCCCTGGATACAGAGAAGGCCTTTGATAGAGTGTCCTAGCCATTTCTCTTTAAGACCGTATGGGAATTCAATTTCCCCTTACCCTTCATAGGCTGGGTGAAACTGCTGTACTCCAGCCCCAAGGCCAGAATCCTCTGCAATGGCCTCCTCTCCATCCACTTCATGCGGCATACAGGCACAAGACAAGGCTGTTCGCTCTCAGCCTTCCTGTTCAATCTGTACATTGAGCATCTCACAAAGGGGATCGAGAATGATCAGCACATACTGGGGATCATGGTAGGGAAGCACAGATATAAAACCTCCACTTATGCGTATGATGTGCTGTTTCATATAGAAAACCCAGCCCAGTCTATACCTCCCATCCTTGCTGTTCTACAAGAATTCAGTGGTTTGGCTGGCTACAAACTCAGCCTCAGCAAAACAACAGTGATGCCCCTCAATGGCCTTACCTTCAAGTCCCAAAAAACTCCGTGGGGAGGAACTTGGTGCCCCACCTCTATTAAATACCTAGGCATAGAGGTCTCCCAATCCCAAAGCACAAAACTCAAGCAGAATTTATACTCTGTCCACTAATGTATCACACAAGACCTAGGCTGACGGTGCTCGCTCCCTCTGACCCTATGGGCATGCATCAACATTATTAAAATGAATATATTACTCAGAATGTTGTACACTATCACCATGACAGAATGCATACTCCCCAATAGATGGTTCACAAAGTTAAAATCCATCCTTTCAAACTTCCTGTGGAATGGCAAACCCCCATGTATAGCCTACCACAAACTCACCCCACCCAAGGAAAAGGGAGTCCTGCAGCTACCTGACTTCAAACTTTACTACCTGGCAACCCACTTCTTCTGGTGGAGAAAGCCCTGGGACCCATGAACAACAATGGAATACATCCCCCAATGGAAGCTCATGGAGTTGAATCTATGTAGCATAGTGGGGCTTAACATGCAAGCCCTCACATCAATACCCTATAATAAACTCCCAACACCAATGAATAACACACCAATTGGCATGGCCCATATGGCCAGCAAACAACTCCACAACTTCCTTGGCACCCACCCCAAGCACGACACAGCTCAACCGATCCCCAAAAACCATAACTTTAATATGCAAAACAAACCCCTCTCAACAACATAGCCAGGCACCATAAAGTTAGGTACCCTTGGCTCCCTTCTGGAAGGCAACTCCCTTATACCATTCAAACAATTCCAATAGACAGTAGCCCCCACCAAAGTACTCATATTCCCCTTCCTTCAACTCCAACATATGTTAGCTTTGACCCTATGCCCCAAACCTTGGGCAATAGATGGCTTTGTGATCTGGAATGACCTTTATAAACTGGCATCCCAGCAGCATGCCATCTATACCAGAAACTGCTGTCCCTCAGCACTCCCCCAACAACATGATATGCTCATAATGGTACTCTGAATTCAGAAAGCTCAAATCCCCCAGAGCCACCACTGCAGTCAGGAAAGGGGCCAACAGATTCCTCAGATTCAATGGCCTGAGACTTGTGCAGTATAAAATCATACACAATCTCTACTACCACCAAATCAAGCTCCAGAAAATGGCCAAACTAGATAGTGACCTGTGTTCTAGGTGCAGAAGTGGATGGGGCTTCCTGAAACACATCCTAAGGGACTGCCTCAAGGCCAAACCTCTGTGGGACAAGGTCAAATCCCGCATGAACCCTCTGTTGGAGATAGAAGATGCATTCACCCCACAGATTTGTCTGCTAGGGCTTAATCTTGATACGGTCCTGGGTTCAAGAAAGATCCACATCACCCTTATCGCAGCCATGGTCAAGAAACTGATCCTTAGACACTGGATGGATGAGCTGGTCCCCTCCTACAAGGAGTGGCACAACTCAATGCTGGAAGCCCTGAACATAGAAAAGATGATTTGCCACATGTGCTATATACCACAAGTGTGTCAGGATATATGGGGGACACTCAACACCCTCTTACTTAATGCTTAACTCATTATACCCTGGGTGGCCATTTTGTGTCAGGTAAACAATGGATAGTTCAGACTTCTGAAGAAGCTATTGGAGGTAATGAGTTAAAACAATCCCAGTCACAACAAGGCCTCTACCCAGGTTCCCAGGCTTTAGGGCAAGGCCCAAGCTATGCTCCCCTAGCCTTACACTAAACGATATAACTACCTCTTAAGCATTAGCAAACTGTACCTGTAACATATCCCTGAATGCTGATAGGATAATAGTGAACCTGCGTGAAACTGTATACTTGAGTATACTGCCAGTTGTATGGGATCTTCTGTAATTGTTTTATGTTATTGTCTTTGCTTATCAATAAAGTTTACTAATTTGAAAAAAAGGGTTCACAACCCAAAGGCACACACTCCCATGTGTGTTCCTACATGCAGAGTAGGGGTAGGGTGTTAGGGCTGAAAACCCAGGGTGGAAGTGGGGTGTTAGGTTTGGAAACCGTAAGACTACATTTCCCATCTTTTGTCGCTGGAACCCTAATGGTGCATTAACAAAGTTTTTTGTAGAGAATTTCCTTACTTTTTGAGATACTATAATCATAGGCTTATTTGTTTGTGGGATTGTAGGGACCTGTAGGCCCTGCACTCTCAGCCATCCATAATTTTTGGAAGATGTAATTGTATCCTTATTTTCCTGTGTGAGTGTAGGGTTCTTCAGGTCCTACATTCCGATCACTTCATAATCCTCTGCATATTTGCAAGTGGGAGTGCAGGACCTCTGAGCTCTGTGCTGCCATATAAGCATAAAGCCTGCATTCTCATCACCACATAATTGTATTCATATTTGTTTGTGGGAGTGCACAGTGCAATCCAGTTATAGTGTTTGAGATATTGTAATCATATCCCTATTTCCTTGCACTCCCATCAGTCCTTAATGGTATCCATATTTGGGTGTGGGAACACAGGGCCCTCTGGGCCCAATGCTCCCATCCATGCATCATTTTTTAGATAGTGTAGTGCTAACCATCTTTGGCTGTGGGCTCTGCGCTTCCATCCTGTAGTATGCAGACCCAAAGAAACACCTGAGATTGAATGTTTTCCAATAGAAAACAAAGGAAAATTTGCAATCTGTGTAACTCAACAGTAAGTTAGTATATTTTCATAAAACCAGAAAAAGGCACATTGGTGGGGGCAAACCCTTTGTACCCTGAACATTTCAAAACAAAAATGCAAACTGTTTCTTCACAGCAGAGTGATAAGAAATGACTGTGTACACCTCCCATTACAATGTTATCCTACAGAAATTTGAATCAAAATTTAACCCCATCGAACTCCAGAGCAAAGTAATACATTTTCAGAAAACCTGCAGAAGGCACATCTGTTGGGCAAGCCCTTTGTACCCTAAAAATTTCAGACCAAAATAACAAACCATTTTGTAACTAAGGTTCATACTATGGTGCAAGGAGCTAAGAAGGCCAGATAGCCCATATGCTGCTCCTATCCATCCACTCATAATATACTATGCTATTTCCTTCTAATATGTATTTGTCCAGCCTTCTTTTAAACTGTGCTTTATTTTTTGATAATCACTACCTCCAAAGGTAGCCCATTCCATGGCCCCACTATCCTCTGTGTAAAAAAAATGTTTTTCTTTTGTTTGTATTACATTTTATTTGTCTAAGCTATAATGGATGTCCTCTGGTACACCTTTCTGGGTTTTTAAAAGCTAAATGTAGTTCACTTAATAAGTTGCCACTATTCATTATGTCATAACACATTAGTAGGTCTTCTCTCACTCTTCTAGTCTCCAGTGACATTAGTTTTAAGCTCTTCAATCTCCCCTCATAAGGAACCATTCTTAGAATATACACCATTTTTGTAGCACATCTTTGCACCCTCTCCAGGGCATCAACTCCTCCCGTTGGTATGGGTCCCCACACCTGACTGCCATAATCCAGCAATGGTCTCACTTAAGTCCTATACAGTGGCAAAACCACAGCCTCAAGTCTGCTCTTAATGTTTCTTTTTATGGCCCACAGTACTTTATTTGCTTTGGTTATTTGTTTTTTTATAGTGCGCTTCAAAAGTTAATTTATTATTTATTATTTATGGTGATTCCAAGATCTCTTTCTTCTTCAGATTTTCCAAGATTTTGGCCATTTAAAAAATAATTATGTTTGTTATTTCTTTCACCTAGATGTATGACACAGCATTTATCAGGGTTAAAACTCATTCACCTTTTCATTACCCAATCCTGGATATTATTCAGATCCTTTTGAATAGAGTTTATATTTTCACTACTTGTAGCAAGGCCAGTCAGTTTTGTGTCATCTGCATATTTACTCATCCAATTTGTTGAGTCATATCCCATATATCCTTAAACATCCTAAACAATACCGGGCCCAGCATGGACCCCTGTGGCACTCCACTAGTCACTAGCACTGTTCTGGACAGATATCCATTTATGCTCATCCTCTGTGTCCTTTTCCCCAGCCATGCATCCACCCACCCTACTATTCCTAGTATTTGTTGATTAATACACTTTCTTTTTAAGCATTTGATGGTTACATTGTGAGGTACTTTGTCAAAGGCCTTGGAAAGTCCAGGATGATGCAATCCACCAGTTGCCCCCATCCAGCGCTGAATATACAGTATAATTTCATAGAAACATACCAGATTTGTAATACAGGACCTTCCTGCAAGAAACCCATGCTGATTCATGTCCACCTGGCCTGTAGCTTCCAGGTGTGTCTTTATGTAACCTTTAATTATAACTGCCATTAGTTTTCCCTTGGACAGAACTCAGACTTATAGGTCTATAGTTTGTGTGGTCCACCCTGTCACCCTTATTATGTATTGGCACCACATTGGCAGTTAGCCAATCTAATGGCACCATGCATTCCATTAATGACTTCAGAAATATTATTTTCAGTGGCTTGGCCACTTGTGAGGAGAACAGCATAGTGTTTGACATATTGTTCAGCCCTGCAGACTGTGCATTTTTTAGTCTATTAATTTTGTCCACAATTATTTTTTTCTGATACATCTATGCAGGGTACTGAGATTTCTTTGTTAATTTGTACCATGTTAGGTTTCTGTGAGAATACAGACCCAAAATATTCATTAAATGTATTAGTCATTTCCACCAGGTCATTTACTATTTTTTTTTCCAGTTGTGATTGAACAAAGACTGGTGTTTGTTTTACGTAGAGAAGTCACATAGCCATAGAATTCCCACATATTATCTTTTTTAGCTGAACCTATTTTTCATACCATTTTTATGTTTACTTGCATGCATGTGCAAGAAACATAGTGCCATCATCTGAGTTTTTGGAGGTGTGTCACCAATCTTCCAATTCAGTCAGTGTGTTTGCAGGCACGGCCGCAGTTCTCCAATGAATGCTGCAGCTGTCTATGACAGCAGATGAAAATGCAGTGGCCATACAGTTGAAAGGGAGAGCTATGCTTCACTGACCAGTGATAAGATATCGCATGCTCATACACGCCCCCCACACACACACACGCACATACTGCGTGGCTTATGTTCCCCCTATGCACACACTGTATAGCCACGGGGTGCCCAATCCCCTGTCGGCTGTGCTGCGCTCCCCCCCAACAGAGTTCCAGATGTCACGCTGGGAACATACCACAGCATGTTAACAGATCGTATGGCTGATGGGGGTGCCCAATCCCCCATCAGCTTCACTGTCCCCCCAAGATACTACAGGGTGCCACGCTGGGAGCACACCCCAGTGTGACAACAGATCGTATGGGGGCTGACGGGGGTACCAAATTCCCCATTGGCTCCATGGCCCCCCCAAACAGCCTTCCAGCTGCCACGCTGGGAGCCCACCCCTGCATGGCTCAAGTCCTGCATTGTCTAAGTTAAAAAAAAAAGAAACCTGATGAAAAAAACCTTCCCTCACTGACTGTGCTAACCCAATCTCCCCACCCATGCCCACCCTCTGTGTACCCTGCCTCCCACACCCCTCCTCACCCCTATGTACCCCCAGAGCTCAGTGCAATGATCTTCGGTGGACCGGGAACACGTCTGCACTCTTCAAAGCCGACCGTGAACTGAGGAAATGCCAGTAAGCTGTATAATGTAATAAATAGAGTTTTTTTCAACTTTAGTGCATATCTCAAGCATTTTGGGGAATTTTTTCACCAAATTTTCAACATGGGTTTTTTGGGACCCCACTTCATGAATTCTGTCAGTGTCATGGTGTTAATCAGCCCTGAAATGTGATTTCATGGTCACTGCACTGAACCACCTTTTGGGACTGATTTACAAAATGACAGTGTCACAGTTCATGAGGTAGGCCCTTAAAAACCCTATGTTGAAAATTTGGTGAAAAAATTCCCAAAAATGACTGTTTTATGAGCATGCATTGTGCTGTTCCTACACATGCTTGTAAGTTCATGAATTTTCAATTTGTTCACTCCAGATTTTCAACATTGCCATTTTACCATACCTCCTTATGAGCAGTAGAGCTGTCATTTCTCACATCTGACCCAAAATGTGTTTCCACACATTTTATTCTTTTTTTATTTTATTTATTTATTTATTCTAGGATTACAAGTACCTTTGAGCCAAGGCTCTTTTACAAAGGTTCCATGTCAGAAATAACAAACAATAAGGAAGCAACGGTGAAATTATAGTAAACAATTCATGTACAACAGTGCTATTGAGAGGGGTCAATTATAGGAAGAGTAAAGTGTAGAGGAGGAGGAGAAGTGTAGGTAGTTAACAGAGGCAGCTATAGTAAAATGGTGAACACGGCTAGGATGCATGTGCCCACAAGGAATGGGTAGGGCCAGGCACCCGGCAGTGGCAGAGAAACAGGGATGAGAGGAGGGGGGATGATGAAGATGCAGCCAGAGGCATTTGTTGAAAAATAAATGGGAAGGAGTGATAGAAGAGAAAAAGGGGGTTTGGTGACGGTGGGAAATAAGTGCTATAATGGTACAAGGAGAGACTAATGAGGTGGTATGAAGACCTGAGATTTGAAGTGGTGCCTCAGAAGCTGGGGGGATAGGGACTGGGGGGTCCTGGGGTTAAGCAGTATATAAGTTAGGATTAAAGCTGTGTAGGTCATCATCTAGGAAAGGCAGTCACAGGAGCTAGAGGCAATGAGATAGGCCTGGAGCCTGGTTTTGAACAGACCTAGTGTTGAGGCAGAGGAGATGGTGTGGCCGAGACCATTCATCCATAGAGGAGCCCTATAGGCAAAGGAGAGTTGGCCTTGCGTAGTTTCACAGTGAGGAACTTGTAGAATCTGGGCTGTTAAGCTCCTGGGGTTCTGTTGGTTGGTATTTTGATGTAACAAGGCAGTAACACCAGAGGGTGTGAGGCCAAGGTTGATTTTTCCCGCCATATCACATGTGAGATACTTTATACGGTTGGAGAGTTGGAGCCATCCGGATTGTTCATAAAGGGCACAGGTGTGGGTAAGGCGGTGGGCACCAGTTGTGAGTCAGCATGCTTTGTTAAGTGCAGTTGTTATATGTCAGAGGGCAGATGTCGTGGTGGAGCCATAGATAATGAGGCCATAATCAATAATTGACACCACAGAGCTCTGGATGGAAATCTTCAGGGCCTCTGGGCTGAGGTGCTGCCTGTGCTTGTAGAGTAATCCAAGGTGTGTGTTGGCAGCTTTAGCCATGCTGTCAATGTGAGCCGTATAGGAGAGATTGAGGTCAAGCAAAATCCCTAGGTATTTGAATGAGTAAACTTGTTCAAGGACAGTCCCCTGCTTGGTGGAGATGGCAAGGGGGAGTTGCTTGTAATGGTTATGTGAACTGCAGAATAGCAATGACTTGGTTTTCTTGTGACTGAGGACTAGTTTATGATTGGAGAACCATCATTCAATGGCACTGAATCTGAGTTGAAGGCTGTGTTGTAGTGGTGAAAGGTCCTTGTGCATAGAAAAGACAACAGCATCATCCACATACAGGATGATTTGTTCTGAGCAGGATTGTGGTAGGGAGTTTAAAAAGAGGCTGAAAAGGAGATGGCCCAGTATGGACCCCTGAGGTACTCTGGAGCACACAGGCAATGTGTCCAAGATAGCACTGGCAATTTTTACTCTTTGAGAGCAGTTGTCAAGGTAGCTTCTGAACCAGCGGGCTGAGTCTGGTGAGAGGCCAGCAAGGAGTAGTTAGTCATACAGCAGCTGATGATGGACTGTGTCAAATGTCTTTGAGAGGTCAATGAAGACAGCCCCAGTAAGAAGACCTTTATCAAGGGAACTATGCACTGCACCAGTAAATTAAAGCAGGACAGTGGTGGTACTATGCCCTTTTCTAAAACCGTGCTGTTGTGTGCACTGAATATTATATTTGTCCAAATAATCAGTGAGCTGGTCCACAACAATACGCTCTAGGGGCTTGGATAGTAGTGGCAATATGGAGATTGGGCAGTAGTTAGAGTGGCAGGTCTTGTCCCCACTTCTGTGAACTGGGGTCACAGTGGCAGTTTTCCATATTTCAGGGAATGTACTGGTGTGGAGCTCACAATGGCACAGTTGGTGTGCGAAATCAATGTTCAGGACAGATTAAGAAAATCACAGTGACACAGTTCATGAGCAGAGGTGTTAAAATGGCTATATTAAAAATTGGGTGAAAAAATTCCCCAAAATTACTGTTTTACGAGCACGTGTTGCGCTGTTCCTACGCACGCTCATAAGTTCACGAATTTTCAATATTTTCACTCTAGATTTTCAACATTGCCATTTTACCACACCTCCTTATGAGCAGTATAGCTGTCATTTTTCACTTCTTGGCCAAAATGTGTTTCTGCCCATCTAGCGTACAATGGCACAGTTGGTGTGCAAAATCAATGTTTGGGACAGATTAAGAAAATCACAGTGAAACTGTTTATGAGCAGAGGTGTTAAAATGGCTATGTTAAATAATTTGGTGAAATACATCCATAAAATGACTGTGTTAAGAGTGACCATTGTACAGTTTCCACGCACCCTGGTAACATAATGGATTTCTAATATTTTCAATCCAGATTTTCACCACTGGCATTTTTCCACACTTCCTTATGAACAGTACAGCTATCATTTTTCACACCATGGCTGAAATGTGTTTTCGCATTTCCAGTGCAGAAATGCATGGTCACCGTGGGAAGTCACTGTTTGGGACAGATTAAGAAAATCACAGTGACACTGTTCATGTGCGGAGGTTACAAAATCCCTGTGTCAACAATCTGCTATAAAAAATCCCCAAACTAATTGCATTATGGGTGTGTGTTGTACATTTTCTACACAAGCTCATGACTTCACCAGTTTTTTTAATATTTTCACTGCAGAATTTCAACAATGCCATTTTTTGCACCTCCCCATGAACAGTACAGCTGTCATTTTTCACATCCTGTTTGAAACGTGTTTTCGCACCTGTGGTGCCAAATGGCGTAGTCGCTGTGTGAAATCAGCTTTCAGCTAACAAACTGATATTGCCACTGTTTATAAGGCGGTGGTCAGAAAAAAACATGTTGAAAATTTGGAGTGAAAATGCCTTCGAATGTCTGAGGCGTTAGGGTTTCTGACCATAATGCCCCAGCCTGTAGAGTTTGAGAGGCATCAGGGGTGTGACTTGGGATTCTCACCTGTAATGCTCATACCAATCCACATCCTGCAGCCAGTGAGAGGCATCGAGGTGTGCCTTGGACTCTTCAGGCCCAAAGTTCACCCCACTCTCCTATACAGAACCCATCTCACCGTATTTCCTGATGGAATGGGGTGAGCATAAGGGCCAAAGACCCCAAGGCACACTGTGACACTTGTCAGTGTCTGCAGGGTAGGGTGTGGTGAAATGGCATGGCTGTTATGCCTGACAACCCAAAGGCACACCCCAATGCCTGTCAGCCTCTGCACAGTGGTGGTGAGCTTGGCTTCAGTTCAATACTTCACTACGATTTCTATTATGCAGCTCTCTAACTCCTACACTAACAATGCCAATGCCAGCATGCAGACATTCGGCTTTGACAAATGCTTGTTTGTTTACTTTTCTTAATTAGCTTTTTACATTGTCTCTGTACTGATTTAAGCTCCTCTCAGAGTCTCTGTGTTCCTAATGTTTTGTGTTTCTCATATAGTTTTTGTTTTTTTCATCAGTTTTTTTATTGCTTTATTAAACCACTTTGGTTTTATGCCCTTATTGTTATATGCTTTATTTTTCCTTTTATTCCTATCAAATATTACACCTAAGTGGTGTTTAAAGCTTTCCCACATCTCATTTGCTGATTAGTCTGTGAAGAGTTCTTCCCAATCTAATTTACTGAGGTCTGTCTTTATATTCTCCGTATTAGCAGTTTTACAATTATAGACTTCCCTACATCATTTTATTATAGAACTATATTCTTTCATAGTAAAAAACACACTGTTATGATCACTACTTCCCAAGAGAAGGTTAACTGTACAATTACTAGTCTGTAATTCTTTGGTTGATAATACAATATCCAGAATATTTTCTCCCTTAGTGGGTTCTTCCAAACTTTGAGTGAGCCCTAGTTGGTCTATATTGGTCAGGAAGGTTTTATTAATGCATTTATTAGCCTCTTGTCTTTCCCAGTTTATGTCTCCATAATTGAAGTTTCCCATTATAACCACTTTTCCCATTTCACAGGCCTTTTCTATTTCATTATTTATTTTTTGACTGACCTCGTCATTTGTTCCCAGCGGTCTATAGATAATCCCCAGCACTATGAATGAATTTTTGTAATCTCCACTCTTATCCATAAAGTCTCTGTCTCTTGTTCACTTTTTTAAATTATTTTAAAAAATTAATATTTTTTACTGATTTTGATGCATCTACTGCTACAGATCCCCCTCCTCCTCTCCTCTCTGTCCTATCCAAGTAGCGAAGTATATATCCAGGTAAATCCCTTCCCCAGTTATCACTGGCTGTCCACCAGGTCTCAGTTAACCCTATGATATCAATGGTATTTTGTTTTGGTAGTAGTGCCTCCATTTCATCTGTTTTACTTTGGATACTTTTAGTGATTGCCAGCATACACCTTAAGGGAGCCTTAGTTTGGGGTTTAGCCTTCTTACATTTTTTTATATATACTGGTTTTGGAGTGTGGAGTGAGTTTACTATTCCCTCCATACTTTCATCCACCCCCCCCCCCCGGTGACTAGTTTAAATGTTTGACACTTCAGTTTGCATCCAGTAGGCCATTGTAATGGTACCATTTTTATTTAAGTGTACGTCATCTTTTGCAAATAAAGTCTCTTTCTGAAAGAAGTCAGCCCAGGTGTCCACAAAGGTTACTCCCCCAGCAGTGCATCTGTTTGAAGCTTTAAGATTTACTTTTTGTATTATATGTTTTTTCTCGGCACCACAATTTAGTCTAGGTAATATCCCAGATATTATTGGCATCTGCCCTGCCTTGATTACCACCTCTGCATATTCCACAATATCCTCCACTAGATCCTTTTCATGGTATTTTCCTATGTTGTTTGTCCCAACATGAATGACTACAATTTGGCTACTTGGTGTAGTGCCCAATAGTTTAGGGAGTCTTGTCTTTATATCATGTACTCTGGCACCCAGTAAGCAGTTTACAACTGCTTTTGTTTTCATATCTTGACATATTACTGTGTATATTATGTACTGTGCAGTAACAAAGAAACAGCTGTCTTAAAAATCCTTTTTTGCAAATTGTGAAAAAAGAATCCTTTTCTGCGGTTTCTTTTTTCACAATTTGCAATAAAAGAAAATCCTTTTTCACAGATTGTGAACAGGAATCCTCTTTTGTGACTCCTTTTTCACAATTTGCAGCAAAAGAAAATCCTTCTGTTCACAAATTTTGGAAAAAAATCCTGTTTTGTGGCATTTGTTTTTCTCAGTTTGCAAAAAAGGATTTCCATGAGTAAAAACAAACACATTTCTAAGTTATGAAAAAAATAACCACAGAATCTGATTCTACAGGCCCTGATTAGGTAAACACAACTGTTGGTGTTTATTGAAGCTATTTTTGTGTTCTCACCGCTAACTGAAAACAAGATGGCAGTGGCACAAAAAAAAACAACTGCATTGGTGGTAAAGAATTCTGCGTTTGTGAAAAAGGATTCTGCATTTGCATTAAAGAATCCTTTTTCAAGCAGGACATCTAAATCATCCCATAGGAAATGATGGGACACCTTGAAATGTATTAACTTTGGAAAGGATTAATATTATTTCACCAAACCTTCAAAAGGCACCACTGTGATCCAAGACCTACTGTATATATTCTAAATATTTTATACCAAAATTCCACACCATTTTTTGCAAACTGACGTGACAAAGAATTTCAACAAATGTGACAATTTCCACATTTTTTGACAAGCCATATCTCTGCACCCACACATCCAACTGGAACAAAACTTGCCACATCAAGAGATCTTTGTACCTTGATGGAACATGCAATATTTTCTGCAAATCACTTGAATGGTTGCATAGTTATTAAAGTGCAGAATGTTCAGTTTAATATAGAAGTGAATACTGAACCCTAATATAGGGGTGCTACTGCACCCCGATAAAATTTTATAAATAACCAGGAGTAGTTGAGCATTATAAATACTATAATAGCATACAGTGTGTTAAGAATACCCTAATAAGATTATTCATATAGTTTTCATAAATATTCCTTCTGATAATTGTGTTCAGTGATAGCACACCTTTTAGTTAGCTCCTGTGTCTGATATTAATTCAGAGAAAGAACCAAATTAACATAAAATTGCATACATTTCTTAAGTTAGATTTTAAAGCAATATAAATGAAAAGTCCAATGAAGTAAGATTAAAACAGAATTAACTGAATTTAATTAATCAGTCCATACTAATATTGTGTCTCACAACCTTACTTTACAGCCCAAGTTTTTGGGTTCTTGTCTTTTTTCTTCTTCCTCTCTTGTTTGCCTCCCAATTCTGTCTTTTGGCCTTTGGTGGTTGTTTATTGTTTTAGTTTCTGTTTTCTCCATTCAGACTTCAATAATAATACTCTTGTGCTCAGGTTTTAATCAAACATTAGTCCATCCAAAGAGGATACCTTGAGGTTTGTCACTCTTATGAAGAAAAAAATATGTATTTTAATATATAACAAATAATCTTTCACTTTTAATTTCCCCAGATAAAACTATTCATAAAAATCTTAAGATTTATTTAATTAAAATAATTAGTTGATTAATTAACTGACTAAGCCATCTAAAATGTTATCAATTTGGTGACTCTGCTTTCAGTAATTAATAATGCTGCCCACATTAATTAATATGATCTTTAATCTAACAAGCAGAGTTTTATCTTTAATCCGTTAACTGGGGTGTTTGAATTAAACAATCAGTTATAATTATAGATACAGGTATTAAAACACTTTACTAAAACTTCAATGTGGCGTGGTTGGGGGAAGAGAATAATTACATAAGTTTTTGCTGATATAGCCAAGCTTCTACCACATCAAGCACTAGGGTATATTAAAGAAGAACTTACAAGTTTCAAGGTAGTTTGTTCAATCAGCAACCCCCAAAATATCAATCATAAAACAAAGATCTTTATATGCACTGATAATCTGCTGAGGAAGCCTTGTCCAGAGTCATGCCTTGGGTAAAGAGAAAGAATCCTTATTTCCAGGTCTGCTTTTCTCTATGTCTTTTCACCATAGATGATTGCTTATATAATCTTTACTCCTTAGTTATATCAATACATGCAGTCAGGATAATCATAAACATCCAAAGGAAAAGATAGAAAAAAATGACAATGCTTAGAACTTTTCCTTATTTGTGGCACTTCTCAGATGACTTTATTGCTGTGACACTGTGGAAACAACTTGGAGTTTTCCATTTTGACAGCGCACCCAATTGCTGTGCTGTCTGTATCCTACCCCACCTGACCACAGATTGTTAACTGTTAAGCCCAGGTGATGGGCTAATTCCCTTTATATCTCTTTATTCATGATGTTACTGTTATCTCAGTTAACAGGTGCATCTGACAAGTTATCTTTTCTGTATGTCCAAATATGGTACACACCAAGTTATTCCACATTGGAATTCTCACAAAGAGCAATTGCCAGCTTCTCAATACCTTTAGTTTTAATTCTTTTACTTTTATTTTAAAAGTTTAAGTTTAAGCTTGTGGTTTCAGATGAGCAAAAAGACCAACAGACAAAAGCACAGGCAAGGCAACTTTATTTATAAGGCGCCCAATCCCAGAAGTTCTGGGTGATGAATATAAACAAAAAATGCAACAATAAATTAAAACATATAATAAACCCTCATTAAAACCATAATAAAATTAATATACTATGACAATACAATGGTTCTCAGAAGTCATACTTCAAGGGACTGGCCAAAACTAAGGATGGCACCAGATAAAAGCCAGACTGAAGAGGTGCGCATTTAGTTTCCCCTTAAACACCTCTATTGAGGGAGCCTCCTGGACTGCATGTGGAAGTGAATTCCACAGGGTCAGCCCAAAAATGTTAAAAGCATGATCTCCCGAAGTTTTGAGATTGACCCTAGGAACATCCAGGAGGCCCCTCGAAGAGGAGCGGAGGGAGTGAGCAGCAGACACCGATGTCAAGAGCTCAGACAGGTACCCAGTGCTCAGCCTGTATAGGGCCTTAAAGGTGAGAAGACCCACATTGAAAAAGACCCTCCACCTGACCAGCAGCCAATGCAGAGCATGCAGGATTGGAGTCACATGACTAGACCTCGAAAGGCCTGACAGCAACCTGACCACTGCATTCTGCACTGGCTGCAGTCTGCGGAAGAGGATCCCTGCTGTGACCCTGAAGTGCAAAGCATTACAGTAGTCGAGCCTGGAAGCCACAAAAGTATGCACTAGTGTCGGCAGGTCCTCGGATGCAATGAGGGACTTAATCTGGGCAATGTACTACAAGTGGTAAAAAACACTGCTGACTATAGATGACACCTGGTCTTCAAAAGTAAATTTAAAGTCAATGATCACGCCCAGAGTTTGCAGCCTTGGAGAAACCACCAGTGACACAGACCCCAGAACAAGTCCAGAGTCCCCTCTGGTGGTGATCCCATCATGCCTGTAACCAGGCTCAATCACCAATAACTCAGTCTTGGCTGGGTTCAGTCGCAGCCAGCTGGAAGCCCTCCAGTCATTGATTTTAGCCAGACAGCTGTTAAGCACATCGATAACTCCCGATATTCCGGGTGCAAAGGACAAATACAGTTGGGTGTCATCTGCATAACAGTAAAACTCCACACTGTATTGTTGAATGATCTCACCCAGGGACAGCATATACACTGCGAACAACATTAGCGACAAGATCAAACCCTGAGGCACTCCACAGGACAGAGGCACTGGGGAAGATGAGAAATTCTCCATCACCACCTGCTGCGCTCTGTCTGAGAGATAGAAACATAGAAACATAGAAGTTGACCGCAGATAAGGACTGCAAGGCCCGTCCAGTCTGCCCATTTCTTTTTCTACCTTATGAATGTGACATCGGCCTTTGCTCTGTCAATGGCCTAACTATTCATACTCATTTGTATTGCTCCCTTATGCCTATCCCATGCCTGTTTGAAGCCCTGCACTGTATTCATATCCAACACTTCCTGAAGTAGGCCGTTCCATGCATCCACCACCCTTTCTGTGAAAAAGAACTCCCTCACATTACCCCTAAATCAGCCTCCCTCTAATCTCATGCTGTGTTCTCTTGTCCTGCTGTTTCTCTTTTACTGAAACATGTAAGACTCTTTCACCTTGTTACTGTAATGCAATTAAGGTGTTTGAATGTTTTGATCATATCACCTCTCTCCCTCCTTTGCTTGACGGTATACATATTGAGCTCCGTTAATCTGTCCTCATATGTTTTCTGATGCAGTCCTTGCCCTTCTCTGAGCTGCCTCAATTTGGTTAATGTCCTTGGGAAAGTGTGGTCTCCAGTACTGCACACAGTACTCCAGATGGGGCCTAACCAGTGCCTTATAAAGAGGGATTATTACCTCCCTCTTATGACTTGTGATACCCCTACTAATACACCCCAACATCACCCTAGCCTTACCTACTGCTTTAGTGGTCTGCTTGGATGATTTCAGGTCCTCTGTGATGATGATGCCCAAGTCTCTTTCTTCCCTTGTGACTGCCAGCAACTCCCCTAACAGCCTGTAGGTGGCTTCAGGGTTTCTCTTCCCTATGTGCATGATCTTGCACTTCTTTGCATCAAACCCCAGTTGCCACTCTTCAGATCATTTTGACAGTTTATCCAGATCTCTTCTCATTCTGCCCACCCCATCTGGATCATCTGCTCTGTTGCATATATTGGTGTCATCTGCAAGCAGACAAACCTTACCCTCTAGTCCATCTGAAATGTCACTGATGAAGATATTGAAGAGGACTGGCCCCAGGACTGATCCCTGAGGTACCCCACTTGTGACTTGCATCTCTTCTGACTGTATACCATTTAACACCACTCTGTTTTTTGCCTGTCAACCAGTTTGCACCCAGCTGACCAACTTCTGACCCACCCCAAGCCTACCCAGCTTATTAATCAATCTTTTATGTGGAACAGTATTCAAAGCTTTGCTGAAGTCAAGGTAGGCAACATCAACTGCTTCCCCTTGGTCCACCACTCTGGGTACCCAGTCAAAGAAGTCTGTGAAAGTAGTTTGACAGGACCTTCCTGTTGTAAACCCATGCTGTCTTGGATCCTGTGCTCCTATGGATTCCAGGTGTTCCACTATCCTTTCCTTAAGGAGCACATCCATAATCTTACCCACTACTGAGATAAGACTGACTGGTCTGTAGTTCCCTGCCTCCTCCTTGCTACCAGTCTTGTGGATCAGGATCACATGAGCACTTCTCCAGTCTTCTGGGACCTTTCCTGTGCTCAGAGACTCACCAAATAGTTCTGATAATGGCTCTGGTAGTCCCACCCTTTAAATCCTTTAGTACCTTGGGATGTATGCCATCAGGTCCCATTGCCTTGTCCACCCGGAGTTTATCGAGCTCTTGTAGGACCCTTCCTTTTGTGAAAGGACTAGTGCACACCTCCCATCCCCCCATGTCCATGGTGCTGAGCTGTGGGACCTGCCCTACCTTCCCTTCAGTAAATACTGAGTAGAAGTATCTATTTAGGATAGATGCTTTTACATGGTCCTCCCCCTCACATGCCCTCTTATCCCCTTTGATCTTAGCAATACACCCTCTAGACTTTCTCCATTCACTAATGTATCTATAGAGAGTCTTGTCACCATCTTTTACTGTTTGTGCTAGTGTTTCCTCAGTTTGGGCCTTTGCCTACCTTACTGCCTTCTCTGCTTCCCTTAGGGAAGTTTGGTATGCCTCCCTATCTTCATCCCGCTGTGTTCCCTTATATTTCCTGAAGTCCAACCTTTTGGCTCTGACCTTTTCTGCTACTGCTTTTTGGAACCAAAGTGGTTTCCTTCTTCTTTTGTGCTTCCTTTTCTCTCTAACACAATGGGATGTTGCTTCAAGTATTGCATCCTTAATGCTTGCCCACTTTGCCTGTACCCCCTCACCTGTATTTCTTTTTGCCAGGGCTAGCTTAACTCTGTTGGCCATCTTATCAAAGTCTGCTCCTCTGAAGTCCCATATTTTTGCCTTGGAATAGGATGATTTAGATCTAGTGACCAAACTGAACCATACCATGTGACGGTCAATGGCCCCCAGGTGACCTTCTACCTGGAGATCTGTGATCCTTTCCCTGTTAGTCAGTACTAGATCTTGGATAGCCCTACCTCTTGTTGGTTATTGTACCAGTTGTTTGAGGTCCTCCCCCTGCAGGGAATCCACTATGTGTCTAGTTCTGGCAGATATTCCTGCTGGTATTGACCAATCTGTATCTCACACGTTGAAGTCTCCCATTATCAGAACCTCCCCTTTAGCTGTCATGTTTTGTATATCTTCTAACAGTAATGTGTCTATGTTCTCCCCCTGGTCTGGAGGACTTCAGACAGCCCCAGTTTGTATGGCTGTCCCATTTCTTATTTCCAGGGTGACCCACAGTTCTTCTGGCTGCTTATGTGTATTCTGAATTTCTGTAGATTTGATATTTTCTGTGACATAAAGGGCCACTCCACCCCCCCCTTTTTTTGCACCTTGGTCTCTTCCAAACAGTACATAGCCAGGTACTGAAGTATCCCAAAGGTGGTTACTGGTAAACCATGTCTTGCTAATGGCTACTATCGGACTCAAACCATTTGATGACAGTACCGGCAAGTTCACAATACTCACAGAGCCAATCAAGAAGCATGATGTGATCCACAGTGTCAAACGCTGAAGAGAGATCAAGGAGCACAAGAACTGACCTGTCTCTTCTATTTCTAGCCCTGAGCAGATCATTATGCATTCTCACTAGAGCAGTTTTAGTGTTATGTCTGGCCTGAAAACCCGACTGGAAATCTTATAGAAATCTGAGGACACCAGGCAATCCTTGAGCTGTTGCGCCACCAATTTCTCAACAAATTGCTCAAAAAGGCAGGTTGGAGATTGGATGATAATTAGCCAGGATGTCTGGGTCAAGGGAAGATTTCTTTAGGAGGGGCTTCACCAGTGCTTCTTCCAAAGCAACTGGAAAGATCCCCTCTGACACCAAGCAGCTGGCAATCCTGGCAAACACTGGACAAATGGCATCAAAACATCCCATTAAGAATTGCGTTGGTGCTGGGTCCAGTTCACAAAAGGTGTGCTTCAGCTCCAAGATCATCTTAGTCACTTCAGACACCTCCACTGGCTTAAACTCCTCCCAGACAGACCGAGTGCCACTGAAACTCCCAGCTCAATCACTGCGAGGTGAAAGCCTCCCTGGCAGAATCCCCAACCGGATGGTTAACACTCTGTCAGAGAAAAACAGAGCAAACTCTTCACATAAAGTGGTTGAAAAAGCTTTTTTTTGGCCAGATAGAGGCAGAATGTAAAAGCTTGTCTATGGTCTGAAACAGCTGAGATGGTCTGTTTCTCCCTGCAGCAATTTCTCTGGATAGCAATTCTGTCTTCTTCCGAGAGATTGCCCCCTGGTACTCAACATAGTGAGCACGTAGGGCCATCCTATCAGCATCTAGCTGGGTCTTCCGCCAGCAACGCCCCAACGTCTGACCCCTGATATTCATCACCTTGAGATCCCCATCAAACCAAGGGGATCTCAAGTGAGAAGATCTGGGTCATATGCGAACTGGCGAGATGGCTCTAGAGCTTCATTGACTACCCTGTAATAGGTGGCCACCACCTCTACAGTGCCAATTGCACATGCTGCATAAACCCTAGATAGTTCAGCTAACACCAACAGTCCCTCTGGGTCAACACCCCTTAAAGGACGGTAGCTGACCATCTCCACATGGGAAGGACTTTCGGGGAGTGCCCCAAAGTTGGACTCCATGGTGCAGTGATCAGACTAAATGACTTGATCAGTCTTGAGATTACTGATTTCAAGACCCAGCTGAAACAGCAGATTGAGTGTGTGGCCATGCTGGTGGGTAGCAGCAGCAACTTCTTGTGACAGGCCCAGTGATTGCATCAACTGGAGGAGGTCATAGCCAAAACACGAGGATTCATCATTGATCCATACATTGAAATCTCCCAGGATCAAACACCTGAAGGACTTCAACACCTGGTCGATGATGAAGTCTGCTACCTCCTGCAGGAATTCCCCACCACCACAGGGGACAGAAAACAAGAAGAATCCTGCATCCTGTACCTGTAGCCCCATGCACAGTGATGCACTCAAAAGAGCAGATGCCACCAACTGGGTGCACCGAGAAGCCCAAACTGGATCAAAAAATGATGGCCACTCCCCCACCGCTATGATCCCTCCTTGGACAATGATCCATGGTATATCTAGTGGGGATGGCGGCCTCAAAAACTGGGCCTGTATTATCACCCAGCCAGATCTCCATGATGCACTCAAGGTTCCAGAAGAAATTAAGTCCACAAAAATCATGATCTTATTCCTCATTGACCAGGCATTGAAAAGCACTGCCCAAAGAGGATTAAAGGATGCAGCCAGTCATCTAGCTGCCTGCCCACTCGATCCAGTGGGAACTTTGGGTATGGAGACCAAACATGATGGGCCTCTCCTTGGCTCCATTTACACCCAGGGCATCTCCTGCGCTGGACAACTTCAATGCTGCTCACCACCTCATCAGCTGCCCTCGGTACTTGATGAATCATATGCTTCCTAGTAATACTGACCTCCCTGCAGTGCCTTGCTGCAATGACAGAAACTGGAAGGTTGGTTAAGGGGCGAAGGTCGTGGAGCTGAGTGGAAGCATTGGTGATATGGGGGAGGCCAAGGCACCAACACATCTCCTGTCTGGCATGACCTGTCCCGAGAGAACACTGGATGTTAATACGAAGTGCAAAGACAAGAAGAACACAAAATACTAATACACTAACCCAATCCCCAAAATTAATACCCCACAAACTAAATGCAACAAAATCCTGTAGAATTCCCCCACCCACCAACAACTAACACAAATATCACAGTTTGAACCCTCACACCACCTGCACACACATGCATACACCCTCCCACACACACTCACACAGTCTCACGAATATCTCAGCAATCATTTATAACTACACAGTCCTCCGAGAGGGAGAGACAGTAACAACAAATCAACAAGTCAAGATTCTCCAAACTGTTCAACAAGTCCATACAGTTATATACTTAAAAGCTTGTCCGCAGCAGTTCATGTCCAAATCCAGCTCCCCCTGGATATTTAACAGTATATGTAGAAAACATATATAGCAGGTGCCAAATATAAACTAAAGAAAAGATGCCACTATAACGCTAATAGGATAAATGAAGAAGAGAAAGCCATGATCTTAAAGAAAATCACAGGAAGAGGGTGCTTTCTCACATTAACAAACTGAAGGGTCAAATATTTTTGTTACAGGAAATGCATTTACTTAATAAGGAAGTGGACTTATTTAAAGCTTGATGGAAGGGTCAAGTCTTTGTAGCCCCATATACATCTAAGAGGATGAGGGTTATGATTCTGGTAACTGAGTGTCAACTGGGTTACCCAGTCCATACATAGGGATTCATGGGGAGATGGGTTTTAGTAGTAGGTACTTTGGATGGTTTAGTATATACTTTGGCTTCTGTACATGGACCCAATAGTGATGGCTCTGTTTGTTTTTTCATTGATTTTTACAGATTTTTCAAGAAAAGGAGCAAGGGGAGTTTATAATATGTGGTGATATTAATGAGGTAGGGTACTTGACTCAATCTGCGACAGTACTGGGAATCCCAACAAGATAGATACCCCTGGACTGCAAGCCTTAAGTAGATTTCGAGATAATTTGGTGCTTAGGGATGTATGGCAGTTATGCTATCCAGTAGCTTGAGATTACACTAACTTTTCCTCGGTCCACCAGACTTATGGTAGGATTGATATTATTTTGGTTTCCAAAGATCTTCTCAAAGATATGGTAGCGGTTACTATTGAACCTATTGTTATTTCAGATCATTCCCCTGCTATGATTACTTTTCAGTGGGAGGGAATGGGTACTGAGACAAAATGATGGTATTGTAATGTAAGTTTTTTGAATGACCCTCAGTTTGGGGACTGACTGCATAGAGCAGTGCAGGATTATTTAGCTGCTAATTACACAGAGACAGCTGCTCCTAGGTGGGTGTGGGAAGGGTTTAGATAAAGCATATCTTAGAGGGAAAATAATTTTATACTCATCAGCACATAAGAAGGAATGAAGTGGTAGGATACAGGCTTTAGAAGAGCAGGTGCATGGTTTAGAACAACAACACAAAGCAGGTAAGAGGGACCCTTCCCTTATAAGCCATATTAGGGATGTTCAGCTTCAGATCAATGTCTTAAACACACAAGTGGAATTTGTCCTTTTCCGGCCAAAACTGACTTATTGGGATTGTGGGGAGAAAGCTGAGTGTTTGTTAGCGTATCACTTGAAACAAATGGAAGCCTCTGGGAAAAGTCCTGGTATAAGAAGGTGGGAACAATTGTTTACTGATCCTGAAGGGATCAACCTGTCTTTTAAGGAATACTACTCTTAATTGTATACTTCTAGTAGGCCAGTGGGGGCTCAGTCAGAGGACATATGTAAGTTCTTGGCATCCTTGAATCTTCCTAATCTTATGGAGCAACAGAGGCAAAAACTGAAGAACTTGATCACTCCCTTAGAGGTTCAGAGTACAGTCAAGCAACCACATAGTGGCAAAACTCCAGGATCAAATGGGTTTCCTTGACAAGTTTTTATTATGCTATTGGGGACTTGGTGTATCCATTTCTGGTGGATACTCTTTAAGAAGCTTGGAAAATGGGAGAACTTCTGACAATTATGAATGATGCCATAATTACAATATTGGCAAAGAAGCATAAGGACCCCTAGCAATGCTCGAGTTACCACCCAATCTCGATCCTCAGTGTGGACTATAAAATTTTAGTGAAAATATTAGCTAATAGGCTACTTACTGTATTACAATCTTTAATACATCCTGATCAAGCAGAATTCCTGTGGGGCAGGATGAAGAGAAGTATATTCAGAAGTTAACTGACCTTGTCTAGATTTTGGGGTCTAAGGTGGAAGCTACTGAAGCAGTAGCTTTTGATACAGAAAACGCTTTTGATTCTGTTGAATAACAATATTTATTTGCAGTTCTTCACAATTTGGATTTGGCCCTAATTTCCTTCATGGGGTTCAGGTGAATTATTCCTTGCCTCATGCAGCAGTCCTTACAAATGGAAGGCTATCTTCTTCTTCTTTTCAGTTAGGTATGGGTTCACATATGGGCTGTCCATTGTTTCCAGTTCTCTTCTTATTAGTCATCAAGCCTTTAGCACAGAGAATTAGGGAAGATCCAGATATTTTACAGGTTACAGTTGGTGTGAAGCCCTACAAAACTATGCTATTTGCTGATGATATGTTTGTGACTCTGGTGAAGCTTGCCTCCTCCTTATCTAATCTCATCAAGTTCCTGGATCACTGTGCTTCCCTGTCTGGTTTGAAAAATAATTGGAGTAAATCAGAAGTGTTACCTCTGAATGCTTTTTGTGGTGTACATGGGGAACCCAGTCTGAAGTGGGCCGCTGGTTCTATCAAATATCTGGGTATAAATATTTCCACTAATTTGCAGGAGTGACCCTTCCTGAATTTTATTCCTATTTAATTAGATTTAAGGAAGATGTAACTAGGTGGTGTCACCTTCGCTTATCTCATTGGGGCAAAGTACACATGTTGCATATGATAATTCTCCTCACAAAATTATATTGCATTTGATACTTGCCCCTCAAAATATCAGATAATTGGTGGAAACAGTTTTCAACTGTGATTTTGGAGTTTTGTGGGAGGGTGGTAAATCCCATTTGTCAGTACTGCATTTAATTGCCCCTTACTCAAAAAGTGTTTTTTATCCCCCTGGTTCAAAGGTTATTACACCGCTTCAGATCTACAACAAATTTGGCAGTGGTTATATGCAGAGAATTTCAAATATCCTACTCAGTGGCTTGAATTGGAAAAGGAACTGGCAGACAGTGCTTTTCTTGAGTGAATTCTCTGGGATCATAAAACTTTTTAAAAAACTACCCCGACCCAAGAACATGCTCTTGGTATTTTGTGGGCTGCTAAAACAGTGTTGCACTCTCAGATTGATATTTCCCTTATATCTATGTCCCCTTTGGTATAATTCCAGGGTAATGATTTGGGAGAGTAACTTTATATTGGCCGGTATGGGACAGAGGGGGATTACGGTTGGTGGAAGATCTTTTTCTTACTAGAATCTGAGTATCTTAAATCATTTAGTGAACTTCATAGGGAGACTTCTATCCCTGCATCACACTATTGGAGGTATCTTCAGCTTCGAAATTTTTTGCAGTCGAAGGTGGTGGTTTCGTTTAAGTTGCCTCACTTGGGAAAATGGGAAGATATTTATGGGCATGTTACCAAGGATACTTCTCTTATTATCCCCAGATTGGGGACTATTTATAGAGCTTTATTAAAGGAAGACACTCCAGATACAAGGCATCTGAAACTAAGATGGGAGAAGAAATTGGAAACATGCGCATTCAGAAGAGGAATGAGACAGGGCTTTGGCTAATGCCTGTGGCATTTGTAAGGACACAACAGGTCACCTGATGCAACTGAAAATTTAGTTGTGGTACTACATGCCAGCACAGTTGTATAAAATGTGGCTACTGCAAAATCCCAGGTGTTGGCAATGTGAGCAGGATGAGGGCACTCTGCTCAACCTTTTGTTGGACTGCCCTAAAATTTCAGCCTGGTGGACTCAGATACTCCCCTTCTTAGAATTAGTATTGCAGAACACTATTCTGAGAGACACTTCTCTTCTGGTGTTAGGTAACACTTATAAACTCCCAGTAGCTATTAAGGCTCAACGAGATTGATTTATAGCTGTGAGTATGGAAGCCAAGCAGCTTCAGCAAATCAGTCAAGCAGTTGCAAAGTTATTTACATGCAAAATTTGGGGTTTAACATAGAACTGGCTGGGCAAACCTAACTATGGTACCACTACTGTGGCACTATTATATATATATATATATTATATATATATATATATATATATATATATATATATATATACACATATATATTCATTGCAAAAAACTCCATTAATGCATCAGTTAGGGTTTATAGTACAGTGTCAAAAGTTAGTAAATTTGATGTTAGGGTTTCCAATCCTACTACTCCACCCCACAACCCTCCACACGCCAACAGATGTTAGGGTGTTCCCATCGAGGTCATCAGGCTAACTCTCACCCAATTCCATGTGTAAACAAGCTGACATGGTACAGTATGGGAGAATGGGGTGAGAGTTAGGCCTGATATTCTTAACACACCTCAATGCCTGAATTTGTGTGTGGAGGGTGAGAAATGATGGGGTGGAACCTAACATTGAAATTTCCAATCTTTGTCACTGTGCTATCAACCTTAATTGATGCATTAACTGAGTTTTTTACAATGAATTTCCCTTCTTTTTGAGAAACTGTAATGTTACTGATAAGTGGTATGTGGTTGTGGGATGGCCCTGCGCTCCCTTAACACTGACCATTTTTGTATAATGGTATGCATATGTGGGAGCACGGGCCCTCATGGCCCTGCGCTCCCACTTACACATAAGTACAGAGACATACCGCAGTCCTAGACTCATGAAAAGGAACCCTTGTAACACTAATTTGGCAATATCTCAGTAACTGGAGCAACTTGGAAAAATATTCCACTGCAGTTGTAATCATGACTTGGAAACCTCCACGCATGCTTAGTCAAAAATCTGTATCTTGAATCATTTTCAAGATATGGTCACTGAAACGTGCTGTGGACACCATAATGTTATCCTATGGGAACTTTCACAACTTTGGAATTCTGTAACTATGGAACCAGTGTACATTTTTTCACCAAACCAGCAAAAGGCATATCTATGGGGCAAGGACTTGCCACCCTGAAAATTTCAGCCTGAAAGCCCCAACTATTTAATTGCAGTGAGGTGACAAAGAAATTGGATTTTTTGAGGTAGTAGTGTCACAAATTGTGACACTTTTGCAAACTTTGCAAAGGAACTGGTGTGAAAGTGTAGCAGTTTGTGATAGTGTCACATCTGTTCTGTCACAATTTATGACAGTACTTCAACTTCAACTTTTATTGGATATCAAATTGAGATAAAGTTACCTCTTTTCCAGTTGTATCCAACACTTAACATGACAAAGACAAAATACAAAAATTATATACATCTACAAACATTACAGTTACAGCATAAAAATTCAAAAGTTAATCAAAATATCAATACAATTTAAAATCACAATTCATCCATAGCAATTGCAATGTTTGTTATACAACGTAGCCAAAGATGATCTAAAACACTCAAAAAGCAACATTACAGTCACATTTAGTTGTTTGGAGAATAGTTCCCATGTTCTGGGGACTGAACTTGATAAGGTTATGTCCCCGAATATAGTCTTACATCTTGGTACATATGAGCATGTCTGAGATGAAGATCTTAGGTAGTACTGTTGTGGTGACTTAATTAAGCAATAAGGCATGACAGGGTGTGTGTTATTGTGTAATAATGTCATTCCTGGGGTGGAGTGAAGCTTACGAGGCCAGTGCTTCCATAACAGGAGTGATGAACAATAACACACTTCCTTGTATTATACAATGGCTCATTTGTTAATACAGTAGTAATAAAAAAGCTTTTTACATTTCTTTAATGAGGTTTGTATTTTTTCTGTGGAAGGCATGTAAGTAAGGAGAAAAATAGCCCAGTATGTGGGGTTGCTGCTTCATGACTCAGTTGTCCCCTTCAGTGTTTCTGTGGCACTTTGTGTTCTGTGTCCCCCCCCCAAAACTACTAGACACAGACAGAATTCTTAGTGGCCAGGTAATTTAATTCAGCAGGTTTTGTGTTTCTGTTGTTGTGGGAGTGATCCATAGAGCATGGTACGGGCATTTGAAGTCAATGGCTTCACTGACTCACATGACCGGCAGTTATGGACTGTGAAGCCACTCGGTTTGGGGGAAAATAAAAATCAGAAGAAACAGAAAAAAGGAAACATGAGGTGAAAACCTACATTCTTCTAGGCACTTTCTTGTTGTTTTGGGACTGATGCAGGAAGTGGATGATGCATCTTGAAGTGAACGGCCGTTACGGTCTGCGAGAGTCAGTGAAAGCAAGCGGTATCAGAGTGGGAAAGCAAGTGGTAAAATGAGAAAGAGACTATGGGCCGGATATCTGGGGTGCTGCCGCGCAATGCGCAATAGGGCTGGCGCCAGCACAGTCAGAAAATGCGCCATTCTGCGATATTCAGCAGGGAGGCAGTTGGCGCCACTGAAAACATGCTGAGCAACAGCGCAATGATAATGAAGGCATGCACAACCGAAGGGGTGGAACCATGCATGAATTGCGCAATGCGATGTTCAAAGACATGCGCAATGTGCAACAGTGGAGCAGGTGGAAGTTGCGCCGTAGCGGAAATGAGCCAAAATACAAAGGAGCAAGGAAGAGGCGCAAGAATGCTACAGGGAAGCCACATGAGGCAGGGAGAGAGACAGAGTAAGAGGGAGAAAGAGGGCAGACCAGGGAAACAAAACCACAGAATAGGGGCAAGGGAAGGTGTGTGGGGCCACAGAGAGCAGAGGCCAGTAGGTGTACCCGGTGCAGTGGAGGTAGCAGTCAGGACAGCGGGGGGAACAAAGCAACAACAGCTGGGGGGGACACAAGCCAGGGACATGGACAGTGCCACCTTCCACATGGAAGCTGTAATGAGGGGGGTGAGAGGGCATGCTGCAGGGGGACGTGGCCATGGAAGGGCCTGTCAGTGGTACGCCCCCAACAGGCAGTACAGAGCCCGCACCAGCTGTGAGCTGTACACAGATGTTGAGATTGTGGGCCGGTACCGCCTGAACAGGGCAATACTGAGGCGGCTCTGTGAGCTGTGCAGTGATGTGATGCAGGCACCCACACGACGGAGTCATGCTCTGTCAGTGGAGACAAAGGTAACAGCCTGCATGTGCTTGCTCACCACGGGTACCTTCCAGAGACCAACAGGGGACACCACAGGCATAACACAGTCGGCCACATCACACACCCTCACCCAATTCCTCAGCGCACTGCTGCCACATGCTGCGGAGTACATCCATTTCCCCAACACCGCGGCGGAGTGCACAGCAAACATACAGGAGTTCCACAGGGTAGCACGTATGCCTGGCTTGCTAGGGGTGATAGACTGCACCAATGTGGCCATTCGCATGCCACCTGGCCCCGATGGGGCCACCTACATGAATCGGAAGGGATATGCCAGTGTCAACTGCCAGGTGGTGTGTGATGCCAGTGGGCGCATCATCAATGTCTGTGCCACGCACCCTGGGGGAGTACATGATTCCTTCATCTGGTACCAGTCAGCACTGTGCCATCGATTCGAGAGTGAGGACATCCCCACAGGTCATCTAGTGGGTGAATATGCATGTAGAACTGACAAATCGTGGGCAGAGGGTAGCAGGCGCCATGGGTGTGGCACAGAGGGTTTGGGGCAGTCTGAGCCTGAACAAGACACTAACCTCCACTATCTCCACACAGGTGACAGTGGATACCCACTCCATCCCTGGCTGCTCACACCCTACCGGCGGCCCACAACCCCATCGCAGCAACGTTTCAATGAGGCACATGCCACCACACGCAACATCATTGAGTGGGTGTTTGGGATGCTGAAGGCGCGTTTCCATTGCCTGGACACCTCTGGCGGTGCCCTACAGTATAGCCCTTCAAAGGCCTGTGGGATATTCCTGGCCTGTTGTATCCTGCACAACATGGCCAAAGACTGTAGGATAGTCGTACAGGTCAAAGAGGGAGACAGCGATGGGGACGATGGTGACGCCGGTGATGATGGGGATGGGCAGCCCCCCCCTTGGCCGACGGGACCCCCGACTGATCCGCCTGGCCCAGCTGCAGCGGACACCATCACAGAGGAGCACTTCAGCCAACACAGGTAAGTCATGGGGCCATGTGCAGCCACCAGTGCTGGGCACAACCCATATACACACATGGAAACACACCAGGGTGCATGATGGCAAGGGAAGTGGCAGGGCACAGAAGCACACCGTACAACCAGGAGGGGTGAACAGTAACCACATGGGCGGACACACACACACACGCACACAATAGGCACAAAGTGCACAGGGTCAGGTGCAAAACAGGCGGAACACAGACACTAAACCAACACATGTCCACAGGCCACCATGTCCACTGAGTGTCTATGTGCATGTCAGATGCTGGGCACCATCGCACTTTGGTGTACAGCACAATGCAGACATCATCATGCACACGTACCTGTGGACAGCAGTCGGGAAGGTGTGCAGGTGGACCGTGTGTCTGCGTGTAGGGCTGGGCACCCACCGGTGCACTGCCCACCAAAACACACAATGCACACAGGGCAGCACCAGACAGTGCCCACACTGGGAGACAGTTCAGTCTTGCGGCACAGTGCCACGTCCACCTCGGATGTGTGGGCAGCCCCACCGAGACCCAGCAGCACTGGCAGGCTGACCACAGGCCTCATGGGGTGGCACCGATGGTCCACCAGGGGTTCCACTGCGCGAATGCAACCATGCCCACACAGGTGTCTGCAGCACACCGAACATACCTGCACCAGGAGTGCTCGGGATACCCACAGCTGAACCCGGCATCGACAGGGTGGGTGTCGCACAACACCGGAAATGGGGAGTGGATAGCAAACTGCACGGTGTGAGCAACACATGGGCATCTCACTGTGTGCCCATTGTGGCCATGACAGTGACCAACGCCTGTGTTTGCCTGTCAATGGCAGTGGTCACATCCTCCCGCAAAGGTCAATCTGTGACAGGATCCTATCAGTGTCCGTGCTGTGTCGCTCCTCAACCTGCTCCAGAGCCACACACAGTGCCTCCACGGATGTTGCAAGCTGCATCTGCTGCTGTGCTGATGCCTGCAGTAGGTGGGTGTGCTCGTCAAAGAGGTCGTCTGCCACCTCAGCAACCTGTCCCTCAGGGTATGGAAGGGCCTGATGTTCAGCACCCCTTGAGGGTGGGCGCTGCTCACCAGGACCAGGTATGGGCAAGTCCACAGGCAGTGCACAGATGCCACCGCTGAACCCTGAACCCCCAGTCCCAGTGGGTGACTGCTGCTGCTGCCCCTTCGCCTGCTGTGCCCAAGGGATCGATTGTTCCACCTCTGTGGCTGCAACAGTGCCACTGACCTGACCAGCCACTGGTGCTGCCCCACCGGTGCTGACAGGCGCAGCCTGGGACTGTGCTGACATGCTGGCACACATGTCGGAACCAGCCAGGTCCATGGGCGTGAGCTGGCCTGCTGTGTGTCCATTCTGTGACACACACATGTCACTGCCCATAATGGTCATTGCATCATCAATGGTGCAGGTCTGTGCCACAGCCACAGCCACAGCGTGCTGGCTTCCTTGGACGCCAGACCGCTGAGACACAGAAAGGGCCTCCCACACACCTGTCTCAATGACATCAGTGTTGACAGCCAGGCGGACCCACTGTTGCAATGCACGACGGCTACCTGCGGAGGTGGATGGTCCCTCCTCCTCCAACTCCAGATGACTGTCCACAGTGGACAGACCCTCCACCACTGACCCCTGCAGATGCGCAGGATCTGTAACAGAAAGTAAGGACACGTTTGTGCATGTGATCTACCCTCCCCCCCGACAGACCATGACGTACCATGCAGTGATGGACTACCACCTGTCTGGAAGCCACCTCCTGGAACACCCTCAATGGCACTGCGCTGCATGCTTGCAGCGAGCCTGTCCTCTGCCGGAGTCAGCTGCACCACCTCTGGCTGGCCCCCGCCTGTTGCACCACATGCCGCCCTGATGGCAGCCACCTTCTCCTTCACCCTCCTCCTGTCGGTACCCATCTTCTTCTTACACTCCTGCACAGAGCCCTGGTGGCTGCCGTGAAGGTTGACGGCACGTGCCACCCCGTCCCATGCAGCAGCACAGGTCTGAGGGTTGCCCCGCCGTCCACTGAGCAGTGGCTTCTGATCGATGTAGGTCTCGAAGAGTGCCTCCATCTCGGCCTTGGTAAAATTGGGCCTCCTCTTCTGCCCACCATCGTCCTCCTCACCCAGTCCTCGCTCGGTCATTTTTCAGCCTGTATGGGTGACAGTGGTTACCTGTGACTGTGCAGTACAAAGCAAGTCCCTGAGACCACAGTCAGAACACCACACAGCATGCAACTCACCTATAAACTGCAGTAATCGAATATGGCCACTGCAGAAGAGTGTCACATTTTTATAGCGCAATCCATGCAAATGAGGTGTGGAGCAACTTTAATGAGATGCAAATTGTGCTGCTGCGCCATTGAATGGCTGACCGGATGATTTGCATATGATGGCTGAATATCGCGCTTTTGCGCTTTGCGCAATTGTGTTGAACGTGCTGAGCCAATGGCGCAGTTCTGTGGCTTGCGTAGTACACTGCACTGCACGTGCCCAGGTAGCTTAAGCAGGTGTATGCCATGCTGATGACATGCTATGAGCGATAGGCAATTCAGGGCACGGCCACCATTGTGCCAGTGGCGCTATGGTGAGGGTCACTACATGGTGCTGTGGCACAACTGCGCAATAGTTCGCTGTGGCGATGGCACACAGGCAACCAATCACACTAGACGCATAGATGTCTGATGGCGCTGTGTGTGGCCTTGCGCCAGAGACCCAAGACCCTGTGCCTGACCTTTGCCCCCTTGGCGCTATATGTCTGGCATGGCTGCACCTCTATTGCGCTGTTTGGTAGCGTAGCGATGAAAATAGCAGCGCTGTACTGACAACCGCGATAGGAATGGTGGCGATGTGCCGTGCAGCACTTCCCATGGGGTTGCCGTGCTGCGGAGCACCATATTGCCTACTATAGCATTAGAGATGGCACGCAGGAGAGCCCCTCAGTGGGGTGCTCTTGAGCTGGCCAACCTTGTGGCCACTGTAGAGCCACACTATGGCCCACTGTTTGGTGAGGTGCCACTGGACAGGGCCAGGACCCAGGTCTGGCAAGAGGTGGCCACTGACCTGGAGGTGGCCACTGGCCACAGGAGAATGGCCGAACAGTGCAGGCACCGGTATGGGGACCTGAGATGGAGGCAGCCGGAGCTACTTACACATCTGCGGTCATGTGCCAGGAGGGGCGTGGTGCCTCATCCAGGTGGGTGTTACGTCTACACACTTGTATGATCCATATGGGTAACACTGTCTTATGTGTCCAGCACATAGGGGAGAGATGGTCTAGGGTTGGCTGTGGCGGTGTTTACAGGGTATAGGATGGGTGGGTCTGGCTGGGTGGGTGGGCACACACATTGGGGCAGGGGGAATATGCTTTGGGTTTGTACTGATGTGTTTCTCTCCTTTTGTCTCCCACAGGCGTGGCCGAGCGGAGGAGGAATTTGGAGCAGCAGCAGAGGTGGGGGCGCTGCGTGGGCATGTCGGGGACCAACCCCAATGCCAGCAACATCCCGATGAGGGTGAGTGCCATGACACCATGATTGCTATTGCATGCTGTGTGACAGGGTGGGAAGCAGGGCATGGCCACCATCCATGAACACCACTGCCATGCACGCGACATGTGACAGTCAGCACTGTCCAGTGGCACTGCATGTCTGGGAGTGTGTCAATGGTGGCCCATGCATGCACTGGGCACATGGCTGTGGCACTGCCTGCTCACCGCATAGCCATGTTACTGTACGGCTTTGGTTGTGCTGTGCTGGACATGGGCGGTGGGTGTGTGCAGTGGTACACATGGCTGTTGCTGCCTGGTTAGGCATGTCTTGTGGACACGGTCACTGTGGGTGGCGCACACCATCACAGGAGTGTGGCACATGGCTGTATGCCATGCATAATGGGTGGGCTGCAGGGGGATGGACAGTCACACCCATTGACTCTGATCCCTTGTCCTAGGTGTGCGGATACTCCTGCGAATTCAGCAGTCCATCCAGGATCTTGTACGGATGGCGAAAGAGTCCCTTGCCATCCTGATGGATCTTCAGCAGCATGAGGTGAGGAGGAGGAGGTGACCCAGGCAGCAGAGGACCAGGCTGGCCACCAGTGAATACAGACAACCTCCCCCCTTTGACCAACCCTCACACCCCCCTCCCTCTCCCATATGTTCACCCCTGCCCCTTACCCACCCCACCTTGTTCCTGTCCCTCCACCCCATGTTTGTACATAATTGTAAATAGTTGTTGTTATATTTTTTGAATACAGTTATTTTGATATGAATACTGTGGTGGTCTCTGATTTGCAGCTGGCTATAGGTGCTCAGTTGCAGTGGTGTGCATGGCATCTGGGGTGGTTCAGTCATGGGTATGTGTGTGTGTGTGCGTGGAGAAGTGTCTCTGGTGTGGGAATGGCTATCAGTCGGTATTTGTGGCATGTGTGTTGTTCTCTGTGCATTGCATTACTGTGTGCAGTGGTCCATGGTGCCTGCTCTGTGTCCATTGTGCACCTGTCAACCCATTCTTGGCCTGTGCAGCTGACACCCTTGCATGTCTGTGGCCTGCGAGGTCTGCTGCCTTGTCAGTGGTGGCTGTCCCTGCAGGTCATCCACTGTGACCGTCCACAATGCTGGGTTGCCTCCTGTCAATGGTGTGGTGCATGTTTGCCTCGGGTGACACTATGGCCTCCGCAGTTGCTGTCCCACCTCCATGCTGTGGCTTGTGTGTATTGCAGGGGCTGTGCACCACTGTCTGTGACTTGTGATCCAGGCATATGCTGGTGGTGTACAGAGCCACAGTTCATGCACAGGGTGGGTGTCACCCCTGTGCCATGAAGGACTGCAGGCTGTGTGTGCACAGTTTTCATGGGCCCACACTGGGGGCTTGGTTGCCACACTACTGCGTCCCTGTGTTAGTGTCCCCGTGGGTATGGGTGTGTGTTTGCCCCTGCACTGTTTTGCATCAAGTGTGCTGCATGCTTCCACACACCACTGTGAGTGTCTGTGCTGGCTGCTGTGGCTCATGGAGGGTCTGGCTTGTATGGTTCTGTGGTACACGAGGTTGCAGTGTGGCAGTGGGGGGGTGGTGGTATGCATGGGGATTCCTGCAGTGGTGATCACTGCTCATGGGTGGTGTCTTGGGGTCACGGTGCAGGGTGTGCTGTGCACGGGGGGGCTGCTGTGCCATGGGGTGGTCCGCCCTCCTTGTGTGGCAGTCTCAGCTTGCCGGTTAGTGTGCTGGGGCACCATGGCCCAGCTGTGCTTTGTTTGCTTGTCCCCATGGGCCGGTGGATATTCCAGCCCTCCACCAGTTGTGCTGTGCTTGGGGTGTGGGGGTGCATTGTCAGTTCTGCAGTGTGTTCCTGTGCCCATTTGTGGCATGGGTGGTGGACCCCTACCTACCTCCCTGGTTGTGCAGTTCCATTGCTCTGCTGCTGGGGGGCTCCCTGCTTGTGCTATGGCACCTCTGGGCTGCTCAGCTGGGCAGCCTTGTTGCCTCAGCACATCGTATCTCTCAGCTTCCCCTTCCTAGTTGCGCTATGGTGCAAATTGTGCGATATTCAGGCCGTTGGCTGTTGGCGTGTTGGCTTGCTCCTTTTTGAATATCCGTCTATTGTGCATGTGCTTAATGGACTTGTGCTTGCTCCTGCTCTTGCGCTCATTGTGGGCGCAGTTTGAATATCCGGCCCTATATGAGTACTGTTTTGTTTTCTGTGAGTGGTTCAGGGTTTTATTTAACTCTAAAAATTGATTAGCGTGTTGCTCATAAAAGTGCTAAAACATTGTGAAAATGCATACCACCTGCCTCACTGTGTTTAACAAACATAACACTTCTAGAAAACCTATATAAATACTTTCTGAACAGTTAGTATTGTCCCAAGAAAAAAAAAAACTGCTAATCAATTATTTAAAACCCTATGGTTCATTTGTTTGAGGGCCGGGGAGGTGGGGAGTGAAGATGAGAGGTTTAAAACTTTCATGTTTCCCTAGGTGCACATGACATGGGCAGTGATTCTTTTAATGGTTATGCAGTAATTTTGCTGCCTGTCCTAGATACAGTGATGTTATTGATCAATATCATCACTGTTTCTAGCTGGTGGTAGCCAATCAGATCAAAAGAAATGTCCTTGCCATTGTATAATTTTTATTAACTTCAGTAAAAAGTCTGGTAAAGACTGTGTTATAAATTTATAGACAAATAAATTCCAATGAGTATCCCTCCTGTCAATTAATGAAGAAAAAATGTATTCTTGATACAAAACACAGCAATGGGTTCTGTAGGGCAGGTTTGTTATGAATCATAAAGCACTATTAAATAAAGCATCCGGTGAACTCAGTAGTGATTTTATAGCATTTTTATAAATGTCTCCATAGTCCAATATTGGCAGAAACATGGAGGTAACCAGTAACTTCCTAACTTTTAAATTAAATAAGAGTTTATCCCTATAAAAGAAACCCAATAATCTCTTCAATTTTTTCGACATGAATGTTATGTGTAAATCAAAGGTCACATTTTTATCAAGTACTACCCCTAAGTATTTATAAGATTCCACATAGTCTAGAACAACTCCTGACAAAGATCACATTTTTTTAGTAATCTGTTTTGTATTTTTCCTCTTAAATACCATCAACTGTGTTTTTTGTATGTTTAAAAGGAGTCTTAATTCTAGAAGCTCCTTCTGTATATTTGAAAAATCATGCTGCAGAATTATCATTGCCATGTTTGTATCATGATTTTTTGGTATATAATATTGTGTCATCAGCATAGAGTTGTTTGCAAGTGTCAGGTGAGCAGTGATTTGGAAAATCATTCGTATAGAGCAAAAATAAAAGGGGGCCCAGTACTGACCCTTGGGGTACCCGGTGCTTAATATGATAGGGGCTGAACAAAAACGTCCTACTCTGACATATTGCAACCTCCCAATCGAATATGAGTGGATCGGTTTCAAGGCTGGGATACCTAAGCCAATCATCTTTAAATGGTTTAATAATATAACATGATGAGCAGTGTCAAATGCCTTTGACAGGTCCAGGAATATGGATGTCACTTCCTGGGTCCTGTTGAAGCCACTTAGGATGTCATCAACCACTTTAACTATTGTATATGTTGTATTATGCCCTTTCCTAAATCCTGATTGTAAATGAGATATTATATCTGGTAAGGCATTTTATCAATTGTTGATGTACAAGTCTTTCAAAGATCTTTGCACATACTGGAAGAATTGAGACTGGTCTATAGAAACCTGGATTCAATGAATCTCCCTTTAAATATTGGAATAACAAATGCTGTTTTTAAGTCTGTTTGCAACTCCTGGGGCCCAGTCACCAAAAAGGCATTTCTGGGGGAGCGGGGGGTATGTCAAAATAATGGCTGCATTGTGTTCCTCATGCTCCAATTAGGTAAACACAACTGTCAATGTTTACCTAGGGGCAGTACAATTTAAACTACAGCTGTTTTTTTCTCCTCTGATAATGGATAAAAAGATGGTGGCAGTATAACACTACAAAGGGCATTTGCAACAGTAAAATGTACTGGCGGCAGCTTTCGAGAGGCACATATATTTTTTTCCCATTGACTATAATGGGAAAATTGAGATCTGAATAACTTTTGAATGGATTAAAAATTTTTCACCCAGTCTTCCAAAGGCACATTAGTGACCCAGACTGCATATTCCCTGAGAAGTCTAGACCAGATAGATAAACCATTTGGGCTATAGCCCTGAGCAAAGAAATGACCAAAAAGTCAATTTTTTTATGCTTTTTCATGCTCCACAGGTCTGCAACTGCACATCCAACCGTAACGCAACCAGAGATCTATGTTACCAGACCACGCATGCAAAATTTCAGGCAACTCCAACATAAAGTTGCAAAGTTATTAAAATGAAAAATTTGGGGTTTAACATAGAAGTGGCAGGGCAACCCTAACTATAATATATATTCATTGCAAAAAACTTCATCAATGCATCAGTTAGGGTTGATAGCATGGTGACAAAAGTTTGAAAATTCAGTGTTAGGGTTACCATCCCTACCACCCAATCATCACACCCTCCACACATCACCAGACACTGGGGTGTGCCATGGGATCATCAGGCCTAACTTTCACCCCATTCCATGTGTAAACAAGCTGACATGTTACAGTATAAGAGTTTGGGGTGAGAGTTAGGCCTGAGGACCTCATGGCACACCCCAATGTCTGGTGGCATGTGGAGGGTGTGGGGGTGGGGAGGTAGGGGGGGTAATCCTAACATAGAATTTTGAAACTTTTGACAATGTACTATCATATCTAACTGATGTATTAATTACTTTTTTTTTCAATGAATTTACCTTCTTTTTGAGAAGTGTAATGTAACTGATATGTTTTTGTGGGAGTGTAGGCCCTCTGGGCCCTGTGCTCCCTTCATGTTGCCCATTTTTGCTTAGTGATATGCGTATGTGGGAGTGCAGGCCCTCTGGGCCCTGTGCTCCGAATTATACATAACAATGGAGCCAAACAGCAGCTGTATAGTACTGAAAAGGAACCTTTGTAACAGTAATTTGGCAATATCTCAGTAACCGTAGCAAGTATGACAAAAATTCCACTGCAGTTGTAATCATGACTTCAAAACCTAGATGAAAATTTTGTATTTCGAATTGTTTTCAAGATATGGGTTCCAAAAGGCACCTCGGGTGCCACAATATCTTCTTATGGGAAATTTCTCAAATTTGGAATGCTGTAACTATAGGGCTGTTGTATGTTTTTGGATCAAAGTACCAAAAGGCACATCTGTGGGACCAGCGCTTGGCACCCTGCAAATTTCATCCCAAAAGCCCCAACCATTGAGGTGCAGTGGGGTAGCAAAGAATTGGTGTTTTTGGCTGCAGTAGTATTGCAAATTGCCACACTAGGAAAAATTTACAAAAGAATGGGCATGCCACTTTTGTAATTTGCAAATGTGTAGCATCTGTTCTGTTGCAATTTGTTACCATACAGGGGACCAGATAGCAGAAAAGGCATTTCTGTTTTTTTTTTTTTTAATGGCTGTAGTGTGTTCCTCATGCCCTGATTAGGTAAACATAACTGTCAGTGTTTACCTAGGTGCACAAAATTTAATCGGCAGCTGTTTTTGTGCATCATTAACTAAAAACAAGATGGCCACCACATGACACTACAGAGGCCATTTGTGACAGTAAAATGTAGTGGCAGCAGCTTTCATGAGGCACATATATTTTTTTCTCACTGACTATAATTGGAAAATTAAAATTTGAATAACTTTTGAAAGAATTAATATTTTTCCACCAAATCTTCAAAAGGCACATCAGTGACCCAGACTGCATCTTCCTTAAAGATTTCAGACCAGACAGACAAACCCTACAACCCAGCCCTCCACACATCAACATTCATTGGGATGTGCCTTGGGGTCATCAGGCCTAACTCTCTCTCCATTCTCCTGTACTGTACCATGTTTGCTTGTTTGCACATTGAATGGGGTGAGAGTTAGGGCTAATGACCCCAAGGCACATCCCGACGTGTGTTGGTGTATGGAGGGTGGGGGTTAAGGTGGTAGGGTCAGGAACTCTAATGATGAATTTCCATACTTTTGTCACTGTATTAGGAACTCTAACTGATGTATTAACAGAGTTTTTTGCATTTTTTGCTATCTATCCATAGATATTGATATAGATATAGATATAGATATAGATATAGATATAGATATAGATATAGATATAGATATTGTGGTGCGGTAGCACCACTACATTTAGGGTTGAGTAGGCGGTTTAATGTTAATGAATTCTGCACCTCAATAACTTTGCAGCTAGTCAATGGATTTGCACAAAATTTGGTGTGTGCTCTCCTGTGGGACAGCTCTCATGACATGCCAAGTTTTATTCGATTGGATATGTGGATTGTGTGCAGCACATAGTGAAAAAAGTGTGTTTTTCACCCATTTTTCCTGATCATGCTGTGCACAGACCATTAGTAATTTTGGCCTGAAATGTTCAGGGTAGAAAGAGCTTGCCCCAAAGAACAAACCAGCATTAGTTTGGTGAAACAATATTAATACATTCCAAAGTTATAACATTTTTAAATTTTGGGTTCTGAGCATGGTCAGTTCAGTCTTTTTGGTAGCTGCAGAGTTTTGAACAAGGATTTGGCCTCACTAATGGAGATTTTGACAGCTCATGAATGGGGATCCTAAAAATCCCTGTTCATAAGCCGCCATCTTGTTTTCAATTTTCTTCATAAACTAAACATTGTAACTTTCTACAAGGATGTCTTCTGTAGAGATAGAAGTATGGGTTTTGTTCAGGGCAACACCCTCTGCAAACCCATGGCTTTGGTTCCATTTAATTAGTCAAAAAACATCCATTTGTAAGTTTGAAAATCCTTGTTCATGACTCACTTCCAATCCCCGTTCGTGAAGTGTCAAAATCAACATTTGTTAGTGGATCGCCATTCACGAGCTGTCAAAACCCCCATTCATGAGATTACGACCAGATAGCCCTATCTCACAAATAGGGATCGGCTCATTAACGAGGATTTTGACAACTCATAAACAAGGATTATAAAAAAAAAATCCTTGTTCGTGAACTGTCAAAATCCCCATTCGTGAGGTGTCAAAATCCTTGTTCATGAGAAAACCTTGTTCGTGAGCTTTCAAAATCCTTTTTTGTGAGATGACAACCAGATGGCCAAATCTCATGAAGAAGAATATCTTATGAATGTGAATCTTGACACCTCACGAATGGGGATTTGGCTTGCGAACAGGGAATTTTTGACATCTCACCAACAAGGACTATAAAAAAAAATCCTTCTTCATGAGCTGTCAAAATCCACATTTGTAAGCTGTCAGAATCCCCATTCGTGAGCTGACCCCCATTCATGAACTGTCAAAATCCCCATTCATGAGATGATGACCAGATGGCCCTATCTCACAAACAGGGATAGGCTCATGAACAGGGCTTCTGACAGCTCACGAAGAAGGGCTATAAAAAAAAAAATCCTTGTTTGTGAGCTGTCAAAATCCCCATTCATGAGCTGTCAAAATCCACATTTGTGAGATTATATACTGGATATACTGGATAGTTTGGACAAAAGAAGGCCATGTCAGCCCATCGAGATTGTCCCCCTCAAAAGTGGGTCACAACCTCCATTTGCATACTGTGTATATTTGAACAAATCACTTAACTGCCCATTATTCCTAAAAAACTCACCTGCCTAGCAAAAATTAGTTACTGAAGACTAAAACTCACACAACAAAAAGCACATAGATACAGGAAAAAAACACATTTGGGTTTGAAATGCCAAGGTACACCTTTCAGACCTCTTCCTGCACGTAGGTTAGGGGTGGGGTCTTATGATTGGAAGCTGAGGGTGTAGGTGGGGTGTTGGGGTTGGGAAGCCTAAGTTCCCCTGATGCCTGTTCCTGCATGTGCAGTGGGAGCGGGGGAAACTGAAGTTTGCATTTCTCTACTTTTAACTGTTCAAACCTAATAGTGCATTAAACAACTTTTTTTTTTGCAATGAATTTCCTTATTTTTTCAGATAAACTCAGCCATTGATAGGAATTTTTTCACCAAATTTTCAACATGGCCTTTTTGGGACCTCACCTCAATGCCACTTCTATTTTGTTCATTACTCCTGAAAGGTGATTTCACGCAGCGGCCATGCCATTCTGCGCCACAAGTGTGAAATCACCTTTTGAGTAGGATGTGAAGAATGACAGCTGTACTGTTCATGAGGTAGTGTTACAAAATGTCAATGTTGAAAATTTGGAGTCAAAATATTGTAAATCACTAAAGTTATGTGCCTGCATAGAACTGCATTAAAAAGCTTAGGCAGAGGCTTGGCCTCTTTTTCAGAAATAAACACCTTCTGACTGCAGATGCAATAAGACAGCTTGTTCAATCAACTTTCCTCTCATTGATCAACTATGCTGACATTATCTATGGCCAATGCTCCATCTCACACCTTGCAAAACTGGATGTCCTGTACCACAGAGTGCTAAGATTTATAACTGGTCTCCCATCCTCCACACATCACTGCTTTTTATATGCAGCCGTAGGGTGGTCTTCCCTTCAATATAGGCAGTGTAGAATTGCAGCACTCTGGACATTCCAAGCCCTTACCAACAAACTCCCAGATTACATTGTTGCATACCTCCCCCTGAGCCCAATCAGTAGCTACTCACTAAGAAGCCACTCGCTAATTTCTCTGAAAATCCCCAGGATCAGTACCCACTTTGGCAGGGCTGCTATAAGCCATGCTTTGCCTACACTCTGGAACAGGGTACAAAGATCCTTGAGACTCAGCTCTCCTGTCAGTTTTGCCCTGTTTAGGATCATTTATGACAAAACGTTCGCCGAAATCTATAAGTGTTTCCATAGTTCCTAGCTGTTCTGCTGATGGTTCACTCTGTATCCTTTCCATATCCAGCCACGAACCTAGTTCCTCCCCTCCCTATTTTAATCAAGTCCACTAGTCAGCTCCCATAGTGGCCCTCGGCACCCAAGGCACCACTTCTCCCATATTACTCTCCTCTCACCATTTAAGCGGAACATACAGACCTCATTAGGGGCCCCTATGCAGCCCAGGACCCTCACCCAAGTATGGTAAACGGTCACTGAGGGCTGAAATGCAAAGAATTGTACCCTCTGATGGAGGCTTGACTAAGAATTACTAAACATACCACCTCAACGTTTGCATACATGGAGTCTGTATATACCACAGCAAAGCTGAGTGATGCACGTATGTTCCTACAAGAACACTTGGAATGTATATCATGCACCTACCACTTTTCTGTAAATTTGTTTGTAACTCTTTGCACATGCTGTACTTTGTATTCTCAATCTATGTATGTATAACTGTCTTGGACAACAGCAGGTCCATCTTTTAAATGAGCTTGCTCAGTGATAATCACCTGGATAAATAAAGGTTTGATTTGATTTGATTTGATAGAAACTGCACAACACATGCGCATAATGCATCCATTTTTAGGAATTACTTCATCAGATTTTCAGCATGGGCATTTTGGGACCTCACCTCATGGACATTGGCACTGTCATTTCATCAATGAGTCCTGAAAGGTGATTCTGCAGAGCGACTGCAGAATCACATTCGGGGACTGAGTATTGAAATTACTGTGACTGAGGTGGGGTCCCAAAAACCCCATGTTGAAAATTTGGTGTATAAATACTTAAAAAATGACCTAGACATCAACATAAGTTCAAAACACTATTGACTGTCATTATACGAAGCTTACCTTGATTCTTCAGGTTCATGGTTTGGCTTTGAAGAGAGCAGATGTGTCCCGTCCCACAGAAGAGGACAGCGCTGACCTCTGGGGTAACTATAGGGTGAGGGTGTGTGTAGGGAGGTGGGTGCTCAGTGGAAGGGTGGGGATGGTGGAGGGACACTACGGTGATGATGGTGAACCATTTTCTTTTTTCCAGAAATAAAAAAACTAAAATATTTCAGGGAACAATTTTCTTCTTTACAGGGCATTATTAAATGAGTTTTGGAGTCACTGGGAGTGGGCTCCGCCATGTCCCTACATTAGCACTGGTGGGGTGGTGCAGCTTTTGGGGGGTGACATATTGGGACACTGGGGGTGGATTCCCCGGTGTCTCTACACTGGCAGAAGGGTGAGATGTATGAGTTGCTATTGCCAACAGGTGGATAGGGCACCCCTCTGTTAGCAAATATATGAAACATATGTTTGGGGACACTGAGAGTGGGCTCCCCAGTGTCTCACAGTGCTTTGGGGGAGCTTGAAATGCTGACATTGGGATTTGGCACCCCAGTGTTGGCAAACACAATTAATATTAGCATGGGCTGGAGGGGCATTTAATACTGAGGGTGGGCATTCCAGCGTTGGGGAAAAAAACATTTAAAAAAGCTAATGCTTTCGGTGCATTGGGGGTGTGCTCCCCAGTGTGCCACAGTAGTGGAGGGTCAATAATTATACCCTTTGTAAAAAGTATACTTCATTCATTTCTCTCACTAAGCAGAGAAACAACATGGCCAGCATCATATTATGTTTGACCTAGAATCCAACATCGCAGCTGCTCCTGCGACATGGGATCCTTTGGCATGCTAAACATCCATTTTTTTACCATAGGAAATAATGGGAAATGCAAAATTGAATAACTTTGGAATGGATTAATATTTTTTCACCAAACCTTGAAAGGACACATCTGTGAGGCCAAGACTTTTGACTCTGAAAATTTCAGCTGAGAAGCTGAAGTTGTTTCTGAGATACTGGTTGACACCAAAAAAAACAGCAAAAAACTCAAAAACCTGTTTTCTTCAACACTCTATATCTTGGACACCACATAAGGGATTCAGACCATATTTGCAAAATTAAGAGACATGTGCCTTAGGTTGATGCTTGTCAAATTTCATGCAAATCTATTGAACCATTCCAAAGTTATTAACCAGAAAAACCTGCAACACAGAATCCTTGTTTGGTGCAGAAATGCGACACAGAATCCTGTTTCGTGCTATATATCTATTTTTCCCCATAGGAAATAATTGTGAATTCAAGATTTAATAACTTTGCAATGGATTAATATTTTTTCACCAAACTTTCAAAAAGCACATCTCTGAGGGCAAGGCTTTCTACCCTGAAAATTTCATCCCAGAAGCTAACTCCATATTCAAGATACAGGTGGGCAAAAAAGTGCCAACAGCCCTAAACCTTCTTTACATTTAACACTCTGTATCTCAGAAATAGCTACAGCTATTGAGACAAACTTTCACATATACAAACAACTTTCCAGGGTGATTACGCATGCCAAATTTCATAGAAATCACTTCAACCTTTACAAAGTTATTAAAGTCAAAAAATTGCCCTTTAGCAACCCTAATATACAGGCACTACTGTGCCTGTATAATATATTCATTGCAAAAAAAAACTCTGGTAATGCATCAGTTAGGGCTCCTATTACAGCAACAAAAGTATGGAAATTCAGTGTTAGGGTTCCTACCCCTACCACCCCACCCTCACCCTCCACACACCAACAGGTGTTGGGGTGTGTCTTGGGGTCATCAGCCCTAACTCTCACTGCATTCTCCTATATTGTACCATCTCAGCTTCTTTACACATGGAATAGGGTGAGAGTTAGGGCCGATGATCCCAAGGCACACCCCAACACCTGTTGATGTGTGGAGGGTTGGGAGTGTGGTGGGGTGATTGGGGCAGGAACCCTAACACTGAATTTTCATACTTTTGTCACTGTAATAGTAATAGGAACCCTAACTTGTGCATTAATGGATTTTTTTGCAATTAATTTCCATACTTTTTGAGATAATATAATAGTGTACTTATTTTACTGTGGGAGTACAGGGTCCTTCGGACTGTGCTTTACAACCCCTCAGTAGATGCACATATGTATGTAAATGTAGAGGTACAGGGCCCTCTGGGCCTTGTTCTTCCATGTGTCAAAAAACAGTGACCAAATTATCAGCTTAGCTATCTTATTACCCCACCTCATGTACCCCGGTACACAAAAATTTTGAAATGCAAGGTGAAACTTAATAATGCTCAACTGCAATGCCATTCTGCATGAAAGCACATTTTGGGCAAGATGTGAAAAATGACAGCTGTACTGTTCATGAGGTTATGTGAAAAAAATGGCTATGTTGAAAATTTGGCTTCAAAATATTGAAAAGTATGAGAGTTATACGTGTCGTTGAATAAAGCCAACAGACACACGTAACTTGGGCATTTTAGGGAATTTTTTCATCACATTTTCTGCATGACCTTTTGGGTACCCCACCTCATGAACAATGACACTGTCATTTCATTATTCAGTCCTAAAAGGTGATTTTGCACAGCATATAGTATGTGCCATTCTGTGCAACAGGAGCGAAAACACATTTCAGGCAGGATATGAAAAATTACAGCTGTGCTGTTCATGAGGTGTTGTGAAACAATGGCAATGTTGAAAATTTGGAGTGAAAATATTAAAGATTACCAAAGTCATGCACTTGCATAGTGGAATTTCGATGACCGCACGTAACTGGGGCATTTTTTGGTATTTTTGCACCAGATTTTCAACATGAGCTTTTGGGATCCCACCTCATGAGCACTGGCACTGTTATTTTGTTAATTGCAAAAGGTGATTTCACACAGTGACTGAAAAATCACCTTTTGGGACTGAGTAACGAAATGACAGTGCCAGTGTTCATTACCTCCATGGACCCAAAAGGCCCATATTGAAAATTTGGTGAAACAATAACAATAAGTAGTTGAGATATCATCATAAGTTCAAACATTCCTGCACTTTTGACTCATGAACTAGGATCCTACTTCTTATCTCAGCATATGAAGCAGGATCCTACTTCATATGACTCTGATACGAACAAAGAATTGAAATGTTAAATAAAACACATTTCAAGGACATTTTTCAAGCAGTAAAGTGCAGAATGCACAGAAAGGGTCCCAATATGCAAGCTGCACGTGTTGGTTCCTCTTCCGAATATCATTTTGGGAGGTTTCCAAATTAGATTATTTTCAGGCAAAACTGAAAACAAGATGATGGCCATATGAAGTAGGGATTTTCCCATACAAAGCAAGATTCCTACTTTGTTTCATATAGCTTTCTTGCAGTGCTTACTGAGCATGCTCATAAATGATTTTTTTCAAAATTTTAAATTGCAATAACTTAAAAACTGCATATTACTTTTTCAACAGACTAGCAAAAGGCACATCTGTTCGGTAGTCCCCTTCAGCCCTGAAAATTTCAGACCAAAAAACCAAACTGTCTAGGCTTTAGGCAACTTCAAAGAAAAATCCCTGCAAAGTCAATGAGAGAAAATATGTTATTTTCACCTCTCTATAACGCAGAAACTGCACATCCAACAGGAACATAACTGTCCCTAGAGCACTGTCCAATGAAAACACAGACTACTAATTGTGTGAATGCTCAGTTGGCAATTAATTTATTATATTCTTTTCCAAAAGTTCACATCCACAACATTTCCATCATCATATTTTACAAACTCATGTATCTTATTATCATTACTATACACAATTTCCATAAACCACATTTTCTTCATTGTTTGCCCATCTCGCCCCCAACTTAAAGCTGGGTGGCTGCCACAATATTCATAACCACATTTTAATTCTTGTTTCCTCTTCTCGACCCCCAGACATACACCTGGGGAGGGCGCTCTCTTCATTTTCTTCTCTCTTGTTGGGTATGGATGTAAACCCATACCACTCATCTGTCTGGTGTTGTTCTGTGGCCCTCTGAGTCAAATTATCCCACCCCCTTTCCCTCCCACCTCCCTATTTTCTGTGCCCCTTCTTTTTCTCTGCTGTCCACCTTCAGCAGTCCTGGCAGACCTGCTGTCTACCTTCAGCACTCTGCCCCTCTCCTGCACACCTACACCTTTCTTTTTCCACTATCCCACCTCCAGCTTGCGATGGACGGTGGGCATCCCCCCCAAGAAGGTGCACTCCTCCTCCTTTCCTTTTTTTTTGTAAAACTCACCTCCTGAAAGGGCACAACTGCCCCCATGCCCACAGGCATCTTCAATACTCCCTTCCTGGTAGACATAACTCAGATCCTGCCCATCAGCTTTGCATAGTAATGAATCCCCTGCAGGTCACTGATCCAACCTCTTCTTAATTACCAGCCCCTCTGGGCTATGTATATATATTTTTTTGTTTTGTTTTGGGTTTTTTCTTCCCTCTCTTGTTCACCACCCTTTTCCTCAGCAACCTCTGTCATTGCCTCCTCCATATGTGGAGAGAGGAGTTACCATCACAACCTTCCCTGGGATACAACATCCTTCCTTCACTATGGTTTCCAGGAGCCCGTGACCTAGCCTTGCCCCATGACCCTGGCTGTTCCTTGTTGAATTGGTCCCCATGATGAAACTGCAGCTTCTGGACTTGCCGGGAAAGGCTGGGAGGAAGGACCACTGGGTTCCCCTACCATTCTTTATTGTGGGAACCAGCTGGCTGCTGTATACCCACTTGCCCTTTGACCTGCTTGCCCTTCTCCCAAGCCTATATAACCTGAAGCTCCTATTCCCCAGTTGCCCAGGAGAAACCCTTTGATCATACACTGCTGTGCCTGGCGGACACGTGATATTTATGCTGCGGTGCTGCCCCATTCTTATTTCCTGCATCCAACTGATTTCCTTAACTCCAAACATGGGAACCATATGATCACACCCCTGGAAGGGCTGTCGGTCCTTATGTTACTCCCTACACCCCCTTACTCATTGTACATTGTCAACTCACTATTACAGTAATTATGCTCTGCTAACAGTCTGAATCCTGTTTCCTTTTCCTATGCTGTGAAACTCAACTGTAAATGATTGACCTGCCCCCCCACCCAAAGTTTAGGCTTTTCCTTCTTTTATACCTCCTGCAGGTTGCACCTAGCCTATTATACAGGCACATAGTGCACAGCACTCTGTTTCCCCTTAGACTGTAAGAGCATGCGACTAACACTGGGTAGATGTCTAAAGGTGGCCCACTGGGCCAAACACCACATTGGCAAGTTATCCAATCACCCCCCCTCTTCCTCTTCATCACCTCTTCTTCGGTGAAAACCTGGGTGCCATTTTCTCCTCTGTTTCCTGTAGGTAACGGTATAGACCGATACCGCTTTTCTCTCCTTGGGTTGTGTCTTCTTGTCAACATATTCCTTTATCATTCCCTCCCTCCTCTCCTCCCCCTCTTTTTTTCATCTGCCATCCACCTCTGGTAGTCCACCAATATCCATACCAGATGCCTTCTGTCATGCACCTTGGACAGACCATCCGAGCCCCCCCCAAACAAACCCTCTCCCCCTTCTCCTTCTTGCCGGGTGGGCGGGAGGCAATGAAACTTCAGCAAAGCCTTCACTGGGCACCATGTCCCATCTGAGTGAGCCTTAGTGACTACAACCCCCCCCCCCCATTATTTGTTACTTGATAACTTGAACTGGTCTAGCCTGGCTGCAGAAAGAGTACTAATGTCATTCCGCTAATCTTCCAGATGCCACGAACAGTTTTTGCAGTGTTCTTATCCACTGAAAAAATCCCAGGATAGTTGCTCTCATTTTGGTTGTCCCATCAGCCCCCAGGCAGTTCTGTCTGATGAGTGAATAAATGATCCCCCTTTTTTTTTTTGCACTTTAATCTGTTGCTTCAGCCCGCCTATACATCCAGTCCCCAGGGGAATCTAGCTTCTGACACCTCCCTTGGACGATGTTTGTCACTGTTACCTGCCTACTTCACCTTCTGGATTGAAAGGATTATTGTCCGTTATTGATTGTTTCCTGAGTGGTGCCACCGGTACCCCGCTTACATCACCATTTATTAGCTTATTTAGTTATATATATATATATGTTTGTTTTTTTTTTGCTCTGTCTGGTTTTGTCCAGACCTGTGGGCTGACAAACCCCCCCACTGTTTCAAACCACCTCACATCTATCTTGCCGGGCCTCTGTTGTATTGACCCAACCTTTCCTTTCACCTAATGCCAGTAGGCCACCGACACCTTTGCACTTCACTGTTCCCTCTCCCCACTCCAGCCACTTGCATACCCATCTCTTTCACTAAACTGTATCAGATTCCTATGTGAGTGAGACATGGGAGCAAACCTTGCCACTAATCTCCCTGCTTTTCCATTTGCCTTGAACTATCAGTGTTTACTGCCAAAATAACCTGCATGGGGAAAGATGCTCTGTAATGACTGCCCTATCTTACTTTAGTAGCATAACCTGAATTAAATATTTCCTATGCGACACTGTGATTGTATTTGGGTTCAGCATCCTGTGAGAAGCATGGTATCCTTCAATTTTCAGCTCAAGCACAAATGTAAAAGGAAAGATCATAACATATAGAGGCTTCTGAGTCCCCCCAAGACCCACTCATTCCTGGCTCTATTCTTTTCTTTGGCTTAACTCCCCTCTCCGACACCCTGCAATCTGAACCCCCCCACTTCTTCCCCCCAGGTGCTTACTAACCATTCCACACCATGTAGAAGTACCCTCTGATGTGCGGCCCCTCCTTCTTGTGTTGAGGGGACAGCCCAACCCATGCTTTGAGCTAGTGAGTTCATTGATGGCCAGTGCCCTGCGGACTGGGAGTTGCTGTAGGAGCAGAAAGGCACTGCCATCTCTCTGGAGGCCTGTGGAGTCAGCGGGATGGTTGGGGTGTTGGTGCAGACCAGGGGACTGGTTCTGTGATCTTTGTCGATGGTGGCCCGGGCCTGCTGCCCCTCTGGCTGTATAAGTCTTCAGCACCCCCCTGCTACCCCACCTAATGCACCTTTTTTCCAAGCCCCCTTTCCTCTCTAGCCCCTTCTGGCATTCCTCCATGCTCCTTCAGGGCCTTGATTGTCCCCTCACCACCATAGTCCATAAAAACTCTGCAATCTTCCACTTCAATGGTGGTCCTTCCTTGGGTGCCATGCTGTACGACTCTGCCACTTGAAGCTGAAATTAAGCAGAAACTGTTAACTTTTAAATGACAGACTTTCTCTTTTAAATGTGTCCCCAGAACCCCTTCCCCTGGTTCTTTAAGTGTGCGTACCCTGTCCCCCAATGAAATTCTTAAATAAACTGTCTTCTGTTTTATTTGACTTTTTTGTTTTGGAGTATCATAAGAAGACTCCCCTTCAGTCCCCATGGTTTATTGTCTGAAACCTCCATCCCCTGTCCTATTCCCTTTTTTTTTGCAATGAAAACCCCTTGCTATGTTTTGCCCCCCCAGGTCCTGTTGTGTGCTTTTAACCTTCCTTACCCCTGGGGATGGCCTGCTGCAAAAGGTCCTGTCCTACTCAGGTGCCTCAGCAAGTACCTTAACAAAATGCCAACCTTTGGTACCTTTCTGTCTTCCCCCTCATACCAAGTAACAAAATTTTGCCTCTCGCTGTACCCAGTTGGGTTCCCCTCCCCAATTTATAGTGGTTTTGCATAGTATTATTGTATCTATTTATTATTATTATATATAGTTCCTATGCACTAGGCCTGTCCCATACCAGCTGCAACCTCCCCCCCAGCAGTATGCCTTCTTAAAATGGTGGCTGCCATGTGGCCGACCACTTCTCTAAAATGGCTGTTGGGATAGGGGATCGTAGCCTCCCCCCCTCAGGCACTCTCCCCCTGTTGTCTTAACTTTAACATCTAATGTTTTATGTGTTTTTTTATTCCCTCCCCTGTCCCCCCTTTTTTGGTATTATGCTTGTTTTCTCTATTCTTCCATGCCCTTGACTCTGTATGGTCCACCCGCCCTGCTGTGCATTCTGAGCATGTCATAGAATGGCTGGAATTCATATAAGAACTTGTCTACTCAGGTGCCCCATCAATTTCTCCATTCGTCCTTATAAGCTAGCATCACAGGACCTATGATCTATTTTCCCGATATATGGCCACTTTAACAATAGTCTCTATTAACAACATCTATTCATTCCTATAAGCCAGCATCACAGGACCTACAATCTATTTTCCCGGATATATGAGCACTTTAACAATAGTCTCCACTAACAAGATGAACTGCAACACCAAAAGAAAATTTTTCTCCTACAAGGCTTGAACCCTGTGCCCTTGACAACAATCTCTAATGACCCATCCACTAAGCCACTGGCTTTACATTATCTTGCAATCGGTCCCCTTCATGACTTTCCATTCCAATCCCCCGCTGGGAGCTCGGTCTCCCTTATCTAAGATGGCAGCCCCCTCGTTGTCACCTGCCTTACCTAAAATTGTGTCCACCAAACCGCTGACACAGCTCCCCCATCCTGGCAGCCATGTGTCTATTTAGAACTGGGACAAGGCATCTGGGACCCTTCTGCCCTCCCTTGGTGGGTCAGAGGGCTGACAACCTGCCAGAATTGCTGCAGCATTTGGGCTCCCGGTGGGAAGAGAAAACCCATTGTCCTCTGAAATCCCCAATGTGATCAAAGTGCCCCTAGACCAGCATCTGTTACTCCTGTTGCAGAGAATGACTTTTGCCCTTTGGGACTTGAAACTTACTGCTCCATGTGGGACCACATTTTTACTTCTAACAGTAAATTACCAGCTTCAGTTCAGCCATAGTGTCTCTTCTCTCCGTTATATCTCGTCCACTGATCTGCTCCCAAGATCATGACCGTATCCCCTAAAAACTGCTCCTAACTAGGATTCAACCCCCAAACCTCTATCTCATGGGCAGCTATATGGCCCACTACCACTCGAACCTCACATGCATCATAATAATCCTCGTTCTAGCTCTAAGGTACCAAACTCTCCTGGTGGTTACAAGTGCGGTGCTGTTACCAGCCTCCTACCTTAAATTCCTACGAGCATGGCTTACATTCCAAAAACTCTAGCAACATTGTTACTAAGCTTGAGCACCAAACTCAGCTCACAGTCTCAGCCTCACTCCTGCCATGGTATTTCTTATTCCAGATCTTCCGCCCGGTACAGGATGCATCACAAAGTCCAAATTAGCCACCATGTTGACTGTAACTTACAAACCAGGCATCACCTGTTCAATCTTCTCAATACTGTTTCCAACAATCTGATACATTTCAAAACTGCCCTTCATCACCTGCTTAATCCACAGCGCCTTCAATCATTATCTTTCATGTGATATGACCAGCGATACTGCTGCCCCGCAATTGCATATTTCCTTCTACCTGTATATACCTCTTTTTTACTTACCCCGGTAGCAAACCAAACTGACTCACCAACAAAATTACTGTAGGTATCCAAAAAAACCCTGCCTGGATCAACAAGCTACTGAAATTATCTCTCAGTGGCTCAAAAGCTAAAGAAATTAAAATAAGCTGCCACACTGATGTGCTATATGAGGGTAATTGCCAACTGACGTGCTTTCCTGTAAAGAAATTTTACAAAAGCAAAATTGTGAGCTTCCTCTGCCTTGCTTGCTTCTTTTAAACCCCCATTTGCTCACCACCCTTTCTCTTCCCTCACCCATTCAACTTCCCCTCTCCTTGTGTGATGTCATGAGGCTCTGCCTCTTTTGTGGAAGTCCCCTTGTCCATCTCTCTCATTCATTAGCATGTCCTTAGCTCAGCTTCCCAGCCCCCCAACCGTTCCCACCTTTCCTGCCTCTTTTTCCCTTGCCTACATCCACTCCATTGTTCAGGGCCAGGGACAACTGAGTCTGCCTTTTTAGGAAGCAAACCTATTATGCTGCATTAGGAGATCTACACCATTGGTTGGTCCACTTTCAGGTACTACCAATAATTGCACTTATCTGGCTTATAGCTTTTGCATAAAGCAGTGACATTTACTTTGTAGTGGAGCAAACATTCCAGTATGGGGGAGGGGGTCCTAGTCATTCCTGTTTGGGATTTTTGATCCATGATGGTCAGTGCTACAAGGTATGTCTTTCAGACATGTACATGGTGCAGAGCAGGGGAAAGGACTCCTGCAATCTCTCAGAGACCATTCATCTAAAACCCTTCATTGTAGACCCTTTATTATAGTGAATGTGTCCTGACAGTCACACTTGCACTTCAGTACACTAGGGACTTGACTCCTGAAGCCTATTGACAACCATCACAGCTACCTCTCAAGTTCTGATAGCCCTTATTTCCCACTAGCTCCCTAACCCTATTTACTATGCTGACTTTTCCACTGTGCAGCTTCCATGAATGGTGCAGCTGTAATCCCACTCTGTCCATGCATAACCCTGGAACACCCTGTTATCTCCCCTGCTACTTTTGCTTGTTTGTGGGGCTCCTTGCAGACAGAAGAGAAGCACCTAGTAAACATTTCTAAAACAATTAAGAATACAGATATTGATTCTGTTTACATGTCTGACCATGTTATGATCTCCTTAGATATAAATATATTAGATGAAGAGAGGAGTTTTTCAAAATCCTGGTCATTCAATAATTTATTACTTCAGGATCCTGAATTTATTCAATTAATTAAAAAATCAATCCAAGAATTTTGGTTCTATAATTATTCAGGTCAAATGACTATCTTATCAATTTGGGATGCTTTAAAGCCACTATAAGAGGCATAATAATTTCCTACCAAATAAAAAAAATGTAGTTAACTTAAGACTTCACCAATTAGATAAGTTAATAACAACAAATTATAATAAATATCAAGAAGAATGGCATGTATTGCATAGGAAAAAGCAAAATATAATACATCAAGAGACCATTAAGAATATCAAGAAATTAGAGATGCAGTTAACTCTTTACCAAGAAATAAAGAACCTGGACTTGATGGATTCGCAAATGAGTTCTTTCAAGTCTTCAGGGAAGAGTTTATACCTTGGTTGCAAGTATTGTTTGCTGAATTATCTGATAGTAAACAAAACCATAATATTCCAGTCTCAATGCAGACGGCTAAAATTGTTTTGCTTCATAAAGAAGGGAAACCACATGATTCGACTGATAGTTATAGACCAATTGCATTATTGTCTACTGATTGCAAACTATTAGCTAAAGTAATAACCAATAAAATATTGGTACATTTAAACAACTATATTCATCCAAATCAATTTGGACTCAAGAAGAAAAAAAATGTATTTCAAGACAGTAAATGAATTCAGGCAATAATTCATATCATAAATAATCATCCTAATTATAATAAATATCCTTATCGTGCAGTTGCGATCAACACAAGTAAAGCGTTCAACTTAAAAAATAGAAAGTATATACATATATATATATATATATATATACTGTATATGTATATATTACATTAGAAAAATGGAGATTTCCTTCTCAGATAATAAGATTGATAAAAAGAAATTACACCATAATACATTAGTTAGATTTCAGATAAACAACTATTTAACTGAGGAAATTAGAATGCTCAATGGTGTACAGCAGGGTGGTCTCTTGTCACCCACACTATTCATCTTAGAACTAGAACCATTTCTGGAAGCAATTAGACATGATCCAAAAATTGAAGGATTTGAAATAAACCATACTCATATTAAATTAAGTGTCTTCACTAATGATATACTTTTAATTCTCAGAAATATAAGTAATTCATTAAAATCTTTCTTGCAACTCACTAATCTTTTTTCAGCAGTATCTGGGTATCAAATCAATAAGTCCAAATCTGTCACTATGAAGCTTTCAAAAATTGATGACATGGTGCCCATCAAATATGAATGGGATTTTATTAAGCAAAAATGTATCAAACATTTAGGAATACAGTTACCAACTGCCAAAATCAAAATATTAAAATAAACTTCGATGCGGCTAAGGACAAAATATCAAGTTTATTGGAAAATTAGGGAAACTTGTCATTATCACTCTAGGGCAAAATTTATACTATTAAGATGATGGTGATGCCACACTTTATATTTGTTCTTAAAAACATTTTAGGTGCTCCTAGTCTAAAATGGTTTCAAGACATTAAGAGAATCTTTAATCAATTTTTATGGAGGGGAGGGAAGTCCTGCATTGCATGAAAGATCCTAACAACATCCAGACAACTCAGAGGTCTAGGCTGTCTGCATCTACATAGATATGTGGAAGTAAATATTGTAGCCAACTTTTATGAATGGTGTACACTTTCTGGTACAGACCAAAAATTGTTTAAAAACTTGTATATTTTCAAAATAAATCTAAGATCCTTCAGGATATTTTTTTAGACTTAGAACTTCATAAAAATAATGATCACACTCTGAAAACTTGGATGCCCCATGTCAAAAAAATGCATAAGATCACCTTCTCTGGTGGGAATACCATGGTCAAATTTCACAATTAAATACAATCAGAGAATTTGGGATGACCATAGGAACTTTAATTTTAATGTTCTGCATAATAATAAATATAAATAAATGGAAAGAATTATTGATAGAGGGTGAATTATTAGATTATAATAACTGGTCAGCAATTTTTCCCATTGCCTGACTGAGTTATAATTTGCCGTTATAACCCATGGATTATAATGGCGAGCACAAGCTGTGTCAGTTAAAGAAAAAATGCGCTCTCATTGGCTAATGTGCCATCCATGGGTGGACTTAACATTTAAAAATAAATGGTGGCTCCATCTCTCGCTTACCAAGGAGCCGCCAGAACCCAGCACATCATCTTTGAACTCTGCAGAGTTCCACTTAATTAAAACTATCGGGTTGATCATGCCAGTTTCTTTTTTTCTCTGATATCTGGTTGATCCTGCTCTTAAAATGAAATGGACCCGTGGCGCCACACAGATCACAGCATGAGCTGATCGGGAACTGCACAATCATCACAACAGCGATATGAGACTAAGTTTAAAAAAACTGAAACTGTACAAAAGAAAAAAAAAGTAGGTAGACACCATGTGTGTGTGTGTGTGTGTGTGTGTGTGTGTGTGTGTGTGTGTGTGTGTGTGTGTGACTGTGTGCATGTGTGATCATGTGCATTTGTGTGTGTCTGGGTGAAAGTTAGGAGTTAGGACTCACAGACACTACGAAGGCTGGAAAGAAATTGCTGTCCAGCAATTATAAATAATAAAAAATGGGGAAGTTTGCATAAATTTGAAATTAATGGTTGCCCTCTGTGTGGAATACATTAATAAACCCCTTAGGCTTTGCCCTTGGGGTTTATGTAGCATCCCACACCTCAGACAACCATTAATTTCTCATTAAGCACACTTCCCCATCCATTATTGTATATATAATGCTCATAAGAACACACGAATAGGTACCGGGTGGAACCAGCTCATGTAATATACTCTTAAAGCCAAATTTCAGAAGATAGCAGCATTGTATAACATGAAAGGAACACATTTGATAACCACCATAAATGTGCAAGAGGACTTTACTAAGAAAGGAAATAATAAGATTTTATATAGGTTATATAAAACCTTCTTGGGAATAGCAACTTCCACCTTAAGAAAGTAGATCTACATTGGAACACAGAAGCTGACTAAACTTTAAATGATCAACAATGGAGGCACACAAGAATGATAAATAATAAATTATATGTATCAGCAAAACAAATCAATACAAATAAAAATTCTTAACAAGGCTTATTTAACACCTGCACAGTTAAATAAAATTAACTCTGAATAGTCCTTCAAATGTTGGCATGGTTGTGGTGAAAAGGCATCATTGTCTCATTGTTTGTGGAGCTGACCACAAATTAAGTATTGGTGGACTCATTTGTATGAACATATATCTAAATCCATGTAGGACGGTGGGGAGTTTTAAGCAGGCACTAAAGACCTTTTTTTGGGAAAAGGCGTTTCCTTCTTTGTTATGATTTTATACTGTTGTATTGGAATATATGTTTATATTTGATTTTATTGAATGTATTTGAATATGCTTTTATGTTTGTTCTTGCTGTACAGCTCCTTGAAACTTTGAAAGGCGCTCAATTAAATAAATTTTATTATTATTATTATTATAAATCAATGGAGATTACAGTTCTTTTTAAAATTGATGCGTATCTCTTCAATAACATAGAATTTCTTCCAATTAATACAGTTAGGGAAAAAAAATTGTTTTTGGCCACAATGGCCATGAAGTGACTAATATTGGAAGATTGGAAAACAATGAATCTTCCAGCTTTCAAATGTTTTAAATGGCCGGCCCGTCAGTGCAGTGGTTGGATTTCCGCTCGCGACGCCGGCGACCCGGGTTCGGAACCGACTCGGGTCATCGAGGGCTAGCCAGGGGAAAAGGATTGAGCATCCATGGACTGCTCTCCTTCTCGGAGGAGGGCTGGGGTAGCAGTCGGTGTGAAGGGACTTAGCGGAGGCTAGGGATCATCGCACGTGGCCGTGCTTACGCTAGAGGGAATGAGGCGGGCAGACGCTTAGCGTCATTGCACATCTCCACCTCCCTCAGGGATTGGGCTAATGGAGGTAAAAAGCCATGCCCAGCATCTATATGACGCTTTTCTCCGGGATGCCCTGATTGGCAACCGGAGCCGTTCCCCGACCAGTTACTAGTTCCGCGGTCCGATAACGGGGGTCGGAACTGCGGCCCCACTCTCTGAGGGGGAAGCCAGGGATGACTGGGGAGTCGGCAATGTCCGGTGACCGGGGATTTCGGAGTCCGTGACCAGGCTGAGGACGGACGTAGGGCGTGAAATAAAGAGCAAATTTCAAAAAAAAAAAAAATGTTTTAAATGGTATTCAACTTTTTCTGAATCATTGCAAAATGAAGAATTAATATATAGGACAAACCCTAATATCGATAATCCTGAAGGAATTTCATGGCAAGAGATTTTTAATAATATTCCACCAATAATGAGACTTTGATTATCCTCCGAGTAGTTAATAATGATTAAATACCAATCCAGATCCCTGGTTTTCTATGTGTTTACATATATTTTTAATAAGTAAATGAGACCATCATAGATGCTTCCTGCTAACAGATTATTTGCAGAAAATAAGGGGTAGGGGAGGATGCAAGAAAAGTTGTATAATGTTATTAAAAGAAATACAAAAAAAAAAAAGAGGAGCACCTAGTGTACTGAGCAAGTGTGGGAGGTTACTCTTTGGCCACTCAATATTTGTTACTTGGGGCACATGCTGTTCCATGGGGGACAGGGGCTGGTCATCCCATGACTAAATACAGTATATTGCTCTGTCTGGCTGAAGCAAATACCCATAAGGAGGCTCCCCCACAGAGCATAGTGCAACATGCCATACATCTCATCCTACCATCACACACACACACACACACACACACATATGGACACACAAAATACACCCACAGACATGCCTATTTAAAGGATATGAGTGGGCGTTAAGTATAGCAATGTTACAAAATGAAATTTTATTGCTATAGCCTCTGTAAAATTAAACTATATGTACTTTGCTTTGTTTAGCAGAATATTAAATCCAGTCTTGCAAGTGCTAGGAAATCATTTTGACACATTTGCAATGAAAACAGCTTTTCTGTTAATACACAACAGCATTTTTTTCTCCTATAAGTATCTGAACACTTGTGTCCCAGAAAGGGGAGGCAGCAGTTTAGGAAGTGCGATAAAGCATGCAGTGCTTGAACATGATACCTTTTATATGCATTTGAAGAGCCACTCCATTGAAGATACATTTATTAAATAAAACCAAAAAAAAAATGTGCTTTCCCTTTCAAATAGGACCTACTGCTCTTTTGCAAGCAGTAAAACAGCATTTGAAACTAGGGTAATCTAGGCTTTATACACCGCAAATTTCTTTGCTACCCCCTAAACTTTATTAACTCTCCTAAATGCAGCATAAAAGTGCAGAGACTGACTGGAAATTATTAGGGAAGAACAGGCTGATTTTGTCAGCTTTGGGTTACATTAAAAAAGTGCAACATAAAACCCCTTACAAATAGCTTCATGATATGCCCTGTTGTAAAGCAAAGTGTTCTCAGTTCTATATTTTATACAAATTGCTCCATCTGCTCAATGTCTATAGGTACAGTAACACACAAATGATGGATGCTGATTTCAGTGTGCCTTTCTATGTTGTCATTCCTGCTGTTGCTCAAGTTCAGCACGCAGAGCATATCTGTAAAATAAAGTATAGTGATATGTAATAATAGTAACAGAGGAAAAACAAATTCTGGTCAGAGCCAATGGGGCTGCAGCAGGTGAATCTGGGGTAAAAATATTGACATTTTGTTTTTTAATATTTTTACCACAAATTTTCAACATAGCTTCGTTATGACCCTACCTCATGAAGAAGGGCAGAGGAAATGTTTAACTCTTGGCCTAAAGGGGATGCTGTGCAGGGACTACAAAATCAACTTTCGAGATGCAAAAACACATTTTGGGCAGGAGCTGAAATATTATAGCAGTCACATTCATGAGGTGCTGTAAAGAAATGACTATGTTGAAAATTTGGGGTAAGCAAGCAAGCAAGAAAATCAAATTTGTATCCATAGCACTTTTACATTGAGCATACTCGATTATCCTTACTCTATTTTTTTCTGGCTGTCGGAGTAAAATGAGCAGTTTCAAGTAAGAGAAACTAAATAAAAAGCAAGCATCAATTCAATCTCAGCACAGGCTATTTTATGGTGCCCCAATTACTCACTCTATCAAAACTTCTGTGCTGGCCAAATTTAAACAGGCTTACCATAGAATTGCATGCTTTGCAGCCAATGCTCCAGCCAGAACCCATCACTGCAAAGTGCTCAACACCCTAAACTGGCCGTTCTTTGAGGCTAAAGTTGATTTCCCTGTACTAAGCACTGTTTTCAAACTTATTCACCTTCCTGCCCCTCTCATCCTCGCTAACCTACTCTCCCTGAAATCATTCCCTAGGGCCCTCAGAACCTCCCACCTCTCTATACTTAGGATACCTAAAACATGTGCTGTCTTTGTTGAGAGAGCCTTCTCCTCTGCAGCCCCTTGTACATGGAACAACCTCCCACATAACCTACTTTTGTGTAAATCTCTCCCTCACTTCGAGATTCTTCAAAGAAACTTTCTTTCCACATCCTGTATGCAATGGCTACTGTGCCTATCCCTCCCCTGCTAGCCTGTTTGCTTTCTCTCCCTTTTTCTCTCCTCCCCTTCCTCCTCTTTATCATTCACCCTAAGACTCTATCATCCTCTCACCTCCCCCCTTCTTCCTGATCTCACCACCTTACTTATTATTCATTTCCTACGTATGTACTGCGACACCAACCCCTTACTACTTTCTTACTCTGAAGTAGTAACTTATTGCATTTGACTGTCTGCTGTTCTGATGTGCTATGTAAAAGTGTCTGTGTACACTTGCCCTGTGATTATTGTAATTTGTTGTATCACTGTATCATCCCTCTGTAACCTCATCCCCCAGATCACCCTGGAAAAAAGGACACTTTTGACTCAGTGGGCTTACCTGGTCTTGCTGACTAGCATATCCTGTCTTGCTAAGGCACTGTTTTACTTGAAACATCCCTTTTACTGAAAAAAACAAATTATTGAACTGTGACTGATTTGCCAAAAAACTGTGTTAATTATCTAAAAATGTTCCCAGCAACCAAGTGTTACAGTCCCTTTGTGACTTTATAGGTCTCTCCAGACTGCAAGGCACCAACGAAATTGCAGGCTTTTCAGTTGCTAATTGAGCTGTTTTCACTAAGACTGCTAGCCTTTGTGTTGCCCTACTATTAATTCAAGCTACTCTCTCCTTTCTCTAGCCTAGGGCGGTATACATTTATCTTGCGTAACTCCGTTTTTAAATTTCTCCAAACAAGTCATATACAGAACAACAACCCCTGTGACCTATATAACTTAGATAGCAGAAGCTACTGCAGTACGCTCCTTACTTACATAAACGGCAATCATGGCAGGCCTTGTTTGGCTATGTTTATTCACCAGCCTTTGTATAATAACCTCTGTGGTTAGGCAACCTGACAGAATTGATTCCAACAAAGGTGCATGCTCTACCATGCTAGTCTCCCCATATACCAACACTATGAACAAATTATGCTGCCATTGTGCGCCTTTGATCCCCTCACAGTTTGTTGAATCTCCTCGAAGTGGAACTGCTAACCAATATTCTTTACGTGGTCCTATACCCTATCCATTCAAACTAGGTATGGCTTGGTGCTATTCTGTGTGGATCCTAGGATATGTATCCGTAGGGCAGCACAATAAGATGAGTCTGTCTTTGGATCCATGTACTCAAACCCATACCAGACGTAGACAAACTCGTGCCTTTAACCTTCTCCTTGCTGCCCTGAGGAAAATTGTCCTCCTTCTACTCCTATGCTCAGGTGACGTCGAACTTAACCCTGGCCCTATGAAAGTGCTCTCATCTCCTTCTGAACTCACAATTTTGAAAGGAATTAGCTTCTTGCATACTAACGTGTGTAGTCTTTTAAAGAAGCTCGATTCAGTCCAGGCTTGGATTATTCATACTGCACCAGACGTACTCGTGCTTTCGGAAACATGTCCACCCCAGACAGAGAGGTAAACATCCCTAACTACCTCCTCTTCAGAACTGATTGGCAGACTAGGGGTGGAGGAGTAGCCATTTATGTTAAAAACAAATTCTCAGTATCTATATTTGATGCTGCCTCTTTTGCCTGTGGATTTGAATGCTTGTCTCATAAAGTCGAGCTTTCCACATCAGTGGCATTCCACATCGTAGGCTGCTGTAGACCTCCAGCAGCAGGACCACAACTTCTGACACACCTGTCATCCCACCTGGATACAACCCCAATGGAAACAATCATACTAGGTGACCTTAACTATGATTGGCTGACTAAGGTCTCATTACCCCAGAAACAATTCTGCGACTCTCATGGGCTCACTCAACTTATTACTGAGCCTACTTGCATCAACAAAAAAAATCCAATGAGAAGCACCCTTTTGGATGTTCTCCTTGTTAACAGACCTCATTCCTTTTCCCATGCTGGTATCCTCTTAACGGACGATAGTGACCACTACTTTACATAGAAACATAGAATTTGATGGCAGATAAGGACCTCTTGGCCCACCCAGTCTGCCCATTTCCCTACCTACTGGATAAGCTGCAGATCCTAGGTAACCAGCAGCCTACTTCTTCCTGCCCTCACCCCCTAGAATGGCCTTATGACTGTCCCATGCATGCTTGAATTCCAGCACAGTTTTTGACTCCACAACCTCCTCCAGAAGGCCGTTCCATGCATCCACAACCCTCTCTGGGAAAAAATACTTCCTTAAATTACCTCTGAGCCACCCCCCATCTTCAAATTGTGCCCTCTTGTTCTTGCACACCTCTTTCTTTTAAAGATGCTACTCTCTTGGACTTTGTTGATTCCCTTGAGGTACTTGAACATTTCTATCATGTCCCCCCTCTCCCTCCTTTCCTCAAGGCTATACATATTAAGCTCCTTTCATCTCTCTTCATGTGTCTTCCGGTGCAGACCTTGCACCATTTTAGTTGCCCTCCTCTGGACAGCTTCCATCCTGTCTATGTCTTTGCAGAGATTGGGTCTCCAGAACTGCACGCAGTACTCCAGATGGGGTCTCACCAGCTGTCTGTACAGAGGGATAATAACTTCCTGTTTTCTACTGGTGATGCCTCTCCCTATGTATCCCAGTATCCCCCCAGCCCTCCTTGCTGCCATCTCACATTGCTTGCCCACCTTTAGGTCATCTGATATGACTACCCCTAGGTCCCTTTCCATTTTTGTTGTTGTTAGTATCTCACCCCCCATTGTGTACTCTTCCCCTGGGTTTTTGTTTCCCAGGTGCATTACCTTGCACTTCTTAGCATTAAGTCTAAGCTGCCATACATTTGACCATTCCTCTAACCTTGCCAAGTCCCTTCTCATCCTTTCCACCCCACCCTGTGCATCAACTCTGTTGCAGATCTTTGTGTCATCTGCAAAGAGACATAGTTTCCTTGTAGCAATAACATGGACTTCTCCTTTTCACCTACCACCATAAAAGAAGTTGAAGATCTTCTTCTATGACTAGATACTAAAAGAAGTGCTGGGGCTGACTCCTTCAACCCATATTTCTTGAAAATAGCATACCATATACTTGCTACACCTATGACACACCTATTCAATCTGTCCCTATCACAAGGCTCCATCCCCAATGTATGGAAAACTGCTCACGTCATTCCCCCGTTTAAAGCAGGGAACCCCTGTGACCTAAATAACTATAGACCAATCTCCCTCCTTCCCATACTTTCAAAACTTCTGGAAAAAATTGTGGATACGCAGCTGAGATCTTTATTAGACAATGCTAGACTACTCAACCCAATGCAGTCTGGCTTTAGAGCTAAGCATTGTACAGTTACGGCACTGGAAAAAGTTACTAATGATTGGCAATGGGACCTAGACAACAAAAAATGTGTTTGTGCTGTGTTTCTGGATCTCAGTAAGGCTTTCAACACTGTCAACCACTGCCTGCTCCTCTCCACCTTAAAAACTATTGGCATTGGCTCAATCGCACTGGGCTGGTTCCAAGACTACCTTTCTGATAGATAGCAAAAAAAATTAAGGCTGATGGAGAGATTTCTCCACTTAAACTGATAAAAAGAGGTGTCTCCCAGTGCTCCATACTGGGCCCATTACTGTTTGCCATTTGTATCAACAGCTTGGACGTAGGCATCAAAGATGCCAGTATTCACTTGTTTGCTGATGACACGGTACTCTACTTAAGCTGGGAATCTCCTGAAGCTGCCTGTGCTGAGTTACAACCTGACTTTAATACTCTGCAGTACCAGCTCCTTAGCAAAAAGTTACTACTAAATGCAAAAAAAAAAACAAGGCCATTCTTTTCTCACCATCAGGCCCAGGGGCTTACTCTGCTGTTGCTAGTCCATTACCATCAATCTCTACTTTATTAGGAGAAAATCTTGAATTTGTGACTAAATTCAAATACCTTGGCATTTGGCTAGACAACAAACTCTCTTTTGTGAAACTCAGAGAAGAACTGCTAAAAAAACTGAGGCAGAGGCATGGTCTTTTTTTCAGAATAAAACGCCTCTTGACCACAGATGCAAAAAGACAGCTTGTCCAATCTACATTCCTTTCTATAATTGACTACGCCGACTTCATTTATGGCCATTGCCCTGCCTCATATCTTGCAAAACTGGATGTATTATATCATAGAGCACTGAGATTTATAACTGGCCTCCCAGACTCCACACATCACTGCTCTTTATACGCAGCCATAGGGTGGCCCTCCCTTCAGTACAGGTGATATAGAAATGCAGCCCTATGGACACTCTGAGCCCTTACCAACAAACTCCCACAATACATTGTTGACTGTCTCCACCTTAGTCCTATTAAGAACTATGCCTTAGGAAGTCAATCGCTGATTTCTTTGAATGTCCCAAGGGCCGACACTCACTTTGGAAGGGCTGCCATAAGCTATGCCCTGCCTACTCTCTGGAATAGGATACAAAAATCATTCAGACTTAGCTCACCTGTCAGTCCTGACTTCTTTAAGACCCTCTATGACAAAACGTTTGCTGAAATCTGTAATTGCCTCTATCGCTCCTAGCAGCTTGACTATTGTTCCTCTCTTCTTCAACACTAGTCCCAGCTGCTTATCTAAATCAGCCCTTGCCACTACTACTCCCCCCTCCTCTGCCCCATTTGCCCTTAGCACCCCCTGCATCCCTCTTATTCACCATCCCCCTTATGCTGCATTTACCTAAGGCTTACACACTGTTATGCGAACCTCCATAGCTTAGGAATTTCCATCCAGGCCTGTAACGTGTTTGTGCTGGACAGGGATATAAATAATCTTTCTTTTTTTCTTCTATGGTTTGTATATGACATCCATACACATCCTGCTCCTGTGGGAACTGTATATATTATGTTTGGGTTGTGTTATGTACATCTTTCTTGTACATGTGACTTGGAATGTAAATACTCTGCTCCTATCAGTATTGTAAACATGTTGTTCCTTTTGTATTATGTATATTTATATGTAACTGTACAATTTTCCCTGCCAACAGCAGGTCCACCTTGTAAATGACCTTGCTCAATGGTGATCACCTGGATAAATAAAGATTTGATTGATTGATTTATTGATTGATTGACCAAAATTCAAATAAATAAATACAATAAATAAACACTCTTTCTCTGCATCTTTGGGTACCTGTTGCCACTATCCAACTGTAAAAATGGGATCCAACAGGATGAGGGAAGGTATGCTATGCTGGGTGGGGTTGTTAGTTTAATAAAATAAAAACAATCAAAACAAAAAAAGAAACAGAGATCAGTCAGGGAAAAAGAGCAGATCCTGATGTATGTGTGGCAGGGGGTGGAGGGAGAGAAGAGATCAGGTTTATCATTAAATAACCGGGATCAACCAGGGTGCAGGGCAGTGCTGTCTGTTCAAGGAGAGGCTGTTGAGGTGGGTGGGGTCCATAATTAAAGAACTGGGATGACCAAGGTGAGGCAAGACATCTGGGGAGAGGAGGAGTTACTATTTTAAAAAAAGAAAGCAAGCAAACCAAACTTGTTTTCCTGAAATACTGCTGGTCAGGGTCCCCAAGTATTCTCCACACAGTGGGCCCAATTCCAAGACTGTGTACGCTGGCACAAGCTGAGTTACGCCAAACCCCATGGCATAACTCACAACTTGCGCCATGTGTCATGCCGTTCCCTATTCCAAAAGGTGCCTTCCTCCATGTCAGCTGTGGGCTACGTCAACTGTGGGATTCTTCACTTTCTATGCCACAACCCACAACAACATTGTGCAAGGGTGAGTTATGGCAGCAACTGTGCCCTATTCCAGAAGGATGGCTTCTGTAACCCACTACCACAATTCCAGGAGCCACACTGGTGAAGATAACATAGAGAATCTCAGAGATGCTTTAAGGAGCATCTGTCAGTGCCATCCAATGGATGCCCACTGTGGAGCACCATGGCAAAGGTCCTGCAGTGCTTCCCATGCCACCATGAACATGACCATGCCCCCAACCCCCGATTGTTGGGAACCCCGGGGGTCCATTCTTCACTGTGCCCCCCAGACTCCTGTTCCATCTGTCCAGGCCCCATGCCTCCTGGTGAATGCCATAGTGTTCCAGGGTGGGGCAGTCTGCAGCAGGCTGCGACTTGCAACATGCAGAGCTATTATGTCATGCCAGTGGCATTAGCTACGTGTGTTGCAAGTCACATGTCATAAGTGCCAGGACCCTGCCACTCTTAGAATATGGCGCAGGGTCACTGGCATGGCTGCAAATGTTGCAACTCGCATACACCTGCGAGTTGCGAAATTTGTCCTGGAATTGGCCCCAGTGTTCCCATGGCTGTATGGTTCAGTCATTTTGCTTCTCTCAGGAAAATATTGCATGATGATGTGTTTGTTCTTTTTTATTGCCAGCTCCAGTGCCACAGATCTCATGAATGGCAATGAGCACTAGAAGATGGTTTGTGATTGTTGTAAAATACTCCTTAAAAATTCAAGGTCAGGGGAGGTTAGTTTAACAAGATAAAAAAAGAGATCAGTAAGGGAGAGGGAGAGGATCTTCATCTACCAGGTTGTTCTACAATTAACTTAAACAAGGCAATTGGTCAACTTGGTGAGGGCATCCTATGCTGGGAAGGATGGTTAGTTTAATAAAATACAAATAATCTAGAGATCTTTCAGGGAAAGGAAGAAAACTCCTAACTAGGGTGTGATGTATAATTTAATAACTATTATCAGCCAGAGTGAGGGGAGCAAGCCTTGGTATTACTATAAAAAAAAAAAAAACAAGCAGCCAAACAGCCAAATCAAGTTTGTGTCCTTATCACTTTCACACTGACCACATTTGGTTATGCTTGTTTGGTCTTTGTCTGGCTGTCACAGTGAAAGGAGGAGTTTCAAGTAAGAATAATTAAATAAAAAGCAGGCAACCACTTGATCTCAGCCAGACTTTTCTCTGCTTCTCTCGTTCTCTGTCTGTTGTCGCTAATAAGCAACTTTAAAAAAGGGGATCCAGCAAAATAAGGTAGGGCACCCTATACTGGGAGTGATGCTTAGTTTAATACAATAAACAAAAAAAAAAGATTAGTTGGGGGATAGGGACAGAAGGCTCTTATCTGTTGACAGTCTATGTTTCTATAAAAAACAGATTTCTTAGGGATGTTAGGGAAGACTCGGTGGGCCATAGGCCCTTATCTGCTAATAACGTCTGTGTTTCTCTGAGTTGGGGAAGGGGGGCAGGTTTAGGGTAAAATTAAGTTATTTTATATTTAACTATAGTTGTAGATACTTAGGGTTAAAGTAAGTTATTTTATGTTAAAATATAGTTGTAGATGATTAGGGAAAAACTAAGTTATTTTATATCAAAACATAGTTGTATATTCTTACAGTAAAACTAAGTTATTTTAAATGTAAACAGTTCTAGATGCTTATGGTAAAATTAAGTTATTTTGTTTTTAAACATAGTTTTACATGTTTAGTTCAGAGACTAAGTTATTTTATATCTAAACATAGTTTTAGATGCTTAGGGTAATATGATGTTATTTATCTCTAAACATAGTCATAGATGTCTAGGGTAAAACCAAGTTTACTTTATATCTAAACATAAACATAGTTTTAGATATTGTAAGATGTTATTGATGACATTTTGAAGCAATAGCCAATAAATGGTCAAAATTTGAAATGTGCAGGCTTGTGATTACATGTCCTGACTGTACTCATTCATACTTTTGGAATTCCTGCAACTTGTCAAGAGCAATAAATTCCAAGCAGTGGAGAGCAGAATAGAGTTGTTCCAGGATGATTCATGCTGAGTTTTAACATCTTAGCCGAAGACCTGGTAAATATATAATGTGATTAGGAAGTAAGTGCTCTTAACCCTTAGGCTGTCACAGAATTCAAACTTATAGGAATTCTGGACTAATATATCAGTCCACAGCACAACAAGGGTTAATTTTAATACATTTCAGCTAAGTGAAGAAAGGGAGTTTTAAACACTGGGTTTCCTATTGTATGACTTTAATTACAAACATTGCTAGTAAGCCATATTTTGTAAGTAGGATTGTGTGCCTATAGAATGTGATCCTGCATGGCAGATGAAAGCTGTTGTGTGCTTTGAGTTAACTATTGAGAAAGATGTACCATGATAGTATTTAATTGTAGTAGGTATCTGTAAACTCTATTTTTTTTTTAGAGGTAGAGACTGATTGCCAGTATCAGCTGAGTGGAAGGGCAGAGACATTTTCTTTAAGCACCAAAAATGCTGGCTCTTCAATGAAAATTTCAAAGAAAACTTTTAATACATGAAACTGAAATGAACATTTAACAGTTACTGAGTACCCATATGGTAACTTCAGATGGTGAAACTATTCCGAGTCCATTTAATAGATGAAGTCTCAGACTTGATTTGTTATATGAGTAAGCCTATAAAGAAGCACTGAAGAACAACTAGATCTGGTACAACAAATAGAAAGTAAAAGGATTTTTTTCTAAGTAAATTTTCTGTTAGCCAGAATTTTCAGTAAACATTTGTTAAATCCCAATACTGACACTGTAGTGCAGTATGAGGAGGGTGCTGCACTCCTGAGGTACTGTCTTTTAGATGAGATGTTAAGTCAACGTCTCCATCTGTCTGTTATGGTGGTAGTTCAAGTTAATATTAAAGATACCATGGTATTTCTCGAAAAGAGTAGGTGAATTTCATTAGTTCCCTGGCCAAATTTTCCCCCATTCACTAAAAGTACCACCAACAGCTTAATCTGGTTCAAGGTCAGTTGGCATTCATCTGTATCCCCCTCCCCCGTGCCGTGCCTGAAAATAGGCAGAATATATGGACACTTTAACAATAGTCTCTATTAACAACATCTATTCATTTCTATAAGCTAGCATCACAGGACCTACAATCTATTTTCCGGATATATGGGCACTTTAACAATAGTCTCCACTGACAAGATCAACTGCAACACCAAAAGAAAATTTTTCTCCCACAAGACTTGAACCCTGTGCCCTTGACAACAATGTCTAATGACCCATCCACTAAGCCATTGGCTTTACATTATCTTGCAATCGGTCCCTTTCATGACTTTCCATTCCAATCCCCCGCTGGGAGCTCGGTCTCCCTTATCTAAGATGGCGGCCCCCTCGTGGTCACCTGCCTTACCTAAAATGGTGTCCACCAAACCGCTGACACAACTCCTCCATCCTGGCAGCCATGTGTCTATTTAGAACCGGGAAAAGGCATCTGGGACTCTCCTGCCCTCCCTCTATGGGTCAGAGGGCTGACAACCTGCCAGAATTGCTGCAGCAGTTGGGCTCCCAGTGGGAAGAGAAAACCCATTGTCCCCTGAAATCCCCAATGTGATCAAAGTGCCCCTAGACCAGCATCTGTTATTTCTGTTGCAGAGACTGAATTTTGCCCTTTGGGACTTGAAACTTACTGTTCCATGTGAGACCACATTTTTACTTCTAACAGTAACTTACTGGCTTCAGTTCAGCCATAGTGTCTCTTCTCTCCGCTATATCTCGTCCACTGATCTGCTCCCAAGATCATTACCATTTCCCTTAAAAACTGCTCCTAACTAGGATTCAACCCCCAAGCCTCCATCTCATGGGCAGCTATATGGCCCACTACCACTCGAACCTCACATGGGTCATAATAATCCTCGTTCTAGCTCTAAGGTACCAAACTCTCCTGGTGGTTATGAGCGTGGTGCTGCTACCAGCGTCCTACCTTAAATTCCTACTAGCATGGCTTACATTCCCAAAACTCTAGCAACATTGTTACTAAGCTTGAGCACCAAACTTGGCTCACAGTCTCAGCCTCACTCCCGCCATGGTATTTCTTACTCCAGATCTGCCACCCGGTACAGGGTGCATCACAAAGTCAAAATCAGCCACCATGTTGACTGTAACTTGCAAACCAGGCATCACTTGATCAGTCTTCTCAATACTGTTTCCAACAATCCAATACATTTCAAAACTGCCCTGCATCACCTGCTTAATCCACAGCGCCTTCAATCATTATCTTTCATGCAATATGACCAGCGATACTGTTGCCTCGCAATAGCATATTTCCTTCTATCTGTATATACTTCTTTTTTACTTACCCCCATAGCAAAACAAACTGACTCACCAACAAAATCACTGTAGGTATCCAAAAAAACCCTGCCTGGATCAACAAGCTACCAAAATTATCTCTCAGTGGCTCAAAAGCTAAAGAAATTAAAATCAGCTGCCACACTGATGTGCTATATGAAGGTAATTGCCAACTGACATGCTTTCCTGTAAAGAAAGTTTACAGAAGCAAAATTGTGAGCTTCCTCTGCCTTGCTTGCTTTTTTTAAACCTCCCCTTTGCTCACCCCTCTCTCTCTCTCTCTTCTCTCACCCAAACAATTTCTCCTCTCCTTGTGTGATGTCATGAGGCTCTGCCTCTTTTGTGGAAGTCCCCTTGCTCATCTCTCTCCTTCATTAGCATATCCTTAGCTCAACTCCCAGCCCCCAAACCCTCCCCCTTCCCTGCCTCTTTTTCCCTTGCCTATATCCACTCCATTGTTCAGGGCCAGGGACAATTGAGTCTGCCTTTTTAGGAGGCAAACCTATTTTGCTGCATTAGGAGATCTACACCATTGGTTGGTCCACTTTCATGTAGTACCAATAATTGCACTTAACTGGCGTATAGCCTTTGCATAAAGCAGTGACATTTACTTTGTAGTGGAGCAAACATTCCAGTATGGGGGGGTGGGACCAGGTCTTTACTGTTTGGGATTTTTGATCCACGATGGTCAGTGCTACAAGGTATGTCTTTCAGACATGTATATGGTGCAGAGTAGGGGGAAAGGACTCCTGCAATCTCTCAGAGACCATTCACCTAAAACCCTTCATTGTAGACTCTTTATTATAGTGAATGTGTCCTGACAGTCACACTTGCACGTCGGTACACTAGGGACTTGACTCCTGAAGCCTATTGACAACCATCACAGCTACCTCTCAAGTTCTGATAGCCCTTATTTCCCACTAGCTCCCTAACCCTATTTTCTATGCTGACTTTTCCACTGTGCAGCTTCCATGAATGGTGCAGCTGTAATCCCACTCTGTCTATGCATAACCCTGGAATACCATGTTATCTCCCCTGCTACTTTTGCTCCTTTGTGGGGCTCCTTGCAGACAGAAGAGGAGCACCTAGTAAACATTTCTAAAATAATTAAGAATACAGTTATTGATTCTGTTTACATGTCTGACCATGTTATGATCTCCTTAGATATAAATATATTAGATGAAGAGAGGAGTTTTTCAAAATCCTGGTCATTAAATAATTTACTACTTCAGGATCCTGAATTTATTCAATTAATTAAAAAATCAATCCAATAATTTTGGTTCTATAATTATTCAGGTCAGATGACTATCTTATCAATTTGGGATGCTTTAAAGCCACTATAAGAGGCAAAATAATTTCCTACCAAATAAAAAAATGAAGTTAACTTAAGGCTTCACCAATTAGATAAGTTAATAACAACCAATTATAATAAATATCAAGAAGAATGGCATTTATTGCACAGGAAAAAAGCAAAATATAATACATCAAGAGACCATTAAGACTTGGAATAGTATTAGGAAAGTAAAATATCATCACATGGATAAGTCCGGGAAATTATTGGCAAATTTGCTGAAAACAGAAAAACAGAACCCCATCACATTGAAGATCAAACAAGAAAGTGGTGATGTCCAGACAACAGATAAATGAATAGCTAACAGCTTTTGCCAGGCCTATAAAAAATATATCATAATGATTTTAAACCGGATGAAACCAAATTGAATACTTTATTATTCAATAAAGCTAAGTTAAACCCTATACCTTTCAAATACAATAAAATAACATATCAAGAAATTAGAGATGCAGTTAACTCTTTACCAAGAAATAAAGCACCTGGACTTGATGGATTCACAAATGAGTTCTTTCAAGTCTTGAGGGAAGAGCTTATACCTTGGTTGCAAGTATTGTTTGCTGAATTATCTGATAGTAAACAAAACCATAATATTCCAGTCTCAATGCAGATGGCTAAAATTGTTTTGATTCATAAAGAAGGGAAACCACGTGATTCGACTGATAGTTATAGACCAATTGCATTATTGTCTACTGATTGCAAACTATTGGCTAAAGTAATAACCAATAAAATATTGGTACATTTAGACAACTATATTCATCCAAATCAATTTGGACTCCTAAAGAATAAAAATGCATTTCAAGCCAATAAATGAATTCAGGCAATAATTCATATCATAAATAATCATCCTAATTATAATAAATATCCTTATCATGCAGTTGTGATCAACACAAGTAGGGCGTTCAACTTAATAAATAGAGAGTATATATATAAATATATTATATATATATATATATATATATATATATATATATATTACATTATAAAAATGGGAATTTCCTTCTCAGATAATAAGATTGATAAAAAGAAATGACACCATAATACATAAGTTGGATTTCAGATAAACAACTATTTAACTGAGGAAATTAGAATGCTCAATGGTGTACAGCTGGGTTGTCCCTTGTCACCCACAGTATTCGTCTTAGCACTAGAACCTTTCTGGAAGCATTTAGACATGATCCAAAAATTGAAGTATTTGAAATAAACCATACTCAAATTAAATTAAGTGTCTTCACTGATGATATAATTGTAATTCTCAGAAATATAAGTAATTCATTAAAATCTTTCTTGCAACTCACTAATCTTTTTTTCAGTGGTATCCGGGTATCAACTCAATAAGTCCAAATCTGTCATTATGAAGCTTTCAAAAATTGATGACATGGTGCCCATCAAATATGAATGGGATTTATAGTAACATACTAACATACTATTTGCCAGCAGATTAGGCCTTACGGTCTATCGAGTCTGCTCAAACCTTAGATCCTTAGTTGGGTGCCGAGGCCCTCCCATCCCTTGTGCTCCAGAAACCCCTATCATCCATCCCCACCCCCCTGGGACAGGCCATCATCTGAAACATCCACTTTCTATGTCTGTCTCACCCTCTCTTGAAGCCCTCCACTGTGGATCTTTGAACCAGCTCACCAGGCAGTGCATTCCAAGGGTCCACCACCCTCTCAGTGAAAAACCTCCTCCTCTTTCCCCCTCACCCTTCCACCTTCCAACTTCAAACCATGCCCTCTGGTGATTCCTCCCTGCTTTAGTCTAAAGATCCTCCATGTTTCACCTTATTTATTCCCTTGAGGTACTTGAAGACCTCAATCATGTCGCACCTGTCTCTCCTCTCCTCCAATGAAAACAGGCAGAGCTCCTCAAGTCTGTCCTCATATGTCAAATCCCCAGCCTCGTATCATCTTAGTTGCCTCCTCTGTACCCTCCCCAGGAGCTGTATGTCCCTCTTCAAGTGTGGTCTCCAGTACTGTACACAGTACTCAAGGTGTGGTCTAACCAGTCCATTGTACAGCGGCAGAATCACTTCCTTGCTCCTAGAGGTGATCCCCCTTACGATGCATCCCAACATCCTGTTTGCCTTGCTAGCTGCTCTCCTGCACTGCTCAGAGTTATTCATACATGCATCCACCATGACCCCTAGGTCTTTTTCTCCTATTGAGGCCTCCAGTGCCTCCCCTCCCAGGGTGTACCTGTGTTTAGGTTCCTACCAAGATGCAACACCTTGCACTTGGTGATATTGAAATTTAATTTCCATGTGTGAGCCCAGCTTCAGGGTGTCCAGGTCCCCTTGCAGGCCAACCTCCCTCTTCTCCCTCAACTACTGCTCTCATCTTGGAGTCATCCGAGAAGAGACTCATTTCACACCCTATACCTCCCTGATGTCCGATATGTATGCATTAAACAGGATCAGACCCAGGACAGAGCCCTGTGGTACTCCACTACCAACCTCTCTAGGGTTCGAGAGCTCCCCACAGACCACTACTCTCTGGGTGCATCCAGCTAGCCAGTTTTCAATCCATCTGACCATCAAAGGGCCTACTCCTAACCCCATCAGTTTCTCCACCAGACCATTGTGGGGGACAGAGTCAAACACCTTGCTGAAGTCCAAGAATAATACATCCACAGACTTTCCCCTCTCCAGTTCTGATGTTATCCATTCATAGAACTCCACAAGCTTGGTTTGACATGATCTACCTGGCACAAACCCATGTTGCCGACTATCCAGACCTCCCACCTCCCCCAAGTAAACTCCCAATCATTCCTTTAGTATACTCTCCATTAATTTTCCCACCACTGAGGTCAAACTGATGGGTCTATAGTTACCTGGTACTTCCCTCAACCCCTTTATGGATTGGCACCACATGCCTCTCGCCAATCCCTAGGTACCCCCCTGTCTCAAGTGACCTGTTGAAGAGCTCCGCCAGGGTGCAGCCAGTATGTCCGCCATTCCCATAGTACTCTCGGATGAATGCCATCCAGTCCAGGAGATTTGTCTTCTTTAGGCCTTGATGGCTAACTACACCCTTTGGCAGAGATAGCATCATCTGTCCCCTCCATCTTACACTGGCCTTTTTATCCTTATCCAGATGTGACACCCAGTGCTCTCCTCCTCTCTTGCTCCATTTCTGTTGCTCCCATGATCCTACTACTGCCACTTCTATCCCCTTCATGCCTTGCTTTGTAGATATCCCATCCCCTTCCCTAGTGAACACAGAGGCAAAGTACTCATTAAATACCTCTGCCTGGTCCCTCGCCTCTTCCACCCACCCTCCTTCTGATCTCAATCTGCTGAGATGGCCCTTAGTTTTTCTCCACTCCCCAATGTACCGGAAGAACCCCTTTTCCCCTCCATGTATCCCCTGTGCCAGCCGCTGCTCTTTACTGGACTTTGCTCCCCTCACCATACGGGTGACTTTCCTAGATGCAAGATGGTACATTTCCTTATCCCTATCCCCTCTTGTTGTTTTATATTTTTTGTAGGCCACCTTCTTTTCTCTGACTGCTACCTGTACTTCACTGGACCACCAGCATGGTTTATGTGACCTTGCTCACTTATGTTTCAACTTAGTGCAGATCCTGACTGCCTCATGAAGTCCCTGCTTTATGACCTCCCATCTCCTTTCCACACTTGTCATTGATGTAATCCCCTTCAAGTGATCCTTGAGAATATTTCCCATGCCCACAAAGTCTGCCCCCCTGAAGTCCACTGCCAGTGTCCTAGATCTCCCTCCCCCCCATGCTTATTTGAAACCAGACAATATTGTGGTCGCTCCCAGTCATGGGGTCCTGTACAACCATGTCCCTTACCAGATCCCCATCTGCCAGAACCATGTCCAGGACATGCCTCTCCTTGTGGGCTCCATCACATGCTGTGTTAAGAACACATCCTGGAAGCCAGTCCAGCAGCCTCTGCTCCTTGGCCATCTTAGAGGACATGGTTCCCCAGTTTGTACCTGGCATATTAAGGTCCCCCATCAACACCACTCCTTCCCCTTTTGGTCCACACTGGGCAATGATGTTGTCCAGCAAACCATCCTCTCGAACATCACTCATCCTGAGGGGCCTATATACTACACCCAGCTTGACCTTATCTCCTGCTGGGGAGTATAAGCAAAAATGTATCAAATATTTAGGAATACAGCTAACCAACTGCCAAAATCAAAACATTAAAATACACTTTGATACAGCTAAGGACAAAATATCAAGTTTATTGGAAAATTAGGGAAACTTATCATTATCACTCTGGGGCAAAAGTTATACTATTAAGATGATGGTGATGCCACATTTTATATTTGTTCTTAAAAACATTTTAGGTGCTCCTAGTCTAAAATGGTTTCAAGACATTAAGAGAATCTTTAATCAATTTTTATGGAGGGGAGGGAAGTCCCGCATTGCATGAAAGATCCTAACAACATCCAGACAACTCAGAGGTCTAGGTTGTCTGCATCTGCTTAGATATATGAAAGTAAATATTGTAGCCAGCTTTTATCAATGGTGTACACTTTCTGGTACAGACCAAAAATTGTTTAAAAAACTTGTATATTTTCAAGATAAATCTAAGATCCTTCAGGATATTTTTTTAACTTGGAACTTCATAAAAATAATGATCACCCTCTGAAAACTTGGATCCCCATGTCAAAAAATACATACGATCATCTTCTCTGGTGGGAATACCATGGTCAAATTTCACAATTAAATACAATCAGAGAATTTGTGGCGACCATAGGAACTTTAATTTTAATGTTCTGCATAATAGTAAATATAAATAAATGGAAAGACTTATTGATAGAGGGTGAATTATTAGATTATAATAACTGGTCAGCAATTTTTCCCATTGCCTGACTGAGTTATAATTTGCCATTATAACCCGCGGATTATAATGGCGAGCATGAGCTGTGTCAGTTAAAGAAAAAATGTGCTCTCATTGGCTAATGTGCCATCCATGGGTGGACTTAACATTTTAAAAAAATGGCGGCTCCATCTCTCGCTTACCGAGGAGCCACCAGAAACCCAGCACACCATTTTTGAACTCTGCAGAGTTCCACTTAATTAAAACTATCAGGTTGATTATGCCGGTTTCTTTTTTTCTCTGTTATCTGGTTGATCCTGCTCTTAAAATGAAATGGACCCATGGCGCCACACATATCGCAGCTTGAGCTGATCGGGAACTGCACAATCATCACAACAGCGATATGAGACTAAGTTTAAAAAAACTGAAACTGTATAAAAGAAAAAAAGTAGGGAGACACCATGTGTGTGTGTGTGAGTGTGTGTGTGTGTGTGTGTGTGTGTGTGTGTGTGTGTGTGTGTGACTGTGTGCATGTGTGATCATGTGCATTTGTGTGTGTCTGGGTGAAAGTTAGGAGTTAGGACTCACAGACACTACACGAAGGCTGGAAAGAAATTGCTGTCCAGCAACTATAAATAATAAAAAATGGGGAAGTTTGCATAAATTCGAAATTAATGGTTGCCCTCTGTGTGGGATACATTAATAAACCCCTTGGGGTTTATGTAGCATCCCACACCTCAGGCAACCATTAATTTCTCATTAAGCACAGTTCCCCATCCATTATTGTATATATAATGCTCATAAGAACACACGAATAGGTACGGGGTGGAACCAGCTCATGTATTATACTCTTAAAGCAAATTTCAGAAGATAGCAGCATTGTATAACATGAAAGGAACACATTTGATAACCACCATAAATGTGCAAGACGACTTTATTAAGAAAGGAAATAATAAGATTTTATCTAGGTTATATAAAACTTTCTTGGGAATAGCAACTTCCACCTTTAAGAAAGTAGATCTGTATTGGAACACAGAAGCTGACTTAACTTTAAATGATCAACAATGGAGGCACACAAGAACGATAAATAATAAGTTATATGTATCGGCAAAAAACAAATCAGTACAAGTAAAAATTCTTAACGAGGCTTATTTTACACCTGCACAGTTAAATAAAATTAACTCTGAATAGTCCTTCAAATGTTGGCATGGTTGTGGTGAAGAGGAATCATTGTCTCATTGTTTGTGGAACTGCCCACAAATTAATTCTTGGTGGACTAATTTGTATGAACATATATCTAAATCAATGGAGATTACAGTTCCTTTTAAAATTGATGTGTATCTCTTCAATAACATAGAATTTCTTCCAATTAATACAGTTAGGGGAAAAAATTGTGTCTGCCACAATGGCCATGAAGTGACTAATATTGGAAGATTGGAAAACAATGAATCTTCCAGCTTTCAAATGTTTTAAATGGTATTCAACTTTTTCTGAATCATTGCAAAATGAAGAATTAATATATAGGACAAACTCTAATATCGATAATCCTGAAGGTATTTCATGGCAAGAGATTTTTAATAATATTCCACCAATAATGAGACTTTGATTATTCTCCGAGTAGCTAATAATGATTAGATACCAGTCCAGATCCTTGTTTTTCTATGTGTTTACATATATTTTTAATAAGTAAATGAGACAATCATAGATGCTTCCTGCTAACAGATTATTTGCAGAGGATAAGGGGGGAGGGGAGGATGCAAGAAAAGTTGTATAATGTTATTAAAAGAAATATAAACAAAAAAAAAGTGGAGCACATAGTGTACTGAGCAAGTGTGGGAGGTTACTCTTTGGCCACCCAATATTTGTTGCTTGGGGCACATGCTGTTCCATGGAGGACAGGGGCTGGTTGTCCCATGACTAAATACAGTATATTGCTCTGTCTGGCTGAAGCAAATACCCATAAGAAGGCTACCCCACAGTGCATAGTGCAACACACCATACATCTCATCCTACCATCACACACACACACACACACATACACACACACAAAATACACCCACAGACATGCCTATTTAAAGGAAAGGAGTGGGCGTTAAGTTTGGCAATGTTGCAAAATGAAATTTTATTGCTATATCCTCTGTAAAATTAAACTATATGTACTTTGCTTTATTTAGCAGAATATTAAATCCAGTTTTGCAAGTGCCAGGAAATCATTTTGACACATTTGCAATTTTGCAATGAAAACAGCTTTTCTGTTAATACTCAACAGCATTTTTGTTTCCTGTAAGTATCTGAACACTTGTGTCCCAGAAAGGGATGGCAGCAGTTTAGGAAGGGCAATAAAGCATGCAGTGCTTGAACATGATACCTTTTATATGCTTTTGAAGAGCCACTCCATTGTAGATAAATTTATTAAACAAAACCAAAAAAAAAATTCACTTACCCCTTCAAATAGGACCTCCTACTTTTTTGCAAGCAGTAAAACAGCATTTGAAACTAGGTTAATCTAAGCTTTATACACCGCAAATGTCTTTGCTACCCCCAAAACTTTATTAACTCTCCTAAATGCAGCATAAAAGTGCAGAGACTGACTGGAAATTATTAGGAAAGAACAGGGTGATTTTGTCAGCTTTGGGTTACATTAAAAAAGTGCAACATAAAACCCCTTACAAATAGCTTCATGATATGCCCTGTTGTAAAGGAAAGTGTTCTCAATTCTATATTTTATACAAATTGCTCCATCTGCTCAATGTATATAGGTACAGTAACACACAGATGATGGATGCTGATTTCAGTGTGCCTTTCTATGCTGTCACTGCTGCTGTTGCTGAAGCTCAGCACACAGAGCATATCTGTAAAATAAAGTATAGTGATATGTAATAATAGTAACAGAGAAAAACAACTTCTGGTCAGAGCCTATGGGGCTGCAGCAAGTGAATCTGGGGTAAAAATATTGACATTTTGTTTTTTAATATTTTTACTACAAATTTTCAACATAGCTTTGTTATGACCCTGCCTCATGAAGAAGGGCAGATAAAATGTTTAACTCCTGGCCTAAAGGTGATGCTGTGCAGGGACTGCAAAATCAACTTTCGAGATGCAAAAACACATTTTGGGCAGGAGCTGAAATATTACAGCAGTCACATTCATGAGGTGCTGTAAAGAAATGACTATGTTGAAAATTTGGGGTAAGCAAGCAAGCAAGCAAATCAAATTTGTATCCATAGCACTTTTACACTAAGCATACTCGATTATCCTCACTCTATCTTTGTCTGGCTGTCGGAGTAAAATGAGCAGTTTCAAGTAAGAGAAACTAAATAAAAAGCAAGCATCAATTAAATCTCAGCACAGGTTATTTAATGGTGTCCCAGTTACTCACTCTATCAAAACTTCTGCGCTGGCCAAATTTAAACAGGCTTACCATAGAATCACATGCTTTGTGGCCAGTGCTCCAGCCAGAACCCATCACTGCAAAGTGCTCAACACCCTAAACTGGCCGTCCTTTGAGGCTAAAGTTGATTTCCCTGTACTAAGCACTGTTTTCAAACTTATTCACCTTCCTGACCCTCTCATCCTCGCTCGCCTACTCTCCTTGAAATCATTCCATAGGGCCCTCAGAACCTCCCATCTTTCTATACTTAGGATACCCAAAACATGTACTGCCTTTGTTGAGAGAGCCTTCTCCTCTGCAGCCCCTTGTACATGGAACAACCTCCCACATAACCTACTTTTGTGTAAATCTCTCCCTCACTTCGAGATTCTTCAAAGAAACTTTCTTTCCACATCCTGTATGCAATGGCTACTGTGCCTATCCCTCCCCTGCTAGCCTGTTTGCTTTCTCTCCCCTTTTTTCTCTCCTCCCCTTCCTCCTCTTTATCATTCACCCTAAGACTCTATCATCCTCTCACCTCCCCCCTTCTTCCTGATCTCACCACCTTACTTATTATTCATTTCCTACGTATGTACTAGGCACCAACCCTTACTACTTTCTTACTCTGAAGTAGCAACTTATTGCATTTGACTGTCTGCTGTTCTGATGTGCTATGTAAAAGTGTCTGTGTACACTTGCCCTGTGATTATTGTAATTTGTTGTATCACTGTATCATCCCTCTGTAACCTCATCCCCCAGATCACCCTGGAAAAAAGAACACTTTTGACTCAGCAGGCTTACTCGGTTACCTGGTCTTGCTGACTAGCATATCCTGTCTTGCTAAGGCACTGTTTTACTTGAAACATCCCTTTTACTGAAAAAAACAAATTACTGAACTGTGACTGATTTGCCAAAAAACTGTGTTTATTGTCTAAAAATGTTCCCAGCAACCAAGCATTACAGCCCCTTTGTGACTTTGTAGCTCTCTCCAGACTCCAAGGCACCAAGGAAATCACAAGCTTTTCAGTTGCTAATTGAGCTGTTTTCACTCAGACTGCAAGTCTTTGTGTTGTCCCACTATTAAGTCAAGCTACTCTCTCCTTTCTCTAGCTGAGGGCAGTATACATTTACTGTATCTTGCATAACTCCATTTTTAAATTTCCCCAAACAAGTCGTATATGGAACAACAACCCCTGGGACCTATATAACTTATATAGCAGAAGCTGCTGCAGTACATTCCTTACTTACATAAAGGGCAACCATGACAGGCCTTGTTTGGCTATGCTTACTCGCCAGCCTTTGTATAATACCCTCTGTGGTTAGGCAACCTGACAGAATTGATTCCAACAAAGGTGCATGCTCTACCATGCTAGTCTCCCCATATACCAACACTATGAACAAGTTATGTTGCCACTGTATGCCTTTGTTCCCCTCACAGTTTGTTGAATCTCCTCGAAGTGGAACTGCTAACTTATATCCTCTACGTGGTCCTATACCCTATCCATTCAAACTAGGTATGGCTTGGTGCTATTCTGCATGGATCCTAGGATATGTATCCGTAGGGCAGCACAATAAGATGATTCAGTCTTTGGACCCATGTACTCAAACCCATACCAGACGTAGAAAGACTCATGCCTTTAAACTTCTCCTTGCTGCCCTGAGGAAAATTGTGCTCCTTCTACTCCTATGCTCAGGTGACGTCGAACTTAACCCTGGCCCTACAAAAGTGCTCTCATCTCCTTCTGAATGCACATCTTTGAAATGAATTAGCTTCTTGCATACTAACGTGTGTAGTCTTTTAAAGAAGCTCGATTCAGACCAGGCTTTGATTATTCATACTGCACCAGACGTAGTCGTGCTTTCAGAAACATGTCCACCCCAGACAGAGAGGTAAACATCCCTAACTACCTCCTCTTCAGAACCGACAGGCAGACCAGGGGTGGAGGAGTAGCCACTTATGTTAAAAACAAATTTTCAGTATCTATATTAGACGCTACCTCTTTTGCCTGTGGATTTGAATGTCTGTCTCTTAAAGTCGAGCTTCCCCCATCAGTGGCATTCCACATCATAGGCTGCTATAGACCTCCAGCAGCAGGACCGCAACTTCTGACACACCTGTCATCCCACCTGGATACTACCCCAATGGAAACGGTCATACTAGGTGACCTTAACAATGATTGGCTGACTAAGGTCTCATTACCCCTGAAACAATCCTCCGACTCTCATGGGCTCACTCAACTTATTACTGAGCCTACTCGCATCAACAAAAAAAATCCAATGAGAAGCACCCTCTTGGATGTTCTCCTTGTTAACAGACCTCATTCCGTTTCCCATGCTGGTATCTTCTTAGTGGACGTTAGTGACCACTGCTTTATTGGTGGAATAAGAACTGTTACTAAACCTCTATCTACATCAAAGTTTTCCACTAAAAGATCCAGACAGAACTTCTATCGTATTGCATACTTCAGTGATCTAAAAAACTCTTTGCTATGGCAGATGTTCTACCTGGCTAAGTCAGTGAGCGATGCCTGTGACGTTCTCCATGAAATCATATCCAGCTCCCTAAACAGCCATGCTCCCCTGGTTAAAGCATGAATAAAAGCCAGAACCTGTTGTTGGTTCTCACCGGATCTGAAGGCTGACTTACTCAAAAGAGATTACCTCTGGAAAAAGGCTCATAAATCTCGTGCAACAGCTTCTTCAGAAAATCCCACCCACCCACTCACCCAGAGGAAAGGGGAAGAAACAAGAGAAGGGGAAGTGGGTGTTTTGTTTTAAATGGAAAAGGTTGCCAAGTGAGGACAACATGGGTGCTTCACAAGAAGGGGGTTGCTGGCTGAGAACAACATCATGCCAAGTGGAAAAATGGACACACTACTGAAAGGGCCATTCGGGGCTAGTGGGGGACAAGGGGGGCCCAGCTGGAATAAGGTGCGGGCTGGGCTCCCCATGGGGCAGTCATCCGGGGGGCAGGGCTGGGGAGCAGGTGGGACACCTGAACCCAGACAGAAGACACCAGAAGATGAGGCACCAGGTCAGTACACCTGGGCCAATGAAAGATATAGCTGTAAATAACATTGTTGTAAATAAAGGGGGTTACCCCAAGGATGGTGGTGGAAAGCAAAAATGTACAGAATCTGTGGTGATGGTTTGAGAATTGTAATGTCAAGGATGTATATTTATGAAATGTAAAATGAGATGTGAGATGATGCAAATCTACTCAATAAAAAGCCAGTGGTGAACCAATGGAAAGTGGTGTGCATGTGAGTTGATTTGGGGTCCACGGGACAATAAGTGGCATCTTTGCAGTTAACCTCAACATTACTATCATATTAGCAGTGTTCATAATTGATATCATGATGGTTGTGTACATTACAATAGGACAATTAATTAATCAGAGAGCAGTTTTTACAATTCTGATTATATCAGAGTGTTACTATAGCACATATACAAGTAGCTGAAATCAAAAGGAAATAGCTAAATCTTCAAACAGTAGAGTTAAGAGACACAACTAGTAAACTGATGTTGCATAAATGGAATACACAATGGCCAGTACTGGAAATGGAAATGATTCACTAGGGGACCCCACCAACTTTGATGTTGGATCAAATATACCTGACCGGGGTCTTTTCACCATTGTATGTTACATTTTACACATTATCTTGTCCATTTTAAGCCTTTTGGGGGGGTTCATTTAGCAATGGAGCAGCTGTTTCTGAATGTGCTCCTGGAAGTGACTATCTTTACATTTTTTTCATGAACTGATTTCCCCCTGCACCCCCCCCCCCAGTTGCATCACTGACAATGGTCTGACTCAAAATGCACACTTTATAATCAATCTTGATGGACAGGACTTTCCCAGTTTACTGGTGGCTCTGCCAGTCTTTAGTTTTTTCCTGCCCACTCACACTTGAAGAAAGGTTGTGTATTTTGAATATGTATATTATTCAATTAAATTATAAGTGTGCACGAGTATCCTAATAGATTGTAAGCCCTATAAAAAGGGTAAGGGCTTGTGGGATTTCTAACTTCTAATGAAGCTCTGTGCAGTTGGAATGAAATGTAAGATTTTGTAGCCTGTGGCATGTTGCCCTGGCTATGCTGTGCTTAACATTATTTTAATGGTTCAATAGCCTTCTGATTTGCTGTCTATCTACTGTCTACTTGTTGCCTTTTTGTGAGTAATGCGATGGAAATGGAAGACTTGAAATAAGATACTAAAGTTTTTTATACTGAACAAAGAAAACTTTGCTTCTGGACCCACTTTTTAGATACACAATTTGTCTAGGATAAAAAAAGACAGTGTGCTTTGCTTTAAACTCACTTTTTAGTGTCTATGAGTTGGTGCACCTTTTTGGGAGATATATATATATATATATGTATATGTGTGTGTGTATATATGTATGTATGTGTATATATATATATATATATATATATATATATATATGGGATATGCAGTGTGATACATGATTTATCTATACAAGTGGTGTTTGACGTCGGGTAACCTTATGAGTGGCATAAGCGCATGAGTGTTGTGGCGAGGTCAAACACCACAGTGGAGTAAATTGTGTATCTATCCCTGCATATTTATTTATGCAATAGGAGAGAACAGGTGCAATGTGTGATTTTCTTGTATATCTAGTTTTATTTTTTGTACATGTAGCTTAGTTTGTGGGTTTATTTTAAGTAGTAGTGACACTGCACTTTTTTTTTGTGCTGGTTGTTAAGGGTGTTGCTATGGATAGAGTGTGGAGACTTGCAGTCAAGGTGCCGTGTGTGCAATGATTGGTGGAGTTTCACTAGTTCAGAAAAAGTGAGGAGAAAATGGCAATGACTCTGAGCGTCTGTGGTTGAATCTGGGAGAAGACACAGGAGTACAGAGCTACGTTATGGTTTTTTTTTGCAGAATATTTTCTAAAATAGTTTCGGTTTATTTATATTTCAAGCTGTGAATTCAAAGTAGAGCGAGTGGCATTGGGAGGAAAAGGCGTCTGAGTTCAATGAGCGAGTGAGCAGACAAGTGGGGCAGAAAGCAAAAAAACAGCGACTTTGGAGAATTTCTTTTCAGGTCAGCAGTTGTGTTCTTTGTGGGTTATGGATGAATGGGGAAAGATTTGTTTTAAAAAGGTGGCGGTTTGACTGTTTAGTAGTTTAACAGTTCATTAGGAAGTCAGAGGCTGAGGAAGTTTGGGATGTGGTCGGCAACACAATATTGGCCAGAGGACTGTAAGTGTAGAATGCTGTTTCGTGGTGTGAGGAAATACAGATGTATAATGCTGAGGAGGAATAAAAAAAAACAGATTTTTTTTAACTGGATGTTTTACCATGGCTGGGGAAACATACTGTATGAAGACACCAGCAGAGACTTTGTGTGAGTGCCAGAAAGTGAACGTGTGATGAAGTAGGAAGTAGTCCGGCTGTATGTATAAATGGTCACTGTATGTATACATTTATTTATACATACAGTGACTCAGATAAAATGGGTTTATTTAACGACATATATGGCCACCACCAATGCATAAAAATATATATATATATATATATACTGGCACAGTTGTGCCAGTATAGTTACGGTGAAAGTGCATTTCTATGTTAAAGTTAAAATTGTGAGGGTTAATAACTTTAGAGCTGTTCAATGGATTTGCATGAAATGTGGTATGTTTAATTTTTAGGGGTAGGTATCTTGACCTGGCAAATTTGGTGGGAGTCTGTTTAGTGGTTTCCGAGATATAAGGTGTTGAAAAAACAGAAAAATCTGGATTGTTTGACATTTCTCTGTCATCCTAGATCGTAGAAACGGCTTTATGTTGTGGGCTAAAATGTTCAGGGTAGAAAGCCCTTGGGTCACAGATGTGTCTTTTGAAGATTTGGTGAACAAATATTAATCCGTTCAAAAGTTATGACATTTAAAATGTTCCCATTATTTCCTATTGGAAAATGTATATGTCAAGCACGAAAGATACTGTCTTTCACACAATATGAGTATTGTGTGAAAAATTCTAGGTTATGTTTGAATAATAGGACTACTGTGTGAAAACTAAAAGCTTCTCTTCACAAAGATTGCTGGTATTTTTCGCACATTTCACAGTCCTGCGATCGATTGAGCTGTGTTGCAGTTGCCATCTTGATTTGCCACTTAGTGAGGATATTTAAGTACTGAACATTTTAAACACAAAAAAAAATCGGAAAACAGCTAAAGAGAACCACTTTAGGTGTATTCTGTTTTTTTTTTTGTGTTTAAAGCTGGACCCAAAGACGTTTTTTTCTCAGGTGTCAGCTTATACAGAGAATGGCTTGGAGTCCGTTCTCTGTATGAGAAGAGTGGCATTTTCTTGACTTCTGCAGCTGCAGCTGGAACTCTTGCTGTCAGCTGTAGAGACAAGGAAGACCCGCTTTGTGCATACTATACACCAGTGTGCCCAAATGTATTATTTGATTAAAAAACCTGTGAAAAGAAGAAAACTATCCCTGAGGTCTTTTTTTGATGCGGAATCCTGCATCGAAAGAAGTACCCTAATGTGCCACACAGTACCTTCTGACACAGGGTGCCCAATCCTCATGTTGTACTGTGAGCACATTGCTTTATCCACACCCCCACTATTCAGACACACTGGGATCCCACCCCAGTATGCCCAGATAAACTAATTTTTACTTTCCAACACTGGGATGCCCACTCCCAGTGTCAGATGTCTCTACCCTCCACCATCTTTCATTGCAGATGGGGGTGCACAATCCCCCATCGGCAACATGTGTGCCCCCCAACTCATGTGGCATCCCAGTGTACCCAAAGTATTTTATTTTTTCTTTGATCCTGTAAATGAAGAAAACCATCCCCCAAAGTCTCTTTAATTTTTTTTTTACCAGTAATGAAGAAAATGGTCCATTATCGGCTCCCTCATTCCTCCCTATCCCCACCCTCCTCCCTCTGTGCACCCACCTCCCACACCCCCCTCACCCATAATTACCTTCTGGAGGGCGGGAGACATGATCTTCTGTGAACCGGGACATGACTGCACTCTACAAAGCTAAACTGCAAACTGAAGAATTGGGTCAGCGCTGAATAATGGGGGTTATTGGGGGTTGGGGTTCAACCTTGGTCGATAGCTCAGCCATTTTGGGGAATTTTGGCCCCAAATCTTCAATATGGGATTCTTGGGACCCCACCTCATAAACACTGGCACTATCATTCCATTTCTTGGTCCCAAAAGGTGATTTTGCAGTCACTTCACAGAATCACCTTTCGGGACCAGTTCATGAAACAACAGTGCCACCGTTCATGAGGTGGGGTCCCAAAAAGTACAAGTTGCAAATTTGGTGAAAACATTCCCAAAAATGACTACATTACGAGTTTGCACTGTGCCAATTTTTAATATTTTCACTTCAGATTTTCAACATTGCTGTTTTTTCACACCACATTGTCTGTCATTTTGCACATCCTGCCTGGAACATGATTTCGCACATGTGGTGCAGAACTGTGTGGTCGCCATGCAAAATCAACTTTTGGGATGGATTAACAAAATTACAGTTTCACTGTTCACGAGGGGAGGTCCCATGGTGCCAATGCTGAAAATTTGGTGAAAACAATTCCAGGAAATTAGCGCATTATGAGTGTGCACTGCGCAGTTTCTATGCACGCTCATAACTTCACCAGTGTTTCCCATTTTTCTCACTTCTGTACTATCTGTATGTAGGGATGGGAGCACTGAAGGACCCTGACTCCCACCATAACATATGGATACTGTTATACTATCGGGATAAAGGCATGGGAGCTCAGGGTCCAAAGGACCCTGCACTCCCACCATGACATATGTACATTGTTATGCTATCTGGATGGAGGGATTTGACCCTGTGCTACCACCATGACATATGGACACTGTTGTGCTATCTGGATGGAGGGATGAGAATGCAGGATCCAAAGGACCCTGCACTCCCACCATGACATATGAAGCTCTGTCCATAGGTCTCCTCCCCCCTGCCACATAAATCTGTGTTTTCCTTTTATTCCTCTTCGCCCTTTTATTCTTTTTAGCTGCTTCCCCTTTTGTTCTGCTATTAATGGCTATTTTTGTTTTAAATAAAGTTAAGGCACATTCTTGCACTAGAAACAACAGGAGGCAGAGAGGTAATTTTAATTGAAAACTGCCACAAGATACACATAATTCAGGCAGGTTACTGAGTGATCAGTGAGCACTCAAAGCTCTGTCCCACTCCCTAGCATAGTACCCTTGCCCTTCCTTCCCATCCCCCCTGCCAGGTTGATCTGTTTCTTTTATTCCACTTGATCCATTTGTTCCTTTTAGCTGCTTTTTCTTAATAAAATGAAGGCACTCTTGCACTTTGCTTTGCACTTCAGGCTTTAGAGCAGCCACAGAAGGCACTGGCAAAGCAGAACCACCACCAGATCAGAAGATACAACAACAAAATCAGGGCAAACATGCAAGTTCAGGCATAAATATTTACTGAGCACTACAACTCTGTCTGTTGGCCTTCCCTCCCCACCATGTTCTTTTATCCCCTTTTTGATTTTTTAGCTGCTTCTTCTAATGTTTTAAAGTCAAGTTGCTGCTGCAGGCTTTATTTAAAAGCTATCCGGATGGTAAGATCACCTCTATAGTGGATTTCAGCCACATACACTGACTGATTCCTGTCACACACACTACTTATATAGTTCAGTACCAGCTGACTAACTAGCAGCTTGGCCAGGTGACTGAGTATGACGTGTGTGTGTGTCTGTCCCTCTGACTGCGCCCCCCCCCCCAACTTGAGCAGAGACACCAGAAAACCAAACTGGTGTGGTGGTAAGTTTAATGGGTTACCTTACCACCCCCTTCTCCAATTGCTGCCAGTTCACCATTTCAAAACAAATCAGTCCTTGGTGTCTAGTGGCACCTCCCTTCTTAGTTTGCTGCCCATTAACATTCCTTGGTGTACAGTCATGGTACCTCCTCTGCCCTTCTATCCCATCCCCTTAAATAATATATCCCCTGGTGTCTAGTGGACTTCCATATCCTCCGGGTCCACCGGGCATGTGTGGATAATGATTCCCTGGTGTCCAGTGGTACCCCCTGCCCTTGCATATCTCCATCCCCTTATTAAAATATGCATTGCCTGGTGTCTAGTGGACCCCCAGCCTCCAATCACTGGGCACAAATTTCTAAACTAATCTGCTACTGTCTGAAGTCTCAGTGTGGCTGCAGCAGATCTGACTGCTTTCTGTCAGCCTGTTCCTCCAGTGCAAATCAAATGGAGGCAGTTTCAGCTGCAGCCCCGAGCCACAATCAAGGTGGCTTCTATAAGCTGTAAAACCATGCAAACTACTTAGGTATAATACTAGTATATACAATTATACATTTTGTATAAATTATACAAGGTGTGTGATAACCCATAAACCTCAAGAGTGAAGCTTGAGAGATTTATGTGGTCATCACACATTGAGTGTGTGTCTTAAAAAACTTCATATGCACACAGTGGCTTATGTTTTATTTTTTATAATAAATGGTGCAGGGTCTTACAGAGTGGTAGGTTTTCCACTGCTGTACTGTGAATGAAAGTGAAGTTCAAGTGCTCCAAATGCTGTAATAACTGAGTATGACATCATACCTGGATAGGATGGTGTTTGATCTCACTGATAATCAGTGTGATAAAGGGGGTCACCAGTAATTATAATAGGGTAACTTTCATAAGACTTGTATTTGAGTTTGTGTAATATTTGTTATTGCTGTTTATTCCCTCTGGGATCCCTGTATAATATCTAAGTAGTTTGAATGATCTTACAGCTTGTAGCTGCTGCCTTGATCACTGCTCAGGGCTGCATCTGGAACTGCCTGCATTTGATTTGCATTGGAAGAGCAGGCTGACAAAAAGCAGTCAAATCTGCTGCAGCCACATTGAGACTTCAGAAAGCAGCTCGTCAGTTTAGAAATTTGTGACCAGTGGCCAGTGATCAGAAGACGGGGGGGATTCACTAGACACCTGGCATTATATTTTTTAATATGGGGATAGGGATAGAAGGGCAGGGGGCACCACTGGACACCAGGGATTGATGCAGCTGCACATGGCTGGCAGACCAGGACTAGGCACAATTATGCCATTGATTCTTATTGATTCAGTTCCACCAGGCTGCATTGGATCTGGGGGGCTTCTGATTTTAGGTGGGTTGGTCTGCCCATTCCTACATTATATCATAGATAAGTAAATTAGTATAATCTCTACTGGGTAAAACTACGACAGGTGTCCATTATTATTTTATTATTATAACCTCCATTGGCTAAAGGCACAACAGGTATCCATGGTAATCCATACTTTATCGGGATGGGAAGTTTACGTCTATAGTGGATTTCAACCACAAACACTGACTGATTCCTGTCACACACACTACTTACATACTTAAATAATAATGGACACCTGTCATAGTTTTACCCAGTAGAGATTATAATAATTTACTTATCTATGATATAATGTAGGAATGGGCAGGCATATTATAGAATTAATTGAGAGGAGACTTTATGCTAAGTATATATTTTAACACAGATTTTCCATTTAAAATTGTTAGTTACCGAAACCTCCCAAGGTGACATTTCCAATAAAATTATTTTAATGACTATAGGTGCTGTCTACATGGGGGATGGTCTCTCTTCTTTCTTGCTTGACTCCACTTGCAGATCTTTCATTTTCAAAAAGGAGTTCTTCAGCTTTTCTCAGCTCAAGAAAATGTTTCACTTAGGGCTTCTTAGTGAATCAAGAATTTTGCCGGAAATCTGGACGACAGTATTGCCCCAAGCTTCACTAGATCTTCCCTGCACATCAGAATATTTTTTTGTTCTCTATAGGGAAATACATGAGAGATATTGGGATATAAATGAAATGTAGTTCCTAAAAAAATGAGGCTTCATTTTTGTACCATCGTTATATAACAATTTCACTGCCAGCTTCTGTGATGGTTGTGTTCCCCCTCAAGCCTTTTGCATAACAGTGCACTGCCTCTCTTATGAGAATTGCCAAGGGGAAGGGCTTGAAAATTTTTCCACTCTGACATGGTAACCATATACTACCTTACTTGCACACTATCTAGGGTAGGCTTAACTGTCTTAAAGTTGTCAATGCAGTCCCACAACTGTTCTCTTGATGTCCTTATGTGCCTTCAGGAGATGTGTCCTTGGTTATCTATTGTCACTGTCTTAAATACGCAATTCAGTCCACACACCACAAATATTATACTAAAATAATACATTTTGGTTTTTGCTATTTGCAGAGGTTGGTTCAAGTTTACACAAGTTTGGAGATGGAATCAAAATTTGCTGTACTGTCAGTTGACTCCGAGCAAAGGGTGCAATCTTCTTAGAGCAATGTTTCCCACGTGAGTCCTCGATTTCAGACTGACTTTCTCCCCCTAATGTAAGTAACATTTATCCTCTCTGTGTCAGCAAAGGTGTGAAGAATCTCTTTTAAATTTAAATAATCCTGTATCTCTTTCTGGTGTACATACCATGCCCCCTTGCTGCACAAGTTTCCTGGTGCACCTTTTTTTCGGTGTCAGTTATAACACCCTTATTTCTGTGAGCCTACAGCCAGCTGCTTTCTCATGCCCACACACGTTCCCTGTGTTAATAAAAAAAAATATATGTCTACAGTGCCTGCTAACCTAACTACAGTATGTGATCACAGCTTGTGTGCCTGTTACAAAGCATGTCAGAGTCTCAAAGTTGCTGTGAAAACTTTGCGGCATGATGCTCTTTTTTCCTGATTTACATCAGTGCTACTACACAGAAATTGCCCTCCTACATCTTGACTTTTTTTTATTTCTCCCTTTTTGAAAGACTAATACAGGAGAGATTTTCACTAGGATGATTCAGAGATTAGACAGAAATCGGCATGAGAAGTTATTTGGGAGGAGGCCCCATTCTTGCAGTTTGAGTGGTGTTCTGTACCAACTGTGCAGAACTTCGAATTCCAGGAATCTGCATTTTGTGTCTTTTACCGCATTCTGGACTTTCTGCCAGCAGCTATTCTATAGCAGCATTGTGGTTTCTTGTCTTATTTCTTTTGTCCAGCTTTGTCTGATGCCTGTGGTGGGGTCTGGGGCAAGATATAGAAGTTGTTGGAATATGTCTCTGCTCCTCATCATGTCTCCATTGACAGGCAAGAGGAGTCTGTCCAGGGGATTATTTTCTGGGGATTTAAAGTTTGGTCCAAGGTTCCCAGGGCATGTCTTAACTGGAAATATTTCCAGTGTTCCTGTTTAGTAAGCTGGAACTGCTGTTGCAGTTGGGCAAAGGATTTTAGGGTACCAAGTGAGACATGCATTAAGTTGGAAAGGGTAATGCATTCCTGCAGCAACCCATTCTTTCCCCTTTGCTGTTTTACCCCTGATATAGAGTCCCAGGTTGCCCCAGAAGAGAAAATGTTTCACTTTCCCTGGCACCCAGAAACTAATCTTCAAATATTTCATTCAGGTCAACAGGGTTTGCACCAAGGTGGGGTGTGAGAGCGGGTTCTTCAGTAAGGGCCCAAATGGGACTATTTCAACTAAAGACATTCCTGCCACTGAGGCTTCACAATCTGCCCAGGAGGGCTCATAGGTTTGTGAGCTCCAAGGTAGCATCTGTGAGAGTTGTAGTAGCGTATGGGCCATGACTCGCAGAGGGAGGTCTGGCAGTCTGAGCCCATCATTTCTGAACTCAATTTTTAGTTTGTGCCAGCTAATATGAAGGGGACGTTTACCCCAAAAGAAGTTCTGCTGCTTGGAGTTTATTGTTTTAATCATTTTATGGATTTATATGCCATGGGGGAGGTTGTCAAGCACATATTATATTTTTGGGGCTACCATCATATTGAAGGCTTGTGCCCTTCCCCAGTAGGATGAGTGTAGCATTCCCCATCTGTTGAGGTATTTGTCCAACTTTGCCATGAGAAGGTGTAAATTAACTTTTCCTTGAAGTGTCAGGTTCCAGTGGAATAGCATTTCCAGGTAGTCCACATGGTGTACAGAATGCTAGAACCCCCATGGATATTGCAGTAGATTCACTACCTGTGATGATGACACAAGAAACTGCAATTTGGAGACATTTATCTTGTATCCAGACAGCTTGCTGTATCAGTTGATTGTGTTTAGATGACTTGGTACCTATTGACTAGGTTCTGTAAGTGCTACCATAATGTTACCTGCATGCATAGGCCAGCAATTTTTGCCCCATTTTCATGTTAGGCCTTTTATATCTGCAGACAAATATATGGATTGTAAGAGTTATTCGAGTGCCAAGAAAAACAGCAAGCGTGACACCAGACAGCCCAGTCTGGTGCCTCTGCCTAGTTTGAATGGCGGGGTGAAGCTCTACCATTAGTGACTACCTCTGCAGAGGCCTCATTGCATAGTACCTTCACCCAGCTCCTAATGTTGGGGCATATGCCAAATGATTAGAGGGCTTTCAACAGGTATTCCACTGCACACTGTTAAAAGCCTTTTCAGCATCCAAGAAGAGAAGGACAGTATGATATTTGAGGGTTTTAGACTTCCAAAGCAGATTAATCAGTTGATGCATGTTGTTGGTGCCCTTGCATCCCAGAAAAAATCCCACTGGATCCCTGACAACTTTGGAGATGGTAATCTTCTTAATTCTAGTGGCCAGGATCTTACCAAAGACCTTACAATCTGCCATAATTAATGAGATGGGTCAATACCTACCACAGAGGGTTGTATCTTTCCCAGGTTTTCGTATCAAGGAGATCTGGGCCGCTCACATGGAGGTTGGTAGGGTGCCTGTGGTACATGCTTCTGTGAGGGCAGCTAGCAGTGGGGTGGAGAACACATTCTTGAAAGTTTTGAGAAACTCCACTAGCAACCCATCCCCACCTGGGACTCTCCCAACAGGCATAGTCTACATTGAGGTGTCCAATTCTGTCTGTTCAAGGGACTTCTCCAGATGGGCCACCTCATCTGGTTTTAGCATTGGTAGGTGCAACTGGTTTAAGAATTCCTCTAACTCTTGCTCTGATGGTTGGACTTTGGTTACATATAGGGAGCTGTAAAAGGTATGGAATTCTTCATTAATGCTCTTCTCATCTCTGGTGAGCCCCCATCTCTTTTCCTTATGGAGAGCACTGTGGAGCGCTCCTGCCTTTTCTTTAATTGATACACCAGAGATGCCCTGAATTTTCTCTGGATTCCCAAAAGGTCTCACGAAGGTGGAAAAGAGTGTACTCTGCTTTTTGGTGAAGGCACATGTTAGTTTTGTACCTAAATCCTATGATATCTGCCAGCAGGTGTCTTGTTGTTGCTGTGTTATCTCAGAATTTCTGCTCAAGCCCCTTCAAGCACAACTGCTGCTCAGCAAGGTCCTATGTTCTAGTTTTCTTTAAGTGAAAGGTATAGCTAATTCACTGGCCTCTGATGTAGGCCTTGATCACATCCCAGCATGTTGCTGCTGAGATGTGTTCTGGTCTGTTTAACAGTAGGAAGTTTCTAAGGTCTTCCCTCGGATTGCTGTAGAATTTGAAGTCTTTAAGTGTTGAGGTGTTAAAGACACATCTGCTCCTGGCATCTTTGATTGCAGTAGGAGGAAGCCATACAAAGGAAACCGGTACATGATCTGAAATGACCACAGCACCTATCTAAGCTTCTGGTATGTTAGTTGTTGAAGCCCTTGTGATCAGCTACATGTCTATCTTGGAGGACTTATGGGGGATAAAGGAGAAGGAGTAGTCTCACCCTGTGGGGTAGACCCTTCTCCAGATATTAGTTAGTTCCAGTTCCTGGGATGGGCCACTGAGAGCTTCTGAAGCTAGAGTCTAGCATCATGAGGGAGCCTTCCTATGGTCTATAAAGTCATCCAAAACGGTGTTTATGTTATCCCCGATCACTAACTGTCCCTTCTGTGTCTCTATCAAAAGCTGAGCGATTGCCTGGAAGAAGGAGGCCTCTGCCAAGTTTGTCCTGTAGATATTACAAAGGGTTACCTTCTGTCAACGTAAGATACCCTGAGCAATACAATATCATCCCTCTGGGTCTGTGATAACCTGCATGGAATGATATGTTTCTATGTATGAGGACAGCAACCCCTCCTCTCTTGGTATTGTAGGAAACAGAGCTGTGAGAAAAAAACTTTTACAGTGGAATTTGTGCAAAAGTCAGACTTTTGTTTCCATGAAAGTTCAGAAATCAAAATTAACAACTTTCATGGAAATTCCAACTTAGAACAGCAGAATAAATGTATAAACAGTGAAGATTAATGTATTAAACTGTGGGGAAAAAATTCCGCAGAACTGATTATCGTCAGAGGTCTGTTCAGTGGAATTTCTTTTAGCAGTTCAATGCAATTACTCTGCAGTTCATACATTCATTCCACAGTTCATTGAGTAACTGAATTATAGAATGAAAGTATGAATTGTGTTATTTGGGTCCAAGCCTTTGCTTGATGCTACAAACATATAATACAGATGTGTAAAAATAATTCTTAGTGCTTTCCAACTATGAGCACAGTATCTGTATGACAGCAGCTTGACTAGTTTATTTAATCCCCAGAGTGAGGGGGATACATAACATAATAACACAGTGGGGTACAATGGACAGTGGTTATGTTGACATTTAATCAAACTTGGTAAGGTGTGCTCAACTTCTGTTTTCCCCTTCCTTCCCCAGAGCTGAAATTGGGACAGTATGGGGGAGTCTTATGTTCCTTCTTCCTGTTTGCCTGAGCCTTGTATTTCAACCTGGGCATGGCCGCCCCCATTCTTATGGCTGGCTGGGAGGGCCATTCCTCAGTTGCAATGAGGATTTGGGGTGCCACAGTGAAAGAATGAGAGTACAGACTCCTTATCCCCCACCCCTACTCTCCACATTTCCCCTGCCCAGCATAATCCCTCTTGGAAGAGCTGAAACAACCACAAAACCAAGAGAAAAGAAATCTAACACATCTAATTGAAGTGCATGCAGGGGAACCAATGCACCCCTATCCCATCACCATCCTGACCATTGAACCATTGTGGGCCATGGTCTGCCATGACAGAGAGGGGGGGCACATCTCCACGCAGACCCACCTGTTTTCCCTCTCCTCCATTTATTGTTATCCCCTCTGCCTCCTCCTCCTCCTCCTCCATATCCCATGTCCTACCACCTACCCAGCCATACAGACAGGGAATCTGAAACTCCAGACCCAAGTAGGAGCTGTCACCAAGGGTTGGGGGAGACAACTCAATATAACAACCACCACTGTCCCAAACCCAACAGCTAGTTAAGAATTTACATAAGAAGTAGCTCTCCCACTGGTCCATTACCTGATTAAGGTCAGACCCCCCCAATGGGGACTGAAATCAGCTAAAAGGGATGAGGTAGGGAAGTAGACTGGTGGAAAGTCCCTGACGGAGCTGGCTTCAGAGATTGAAAGCCCCCCCCCCAACCTGCAAAAGAAAAGAACAATTGTTGAGGGACTAATCACATTATTCAGTAAAACAGTGTAATATAAAATACAGTATATAACTTCTGATTTCAAGGAGCATTAGGCCAAGTCCCATGTGCGGCTGAGTGTGGATTAATTTTTTTTTTTTGTTCCACCATCTCAGGTACCTGAATCACAATTCCAAGAAGATCCAACACACTCAGGTGTGTAGGGTGACTGTGCAGGCCCTTCATAGGGTACTGAAGAGTGGTTAGCTATCTCTTCCCAAGATGGGGAGCAGTCGTCATCTGAGTCCTCTTGTAGCAGGGCAGAGTATTTGTTGTTCTGTTGTACATTATCAGTCTCGACTTCGGATTTGCTGTGGCATGGCAATTCCTCTAGTCCTGTCTGCTTTTTTTTTTATTTAGTATTTTTTGGTGGTAGGGCTCTCTGCCAGGTATCTGTCCTGGTCACGGCCCCCAGACTTCTGCCTGCTGTCACTGCTAGGTCTCCAGTCACCCCCAGCTTTCCCCCAGAGGGTAGGGCCATGGAACTGGTCCCCAATCCAGTCCACGGAACAAGTACCTGGTTGGGGGAATCCTAGCGACAGCGGCTAATTGAAGCCCAGGGAGGGCTTCATAGAGGTGGAGGCAACACCTGTCTTTTTCCTGAATGGCTCCCCTGTGGAACTGGGTGCATGCAATGATGCAAGCTGAGGAAGAGCCTGCACGCATCTGTGTGCGCTCCCCTCGAAGTGTCTGCACCCAGCTCCCTCCATGCTCTCACCCAGTACCGTGCACCCCAGCTTCCACCAGGGGGTGACAAGATGCCGATGCTGTGCTTCCCTCCCTCCCCAGAGAAGGAGAGCAGTCCTTTGGACACTCAATCCTTCCCTTCCCCTGTCGACCCCCAATGGCCCGTGCCCATTCCCGAACACTGGTCGCCGGTATGATGCGAGGTGTGACGTCCAGAGCCTCAACCCTCAGTGCCACCGGGACGGCCTAGTCCTGTCTGCTTTGATGCTGGTTCCCCAGTTGCTTTGGATCCAGTGGTGGAGGATCTCAAATCTCTGCTGTCTTCTCTGTGATTAGCTGGGGCATCCCCAGACTTTCTCTTGCTCCTCACTCGCAATTGTTTTTGGTCACTTACCATTTGATTGCCTGTCCCTCTGGAGGCTGATCAAAAGCCATTTAATGGTGGGGCCCAGTGTTAGTGGCTGATGAAGGAGGGGGAGTGGAGTGCTATATCCCTATACTTGTCAGTCCATTGCTTCAGAATATAATGAGAGGCTTCCTTGGGTGTCTCAAAGGTGCTGGACACTCCATTTCACTGTGTTCCAATTGATTTTCAATTTAGCTGTGTACTGTAACCTGTATTGGACCCCCCAACCATTGGAAGGGCTTGCGAATGGGGGGGGGGGTGAATTCTTGGTGCCATGCCACAAGCACCTGCAAATAATCATTAAAGACCATTATTCTGTGTCCATCCCATAGCAGCAGTTCTTATGGAAAGTGGCAAAATGTGTTTCTTTTTGGGGACATGGAGCTGTTTAGCCAACACTGATCTGGGTCATTTGCCTTTTCTTGGAATGGGTGTCAGGGACTTGTCTGCCCTGTCAGTTTTCAAGGGCACTCACCATTGAAAGTTCAGGATTTTGGGCATTTTTTTTTGGCTGGAAAGTTGCACAGTTCTTTTTTTCCACCCCTCTGGGTAGCCAAGAATTCTGATGTTATTTCCGTGGCTTCTGTTCTCTGCATCTTTGGTCCTGGGCCAAAGCTGTGCCACCATATGTCTGAGTTCCCGGTTCAAGTACCTGAATTCTGGCTTCATGACTTGAGTGTCTTTTTCGTTGATGTAGGAAGAAATGTATCATTGTCAGTCTGTTTATGCTAGAGGTTTCGGACTTTTTCTTGTAAGTCCGACACTGAGGACTTAAAAGTCAATATTTTTGTTGTCACTTGTTGCAACATCCCTTTTCAAGATAATCCCTTCACTAGCAGACATTGCAGTGGGCATCGAGCCCTCCAGCTGAGCTGGTGATGCAGCCAATATGTCATAAAACTGACAGACAGAGACCACTAAATTCAGGCATTGTTTTTTTTCAGCAATCCGTGTGGGGACCAATCTGAAATTGTAGAGTTCATTGGGATGAAAGAGCTCAAAAAAGATGTCAGATTTGTCCTAATTTGGTAAGTCTGATTATTAAGATTTTTGACAGATTCTGCCTCAGGCTATGAGGAGAAATGAACAAGTCCAAACAAGTGAGCACTCACACAAGATATAATATTAACAGAGGACAGTCTCAAATAATGCTCAATAGTAATTTATCTGGCTGGAGCTGAAACTAGCAACCCCAGTGCCTCAGTGTTCAAGCCTTCAACAGGGGGGAGGGGGTGCTGACACACCCCCTGATGAAGGCTTGAACTTCAAAGCACTGAGGTTGCTAGTTTCTGCTCCAGCTAAATAAATTAATATTGAACATTATTTGCGACCATCTTCTGTTAATATTATTTCTTGTGCGAGTGCTCACTTGTTTAGACTTGAGCTTTTCTGGGCTCGCCACCCATTGTGAGCACCTGCCTCATTGTGTTTGCGCAGCTCCGTTTTGGATTTCTCTGAGGAGAAATTATCTAAATGTCTGTTGCTGTTGGCAGCTCGCACATGGGGATGGTGCAGAACCGATCACTGAACTGAGGAATAATCACATGAATTGCAGATTAATGTATTAATTCTGTAGTTCCTGTGTTTTATTTCATGTTCCAGCTTAACAATTCCATAGAACAAGGCACAAATTCACCATAACAGTTTCGGAAGATCTCTGCTTCGCCAAAGTTGAAAGTTTGGAAAACTTCACAAAAGTTGAGAAATTTCACGAAAGTTCTGCTAAAGCAGAATTCACAATTTTCACCCAGCTCTAGTAGGAAGAGCTAAAACCCTGGGATACCCACCTGCTTTTAGCTTGTCTGATTCAGTCTTGGAAAGATGTGTTTCCTGCAGAAAGGCCACCCCTGCCACTTCCTCCTCAGATGGTCTAGTATTTTCTGTCTATTGGGGTTTTAATACCTTTTACATTCCAAAAAACCCATGCTATGTGTTGGCTAGCCATTTGGAGGCTGCATGGATACCAAGAGCTGAGGATTTTTCAAAAGTGACCTGAAAGCAGCCACATTTGCATTTGTTTTGAGTTATTGCATTTGATGTGGTAGTAGACTAGCTATTATTTGGGAGTGCACACATACGCATATACAAAAATGCCACCAGTTACAGGCCTCACTGTCTATCATATCTGCTCTGTTGTGCAGCTCACAATACAGATAACTGCTGCTGCCCCCCTCTTTGCCCCTCCACCCCCATTGTTACTCCAAACTGAGCTTCCCACTCTGGTCAATTCCCCCCCGACTTGCATTCTGCCTTGGACCCTATCCCCCCTCCCTCTTTTAAACTCCCAACTGATTTCAGAGAGATCACCTTCTCTGGCAATGCATTCCATGCCACCACCACCCTCTCCATAAAGTAATGCCTCCTCATCTCCCTCCTGAACCTACCATCCTTTATTTTCAGACTATGCCCTCTCATAATCCTCTCCCTCTTCAGCCTAAACATACCCCCATTACTAGCTCTGTTTCTGTCCTTCAGGTACTTAAAGGTCTCAGTCATATCACATATGCCCCTTCTATCCTCCAGGTAGTACATGCTGAGCTCCTCCAACCTGTCCTCATAGGGTTTCTTTCTCATCCTTGTGATCAACTTGATTGCCCGTCTCTGGACCCTCTCCAAAAGCTTGATATCCAGTTTTAAATAGGGGCACCAGAATTGCACAGCAGAAGGATTACTTCCTCCCTCCTAGAGGTGATCCTCCTAGCAATGCACCCCTGAATTTTATTGGTATTGGCAGCTACTTTTCTACACTGTGCTGAGTGATTCATATTCCCTGTGACCACCACTTCCAGATCCTTTTCCTCCACAAAGACGGATAATCACTCCCCACCCATATGGTAACTGTACTCCAAGTTTCTGGCTCCAAAGTGCATGACCTTGCACTTCCTAGCATTGAAACCCAGTTGCCATGTGTTTAACCAGTGCTCAAGTCTTTCCAAATCATCCTGGAGAACCCTCCCTCCCTCCAAGCTATCCACCACTGCACCTAATTTGGTGTTGTTAGTGAGCAGACTCATGTTGCTCTTAATCCCTTCAGCTATATCAGCTATGAAGACATTAAATAGCATTGGCCCCAGAACTGAGCCTTGTGGGACCACACTGATGACTGCTAGGGGTGTCAAGAGTTCCCCACTACCACCACCCTCTGCTGTCTGTACCTCAGCCTGTTCTCTATCCATCTGACCAGCTTCTCCCCTGCCCATAGGAACCTCAGCTTGCTAGTCAATCTCCCATGTGGCACTGAGTCAAAGGCTTTGCTGAAATCCAGATACAGGACCTCAGCTGCCTGACTGCCATCCAGTGCCTCAGGAACCCAGTCAAAAAAGTCCACTAGGTTTGTTTGACAGGATCTTCCATGGGTGAACCCATGCTGTTGGTCATCCTGAAGACCATTCTCTTCTAAGAATGCCACCATCCTCTTTTTCAGGATAGTCTCCATTAGTTTTCCAATTATGGAAGTGAGGCTGACTGGTCTGTAAATACCCAGCTCATCCAAGGGTCTGCTCTTATGGAGGGGCACCACATGTTCCTTGACCTGATGGTCTCTCGTGGTTCTGTTATGGTGTTGGTATGGCATGTCTTATCTGTAACATCACCACAGCCCATGATGCTTTGCATTACGGGGTATGTGTGATTTTGTATTTCTTTGAAACTTGGCTTCCCCGCCAGTGCCCTTTGGGGTAACCATTGCCTCAGTTCTTGCGCACTGAGGTTCTTTGTCTTATAGTGACATAGACACAACGGTTGCTCTGTATTTTGAACAATATTACATTCCCCTGAACCAATCAGGAGTTATTTGGCCTGGAAAGGCTGCATGACTTCAGCATTGAGAATAATTGAAACAAGTAACAATAAAAACCATTAAAGTGTCAACAAACATTTCAAGAGAAAACTTTTTTGGGTGGTGGTAATGTTGGAGTGAAGTGTGAAACCTTATGTTCACTCCCCCTGGTTTCCATCCATGCATATTCTGAACCCATTATCCTGGTGAGGTGTGGCATCCCTTGTGATTACATTACCTGCCAATGCCTGAATGACTGTTTTCTCATTTTATTAGTCACCAAGGGAGAGAGGCTGACGGGAGGAGGAGGAGGAGGAGGAAAAGAAAAGGAAGAGTGATGGGGTGCCGCCTATAAGTTGTGGTAGGGGAACGAGTGTTGGGGAGCTGCCACCTGAACTACAGCATTTCAGTCTATCCCACTTGGAGCACTGCATGGTGTGGGTCACTGATAGTGGTATCAGTTTGTTGTCTCCCTCCCCTCCCCTCCCTTGCTGTCAGCTATGTGTTTATGGAACTGTATTACCCTGAACTGTGGGGTTCCCTTGCATCAGGTTAAGAGAGACACTTCAGTTGTGGAATGTGAGAGCCTTATCAGGCTCTCTTCCTCCTGGAGGGTCCTCTTATATTTGAGGCAATGCCAAGGAAGTTCCAAATCAGTTTGTTCTCACTATTACTGACAGCAAAGAAAAAAACAAGGATTGTTTAAAGTTGGGGAATAGAGCCTGTATCTTAAGTCTCCCTTCACAATGTGCTATTCACAGAGATTGGGGGCAAAACAGTTATATAACTGCACTCTTCTTCATTTCTGTTTGCCAGTGGCTCTGGTGGAATTCAAATCCACTACCTTCTGTCTGAGTTGTATGGAGAGTAGCACCCCTCAAATCCATCTGTTTTTCCTGAAGGAGCTGGGAGGGGTGTCGCTTACAGAGGTAATACTCATGTTGTTGCGTTGGTAGTTCTTGCAACTAAGAGCCCACGTCTTAATCAATGAACTCATTCAAGGAGGCCTTGCTCAAATGTGCAGATTCAGATACTCTGAAGGCAGGAGTACCCTCTCTGTTTGTTAGCAAGAGGAGGTTTAAACCTCAAACCGGCAGCTATTTAAGGGTATGGGCTGAAGGGAACTGTGCTTGGGGAGTGTGCAGGGGCTCACTAAGATATAAAACAAACCTTGATTAGTGAGTGACCATTGCAATCAGGTCGCTTGGACTCACCATGTTAGGCTATCAGGCCTGACATGTGACTGTCATACAAAATGATGGCATCTAAGAGAGCTAGGTAAAGGGGATCTGGCAGCATATACAGGGGGTGGCTGTGCAGTCCCAGATTGGGGATCACAGAATGCAGCAATGTGGTTCCTGAATTCAATATTTTATCATAGCATATTTTACTTTATGCTGGCTCCCATAGATCTGTATCCTGTCAGTGTGCATAAACTGTTTTCATTATTGAGTACACGTAGGGACATCTCGTGACTGTGACTTCCAGTGCCACCCTCTCCCAGGTCACAACTGATCCTCGGGTCCTCCCACTACTATATCATGACACTGATAAGAGTGAGATCTATGGGGTCAATATATTTTAGAATATTGTACTTATAGATGGCATTTTCTGGGCCTTCCTGTGGGTCTAAGGTGGTTTCAATAGATCGAGGGGGCACTTTGCTATCACTGCCATTGCGCTCTGCCTGCAAGTTTAAACATTATATTTGCTAGAACTTTACCTTGTTTAGTTATTTACAGCTCCTCTAGGAAGCATGAGCATTGTCCAGGGTCATGTTTGTCACTCCAGAATACCACTAATTGGAGCCACTCGCCGGTTCACCCAGTCCAGGGGTTGGGTTTTGGTTCCTCTGGCTGCCCTTCACTGATCCAGCAAGTCAGTCCTCACTGCCTCTACCCAGGTCTGTGGTTGAATTCAGGGTGTCAGTCCAAGCTCATGGCACTGAGCATACTTTATGACCTTGGGTACATTCTGTTTCTGGTTCTCCTGTTCCTGGCACTTCAGAGCTAGTGGTTGAAGAAGCTGAGTCTCTCCAGTGGTCCCATTGTGGTGGATCATGTGTCCCCCTGTATTGTTCCACTCTCATCTTGTCCCTCTGTTTGCATTTGGGTTTTGAGATTTGCCAGTCCATGTCACTGTTGTTCTGCTTGGGCTGCCTGGGAAATGCTCTCACACCCATACTGCTAGTGGCTCACTGTGCTTCCCAGGAGATGTCAATGTGCAGCCATGTATAGTCTTCCTTGTGGGGTGACTCATCAGGCCATTTCCATGTGATATAATCCATAGCCTCTTCTGGGGTTTCAAAGGTGTTCAAGACCCCATTCCTGTAGATTTGTAATTTGGTCGGGTACAGGTGTCTATACTGGATTTGCAGGTCCTGAAAGATTTTATGAACTTCTATGTAGCTCTTTCTTTTCCCTACAAGTTCAGTTGAAACACCGAAGATGTAAATTGTATGCCCCTGCCCTCTTAGAGAGTCAATTTCCAAGGCCAGTGCAAGAATCCTCTCCTTTTCTGGATAACTAAAAAATCTGTACATTTCTCCATTACTCGGAGCAGATGGCAGAGTACAATGTGCCCTCTTGATCTCCAGACAGGGCTTCCATGTATAGTTAAGTAGTTTCAGAAGCCCTTTTTGTAGGAAGACTGCTGGGCTCTGGTCCTCAGCCATTTTGGGAAACCTACTCCTGTATTTGTAGTCCTCAGTATGGTGCCAGAGCAGTTGGACAGGCCATTCCATTTCCTGGATCCTTGCCTTGTGCCTGATGTCTTTTTCATCTACGTAAAAAATATAGGTTTCAACACAATGTGTCCAGTGCTGTAGGGCTTGTACCTTTTCTTCTAAGACTGCTAATGAGGATTTAAATGATTTAATTTCATTTAGCACTTGTTGGAGCAACTCTAAGCTCTGTTGCCATCTGATGAAGTTGCTGTGGTTGGTGCAGCTCCCACCATTCTCACTGGGCTGCCAGTCAGTCTGGGATGCTCTATTCTTTATTGCAGTTGCTTTTACCCCTTCAAGGCTTAGTATTTCATTGGCCCAGATTTTTTTCCATTAGTTTAACTATGCTGGTTCTGGTTCAGCCTGGCTGGCAACTGATTATGACAAATTTTAAAATGGGATTGCCACAGAGCTTAGACTTAAGCTACCATTCCAGTAGACGTCTCTCACATGAGCCTCCATAGTGTTTTATATTTAAAACGAAAATTGTCCAATCCAGTTCCTCATTCATGCCTTTCCCTTCTTTGTGAGTTCTGAGTTTGTAAATCCACCAAGCTTTATGTTTTAGAAGGACCCTGTTCCTTTCTTCTTCTGTCTTTTTTTCTTTGATTATTTCTATTCCCAAGAATCTTGAAGATGCTGGCATATGTCCATTCTCATAAAAATGTCTCACCACTGCAGAGTATTAATTGTTCCTTCTGACTGTGCTTTTATGTTCAGATATCTTAGTTTTGAGTTCTCAAGTGTTTTTTCCAACATAAAGTTGATCAGAAAGACAATGTAGGATATATATAATAAAGAATCACTGTCACCTGTGATGGTGTCTTTAATGGTTTACCTCTTGTTGAAATTTTTTAAACAAAACTTAGTTTTTCTTTGTTGTGCTGAGCATTGTACACATATTCCACAGGGAACATTTCCTGATCTTAGAGGCCCTACCAGTAATTATTGTTTTGGACATTGATTCAGAACTCTGTGCACTGTGTGGACTAGCTTGTCCTTCAGAGAACAATTCCTTTTAAATGCTATAAGAGTTGGATCCACAAATCTTGGTTCTGACCTTTCTACCGGCAATACATGTGTTTGTTCACTGTCTGTCTGAATCTATGCTCATCTTGTATGTACTTTTTTGTAAGCACTATTGTGGCCTAATCCTGTCTGTTCCTTTGTGTCAAAGTCTACTCTCTTGGTGTGTTATCTGTCCTTTCCTCTGCTCTTTTAATGTTTTCTATTATATACCCTCTGCTGGTAAATCTGCTCCTTAGGACCTCCTTTTCTACCAGAAAATCACTGTCTTTATTACAGTTTCATCTGCTTCTCACATATTATGAACATGGTATACTTTCTACCAAATGAATATTGTGTTCCAATACATTTCTTTACCAAAAAAATGGTTGTGTACAGGGTATTGCTCTCTCTGACTACTCTCACATCTACAGTAGGAAAGAGACTGAGTGTCCACTTGTAGTGTAAATTTAACATTAACATACTAACATACTAAGATGCCAGCAGATTAGGCCTAATGGTCTATCTCATCTACTTGAGATGCAGCTCACAGTTATGTCTCTGTATTGACATTGTCCCACTTAGGTTTTAAAAAGTGATAGAACCTATCTGATTCTTCCTTTCCTCTCCATATCAGGAACATATCATCTGTGTACCATTTCCACATCCTAACATGTTATGAAACAGTTACTGTTCGCATCAAAAATGTGCTTTTGTTCAAATTCCTATATGTAGAGAGTTACATAAGTTGGTGCCATTTTGCTGCCTATAGCAGTTCCACAAGTCTGCATATAAAAATTCTATTCAAACTTAAATTTATTGTGTTTTAATTTTTTTGTTCTGATCATGTGTTTTTTTTTCTACTGTTGGTTGTGGAATATACTGTACTTTGTTTAATAAAGTATACTTAATAAAAAAACACATTGAAATAGTTGTTTTCTACCACTGTTTCAGCTAACTGTAACAGTACATGGGTCAGTGGAGTTGCACCACATCTTCTAGATTGTCATGCTTGTCTTAATGATTCTATTATTTCTTGATGTGGTATACGTGTGTACAGAACTTTAACATCAAGCATACACAGTCAACTATCATCACTCTCAGTACTGTTCTGTAAAGTGTGGAGTCTAATAGATTCTATGGTTGTAATTAAATGGGAAGTATTCTTAATGTATGTTGACATATCTTGTCAGTTCTCAGTAAAATTCTTGAGAAACTAGTCACCACTCAAACTATCAAATTCCTCCTAAACAATGACCTCCTCACTTTTGCACAGCATGGATTCCCCAAAGGTCACCGCACATTCACTGCCCTACTTAAGTTCACCATGGACACTCTTTCTGCCATAGATTTGGGTTTACTCATGGGAGCTCTTTTTATAGATTTGTCAAAAGCCTTTGATCTGGTAAACTATGACATTCTCCTTAACACCCTGCACCCAATGTCATTACATGGTTCAGCAATGTGTGTGCATGTCATACACATGGGATTTAGGCACATTAAGTAAAAACAGAGCTTGGTATGGGATATATACACTTAGTTGTATTTCTGTACATAGGGACAGTGTTATGGCAAAGATAATGACGCATCATCATCTTGCGGTAATACCAGCAAGATCCCGGGGCTTTCCAATTGCCATCTTCAAAATGCCGGGGCCATCAGAGCAGATTATAAATTTTATGAGTACTAAGGTAGAAAATATACTTATTTGAAATGGTGCTTCCAGGGGTGATCAGAGAGCTGAAGCCCCAATCTGTGCAGTGGTCGAATCTTCACTAGATAGAACTCCTTTAAATTCATCATAAAATCAAATGAGGCCTTGTTTTTAATTCCCTCCCATCTATTAATTTCTAATTTGCAGTGCCCAGGTTGTGTTCTTCTGTTAATATTCTCAAGCCTGTAGGAATATGTTTGGTTTTGTAATACTGCCCTAAAGTAAAGGCATGTCATCTAACTTTTTTGTCTTTTTGCAATTTATGTTCAGTTTTGTTAAGGTGGCACCTGGTGGTATTAATTTTAGTCCACTGTATACCTAAGTCAAGTCTACTGATAACACTATTTCTCTCCTCCTCCTTAACTGTGAAAAATGGTGGTGTGCTGCTGTTTCTGTGCTCTCCAGGCCTTCTGATGTTTGACTCATATTTACTGTATGTAAAAGCTGACTTTGAAAAATAGAGGGATATCATCTGGAATACATCACTAAAGGTCAGCCAACCTGATCTTGCTGGACCACTAGAGCTAGGGACCTACTGAATCCCTAAAATAAGGACTAGGATGCCTATTTCTTGTAGAAATATTAATGTGGAGGAACTCTTCCAAGAAAGAAAAAATTCATACTGGGTATTCACATTGGGTATAGAGTGAAAAAAGGCTATCTGGGAATAATGTCCTGTATTGCTGCCTAGTGTACCATGAACTGATATGTTATTGTGAATGAATTTGTCCTATGTGTCCAGGACCATCTTGAAAATGAGCTTGCTCAATGATGTAACTTGCCTGGATAAATAAAGTTTGATTGATTGATTGATTGATTGATTTTGCGCCCCACAACAGTGGGACCACTACTTCCCCTGAGATAGAAACCTCACATCAAGATATTTTCTGAAAATTTCATTAGAATAACTATTCACAATTTCACCAAGTAATGTATTCCAGAACCTACAAAACCTGTTAAGAAATGAGTAATACTCGCTATTCCTTTTAACCATCTCAATTTTAATCTGTCTTTTATGGCCCCTCAAGCCACCTGGCTTCTCCTGCATCTCTAGTCCCATTCCCTTCACTAGATCTTGGTCATTTATTATCTTATATAGCATCATTAAGTCCCCCCTGGTTCTTCTTGTTTCCAAGGTGAACAGACCAGTTTGCCTCAATCCCTCTACATAATTAGTGGTTCTCAAGGAACCTACTATTTTTGTAACTCTCCTCTGAATCTTTTCAACTCTTCCTATTTTGCCCCATTTATTTATTTATTTTGCAATTTAATAAGCTTTATTGGCATTTTTTTTAACAAACAGTACATACAGTACATCACATTGTAGCATCGAACATGTCAGACTTTTAACTCATTAAATGCCCTTCCTCCTCACCCCCTCATGCCCCCCTTGTCCACAATCATTTTTAAACACTATAGCATAGCCAAACTTGTGCTTCCACTAACTAAACCCACGTACTCCCTACCCCCTTTCCTAAGAAATATCAAGTGGGCAAAAAATTCACATCAACATTTTGTCTCCTGCAGGACAAACTATGATATTTTAATTATATCTAATCCAACATATCTATTTCTTGCACACGGGAGTTGGGCTATTAATCTCTTAAGAATCCTTGTACCTCTCAGCTACGAAGCGTGTAAACTGCTCCCATCTGTTATTAAAAACATGTAACATATGATATTGCATGGCTATTGCTCTTTTTGCATTATAAGGTACATGAAGTTCCTGTATCCATTCTCTAAAAGGAGGTGCAGTATATTTAATCCAATACCTCAGGACAAGAAGCAGTGCCACAGCAGAGGTAAGAGCCATATAATATTTATGTGCCTGTGGCATCAGTGCTGAGAGATTACCAAGTATACATGTTTCTATGTTGAAATTGGCAGTGTCTCCAAATAGGGTTTTCAAGAAGTCTTTTATTTTTTGCCAGAATCTTTGAATTATGGGCAAGTCCATATCATGTGCAACAGGGACCCAGGCTCTTGGTGGCATCTCTGACAAGCTTCACTTTTTTTCCCCCATAAGGTGCAACTTAGTTGGTGTATAATATAAATTATGGAGGATATTAAACCTGATCAGACACAGTCAGTCTTGCTTTGCAAATTGATGGTTATTCTTCCATATGGATTCCCAGGTTATAGAATTGTATGAAAGATCTGCCACCTGCTGCCAATAATATGCTGTTGAAGAGCAATTGGCCGTAGCCCGACTGGACAACTGCCTATAAAGTTGGGAGATAGTCTTTGACTGTAACACTATATTAAATAATTCTGTAAGAAATGAAAATGTCTGTGATGACCAGGAAGGGAGTCCCAGAGCAGCATTAATGCATTGCCTAATCTGCAAGTATTTAAAAAAGGGGAGCTCTGTCAAATGAAAGGTTTGTTGAAAATTCCTAGGAGGAAGAAATTTATTGTCCTTAACCAAATCCGACAGAACAACCTCTTTTAAATCCTTCCAAAAAGATGGGGTAATAACCCTTTTTCCTAATCTTATGTTCATATTATTAAAGAGTGTCTGACCTAAATCTCGTCTATTGTTCAGTTTAAAGTAGGTACATAGTTTAATGTGGGCCTTCATTGCCCATTTTAAAGGGGTATGCTTCCATGTCTGAGGTATCTTGTTAGGTAGGATATAAAGTAATGAAGCCAAGGATATATTATGAGATAATGCCAGATGTCTCTCTATGTTAAGCCATGCTAAGTTCCACAATATCCCTTTCAAGGGGAGTAACCAATGGAGATATTTACAACTCTGAAAGGCCACGTAATAGAGAAAAAGGTGGGGGATGCTCAGTCCCCCCCTTCTTCCTCCCACTGACCAATTTTAGTTATGGACCTCCTAGGCTTTTTACCCTTCCAAATAAATGCAGACCAGTTAGCTTCTATCTTCTTAAATGAAGCTCTAGAAAGGACTAAATTCAGCGTGGAGAGGGGGTACATTAGTCTTCGAAATATAGCCATCTTAATTATATTGACTCTTCCCCAGAGAGTCAATGGCAAGCATTGCCATCTCTTCAAATCCTGCTGCATCTGAGATACTTTAGGGTCTATATTAAGAAATCTTAATTTGCCAATGTCCTGAGTAAGTTCAATTCCTAGGAAAGTAATAGAATTTGTGGCCCATCTCAAGCCTAGCTCTTCCACCTCTCTTTTAGAGCAAGAGGATGTCAGAGATAGAACAGTTGTTTTGTGCCGGTTTAGTTTATAACCTGACAATAAACCAAAATCTTCTATTATTCTCAGCACAGCTGGTATGGAGTTTTGCCACATGGAGAGGTGCAAGAGAATGTTATCTGCAAACATAGAAAGTTTATATATGTCTTGGCCGAACTTTATGCCTCTAACTTCACGTACTGCATTAATTTTTCTAGCCAGAGGCTCAATGTATAGGTTAAAGAGTATGGGGAGAGGGGGCAGCTCTGTCTGGTGCCTCTAGTCAATACAAAACTATTGGATGTCACCCCATTATATGTGACTCTTGCAGAAGAGACTGTGTATAGCACTGCAATCCATTTTATGAACTCCAAAGGTAGTCCATACCTAGGTAAGAGATCAAGCAATAAGACCAACTGACTCTGTCAAATGCCTTTTCCGTGTCTAAGGAGACCAGCACTCTATCTGTGTTGGTCTCCCCAGATGCGGACAGCAAGTGGAAAATCTTTCTGAAATGATCACTAGAGGGTCTCCGCGCAAGAGAAAACCTACTTGATCTGGTCCAATTAAGTCATCCCACACCTTTTTTACGGTGGAAAGCTAGTATACACACTGGCAATTTGATCTCAATGTTCAATAACGAAATTGGTCTATAGTTTTCTGGGCTAGATGGGTCCTTCCCAGGTTTAGGTAGGACCACCATCCTGGCTTCAAACAAAGCTGATTCCTTAATATGGGCAGAGCATAAGAAATTAAATAGTATCTTTAGATAAGGGGCCAACTCCTTTTTAAAAGAGTTATAAAATGCTGGAGGGTATCCATCAGGGCTGGGGGCCGTATCTACTGGCAGTCGGTCAATTGCATCCCTGATCTCCTGAAGAGTGATTTCTCCAATTAACACCAATTGTTGGGATGTCTTAAGCTTCAGCAATTCTACATCTTGCAAAAAGTGTTCAATTTTTTTGCTATATTTTGAATCTATGGGGGGGGTTGTATATAGACCAATGTAATAGTCACAGAAAATTTTAGCAATTTCCTCTGGGTCTGAGGTTAAACTCCCTGTGGCACTGTCCTGAAGAGCTAGTATACACCTAGCCTCCCTTTGTTGGTTTACTCTGTTTGCTAGCAGCTTTCCAGATTTTCCCCCTGCCCAATGTAGGTAGCTTTCCACTTTGCCGTAGTCTTCAAGGTAATATCTAAACTGTATGCTGCATATTTAGCTCTTAGGGATTGCAGTTCAACCCAGGCCTGATCTTCTGATCTCTGGTTCAAATAAGTCTCTAAATATCTTATACGTGCCAACCATTCCTCCACCTCCTTGTTTTTTTTTTTTTTTGCGTTTCCTGCTAGTTGCCAGTCTTATAAATTCTCCCCTCCATATTGCCTTAAAAGCACCCCATAACATGTCTATTGCAGTGATAGAGTCATAATTGGCATCCCAGAAAAGTTTAATAAAAGTTCTCATATGCTCCACTATCTCCTCCTCAGACAGTATTTGGGTGTTAAAGGACCAGGATTTAGAAATTTGCAGAAAGGGTGAAAATTTTATTTTAACCCAAATGGATGAGTGGTCAGATAGTACCCTGGGATAAATTCTAGTATCCTCAACCCTACGTAAGGCAGATGAACTGAGTAGAAAATAGTCGATCCGTGAATACACTTTGTGGGGGAAGAGTAAAATGTAAAATCTAATAACTGTGGGTGGTGGATTCTCCATGGGTCTATCAGACCAGAGTCTGCCATTAATTCCCATAGATCCTGCTGGGCAGGGGAAAGACCAGCTCTCCTACGAAATTATCTGTCCAAGTCATTTGCATATACCAAGTTCCAGTCACCCCCAAAAGACAAGGAATGTTAGGAACTGAGGCTATGATTGTTGCTAAGGGTGGGAAAAAAGTGGGCGTATCTGTATTCAGGCCACATATACAGCCAAGAAGAACTTCTGTTCCTGCCAGACTCCCATGTACAAAAATATATCTTCCTTCTGGATCACGCCAGGATTTGATTTCTTTAAATGGTACACCTCTTTGTATGAGGATTGCAACATCCCCCCATCTTGTACTAATTCCAGCCCCAAAGACCAGGCCCACCCACACTTTACACAGTCTCAATAATTGGTCTTTGTTAGTATGTGTCTCCTGTATCATAACAATGTGGAGATGGCATCTACTTACTGTCTTACTGTAGATGTCATAAAATAGTGTAATTTTTAGCATTATCTTTCCCACCTTTAATGTTCCATGAAATTACATTCCAACTTCCCATGATAGCTTCATCCATTTACTTGTCAAAACTAGAATGTCCTGCATTTTTGCCCATCTCAAAGAAAAAAATCTCTTCATATTTGCCCCATTCTTCTCTGTTCCCTAACTGTCCAACTTCATAAAACCTACCCTGCCTATCAAAGCTCCCCCAGACATATCATGATTCCCACACATCACCCCTAACTTTATCCCAGGCCAAACACCTACTCCAAAATGCTCCAGCCATCATACCCTCTTAGGAGCAGCTCCCCTCTGTCATGGAAATAACCCAGAGGGTTCCCCTAATTTTATACCCAGCTGTAATGATTAGCATAATACTGTATAGCAGATTATATTAGCTTTCTGTTTATATTAGCTATATTAGTTGAAAGCAAAGAACTGCTAATATAAGCAGACCGCTAATATAATCTACCATGCTAACTGTACTCCAGCAGTAAGCACTGAGCACTAAATATATCAGGCGCTAATATGTACAACTGGAGTAGTCGGGCTAAATATATCAGGTGCTAATATTAACTGCTATACAGTATATTGTACCACTAGCTCTGGCCTTGCCAAGTGGAAAGAAGAAGAAAAGAAAAGCTAAAAAAAAATTTAATTTTGGAGTGTTCGACTATCTTAACAATTGTTAATGCAAACAAGAAGTATTCAAGAATTAATAATCATGTCCCTTTCCCTAATAATTATAACAGCCAATGCTGATAGATCCCTATTCCTAGGTTTATTCTTGATAGCTAGAGAATCGTTTCTAATCATAATTAGCCTCCCCAAATCTTCAGACTTTTTCTATTAGCCAGAGTCATAATAATAAGTTTAAGTATTAAGTATTATACAAGTTAAGTAGGAGCTTAATTTATTAAATCCATCAGCAATTATATAACTGGTGTTGTCCCAGTTTAGGAGAATATTGAATTGAATATGAGCTATAAGCGAGTACAAAGAAGTGGAACAAGAAATAAAAAAACATATATAAATAATCAGCTCAGGGTTTTCTGTTACAAATCGAGTCAATGCTGCACTGCATAAAGAAGAGAGAAAGAAAAAAAACTAGATAAATTTGTCAGTAGATGGTGCTCCGTCTTAATCCGTGCGGCTGATGTCCCATTAAGCAAGGTCCAGAAAAACCAAAATGTGGTAGAAGGGCATTGTAATATTCGCCCAGCATTTAGTATTCAAAATACTACATCTGTCAGAACATAGTCTCTGCCACACCCCAATGTTCCCTCCATCTCTCATTCAAGTCCAAAAAGAAAAGATTTAGCACTTGCAAAACAAAGTTAATATTTTACTTGGATATAGCCTCCTGTGTAACTTTCCAAAGCTGTCACCCAAGGTAATTGCAGCAAGTATCCCAAGGGAAGCCAGTTACAGTCCAGATACATCAGCCACCCTTCCCAAAAAACTCAGGGAGTCTTGCACTTAGGTCAGCAGCAGCTTGAGCATCTGTCTCATATCGTTGAGTTCCAGATGGTAGGGATACCTCCAGTCGTGCCGGATATAGCATTCTATGTTTTATTTTTGCGGCCCATAATTTAGGCTGTAGTTGGTGATAAGCAGCTCTTTCCTGTCTGACTTTAAACATTAAATCAGGGACCATTCTCATCTTCTTGTCCTCCCATTCAATCTTCTCCGTAGTCCTGGCGGATTTAAGTATATGATCTCTGTCGAGATAGTTCAAGACTTTAAAAATAATGGGATGAGGTGGTTGATCCGATGGTGGTATGGGTCTAATTGATCTATGGGCCCATTCAGTTCCATATGTAGATCCATTTGGCGAGGGGCCTGCAATACTTACGCATATTTTTTGAAAAAAAGACACTGTATTATTCCCCTCCTCACTCTTTGGCAAACCTAATAGGACTAGATTATTATGTCTGGCTCTTCCTTCTAAGTCTTCAGCCTTGTCCTCTAGTCTTTTTACTGTTCTCTTTAATGTTATATTCTCCTTTTCTAGACGATTCTCTGTCGATAAAATTCGGGCCACTGCATCTGATACTCGGACGGCCAACCCTGATAACGATGCTTTCCAATCTCTGAATTCAGCAATAAGTAAAAATAGAGCTGTTTTAATAGTGGTGACATCTTCTTCGAGCTGATCTGCATGTTCTCCCAAAACATCTAGATTAGAATCTGTAATCGGTGATGAACTCCTACGGGGCCTTTTCGCATCCAACCCCACCACTTCTTCTTGCTTCTCCTCCTCCAGAGTGCTGCAATTCAACTCTCTACATGGCTCCATGTTTATTATTTCTTTAACCCTGTAAGTCTGTTGCTCAAATAGAAAGGTCGGGTACAATAATAATCAGTATTTTAGGTAGAAATCTGCTGAAATTGCCCATGGAATAACGGAGCTGCACTACCATGCTGTTTACTCCACCAAGATCATCACGTGACTTTCACCCCATTTATAAGAATTCCATAATTGAGACCCATAATCTAAATGAGGCCTAACATATGTTTTATATAGTGGAATTAAACAGGCCATTGATCTATTAATAACATTTCTTTTGATGTTCTTATTCATATGATTTGCTTTAGCAATAAACTTTGTTTGATGTTTTATTTATTTATTTATCACAATTTCGGATAACACCTTTGAGGAAACAGTGCTCTTTAACAAAGGTTCCATGTCTTGGACAGTGGACAAGACTAGACAAGAACAGGCAGGTAGATAACAGTTAATACAATTACAGTACATGAACTGCCAGTGGCTTTGTCAAGATAAGGCAATATAATTAATAACAGGTAAATCATTACAGAATGCATGAGCTGCCAAAGGCTTTGTCAGATGATTTAACAAGTGCATGAGAGGGCCAGAAGTAGTTGGTGAGAGGATAAGGTAGTAGGTGACAGGCAAGAACTGAGGGGGTGGGGATTGGAGGGATAAGGTAGATGGTGATGGAGGGGAGGGGAGAAGGGATGGGAGATGTAAGTGGCGTTAACAGGATGGGTGGGGGAAGGAGAGAAGAGTTAGTATGGGCAAGGAGGAGAAAGGAGAGAGAGAATATAAAAGCTAGAAGGTGCAGGGGGTAATAGGTGAGGGGAGGGACAAGGATGTGAGAGGGAATGAAAAGAGGGAGGAGTGAAATCTGGGGGGGGCAAGAGAGAAGGCTGAGGTGGCTGACGTGAGATATTGGAAAGAGTTAATAAGGAGGGAGTGGGGTGTGCTGAGAGTGCATAAGTAATGGAGAGGCCAGGAGGATGAGCAGGGAATTTAAGTGTAGCAGTCACAGTAGACACTGGCCACCAAGTGCTATCGTAGTTTGTGCTTAAAGGAGCTGAGATTTGGTGCATTGGTGATATCCACTGGAAGTATGTTGAATCAGTTAGAGGCCCTAACTTTGTAGGAGTGCTGCCCTTGAGTGGTCCATCAGCGGGGAACTGTAAAGATTAGTGTCCCAGAACTCCTGGTAAGGCAGGTGGCGCAGTGAAGGGAAAGTATAGACTGAACCCCTGGTGGAAGGAGGCCTAGCACTGTCTTCTTAGCAAGTAAGCATGTTTGATACTTGATTCTGCCTTGAAGTTGTAGCCAGTTAGCCTATTCATAGAGATCACATGTATGTGTGTGAGTCCAGAGGCTGTGGTGAGGAGCCGATAGGCCTTGTTTAAATGTAAATAAAATTTTAAATGTTTAGATGTTGTTTAAATGCTAGATTGTTATCCACTGTAATGCTGCAATCTTTCTCCCATTCCACTGTTATTAACTTTTTTACATTTAATGTATAGGGTAATCGATCAATCAATCAATCAAACTTTATTTAACCAGGCAAAATCATTCTGGAGCAAGCTCATTTGCAAGACACTCCTGGAAAAGTAGGACATATCGAACTACAGCAAAATGACCAGATGAGCAGTGTTCACACAATGAGCAAATAAAAGACAGTTACAGAGAAGCAAATACTGTAGGATCAGGGCTGGGGAGTACATATGGAGAACACTATCCGTGTTGAAGATTGACTGTATATATAAAGGATTCCCTCAAGACATGGGATATTCAGACAAAGGTCACAACATTACAATAAGACGAGGGATACCAGGTAGGGTAAGTGAGGGAACAACAACTGAAGGTTTATGGGCGGGGGAAAAACAAAGGAAAGGGTCGGTGAGGGGTTGAAATAGATGTAGTTAAGCAAACAGAGTTTCCTTTCACTGCGCCACCCACCTTGCCAGGAGTTCTGGGACACTAATCTTCACAGTTCCCCGCTGCTGGACCACTCAACGGCAGCACTCCTACAAAGTTAGGGCCTCTAACTGGTTCAACATACTTCCAGTGGATATCACCAGTGCACCAAATCTCAGCTCCTTCAAGCACAAACTACTTTTTGTTGGCAGAAAAATCCCTAGGTGGAAAGAAGAAAGTGCTAGGGGAATACATGTAATAATAGGTTATCTTTTCCCAAGTGCATACATGCACATTTTTGCAAGCTAAATTACATACCACTGTTATTTGCCCATCCCTCAATTTCCTTAAGATCCCTTGCTAACTCCATGTACTGATTATATGTTCCAGCTGGGCCCCCCAACTTAATATCATCTGTAAATTTCACCAAACTGTTTTTAATAATCGTATGCATATCACTAATATATAATGAAAATAAGTTCAGTCCGAGCACCAAACCCTGCGGCACCCCATTCGTGACTCCCCTAGACTTCGAGTATGTACCCATAACTCTAACTACCTGCCACCTATCACTCAGCCAGTTTTCAATCCATGTCATGTCACAACCCCTGTGTCCAAACCCATTGTACATAATTTATTAACCAAGTTATGGTGTGGAACTTTATCAAAGGCCTTTTGAAAATCAAGGTAAACAACATCGGCAGGTATGTTGCGACTGATTAGCCTATTCATCTGTTCATAGAAGCATAAATGATTTGTAGTGCACCCCCTGTTTTTTCTGAACCCATGCTGTTTTGTATCTGCTAGACTTAATGATGCCATATTCTCTTTTAGCTTCATTTTTAGAAAGCTCTCTGCTGTTTTGCTCAATATTGAAGTAAGGCTAACTGGTCTAATATTTGAGGGGTCAGTTCTAATACCCTTTTTTATATAATGGCACCACAATTGCTTCCTTCCAGTCATTTGGCATCTCACCAGTAGCAAATGAACTATTGAAGATCCTCACCAGTGGTTGTGCTATAATATTCCCAGTTTTCTTTAACTAACCTTGGACTTATTTGGTCCGGGCCTGAGGATTTGTAAAGTCTGATTTTTTTGATAAGTTCTATCACCTCCCCTTCACTAATTTTCAGTTCCTGATTATTTTGTATATTTCTACCGCTCCTGTCCCTATTCTTGTTATTATTATTTTGTTTTTTAAATACTGAATTAAAATAGCTATTAAAGGTATCTGCTATTTACTTGGAATTTTTTATTTCTTTATCGTCACAGATGAGTGGAAAAATCTGGTTGATATTACCCTTCAGCTTGTTAATGTATGCATAAAAGCTCTTACAGCTATCTTTTCTATATGCTAGGTTAAATTCTAGTTTATTACGCTCTTGTTTAACCAGTTTTTTCAACTGTTTCAGAACAGATCTGTATTTTTCTATACTTTCCACGGTACCTACTGCTTTCATCTTGTGCAGGAGCACCTTCTTCTTTTTACACATCTTCAGCACTTTACTCGTACATCAAGCTGGTAATTTACCTTTACTATTATACAGTTTTTTTTGGAACATACTTATTGTCCAGACTGTGAAGTTTATTTTTAAAACAAGTTCACATTTCATTAGTATTACTGCTCTCAAATTCCCTCTCCCAGTCCCATTTTTCTAACTCATGTCTAATTTTAATAAAAGCAGCTCTCTTATAATTTGTAATTACAGTATTCCCTCTCCTGATGTGTTGGACCTGTTTTTATATCACAAATTTCACTAACTTATGATCACAATTGCTCAAGTTCCCTTTTGTCCTAATATTGGATACCGATTCAGTTTTATTGGTGATCACCAAATCCAGAATATGTTTTCCTCACATGGGTTTATTAACCATTTGTTTTAAGCCTGTTGTGTTAATGGCTTCAAGGAAGCAGTTGTTTACATTTTCAGTAGTACTTTTATCGGCGCACCACTTAATTTCGGGATGGTTAAAATCTCCCACTATTATGATATCCCCCTTCTCAGCCATGTGTTCCATTTGGTTTTCAATCTCCTCATTTATATCTCTGTTTACATTAGGCACCCTATAATATATCCCTAATTAGAACTTATTTCATTCCCTTCCTATATTTCTAGCCAGAGTGATTCAGTAGATACTGCACTAGGCTGACTATACACTGCCCCATTAATATCATTTTATATATATATATATATATATATATCTAGCCACACACCCTCCTTTCTTATATAATCTGTCTTTTGTAAATAATGAGTAGCCATCAATAGTTTTATTCCAATCTACGTCTTTCTCCCACCATGTTTCCGATATTAGGTATATATCTATATCCTGGGCTATTAGTTGGGTCTCTAATTCTGCTTTCTTATTACCATTTAGACTTCTAGCATTTAAGGACCATATTTTGAGACCTCTCCTCTTCCTATTTTTTTCTTCTCGTTGTATGTTTCCAGCAAGTGGTATCAGTTTTGCCCTACCTTCTTCAGCCCCTCTCCCCACATTTGTTAGTTTAAAGCCTTTTCTATATATCCTGTTATCCTTAAACCCAACATTCTGCTTCCCCTTTTACTGAGATACAAGCCATCTTGATAAAAAGCAGATTGATCATTAACAAAGTCTTCCCAGTGTGTCATACAACCTATTTGGTCCCTTAGTGTCCACAGACGCATCCAATTATTAATACTTTTTATTTTTTCATTATTTGCAGTAGTTTATTTGGGCACTGGTAGTATTTCTGAAAATATCACACCACCGTTCAGTTTCTTGGCTTCCTCACGAAATTGTCTATATTTGTTCTTAATTTCCTCTGTACTTTGATATCTAATATTGTTCACTCCAGCGTGAAGAATGATCATGGCAGACCCATTATTTTCCTTTACAATACTGGCCAACATATTCCCAATGTCTGATATTTTGGCCCCTGGTAAACAACTAGTGGTAACCTGTTCTTTGCTAACATTTGAGGTATATCCATCAGTGTATTTTACAATAGAATCATACAATACATATAATGATTTTTGCACCAACCCATTCTCATGAATGTTGTTACCCTCATCATCTGCCTTATTTGACATTAGTGGGTCAGTATGCATGTTAATTTTCATAGAATTTAATTCTGGTTGTTTGCCCTGTATAGTTGTTTGCTGCAGTTCAGGGCCTTGCAACTACTAAGCAGATATTCTTCATTCAATATTATTAGACTAGACTATATCTCACTGCTCTGTGGTATCTGTGTCTCCTGGTTAGCAATGTCAGAAATACCTTCCCACTGTAAATCAGTCCTTCCATTATCTGCCCCCATTTTTCCACCATTGGTAATACATTTCAGATTAGCGGCATCCTCACTGAGAATATGTCCTTCTTTGTTAACATTCTCATTATCCAACATTAGGGGGTTAAACTGTCTGAAGTTCTAGATTAAAAGTCATGGCTCTCCTTCTACCCTTTTTATACTTCTGCTGTTCTGTTCTGTTTCCCATTCAATATCTTCTTAAGTTTCCCTGTGCCTTTTTTCTGTTCCATAGCTTGCCCCACTTCATTATTGCACTCATTAACAACATTAACCTCATGTAGAACTTGATTTTGCTGTGCAGTTATTCATTTCATTTCTAGCTGAAATATCAGACTCCTTAGCTCTTTAACAGTTGAACATTCCTCACAAAAATGCACAAGGACCTCAGTGGCTAGTTTGGTACTAATTTGATTACATTGGATACAGCGTATCCCCAACAGCCCACCCTTTATCCTTACTACATTCCCATCCATGATAGTCCCAATTTTGAACAATGCTGGGCTTCCAAGCACTCACCAGAACTTGTCTACACCATTACTGGGTTTCCAATGGATTCCTGTACCTTCCTCCTTGCTTCCATCATGGACACTGTAGACATGCTGCACATGTCTTGGCATGCATCTTTATGTGCGCCAAGTGCACGTTCATCCCACCTGTGCTCATCCGCTAACACAGGGCTCCACTTTTATCTCCCCATACCCAGAACTACCAGTCCAAGTCATGAGACCCCTCCTACACTCTGTGCAGTAAGCATGGCTTTTTGTTTAAAGCTAAATACTCTTCCCGATATGACCCAGAGCACTAATTAGTAGGTTACAGCCCCTTTACTACTGCAATGGCTAAAACCAAAACTGCTTCATATAAACACCAGGGTGCCCACTCAGGGATGTAGTCCTGCACTAAGGCCATAGGAATACAATTCCCAGTGGTGCCCTGCGTCTGCTTCCTATCAGCTTGGGACTGCTATATACTTAAAAAGGTACAGACACAAAAGAAAAATATCACAGAGTAGACAGCCATCCTAGTCAGTGGTGCTCAGTCCAATAAAAACTAAAAGCGAAAGTTCAACTCCTCATGACTTATCACATTGCCTTTATTTTAACTTCCACCGCTACAAGACGTTTCATGGTTTTACCACTTCCTCAAGTTGGTGGTGTAAAATAAATGAGAAAAAACACTATATATACAATTCCACTCAGCTTTGTGTATATATGCATATGCAATTCCAGTTATAGATCTCCACCACACACAAAAAAAAGTTTCACTAAATTTTCAATATTTTAGAAGACGCTAATAAGAAAATAAAAACACATAAAAATAGTAATCTTATCAGTTTGTTAATCAACCATACACTTGAATGATTCTTATAATAATGTTTCTTAAGCAGATCATTCATACATTCAGTATATGCAAAAAACTATGTTTTCTCAAAGTATATGATCTTAAGGTAAGCCCCACCTTAAAATGAAATGCTTATGCATCCATAATAATTGTGCATTATGTTTGCATTGCATGCTGTTTAAAACATTCTATAAAAACCTATATCCAGCTCATAACCATCAATCTAAGCAGTCAAAATTGAGAAGATAAATCTCACTGTGTACTGCTGTGACTCATTTTATATTTCAAAAGTTGCTCACTCCAATGCAATGCTTAATTCATGCTGCCATGCTTGTTGTGATTATGCCAGTTTTAACTTTTACCTGTAACTAGAAAATTGCAATTCCTGATGTTTAAAAACACCCATTACCTTAAACGGTATAACAGCTTACTTGACCTCCTAAGTGACTAATGAATTCCTTATTTTTCACAGAAGTGCTAAAAGTAAGTTTAAGGATATTTTCAGAATATGTATTATACTGTATATATTTAAAATAAGCAATGACCTTTTTTCACTGTTTGTTTTGCATTCTTTATCTAGTGGTTCAATTTTGCAATCAGATATAAAAGTGTTGCAATGAATTGGCTTCAAACTGAGCTTAAAATGAGAATTGTTTTACCTTAAAAAGTTACATGGCTGTAGTATCCCAGTACCAGCAGTCTTCTTGCCAACAGCAGTGGCTGGACCTGTGGTTGGTCCATCCTTATATACCCAAGTAAGATGCTGGCATTTGTTTTTGGCATCAAAAATGGCTGCTAGTTATTTAGCCTTGCTAGGAAAAAGTAGTTGCTCAATTCTGGACTACAACTTTGTGGTGAGTTGTTACAGAGATTACCATGCGCTTGTTTACAATATCTGATTGTGAACAAGTGCTAAGCTCTAGTGGAGTGGGAACTTTGCATGGAACTGAATGATCTGGCCAAACAGGATGTGGTTGTGAAAATTATTTTAAGCTAAGTAACACAGAACTTGTTTCAGCTGACACAGAGCCAGTTAGCTTCACTGTGGGAAAAAAATGTCTTTTACCATCACACTGTGTACAGGGATGGATCCATGTGTTGTCTAAGAGATACATTTAATGCCTACTAGATTAAATGAAATTCTCCCAACTAAGTGTTGTTTAGTAGTTAATGACTGCACTAAGATGTAATGTTGTCATGGAGATATTCTGTCCCACGCTCACACTATCTATTACGGGACTTAAACTCCATTCTAAGGAAGTGGCTTCATTATATTATAAAACGGGCAAGTGTGAAACTGAATCATGACTGGCCAAAAGGGCCAATCAGATGGGTGGGTATGAGACAACAGAGATTGGGAAATTATTAGTCCCATTCTCTGTTGCCTCATTTAGTTCTGAAATAAATGGGCCAGCAGAACACTGGAAAAGGCAACAGTTGCCATGTTTGATGGCTCACTTATGGAGACCTAAACTGTTGGCCCAACCCCTGGCAAGATCATCCATGGCACAGATTGTAAAAGCGAAAAAGGAAAGCACATATAGACATATCTCGTGAGAACACTGGCAGAAAATTCTGTTAGAGCCATGATCCACATTCAGGCTGTTAGTGCATCTATCCATAAGAGCAGAGGTATTTTCTTTGATTTCCATACCTCATCCCATCTGCAGTATGGAAAATGAAGAAAGTACTGCTCAGGGAAAAACCCAGAATGGGGCAGAGGGACTTGACAGAGCAACAAAAATGCAGGCAGAGGCAGCAAGGATGCACAGGGTGGACAAAACATGAAAGAGGCAGCTGAAGGAAGTAAGGAAAAACATGGAGGAGCAAGAAGCCAGCAAGTACTTGTGCTTGTGGATGGAATGATCAGAGAAGCTGAGTCTCACCTAAGAAGAGGTACACAACATAAAGTTATCGTCTCCCAGAAGCATCAGCACAACAGGACTCCAAACACATCAGCAGGATAGTGGACAAGGCGGTCAAAGGACTCAATGTACTGATTCACCTAGGAACAAATGACCTATCAGAACAAATGTTGGATGAAACTAAGGAAAACTTCAGGAAACTGGGGAAAAGGTTGGCAGCTCAGACAATATCCCTGACATTCTCAGAGATCCTCCCAGTTTGGGGCAAAGGGATTGCAAAGCCAAGATCAGGAACAAGGAAATCGAAAAATTCAACACTTGGTTACGTTAATGGAGTCAAGAAAAAGGACATCAAGTCATAGGCTCTGGGGGAAGCATCTGGGAGAGGAAGTTTTTTCAAATTTGACAGACTTCATCTCACCAAGAAAGGAGTAAGCACACTGTGGCAGAAATTTGATGTTCAGCTTGACCATTTAAACTAGATTGGAGAGAGTCTAATGCTAGGGAAACTATCAGAGATGTCACTCTTGATAGAAACCTAGCAGTCACTCCCCCAAAAGTAGGAATTTCTAACCTACGGCATAAGGGACCAAGCAGGAACCAGAAGAAAAACTCAAGGGTGCAAACAAAGGGCCATGCAGAAACATCCAAAAAGGAGAAAGTCAAACCAGAGAAAAATAGCTGAGTAACTGGGCTATAGAAAGGGGTATGCATCAATGCCAGAAGCCTGGTAAACAAACTTAGTGATCTACAGGCATTGACGGCTGAGTCCAGATTATGGAGATGTGGGCTTCAGAGAAAAATGACTGGGACCTTTCGGTCTTGGGCTACACCCTGTTCAGGAAGGATAGAAGGCAGGATGGGGGGAGGGTTGCACTATGTATGAGGGAAGGGGTGAAAGCCATCTCAGTAGACTTTGACAAAAGGGAGTGCGTGGAATCTCTATGGGTGCAACTTAGCTCAGAATCAGGGAAAACTATCTACTTAGGGGTAGTATACCAACCACCAGGACAAGCAGAGGACAAGGATGAAGAGCTTCTAGGGGAAATCAGAGGTGCGACTCAGAAGGGAGAAACACTTGCGGTGGGAAATCTAAACATGCCAGATAGTGAGTGGAACATACCAGTGGCTGGTTCTTCTAGAAGTCAAAAGGTGGTTGATGCCCTGCAAGACTGCCTACTTATACAGTTAGTTAATACTCCAACAAGAATGGACCACATCCTAGACGTGGTCCTCACAAACTCAGATGTAGCAAGTGTCACTGGGGTTAGGAAGCCACTGGCCAACCATGATCATAACACTGCGTGATTCGAATTGACCTTTGGTGCAATAAAAGAGCAGAAATGTTAAACTTCAGAGGGGCTTACTTCAGCAGAATGAAAGAAATAGGGAAAATCTGGAGAGGATGCAGGAGTACAAGGAGGTAGAAGACATCTGGGTGCAAATAAAACAGGCCATATTGCAGGCGACCAAGATGTGCATAAGGACAGTGTCTAAAAAGAACAGACACAAAAACCCTATGTGGTTCACTAACCAAGTCAAGACAGCAATCAGGGCTAAAAGAGAGGCATACAGAAATTATAAAAGAACCATGGGGGACAGTGAATGGGAAGTATACAATCAGAAGAATAAGGAGACTGCCAAAGCTACAACAGAGCTTAGGCTGCAGAGGGAGTTAAGACAGGGAAAAAACTTTTTTAGATATGTACAAGAAAAAAGAAGGAGGAGGTCAGGGATAGTCAGACTTAAAGATGAAGACAAAATCATAGATGAGGACAGGTAGAAGGCCACTGTTCTAAATAACCTTTTCTGCTCCATGTTCACCAAGCAACACACACAGACCCAGGCCCACCTTGGAAATGAGCTTGCTCAATGGTGTTCCACCTGGTAAAATAAAGATTGATTGATTGATTACCAGACAGTGGCATTAAGGCAGAGGCAAGGAGGGGTGTCTCAAATGGACACACCGTCAATCACTACCAGCAGGGTTAAGGAGGCCCTAGAACAAAATCAGGGATGACAAGTCACAGGGGCCAGATGGGATGCACCCGAGAGTACTAAAGGAAATGGCTGGGGAGTTGGCAGGTTCGTTGACACCTTTGTTCAATAGTTCATTACAGTTTGGGGTAGTGCCAGGGAACTGGAGAACAACAGATGTGATTCCCTTACACAGGAGAGGGAGCTGTGGAGGTGAGCAACCACTGTCCAGTCAGCCTCACATCAGTGGTGGGGAAGCTAATGGAAACCTTAATAAAACAGGATATAGTTGAGTACCTGGAAAAGAACGGCCTTCAGGATAATAGGTAGCATGGGTTCATGGTGGGTAAGTCATGCCAGATGAACCTAATTACATTTTTTGACTGGGTGACCTGGGAAACTGACAAAGACCACCCAGTGGACCTGCTGTACTTTGACTTCAGTAAGGCCTTTGACTCTGTGCCTCACATCCATCTGCTGACAAAGTTAGAGGACCTGGGAATAGCAAAGATCATAAGTGGATAGGTAGCTGGCTAAAAGACAGAAAAAAGACAGAAAATAGAGAGTGATAGTCAATGGGGAGAGGTCAGAGGAAGGATAAGTTACAAGTGGGGTGCCACAGGGATCAGTTTTGGGACCGGTCCTGTTTAATGCATTTATCTGCAACATCCGTATAAGTATACAGGGCAAACATGCCCTTTTTGCAAGCCATACCAAGCTAGGTGAAAGGCAAACATGCACTTTTTGCAGGCCATACCAAGCTAGGTGAAAGGGTGGATTGTGAGGAAACAGGGACCTACAAAGAGACCATCAGAGGCTGGAAAGATGGCCTAATATCTGGCTGCTGATGTTCAATTCTAAAAAGTACAAAGGGATGAATCAGGGTAAGGGGAATCCGAGGACAGGTTACAGGTTAAACAAGATCCAGCTAAATGCCTCTCAGGAGGAAAGAGACCTAGGGTTCATCATTTGCAGTACCCTTAAACAGATCAGCCAATGAAATACAGCTTACAGCAAGGCCAGCAAAATGTTAGGGTGCATTGGGAGGGGTTTTGACAGCAGGAGCAAGGAGCTAATACTTCCTCTCTACAGATACCGGGTAAGGCCCCATCTGGAATTTTGTGTTCACTTTTGGAATGCACACCTAAAGAAGGATAAGAACAGACCAAAGACCGTCCAGAGAAGGCCGGCCAAAATTATTCAAGGCCTCCAAGGGCTCTAATATGAGGGTCAGCTAGAAGCATTGAATATGTTCTCACTGGAGGATAGGAGGGAGAAGGGGAACATGATAGAGATGTACAAGTTCCTAAGAGAAATAAACAAAATGCCCGAGTCAGATTTGTTCTGTAGAATCACCAACTCCAACACTAGAGGTCATGAGTAGAAGTTGGGGCTGGGGACTTCAAGAGGGTGGTTAGGAAATACTATTTCACAGAAAGGGTGGTGGAACCATGGAATAGGTTGCCCATTGAGGTGGTGGAAGCTAAAACAGTAACATCATTCAAACTGGTGTGGGATAGAGCTAACACATGAACAAAAGTAGGGAGAACACATAAATCAAATGGGGGGTTAGGTCCTGTGATCAGAAAAGTTCTCAGGAAAAATTGCCCAGGCTAGACGGACCTTGGTCTCCTTCTGCCATCATTTTTTCTCTCTTTCCATGTTTCTCACACACACAGTAGCCTACCGGGGAGAGCAGTCTCTCTCTCTCTCTGTCTCTCGTTAACAACTCAGTTGTGATTTTGCAGCCAACCACCCACTAACACTAGTACAGGCACTAGTAACATTCTTTTTATTTTAAAAAGTCCCCTTTTCAGAACTGCTCACTCCTTCGATCACCCACTCTCATCACAGCTGGAAAGCAGTCCGGTATGTCCATTTACAGGCATGTTGGTGGGCAGGATGGCAGTAGGCAGACAGGATCCAATGAGCAACGAGATTACAAGCATTAAAAAATTAAAAAATGAAACTATAATGGCCATCAGATTATCTGCTATGAAGGCAGGGGAGGCCAGTGCACCACAGGAAACATTACTAAAAAAGCATCTAGTGTGGATCTGTGGGGGGGGGGTGGATGACAACCATAGTAATATAAGAGATGACCTCCAAGAGCAATGTCTTCTGCTGTCAAGGGACTACTTTACAATAGTCAAAATTTATATGATCATTTTTATGTATTTTATTTTTCATTTATTTTTTTACTTTTAATTAAAATTACATAAACCCATTTTCTGAGCACAATAATACCCTCCAGGGTGGTCAGTATGGGCTATACCCTCCCCTGGCAATGTCTGTCCTCATTATGCCCCTGGGAGGTCCAGTATAGCCCCAAACCAGCTATCCTGTTGAGTATTATTGCTTACTTGTAACATTTGTTTTACAAACTGCCTATTTGGGCCAGCCTGGTGGCATGGAGGGTTGAGGCGCTGGACGCCACACCTCGCATCACACCAGCAACCCATGTTTGGGGACAAGCATGGGTCTTTGGGAGTCAGCAGGGATGGGAAAAGATCGAGAGTCCCAGGGACTGCTCTCCTTTCCCAGGGAGGGGGGTTTGCACAAGCTACTGCTCTACTGGCTTCTAGCGGCAGCTGGGGTTTCATAGCAAAAGCGGCTGCAGTATAGAGGGAAGAGCTGCAGTGGATGACCAATGAGTGTGCATGAGTGCATGCACACATCATGCAGGATGTCACTACGTATCCGAGCTCTGGGGGAAACTACTACTGAAACCCCCTTGGCTCTGGTAGGCGAACGTGGAGCCAGGGACCACCCCCATTGCCCAACGCCAAGTGCAGTGGCTGCCTACGGTGTTCCCTTTACCCCCAGATTGCCTGACCAGAGTTGCAGAAAAGATCATCCAAGGAGAAGTAAGGTCCCACCCCGGGGGCTTAAATCCGGGAGGACCAGGAACTGGGTGAGTGGTAGAGAAGCTAGGGGAGCTGGATGGCAGGACTGAGTCTATGGCAGGGCAGGATGGATGTGTAGTTGAGTGCCTACACTGGAGAGAGTCTGGGGCCAAGGAGTAAAAAAAGAATTGGCAAAAAATACTGCCTATTCAATTATTAGTCTTATTAAACCAGCAGTACTAGATAACAAAAATAGGATCGTTTGCACCATTTTGTTCCCTGTCCTCCGTTGAGCACTTACCACGTACTCTTTCTTATTTCCTCTGTAATGTCACCCCGTAATTTGCATTGTTTTGCATTGATTTTGTTTACATTTCTCCTATCCTCTGCTACCAACCATATATGCGCAAGACTTGTAGTTCAGTTTTCCTGTCATTCAGCTTCCTGTGAGTTGGGTGCATTCACAGAATGCTACAAGTCATGAGCATGCCCAGTATCATGGGTCAACATTTAGACTGTGTTTGAACTAACTTTTTGTGCTTGTCTCAGAAAATAAATTGTTCCTTGGGTTCAGCTGTGTATCCTCTGTTAGAAATTGCACTTAGCTTAACTTGCATTGGAACAATGTGAACGCTCAGTACCAGGCCCAGGGAAGTAAACAAAAGCTGTGCCACAACATGAGAAGGAACTTCATCTGTATCTGCAGCACTGGCCATATTTCTTGTGGCTCTACAATACATAAACATTCTAATATAGTACACATCGCAGGACAAAACAAATTGCAGATATATAAATCGGAACTGTGACTTCATGCTTATGGCCAAAAAGCAGAATTTGGATAATCACTTCCTAATTATCAGTACTGATGCTTTAAACTTCATATGTGAGCTATAACTTTTGGGACACAACAATCTAGAGACTGCTGCCTATAACACTGCTGTTTGAATCCCTCACTAGTCCTTACCCCCTATCCTTTTCTGAATGATCATCTGTGCTCGACTGTGTGTAAACCTATGCCTATTCCCTGGTTTTAAATATAAGCAGTATCACCTGAAGGCTCATAGCCATGTACTGTATAATATGTGAATTTTTACCAAATAAAATAATTGCTTCTATCAAAAAAAAGAAAAAAAAAATAGAAAACTGACTGCTTAAAGACTGGTAGCCATTGGGCCAGCTATTATATAATAAACACTACTTATTCCAGTCCCATCACAATACAAAACTGTGTAGCAATGGAACAAATCCTAAATGAATTGTGCCTGTAACCTTAAATATGAATCAAGTTCTCAATGCACTGTACACAAAAATCTGATTCTAGTTTAACTATGATCCATGGTGCGGCCCGTGGCTCTTCAAGAGAAACTCTGTGCAATACGCTCTAATAACCCAAGAATCTGAAAGCATATTGGAAACTATAACTTTTTATAGTTTTTTGTTATTAATATTTTATTAGACACATAAACATAAGCAAGAACTTGCACATAGTCATCCTGGGCAGGACAAGCCCCATGGAGTTACAATTCTACAATTGATAGTGCATATAACTTTTCAATTTACATTCAGTTAAGGGTAAAGCAGCTCTTCTTGTTTTAACAAAGCAACATTATTATTCAATTCAGAGATGTATTCCTTCCATATTTAAATAGGTAAAGCCTAATTATGATTGTCCTGATTTAGCCTTATTGGTGTTAGTGTACATGCACAGGGTGTTCAGATGCTGCTATAAGTTTTGGGAGGCAGTATAGCGCAGTGGGTTAAGGCTCTGAGCTGCAGATCTAGAGACCTGGGTTTGAATCCCACAGCCGCCTAGGTGCATATTGTGTGATCCTGAACAAGTCACTTAACTTCTTTGTGCTCCCAGGTCACATCTGGAAACAAGCTTTGGCTTAGTGTGCTACTCCTGGTTAAACAATGTTCCCTTTCCTATTCCTTGAGTTTGATGTCTACAGCTAATGTATGGTGTTACTTATTGTTTTGACAGTTCCAGTCTTATCATCTGGAGGTTGTGGGGGTTGATCCAATGCAGCCTGTTAGGGTTAGCTCACTGTTATTGGTCTACAGTTGAATTGTAACTATTTAACTGATTTTATATGTATTGTATTTTATATCCTAAGGCCGCCTAGTTTTGTCTTTGTAAGCATGCCCTGAGCATACAGGGAAGAGCGCATAAAATAAACAAACTCTACTACTACGACGACTGCTACTACTACTGCTACTACTGCTCATTATGCAACACCCTTGAAAGGAATGCATGTGATTCATTGGGAAGATTCAAGAGGCTAACTTGTCTGAGACTCTCATATCTAGCTGGTAAGAGCTAAGGGACAGATTGCTAACGTCCTGGATTCAAGTCCCACTGAGAGTCACACTTTTCCTTTCAGTTTCACAATTGAATTTCTAAATAATGCCTCACAGTGGCTTACTGCATTGAGAGAGAGAGAGAGAGAGAGAGAAAGAGGTAGTTGTTTGGGTCTTTAAAAAAAAAAGACTGCCTAGTTGCTCATTACACAACATACTTGAAAGGAATGTTCAGGAGGCTTACTTGTCTGAGACTCTCCTAACTCAGCTAGTAAGAGCTAAGGTACAGATTGCTGATGTCCTGGGTTCAAGTCCCAGAGAGAGTCACACTTTTTCTTTCAGTTCCACAATTGGATTTCTACTACTATTACTACTACAACTAAGCTTCGAGTAGGCAGAGTTGAGGTATACACCCCAGGTGTCAGCATAGACTTATAGTCTATTTTGGCTGGTGTGGAGCACTCTCTCATAATTGGCTTTTTTGCCAGTTTCTACCAGCCATTTCTGTAATGGGGTGGGGCTTGATCCCTCCAATCTCTTAAGATGATCCTTCTGTTTGTAACAAGAATGCTGAGGAGCCATTTCATTCCTCCCAGGGAGATGTCCTCTTCTGATTGGTGAGTATTCTGGTCACCCAACATTACTAATTGGAATGTGAAGGTTATTCTGCTGTATATTCTCTCTCTACATATCAGACGGATCTCCCCCAAGAAGATACGTAACTTCGGCAGGACCATAATACCTCAGTGAGTGTACTTGTAGGCTCTCTATATCTCCAACAATCCCATGATGGGAGGAGGCCCCATTTCTGCAGTTTGAGTGGTGTTCTGTGGGAACCATTTGGGAACAAGTGACTACCAAACAGTGTGGTTCACAATAAACTCAGCTACAGATCCAAGCCATACAAAAGTGAGGGTTCTGGACTTCAGGAAGGCTGACTTTGGCAAGATGGGAAAGTGCCTTAGAAAAGCACTAGCAAACAGGCTAGAAGGAGGGGTGGCGCAACAATGGGGAAACATCAAAACTGCCATCACAGAGGCAACAAGCCTTTGGGTGAAGCAAATAAACAAATCAAAATGAAAGAAAAAGCCACTATGGTTCTCAAAAGAAGTGGCGGTGATGGTTAGGGAGAACAAGCATTTAGGAAGTATAAGGAAACACAGAAGGAGCAGGACAGAGAACTGTACCAGTTAAGGCAGAAGGAAGCAGGGAAGGTAGTCAGAATAGCAAAGGCACAAACTGAGGAAAAGATAGCCAACTCAGTTAAGAAGGGGGATAAAACCTTTTATAGGTATATCAGGGAGTGTAGAAAGACAAAGGGAGGGATAGTGAGGCTAAATAGAATGGATTGTGGGTGGGCAGAGAGTGACAGTGAAAAAGCAGGGAACTGAATGAATACTTCTGTTCAGTATTCACAAAAGAGGAAGTGGGGGAGGTGCATAATCCAATTAACAGAAGCACTGGGGGTCAATCCCAGTCCTTTCACAGAAGAAAGGGTTCTGGAAGAACTCCTAAAACTGAAGGTGGACAAAGCAATGGGGCCACCCAGAATTCTAAAAGAATTAAGCAGAGAACTAGTGACACCACTGACTACCCTTTATAACAAATCATGGGAAGATGGTGTGGTACCTGAGGACTGGAAGAAGGCTGATGTGATTCCTCTTCACAAAAGTGGGAGCAAGACAGAGGCAGGAAAGTACAGACCTGTCAGTTTGACCTCTGTGGTAGGGAAAGTGATGGCATCACTTCTGAAGGAAAGAACTGTTGAGTACCTAGAGGCCAGTGGGGCACAGGACCTAAGGCAGCATGGGTTCACAGCGGGAAGGTCATGTCAAACGAATCTAGTTGATTTCTTTGACTGGGTGGCCAAAATAGTAGACCAGGAAGGGGCTGTGGACATGGCCTACCTAGACTTTAGCAAGGCATTTGACACAGTCCCACACAAAAGATTAGTAGTCAAATTAACCAGCCTTGGAGTGAATCCCAGGGTGGTAACTTGGGTAAAACGTTGGCTGAACAACAGGACACAGAAGGTAATTGTAAATGGAGTCCACTCTGAAAAAAGAGGGGTTACTAGTGGGGTACCGCAGGGTTCAGTACTGGGTACAGTCCTTTTTAATGTCTTTATAAGTGACATTGCAAAGGGACTGGAAGGAAAAGTATGCCCCTTTGCAGATGACACAAAGATGTGCAACAGGGTTGATACACAAGGAAGCGTGGAAAGGATGAGAAGGAACTTGGCAAGGTTGGAGGAATGGTCAGAAGTATGGCAGCTTGGATTCAATGCAAAGAAGTGCAAAGTAATGCACCTGGGAAACAAAAATCCAGCAGAAGAGTACACAATGGGGGGGAGGTAGTAACAACAACAAAAATGGAAAGAGACCTGGGGGTAGTCATATCAGATGACCTTAAGTTTGGCAAGCAATGTGAGAAGGCAGTAGGGAGGGCTGGGGGGATACTGGGATGTATAGGAAGAAGCATCACCAGCAGAAAACAGGAAGTTGTTATCCCCCTGTACAGACAGTTAGTGAGACCCCATCTGGAGTACTGCGTCCAGCTCTGGAGACCCCATCTCCCCAAGGACATAGACAGGATGGAGGCAGTTCAGAGGAGGGCAAGTAAAATGGTGCAGGGTCTGCAAGAGAAGCCATATGAGGAGAGGCTAAAGGAGCTTAATATGTATACCCTTGAGGAAAGGAGGGAGAGGGGGAACATGAAAGAAATGTTTAAGTACCTCAGTGGAATCAACAAATTCCAAGAGGGTAGCATCTTTCAGAAAAAGAGATGTGCAAGAACAAGGGGACACAATTTGAAGATAGAGGTGGGACGGCTTGGGGGCAATGTGAGGAAGTATTTTTTCACAAAGAGAGTGGTGGACGCATGGAACAGCCTTCCTGAGGAGATTGTGGGGTCTAAAACTGTGGGAGAATTCAAGAATGCATGGGACAGACATAAGGCAATTTATCTGGGGGGTAGGAAGAAATTGGCTGTTGGTTAAATAGGATCTGCAGCTTATCCTCTAGGTAGGAAAATGGGCAGACTAGGTGGGCCAAGCAGTCCTTATCTGCCATCAAAGTCTATGTTTCTATGTTTCTGTGGCATCTGTGCAGAACTTTGAATTGTAGGAATCTACTTTTTGTGTATTTTACTGCATTCTGGACATTGTTCCAGCAGCTATTCTACAGTTGCAGTGTGATTACTTGGCCTAATTCTTCTGTCCACCTTTGTCTGACCCCTGTGGTGGGGTCTGAGGCAAGATTAAGAAGGTATATGTCTCTGCTCCTCACTATGTCTCTGTTGGGAGGCCAGAGGGCTCTGTCAGGTGGATTATTTTCTGGGGGTTTAAAATTTGATCCAAGTATAGTTCCCAGGGCATGTCTTAGCTGGAAATATTTCCAGTGTTGCTATTTAGGAAGCTGAAACTTCTGTTGCAATTGGGCAAATGATTTTAGGGTACCAAGTGAGCAGTGCATTAAGTCAGAATGGTAATGTATTCCTATAGCAACCCATTCTTTCCCCTGTGCTGGTTTACTCCCAATGCAGAATCCCCAGTTTCCCCATAAGGGAAAAGTTTCACTTTCCCTGCCTTCCAGTCATTAATCTTCAAATACTTCATCCAGATCCACAAGGTTTGAGCCAAGGCAGGGCATGAAAGTGAGTTCTTCAGTGGTGGCCAAATTGGACTATTGCAACTAAAGGCCTTCCTGTCACTGAGGCATCACAACCTGCCCAGCAGGGCCTATAGGTTTGTGAGCTCCAAGGTGCTATTTGTGCAAGTTGTAGTAGTGTATAGGCCATGAGTCATGACTCACAGCTGGAAGTCTGGCAGTCTGAGCCCCCCATTGCTGAGCTCCATGTTTAGTTTGTGCCAGCTAATAGGTAGGGGACCTTTACCCCAAAAGAAATTCTCCTGCTTGGCATGTATTGTTTTAATTATTTTGGGATCTACAGTATCTGTAGTAGGAGGTTGTCAAGCATTTTTGGAGCAGCCATCATTTTGAATACTTGCACCCTCCCCCAATGGAATAAGTGTAGCATTCCCCATCTGTTGAGGTCTTTGTCCAACTTTGCTATGAGAGAGCATAAATTATCTTTTCCTAGAAATGACAGGTTCAGATGGAACTGGATTTTCAGATAGTCCACAAGGTATGCATCATTCTGAAGCTCCCATGGGTATTCTGGAAGATTCACTACCTGCGATGATGACACAAGAAACTGCAATTTGGTGACATTTTACTTGTATCTAGACAGCTTGCTGTATAGGTGGATTAGGTTCAGAAGGCTTGGCATCAATTGACTAGGTTCTGTAAGTGCTACCATAATGTCATCTACATAGGCCAGCAATATGTGTTCCCCTTTCATGTCTAGGCCTTTTATATCTGTAGACAAACATATGGACTGTAGGAGCAGTTCGAGTGCCAAGATAAACAGTAAAGGTGACAGTGGGCAGCCCTGTCTGGTGCCTCTGCCTAGTTGAAATGGGGGTGCTGTACTATTGGTGACTACCTCTGTAGAGGCCTCATTGTGTAGTACTTTCCCCCAGCTCCTTGGAGCTTGAGCCTGTGCCAGATGATGAAAGGACTTTGAACAGATATCCTCACTCTACCCTATCAAAACTCTTTTCAGCATCCAGGGAGAGAAAAATAGTATAGAATTTGAGGGTTTTAAACTTCCAAAGCAGATTAATCAGTTGATGCATGTTTGTGGTGCCCCTGCATCCCAGAACAAATCACACTTGATCTACGTTGACTAGGGAGATGATAGCCTTCTTGATTCTAGTGGCATAGGCCTTACAATCAGCCATAATCAATGAGATGGGTCAATAGATACCTCAGAGCATTGTATGTTACCCAGGCTTTGGTATCAAGGAGATCTGGGCCACTCTCATGGAGGTTGGTAGGGAGCCCGTGGTGCATGCTTCTGTGAGGGCAGCTAGCAGTGGGGTGGAGAGCACATCCTTGAAAGATTTGAGAAACTCCACTAGCAACCCATTCCTGCCTGGAGCTTTTTCCACAGGCATAGTCTATAGTACAGTGTCCAATTCTGCCTGTTCAAGGGGCTTCTCTAGATGTGCCACCTCGTCTGGTTTTAAGGTTGGTAGGTGCAACTGGTTTAAGTATCCTTCTAACTCTTGCTCAGGCAGTTGGAATTTGGTTGCATAATCGGAGCTGTAAAAGGCATTGAATTCTTCATTAATGCTGTTCTCATCTCTGATGAGCTCCCCCTTTTCCTAATGGAGAGCATTGTGGAGTGTCCCTGCTTTTTCTTTAGTTGGTAGGCCAAGAGATGCTCTGGCTTCTCTCTGGATTCCCAAAAGGTCTGGCGAAGGTAGAAAATGGTGTACTCTGCTTTTTGGTGTAGGTACATGTTAATTTTGTACCTAAACCCTATGATTTCTGCCAGCAGGTGTCTTGCTGTTGCTGGTTTATCTCAGATCTTTTGTCCAAGCCCCTTCAAGCATAATTGCTGCTCGGCTAGGCCCTGTGCTCTAGTCTTCTTTTAGTGAGAGGTATAGCTGGTTCACCGGCCTCTGATGTAGACCTTGACCACATCCCAGCATGTTGCTGCTGAGGTGTCTTCTAGTCTATTTACCAGTAGAACATTTCTATTGTCTTTCCTCAGACTGATGCAGAATTGGAAGTCTTTAAGTGTTGATGTGTTATAGAGACATCTACTCCTGGCCCCTTCGGTTGCAGTTGAAGGAAGCCATGCAAAAGACCAGTGCATTATCTGAAATGACCACAGCACCTATTTGAGCTTCAAGCATGTTAGTTGTCAAAGCCCCTGAGATCAGCCACATGTATAGCCTGGAGAAGGACTTATGGAGGATAGAGAAGGAGCAGTCTCGCCCTGTGGGATGGACCATTCTCCAGATATCACTTAGTCCCAGCTCCTGAGACAGGTCACTGAGAACATCTGAAGCTAGGATTTAGCATCCAGAGGGAACCTTGTTATGGTTCAGAAAGTCCTCGAAACCTGTGTTCGTGTTACCCCCGATCACTAACTGCCCCTTCTGTGTCTCTGTCAAAAGCTATGTAAGAGCCTGGAAGTAGTGTAGACATTACATAAAGTCACCTATTGTCCATGTAAGATACCCTCAACAATAACATGGCATCACTCTGGATCTGTGGTAACCTGCATAGAATGATGTGTTTTTGTGTATGAGGATAGCAACCATTCTGCTCTTGGTATTGTAGAAAATGATAAAAACCTGGGAAACCCACCATGCTTCAAGCTTGACTGATTCAGTCTTGGAAAGGTGCATTTCCTGCAGGAAGGCAACCCCTGCCCCTTTCTCCTCAGATGGTCTAGTATTTTCTGTCTCTATACTGGGGTGTTAATACCCTTTGCAATCCAAGAAACCCATGTTATGTGTTGGCTAGCCATATGGAGGTTGCAGGGATACCATGATCTGAGGATCTTTTGAAAGTGGCCTGAAAGCGGACACATTTTCATTTGTTTGAGCTATTGCATTTGATATGGTAGTAGAGTGGCTGTTTGGGAGTGCCCACATGTACCCCGTCCTTAATCTTAGGGTCTCTCATGGTTATATTATGGTGGGTGCCAAATTGGTATGGCATGTCTTATCTGTTACATCACCACCTACACAGCTACACAGACACATTGGTTGCTCTGTATGTTGCACAACATTACATTCTCCTCGACCAGTTAAAGTTGTTTGGCCAGAACATGCTGCAAGACTTCAACATTGAGAATAATTAAAACAAGTAACAAAAAAAAAAAACATGAAGCAGTCAACAAACATTTCAAGAGAAAACATTTTTGGGTGGGAGTAATGTTGGAGTGAAGTGTTGAACCCTTGAGTCCACTTCCCCCTGGTTTCCATCCATGTAAGTTCTGAACCCATTACCATGGTGTGGTGTGGCATCCCTTATAACTGCACCATCTGCCAAGGCTCAAACCACTGTTTTCTCATTTTATTAGTCACTGAGGGAGATGGGGGAAAGGAAGAGGAGGAAAAGAAAAGGAGGAGTGATGGCAGTGCCTCCTGTATTTTGTGGTAGGGGACAGTGGGGAGGGTTGGGAAACTGCTGCCTGAACTACAACATTTCAGGTTATCACACTTGGAGCACTGCATGGTGTGGGTCACTGGTAGTGGTATCAGTATTTTGTCTCCCTCCCCTCTCTTGCTGTCAGCTGTGTGTTTATGGAACTCTATTGCCCTGAACTGTGGGGTTCCCTTGTATCTGGTTATGACAGAACGCTTCAGTTGTAGGCTGTGAGAGCCTTACCTGGCTCTCTTCTACCTGGAGAGTCCTCTTATATTGGAGGCCATGCCATGGGAGCTCCACATCAGTTTGTCCTCACTGTTACTGACAGCAAAGAAAAAAAGAGTTGTTTAAAGTTGAGGAATAGCTCCTGTATCTTAAGCCTCCCCTGCATGATGTGCTATTCTCAGAGATTAAGGGCAAAACAGTTATGCAACTGCACTCGTCTCCCTTTTTGTTTACCAGTGGCTCTGGTGGGATTCGAATCCACTACCTCCCATCTGTGCTGCATGGAGAGTAGCACCCCTCACATCCATCTGTTTTACCTGGAGGAGTTGAGAGAGGTGTCACTTACAGAAGTATAGCCTGTGTTGTTGCTTTGATAGTGCTTGCAAGTAAAATCCCACATGCTAATCTATGGATGTGCGCATGAACAAAGAGGTGAAACCTGCTTGAGCATACATATATTGCAAAGAAGTGAGCCACAGATGCTGAGATCCTGTAGTTGTCAGTTATAGTTGAGCCCCACACTGGTAAGTGCCTGTCTGGGGGGCAGGGGAACTGCAAGGTTTAGAAAGTAGGAGTGGGATTTTCTTCTGGGCATCAACTTGCCATTATGGCATTCTCTTTTCACTTGCACACGTTCAAGAAGGCCCTGCTTGACCATGGGAATTCAGACATGCTGATGGCAGGAGTGTCTGCTCTGTTTTTTAATAAGGGGAGGTTTAAACCTCAAGCCAGTAGCTATTTAAGGGTTTGGGCTAAAGGAACCTGTGCTTGGGGAGTGCACAAGGGCACACTAAGATTTACAACAAACCTTGATTAGTGAGTGACCATTGCGATCAGGTCACTTGGACCCACTATGTTAGTCTGTCAGGTCTGACATGCTACTGTCATGCAAAATGGTGGCATCTAAGAGAGTTAGGCAGAGAGGATCTGGCAGCATATAGAGAGGGGAGGCTATACAGTCCCAGATTGCTGATGATGGAATGCGACAAGGAGGTTCCTGAATTCAGTATTTTATTGCAATGTATTGCACTTTATGCTGGCTCCTCTAGATCAGTACTCTGTCAGTGTGTATACATTCTGTTTTCATTACTGAGCACATGGAGGGACACCTTGTGAATGTGACTACCAGAGCCACCCTCTCCCATGTCACAACTGATCTTTGGGTTCTCCCACTACAACACTTTGACACTGATCAGAGTGAGACCAATGGGGGAAATATATTTTAGAATACGACACTTATAGGTGGCTCCCCGGGCCCTCCTAAGGGTCTAAGGTAGCTTCAAGAGTGTGGGAGCACTCTACTATCACTGCTGTTGCACTCTGCCTGCATGTTTAAACTTTAGATTTGCTAGAACTTTAGTGATTTACAGCTCCTCTTGGAGCATAAGCATTGTCCTTGTTCATGTTTGTCTCTCTGGGGTACCACTGATTGGGGCCAGTCACTTGCTCACCCAGTCCAGGGGTTGGGTTTTGGTTCCTCCTGCTGCACCACTCTGATCTTGCAAGTCAGTCCCCACTGCCTCTGCCCATGTCTGTGGTTGAATTCAGGGTGTCAGTCCAAGATTAAGGCACTGAGCATCCTTTGTGACCCTGGGTACATGCTGTTTCTCATTCTCCTGTTCCTGGTGCTTCAGTGCTGGTTCCCCCACTGATTCAGAGCTGGTGGTTCAAGAAGCCGAGTCTCTGTGGTGGTCCCATTGAGATGGATCACGTGTATCCCTGTATTGCCCTGCTCTTGTCTTGCCTTTCTGTTTGCATTTGGCCTTTGAGTTTGCCAGTCCATGTGACTGTTGTTTTGCTTGGGCTGCCTGGGTCCCACTCTCTGGGACATTACTACAACTAAAGACCTCACCAAACACAAAAAGTCCACACACAAAATATAAAACACCTACTTCCAAGCAACATCAATTAACCAAAACCATCAACCAATCAATTCCTCGAAAAGAACCACAATACCCAAAACAACTTAGATTAGTTACAAACTGGAAGCAAAATGGCTAAAAGTTACAGTGGTAGTCACACTAGTGTTGATCGGTAGTGCAGTATGCCAATCGATGAGCAAGCATGGTACCCATTGAATACCATGTATAGCTATACCACGTAATGATGCCCAGTGTGCAGTACCAATCAACGCTTAAGTGATTACTACTGTACTCTGATCAAGACTGCTTGGAATTTATAAAACAGCAAGAAAATAAAAGTACAATTAAAAAAACAAACTTTGACATCAAAATAATTAAAACCTACCTTGCAAATCAGGAAGAAAAGACAACAACTTTAAAAGACAACAAGGCAGATTTCCTTCTTACTTGTAATGTCTGACTCTTTAAAGCTAAGAACTTTTTCCATCCTCTAGTTCAGAACTCAGCCTGGAGATGTTTTTGCTACACACAGCACCTTCACACTATCTCTTTCTGTCTCTCTCTCTGTCTCTCTTAGGCTTATCTGGGACTGATTTGATCTGACCTAATTCAACTAACTCTCTCAAGATCCCTTTTATTCCATCCCCATGGGTCAGGTAATCTGCCTTGTTGTGCCACATAACATCATTAGTACATTTTGTTACTTTTAAAAATGAATTTTCTTAAACATCAGTTTAAGTCCCACAAAAGTGGGAGCAAAGCAGAGGCAGGAAACTACAGACCTGTTAGTTTAACCTCAGTGATAGGGAAAATGATGGAATCACTTCTGAAGGAAAGAATTGTCGAGTATCTAGATGCCAGAGGGGCAGAGGACCCAAGACAGCATGGATTCACAGCGGGAAGGTCATGCCAGACGAATCTGATAGATTTCTTTGACTGGGTGACCAAAGTAGTAGATCAGGGAGGGGCTGTGTACACGGCCTACCTAAGCATTAGCAAGGCATTTGAAACAGTCCCACACAAAAGATTAATGAACAAATTAGCCAGCCTGGGAGTGGGTCCTAGGGTGGCAGCCTGGGTAAAAGATTGGCTGGACAACAGAACATAGAGGGTAATAGTAAACAGAGTTCACCCCAAAGAAAGGAATGTTACTTGTGGGGTACCGAAGGGTTCAGTACTGGGTCCAGTCCCTTTTAATGTATTTTTAAGTTACATTGCATAAGGACTAGAAGGAAAAGTATGCTTTTTTTTTTAGTTGTTTAACCAGGAGTAGCACACTAGGCTGAAAGCTTTTTTACAGGTGCAACCGGGGAGCACGGGAAATTAAGTGACTTGCTCAGGGTCACACAGTATGCAAGTGGAAGCTGTGGGATTCAAACCCAGGTCTGGTCTGCTGGATGTCACCAGATTTGCAGCTCAGAGCCTTGAAGCACTGTGCTAGCCTGTCTCTTTGCAGATGATACAAAGAACTGCAGCAGGGTTAATACACAAAGTGGGGAGGTTGGAAAAGATGAGAAGGGACTTGGCAAGGTTGGAGGAATTGTCAAAAGTATGGCAGCTTAGATTCAGTGCAAAGAAGTTCAAAGTAATGCACCTGGTAAACAAAAACCCAGGGGAAGAGTACACAATGGGGGGGTATTAACAACAACAAAAATGGAAAGGGACCTGGGGGTAGTCACATCAGATGACCTAAAGGTAAGCAAGCAATGTGAGAAGGCAGTAAGGATGGCTGTAGGATACTAGGATGTATAGGGAGAGGCATCACCAGTAGAAAACAGGAAGCTGTTATCCCTTTGTACAGACAGTTGGTGAGACCCCATCTGGAGTACTGTGTGCAGTTCTGGAACCCCATCTGTGCAAGGACATAGACATGATGGAGGCAGTCCAGAGGAGGGCAACTAACAAGTTACAGGGTCTGCAACAGAAGCCATATGAAGAAAGACTAAAGAAGTTTAATATGTATACCCTTGAGGAAAGGAGGGAGAGGGGGGACATGATAGAACCTGTCAAGTACCTCAAGGGAATCAACAAAGTCCAATAGAGTAGCATCTTTTAAAGAAAGAGATGTGCAAGAACAAGGGGACACAATCTGGAGATAGAGGGGGGAAGGCTCAGGGGCAATGTGAGGAAGTATTTTTTCACAGAGAAGGTGGCAGATGCCTGGAACGGTCTTCTTGAGGAGGCCGTGGGGTCAAAAACAGTGAGGGAATTCAAGAATGCATGGGACAGACATAAGGCAATTCTGGTGGGGGGGTAGGAAGAAGTAGGTTGTTGGTTAACTAGGATCTGCCACATACACATTAAGTAGGGAAATGGGCAGACTAGGTGAGCAAAGTGGTCCTTATCTGCTGTCAAAGTCTATGTTTCTATGCTTTTGTGAAACTTTAATACATAAATAGCAGTAAACTCACATGTGCACATCTAAAACATCTTCCCTATCACCAGTGTTAGGATAACTATTTACAAATATATCTCTATGAGCTCCATCCACTTGTGTACCCTCCCTACATCAGCATTCAATAATTCCAAATCTGTGGCTGACCACCCGCTATTGCAACAGTACCAGCAGCAGCTGAATAAGCTGAAACTGCAGAAGCCATGCACTGAAACAGTATCACATTTCATTTGCCTTTAGTTACCCCTTCTCTTTTGAAAGTGTCTTAGGGGAACCAAACCACCCATTTGGTTCAAAAAGTGAGCTAACAATGTAACATAAAACATTTTAACTGTTCTTTTGTAGCTGTTTCCATGTTAGTTTTCATTCGGGCTAAAACTAAAGGTAGGTTAATATGTGTAACCTGCAGGTGTACTGAAATGAAGCACCTCGTTTGAAAAAGCAGGGTTAAGACTTTAGCACATTCAAATTAGACTTGCATGTTTTTTAAATATGTTTCTTTATTTCTGATTCTTTCTGTATGCTCATATTGTCAATATAGAATATGGAAAGGAAAAGTGCATTAAAGGTACAAGGAAGGAAAAAAGGAGGACAGATCGATGGGGGAGGGGCACAGTCTGACCTTCAAGGCGATGAAATCCTGGGTCATAGAAAATACTGTTGAAGCAGCCTGGATAGAAAAAGAAAAGGATAGACCAATATAGAAAGATATTTATATTTATTTCTTAGAACATATTTTTCCTGGCATTCCCATAGCCAGCATCATGACAGCGTTCACCCTGTCACATATATATTAAATATCCTTATGTGTTATATAAACAAATGCTAGGAACATGTGGTATATGAGGATATAATGCCATTGATGGTCTAATTAGCTCAATAAACCCCCTCACCCTTTGAGCTTGTGGGTTATTGGCTAACTAGCCCCCTTGATGGCATTATATCCTCATATACCACACTTTCCTAGCATTAATTATCTGTATAATTCATGGTTGGGTGCTTCCCCCATTGAAAAAAACACAGTTTATTTCCTTATATGTGATAGTAGCCAAGTAGAGTATTATGACCCTGACTAGCTGTCTATTTAGATTTATGACCCTAGCTAGGCGGCTATAAGGATTTAGGACCTCAACTAGCTACCAGTTAGAGTATTTTGACCTCAGCTAGTTGCCAATTAGGATATTATGACCTAACTTGGCTGCCAATAAGGGTATTATGACCTCGAGTAGCTAATTACACTGAATTAAAGTGTCCTGACACGTAAAGAACACATCAACACCCAATACACATTCACTGAGAAATGCTGTCCCTCAGAACTAACACTAATACATACCACTACAGTACAGAAACACATAGTACACAGCAAAAAGTGTCTAACCTTGTGTATTATATAAAACAAATGATGGCACAGTGTGGTATATGAGAACATAATGCCATCTCAGGGTTGAACAAGCTGATAAAGGCCACTCACCCTTCGAGCTTGTGACTTTATGGCTTGTTCAGCCCTGAGATGGTATTAGTTCCTCATATACCACACTTTGCCATTATTTATTCTGTATTTATACAACATACTGTATGTTTGAGGATAAACGGCAAGATAAAAACTGATATCTTTGGCTACTGTGCAAGATAATATTATCTTGCACAGTGTAAGTACATCATCATTGCATTTGTTTTCCTTTTCCAGTATGTCATCATGCCAGGAATCCCTGAATGAGCTACAAGTGAAGGTATCCAGCAGAACTGTCATCACTCAGAGCTGCCATCCAGCTGTAAGACCTTTCAGTCTCTGTCACTTACAGGTCTCTTCATATTGAATTGTTAGGTATTTTAACAGATATACTAACTTATTTATTTTGTATCTGGTGTAACCAAATCATTACAAGAAAAAAAAAACACAAGTGTTACAATCCCTTCCAGCTTCCATGTCAATGAAATGTGCCCACTTTCACCCATGCACATGTAAACTCATGGTCCCACGAAGCTGCTCCTGAATAATTCAACAGGCCGGAAAACAAAGGGACAAAATGAAAGTGTGGCTAAAAATTAAAAGTTAACAATGGGATCAGTGCCACACAACAGTCCAACTAAATGGAGTGAGAGCTGCCATTAGAGTGCAGAAAATATTCAAGACATGAACATGTATGACAGAGTACATAGAGGGGGTTCAAGCCATCCTTTCCCACCCACTTTCACCAGTTAGTTAAATGTAAGTGTTATCTAAAGGCTCACTTTTGTTAAGGTGTCCTTTAAAGGTGATAGGAAACTGTTTCTAGACTCTAGAAGCCCTCTAGTTGTTCTTTTATTGGCTACCCACTATTCTGATATGTTTTTGACCTTTTTTGTTAAATTAATAATTTAATTTTGTTGCCTTTGTAAATACCTTGAATCCCTCTGTGCTCAGCGGTTGCTGCTATCTGTTTTCATACTGCCTGAACATTCTGTGACATCAGAAACACCCATTCCTGGTCATTCAGATGAATAGCATAGAATGGGATTTTCTGATGTCATAGAATGTTTAGAAATATTAAAATTAAGAGCAGTAGCTGGTGAGGACAGTGGAACTCAATATAGATCTGAAGGCACCCCAAAGCTAGATTATTGATCTAAAAATTATCAAAGCATATCAGAATACATAAATGGCATGGAAAAGAAGATGGAAAGGCAGTTAACATGTAAAAATCATTCCCAATCTCCTTTAATGAAGGGTTTGGGGGTAACTTCCATTCCATCGTCTCCCACCCATTTTCATGCAGTTTCACTGTGACCTGTGTTCATCCTGTTATATACGTAAATGAAACCTATGTAAATCCTAAAACATATGTTCTATAAACTGAACATGATATGGCCTGACTGAAGATATCATATTTATCTTCATTTGAGGTCACTAAAATTAGAATATCTCACTCGAGGCTTCACCACTCATGAGATGTCATAATATAAGTGGCCTCTCATGAAGAGAAATATGATGATCTTGTTACATCCAGTAGACCTGGGTTTGATTCACATAACCTCCACTTGCATACTGTGTGACTCTGAGCAAGTCATCTAACTTCCCTATGCTCCTGGGTGGCCACTGAAAACAGGCACTTGTGCCTAGTGGGCCTTACACAGTTACCAAACAATAGAAAAAATCGTGAAAAAAGTCATGAGACAGAATGATGGCAAGGAGCCATAAGAACAAGGCCTGAGTGGTATTATCATCTTATCAGGCAACACTAGATCAGGTTAAGCTCCCTGTATACTCACTTGCCTAACATTTGTTGAATAATACATTGGCATGGTAGATTTTAATGTTGGATCGCAAATGCAATCATTTCTAGGTGTGAAAATAGTTTTACATATGCACCCAGTACTGTGCATGCACAGAAAAGTTGCTGTATGTATGCACATGGTGGCATTCATCACATGTACATGAGGATTTACAGAAAGTGGATGGTGGGAATGTCAATTGGTATCTGATATAAAAGGAAATGATATGGGGAGGGTACTCCCTACTGACTTCAGGATGGCATTCAAGCAGTGGTGTGCACAGCAGCATGGAGTGGTAGTTTGCAAAGCAATCATGGAAACAGCATGGAAGGTGACTTTGGTTAAGAGGGGGCATGGAGCTGTATTGAAGGACCTAAGGTTTGAGGCATGTTTTAACAACACTGAAAACTGTGTTTTTGTTGGTGTTTTTTGATGCTGATTTCAACTTTTTTGTGACAGGTTTTTCTGGTGTCAGGTGGTATATAATTTTTCTAGGGGTTAATTGTTACACTTGTATTTCAGGGTGATAATGTGACTAATTGAGAATTTCAAATGTGTTTACTGGTGTTTCATGGTCATTTTGTTGCTATATTATATGACTTTAATTGCATTATATATGACTTTAGTTGCCATGGTGTACAGATTTGTTTGCCTTGGTAGACAGGGGTTGTAGTGCAGAAGCTGAGTCAATGTGCGTGCAACTCAGCCTTAGGCAAGAACATATGATTGGGGTGATCTATAGGCCTCCAGAGCAATGGGAGAAAAGAGACAGAAAGCACAGGGAAGAACTTGAAGAAGGAGGATAACAAAGGATAAAGTAATGGTGGTAGGTTATCTGAACTTCTCAGACAGATTGGGATGTTCTGGTGACCAACAGCACCAGAAGTCATGCCTTGCTAGATGCCTTCTACGACTGTCTACTGGTACAGCAAGTTAAGGAACCCGCTAAGCAGACTGTAGTCCTTGATGTGATGCTCACCAAAACAGAGGTAGTGGGAGCTGTGGGGGTGAGGGAGCCACAGGGGAACAGCAACAATAACTCTTTTTGGTATGAATTGGCCCTAGGGTTGGGAAAACCACAACTAAGAGCTGATGTCCTCGATTTTAGAAGAGCAGACTTAGAAAGGCCGAGGGAGCTGGTCAGGGTGAAGATGGTTGGGGTGGATAACATAGGTGGAGTGGAAGAGATGGGGCAGTTAAGCTGGCCATTTTCAAGGTATCTAAAGTATGCATAAGAATGGTAACCAAAAAAAAATGATCTGAAGAGACCATTATGGTTCTTAGCAAGGATCAGTGAATTGATGAGGGCTAAGAAGAAGTACTTCTATAAATACGAAGAAAAACAGAGTAAGGTAGAATGCGAAGATTATGCCCAGAAAAATAGGGAGGCAAAGAGGGCTGTTAGGGAGAAATCGCAGACACAGAGCTGCATATTACAGAGGGGGTTAAGAGTGGAGAAAACGTTTTTCAAATATATTAGAGAAAAAAGGAAAAAAAGGAGGGAAAATTGTAAGGCTAGTTGAGGGGGTAGGGTGATAGAGGAGGACTGGCAAAAGACCACTGTCCTTAATGATTACTTTTGCTTAGTTTTGACTAGGGAGGATGGTGGGTCTTTACCAGAGAGTGGCATAAAAGTGGCCACTAAGGGAGTCCTGGAGATGAGACAGCCAATATTTACTAGTGAAAGGGTCTTGAATGGGCTGGCTGCCCTAAAGAGAGATAAGGCACCAGGACCAGATGGGTTACATCAAAGGATACTCAAGGAAGTAGCAGTGGAACTGGCTGAACCCCTAGTGGTTCTATTCAACAGCTCACTTAAAATGGGAAAAGTTCCAAATGAGTGGAGGGCTGCAGACATAATTCTGCTTCATGGGGGCAGGGGGGGAACAAGGAGCAACCAGGGAATGACAGACCTGTCAGTCTAACCTCTATTGTAGGGAAGCTGATGGAGTCACTGGTCAAAGAGGACCACAAAAGACTACCTGAAGAGCAGTGGGCTCCAGGATAGTAAACAGCATGGATTTGTGGGAGGAAGGTCTTGTCAAATTAACCTGATAGTTTTATTTGACCGGGTGACTAAAGAATTAGATATGGGCCACACCATGGATTTGCTGTACTTCAACTTCAGCAAGGCTTTGATTCAGTACCTCATAAATGACTGCTGAAGAAGATGGAGAACTTGGGTGTGGCTAAACTCTTAGTAAACTTAGTGGGTAACAGGCTAAAGGGGAGGCAGCAGAGGGTTGTGGTCAATGGGGCTAAATCAGAAGACAGGGATGTTATGAGTGGGGATCCACAGGGATCGGTCCTGGGTCCAGTCCTCTTCAACATCTTCATCAGTGACACTGGAGATAGAATCCAGGGCAGCTTATGTCTCTTTGTAGATGGCACAATGCTATGTGGAACTGTGGACAGTGATGAGGGAATAAGGTAAATGCAGAGAGACTTACAAAAGCTAGAGGGGTGGTCAAGGGTTTGGCATTTTAAATTCAATGCCAAAAGTGCAAGGTAATGCACCTAGGGAACAAGAACCCCAAGATGGAGTACTGGGTGGGAAGGGAGAGACTTAGCACTACAGCAGAAGAATTGGATCTGGGAGTTATCAGCAAAGCAATTGAGCCAGTGCAACAAGGCCTATAGAAAACCAGTAGGATGTTAGGATGTATTAGGAGGGGTATTGATAGCAGAAAGAAAGAGGTAATACTTCCCTCTCGATAGATCTCTGGAGAGACCTCACCTGGAGTACTGCACCCAGTTCTGGAATCCTCACTTCAGAAAGGATAAGGACAGGCTGAACACAGTGCAGTGCAGAGTAACAAAAATTATTCATGGCCAGCAGAGAAGATTCTATGAAGAGTGCATCACAGCACTGAACGTGTACACAGTGGAGACCAGAAGAGAGAGGGGAGATATGACTGAGACCTTTAAGTTCCTTAAAGCAATTAACAAAGTGAACTGCGGGAAACTGTTTAGCCTAAACACTAACTCATGGCCCTGTGGACATGAGTGGAAAAAAAAAACAGGAGGGAGATTCAGGAGGGATGTAAGGGATGTGAGGAAGTATTACTTTACAGAAAGGGTGGTGGAACCATGGAACAGTCTGTCAGCAGAGGTGGTGAGTGTGAAAGCAATTAGGGAATTCAAACAGAGCAGGAACAGAATGAAATGTATAGTGGTTGCTCAGAGTGACAGAATCAAGGAGGAGATTGGGGGATAGGGAGGGCTAGTACTCTGGAGGAATAATAAGTTCCAGGGTTTATATGAAACTCGAGTAGACTGGATGGATCACTGGTCTCTTTCTGACATCATTGTTTATGTTTCTAATGATAACCACTTCAGTGTAAAAATATCAGTATACATGTATATACTGGCCCAGATATTCAAAAGGGTTGCTCATGGCACAGCAGTGTTGCACCATGCACAACCCACTGATGCACCCTGGCACGATATTCAAAAGGGAGAAGTGTGCGGCACAAATCCTGATGCGCCAGAGCTCATCAGTAATGTATGCAGGCACAGGTTGGGTGCCCATGCATAACCTGCACAGCCCGGTATTCAGCCTGGGATGTGCAGAGCCATGCATGCACAACCCCTACCTGCACCAGCACAAAGTTAAGCCCCCCAAAAAAAGGAACAACTGATGGCCACCCACAGGTGAGCTGCTGCATTGCAGGGCTCAACATGGCAGCTGCCACCTGTGGGTGGCCACCCGAGTTCCGGCTGCATGTAGCGGCGCCCTCCCATGCCCGATTGTGGGCATTTGTAAAAAAATATAAGAATTCATCCAATATCCCTGGTGGTCCAGTGGACCACTATGTGCGCAATCGCGGGCATCTGTCTAAATGACAGCAATAGTCATCCTATATCCATGGTGGTCCACTGGACCGCTATGTGCCCGATTGCGGGCATCTGTCTAAATGACAGACATATTCATCCTATATCCCTGGTGGTCCAGTGGACCGCTATCCACCCAATCGCGGGCATTTGTAAAAACAAAAAAATTCCAATATCCCTGGTGGTCTGGTGGTACCCCCACCCGCCCACTGAGCACCACCGCCTCCCCGGTCAGCTGGCGGGTGGCAGCACCTCACCCCTGCGCCCGCCGCCCGCCGACGACACTTTGGTAGGGCTGCATGCCCATTGGCTCATGCTGCAGAACCAATGGGCGTACAGCCCTAACGAAGGTGTCAGTCGGCGAGCGGGACGGCAGGCGGGTGGGTGCTGCCACCTTCTGGCTGACCAGGAGGGCGGGTGGTACTCAGTGGTGGTGAGGGGAACACCAGACCACCATGGATATTGGAATTATTTTTGTTTTACAAATACTGCGATCAGTGAATGGCGATCACTGGACCGCCAGAATATAGGGCGAATGTCTGTTGTTAGATGAATGCCCATGATCGACACATGGTGGTCACTGGATCACCAGGGATATAGGATGACTCTTTCTATTTACGGACAGATGCCCACGATCCGAGCTACGAGAGGTGTCGGTCCCCGTTGGCTGCTGCCTGGCAGGGCGCCAGGCGCAAGTCATCAGGGATCTGTGCATCTGCATGCAAATGGGGCCATAATGACACACAAATGACCCCACGTGTGCCTTGCATACATTATGGCCCCATTTGCATGTTCAGTTTTGAATATTGCGGTTGCTGTGCATGGCGCAATGGTACTTGCACTAGCGCATCTCCATGCTCCACTCTGGCCACTTGCGCTGGTGCAGTGCCACTGTGCCATGCACACTCAGGGTGGCCAGGGTGCGATATTCAAAGCTGCTGAGCAATGGTACAGCTCCTTTGAATATCGTTTAGTCCACACCCCTGCGCAGCCAAGTTGAGCTGCGCCCAAGCTTGTGCCACAGCCTGGGGCAGTTTGTATATCTGGGCCACTGTATATATCTATATATATATATAGAGAGAGAGAGAGAGAGAGAGAGAGAGAGATGCGGTTGCACCCCTATAGTTAGGGTTGAGTAGCATGTTTAATGTTAAACCTCAAATTCTGCACTTTAATAACTTTGCAACCGATCAATGGATTTGCATAACATTTGGCATGCACTGTCCTGTGGGGATAGCTGTCTTGACATGGCAAGTTTCACTCCAGTCAGATGAATGAATTTGGAGATTTGGATAGTGCAAAGACCTTAAAAGTCACCATTCTTTGCATTTTTTTCATCGCCTTGCTCCCAGATGGTGTGGAATTTTGGTGTGATTTGTTTATCATAGAAACAAATTGGGTAACAGAATTGTCATGCATTTGTTTGATTAAAAAATATTAATCTGTTGCAAAGTTATTTAATTTTGACAAATTACTTGATCTTGCGAAAAAGGATTCTTTTTCATGAGGGACATTCCTTTTTCATGAAGAAAAAATCCTTTTTTGTGAGCTGCCATCTTGTTGATTTTTCCACAAACTATAAAGCATGAAAAATACATAAAAATATTATCATTTTTAAAATCTAACAGCAGAACCTAGCTAAACAAGCACAGTTTAGATAGATTCTGATGTTTGTTTTTCACAATTAAGGCCAGAAATACTTTTTCTGGGCACCCAAATCCCGGGTGCCCAGCTTAGTGAAAGGCGCGCTTCCCCCACATTCTATGTATGAAAACAGTGGATATTCTTGACTTCTGCAGCCAGAGCGGAACTTGTGCTGATGGCTGCAGTGTGAACTGTGAGCCCCCTAGGTCTGGTGTATACTGGCACCCCCCACCCACAGATTGCCATTTCTATTGTAAAATGTTAGATCCCTGGTGTCTAGTGGCACCCCCCTACTCACCGATCACTGTCCCCATTGTAAAATTTTAGATTCCTGGTGTCTAGTGGCACTCCCCACCCACCGATTGCCATCACCATTGTCAAATGTTAGATCTCTGATGTCTAGTGGCACCCCTCTCCCTCCCATCCCAATCAGAAGCATGAACAGTTTTTTTTTTTCTTATTCAGGAAAATCTACCTCAGACACTATTGCATCAATTAAACTTACTTTGTAATCATGTTATACAGTACATAGTCTGGCTCTAGCATGTATGTATTTCAAGACTAACACTCACCCCATTCTTATAAAGTATACACATCTGACCTTATTTACAGATGGAATGGGGTGAGTGCTAGGTTTGAGAAGCCAAAGTCACACCCCACGCCTTCTCTTCTGCCTGGTTTGGGAGGACAGGGTGTTAGGGTTGGAAACCCTAACGCCTCATTTCCCAACTTTTGTCACTTTGACCCTAATTGGAGCATTAACAAAGTTTTTTTGTAATATACATATCTATCTATCTATCTGTATAGATAGATATATACACATATACACACATATATATATACACACATACACACACACAGTATGTGTGTATATATATATATATATATATATATATATATATATATACTAACACACATACTGTACACTGTATATGTGTGTGTGTGTATATATACAAAATCACACATGCCCCACAATGCAAAGCATCATGGGCTGCATATGCAAATCACCACAGAATGTTATGCTGGTCCAACTTTAAGCAGAATTGCATGGTGCGAAGCCTCTCACACAGTTTGCAAGGGTGCTAACAGAAGACATAGACCGTGTTCAGACCTACCAGGACTCATCAGTATGCCTCGTCTGTTTGACACCCCAGTGGAATGGACCAGCTACCCCTAAGGTAGTGTGCCTGGGATATATTGTGGTGAAGCCATTAAAATAAAAAACTATTTAAAAGACAAAGAACCTCTGTGCATAAACACTGAACAAGGGTTACCCCAAAGGGCATTTGGCTGGGAAGCCAAGTTTCAAGAAAAAACAAAATCACACATGCCCCCACAATGCAAAGCATCATGGGCTGCATATGCAAATCACCACAGAATGTTATGCTGGTCCAACTTTAAGCAGAATTGCATGGTGCCAAAGGCCTCTCACACAGTTTGCAAAGGGTGCTAACAGAAGACATAGACACGTGTTTCATCCTACCAGGACTCATCAGTATGCCTCGTCTGTTTGACACCCCAGTGGAATGGACCAGCTACCCCTAAGGCAGTGTGCCTGGGATATATTGTGATGAACCCATTAAAATAAAAAACTATTTAAAAGACAAAGAACCTCTGTGCATAAACACTGAACAAGGGTTACCCCAAAGGGCATTTGGCTGGGAAGCCAAGTTTCAAGAAAATACAAAATCACACATGCCCCACAATGCAAAGCATCATGGGCTGCATATGCAAATCACCACAGAATGTTATGCTGGTCCAACTTTAAGCAGAATTGCATGGTGCGAAAGGCCTCTCACACAGTTTGCAAAGGGTGCTAACAGAAGACATAGACACGTGTTTCATCCTACCAGGACTCATCAGTATGCCTCGTCTGTTTGACACCCCAGTGGAATGGACCAGCTACCCCTAAGGCAGTGTGCCTGGGATATATTGTGGTGAACCCATTAAAATAAAAAACTATTTAAAAGACAAAGAACCTCTGTGCATAAACACTGGGGTGTCAAACAGGCGAGGCATACTGATGAGTCCTGGTAGGACGAAACACGTGTCTATGTCTTCTGTTAGCACCCTTTGCAAACTGTGTGAGAGGCCTTTCGGCACCATGCAATTCTGCTTAAAGTTGGACCAGCATAACATTCTGTGGTGATTTGCATATGCAGCCCATGATGCTTTGCATTGTGGGGGCATGTGTGATTTTGTATTTTCTTGAAACTTGGCTTCCCAGCCAAATGCCCTTTGGGGTAACCCTTGCCTCAGTGTTTATGCACAGAGGTTCTTTGTCTCTTTATATATATATATATATATATATATATATATATTCCTTTCAAAATGCCATTAATGCACCAGTTAGTTTTCAATGCAATGCCACAAACAGTAGGGAAATGTTACATTAGGGTTTCCAACCTTATCTCCCCATGACCATAGCCTAAGCAGAAAAAGGAAACACATTGGGATTTGGGGTCTCTGGAGGTGTGGCAAATCAGTGGTGCGCCTTCCTTGGTGTTGTCAGCCCTAATGCCCATCCCATTCCCAAAGCAATCAACATCAGACATGATTTCCTTTCTTGACGCAGAGCTCACAGGGCCCTGCATGAAGAAAGGTACAGCAGATTGTGTTGGCAACATATGGCAAGACATACTTCTCTCTCTTTGAAGAGTGTATCACTATGAGGCACTGGCCTGGAGTTGTACCTTGTGCTTCAGACAGAAGGCTACAGACTAAAGGGGGAGTGACCATTAGGGCTGAGAATGGCAAGGAAGACCCAACCATTGATTCACCTGACTCTGGATACCCCAAACCCTAATTTTTTTTTCCCTTTTGCTGCTTGTCGTGTGGGGAGTTAGGGTTGGACATTCTAACACCACATTTCCTTGCTTTTGTGGCATTAAGATGAACCGTAACAAGAGCATTAATGAAGTTTTTTTGCAAAAATGTCCTTTCTTTTTGAGATGGTGGAATCATAGCCTCATTCAGGCAGGTATCTTTGGGACCTGCATGAACAGATGTAGATGTGCAGGGACCTTTGGGCCCTATGTAAAAGGAAGCATGCATCCACCTACTGAAATGTAGACCCCTAGCAGGCCATGCACTTCCATGCAGTGATGAATGTCAAGAATTCATTGGACTGACTGGCCTGGTGGTGCTGAGGGTTGAGGTACTAGATGCCACACTTTGTACCACGTTGGCATCCTGGGTTCAGGAATGAGTCAGGTTGTCGGGGGATGGCAGGAGTGGGAGGCCAGGAGATGGATTGAGCAGCCATAAAGCAGCTCTCATCTCGCAGGTGGGGACCCAGCCATGCCAGCTGCAGTGCTGCCCCAGGTGGAGGCCTAGAGGTAGTGCAGTCGGGAGTGACTAGAGTAGGGTGGGTGCTGCGGGTCACTGCATGCACGTGCCTTCACATGCATGTGAGCAACCGTGGCAAGGGGTGAGGAGAAAATGATCAAAAATGGAGCTGACAGGCTCTATGATGGCCCCACAGTGCCTGCACCAGCCCCCCTGAGTCTAGATGTTGGTCTCTGGGAGGGGGAAATCAATGCCCTTTGCCCTCGGCCCTGCCAGGAGGGAGACCCATGGGGAATTACCGGGAGGGTCAGGTGAAGGAAGAAGTGGAAGTCCAGAGACTGAGCCCCTTCAAGAGAGGGGGTAACGCCACCTGCCAGCTCCACCATGTACCCTTGTCGCCAAGTAGGTAGGAGGTGGTCTAGCATGCTGTGAAAGTGCAGTGCCCTCTTTTTCCTGCACTTCCATGTGGCTGCAAATACAGCTGCACAGGGCAAAGATTCCACCTGTCAGTCAATGTACAGGGCCCTCTGCCACTGCCAGGTGCAGAGGTAGAGGGCTCTATGCCAAGAGCATAGTTGCCTTCACTATATGGTACTCGGGCCCTAGCAGACAACCCTTTAGCTTTCATTCTGTGGCTGAGGAGTGTCACATAACAGTGACATCCCCCACACTCACCCCATCCAGCTGAGTCTTTGAGTTCTCCCCTGAACTCAGCCATGGCACAGGATTACAAAGCATACCTGCTGGGGTCAAGACTGGCACTAAACACAAAGTTTCTTAATTATGTTTTTTATTTTGACCCCAAATTTCAAGCTAGTAGTTTTGACTCCCCTTGTAAATATGATATGTAGCATTTATAGTGTATTGTCCAAAATATGATTTCACACCAGAAGTGCTAATACAGGTCTCATCCAGGATTTAAAAAATTACACCTGTCATGTTTATGAGCTGGCATGAAAAATGGCTATGTTGGAAGCTTGGACTCCTCCTTCTTTTGTTCTTCCTCACCCTATTTTCACATCCCTCTGTCACTTTAAAGAGTCCCCCCTTGCACCCTTGATCTATTTCCATAGATCCTCCACCCCTCCCTCTATCATCTCCCACCCCCATACTTCATACTGGAATAGCTCCTTCATCCTGAGGAAATCTGCCCGCCTGAAGTCTAAGACCTTCATGGTGGTTTGACTAGCCTCATATCCTGCTCTGACCTTGAAGCCCACTGTGCTGTGGTCACTATCTCCCAGGCTGGCCTCCAAACCACTTCCTCCAGGCTATCTCCATTGGTTAGGACCACGTCAAATAAGTTTCCCTCCCTTGTGGGCTCCCTGACCAGCTGCTGCAGGAAGGTGCCCTGGAGTGTCACTAGGATCTCCTCACTCCTAGAAGACCTTGCCTATGGGATATACCAGTCTATATCTGGGAGATTTAGGTCTCCCACCAGCAGAATCTCTCCCTTCACAGCCATTCTTTGAACCTCCTGAAGAATCTGCATGTCCGTTTCCTCACTCTGTGTAGGGGATCTGTATGGGTTAGGTACTAAATTCTGCCCAAAAAATACCTTTGGCAATTTCCCGACTCATGATTTGACCACCGTTCATTTATCCCGATTTAACAAATACCGCCTGCCTATATTTTGCAGTGGACCATGCACCACATTTTGGCATGTTACCTCACCTCCCGTTAAACTCCTTTGCTACAAGAGGAACTGTTGCAGTATGATCTTACTGTGCTAGTTTCTCCTCCTCAACCATGGTTGCTGTACTTGTCCCCACCCCCAAGTTTTCTCCACTAATTTCCCAGGATTTTCCTTTGCTTCTGTGATCATTTTTAATACCCTGGCCCTGACTATTCTTATGCTTGTTCTAACCTCACTATGACCCTCACTGTTTAGCCCAACTACTTCAGTGTGGTTTTTACTTTCAGGATGTCGGAGTTAGTTTTTCCATTAGACACCTTAATTAGTGGTTCAGGAAATGCACAAGGTGGCTGCTGGATGTGCAACTCAGTTGTGGTAGGTAGACAAGCTGGGAGGAGAAGGCAGTGTAATGTAGTAGCAGGATATTGAGCATGCAGGACAAAGCAATCGAGTGAGCTGCGGTACTAAAGTGGGTATAATCAGGGTGTTACTTTCATAGCGGATTTTAGTGACGGGGTTTGGCAATCAAAAATATTGTAAAGAAGCACTGGAAGGGGGAAACTCATGGTGACTTTCTGGTGCACAATGATTTTTCACAGGAGAATCTGGATGCACTGTCATCTCAGTTATAGAAGGACTTGTTCACATATAGAAGACTTTTGGCGATATGCAGACACAGGGTGGCACTTCAGAATGGTGAGTAACTACATATTTTGAGATTTTGCACTGTCTGTATTTTTGCATTTCTGGATTTTTTTGTGTTGGGATTATGGGCTGTCCATATTTTAGCATTTCAGTTTTTTTTGTCAGGATTTTTTATGGTGGGATTTTTAAACGCAGGTTTTAGGATGGATCCCGTCTGTATACCAACCTTAGTTTTAATGCTGTCCCAGCCTTCCTCTCCAGCATGACCCAAATGTTTTCCACTTCTCCCTGCTCCTCCATTCCTACTGTGACCTTGATTCTCTCCCTAATGTATAGCACTACTCCTCCCCCCTTCTGACCGATCATATCCCTCCTGAATAACCTGTACCCTGGGACCCCCACTTCCCAGTCTTGGTGCTCAGATCACCAAGTCTCCATTGTGGCTACAATATCTAATCCCTCACCCATCATTAGTGTTTTAAAATCTACTGTCTTATTCCCCAGGCTTCTGGCATTTGTGGAAAGTCCCTTCCAGTTACCCTCCCCATCCTCCCTACCCTTGGGCATGTTTTTGCTTAATATTTCTACACTTTCCTGGGAGGGTCTGAATGCCCCTTGACACTCCTGTCTCTTGGCATGTCATTTGGTGCGTCATTTTTCCTCCCCCCAATTTAGTTTAAATCATATGTTTGCTCTATGAATTCCTTCAATTTGATTCTCAGTACTGCCTTTCCCTCCCCATTTAGGTACAGTCTGTCCTGGGCATATACTTGTAGGCTTAAGTCCTCCAATGTTGTCCCCCAGTCCCCCACTAACCCATACCCCCTCTGCCTGCACCATCCCTCTAGCCACTGGTTGAACTCCCTGATCCTTTATTACCTTTCAGTGTTCACTTTAGGCACAGGCAACACCTCTGAAAAAGCTATAGGTTGCTACAAAACCTAGCAAGTGCTGTGAATCTTGCCTGTACTTCTGCCAGGCTTTTCCCATCCAAATCATTTGCTCCCTGGTGGAAAATCAAGTGTGTGTTTTTATCCTGGAGTTTTCCCCAATAAGGAATATGATGAATTACCGCTGATGTTATCATACCCTGCAAGCACTCCACCCAAACTGCACTACCCCTGCCCCCATTCAATTCCTCTCAAAATTGAGTCCCCTATGAGTAGGACCCTGCCCTGATTTAGTGTTTGCTTATTATTAATTTCCTTCCCTTTTCTCCTAGGTCTAGACATCCCTTTTACCTCCCTTCTCTCTTCAAGTCCTTTGATTCCTTCCTCGCCCTGGCTCCCTCCTGGGATACTCCCCCTTAATCTTCTCACTGGCATTACCTGCTTCTCCACTCCCCCTTGCCTGTCTTACATTGATCACTATCCCCTCCCTTTGTCCTGCTGTTGCCAGTGCTCCCTCATCTTTTCTCTATGAGTAGGCAACCCTCCCATTCACCTCCTCCATTTTGCCCTCTAAGTACTTGCTAAATTGAGCGTCTCTTTTACCTCCTGGCATCCTTTCAGCTTCCCCCTCTCCCTTATCCTCCTGTTTGCTGCCTCTCTCCTCCTCCTGCAAACTCTGAATCCCTTCCATGCCCAGGTCTACCCCTTCTCCTGTTACTGCTGTCCCCCCCCCCACGTGTTTCCATCTCTCTCTTTTCCCTTCTGTTTGCCCTCTTTTCCTGGGCCATACCTGTTGCTCCCACTGGTCCTTTTAGCTCCAAGTTTGCTTGCTAGATGAGAGTACCTGTTGGACACTGCAATACCCTTCCCATCATGTGGTTACCTTCCCCCAACTACTGAGTTATGCAGCTTTCTTTGAGACTCCCTACTCCTAGTCTTTACTTCTTGCCAGGCATCTCTCCCCTCACCTCCTTATCTTGGACCCTTTCCTCCCTGCCCCCCCATCCTGATTCATGTTTCTACATCCACAGCTGGTCCCTCTGCACTGTATTTCTATTTCTGCAGCCCCCCAACCCCCCTGCTTTCCACACCAACACCATTTCCTCCCTCAGCAAGCTGATCTCTCACTCCAGTTGCATCAATCTAAAACATATCGGGCAACACCCCATCCTCCAGAGAGTTTCCATAAACACCACTGACCCACATCCAATGCACCCCACTATCCTGCCTATGCCCCCCATAGCCCCCTCCTCATTCAAGAAGACCCCTGTCCCTGCCTTCTTGAAGCCCCCTGCATCCCATTGCCTTCCCCCAATGTCCCCTCCTTCTCCCAAGAAAATGCACGGCCCTGTCCTCTCCACCTTCCTGAGTAACTCATTCTGTCTTTTTTTACAGATCCTCTCCCTACCTTCCCTAAATGTCTCCGCTCTATAAAAAATTTTTATACTTTCTCTCTTCCGCCCTGATGTCTTGTTTTCAGCTTACAATCCTTGCATTTGCATAAGTATTACTTTAAGAACTTTAAACCCGCATTACTATCACAGAGATTTAGACTGTATTTTTGCATTAGTATTACTTAAGGAACATTAAGTACATTTCTTCCATTGTCCATCTAAAACCCTACACATTCATTTCTTGCCCTTTCAAAGTCTAACCATTTTCCTCAGTCCTATCTTCATGGGTAGAATCCTGTTGTCCCCAAAAGATAGTTGAATACATTCTTATAATGGGATATCCAAGTCTCTTCATCAGTCACATTCCAAGTTCTGCAAGTAGTGATCAGCCCTTTCCTGGCCTTTTTAGCTCTTCCATATCAAGTCCTTTCCTCTAGAGGGTGGCACCCTCCACTGCTCTAAAGTCTCAGGCTTATTGTTCCTCCCTGGAACTCCTTCCTTGGGCATTTAACAGAGGTCAGGGCCAGGGTGTGTGGGCGGGAAAAAAAAAATCTAACCCTTCTCTGTAGCTGGGCCTGCGTTTAAATAGCCCAGCTGCAATTCAAAACTTGGTGTCTCCTCTCCTGATTGGCTCTGGAGGAGTCTCCCTGTATTGTGGCAATGGCCGCTGATCTCCTGGCTCTGGGTGGAGCCTCCCTGGTGAGGCAACTGCCACCAATCTCCTTGCAGCTATGGCCACCAATCTCCCAGCTCTGGGTGGAATCTCCTTGTTGCGGCAATGGCTGCCGATCTCCTTGCTGCCTAGGCCACTAAAATCCCAGTGCCCTTTTACTGTGGCAGCAATGAGCACCGAGCAAGCAATAACCCTTCTCTGCAGCTGGCCCTGGGTTTAAATAGCCCAGCCACAATTCAAAATGTGGCATCTTTATTTTCTGATTGGCTCCAGAGGAGTCTCCCCATATTGCAGCTATTGCCACTGATCTCCCAGCTCCAGGTGGAGCCTCCCTGGTGTTGCAACAGCCACCTATCTCCTTGTGGCCTTGGCCGCCTAACTCCCTATGCCCTTTTACTGTGGTGGCAATGACCACCGAGCAAGCAATAACCCTTCTTTGCAGCTGGGCCTGGGTTTAAACAGGCCAGTTGCAATTCAGACTTGGTGCCTTTTTTTCTGATTAGCTCTAGAGGAGCCTCCCTGTATTGCAGCTATGGCTGCTGATCTCCCAGCTCCGGGTGGAGTCTCCCTGGTGCAGCAACTGCTGCTGATTTTCTTGCGGATATGGCTGCCGATCTCCTGGCTCCAGGTGGAGCCTCCCTGGTGCAGCAATGGCTAACGATCTCCTTGTGGCCTCAGCCACCAAACTCCTGATTCCCTTTTACTGTGGTGGCAATGACCACTGAGCAAGCAATAACCAGACAGATGGATAGACAGACTGAGACAGAGACAGACAGGGAGACAGATAGAACAGGGGATTGCCAGCTCACTTCTTGAACTGAAGCCACCAGCATGACTCCAGCTGTGGCTTCAGCATTCAAGAAAGTCCCTCCATTCTCATACTGAATACGTGGGTGAAGGCTTCTCTAACTAAGCTGGGTACTCTGGATTTTGGGATGCCCAGAAAAGGTATCTCTAGCCATTTTGTTAAAAAGTAAACAGCAGAATCTAGCTAAATGGGTCCCTTTTAGCTAGGTTCAGGTGTTTGTTTTTTGAAAATATATCATTTTTGTGTATTTTCAATATTTGTGAGTTAAAGAAAAAATGGCAGCTGTCATGATTGGTATTGTTTTCCACACAACAAGAAAATTATGAAAAGTAACACTCATGACATTTTTTTTAACTGTTCCCATATCTGGGTTATCAAAAAAAAATTCTTAACTCTGGAACCATATAATATTTTTTCACAAAACCTTTGATAGGCACACCCTTGGCATAGGCCCCTTCAACTCTGAAAATTTTATGAAAAAATTCCACACCATCTAGGTTGTAGATAGGAGAAAAAAATATGTAATGTTAAGTATAGGAAAACCAAACATGTTTTTTTAAAGTTTTGTTGCTCCATACCTTGGAAACTGAACAAGATGCTGCCACGAAACTCTTCACAACTCAAGACTCTGACAGTCTGACTGCACATGGCAAATTTTGTGCCATTTCATCAAACGATGCCAGAGTTATTAAGGTGCAAAAATTGGGGTTTAACATTAAACAGCCTACTCAGCCCTAACTTTAAGGGTGCTACTGCACCCCTATAAAAATATTTATAAAGATATATAGATCTATAGATATATACACGCACTCATACAGTAGAGTATATGCCCACAAATTTACATGCAGTAAATTGTGTGCACACCAATCAATTATGATAAACATGGAAGTACATCCAGATGACATTGTTTAAAATAAAGAAACTTTCAGATAACTTGTGAGAGTTTAAATTGAACCAGTTCACATTTGGATTGCAGAAGATGTATCCATCTTTGTTCTCTTTTTAAATCTGTCCCTGACTACAACTGCTGGCTATATACTATTGGCAGAAGTACCAATTGAGGTCAAATACTTCGAACCTACCTTACAAGGGTGTGTACAGTACAGTAAATATGGAGATATGACCTTACAAATGTGCATAGCTAAATCTGGGAACTTGGTTTCAATAGAGTTAAAGGCAAAGAATTCTTAACATGAATTCCAGAATACACTGTGGAAAACTCTGCATAAACTATGCAAATGTTATACTACAATATGACTTAATATCCTAGTACTGTGCAGTGCTGTGCTTTTATGTATAATGTTTATATATGTATATCAATACATGTGTTTTAATGTTGTCTTTGATGTACAGGGCACCTGTTGTAAACAGGAACTTCTGTCCCTACCGTGTGTTCCTGCATAAAAATAAAATGTTTGTCTCTCTCTCTCTTTCTGTCTTTCGCTCTCTCTAGCATAAATCAACAACTCTGACCAGGTTTACAGTTGTTAACAATATTTGACTTTATTTTTATTTTATTTTTATTTGTGGCCAGAAAAGACACACTGAACTGGGGTTTGTTTCCAGCTGTGTCCTGGGAGCAAAAAGAAGTTGAGTGACTTGCTCATGGTCACACATTATGTAAGTGGTAGCTGTGGGGTACAAGCACAGTCCTCCAGGTATGCAACTTAGTGCTCTTAAGCAGTATGCTATATTGTCTCCAAATATAGGTAGTTGAAATATTTCCCCAGTAACAAGGAAAACTTTTTAAAACAAATTAGAAACAAATTCAAATATAGAAACTAGACAGTGATGGCAGAAAAAGTCCAAGAGTTCATCAAGTCTGCCTCCTTGGCCCTATATAACCCTGCGACCTTGTGGTGATACAGGGTTCTAACCTTCTCCGTCTGTCTTCTTCTTCTTCCTTTCCGCAGTTTCATCTCCACAAGGGAGCACTATTCCGTTTGCTTTGTCGCAAGTCCATTTAAAGCCCTCTGCCATTTTAGTTCCCACCACCTTGGCTGGCAAGCAGTTACATCATTCTACCACTATTTCAGTAAAATAATACTTTCTGACATCCCTTCTGAACCTTCCTTCTGTCAGATTTCAGTCATGCCCTCATGTTGTCGAACTGGTGTTCCTGCTAAATGATTCCTCATAGTTCACTTTGTTTATTCTTTTCAGGAATTTGATGGTTTGTCATATCCACCCTATCCTTTCTGAGCTCCAGTGAATGCATGTTAAGTGCCCTAAGGTGTTCCTCTTAGGACTTTCCTTGCTAGCTCTTTATCATCTTCATCACCCTATGCTGTGCCACCTCTAGCCTATCTTTGTCCTTTCTAAGGTAAGGACTCAAGAATGGGCATAGTATTCCAGGTGTGGCCTCACCAAGGACCTATAGAGGGGAAATATCACTTCTTTCTTTCTACTATTATTATCCCTGCTGATACACCCCAGCATCTTTTTTGCCTTACCACAAGCCTTGCTGCAGTGGCTTGTCTGTTTAAGGTTGTTGCTGATAATGACTCCTAGGCCCCGTTCCTCAGCTGTGGTGCTAGGTGTATCCACTCCTATCCAATATTCTGTCCATGGGTTCATTTTTCCTAGGTGCATCACCTTGCACTTTTTGGCATTGAATTTTAGGTGCCAGATATTTGACACCTCTCTAGCCTTTGCAGGTCACCCTGTAATTCTCTAATTCCCTCTGCGTTATCCATCCTTAAGTAGAGTTTAGTGTTGTCTGTTTGGAGGCATATCCTACCTTGGATCCCTTCTCTGATGTCACTGATGAACATGTTAAAAAGTACTAGGCCCAGGACAGCCCCATGAGATACCCCACTCATGACCTCTCTCTCTCCTCTTATTTAACTTTGTTTACCACAGCCTTCTGCTGCCTCCTTTTTAGCCAGTTTTCTACTCATCTAACTATATCCCTCCCTAGCCACCACCAGGTCCTTCAACTTCCACAGCAGGTGTCTGTGAGGCACAGTCAAAAGCTTTGGTGAAGTTGAAGTAAAGTAGATTCATGGCATGACCTTTATCCGGGTCCTTTGAATCACAGTTGAAGAAGACTATTAGGTTAGTCTGACAGGACCTCCCTGACACAAAGCCATACTATCTGCTATCCTCAAGATCATCACCTTCCTGATAGTCTACAAGGTCTGTTCTGAGTGGTGACTCTATCAGTTTCCCCACAACAGAGGTAAGGCTGACAGGTCTGTAGTTTTGTCCTTGTTCTTTGTCCCTTAGCCCCCCTTATGGAATGAAACCAGGTCTGCCACCCTCCAATCCCTTCAGAAATCCTCATCTGAAGTCAGCAATTGAATAGGCCTGCCAGAGGCTCAGCTAGTTCATCTGGCAAATCCCTGAGCATCCTCGGATGTCCCCAATCTGGACCTGGGACCTTGTCTGTCAGGCTGCTAACCCTTTCCTGACTCTAACCCTAGTAAATACTGGTTCCTCCATCTCCGGGATCCTTCTTGTGGCCTCTTTGATGCCACTTTCAGGGAGTGGGCCACTGTCCTCCCTGGTGAAGATGGAGCAAAAGTAGTCATTCAGGACTGCAGTCTTTTGCTCATCATCCTCTACCTCCCTGCCCTCATCTAACAGCCTAACAATTTCCCTCATCTTGCTTTCTTTTTTCACTGATATAGTGGAAAAATATTTTTCTCTGTTCTTGACCCCCTTGGCTATTCACAGCTCCATGTCAGCTTTTGCTTCTCTAATCACCTTCTTTGCTTCCCTATTTCTCTGAGCATATTCCTCTTGTTCTACTTCCCCCTGCTCCTCTTTAAACCTTTGGAAGGCTTTCCTATTGACCCTTACCGGTTCCCTGACCCTCACTGAGAACCATAGTGGTCTCTTGACTTTATTTCTTTTGTTTACTTTACATAAGCATAGCTGCAATGCTTCGAGAAGGGCCCCTTTTATTACCCCCATGTCTCTTCCACATCTTTTATACTGCCTACCCTGTCTAACTTGTCCCAAATCACCCCTCTGAGTTTGCTGAAATCCGCCCTTCTGAAGTCCAAGACATCCATTCTTGTATCCATTTTTTCCATCCCACGGGTTAAATCAAACAAAACTGAGTTGAAGTCACTGTTTGTGAGTGGCTCCCCAACTCTTACTGCATTTACTACTTCAGAGTTATTGAGCACCACATCCAGAATGGATCCTTGTCCAGTCAGATCCCTTACCAGCTGCACTAGTAGTCAGACCTGAAAGGTATCCTGCATTTTATTTATTTATTTAAAAGTTGATAACCGGGAAAGGCAGACTGAGCCGGGGCTTGATTTCAAGTGCAACCAGGGGAAGGGCAAGGGAACAAGATATAATATTGCATAAAACAAGGCATTACGCAAAATACAATGTTGCATGGAAGTACACAGAATTTCAGATTGCACACAGCATTACGAATAGATGCAGTTGTGAGAGCAGTAGAATAAAATGATACAGGACAAATCTGAGAAGCGGAATGTACAGCAGTTCATAGGACATAGGAGCAATTACAAGGTGCAGGCTACAGTGTAGGTGGGCTTGGGAAGCATAACCTGGCTTCTAGTGTTCCTAGCCACTGGATCATCATAGTGTAATTTTATTCATTTATTTAGTTTTTGCTGACCGGGTATAAGTAAGTTAAAATCCCCTACCACATCAACATCTTCTTTAGCTGCTCCTCTTCCAATTTCCTTACTGAGCTCTCTGTCCTCTGCTTCCCCTTTCTGGTAGTCTGGAAAGCACCCCTAAGTGTTTTTTTTTTTTTACTTGCTGCCATTGTAAGCTGAACCCACAGAGCCTCAATTACTTCTGTACCATCCTTGATATTCCCAACTTCCATCACCTCAGAGCCCACCCTGACAGAGAAGGCTACTCCACTCCTTCTACCAGTTCCTCTGTCCTTTCTTACCATTAAGTACCCAGGCACTGTCAAGTCACAGTCATTTTTATCCATTCTCATGTCTCAGTGATGGCTATGTGGTCCATTTTGGTGTCTGCCGTCACTGCCTGGAACTCATTGATTTTATTGCCCAGACTTCTGGTGTTGAGGCAAACTCCTTTCCAGCTACCCCCTGAACGCTTGTTGTTTGCCTGAATTTTACTTGTTTTCTTCCCTGGCCTTTTTTTTATTTTTATTTTTTATTTTATTGAAATCTAGGATTACAAATACCTTTGAGTAGGAACTGCTCATTTGCAAAGGTTCCACATCGAAGGAATGGGGGGTATACATACATACAAAGGTTGACATAATAATACATAGTTACACAATAAAAGGAAGCAAGAGACTGAGACTTAGGAAATTCCAGTCATTCAAAATGTGCCAAATGTTAGGTATCATGACATGCCAGCCAAGGGCAATCTTAGAAATAGGCGCTGCAGGTGAGGGGGGGGTTATGCAGTCAGGAAGGCCGTTATTGGATGCTAGAGGATGAGGGTAAGAGCTCTAAAGGGGAGGAAGGGGAGGGATACAAGTCAGGAAATGCCCAGAGGGGAGGAAAGGTAGAGGGGGTAAGGGGGTGGGCAGGTGAGGCAGGTAGAAGGGGGGCAGGATGGGGAAAGGTAGCTGTCAAGACTGAAGTGGAGGGCAGTGAGCTGTGGGCCCCTGATTAGGTGAAGCAGTCACAACGGCTAGATGAAATGAGATGAAGTCAGAGTTGTCTCTTAAAAGGGCCAAGAGCAGCAGCAGTAAGAGTTTCTTTGTTGAGAGTATTGTACCACTGTGATGCTCTGTGGGCAAAGGCCCTCTGGCCCATGGTAGTCCAGCATCTGGAGACAAGGAAGGTTAGTTGTTGTGAACTTCTAGTTCACTCGGTGCTGTGGTGGTCATTGAGGAGCTTTTCAATGCCTGGGGGCATGACCCTGAGGAGGACTTTTCTGCTAAGAAGCAGGTTTGATACTGTATCCAGCTGATGAGAGGAAGCCATCCTGCCCGAATGTACAGGTCAGAAGTGTGCATAAGTTGGTCAGCCCCAGTTAGCAGCCTGCATGCTTTGTTGAGTGCCAACTGTAATTCTGTGGAATTTTTGGTTTCATGTTGTTTGCATCACCCTTTTTGTGCACACTTACCCTTTGTCTATTCCCTACCTCATTTTGGGCCTGAATCAAGTTTTTACCTGTTATGCTGCTACAAGCTCCCAGGCATGTGGGAGAACTAGCTAGGATCCCCTTCCTTTTGCTTATCTGTTTGGTCCCCTGGTTCCAGTCTCCCCCTCAGTCAGATTAAATATCTGATATAGGCATCCTACTTCAGCCCCAGTGAACTGGTCCCTTCCTTCATCAGGTGGTGTCCTTCCCCTTTAAAAATTCTCCTATTCCAAAAGTCCCCTCAGTTACCTATAAAATGGTACCCCTTCCCCTGACACCATTCCTTAAGCCACCCATTAAAACGTCATCTTATATTTCATGGAGTTTCTGTATTTTTTCCAGCAATCTTTATTACTGACATTTAAATAAGATATTTATGTTTTAGACTTTATTGCATCCTCCTGATTTTCCCTCTGATGAATTCATTATCATCCTCTGTTTGTGATGTCACAGTTTGTTGCTTAAGCAATAAAGCATGACAGAGTGTGCAATGTGGTGGGTTAACAGCATGTCTCTGGTGTGTTGTGAGGCATGAGGCACCACCTAGTGCCTTCAGCCACCCAAGAACTGCCATTAACCCACCACACAGCACACCCTGGAATGTCTTACTGCAATTATTAAAAGGTGCCTAAGACTTTTTTTTCAGTGTGGTTGAAAAAATTATCAAAAATAACATTATAATTTTAATCACTTCTTTTAAATGTTTATCCACCCAGACAAAATAGTCCCAGCATGTCCCAGCATTCGGCATGCCATCTCAGTTTCAAATACAATGGACAGCTAAATATTTTTTTTCAAATTAGCACTTAAACCATCTATTTTCTGAAATGCACCCCAGTTAGCTGATTTCTCACTTTTACTATTTCTTCTTTATATTACTTTCTCCCTTTTCACCACTTTGTTCTCTCTTTCCTGCTCTTAGTAAAATAAATGTTTGCTATGGATAGGATACAAGAATTCAAGTCTCAGTTCAGTTCTTCTAGCAGAATGTTCACGCCCTCACTCGTACAACAGAAGGCCTCAGATGGAACTAGGGTTTCTGCTGTATCTGTAGCAGGTTAAACAGCAGAGATTTCCCTGGTGAGCAAGTAAGAAAAGAAGTTTTTTTTTTCATGGTCGGCAAAGAAACATCAGAAATGAAAACCAGAAGTACTGTAGTACTTCATTTTTAAAAATTTACGTATGTGAGTGCAAAAAGCAGATTATGAAGGCAAATAACATTTAACTATTATAATTTTTTTTATTTAAGGCAGATTTATTTTCAGGGACTAGTTGAAGGTTTTAAGTGAGAAAAGGTGGCAGGCATGTTTGTGATGCCAGTCAAGGATGTGTGGAGTATCAATTTTATTGCAAGAGGTTGCTGGATCATTTTCCAGTACTATTGTGCTGAGACAGTAAAGATGGCTCTTAGCCAATCAGGTTTCATGATTTTTCAAACACATTTTACAATGCATATTTTTCCATGCTCTTTCAAAGAGATAATTATAACTTCAGCAGATTGAAAAACAGGAGGATGACATTACATCTGAAAAACAAAGATCACATTTTCATGCAAGTATCCTCAGTACTATACACAACTGGGTAGATAAATACAAATGCAAAATGAAATATGTACAGAATGAACTGTGTTTGAATATAATACTTTACAGTGCATTCCTGGCTAATGGAAAATTACTTTCATTTTTTAAATAATATGGAGCAGCCAGCCTTACTATAGATATATTTTGTGTATATGTGTAAACACTGGATTGTTTTCATATTGATTTATTATTATTTTTTGTGGATTTTCATTTGGTGTTTCAAGTATTCCTAACAGTTGTTTTGATAAATGATTCATAGGCATGGAACTTATAAAAGGCAATAAGCATCTCCTAACCTCCCAATTAGTTAGGGTCATGTCAGGCCTAAATTTATGGCCTGCAGCTGTTGACTGTCTGATAGAAGTCTCAGCATTCAGCATTGGTTAATGCAAGAGAGTTCAACTAGAAACTGTGGAGGGGGAGAGGTGAGCAAAGCAAATACAGTACAACACAGCAATGCAGTAGAGTAAGAGCTATACAAATGTAGCAGTTCCTATACTTATGAATCGTATGTAATTTTTGTGGTGTTTAATCATCGGTTTTAGATTCAATTTAGAGTAAGTCCATAAACATCAGTATTTGCTCCAGTTGGGTGGCTCAAAGAGTTAGGGGGAGAGAAACTGATTCACAGTACTACTACTCTTAAGCTACCTGAGGTATGCATATGGAATTGATTGTTTCCAATTTATTATACGCAGACTGTTTTATTTCAAATATGGAGGTAAAATGGCAAAAAATGAACTTATTAGGTTTTACTGTTAAGCATGCTGTACATGTGAGATCAATTTCTATAAAAGTTCAAACTGGCTGTGTCTTTTTTCATGCATAGGAAAAGTTTTCTTTTCCAGTTTAGCTTTGTGAAAGATTATAAAAGTTGGGTAGTTACCTGTTTTGTGTGATTGTAAATAAATTAACTGTAGAGCAGGATCCTGAATTTCAAAATGAGTGTTTATGAAATAATTAGGCAGTTTAAATAATGATACTTTAAAAAATAGCACTGGCTGCTTTTGGAAAAAGCACCTTCTATGTACATGGCTAGGTCTGAGTGATGGTTGCTAAGTTTCCTTAGTGCTAAGTAGTATTAAGTTGCTCTTGTCATGGAATATATTTAGCCACACATCCATAGTACCAGCTGACAGGGATGGAATGTAGGATCCAGTCATACATGTGAACTAACTTTCTTCCAAGTACCATTGGCCGATCTTAAAAATATCCCAACTCTAGAGTCTCATAAGGTGGCTCAGTTCCAGTATCAGCAGCAGAGGACACTTAACTAATTACAGTTCAGCAACAGTCTCTCGTGGTGTGGCAAAACTAAGGGTGAGTTAAAAAATACTTGTATTTTCAATCTGTGTATGCAGTTGGGCTGTGAAAAGTAATCCGGCAGTTAAGCAGCATGTAAGGCATTTAATTAATCAAGTCTGTTTTTCCAGTAACCAGTTACAAATGTGTCCCCTCACTGTGGGTGGAATGCTGCACTATCATGTTGGCTTCTGCTGCTGGGTGTGATGCCACCACAGAAAAGCAGCTGAAAGCATCCAAAAGTATGATAAAATGGAGGAATAAGGCTGTAAATAATTTTCAGGTTTGGTTCTGTTTTTTTCTGGTTGTATTGCTTCTTTATAAATTTAAGTGTGCTATTGGCTGGTCAATCAGTGATTAAGTGACTAATAAAACTGGCAATTGCTACATAATAAATGACAACCTTGTGCTATTAAATTGATTTGTTTTTAATTAATTTGTTATTTGTTGATATACATTTTTTGTTGTTTTCATTGACTTGTCTTTGGATCTCACTACAGGCATGTGCTACTCTAGTCGTAAGAGTCTTGATGAGCTCTAATGAGGATTTTTGTAGATGCTTAAAGAGCCCCTGACACCATTGGGAAAAGTTTAAGAAATGAAAGATTTACACACATTCCAGTTTACATTTCATATATTTTCTGTAGTTCTGTCCCCTCTTTTTTCTTTACTTCTGAGGACAGCTGCATGAAAACAAGATTGCTGTTCCCTACACATAACTGTAATCTGGCTGCTTGTCTACACCGGACATCCTAATCCTCTGTTTATGACATCATAACTATTTGCACAGCTAAAGATTGTGATATCATAATCAGAACTACAGTGTCTGGTGAACATGCACCTAAAACAGAAAGGTTGGCAATCCTGTTGTAATACAAATGCCTATTACTATAAAGAATTAAGGGTGAGAATTACAGGAAAAAATATCAACTATGAGCTGAATTGTATCTAAATATTACTTTTCTTTAAAGTTGTTCCAGCAGTGTCAGGGGCTTTTTAACTGTGACTTCTGCAGTTGCCTGTATATTGCATTGTTATGGGTACAGGAGACCTCAGGGTGTCTGTTTGAACTTGTGGTTTGAGTATGCAGGTGTAAATCTAGAGACTCAAATTCTAATCCCACAGCTGCCACATAGTCCTTGTGTGACCATGAGCAAGAAATTCCTCATTGAATTTCCCTGTACTTAATCTCTCTCTCTCTCTCTCTCTGCTATTTTCTTTTGTTTATGCCCCTTTCTTCTCTGGCATGCCCACTTCTGCTTAGCCCCCTCCAGCCCCATCACCTGAGGTCTCTAGGAAATTACCCTATCCTCCTGTATAGCTATGGCTTACCCTCCATGGTGAGGCCATTGGAGTTCCCAAATTGCCTTTGGAAGTCTTGCTTAGTGGAAACAGGTGCCCAGTAAGTAGTGTGGAGCCTGCAAGATTTTTCAAGCTTCAGTCTACCTTAGCCAGGGTGTTTTTGCATCACTCTGCATTTTTGTCCCCATGGTCACCTTGTGGGCTAGGACTGCCTAGTGCTCTTATCCAGTGCATGTGCACACTACCCTCAACTGGCCTCCAACCCAGCCTGAGTGGCTCCAGCCTACACCACCACCTGTGGTCACTTAGATGGAAATTGTAGAGTGGGGTGTTCTGCCATCCCCAGAGAAGAATTTCCCCTTGAGGTGCAAACTCCTTCTCCCCCTGGCTGGCCCCAATGATCCTGGCTTGTTCCAAATCCTGAGTCACTGGTGTCTTGAGAGTCAAGTCCTATCTTTATGCTTTTTAATTTTGTTAAAAACAGCAGCTAGCAATTTCATTACCCTCTCTTTCTCTTTGATAATAGAACACATTAAGATATAGCTTGTACAGTATGTCAGGCAGAATACAAAACCAGACTGATTTCCTTTCCCTTTTCAGATGTCACCAAGGGGATTAAGAATTTCACTTACATGTTCCCAAGTAACCCTTATCAAACAATGAAGGACTGCTGCCCCATAATGACATTTTGTGACTGACTGCTAATAATCTGATAGACATGGCTATCAAATTCTTTAAAATTACTTAGAATTATGTTGTCTTCAAGTAGCAGGTACAGTGAAATGGGTAGTGTTAAAATAAAGCAGCCCTTTTGAAGCAGAATGTTTTTTCACTGCTTAGTGTTCTCTTCTGGAGGCCAATGCCCTGCTTCTGACCACATGTCAACTCCCCCCCCCCATTTCTAGCCCAGAGGAGGAGGAGGTTGGTGATTGTTTACATAGCTAATGGCAATTCTGCTCCTTGTTCACCAAGTAGGGCTGCAGTGATGTAAATAAAGCATGATAATCGATGTAGTGCCTGCCTCCAGCACACTCAGAACTTGTGTTAGCATGAGATACTGATGTTCCAGAGTAGCCTAGTAATTAAAGAGGCCCTGACATGATTGGGCAGGCAACTTATACACATAGCTGCTTGCCCGTGGAGTTTTTTCAGACCAAAACTAACATTTTTTGTGCAGTGGATTTTAAAATATTTTACTTGTAAACCCCGAACAACTGAGGAGGGCTGCAGCCCCACCCCAAAAAGTAGCATAATTATGATGCAAGGTCTTGAACGGGGCTGCAGGTGATCTATGGAGAATTTAGCTTAATTGGGGGATAGGGCTGCCTAAGTGTACAAATATTATCTTTGCTGGTGTGTTTACATGTATTGGGCTCATATGTATTAGCCCAATACATGTAAACATGCCAGCAAAGATACTGATTGTTCTCAGTGAGGGATAGGATATCTCATATGGCATTAATTTTCCTTTCAGTGAAAAAGGTAGTCCTGCAGCATTGGCTCAACCAGTCCCCTATTTCTTATCAAGAATGGCTGCAGGAGCTCCAGTTCAATCTTAGAGTGGAGCGTATGATCACAAGCCTCCGCCATAAGCTTCCCCTCTTTGAAAAAAAGTGGGGTAGGCTACATACCCTTTATACTATTTAAGCTGTTATTTCCCTTATATTGTTTTACCTGGGTCATAGGCTGATCTGATGTTTGTATGTCTATGATGTTGTACCATTTTTTCTTTATTTGTTAAGTATTGTTATTGGGTTTTCTATTCTTGGGTCGCTCTGCTGTGGGGAGCAGGGTGGTGGTGGAGGGTGGGGTTGGGTTGGGAGGGACTTCTTTTGTTGTTATCACTGCAATCTGGTTATGTCATGTTGTACTTGTTTTATTGTTCAATAAAGTTTACTAAATTAAAAAAATATACTATTTGTACCTTTAGGCAGCCCCATCCCCCCTCCCGATTACAGTGAATTCTCCATAGAGCATCTGCAGCCCTGTCCCAGACCTTGCATCATAATTATGCTACTTTTCAGGGCAGAGCTGCAGCACTCCTCAGCTGCTCAGCTTGCACCAGGAAGGTACAAGCCAGGGTTTACGGTATGAGTTAAATATTTTAAAATCCACTGCACAAAAAATATTAGTTTTGGTCTGAAAAAGCTTCGCAGGCAGGTAGCTATGTGTATGAGTTGCCTGCCTGATTGTGTCAGGAGTTCTTTAAGGGTCAAATGGGACTCTAGCTCTACCCCCCACACTTTATAAGCAGTGATGAAATAAGTATGCTTTGAAAACACTTATCAAGTAAGGATTAACCCATGACACAGCATGTGTTTACTAGACAATTAATTCGTGCCTTTGGGGTGAAGGCACCAGGTGTAGATTAATTCTCGGGTAAACCCATGATTCTGAAGTGGGTTAATCCTTTCATAACATGCCTAGGAAAAAAGGGGTGTTACTGCAAGCGGGGCAGCTGTGCGAGGGGACGGGGGCCGTCATCTTTAACTTGTGTTTCAAAGCAATGAACATACAAAACGCCAGCAGAAACAGGCCTCATGGTCTATCAAGTCTGTTTGATTGTGCAACTAGCCCCTTAACTTGCAGCTGCCCCCCCTCCCCCCTCATAACCACCCCCCTCACTCTGTCCCACCCTCTCTTAAATCCTCCCACCATTCTACACGATATCACCTCCTTGGGCAGAGTGTTCCATTATCTACCACCCTTTCTGTGAAAAAGCATCTGCTGATTTCCCTCCTGAATCTCCCCCCTTCAATCTGAGCCAATGCCCTCTTGTGTCCCTCCCCCTTCTGATCTGAAGAATCCCTTCTGTATTAATTCTATTAATATCATTTAGGTACTTAAAGGTTTTGATCAAATCCCCCCATCCCTCCTCTCTTCCAGGGAATACATTTGCAGCTCTCCCAGCCTCTCCTCATAGGATTTTCTCTCAAGTCGCTGTATCATCTTCTTTGCCCTATGCTGCACCCCCTCCAGCAATCGGATGTCCCTCTTTAGGAATGGACGCCAGTACTGCATGCAGTATTCCAGGTGCAGCCTGACCAGTGACCTCTACAGGGGTAGGATAACTTCTCTGTGCTTGGAGGAGATTCCCCTCGCTATGCATCCCAGCATCTTGTTTGCCTTTGAAGCCACCTTACTGCACTGAGCTGAGTGGTTCATACTTCCCATTATTAGTACACCTAGATCCCTTTTCTCCACTGTGCTTTCCAACTGTACCCCTCCCAACTGATATTTCCTCCCCGGTTCCTTGCTCTGAAGTGCAGCACCTTGCACTTCTTGGCACTGAACCCCAACTGCCATGTCTCTGACCATTCCTGTAGTTTGTTCAGGTCTTCCTGCAGCCCCCTCCACCCCTCTATGTCATCTACTACTGCACCAATATTAGTATCATCTGTGAACAGACTGATCCTACTCCGGATCCTGTTTGAGATATCGACTATGAATATCTCAAACAGCACCAGTTCCAGTACTGAACCCTGGAGCACTCCACTCATAACGTCCCTTGGTGATGAGAGTTCCCCCACCACCACCACCACTACCCTTTTCTGCCTACCCTAAGCCAGTTGGTGATCCAGTTGACCATTTTTGTCCCCACCCCAATGTATTCCACTTCCCCCCAGCCTCCATGCAGCACCAAGTAAAAAGCCTTGCTGAAGTCCAAATATAGGATGTCCACTGCATGGCCCCTGTCCAGTTCCCTGGTAACCCAGTCATAGTACTAGATTAGGTACATCTGGCAGGATCTGCCCAATACAAAACCATGCTGATGGCCATCTTGGAGCCCATTCTCTTCCAGAAAGGTCACCAGCCTCTCTTTTAGGATTGACTCCATGAGTTTCCCAATGATTGAAGTGAGACTCACCAATCTGTAGTTGCCGGGATCATCCTTCAGGCCACTTTTATGAATGGGCACCACATGGGCCACCCTCCAGTCCTGTGGCATGTATCTTGTGTCCAGTGATGTACTGAGCAGGTCTGCCAGTGGTCCCACCAAGATCTCTGCTAGCTCCCTAAGTACCCTAGGATGAATGCCATCTGGCCCCAGTGCCTTGTCCACCCTCAGTGCTCTTAGTCCCTCCAGCACCCTGTCCTCTGTAATTCTGATATCATTCACCCCCCCATCCACTCCAGCCTTCCAATGGGGTATCTGTCCCCCCTCTTTCCTTAGTGAACACAGAGCAGAAGTACTCATTCAGTGCCTCTGCCTGGTCCTCCCCTTCTCCACCCACCCCCCATCTTTCTTAATCCTCAAAATATTTTCTTTGTTTCTTCTTCTCTCACCACCTTCCTTGATTCCTTGTGCCAGTCTCAGCTCTCTGGAAGCTTTGGCCACTCTGACTAACCTGGTAACCTCCCTGGACTTCTTTGTGTACTCATCTTTGTCCCCTTGCCCTACCAATTTCCTAAGCCTCCTGAATGCTTTTGTCTTGGCCTTCACCCCTTCTGTTACCTCCTGAGTCAACCAGCTTGGCTTCTTTGTTCTCCCCTTCTTGGTCAGTGTCCTGCTGCAGGTCTCAGTAGCCTCTGCCAGCCCTTTCTTAATGATATTCCATTTTTGGTTGGGGCTCATGCATGTCTGAATTCCCAACAGATGCTCAACCAACATTTCCCCTAGCCTTTTTAAGTTTGCTCCCTTAAAATCAATCACCCTGGTACATGTTCCTCCTGTTACCCTTCCCATTTTGAGTGTGAACCACACCGTATGATGGTTGCTCACAGCCAGGAGGTCCTCCACTCCCAGATCCCTTACAGCCTCCCTGTTTGTTAAAGCTGGTCCAGAGTCCTACCCTCTCTAGTCAGCTCACAGACCAGTTGCACCAGGAAGCTGTCCTGAAATGCATCTAGTAATCTCTGCTCCTTTGCACACATGGTGGTTGGGAGACTGAAGTCCCCCACCACTACGGTGTCCCCCTTCCTACAGACTCTTCTAATATGCTTGGCCAATGCCCTATCCAGGTCATCCCCCTGATCTGGTGGCCTGTACATTACCCCCACCCTCAGTGTCTTTCTTTTAGAGTCCTGAAACTGCATCCATAGTGCCTTTGTCCTGCCCTCCACACCCTCCTCTTTCATACACCTTATCCCCTCCCTCACTTAGCTCACCACCACCCCCTTTCCCCCTAGTCCTGTCCTTCCTAAATATCCTGTACCCTGGGATCATCATATCCCAGTCCTGGTTCTGGGAGGCCCATGTCTCCGTGATAGCTGCAATGTCCACCCTCCCCACAGCCAAGAGAGCCTGTAGTTTGGCTGATTTGTTACCTAATCTTCTTGCATTCAGTGAAACCACCAAACAACCTGTGTCTTTCTCCCCCCCACTCTGGTTTCCCCCCTCCTAATCCCTTCTTGTGTCCCCACCTCAAATACCTCTTTGAAAGCGTGGAGGCTAGGCACGCACCCTCCCACCTAGTTTAAATCTATTCTTGATGCTAAGTACCCCTCAATCCTCTGCTTTAATACCCTTCTCCCCTTCCTGCTTAGGTGCAGCCTATCCCCTGCATATACATCCTTATTTTCCCAGGTACTGCCCCAGTCCCCCACTGCCCCATACCCCTTAGACTGACACCATTCCCCCAGCCATTTGTTTAACTCCCCAATCCTCCCTTTCCTTCCTGTACTCACTGAGGGTGCTGGGAGCACCTCTGAAAAGGCCACTGATTCTCCCACTTCATCACATAGCCCATCTAATTCCTCAGACCTCCTAATCACTACTTCCACCTTCTCCCCCACCAGGTCATTAGTGCCCACATGCACCACTACATGCAGTTTCTTCCTGCCTCTCCTTGCGCATTTAAGAACCACCTGCCCTGCCCTGTTTGCCATTAGCCCGGGTATAACCTCCACCCAAATTTTATTATGGCTTTCCCCCCCACCACTCCATCTGACCCCTTTAAGTATGGAATCACCCAGCACTAGTACAACCCCTTCCTCGTTTCTTGTCCCTGCCCCCACCCCTTTCCCAGGGTATCCAATCTTACAGCATGCCAGCTCACTAACCCACCCTTCCTCCCTACTGCTCTCTCCCCTTCTCCCTGTCCTGTCCTGTCCCATGCCCCTTCACTGCTCCCTCCCTATCCCCCACATCCCTCATCTCTGCCCTGGTCCCCCCTCCTCTACTGCATCCCTGTTGTCCACCCCACCAGCTGTGCTTCTCTCCCCTTCACCCTTGTCAACCTCCTCTGACTGACTCCTGCCCCTTGTGGGTTTCCCTCCTCCTCCCTCTCCTGCTTTCCCCTGGAGATTACTGCCCCCCCTCCACCAGTGTCGCAAGCACAGCAAACCTATTTCCTGCCCATCCTGCCTGTCTGTGTTTCTGCTCCCTCTTCCCCGACTCTAGCCTTCCCACTAATGCTAGGCCCCTTGTTTGTTCTGCTCCTGCACTCCCTCCCCATCACTTCCCTTGAGCCACTGTTCCTCCCCCGTGGTGTCCTCATGTTATTTTCTGGATGTGACCCTCCTGCCTCCAGGCCCCTTCCCCCTCCCGTCATCCTCTCCAGCTCTCTACCAAGCCTCAGCACTTCCTCCTCCAGCCTCCACAACTGGATACAGATTGGACACCCTCCTATCCTCCACAATATGTTAATCCAAACTGCCACCCCACATCCATTACAGCCCACTATCCTATCCATTATACCAGTACTAACTGCAAAATACAGTTCTATCTATAAGTTTCTAACCAGTCCAGTCCCTACTTAAAAATACAATACCAACTCCAGTAGCAAAGAAGCATAAAACACTATAACTATGATACCATACCATCCATACGTTTCCCAGCAAACTACAGCTTGAGCTGCTACACCTAAATACAAAACACAGTACTTTCTATAAGTTTTTAACTTTTACCTCTTTAACCCGAGCTACATATCACTCTATAAAATTACAAAGAACAATCCCCTCTGCTAGGGCACATTAGTGGATGCACCTGGTAGTGCTTTCCACCAATCCCAATGCAGCACCACCCCAATAAGTGTGGACAAGCTGGGGGAGGGAGGGATGGGGAGGGTGGGATTCACTCTCACCTGAAGCTACAGTTCCATTACTCTCACCTGCAGCTACAGTGACTAGGTCTCTCCCTCCCATTCCAGGTTGGGCTCGTCTGCAAGGAAGGCACTCCCAATCCTGTATCTCCACCTTGTTCTCACTCTGGAGATGAAGTTTAAACAGGGGATTGTATTGCTTGTCTGTGCAAGTTGTCAGTGTGCTCCTGAGTGAAACCTAACCCCCAACACACACTCTTGCTCTGGAGTGCAACCATGGATTAATATGAGAATTAATCCATGGTCAGGTGACCTGTTTTGCCCAGTGAGGATGGGCCATTTTTCCTAACCATGTTACAGTTAATAAGTATTTTATTTCAACTCTACTACCCTGGACACCAGATAATTCCCTTGCCAAGCAGAAATTTGTCCAGGCATAACTTAAATGTCTGTGTGCTCTTCATGTTTGCTGTCTCCTCTGGTAGGCTTTTCCATTGATTCACCACCCTCCAGAAGAAAAGGTGCTTCCTACCCTTACCCTTGAATTTACCACTCCTGCGCACAGATCAAACATTTCTTTTTTTTTTGCCATTAAATCTTTATTCAAATTTTATATACAGAGAATGCTTCCAGGAAACATATGTGCAAACATGAAGGTATACATTGATGTTTGTTACAACTATTGACAGGAGTCATTCTCTGCAATACTCCCCAACAGAAAAAAAAACACAAAAAAGAGAGAGTAAATAAAACAAAAAAAAAACCACACCCAAAAGGAACAAATCCCTCCTCCCCTACTCTCCCCACTACCCTCCCCACACAAGACCACATAACATGTTTTCATTTGAGGGGGCACCCATATATCCTACAGTGAGTAGGCAGTATAGAAGGGACCCCAGATCTTGTCAAACCTGGGAAGCTTATTTTGAAGGATGGCTATCATCCTTTCAGTCCTCAAGCTAGAAAGTAGTTCCTCTAGCCATTCGGAGTAGCTGATCACAACAGAGTCTTTCCAGTGTCTAAGAACCACCTTTTTAAGGGTAACAGAGATCAGAGCCATATAGAACTTCCTATTCCTGACTGAGATGCGGGACGCATCCCCTAGCAGGCATATTTCAGGAGTAAAAAGATCTTCCAGGCCCAGCAAGGGATCAACTTTATTTTTAATGGCTGTCCAAAGCGGGACTACTTTCGGACAATTCCAGAAAATATGCATCAGATCCCCCTTTGCGGAATGACACCTGTTGCATGTGGGATCCGAGACCAATTTTAGGCTCGCTAGCTTTTTTGGGGAGTAGTAAATGTTATGGAGAATCTTAAACTGTATAAGCCCCAACTGGTCCTGCAGAATAAATTTATGGCAACCCTGCCAGAGGGCAGTCCAATTAAATTCTTCCTCTGGAAACACCGTGGCCCAGTAGGTGCCTGGAGCTAGGTTTTGAGAGTAGGCCCAATTAAATAATACATTGTATATCTTGGAAATTGCCTGTGAAAGGCCCACCAGAGATCCCAAAGTCTCATGAAAGTCCACTTTTGGGGTCTGGATTGGATTCCTACCTATCTTACTAAGTAAAAGGTGACGAAGTTGATATACCTTGAAAATCCTCGTAATGGGGAGACTGAATTTATGCAGGATCTCCAGTGAGGAACACGCGCTACCCTCTTCATTGAGGAAATCTTTCAAGCGACACTTGTCTGGTAGAGTCAACCAAGTGGGGCTAATAGGCTTTTTATCAATTAAAAAACGCGGGTTGCCCCAGATAGGTTGAGACCAGTCCCTGACATGGTCGTATTTTAAAAAGCTACAGAGCTGTGCATGAATCCTTAGAGAGACCCCTATCAGGGATTTCCTAAGGGGGGAGGGGAGTAGTTTAGGATTGAGATAGAATAAGGCCTCTGTGACAAGACCATGTTTCTTAATGAGGGCTACCTCAACTTGTATCCATAAGGGTATATAAGTTGACTGGGTAAGAGTATCTGTACTCTGAACCCATTTCAGATACTTATTAACATGACCCACCCAAAAATAAAGGGCAAAATGTGGCATCCTTAGCCCCCCGGATAATTTAGGCACAGCCAGTTTGTGATAGACCATCCTAGCTTTCTTGTATCCCCAAACAAAGTTAGCTATAGACCCATGGAGCTTCTTAAACCAAGAAAGTGGAAGCCAGATATTTAGCATGTTCAGGGGATAAAACAACCAAGGGAATACATTCATCTTAACTATATTTAACCTGCCCCATAGGGAAAGAGGAAGTTGTGCCCACCTTTTGAGATCTAAATCAATGGTATGCACCAGAGAATCCAGGTTCACCTGGCGCACTCTTGTCATGCTCCTCATCAGGGTAAGACCCAGATATTTAAAAGATTCGGATTTCCACCCTAGGCCTAACTCGATAATCTCCTGTTTAAAAAGGTTTTTCATAAGGGGGTAAACCATGGATTTATCCTGATTTAATTTGTAATTGGCCAATTGACTATATTCCCGAATAGACTCTAATAAGGCTGGAATGGATACATTCGGCTTAGAAATGTACACCAGAAGATCATCTGCATATGCTGTTACCTTAATAGCATGATCCAGTATTTTGATGCCGTTTATATCCCGGTTACGCACTATACACCTAATAAGGGGTTCCAAATACAAATTAAAGAGGAGGGGGGGATAAGGGGCATCCCTGTCTGGTACCTACATATAGGGCAAAGGTATCCGAAGTAGCCCCATTGCAGGAGACCCTTGCTGTGGGATTTGAATAAAGGGAGCCAATCCAGTCTAAAAACATCTCTGGAAACCCAAATTTACCCATTGTGGTTAACAGAAATCCCCAGTGGACCCTGTCGAATGCCTTCTCGGCGTCCAAGGAGACAAGAGCCATGGGAGAGCTGATCTCCTCGGACACCGAGAAGACATGAGCCAACGTCTTAAGGTGATCGGCAGCAGACCTGCCCTTCATAAAACCGACTTGCTCCACTCCAATAAGTTTGGGTAACACTCTGTTTATTCGTTCTGCTAATAGTTTCGCTAGGATTTTGATGTCATAATTTAGCAAAGAGATAGGCCTATAGCTGGCAGGTTGTCGGAGGGCTTGTTTGGCTTTGGGATGAGAGCAATGAGCACCTCGAAAAGAGATTGGTCCAGCTCTTTGCCGCTGAGAATATACTGAAATAACATAAGCAACAGTGGGGATAATTGTTTGGAAAATTTTCTATAAAAATTGGACGAGAAGCCATCCAGGCCCGGTGTTTTGTCTAACGGGAGACTCTGAATAACTAGCTCAATCTCCTCTTGGGTAATGTCAGCCATCAGATGTGCACGGTCGGGTTCCGCCAATGAGGGGAGCTCCAAGTCTTCAAGGAAGGCAAGTATCTCCATCTCGGTAGGATGGGACTCCATAGCCCAGTAAAGGGATTCAAAGTAATTTCAGAATTCTTGGACAATCTCCCCAGGGGCGGTCTTAATATGACCATCTTCCCTGGATTGTATCCCCGAAATTATTTGAGAAGATTCTAACTGCGTGATACGCCTTGCCAGGAGCTTTCTAGCCTTTTCCCCTTGATCTAGGTAGTTGGATCTAGTTTTGATTAAAGCCAGTTCCGCTTGTTCCCCTAACAAGTTAAGGTACAAATCTCTCAGCTTAACTAGTTCAAGTTTATCTGTCTCCTGGGCCTGGGGGAACATATTGGACTCTTTGATCCTTATCTGGGCCAATAAGTCTGACATGATGCGCTCCTTCTCCCTCCTCTTTTTAACGGCTAGCCCAATTAAGATGCCCCTTATAAAGGCCTTGAATGCCCCCCAGAGCATGTCTGGCCGAATGTTATCTCTCAGATTATTTGCTATAAATTCATCTATTTGTGTTGATACATCTTGAACTGCCTTAGGACTCCTCAAAATCGGGTTGTTTATCTTCCACCTATTACCCCTCTTGGGCAAAGATGAGAAGGAGATTGAGACCGACATTGCAGCATGGTCTGAAGGAGGCCCAGCCACAATTGCCGAGTCCAGCACCCCTGGAAGGAGCGTGCGGGAAAGCAGAATGTAATCAATGCGGGATGCCGTGCCGTGAACCTGAGAGACAAAGTGTATTCCTAGATTTCGGGTGGAGCACTCTCCACATCCGCTAGCCAAGATGGTCAATTAACCTCAAGGCCCGTAAGGCCGGAGTCAGACCCCATTGAAGGTTTGGACCTGTCCATTAGGGGATCTAAGGCCAGGTTGAGATCTCCCCCTAAGATCATGGGGAGTTGGTTAAAAGGCGTAAGCACTTCCAATAACTTTACAGCAAAATCTTGCATGTCAACATTGGGACCATAAACAGATCCTACTAAAATCTCTGTGTTCTGCAACTTTCCTTTGACAAGGACGTATCTGCCCTCATTGTCGTGGATAACCTGCAGGGGGGTAAAGGGAACCGATCTGTGTACTAATACCATAACCCCCCTACTTTGCATGTTACCCTGAGAGGAGAAGACCATCCCTATTTGCAGCCGCCTCATACTATTCTCCTCCGTACGGAGTAAGTGTGTTTACTGTAGAAACACAAAGTTTGCCTTTACTACCTCTACATGTTTCAGGATTCGATACTGTTTGGATTTCAGTCGTGCCCCTTTGACATTCCAGCTGAGAAATTTAATAACCCTAATCGATGCCATAATTTCACCTGCTAGCCTAACGCCATGATCCGGATAACCCACATCAGTATCCCTGACTTCGAAACCTGTGGTCTTGTGCACCCCCCACTCCCAAACCAAATAAAACCCCTATACAGAGTATCCACCCAAACCCTCTATGCTCCCCCACCATAGTAACCACAACCATCGCAAACCCTCCCCACCCCTCAATCCAAACCATGCTATCATGGTCCATGACAACAGTACACATAGCTCGATCCCCACCACCCCTCCCCGCCACAACTTCTAAACGAAACTATTGATAATCCACTATATTTATTATCTGCCTCATGGCCTAATGTTTACATATTTAAGACTCTCAATAACTTGAACAGGTTCCCAGTAGGCCATGAGCCTGGGAAATGACTGTAGCACCCCCTAAGTAATCTCTCTAACCCCCTTTCTAACAGGAACTTGACCTACTAAAGTGTATAGACCTGGGGCATATATCAATTACCTTGCTATGGCGATAAATTATGCAACCCAGTTGAATTAAATCCTACTCAAGCCCCGTTGGTCTAACCCATACTACTACTCTATCTTATCTCTATAGCAAAAACTTGGTCCTACTACTACTACCTGTGAATGCTCTAACATCTTGGACAACTGTGCTTATACATATAACACCTAAAATGCAACAATTCCGTGTCTATTTAACTTTTTAAGGTAAATGAGTCCTGCTGATACGCTGTACTTGACCCATCAACCGGTCTCTGGCTCCCTCTGGTGGCAGAATCTTTAAAATAATGTCCCAGCTTCTGTTTAAGTTCAGACTTTAAAAACATAGAATTTCCTACTCTGTTGGCTGGGTGTATCGATTACCAGGAGTTCACCGGATCCATACTTCTTCTCTGTGCGTTTCAGATACAAAAGGACAGCCGATTGTGCCACTGAACAGCCGTTGCTCCATTAGAGCAAAGCACTGCCGCGAGAAAACGAAGGCACACATTTCGCGCAGGAGCGAGGAAAGTCCAGTTACACCCCAGGACCCGGTCCCATCAATCACAGCGCTGCCTATAACAGAGGCACCACACTGGACAACTTGCAAGTTCCACCACTGGAGCACAAACTAAACAAACACCCATGAACCCCAAACAGGACACCAAGCATCCCTAAAACTGAGCCAGCCCCTCTAGACATCTCAGGGGTCTCTGAAAAGATTGGGAAATTCCGCTTGGAGAGCGGATGTTGCAGCTTCCACATTTTCAAAAGAATTCCATCCTCCTGCTATCTGCACCTGAAATCTGGCAGGGTAGCCCATTTTGAATTTGATTCCGGCCGCGATTAATTTATTAACCAGTGGATGAAAAGCCACCCTTTTTTGCTGGACAGTCAAGGGCAGATCCTGAGCTACCCTAATCTTTGCTCCTGCCCATTGCAGCTCTTTAACTTCTCTGGTTTTCGTTATAAACAGCTGCCTTTCTTGGTAGTTAAGAAACCAAAATATGAGGGTAAGGGGGGTGCAGACTGTAGTGGTAACGGGCGCAAAGCACGGTGAGCCCTTTCAATGGTGTATGTAGGTCCAAACAGAGAGGGACCTGCAATTTTCTCCACAAGTTTCTGCACAAACTTGATCGGATCTGGACCTTCTTCCCCCTCTGGCAAGCCGATAATCACCGCGTTGTTTCGGCGACTCCTTCCCTCCAAATCCTCCACTTTTGATTCCAGCTTGGCGATTCGTTGTTTCATTTGGCTCAGTACCAGGTCCATTCTTGTGCTGCTCCCCTCCAGGGACTGTATCTGTGCTTCGTTATCTGTGGTCCTCTGAGCCAGATCTTCCAGCGCACAGGTAACACTCTTGATCTCTCCTGCTAATTCCTTCATCTCCGTTTTGAAAGGGCAAAATTCTTCTAGGAATTTAGTTAGCGTTAGAGGTTCTTCCTCTGTAGCCCCAGTCATGGAGGTCTGAGCTTGCGGAGAAATGGAGGCCCTGGATTTTTCCGGGGCCTTCTCCGGCGTTGCAGGCGGGGTATGTTTGGGTGCAGCTTTTCGCATATCTACTTCCATCAGGTCTTCTGTCACGTCTGCACAGTCGCCCAGGTTAGTAGCCATGCAATAGTTTCATAAACGAAAAATTGAAGCTTAACTTTGAGTTGTTTAGGAAGAAGGGAGGTCGGAGCACTCAGCGAAAGCAGCTAGTCAGTGCTTTGCATCATGTGACTCCTCCAGATCAAACATTTCTGACTGATCTTGTCAGTACCACTGAGTATCAGAAAGACTGATACAGTATCATGTTATACTTCAGCCTCCTTTTCTCCAGGGTGACCATGCTAAGGGCTTACAACCTCTGCTTATTGCTTTTACCCACCCGTACCACTGATCATTTTGATGTGCCACCACATTAGCTGCAACAACATTGTTATTGTAATGTAATATCTAATTTAAATTGCTGGGGAAAATATCCCTGAGCCTTTTCCATTTACTAAAAAATGTTATTGATATTTATACATACTGTGCAGCAAGCCGCATTGTACAGAAGCATGTCTGAATAAACTAGTATGAAACAAAGAAAAGAACACAGTAAAACCTACAGTATTTCAATACATATGCCCACAAAAATGCAGTGACAAAATCAGCATTACCTGTCAATTGCACTCGTCATTCATAAGTAAGGGTGTATACCTAGGCTAGGAAGTAGCACCAACCTTATCCTTGCAGGGGAGTAACCAGATAATATATAGACTAAGGTCCACAAAGGGTACTGGGCTGGAGGGTAGCACTGCACAGAGAGAATGCTAGATGCAGTCCACAAACTATATGAGAATTTGACATTCAACCTGCAGCATGGTGACTTAGCTTCATAGCCAGCTAGAACTCCTAAGGCTGCTTACCATATTGCAAGATCTGGAGATCTGGGGGATCTTCATTTAAGTAACATGATATGTTTGGCATTGATACTTACTACTATTAGACATGCTTTACCATATGGGAGATAGGAAGCCTCCCAGGATGAAAAGAGATACAGAGAACATGACAGAAATTTATCAGTGTTGACTTATAACTAGTAATTTTCAATATTTTGAACCCAAATTTTCAGCATAGCCATGGTTTCATACCGCCTCATAATCATGACAGGTGCTGTTTTTTAAAATCCTGCACTTGTAGTGCAAAATGATGTTTTAGCCAATATTTTATAAATAACACCTGTCATGTTCGGAAGGGGAGGGGTTTCATAAAAACACTACAGTATGTTGAAAATGTGGATTAAAATGTCAGAAAATGGTATGAAGAAATGTGTGCAGGGCTGGCTGTTGGCCCAGCGAGTAGCACATTGTAATTCTGTGCCAGTGAGCTGTGTTTGTGGGCAAGCTGAGTGAGCTAGCAGGATGGTCCGAGGATAGGAGAATGGCATTGCCATGCAGCACCACTTCCAGCCTGCAGAGGAATGTTGTAGTGTTGGCCACACAGATAACAAGTATCCATATAGTGTAAAGAACTTTACTCTTGGTATACTGCCCAAAGAGCCTGTGCTTCTGTATCCCCAGCTGCACTGAAGCACAGGGAACTTGAGGCCTTGCACTTCCACAGCCAGATAAACTCTTGCCGATGCATGCCTACATCTGAAGCTATGTGGAAGCATAGGGCCCAAGGGCTCTGCAGAACTGCAGTCCACCAGATAGACCCACAGATTCTTTGCATCTGCAAGCAGATTGACTCTTTCCTTGGTTCAGGACCTGGAAGGCCCTGTTCAACTGTATCTGTTCCAGCAGGTCCCAAATGAGGATACAGTTTCACTATCACAAAAGGAAAGGAAAACTTTTGTAAAAAGCTATGTTAATGCAGACATTAACGTTGAAAAACACAAAGCAGACAAAGTAAGGAAATGAAAAACATTATGGTTTGGGATCTCAGTAGCCTTGGTGAATCAATGGTATGGTGTTTCTTGGTGTTATCAAACTCAGTCCTGACAAGACAGAGGTGCTAGTGATTGATCCTGATCATCGGTGGGATGTGGACGCTGCTGGGCCAGGAACATGATTATTCTTTGGGCCTTCTCCCTTGGCAGTGTCCACCAAGGTGAAAAATCTGGGCGTTATCCCAGATGATGGACTGACAGTTGAGGCCCAGGTGTCATCCATCATCAGGAGTGGTTTCTACAACTTGAGGACTATCTCCCAGATCAAAGTCTTGATTCTGCCTGATGACCTGCCATCATTGGTACATCCATTTGTGGCATTGTGGGCCAACTACTTCAATGCTCTATACCTCAGGGACACTGGAGGTGTTCTTTGGTGACTGCAGCTTGTGCAGAACATGATGTCCAGGTTACTGACTGGCCTCCCAAGGTCCTGTCATGCGACCCAGGTTCTGTGCAAACTGCACTGGCTGCTGGTTAGGTGGAGAATTGCCTTCTAGGTGGGCATATTCACCTATAAGGCCCTACGTGGATCAGGCCCTGGGTACTTGAATGACCACCTGACTCCTGCCTGCCCTGGGTGCTCACTATGCTCCTCTACTGAGGGCCTCCTAGCGGTTCCCATGGCCCACCTAAAGCAATCTTGAGACCACTCATTTGAGGTGGTGGGCCTGGTGTTGTGGAACTCGCTACCAAAATCTTTGAAGAAGGCCCCAGCAGTGGAAACGTTCAAGCAGGGCCCAATGGTGCATCTTCTTAGAAAAGCATTTTTAGACATATAATTAGTAAACTGCCACAATATATTTTTTTATATTGATTCTAACTTTCTCATTTTGTTATATGTTTTCATGTTATTTCTTGATGTATATGTTTTCCATCCACTTGTACAGTGCACAGAGTCTTAAGTATTGTAACTAAATACAGCTTTAATTACTTATTTACTTACTAATGCCCGCCCTTCCCCTGAACAAACAAATGTGATCTTTTACTTTATGCAGGGCCCACAGAAGAAAGTTAGAACACATTCTGTAGGACAGATGTGGAGAGACATACTTCTCTATTTCTAAAGATTATATGCCTATGAGGCACCGGCTTGAATCTGGGCCTTGTGCTTTGTACAGGAGGCTATGGGCTTGGGAGGGGCGACAGGGTGGACATTAGAGTTGAAGGAACACCACACCAATGTTTTGCCTAGATTCATGAGACTCTAAACCCTGATGTTTTTCTGCTTTGCATTCTTGAACCTTAATGTCTACATTATCGTAGTTCTTTGCAATCAGTATATTATATTACAGATATATATATGGATGAGACAGCCAGGATGCAATGCAGAAATGCTGCAGAATATCATAGAATGCTTCAGTTTACTGCAGGGGCCATTGTAAGTCAATGGCAATTAAGCCCTTTTGTCATGCAGGATTTTGTGACATGTTATTACTGCAAGTTACTGTGCTTCATTGTGGCTGACTCCACTGTATATGTATATATTATGTATTATATATATATATATATATATCTATATACACAGTATATATATATATATATATATATATGAATGTATATATATGTGTGTACACACACACATTATATATATAAATATATATATGTGTGTGTGTGTATATATATATATATATATATATATATATATATATATATATATATATATATATACACATATAAATAGGGACACGTGATGGGCAGGAGAGGGATATGGAAAATATTCTCACTCCTGCAGAGTGAGCTGTGTATTCTCATGAGCGCCGAAGACACGAGTGAAAATGCGCAGCTCACTCTGCAGGAGTGAGAATATTTTCCATATCCCATGATCTGCCCATCATGTGAGTGATTTATACCACAGGGGTGAGAGCTTTAGGAACATATTTTCTGATTCAGTGTGTTTCCTGCTCATTCTGTGTGTGCTGTCAGTGTGTGTGTGTGTGCGCGTGTGTGTGTTCTGAGTGGACTGGGAGTGAGAAACACAGCTGACAGTGTTTTGCAAAGCTAATTGAGTGAGTCAGAGGCTCACTGAGAAAGACAAATTGCTGCAGGTAGCACTGAGAAACAGAAACTGCTTTGTAAAAGATTTTCATTTAGAATTCAGGTTATTTTGAAGCTGAGATCAGCACAGTAATGGGCTAGGAATGTTAGAAACACAATGGGACATAGGTGAGAGTCTTTTGCAAAGCTAATTGAGTAAGTTGCAGCTTCAGTGAGAAAGAGAAACTATTTCCTGAAGCAGTTTCCTTTAGGGAGGCAGTATAGTGCAGTGGTTTAAGGCTCTAAGCTGCAAATTTAGTGACATCCAGCAGACCAAACCTGGGTTTGAATCCCACAGTTTCCACTTGCATACTGTATGATTCTGAGCAAATCACTTACCTTTCTTGTGCTCCCAGGTTGCACCTGTAAACAAGCTTTCAGCTTAGTGTGTCTTTCTCTCCTGGTAAAAGATAAACTGTTTTCTGAAGCAGTTTCCTTTAGAGTGTAAGCTGCAGTGCAATTATCCTCACTCTGGTGACATCTGCAGAGTATGGATAAATGTCGATATCCTCACTGCTGATGTCATTAGGATTTATCCTCATTGCAGTGGAAATAACACAGGATATCTTACTGAGAAAGCTCTCACCCCTGTGGTATAAATAGGGGATACATAATGGGCGACTGTGGAATATGGAAAATATTAGCTCAAGTGCAGAATGAACTGTGATAATATCATGAGTGGTGAAGCCACGAGTGATATTATCACAGTTCACTCTGCACGAGTGCTAATATAGTCCATATTTCACAAGTCGCACATCATGTGTGCGATTTATACAATAGGCTCTGAGTTTTGACTTATGTTTCATTCTTCATCTGGCATTGTGGTTCTTTGTTATGTTGAGTATGCTTTCTCAGTTGTCTGGTGCTGTGTCTTGAATGAGAAGTGTGTAGCTTTTGATTGGTTCATTTGGTTGAATGGATGTGTGTGAGAGTATGCTACTGGTTGGTACTGTTTGTACGTGTTGCATCAGGCGCGATTGGTTTAGAGCTATTTGGGGGTAGGGTTTTGATTGAAGTCGAGAGTCTGTGTTTTGTTTAGCTTTCAAGTGTTTAGTGACTGTTTTTTCATGTACTGGGGTTTCTTTTACTTTATTTTTTTATGTTAGTTGCTTTTTGTTATAGCAGGCTTTTCTGGTGACCGCATTCGTTCTTTTGTGGGGAGCCCACAGGAACTTTATGATCTGTGCAGGAGTGCAGCTAGCAGCGTCTGAGGTAGAAGAAATCGGAAGGGCTTCTCAGGATATGTACTGCTGTTTTTTTCAGGTGTGATAAATTACTGTGGTCTGTACTTATTTGAGAGAAATTAAGTGAGGTTGTTTTTTTTATGTGGTGCTTGGCTGACATAACCAGTGTTGAAATATCAGGCACTGACGTAATCACTGTTGAATATCATGAGCTGACGTAGACACTGTGGAATATGCGTTAAGATATTCCACAGTGTCTACGTCAGCTCCCTGATATTCAGTAGTGGTCAAAATAACAACATTTATTCACAGTGTTATTCCTTCACCCCTATTGTATAAATATGTAGATATATGAACAGTGGAGCCAGCCACAATGCAAAAACTTGAAGTAAATGACCCATCACAAAATGCTTCATGACACAAGGGCTTAATTGCCATTGAATTACACTGTTCCCTGCAGTATACAGCAGCATTGTGTTACATACTACAGTCTGAGTGAGTTGCAACCTGGCTGGCACCTCTGTATATGAACAGTATGTATGTGTCTATATAGTATATAAATTGCAAAAAAAAAAAACTTCATTAATGCATCAGTTAGGGTTAAGGTGACAAATGTAGGGAAACCTGGCATTAGGGTTTCCACCCTCAACACCCCATTCCCCACCCTGCACAGACCCACAGGTGGGGGGTTGGGCTGTGTTGGGGGGACATCAACCCTAATGACCACCCCATTCCATTACAAAAGAAGGTGACATGGGCACAGCATAGGAGAATGGGGTGAGCATTATGGTTGACAGATGCAACACAATGGGGTGTTAGGGTTGGAAACCCTAAGGCCCTGTACACACTTGTAATCCGTTTCTTGAACCTTTTTTATAAAAACGTTTTTAACCTACCGTGCTAATGTGTTCACATTCAAATCTTCTGCCTGGCATTTCTGCTTGTAGAAGTGTGTTGTAGCACGGTATTGCATTCAGACTACAGATAATCAAATCCGTTTTACAACCTAGTGTTACAGCGCGACGGTTGAGGTATCCCATAGTGCTCAGCGGTCCCAGCGTCCTTTGCAGTGTTACAAATGCCGTGGAGACCTAGCTGTTAGTTCGTTCTAACAGTGTACAGGCTCGTTTTTACACAAGGTGAATTGAAGTTATTAGGAGGTGTGCTCTAACAACATGGATAGGTCTAATGCATAGTTTTTTAATTTTTTGTGTGAACGATGATACTGTGGCCAGATCTAATCCAGTACATGGGAAATACAACAAGTGGCAGTTCACAGTTGCATGAACACTGTTGCTCTGACAATGTTGGGGTGTGGGGCGAGCGTGATGCATCCAGCAGAGCAGACTTGGGTTTGATTCTCACAACCTGCACTTGCATGCTGTGTGACGCTGAGCAAGCCACTGAACTACCCAGTGTTCCCTTGTCGCCCCTGAAAAACAAGTGCTGTAGCCTACTTGCCAAGTTACCAAACAGTAAAAATACGGGAATATATAACCATATATTTGTGGCATGCATGCCAGCAGTGTGATCTGAACAGTGAATTCAATCCAGGAGTTCTTAAACATACATGATTCTGTTGCATGTAAACATATGTTGATAAAATGCAAAAATATGCATTGTACATGATGAATTGTGCAATTTGGTTTATTTCCATTTTTTGGGGGGGGGCATGCTGATGCACAACAGTAACTGTTGCCATTGCCTCATTACATGTCTTGCACATGCTTGGCAAATGTTGCTGTGTGGTTCACACGGAGGGGTTTAACTTCATTTATAGGAAATACTGGTTTGTACCACAACTGCAGGAATACTATTACTGATATATTACATTATATTACAGATAACCTCTGCATGATTACCAGCAATTATGATTAACTCACTTCGACTTGCTTTAATTCTGGCATCTTTCCGCTTTCTTGTACGACAAAGGATTATGAGACAGAAACTTAACATGATTCGGAAAGCTAGGGTAATCAGACAACAAAGCCTTGTCCTACTCACAGTCAGTGTGGCTTAACATTTGTGCTACATACAGAATTTCTTGTCAGGGTCATATATGGGTGGCACAGTGCAACGTACAGTGTGGGTTGTGGATTGCAATGACAGTTGGTGGGAGGAGATTGTTCTTATGACTTGGAGCCCGGATCAATGGGTGTCTAATTTTCGGATGTCTAGAGACACATTCAATTGGATTTGCACAGAGATTGGACCATGTATAGAAATGAAAAACACAAGGCTGAGGCAAGCTATTAAAGTGGATAAAAGAATGGCGATAGCCTTGTGGAGATTGGCTACCAACATAGAGTACCGTACTCTAAGCCATCTTTTTGGAGTTGGAAGATCAACTGTTTGCCATATTGTTTTGGATGTCTGCTCAGCATTGGCTAAGATTCTTATGCCATGGGTCATATGTATACAACATATGGAAGATGTTGTTTCAGGCTTTGAGCAGGAGTGGGGGTTCCCTAATTGTGGAGGTGCAGTGGATGCAACTCATTTTCCGATTTTATGCCCACCATTCAATGCTACTGAGTACTACAATCGGAAATGTTTCTATTCCATTGTCATGCAGGCACTGGTGAATCACAGATATCAATTCCTGGATATAAATGTGGAGTGGCCAGGAAAGGTGCATGATGCACGAGTCTTTAAAAATAGTGCACTGTTTGACAAGGGGCAGAAGGGTACCCTATTCCCTCCATCGCAACGAGTGATTGAAGATGTACAGGTGCCTATGCTGGTAATTGGTGATCCAGCTTATCCACTGTTGCCATGGCTTATGAAGCCATACTCTGATTATGAAGACAGAGTAAAAAGTCTATTTAACTACCATCTGAGGCAAGGCTCGCATGGTCGCCGAGTGTGCGCTTTGGTCGATTAATGGGTAGATGGCGCTTGTCTCTTAAAACGCAGTGATTTTCACATAGACAACATACCAATAGTAATATCTGCATGTTGCGCTTACACAATATATGCGAGCTAAGGGGAACAATTCAGTTCTACATGGATGGAGTTGGACGATCCTGACCCTACCCATCAGTGGGACCAAGAGATTAATGTCACCGATGACATGACTGTGGCTGCCCAAACAAGGCAAGCCATGATGATACGAGATGCTCTTGCTCAGCACTTTACCCATGAAAATGGACCTTGTGTTTAGTGTGGCAGACACATGTCTTAATGAAGGTTTTCCCCAATATGTGGTGTTTATCTGTATGGTCTCACATCATTTGATAAGTAGATTTTTACGGGTCCTTCCTCACTATTCATGATAATTACACTCTCTACCTCAGCCACTCACAGCCTGCAGTAGTGCTGCCAAGTTTAGTAAAAGTAAGGACAGGGTTTTGGTGTCACATCTTAAATGTCCACCACCATGTCACTGAAGAGGTGCACCTTGACCTCACTCATAAAGGTCATAGATGGCACTCAGTTATGGCACTGCACCCACATATTGTGCACACGTTACAGCACTCATGCACTGAGTAATGAAAACGAAACATATATATATAGTTCTGTTAAGAATTTCATTCATTTATTGCAGCAAGTAATTTTAACCAACTGCTCAGCATTGTTTTTAAAATGTGTTAAAATTAACAACATGAAAACCAAGTTGTGCTTGTTATCTTCTGCTTTTACTACAGTTACCTATTTCAAAGTTACATAACTATGTAATACCATATCTCTACACTTTAAAATATTTCAGTCATTACAGTGTTTAACAAGTCTTAAAAGTTCCAAGCAGCATGAACAATAAAAAAAAAGTCAATGCTCTTATCAAACTGTCAACTGTTTTTATTTGTAACTTAGCATTGCAAATGTTTAAGTTTCATTAAGTAACAGATGCACAACTGCACAAACAGCAACAGCAAATTACACACATCAATGGTACTGAAGTAAATATCTCCATCATGAAGACGTCATGGCTGAGCTGATGTTTTAAAGCTCAGTCCAAGTCATTGCTTCAGAAAAAAGCTCTTCTGTCATGCTTCTTGATGGACCAGTCACCATGTACCCACTGTACTGGCTACAGTTGGAAACTGTCTGCTGATAATTTGGTGTATGCTGCATAGCAAGATGCATGTGCTGCTGCTGCTGCACATTTTGCTGCTGATGTGACATACTGCTGCTTGACTGAGTAGCTGTTGCTGCCTCAGACGGGGTTGTAACTGACTGCATAACATTGCTTTGAGGACACATGATTTGTAGCAATGTTTTGAAGAATGCTGCATTCTGCTCTGTCTCATGCCTTCTCATTCTTTCCTCCATTTCTCTGTCTGTGGCCACTCTTTCACGCTCCAGCTGTAACAGCTTGTCATACTGCTCACCAATAAGTTTCCGAGTGGGTTCAAATGCACATTCAATTATTTCCTGAATCCGAGATATTTTACTTTTTTTCCTTAGATTATTCAAGGGTTCAGATCCAATTCTTTTGGGTGCCCGATTGACCTCTGCTGTTGAACTGAGGGATGTGGAAGGGCCTGGCTCCTTTTCATCCACATTTTGTGGCACCGCCGGTACCCCTTCAGCTACATCAGTATGCTGATTTTCAGTGCTTGCACTTGAAATTGACAACTCATTTTCTGTAACAGCAAGCACATCACAATACATTGGTTATATGCTGGGTGATGTATTCATGATGACACTAATGTATGTGGCATTCTATGTTCCCTTTGATATCACGTTCAAATGTGAAGCTCATATACAGTCCATATTTTATTGTATGCCACTAAGAAATTGTTTCATGTACTTTTAAGAAGCACATCATTCAGGAGGCAACAGTTTACCAGGACTACTTATGCAGTGGGAAGACATATTTGTGTTATAGCCTACTACCATCGAGACATAGAAACGCATAATTTTGGTGGCAGGTATGGACTGCTTAAGACACCCAGTCTACCCATTTACCTACATAATGGATAAACTGCAGATCTTAACTTAACCAGCAGCCTACTTTTCAGACACCCACTCCATAGAATTGACTTATGTCTCACCAATGCATTCTTGAATTACCATGACATCCTCAGTAATGCTGTTCCATATGTCAACCACCTCTATGTGAAACAAGAATTCTCACATTACCTGTGATCTGTCCCCTCTATCTTTTAAGAACTGTGCCCTTGTTCTTGCACACCTCCTTTTCTGAAGATAGTACCCTATTGGACTTTGTTCATTCCCTTGCAGTACTTAGCAGTTTGTATCATGTCATAGGTGCTAATCATAGTAATAAATAAACCACTAATTATTTCCATTGCCATTAACACAGAAAGCCATCAGTCATTCCCAGAATCAAGTGCTATCCTGACTTCAAGTACATGAAAATGTGGTAAGGATAGAAGAGAAACGAAACTTCAAATTCACGCTCTGTCGTTGACAATATACACTAGTTATTCTGCTAACTGATGTAGGGCTTTGGAAAAATTACCTTAATTACAAGGGATTGATGGCACAACAACATGCCCACAGGTAGAACACCGTCAATTTCACACACTGTGTATTGAGGAACTTCAAATATTTAAATTTTGGTTTTAAAACTTTGTGGACATACCACCAGTGTACAGGACCTCGTAGGTCACATCTTCATCATTGGCAATAGCTTCATCATCATAAACTTCACTCTGTATTACAACAGGTGGTACAGAGGTGGGACGAGTTCAGAGAATACGGTCTAACTGATCATAAAATGGGCAGGTTACTCTGCCAGCACCAGACTTCCGATTGGAATCCTTCACTTTATGATATCTCACTTTCAGCTGTTTTATTTTCTCTCTGCACTGCTTGGCAGACCTACCGTACCCCCTGGACATCAGGTGAGCCGAGATCTGTTCATAAATTCTGCTGTTTCGGCGGTAGCTATTAAGCTCTTCTTGAACAGACTCCATTGCCCAATAATCAAGCAATATTTTAGTGGCCTCCTTGGACCAGCTTGCTGCTCGATCACTCATGATGGCTCTCAGCTATACAAATTTACCGCGCTTACACTTCCACGTTTTCAGTCAGGATGACACTCAGGATTTCGGGGCTACAAGGCTTTAATATGCTTTGGGTACACACTCAGAACCACAACCAAGCTTAAATAGAAACGTTTTAAAAAACGGGTTCAAGACTACCTTTCCAGCTGGGTTTAAGTACGGTTTTTTAAAATGTTTTTATCACAACATAAGTGTGTACGCAAAGCGTGTTAGGCAGTTTTAAAATGTTTTAAGATGCTTAAAACGTTTTAAAACTACAAGTGTGTGCAGGGCCTTAAAACACATTCCCCTACTGTTGTCACTTTAACTCTAACTGATGCATTAACAAAGTATTTTGCAATTTATTTCCTTACTTTTTGAGATTGTATCCTTATTTTACTGTGGCATTATTATTAGGCATTTTTATTATGTGGCATTATTATTTATTATTATTATTATTATTATTAGGCAGTATAGCACAGTGGTTTAAGGCTCTGAGCTGCAAATCTGGAGATCTGGGTTTAAATCCTACAGCTCCCACTTGCATACTGTGTGACCCTGAGCAAGTCACTTAACTTCCCTGTGCTTCCAGGTCACACCTGTAAACAAGCTTTCAGCTTAGTGTGTCTTTCTTGGTGAAACAATTGAAATTTTACTATGGCATAGATTCGTATATGTACAGTATCTACCTGTGGAAGCACAGGGACCTCCTCCAGCCCCTGCACTTCCAGTTGTACCAAAACAGTCACCGAATTGTCACCACAGCCATATTATCACCCCACCTCATGTTCCCAGTGCAGAAACTTTTAATCCCTACCAAAATATAACTGCACACAGGCACAGTGCCAATCGACAACGCAGGTGCAAAAACACATTTTGGACAGGACTTGAAAAATGACAGCTGTGACATACATGAGTTGGTGTAATAAGAAGACTATTATTTATTTATTTATTTATTTATTACATTTTGATGAACGGGTAGGCCCACTGAGCCCCGAAGGTCCCTTTTTCAGGAGGCAACCTGGTATAACATTACATGATAAAATACAGAAAAAGGAGGTTGGTTACGTAGTACAGACAGATATGTTACAGGTTTCAGTCATAGATAGCATTTTTACAGTAGATTATGGTATAATAGCTGTAATAGTGTGGCCAGAGGTAGTACAATGGATAATTAAGGTGAATAGAGACAATGCTATGCTAAGGATGTCCAAGTGAGAGGGTTGGCATAAGTAGTGGGGTTGGGAATGTCAGGTGCCATGACAATGGCAAGTGCTGGCTTCTGTTATATGGGCCTTGAGTCTGGTGCAGAAATTCATAAGTGTGGAGGCTTCCTGTACTGAGGGTGGAAGTTTGTTCCACAGGAAGGGGGTGGTGTAGGAGAATGACTTTCTGCCCACATTGGTCCCGACTCTGGGAACTTTCAGCAGAGTCTGACCTGAAGTCCGTAGACTCAGAAGATTGTGCTTGATGGCTAAGTAGAAATTTTGAGCTCAGAATATTTAAAATGCCCAAAGTTATGAGCAGACATAGTGAAATTCTGACAAATAGTCATAACTGTTCCATTTTTAATCATTTGGAACCCCATATTTTCAACATAGTCTTCTTATGACTTCACTGCATGTATCCAGTACAGAACATTTTCAAATCCCTTCCAAAACATAATTCTGTGCAACTGCAACACCATGCCACAGAGCAGGTTTAAAAACATATTTTGGCCAGGATTTGAAAAATGACAGCTGTCACATAGATGAGTGGGATAATAACAAGGCTATGCTGAAAATATTAAAAATGTCCAAAGTTACAAGAGTGCGTAGTGAAATTGCAACAAATGGTTATAATGCAGCCATTTTTTTAAAATTTTGACCCCCACATTTTCAACATAGCCTTGTTATGACCCCACCTCATGAAACTGTCATTACACAAATCCAACCACAAAGGTGATTTTGCCAACTGACCGCAAAATTTCCAGCAGGAGATGTGTAATGACAGTCATATTGTTCAAGAGGCAGGACCCCCAAAAGGCAATGTTAAAAATGTTGGGTTAAAATCTCAAGAAATGGCTGAGTTAAAGCATCAAAGTAGTCTGTAAAATCCTTTTTCATGAGCTCATGAGAAAAGAATTAGCTGGTGGAAAAGGAATTGCCTCACGAAAAAAGATCTAAGTGAGTCATGAAAAAAAAAATAAAATGTAAAAGAGAAAGGTTGTTCTTCCACCAAATAACTTCACAGTCCACCTAAAGGAGCCCCGATGAACAAGATACATATGTTGGTGTCTCTAGACACCTTAATTTTGGGTGCTTATCATTTTTTTTTTGAAAAAGCAGAAAAAATGGCCACTCATGAAAAAGGATTTTTTCTCACAAAAAAGGATTTCACATCTCATGAAAAAGGAATGCTCTCATGAGACTAAGTCCTTTTTTGTGTGAGATCAAATCTTTTTTTGCAAAAAAGACATCTATCCTAAAGATTGGAATGTTCATAAACGTACCATTAGGATATAATGGGAGTTAAAAAACATAATTACATAAACATTGATAAGACTATCATATTTCCCCTCAACCATAAAGTTATCAAAAGTTTTGTTATGGTGTTCGGCCTATCCTGGGCACAAGACTCTTTAAAATACCTGGGAATCACTATTTCTAGGAATCCAGTTCTTTTGCAGAAATTAAATTTGGACTCTTTGGTCAGGATTATTGGTATGGACTTGGATAGATGGTCTAAAACTCCCTATTTCTTTATGGGGTAGAATTAACTTAATTAAGATGAATGTTTTTCCAAGACTTTTCTATCCCCTTCATTTACTTAATATCTGGTTACCCCTTTCTTGGTTCCACAAAGCCCATGAACTTATCACCAAATTTATATGGGTCAATAAACAGCCCAGATTGGCTTATTTTAAGCTGGCCGCTTCTAAAGACAAAGGAGGATTACACCTCCCTCATCTTACTTTCTATCACTGGGCTGGACACATTGCCAAATATTTGCATTGGCTGTCTCCTAGAGAGGAAGTCTTTTCTTCTTCATTATCACCCCTTTGGCTTAAAATTGAATTATCCCTCATCGCCGCCCATGGTCTAACCCCGGCAGCACTTTTTCACATCAAGGCCAGATCGCTTCCTGCCCAGTTAAAAGCCACTCCTATAGCAATTTCCATTAAAATTCATTCACAGTTATGTAATTTTCTTAAATATAATCATACACGGGACTTGACACAGCCTATGGGGTAATCCTAATTTGGAAATAAACAATAAAATACTCACCACCAACTGGCTAGCACCTGTCAGTAATTTATGTCCCTCTTCCTTTGTCTCCAATGAACATACCTGGCTTTCCTCTACTGAGATACTAACCACCTTGAATATACCAATAAAATGTATCTTCAAAATTTACCATTAAGGCATTTGATTTTAAAGGTGTTCGGTTTAACTCCCCCTCAACAAGGTCCAATAGCCTTTAAGAGTGAACTGGACACCTTAATTGGTTCCCAACAAATGGTTTCCAAATGCTATAAAATGTTATATAATTGGGCCTATCCAAAGTGCTTTGCTCCCTCAGATTACTGGGCCTCTTTCTTCCCCACCCAAGGATTACAATGGGAAACTCTATGGCAGAATTACCACAAATATGTTTCCCAAGACAGACTATGCTTTACTCAATTTCATATATTGCATAATTTATATTATACCCCACAAAAATTATTTAAATTTGGTCTCTTAGCTGCTCCTACCTGTACCCGTTGTCATAAAGAAGAGGGTTCTATATATCACATTTTCTGGACTTGTTCCAAAGCCATTGCACTATGGGCCAATATTCAACAAAATACAGACCCCTTATTAGGCCTAAATGACTTATTTACCCCAGAAATTTGTGTATTAGGTGATTATAGTGGAATTTCTGTTCCTATTAGATAATATCAAACGGCCCTTCTTTCTACGACTGTTAAGAGATTAATTCTACGTCATTGGAAAGATTGTGATGACATTGCTTATTCCGAATGGCTTAACGAACTACTGGCTAATTTGAGGACAGAGAAAACTATTGCCAGTCTTAATAATAAACCTGAGAGATATACAAAAAAATGGGAATCCATACACACATTGTTCTCGCTTTAAAATATCTGTCTTGTATATTTGGTGTTTGTTCTTTCAAGATTCACTGGATTCATTCACCTATTTGGATAAAACTGTGTTGTATTGGGGAGGTTTTTTTTTCTTTTTTGGGGGAAGTTTTGGGAAGGGGGAAGAGGTAGGGTATGAGAATGGCTCCTGTATAATATATTCCTTTCTTTGTTATATGTACAATGTCCTGTTGGATCTTTTCTCACTTTTATTGTATGGCTTTGTTAAAAATTTAATAAACTTTAATTGGAGGATTAATATTACCTAAAAAAAATAATTACTTTGCATTGGATTAATATTATTGCACTAAATTTTCACTGTCTGTTCTATTACCCAAGTTCTTTCTACCCTACAAACATCGTGCATAACTTCCACACCATCTGGCTGCAACACAATGAGAAATAAACCACAAAAAAGGTGGATTTTTACTTTTTCACTATCTGGATCTCAGAATCCACACATCTGACTGGAATGAAACCTGCCACATCAAGAGAGCTACCCCACAGGACAGAGCACACCAAATGTTGTGCAAATCCATTGAATGGTTGCAAAGTTATTAAAGTGCACAATTTGAGTTTAACATTAAACATGTTACTCAACCCTAACTATAGGTTGTGCCCCTATAGTTAGGGTTGAGTAGGCACGTCAATGTTAAACCTCGTTTTTTGCACTTTAAAAACTTGGCAACCGTTTACCAGAGTTGCATGAAATTTTGCATGTGCAGTCTCGCATGGTAGATCTTTGGATGTACAAAGTTTCATTTGAGTTAGATGTGCAGATTCTGTGTTCTGGATAGTGCAAAAAGTGATTTTGGGGGGATTTTGTCCCATTTGTTTGAAAGGGTTTTCTGTCAACTTAGCTAGCACCCAGACAGTTTTGGAATTTTGGGCTGAAATTTTCTGAGAAGAAAGGGGATGGCCACAAGATGTGCCATTTGCTTGTTTGGTGAAAAAAATATTAATCCATTCCAAAGTTATTTAATTTTAAAATTTTGAATACTTGGTTCTGAGCATGCTCAGTAAGTGCCAAAACATAGCTGTATGAAATGAAACAAATTATTATTTTTTCGTATTTACATCATCCTTTTTTGTGAGAGGAAGTACTTTTTCATTGCCATCTTGTTTTCAGTTTTCACTACAAATTCAAATTAAAAAAGCTTCCAAAATGACATTCTGAAGTGCATGCAAGTACTGTATGTTGCTTATCTGGACCCCATTAGCTGTTTTTTGCACATAACTGTTGGATAAATGGCCTGAAAAAAATGTTTGATCTTTGAAATCTTTTTAATTAAGTCATTTATCACAAATAAAAGATACCTTTTTCATATTTACCCAATGCTTCTTGATCCCCTTATTGTGTTCCTTTTATGTCAACTAGCCTAGCACCTAGTCTGTTTGGATTTTTGGTCTGAAATTTTCAGGGTAAAAGGGGGCTGGGGCACAGATGTACCTTTTGCTGGTTTGTTGAAAAAATATTAATCCCTTCCAAAGTTACTTGTATTTTTTTCAACTGTATAAATCATTTTTCATGACTTATGGTATGAAAAATGATTCTTTTTCATATGATGAGTCACAAGAAAAGATTATTTTTTGTGTGAGGGAAAACTCCTTTTTTATGAGCCAGCATCTTTTACCTGGTGTCTAGTGGTACCGTCACCCTCCGATCATTGTCTTTTCCTTGTGTGACTCTGAGCATGTCACTTAACCTCCTTTAATTCCCAGGTCACACCTGAAAACAAGCTTCAGCTTACTGTGTCTTTCCTGGTTAAACAATTACCCCTTTCATCCTTTCCCTAGTGTTTAGTGGCAGCCTCACCCTCCAATCACCATTCCCATATACTGTATATTTTTCTCCCTGCTGTCTAGTGGCACCCCCCATCTGATGGAAGTCCCCATTGTAACTTTCACTTTCCATGGTGGCTAGTGGTACCCCATCCCTCTGATCTAAGTCCCCCATAACTATAGTTTTTTCCCCTGATGTCTACTGGCACCCTCAACCTCTGATCACTGTCCTCATAAAAAAGTTGACTTTTTCTGGTGTCTAGTGGAACCCCCCTCCACCCTCCGAACCCCTGAAATAACAAAAATTGTCCCTCAATGTTTTTTTTTACCTGTAAAAAAAGAAAATGGTCCTGACAGCCTCAATTATTTGGGCATTCATTTAATGCATTGTATCAAAAAATTGGCTTTGCAACCCCTTCTTGTTAATATAAAAGCTGATCTTGCTCACTAGCAATCTCTCTACCTATCTTTGTGAGGCAGAATTTCTGTTGTTCAAATGACCATTTTGCTGAGGGTCTTTTATCCCCTGAGCATGTTTGGCATCCCATTACCCCAAACGTGGTTTACACAATTGCATCGGGTCATCTCTGATTTTCTCTGGAAAGGTAAAAAGCCCCAAATTGCTTTAAGCTGTCTCTTTCTAAATGCTATGGAGGACTACAGCTCCCCTAATTTTTATTGGTACTATTTAGCTTTTCAGGTAAGCAAGTTTCTGGCCTTGAGCCTTCCAGAACCAGGAAATAATGAAACTCGCTCAATAACATGGAATGTTATAGAATTATACTATTGTACCTCCCATGGCATTTCTCCTCAGGCTTTGAATTATATTCCCTGGTTAAAACTCTCTATAGCCTTATGTAATACCCCTCTTGAATGGTCCCTATGTATTAATCTGCAACTTTGTCACCTTCTTAACTATGTTTTACAATGAAGCCTCCAACAACTTTCAGATTGAATCCCAATATTAAGATAGCCAACAAGCCCATACTCCATACTTTTTTGCCCTATACAGATCTCCAAAGCTTATCAGATCTTATTATATTGGATATGTTTATCTCCTTTGAAGAATTTTGTTGGTAATTCTTAATACTGCACCCTTCAGCTTTCACATTTCTTCAACGTAAACATTCTATCCAGGAATTCCTTGGACCCCATCCCTGGTGTTTACCTGTTGGTGTGAATTATCAAAAATTAATTGATTTAGTGTTTCATCCACATGCCAGTTTCTCTCCTTTATAGAACCCTCAGGGATATACTGAGAGTGAGTGCTCATTTAAGATGCAGTTATTGGGAAAAATAATTCCCTGATTCACTTACTACCTTGAAGACTACAGTCCTTTGGGATTATGCCCATAGATACTGTATATTAAAGTTGACAAATTACAATTAATGCAGTACAAAATATTACATAATGTTTACTTTACCCCACAATGCCTTTTTACTTTTAAGATGCTAGAAACTCCGATTTTAGGAAATGTAATGGAGAGGAGGGCACTTTGAAGCATTGTTTATGGGACTGTTCACCCATACAGGGCTTTTGGGACCAAATTAAGACATGCCTAGACCATTTATTAGGGCTTCAGTAGAGTTTTACTCCAGAATTGTGTATTTTAGAGATAGGGACTACACATTTGCTGGATCTCCATTGCTATCATATGACCATTGTTTCTTCAGTAGCCAAGTGGGTTATTTTAGGATACTGGACAGAGACCCATGCACCTTGCTTCAGGGAATGGCATGCTGAAATATTAACAATTTTAAGGATGGAAATGTTGGTAGCCAGCTTATGTCATAACCTTACTGCTTATAAGAAGTGGTGGGAAATGTTAGATAGCCTTTTACAATTGAACTCACTTTGACATATATCCACCTTCCTCTTTATTTATGGTCTCCCCAGTCTACTGTCTTCTTTTACATTATCCTTTAATGGTTTATTTCCACTAGTCTATTTATTTTCTATGTTATTATGAAGTGATATAGTTTAATTTGCCCTGTTGGTCCATTAGGCTTTATTTCTGGATAAAATTTATTATGTATATTTTAGCTTTTCATCAATTTTACCTGTAATTTAGTTTTCTGATCAAGACATATTAGACTGCCATTATTGTCTCATGCTGTACTGCCTTTTTTGAAGCTGTTATCTGTTTCCATTCATTTGTTTATGGTTGTACCCTGCACTCTTTATATTATAAATTTTAATAATGTTTACTAAGTTTAAAAAAAAAGAAAAAGAAAAAGGTACCTCACCAATCTGACCCCCATCCCACCTCCAATTCAGCATGTACCATCCCACATCCCCCACACACCCTCACACACCTAAACAGGTGCTAGGCTGAAGATCGACTCTCCTATAGAAAACACATCTTGCTGCTGGGACTGCTGACTGCAATATGAAAAACTAAGGTAAGTGCACTTCACTAAATTTCAATGGGGGGTTCAACTCTGATGCATAACATATCCATTTTTTTCATATTTTGACCCCAAATTTTCAACATGGTCTTTTTGGGACCCCACCTCATGAACAATGTCAGTGTAATCATGCAAATCTGGCTGGAAAGGTGATTTCACAGTCACTTGGTGAAATCACCTTTTGTGTGGGATTTGAAAATTTTCACTGATATTGTTCATGATGTGGGGTCATCAGAGGGCTATGTTGGTTGAAATTTTGGGGTCAAAATATGTAAAAATGCCAAAGTTATATACATTGAAATTTGGCTATGCTTCCTTGTAACTTTGGTAATTTTAAATATGTTGACTTGAAATTTTCAACATAGCCATCTTTTTACACCATGAACATGACAGCTGTCATGTTTCAAACCCTGGCTAAACTGTGTTTTTGCATCTGTGGCATGCAATGGTGTTGCAGTGGTGCAGAATCATGTTTTAGTGGGGATTTAAACATTTTCATTACTGGGTTCATGAGATGGGGTAATAAGAAGGCTATGCTGACAATGTCATTCCTGTTTTAATAAAAATGTAAGTGCAGAGTGTGGAGGGCCCAATGCTTCCACACTAACATATATAATTACAGCATGCATCTAAGGAGGGATTGGAGTGCACGATGGCAGTGCAGGGCCTAGAGGACCCTCTACTCCCACAGACAAATGAGAATACAATTATGCTATCTCAAAAAAGTAAAGAAATTCTTTGCAAAACTTTTGTTAATGCACTAATTAGGGTTGAAGTGACAAAAGTTGGTAAATGTGGCATTACAGTTTTCAGCTGTAACACCCCACCCCCACCCTGCAGGCAGTAACATGCATGGGGTGTGCCTTGGGGTTGTCAACCCTAATGCTCACCCCATTCTCATACACTGCACCCATCTCAGCTTATTTACTCATGGAATAGGGTGAGCATTAGGGTTCACACCCAAAGGCACACCTCACATCTGTTGCGGCCTGCAGGGTGGGGCTGGGGGTGGGCTGTTAGGTTTGGAAACCCTAATGCCACATTTCCCTACTTTTTTCACTTCAACCCTAACTAGTGCATTAACAAAGTTTTTGAAATGATGATATATATATATATATATATATATATATATAGATATATTAATGTTTTATTTTATTTTTAGGGCATTCAGGGTTTTCTGGGTAGAAGCAGAGGGGCCAGGAGAGGGTATGTGAGGTGGAGCATTGGAGGCTGGAGGGTGTGTTGAAGGAACAGCACAAATAGTGAAGAATTCACTGAAGTGAGAAGCAACAGAGGAGGGGTCAGACACAAGTGAATTATCTGCAAGACTGGAGTGGTGGACTGGGTGGGAGAGTCAAAGAGGGAGTAAATTACCTTCCAGAACTTTGAGGGGCATTAAAGTTGTTCTGAAGGTTGAACATGAAATATTGTGATATTGCAGTCCAGACAGTCTTTCCACAAGTTCCTTATAGTTCTGTATACAAGGCGGTCAAGAAGGGAGTGAGATAATTTGCAACATGCCCAGGTGAGATCACAGTACACATATTGGTCAGTGATTCCAGGAGTAATCCAAGGGTGATGATGAATTTTGACACTGGATTTGTTTGAACAGGAAATGCTTGTTCCAAACTGAGGAGAAGTTGCAGTGAAGCAGGGAGAGGGCAGTGTCAGCATCAGAGGTGGAGGGTATGGCTGTCTAATCTGGAGCAGCAAAGTCGCTCAAGAGAGCAGAGGTGTTGAGTGACTGGAGAAACCTAGTCCAGACATATGTAATGGAGCAGAGTGGATGCTGTATCTTTCTGATGCAGATCACCACACAGTGGTCACTGAAAGCATCTGGCAAGATATCTGCTGTAAGAATATGGTGCAGGTGGAAGGACAGAACCCAGTCCAGGATGGAATGGTTGTGAGGGTGAGGGTTGAGATGAGTGGTTTTGGTAATAATCTGTGTGAGATTAAGGGACTCAGCCTTTTGGTTGGTTGACCCGGAGGAAGGGGAGAGCCAAGTGACATTGAATTCCCCTGACAGGATTCAGTCAGCAGCAGAGGAATTGGCAGTACAGGTGAAGAGGGAATAAGCCAGGAAGGAGAGGATGTTCTTGTTGAGACATAGTAAATGCCATTGAAGATGGGTACAGATGAGGTGAATGACAGCCTGACAAGGTGGAATTCATGGGAGGAAGATGCAACCTTCTGAAAGCCATTGTGCAAGAAAGGCTAAAACAGACTAAAATGCCTGAAAAGGTGATAGTCAGGAAGATCCTGGAAGGAGAGCAAGGTCTCTGAGATACCAAGGTTGTCAGAGGAATATTGTGAGATGCAGACAGACAGGAGGTCAAGTTTTGGAAGAAAGCTCTGAGCATTGCCATGAAATATGCTCAGGCCTTTGGCAGCTGGGAAGTCAAAGAAGGAAAGAGAGGAGGGTACAGAGTTGGACTCCACATCACCAGACAGGTAAAGGAGTAGGAAGAGGAGCAAGAGGATGGAGTGGGATTTTCACCCATTAGAGCAGGGAGAGGGCAGGAGGAGGTGGGCAAAGGAAAGGAGGGTCATCCAAACAATTGTGGCATACTTGTTTTTAATATATGGATCTTCAATTTAATAGGTCTGTAAAGTATACAAAAAAAATCCGGTAATACCCTTATACGTTCAGTGATAATAGTATTGTCAATCACTGGTAATAGTATTGTAAATCACTGGTAATACTATAGTTTTGTGCTGATAATAGTATCATTGCAAGCTTCCAAAAAGATACCTCCTGCCCCCACATCCTAAGCATGCCTCCTCATTGGCCATTTTTCCTGTGTGGGCAGGCAGAACAGTTTAAAAAACATGGCGGTGCTTCTCTCGCTTACCGAGAGCGAATTTGGTCATCGCGCTTCTCGGTTTTTATTTGATCTTTTCCCCTCAGCAAATAAAAGTATCTGGTTGATCCTGCCATTCTGGTCTTGAAGAGCAGGTAGGATCTCAAGAATGAAACAAAAATGGGCAGGGGTCAGGAACCGTCACGGGCGAGCACACAGCTCAATGCACAGTGTAGGACAGTGCGGCGGTCGACCAGTACAAAGTCAGTTCACTGAGACGGTCGACCACCCATTAGAAAAAAACATCACATCCATATATTAAATAAAATAACCAATAGATTTGTGTGTCCATTACCATGAAGTACTGGCATGTCAAGGTTCTGGACACATTGGAACCTCTTGAGCTTTGCTCTCAAGGTTCATGTGTCCAGAACCTCTCAATGCTATTACTCCCTGGTAATAGACACAAACATATTGGTTATTCTCTATTTAAATCTTCTCTTGGCATAGGCCCTGCACTTCTGCACCCATGGTGCCATTGGGTCTTCACTTTGGCTTATAGATGGACTCTTTGCCTTGTGCATTTGTATCAGTGGCCACATGGAAGTGCAGGGCCCAGAGGTCCCTGCACTTATGCAGCCCATCATACAGCTCCACAAATTCTTGACATCCACTGCTACAGGGATGTACAGGGCCCACCCTGCACTTCCACAGACGGATGGTCTCTTCCCTTGGTGCAGGGGCCAAATGGCCCTGTGTGTCTGCATCTGTTCATGCTGGTCCCAAAGGGACCTTCATAAATGAGGATATCATTTGACAATTTCAAAAAGAAAGGAAATTCATTGCAAAAAAACAATGTTAAAAGGGAAGTAAACGTTGCAGGTGCACTCAGATTATAAAAGCCCAGGATAAGATCTTTCAAATGAGGTATTGTGCTTATATGTAAATGTCAGGAGTCCTGAGATATGAATATCTAAAAAATTTGTAAATCAAAACAAAGCAGCAGCCATTTCATTTGGTCTTAAAACAGAAAGTGATGTCACTGATGTGCAAGCTACTGTATACGTTGTTAATTACAGCTTGCACCTCAATGACATCACTTTCTGTCTCAAGATTCCATTAAATGGCTGTTGCCTTGTTTTGATTTACAGATGATTTAGATATTCATATATTTCTTATGGTTTGGAACATTGCTGGATTAATGGGAAGAACTCAATGATCCCGAATGAGCTTGTTTTATTGATAGGATGTTATTTTATTTCAAGAAACCTGTGCAAGCATTGTAATTAATTTAAATGGCTATCATATTATAAACTCCCCAGCAACCAGAGATGCAACTTATGGTAGATATAAAGCAGGTTTGGCAATATACATTAAAGTCAAAAAAGACATAATAATAAAAGATACCATAAAAATTGACCATAATTATAGCATACAAAACATAATTTGGAATTCAATCCCCATTACTTTATTTAATGTGTACATCCCACCAAGAACAAAAAAAAAAACAATAAATAATTTACAATCTTGGGTCTGTTTAATGAAAGATATGGATGAAATCTCTAAAAAATGCCCAAATAAATATTTTTTGGTTACTTGGGACTTTAATGCCAGAGTGGCACTATTTGATCAAAAGGAAATCTTCACGGCAGTGGTAGCTACTGAAGTAATAGGATCTAGGAAGAGTCAAGATTTAAATACAAATGAACAAGGAAAAAAATAATTGAATTAATTGAGGAGAATGATCTGCTAATATTGAATGGCAGAATAAATGGAGACTTTGAGGTCAAAACCACATATTTTTCATCTAGTGGCCAGAGTTCAATAGACTATGTCTAATGTAACATGGAGATGGTAAAACTTATAACAGAACTTCATATACAAATGAGACGAGAAAGTGACTATGCCCCTATATGTGTAAAAATCCAGTCTGATGAAAAAACACCTAACACCCTGGAATATCCAGAGCCTTTAGCTAATCTAAGTTGCATAGGGGAAAAAAAGAGTGAGAGGTAAAATCATGAGCAGGGATTTTCATAAAGTTATTCAGACATTTGAAAACAAGATGGAGCAGATGGAAATAAATCTAGAACATCCTTAACAGATGGAATGTCTACTGAAGTAGTTAAATTTGGACATTAATAAAATTATATATGAAAAAGCCACGAAAAATACTCAGTCAACCCAGAACTGGTTTGACAAAGAATGTAAGAAAGAAAAGAAAAAGCTAAATAAGCTCATAAAGTGGACTAAAACATTTACAACAAAAGCCAATTTTCAGTATTTAAAGGAGTGGCCCACCCAAAACTTGCAAAAAACATGTTGTGCAGAGCATTTTGATTTATATGTTAAGTTGTTGTGTGTCCTTCCCTCTGTCTGCTATTAAGATTTTTTCCTAAATTAGCCTGCTAGCTTTAGGGTAGTTTTATGACCCTTGGAGATCTCCATCTGAAACAGCTTAATTGTTTTCCTTTGTCCTAGAATGCACCTTGTTTCATGTGACAATGATGTAGCAGAGACCATAAATCCAGCAGAAAGTACTGCTTTGCAATCAGTTCACAACAGTAGAGATGGCTATATTTTAAAATCTATAGAATTCAGCTTAGTGACTATCCTCATCATAAAGGTCTTACCGTCCTGAAGAACTTTGCTACTGGTAATTTTTGTGCAGCTTGTAAAGCTTCCAAGACATTTTGTTTGTTTGGCATGTGTGTGCTGAATGTTGGGTCTCTACTGCATCACTGTCACATGAGGCAAGATGCACTGTGGGAACAAGGAATACAATTAATCTGTCTCAGATGAAGATCCCCAGGGGGTCATAAAACTAGCATAAAGCTAGCAGGCTAATTTAGGAAAAACTCCTAATAGCAGTCAGAGGGAAGGAAACACTAGAACTTCCCATACAAATTAAAACACTCTGCACAACATATATTTTTTGCAAGTTTTAGGTGGACTACTCCTTTAAACAACATGAAACAATGTAATACATGGTTAATAAACAAGAAATGAATATATCAACACACATTATGGTTGGAAATGTATAAAGTAATTCAAAGTAATGATACGCACTCATTCTGGAAATTGGTAGCAAAAGGAACAAAAGAATACAAGCCTTTTTTGTCCATTTATGTCCCAAAAGAAATCTGGATAAATCATTTCAAACTGATTCACCAAAATAGAAACTGATAATGCTGATAGGACATTAATAAACAACTTAAAGTTAACTGCAAATAAAAACATTATATCTTCTGAAGTAGAAGTTAAAATGGCAATTCTAAAACTTAAAAATAATGAATCAGCCAGCGAGAAAGGAATACCATCTGAAATATATAAAGAATATCAAGAATTCTGGATCTCCCTATTAACTCATTACTTCAGCCTGTGCACCAAGTATAAGTATATTCCCTCTGCATGGGTAAAAAATATAGTTCCCTTGCACAAAAAAGGGGTCAGTCTATGACCCCTCTAACTATCACCCAATTAGTTTGCTGGACATAGTCTCTAAAATATATACACGATTTTTAAAAGATAGGCTAACTGTCTAGGTAGAAAGAAATGCCATTATTTCCCCTCACAGGCTAGTTTTAGACAGGGGTTTTCTACCATAGATAATGTCTTTGTATTCACACATTTAATTGAGAAATATGTTCATTGGCTTTGTTTATGGATTTCTCATCCACATTTGATTCTATAAATAGACAAAAATTGTGGTAAATTCTGATGAATTTAAAGATTAACAATTCTTTATTAGTTATGATTTGTCTTCTTCATTATGGTACTATATCTTCTGTAAGATATGACAACAAAGGTAATTTAATAGAATATTTTAAGACACACAGAGGGAGTCAAACAAGGATGTTTTTTGGCCTCATTATGGTTTAATAGTTATATTAATGAGTTGCTGTACTTTAATGAAGAGAATAAACTAGTTCCCCCCAAAATTAATACTCATCTACACACATTAGCTTATGCTGATGATATAGTTTTATTTTCCTTATCAAAAAGAGGGCTACAAAAGAAAATAGACATTTTCCAAAAGAAGTGCGAATACTTGGAATTAACCATAAATCTAAATAAAACAAAAATTATAATATTTAATACTCCAAGAAAGTGATTGTTACAACACAAATTCTTCCTAGGAAAACAAAAAATGATTGAAATAGTGAACAATTACCAATATCTGGGGGGGGGGGGCTAGAATTTGTAAATTCATCTAAATGGGCTCCTCATCAAAGGGATCAAAATCTAAAGGCAAAAATGATTGCTAGAGCATTGTTCAAATTTAACTTAAAGGGGAAGTAAATATTGCAGGGGTCTCTCAAATTGTGAAAGCCCATAAAAAAGATATTTCAGATGAGGTATGGAACTTCCTTGTAGGTGTCAAGAATCCTGAGATATGAATGTCTAAATACTCTATAAATCAGAACAAGGCAGCAGCCATTTCATGGACTTTTGAAACAGAAAGTGATGCCACTGAGGGGCAAGTTGTAATTAACAGCATAGAGCTTGCCCCTCAGTGACATCACTTTCTGTTTTAAGATTACATGCTGCTTTATTTTCAGTAACAGATAATTTGATATTCATATCTCAAGATTCCTGACACCTACAGCTAAGCCTAGCACCATGTTGGAATGTTCTTGTCTTGCACTTTCACAATTTGAGTAATCCCTGCAATGTTTACATCCCATTTAAAATATGAGGGAAAGTATATTAGTCCTGCCTTAAAAGCTGGAGAAGCTAAAATAAACCCTATTATAACATATGGAGCTGAAGTATGGGGACATCAACTAACAAAGGAGCCTAAAAAGCTCCATCCTATTACTACAAAGTATTACTGGGTGTCCCCAGTTCAACTGCTAATGCAATGGTTAGATATGAATTAGGAAGAATGACATCACTTCCTGTTTTAAGATTACATGCTGCTTTGTTTTCAGTAACAGATAATTTGATATTCATATCTCAAGCTTTCAACAGTTTTTGGGCTATTGAAAATTTAAAACAGTGGTGGTGTAATTCTGTGCTGTCTTTAATTGCTGCAAATTTTATCTTGGTTTGTCTGACTGCCCTGTAGTTGGGTGAAGGGTGTTCATTGTCTGGCCTCTGACCTCAGCTACGTGATAACTGGAGGTGGAGCTTAGTCAGAGTTAAAGTAGCAAGCAGAGGTTTATTTTCTCAGAAGAAGCTAGAAGGGGAAGGAAGGAAACATATTCAATTCAGTGCTTTAGAGCAACTGGTAATTGCTATTTTTCTTTTAAACTTAGATTGTGGGCTTGTAGTGACACTATACTTTCTTTGTTGTCTTTACTTATAATTGTTTTTGGGCTGTTGAAAATTTAAAACATAGTGGTGGTATAATTCTGTGCTGTCTTTAATTGCTGCAAATTTTATCTTGGCTTGTCTGACTGCCCTGTAGTTGGGTGAAGGGTGTTAATTGTCTGGCCTCTGACCTCAGCTATGTGATAACTGGAGGTGGAGCTTAGTCAGAGCTAAAGTAGCAAGCAGAGGTTTATTTTCTCAGAAGAAGCCAGAAGGGGACGGAAGGAAACATATTCAATTCAGTGCTTTAGAGTAACTGGTAATTGCTATTTTTCTTTTAAACTTAGATTGTGGGCTTGTAGTGACACTATACTTTCTTTGTTGTCTTTACTTATAATTGTTTTTGGGCTGTTGAAAATTTAAAACATAGTGGTGGTGTAATTCTGTGCTGTCTTTAATTGCTGCAAATTTTCACTCCCCCTTCCCCTAACTCTTAATTATATGCCCTGATAAATCTGATTGACAGGAGCTAAACACAGGGTATAGTAAGGGGTGAGAAGTAGGAGGGGCATAAGGGGGAGGAAGCCCACCCTCTGCATGACAAGTGTTTGGACTCATTTATTTATGTATTGGTTTCTTTTTCCTTAAAAAAAAAAATATCTGAGGATCAGTGACAGGATTTTTAGTACAGTAAATTAATAAAAAGAGAACTAGGAGAGCTTCAGTAGCAGACAAGTAGTGGAATTGCAGTATAATCTGGGGAGTGGTGCAATGCAGTGGCAGTGGGGCAGCCATATTCAGGCAGACCTTCTGGACACTGAGGGGCTGCCCTATCTGCATGCATCTCTCTGGACTGTGGGATGAGGTAGCCAGACTCAGAGTGGAAGTAAACTGGGTCAGAGGTACCATCACCCCCTATCCAGGGACGACCCAGTCCAATGCAGCTGCCTCAAAGGATGCCGAGAACGAGGAGCACTTGGATGACAGTGGGTTCAGGGAGGGTTAGAGCAGTCAGGGCAGAGGCACATCCCAGATCCTATTCCACTCAAGAACTACATACCACACTGGCAAATGAGGACAACCAAATAGAGGTACCCAGAGAAGTGGAAGGAAAGGATGTGGAGGTTAGCCAAGGAGGTGACCTCAGCGGGAAAGCAGTGGACCCCAGAGAACGAGAAGTGAATCCTGGTGGGGACTCCATCGTAAGAGGGATCCAGCTAGAAACACAGGAGGGAAGGACAGGGAGGTGAGGTGCCTACCAGGTGCCATGGCATGGAGGGATGGAAGGAAGATCCTGGGAATCACTGGGAAGGCAAGTCGGAGGGTGAGCTGATGTCATTATCCACCTAGGTACCAATGACCTGGCAAATGGGGAGCCAAAGGAAGTTCAGGAAGAGTTTAGGAAACTGGGAGTGGGTCCTCGGCAAGTAGCTACTCCGCTACTTTCTTAGAAGTACTACCTGTGAGAGGCAAGGAGAGCTGGAGTGCATGCACCAGGAACCTTAACTCATGGTTGAAGAACTGGTGCTGTGAGGAAGGGTTTGGATTCATTGGTGACTGGGGACCCACCTGGAGGGATGGAGGTTTGTTCAAGCCTGACGGCCTGCATTCATTCTGGAGGGGAATCCAAGCACTCAATGATAAGTTTAAATGCTACACTGACAAGCATTTAAACTAGCAAAGGGGGGGTGGCAGGCCAGCAAGGAGGGTACCTACTTGCTCATCCCCCACAGCTAGCAGTGGAACCAGTGAACCAGAGGAGTGGCTATCTCTGCAAAGCAGTGTGAAAAGATGGAGATTAGTGCCCAAGAGGTGGATAAGCAGAAAAGGCAAATTCAGCAGAAGGGCAGACAGCAAGGAGAACCAGGGATAAATGACAACCAAGGAAGGGGCTGGAGTAGAACAGTGAAGCAGTCTAGGGAGGTCAAATCATGGAAAGCCATGTGCAAATGCCAGGAGCCTTAGCAACAAGATGGAAGATCTGGAGGCTGTCATGGTACAGTCAGACCTGGACATTGTGGCCATCACTGAAACCTGGTGTAATGATAACCATGACTGGAGATGGCCATACCTGGCTACAACATATTCAGAAGAGACAGAGCAGGCAGGAAGGGAGGAGGAGTGGCACTGTATGTGAAAAAATGACATAAGGGCCACAGAGATCCAGGAGGAACAAATGGGGAGAGATACTGTGGGTTAAGCTGGAAAGGAAAATGGGGCCAGCCATCCGCACAGGTGTGGTCTATAGACCACCAGCCCAGGAGGAAGAAACAGATAGGAGTTGATGCTAGCCATCCAAAGGATGGCAGACAAGGGTGAGGTAGTACTGGTTGGAGACTTCAATATTCCAGACGTGGACTGGAGCATCCAGCAGCAGCATCAACTAGGCAGATTTATCCTGGACTCCTTCAGGGTGCCTTCCTCAAGCAACTGGTCATGGAACCAACTGGCAGAAAGCAATACTGGACCTTGTGCTCACAAACAGGGACAGTGGATGGGGGTAACAGTGGGGAGCACCTGGGTAACAGTGACCACCAGTCATTGTGGTTTGAAATCACAGAAAAAGCAGAACCAAACCACACAAAACATGTATCCTGGATTTTAGGGGCAGACTTTGGGAAAATGGGGAGATACTTGAAAGAGGCATTAGGGAAGGACAGGAATCAGGGTTGAGGAACCGTGGGCAGTATTTAAAATGGGGATTACAAGAACAACAGAATTATGCATTAAGCAGGTTAGCAAGAGGAAAGGAAGAGGAGACCATTATGGTTTTCCAAAGAGGTATCAAAGAAAGTGAAAGCCAAAAGGATTGCATTCAGGCAATACAAAAGACACAGGCAGAAGGGATGAGAGAAGTACCAGGAGAAGCAAAGGGAGGCAGGGAGGTCAGTAAGGAAGCCAAAGCTCAGACAGAAGAACACATTGCAAAATCAGTGGGTAAAGGGGACAAAACCTTTACAGGTACATAAGTGAAAAAGAAAGACAAAGGGAGGATAGTGAGACTGAAGGGGAGGATGGGAGCGCGTGGAGGATGACAACAGTAAAGCTGACATATTGAACAGGTATTTCTGCTCAGTCTTACTGAGGAAGAGGGGTAATGGGTCTGAAGGGAGTACAAGGGTGAGAATGGTGCAGAAATGGACACAAGTCCCTTTACAAGAGAAAGGGTCCTGAAGGAACTGGAAGTAATAAGAGTTGATAAAGCAATGGGGCCAGACAGGGTGCACCCAGGGTCCTAAAGAACTAAGAGGTGGTAGCTGAACCTCTGGCTATCCTGTTTAGCAATCACTGGAAACAGGGAGGTACCCAAAGACTGGAGGACAGCAGATGTAGTCCCCTTATACAAAAGTGGGAACAAAGAGGAAGCAGAGAACTACAGAACAGTCAGCCTCACCTCGGTAGTGGGGAAGATCATGGAAGCACTACTGAAGGAGAGATTGGTGGAACATCTGGTTGTCAATGGACTACAGGACCCAAGGCAGCATGGTTTCACCAGGGGGAGGTCATGTCAGACCAACCTCATTGAATTTTTTGACTGGGTGACTAGGGAGGTGGATCAGGGGAGGGCAGTGGACATGGCCTATCTGGACTGGAGGTCATAATTCCGCTATACAAGACACTAGTGAGGTCCCACCTGGAGTACAGTGTACAGTTCTGGAGACCATACCTACGTAAGGACATAGACAGGGTAGAGAAGGTTCAGAGGAGGGCAACAAAGATGGTGCATGGATTGCATCACAAGTCCTATGAAGACAGGTTGAAGGAACTGAACATGTACTCCCTGGAGGAGAGGAGGGAGAGAGGGGATATGATAGAGACATACAAGTATCTTACAGGGAGGAACAGGGTGCAGGAAAACACTATTTTTAAGCGAAAAAGATGTTCCAGGACTAGAGGGCATGGGATGAAGTTGGAGGGAGGGCGATTCAGAAAAGCGTGAAAAGAATTTCTTCACAGAACGGGTGGTGGACAAGTGGAACACCCTGCCAGAGGAAGTGGTGGTGGCTGAAACAATCACGGGATTTAAGAATGCATGGGATAGACGTAAAGGAATTCTAGAGGTCAGGGGTAAGGGGAAACAGACTTCTAGGAAAACAAACTGAACTTACAAGCTCAAATGGGCAGACTGGGTGGGCCATAGGCCCTTATCTGCCGACACTGTCTATGTATCTACGTATCTATGTAAGTACTATACTTGAATTAGGATTACTAATTTACTGGCTGAAGCTGATAAATAAACTTAATGGTCTTCCCCACATCTGCATAAAAGAAAAAAATAAATGGCTTAGACAGGAATATAAATCCAAATGGCTGAAGTCCTTGGAAAAATACCTTACAAAAATAAACACGATTCAGTTATGGAAGGATTACAACAGGAAAATAAGTATTTCACTGCAATTTACAACTTTAACGAAAAAAATATTTGAATATGTGAGGAGATCTGACATGAGCAAAATAAAAGAATGAAAATGCTCTGAATGGTTCAAGCTCAGCAAAATAGGGCATTGTTTGGAGAATTACTTAACTTTACCAATCTCATCAACTGATAAGAAATTAATCACTTGGACTCATTTCGAATTAATAACCTATATATATATATATATATATATATATATGTGTGTGTATATATATATATATTTAGAAAATGGGCAATGTGGATTCTTTATCCTGATTGGTTGAAACTGGCTCCAACCTGGGCATTTATTTTTCAATAGATGCCCAGTAAACAAGAAGTGCCAGTCCAAGTGGCACCTCATTGCCCAACATTCCATACTGGTGCCTAGCCTACTTTTTAATTGGCTAAATGCCCCGAGCAAAATTAAAAAATGCCCGCCATCTTTTTCTCTCACTTAGCGAGAGGTACTCATCTCCCCTAGCCAAACCAAACAGAATGTACTTGCAGCCGCTCCTAATCTTAAAAACAAATAAAAAAAACACTCCAGTAATCCTATGGTTGGAACAGTCATTCAACTGCTTCACTCTCCTGACCACACTGTCACACACCCTGAAAGCCGTCTCCCGAGTGTGATCTCGCACTACCGTGCAGACCGAAAACAGACAATAATCACTCAGCAGAACTCCCTCGCAATCAGTCGGCAACAAAAAAAGCATTTACCTCACTATTTAAATAAATCCACAAGAAATCTCTTCTTTCCTTTTACAGTGACCTCAAATGGTGCTTTTTGTACTTCCTTCTACATTGCGGTCAAAGGTCACAGAGCACACAGATAGAACTTCAGACGAAAAAACGAAACAAACACCAAAAAAGAAAAACTTGCTTGTCAGTCCTATGAAGACTTTACTCCCTTTCTCCTTTAGCAATCAGTATCTGTGTGTGTGAATCTCTCTCGCGGGGGGGGGGACAGCAATGGGGGTGTTGTCAATCCACCAGAATGCTGCAGGGAGGAGCACCAGCACCAGGAACAGCCTATGAACTACTTTATAAAAACATGCATCTCAAATACTTCTATTAATTTTTTCACAGGCATTTACTGTATTATTTTACAACTTCATTAAAATGTACACATATAGCCATTTTCTAAGCGCAATAATACCCTCCAGGGTGGGCATTATTGGGAAATACCGGACCTTCCAGGGGCTATAAGGCCCTCCACCTGTGGTGTCAGGCCTCATTATGCCCCTGGGCGGTCCGGTATTTCTCAATAATGCTCACCCTGTCAGGTATTACTGTTTACATATATATCATAATAATATTGTATTAACAAATGAAAATTCAAGTACAGCAAATCAACACTGCAGATATAATAAAGAACATCAAGAATCTCTATTGCATATAATCAATATATGATCATTATACCTAAAACCTAGAAATAATCTCCTTTTGAATTTCCTGAAAACATATGTGAGTAGTAATTATGATAGGGTGTTTATACTTCTTCATCCAAGATATCAGGAAGATGCCATAATGATAGGCAAATTTATCTCTTCAGTTATCAAAATCAAGAAAAAATATTACAGATCACAGAAAAATATATTGGGATAGTCATAAGACTCAGTTCCCCTGCCACATGCTGCGACAAACTCATGTACTAAATGTACTTTGTCCTTCCACCTTTTGTGGCAAATCTATTTACTAAATGCACTTTGTAATGGTAATCATACACACTTAGATGTGGAATATGCACTTATTAGTGATGAAAGCCTCCTTATTGTTACACAGGACTGAAATATGAAATTAATGTGCAATAGCATCCTTTTTTTTAACTTAGTGATTTATTTATATTTTGTATAAACTATGTACTGAGCACCAAATGGTGTATTTATGTATTTATAAATTGTGAATTATGTAATCTGGATGGTTTTAATTGCCATAACTTTGTCTGCTAACAACAGCAAAACTGATCAATAAACTTGAAACAAAACTGACATTCATATCCTTGGAGTCTTGTCACCTACAAGGAGACCCAATACCTCATTTGAAATAACTTTTCTTGTGCTTTCACAATTTGAGTGACCCCTGCAATGTTTACTTCACTTTAATTTACCAGTTAGGGTTCAACTGATCACCACAAAAGTAGAGAAATGTGGCATTAGGGTTTCCAACCTTAATTCCCCACCCAACCCCCAGCAAGCAACAAAAGGACAAGCCTACACAAGCAACCACAGACAGTCATCCTCAGGTAAGACAAACAACATACAACTGTTTCCAGATGATACAAATGCAGTAGCATTGATATGCTACCTTTGTGGATTTGTATATGCTTCTGCAGAATGTTCTGCCACTACAGCTGTGTGTGTGTGTGTGTGTGTGTGTGTGTGTGTGTGTCTTGCACCTGCCATGAGTACCTGCTGCTGCAGAAATACTCTTGTAGTGTGAGTATCATGGATTTCTATGTGGACCTGTGGAAGTGCAGCCAAAATGTGAGTGTATGACTTACACCTGCAGCTGCAGAGGCATTGACCCCTTAGTGGTCTGCACTTCTGCAGGCAGAAGTACTATTGCAATTTGGGTATCATGTATTTTGTGGCACCTGCATTTCTGGGGGCATAAGTTGTGTGTATATCTTACACCTACAGCTGCAGAAGGTGTATATATCTTACACCGATGGCTGCAGATGCATAGACCCCATAGGGGCCTGCACTTATGCATAAAGATGTACTGTTGCAATTTGGGTATCATGGATTTTGTGGCACCTGCACTTCTGCTACCAGAGGTTGGTGTGTATGTGTTACACCTGCAGCTGCAGAAGCACAGGCCCCTCAGAGGTATGCACTTCTGCAGCTAGAACTACTTGTCTTACATTGTGGATGAGTACCTGTAACTACAGAAGTGCTGGCCCCATAGGGTTCTGTGCTTCTGCAGAAAAAAGAACTCTTGTTATTTGGGTATTATAGATTTGTATATGTGGCCGCAGGAGCCTGTGCTTCTGCACATTGAAGTACTGCTTTGATTTGAGTATTGTGGATTTATGTCTGCAGTCACAAGAGAATGTGTAGGTCTTGCTCTGTGTGCATGCAACAGCTACAAATTCACAAAAGTAGCACATTAGCGCTACTGCATTTGAATAATCTGAAAACAGTTATATGTTGTTTGTCTTACCTGATGATAGCTGTCTGTGGTTGCTTGTGTGGTCTTGCCATGTTGCTGCTTGGGTAGGGTATTCCTACAGCTGACATGGGGATTGGGCAGTTATTAAATAAAACATGCCTCGGCCCCCTTACCGGCAGTAAAAGGAGAAAAACTTCTTTTATTAGGTAAACACCAACAGGTGTTTACCTAAATGGGGGCCAAGGAACACAATTCTGACCTTATTTGATCCAAGAAGTGGCCAGAAAAGGTTTTGGGCTTTGTTACTGGGGCCAATGAGTTTTTCCCAATAAGTTAATGCCATAAATTGCAGTAATTTTCAAGAAAATGGTGCTCTACAATTTGCAGCAGTTTTTGTGCAACAGTGCTGTTAGTTGTGAGAAAATTGTCACAATTTGTGGCACTTTCACAAAAGAAGTGCTGCACATTGCAGCAATACCAATGGCTGAAAGTCAGAAAATCTATTTCCGGACACTGTTTTGGAAACATAATATCAGGATCATGTTCCTTGGGCCCTGATTAGGTAAACACAACTGCTGGCGTTTACCAAGGGGCAGCAGTTTTTGAATTACAGTGTTTTTTTTGTAATCTCTAACTGAAAACAAGATGGTGTCAGCACAAACATGCACACCCCATTTGCAACAGAAAAAGATGCTTTCATGGAAGTAAAATATGCTTATGCACAGCACATACTGTATATTTTTTCCCATAGGCTATAATGGGAAACTTAACCATTAGGCTGCCGGAAGGTTTAGAACGCATAGGTTTTTAGGACAAGATATCTTGTTGTTTGCAGCCTAAGGGTTAAATCTTTAATAACTTTTGAACAGATTACTATTTTTTCACCAAACCTTCAAAGGCACATCAGTGACCCAGATCTCACATACCCTGAAAATTTCAGACCAGACACCCAAACTGTTTTAGCTGTAGCCCAAAGAATAGAATTTGCCCAGAAATGGTAAATACAATTTTTTTGGCACTCTGCAGCTCCACAACTGTGCATCCCAACAGAACAAAACTTGTCAGGTCCAGATATCTATGGCACCAGACCACACTTGCATAATTTCAGGCAAATCAGTTGAATGGTTGCAAAGTTATTAAAGTGCAAAATTTTGGGTTTAACATACTGTAGAAGTGGTATATATGTTGCAAAAAACTTTGTTAGTATATCAGTTAGGGATGCTGTGACAAAAGTAGAGAAATATGTTCTTAGGATTTCCAACCCTAACACCCCACCCCAACCATGCCCAAACCAAGAGGCATTTGATGGTGCCATTGGGGTCTTCAGCCCTAACACTCACCCCATTACAATATAAGTTGGGTGAGTACAGCATTGAAGAATGGGGTTAGCCTTAGGGCTCACAACCCCAGTGCTGCCCCCAATGCCTCTTGATCTGTGCAGGCTGGGGGTGGGGTGTTAGGGTTGGAAACCCTAATGCCACATTTCCCTACTTTTGTCATGGCAACCCTAACTGATGCATTAACAAAGTTTTTCTGCAACTAATTTCCTTACTTTATAAGATAGTATAATCATATCCTAATGTGTGGGCCCTGTGCTCCCATTCCTCCATAGATGCATATATGTACTTAGCTGTAGAAGCGCAGGGCCCACTGGGCCCTGTGCTTCCATTTATAGGTCAAGAGTGATGAAATTGTCAGCATACCCAAGTTATTACCCCACCTGATGAACCCAGTACAGAAAATATTCAAATTCCAACTGAAACGTAATTTTACGAAACTGCAGCACCATTCCGCACTGCAGGTGCAATAACACATTTTGGCCAGGTCATGAAAAATGACAGCTGTGAAATAGATTTGTTGGAGTAATAACAAGTCTACATGGAAAATTTGGGGAAAATATTTTACATTTACAAAGTTACAAGGGTGTGTAGTAAAATTGCAGCAAATGGTCATAACTCAGCAATTGTTTTACATTTTGACCCACAATTTTCAACATGGACTTTTGGGCACCCTACCTCATGAGCAATGCAACTGTCATTATGTAAATCCTGCCCAAAAGATGAAATTGCCAAGCAACCACAAAATCTCATTTTGGGCAAGAGATCTGAAATGGCAGTCATATTGTTCATGAGGTGGGGTTACCAAACAGCCATGTTGAAAATTTGGAGTGAAAATCTGAAAAAATGGCTGAGTTATGCATAAATGTTGAAACCCCCATTGAAATGCATTGAACAGTATTTACCTTGGTTCCTCATATTGCAGTCATTGGTTCCAGCAGCAAGATATGTCTTCCATCAGGACAGCAGATCTCACATCTGGGACCTCTTCAGGTGAGTGAGGGTATGTGGGGGTGTCAAGGAGGTGTGGGGAGGTGGGATCACAGCAGGAGATCAGGTTTGGTGGGTTGTTCTGCAAGCGACTGTTTTCTTTTATTTTTTTACAGGTTTAAAAAAAATCGACTGACCATTTTCTTTTATTCAGGATATTAATGTATGTGGAGGGTGGATGTGTGTGCCACTACACACCAGGGAATAATGGTGGTAAGTGGGTGGGGGGTGCCACTAGATACCAAGGATTTTTATGACAGGTTCTAAGGAGAACCCATTTAAAAAAAAAAGCAAAGAATCCTTTTTCATTGACGAAAATCTTTTTTCATCAACGGAAATCCTTTTCTGCCAATCCTTTGTTGTGGTGGTAGAAAAGGATTCTGTCTTCCAAAAAAGGATCCTTTTCCATGAGCAGATGTCTCTCCTTATTGGGACTAGGTGGCTCTGAATCCTTTTTCACAACCAGAAGGCCATGCTGCAAATTCTTTTTTGCCAGCTGATTTACTTTTTCACCATCCTTTTTTTGTCATGGAGAAAAAGGAAATCAGCTTCCAAAAAAGGATTTGACCCTTTTCATGACCAGATGGCTAATGGTGGAATCCTTTATCGCCATAGCAATTCATTTTTTGCCATCCTTTTTCATCATGGTGAAAAAGGAAATCGGCAGGTGAAAAAAACATGGCCCCTTTTCATGACCAGATGGCCATGCCGCTAATCCTTTTTCACCATAGCAGTTCCTTTTTCACCACCTTTTTTTCATCATTGTGAAAAAGGAAATCAGCTGTGAAAAAAGGATTAGTTGCATGGCCAACTGGTCGTGAAAAGAGGAAATCCTTTTTCGTCAGTCAATTTTCTTTTTCACCATGATGAAAAAGGATTCATGAAAAAGGAACTTAGCGAGTGACGAAAAAGGAATTATATCTAAAAGAAAAAAATTTAGAGGTCATATAAAAGATAAGAAAAAAAAACACAGAACAGCTCATCAACTCCTGATGGCCAAGATACATGCATTGATGTGCCTAAAATACATCTGTGGCCACTGTTATGGCAGTTTATTTGGGGCAAAAATAAAAAACAAAATGGCAGCTTATTATAAAAGGATTGTTGTCTGACAAAAAACGATTGGCCCCACAAGAAAAAGGATCCATTTTCATCAGAGCAAAATCCTTTTTTGTTCCAGGAATCTATCCAAAAGAGTGTACTGAGCATGCTCAGAGCCAGAACTTTTAATATTAAATGACTTTGGAACAGACTAATATTTTTTCACCAGTTCAATGCAGATAAGCTCTGTGTGGCAAGCACTTTTTCCCCTGAACATTTCAGACCAACATTCCAAACTGTTTGGCCACAGCACAATTACAAAATAACTGCAAAAACTGCAGATTTTAATGTTAATTCACTATGCACAGTGCAAAATCTTTTAATCTGCCTGAAACAAAACATGTCAAGAGATCTACCCCACCAGACTGTGAAGGCAAAATTGCTTGTAAATCCGTTGAACTGTTGCAAAGTTATTAAAGTGCAAAATCTGAGGTTCAACATTAAAGTGCCTGCTCAACCCTAATTATAGTGGGGATACTACGCCACTATAATAGATAGATAGAGAGACAGACAGACAGATAGACAGATACATGATATGACATGGCCTGACTACACCTTAATAACCTTGGTAGCATTTGACTAAATAGCTGTAAATTTTGCATATGCCATCTGGCAGGCAGAGTCTCAAGACATGAAAAGGTTCATGGCAGCATCTTGTTCAGTTTTCAAGATATGGAATATCAGAAAATGCAAGAAAGTTGTTTAGTTTCCATATACTTAACATTATTTATTTTTTTTTTTTTGTTCTCATACACAGCCTAGATGGTGCTGAATTTTTTCATGAAACATTCAGGGTAGAAGTATCCTATACCAAGGTAGTGCCTTTCAAAGGTTTTTGGAAAAACGTTCATACAGTTCTAGAGTTATAAGTACTTTTTGGATAACCATCAAGCTTGACTGGTACAAAACACCCATCCTGAGTGCTTGTTTTCATGATTTACTTGTGAAAAAAAATTCATGGTCATTGCCATCTTTTTTTTTAATTCAAAAACACTGGTGTTTGTTCTTACAAATTGTCCAGGAAATAACATTTCTGGGCACCAGAAAATCCTGGCTGCCCAGTTTAGTGAGAGGAGCCGTTCACTCATGTTGCCAGTAAGAGAACAGCAGGACTTTCTTGAATTCTGAAGCTGCATTTGGAATCGTGCTTCTGGATTCAGTTGAAGCAGTGAGTCATTGATCCCCTGCATTGTCTGTCTAGTTCTCTCTCTACCTATTTATTTTATTTTATTTATTGAGAAGTCAAAATTACAACCTTTGAGCTAAGAGCTTGTTTACAAATGATCCTTGTCAACAGACAACAGATCTATTGACCTACCTACTCTATTGGCCTATCTACTCTGTCTGTCTGTCTAGCTACTGTAGCTACCTACCTTTTGCCATAATCAGCAGACTGGGGTGCCTCTTCCTGGTACCGCGCTTCATTCTCCCACCTCCTATCAAGTTCACCTGCCCCCCATTCCCATCTTTAGGTTTAATAAGTTTAAAAAGTGGACCAGGGTGCCTACCCCATACTGCTTTTATTCACCTCCTCCCATCCTGGTTGGCCTCCCCCTTCTTATTATATACATGGAGTCACCAGTGTTCCCACCCCCAGTTCCTCCAAACAGTACCACAAAACTGGGGTGCCCAATCCCTAGTGTTAGAACATGCCCTGAAATAAAGAAAACTGTCCCTCATTGCCTTTTTTCCTATAAAAAATAACCCCCCCGTGCCACTGAACACTAGCCCCATATTGGGGTGCCCCATCCCCAGTGTTCACAATTCTCTTGAAATAAATAAAATTGTCCCTAACTGCTTTTTTAACCTGTAAAAAAGAAAACAGTCCCTCACTGATGTGACCCCAACACACTCCCACTCACCCCACCCTGGTGTTCCATTCAGTACTCACAAACCAACACACCCACACACAAACTCTTACTCACCTGAACATGTCCCATGATGTTGATCCAGAGGAACTGTTCACCCACATTCAAAATGATATTGAATTATAGGAAGTGTTTGGTTGCAGTCATTGCAGCTAAATGTGGCGTAACCAGTTATTAAGTGTAAGGGGGCAATTACTTTTTCACACAGTGCCAGTTGGTGTTGGTTAACTTTTTTTATTAAATAAATGAAATAAGTAAAAAAAAAAAAAAGTGTTATTTGTCCACTCAGGTTCCCTTTATCTAATATTATATTTTGTCTAAAGACCTGAAAACATCCAGTGTGACAAATATGCAATAATAGAGAAAATCAGGAAGGGGGCAAATACTTTTTCACACCACTGTATATTTATTAAGAATATTTCTGTGTAGTACCAGTCTTTTCACCAGAGGATATACTTTGTAATCCTGTGCCAGTGTTTGAGTTTGAGAGTGAGCTCAGTGACCCAGCTGGATGGACTGAGTGTGGGGGGGTGGATGGTGCTGTAATGTGACAATCCCCAGCCAGAGAATGAAAGCTACAGGTTTGCCTGCATGGGCCCAGGTACCACATAGTGAAGACAACTCTTCTCTTGGCATAGGACCCTGCACTGCTGCACTCATGGGAGGCAGAATGCCATGTGCACTGGGAACAACTGGGCTCTTTTCCCTGTGTATCTGTATCTGTGGCCACAAGGAAGCACAGGTAACAGAGGACCTGCACTTACACAGCTCACCAGATAACCCCATGAGTTCTTTACATCTATTGCTGCACTTCTGTAGACAGATGGAGTCTTCCCTTGGTGCAGGGCACAACGGTCCCAATGCATCTGCATGTGTTCATTCAAGTCCTTTGGGACCTGCATAAATGATGATATGATTCCACTATTTCAAAAAGAAAAATTATTTGTATTAAATTGTGCTAATGTACCAGTTAGGGTTCAGGTTAATACCACAAAAGCAGGGAAATGTGACAATGTGGTTTTCAACCCTAACTCCCCACCCCACTACAGCAACTAAAAAAATAGGATTTGGGTCTCTGGAGTTTTGACAAATTATTTATGGGGTTTGCCTTGGGGTTGTCAACTGTAACAACCACCCCCTTCCCTGAGGAAAGGTCCAAGGGGAAATTGTTTAACCAGGAAAGGTACATTAAGTCAAAGCTTGTTTCCAGGTGTGACCTGGGAACACAAGGAAGTTATGTGACTTGCTCCGGGTCACACAGTATGCAAGTGAGAGCTTTGGGATTTAAACCCAGGTCTCCAGGTTTGCAGCTCAGAGCCCTAAACCACTATGCTATACTGCCTTGTGGTCGGATGTGATCTTTCTTTGTGCAGGGCCCACAGGCCCGTAAGTGAAGAAAGCTACAACACACTGTATTGGCAACATGTGATGAAACATACTTCTCTACCACTGAAGAGTGTATCAGTATGAGGCACAAACTTGGAGCTGTACCTTGTGCTTTGGACAAGAGGCTACAGGCTGGGGGGGGAGACATGAGCTTTGGGATTGATAACCGCAAGGAAGACCCCAACATGGATTCACCAAGACTTCAGAGACCCAAAACCTTTTTTTTTTCTTTTTACTGCTTGGGGTGGTGGGAGTGGAGAGTTATGCCTGGAAACCCTAATGCCACATTTCTCTGCTTTTGTGGTTTTAATCTGAACCCTAACTGGTGCGTTAATGTTGTTATTTGCAAAGAATATGTATACTGTATTGGATTGGAAATTTCCTGCTTTCTGACTGGCTAAACAAGTTCTGAGAAAATCTGGCTCCATATCTTAATTTCCCACTACAGCACTGTTTGGAAAAAATTTGCTAGTGTGATATGGAATTTGGGCAACTGATATATAGAATTCATGAGCCACTTCACTCATTCCAGATTGCCATCACAAACATAGCAGCCACCTATACTCATATATAAAAATCTTCAACTGGGCCCAAAGATAAAACTTCCTTAAATTAAACTAAATAAAGTAATAATTGAATCTAATTGTGCTCATGATCCCCTCCTTACATACATAAAACTACTTTTAAAAAATCAAGTACTATAACAAGTTTCCATTTCTTGAGTTTCTTTACTGACCATGAAAAATCACCCTCCTATCCTTACCAGTTTGCCAGAAAACTCTCTTCTGCTTATCCTGCCACAGATAAAATTGATGTACTGGCTCCAGTGAGTGTGTGTGTGTGTGTGTGTGTGTGCGTTTAAATCCATGTATTCAAAGTTACCATTCTGTGTGTGTGTGTGTGTGTGTGTGTGTGTGTGTGTGTGAGAAAACATTCTACAAGTGGAATACTGCAGAATTCTTGTATTCCATGGTAAACAAACACACAAATAATGTATTAAGTGTGTAGAAAGACAGATGACTGACAAGTGAAAAACCATCTGTGGAGGGACTATTTGATATTTTCAGTAGTGTGTGTGTGTGTTTGATGTAGCTCAATATATTTTTTCCCAAAAAGCATAGTAGAAAATGCCTGCTGATTGGTACATATTTAGTCTTGGTAGTTCACTGAAGACCTGGCATATGTCTGAGACAATGTTTATCAGATAGTGTCTATAGCGGTTAAAAAACAGTGTAAATTATAGATTTGCTGGGAAAGGGATGACATTTATGAGGTATGAATCTTTCTTGAAAGACAATACATTCCCAAGTGTGTGTGTGTGTGCATGTGCATGTGTGTGTGTGTGTGTAACTCTTTTTGCATTATTTTCTAAAATTTGCCTATGGATACATTTCCCTGGCATCTAAGTGCAGTACTAAAGGGAATGTTGTACTGTAGGGGTATGCCATCTGTCAGATGAGACATTAAAGCAAAGTCCTGTCTGTTTTTTGTGGTGGTCATTCAGGTGGGCATTAAAGATACCATGGCACTTCTTGAGAAGAGTAGGGTAAATTCCCCTGTGTACTGGCCAAATTTTGTCCATTCACTAAAATACCACCAATAGTCTAATTTTGTTAAATTTCAATTGGTTTTCATCTGTATCTCTCTCCCATCCCAGAACAAGGCTGCAAATAATTAAACAAAATTGTCTAGCCCTCCTTTCCCAGTCAACACAAGCTAAATAAATAAATTAAACTCTATAGTGGATATCAGAAATGGAGGATTGGGCCCCATGTGGCCCAACATGCTGCCATGCTGGCAACCTGTGTGAGGAAGTATTTTTTCACAGAGAGGGTGGTGGATGCATGGAACAGCCTTCCTGAAGAGGTTGTAGGGTCTAAAACTGTGGGAGAATTCAAGAATGCATGGGAAAGACATAAGGCAATTTTTGTGGGGGGTAGGAAGAAATAGGCTGTTGGTTAAATAGGATTTGCAGCTTATCTTCTAGGTAGGGAAATGGGCAGACTAGGTGAGCCAAGCAGTCCTTATCTGCCATCAAAGTCTATGTTTCTATGTTTATAAGTGAGTATAGGAGCTGGTGCTGGGGGCAGACACATTAGGGAGTGCTGTCAGGGGCCCACTTCCCAGATGGTGGAGGGTTGGCAGTTCATGAGCCCTGTGGAAGGTCATGGAGATAGTACTCCAGCTGTAAGGGGACTCAACCCAGAAAGATAGACAATGACAGTAGAAGAAGACTAATGGTCCATCTAGTCTACCCATATTACCCTATCATACCCCAGAATTTATTGTCTCTGTGGTGTCCACCCATACCAATATTAAGTGTATATCAATCTTAAGCATGGATGTAGCCAGTTGTGTGGCACTGTGCAGTGCCATAGAAAAGAAGGAGGAAATCCTGTTGAAAACTGGTGATCACACCATTGGAGCTGACATATAATGGTCCTTCCGGTACTCTCACTGTAGCCTAGTGACCTTATTTTTAATTTGCCCAAGTAGGAAGAGGCAGGACCCACTTCTGAGCTAGAGGCAGATGTTACCAACTCCAGGGCCGGTGGTGGGCAGACAAAACACTAAGTAACAAAGAAGTACAGATTATTGTATAACTTACAATTTTACTAAGTGTCTAAGGAGGGCGCGACAAATAGGTTAATGCTTGCATATCCATGTTTTTGAATGCATGAAACCAAAGAAGTGAGAGAACTGGCTGCTTTGAATGTTTTGGAACCATCTGTTTAATGGAAACTTGTCTGTTACCTTATACACTCTGCCCCTCTCACACTAACAAAGACTACACTAAAGCACAACAAATCTACAGGTACTAGGCTTTCTACTCTTATGACCCTTTTGCAGGTGAGACATATGAAAGCAAGGATGAGTAAGGATAGTAAGAAGTTAAAACATTTGTGACACAATTAGTCAGGTTTAACAACATAGAAATGTGAACAAATCCCTGCCAAACCCAAATTAGAATGTACAGTAGTTCTTCCTAAATTCCTTCATAAAAAAATAGGAAGAAAATTGTTACAACTGCAGCACTTTTTTTGTTGACACCCACGGTTCACATTACTTGAAAACATATTGTTTTTCCAAAGCTTTCCAAGAAAAAAAAATTGTTGTTACCCCTTACAGTCCCAATTAAGCTTTGCATTTTTAAAATAAATTATCTTTAGAGTTTGATAACATTGTAGCTGGTAGGGCTCATAACTTAATTTTAGGTTGAAATTGCTGTTAAAGCAAGTTTGCTCAAGACCTCCTCCGGCTTATCACTTAGCTGGGCTTCACACAGGTGATTACCTCCACTACTCACATTGGTGTCACTCATTGGATCTGGTGTTCCTCTTGGGTATGGAAGTCTCTCTGACTTGATGGTGGAACCAGTCGGTTGGTCTGACCATTACACCATAGGGCTCAACTTCGTGGCTCCCCCCAAAGGGCCTACTCCTGAGGAGATGGTCTGATACTGTCCTTTGAGGGGTGTAACCCTAGAAGGCCTAATTGTGGTGCTGAACCTATCAGGTTAACTGAGTGAATTCAGAGATCATGGGGATCTTGTACTGGCCTGTAACAGGGCAGTTATCGATGCCCTGAATTCTCTTGCTCCTGTTTGTGTTTGACCTCTCACCCTCTGCCCTAAGTCTCCATGGTTTGATGGGACCTTGAAGGAACTGAGGAGAGTAGGTTGAAGGTTAGAGAGGGCTTGGCGGAAGTCCAGACAGGAGGTTGACAGGCTTAGACTGATGGACCATTATACTGTCTACCAATTGGAAATCTCCCATAAGAAAACAGAATTTCTGTCCAGGGAGATTGCTGCCATGCAGAATCGACCAGCTCAGCTCTTCTAGACCATGGACAGATTATGCAATCCAATCTGTCTGCAGTCTGTGGGAGCTTTGTCTCATGATAGATGTGATGAGTTTGTGCTATTCTTCTCAGATAAGGTTGCCACCATCAGGTCTGGGATCTGCCCAGTCCCCTCTATAGGCTATTGCAATTGCTGGCAAGGTGATGCAAACCCACAGCCTGTCTGGTCTGTCTTTGTCCAGGCTGATATCATGAACATTGTGAGGATCATCCAGACTTTGCAGCAAACCAGCTAAAGTTCGGACCAAGGCTCAATGCACCTCTTAATGAGGTGTGTTAAGGAGATCAGTCTGGTCCTGGCGGAGACTGTCTGGATGATGTTGGATGTCATTGGAGAGGTGGGTCTTTCCTGACCCCCTTAAGGAGGCAGTCATTTGGCCACTCCTGAAAAAACCTCCCTCCACCCAGACTGTCTCACCAACTATAGACCCTTCTCTAACCTGCCCTTTGTGGGTAAGGTACTATTGAAAAGGTGGTTGCACCACAGTTGGATGATTATTTATCTACTCACAATGTCTATGACTCTCTCCAATCCAGATTTAGGAAGAAGCACAGCACCAAGATGGCCCTTGTTCCAGTATTGAATGATCTCCTTATAGCAAGAGATCGGATGGCCTGTTCCATCTTGGTCCTCCTTGATCTGTCGGTGGCATTTGACACAGTTGATTATGGTGTGCTTCTGGATCCCCTGCAGTACATCTGTGGACTATCGGGTACCATCCTCAGATAGTCTAGATCTTACCTGTTACCTCAAGAGCAGGACACAGAGATTAGTCTCAGGAATTTATTCTTCTGACCCTCTGCCCCTGCCATGTGTGGTAACTGCAGGGCTCTATTCTAGCACCCATATTGTTCACTGTCTATATGCTGCCACTAGGGGGCATCATTAGGTGGAGCAGTCTGAGTTTGAATTTTCACTGCTATGCAGATGATGCTCAACTGTATTTGTCTTTAGTAACTAAACAGGGAGATATCTTCTCTGTGTTTAACAACTGCTTATTCAAGATCCAGGACTGGATGAGTTCTAGTTGGCTGAGACTAAATCCAGACAAGACCAAGGTATAGGTTGTTGGCCCGGGTTGGTGGGAGGTTGGGTTGTCATCTGGCCAGCCCTCTAGTCTCTGGCTAGGGGATGCCCAGCTTGCTACCTCTGACCAGGTGCATAACCTTGCATTATTTTTACTGATGGCTTGACCTTTAAGTCATAGGTGTCAGCTGTTGTCAAGTCCTCTTTCTGTCATCTGAGGAATATCACCCGGGTGAAGCATCTGGTCCCCCCTGAAGATCTTCTGACTCTGGTTCATGAATCCACAACCACTCACCTGGACTATTGTAATGCCCTTTACCTAGGGCTACTGGGGATTGATATCCACTGTCTGCAGCTGGTGCAGAATGCGACTGCCAGGCTGTTGACTGGTATTCCCAGGACCAGTCACATTATGCCTGTGCTCCATGGGCTGCACTGGCTGGTGGTGCAGTGGTGTGTCATCTTCAAGGTTGGTTTACTAACCTATAAAGCCCTAAATGATCAGGGACCTTGTTATCTGCAAGTCCTCCTATGTCCTTACCACTCTTCCCAGTCACTCTGATCCACTGACGAGGGATTGCTGGAGATTCCCAGGGTGCATTTGCAGTCTTTTGGGGCCCACTCATTTGTGGCCCCCACCCTGTGGAATTCTCTACCTCATGGGGTAAGGAACTGTCTGACTGTCCAAACCTTCAAAACAGAACCCAAAACCTATCTGTTGGTCTTGCCTTCCCTGATTTTGGTAATGTTTAAATGATGATCTCAGCCATTTTATTCTTCTGTTTATTGACTGTAGTTGGAATAAGTTTTTATCTGAAATTTTAATCTTTGTCATTTTAGTTATTGTTATAATTTGTAAGGGTGCCTTGATCAATTGGAATGGTGCTCCCTATAAATAAAGGTGATTTGATTTGAAAGAGCACCTTTACCAGTCCTTTTGACTTTCATGCATAAATTACCCCTTCTTGCATTGATTCTGGAATTGTTATTTGATTACTGTCCTCTGCATTTAGTTTTTGAATTCTGAGCTGCTAAAACTGCAGGGTATACCAGAGCTTCAATAGCAAACCTAGTGTTGCTGTGGACCCAGGGCTGTACTACTGACAACACTATAGAGCAGAGGAGTGACTCACACTGTGCAGTACAGTGCAGTCACAGCAGTTTTGCAAGGGAAAACTACCAGTACTCAATGTACATACTGTGTTCCCCCTTCCCCAAGACACCCTGTTAGCAGTACATTATTCCAAAATCCAAATACCTTGTCAGTATGATTTTTGTAAAATTGGCTTTTGTGTGAGTCACTTGTCTGCCACATAGTAACATGAGCAATACAGCCCTGGGTCCACAGAAATACCAGGCCTACTACAGAAGCTCTGGTACACCCTATAGTTTTTAGCAGCTCAGAATGTAAAAACTAACTGCAGAGGACAGTAATGAAATGCAATTCCAAAATCAATGCAAGATGGGGTCATTTATGCACGAACGCCAAAAGGACTGGGAAAGGTGCTCTTTAAATCTTTATCTCTCAACAAAATATTGCTCTATTTTATAAGATGATGCAAGATATTATGAGGCAGTATAGCACAGTGGTTTAAGGCTCTGAGCTGCAAACCTGGAGACATGGGTTTGAATCTGACAGCCCCTACTTGCATACTGTGTGACCCTGAGCAAGTCACTTAACTTCCTTTTGCTTCCAGGTTGCACCTGTAAAAAAGCTTCAGCTTAGTGTGTCTCTCCTGGTTAAAAAAAAATGTATTTTCCTAGCAGTTGAAACTGCCTGCTGTTCTTGTAAGTTTCATGTCCTGATTTTCACAAAATGGGGTAATGTATGCATGAAAGTCAAAAGGACTAGGAAAGGTGCTGACAGCAACTCTATCTTCTTTCAATCCCCATGCTTTGTTACAGAGGAAGAAGTAAGTCAATTTAACAAAAAACACACTGACAAGGCATTTGAAGTTTGACAGAATGCATTGCTAACAGGGTGTCTTGGGGAAGGGGGAGCACAGTATGTACATTGAGTACTGGTAGTTTTCCCTCTCAAAACCACTGTGACTGACTGTACTGCACATTGTGAGTCGCTCCTCTGCCCTACAATGATGTCATCATGAGCCAGCAGCTGAACAGCAAAGGCAAGTGCAGCAGGGCTAAAGCAGGGCTCAAAAACAAATTCAAATTAGTGAAAGCAGAGTAAACCGTGGCCAAAAATAACAAATGCACACACCCTTTCAGGTCTAGTACTGCATATAATGACTACAAGATGTAACTTTTTGGACCATCATGAAAGGTGCTCTTTAAATGAAAATGTGTATATATTTGCTAAGAATATGTCTGTATTGCTTTTTTATGTTGATAGTGAGATTTTGATTTTCAAAATCAGTTTTCTAATTTTATTTGGAATAAACAACCTAATAAAGCCCTTGACATAGCAATCTGCAATTTTTAGCTCTCAATTCATGAGCAAACCAGCTATAAAATGACACAGTGAATAATTAATTAAGAATAGAACTAGGAAATGCAGGATGATGTAGAAATGTGGGTATGTTACCAGCATTACAATTCTGCAAGACTGTGAAGTGGTTTGGCAGCAGGCCACTCCTGAACTGATTCTAACAACTGTTCAAATCTTTTACCCCAAAGTTCATTTTTGTGTATGTAAAATTAAATATCTAGTGCCCCATTCTTGGTCACTGTTGGGGGCAGCTCAAAACATTTTATACTGAACACAGACTTATTTAATGCAATGACATACTGTAGTTGGGAAAGAGGGACCAGTCAGTGGATGAGGGATTCAACACAAAAATGTGCAAGGCAATGAACATCGGGGCAAGAAACCCAAGGGCAGAATATTACATACTGTAGGAAATGTACAGGTTGCCAAGTCAGAAGAAGAAAAAGACCTGGGGGTAGAAATTATGGTTCTATGTGATCTGGGTGACCACAAAAGGGTGACCCACAGAAGAGCGATGTCAGGGTGGCAAAAACAGTTTGCCACCTGGCAACTGACTGCTGAAAAACAATGCCGAGGACTAAAAATACTTGCTTTCTGTGGAGGCTGCACCACACACATCCCCCTACTAAGGATTCCTAGCCCAGGGGGTGCATGTTGGGGGGGGTGAAAGTAAAAAAAAATAAGATTTTGGGCCAGGTGCAAGAAAAGCACAGTAGCACCCGGACCCGAACCTGGAACCCCAGCACCGCAAGTGGAGGCCAACCCCCGATGCCCTGGTACAGCTCAGCAGTCGAATGCAGTGTCACCCCTACATCCCCTCCACCCCTTCCCTGGTCATGCTCACCATGCTCACCCCCCCATGCGTTCATGCACATAGTGACATCCTGTCACTAGGTCACCTCCCTGCCCCCTCGCCTTTCGGGCTTACGCCCATATCGCGTCACCATTTTGGATGGTGCCGTGATTCATGCGCCCACCTCATGTGCTACCATAATTACTAGTGACATGAAGCAGTCCGTGAAATGCAAAAAAGTGGTGGAAAACTCCAACAGGATGCTGGGATGCATTGCAAGGGGGTTCAGTAGCAGGCACAGAGAGGTTATTCTGTCATTGTATAGATCTCTGGTAAGACCTCACTTAGAGTATGGAGTGAGGAATTGGCACCTGTACCTAAAAAAAGACATCCAATTGCTGAAGGGGTGCAGATAGAAGGTGACTGAAATGATCAGAGGACAGCAGGACAGGTCATTTGAAGAGAGGCTGAGCACCCTGATGATGTACTCATTGGAGGAGAGGAGGCAGAGGGGGTATATGATAGAGACCTTCAAGTACTTGAAGGTAGTGAACAAAGTAGAGTGTGAGGGTCTCTTCAACAAGAGAGAAAATACCACCACCAGTGGACATGGCCTGAAGCTGGTGGGAGGAAGATGTAGGAAGGATGTGAGGAAACACTTCTTCACAGAAAGGGGGTGTCATCCTGGAATGAGCTGCCAGAGGAAGGCATGGCAACCAGGTCAGTGGAAGCATTCAATGGAGCCTGGGATAAACACAGAGAGAAGTTTTGGACATAGGCAAAGGGAGGAGGGAAGGAGGGGGGGAGCACAGACACTGGTGCAGGGGTAAAATCCAAAATCCCAATACCTGTACATATGGAGCAGACATGATAGACCAGGTGGTCTCCTTCTGCTGGCTACTTCTTATGTCTTACCTAGATTTTATCAGGCTTTTGACTCAGTGCCACATTTGAGGCTAGTTAGGAAAATAAGCCAATTAGTGCAGAAGATGGGATAACTGGTTGGAACAAAACTTGTTAACTAATCGAACACAGATCTTGCTCCTAAATGGTAAATTCCCTGAAGACAGGATAGTGACTAGTGAAGTACAATAGGGTTTGATCCAGGGACTACTACTTTTTAAATGTATACTGTATCTGTGACATATGCAAGGGTATTTAGAGCAAGGTAAGTCTATCCACAGATGATTGTAAGCTCTGTGGGATGCAAAGCTTTGTGGATGGGTTGGCAGTGAAGAAGAAGATATCATCAGACAGGATGTGAGATGTCTGTTTGGGAAGACAGGAGGTTGAAGTTTGATTGTGAGCTGTAGAGGATGTGGCATAGTCATCTTCCAGAGAGTGCTCTGGGAGATGATAGGGTACTAGTTTGTAAGAGGTTGGGGTTCCTCATTGCTGAGTTGAACCAACTCATGACTGAGCTCACCAGGCTGTTGGGTGCTCCCATCCACTGGGGTGCAGAGGGCAGGGCAACTCTGACCCAGAGGCTTCAGAGGGCTTCGGGGCAGGATGGTGTATGGTGCGGAGGCAAGGTAGGGTGGATGGTAAGGGGTAAACCCAGATCCTGGAGGAGGAGACTAGGAACTGTTAGTCCATGGAGTCACCATATTGAGCTGTATCCCACAGACTCCAGACTGATGGCATGGAACAGACACCAATCCAGGGATTAAGGTCCAATCTGTGTGGAAGAGCCTAGCACTGTGGTCCAGCCTACATAGGAGGAGGCTGCTGGGTGGCTATTCAGAAAGTGGGGAAAGTAGGAGGCAGTCATAGTATTCAGGGACTAAATTGTGAGATGGATGGAGAGGCTGACTGAAGACCCAGAGCCACACAGAAGGAGAGTGGTGTGTCTTCAGGTATGATGCTGGTATCAGTAATAGCCAGGCTGCAGACCTGAACCAGGCATAACCAGGATACTGGGAAGCCAGTTGCTGTGATACATTTGGAAACCATTAATCTGGAGGGTAGCAGGGTAGAGCTAGAACAGGGAAGGTTCAGAGTGCTGGAAGAGAAGTTCAGGAACAGGGCAACCTTTGCAGCCTTCTCTGCCTCATTCTAGCCTAGCCAGGAAGGCTAGTGTTGCAGAATTCAATTCATGGATAAAGGGGTAATGCAGGGAACATGATTATTGCATTATAGGGCACTTGGGAACACTCTGGGAGAAAAATGCATTGTATGGATTGGTCGGCCTTAGGCTTAGTGAAGGGAGACTAAGGGTGCTAGCGATGAAGGTGCGTAATATGTCAGTAAGTATTTAAACTAGGTTGGGAGAGAGGCCTTCCCCAGGGAAGAGTATGCTAAATATTAACACAAAGGGAGCCATAGGGCTACCAAGGATGCTACTCTTAGAGTAGGCAGGGAGATAATGTTGGCTACGAAGAAGGATAAGGCAGGGAGGATCACAAAAATGAAAAGCATACCAAAATACACCACACAGGAGCAAAGCCTCAATGAGCAGCACATATTGGAGCAGTGGAAATTGATGGGTTCAAACAAAAATAATAGAGGAAACCAACCATCATGGAAGGTCATAACCATCAATGCAAGGAGCCTGGCCAACAAAGCAGGGGAATCTTCGGGCACGGTCCATGAAAGCCCACCTGGATTTGATGGCCATTATGGAAACATGAGCATCTCATCATTGTACTGTAGTACTGAGGTATTCAGTCTTCAGGAAGGATAGAGTTGTGGCAGGGGAGATGGGGTAGGCCTATACTTGAGGAAGGACATAAATGCCAGAAGAGAAGCAATAGCAAGGAAAGGGCTAGAGACAAAGACACTATAGATACAGCTGGAGTTTTTTTTCCAATTGTTTAACCAGGTGAGACACACTAAGCTGAAAGCTTGTTTACAGGTGCAACCTGGGAGTACAGGGAAGTTAAATGACTTGCTCAGGGTCATACAGTATGCAAGTGGGGGCTGTGAGATTCAAATCCAGGTCTCCAGATTTGTAGCTCAGAGCCTTAAACCACTGCGCTGTACTGCTTCCCAAAAATGACACTGGATCTAGTGCTGACAAATAGCAACTATTTCTGAGATATCAGAATAAGGGAGTCACTAGGTACTTGTGACCACCTGTCAGTGTAGTGTGCAATAAAACATGGCAAGAAACACCCAAATTCCATAACTGGGGATCTCTATTTAACGTGGGCTAATTTTAAGAAAATAAAGGGGAAACACAGAGATAGGAAGGAGGGAATAGAGAGGGCTGGGCAAGCAATGGGGAAATATGCCATATTCAGGGATAGCCTATGGGAAGTCATCAGCTCCTGCTTGAAAAAGGTGGGAATGAAAAAAGGTACAGAAAACCAATCTGTTTCACATGGGAGGTGAATGATGTGGTAGGGGAGATAAGGAAGGTGTTTAAGAGATTTAAAGTGCATAAGAAGAACAGGGGCAGGGATGTATATCTTGTTAAGTAGAGGGATGCTAACGTGGTAGTGTGGAAGGTTAAAGCTGACACAGAACTAAGGACAGTGAAAGAAATTAAGAAAGGGGACAAGGTTTTCTTTTGCTACATCAAGGAGAAAACAAGAATGAAGGACTGCATTGTCAATCTGAAGCAGGGTGAAAGGCTCTTGGAAGAGAGCAAAGGAAAGGCAGAAATATTGAATGGTTACTTCTGTTCAGTATTTATAAAGGAAAAGGAAGCGCCTCTGCCACAGGATGAAAGCAAAAGACAAGAAGAGGGACCAGAACTATGTATGTGACTATGTTCCATTTACTATTAATGTGGTGTTAAGGGGGCTTGCGGCACTGAAGGTTAATAATTATCCATGGTGAAACAGACTACATCCCAGAGTGCTAACAAAATGCTGGAGATACTGGCTGAGTTTCTAGTGAACTTCTTCAATTGCTCCATAGAGACTGGGGGAAGTAGTGATGGCCTAGAGAACAGTGGATATGGTAGCCATGCACAAAGTGGTGGAAATGATGAGCTAAGGAACTACAGGCTGGCTAATTTGAAATCAGTCTTTGTCAAACTACTGGTAGCCATAATCAAAGAAAGACTAGTAGATTTCCTGGTGGCTAGTGTGCTGTAACATTGTAGATAGCATGGTGTTTTTGCAGGAAGACCTTGAATAAATTTAATAGACTTTTTTGACTGGACAACAAAGGTGATTTATAAGGGACAGGCAGTCAACATATTGTGCCTTGATTATAGTAAGGCATTCAACTCTATCCCACATGGGTGGTTGAGAGAAGAACTGGCTGGGGGGGGGGGGGACACAGAGGGTAGTAATTAATGGGGAATTCAGATGAATGAAAGAAGTGACCAATGTCAGTGCTGGGGCTAGCACTGTTTATCATCTTCATATGTGACATAGATGAAGGCATCACAATGAAAATCTGCCTATTTGCTGAAGACATCAAACTCTGTGGAAGAGCCATCTCTGAGAAATGACTTGAGAGGTGGTCAAAGATCTGGCAGCTGGCCTTCAATGCCAACAAGTGCAAGGTCATGAGCACGGGAAATAAGAACTCAGGGCCAAAGTACAAGTTGGAGACAGTTACAGTGACTGAGGAGGAAAGGGATCTAGGGTTGATGATCTCAAACAACTTCAAAACACTACAGTAGCACTATATGATAAGGCAGTAGAGAATATGAAATGAATGCTGGGATGCACTGATAAGGGGCTGAGCAGCAGAAAAAAAGGAGGTCATATTGCCTCTGCACAGGACCCGGAGGAGACTGCACCTGGAGTACTGTATACCATTTTGGGAATCCTCACATAAAAATGGACATCACCAGGTTGGAGGCAGTGCAAAGGAGGGAGATCAAAATGATTCAAGGGCAACAGGGGAAGACTTGCAAGAAACCACAAACATGAAATAATTGGAGGTGAAATGGGAGAGAGAACATGACTGAGATGTTTAAATACATGCAGGGATTAACAAAATGGGCCCAAGATAGTTATTCATATCCAGCAGTAACACAAATACCAGAGGGAATAGTAAGAAACTAGTGGGAGGAGGTTCAAGAGGGATGTTGTGAGGAAGTGCTATATTCTGGTGAGAGTAGTGGAGAGGTGGAATAAGTTACCTGAAACACTAGTCACTGCAAAAATGGTGGAGAGCTTTAATAGGGGGTAGGATAGACATAAAGTGCTGGTCAAGGGATCATTTGTGGAAGGGAATGGAGGATAAGTCACAATCCTCTAGGAGGAATTTACAACCTCATGGGCATACTGAACAGACTGGAAAGCCTTCTTCTGTCTGTAGTTTTCTATGTTTCAATGTTTCTATAAGAATACTGAAGAAATGGTCCAGTACTTGGCAGCTGTACTTCAATGCCAAAATGTACATGTTGTTGGGTATAAAAGTGATGAATCCTGGAATAGAATACTATATTGATGGGATGTCAGCAGTGAACATAAAGGAGAAGAAAGGCCTTTGAGTGATAATAATAAATAACTTAAAACCATCTTCTCAATGTAATACGGCATTCAGGAGAGCTAAGAAGATGTTGGGATGCAAAATGGAGAGGGATTACTAGCAGAAGGAGGGATGAGATACTGCCCCTTTGTATGATCACTAGTCACTCTTCAGCTGGGATGCTGTTTTTAGTTCTGGACCTGCTGCTAAGGAAGGATAAGGATATATTAGAGATAGTGAAGAGAAGGGCATCACATATGGCCCACTGGCACTAAGGCAAAACCTACTGTATGATGAAAGACTGAAAGCCTTACTATTTACTCAATGTAGGAAATAAAGGAGACAACGGGAGCATGATAGAGACTTTATGTTCATAAATGGGTTCAGTAGAGTGGACACAGTAAGTTTATTTAATCTCAGAAACAGAACATCTACAAGAGGGCATAAGCTTAAGTTGGAGGGTAACAAAAGACATAAGAAAGCATTGTTTCCAAAATAGGGGTGGAACAAACTTTCAAAAGAGGTTGTGGAGGCAGAGACAATATCAAGGTTCAAGAGAAACACAGGTGTATGGGAGTTTTAGGATAGAAGAATATAGGAATGAGAGGTGAAAATGAGGGAAATAATTGTCATTAGAATAATTACTAGCAGAAAATCTTGGGGGAGACTAGATGGACAGTTCAAGTATTTTTCTGCCCTTCTCTATTTAACCAATAAGACATGACAAGGGGCTATGTTAATGATCTGTTAATCACCCTCTAGGGGTGTAATGTAACACAAGGAGAAGCTGAATGCCATGTGTCCCTACAGGGTGATTACCTGACAATTAACATAACCCCTGGGAGTGCCTTAATACTATTACAATAAAACTGTTTTTTTTTTAATACAGTACTGCTAAACCTTGTTCAGCATGGAAGCCTTATTGGCAGATGCAGACCCTGACATAGCAGCAAAAACAGAGACATGGCACTCTGCTAATCATGGCTGGGAAGTCAATTTACCAGACTATACACTGTTCTGGAGGGACAGTGAGGGTAAAATAGGTGGAGGAGTGGCCCTGTACATCAGGGATGGTATAAAAGTTACAGAAGTTCAGGGAAGACAGGGGGAGGCTGAAGTAATGTGGGTCACCCTGAAGCCAGGGAATGGAACAACAATATGCACAGGGGTGATCTACAGACCTCTGACACAGAGGAAGGAAGTTAACAGGGAACTAGTGGAGAACATACACGACATGGCAGCTAAAGGCAAAATCCTGCTACTGGGGGATTTCAATATGCCGGACGTAGATTGGACCACCAGATGGCTGTTTCAGCCAGAAGAACAGCCACCCTTGAATCCCTGCAGGGGGTTGGACTCAGGCAGCCGGTGCATGAGCCAAGCAGGGACAAGTAAGTTCTGGACCTAGTATGGACCAGTGGGAACAGAGTCAAAGAAATACAGGTGGAAGGGCAGCTGGGGTCCAGTGACCACCACATGGTGTGGTTATGCATGAAGACATGGACTCAATTAAGCAACACAAGGGCAAGAGAAGCTGACATATTGAACAGGTATTTCAGCTCAGTCTTTACTGAGGAAGAGGAGGGTAATGGGTCTGAAGGGAGTACAAGGGGTGAGAATGGTGCAGAAATGGACACAAGTCCCGTTACACGAGAAAGGGTCCTGAAGGAACTGGAAGTAATAAGAGTTGATAAAGCAATGAGGCCAGATGGGGTGCACCCCAGGGTCCTTAAAGAACTAAGAGAGGTGGTGGCTGAACCTCTGGCTATCCTGTTTAGCTGATCACTGGAAATAGGGAAGGTACCCAAAGACTGGAGGACAGCAGATGTAGTCCCCTTATACAAAAGCGGGAACAAAGCGGGAAGGAAGTGGGGAACTACAGACCAGTCAGCCTCGCCTCGGTAGTGGGGAATATCATGGAAGCACTACTGAAGGAAAGATTGGTGGAACATCTGGTTGTCAATGGACTACAGGACCCAAGGCAGCATGGTTTCACCAGGTGGAGGTCATGTCAGACCAACCTGGTTGAATTTTTTGACTGGGTGACTAGGGAGGTGGATCGGGGAGGGCAGTGGTCATGGCCTATCTGGACTTCAGCAAGGCCTTTGACACTGTGCCACATAGAAGACTATTACACAAACTGGGGAATATGGGTGTGGGCAGGACAGTAGTGTGGTGGGTAGGTAACTGGCTGGGTGGCAGGACACAGAGGGTGGTGGTAAATGGCTGTCACTCCACAGAGGGAAGAGTGACCAGTGGAGTGCCACAGGGATCAGTGCTGGGACCGGTCCTATTCAACATCTTCATCAGTGACATTGCATAGGACCTAGAAGGCAGAATTTCACTGTTCGCTGATGACACAAAGCTCTGTAACAGAGTAGACACACCAGAGGGTGTAGACAGAATGAGAAGGGACCTGCAGAAACTTGAAGAATGGTCAGGGGTTTGGCAGTTGAAATTCAATGCAAAGAAGTGCAAGATAATGCATATGGGGCACAAAAACCCTAGCACAATATATCAGTTGGGGGGTGAGGATATAGCATGCACCAAGCAGGAAAGGGATCTTGGGGTTATCATCTCTGATGACCTCAAGGTAGGGAAACAGTGTGACAAGGCAGTAGGTAAAGCAAATAGGATGCTGGGATGCATAGGCAGGGGCATCACCAGCAGGAAAAGAGAGGTCATAATTCCACTATACAAGAAACTAGTGGGGCCCCACCTGGAGTACAGTGTACAGTTCTGGAAACCTTACCTCCGTAAGGACATAGACAGGGTAGAGAAGGTTCAGAGGAGGGCAACAAAGATGGTACATGGATTGCATCACAAGTCCTATGAAGACAGGTTGAAGGAACTGAACATGTACTCCCTGGAGGAGAGGAGGGAGAGAGGGGATATGATAGAGACATACAAGTATCATACAGGGAGGAACAGGGTGCAGGAATACACTATTTTTAAGTGAAAAAGATGTTCCAGGTCTAGAGGACATGGGATGAAGTTGGAGGGAAGATGATTCAGAGGAAACGTGAGGAAGAATTTCTTCACAGAACGGGTGGTGGACAAGTGGAACACCCTGCCAGAGGAAGTGGTGGTGGCTGAAACAATCATGGGATTTAAGAATGCATGGGATAGACATAAAGGAATTCTGGAGGTCAGGGGTAAGGGTTAACAGACTTCTAGGAAAACGTAAACTGAACTTACAAGCTCAAATGGGCAGACTGGGTGGGCCATAGGCCCTTATCTGCCGACACTGTCTATGTATCTATGTAAGAGTATTAGATTTCAGGAGGACGGATTTCACTGAAATGTGTAGCTGTATACAAGCAGTCCTAGGGAAGGGAGAGGTAATAGAGGGGATGGAAGAACAAAGGGAGAAACAGAAAGGAGCCATAGTGGAGATAACAAACCAATGCATTAGGATAGTGGTCAAAGGGAGGAAAAGAAGAAGGAAACCACTATGTTTTTCCAATGAGGTGGGGAACAAAGTCAGTGCTAAAAGGTTGCATTTCAGGAAATATAAGGGGAGCCAAAGGGAGGAGGACAGGGAGGTATACCTTGAATATCTAAGGGAAGCAGGGAAGGCTGTTAGAAGGGTGAAGGTGCAGACAGAAGAGGGCTTAGCACAGTCTGTAAACAAAGGGGATAAGGCATTTTATAGGTACATCAGTGAAAGAGGAAAAAACAGGGGATTGTGAGGCTTAAAGGGGAGAAGGGAGAGTTTAAGGAGGGTGATCTGGACAAGGCAGAAATACTGAACAAATACTTCTGCTCAGTATTCACTAAGGAGGGGGAAGGTCCAGGACCACAGTTGGATTGCAGAGGCAATGGGGGTGGGGGGGGGTGGACACCACTCTATTCACAGTGGAGAGAGTTCTGGAAGAATTCAAAAAGTTGAAGGTGGATAAGGCCATGGGGCCAGATGGCATCAACCCGAGGATATTAAAGGAGCTGCAAAGGGAACTAGTAGTGTCTCTGGTGGCCCTGTTCATAGAGTCACTCAACACAGGTGTCATTCCAAAGGACTGGAGGAAGGAACATGTGGTCTCACTGCACAAAAGCGGCAGTAGGAAGGAGGCGGGGGAACTACAGGCCAGTCAGCTTCACCTCAGTGGTGGGAAAGATCATGGAGACACTGCTGAAAGAAAGGACAGTGTCTTATATGGAATCCAGCAGTGCTCAGGATCTGAGGCAGCATGGAGTCACATCAGGAAGGTCATGTGAAACTAATCTAATAGATTTTTTTGATTGGGTGATTAGGGAACTAAATCAGGAAGAGGCGGTAGATGTCGCCTACCTAGATTTCAGCAAAGTCTTCAACATCGTCCCAAATAGAAGGCTGATTAACAAGATGGGTAGTCTTGGCATGGGAGACAAGGTGGTGAACTGGGTTAGGAACTGGTTAACAGACAGGAGACAGAGGGTGGTGATAAATGGGGTACAATCTGGGGAGGGGGGTAACTAGTGGGGTACCACAGGGATCATTACTTGGACCAGTCCTGCTCAAGGTCTTCATTAGTGACATTGCAGAGGGGCTGGAAGGAAAGGTCTACCTGTTTGCAGATGGCACCAAGATCTGAAACAGGGTGGATACTCCAGAAGGGGTGCATAAAATGAAGAGGAACCTATAGAAGCTTGCAAGATGGTCGGAGATGCGGCAACTGAGGTTCAGTGCAAAGAGCTGCAAAATAATGCACTTGGGTAGAGGGACCCCTGGGGAGAGCTACAGGTTGGGGTGGAGGAGCTGACTGTCACCAAAGAGGAAAGGGACCTATGAGTTATCATCTCTGATGACCTTAAAGTATCAAAGCAGTGTACAAAGGTGGCAGGGAGGGCAAGTTGCATGCTGGGGTGCATAGGCAGGGATATCACTAGCAGGAGGCAGGAGGTGGTGATGCCATTGTATAAAACAATGGTAAGGCATCACGTGAAGTACTGTGTGTAGTTCTGGAGCCTACACCTGTGAAAGGACATAGATAAGGTGGAGACTATCCAGAGAAGGGTAACAAAGATGGTGCAGGACTTGTACCACAAAACATATGAGGAGAGACTAAGGGGCCTCAATATGTACTCAATGGAGGAAAGGAGATAGTGGGGAGACATGATTGAAACTTTCAAGTACCTCAAGGGATAAACAAGATGCAGGTGGGGGACCTTTTCCAATGTAGAAAAAGTACTAGAACAAGGGGGCACAATATGAAATTGGAAGGGGGTAGATTAAGAGGTAATGCGAGGATGTTTTTCTACACAGAAAGGACAGTTGACGCTTGGAATAGTCTGCCACAGGAGATAGTGTGGGCAAGCACAGTGGAGGGGTTTAAACATGCCTGGGACAGGCACAAGGGAGACCTGAGAGGGGAGGGAGTGATGAAAAGCCATTGATCACATAGGGTCAGGGGCCACATACAATGTATAGGTCCTACGGGCAGACTGGATGGGCCTAGCTGTCCTTATCTGCTGACAATTTTTATGTTTCTATGAGGCTGTAGATGTATGTTCAAAGAGAAACACAAGGCTGCTACAATGCTGAAACCCAATCAGAAAGCTCTGTTTTTAGACCCTTTTTAGAATCTATGTTCCATGTTTCTAAAATGAGTGTTGACCCCTACACCATTGTGCATTACCTCAAACTGCCTTACTCATATACAAATTGCCATTCCAGATAGAATCATGGTCATCTGGGAATTGTACCCCTAACACAGTGGCATGAACCCACAATTGAAGCATTACTTGGCATAGCAACATGCACCCAGTACATGTTGTGATTAGTGTTTGTGCAAAGTTGAAAAAATTCACTTAGCAAGTAATTCACAAATTTGCAAAGTTAATCCACCTTGGAAAGTGTTAATTCACAGTATAGAGATAACTTCACAAATTGCAAAGTTGATAACTTCTCTGATAAAATGGGACCCACAGGTGAAGTTTGTTATATAATATGGGATTGTAGGTTACATGGCACTTACTGTAAATGAGCTGTATGTCATTCAGAGGCTGTGTTGAGTGCAGTTTTCTGAAGTGAAAGTTGGAGATCTATCTGTCCCTGCTTGCCTGAGCAGCAAACCATTAAAACCAATGCAAAACTGAATATTTTGAAACAAAATCAACCACAAAAAGATCTACAGAGCCTTATGCAATTAGATTAGTGTTTGTTTCTGGTTTTTTGGATTTATTTAGTTTAATGTAGTGGTTTTGTTTTATCTTGTGAAGCACTGCTGTGTGGGGGAGGAAAGGTGTTTCACCTAGCAAGGCAGCCCAGAAAGATCAGTGACTAAGCATTTTCACAGCTACTGTAGGAGGATCCCTGCAGACATGTTGTGATCACTGTAAAAAAAGGGAGCTTAACGGACACCGAATGGACGTGTAAATAATGGAGGGAAACAGCAATCACTGCGCATCCACCACACTGCTTTGTCCATAGGTGGAACACAGCACAGTCTGTCGTGTCCAAGATGGCCACTGGAGCCCAGTGCTCATGTGTGAGTCATTGCACATGCACAGAGAACTCCGGTGGCCATCTTGGACACAGCGGATAGTGGCATGTTCTGCCGTGACCTCGGCTGCAGCCATACAGGCTAGGCCAGATTTTGTCTTTACTGTGAGCACTAGTCTGTGTGCAGCAGATATCTCATGTTTGTTTTCCTCAGTTTTTCTTATTCATTTTTTGATCTTATTCTGTAATTTCTTATATTACTTCTGTAGTACAGTTTGGTACAGTTAAGTGAAGTATTGTGTCAGTCTATTTCCATGTTAACTCAGTAAACTGTTCCGTTCAGATCATACTGCTAATCCCTCAGTGGAAGTGTTGTCTGCTGCTGCTATTTAGTTGTGCTGCAGGGTTTATTTAAATTTTACCTCATAATATTATAAATAATGTATAAAATTACTTCAAAGAGATGCTTGATTAAAGGGAAAGGTGCCAGGGAGGAGACAAAGAAGTGCGTAAATTCTGTGGGGCAAAAGGATGTTGCAGTTAAAAAAAACTGTATCTGCAGCAGCATCATCTATGAGCTACATGCCCAGTAGCAGTAGTAGTAAAGGAGTCATTGGTGGCAGTTGCAGTAGCATTAATGTGGCCCAATGTTTCTCTACCGCATCTGTGGCATCCATGCTGGTGGGGGCTGGGGAAAGCGGCAACAAGAGGAGCAGTCCAAGAAATAGCAAAATTCTGGCTCAGGTGCAGTACAGTGGTTGAGAAGGTTGTCGGTGTCCCTGTGACTCTTGGAGGTTATGGTATTAAGCCTGATCTTGATGGTAGTTTCCCATTCCTAAATGAAAGTGCAGAGCTTGAGCATAAGTCAAAGCATGAAGAGGGAGAGCTGACTGTTGCTCAGCAGAACAAGACTAAATTGAAAAATGTGTCTTTGACTAAAGATGATGAGAGGGTGAGAGATCCTGGAGAAAGCGAAGAGGAGAAGCACAGACCATTGGAGAAAAAGGAGGCTATCAGTGGTGGTTAAGATAATTTGTATCCCCTATAAGAACTGAAGAAAAAAAGAGAGGAAGGTATAACTGCTACCAAAGTTCTATCTCCAGTACAACAGTTGCTCCTCTTAGCAGTGTTAAGTTCATTACATCGCAAGATTCATCCAGTGTTGAAGTGCTTAAATCATCCAAAAAATACCCATTTCCACCCTCCCCATCCCAATCCCACCACCATGAAAAATCAAGGGTTAAAAAGTCCCTAGTTTGGGATTTTTATATACTAGACCCAACTGACAAACCGTTTGCTGTCAGCTGTGTTAAGCACAAGTTAGTCAGGGAAAAAAGGGTAACCACCTAGACACTGGTGACTAACCCACACCTAAGGTCCAGGCACTTGTTAGGCTACACTAAGCACCAAAAGGAAGTCAGTGCAAGGTATCGCTCGTCTTTGTCATTTACACTTGACAAGGCATACAGAAGTGGCAAGGAATGAAGGGAGGGTTCACTGAGTAGCACTACTACAGAGATTAGGAGTCTGTAGGGCTGCCTGTTAGTGGTCATTGCAGCAGTGGTGGGTTGAGTACTAGCAAGCAGAGACACCAAAGCGCACTAAGTTCCATGCAGAAAACACACAAAATTACTGCTTGCTTTTGAACAGCATCTGTAAATCCCCAGGAGTCAAATACTACCCCCTTCAGTCATGCCACACTGCTGAGTCCAACTGTTTGGTAACCCAACAGCCAGAAAGGTCCAGCATACACTGCATAGCATATTTGAACAGCATGCCAAATACTCACCCAGTCATGCTATTGCACACAAACTGAATGCAGCAGCAGCTGAACTGCTGGCAATTGATTTATTGCTATTCCCTTTTGTGGAGAACATGGGATTTAGAAGGTTGATGGAGTGTGGCTGTCCCAAAATGGCAGATTCCCTCAAGAACTTACTTCTTCACATGTACCATTCCTAAGCTTTGTGGGACAGTGCCACACACAATAACCTATGCCCTGCTGCATTTATCATCACCATACATACATCTTAGTATGGTTAAGTGAACCAATGCTCAAGCAGCTGGTAGCTCCTATCTGTGCATTACAACACACTGGGCTTTGGTACCTGGGATAGTATTTGACTCTGACAGTGAAAAATTGTATTAAGCCAAATTGCGATGGTAGCAACACTCCTGGTAATTATCAGCATGCCACGCTGGGAATGAATGGTGTAACTGGATCAAACACAAATAGGAAAATGCTAGGATTGCTCCTGACAGAGACTGATGAGTGGCTGCACCCATATTCACTGAACATGTGTTTCATTGCAAGAAATAATGGCACAAATATAGTGAAATGCATCAGTAATGGGGTGTCCTCAGGGTGCCAGGAGTTTCTAGCATATCGCGATATCTAGTCCACGTTAACTGTGGTCTGTTGCAACTGTGCCCACTTTGCCCATTCTGGAAAGGTCCGTGACTATCTCAGGCACCTGCAGATCCAGAACAAACTGTCTCAGCACTATATGAAGCTGGAAATCATCATCAGGTGGAACTCAACACTGTATATGATTGATCACCTGCACAAGCAGTACAAAGCAATCTCTGAATATCTGCTTCTTCATACAAGCACAGGTAATTCATGTCACAGTCAACAAACCAGTGGGGACTAATGGATGGACTGGGCATGATTCTTAGGCCATTGAAACATGCAACACAGGCAGTAAGTGGGGGCACTTGCAGTATCACTCAGGTCATCTCACAGTATCTTAACAGTATCTTTAGTATGTGTAAGTATCTTACAGGGAGGAACAGGGTGCAGGAATGCACTATTTTTAAGCGAAAAAGATGTTCCAAGACTAGAGGGCATGGGATGAAGTTGGAGGGAGGACGATTCAGAGGAAACGTGAGGAAGAATTTCTTCACAGAACGGGTGGTGGACAAGTGGAACACCCTGCCAGAGGAAGTGGTGGGGGCTGAAACAATCACTAGATTTTAGAATGCATGAGATAGACATAAAGGAATTCTGGAGGTCAGGGGTAAGGGGCAACAGACTTCCTGGAAAACATAAACTGAACTTACAAACTTAAATGGGCAGACTGGGTGGGCCATAGGCCCTTATCTGCCGACACTGTCTATGTATCTATGTATCTCACTTCTACAGGTACTGAGGCAGGTGCTGTTGAATGTACAGCCGTTACAGGAAGATGTGCCTTAATGGAACACATGCTCTACGCTTTGGACTGCAATACACACACTTCCAGTATTCTGCAATCTGCAGATTTTGGGATTGCCATCATGTTGGACTCACGTTTTAAATAGCACCTGTCATCAGTATTTGAAGGTAGGCATGATCAGGTCCAAAATTTAACTGATCTTTTAATTAGACAGGTATATGGGGCACAGATGTTAAAGTCACAGTTATGTAAGGCACAGCATGAAACTGAATGGAGACCAGGGGCCAGATATTCAAAACTTAGCCAGGTGATAAGGGGTGTTTGCCCATGTTAAATGGGTTTTGCACCCAATTTTTGCATCAGGTCTAAATTTAGACACCTTCCACAGCATGGACAAAAGCCATTAGCGCTCGAACACAATGTTCCACTGCACCAATGCAAATGAGAGGATCATCCCCTGCATACAGGTCCAGCAGCATATTCAGAGGTTTACTAACATGATAACTGCCACCTGAACAGGAGCAAGTTACCACCTTTGCAAACCCTGACTTAAGGGGGGGGGGCAAGGCCCTGGTGTTGGGCAAAGGGGGGCTGAAGTCATCCACCCCGGCCTATTGAAGCAATGATGTCCCTGGTGTCCAGTGGCACCCCCACCCTCCAAGCCCCATCCCAGTAAAATATCAAGCAGTCCCTGGTGTCTGGTGGCACCTCTGTCTTCCAATCTCTTTCCATATAATAGATTAATCATACCCTGGTGTCTAGTGGCACCCTCACCCTCTGATCCCCATCCCTATAACAGATTAATTATACCGTGTTGTCTAGTGGCATCCCCACCCTCCAATCTCAATTCCAGTAAAAGGTAATGCAGTCTCTGGTGTCTAGTTGTACCTCCACCCTCCATTCCCCATCCCAGTACAAGGTCAAGCAGTGTCTGGTGTCTAGTGCCCCCCCCAATTGCCTGCCACCATGTCCAGTAGGCTGTCTTTGGCATTTAGCAGCCCCCCACTCTGCTGGCACTGAGAAAACCACCTCGCACCCCATTTACCACTGACACTGGTGCTGCAGATCTGATATGGCGACTGGCACAGCCCTCCTCTCACCACCTCGGCTGGCCGCCATATGGACTGACAGGGAGTGTGCATCCTGTGTACTGTACATGGAGCACACATACTGTCTACAATATGTACACTCCTTTACAGTAGACAGGACATGAGCTCACTGTCAGTCCATACAGCACCCAGCTGAGGTGATGATATGCTGGTAGCCTTATAGGACCCATGGCACCAGTGACAGTGGTAAGGGGGGGTGGAAGAGTGTTTTTTCAGTGCCAGTGGTGTAGGGGGGCTGCTAGATACCAGGGACAGCTTGCTGGACACAGCAGCTGGTGATTGGAGGGTGGTGGGATGCTGCTAAATACCAGGGACTGCTTGCTGTTTTTCTGGGATGGGGATCAGAGGACAGGGGGTTCCACTAGACACCATGGACAGGTTGATCTTTTTCTAGACACCAGGTACTGCTTGATAATTTACTGGGATAGGGATCAGAGGGTGGGATGCCACTAGACTCCAGGGTATAATTATTATACCATTTAGATGGGGATCAAAGGGTGGGGGGGGATGCCACTAGACACACTGGTATAATTAATGTATTACAGGGATGGGGATTAGAGGGTGAGGGGTGCCACTAGACACAAGAGAAAATCTACACATTTATGGGGATGGGCAATTGGGTGGGGGGCTGGTCACAGGAGGGTCACAAACCTACCACTGCTTCCCATGCAAATCAGCCCATAATGGGCATGCATATGGCCCCTTTGTGCCTTGCATACTCAAGGGACTCATTTGCATGTTGCCAGCTGAATATCATTCTGGGTTCTTGGTGATAACAGATCTGGTGGCACAGCAGTTCCATTCATTTTGGTAGGGTCTGCATACAGCCCAGGTCCATGTTGTGGCAGCACTACTTGCCTTTGCGCTGCCCTGACACAGCCCTATATTCAATCAGATAGCACCAATGTGCTGTCTGACTGAATATAGTATCCTCAGGACAGTGGGCAAGTAAAAACAGAGGGCAAGCCTTTGTGCACCATTTTTGCCCATTACTCAATACCTGGCCCCGGGTGTTGCTACCACCTTGCATGGCAAACAGACTGATCAAACATGCAAAGCAGCAGAAAAACATTATCACAAATCCACTCTGGGATGTTTTTTACCAGGTTCAAACTGAAGACATGGAGAAAAAGTAGAAGGAGGTGGCTGAATAGACATCAGGATTGTAGACAGTGCAACGAATGGTGGATGCATATTTGGTAAACACCAGGCACCTTACTATCATGGAAGAGCTGTTGCTGTACTGGAGTAGCAAGGTCACTGATTGACCAGTACTGACCTCAGTAGTAATAAAATTCCTGAGCTGTCCACCCTCAAGTGACAATGTGAAGAGACTATTCAGGTGGGCAGGGGCCATTCTGCTAGTCAGGTTTAAAAATCTTCCTCTAGAAATGTTGACATGCTGAGATTTAGTAAAATGAATGTGGGGCACATTTCATGCAATTGAATTATGCTGGTGTTCCTGTTGCATAAAGTGGTGGTGGTGAAGATAAACCTGAAGAGCCATGGCTGTCAGCATTGCAAATTGCCAGAAAACTGTGGTAGATGAAGCATGGATGGAGAATGAATTTCCATGAGGGGACAACTCCAGTCTGGAATGCTGGGAGGGCTGCTTCTTTGATGAGGATGATTGCAGAGTAAAAGAAATGTGTTCTGTCCACCCTTTCCTCCCCACCAGATGAATTTCTTTTATGATTCAGTTTTTTCCTATAATTTTATTTTTTTCTAAGTTCTGCTGCTGTCTCATACATCCAACTGATTACAAGGCTCTGCCCTCTGCTATGCAATGCATACAGACAAACTAGAAAATCAGTGAACACTGCATCTTTAAATATCAAATTTACCAGCATCAATGCTGGCCACCGCCAGCTCCACAGCATGCATACAGACTGACAAAATAGACTGTTAAGCATAAATGCCATTGCAAGTAGGGATGCAATGAAGTTTTATTTCCCTGGTAAATATGGTGCAAATTCACAGAAATGTGTGTTTCCCAAATTTTGTGGTGGATGTACTAACTTCATCATGCCAATACTTTTTATAAACAAGCATTTGTCAATGCCGAGAGTTTGTTGTTGGTACTGCTCTTGTACATGCCTCCCATATGTTTCTCTGTATATTCCTCTGTCTTGCATTTTAAGGGTTGGTGTTAACCTTAAGGGTGGTTGGAAACCCTAATTCCCCAGGTGATTGTTGGTATTTTTGCTCCAGATTTTCAACATGGGCTTTTTGGGACATCACCTCATGAACAGTGCCAGTATCATTTTGTTACTCAATCCCAAAAGGTGATTTTGTACAGTGAGTGTGCCAGTCGGCGCCACAGGTGCAAAGACACATTTCTGGCAGGATGTGAAAAATGACAGCTATACTGTTCATGAGGAGGTATGATGAAATGGCAATATTGAAAATCTAGAGTGAAAATATGAAAAATTGGCGAAGTTACAAGTGTGCATAGAAACTGTGCAATGTATGCTCATAACGCAGTCATTTTTTGGAATGTTTTCATCAAATTTTCAAGATGACCTTTTTGAGACCTTCCCTCATGAACAGTGGCGCTGGAATTTTGTTAATCTCTCCTGAAAGTTGATTTTGCACAGCAGCAGTGCCATTCTGCGTTACAGATGCAAAAACACATTTACATAGAAAAATAGAATCTGATGGCAGATAAGGACCGCTTGGCCCACCTAGTCTGCCCATTTCCCTACCTAATGGATAAGCTGCAGATCCTAGTTAACCAACCGCCTACTTCCTCCTACCCCCAACTAGAATTGTCTTATGTCTGTCCCATGCATTCTTGAATTCCCCCACTGTTTTTGACTCTACGACCTCCTCAGGAAGGTTGTTCCATGCATCTACAATCCTCTCTGTGAAGAAATACTTCCTGACATTACCTCTGAGCTGTCCCCCCATATCTTCAAATTGTGCCCCCTTGTTCTTGCATGTCTCTTTTTCTGAAAGATGCTACCCTCTTGGACTTTGTTGATTCCCTTGATGTATTTGAAAGTTTCTGTCATATCCCCCCTCTCCCTTCTTTCCTCGAGGCTATACATCTTAAGCTCCTTTAATCTTTCTTCATATATCTTCTGGTGCAGACCCTACACCATTTTGGTTACCCTCCTTTGGACAGCCTCCACCCTGTCTATGTCTTTGTGGAGATGGGGTCTCCAGAACTGTACACAGTACTCCAGATGTTTTCTTGCCAACTGTCTGTACAGAGGGACAACAACTTCCTGTTTTCTACTGGTGATACCTCTCCCGATGCATCCCAGTATCCCCCCAGCCCTCCTTACTGCCTTCTCACATTGCTTGCCCACCTTTAGGTCATCTGATATGACTACCCCCAGATGCCTTTCCATTTTTGTTGTTGTTAGTATCTCACCTCCCATTGTGTACTCTTCCCCTGGGGTTTTGTTTCCCAGGTGCATTACTTTGCACTTCTTTGCATTGAATCTAAGCTGCCATACATTTGACCATTCCTCCAACCTTGCCAAGTCCCTTTTCATCCTTTCCACCACACCTTGCGAATCAACCCTGTTGCAGATCTTTGTGTCATCTGCAAAGAGACATACTTTTCCTTCCAGTCCCTCTACAATGTCACTTATAATGACATTACAATGGACCGGCCCCCGTACTGAACCCTACGGTATCCCACTAGTAATCCCCCTTTCTTCACTGTGGACTCCATTTACTATTACCCTCTGTGTCCTGTTGTCCAGCCAGTGTTTTACCCAGGCTACCACCCTGGAACCCACTCCCAGGCTGGCTAATTTGTTCATTAATTTTATGTGTGGGACTGTATCAAATGCCTTGCTAAAGTCTAGGTATGCCATGTCCACAGACCCTCCCTGGTCTACTACTTCGGTCACCCAGTCGAAGAAATCAATTAAATTTGTCTGACATGACCTTCCTGCTGTGAATCCATGCTGCCTTTGGTCCTGTGACCCACTGGTCTCTAGGTACTCAACAATTCTTTCCTTCAGAAGTGATTCCATCATTTTCCCTACCATTGAGGATACAAAAAATGACAGCTGTATTGTTCGTCAGGGGGTGTGAAAAAATGGCAATGTTGGAAATATGGAGTGTAAATTTTAAAAATTGATGACGTTATGAGCATGAGTAGAAACTGCACAATGGATGCTTGTAACGCAGTCATTTTTGGGAGTTTTTTCACCAAATGTGCAACAAGGGCTTTTTGGGACCCAACCTCATGACCAGTGGCACTGTCGTTTTATTAATTGGTCCCAAAAGGTGATTCAGCACAGTGACCACGAAATCACCTTTCAGAACCAAGAAACAAAATGACAGTGACTGTGTTCATGAGGTGGGGTCCCAAGAACCCCATGTTGAAAATGTGGGACCAAAAATCCCAAAAATGGCTGCGATATCATACTAAATTGAAAACCCCTCATTCACTGCCATTATAGAACTTACTGGCATTTTTTCAGTTTGTGGTCAGCTTTGAAGGGTGCAGACGTGTTCCTGGTCCACTGATGATCACTGCTCCTGACCTCCAGAGGTATGTATTGGTAAGGGTGGGGGTACAGGGAGGTTGGGTGCACAGAGGGAGGGTACAGGTTGAGGGAGTGGGAGGGGGCCAGCGGCAACTATGAGGGACTGTTTTCTGTCTTTTCGGGTTTAAAACAAAAGCCGTTGTGGCTCTGTTTTGTGCTTTATTTGCAGGGAAACAATGGATTTTGGCACACTAGGGTGGGCTCCCAGTGTGCTGGAGTACTGGGTGCTGCAATGCTGACCCAGGGATTGGGCACCTCGAGGTCAGAGGTTATGTGGAGGGGGAGACACATCCAACACCGGGAGTGGGCATCTCGGTGTTGGAGAAGTGGATGAAATGCTGACCCTGTGATTGGGCACCCCAAGGTCAGAGGTTATGTGTGGGGGGGACACATCCGACACCAAGAGTGGGAATCTTGGTGTTAGAAAAACACAGCAGCATGGAGGAGGCAGGCAGAAATGTGCCTCCTCCCAGACAGCCTGATCAGATCATGCTTACAGGAGATGTCACAATACAGTCAGCTGTTTGCTCTACTGTGACCTGCAGATGAAAGGAAAAAGCTGGCTCCTGACTGGTGTGGCTTTTTCTTTTCAATTGCAGACCACTGAAGGCAAAATAGCATCAGGACCAGCCTGAATGAGGATTGTTGTGATGCTATCAAGCCCCATGCAGAGCACTCTGCACTGGACAGATAGTGTCATACCCCTCAAAGCCTACTCTCCCAAGGAGTTCAATGTGCATGCGCAAACTCAAAAAAGACCTGAAATGTATTAAAATCCTCCCCCACCTACTGTGCTGTTATGCCACCACCATCCCATCTCCCGAAAGCATTTTATTTATCATATATCCCCTCCCATCCCTGCTGGCACCCTTCTCCAATGTAATAAAGTTAAGTAGGAGTCAGATAACTCTGACACAGTATAAATGTTAACACCCAACCCTTCTCCCCTCCAGCATGCCAAACACACTGCCCCACCTTCCTCTGAGTCTCACTGAATAAGTCATAAGCCCCCTCAACTCCCCCCTGGTCCCCACCAGCCCCAAGAAAAAACCTGTAATAAAGAAAACGGTCCCTCACTGCAGAATGTCTGTTCTGTTCTGTGTCAATCTCAGTAATGGTATGAGTGAACGACAGGTGAAGTCTTTGCTCCAATAAAACACGATTGGCTAATATGTCTAATTATCCTGAATTTCTGGTCACTACAGTTCATGAGGACAGGTGCTGTGGTGAGGAATTGCACAGTACAGAAGCAACAAATTAATTCAGGGAGCCCATCTCATTTTGTTTCCTTGTGCTAAATTTTCCAGACAAAAGAATTTATTAGACCAACAATTTCTGGGCACTGAAGTTCATCCCCTAAAATGCATTACAAGAATGATGTTGGTAGGACTGATGCATAATATGACACCATGTCACAGCATGCAGCAGCCAGATGTATTTTCTGTTAGTTGAAAATAATGCTGGGAACACAGAATATATGAATAGTGTGTCTTTCTTACAATTTCCCCTAAAGTGCATACAAGAAATGTGGCAGGGACTGACACACAGCTTAGCAGCATCTAGTAGCATGTAGCAGCCTGACGTATTTATTTTGGTAATTGAGAAAAATTTCTGAGAGTACAGAATTTATTTATGTTGTGCTTTTCTCACAATTTCCCCTAAAGTGCATAACAAGAACTGTGGCAGGTGACTGATACACTACATAGCATCATTCTTTGGCCTCTGAAAGCAGATGATTTAGCTAACTCTACTAACTCACTTAGACTGCAAAAAAAAAAAAACTGAGTCTCAGTCTGTACATAAAGTAATGATATATTACCTACAGGATCTGTTTCAATGTGACCTATGAGCATTTTTTCAGAAGCCTCAATTTGAGTAAACTTCATCAAAATGCACCCCAAAGATGACGTTGCCAGGCAAAGTTACAAAAGGCAAGTTGCCTAGTAAATGGCAACATTTATGGATTAATCCATAATGGTAAAGTTAGTGACTTCACTGGAACTTTGCCAGTGCGTTAAAATGTTGCACCATGTCTGGATGTGATGCTCAAAGATGCACTGCATTGGGGTTGTTGCGCACATGAGCATTATGGCGGATGCCCCTCACCACCTCCCATGTCATTGGTTCCTTAGTGGTCCAGTGATTTCCCTTTCTGATCCAATCCTTAGAAGCACTTCCAGGAGCTCCAGTGATTTCCCCTTCCACTCCACAGTGTCCAATAATTCTGATGGTCTGGTTGTCCCCTTCAAACACTTATCTGATTTCATACCTGCCCAGCAACCATTTGTGCTCTATGTACCCTTGTGGCCACATTGTTAACTACATATCCAGAAGACATCACAGCAGCATGTGAGTATGCCTCCAAGTGTCATCATGTGATTGAGAATGGCCCTTTTGGTCTTTTGTATGATAGTCCAACTCTGTTTCTCTGGCACCCTCAACACACTTTGCAGGTACAAAGGAAAGTTTTTGGTTTTTATGACAGCTCCCCACCCCCCATTGTAAGCATCATCCTGCTGCAAGAAAGGTATCTGTTTGTGCTGCAACATACATCTAAGAATGAGACATAGAGACATAGAAACATAGAAATATAGAAGGCTTCAGTAGATAAGGACCTCATGGCCCACCCAGTCTGCCCTTTATTTCTCTTTGATCCTAATGTGACACTGTAGACCCCACTCTGCCTCTGGCTCCTCTCCCCCACCCTTTTGACTTCCAAGATCCCCCTGTGCCTATTTCATGCTTTCTTGAATCCTGTAACTGTTTCTGACCCCACCACCCCCACTGGTATATTAGGCTGTACCACTCATTAACCACTCTTTCAGTGAAGAAGTGTTTCTTCACATTCCCTCTGAACCTCCCCCTTTCTAATTTCATAGCATGACCCCCTCATCCTTGTGCATCTTTTTATTTGAAAAATTTTGCCTTCCTGTTCCTTGTTTTTCCTGTGAGGTATTTGTGTGTTTCTATCATATCCCTCCTACTCCTCCTCCTATCCTCCAGGGAGTACATGTTTAATTTCTTAAGCCTTTCCTCATAGGTCTTCTGATGCATTCACTGTACCATTGTGGTTGCCCTTCTCTGAACTGTCTCCACTCTAAATATGTCCTTTTGAAGACAGGGTCTCCAGAACTGGACACAGTATTTAGTGGGATCTATGAATGTTGAGTTGCTCAGCTGTTTTGAGAACTATTCATTTTAGCTTGTACTGTAAAAAATATGAAATGTTTGAGTATGTAGTTTTTACATAGACAAAGATGTAGCCAGCAAAATATTAATGCAGCATATGGAAACAGTCCATTATTTGGAAGAAAGATAAACTGTATTTTTCTTTGCTAGAAAAAAGTGAGACTCTTCCTACTGGTATATTAAGCTATGACACATTTTGCTTCAAAGCACATAGCTCACATAATGGTTTAGATTTTGCCTTAAGATATTTAATGCTTCTGCTAGATCCCTAAATGAGGCTGGTAGGCAAAAGTATATGAACTGGTGTACCCTTATAGCCTCTGACAAAGCTGTATTTTCACATGCCTCAGTGGTTGACTTTTTACTTAATAAATGTGCCTTCATCCAACTATTGACTTTCCGTGGAGAATTTGGTTATACTGGAAATAAGTAAAAGAGATAATTTGATTTTCAGTATGTTTCTCTAAAAGGAAAAAGCTTTATGCATTTTTAATTTTCATTGGTTTGATATAAAAGGCTTACCTGAAATTGAACTGTGTCAGGCAGCTACTGTGAGAGAAAATATTGTATTATGAGTTAAAATAACTTTGAAAAATAGTATCATTAGGACCTACATTAGCCAGTTTGTTCCAGTTTTGTACAGCAAGATAGATGTCAAAAGGTTGACTTGTTTTCCAAATCATTTAGAGTGTATTATTAGGTATAATGTCTACTTTATGGTGATTGAATCCTTTAACCACTACCCAGACTGCTTGTTTTGTTTGAAGGTGCTGTGTCATTTGTGCAAGGTCGCTCATGATGGATGCTCAGTTCTAATAATACAGGCTCTACTAGTTTGTAGTACACATTGATCATCTTATTATTGAGATTGCATTTTTCAGGTTTCTAGACCTAGATCTTTAAATGCTTCTGCTAGAATATGGATATTTTCTAGTATACATTTTTGTGTCAGCAGAGTACATGTATTGTAAATTGTTGCTTGCGAAAAATGCCTATGGTAGGTGGGGAGTCTGTTTACTGATTCAGTGCCTGGTTAAGGTCAAGTTGAGCCACAGTGTTGTCTCAGGATCCATTGACTTTAGTGGGACCCGGGGATTATACAATATAATCCTGTCCAGCAGCCCATCCTACTGGGAACTGCATAATGTAAACATAGTACCGAAAATCGCATGCTGGCATGGGAGTCAGAGAAAGTAGGATAAACTCCACTCAAATAATTCAGTATTAGGACTATTTATTTTTCCAGCACAAGCATTTTGCCAGACCCCTCAAATTGCTGGGTTATCTATGTATCAGAATGCTTTTGTACTGCAGTCTTACATTCAATCAAACCAGTGTTTGTTGAGTACCTTATAAGATAAAGCTCCTTATTACACCAGAGGACATCATTCTTCTGTATGTGCCCAAGTAAGGCAAGGCGAGGACAGAATGCATTCCACAGAGATGAATGATAGAGTATTTAACTCTATCATGCAGCTCTGGGGAATACACTCTGTCCTCTGGGTGATTTCCCTTCTTTCTTCAGGGGAGTTGGCTGGAGTTCTTTCTCCAGGGAAGTTGATCAGAGGAAAGACTGTTCCAAAGTACTACTGCATATTATTGCATACAATACACATATTTACACACACACATATATACTTACACACATATATATTTATATATAATAGAGGCACAGTAGCACCTCTAAAGTTAGGGCTAAGTAGGGTGTTTAATGTTAAACCCCTAACTTTACACAGTCATGGCTTTTCCCTCAGTCAGTGGAATTACACATAAATATGCATGTGAGTTCTTGAGGGGGCAAGGTTTCTTCATTTCACAAGTTTTGTGATGGTCCGATGTCTGGATTCTGAGATCCAGATAGTGCAGAAAGTGGAAAAATTGAGGGTTTTTTTGCTCTTTTTTTTTTTTTGCTCTGACTTACAGCCTGGATGGTTTTGAATCTTGTTCTGCAATTGGCTGATTAGAAGGGGCTTGCCCTAGAAAGCTGCTTTTTGTAGTTTGGTGAAAAAGTATTAAACTGTTCCTGAGTTATAAGGATTTGAAATTTTTGTTCTTAGCATGCTCACTAGGGTCTTTCATTTATGTGACTAATACAAAAGAATTTAGACTTAGTTTTTTCTCATGAATGAAGATTCCTCCTTCATGAGTTGAAATTCCTATTTTTTGAGCTAAAATTGTGTTGTGAGAAAAAAAAATCTTCTTTCATATGGCAGCCATCTTGTTTTTGTATTTTCCCCCCAAAATTGGAAAACCCATAAGAAATATGCCCTAGAGAAAAACAAACACATGACTCTAGCTAAATGGAACTTGTTTAGCTACATTCTAGTGTTCATTTTTTAAAGAAAGATCACAAAATATGGTTTTGGGACATCTCTAAAGTCTCAGGTGGAAAGCTGAGCGAGGGGTTTTGGTTCTTCTTTAGTGAGCCAAAGTTCTTCATTCATGAGTCTTATGAATGAAGAACCTTTGCGAATGAAAGGAGAGAGTGGGACTCAGCTTTTTTTTTATTGTTCTTTCATGAGCCAAGCTTCTTTCATGAGTTATGAAACACTATTTTAAGTGTCCTTGACTGTACTGTAACTACTGTATAACTACACTGTAAATGCACTGTAACTACTATGTAGTTACATATAACTACTATGTAGTTGTTACCTAAGTTCACATTTGTGTATTGTGTACTTACAATTTGCATAAAATAACTATACTGTAACAACTGTGCAGTTACATGTAATTACTATGTAGTTAACTAGTTTCACATGTGCATATTGTGTAGTTACACAATTTATGTACATGTGCAACTACTACTGTCTGTCGGCACAAATCATTTCATTCTGACACATGTAACTACACACATATAGTAATAGCTGTTGTAAAGTGTAACAGAAAATATGTTGTGCAACTACCACTGTGTCTCTTCGGGCATTATGTAATTTGTTCTTACGAGGGCAACTACACATGTTATAGCTATTGCAAATTGTAACAGAAAATTTATTCTGTAACTACTATGTTACTACTTTTGGCATTGGTAAATTTGTTCACACAAGTGTAACCACATATGAATGCAGGTCTTGTGCACTGTTTCAATGTTCTATGTTTATCTGACATTTATTTGAAAGGTAATCACACAGAAAAAAGTGTAATCAGAATGGTAAATAAAATATGATTACAATATAACTTCAGTCTGCTATGCTTAAATGCACTGACTGGCAACTCTTTATATGATGTTCCATGTCTGCATTCCAGTTTTTCATGAACCTACAGGTTAATAATATCTAGTTTAATATTGTGAATTGATATATAACTGTACATAAAAATATTGCATTTGCATAATTACTAATTGGTGTTGTAACAATACTGTGACTAAGAAATAATTGTATACATGATAGAACATTGTTTTACCTCAATTTCTATATTGGCTAAAATGCTTTTGTACCACAGTTCAAAGGTCATGGAACACGGTTCAACCCTTCTGTGGTACAACAGCATTCAAGCTGATTTTAGGAGTATACAAGCCTCACCAACAGAAACTGTAGGATCAACCAGATCAAAGGAGGCAGCAATGTAAGGAACAGACAGCAGCATAATCCCGCAGATACAGGATCAACCAGATATGGTAAAATAATATGCAGGATCAACCAGATATACTATCCTATGAAAAAATAAATAAATGCAGGATCAACCAGATATTTACATTTACTTACAGAAAACACTTGCTTCATCCATGTACTCTCGCTAAGCATAAAAAAATACAGCTGCCATTGTTTTTTTCTGAAAAATCCCTACCAACCTGATTTTCAACCAGTGGGAGTGTGTGACACAAATGTAGGGCTGTCTGGTCCCTAACAACCGGTGGTCCTAGCAACCAGATATAACCCTCAGAAAACATAGATGGTGAAGTTTTCTTCTACTTAAAAATAACTGCTAAAACCACATAAAAATTTATACTGGGGACACCACACACTATAACAAATAGTGGATGGGCAAATCTATGCAGAACAAGTGTGTTCAGCAACTTCAGGGATCTGATTCCCATAGACCTCTTGAGCCTCACTCTCAAGGTCAAAGGGAATCAGAACCCCTCTGTGGCAGAACTCACTTGTTCCACATGGTCCCATCCACTATTCTCTGTGTTTTCACAGATAATGCCTAGGTAACATGTATTTGCAAGTGTGCACACTTACATTTACCAAATGTCAGTACTATAGCTGTGATGCAAGTTCTCATTCAGAATCAGTCCCTCATAAACTTACTTCTTAATAAACATGCAATCTAATATTAGACCCTATTCACATAGGGGTCTATGCATCAATGGAACACTGGGTACTGTATGTGCAAATGGAGCATAACTGGCAAGTGCAGCTGTTCACCCATGGATTGTAGTGTAGTGGCTGGCATTCATGGTTGCCAGCTAACATGCACCTCTCATTCATGGCTCCACCACCCAGTGCACTAGTGTATGGGGGGAAGATCGGTGGAAACTAACAGGCATCTAATGGAATGCCCATTCCAGGTCCATGAGTGGATCCTTTTCTCTAAGCAGAGCAGGGGATGCTGAGTGAAACACAGGGTTGAAATGTTCCAAAAGGAAGAAATTATTTCAAAACCACCGGTGCTTGCCCAAGCAATTGTCCTCAGTCCTCCCTGTTGTCCCCGAGGAGTTTCCACAAGTTGCTGCACTCTAGCAAAGCATTGTACTGTCCACACATAGGGAAAGATTTCAAAAGTAGTCTTTATTTCTTTAAAGGATGAGTGCTACTGCACCTAGGAGTCAGAACTACTCCCACCAGTGCTTTGCCAGGAAGGCTTCATCAAGGAGCTGCTAACCTCTAACAATGTTTCAACAGTTTCCACATGTTGCTGCACTCTAGCAAAACATTGCACTGTCCACACATAGGAAAAGATTTCAAAAGCAGTCTTTACTTTATCAAAGGACAACTGCCACCACACTTGAGTTGTAACTACTTACCATAGAGCTTCAACAGAAAGGCTTTGTCAACTGAGATGCTACTGGTTCAGTCTTGGACTGTTGTCTCTAAGGGCTGGGATGGCATGGTGGGGGTGACAGCACATGTCTGCATGGATGGTGGCTGCACTTTGAGAAGGAGCACAAGAGTTACAGCAGGGTCCCCCCACCATAGCTTCCACCACCCTCACCTGGCACTCTGCACCTCAGTGAATGGCATGGAGTGTGGACATGCCCCCTGCACCAACCACAGACTGCCCCTGTATGGCCCTGCCCGACTGGTCAGGGGACTGGGTGTGCAAGGGACACATGCTTTGGAGCATGCCACTGGGATCTACTGCACCACTGGTGCACAGCTTTCTGACTTTGGGTCATCTACACCTCTCAGATACGTGGTGAATAGGTGATCAGATAATTTTGTGCATAGGCTCCAAAGTGACAGGGAATGTTTCAAATGTGTATGCCCAGGCCTGGTGATCAACAGCAGTCATTCAATCAGATGGACTACCCACCAGCAAACTGGATACTGCACTCTGTGTAGAGTGTGGAATTGTGGGATATGGCTGGTCCTCCTAGTACTACTGTTTTCCAGTAAGAGAACCTACTGGTCTGCACATGTTCCCCACTGTGCTCCAAGCACTCATAGTATAGTCATAAGGCTGTGGTAGTTTCATGTGAAGGATGTTGTCATGGCTGACACCCCATTCACTCAGTGGGAAGGGCATGAAATGGCTAAGGAAGGGTCCTTGCATGTGTATCTGGTACCACCCACCATCACTCCACACAGCAGATTGAAGATAAAGCATGGTATGTAGCCATGCCCCACCCCCAGCCACTCACCTACCTGAGCAGCAGCAGGACAGGGGTGTGAGTGTAGAAAAGGTGTGGGTCAATGCCACAGAAGCAGCACATTTAAAGTTATGTAAGTACACAACACACATTATGCAACTAGTTAACAACTACATTGCAGTGCAATTGGAGTGTAGTTATACAGTAGTTACAGTGTAGTTAGTAACACTTAAAATTATTCTTCAAAAATCATTCCCTCATGAACTTACTGCAGTATAGCATAGTGGTTAAAAGCACTGACATGCAAACCTGAAGAACTTGGTTTGAGTACCAGAGCCACCACTTGTGTACTGTGCAACAAAAAAAAATAAATAAAAGAACTAAAAATAAACATGCAATCTAATATTGTAAATTGCTATACAATAAAAAAAATGTATTAAATAATTACCTGTTGGCTGTTAACAGTGCTGTAGTTTCTAAGGAACTTCTGTGGCATGGTCACCACAGTTAATGCCTAACATGTACAGTATTTACAAAGTAAGTACGCAGAAACTGACACTTAAAATAAAGGGTAAGAAGAAGAGTGTAACAGTATTATAGTTACTAAGGAATGGGTTGCTTCTGTGGTATTGTTTCCACAATTAATGCCTAACTAACATGTATTTACTAAATAAGTACGCAGAAACTGAAATTTAAATAAAGTGTAAGAAGAAGGGTGTAACAGTGCTGTAGTTACTAAGGAATGTGCTGCTTCTGTGGCATTGTTTCCACAGTTAATGCCTAACTAATATGTATTTGCAAAGCAAGTACGCAGAAAGTGACACTTAAAATAAAGTGTAAGAAGAAGGGTGTAACAGTGCTGTAGTTATTAAGGAATGTGCCGCTTCTGTGGCATTGTTTCCACAGTTAATTCCTAACTGACATGTATTTGCAAAGTAAGTATGTAGAAACTGACACTTAAAAAAAAGCATAGGAAGAAGGGTGTAACTACTATACACTTAGATTGAATGTCAATGCTGTAGTTCTGACATAGGTTTCCTTTCAGAAATCATTACCTCATGCACTTACTGCTTAATAAACATGCAATCCAATATTGTTAATTGCTATACAACTACATTGTTTACTTATACAATAAAAATAATTTACATAATTACTTATTGGCTTGTAACAGTGCTGTAGTTAGTAAGAAATGTGCTGCTTCTGTGACATTAACCCACACCCATTCTATACCCACACCCCTGTCCTGCTACTGCCCAGGTGGGTGGCTGGGGGTGGGGCATGGCTACATTCCATGCTTTATCACCCATCTGCTGTATGAAGTGGTGGTCGGTGGTGCAGAATACACAGGCAGGAACCCTTCCTTATCCATTACATGTCCTTCCCACTGGCTGAACGGTGTGGCAGTCATAGCACCATCCTTCACATCAAGCTACCCCAGCCCTCTGACTATACCATGAAGACTGGGGGCAAGGTGGTAAACATGGGCAGACCAGTAGGTCCCCTTACTGGAAAACAACAGTAATGAGAGGACCACCCATAACCCACAATTCCCCACTCCACACACAGTGCAGGATACAGTCTGCTCCTGGTCAGTCCATCTGATTGGATGGCTGCTATTGATTATCTGGCCTGGGAATGCATATTTGACACATTCTCTGCCACATATGTGAATAGGATCCAATATTAGATTGCATGTTTAGTAAGCAGTAAGTTCATGAGGGAATGATTTCTGAATGAGAACTTACATCATGGCTGCAGTACTGACATTTGATAAGTGTAAGTGGGTGTACTTGCAAATACATTTTACTTAGACATTAACTGTGAAAACAGTACCATTATTTCTTAGCCACAATATTGTTATATTTCCCATTACTAATTATGCAAATTAAATATTTTTGTGTACAGTTACATATCAATTCACCAAAGTAGATTGCGGGTTTACTAACATGTAAGTTCATGAAAAACTGGAATACAGATATGGAAGCATCATCAAAAGAGTTGCCAGTCAGTGCATTTAACTGCAGCAGACCGAAGCTGCATTTTATTCATATTTTAGTTACCATTCTGATTACACGTCAACATTTTTCTGTGCGATTACCTTTTAAATAAATGTTACATAGACAGTAAACAGTGCACAAGACCTGCATTTATATGCAGTTACACTTGTAGGAACAGATTTAATAATGCCAAATGTAGTAACATAGTAGTTACACAGTAGATTTGCTGTTAAAATTTGCAATAGCTATTACATGTGTAGTTGCCCTTATAAGAACAAATAATACATGTTTAGTTGCCCTTATAAGAACAAATAACACAACGCCAGAAGAGATACAGTGGTAGTTACACAATAGATTTTCTGTTACACTTTGCAACAGCTATTACATGTGTACTGTAGTTATACTTGTCAGAATTAATTGATTTGTGCCGAAAGGGAGACAGTAGTAGTTGCACATGTATGTAAATTGTGTAACTGCACAACACACAAATGTGAAACTAGTCAACAACAATATAGTAGTTACATGACACTTCTATGTACGGTAGTTACAGTGCAATTACAGCATAGTAATAAAGTAGTTACAGTGTAGTTAAGGACACTTAAATTAATGTGTTACCAAACTCAAAAAAGAGGAATCTCAGCTCACGAAAGAAGAGGGTAGTTTTTTTCACAGTACATTCATGAGGTCATAACAACTGTCCTTTTGCAGGACATTCTTGAATTGCAGAACCACAACTGGATTTGTGATGCCAACTTCAATTGGAGTAGTGAGCCACCTATCCCCTGATCTGTCTCACTTGCTTGGTCTTTCTGTCTATTTGTCTATTTATCTATCTAGTTCACTTGCTGTCTATCAAGATATCTCTCTTGTTATCTATCCAGCTATCTATGTACTCTACTTTTTTAAATATTTCTGAAGTGGATCAGGGTAAACACCTCCGGTACCACTTATTTCTCCCCCTCCAAGTTGCCCCCCCACCTTCCCAATTTTGTTTTATAGTAGTAAGCAAATGAAGGTGCCCATCCCCAGTACAACTTCTGTTGCCCCATCCCCTCCAAGTTGCCTGCCCCTTCCCTTTAATGTACATGGCAACACCAGTTAAAGTGACAGCTGTCCCTTTTTCCTGTCAAATCCTGGCCAAAACATGCTGTCATATTTGTGGCACTAAATGATGTTTAGGTCAGAATTTGAGAATTTTTCACCTACCGGGTTCATGAAATGTGGTCATTAGAATGGTGTGTTGAAAAATTTCTACACTCACTCATAAATTTGGTAATTTTCAATATTTTGAACCCAATCTTTAAACTTAGCTATTTTTTTACACCACCTCATGAAAGAGACAACTGTCATGTCTCAGATCCTGGCCAAATATGCTTTCACACCTGTAGAGTCAAATGATGTTTTGGCAGGGATTTGAGAATTTTCTCCTACCAAGTTCAAGAGGTGGGGTCATAAGAATTCTATGCTGAAATTTTGCTGTAAAAATGTTGCAAAAAGACCAAGCTATGAGTGAGTGTTACATTTTTTTTCACACTTCCACAGCCTGATGGATATCACATTTGGTTAAAGGCCCATCTGTCCCTGTGTATCAGCATCTGTAGCCACATGGAAGTGCAGGGCCCCTTCCACAGCCAGGTGGACTCCTCACTTAGTGTAGTGCCCAGAGGGCTCTGCACATCTGCATCTGTAGCCACACAGTGCATTCCAGAGCTTGATGGTCTCCTCATTTGGTACAGAAGTGCAGGGCCCACAGAGGGTCCTGCACACCCATGCCCAGACAGACTCCTCACTTGGAGTCCACATTTGACCCAGGCCTGAAGGAATCTGTACATATGCATCTGTAGCTGCATGGACATGCAGGGACCAGAGGACCCTGTGCTTCCACAGCCAGATGGATCTGTTGATTCATATTTCTTTGGGACCTGTGTATAATAATAATATAATAACCTTTATTTTTAATGTGTCTTTCAAATTTCAAGGCACAGTACAAGTTAAAACAGTTTAAAACAATGCTACACCACAATAATAAATATACAGTACTATACAAATTAAAAACTATTTTCCACATTGCCATATGCAATGCTCCATAAATACATCTTTAATGCCTGTTTAAATCCTCCCATGGTCATGCACTCCCTTATCCGATGGGAAAGAGAATTCCAGAGGGTTGGGGCCATGAACATAAATGCCTGTGCCCACGAAAATTTTAAAGAAACCCTCAGAATCTCCAGCAACCCCTCATTGGCTGAGTGGAGCAGACACACAGGGTGGTAAGGAACCAAAAGCTCTTTCAGGTAGTCAGGGCCCAGTCTGTGTAGGGCTTTATATGTTAGTAATCCGACTTTGACGGTGATCCGTCACTGAACTAGCAGCCAGTGCAGTTCCTGCAGCACTGATGTGATATGGCAGGACCGGGAAGTCCCCATCAACAACCGGGCTGCAGAATTCTGCACCAGCTTCAAGCGGCGGATATCAACCCCAGGTAGCCCAAAGTAAAGGGAGTTGCAATAATCCAGACGTGAGGTCACAAAGGCATGGATCAGTGTTGGAAGGTCACTGGATGGAACAAGGTGCTTGATCCTAGCGATGTTCCTCAGATGGAAAAAGGATAACTTAACGACAGCCGACACCTGAGATCGAAGGGTCTGCTCTTTGTCCAGTATCATCTCAAGGTCTCGCACCTGTTAAGAGGTATGGAGCTCGGAATCCCCCAGGAATATTCCTGAGGGTTGACCTGCCCCCAACCCCCTATCCAGTGACCTGGATCCACAATCATCACCTCAGTCTTCCCAGGGTTCAACATCAGCCAGCTGGACTTCATCCAATCTTGGATTTCAGTGAGGCAGTCGTTAAATACGGAGAGTGCTCCATCCCGGTTGGGTGCAAAAGACAGGTAGAGCTGGGTATCATCAGCATAGCAGTGAAACCTCAGCCCATGCCATCTTACAATGTCTCTGAGGGGCAGCATGTACACCGCAAACAACATGGGGACAGCACCGAGCCCTGGGGAACCCCACATGACAGAGAGATAGGTTCAGAGGAAAATACCCCTGACACCACCCTCTGAGTTCTACCAGTGAGGAATAATGTAAACCATCTGTGGACCAAACCAGAGAGCCCACAGATGAATCTCAGGCACTCGAGCAGCACCCCATGGTCCATGGTGTCAAAAGCTGATGACAGATCAAGAAGTACCAGAATGGACCATTTTTTCTGATCTCTCACCATCAGGAGACCATTGAGCACCTGAACCAGCGCAGTCTCGGTACTGTGCCTCTTTCATAAACCAGACTGGAGAGGTTCGTAGATGCTATGGATGGTCAAATGGTTCTCTAGCTGTACAGCCACTACTTTCTCAATCACATTCCTGACAAAGGGAAGGTTACAGATTGGTCTGTAGTTTGCGAGAGAGTCTGGGTCCAATGAAGCTTTGTTCAACAAAGGTGTCACCAGTGCCTCCTTCAGTTAGCAGGGGTACTCACCAGAGTCAAGGGAGCACCAGACTATCTGCGCCAGAACCAGGCCGATAACATCCCAACAACCCATAATCATGGCTGTCGGGTCTGGATCTAAACTACAGCATGTAGGGCGCATACCCTGGACAATCCACATAACATCCACAATTTCTGGCCAGTCAAAGGAACTCCAGGAAAAAGGAGGGATAGTGGCCAAGCAACGATCATCAGCAACTCCCATAGAGAATGCTGAACGGGTCTCCAACCTGATGCTTGCCACCTTATCAGCAAAGAACTGAGCAAGCTTTCACACTGCAATTGTGAAAATGCTCTTCAAACATGCAGACAGGCTGGGTTGCACAGCCTGTCTACAGTTTGAAAGAGCTGAGCTGGTTGCTTCTGAGCAGCAGTAATCTCCCCGGACAGGAACTGTGCCTTCTTATGAGAGATTGTTGACTGATAGAGTCGATAATGCTCTAACAGTCTAAGATGGTTGGTATCTAAGTTGGATTTCCACCAGGATCACTCTAACCTACGTTCTAGTTGCTGCAACTCCCTCAAAGTCCCATCAAACCATGGAGACCGAGGGCGGAGGGAGAGAGGATGCACACAGATTGGAGCAATGGAATCCAGTGCTGAGGTAATGGCCCAATTATAGGCCAAAACCAAAACCTCCGGATCCATGCTCACCATAGGAAATTCTGATAGATCAAGTACTGCTGCTAGGCAGTCAGGAGTCACATCCCATAAAGGGCGGTACTTGACCATATCCACAGGGGTTGGCCTATGAGGAGGGGTGCAAAAATTGAATCACACAGTGTAGTGGTCAGACTATTTGATGGGATCCATCCCCACATCAGAGGCCTCGATCCCCAGGAGGAAAACCAGGTCAAGAGAATGGCAGTATTTATGAGTAGTAGAGGTAACCACCTGTGTAAAGCCCAGTGAAATCATCAGCTGGAGGAAGTGAAGTGTTGTCCAAATTGCGAGAGTTCATCTTCGATCCAGGCATTGAAATCACCCAGGACCATCAGCCTAGGTGACTCAAAAGCCAGGTTGACCATGAAGTCCACCACTTCCTTAAGGAATAGATTCTCATCTCTGGGTGGACGGTAGATGAGAGCCATCCTATAACCCACACCTGCTACTATGGCACACTCAAATGACCTGGCTTCCTCAACTGGTACACTTGTGAGATTCAATTTGGTCTTGAAACAGACTGCAACCCCCTCTCTCCTGCGGTCCAATCTCGGGCAGTGTATCACCGAATACCCGGCCGGAATTGCAGCCTCAAGTATGGGGCCCACATTACCATCCAGCCAGGTTTCGGTGATGCACGCCAGATCTGTTGTCCTGGCAAGATCTTCAATAATTGCAGTCTTGTTCTTAACTGATCTGGCATTTCATAACACTGCCCGAGTTGGACAAAACTCCTGGGCTGCCCTGACCTCCTGCCCACCACCAATGGAGGCGCCCTTGGGTATGAGGACTAGGCAAGATGGCCCACACTCTAGACTCCATTTCACCCCACGGCATCTTCTGGGCTTAACAACGCCAATGTGAGCACCCCGCTCTTTCAGCCGCACTGTTCACACACCCCACCCCACCCTCCTGTGAGCAATACCCCCAAAGCCCAACAGCACTGATAGATGGAAAAGAGCAATGGTTGAGGGATAAAGAGGCGGAGGGCTTGAAGTGCGGAGGCTAAATAGCGCACAACCTGGGGGGTAAAACAGTAACATAAATCCCCGGCCCAAGACATGGAGCAAAAAACCAATTCAATTCAGAATAAAACTGCTGCTCACTAATTCAAACAATGCAAAAATAATACAACCCCACAAATTACACAAAATAATCATCAATTCCCACCCAAAACTTGCAATAACCAACAACTAAATTAAATAACTAATTTAATTAGCTGGATACAAAAACAAATAAAACTTTTAAACAGCACGCAGGTCCTCTCACTACCTGGTGCCACTTAAACTAAGCACTCTCACTGCTTAACACAAACAATAAATACATATTAATAAAATAATAAAACTAAAAAAAAAAAATCTAAGGAAATAATGTAGAGAGGCCGCCCTCCAGACAATATCTCTCACATAAGTCTGAAAATGGCAGATTCTTAGTTGTTGAAAGCACTCTCACTGCTGACAGAATTTCCAAAAAGTTAAAATAAAATCACAGAGTACTTGCAGTCAGAAAGATCCAGTTCAGCCGTAGGCTCATCAGACACACTTAAATTTCCAAAACTTCACAATACCGGCCCCAATGTCATTAGAAACATCCAATAAGCCAAAAAAGTTCCAGAAGAATTCCAGACTCGAAGTTCTGATCCAGATACCAGAAGAACCACCCACCAGGCCGCAGGTTCCTGCCAGAAATTCAAGAGGTGACTACCCAGGCTATAATAGTGGCCCACTTTCTTGACTCCATGTGAAATCAGCTCCCCGGCTGACTATACCGGGAGTCTACAGGAATAGGATCAATGGGCTAGCCCTCCAGCAGGCCCCGCTCCCAGCCCCTGTGTGGGTCACTAACCCTCTAACACCTAAGGAAACCAGCAGGTCCCAGCTATACAAATCCAAATCTACAGTCAAAGCGGGTCACTAAAACATGACTTTTAGCCCAGCACTCCAAAAAAGTAAAAACTGCAGGATCCTTTGCTATCTGCACAGTCTTATTGAATCCCAAGAGCAGAGCATTCAAACTTCATGGTGAGCTTGTCCCCAGTGACTCTCTACTCCTCCAGATCCCATTCGATATGCAACTAATCCTCCAAAAGTGCTAGGGAAGATCGCGCTCAGGGAATATAACACCGACCGAATCCCCACACTGAAAGGCAGCCATTAAGCCACATCACCAGCCAAGTTCTTGCAGCAGTCCAAAATGCCAAACCATATAGCGCCTTGGAGTCCCGGCTGAGTGCGTGAAACCACGTGTACTCAAATCATAGTACAGATGCAGTAACAGTAAGGTAAATGCCAGGAAACATAAAAGGGCAGCAGTTAGGCACTCAGCGGCTTCTCGACACCCGCCCAATTTAGTTCTAGCATGTGGATGCACGCAAATAAAACAGCAGGAATACAAACAAAACCTTAAGCCCTGTACTTAAAATGGCAAAAGTGCTTTTAAAACAACAAAACGGCAGAACAAAAACATAAAAATAAAAACAAAGCAAGCAGCAGTCTGACGGCTAGCCCAGCGTGGCTGCCATCTTCCAATTTGATTTGGGCATAAATCAGGATACAGTTCCACCATCTCAAAAAGAAAGGAAATTCATTGTAAAAAACTGCATTAATGCACCGGTTAGAGTTCAACTTAAAGCAACAAAAGTAGGGAAATGTGGTGTTGAGGTTTCCAACTCTAACCCCCAAGCAGCAAAAGGACAAGCCTACAAAACCAACCACAGACAGCCAGCATCAGGTAACACAATCATGGCTCTCACAAACTGATTTTTTTTTAATGGTTTGTAACATCTGCCATCTTGTTTTTTACTTTTTCTGCAACTAAAAATTTGGCAAATACCTAAAAATGCTGTGTTTTAAAAAAGAACAAATGCCTGAACCTAGACAAATGACACTGATTTAGCTATATTCAGGTGTTTGTTTAATATGATGTACAAAATAAGGTTTTGGGGCACCTAAAAATCCTGGGTGCTTAGCTAAGTGAGAGGAGCCATTCACTTGTAGTCTCTGTATGAGAACAGAGGAACTGTCTTTATAAGTGCAGCTGCAGCTGGCGTCATGCTGCTGGCTTCAATAGGAACAGCGAGCTGATGGTCTAATGAGACAGTGCTCTGTTCCAGTTGGTCTGCAGATCTGTCTGAGTCTGTCTGTCTATCTACCTATCTGCCTACCTATCTATCCTATCCTATCCTATCCTATCCTATCCTATCCTAGCCTATGTATCTTAAGTGGACTGGTGTGCCTCTCCAGTACCACTTGTTTCTACCCCCTCCCGGCCATCCACTCCACTCCACTTCATATAGGTAGTGGCACCATGGTGCCCACCCTCGTGCTGCCATACAGCATTCTGACACTGGGTGCCCAATCCCCAGTGTCAGCTAAGTCCCCCTGTTAAGAAACAGAATACCATCCATCGACCATTTTTTATTGTAAAGAAACCTGCAAAAAAGAAAACTGTTCATCACTGATCTGCCCTCCACACACCCACACACCAAACCCCAACACTACACTCAGCACCCACCATCCCATACCCCAACGTACACCCTCGCTCACCTAAAAGTGTCCCAAGGCATAGATTCACTCTCCAATCAAAAACATGTCTTGTTGTTGGAACTGGTGATTGTGATATGAGAAAATGAGGTAAGTCCCTTTAATGTATTTCAGTATGTTTTGAACTGCTACTCATAACTGTCATTTTTAAATATTTGTACACCAGATTTTTAACATGATCTTTTTGGGACCCCACTGCATGAATAAGTAGGTGATATTTTTTAAATTCCTTCCTATAGGTGATTTTGTGATTGCTCCATGATATTACCTTTTGGGCAGGATTTGACATTTTTCACATACTGGATTCATGAGATGGGGTCATAAGAAAATCATGTTGAAAATCTGGTGGAAAAATATGGTAAAATATCCAAGTTATGCATAAACATTGAAATAGCTGGATGTTCACACACAGCTTTGCTGATTTTCAATATCACCTAACTCTCAACATGGTCTTTGTGGGACCCCACCACATGAAAGGGTGGCCCCCTTTTGCTCAACACCCCAACAGTGAAACACGGAAAAAGACCACTACAGTGACAGTCACTGTAATGGTCCATTTCCGTGTTTCACTTCCCCCAGTGTTCTGCCTCCTCCCCGGACCAACTCTGACCTAGAGTTGAGAATCCTAAAGTCCAGGGGTTGCAGGGGCAGAGCCTCAACATGGGGCTAGTGCCCCACAGAAAACACTTGTAGATCAAGCAGCACAATACCTGCATCGGTATTGTGCTGCTGCGCGGAGGTCAGGCATTTCACTGTTGACCTCCTTGGTGCTTCCCACCTGAACAACACTGATGATTTTTTTTCAAATCCATGCTGAAAGTTGATTTGCACTTGCTCAGTGAATTCCATGTTTTGGGTGGGATTTGAACATTTTTGCTTAGGTAGACTGTTAGTGCAGTTACTACATTAGGGCACCACAACTGGGGTGCCACAACAAGGGCAACAGTGATAGGGGTGATCTTGATTTTGGATCACCCCTCACTCGTGCCATCCTTTGTGCCCACACAATTTCTGCCCCCTCCAGGGCAAGCCCACCCCAGAGGAGGTTATCTTTTATCTTGGGGGGGTACAAGTGGTGAAGCCCCTCCCCGCAAAACAGGACCATTTTCTGGGATGGCGTTTTGGCACTATACGTCCTGGGAGCTCAATGCCTGGTGCCTTAATACCAGGCAGCATATTGCCTTCACCCATATCAGCATTGACAAAATGATTGTTGCACTGATATGGGTGAACCTACAGCTTACTGGGTCCATGAAATGGGGTCATCATAAGACTATGTTGAAAATTTGGTGGAAAACTAGGGTGAAATGGCCATGTCATGAGTGATCAATGAAACATTACAACGTTCACTCATAACTTCACTCATTTTCAATATTTTTCAACCAAACTTTCAACTTGGCCTTTTTGGGACCCCCACCTCATGAGCAACACAGGTGAAATTTTTCAAATCAATGCTGAAAGATGATCATGCAGTCACTCTGCAAAATCATGTTTCAGACAGGATTTGAACATTTTCACCTACCAGGTTCATGAGATGGGGTCATAGGAAGAATATGTTGAAAATTTGGTGTAAAACTGTAGTAAAATGACCAAGTTATGAGTGAACATTGAAATATTTCAATGTTCATTTCAGAATTTTGCTGATTTTCAATATTTTTACTCCAGTCCACAGACAGCCATCATTAGGTAAGACAAACAGCATAAAACTGTTTCTAGATGACACAAATGCAATAGCACTGATGTGCTACTTTCATGGATTTGCATCTGTGGCTGTATAAGCATAGGTCCTACGGGGGCCTATGCTTATGCAGCTACATGTCATACAGCAAATATGAGTACCTGTGTTGGCCCATGGGGGCCTGCACTTCTGCAGACAGAAGTACTGTTGCAATGTGGGTATCATGGTTTCAGCAGCGGATCTAGAAATGTTTCAAGTGGGTAGTAGTTTTGTTTAGGGACAGTACTTTTCCCAAAATAAGTAAAATGTTAACTTTAGAAGCTCAGATTAGGTTTAAACAGTTACTTTCTGCTGGTCTAAGAGAGAAGAGGCTGCAGAAACAGTTGTATGTTGTACAGTATGTGGTTGTCTTACCTAATAATGGTGATCTGTGGTTGTTTGTGTGGTCTTGTTTTTTTGCTGCTTGGGGGGGTAAGTGACGAATTAGGGTTGTAAATCCTGTTACCATCTTTTCCTACTTCAGCCTCCACTGAATACCTTTCCTCTACTTTCAAATCAAATCCCCTGGCTTACCCCCAGTTGTGGGATCTGGCCTAACCAGGCACACACACCTCCTACCTCTTCCTGAATGCAGAGACAGGAGTTCCATGGCTACAGAAGAGGTGTGGATAGTGGTGTGTGTTGGGGCCTGAGCACACTCAAGATTATCCCATGGAAGCCAGGGGACCAGAATTTCAAACCATCCAGAATGGCACACAGTGCTTGCACTAGCAAGGACTTGCACAAGGGGCATCTTGCACCACACTGTGCACCAGTCCTGATTTTCAGACACCCCTTGTGCCAACTGAGGGGTCAGCTGCATCAGCAAGGCTTGGGCCATCCTTGTGGTGGACACATCTGTGTGGCAAGGTGGAGGGTGGCTTGCATCAGGGCTGCACTACAGTATCCTCTTAACTGAGATTCCGCAAACCCCTCCAACAGTTGCACAGGCTGCCAGAGTTAGACAAGGCAGAGGCTGGTCTACTGACCCTTGTGCTATTCCATGAGCTGTGGCAAGGTGGGAGGTGGTCCATGCCCCCCAGTTGTGACCAATGCCATTGGCCTTCAGTGGCTATCCCAAGGACACACATCCTGGCACCATTGGAGCTGCAGTAGGTGCACTACAGGGACCTTCCCATGCCTGTCAGCTGATGATCCCCCCCAGGCCCAGTCCCTGCCACCATGATAGCCATGCTCTGGATCCATTTGGGACTATTGCCACCCACCAACCCATCCTGTCCTGCCCTTCACAGCCCTGCCAGCACTCAGGATGCCCATCCAGTGGGTCCCTGCCATGGACAACACTGCCGGCTGAATTCCCCACAGCTTGCAGCATTTCCCTCCTGTGCACCATAAGTTCAGTACACAGAATGGCATGTGACAGACTCAGGGAGTTTGGCACTGGGACCCTGTTTCTTGCAAAATCCAGTGCAGTGCCCCTGGCACACCTTAGTTTGCCTCAGCTGGCAATTCGGTGTACAGTGCATTAATCTAAGGTGGCTTACAAAATTTGGCCCAGGGCATTTCATTGTTCAGGTTTACACCCTCTGGTGGTATTACACTATGGGCTTCATGCTCATATATGCAAGGTATTCTTGAGTGGTACTCAGTGAATGCCCGCTCCATACCTTCACTGCACTGCCACTATTGGTCACCCAGATGGTAGTGTTTCAGCAGAGGCAGCTGCTTTCCCTCCCTACTTCAAGGAATGAAGTGTCCTCAGAATTGCTCAATCTTCCTTTCTCCACTGGCCCCTAGTACCCACTCACAACCAAACCCAATTACTGGCATTGTAAGTGGTGGTACTACCACTGCATTTATAGCCTGGCTATCAGGTACTTTCTACACTGCTCACTGTTCATTTTCTACAAGTCTAAGGTGGTTATATACCATTTTCTTTTGTTAAAACCTACAAAAATAACCCACACAAATGTAAATGGAATGTGTGAAATCTGGTCATTGTATTAAATACAAAATCTGGCCATTTGAGAATCTCTTTTATGCTACTGCATAATTGGAAGCCTGTTTTTTCAGGTATGTGGCATCATATAAGGCTTAGTTTCAGGAGTGCAATATTGCAAATCTTTTAAGTGCTTTGTACAGGTGTCTAGTTAAAAAATGCACACTGTGGAGAAAAGGAGACTCAATTCTAAATTTGTATTCTGTGAAAGTGTTGAAAGTCTGCACTTTCACCTTTGATTTGGGTTGTTCAGGTTTGGGGTCACTTTGGTTCATATTGTTCTTTTGGCAAATTGATAAAAAGTCACTAGCTATTTTTAGATGACCAGGGCTATCTCACTCCTGTACCCGGTTAGACTCAGGTATTTTCCCTCATCTCTGCCCTTTTTCATTCCCCTCTTCACTCTCCCACCCCTCACCTCTTCTTTTCCTGGGTCTGGACCACCTTGCAGGGTTTGTAACATCCTGAAGGGGTACAGCCTTAGGTCTGTCCCTCTCGTTTCCTCTTTTCCCTCACCTCTTCTTTTCCCGGGTCTGGACCTCCTTGTAGGGTTTTATGCATCCTGAAGGGGTACAGTCCCCAGTCTGCCCCTCTCCTTTCCCCTTTCTCTCCCCTCTCCACTTCCCCCTCACCTCCTCCTTTCCTTTCCTTTCCTGGGTCTGGACTGGCTTGCAGGGTTCTCCTCTCCCCATCTGCTCTTGCACTCCTCTCCATAGGGCTACAATTAGCGTGTTCACCACTGTGCTCAGCCTAGTACCCATCACTAATAGAGGTCCTTAATCTGCTCTCTTGACCAGAAAGATTACCTATTCTCAGCCATTGCTTATTGTTTTTCGTAAAGGATATAGCTCCTTCAACCTGAAGTTCTGATCAGTCCTATTCTGAACTAGAATTTCTCTGTATGTTTTAGCCAAATATACTCTATGCTTGTCGAACCCTGCACTTATTAGCTTTATGTGTGAGTAAGTATTAATCGATCTCCTTAGTACGTTTGATCTCTCTTGCTTATGTTATTGTTTAATACTATAAGTATTACCAAACTGGCTCTGTGCTTGTCCTACCCTGCACTTATTTGACTTACGTAAGTGTATGTACTAGTTGTTGTTTAGTTTTGTTCTCACTTGCTCATGTTATTATTTGACCTTCCTATTTTTGTAATCCCCACCCCACAGGACGCTTCAGGAAATGAGCTGGTTACAGCTCATGTTACCTTCCTGGTGAAATATTTGTCAAATAAATAAATAAATAACTGAAGTCATGCATCTCAAATGTCCTTCATTTTCAGGGATGTCCCTAACTTTGCCTCAAAATTTTCCTCTGTCCTTTGTAAAATCTGTGATTTTTGTGATTAAACAGTGGGAATTGTAAGCACAAAATAATGCCAAACATTAAAGTTAAAGACTTGTTCTTCGGAAAATGCATCTTACACTAATACCCTTATTCTATCAATATTCTGAGTGAATACTACAAATGTTTAAGAAGTGTCCCTGATTTGGGGTTCATGACCCTGATTTTTTTTAAGCCTTGCCACTGACTTATCAGGCAAGAGGCTGAGAGATATGACTGAAGTATACACATTGAATCAAAGTCATTGGGACAAATCAAAAGTGAACAGAATTTGTCAATGACCAGCCCTTACTGTGGGGTGCATTCGCCCAGCAGGCAATTAAATGAAGTAAATGTGGGTGCTTTGAACGCAATTTGGTCGGGTTCCTGCAAAGGAATAATGATGCAACTGCTAGGACAGCAAGAGGATGGACTTCATTAACTTGGGTTTTTTTTTTCCAATTTATGCAACACGTACTGTATTACCCATCTTCTGAGAATACTGAAGGAGCACTAAAACCATAAACAAATAATTTCAGTAGTGTGGCTTTAGGTATCAACATATTATTATCAATGTAAAATGTGCATGTCCTACATTTCTGACTGATTATCAAATGTTCCTTGGATGCATCCTTTCATGAGAGAAATGTGTCTGTCAGTCTGAAATGCAAAACCCATAAGTTATATATAAAAATTAGTGCCGTGTGGACTTTTTAAATTCCGGCAGAATAAAATTCCACAGAATTTCCAGAATTCTGCAGAATTTCACCAAAATGGAATGGTGGAATTCTGTGGACGAAATTGTGAAATGATTTTCTGTGGGAAAAAAGCTGTTCTGTGGGATATTATTCCATGGATCTTAATATTTTCTGCAGAAATTGTGGCAGAATAACTTTCTGCTAAAAAATGCTGTTCCATGGAATATTATTCCGTGGATCACAGCAGGCAGAATTCTGCAGAAGAACTAGCAAAATTCTGGTGGAAATTCATAATCTCCTGTTCCTGCTTACTGTCTGCATACTGTTTTAACTCATAAAAAACTCTACTGTAAACAAAGTAAGTCAATTAACTAGACATAAACCCTTCCACAAGGTTTATGACTACATGTATATGTTTCCTAGACTTAAATCCACGTTCAGATTTTAAGGCTGTTTAGAATAGGCAGTGAACTTATTGCGGGTGCACAAGGGGTAAGATAACATGAGGAAAGTAGGACAATTACCCTGTGACTGATGGGCTACTTTTATTGGGGCCTCTGCCTCAACCTGCCTGTCCAAAGATATCCTTATAGAGTACATGTAAGGACATATATAGTACACCAAATTCTATATACACCACTAATGCAAAACATCAGGGGAGGTATGTGCAAACCACAATGCATATACTTTCTGTTATGATTTACATTAAGGATGTCTGTGTAATCTTGTTCTTTAAATCTGACTTTGTTGCCAGTGTCCTTACCAGGAAAAACTTCCTTCAGTGCTTTTATATTGAAGTTCTTAACTTGCTTTTCTATTTTGGGCTTACCGTGACAAAAATAAATAAGATCACAAGGCAGGTTTCTTCCTCTGCATGGACTGATAATACAGGGGCCCTATTTACAATTGCAGTGGTGGGTTATGCTATTTTGACAGACATAAAGCTGCCAAAGGAGGCATACTCTTTCCTGTAAAAGTGGTATAACATGCTATTTATTGAAGCAAACAGCCTGTTCACATATTAGTGGTCACACATACAGTAGGCTGTGCAAGCTCTATCATGCTTGGGTTTGCCCATGGCATGGGCTTTGCTCTATGCAAATTGTGCTGCCACTGAAGTAATTATCTATTGCCTCATACCTTAATGGCTGCTCAGATATGTTATATATACACCTTTCCTTGCCATTCTTTGTGACCCGGTGGCCCCAGACTCTGTGAAGTGGTTGTCCACGTACATAGCCCAGTTCCCTTCTGTTACTGTTGTTGGCAGCTTTTCCCCATGCTGGAATGAATATTCAGGTTCACAAGGTTGATACCCATGTGAGATGTGGAAGGGGTCGCTATGCCTTGTGACAGGTGAGTGAGGGCACTGGGGAGCTGCTGTGCAGAGCTGTCTCCTACATACACATGCCCTCATTAAAACAGACTCCCTTTATGACTTTTCTTGTGCTAGTCCACTAACATGTCAAGCAATACAGGGAAATACTTGCCACCCTTTATGTATAACACAAAGATGCACAACACGGAAATGTACTGTAGAGTGGTCACAAATCTGACCATATCTCGTGGACTATATTTGTATGCGACTCTACCTAACCCTGTCTAGTCAAAGATATCCACAGAGATTGTATATGAGGGCTTATAAAGTATACCAAATTGCACATACCCACTAATGCAAAACATCAGTGTATGTTAGTTAACATAAATAGATTTCCTGTGATGCTTTGTATTAGTGCCATATGTAACATTTGATATTTCTTTGACATTTGGCTTTGTTGACAGAGCCCTACTAGGGTAAAGCCTGCTTTAGTGCTTTTGCGCTGAAGATGCTTTTCAAATTGCTTTTCTATTTTGGGCTCACCATGACCCGTATAAATAAGATAATGATGTATGTACTTCTTCTCCCTGAGTTTAATAAAAAGGAGGCCATTATGCAGATAAAGTGATGTTATTCTTGGGTGCATACGGCACCCTGTACTCATCCCCATCATAATTTCAATACACAACTGGGTATGATTCTCTGCAATGAGTGGATTTTCCCGTGGCACCAGGGTGGCATACACTTACACAGATTGCCTGTTTCAGATGCTATTGGTCACACATAAGCTGTGTAAACCCCAACCTACTAGATTGTGACAACTGCAGGGGTCAGTCCATGGCACCATGGGTGCTACCACCGAGATTTTACCCCAACTGAGTTAGTCTGTACCTTGATGGCAATAAACAACAAAACTGGGACTGTCTCACTAACCAAATTATTTATTCATCATCGTTCATGAGGTCTTGTTATTTTAAAACAAAATATGAGTTTCTACATTTCATAACCAAAATTCCTTCCTCGGGACATAGGCTTTATGTTATCTATTATAGATTGAGGGAGTGCTTCCAACCAATCGGAGTGCTCCTTTCCTCTGCATGTGAGGCACTCTTATTCTCTGAATATTATCTCATGTACAGATACCCTGGAAACAGGCAGGTTCCAGGACAGTTTTAAATAAAATAAATTATTGATCGAGCTTGACTAATAATATATTAATACAGCCGCAGAGACCACTTGTATGCTTGTAAGAGTGGTCTCACTTACATTCTTAGGGTATCAGAACCATCCACCTTTAGTTTGCAGTTCTCATTCCTTATGAATGCATGTGAGACCACTCTTACAAGCATGAGTGGTCTCTTTGGTGGTATTAACATACAGAACAAGAAATATACTTAGTATTCACAACTATTCATTTATAGGTAATGTGCAAAAAATAATCAATTGTTAATAAAGTCTTAGAGCGAATCCAGCTTGAATTTTAAAGCAAAGTGAGTGTTTCATTCCAAACTCTATGTAAGTCCATCATTTATACAGGCTCTGAGAAATACAAACCATACACAAAATCGAACCATTGTCTCCTATATTATTTTATATAGTACAGAAAACATCCCCAATCCATTATGACATATAGAATATTTAAACATTCAGTTTTTACCTTCTAGTACTACATCTAATTCAATTTTGTCTATGCTGAACAAATTGTGGCACCCTCTATCTAGTACAGGATAATAAGGAAAATAAAACTGGTGTATATCTTCTAGTAGGTTGTTACCAATCATTTACTTTTGGTCATTCTACAGTAATATCAGCTCACTTCTGTTTGAATGCAGATTTCCTAAGTTTTGCTTATTTCCTTTTATTTTATCCTGCACAGCTAGAAATTTGGTCCTAAGGGTGAGATACTGTATATGTAATCAATTGTTTATCCCCAGAGAAACTTAGAAACATATACAGCATAACACAGAAACATAGAATTTAATGGCAGATAAGGACCATTTGGCCCATCCAGTCTGCCCGTTTCTCCCCACCTACACTGTTAACTTGGCTCGTGTCCCATCTGTAGCTCTTTCTCCTTCCCCCACTTCCTTTCCACTATGATTCCCTTGTGCTTACCCTATGCATTCCTGAACCCCACCACTGTTTTCGCCCCACCACCTCAGCTAGAAAGCTGTTCCAGGAATCCACCATTTTTTTCTGTAAAGAAGGACTTCCTCACATCTCTCATGATTCTACCCCTTCCAGCTTCATAGCATGTCCCTTGGCCTTAAACAGCTTTTTCTTTTGAAAAATACTTCCCTGCTGTACCTTATTTAACCCTGTGGGGTATTAAAAGGTCTCTATCATATCCTCCTCTCCCTCCTCTCTTCCTGGGTGTACATATTGAAGTCCTTTAGTCTGTCCTTATAGGATTTCTGATGCAGAACTTGCACCATTTTAGTTGCTCTCCTCTGCACTGCCTCCACTCTGTCTATGTCCTTCTGGTGATGTGGTCTCCAGATTGGACAAAGTACTCTAGGTAGGGTCTTACTAGTGATCTTTGTCCTTCACTGATCACACTGAAGAACTCACTAAGAAACCGCATCAAAGGCTCAGTATTTTCTTCAGGATCAAGCACTCACTAACCCAGGAGGCTAGAAAACTCCTAGTCCAAGCTACCTTCTTGCCTCTCATAGATTATGTGGACTTTCTATATGGCCATAGTACTAGCACAGCTCTCTCCAAGCTTGATACACTATACCACAGAGCCCTTAGGTTCATTTTGGATGCGCATTATGACAACACCACTGCATCCTCTATTCTTCCATAGGTTGGAGCTCCCCTAGCTTCAGGAGGCAAAAAAATGCTATTCTATGGACATATAAGGCAATCACTCATAAATTACCTCAGTAGCTCACAAGCTGCCTAACTCCCCACATCCCTAGTGCCTATTCTCTCAGAAGTCTTGCCATCTTATCCCTGGCTATCCATAAAATTAAAATGCACTTTGGTAGAGCCTCAGTAAGCTTCACTCTTCCTACACTGTGGAATAAGATCCAGAAAACCTTAAGGCTTGCTTCCCCATCACATTCTCCCTCTTCAAATCCTTGTTCCTGAAGACCTTCTCTGAGGCCTTTCATTTCTTCGAGTCAAGGTATTAACATCACAATGTGTTACTGCTTTAAATTCTGGACTTAAACCTCAACCATTGCCTGAGGCATCATTTTGAGTCCTCCCTTCTGTCATTGTCTAAATCAAGGTCCCAACATCAAGATCTGTCTTTGCTTCAAATATTGGACTTAAACCCCAACCATTGCCTGTGGCATCTGTTGTGTTCTCCCCTTCGAACAGTCCTTAATCCCTACACCATCATGTACAACCCTCTCCTGTCTCAGCTGACCTTCCCTCCCCACTCCCTATACCCCTCTTCCAACCCCACTTGCCAGGACATGCCTACAGTACTTATCAAAGGACTCTTGCATCTCAATCTTCTTCGCATCTTGACACTAGAGGAACTGCCACTCCTGCTCACTATGACTCCTCCAATGATGTTTACTGTATAAACTTTAGTTCATTACCTTACATCCATATATCTGTATCCATGCAATTGTATTTAAATGGCACTACCTCCTGTTGAACCTATTGCTATGTTCTGGTGCAATTATCTTGTCACATGTGATAGTTATATGTTATTATTACTACATAATTGTTATGTACGTTCACTCAACCTGTTATGTCTTAACCCTGTTGGCAATTGTTTTGCCCCAGGTCCATCTTGTAAATGAGCTTGTCTCAATGATGTTCCACCTGGCAAAATAAAGATTTTGATAGATTGATTAATCTATATAGAGGGCAACACCACATACCTCTTTCTGCTAGTGATACCCTTCCCTATGCACCTCAGCATCCTACTAGCCCTCCCTACAGCCTCGTTGCACTTCCTGGCCACCTTTAGGTCACCTGATATGATAACCCTTATGTCTCTTTTTCTGCTTTGTGGTCATCAATACCAGTCCACCCCAAGTTTCTGTGCCCTAAATTAATTATTTTGCACTTTTTTGCATTGAAACCCAGCTGCCCTACTCTTGACCACTCTTCTAGTTTACTCAGGTCTCTTCTCATCCCCCCCAAGAGTTTACCCTCATGCATATTTTGGAGTCATCTGCAAAGAGGCAGACCTTACCTTACAGCTCTTCTGCAATGTCACTTATAAAGGGATCAGTCCCAGCATTGATCCTTGAGGCACCTCACTGATCACCCTTCCTTCCTCGGAATGAACTCCATTTACCACCACCCTCTGTTGCCTATCCCCTAACCAATTTCTTATCCAGTTTACCACCTTTGGACCCATTCCTAAGCTACTCAGCTTGCTTAGTAGTCTCCAATGTGGAAATGTGTTCAATGCCTTACTGAAATCTAGGTAGGCTATGTCTACTGCTCCACCCTGCTCTAAATCCTTTGTCACCCAGTCAAAGAAGTCTCTCAGATTAGTTTGACATTACCTCCCCCCCTTTGAACCCATGCTGCCTTGGGTCTTGTAACCCACTGGATTCAAGACATTCCACAATCCTTTCTTTCAGCAGGGATTCCATTAACTTTCCCACTGCTGATGTCAGGCTGACTGGCCTCCTCACTGCTATCTTTTTAGTGTAATGAATCTACATCTGCCTTCCTGCAGTCCTCCGGAACCACTCCTGTTTCTAGTGCGCTGTTAAACAGAATTATCAGAGGTGCAGCCAGTAGTTCCCTGAGCTCCCTTAATACCCATATTATGATTTTATTATTTACTAAAGACCACCCTCTAATAATTCTCTCTCTATGCTCACCTTAAAAACACTTTCGTCTTTTTTATCATTTTAAAGACTTCTTCAGTCAGTCTAAACTCCTCTGTAGTTTTAAATCATTGGTGGGTCACTGTCTGTTCTACAAGTCACCCTACCAATGAACACTTTATTTTACACCAAACTAATGTACTGGTTACATTGTTTTTTTCTTTCTACCACCAGTGCCAGTATTCAGTCAATTTCTGCAACATTTTCCCACAAATATAAATATTTATCTGGCAGACTGTAGTTCTGTGACCTGTTTTTTGTCAGTACTGTAACATTTCCTTTAATGCATGATATTGTTGAATATACAGTAAACAGAAAGACAAAGCAGGCTGTACACAGTAATGGCAGAGATAACAAAGCAGACAATACAGCAGCAGTTAAAAAGTAATAAAAATAATTTCTTGAAGGGGCTGTCTGGGTCTGGAAATGGACTCAGGAAATGGCTCATGCAGCTAAGGGGGCTAGGGCTGTGTTGCTATGCAGCAGTCCGCCAAGCCATGGAGGGTTGGTGCTGAGTTCTGGCACCTAAGTGACCCCAGTGATGGGCTTGGGAGTTTGCTTCTCTGTATGGAGAGAACAGGTTTGTATCAAATTTTCCCAGGACAAGGCACAACAGATGAGGTGAGGTGGGTGGTTATTTCTGAGGAACAATAAGAAAATGGAGGAGCAGGCCCATCGGCTCAGCGGTAGTGCTACCCCTTACAATGCCAGTGACCCAGGTTCAGGAATTGGCCCGGGTCATTGGAGGGCTGGCCAGGAGGTTGAGGAGGCTTGAGCGTCCAAGGAACTGCTCATCTCCTCCAGGGGGTTGGGAGGGAGCACTGACTTGGTTCATGCCTGGCCTCTGGTGGAAGCTGGAGGTACAGCATGCCCGAGTCTGGCCTGAGGGGAAGCATGACAGATGTCGGTGTATGCCTTGGTATCAGCACATGTCATGCCTCCAGGGGAGTGTACATGAAAAAAGACTCAGCCCTGGTGTGACACCAATGAGATAGTCCAAATATTGGGCCTCACCCACCAGTGCCATGACCCAGGAAGAGGACCCCGATGAGATATAAGCTATGAGGGGCTTAAGACAGGAGGCCCCACTTCAGTCTCACCTAGAGGGTATAGCCAAGGCTCCGTGGGTGGTCCTGTGGGGATTGTGGTGTCGGGTGGGGATTCGGGTGACAGTGCCAGTGATGAGGGGGCTTAAACAGAAATTGCAAAAAAAGAAAATGGATGAAAACCCTGCTGTCATCAAGATGGCGGTCAATGGCACTCCAAGATCCTGCATGTTGGTATGGGATAGCATTTGAAAGGGTTAGGAAATTACCAGACTGAAGCCTGAACTAAGGAATGAGTGCATGCCTTTAGTAGATAAAAAGCAGAATGGGAAAAAAGTAATTTCTTGAACCAAGGTAGAGGGCATTGGATGTTTATATTCTTTGTTTGCTATTTGTGGATAACAAAATGATTATATCTGCAAGTGACAGGATCTCCTGCTCCCTGGCAAATGAGGACATCCGGATACTGCAGCCCACCTCAACTGCCATATCCTTGTAGGAAAAAACACTGAAACAGAAAACAGTGCCTCAGAGTCTTCATGCTGTGTCTGAAGGCTGGGGGCAACAGATGGTGAGGTCACTTGGGTCCCAAAGCAAACCAGAATGGCTGGCCTGGGGTTGTTGAAGGCTTATGGCTGAACTTCCCTCAGATGAAGATGCTGTAGGCATCAATGTGCAAGGTAATTGAGAGTCTCTCTGCCTACTAAACTCTCCTGCGTTTTCCCTATTTGACTTGTTTGTTCATTTTTTTGCATGTCTCTCCATAACATTGTGCCTTGAACAACAACACTGAGCAGCTAATAAAGTGCACATCCTTCTAGTGTTTTCTTTCTGCTTGGGTCTCTGTCATGTAGCATTCATGCCCTTCCCACTACTTCTTCAATGTGCATCTCATGCTGAGAACTGCCACAGAGTGCTGACATGCTGTCCTTGCTGACTTTGTCCTGATTATCTGTATAGAGCCATGGACCAGCTCCAGTTTATTGTAGATATGCTTTCTGCGTTGATGTATAGAACTTGCTGTCTCTGTTGTTAAATCTGTAGTACAACTATCTGCAACTAACATTTGCTATTAATGTTCTTCATGTTTCCAACCTTGCGCTTTGTAAAAATGTAAATCTTTATAGCACGTGTTGTATTCTACTTCCCATATGTCAAACCATTGTACTGTAAGCTGTGAGACAACTTTGTTGCTGCTTATGCAGTGTACTTGTACTACCCAGGTTGTGCCTGAAAAAGGCACCTAGCAAAAATGCACTTACCCGGTTATCAAAGCATAAATACAAAAAATAAGCAGGTCAGGTCAGAGTTTCTCTCCTCAGGTGGTATATATGCCTAGTGGATGAGAGGGACTTTATTCATCCAGACCCTCCTTACACAACTGTATAGTGGTGCATTCAGCTTTGTGGATCAGGCCCTTAGTTTTGTTTTGTTTTTTCTCTACGAGACACAGGCTTTCCTAAACAGGGTTTCTTTCCACTCTTTTACCCTGTTATGAGACTACTAAATTGCACTTTTTAAAATGTCCCATCAACTGACCTGTTGAAATGAGGCTTTGTATCTCTGTTAGGTTTGACTTTGTGCTTCTACAAAACAAAAATACACTAGGAAGATAATATGATGAACATTATATATTATCCATGAGGAAGAAGCCTTTCCTAGTCACGTTGGAATCATATTGTCTCAGGATAACCTGCAACTTTTATTATTCCTAGTTTTGCTTACACTGCACATTTTGGATTTTGATAAACAATGTTGGGATAGATTAATGCCAAAGGATCCTTCCACAGTTCCTAAAGTATTTATCATTGCTAAACAATTAGTGACTAGCTGTATCCCACCGTATTTTGGTTTTAGTAAAATATATTTGCAAGACTTTCAGTAATCAAACTTTGACAATATAATAAGAAGACTGCTGATAAAGGTAGAAATATGTCCCCTATGTTCATGAAACAGTGTGAGACATTTATTAATGCACTGTCACAGCAGAGGGAAAATTGCATTTGAGCCATATTTGATAAGACCAGTAATTGTGTTTACCTCAGGAGACCGATCCTACTTTCTTTTATGAGCTTCGCTGATGCCCTGTCACTGGAACAGCCAGCCCTGCTGATGAATTGCAAATAGTTTTCCAATTATTTTACACTATTCTCCAATCTTTGCATGAGTTTCCTTTAATTAAACATATTATCGTGGTACCTTTTGGGGGGTTCACTTCAGGTGATTGATTTTGTTAATTGACTTGTCAGGCACCCCTGTGATAGGTTAGGCCATCTGCCTGAATCATATGAAAAAGCACCTAGAAACCAGATAAATCAGATCACTCTAGGGTATGTTATCCTAACGGCTTAGGTTTGATCTTATTTGTCTTAACAGCACCACAGCAATGTCACTGACAGGAGTTCACCTCACTTATTGGTTTTCCAACTAGTCTGAATATGTTAGCAACACTTCCTTATTCCCTTGGTTTTCTTAATACTGGACATACATTTAAAATGTTTCCCAAGCAGGGTAGTGCCATGAAATGCAGCATCTTCAGTTCAGGGTAATTTCTTAATATTAAATCAGATGCTGTGTACACTGGATTACCTATCTGTGATGCAGCATCTCATTTTCATGGGGGTCCTACTTTTTTCTAGGAGAACTAGATTATTTCCCCAAGGTTACAAAATAAGTGACTTGTAAGATTTAAATCTGTGCCTCCTGCTTCCCAAGCCTTCTGTCGAATCACTAGGCCATCTGGTACATGCAAACGGGATATTCATTCACTAAAGGGGAATTCTGATTTTTACCTAGTACTCAGAGCTGATTGATTTAAATCTGAGTTGCTCTATCCAGCGCAGTCATTATGAAGGCAAAAAGCACTTTTGCCAAATGCTTTGCTAGTCCAAATGGTAAAGCTGCTAATTGACGTTAGATAGTATCAACTGATTTACAAGATCAATGTTATTGTGTGTCGATTTAAGAGACTTTTCTTCCGTGATGGCTCAAGTAATGGTGATACAATACACATACTTCAAAATGATACTCTGTTGCCCGTGTAATTGTAAATATAGAACTGACCAACAAACATAACCCAGTGTTGATGGTAAAATAGCCTAACCAAACCTAAGAACTTGCAGCAAAATGTTTTAGTAATAAGAAATGTAGTAAGGTGTGTGTAACGTGGCCTAAAATGAATTGTTAGGGGGCCCGAATCAGCTTCACTGGTATAGGTTGTGTATGTAGAATGCCCACCAAATAGCTTGTTCTTGTCTCAGTAAACTTCTGCAATAAATAACCTAACCACATTTTTAATAAACCTTTTGAATATTGTGTTAATTTGGAATGCAAAGCAAAATTGAAGAAATCAACAAAGTTCTTATAATGAACATTTCATACCAGAACTTCACCATTCAACCCAATTGCTTTACTAACTGGTGTAAAATGGCACTTTTATTCATCAAATGGAGTTACGTGTACTGCTCATAGGGAGAGAGATTTAATAATTTTTGTTTCAATAATTATACTTTTGAGTCAAACTAAGTAATGAGTGGCACATTTAAGAGTCATTTCCAAATGTCATATTGCCAATTTATCAGGTCTCAGGCTTCTTGTATATGTTACAGACATGATATATAGACACTTAGCTTATAGTACAGCTACCTCTAAATAAATGCCCCATCAGGAATGATGAATGAGTTTCACAAACAATTTGTGAGTTACTGAAAATATTGTGCCAGGAAAAACCTTTATTGTTCACATACAGTACAACAGAGTCAAAGAAATCTTCTGAGCCACACTAATACCTCAATGGCTAGAATTCTGCCAACAGCAGATTCTTGCCTGCAATTGAGAAATCTCTATTTCATGTCAGACTTTAAAAGTTCCCTTGATTTGTTTTCTGACTTCCCTTTCAAAGTATGTATCCTCTGTATTGTGGATAATATATAAATAACAATTGATGACAACTGACACTCATCCCTGCAATCCCCCTGGAACCTATTGGGTTTCTGTGCAATTTGGTATGGAGCTTCCATGCTGCAAGGAGTTAACTCTGTGGAGCAAGGCTGATGAGTCACTGCAGGGGGTGTGGCTTACTGCTAGGAGGGAAGCTGCCCTCTAGCTGTAGTGACAGTTGGTGAGAAGGCACAGCTTCTACCCAGACACTGAAACCTGTTTTTAACTGCCAGTTTCCCTGAGGAGTGGAGTTTTCCACATCCTATTGGATCATGGCAGCAGACAGACAGTCATCTGTACCAGCTGGGGCACAACCTGCCAGTTTTTTGTGCATCCTTATACAGGAACTGTGAGTAGAAAACCTATGGTTATGAGGAGAAACTGAACTTTTTTACCCTTGGAAATGCCATTGATAATTGGGACTGTCCAGCTGGCTTTAGAGCCCAGACATTTCCCCTCTGTATTTTTCCTCAGAATGTAAGAAATGGTGCAATGGATCCGTGAATTGCCATCTGAAGAAATGTTAAGTGTGAGAGACTTGAACTAGAGATTGCTCTATTTTTGAAACAAGTCTGAGAGATAAACATGCACAGTGTGTGAGAGACTGTTTACAAGGACTTTTAGGATCTCCATTCCATGGGGGACATTGAGGTGTCAGTGTGGTAACCTGGTCCTGGTCCAACTGTGGTCCCCCAGTCAGGCTCAGGGTACCTTTACCCAGTGAAAAAAAGTCTTGCCAACAAAAACTGGCACATTCTGTCAGAGAGAAACAAGAAAGTGTTTAACCTTCTAGGTAAATGTTAAGTTGCCCTCATCCCATTGGGGAAGGGTGTCCCGCAAGGTTTGTGATCTCCTGCACATAACTTTGTTTAGGTACAAGTCGGTGCCGGGGGGGGGTCACAGTTGAACCTGTTTCCATCCTGGTTATACCCAATAGGCATTGGGATGGACAAAACTCAAGGTGCTAGATGTGTATGTGTGTGGGGAGGGGGGACAAATTTAGAGGTTGAATGGAAAACTTGTCACTCATTCCTGTGATGGTGGGACCACTGTTTGGGTACCTCCAAATTGTAAGCCATGCTTGGGCCAGGGTGTATGCTGACTTGTAGAAAATGAATCTGGGGTACATGTGTTTCTGTACAGTCTAAAAGTCCACATGCCCCCTGAAAAAATAGTCCATTAAGGTGTTTGGCAAGTTGCTTCCTACTGCCAAAGAGACACTGCCATGTATATTTTTTCCACTGCTGCTGGACTATCTTAGAGGACATGCTTCCAGACATTTGTGTTGCCCCCACCTTTTCTGTCAGGTTATTCCTACTGCTGGGTGGGGACATATGAGACTCTGAAAGTCTGCCCCAATGGGCAAAGAAAATGCCACATGCTCAATATTTGCACAGATTTTCTGCTGCCTCCATTGACTGTTTGCTTTGCACAGATTTCTGATCATGATTTAAATTGTCTGTGTGTGAAACATGAGTCTTGTGGATGAAATAACCCCTACTTTCTGATTACACTCTATCATACAGGGGTTGCCAATGGCTGTGGTGTTTGAGAACTATTTTTCTAACCCACCTTGCCTTGCAGAGTCCCAGGTAGCTGACTGAGGAAGATGCAGCACAGGTTGGTCAGGCCAGATCTGGTATATTTTCTAAGTTTCATGGTAAATTGCTGTGGAGTATCCCATCCCTGAATGAAGCTCAGTAAGATAATACAAAACCCATAGACAGGGAGGGGAAGCTTACACCTCTGGGCTACAAGGTTCAACTTCCGATCATTTGAATGAGACATAACACTGAGGTTCTATTCTGTGGCCATTATACATCACACCATATTTGTTGGAAAAGAACAGGACCCTACTAAAATACTGTATCACTGCAAATCCATGAATGTCCATTTTTTAAACACAGTCTAGCACCAGTTAATAATTGTAGCCATTTGTACTATAGCAATTATTTACCCTAGGTCTCCTATAGTCAAAACAGAATGTTGGTGACTGTTAGTTCAAATGAAAGCCTATACCTGAGGTTCAGTAGGGAAGCATGCAAGCTCACCATGTCCCCCTCCATCAAGTTCTATATATAGTATATGGTTAACGCTTATTATACATAAAGATCAGTGGCTGCGCTAACCTTGTTGTGCACATTTTAAATGTTGTGCATGTTCTAAATGTTGTTGTGCACATTCTATAAAAAATATTTAGCAGCCCCTCACAAATATTCATCACCCCTGCACTGTCCGCTACATGACTGGATCAAAGCTACATCTGAAAGGAAAGATTCAAACAAACATGACACCACATAGCGAGTAGTTTATGGGCACAGTTTGAACATGGACTGCCATAGTCGACTCCGTGTTAGCAAACTAAAACAATTAAACTTTATTTTTTATGAAATGCTGACTGGAAAAAAACTGTCAGTACTGGAATGTGACCGCACCACATCAATGGACTTCAGAGCACATAAAGCTGCCCACAACAATGGGGACCACGACGACAAGGTATGAAACCTTGTTACGAATAAAACCATCAAAAAAGTAACTTTTAAAAAAAAAATCCAGGACAACCATATACTATAAAAAATAAAGTATGGGCCCTGATACACAGCTCGACCAGTGTTTTCATCTCATGGTTTAGATACCAGCATGGACCTCTTGAGCGTCACTCTCGAGGTCCATATGCTAGTATCTAAACCCCTCAATGAAAATACAGGCTTGTTGTGGATTAACACCCATATTTTATTCCTTATATAGCACCCTTGCCTTAAGCAGCCTTTAGAAGCTCTTTTCCTTTCCTGCAGCTGCATGGCTGCTGGCTTGCTCAAGTCCCCAGACCTCCTTGTACCTCTGTTGCATGGTTGCAGCTTGCGGTTTGTAGCTTGTGGCATCCTTATTTTGGTGGTCTCCTAGTCTCTTTTCCCAGTTACTGCCATGCATCCTGATTGCTTCTGTGTGTAGCCACTGTTTTTTTGTAGCTTTGTGGTGCTGCTGCTGTGTTGTGTTGGTTGTGCATGTTGTGCTCACTATGTTGACTCCTTCACTGCTTACTTTTGTCACCTGCTTCTCTTCCAAGGACTTGATCTTCTGGGGCTCCTTGTGTTTCCACTGCAAGTTTATTTTTCTTTTCCGCCGCTACTGTTCTTTTTGTGGGTGGGGGCCTGCCTGCTGCTCCTTGTTGTGGCTCCTCTGCTGCTTGTCTCCTGCCTCTCACCAGGAGCCCAACTGCCTAGCAGCTGCTGTGCTTTGTTTGTCAGGTATTCTGTAGATATGTTTATTAACTGTATTGTTTGAGTCTGCTTTATTTATGTACTTATTGCTTGTGAAAACTGGCATTAATGATCATCAGCTAACAAGTACAGTGCTCCCTTGATTATCCACCCCTGTATTCTCTGCCACTTTCCATTACCAGCAGCCTTACCTCATGTTCCGTTCGTCCACCATGTTAATTACCTATTTTATCCGCCACCCTCTGTGTCTGCCATCTATCAGCCTGTGGAAATGTACAGAAGCTATTCTTCCATATTGTGATTACCCTCTTTCTTCTGCCACATTCACATCACCTGTGCATCACTGCAGCAGTGTATCATGGTCCTGAAAATTTGAAGTGTGGAAATTTTGGCAATGTCATTATAAAATTAACATGTTGTGGTAAATGTTTTTAAATACTACACAGTTGATCAATTTATTAATAGGGGATTTTATGCCTTCTTTCATTGATCAGCTAGATAAAAGCAGTGGAGGTGTGCTATGCCATTTTAAAAGCTCCTAAGTTATTCACAATAAAATATGTTTTTACTTTTTATACAAATAAACAAACAGCAACCAGTGAACAACTGATTGTTATGTGTAGCTGTGAAAGCAGGTACGAGCACAGCACCTATAAAGCATGTATGCAGCATCTGCTGTACACTGACTTCTGCACATATAGATACAGGCATACATAGGCATCCTCCATTATCCACCACAGTCTATTATCCAGCAATTTTAGTTTGCAACAGAGTTGGCGGATAACAGAGGGGGAGCGCTGTATGAAAAATTAAAATATGGAAAATAAATCTCATTTTGTGCCTCCCCTATGCTTGAGGTGCCATGTTTCGTGAGCGGTTCCTGGTTGTACAGTGCTGGTGTGCACACTGCTCTCTGGCTGGCTCCCACCACTGGCCAACTTATCCCTGTGCTGCTTTCTTTATTGTTCTGTGTGTGCTGCTCTGTTTCTGCTGCCATCAGTTCAGACCTTGCCATTTTCTATTTTTTCCTTCAGCGATTCTCTCTCTAGACCTGCTGTTTCTGCCCCCCACCCACTTTCTGCCATTGCATCAAGGCTGTCCTGGAGAGGGGGCATTTTTACCTGTTGCTCTCTCTCTCTTCATCATCTTGTCCCCCTGTTTCTTTTGGGGGGCCTGCTGGAGCTGGGTTTCCATTCATTTGTGTCTCTGCCTCCCACGTCCATGCCTCCTGGGGGGGGGGTTCTCTGCTTTTCCCTGCTGCTAGCCCACACTGCGGTCCCTTTTTAGGGGTTCATGGGGTTTGGCTTCCCCCTGCTAGGCACCAAGTGCATGGCCATTGTTGTGGCTGAGCTCTTCTTTTGCTGCTCCTGGGGCCTTTGCTCCTTAACTCCATGTCTGCTACAACCTACTTGTCTGCACCATATTGAGTCTTGATTTGCTGCTTTGTTCAGACCTTCACTCCTGATTACCCTACCACCAGGCAATCACCTACGCATTCGGGCACTCACCCCCATGACCACTAGGCACATTCCCAGATGACTACTGGGTTTATGTCCCAATGACCATTGGGCACAAGTCCTTACAACCACTAGGCTCATGCCCAGTAACTACCAGGCTCACATCCTACTGGCAATCATGTTTTGCCCCAACAAAAACCTCAGAATTCAATATGCAGCACCCTTTGTGGCATCATACAGCAACTAATCAAGCTCCTCTTTGACTCACTGTGCTCACCCAAGCAGCTCTGTAGCCTATGCACCTGCCCATGCCTGACCAGTGTTCTCTTTCTTCCAAGTGGCATCTCCACTCCTCCTGGGATTTGTTAAAGAGCTAGTGTACTGCCTAAAACCAATATCAGATTTTAAAAGCAACCAACCATTACCTTTTATGTCAGAGGTACTTTTACTTTTTCCTTTGTTTAATTAAAAGATTGTTTACCTGATATTAATAGGTGTGATGTGTGGAACAGCTCTTAGCCTGGCAGCTGACATATCTTGTTCTGCTGCCCCACACTACATCATCAGGATTGTGACCTCACTGACTGTAACATCACTGCTACTTAGGAAGAGCAAGTGAGTGACTGCCAGGTCATTCACCTGTGATGTCATTGTCAGTGAGCTCATAATTCTGATGATGTAGTGTGGGGCACTAGCATTAGACATGTCAGCTGCCAAGCTAAGAGCTGTTCCACACATCCAGCACAATATTATCACATAGAAGACATTCTGATGAGCAAAAGGAAAAATACTTCAATAATAAAAAGTTACAACTGACTGCTACTTAAAATGTGTATTATTTTCCTGTCTGCCTGTTTTGGCTCCACTAGCTCTTTAAGGCCTAGTTTAATTAGGGTAGTTTTGGAATCTAGATTGATAGGGACCGGTTATAGTCAAATTCCCCATTCTATGCTGTAGTTCATAGGTTTAGGCTAAGGTGTGTTAGCTAAGTTGTTCTGTAGTCCAAGTGCCATGTAGGAGAGGTACTCTCTTTAAAGGTGACCTGCAAAGTTATGTTTGACAGCGAAGCACCTTTAATGTAACTTACTTTGTCTGATGACTATTTTGAATGGTCATTTCTCATAATATCATGTGCTGTTGTTAATAAGTTATAGATACATAGACACTGTCGGCAGATAAGGGCCTATGGCCCACCCAGTCTGCCCATTTGAACTTGTAAGTTCACCTTATGTTTTTCTAGAAGTCTGTTGTCCCTTACCTCTGACCTTCAGAATTCCCTTATGTCTATCCTATGCAGCCTTAAATCCCGTGATTGTTTCAGCCTCCACCACTTCCTCTGGCAGGGTGTTCCACTTGTTCACCACCATTTCTGTGAAGAAATTCTTCCTCACATTTCCTTTGAATTACCCTCACTCCAACTTCTTCCCATGCCCTCTAGTACTGCAAACATCTTTTTCACTGGAAAAAAGCGTATTCCTGCACCCTGTTCCTCCATGTAAGGTACTTGTATGTCTCTATCATATCCCCTCTCACCCTCCTCTCCTCCCGGGAGTACATATTCAAGTCCTTCAGCCTGTCCTTATAGGACCTGTGATTCAATCCCTGTACCATCTTTGTTGCCCTCCTCTGAACCTTCTCTACCCTGTCTATGTCCTTGCATAGGTTAGGTCTCCAGAACTATACACTGTACTCCAGGTGGGGTCTTACTAGTGTCTTGTATAGTGGAAAAACTAAATAGGTTAAAACAATGTACAAGTGCCACCCAGAGCACATGAGAGTGTAAATGTCTTTCTCAGGGTAACATCATATGCAAGTAAAGGTTGTGGGAATCAAACCCAGGTCTGATGGATGTACCACAATCATTCACAGCTTGTTACTCTAACCTCTGTGCTATTCTGACAGTTATTGCATTTAGCAGAGTTTCAGCATATGCAGAAGCAGTGAAGGGCCTGATGGAGCAGCACATGAGGATTCTAGTTTATTTCTAGTTGTAGTGATGTGGATCCATCTATATTAGTAGTGTATAACATAGAAGTGGGTATTACTTCAATGTTTTTATTGCAACGACGGGGAGTTATGTCTTTAAAAGTAGTTTACCAATGGCTAGCTGAAGACCAAATTTGTCAGTATACTTTTAAACACCAAACACCCCACCATTGCAATAAAAACATTGAAGTAATACCCACTCCCCACATTATACAATGCAAGTATAGTGGGATTCACATCACCATTACTGAGAGCTTCCCCGAAATCCTTGTGTGCCCCTCCATCGGTCTCCTCTTTGCTTCTGTGTGTGCCATAAGTCTGCAAAATGCAATAACTTATTAGAGACAGCACATTAAATTATGAGAAATAATTATTTGAACCCACTGTCAGGTACGTTATAAAACAGGGGCTTCACTGTTAAAAGTAACTATGTACGTCACATTTAAGGGTTCCTATAGTCATGTGACTGCAACTCTGTGACACCATCAACCTTTAAAAACTAGGAGGCATTTGGATGGCTCATTTTTGCTTGCCACTGATTCATCCACCACACCTGCTACATACATGCCCTCTGCCCATTCCCCTTCATTTAGTGGAACATTGCTTCTCAGAGACCTTCCTTCATAATAAGTATGGGGTGGGGCCCTCATGCCAACTGGCTCATTTGGTCATATGACTACAACTCTAGGACACCATCCCAGGCTTAGGCTTCCTATGGGTTGCTGGTTGGGCATTACTCCATAGCAGAATTCAGCTCCTCACTAGAGGCAAATCTTCCTTATTTAGGGAGCCAGGCATCCTTCATTTAAGAGTGCAGCCTTCTTCAGCAGGTCCCTAGCCAGATAATATCAGCTCTGTGACACCACTGAGAAGAATTATATTGTTAGAAGGATAGAGTGAGTTTGTAAATCCTCCAAAGTATGCCACTTTCCTGTCCCTTAATGTATTGTACAAAAGCTCAGGCTGTTTGATTTGCCTAGTTTTTCTTTATCTTCTTCCGGCTTCAGCAGAGTGTAGCAGTTCCAAATATCAAGGAGTATAATACTCTTTCATATCCTAGAGGGATAAAGGTCACAAAATCAGTCAGTTTCATTCATTGGCTAAGTTGGGATTTCGATGGTGGCTTCCTCATTGTAGCAGTTAGGGCTGTTTGGAATGTGAAATTCCACCATCAGAATTGCTGTGGAATGGCAGCTTTGCTTCTGAAATGCTTTGTGGAATTTCTTTTTAAATTCTGCAGAATTTTGAAAAGCATTTCTATGCAAACTGCAGAATAATTTTCCATGGATCATGTACAGTGGCATCCCCCAGGATGAAACCCACTTTTAAAGCACTCTGCAGTATGCTACAGCAGACCTACTGAATATAGGAATGCAATTTAATTGGCAATTAATACCTTTTGTCATGCAGGAAACTGTGGCATTCACTTTATCCTAGCAGCGTCACATTTTCCTGAATGACAAAAGGTACCAATTGCCATTGAAATTACATTGCTTTATTCAGTAGGTCTGCTGTAGCATGAAGTAGAGTGCTGCAAGATGTTGCATAATTGGGGTTCATCCTGGGGGACACCACTGTAAACCATGGAATAATTTTCTGTGTGTTGTGGGGTTCAGTTACGGAAGACAGCAGAAAACAGAAAATATGTTTTTATTGCCAGTTATGTACAGGTGGTATTTTCAGGTGCAGACTTTTGTCAATATACTATTAAAAAAAACAATAAAAAGTATAGGCAGGGAGCTTAGCTAGGAGACTTCTCACTATACCACTGCAGGTGGACCTTACAATGCCCTCTAGAGACCAGGAACTGCCCCCATCACATGGTATGGCCACCCTGCCAATACCCCCTGGGTTTCTCAAAGTTCCTCTGCAGTCTGGGTCTCTGCACACTCAGGCCTCTGCAGTGTCTCACCAGTCTGAATAATCACCCTTTGATGAATTCTAGATAAGCAGCTTCTAGCATCCAGGCAGCCCAAACCTGCCCTTTGGAGGTCCAGGGTCAATTCCAGGCCACAGCAATTCCACCTTGCTTTTAGGCTTTACAGAACTTTCAAACTGAGCTCCACCTTAAGTTAGCCTCACCTTCACCCTTGGGTAACCAGGATCTCAGTAATTCAGCACTGGCATATCTCTGTCACCTTTTTCTGCTTCTCTGGCTCCTCACTGCTTCTTCCCATGGTTCCTCTCTTCTCCTCAGCCCAAAGCAGACTGACTGTAGGTTACCTGAACAGCCCTTATATACTGCTCAGGTATCATACGATCTGTCAATAATGTTCTAATAAACAAACAATTAGAGGAATACTAGGTTTCTAATTCACACAGCTGCATTCTGTTCAAGGAAATATATAGAGGCAATTGTTACACAATGCTAAACCCTTTCATAAGCATAAACACAAGAAAATGCAGAGAACTATCCTTTTTAGAAAGTTCCTCCCGAGTCTAGACTAGTCACTTCCTGGCAGGACAAGACCAAAGCCTTCCCTATATACTAATGCAATTAAGGGCCAGCCCTTCCCTAAGGGAACACCTTTCTAAAATGGCTGTAGCTGCTGATGTAGCAGTAGCAGTAGCAGGAACACAGACCTAGGAGCTTCTGAACTCCCTGCTTCCAGGTATAAACTCCCTTTAAAAAGCATAGATTCTTCTAGAGAAAAACTCAACCTACTTTAACTGTTATTCTGTATGTAGTTTTACAGTTTATATAGTTTTTACACGTCTTTTCTAAAGCTATCAAATACTTCCTTGAATCATGTTTTGTTTCACAGAAAGACAGTCTCAGCTGTTTCCTAAAACAACAGCAGCATGCAAACAGCAAACTATTTAACACAGGTATATTTGCCTGGATTTACTCTTTAACACTTTATGTTGTGCTTGTACTTGGGGAGTTGAGGGGGGTGCATCCTCCCATTAGTAATCAAACTGCCATGTTCACACTCAGGAGTTTCTGCAGCAAGGAAAGCTTTATTCATTTATTTGCTGGCAGGTTACAACCCTTGCGCTGTTTCTTTTACTGTTATTTAAATGCAAAGCCCTCATGTAATGCTTCTTGTGGTGATCTCTGCAGACCAGCATGTCACATTCTTTGGGGGGAAGGTGTGCAGAACACAAACTAGATGGAAGACTACCCTGATAGTGGCCAGTTAGCAAGGCTCAGAGAAATAAAGAACAGAATATGTAGTACAATAGACTTACATAGAGGAAAGAAAAGGTAACTACAAATTTAGTTTACTTCTAATGAGTACTTTATGCCTTGCATATCCCTAATTTGGCACCATGGGAGTAAACATTGTTGCAGCAGGTCTCCTTTAACCATCACTACAATTTTCCAACTGGGATAGGGTCTCTGACCCTATCACACTGTGAACTGTGGAAAAACAATCTGCGGTTTATGTGAACTGTGGATTATTGTTCGGCAAAAAACATTTCTCATGCAGAATGTCAAAATTCCGCCAATGATGGAAATTGGTGGAATTTTCTTAAATTTGATGGAATTCTGTTCCATTGGAAATTTAACATTCCACACAGCCTTAACAGCAGTGGCTTTTCCTGGCTTCTTAACAGAATGATGTCCCAATGGTCTTCAATGCTTTCATCTAAGAGTTTTGGGAATCTTTTCTAGTCACCTTCAGCTAAGGGATCTTGCTCCCATAGATCCTCTAATAATGCTTATTTTTTTTATTGATTAGCCAACATTTTGGAATATATAGAATACATATGCATCAAAGAAGAAAACATAACAAAACAGAAGAAAGAAAAATCATTAGTGCATATGAATGTTACAGTCCCCATCAAGGAAGATTCAAATTCATCAACATATCATTTCATTTTTAACTAAATTTCCCTGAGCAGTTACTTAAATTCAAAGCTAGTTATCGGTATATGTTCTATATACTCTGTATACAGGAAACCTTAAATTAGTAATAGTGTTCATATTCTAGACAACTTAACAGTCCATTTAAAGCCTGCAATAAAAAGGCAAGTTTATTTTTCATTTTTGTACAACAGGACTGTGTTACATTTCAGTAGCTGCCGCTACTGCTAACAGCTCAGAGTTTGAATCCTGTGTAGAATATTCATTCCATGCTGAGCTGGGTGCTCTAAGAAATTGTATCACTTGGTCCAGCTTGAAGAAGATATGAGTGTTCCCCTTATAAATAATCTTTACTTTTGCTGGAGCTTGCAGGATAAAGGTAGCTCCTATTGCTTGCACCTCCTCTCAGATTCAAAAATCTGTACCTCCTTTGTTGTGTCTCAATTGCAAAGTCTGGGAAAATAGAGTACTTGAAACCTTTATAGTTTAAAGTTTTTCAAATGTGGGCTAGCTTAACGATCGTGTCATGATCAGTTTCAAAGGCAAACCGCACCAGCATAGGCGGCTTCACATCTGAAAGGTTTCTTTTTGTTGCAACTATGAAAGCTTTAATGATAATTAATGGGTTTTATTCCAGTAATTGAAATGTTTCCATAAGAATATTTTTGGCCAAGTTTCTAAGTTCCTGATATTCAGTGTTGAATGAACTGGGAATGCCCAAAATCCTCAAGTTTTTGTATCTATTTACATTTTCCAATGCTTCCAACTTTTGGTGAAATATATCTTGTCCTAAGATTGCTGAATTGATTTTTGCATCCATGGTTGTATGTTTATTTTTGGCTACATCCTGCTGCTTTTTAAGTTCCCCCAGTTCTTGTTTAATTTTATGTTATTCACTCTTCAAATTCATAGTTTTATTATTTAACATTTGTCAATTTTGCTCCATGTTGTAAATCACTTACCATGCTTGGCCATCCTCAAGCTTATGTTTTCTAGAGCCTGAATCATTTGTATTTCCCAGTCTGCACCAGTTGACTCCTTGCAAATCAAATTAGCTCCTATAGTCTGCTTAGTTTGTGTTGCTCCAATATCTGGTGTTAGAAAAGACTTAACATATTCCGACTCGTGTAACAGATCAGGCTCTTCAGTACTAACATGTTTTTCAATCGCAGATTCCCATTGCAGAGGCTTTCCAGTAACCACAGTTGCCATCGGGGGAGAGCACACAGACTTCACCGCAGTTTCTGCCCATGTCTCTTTGCGTCCTGGGCCCGGGGTTCCTATTCTAAGAAACTTATCCAGTGAACCATATCTCACGAAGGTAACATCACTGGGGGATGTAGATCCCCTATCTTTATGGTTTTTATCCATAAAGAATGCTCCAAAGTGGATTAAAAAATAATTATTTTGGAAACTAGTCAGAGAAACTACTTAAGCAACCTACTCAGTTGCGGCCATTTTGAATCCCCTCTCTGCATTTCTGTAGAACCTGTAGGAGTGGAAACCTCCTCAAGGGGGTCCCATGCCATCCATATCCTGAAAGGGTATTAGTTCCTCCAGAACAGAAAGCATGAAAGGGCATATGCAATCATTGACTTCATCCATGACAGCACAAGCATTACAGTACCATGCTGCAAAAGCATCTTACACTCTTAATTGGCACTGGACCACTCAGTCATATTATTGGTGGCCTCTGCTGCAATATATATGTTTGACCAGTAAAATGGAAGAAAAATCAGTGAGAAGTTGTCTTGGAACTGTATACATACAGTGAAAGCATGTAGAAAACCAGTCTTAACACACCAAATTATTCAAAATTCTTTATTCACAGCAAACACATCACTATTAAATTTTGTTTATAAACTGAATGTGGAATATACTGCATCCTGCCTAGATAGGGCCTGTGTATTGAGAGAGCACAAATAAATTCCTGATTCCATTACAAAATTGTCTTCCACCTTTATTTGCTAAAAAAATCAACTAGGCCCCAACATAAAAAAAACATATTTATATTTTATATTTCTCTCCTTACATACATGCACAAAATATAACTGAGTACCAATCACAGTTTTATTTTTGGAGCTTCTTTACTGACCATGGATCTCCCCCCCCCCCATCCATACCTGCATACCAGGGAAATCTCTGCTGCTTTCCCTATCCCAGACAACATTGAATTCCTGGCTTCAGTGAGGGCTTCTTTTAAATGTGTTTATGTGTAGTGAGTCTCTGATAAACATTAAATCTATTGAAAGTGTGGATAGACAGATGCAAACTGATGTGGACTACTTTTTCTAGTTACTTTTAACAAAAAAAATACCAGTTTTTAATCAATTTTTTTTTGTTTAAATTTCTTCAGTTTACCAATCATGTAATTGCAATGAGATACTTGGGGTGCATTATTTATGCAATAATACACTACAGGATGTGTAACTATGGTTAACTAAAAACAGTCCTCTCAGATGTGTTGCTAGGCACAAAAAGCATGCACCTAGGGCCTTTAAACACACAAGGGGAAGAGTGATTATTAAACATAATCACACACACTGAAGTTTTTATTGCACTTACGTAAAAGGGAAAGCTGATCTAGGTAAGTAAAAAAAAAGAATATTTATCTATATATCCATTAATTGCAATAAATTGTGTTAATGCTTTAGTTAATGATAAAGCCACAAAAGTAGGGAAATGTGGCATTAGGGATTCAAAGTGAACACCCCACACCCAACCTGCACATACCAACAGGCATTGGGCATGTGACTTGGGGTCATCAGCCCTAACGTTCACCCCATTTCATAAGTAAATAAGCTGAGTACAGTATAAAAGAAAGGGGTGAGCATTAGGGCTGATGACCCCAAGGCACACCCCTGACACCTATTGGTGTGTGCAGGGTGAGTATGGGGTGCTTGTTTTGAAAACCCTAATGCTGCATTTCCTTACTTTTGTGGCTTTATTCCTAACTAGAGGCATTAATGCAGTTTTTTGCTATTTATTTTCTTACTTTTTGAGAAAGTATAAGTGTATCATTATTTTAATGTGGGAGCGCAAGGTCCTGCAGGCCCTGCACTCCCATCTCTCCATAGATATGTATATGTATGTAGCTGAGAAAGCACAAGGCCCTCCAGGCACTGCACTTCCATTTATTGGACAGCAGTGACCAAACTGTCAGCATAGCCACCTTATTATCCCACCTCATGTACCCAGTACAGAATATTTTTGAATCCCCACCAAAATGTAATGCTGCATATCTGCAACACCATTTCATGCCACAGGTGTGAAAACATATTTTGGCCAGGATTTAAAAATGACAACTGTGACATACATGAGGTGGGGTAATAAGAAGGCTATGTTGTAAATTTGGGGTAAAAATATTTAACTTTTCCAAAGTTACAAGTGACGTAGCAAAATTGCAATGAACGGTCTTAACTTTGGCATTTTTTCGTATTTTGACCCCAAATTTTCAACATTATGTTCTTATGACTCCACCTCATAAACCCTGTATGTGGAAATTTTCAAATCTGTTCCAAAATGCCATTCTGCACCACAGGGGTGAAAACACATTTTGGACAGGATTATAAAAATGACAGCTGTACTGTTCTTGATGTGGCATGACAGAATGGCTCTATTGAAAATTTGGAGTCAAAATAATTAAAATTACCAAAGTTATGCACATACGCAGAAACATTTCAATGCATGCACATAACTAAGCAATTATTTGGATTTGTTTTCACCAAATTTTCAACATGGCCTTTTTGGGACCCCACCTCATGAACACTGGCAGTGATATTTCATTATTTGGTCCCAAAAGGCGATTTCACGCAGTTACTGCAAAATCACCTTCCAGGCCTGATTAACAAAATGACAGTAACACTGTTCATAAGGTGGGGTCCCAAAAAGGCTATGTAGAAAAGTTTGCAAAAAATTCCAAAAAATGGCAAAGTTATGAAGTTCAAAACACCATTGAAATAAATTATGTGGCACTTACCTTTATTCCTCAGTTTGCAGTTCAGCTTTGAAGGGTGCAGACAATCCCGGTCCATGGAAGATGGCAGCAGATGACCTCCAGCAGTAAATATAGGCTAAGGGGGAGTGTGGAGTGGTGTGTGCTCAGTGGGAGGATCAGGATGAGGAAGGGGACAGTGGGGATGATGAGGGACTGTTTTCTTTTTTTCACGGAAGAAAGACATCAGGGGACAGTTTTCATCTTTACAGCTAACACAAAAAACAATATTTCAGGACACTGGGAGTGGGCTCCCCAGTATCCTACACTGCTGGGGGGGCTTCCATTGCTGACACAGGATTGGGCCCCCTGATGTTAGAAAAAACAAATAAGACAAGGGACTACAGGGGGGCATCTGACACTAGGGGTGGGCATCTTAGTGTTTTGTTTTATCCCAATAAAACAAATAAATATTGACAATTGAAGGGTGAAGGGTGCCACTAGACACTGTGGCAAGATAAGAAGAGGGGTGCCACTAGACCCCAGGGATATGGAACAGTGATTAGCGGGAAGTGGGTGCCACTAGAAACCAGGGAAAATGGTGGCTTACAGACAAATCTACAGCTGGCAGCATGAGTTCCAGCTACAGCTGCAGAAGTCAAGAAAATCCCACTGTTCTCATACAGAGAATGCAGGGAAGTGCTCCTCTTGCTAAGCTGGGCACTGGGGATTTTGGATGCCCAGAAAACATATATTTTGTCACAATATTTAAAAAATAAACATCAGAATCTAGCTAAATGGCAGTTTCCGTTTGGCTAGGTTCTGATGTTTGTTTATTGAAATCACGGCATTTTTGTGTTTTTCCATGTTTGCCAATTCATGGAAGAAATCAAAAAGATGGCAGTTGGCACAGTATCAAACATGTTTGGTGCCCTGCCAATTCAGTGGCCCGAAACAAAAAAACAGCATTTGCTGCTTCAAATATTTACTTTCGCACAAACCATTATCTCAAAACCCCTACTGTGCATGCGCAAGTCAGAAAACACTAAAATTTAAAGCCTTATAACTCTGGAACCCCTTGAAATTTTTTCACCAGACCTGACAAAGGCATGACCTTGGGACATGACACATGTTCCTGCAAGTTTGGGGCAACAATTTGTTTCCATGTTGGCTGTCGGCAAGAGCAAAAAAAAAAACAATGTTAAGTATAGGAAAAAATTTTGTTTTCTTTCTAGAAATGACGTGTATCTCAGAAACTGCAAAAGCTGCTGTCACAAATTTATTTATTTAGCTTTTGTTAACGGGTAAGCACACTAGACAAGAAATGACTATTTTCAGGAGTGGCTCAGGAGATTACAAGATACATTTCCACACAGGATAGCAGCATGGCAGAGAAGTGTAGTACAGGCATTGAAACAGTGCAAACAATAAACAAGAGACATATGCAATAGTGGCAAAGTCACGCAAGCAGTAAAGGGTTATATACATATCATGAGAGGGTACAAAAGCATTAGGGTAACAGTAGGCATATCATAAAATGGATACAAGAGCATTAAGACAGGACATGAAACATGGGCCCATGCTGAAGGACAGCAAGTGTTTTGGGGCCAAGGGGCCAATAAGGGGCAAGGGCAGCCTTTCTTAGCTCAGGAGGGTATCCACACATCAAGACATTGCCTCCTAGACAACACATACAACATTTCAGCTCATTTCGTTAAAGGGAGACAAAGATATTAACGTTCAGAATTTTAGGTTAAACATTAAACAGACTACTCAACCCTAGCTAAAGCGGCGCTATTACACCCCTATAATATTTCTATCTATCTGTAATGAAATATGTATTTTCTGTTGGAATCTATGTACGAAAAAATAGTTTATCTCTGAGACTATGGCAGCGTGGCTTGTGAGACTAGAAGTAAGCTAGTTGTCGACACGTTTTGGAGCAGGTGCAACTGCAACTTTTAATTACATTTTTTAACTTGCATGTCAGTGCAAAGTTTGGTGAATAATGTTTGTGTGATCTGGGTAAGAGTGGCCAAATGGACTTGTAATTTTGAGCCAGAGGCAAAATATTGAGTGGATCTTGGTAACAGAGTTATGCTGAATCATGCATTGATTTTGTCCTAATATTCTGAAATACACAGGTTGGGAACTTGTAAGAAGTTCAAGCCTGTAATTATGGACAGATAACTATATGGCTGTACTCATGTTTTAGCCAATCATCTGTCTTAATGTTTTTACACATGTTGTAAGCTGATCTAACCACACTTCCAGTGGCTGAAGGCACTCTGCCTGTGGTGTTGTGCCTCATTATGTCCCGGCATGCAGTTACATCAGCATCATGCATGCCCCTCATGTCATTTTGCTTACATAATCAAACAATGAATTGACTTGAATAATTTCTGTTAAGAAATTCTTTTTATAACAACTTGAGTAGGACAATATGCACTGATAAAATTAAAAAATAAAGCTTTTTTGTTTTTTTTTACAAGCCCAATGCACTTTTTGAGAGAAATAACAGACAAATGAGAATCTGTTAAAACTATCTGGGGAAGTAATAGAAAATATGTTTGACCATACACATACCATATTCCACCATTGTCTTATAGTGACACATTAATCCGTTATGAGGTTGAAAAGGCCTTTGATAACCAAAATACAAATGTGAACAAATTACAACCACATTTCAACACCATTTGGTACTGGTGCCAGTCTAACCAACTAATCATAATGGAAAGAAAATAGTGACCATGACATACGTAGTAAAATATTAACATGCAGTGGTAGCTAGTGACAAGATGCACTATATACAGTACGTGGATATATCAGAAAATACCACATACATGCAATTGAAATGATTGGAGATTTCCAGTGATACATCATGATATATCTGGATCTTCTGCAGCATGCCACTGGCTACCACTGTAGTAATATAGAAGGGACAGTAGGTACATAAGCAGGAATGAAAAAAGGGTTCTGTACAAACACGCACTAATTCCTAAGAGTTTCCATAACACTCATCTAGGCAGTATGCCAGTTGATTAATTTAGTAAGCAGAAATTGGTCCAGGCTCACCCTGAAGGCCTGCATTGTCTTCACATATACTGACTCCACTGGTCAACTGAGCCACAGATTCACCACTCTCAGGGAGAAAAAGTCCCCCCATAATTTTATCCCTGAATTTACTACCTCAGAGTTTCTGGTCATGTTCTTGAGGCCTGTTAGAAGACAGCAGATCAAGCATCTCTGTATGTTCAGACTTGTTTATTTCCTTGAGTGCCGTATGTGGAAGGTTGAGTACCTGTCCTCTCTCAGTACCCTCTTCTCCATGGTGAACTTACTAAGGGCCTCTAGCCTCTCCTCAGAGTTTTAGTCCCCCTACATCTGATCATTTTCATGGTCCTGCAGTTTTATTTTATTTATTTAGCTTTTGTTGTCCGGGAAAGGAGTGCTAGACAATTATGCCTATTTTCAGCTTTGTCCCAGGGAAAGGGGGAAGATACAGGTGGTAACCAGCTGAAATTCAACCAGATTAAGCTGTTGGTGGTATTATTGGTGAATGGGGGAAATTTGGCCAGGATACCGGGGAAATTCTCCTGCTCTTGGTAGAGGGCGCTGTGCCACCAAGAAGGTGGATTTGCCAGCCACAAAGCTGCAGGACATGGAGGAGGAGGGAATCCTGGCCTGTTTTCCCTCTCCATCTGTTGCTGGGGCTGAAGACCAAGTCATTTTTTTGTATGGCTGTATTGGACTCTCATCAGAACCTATGGGACACTGCAGGAGCTGATGCTGACTCCCTCCTGGAGGAAGACCTATGACACAAGAACGCCATGCACAAGAAGAAAGCTGACCTGTTGGACTTAATTGCAGAAGAAGAGAAAGCCTATTGACTTGAAAAGGAGAGGCTGTTTTCAGCCAGAGGAGCTACTCCATTGATTGCCAGCATTCTGCATCTCCCAATATGTGAAGGGCAGATGGCCTTCTCCTTCCTGGATTAACGGCTATAGGGTGCACCTTGCGGGATGACTCCCAAACCGGACAAAGCCGTCCCTCCCCTGACCTCACCCTCACTACCTCTGGAGGACCCGGCAGTGCACTGGGAGCCCAAAACTGCTGATCTGACTGGTGGGGTGTTTCTGACCACAGAGGTGGTGCAACATGATTCCCTGCCAACCCCTGTGTCCATGCTTGCTTCAACTGAGAGACTCAATTCAGCTCTGCCTAATGCAATGGGAATGGAATCAATGGACCTCCTATACAGCAGTCCCCTTCTAGGCACCAGTTCCCTGCTTCAGGTACCTCTAAACTGGAATACCCTCTGGTGGGATGGTCACCAGCATGGGCTTTAGCAGTTGCAGGCTAGACAGAGCATTGGCACTCTATCCTTCCAGTTGAATCTACATCCCCAATCTTTATCACAGATCCAGTCCCGGGAGGTTTTGCCAACATACAAACCACATGATCACCTCCTGACAGATACGGTAGACACCTCTGTATTTCAATCATCTGCACAGGCCCCGGTCCTTTCACAGTAACAGCCTGATGTACCACTGCCTTTGTCCACAGCTGTTGGGAACCAGATACAACCTACGGTTTGTACTATGTCTGATGAGGTTATCTCTTCCCCTTTTCCTGGAACTCCAGAGGTGACAGCTATACCACCTACACAGTCGGCACACCACTCCCCAATTTTTTTTTTTTTAACCAGGAGAGACACACTAAGCTGAAAGCTTGTTTACAGGTGTGACCTGGGAGCACAAGGAAGTTAAGTGACTTGCTCAGGGTCACACAGTATGCAAGTGGGGGCTATGGGATTCAAACCCAGATCTCCAGATTTGCAGCTCAGAGCCTTAAACCACTTCACTAGACTACCTCCTGTGAGCGTGTTGATTTAGTTTTCAGACTCTGGTCTGTTTGAACCATTTCTGGGTGATGTACAACACATGATGTACAACACATGTTGTCCTCTCCTACTCCCCCAGGTCCCCCTGCTACCATACCCCTCTCATGGGCAGACAGAGTTGAACTCTCTGATCAGGCCACCCTTCCTCCCCAAGACTCAAATACAGATATGACACCCCCTCCATCATTGGCCCAATGTTGGGTGCACTTTCGCCAGAAGGATGCATTCCCCATGGCCCCCACCCCACCACAGTGACAAAATGCGGTGCACCTCCTGTACAAAGGAGGTTCTGAAGAACCCCCTGGATAGAACCTATATGGGACAGGTTCTGCTAAAAGAAGAATCCCTATTTGTTCCCTGAATGAATTGTATGCCCTATTACAATTCCCCACACATGGTTATTTTGATTTAGTTTTCAGACTCTGGTTTGTTTAGACCATTTCTGGGTGATGTACAGCACTTTGAAAGACTCCCCACTATGGCTACCTTTTCAGGCTCTCTCCCTCACTAAACCAGTAGTGAGGATCCTAACTGTTATGCTGAAAAATTAAGGTGTTGCCTGCCCACCGGCGCAGCAGTAGCACTACTGCTTGTGATGCCAGCGACCCGGGATCGAGAGCACTCTCGGGTTAGCTGGAGGGCTGGCCAGGGGAGGAAGATTGAGCGCCCAATGGGCTGCTCTCCTTCTCCAGAAGGTTGGGATGCTAGTCCCACCACTTTACTGCCACCTGAGTTACCACAGGTGGAGGTGCAGTGGGACAGCAGAAATGCGGGTGGGAGGACATCAGCAGGGAACTGGAGCGGCAGCACATCTTGCTGTGCTCAGCCCCTTGGTTTCCATTACATGCTGATGTCTAGAGGGCAGAACAGAAAGGCAGAAAACCCCCAGCACCAGACTTCTATAGATGGAACCTGGCAGTCCTGAGATTCCTTAACCAGGCTCCTTGGGGGAGCTAGTAGGACCACCCGACGCAAACTTACAGACTGGGGGTGATGAAGCGGGGTCCCCTCTTTCCATACCCGGGGCTAAACCGAGGCAGGATAGGGTGGGTCCTCTAGTCTTTCCTGGAGAGTTACCCAGGGTGGAACTATGGGAGCGTGCACTGCCTAGGGACCCCTGAAGGTAGGAGTCTGGTGGGGACATAGAAGGGGCATAAACAGTAAATGAAAAAAAACAAAAGAAGGTGTTAAGGAACAAGACATTCACTATAGGCTCTCACAGACATGTGGCATCCTTGGCAACCCTGAGCCTATCCTGGACTCTGAGTGTTTCTGGCAGGCCACTGGAGATTTAAGGTTAAACTCAGGCATATAGCCTTGGGCATGCAGCATGTTCTGACTGTGTTTTTCACAGGGAGAGAAAGCGCACAGTGCTTCTATCCAGGCCAACCAAAGACATGTTTTCACTGCGGCTCAGATTCCCATCTCAGCGATGCCTATTACACCCTTAGGAGTACTTTATGTTTATCTCTGGGACATGTGAGTTCGCAATGTTCGAACGTTTTACGTTGTAACCTTTGTGAAGAAACTGGACACTCCTACCAATGTTATCAGTGGGCAACTCATTACAAGGCAGAGGATCACATGCAGGAGGCTATACAGTGGAGCCCTCTTGAGTACACACCCTCGGGATAAAAGTTTTTTGTGCACTTAAGCGGGCTGTGCATTTAACCAGAAAATCACTTAAAGGCACATTTCTTTGTTTCTGTAATGTGCTTTATTGAATATCAGGCACTCAAGTTAAAATGACATTAGTGCACTGTGCTACAATACAGTACTACTTAAAATTCAGAAATCTTCTTTTATTTTGTGTGTTCCAGTGTAGGATTCAAAATGAAACAGATGGCTAAACTCAATCTTTTCTTTTGACAAAATGACTTTTATTACTGTGGCCATGCTGGACAGCACCACATCTGCAGTTGAGATGTTAAGGTGGACTATTTAAGGTGGTACTGTACAAATTGTGCACTTAAAGGCTGAATTGGACTGGAAGTCAATAGGAAAAGTAAAAAGAAAATGTGCATTTAACCGAAATGTGCACTTACGTGTAGTGCATTTAAGAGATACAGTTAACATTGAATGAATAGTAAAAAAATCAGGATATGGAAAAAATGTGTATTTAAGCAGGGTGTGCACTTATCCAATGTGCATTTAAATGGGCTCAATGCCAGACAACAGGTTCAACAAAGACTAAGGAAGTCCCTTGCAGCAGCATTGGCCTATCAGGAGGATAGTCCACCGTTGTCTAGTGATGTTAGCCCCCTTCCCTGATTATGGACCTTCCCTTTCCTTTGCAGGACTCTCAACCTGTCTTGGAGGCCCCAAAGCAGGATGTGATACAAGTGGAAGTTACCCCCCCAACTCTGCCACCTCCCACTTTGCACACTGAGACCCCACCCATTCAGCCCCACCTGCCATGCCACCTCCTGAACTGACAGTGGTGAGTAGAAAAAGATCTCTTAGATTACATTGACAGTTCACTCTGCTGGGTGCACTCCTTCCATGGGTACCCCTTTTCCCCTGGATAACCAATTTTATGCACTTGCCCTACTTCATTAGGATGTGGAAACTGGATGAGACTCAGGTGCTTCCTCCTATTCCTCCATGAGGCCATTGGTGACTGGAGATACAGAGGAGGAGAGGGATGCACCTAAACTTGCCCTCTCCTTAAGTAACAAAAGAAGATATGCATGACCACCAGAAGTGGTCTACCCAAGAAGAAAGATGGAGTTTAACAAACAGATTTATTTTGGTTATACCCACAATGCACCTTTCTGATGGTATTTAACATTTACCTAGGCACATGAACACTAGTAGTATAAAAAATGCCACCAGACGCTCCCTCTTATTCACGCTGCTTACTGACTTGGTCTTGGATTTTGTTTTCTTACAGGAAACTAGGTTAACCAGCTATCATGACATCACACAAGCTGAAAAACATTGGTGTTGGGGGCCTTCCTACTGGTCAATAGGCACGGATACATGTGATGGGGTGGGGATACTGTTTAAGGGATGTTATTATGACACACAGAGATTGTTTGATATTGTTCTGGGTCAAGCCCTCCTTTTGGATGTGTTGTACCAAACTCCCCTCTTCAGCTTATTAACATATTTGTGCCCCAGACTAAGAAGTTGTGGGTAGACTGCATTCGAGAGGTCCACCTTATCTTCAAACCTCCAGCCATGTTATCTTTGGTGGTGACTAACTTGAGCATTGACAATGTGCACCCCCAGGCTAAAACATATTGTATTGCCCATTCCTTATCCAAGATCATTTCAGGTGCCTCTTTGATTGATGTGTTTCACTCCCATAGTCCAGCAGGTAGGAGCACATACCACTGCAATTCCCTAGCTACAAGGATTGACTATGTGTTCATATCTGCTCACTTGCACGCAAGGCACATCTCTCTTGTACCACTTGAGACCTCAGATGACATGCTCTTGGGAGGCACCTTTATGGATACCCCCACCCCCAAGCCTGGAAGAGGCTTCTGGAGAGAGAATAATACTATGTTTTTAGGTGCACATGTTAAAGATCAGTTCTTGGATCTCTGAGGGCTCAATAGACTTTAACTAGCTTGTCAGATAATCTGAGTGACTGGTGAAATTCCATGAAATTAGCCTTAAAGTCCTTGTTGATAGGTTTATCCAGCAAAACACGGAAGAAACAATACTTGGAATACCCTCTTCCTATTTGCGCAACTCACCAAGGCAATTTCTTTAAAGAATGAGACTCAGGGAGATTATAGTAAAATAATCATTAACATAAAGAAACAGAAGGGGCAGCTCCAGTACTATTGTAGTACTGTAGTCCCTTATGGATGGGACACCAGGCTGGTACAGATGGCTCCAATTGCACTCGAGACCCCTACGTGAGTTGTAAAATGAAGATAAAACAATGACACATTTCACTACTGGCTACTACCATTGGCCTTTTTACTACTGAATAGCACGGAATACAAGAACAGGCACAGGACAATTTACACGCTATGTTTGGCACTCAGGGTATTGATGACGCTGCATACACATTTCTGGCATCGGTGGACATTCCTGCTGTCCAGAACTCTGTGATACAGGGATTGACTCACCTTATCACCTCGGCGGAAGTCCACAATGCGATCTCCAAGCTACACCCTAATATGGCACCGGGCCCAGATGGCCTCACTTCCGAATTTTATAAGTGTTTTCATGACCCCTTGTTGGACATACTGACATTAGTTTTTAGTAAGATTCTCTCAGCTGGGCTACTGTCCACCTCCTTCATGAAGGCCTCTCAAACTGGACTCTGTATTCCAGGTGAGGCCTGACCAGTGATCTATACAATGGTAGTATCATCACTGTCCTCCTGCTCGTGATTCCCCTCCCAATGCAGCCCAGCCTTCTGTTGGCCTTCAATGTTACCTTCTCACTCTGCTTACTAACCTTCAAGTCATCTAAGATTATGATTCCCAGATCTAGTTCCTGGTTTGAGGCCGGCAGTCTTTCACCTCCTAGGTAATACTCCTTTCTTGGATTTTTCTTTCCTATGTGCATGACCTTGCATTTTTTTGGGTTAAATCTCAGCTGCCACACTCCAGACCATTCTTCTAGTTTCTTGAGGTCAGCTCCCTTCTTGCTCAGTCCTTCTGAGGTGTCCACCCTGTTACATATCTTGGTGTCTTCTGTGAACAGACACACCTTTCCTTCCAGTCCATCAGTGATGTCTGCTATAAAAACATTAAAGAGCAGAAGCCCCAGCACTGAGCCCTGGGGCACCCTGCTGGTCACCCTGCCTTCCATCAATTGCATTCTGTTAACCTGTACCCCTTGAGTTTTGCCTTGTAACCAGTTTTGTACCCATCTGACTACTTCTGGGCCAACCCCTGTATGGTCAAGCTTCTTTACCAGCCTTCCGTGTGGAACTGAGTCGAAGGCCTTACTAAAGTCTAGGTAGACCACATCTACTGCCCCACCGTCATCCACTATTTTTGTAGAGTAGTCAAAAAACTCGAGCAGATTTGTCTGGCATGACCTATCTGCTGTGAAATCAATGCCATTTAGGGTCTTGTTGGCCACTCACCAGTCTGTAATTACTAGCCTCTTCACAGCTGCCAGATTCATGAAGTGGAACCACTATTGCCTTTTTCCAGTCTTCGGTTGCCACACTGCTCTTCAAGGATTTTGTGAATCGAAGTGCCAGAGGGGCTGCTAATTCTTCCCCCAGTTCCTTAAGGATTCTGGGGTGCATCTCGTCTGGTTCCATGGCTTTGTCTGCTTTTAGTTTATTTAACACCTCCTGTACTTCAGCTTCTGTAAAGGGACTCGTGTCTATCCCTGGTCCTGGGATGTTGTGTTTTTTCAGGGCCGGGGCCATTCTCTGGGTCTTCTTTGGTAAACATCAAGCAGAAGTATTTGTTGAGAATTTTGACTTTCTTAGGGTCATGTTTGGTGCATTTCCATTCTTCTTCAGTACCAATCTTTACTATCCTCGGTTCTATGTGATAACGGCGAGCACCGAACGGAGACCCGTGTTATCACAATGTCAGGGCTGCGAAAACAATTTTGCCACCTTGACAACCTTAGCGCATGGAGGAACGGTGCCAGGGACTCGGTCCTTTTGCTTTCTGAGGGGCTTCACCCCCACGCCCCAGAATTCTCAACTCCAGGTGAGGTGCATGTCGGAAAGGGGGGCAAAAGCAAAAAAAAAAAGGTTTTGGGCCATGCACAAAAACTGCAGTAGCACCGGACCCATACCCAAACCGGAACCTCCGCACCTGGCGGAGGCCAACCTCAATGCCACAGGCGGGCGTGGCAGGTATTCTAACACCACCCCTACATCCTGTTCGCCTCTTCCCAGGCCATGCTCACCTTGCTCGCTCCCCCACCCGCCATGTGTACATATAGCAACATCCTGTAGTTACAGTCGCCCACCCCACCACATCCGGGCACCTCCCCCTCTTGTCATTCGGGCTTTTGTCCACATTCTGTCACCATTTTGGATGGTGCCTTAATTCAGGTGCTAATGTCACAGGCTACCCTATCCCACCTTATGCCTTCCTACGTTCCCTAATGTATCTAAAAACATTTTTGTCTCCTCTCTTTGTTCCTTCTGCTATCTTTTCCAATGTCTGGGCTTTTGCCTTTCTAATTTTTTTGTTAGTCTCCCTCATTTTTTCCTGGTACGACTCCCAATCTTTCTCCATTTTGGTTTTCTGGTATATGTTGTAGGCCTTCTTTTTTCTTTGACTGTGGTAGCCACTTCCTTGGAAAACTATAGAGGATTTCTTTTTCTTTTTGCTTTGTTGACCCATCTGGCACATTGATCTGTGACAGTCTTTGTTGCTCTCTTGAGTCTCCCCCACATGACCTCCACCTCCTCAACATCTATTTCCATTAACTGGCTACTTATGTTGTTCCTCATTTTATGGAAGTCAGCCTTTCTGAAATCTAGTACCTTTATCTTTGAGTGGCTGGTGTCCTGTGTTCTGTTTACCTTAAAGCTTACCATGCTGTTGCCCATATGGCATCCCACTTCGATATCCGAGATCCTTTCTGAATTTGTGAGGACAAGATCAAGAATGGCATCTCCTCTTGTTGGGGTTTTAACAATTTGGCACAGTCCTGCACCTTATAGTGACAATAAGAAGTCTCTACTTCTTGTTGTTGCTATCGTTAGTGTGCTCCAGTTAATATCTGGTAGGTTGAAGTCCCCCACCAGTATTACTTTGCCTTTATCAGACATTTGGTGCGTTTCATCTATTAGGTCTTTGTCTCCTTTATCTCTTTGATTTGGGGGCCTGTACACGACGATGATTCTGAAGGATTTTCCCTTGTCCGTGTCTACTGTTAACCACAGTGACTCAAAGTCCCCAGGTTTCCCTTTTACTTCTGTGGCTTTTATTTCCTCCTGAATGTAAATGGCTATGACCCCCCATTTCTTATGCCCTGCCTATCATTCCTGAACAGATTGTAACCGAGAATGGCCGTATCTCATCTGTGGTTTTCCATGAACCACGTTTCTGTTACAGCCACCCAGTCCAACCTTTCTGTTTCCAAGATGGCTGTGAGTTTAGGAAGTTTTTTGATTAGGCTCAAAGTATTTGCAATCATTGCCTCCAGGAATGTACATCCTCTTTGGCACCAGGTTGTACCCTCTTCCTGGACTGCTCCAGTTTGCTCTATCTGGCCAAGAGATTATGGAGGTTGCTGGCTCGGGTGGATGTTGGCTCTGATTTATTTTCTGAGGATATATGCACAATTTGGCTTTTGGGGTATTATTGGCCACAGCCTATGAGGTGTGAACTGTGTCATACTCCCTTTATTTAGTTTAAACTACCTGTATAGGCATCAATTTTTTGTCCGAGTGCTCACACACCTTCTCTGTTTAGGTGCAATCCATCATATTTAAAAAAAGCTCTTTCAAAGGTTTTGCCATTCAGCCAGGAATTCTGAGTATTAAGGTTATAATGGCAGAATGCAATATTTTGGATTGGTCTAAACATGTCATGCTTCCACCTTCTGATCTGCTGGTTACCACTTTTTGATGCCCCCCATTCTGTTGCATTTTGCTGACTGACCCTCTTAACAGTAGCTGCACAGGGCTAGTCCTACTCCTGCCACTTGTCCTGCTAGTGTTCTCAGAGGACAGAAACAGTCTGCTGGAGACCCCAGCTTCCATATCATTATTGAAAATGTTAAAGAGCAGTGGTCCAAACACTGAATCCTTAGGGATGCCATTGCATACATCTCTCTACTTGGAAGAGTGCACATCCACCACAAAACTCAGCTTCCTACCCCCAATCTATTTAACATTCTACCATGAACATGTCTCATGTATATCACACTGTCATACTTTTTCCAGAAGCTATTCATGTGCCACAGTGTCTGCTACAATCCAGACTGGCAACATCCATGGTCCTACCCTGTCCTCAAAGAAGGTGATTTATTTGGTTTGGCAGGATTTGCCCCATCAAGCCATGCAAAGAAGGGTCAAGAAACTTGACCTCAACCAAGTGTGACAGTCCTTTTTTTTGAAAATGGCTACCTTGATCTTGCCCAGCACTGATGTCAGAACAACTGGCCTGTAGGTACAGTGGTCTAGCCTTGTTCTATTCTTAAACATGAGGACCCCATTTACTATTTTCTAGTCTCTTGGCATCACCGCCATCAGGAAAGGCTCCCAAAAGATTACAGCAAGTTGCTATGCCAATTGTTTTTTAGCTCCACAGTAATCCTATGGTGTATCCCATCTGCTTCTTGTAACTTACCTGGCTTTAATTTTGACAGATAGTCAGTTGCTAAGGCAGGAATTATATCTGCTGCCAGCACTGTAACTACTTCTGATGCCAAAGGACCTCACATGGTCATCATCCTCAATGCCATTTGTGTACTGGAACTAGTTCTTCATTCTGTTAACATTTCCTGCTGGCATTCTGACTTCTAGCTCCTACTTAGCTCTCTTTATTCTAATCTCATAGTCCTTCAGTGCTGCTCTGCACTCCTCACTGGCCTGGAGGCAATCTTTCTCTCTCTCCAACTGTCACATGCCTTCTTTTTGTTCATGATCATCTGCCTTAGGGGCCATATTGAGAAAGGGGATAGTCACTTCTTGGCCCTTTTCCCCTTATTGTTTACTGGAATTCAGAATGCTGCTGCTGCTTTAAGCACCTTCATAAGTGAACCCCTTGTGCTCTGCATTACCAGCCTCTGTAGCTGCTCCAGACACTTGGACACCAGATCCTTCAAGTCCTCCATTCTGAAGTTCTGGGTCCTGAAGGCTGAGGCCCAGATCATCATCCCTGTCAACAGCCAGAAGGCTGTGGTCATGGTCTCCCACTGATGCTTGGATGTTTGACATTGGAGATTACATTTTAGTTCAAATGACAACTGGCCAAACTCATCTTCCCCACTACCCTCAAAACCTAAGATGGCTCACCTTTGGCACATGAAATATTATTTCAATACCTTTGAGTCTAGCTGGACAGTTTCCATGACTTCTCCTCCCATATAACTCCATCTCCACCAAACTCTTCCCCACACTCAGTGCCCTCCACTGTAGCAACTCGTACCTCACCATAGCTGCCAAATGGATGAGTGTTCATAAAATGTTCTTTCCTGTTTATGACTATGTGGCCTTGTCTAGGAAGCAGCATCATAGTCTTTCTGAACCAGACTGGACACCCTTTACAATACCTTCTGTCATTTCATCCTCAGTTGCCCCCAACTCTAAGATTTACTCTGACCTGAGTTGGCCTTCCCTGGAGGGGCTATGGGTCATACATGGTACTTTGCGTATCATAAAAGCCTAGGCTAACACTTTCCCTTGACTCCATCCATCATTGACTTCTCCCTCCACCTACACCCTTTGTCACTGTAACCCCTGCTCATTCATTACTTCTAGGAGTCACATGTCTGCTGGACAAGTTACATTCTCCTGGAGACTCCTTCCCTCTGGAACTCCCTCCCTCCATTCTGTGGTCCAGGCCTCTGCATCACAGCTGTTATTCATGAAGCAAGTCAGGAAACTGACCAGATCTTTATATGGCTGCTTCCTACCAAAACTGGCATCCAGCCCTTGTTCATGACTTCATCTCATTAACTGCCTATCTGCTTGTTTAGCATTTGCATAAAACATATTTCCAATGCTGGTGTGCACAGTTACCCCCAATGTTACTTATTGTTGATGTTCATTCTGTCTGTTAAGTTACTGTACTTTTGTATTTTGTTATGTGAATCTCATGTTCCCTTCCACCACAACATGTCTAGAAATGAGCTGTTTGCAAGTCAGCACATTCTCTCCTGCAAAAAGCTTAAGATAAATAAGAGGAAGATATATTTTCGGTGTCTTCTGTTTAGGAAAAGTGTTTCAAAAGAAGTTGCTGATAAAAGTAGCAAACTAGCATTACTTTTTTTTGTTTTGTATTGTTTTTGGGTGTCCATAAAAATGTCAATTTGCTGTTTTGGTTTTATTTTGAAAATCTTACCATGAGCATTCTCTTCATTAAAAAAAAGCAATTGAAGACTATTATATGTTTACTGTGGATTCAAGATTTTTTCGTTATATATAGTGGTTAAAATATCTTTTCAGTTCAAGAAGGATTTGCCATGTCCCTTTAAGACTTTCCAAAAATTAGAACTGTCACATTCTAGCAGCACTGAGTCAATGCTAAAAAAATTAAAATGCAATCTAAATTGACTAAAACATCCTCATTCTTAATTCAGAAACCACTCAGTGTGAAATCAGTTTTCTTTTATTTTAATGCCTTATTCAGGGTAAAATCTCATCAGTCACTACTCAAATTTAAACTTGAAGAGTATGGTGGTACAATTGTCTTAGTGGTCCCCATACCTTTTCACCTGAAAAATACACACAAACAGGTCTTGTAGAAATAGACACAGCCATATGTTTATTCAGTGTAATTACATTATTGGAGTGGCATGCACAGCTGGTAGATCTTGGCAGACAACTCAGACCACAGTATCTTTTCCAATGAAGGTCCAACCCCTCCCTCGCATGGAGGCTGAGGAAATTATGTATGTCCTGAGTTGGTACCCAAGCCCAAAGAGTGCAGAAGTCATGTGGCTGGACAGAGAGTGACCACCCATGTCTGGTGTTGTTGCACCTGCAGGCAAGCCCAATGAGGTTGGAACGTGACCCTCCCCAACCAGAGTCCAGGTCTTGCAGTCCCACAGATCACATGCCAACCAGGGAAGACAAGCCCTTTGGAAGAATTTTACTCATCCCCCATTTTCCCCATACCACCAGTCTGCGATACTTCCAAGCTGACATAGGAAGCATGCAATCTGACCTCCTCCAAGCAGCTCACTCCAATTGTTGCACCACGATCTGATAGAAATAGCCCAACAAGTCCCATCCTTTATCACACAAATGCACACCATCCTTGGCATACAGTCCCCAGAAGGATGTGTTAATGTCCTTATGCCAAACCACAGTTCCCCCAAAATACTAGATAAATGGCAATATTTCTCTATTAATTTGAATGCATGTTTTGTCCATAACTTTTGAGTCAATTGCATGTCGCCAGTGTATCCCCTGAATAAGGTGAAACTGAACTATCTTGGTCTTAGGCCAAAGTTCTTTAATGGACTGTAGATCTTCCTTCATCCTAATGAGCAGAGCAATGGTTATCAGGATCCCAGGTCATTCTCACACAGATGAATTACGAGGATGCCCAGTGAATTCCCTTGCCAAGCCTCTGCCACCAGCCTAGGAAGAAGTTCCTCCAAGAGCATTCCTCTCTTGTCCATCCAGTGAATCTGCTCCTTCTGACAAGGTTCTTCCCCCCAGGCCTGTCTGCTGCTCTCTCTGCTGTCTACTAGATAAAGAAATGTCCACAGATCCACACACTCTTGGAGTGAGCAAGGGAACCTGGAACACAGCAATACAATATGTTAAAGCAAATGTTGGTGGACACAGCATAAATTCACTTGGGATGTCTATTGCTCCATGGCCTGGATCTCACTATCTGAAAGCCCCTGGGTCCTGGTGGTTGTTGCTGTCCCAATCCCAAAGGAATGGATATCGTACTCTTCAGCATTCAGGCCAGCCAGCTGCACCACTAACCACAATATATGCCTAAACTGATATGCTGTCACAGGCCTGCCATCTGCATGCTGCAATAAAGCCTCACCCTCCACTGGGTGGAGGGCCATGTAGGGGCACGGGGTCATTCTGCCTCAAACAAAAACAGCGTGACTACAAACGCCGTATGCAACACAGCGCAAAGCACAACAGAGTCAGATAAAACACTGACTCAACCCCAAACATCGTGCCCATTTAAAACAATGGGACTTTATGTTTTTCCAGGGGCTTTTGTCTCCACCACCGTATGGGGTTTCAACCACCCGCCCCAGAATTTAAATAACTAACTCTGGGGAGGTGGACTTCGGGAAGGGGGAAATTTTCTTTTCTTTTTTAAACCTCAAAAGTAGAAGCACGGGAGACCTGGGGAGAACCAAACCACGGTCCCAGGTCTCCCAATTACACTGTGTGCTGGTGTCTTAGCCACTCCACCATGGAAGTGGCTCTACCAGGCTCCCAGCACATGGCAGCTTAACATTTCCTCAGTGACACATAGAGCAACAGGGGTAACGCTAATTTCCTTCTGCTGTCATACCCCTTTCACTCTAGATACATGTGCAGTCTACCCCGCACAGCTATTGCTGTGCGGTTCCAGTTGCAGGATATTGACAGGGTATCCACGTAGGTGGCCACCAATTGCTTTATATCCTATGCTGACCTTGCTAGGCCCTTTACTGGAAACCAACAGCCAATCCCCTTCTGATCTATTTTGCCCCATTGCAGCCATATTAAGCCCTCCCCTGGGGTCTCTGAGACACCTAAGTCTGCCAGGCTTGCCCTGGCCCAGTTTGTGTAGTCTGCACCAATTCAGAAACCCAAAATACCCCAAAGAGTGCCAGAACAAATGCAGTCTTGAACAGAGTGGCCTCATGAATTCCAGCAAACCACCAGGAGTGCTGCCTATATCTGCTTGAGAATTGCTGGAGTTATTGGGCACCAAAGATCTGACCACTTGCTATGTCCCTTACCCCACCCTTCAAGGACCTTACTGACCTCTGGGGAGCAGGTAGTGTCTGCGAAGCCCAAGACTTGGAAGAACCACAACATGCCAACCAGGTGCTGTCTGATCCCTGGCATCAGGCCCTGCCATTTCGCTTCCATTACATAATTGCACAGTTGGTCAACTGGACTGGGCCAGCTGTTTGGCCATTATACCTCTGGTCGGACTGCATAGTAATGCTCCACCACACCACATCAGTAGACCACTCTGGTCTGGGGAGCAATAGCATTTCCTATGCACTCCCAAGTCTCAAGGTCACTGCTTTCCACAGAAATGACAGGACTGGTTGTAGATTCTGTTACACCAGCGGAGCCAACTCCCTGAATTTCTGCCACTGTGAATGAGACAAAGTATCAGTAAAACTATTCTCAGTGTCAGGGATGTGCAGTTTTAAAATGGATACTCAGCAACATTCATTTTAAGACAGATATTCTCATGAGGTCAACCAGGGGGCTCTTAGCCCCCAGCAGCCTAGTTATGGTGTGAACTATACCCATATTGTCAGATGTTTCTTGTGTCCTGTGTCCACTGGGTGACCTGAACAAGGAGTCTGAAGTGAGAGGGAGCTGCTGAATTCAGTTCTTTTTAAGAGTCAGTATAGTACAGTGGGTAAAGGCTCTGAGCTGTAGATCTGGAGACCTGGGTTTGAATCCCAAAGCTGCCTAGGTGCATACTGTGTGATCCTGAGCAAGTCACTTAACTTCCTTGTGCTCCAAGTTCACATCTGGAAACAAGCTTTGGCTTAGTGTGCTACTCCTGGTTAAACAATGGTCCCTTTAATTCCTCACTTTCTGCCCCTTCCAGGTGACCCACAACCTATGGGCATCCCCAGTGGTTCCTCCCCCAGAAGTGGTTCAAGGGCTTAGCCCTCATCCCCAGAGATGGAACCCAACATGCCTAACTGCAGGTTGCAGGGGAAGGGGACACAGACCACAGACAAGGGGACATCTGCTGCAATACTTTGGCAGACTTTGTATTTGCTTAGAATTTCCTTACTCAGATTATCCCAAGTGAGATGGAATGAGTCATCTGCAATGTGGCCCTGCTGTCCCCAGTTTTAAAACCTAGTGGACTGATGCACAAGAAGCTAAATGTACTCACTCAAAGTTGTACACTGATTGAATGGTAAAAAGGAATATGACCAAAGATCTCCTGGTTTAGACCCTTTGCTCTGATTAAAAGACCATGCTGTCTCCATCCCTCTCCACACCCCAGTGTAGGTCATATATGCTGACATTTTCTCAATGATTAGCAATGGCTTGAAAACAGTTCAACCATATTATGACATAGGTAGGTAGTACAGTAACTATCCTCTTCTATAGCATTGCCCCCCTTTTACCATCATGGTCCACTATCCAGCACTGCAGTAAAAAAATAAAAAAATTGTCAATACTGTGAGAGTGTTGTTTAGTAGTTAGAATACTGAAGTATACTATACTGCCTGAAGGTGGACAGGGCAATGGGGCCAGATGGGGTACATCCCAGAGTGTTGAGGGAACTAAAGGATATACTGGCAGCACACTTGACTACATGCTTCAGCAGGTCCCTGGAGTCTAGAGTGGTACCTGATGACTGGAAACAGGTGAATGTGGTCCCCTTGAACAAGGGGGGAGGGAGGTGGGAAACTACAGGCCCATGCGCTTGACATCTGCGGTGGGCAAGCTCATGGACAAGCTACTGAAAAACAGGATTACCAGTTACCTGGAGGTTAGCAGCCTAATGAATCCTAGGCAACACAGCTTTACAAGGGGTAAATCCTGTCAAACAAACTTGATTGAGTTCTTTGACTGGGTCGCCAAAGAAGTAGATCAGGGGAGGGCAGTGGACATCGCATATCTAGATTATGTGAAGGCATTAGACTCCTTGTTGCACAGGAGACTCCTATACAAGCTGAGATGTCTGGGGCTGGAGCAGACAGTGGTTCAATGGGTGAGAATCTAACTGGGGGGCAGGAGGTAGAGAGTTATTGTAAATGGGGTGGCATCGGGGAGGACGTGGTCACCAGCGGGGTCCCTCAGGGGTCAGTATTGGGGCCACTACTGTTCAATCTATTCATAGGCGATACTGTAGAGGGCTTTGAAGGTGGTGTGAGTCTGTTTGCAGATGATATTAAGGTCTGCAATAGGGTGGACACTCAGGAAGAGGTGGAAAAAATGTGGCGGGATCTAAGGAGGTTGGAGACATGGTCAAAAGCATGGTAGCTTTCGTTTAACATGGACAAGTGTAAGATCATGCATATTGGTAACAAAAATGGGAGGGTGGGATACTATAGGGGGGCAGAGACCTGGCAGGAACAGAACAGAAAAGAGACCTAGACATAACTATATTGAGAGACCTGAAGGTGGCAAAGCACTGTGAGAGAGCAGTGGTTAGAGGCAGCAGAATGCTGGGCTGCATCAGGAACGGGATTAATAGTAGGAGGAAGGAGGTCATAGTACCCTTATACACTCATCTGGTTAGGCCGCATCTGGAATATGTGATCCAGTTCTGGAGGTCATATCTCAGAAAGGATGCAGGGAGGCTGGGGCGAGTTCAGAGGAGGCAACGAAGATGGTAAAGGGGCTCAGCCACCTATCCTATGAGGAAAGGTTAAGGGAATTGAACATGTACTCCCTGGAGTAGAGGCAGGAAAGTGGGGACATGATTGAGACCTTCAAGAACCTAAAAGGTATAAACCAAGTGCCAGTGGAAAGCATCTTCCAGCTGAAAGGAAATCAAAGGACATGGGGTCATGGGTTGCAGATTGTGACAGGACAGTTTAAGAGGAACATTAGGAAGTACTATTTCACAGAGAGGGTGGTGGATAATTGGAATAGGCTCCCTGAGGAGTTGGTTGGAGAAACAACAGTGGAAAAGTTCAAAAGAGCATGAGACAGACACAAGAGGCTGTTGCAGGTGAGGCGGTGGGAGAGGGGTGAGACAGGTCCTAGCAGATAACTAGGCAAGTGGGCAGAGTAGGTGGGCCTAGCAGTCCTTTTTTGCTGTCACATTTCTACGTATCTATATACAACGTATGAGCCCAGATTTGAATCTCATCAGAACTACTGGCCAACTGTGTGATATTAAACAAATCACTTAACTTTCATATGCTTCAGTTCCCTAAGGCTGTAAAATTGGATCTAAACAGAACCAGTCTGCAAAAAAATATGTTGAATCAGTCTGGCTATCCTGGGTGAATAAAGTGTAACCCAAAATAATTAGGGAACAGCTATCTTGAACCATGGCTTTGAATAATTTCATGCTTCATACTTGGCCGTGGCAATCTATACCTGATTACTTTAAGAAGACCCACCTCCACACTCCCTAATATAGGGAGAAACTGCCTTTGAACACACGGTTTCCTGTTGGAAGGGCTTTCTATCCTACATGCATCTTCAGTAGTAATAATAAAGCGTAAATCAATAGGCTGATGAGCTGTATCACACACCATGCAAGTCAGTATATCACTGGAGTTTATTGAGTCATTACAATTGCAGTTTGTACGTGTCTGTATGTTAACCTACTCACATCCTATGGCTCTGTAGGCCAACACTTTTCCTAGAAATCAATCGTGAGAGATAAAACTGACACTAGATTATAAAACATTAATATATTGATATTAGTACTGACTATGTTATTTGCACTAGGCAAGCTTCTTAGACATACAAAAAGCAGGCCTTTGGCAGTACGACTTCACAAGGAAAATTCATGCTGAAGACTGAGCAATATAAACAAATAACTCTGCACAAATAAATTTACAGACCAGGAATATACTGTCTCTGTGCAATTGAAAATGCAGGGTTATAGAATTCAGAATACTATTGGTATATTCTCTTGAGTGAAAGGAACTTAGTCACAGACCATTAAGATATTTCTGTGCGAGTGAATACTGTTTAAGGGCAGCTGTGCTTTGTATGAATACTTCTATCTGGCATGATTTTGCATGGTCTTTGGTTTTCATAGAGTGGCTCCATACTAGAACAGAGCATTTTAACAAAATTACTGTATGTTTTTTTGATGATCTAGTTTGCTTCTGATACTGGAGATACATTATATGGGTTTAGGCAGAGACTTTAATACAATTCTTGTAAACTGTATAGCAAAGTTCCAATTTTTCTTTAGCACTTTGGAACCAAGTTCTGGGGCAGGATTACCATTTGCCACAGAACTTATCTGTCGGTGGTTTATTATTTCTGTAAACGTTTTGTGGCACCAACAAACTGCAATGTCACAGCATCAGCTTGTCATCCTGACACCACATCCATGACAACGGTTATGGCAAATGGGATTGGGGAATGCACAGTACCAGTAGATCAAAAATAAACACAGAGACTTTTAGAAATAATATAAACTAAACAAAATCTATCACTTAAGGTCTTATCCTATTGTGTAAATGAAATAAACAGAGGGGACTTTATGTGATAAATGATTTATCTATACTCATGTTGTTTATGCCACTAGTGAGGTCCCCAATGCGTAACATTCGTATATTTACATGCAATCTGTAACATAGTTTTTAAAAATAAATTTCACTTTTTGTGATTCCGAAATTATATCCTCATTCATACAGGTCCCTTTGGAAATGGAATAAACAGAATAGTGGAGATATTTCAAGACTCATTTTTCATGCCATCCCACTTCTCCTAATGCACTACATTACCCCATCATGCCATGATATGCAGGTGAATCCATTATGAAGGAAGGCTCCCTGGCTCATCACAAGGTGTCACCCATGCAACAGAACACTGCACCATACAATTCTAGGCTTGGACTAGTGGACTGCAACAGCACTAGCAACCCTAGCCCCATGCTTTCCAGCCAGCTCCCCAAGCTCATCCTTGAACTTGAGTCACTGTCATGGGAACTCAACATTTTACCCTCTGGCCAAACGGCTGCCTTGCACATAATATTTCTTGGTATCTTTTAGGTAATTCTACCAGCCCATGATAACATGTAATCCATAACCCTGGCAAAAATGTGTGCAGCACAATTATTCATTTAACAGGTCTGTTATGTCAGCAGGTCTACACATCGTTATATTCCACATATCTGGGCATAGTTCTTTTTTTTTTTTTTTTTTTAAAGACAGGTTAATTCATCTTACCATTTATTCATTTCAAAGGGCTTCCCTATATCTTAAAGGCACAAATAAATCTGTACAAAGTAAGGTATTCGGTTAACAGGTCTGTGCTGTTTTCAAGTATTTGTTTAAGTTGGTTCAAGTGTGATAACTTAAGACTGAACATTTTATTAGACTGTAGTACAGACTGAGCAAAGATCACAGTACCTGATGTGCTCTGACACTTCCTCAGGGAGTGGGAACAGTGCTAGATAAATAACTATTCATTTCTGTGGCAGAATGCAGCCCTGTCATTACCTGATGTATGATGTGATGACATTGCTAGTATCACATGCTGAGCATAGAAGGGATTTTGGTGTAAAAGGAGGGGAAGAGAACCAGATGCTATGAAAAAACAATAAATATTAATAAACAATCACCAAGAACAATAAACTTTGTGCCATTGTACATAGTTTGTGGTAAGTTGCAAGTTCTGTGCAAAATTCTGCAGCTGCAGAATTCTAGGGGCCTTGCTGTATAGTCTATATTACTTTTAAACTCTATAGCTAGGCATCAGTTTGGATTGAAACACAACGCTCCAAAAGCAGGACAATGTGACACTAGGTTAAAAAGGTCTCCGGACCCTTGGTGAATCTGTAGCATTGGCAGTCCCTTAACTTTGACATCCTCTCTTCAAGCATTGATAAATCTCTATGCCTGGATAGACAGTACCAAAGTTAGGGTAACGCCTGTGATTGTTTGAACCCCAAGGAACACTGGGCCTGATTCTGAAAGGAGCACTTGGAGTGACTCAAGTTGCGCTGCTCCAAGGGCTACGGAAATACTAGGTGTGCCAGGAACCCTATGCCATACTCTGAAAAAAAAGTAGGGTCCTGGCACCAAACTCCCCGGGATTGCTGCAAGTGTGATACAGCGCCCAACCAGTGGTGCAGCAGCGGCATGTGCCACAAGGTTCTGGAACCCCTCCTGCCGGTGCAACACACAACGGGCAGCACTGGTGGAGAGGGGGTACACACATGCCCAGAGGGGGTGAGGAACAGGAGGGGACATTGGGTGGGTTGGTATGATGGCAGGGAGGTCAGGTATTGGTTCAGCACCTGGTATCGTGCATATGCCTATGATCAATATATAAGGAAGCATATGCACCCCGCCGGGTGCCAAATCAATCCCTTACATCCTGGCTACCACACCAACCCTCACTATGTCCCTCTGTAGCCCTCCTGCCCATGGACCCCACTTGTAGCCCACACGAAACAGTGTCCCACTCAGTCACAAGGGGCTCATACCACCTCCTGGCAGATCTAAGTGGAGCCCCTTGCAATGGCCATGGTGGGGCATTTGAAATCAGAAATGTGAGCCTTGCCATGGCGCAGGCCCCCTTGTGATCTGGCATACCCAGATGCAGGACACAAGGGGAGCGCAGTGCCCCTTTAGTGCAGCAGATTCCCTCACCAGCACAGACCACATACTGGAATAGGGAATACCTCAATTAATGATGCAAGATGCAACTTGCATCATTGCTGAGTGATGCAAGCACCTTGTGTCAGGAGTATCTCTTTTGGAATTGGGCCCACCATGTCAGAAATTCACTAAGATTCAGGGGACATTTTTACCCTAGCGTTTCATTTTCCTGTTTTTGAGGCTTTATGTTTCAGCCCTAAGTGCTTAAACACAAATGTTTGCAAAGAATATCCTTACTTTTTAAAAATATAGTTTAATAACAGATACACATAACTTTATATTGACAATGGCAGGCATATAGAATAGTGGGTGGGTGACGATCCACAAAAAGTCTGTGTTTCCATCGAGGGAGTTGATGACATCATGGAGATCTAGAGTGCGAAGCTGGAACAGTCTCTATGATGTCATCAACTCCCGAGATGGAAACACAGTCTTAGTTGTGGATGGTCACCCATCCATTGTTTTATGTAGTATATGGTTGCCCTCAATTTTTGTGTGTGTTTTTTTTCCTTTTTAGTTTGTAGATACCTTCTGTGTTATCTGATACCACTCGCTCTGGCTTCTCCCGCTCCCACTCACTCTCGCTTCTCAGTCAGACCATGTCAGTCTAAAGAACTCCTGTGTGGTGGTTATGTCCATCTGTGGCCACACTGTTTCTTTTTAAATGAAAAAAAAAAGTTATTTACTTTTGCGACAAGGAGCCAAGTGTGGTTGTTCATGTCTACACTAGGTGGGTCCACTGCTCGGTGCTCGCTAAATCATGCTGCCATGTTTCTGTTATTTTTCCCATTGGTGCCACGTTAAGTGAGCCAGTCAGGTGACAGGACAAAGCTGAAAAGTTGTTGAACTATCAATGTGATGTCAGAACAACAGTACAACAACTTTTTTTGACCTTTGAATTGTCCTACAACAAGATTTTGAAAGCCACCATTTTCTATGCATACAGTAATAAACCCTAACCATATACTGTAATACTTTTAATAGGGAGCAGCACCTGGCATCAATGCTACTTGTCACTCTCACTACACACCACTCTGTGCTAAGGATCCCTGGAGTACAGCAGCATGGGATCATAATGTCGCTGTGAAAACCGCACACATCAGAAATGCCACATGCAAATCAGCATGCGGCAAAATATTGTCAGTACAACACGACAGCAAAACAACAATAGGGCACCCAGGAGCAATATCTTCACCTCCCACACACCTCAGACCTTCTTATAATCAACTCTGGGGGGCCATGGACTATGGGGAAGACAGCAAACGCAGACCAGGGCAAATGTTTTAAAAAAATAAAACACACAGTACAGTGGGACCTGGGAAGGACCAAACCACAGCCCCAGGTCTCTGACGCCACCGGAGGCAGGTGCTCTAGCCACTCCACCATGGGAGTGACTCAGCCAGGCAGCAATCCAGAAGCGTATTTCTTGTTCCTACAAGGCAGCCTACAGTGACAGGGGTAGTGGTTCTTTCCACACGCTAAAAGAATCCCTGTCGCTGTAGAGCCATTCACTCTATTCCATGTGCGTTATTCCATTCTTGGTTTTGTCTGTACTATATTAACCCAGTACCAAGTACAGCAGCATTCCCTCACCTTGTCCAGGTGCCAAGCAGTCCCTGGCATCCAGTGGCATCCCTCCCTCACTCTACCACAAGCCAAGCAGGCCTTAGTGTCAAATAGCACCCTCTCCCTCACCCTACTCCAAACCACTCAGTCTATGTTGTCCAGTGGTACTCTCTCCTTCATTCTAAGCCAAACCAATCAGATCCTATTATTTAGTGGTATGGTCCTCCCTCACCTTTTACTCAAACCATCATTCTCTGGTGTTCAGTGGTATTCCTTCTGTCATAGGCCCCAAAGCAACCATTCCCTCACATTGAGTGGTACCCACTCCCTTACCTTGCCTATAAATTAATAAGTCCTGGTACCCAGTGGTACCTCAGAAACCAATGAGTCCCTGGTGTCCAGTGGTATCCACTACCTCACCCTGCCCCTAACAAACTAATCCTTGTAATCCAGAGGTACCACTTTCCTCACCCTGCTCCCCCAACAATGGCCACAAATCCTTCCTCTCAACCTCCTCAGCAGGCCAGCATCTGAATAACTGAATCATGATCACAAAACTGAATAGATGTGATTTATCTATTTCAGTAAAGTAAACATAATAATGAAAAAGACAAAGTTTCTCTATTTCACTTTCATGGTTCAGTTATTCAGAACGCAGCAGACAGATGAGGTGAGAGGAGGGTTGTTGCCAGCTGCTGCTGGTAGTAGTTACTTAGTTTGAGGGTATGGGAGTCTTTGGCACTGTTGGCCTCCTGGTGTCAGAATGGGGAGGGCTCCAGGGGGTAGAAGCATGCCACTAGGGATGGTATCTTGGTTACTCCGGTTAAAATGTGACACCATGGATGTGTTGTCAGTGTTAGCAATAATAAAAATAAAAATTACTTTTGCCGACACCAGGATGTACTTACGGTGTCACTTGAGTAAAAATACAGAAGGCTGATACCTGGAATGGTCTCCCAATGTTAGCATTGTTGATGAACCATCGGATGGGTTCCTGGTGTTGCCAACAGTACAAAATAAAGAAAGCTAACACAAGGGTTGGGCTTATGGTGTTGGCAACAGTAACAATAAAGCTAACATTAGGGATGGTCCCCCATTGTCAGAAATATGCAAAACTATACCGATCCTACAAACTTACTTTTGTAGACAAAAGGAGGAAGTAAGAGATACCTAAGCATATGTGTGAAAACATTTTTTTACTTCTGGGTTCTCATATTTGTACAGAGTTTTCAGGGGTGCAAACAACTCACACTTGGTTTCAGGTGTGGCGTATGTAACCTCAGTTAATCCAGAACCAAACAGTTACTTGCTCTGCTCAACATCATTATTTTATTTTGGTTCTAACTTTCTTTTTATAATTTTTTTTGTTCCAAAGACACCAATAGCAGTATCTTTGGGACAGTACCTAACAAACTTAACCAACTTACAAGTTTCCGGTTTCAAATCCAAGCCATTTTTTAGTCATTGATGAGTAAACAAAATTGTACTGTGTGGAATTTTCTGAATTATTCAGAATGGAATTCCATGAGATTCTAGAAAATGCGTACTAATTCCACAGAATTCCATCATGGTGCAGATTGCAGGGTGTATGTAGTTGCCAAGGATGTGCCCTGGGCAACACATTATGACCCACATATAGAGCCCCCCCATCTGCCAGTCAACAGATGCTGGATGACAATGCTGAGACTGTGGTTATGGTGGGGCAGGTACCAGGGCTTCTGTCCACTGCAGTATGGAACATGCTGGTCTAGCCATGCTCCCAACACCCAACTGGCTGTGTGAAAACTTCCATGGCATCTCCCAGGGTGCCTCCACATTTCCTTCCCACTGTCACCGTGCCCCCCTCACCCACCCATGGCACCTCCAAGGCTCCATCAGCCCCAAGTCCCCATCTTCTAGGCATTGCAATCCCCCAAACTCTGTGGGTTGGCTAGGGTTGCTCTGAGGGTGATGGATCTATCTGACAAACACTGCAGGTTATGCCACATATTTGGTACAACCCTGCAGCTGTGGCAACTCCCAGGTCCTTGGTGCAGGCACCCTTATTTTTACAAAATTGGGTGCAGTGTTCCTGATGCACCTGGAGTTCACCATAGTCCTAGATCACTGCAAATTGCAGCAACCTACAGGCTCTATGAAAATCAAGCCCCCTATTTAAAAAAGCCAGTTTCAGTGAAGAGCTACTGATGTCATAATCACAACTCACAGCATAGTCCTCCTTATCAACAGCCTTACAGGACCTATTTCTCTAAAGCTATAGTTGTATTAAAAAAATGACACAAAGTTGGCTGCAGTGTATGCATTTCAAGAATGTTCAGATGCATGGTACTGTACTTCCGAATGCATCTGGAAGTGGTTTTGGAGTGCAAAGCTGAACAAAGCTATAGAATGTCAAGGTGGTGTACAATTTTAGAATGTTGGGGAGAATATGAAATCTTGGAGTGTGGCAGGGATGTGTCATCTTGAAATGTGGGGCACACCGTCTTGGAGTGTGACAGGGACACACATCTAGAAATCTGGCAGGGGCTGACTTTCAAAATGTAGTGGGGATGCACCCTGCGGAATGTGACAGAACACACCATTTTATTTTGAAACTGCTTGTCCCTGCCACATTCAAGAAATGAATAAGCACACCACATTTCAAAATTGTGCATCACATCCCCATCATATTCGAACACTGTGCATCCCAGCCACATTCTGAAATTGTGCAATTATGCCACATTTTAAAAGTGCATGTGCCCACCAGATTCCAAAATTACACATCCCAGCCAGATTGCTCAGGTTGCAGATCCCAAAGGGAAAGCAGCACTGGAAATCCAGGGAAGGGAAGCTGCACCTAAACTGAGTGTGCCAAAGTGGACAAGACATGGCAGACTAGGTTTGCTGGCCAATGCACCTAACTTCACCTGAGCTCTTTTCTTCTAGATTGCTTGAAAGGATATAGCAAAGAACCTTACCAGAGCAAGGAAAAGGATTAAGGCTTCATTTGGCTAGGCAGATTTACTGTGTGTTGTTTTTTTTAATTTGTACTCACATGGAGTGTTACTGTTTGTTGCTAACATTTTATTGCTTTATTTTTCTCTGATTCAAATTGTTGTTGCTGGGTATACCATCTGCTGCATTATTACAGGGTGTGCCTACAGGTGTGTGCTTATAGATTACTGTTGTCATTTTCTGATTCAAATTGTCTTTTGCAAGGTATAGCTTCTGTTACTGCTTTATTTTTCTTTGTAGCAAAGTTTTTTACAGGCTATATCTTCTGTGAAATTATTACAGGTGGTGCTTACATTTTTGTGACTTTATATCATTAGGCTAAGCAAAATTACTGTGTGCCACTATTTTATGCTATTTTATTTTATTTTTTTGCTGAAAGTTTTTTTTGTTTGTCTCACAGGGTTGCAGTCCCCTTCTCACATTGAATGAGCTAATTGCTTTCCTCCCACAAGCTCTTCCAGGGGATTAGGTGTGTATCTGGGAGGTGGAGCTGACAAACTGTCAGTAACTTCCAACAGAAAGGAGGGTTAAAAGCTTAGGTTAGTTGATATCTTGGAGGTGGAAGACTAGGTTTGCTGGCCAAGACACCTAGCTTCACCTGTGCTCTTTTCTTTGAGGTTGCATGAAAGGACAGAGCAAAGAACATTATCAGAACAAGGAAAAGGATAAAGGCTTCTCTTGGCTAGGCAGATTTACTGTGCATTTTTATTTTTATTTTGTACTTACAGGGATTGTTACTGTTTGTTGCTAACATTTTACTGCTTTATTTTTCTCTGATTCAAATTGTTCCTGGGTATACATTCTGCTGCATTATTACAGGGTGTGCCTACAGGTGTGTGCTTACAGATTACTGCTGTAATCTTCTGATTCAAATTGTCTTTTGCAAGGTATATCTTCTGTTACTGCTTTATTTTTCTCTGTAGCAAAGTGTTTCTTATAGGGTATATCTTCTGTGAAATTATTACAGGTGGTGCTTTACAGGTTTTACAGTTTTATCTATCATTAGGATAAGCTTTTAGGGATACTGCATTTGTTGCTGACTGGTTGTTTCTGCTCTTACCTCCTTGTTTCTTTCATCTGTGGTTCTTCTTTTTTGGCTGGGGATGGGCCCAACCACCCAACCAACCCCTAACCTCAACCACTCCACACTGCACTCCTTTTATAGGGTAGCACAGTGGTGACATTTCCTGTAGCAAAGCAGGAAGGGGTGGATCCGAGGGGTATCTACACAGTGACCTCATTTACAAGGGCACTAGTAATTTAACTTGTTATAACAAGTTATTCAAAAACAAACAAACAAAACATGAAATAAAACTTTTGCTTTCATTTTCTTCCTTCTAATTACTCTGACCAGGTTATAAACCTAGTAACTTATCTCGAATGGATATCAAGGAGAAATATATTATAAGAACTGTCTGTCATGTCCCCAACATTCAACAGAAGCACCTCGACTGCAGAGGGTAGTTGATGCAGGAGGTTGGCAGGTGGTTAGGAGGGGCAAATCAGGTGCCCCACCACTCAGTGCTCTCCAACATATCACCTCCACAAACCATATAAAAACTACAAACAGGCATCTGCCTCTATCTCCGAAATAAAACAAAGGGGCAGAGGACACTGCAGAGCAGGACACTGCAGCACAGGAGCTAGCACAACAAAACTCACCCAAAACAGGAACCAAAACAAAAAAAGCAAAAAAGGAAATCCAGAAAATGTCTGATCATAGGAGACTCCATGATTTGGGGAGTTGATACCTATCTCCAGCCAGGGGTAATGGTCAGATGTCTCCTAGGTACATCAGCGTGGAGAGACACTGACCACAATGCTAAAATTGTTCAGGAAGTAGGAGAAAACGTTAATGACCTGGTACACATAGGGACTACTGATCTCACCAGCCAGTCAGTTGTGAAGTCCAAGGAACACCTGACCAGGCTGGGTGACAAACTATTATCCATTTCATCTGGCATCTCCTTCTCTGAGATCCTGCCACTGTGGGGGGGGGCAGATGGACAGAAGCTCAGAGAAGGGGAGATGGGGAGCTAAAAAACATGTGGCTTAAGGGCTGGTGTCAGGAAAAAGGACACACATTCATAGGGAACTGGAACCAGTTTTGGGAGTGAAAGTTCTTTAAATTTGATGGACTGCATCAGACTAAGGAAGGAGTCAGTGCATTGGGGCAGAAGTTTAATGTCTTTGCAGAATATTTAAACTAGCAAATGGGAAGAGGGGTGCAGCAACCCATACGTCGAATGGGAAGAACACCCCTCCCCCCTCAGCTAGTGGTCCAACAGGAGTTCAGCATGTTTGTAGTTCATTTGCATTACCGGGTAAGGAAAAGGGTCTGGCTCCCCATACGATGCACAGGAGAAATGCCAGACCTCTCCCAACTAACACACCAAAATCTGGTCATTGAAAAATGATGTACACAAATGCTTGCAGTCTGGGAAACAAGATCCCAGACCTGCAGGCAAGAATGACAGAGGCTAAACTGGACATAGTAGCCATTAGCAAGACATGGTTTACCAGTAACCACACTTGGAAGAGTTCAGTACTTGGCTATATACTGTTCAGAAGAGACTGAGGTGCAAAGGAGGGGTGGAGTGGCCCTTTAGGTCAATGAAAATATGAAAGCTACAGAAATTCAGAATACACATAAGGAGCCAGAAGAACTATGGGTCACCCTGGAAACAGGAAATGGGACAGCCATATGAACTGGGGTTGTGTACAGGCTTCCAGACTAGGGGGAGGACATAAACTCATTACTGTTAGAAGATATATAAAACATGACAGCTAAAGGGAAGGTTCTGATAATGGGAGACTTCAACATACCAGATAGAGATTGGCAATACCAGCAGGGACATCTGCCAGAACTAGACACATGGTGTATTCCCTGTGGGGGGGGCCTCAAACAACTGGTACAACAACCCACAAGAGACAGGGCTATCCTTGATTTAGTACTGACTAACAGGGAAAGGATCTCAGATCTCCAGGTAGAAGGTCACCTGGGGGCCAGTGACTATCACATGGTATGGTTCAATTTGGCCACTAGAACTAAATCATCCCATTCCAAGGCAAAAATATGGGACTTCAGAAGAGCTGACTTTGATAAGATGGCCAACAGAGTTAAGCTAGCCCTGGCAAAAAGAAATACAGTTGAGGGGGTACAGGCAAAGTGGACAAGCATTAAGGATGCAATACTTGAAGCAACATCCCAATGTGTTAGAGAGAAAAGGAAGTGAAAAAGAAGATGGAAACTACTTTGGTTCTCCAAAACAGTAACAGAAAAGGTTACAGCCAAAAGGTTGGCCTTCAGAAACACAGCAAGATGAAGACAGGGAGGCATACCAAACTTCCCTAAGGAAAGCAGGGAAGGCAGTAAGGCAGGCAAAGGCCCAAACTGAGGAAATACTAGCACAAACAGTAAAAGAAGCTGACAAGACTTTCTATAGATACATTAGTGAAAGGAGAAAGTACATAGAGGGTATTGCTAAGATTAAAGGGGATAAGGGGGCATGTGAGGAGGAGGAGGACCATGTAAAAGCATCTATCTTAAATAGATACTTCTGCTCAGTATTTACTGAAGAGAAGGTAGGGCAGTGCCCACTGCTCTGCACCATGGACACAGGGGGGAGGGAGGTGTGCACTAGTGCCTTCACAAAAAAAAAGGTCCTACAAGAGCTTGATGAGCTCAGGGTAGACATGGCAATGGGACCTGATGGCATACATCCCAGGGTACTAAAGGAGCTAATGGTGGAACTAACAGATCCATTATCAGAACTGTTTAGTGAGTCTCTGAGCACAGGAGAGGTCCCAGAAAACTGGAGAAGGGCTCATGTGATCCCACTCCACAAGAGTGGTAGCAGGGAGGAGGCAGGGAACTACAGACCAGTCAGTCTTACCTCAGTAGTGGGCAAGATTATGAAGGCACTCCTTAAGGAAAGGATAGTGCAACACCTGAAATCCATAGGAGCACAGGATCCAAGACAGCATGGGTTTACAGAAGGAAGGTCCTATCAAACTACTCTCATAGATTTCTTTGACTGGGTAACCAGAGTGGTGGACCAAGGGGGAGCAGTTGATTTTGCCTACCTTGACTTCAGCAAACCTTTTGATATTGTTCCACAGAGAAGATTAATTAATAAGCTGGGTAGGTTTGGGGTGGGTCAGAAGTTGGTCAACTGGGTGGCAAACTGGTTGACAGGCAGAAAGCAGCGAGTTTTGGTAAATGGTATACAGTCAGAAGAGATGCAAGTCACAAGTGGGGTACCTCAGGGATCAGTCCTGGAGCCAGTCCTCTTCAATATCTTCATCAGTGACATTGCAGATGGACTGGAGGTTAAGCTTTGTCTGTTTGCAGATGACACCAAGGTCTGCAACAGAGTAGATGATCCAGATGGGGTGGGCAGAATGAGAAGTGATCTGGATAAACTAGCAAAATGGTCAGAACAGTGGAACTGGGGTTTAATGCAAAGAAGTGCAATATCATGCACATAGAGAAGAGGAACCCAGAAGCCACCTATAGGCTGGCAGGGGAGTTGCTGGCAGTCATAAGGGAGGAAAGAGACTTGGGCATTATCATCACCGATGACCTGAAATCATCCAAGCAGACCACTAAAGCAGTAGGTAAGGCAAGGGTGATGTTGGGGTGTATTAATAGGGGCATCACAAGTCAGAAGAGGGAGGTAACAATCCTGCTTTACAAGACACTGGTTAGGCCCCATCTGGAGTACTGAATGCAGTACTGGAGGCCACACCTTCACAAGGACATTAACCAAATTGAGGCAGTCCAGAGAAGGGCAACCAAAATGGTGCAGGGACTGCATTAGAAAACATATGAGGACAAATTAACGGAGCTCAATATATATACCCTACAGCAAAGGAGGGAGAGAGAGGTGATATGATCGAAACATTCAAATATCTTAAGGACATTAACAAGGTGAAAGAGTCTAACATGTTTCAATATAAGAAAAATAGCAGGGCAAGAGGACACAGCATGAGATTAGAGGCAGATTGATTAAGGGGTAATGTAAGGAAGTTCTTCTTCACAGAAAGGGTGGTGGATGCATGGAACGGCTTACCTCGGGAAGCAGTGGATATGAATACAGTGCAGGGTTTCATACAGGCATGGGATAGGTATAAGGGAGCAATATAGATGAGTATGAATAGATAGGCCATTGACAGAGCAAAGGCCGATGGCACATTCATAAGGTAGAAAAAAGAAATGGGCAGACTGAATGGGCCTTGTGGTCCTTATCTGCTGTCAACTTCTATGTTTCTATGTAAATAGTAATAGTAGGATTTTAGTGTTGGGAGACTCCATAGTAAGAGGTATATGGAGGTTGGTGTCTGCCACTGGCTGGAAGGAGAGATCAGTCAGCGGTATGCTAGAAGCAACTCTGGGCAATGTGCTGCCTGGACTGAAGATGCTCATCAAGGTAGAGAAGGGGAAGAAAGGCATGGTGATTCACTTAGATACCAATGACCTAACAGGTATCAGTGTAGACAGGGCCAAGAACAGCTTCTGTAAAGTAGGCAGGAATTTGAGGATAGTTATGGAGGCAGTAACCTCTTCTGAAGTCCTACAGAACCAGTGCTACATGAGGTTAAGGACAGACATGAGAACACTGATGAGTTTAAAATGTGGCTAAAAGGCTGGTGTTTTAAAGAGGAATTTTTCTATTTGGGGGACAGGTGATTGTTCTGAAAGGAACTCTGGTTGTTCACTAAAAATGGCCTGTATCTGAGCAGAGATGGGGGGAGTGAGTTTGGACAGAAGACAGATGTAGGAAATTCATGGCAAAAACAACTACATTAATCCATCAGTTAGGATTTTTAAAACATTAAAAGTAGGAAAATCTGATGTTAGGAATTTCTTGAACCCTAATTCCTCATAGGTCCGTGCACCACCCCTGTGAACTATACTGAATTGAATGCCAAAGCACAATCCAAATCCCAGTCCCCGAAGGGCCCTTTGCAATGCAAGTTAGAAGTCAGGTCTTGTTTAGCGCAGGGCCTGAAGTCCTCAGTGTGTCCTGCTTTCTAAACCTGCATGAAACAAGTTAGGACTCAGGGCCCTGTACATTTCCTGCTTCAAACATGGATCTTAGTGCCCTGTGTGAAGCAAGTTAGGAGTCAGGTCCAGCTTCATGCAGGGCCCAAAGGGACCTGAATAAAGCAAGTTAGGAGTTAGAGTTTACTTTAAGTAAGTCTCAAAGGGCCTTAAATAAAGCAAGTTACAATTCAACTTTTTTCAAAAACTAAGGACATTAACTTGGTTCATGCAAGGCCGTTCAGGACTGTGATCTGGATTGTGCTTTGCCATTCAATTTGGTAGAGTTCATGGGTGGTGTATGGGGCTGGGGGGGGAATTAGGGTTCAAAACTCCCAAACAGATTTTCCTACTTAGGATGATTCCTACATTTACTAATGTATTAACATAGCCTTTTCAGTATAAAAGATTAGATAGATAGATAGATAGATAGATAGATAGATAGATAGATAGATAGATACTGTAATACATTTTTGTAAGAGTGGGGCCTAATACAGTGTAGTATTCCAGCTGGCTGTCAGAAGAATAAGCTTTTAACCCTCAGTCTGTGTACAGGAAAGTACTATCAACAGCTCTCCTGTTTAGCTAAGGCCTGAGTTGTCAGCTTTATTTCCACTCCCCCACCTGTCTTGTGTACTTTCAAACAAAACTAAGAAAGAGAATGAAAATTAAAATCAGCACTAAAACTGACCATGTGCATTTAGAGACCAACACTATTGTAATTTTAATTTCCTGTAAACTTTCCAAACTGCAATAAAGAAATGACTTAAGGAGCAATTGTGTCTTTTATCAGACCTTCATATATTCATCCTACGGTGTATGTGGCTTAAGAATGAACACATGTTAAGGAGAAATATATTTTATGTAGGCATTCCATATAAAGTGCTGGTATTGAATCAGCCAGTTCCTACTGGAATCTGTAACTGTGAAGAATGGATTAAAGAGAATGGATTAAAGAGATGGTTTGTAATAAACAGTGTTGCTGCTCCATTTAGGCTACCATTGATTTCAATCCGATCACTTCAAGAGGTGAATTATACTGACAGTAGTTGTAATCTTTCATTCCAGAAAAGAATGTCTCATATGAGCAATACAAGTATAACAGCTTCAAGAATGAGATACAGGTGTTTTATTATCCTGAAACACAAAATTAGGTTTTTAGATTTTACATGGATTTCATATGGAATGTGTATCTTGTTAGAGTTTCATTGATTTTCATGACTCGCTGAATCTGTTACATCTTTCTTAAAATTAAAGACACCTTTTTTAGCTTCTTGAATACTTTTAGTTTTTTCCTTTCACAAACACGAGAAGCATTGCATCACACTTACCCATAAAGTCATATCTGAAGATCATTTCAAGAGTCTGTGTTCCCACTGATTCAGACAGAATCATAAGATCTTGTTCAACACAGGTGTAATTTCCTGCTTCAAAAAGGCACATGGGTCACTACCAATGTTCACGGATTACCACTGTGTATACATGATGACATTTCAGTAAGCAGGTCTCAAGCTGTTTGTATCCTTTTCCATGGCTACAGCAGTTCTGTGGTAACAGTGATTGCCACCTGCAACTATTTTATTCTTTCATTCCATCCCAAACTTACCTAGCACCGCACTGAGAGATAATTGCTGTCCTCTGATTTTGCTTTTGCTCATTCATGATTTTAAAACAAGGGACTCCAGAGTGCATAATTGTTGGACACAAATTAACAACAAAACAAAGAAACCAAAAAAAAGGCTTTTGGTCAGAAGGAATAGTGCTGGACAATAGTGAGATTTAGTTTTAAACATTAGCATATATTTAGCTGTTAAATATACAGTTCTTATTGAAGCTATGCCCAGACTGTGACAAAGAAGGACAATATTATGAGGCAAGGGTAATCTGAAGGTGGATTATTAGATGGCAGGTGACACATCAGTCTGACCACTGAGGAAAGAGAGTTATTGATAGCCTTACACCAATGGTCCAGAGCACCAGAATACTTTGGAAAGCAAACAGGATGCTGGGAAATATAGGTAGAGGGTCTTTAAGGAGGAGAAAAGAGGTAATCTTGCTTTCTATGGGTCACGGTGAGGCCACACCTAGAGTACTATGTCCAGTTCTGGAGCTTGAACATGAAAAAAGGATAAGGACCATATACAATCTGTCCAAAGGCAAGCTCAAAGATAATATAGGGTCAGCATGGTAACTCATATGAAGAGTATGGATGGGTGAAAGTGACAACAATTTGCTTTGTGAAGCAATTTGTGAGTTTCATTGAAACATAGAAATTGAAGGCAGATAAGGACCAATCTATTCTGTCCATTTTCCCTGCCTACTGTGAAAGCCGCAGACCCTACTTGATCTCTGGTTTTACCTCCTCATTCCTATTGTTCTAGAGCCCTACCCCAATGAAGCAAGACCACACATGATGTTATGTTGGTTTCTCATTCAGCACCCTTTTAATTCAAATGTTTAACCATTTCCTTATTAACATAGTACAATCAAAGATCCTTTTATTCACAAAACCTTTCAATTCATTTATTCCAGTCCACTTTATACCATCATCATAATTTATTTACCTTTATTTCAATTGTATTACATATTCACATCACATCACTTTGTTATCCTTTCACCTCCAGATGTAAATCTGAGGGGGTCTTTTCTTTAATCCTGAGCCAGGTGCACATTCTTGACATCCCCTTTTTGCTACCTTGGGTTTCCACACCCCCTAAGTAGCCCTCCTACCTCCCACCTTGGCGTACAGCAAAGTTGGGTTCATCCCCCCTCCAGTATTAAGGACTTCCTTCCTTTTCTTTTCTTCCCACCTGCTGCCCACCTTCAGCAGTCCATAATCAATTTATTTGAAGAATCTCCTTGTCCTCCCCTCCTTTCCATCCTTGCCTTTTTGCATGGGTGTTGGGTGGGAAACAACATTTCTGGCTAGCAAAAGTGAGGGCGAACCCCTCACTTGCAGCCCTTTGAAAACCCCATCAAATCCCTCCCCTTCTAGCTCTAATTCACCTCTGTCTCTTCCCTTACCCAATCCAATTTGTCTTCCCTATTTTCCCTTGCTCTGCCCCCTTCTGATCTCATAGCCCTTTTGCCAAGACCCTTTTCCTCTTGTCTTCTTCTTACCTCGCCCACCCTTGATGTCATGGTCCTCCTCCTTACCCCCTGTCTTCTCTCTCTCTCTCTCTCTCTCTCTCTCTCTCTCTCTACTTACTGAGCCCTCTTCATGGGTCCAGGCCTAGGACAATGGTGCCTGTCTTTTAGGAGCAAACCTTCTTGCTCTGGAGCCCTACCCTAATGAAGTGAGACCACACATGATGTTATGTTGGTTGCTCAGTCAGCACACCTTTTACTAAAATGTTTAACCATTTCCTTATTAACATAGTACTATCAAGGATCCTTTTCTTCACAAAACCTTTCAATTCATTTATGCCAGTCCATTTCATACCGTCATCATAATTTATTTACCTTTATTTCAGATTTATTACATATTCACATCACATCACATCACTTTGTTATCTTTTCACCCCCATATGTAAATCCGAGTGGGTCTTGTCTTTAATCCTGAGCCAGGTGTACATTCCTGACCCCCCCTTTTTGCTACCTTGGGTGTCCATGCCCACTGAGTAGCCCTCCTACCCCCCACCTTGGCATACACCAAAGTTGGGGTCCTCTCCCCATCTCTATTAAAGACTTCCTTCCTTCTTTTCTTTTCTTCCACTAGCCCATCTCCAGTTTGCATTGGAAGGCGTGCTTCCCCCTTCATTGAAAAGTGTCTCCCCTTTGCCCAAAAATCCTCCCTCTTTTTTTGACCCAAACTATTTTTTATGCCATGCATCAATTCCCCTCCCCAGCTCCATTATAAAAATGTGATTGTCCTTCTCTGATAGATGGACCCCATCCACCCTATACAATACCACTATATTCTCAACTAGCTCCTCATGACTCACCACTGATCTCCTAAAACCCCTGAAGCATTTTTCTACCCTCCTGTTCATCCTTTTCCAGGCTCTCTTTATAGCCTTATGGCTTTTTGCATATCACCACACCCTCCTTGGCACCATTTCCAACCAGGCAAGGGTGACATTAAGCCACCACATCTTTACTACCCCAGGTCCTCCTGAATTTGATAAAAAATGTCCAACCATGTTCAAGTGCCCATTCATTTCCTCCCAAATGAACTACGATTAAATGTGGCTCCAGATTGGTCTTGCGTGTTTCCTCCAGAAGTGGCAAGAATTGCTCCCATTGTATCTCCCGCATTCCTCTCCAGAGAATGCGTAGGTCCTGGCATAGAGCTGCCCTCCCAGCTTTCTCCCTGCTTGCCATTCCGCCCAATAAATGTAGGAGTGTCCCATGATCCATACCTCTAAATTATGGAAGTTTTCTAAAATACACAAGTGAAACATGTGAGATGCACCCCTGGTAACCCCCCGCCCGGACCATTCTTTTACTTAAATTATGTTTGTTCATATGCATCCGGGTAATGTGAAGAGAAAACAACAACATTCATTAATCATTGATACACTAGACATATGTTTTATAACAAGTGGATGTCCATCTGCCCAGACTCTTCAGACCCTTCTCTTGGACCCCTCTTGCCACAGCCTCAGATGCTTCCCCATCAAAAATGAATGTGAGGAGTATTTCCCTGAGTCTTCCCCATCACAGCAATCCCTTTCTTCAAATCCCTTGCTAAATGGGCCCCCTTTGCTGCTGTCTCATCTTCATGTATGAATGTCATACCCTGTTCCTGCTGCCTGATGGCCACATAGTCCCTCAAGGCTTGTACTGGCATGTAACCCTCTTCATATATTTATGTAGAAATATCCTGGCCCCCTTTCCCTTCTGGTCAGTCTTGGGCTTTCTTAATATTATGGCAATCATCTCCCCATTCCATTGAATGTCCTCCCACTGTAGACCCATTCGCTGTGCTGACTGTGCTGGGCCTAGCCACTCCTCTACCCTAAAATCACCACCACACATTGTTGTAAATATTGCTGTAAACAAGCTGGCCTCATAGGCTAAGTAGCATACCTGTGCCAAAACACCTATCAGTCTCCCCAAAATGTGCTCCAATATGGGTCACCTTTTGTCCTGCTCTCTCCCTTTCACCCTCAGCCACCCCATCATCATACATTTTATGATCTGCCCTTTGCTGAGGTCCTACCAACCCCTCAGGTTACTGACCCAACCTATGGCAGCTAAATGTACACTCCTAGTTGCGTGGGCCACTCCCTTCTGCCATCCCAAAACTACAAATCTAGCCACTTGATCTTCAGTAACTGCCCCAGTTACCTCTATGTTGTTTCTGACCTGAAATGCCTGGAACACTCTCCAAGACCCTTCATATGCTTTTAAGGTGCTGCCTGCCCAAGAGTTCTGAAAGAAAAACTCCACTCCTTCAAACCAATCTCCCACATTCCTGATGGAATCATTGTCCCTACCTCGGCCGCCTTTGGAGCAATGTCCTGAAATTTGTTCATCTGCAGACGGGATTGGCTGTCAGCTATGAAATTCTGCACTTCCACTATATGTCTGGCCCTAAAACTCATGTTAAACCATAAACCTTTGTCAGGAGGTCTAAACTTCACTCTAAGGTTTTTGGCAATAATGGGAATGCAAGAAATCACAAACACGTTGCTTAAGAGTAATAAATCTTGTTTATTACTACCCAAAGGAAAATCACAGTTGCCCTAAGCAGTATTTACCATTAGGAACTGGGAGCAAATGCTATGCATTCCCTATACTTCAAGAAGTGTAGATATCTCAGGAGTCTCCCAGGTAAAAGACGTAATGTCTTACATTATATACCTACAATTTATTTATTTAGTTTTGTTGACCGGTTAAGTGCACTAGACAAATCCTGCCTATTTTCAGGCACAACCCAGGGGAGGGAGATACAAAGGAATGCCAACTGACCTTGAACAAGATTAAACTATTGGTGGTATTCTTAGTGAATGAGGGAAATTAGGCCTGGATACTGGGGAAATTCCCCTACTCTTTTCGATAAGTGCCATGGGACCTTTAACATCCACCTGAACTACCACCAATCCAGATAGATGGGACCTTGGTTTAATGTCTCATCTGAAACGCGGCACCTCAGGAGTGCAGCACCCCTCTCATGCTGCACTACAGTGTCAGTACTGGGATACTAACCTAAGTGCCAGATGTGGGAACTGAATCCACAGCCCTCTGATCTCCCAGCCTCAGAGGCGAGTGTGCTACCTACCGAGCCACTGACACCGTAATAATTACCATGGTTACTGTAAGATAGAAACATTTCTAGTTACAGAGTTGAGCCCTATTGGCTAAATCAGAGGTGGCTCCACAGTCCTAGATAACATTATGCAATTTTGTTATAGTCATCACTTTGTGGAAACAAAGAAAGTACAGTTTGTACATAGCCATGTACTAATACAAATCATCAGAAGATGGCAATGCCGACTCATATATCACAACACTACAAGGATACAAGTGTCCTAATATCTTGTAAGCAAGAAATGTATGTGTATATTAGAAAGTAAAGCATATAGCAATCATGTGCATACATATCCTGACATCTGCTCTTGTACGGTAGATGTCCTTAGCCCTATATGTTAATATAACATATACCTAAGTGCTAGCTGTCTGCTGTGTACCTCTAGGGTATCAACTGGGGTGCAGGGACCTCGTGTAACACCATGTAGTACTAATTGTCTCAAGATCTGCAACACCAAAACTGATGCAGCCCCTCCATTATTCAGTGCATCCACTACTGCCCGATTGTTGCACCACAAAGTCACCCGTTGGTTGCTTAGGGCCTCCCCCTATACTTCTGTTGCCACCCATATTGGGAATATCTCTAGCAGGGTGATGTCCTTAGTGAGTCCCCTCTCCCGCCATGACTGAGGCCGTGGCTCAGCAAACCATTGTCCCTTAAAGAAAGCCCCCACTCCTATCCCCCTGACATGTCCGTATATAACTCTAGGTCTGTATTAAACAACCACTCCTCCTGTCAAAAAGTTATCCCCTTATATGATTGCAAAGAAATGTTCCCACACCACCATGTCCTCCCTGACTGCCTTAATGATAACAACCCAGTGGTGTGGCCATCTGGCTCCTTCCATAGCCCTAGCCAGGCAACATGTAAACACACACCCAGGTCTGACGGCTCGGCAAGCAAAATTCAGACGGCCCAGCACTTGTTGGACCATCTGAAGAGTCACCCACCTTTTATGCATTCTGCCTCCTAGTAGTTCTCTCAATCTATGCACATTATCTGCAGGCAACCAGAAAAGTCCCTCTTCAGCAACATTCTCTATCCCTAAGAATTCCAAACAGTGGCTAGGCCCTTCTGTTTTATCCACCGCTAAGGGAACCTTCACCCTATGGCACATATCTTAAAAATCTCTGAGCATCTTTTCCAGTCCTTGTTTTCTCTCACCTATCAAAAGGAAATCAACTAAATAATGCACTACTGACCCATGCCCATATGTTTCTTTAAAAAACTCATTGGAGCCACATACTAAACATCTCAAACATTGCACAGGCCACCATACACCCCATGGGCATGGCCTTGTCGAAATAGTATAATCTATCTACCTGAAAACCCAACCGGTCCCAGTTTTCCCTCCTAACTGGCAACAAACGGAAAGCTGACTCTGTGTCTGTTTTTGGCAGCCACACCTCTTTTGAGGCTCTAATTAATGCCACCGCATCTTCCAGTGTACCATAAGACACCCTACTGTCCGAACCCCACCCACCCCAGGTATGATAGGTGATGGATCACCCTATATTTTCCCGGCTGCTTCTTGGGCATGAGTCCCAAAGGTGACACCCTGAGGTGGGTCATAGGGCTTCCTTGAATGGACCTTCCACTCTCCCTGCCTCCCTCTCTTTGTTGATCTTCTGTGCCAGCAGCTTCTCTTTCTCTTTTACTGATCCCAGATTCTTAACCCGTTTTCTTCCCCTCCCGCCATGGTATTGTAGATTAAAACCCTTCTGAAAACCCTCGCTAAGTAAATGTCCAGCCAGTGCATCCGGATAGCCTATTAGCCAACTCTTTACCATTTCTACCTTAATGGGCGTCCATGCCAAATGAAAATATCCACCCTGCAGTCCTTAATTTCCTTCCCTGGTTCTACCCTCTTCCTCCTGCATATCCACTCTCTCTTCTCCCTTTATCCCAAAGCCCCTTCTCTGTCCATTCTGTCCCCTCGAGAGGACTGAGCCCGGTATGTATACCCTGTGCTGTTAACCCATGTCCTGCATTTTGATGCCAGGTGTACACCTCCACACAGTGAACAGGCATGTTTAAACTTACAATTGGGAAAAGAGCAGAATGCCCTGTTATATCCCCAATAACACTTCTGGTACCCTCTTGAGCCCTTAAACAACTCCAACACCAACTCCATGGCTACTGTCATCATCTCCAACCATAAACCTGAGTGCCTCGAATCCCAATGAAAATCATTACTAAAGTTCACCATCTGCCTGCCGGAAGAACCTTTTGTTGAATTGGAACCAATTGCCCCCCCCCCCACACATCTTGTATGCAGTCCTGAGAATCAGAGAGTATGCTAGCAAAGGCATGCCCATCTCAACTTCTTTTATTGAACTATGGTACTGTAGTAGGTAAACCCTACCGACCATGCATCCCACGTCTTACCCTTAAAATTTGGTGCCTTCGGTTCTTCTCCCTTCCCTATCAACACTACCACTGCCGCTAACTCCTTCTTACCAAAACCCTCCTGTTCCTCATATTTTTCTGCCATTGCTTTATCCACTAAAGCAAAAACGTCTACATACTCCCCCTCCATATTTTTTATTTTATGGCCAAGAGTGCATAATCCACTATACACACTCCTGGGGTGCCTATCACCCTCTCTGCAGTATCCCCTTCCCCCCCACCTCTGCCAACTTCTCCTTGTATTTTCCTTTTTCAAGTTCAGTCACAACTTTCTTAAGTATCTCAAGCCCATCCTCCCCCATACCTCCCAACAATTGTTCCACATATTCCTTAATACTGTTTTCCACTGTAACATCACCTGTACCTGTGTTGGGTTTGGGGATGAATGACAGTCCTGGATGTGGTGCTGGTTCTGGCACTAGTACTGGCATTGGCCCAGCCAGTCCTGGTGGCTGTGGCTGTGGGGCGGGCATCAGAACTGAAACTGGCACCGGGGCTGGAATCAGTTGTGGAACCGGTGCTTGAGGTGGGCCCGGCTGTCAGTTTGGGTGCAAGCACAGGTGCTGGTATAGGCTGTGGCATTGGAACCAATAGTGGTTCTGGGGAGGGGCCAGACTGGGACCCAGTATCGGCTGTGGTATAGGGACCAGTGCCAGGGTTGGAGCAGGCAGCAGTACCAGCTGAGGATCTGGAATAGGAACCAGGGTAGGCATTGGCATGGGCTCTGGGAGAGGAAAAATGGGCCTAGGTGCCTTTGGGGTAGGAGCCATTGGGGTTTCACCCTTTGGTTTTCCCTTGCCCTTCCCCCTAGAACCCACCCTGTCCTTGCTCTTCTTCCCTTTCCCCACCGGGTCCCCATTGTCATGCTCCAGTTCTTCTACAGTGTCCAAAGCCTGGTGGGTTCTCCCTACCAGGTTCATGATCATCTTTATAGCATCAGCTTTCATTGAGCGCATTTCTCTGGTATCCATAGTGCAGCTACGAAAAAAGGCTCTGAAGCACAAGATAAAACATATGTGAGACACTTTCTGTCCACATACCTACAGGGTTTTATTTAACTCTAAAAATTGATTAGCGTTTTGCTCATAAAAGTTCTAAAACATTGTGAAAATGTATAGCACTTGTTTCACTGTGTTTAACAAACACAGCACTTCTAGAAAACCTATATAAATTCTTTCTGTACAGTTAGTATCGTCCCAACAAAAAAACTGCTAATCAGTTATTTAAAACCCTGACCTATGTTACCATGGACCTTCCTCTGTATCGCTCTACTCACCTAAACAGAGACACCTTTTCTCCCCGAGGGACCCTGATGTACCCCCTTGCTTCTGCAACAAAAGCAAAGCATCCCATACATCCCTTCTGGCTGCTAAGACAACCTCCCCAGAAAACCTCCCTGTTGACCCTTTGTCCTTATCTTAATTTGGATTTCATATAAATTGTTATTTTATTTTACTTTCTTTTATTTTTTTTAATTGCCACTCAAAATCAAACCTCCCAACCTTCATAAATGCCACTGCCTAAGAAATGCTCTAGCCACCTTGTAACACCTTCTGTCTCATGCTGCAATAGTCCTCTTCTGTGCCCAGAAGAATTAAACTTCTGTTTTATAAACAAAATGGCAGCTGTCACGCTCTCCTACATCTCCATAACTTCTAACGTCTCGCATATTTATGTTCCTCTTGTCCCCATTGACATTAGCCTTTTTGTTTTGCCTGTAACCTGGTTTGCAGATGCTCCCTATGCACACCCCCACCCCGGCCTCCACATGGCCCCTTGATCCAGAATAGTGGACAGCCACACAACCCACCCGTCACAAAATGGTGGCTCTCCACATGGCCATTCTGCTCCTAAAAATTGTCATCCTACGTGCACCATAGACAGTGCAATGCTCCATTTTCAGCCTACCTGCTGCAAACCTCTTTCCCTTTTTAAATTCCTTTCATTTTCATTTCCCTGTATCCACCGTTCATAAAATGGCGGCTCCCACGTGGCCATCCTACTCTTAAAATGGCCTCCTACATGCACCATAGGCAGTGCCATGCTCCATTTTAGGCCTACTGGCTCTAAAAACTTCATTCCCTTATTAAATCCCCTAAAATGCAGACCGTTTGTGGTCCTTCCCCGCTCCTCAGTCCCCAACTGATGACATTGCGTTTCTCAAGATTGCTCGGCCCGTCTTATTGGGCATTGCCAAGCAAGCGATCATCTAAACAGCAACCCTTCTTCATCTTAGCCCCCCCTTTCAAGCTTTCAATCCCTAGCGACCTTGACATTCAGTTTTTCTGGCCCCAAAACATGCGGGTTTTTTTTACTAGCGTTCCTCCCAAGTACAAATCCCCACTGCCCAAGTGTTCCTTTCATCGCAGTACAGGCCTGCTCCACACACTGCATTATTTAACACCGCAACTCACTTGCTCTGCGCTGCTAGCCACCACAAAAAATCCACATGTCTTAGGAAGGTCAGCCAGAGGAACCAGGTGTTTCACCCAGGCGATATTCCTAAGATGATAAAAAGAAGATTTGAAAATGGCAGACATCTGCGATGTCAGGATCAAGCAGAGTCATCAAAAAATAACACCCAGGTTATGCACCAAATCTGAGGTCAAGAGCTGGACACCATCAAGCCATAGGCCTGAGGGAAGCCCAGCATTAAGACCCACCTCAGGGCAACCTGGGTCCACAACCAACACCTCAGTCTTATTTGGATTTAACCTCAGCCAGCTAGTGCTCATCCAGTCTCTGATTTCAGCTAGACAGTTGTTAAACACAGAGATCACATCATCCTGTCCAGGAGGAAAGGACACATACAGTTGAGTATCATCTGCATGGCAGTGAAAACCCAAACTGTATCGCCTGATGATATCTCTTAATGGCAGCATATACACTGCGAACAACATGGGTGCCAATATGGAACCCTGCAGAACCCCACAGGACAGGGAGAAGGTATCAGAGGAATAAATTCCAGTGACAACCCTCTGTGTCCTGCCTATTAGGAAAGATTGAAACCAACATAAGACTGTACCAGACAGTCCACAAACAGTCTGCAAGCACTCCAATAGCACATCATGGTCCACAGTGTCAAATGCTGCCGAAAGATCGAGAAGCACTAGAATAGTACGGGCCTTTTGATCACTCACCATTAGGAGATCATTTAAAACCTGTACCAGGGCGGTCACGGTGCTATGTATTTTCCTAAACCCAGACTGGAGAACATCATAGACATTGTGGGTTGTAAGGTGGTCATCCAGCTGCAACGCAACCACCTTCTCAATAACCTTACCCACAAAGGGAAGATTAGAGACAGGTCTATAGTTAGCTAGACAGTCTGGATCCAAGGAGGGTTTTTTAAGGAGTGGTTGAACGACCACCTCCTTGAGGGGACCAGGGAAAATCCCCTCCTCCAAGGAACTCCAGACAATTTCAGCAAGGATCGGGCACATAACATCTACACGACCTACTAATAGTGGTGTAGGGCACGGATCCAAACTACAGCTGGCTCGTTGCAAAGTCTGAACAGTCCTCACAATGTCCATGAATTCCGGCCAACTAAAATCAAACCAGGCAAGACGGGTGCTCGCCACCTCCTGCCGATCTCCGCAATCCCTTATAGAAAGAGTTGGGCCGATACCCAACCTGATGCTTGCAACCTTATCTGCAAAGAACTGAGCTAGCTCATCCCAGTTCATTTGTGAAAAATCTCTTCCAGACTGAAGACAGGCTGGATTGTACAGTCTGTCCACAGAGCAGAAAAGCTGAGCCAGTCGATTCCGCACAGTAGCAATCTCCCCCGGACAAGAATTCTGCGTTCTTATGGGTGATTGCTGATTGATAGGCCTTATAATGGTCCATCAACCTAAGCCTGTCAGCATCCAGGCCAGATTTTCACCAAGCTCTCTCTAGCCTTCGCCCCACTCTCCTCAGCTCCTTCAAGAACCCATCAAACCAAGGGGCCCTCGGGCACAGAGTGAGTGGGCAAACATGAACAAGAGCAATTAAGTCCAGGGTATCACCCACTGCCTTATTATAGGCAAATACAAGATCCCCTGGACTCCTGCATTCACTTGATAGACCCAATAGGTCCAGCACAACTGATAGGCCCTCTGGGGTAACTCCCCTCAATGGGTGATACTGGACCATCTCTGTAGAGGCAGGCATAATTGGGGGTGCCCCAAAGCTGAACCTTATGGTGTGATGGTCTGACCAACTGATTGGTTCCACCCCCAATTCTGTGACCTCCATCCCCAGGAGGAACACAAGATCCAAGGAGTGACCACCTATATGGGTAGCAGAGGTAACCACCTGTGTAAGGCCCAGCATTGTCATAAGCTGTAGGAGATTATTTCTAAATTGCGAGAATTCATCATCGATCCAAACATTGAAGTCACCCAGAATTAACCATCTGGGTGACTCCAAAGCCATGTTGACAATGAAGTCCTCAAACTCCTTTAGGAATTCTCCACCATCACCGGGTAGATGGTAGATGAGGAGTATCCTGAATCCTACACCTGCACCCAGAATACACTCAAAGGATCGAGTGCACCCCACTGACACATCCACAAGGCTCAGATCTGCTTTAAACATAATGGCTACACCCCCGCCCCTACGATCCAATCTCAGGCGGTGTATCACCGAGGACCTGTCTGGAACAGCAGATGCCAAAATAGGGCCTGAATTTTCATCCAGCCAGATCTCGGTGATGCATGTCCGATCGGCTGTTCCAACAAGATCAGCCATAATAGCCGTCTTGTTCCTAATCGATCTGGCATTACACAACACCGCCCTAGTTGGATGGGGACGCTCCTTTTATTAAGTAGCCAGAGCAAATATAACCACGCTACTATGCAGTTTTTAAATCTGGTTCACAAATAAAAACTTCTATCATGTATTTTTTTTTTTGAAAAAAGAATGTAAAGTCTCTTATCAGCTTCCCAACTGAATATTCCAAACTGGAAAATCAAAAACCACTGACTGATGTGCTAACCAAAATTTCTGGCTAGCAAAAGTGAGGGAGAACCCCTCACTTGTAGCCCTTTAAAAACCCCATCAAATCCCTTTGCTTCTAGCTCTAATTCCCCTCTCTCTCATTCCTTACACGATCCAATTTGTCTTCCCTATTGTCCCTTGACCAGCCCCTTTCTGACCTCATAACCCCTTTTGCTGAACCCCTTTTCCTTTTGTCTTCTCTTACCCCTCCCCCTCCTTGATGTCATGGTCCCTCTCTTTTTCCCCCACCTTCTCTCTGTCTCTCTCTCTCTCACTACCTACTGAGCCCTCTTCATAGGGCCAGGCCTAGAACAAAAGTGCCTGTCCTTTAGGGGCAAATCATCATGCTAGGGTTCCCCTATGCTTGTCCCAGGGATGCTTGAATCTCCCCACTATGTTTTCCCCCACCACCTGCACTAGAAGTCTATTCCATGCATCCACCACCCTTTCTGTGAAAAAATATTTCTTCACACTACCCCTTCGTCTACCACCTTCCAACCTCATGTCATGGCCCCTCGTCTTGGACATCTCCATTTCTGAAAGATGCTAACCTCCGGTACCCTATTTATGCCTTTTAAATATTTGTAGGTTCTGTCATATCTCTCCTGTCTCTTCTTTCCTCCAGGGTATACATATTGAGGTGTCCCAGTTTCTCCTAATATGACTCTTGGTGCAGGCCCTGCACCATCTTTGTTGCCCTTCTTTGACCTGCCTCTACCCTGTCTATGTCCTTATGGAGATGTGGCCTCTAGAACTGGACACCGTATTTCAAATGAGGGCTCACTAATGATCTGTAGAGTGGCATCACCACCTCCTTCCTTCTGCTGGTGATACTGCTCCCTATGCACACCAGCATCCTACTGGCTCTCCCCACAGCCTTAGCACATTGTTTGGCCACCTTTAAGTCATCAGATATGATTACCCCCAAATCCCTTTCCTGTTTGGTGACCATCAGCTCCCCCCCCATCATGTAATCCTCCCCAGGGTTCTTGCACCCTAAATACATGATTTTACACTTTTTTGCATTAAATCTCAGCTACTACACTGCGGACCATTCCTCCAATTTATCCAGTTCCCTCCTCATTTTTTCCACCCCTACCAGAGTGTCCACCCTGTTGCAGATCTTAGTGTCATCCACAAAGAGTCACACTTTCCCCTTTAGCCCCTCCGCAATGTCAGTTATGAAGACATTAAACAGGACTGGGCCCAGGATTGATACCCGTGGTACGCCTCTGGTCACCCTCCTTTCCTCAGATTGAGCATCATTTACCATGACCCTCTGTCTTCTATCACTCAACTAGATCCTAACCCAGTTTACCACCTTGTGACCCACTCCCAGCCTGCCCAGCTTGTTTACAAGTCTTCTGTGTGGAATGGTACTGAAGGCCTTACTGAAATCCAGGTAGGCAACATCCACTGCTCCCCCCGATCCACGACCTTCATCACCCAGTCAAATAAATCAATTAGATTTGTTTGACATGAGCTTCCTACTGTGAATCCATGCTGTCTCACATCCTGTGTGCCACTGGCTCCAAGATGTTCCATGATCCTTTGTTTAAGGAGGCAGTATAGCGCAGTGGTCTAAGGCTCTGAGCTGCAAATCTGGTGACATCCAGTAGACCAGACCTGGGTTTGAATCCCACAGCTTCCACTTGCATACTTTGTGACCCTGAGCAAGTCACTTAACTTCCTTGTGCTCCCAGGTCACACCTGGAAACAAGCTCCGGCTTAGTGTGCCTTTCCTGGTTAAACAATTTCCCCTTTCCCCTTTCCCTTAAGTAGTGATTTCATAATCTTCCCCACTATTGAGTTGAGGCTGACTGGTCTATAGTTTACAGCCTCCTTCCTACTGCCACTTTTGTGAAGTTGGACTACATCTGCCTTCCTCCAGTCCTCTGGAACCACTCCCATATTGAGTGGCTGGTTGAATAGTGCTGCCAGTGGTGGCATCAGCACCTCCCGTAGTTCCCTTAATATTCTAGGATGTATCTCATCTGGTCCCATTGCCTTGTCCACTTTCAGTTTTGTAAGTTCCTTTAGTATTCTCTCTTCTGTAAATGGACGGGTGTCCAACTCCCTCCCATATTTGTTCATGTTGCCTATCTGTGGTCCCTCACCTTCTTCTTCTGTGAATACAGAACAAAAATATTTGTTCAGTATCGATGCTTTTTCCAGGTTCCCTTCCACACACTCTTATTCTTCCCCTTTAAGCCTTACTATCCCACCCCTAGTTTTTCTCCTTTCACTAATGTACCTATAAAAAGTCTTGTCTCCTTTCTTTACCTCCTGTGCTATTTTCTTCCTCCATTTTTGCCTTTGTACTCCTGACTGCTTTCCCTGCCTCCCTGTGTTTATCCAGATACACTACCCTGTTCTTCTCCCGCTGTGCTTCCTTGTATTTCCTGAAAGCCATCCTTTTGGCCCTTACCTTCCTGGCCACTACCTTTGAGAACCATAGTGGCTTTCTCTTGCCCTTGTTTACTTGCCTAATGCAAAAGTTTGTCACTTCCACTATGGTTCCTTTCAGATGGGCCCACTGCTCCTCCACCCCCCTCCACATCCCTTTCCAGGGCATGCTTGAGACATATCCCCATCTTAGTAAAGTCTACCCTCCTGAAATCCAGGACCATCGCCTATGTGTGACTTGACTTTGCCACTGTGCTCATGCTGAACCGCACTGTGCGGTGATCACTAGATCCCAGGTGTTCACACACCCTGACTTCCTCAATTCTGTCCCCATTGGTGAGTACCAGGTCCAAAATTGCACCCTCCCTGGTGGGCTCTAGCACTAGCTGACTGAGGCCTGCCCCTTGTACAGAGTACAGGGTGTCCCTTTTTTTTAACTGACAAAGGCAGCCAGAGGACCACAATTTCCCATCCTTTCTGCCAGCATAGTGCCTACTGAATCAAGCAAAAAATATGCCAACTTCAGTTTACTGACAACCACATTTCCAGTAGTTTTCACATGACGAAGTGCCCAGATTCAAGCAGCAAATCTACGCAAATCAGGCAATCTGCATAATTTTTGCTTAATGAAGTAGGCGCTATGCTGGCAGAAAGGATGGGAAATTGTGGTCCTCCGGCTGTCTTTGTCAGTTCAAAAAAAGGCATAAACTCCTTGCCCCTGTGCTGTATGTTCCAACCCATCTCCAACTTCACAGATACTTTTATAATAAATCCCCCTCCCATTTCCCCACTAGCACCTTCTATGGTGAATTTATATGTAAAATATTGTTTTACCGTTTACCTCACCCACAGGCCAAAACAACACACACCCTCCTACTCAACCAGACCCCAATGTTTCAAATAAGACACCCTACTTAATCCCCTCTGGCCCGCACAACCATCTTCCTCCCACCAATACCCCAGAAAAGCATTATTCCATGACCAGTAAAAGAAGAAAACTGTCCTTGGTGCACATAATCTGCTCCGATTAGTATCGATATAGGTAGTGGCCCCACTGGCAGTGTGTAGCTAGCTCTGGCCAGGCTGTCTAAGCTGGCCGTCTCACTCCATCTGGCTAATCTACCTATTACCAAGCTTGTACCACGAGTGAATTCCTGTAACATTGGTTGCTTTTTTAATCTAAGCGTTATGTACTGTACTGTTTTGTTTGCTGTGATGTACTGCTCTCTTGACAAGGTGCCTTTGTAAATGAGTCTTTGACTCAAAGGTCTGTAAACCGAAGATCTAATAAATAATCCTAACTGGCAATGAGTAGGCTATGTTTGGATCACCTCCTAACCTAGCTCTGTACAGACTGTTGCTGTACCTCAACTTTCGCTGTTTCTTACATACTGTTATAATGTATGGTAAGTGCCTATTAACCACCATAATCAGCAGTCACACAGCTTTGTTATGCACTGTTTAGAATTTTAAAAGTTGTTAACCACACTTCAGAACTTCCAAACAGTGGCATAACAAAAAAGAATGCACCAGAGTTCCATAATTCTCACACATAGAATGCAAACAGTGTTTTTTTGACCATACACTATAAAAGATGATGGCTGGGGATCAGGTAACAACCACGCTGCAATCATCTCTCATGGTTGCTAGGGCTACAGTAAATCACCCGATCCCTAGCCATTATCCTCTATGTTATATACTCTGTGTTATCTGCACTGTTATCATGTCTAACTGTATCTCCCAAAATCCTTTTGTATAAGCTGTTTGCATCTAATTCTCTGCCTCTATTTCTGTACATAATATGTTCTGTATTTAATCATTGCTGATTGTACTTATGTATGTATTTATTCTTTTTGTATACTCCCTTGCTCCCCACCCCCCCAGGTCGTGTCTGGAATCGAGTGGTAGTCCGCTCAGTATACTTTCCTGGTAAAACTTTTAAATAAATAAATAAATGAGTGCAGGGTGACATCTTTGCTCCTAGTAAAACCTGATTGGCTGAAACTCAGCAAACAGGTTTTACTAGAAGCAACCATGTTACCATTCAAAAGCATTGAACTTATTAATTCCCATCTAAATGCTGATTTTCTTGATCTCCAGTCCTGGCTTACTGGCAAAAGATATGTTCTTAATGAGAAAAAGGCCTAGATTGTGCTTTTTGGATCCCCAGCTAAAATTAGAGCCTGTGCTGAAACCCTAGTTGCTGTATATCCTGTGCCAACTGCTCTCCCCTCACTATTGTCCAATCCTTTTCATATATTGGGGTCACTCTGGCCCTCAACCAAATTTTGTCCTGCATATTCATAAAGGTACCTATGCACTATCAGGCACAGGGTATGTGTTACATGCACGTTCCCTGGCTGCTACTCTCCCCACCCTCATACAAGAATGCAACATGTGCCATATACTACCTCCAGCTGCCCATCCGCAGTCCCACCTGACAGGCACAAAGGAATGCAGTGGGGACAAGGGCCAGGACATGGACAGGGGCTCTGGGCACTGTACAGGCAGGTAGGAATTTGAAATAAATAAATACATTAAATAACAAAAACCTATATCAAAACAATGACAACGAACGAACAATGAAACATAAAAAAAAAATTAATTCAGCAGTCTACGGTTTATAAGATTCATTAGCAGTTTGCAAATATCTTTCTAAAATGATGTACCTTCAGACCCCATTTAAAAACCTCCACTGATGGGGCCACCCTCAGCAGCCAGCAGGCATCCAATCAGATACCTATACTGATGGCAGATTAGATCCCCTGCTGCATGCTTAGCAAGGGCATAGTGGCACTAGAACACCCCAGTACTGGCCGGGACCCATACACTACAGGTGAGTGCTGACCAGGAGCCCCCAGTTCATGTCACATGTCAGGGGGACTGGTGGCTACAGTATGGAGGGGCACTGTTCATGTCAGGCTGCTCACCACTGGCTGGAGGGGGCTCATATGGACTATAGCAGGGTGCCTGCAGTTGTAGCCTGTGTCCCCTTTTCCAGCACTCTGCACCTTTGTGCATGGTTGAGCATCTATCACTACCCCAGGCACACACCCTGCCCATCCACATTGGCAGTGTGGGGAACTGCTCAGGGATCAGGTGCAGAAGGGGCACACACCCCTTCCATGAATGCCTCTGATGGTACCCCTGATGTGCATCAGGTAGACTTTTGGAAGCCTGCACACCACATAGGCTTCATGCATAGGCCCAATGTTTGTTGGACAGGAGATAATATTGGCATGGCTTACAGAGACAAGCACATCTTTACCCCAGCTACTTTACTTGCCTTTGCCAGAGTAGTACTCATCCCTGGTCTTATCTATGGGATTTTCCTTTCACATTTTCTGGCAAATGCAGCTTGATGAAATGGGATATTGCCTACAACAATATCTGTAGGTTCACCCTATCTGCTTCCCACCTTACACATCATTATATGCTTTATGATAAGCCTGGCTAGCTGTCCCCAGCAAACAGTTGCCTGTTTACCCTTGGTTGCTGTACTGATAAGGTCATCAGATCTGCCACCCCTGCTATCCGAGCTAGGTTGCTAAAGTATTCATATCAAGTGTACCCACTTCGAAAGATGTCTGCTTAAGGTCCATAAAATCCATAAACCTATGGGTGCCCAGGCCTTCACTGTATGTGCGCATAGGCTCTGGAATTGTTTTCCTCTTCAGGTCTGTAGCTCCCCCCCACACACACACACAGACTGATTGTTTAGAAGATCCCTTGGTCACTACTAGAATGCTGACAGAATCTCTAACTGCACTTACCCAAATTACTGTGTTTTTATTCCTTCAAGATTAGTTTTTCATGGTTGGTCCTCATTCTTTTGTACAGTTGATAACTTTGTACAGTTTGATTTCCATGTAATTCAATGTCCTCAGTCTGAAATCTTTATTTGTGAGCCATGCTTGTACCTGTGTTTGGTGTTTAATTTGATGTTACCCTTTATTACTTAATATTCACTCAATTGATGTTTATGTCTACAGTTCCTCTGTAATTCTATTTTCACTGTATTTTGTATGCTTACTTTATATGATGTTTCCCTTGCTTTCTCTTCTTAGTAATCTCCCTGACTGTATTTGAACATAGGCATGCATTTGTCTAGTGGGCAGAGCTGGGTGGAATCTGTAAATTCCGAATTCACAAACATTTCATGAAATTTTGCAAAATGTTTCAAAATTCCAACTTTGGTGAAATCTGAATCTTCCAAATGTATTTGGTGACTTTTCACCCCATTCTGCAAACTTTTCTGGATAAATAGTGGAATAACACATGTGAACTGGAACTGCAGAATGACAGTTGTTAGGAATCACATTCTGCAGTTTAAGACATCAGTCTGCAATATGTATAATCATTCTGCAGTTCAGTGATTAGTTCTGTGGAATTTCTTTTTGCAGTATTGAACATTAATCCACAATTCATACATTCATTTCCACAATTTAGTGATTGATTGGACTGTAGAATGAATGTATGAATTGCAGATTAATGTATTAAACTATGGAAAGAAACTCTGTAGAACTGTGCCAACTGCTCTCCCCTCACTACTGTCATGGGCAGTGATCAGTTCAGTTCTGCTTACACACTTTAATACATTTATCTGTAATTCATACATTCATTTCAGTTTTAAGTTTGAATTTCTGAAATGTTGCCAAAGTGCATTCCAAAATTTTACAGAAGTGAAATTCTGTCTTTCTCAGTAATTCTACTGACAATTTGCTTTTTTACACAGTATTTTTAGTGTGCTTACCTGATCTAAAAGAACTAAATAAATAAGTAAAATAAATAATGTCTCAGTATCTCTTATATTCTCACAGGATTAAAGTGTGGTTGGCTCTGGCGAACAATACCTCTGAAGGTTGCCTGCTATGTAAGCATCTGAGCCATTGCTCCTTACACCTAAATGGAGCTGTGCTGTGGAGTGACAAGACAGCTTACCTTGCTGTTCTGTGATGTTCTCCCATTCTTTAAGGTCCCTTCTTCCTGATGCCCACTCCATCCACAAGCCATTGTGCTTAGGATATTAGAAAGTTAGTTGCCTCTTAAAGTATAACAGACCACCAGCAGAAGTTTGTATCCAACTGAACAAAGTGGGGCTTGCTTCACAGCACTCTGCACAAGTTCACTAAGCAGCTGCTTCCTTTAAGGCTCCCACAAAGTTTCTTCCACCTCCTGATTGGCTGAAGCAGTCACGTAGTCTTGCTGTGCATTCCTTCCTTGGCCATTACTAAGATGGCCACTGCCTATCCATGTGAATCCTATCCCCTTCAAACATACCAAAAAAAAAACAGTGAGTTAAGCTGTTCAGACCTATGACTTAGCCAAACTGCACTCCCACTGACTTAATCAAGTGGTGCTTGCTTCATAGTACTCAATAAATTGTTAAGCCATCTCTTAATTTTCATTTAAAAAACATTGATAGAAAGTGTAGATGATGGGGACAAAGAACCTTAATGTGTGCTACTATCAGATGCACTTTGACTGATCATCTACCAGTGCATGGACCATTGTTCACCTAGGAGTGGCACCTTGTAACAACTGAGATTATGTTATGTTTGAAAGCATGGGAAGTTTTCTGGTGACACTAGCAGGTCTTGTTTAAGTGCTATGAATGGAGGCTGGACTTTGTTTTTACTAGTCTGTCTGCTGGTTAGAACTGTGCACTAATTGAGCCATGAAAACATTCAAGTGATCTAATAGTGTACTATTAGACTGTGGCTGGTCCATTTAGCCGGGATAATAGATTCAGATACAGTAGTGCACAGTTAACTCTGGATCCATTCATGGTAATGATTACTCAGACTATAAGAAACTAGTAGGGTTCATTTTGTCTGCCTCTCCTGACATAGAACAATGACTTCTGTATACAGGAAAACAAAAACAGGTGCACACAGGGCATGTGGTGCTCTTGAAGAAGTCACATACAGTACATGTAAAACACAAATTCGGGCACTCAGAACCTCTTTTGAAGAACACCATGTAGCTCTTGAAACTTATGTTAAGTTTTCACTTTATTTGCAAAGGCATTCCATCACGGGTGTACACAGACACCCATACTAGCACCCACCTGACACATTTCAGACGACTGTACACTATCAAAGTGCCCAAATGTGTGCTTTATATGACTTCTGTATACCAAGTTTGATTATGGACATACTGTATGTTCAAACTTCTCAGCTGAAATGCTATCCTTGCTCATGCTGTATGACCCTCCATGCCAGTCTTCCTGAAGGATCTGTCCGATCCTGCTTTGAAAGCCTGACCAATGTTAGCTTCTGCAAGTTCAGTGGGTAGGCTATTGCATGTGCTATCGATCAGTGTGTGTGAAGTAATGCTTTCCAATGTTGCCCTTTATCCTGCCTCTTATAGTTTGATTGCATGTCCTCTAGTTATAGTAGCACATGGAGGCTAGATCCTTGCTTTTTAAAATATATATCTTCCATTTTCTAAGCAGAAGAAACAGAAGACCATTTGGGGCATGATGTATGCCTTTTACACTGTTTTGAAGACTATGTCTAAATTTTATTTTATTTAAAGTTTTATTTTTGTTACAAGAAGGATGCATTGGAGTTTAACACACTGCCTTCAAGCATAGTCTTGAGTGGATTACAAGACAGGCAGCAGCACATACATAATGGTGCCCAGTGCCAGATTCCCAATTGTTGCAAGATTTTGGGACACTACTGTCATGATATCCACAGGGATGACTAGTCATGATGTTTGGGAACACTAGCTTAAGCAATTAACAAGTGATGACTCTGTCTGTTGCAGCCAGTTCATAACTGAACATTCTGAGCAACATTACTAAACAAAAAAACTGGGCACCACTGTAGTAGGAACAGGAAAACAATTTTAAAGTTCCTTCTAAGAAGATCTTCCCAGGTAACAAAGGCATCCGTCGAAGGTATAACTTTCTTAAAGTCTAGTTATATCAATTTACACTTTCTGAGTGCATCAGCATCTACACAACAATACTGTATGTAAAATGTAGTTGAAACCTTTGAAAATAGCTTGTAGTTTCTAAGTTCTCTTGAAAATTCATCCCTTTTTGTAAAATGAGTGGTCTGATCTCAAGATCTTTGTAGGCCTCAGCAGGGTTTATGGTGTCCCTTTAACACTGTAAGTCAAAAATAAAGTTTCCGCTATGTCAGTAGGTCATATTTATTTCTGGTCCCCAAAGGTCCAGTATTGGAATTAAAATATCGATTCTGAAGATGCATTGAATTAGTTCTATTACTGTAGGCTAAAGGGCTTTGCAGCATAAGTGTTATACTTCTCATGAGAGCATTATACCGGTACAAAGCCCTACTGGAAAATGTGCTTTTGCTGTTGTAACCAATCCGTCATTACAAAAGACATTGCATGAGTTGGCAAGAGTCACCTACTGTGCATAGGTTTATCTGTTATTATTGTCTTGTAAGTCAGTGTTAATGACTGGAGGTAGAAGGGGTACTTCTGAAGGAAATAGCACATTGAGAGAAACAGAAGACAAGTTGTACAAATTTTTGCATGCAAAACCATAGTTTTTACTTTATAAGAAACGTAGAAAAATCTCTGCTGGATCATATAGCTTGAGTTAGATATATGTCAAAATATGAAAAAGCACTTAGGATAGCCAGAGGACTGTTTCATCCTTCAATTTGTGCATAGAGATTTGGAAGTAGTTCAATCTTTAAAAGATGTTCTCCACATATTAACTGGTGGCGTTGGCTCATACCAATGTGCATCTGGGATTGCTGTCTGAACCTGCCCACCCACCATAGGCCAGAGGAGTCATAGAGCTCTGCAAAGGCAGCACTCAATGGCTCCAGGTGAAAGGGAACCATCCTCCAATGCTATTGCACCTTCTGTGAGTCGTGAGTGGGCAGTGTCATTTTGGGTGACCATGTGACATCGTCTTCCTCGCGTCCACACTATAGTTCAGGTATGCAGCAGAAGATAGATACAAATGGATTGAGGGAGGTGGGTGGGGGAAATAAATGTGGAAAAATGTGGCTGTGCCATTAATGACAACTGACTCTGTGCACCAAGTTACCAGTTATGTCCCTGTCAATGCTTCCCCTGGCCCTAACACCAAGTGTACTCATTCTCCTACATCATCGCTGCCAAGTCTGGACCTCATTGTAAAGGGTGAGCTCTGGGGCTTTACTGGTGGTCGAGGCTTTGAAATGGCAGGCACCATGGTTGGCAAGGAATAGACAATAACAGTAAAAGTGGGGTAGGAGTTTCCCACCCAAGCCAGCAGCACCTAAGATAACCATAAACATTAAATTTAACATTATTTTCTTACTGCCCCAAAAATTCAGATCAAAATTCTTGTGATATAAATAATTTACTGTGTCTGAAATCCATACTCTTAAAAGGTCATATGTGTAAGAGTCAACTATGTTTCCGTTTTTTTTTTAACCTTGTATTTATGCGCCATACTGCCTCCTCTCTCCACTCTCTCAGACAGCCTCTTCGCATGATCCTCTGTCATCATGATCTGCCCCTACAGAATACGGTTCCACTAACCTAGGTGCCTGGATAATTCCCCCCCCCCGGGTAGGGTGAAAAGGGACCCCCCATTCTTTCCCCCTCAGAGCCACGCATACTGTGACATTGACCCGGTACAGCGGGAGTCTGCCCTGATGAGCCGAACACATGCAATGAAGAGTCATTGCCTAGGAGAGAACAAGGTGATTTTCCCTTGTTTGTCCCTAGATTTCAACATGCAATGAGGGCCAATGAGCTAGGAGGTGCACTGACAGTGCCTCCTGCCCTTCCCCCTGCCGACATCTGCCCAATGCCCTTACTGCTTCCTCCAACTACTGCACCTTCCACCTGGGCTTCCCCAGATGGCAGTATTGCAGCTAGAGCATGTAGGTGCCCCTCCCCGGAGAAGGAGAGCAGCCGCTGAGTGCTCCATCCTTCTCCTCCCCAGCCGACCCCTGGCGGCCCATACTCGTTTCCGAAAAAGGGTCGCCGACATGGTATGAGGTACGACGTCCAGTGCCTCACCCCTCAGTACCACTGCCATGTTTCAGTTTTGATGCACTACAAATATTTCCCTAATATCCATGTGTTCAGCATGACTATTATTTTGTGTCATGCACTTCTCTGGCTGAGGTGTTAGAAACAATGTTAAGGTGATTCAAGTGACCATATACCCTAGTTGTAGACTGCTAAACACCATACCAAGGACCTAAAGTATATCTGATTTAGGTGTCAAAGCAGAACCAAACACAGGGGGGTTCAAATGGCAGCCAAAACAAAGTTCACATTAAACTTTTCCTAACATTTTGTCATCTGCACCTTCCCAAAATATCTGCATGCTTCCCAAAACTTGTGTCCTCACCCTTGAAACCCTTTCAGATTTTTAGTTACTGCTCTGCACCCCTCCCAGAATTTGAGCACATACTCCTCACACATCTCACAATGTTTGTACCGTGGCCCTACCTCTGTACCCCATCCTCACTCACTGAGAGTTTTGCTCATCTGCACACCTCCAGAATTTACAGCATATCCATACCATTCCTGCCCAAATTTTTGTACCCCTGCCGCACATACAGTAACTCCCAAAATTCGTACCTCCCCTGTGCTACACCCTAAATCTGTGACATTCCACTAAATATGTATCCCCATCCGTGGCAAATGCTGTGCCTCCTACTCCACTCCCCTCTAGAAATTTGCTAGCCTGCAACCTTCTAAAGTTTAACCAGACTTTTGCACTCTCCACAAAATGTTACCCCTACCCCCAGTCTCCCTGAGATTAAGCCTTCCTGGGTAATACGTAGGAATATTCCATTTCTGTGTGTTGTGTAAGCTAGCACTGCATGGTAATTAAATTAGATGAAATCTCAGCTTTGTTTTTGTCTACTGTCTCTTTGTCTCCCTATTTTTACATAATAAGCTATTTTGTCAAATGGCAGTACCTTTGGGGGACAGTGTGTACACTTCAATCCAACTTCAATCCAAACTGATATTGCCTCTTGGTCCTGTGCCCTTTCCATAATTCACAGCAAACCCATATACTGTACCCACTCAAATTATTTATCCCATTCTTTGCACCTGAGGTGCCCAACCATAAAAAGTTTATGAGGAATGTTAATTTTCAGGGTTGAAGGTACACCGGAATAGCACCAAATATATTCAAATGGCTGTTCAAAATATTGCATCTAAGTATGGAATTTGTTTACTCTTCAAATTGGAAATGCTACTACACTGGCCAAATTTCAATAAGTACGCTTAAAACTGAGATGTTTAAAACATATGCTTGTATACAGTATTTTCTTGAGATGAACTTGTCCATGTTCAGTTTATGATTGTACTTTGTGCACCTGTGTCATATTGTATTTTCAACATGTATGTATTTTATGCAACATTTGTAATCTTGACAATTTTGAAAAAAAATGCCTTTTGTTCTTAATGATTATATCCTGTGAAGCTACTACTTCTGCCCATTGTGCAACCCCTCCAACTTTTCACCCCTATTTTTGCCCCTCATACATTTATACCTCATAACCCTGCCCCCTCTCCAACTTTGCAAGTCTACCTCTATACCCTCCCAAAGCTTGTACACCTAGCTGCACACACTATACAAAGTTTGTACACTTGCTTCAGTCTTTGCCCCAAGGTTTGTACCCCCTTTTCTACTCTTCTCAAATTTCATAGCTCAGCTTCCAAACCCTTCCAAAAATTTGGCCTAGTTTCTCTACACCATTTCCAAAATTTATACCCACACATTTTTACCCATCCAACAATGTGTGCCCCAATGCCACATGACTTCCAAAATGTGTACCTTGCCTACATTACTCCCAAATTGGCATCTAAAATGTGTACCTCCCAAACCAATTCCCTGTCCACAATCTGCAACCCCAGAAGCCATCCCAGATTATCTACTCTCTATCCCACCTCCTCCAAACAAAATATTTCCCCTACCTTTGGAAGGTGTTCTAGGGTAAGGGTATTTTTTTTGGGGGGGTAAGGATTTGGGGAGGGGTACACATTTGGGGATGGGGTACATATTTGAGGAAGATTGCACATTTCAGGAGGACTGCAGTGGTAAAGGTACATATAATGGAAGCTGGATAAGAGGAATAAAGTTTGGGAAGAGTATGGGGATAGAAAGTACACAGATGTGAATTCAGGGTCTTGGAATCTGATGATGTGCACTGTGGTGTATATTTGTCATAGGTGCAGGGCTATTCCCCTGCAAAACCTCATTGAAGTTCTGTGACCATATTCAGGCAACCAAGGATTTCAGTGTAGAACTGACAGTCTTTATCATGATCATCCCCATGGCAAATCTTCATGAAAATCACATTTGCTATTTTTGCAGATCCACTGCAACATCAATCAAATGATACTAAGCTGATGAGATGGTAGTGGTGCAACTTGGTGGCAGTGGTTGGGACCACAAATCCAATGATAGTAGCAGAGGTAACACCAGTAGTTCATCTGAGTCTCACAAACAGTAGGATACTAATCATTCATGAAGTCACAAAGATGCTTCTCAGATAACTTGCACAATGGTTTAAAATCAGATACACATTTTGCAGTAGTAACACTACTGGATCCAAGATAAATCTTTATACTCCCTGGAAAGATGTACTGTAATGATTATAACAGAAGTTAAAGTTATGACAGTCTGGTTCACCCATGACAGCGTGTGGGAGATATGAGCGAGGTATGTTAGGGAGCAAGCAAAATGTCACTCGTCATAATCGCGGGAAACATTGCACCACCAGCAACTTACAGTGCCCAAAGACCATCCATAAAAATATACATTTTGCAGGGAGCTTCACCCCCTCCCCTGCACCCACCTAAACTAAATATAACATCCTCTGGGTTGGGCATGCCGTGAATAGCAGAAGAACTGTGGCGATGCCCAACACGGTGTTAGTGTGGGATGCTCTAAAATCCAGAATGCACCTGTCACTCACAACCTTGTTGCGGTGCCCACATTACGGTGCCCTAACACTGGCATACCTGACAGTCTTACCCCCTGACAAGTGAAGATACATTCTGTATTTTGAATCAAGTCATTGTGTATTCAATTTAAACACCAGTTTAACCATTATAACTTATTTAATGTGTCTTTTGTTGAAAGAGTCAATTGTTTTTCTGTGATCTGAACTGCTGGCTTCAGTGCAGCATGTCCCAGTCGTGATGTAATCAGTACTGCCAGACCTGTTCACTGATTGATTCATTTCTGTGCAAAGGTCAAGGAAAACGGTTGTAACATATCTAACCTCTAGATAAATGTTTATTTGTGGATTAGAAAGCATGTCAAACACATCCACCTGGGATAATTTATCACCACTAGTGCTGTATAAATTGTAATTATATCCAACTTAACAGATTCACTGAACACTGAAATACTGACATTGCTTATTGTGAGGGGTGGGGCAATATGTCTTCCAGGTAAGTTAACTTAAGGATATATTGTACTGTAAAGGGTTGGGTCAACTTGTGGATGTTTGCATTAATTTTCTAAAAGCCATACTAAAGGTGTATGGCATGGAAGTAGGCAACCTGGCCCATTGAGATGACTCCCTCACTTTCCAGTGACAGTATACACATAAATCCCCTCCCTTCATGAAAGTGTACAGAGCCCTCTTAAATGTTTCAACCTTGCTTATTGCTGCTAACTTTGTAGGCAGCAAGATTCAGATGTGTTTATAAAATGCAAGAAACAGTCTGCAGTGTTCATGTACTTTTCACAAGGTGTGTATTTGACTTAGAAAAAGAAAATACTGTCCACATTGTGCAGATACCTATTCTGTAAGTACTGGCTCTGGACAGAATTCCACAAATACTGTACCTCATATGGCAAGATATATTATTAAAAATCCATTTTTATTTCTTGAATGCAAAAAAGGAATTTCACAAATGTTTACTTATAGATTTTTCATTTTGCTCATGCGCTGTAATGTATGCCCTTACTGAACTGTAGGTGAAAACCAAATGGCTTGGGGACTATGGCTTCTCATTCATTCAGTGATGACTACATTCATACTGCATTATTTATCAACCTCACTAACGTATTTGATTCTGTCACCCACCATATTCTAATTTCCAAACTATACCAACTAGGATTATATTGCAATACCATTTCATTGTTTAAAGGACACTGTCAACTATTTTTGTATTACATTACTACTATTTAAAAAAATACATTTTACGATTGCATATCATCTCTAAAATTCATTGATGTTACTGCTTGTTTAATCTGCTGCCTTTCTTAGTAGAACTGGCATGCATGCACATAGTGTAATTAAACCCAACTTTGTTTTGTTTCAAATACTTAATATACTCTTATTGTATACTTCTTGTCCAAGATGAACACCCACAAACAGTGAAACCATGTGTAACCACCCCTAAAAATGGGGGTTCCCGAAAAGTCTTCCTTGAGCTTGCCTAAATGTTCACTGCCAGGCTGGTGTCCTGCATTTTAGCAGTTTAATCATTATTGCCAGAGAGTGCCTGCATAGCCTCTGTGTACTGTCTCTTTAAGAGCTGCCTGGATTACAGTCATAATTAATCTGGGAGGGGGCTGAGTGTTTCTATGCTTGAGTCCCGCTCGGGCTGCCAAATAATAGCTCCATTCTGCCATCTCTTTTAGCACAGAGGGAGCTCTGTTAGAAGATGTACTTGTTTGCTGATCATTTATTAGAATAGTAATAATGTTGCAGTTTGTCTAACCTGCCTTCTTTGCAGCATGGACATTTCTGTTTATCTCCGCCATCTTGGTCCTGGACTGCCAAAATGGGCTAATCAGTACCTTTGGGGACTTTTAAATCAAACCTATCCCCAGGGGTCTTGTGGGAGCAAAATTCTGTAGGAATTGTAGTTTTGGGCTTTTGGCACCTAAATCAACCTGAAAGGGAGCCCTTGTTGTGACTGACAGAAGAATCAGCTAACCAAACCTTTTGGATCCTGGGGAAAGTCCCAGGCTGCTTGCAGCTAGCTTCAGATCTGAGTTGGGAAGCGAATGAGTAACAGCTCAAGATAGTTGAGCAGCATACCGGTGTAGTTTCACATGGGAGACCTGTGGAAAGGCTTGAGTTTTGGCCTGCATGCCAACCTGCTGTTCCTGTGAGGGAACCTGTGCCTTTTTTTGAACTGAATCCAAATTTGGAGAGCGAGTTATGCCACTGAATTGTGACCAGGCTCGTACCTGAAGAAGACAGAAGATTTGATGAATGTGATCGGTCTGTGAGGACTTCCAGCCACCTCTGAACTCCCGGATTGTGCAGAGACTCTGTAATTGCGACTGGAGAGCCATTTGCCTGGTACAGTGGAATTTCCTTACATGTGAATGTGCTGTGTGCTGATACTGGGTTGTGATTTGTTTCACCACTGTGTTTATGAACTGTGTTTTGCCTGCTGGAGGCTGCATCCAGCTGCACGGACTGAAATCTGTATTTGTCTTCAATTGGCCTAGGCCTTGCTACACTGGCCCAGCCAGAATACCCGCTACACAGAGAAAGTCATCGATGAAAGACCTGCCTGGGGATCAGCCCCCTGCTCAACGCCTTGAACAGGAACGACACCTCAGTGATTCGTGTGGGCATTGCTTCTCCTGGCACTCCAGCACAACAACCTCCAGTCTCGATTTCTCCCTGCCTGGGTCCAGTATTGGGTACTGTGAGTAAACATCAGAGTAGCTCCCTGCAACAACAGCTAAATCTAAAGTGTTGTCATCTGATTGTCTTGTTGCCTTTTCTTTCACGAACTGAGCCCTCCGGCTCTGGATTACAAATAGTGTGTGTTTTGCATGTTGCTTTCTTCCATCACAGGGTCCTAACCAGCTGTGATGCCGGCCTACCCCCAGGCAATGTTACTGGCTAGCCCACCTCTTCTCCACCTGGGTACCCAGAGTGTGTGACTGTGTAGGGACTCTGAAGTGCATGCATGACTGTTTGATTGATATAGCCTCTAAGCAAATCAACCTGATTGCGCCCTTCCCTTGTTCAAGTCCCCTGAATAAAGTAGATCTAACACTGTTTGCATTTAACCTGACTGTGGTTCCAGTTTGTGCCAAAAGTACTGTATTGTTGATATTTGCTGTGCATAACCTTGTTTTACAAGGGGTCCCCAGGGTCAAGCTAGAGGAACCAGCCCTGGTGGTAAGTGCAAACAGTGTGGGTACTTGCATGATGAATAAGGGTCATTGCAAAAGTGATTATTATGTATTGCTCAGACCACTAGAAGGGATAAAGGGGGATACAGTGTCCCAGAGGGCTGTGCCCAGGTTAGCGTGATCACTAACAACCCTGACCTCCGGGTGGAGGCACCCGTTTCAGTACCCTGGCCCCTTAACCTGCTACTAGCCAAGCAGGCAGGGGTAGTAGCCCTTGATATAGCACCACCTAGAGGTTACATCTTGGAGGCTCACCACTGGTGTTTTGTGCCTTCTAGTGGCCGGAGGTGGGAATTACCTCAGTATGTTTAGAACTGCTGACAAAACAGAGGAGCTTGCTACGCTTAAACTCAAGATTGCCCCCCACAAGCTGTTAGTGTACTGAATGATGGGGTAGAGCAAGGCACAGGGGGTAGTCTCCCAAGAGGCCCTCCTGTTAATGGATGTCCCATTAGGGGCCACTAAGGCTGTTATTGTAGAGACTGTTGAGCAAGTTAAGTGTTTGGGGAAGGTTGAAGTGAAGGGGAGGGATTCAGACCTGTTTGACCAGACCATGGTGTTCCTCCTTTCCTTCAGCTCCCCTATAGATCCAGAGAAAGTACCCCCCCCCGGTGATTCTGTTAGAAGGGTCCTAGAAGGGGTGGAGGGTCATCCATTTGCACATTAAACTGGCTACCCCAGGAAGGTCCCCCAGCATAGAGGGAGTCAAGGACAAGCTGCTTAAGTTGTTAGTTTCTGAGGGGAGAACCACCCAAGAGTCAGTGAAGGTGCTAGACCTTTCTGAAGAACCCATGCCATTTCAGTTCCTGGCAGCATCTCCTGCCTCCCCTAGGGTCTCCCCTGTGGTCATCTCCCCCATCATAATTCTATCTGTGCACCTGGATTTGTACTGTGGACTTAGACTTTTTTGGGGTACAGTCCCAGTGCCCATAGGGGAGGATGACCTGGAAACATGGATGGACTATGCTACCCCCCTTGTCCAGGAATGGCAGTGCTCTGAGGGGGAGAAAATAAAAATACTTATGGAGAGCCTGAGGGGCCCTGCACTGGAGGCCATATCCTTCCTACGAGCCACTAGCCCAGAGGCTACTGTGGCTGAATACCTCTCTGCATTGGAAGGAGTTTTTGGAAGTACTGAGTCAAGGGATGATTCACTGTGGAAATTTATATCCACCAAGCAATGGAAGAATGAGAAGTTGTCTATGTTTTTTACCAAAATTGAAAGGGCTCTGCAGAGGGCTCACAGAAAATGAGGGGTGCCTGCTAATGAACTGAATCGGGTCAGATTGGACCATATTCTCAAGTCAGCCAGGTACTCTAGTGTGATGATGCTAAAACTCAAGTTGCAAGACACGAAGTCTAATCCTCCTGAGTATTGTCACCTCATGAAAGAGATTTGTGAAGCAGAGAATGATGAAGAGGGATGGGAGCCTTATGTTGGGGTTGCTTGTACCTGCCAAACTCCTGAGAGAAGTGATGATACTGAGGTGCAGCAAATGAGAGAACTGATCAAAGAATTGACAGAGTTGAGAGTCAGTGAACAAGCCACTGAGGCAGCCAGGGATACTGACCTCTATCAGGCACCTCCTGAGTCAAGGGGTGAGGTCCCGCTGGTGGAGTGGGGGTGCATGTCATCTCCTCAGAAACCTGGACTAAGGGTAGCCTACTGGAAGAAGTATGAGAACTGTTTGCCCTGGTGGGGGACCTACTATGAGCCACACAACCTGCTAACATTGGTGGAAGTCACTGACTACTTGACCCCAGCCCCCATAACTTGAAAGAACTGCAACATTTTCTGGGGTTCTGTGGATACTACCGCAGGTTCATAAAAGACTATTCCAAGGTGATTCACCCACTCCTGAATCTTACCCAGGGTTACCCCCCTACCAACCATAAATACAAAAAAGGTCTGTCAAAGAACCTGAGAAAGTGTACTTCCAAACAGGTTAACCTTTTGGGCCCTGCTGGACACACGAATGTGAAGCAGCCTTCCACGAAGTCATATACCAGCTCACCCACACCCCCATCCTCGCCTATGCCGACCCTACAAAACCCTAAGTGCTGCATATGAATGCTAGTCTGCAGGGTCTAGGAGCTGTGCTGTATAATGACCATGAGGATGGTTTGAGACTAGTAGCTTTCACCAACAGGAGCTTGACCCCGTCAGAGGGAAACTATCCTGTGCACTAGCTGGAGTTTCATGGCCTAAAATGGGCCATCATTGACCAGTTTCATGAGTACCTCTGTGGGGAAAAGATATTGGCGAAGACCGATAATAACCTGTTAACCTATGTACAGACTTCAGCTAAGTTAGATGCCACTGGGCACCGGTGGCTTTCCACCTTGTCAACCTATGATTATGTAGTTGAGTATAGACTGGGACTGAACCATATTGATGCTGACACCCTGTCACGAAGGCCAGCTTCCAAGAATGATTGGGTTAGGCTGTCTGAACCTGTCATCTGAGCATTGTGCCAAAAGTTTGACAGAGATGAACAGATGTTTGCGGACACAGTGGACTGTCTAGTAGATTGCTTGGGCCCTCCTGAAACCTGCATACTGGCTGCCTATTGCCATTTCTCTGCTTTAGATGTTAATGCACTACTTCAACTTGACAATGACAGTATTCACTGGGCTCAATCCCAAGATCCTATGATTCAACCTGCACTTGATGCCCTGCATGTGGGGAATGACGTGTCTAAGTTAGGTTCCCCTGACTTGTGAACTGCCCTATTGCTTAAAGAAGACTGCAGGTTGAAGTTACTCAATCAGTTGTTATACAGAGAGAGAGTGGATCATAGTGGTCAAGTAGACAAGCAACAATTGGTCCTGCCCATGACCTTTAAACACTTGGTACTGAGGTCCCTCCACAATCACATGGGGCACCTTGGTATTGACAGGACTCTCGACCTGGTATGATCTCGATTTTACTGGCTCAAGATGGGGGCCAATGTTGAGCACCATGTAAAGACCTGTAGTCATTGCCTCCAAAGAAAATCCCTGCCTCATAGGGCTGCCCCCCTTGTTAATATCACTACAAGTGCCTCCATGGAATTGGTCTGAACAGATTTTTTGTGTTTAGAACCTGATCAATGTAATATTGGCAATGTGTTAGTGGTTACAGATCATTTCACACAGTATGCACAAGCTTTTCCAACAAAAGATCAAAAGACCTCTACCATGGCCAAGGTGCTAGTGGAAAAATTCTTCACTCACTATGGTGCCCCCCCCAGCAGATCCACTCTGACCAAGGTAGAGACTTTGAAAGTAGGCTAATCAAAGAAATGCTCTCTCTGTGGGGGGTGCGGAAGTCAAGAACCACCCCCTATCACCCGCAGGGGGACCCTCAACCAGAACATTTTAACTCATTGCCTCCTAGCAGATGCCTGTAGTCATCAGTAAAATACACTGTTGTGTCCTGAGGATGTCTGCAAAAGTCGCCTACTGACTCCCAGTGTGCCCTTGCAACATCTGGAGAAGTCACTTATATATTTTAATATATAGTGTAACAGAATATAATATATATTTGACTGCATACCGCCGTTGGAAAGGTAATTTTATGCTGAACAACGTTGTCACTGATAGTGTGTGTATATCATGTATACTTTAGGAGTTATCTGCATTTGTTTATGGTATGGTGTGTATGGCTTATGTTGCCTGTTTTAGTGAAAAAAATATTTTTTATTTGCTGTTTCAGCCAGCATTAAAAAAAAATTACATATTATTATTTGCATACCGCCATTGGAAAGGTAATTTTGTGCTGAACAACTTTGCCTCTGATATTTTGTGTATATCATGTATACTTTAGGAGTTATTCACATTTGTTTATGGTATGGTGTGTATGGCTTATGTTACCTGTTTTGGTGAAAAAATATTTTTTTTTGCTGTTTCAACCAGCATAGAAAAAAAAAATTACATATTATTTGCATACCACCATTGGAAAGGTAATTTTGTGCTGAATAACTTTTCTACTCATACTTTATGTCTAGCACTTATGGTTCTTGAGCTATTAGGATATGTTTGTGGCATGCTGACTATAGCTTGATTTTGCTTAGAAAGGCCCAGGATTTACTGTTAACAGTATACAGGAGACAAGTAGTACAACTTCAGAGAGCTCCTGTGGAGGCAATGAGTTAACTGCACCCTTCTAGACATGCTGGGCACCCTCCATCCAAAAGACAAGCATAAATGGAGCCAGCAGATTAGCACCTTGGTACCTGTGTACAATTGCACCAAAAATGATGCTACTGGGTTCTCCCCCTACCGTCTCATGTTCAGGAGGGAGGCCCGACTACCAGTTGATGTCTTCTTTGGGGTATCTCCAGACAGGATCTGGACTAAAAACTACCTGCAGTATGTACAAAAACTGAAAGCTCAATTGAACCATGCATATCAACTGGCCCAGACAATGGCCGCCAAGAGAAATCTCGCTAACAAAGAGAGGCACGATAAGAAGGTAAAGGCTCAAGAGCTATGGCCCAGAGACCGTGTGTTGTTACACAGTTTGGGACTACATGGCAAGCACAAAATTGCTGATAGGTGGCATCATCTTCCTCATGTAGTAGTTGGAAAGTTGAATGATCTACCAGCATATAAGGTAAGCCCAGAGAATAACTCCAAAGCTGTCAAGACCATGCACCATAACCACTTGCTGCATATCAGCCAAGTTATTATTGAAGCGGAGCCAGCAGACATTGCCTGCCCTGGGCTGGTGACTCATGCTGCTGCAAAAAAGAAACAGAGTCAGCCTACCCCAGTGGTTACAGATTTAAGGTTTCCCCCACAGCAGGCCCAGAATGATAGTGATTGTGACAATGCCTGTTACCCTTACTATGAATTGAGTCAGCTGTTTTAGGGTAAACCTATGACTAACTGTGAGGATTAAGCTGGGCCTTCTGGACTGCCTAACCCCCCAGCTTCGTTCTTAGAGCCAATGCTCCCTGAAAGTGAAGTGCAAAGTATTACATGTGAGGCTGTGGACTCCCTGTGTTTCATGGGACTGTGTGACTTGCCCGAAGAAGTTGCTGATGGTCTGAGTCTCTCTGGTGACACACCAGAAATTGAAGAACAATATGAGAGTGCTGAAAGTTCCCCTTCAGTGCCACAGAGCTTAATTGTGCCAGAACCTTCTCAAAATGAGCCAGCTGGGCTCTCGTCAGATAATAATGAGCAAAGTGTGGAACCAGAGCCTACAGAGCAAGGAGCTGACAGTGCTCCCAGTTTGGACATTACCATCCATGCAGAGGCACCTCTCATGAGTGATGAAAGCTCCAAGACTAGTGCTGAAAGTACAGAGACTATGATTGTTTCCCCCAGAAAGACTGGCCGAGCTGTCAAGCCAGTATTGAGCTTCAGTTATGATTCTCCCGGGAGGCCAGTGGATTTGTCTCTCAATGTGGTTCACAAAGATGTTTATGTTTCTCAGAGTTCACTACCCAAACTGAGCTTAAGGGCCAACTCCAGGTTACTTGTTTTTCCCTCTCACTATGGTGCCCCTGCCCCATCCAGCCCCAAGTTAGCTGATAGGGAAGGGCCCCCTCTTACATTGTTTGCTGTGCAATAAGTTATAACATGAATCAGTATTGTAATGTTTAAAGTATGTTAATCATAGTGAAATCAGTATGACCTGTATGAAACATGCATAAGTATTGTCATTATGGATATAGTATTGTGAAGTGTGTTGAAATGTATTGTAATGTGACACGTTTATGTTAACTGATGTATCAGATAGTATTTGAATAGCATGCTAATGTCATATATGTCTCCTTTCTATTGCATTTTCAATAGTGTGATGGTACAGACTTGACACGGACGCTAAGTTTTCTCCAGGCAGGGAAGGGTGTAACCCTCCTGCAAATGGGGGTTCTTGAAAAGTCTTCCTTCTTCCTTGAGCTTGTCTAAATGCTCACTGCCAGGCTGGTGTCCTGCATTTTAGCAGTTTAAATGTTATTGCCAGAGAGTGCCTGTATAGCCTCGGTATACTTTCTCTTTAAGAGCTACCTGAATTGCAGTCATAATTAATCTGGGAGGGGGCTGAGTGTTTCAATGCTCGAGTCCCACCCAGGCTGCCAAATAATTGCTCCATTCTGCCATCACTATTAACGCAGAGGGAGCTCTGTTAGAAGATGTGCTTGTTTGCTGATCATTTATTAGAATAGTAATAATATTGCAGTTTGTCTAACCTGCCTTTTTTGTAGCATGGACATTTCTGTTTATCTCCGCCATCTTGGTCCTGGACTGCTGAAATGGGCCAATCAGTATCTTTGGGGACTTTAAAATGGAGCCTCTCCTCAGGGGTCTTGTGGGCATAAAATTCTATAGGAATTGTAGTTTTGGGCTTTTGGCACCTAAATGAACCGTGAGGGGGAGCCCCTGTTGTGACTGACAGACGAATCTGCCAACCGAACCTTTTGGATCCTGGGGAAAGTCCAGCTTCAGAGCTGAGTTGGGAAGTGAAGGAGTAACAGCTCAAGAAAGTCAAGTCGCATACCGGTGTAGTTTCGCATGGGAGAACTGTGGAAAGGCCTGAGTTTTGGCTTGCATGCTTGCCTGCTGTCCCTGAGAGGGAACCTGTGAATTTTTTTGGACCGAATACAAATTTGGAGAGTGAGTTATGCCATTTAATTGTGATCAGGTTCCTTCCTGATGAAGATTGAAGATTTGCTGAATGTGATCAGCCTGTCAGGATTTCCAGCCACCCCTGAACTCCTGGATTGTGCAGAAACTCTGTAATTGTGACCAGAGAGCCATTTGCCTGGTACAGTGGAATTTTCTTACATGTGAATGTTCTGTGTGCTGATAGTGGGTCATGATTTGGTTCCCCACTGCATGTCTGAACTGTGTTTTGCTTGCTGGAGGCTGCATCCAGCTTCACAGACTGAAATCTGTATTCATCTCTGTTTGGCCTGGGCCTTGTCACACTGGCACAACCAGAATACCCGCTACACAGAGAAAGTCTTTGATGAGAGACCTGCCTGGGGATCAGCCCCCTGCTCAATGCCTTGAACAGGAACAATACCTTAGTGATTCGTGTGGGCCCTGCTTCTCCTGGCACTCCAGCTCAAGAACCTGCAGTCTCGATTTCATCCTGCCTGGGTCCAATATTGGATATCGTGAGTAAACATCAGGGTAGCTCCCTGCAACAACAGCTAAATCTAAAGTGTTGTCCTCTGATTGTCTTGTTGCCTTTTCTTTCACGAACAGAGCGCTCTGGCTCCAGAGTACAACTAGTGTGTGCTGTGCATGTTGCTTTCTTCCATCACAGGACCCCAACCAGCTGTGATGCCTGCCTACCACAGGCAACATTTCTGGCTAGCTCACCTCTTCTCCACCTGGTTACCCAGAGTGTGTGACTGTGTAGGGACTCAGAAGTACATGCATGACTGTCAGATTGATATAGCCTCTAAGCAAATCAACCTGATTTTGCCCCTCCCTTGTTCAAGTTCCCTGAATAAATCAGATCTAACTCTTTTTATATTTAACCTGACTGTGGTTCCAGTTTGTGCCAAAAGTACTGTATTGTTGATATTTGCTGTGCATAACCTTGTTTTACTGAGGGTCCCCATGGTTGAGCCAGAGGAACCAGCCCTGGTGGTAAGTGCAAACAATCTGTGTACTTGCATGATGAATAAGGGTCATTGCAAAAGTGATTATTGTGTATTGCTCAGACCACTAGAAGGAAAAAAGGGGGGTTACAGTGTCCTGGAGGGCTGTGCCCAGGTTAGCGTGACCACTAACAACCCTGACCTCTGGGTGGAGGCACCCGTTTCAGTACCCAGGCCCCTTAACCTGCTACTATCCAAGTAGGCAGGGGTAGGAGCCCATGGGATAGCGCCACCTAGAGGTTACATACTCATGATACAAAAGTCTCCTCTCCTCCCACTGCATCTTAAGTGTCAAGACTGTGCTGGGGGTGTTCCCAAGCCCTGGAAATATGCAGAGGAAGTTGACCAAGGAACATAATTAAACATATTTTTGTGTGGTAATACCAGTATTGTGGGTTATCAGTTTTTTTCATTTTTTAACTCATTACCTCCAATAGCTCCATGTGAAGTCTGAACTATCCATTGTTTACCTGACACAAAATGGCCACTCTGGAGGTAATGAGTTTAAAGAGAAAAGGAAGCAGAATTAAACAGCCTGCTATATCAGCAGTTTCTGCAGAATGTGAGCAATCATAACGTGTGATTTTTAAGCTTGAGAAAATCTGAGGCCTAAGGAGATTGACAGTGTCCCTTTAAAGATCATGTGCAATGAATTTCAAAACTAAAACAAGCAACACCACTCAATAAACATTGCTATGAAAACTGCATGTGTTCCAGGTTGTGTAACAAAAATTGACAATTTCATATTTTGTGTGCCTTTTTGGTGTGGCCCATTTCTCCAAGGTTGCTGGATGCAGAGTCAGCATGCCTCCAGACTGCTGATCTCATTTGTAGTTCTGTTCTACTGTGCCTGTTAAAAAGGTTGTATTGTAAGTAGTCATGTAACCTACTGGGTCAATATGTCACATGCTTAATAATGTATGAAAAAACCCCGAAACAGAAATAGTGCAGTATAGGACAGCGAGAGGGTGCAATATTGCGACTAGGTCTGTACGCGGTACTGCACCCTCTTACTGTTCCAGGCAGAGGATAAGACTTATGTTGGGATGGGGATCTGCCGAGCAGCTGCCATGGCTCGATGGGTTGAGCCAATGGCAGCAAGGGAGGCTGATGTTTAGGACCAGGTTCGGTACCAGACACATGGAATTTTTCATTTTTTGCACTTTGTGTGATATTTACTTTTAACCCCCCCCCCGGACTTAGTTATTTTAGTTGGGGGAATTTGGGGGTACAGCCCTCCATAACAGTGGGTGCGGGGGGCAGAGGCCCCAGCAAAATCAAGACTTCTGTTACATGCAGTATATTGAGATGTTTTGGCAGTGTGGTATATTGCTGTGGCATAATGTCTTGCGACATTATGTCCCCATGTCGTAGTGTAATACTAGTACTGTAACTGCATTGCTGTTGGTCAGTGGCTGCTTTGGAATAAGTTTTGACAGTGGTCTTATCTGTAAAATTCTTATTAGTGGTAGATGAGTTAGCACCAGTAAGGTGATCATTTTGAAGTGGAGTAAAGAACAGCTGAGCCTGAATTTTGGTCAAGTAAAAGCTTGTCCAGGAAAAAAAACAGTGGACCAGCTAGTGTATAGAAACTATTAGTAATATTTCAAAACAGCATTACCTCTCCCACTCCCTATTTACAGGCAGATGGGACAATTGTTCTATTGCCATTCTGAGCAGTCATCTTTATTGAATGTTAGGTGTGAATGAGCACAACAGTCTTTTACATGACAATAAGACTTATGCCATTCACCACAACAAGCAGAGTCGGGTCTGCAAACCTTACAGCAATGCACCACTCTCCCTGACGTCTGTGTAGGCTAAGATTATTAATGTAAATCATTGCTATGCATTACTGGCATTAGATATGACTAAACCAAAATCAAATCAGTTGATCGACTTTCAGTGTCTTGCAATACACACAGAGTCAGAAAAATAGTCTTTACAGACCTAACCAATGTGGCAATCTCCCTTAAATCTTCATAAATTAAAGAGCATGGCACCACACATTACATCACCAGTGTGGAGACATACTGATTACCAAAGCAACAGCAATATACAGCTTCAAGCTATATGGGTGAAGCACAACACACAACAACTACCTAAAAATTGTATGAAATAGTAGATTTTCATATACTACACAAGGAAGTCACTGTTTTTATAACAATATTTAATGAATGGTGCTGCTAGTCTAATTTCTAACAATGTAATCACACATGAACTTTAAGAACTACTTTTCAGAAGGATCACAGATTGTAAAAATAAATGGTACTACCTCTTCTGCTAAATCACTTAGCCTTGGATGTTCCCACGGCTCCATTTAAGGGCTTCTGCTTTTCAGCCTGTTTATCAACAATCTACCAAAGACCACCAGCCCACCAGCTCAGCAGCAAGGCGTCTACTTGTGGCACCAACATCCCAGGTTTGGTGATGGACTTGGGAATCAGAGGGCTGGTTGGGGGGAGAAGGACTGAGCATCCCAGAGACTCCTCTCTTTCTTTGGGGGGAAGGGGGAAGAGTGTCCAACGCAATGTAGACCTCTGACAGAGGCTGAGAGTACTGTCGCCACTGGCAACACACATCAGGGGGGCAGGGTAGATGCTGGCCTCACTGCACGTCCCCGCCCCGGGGGGGGGAATCTACAAAAAATGCTAGCCCACTAATGACAGCTCCCCATCTCTGATACCACTCCCACTGCAGACCAAGGTCCACCAGGGGTGGTCCTGTCAGTGTGTGAGAATAAACTTCAGACAAGGCAAATTTACAGGTTTAAAACACACCTTGGTTTGATATTTATTTTTCACAAGTTAGAAAAATAATAAATGACAACAAAAAAATTGCAAAGAAAATCACTACTTAACATCAATAGTTTCTCACATAATACAGTCCTGGATCTTAAAACTCCTAAGACCCTTTTCATCTGCATTCAACAGCTTGTCTGCAGTAGCACCTCTCTCCTTTATTCTCAAGACTGAACTCTACTATACTGAACTGAAGTAAACTCACTGAAGAGGTGTTTATATCTTTTGGTGGGGTCACCTGACTGAACCCTTTTTCTGTATTTACATGTCTGGACATGTTTTTTCAAAACCAAGGTGGGGGGGTGTTGGGGGATTTCCTGGTTCAGTTAAAGGTACAGTGCATATCTCCACAGACATTGACTCCACATATCTCTGATCCATAGTGACTAAGCACTTTTACACATAGAACCTTGTATAGTAACAGGTTTATAGTGTGAATTTATGAAAATACCTTAAGGATTTATTATAACTGTACTAATCATGGCATTATTATTGTTGTATATGGCTTATAATCATTTTTCTTTAAAAAGGCTTTCTTAACTAAATTCGTTCCTGCTATCTAAAATAGCCTTCATGCCTTTTGTACTCAAAATGCACTTATGCACTTTACACAACACCTCTCCGGGTGTTTGGCTTCATCTAAGGACTGGATGAATGGAAATGGAAAAAGAATGAAAAGAGAGAACTAGAAGGAAGTTTAGTAGGGATAGTAAAGAGCTACGCTAGGTGGCCAACCTAGGGTGGGGGAGGGAGCAAGGCAAAGAGAAAAGTGTTAACTGTTGCGCAACAGAAGTTTTGGTAATTAGGAAATAAGGAGATAGAAAAGTGGTCCATCATACACAACCGAGGATGTAGCCTAACTCTGCCACACACCTCCCTCCTTAACAAAAAAAAGATCTCAAAACTATACTGTTTTTTCAAGAACCCCTTCTCAGTCATTCATATTCTACCAAAACAGTACAGTAGAATGAGGACTGGTTGAAACGTTCTCTCACATAGTGTGAGAGCCTCACCCCAGGGTCCCTTAATCATACACAAACAAAAAGGTGACAAAATGTCACTATACAGATATCCTTCTTAAATATGTGCCCTGGGGCTTAATTCACACAGATACTGCCTAATATCCTAAGACTAAACAGAACAGTTTTCACATTCTGTTTCATAACCAGTGTCAGTGGCTCAGTAGGTAGCACACTCGCCTCTGAGGCCAGAAGATTAGAGGACTGTGGGTTCAGTTCCCACATCTGGCACGTGTGTTAATATCTCAGTACTGACACTGTAGTGCAGCATGAGAGGGGTGCTGCACTTCTGAGGTGCCGTCTTTCGGATGAGATGTTAAACTGAGGTCCCATCTGCCTAGATTGGTGGTAGTTCAGGTGGATGTTAAAGATCCCATGGCACTTATCGAAAAGAGTAGGGGAATTTCCCCGGTGTCCTGGCCAAATTTTCCTCATTCACTAAGAATACCACCAACAGCTTAATTTTGTTCAGGTCAATTGACATTCTTCTGTATCCCCTTCCCCCAGGTCATGCTTGAAAATAGGCAGGATTTGTCTAGTGCACTTACCCGGTCAACAAAAACTAAATAAATAAAAATAAAATAACTCCTCATTAAAAACTCTATGATGGGACAAGAAATCAGCATTCTTGTGTAAGGTGCCAGATCTATGTCGCACCACAAAACTATATACAGTCGGCACCACTTATAACGGGCACATTTGGTAAACCCCTTTATGCCCCTTATATGCACTGGTCAGTTTATTGAATTCAACAAAAAAAAACAAGACTGCCAGATGTTGTTGCAGTGAATATGCACTTTACTGTGCAGTAAATAAGTAAATACAAATACAGTACATTCATGTGAGTGCAATCGAATTGCTAAAGAAAAGTATAAGTGCCTACATCAGCAGCAATGGCAAAAAACAAATAAAATGAGTAGCTCAGTACAGTACATTACGTGAAGTAGCCGGGGATTTTCGTTTGCATGACTGCTTTCTTGGCATAAGGCTCCCACACCTTTTCAGCCACCGACAATGCTGACCAATTAGGCGCGATGGCAGGGTGCTGCTCCATGGCCCGGCATAATGTCATTAGTGCTGCTTTCACATCAGAAGGTGTAACTTTACTGTCTTCCTCACTGTTAGCATTCTCAACCTCCTCATCCTCCTCTTCCATTTCTTCTGGTTGCAGTTGGCTAACCACCTGACCAATGTCATCCAGTGGTGCCTCTGCTTCTTCATCATTACCTAGGTGATACAGATCGTCAAACTGTTCCTCCGTCAAGCCCGGTGGAACTTGAATTTCTTCTCCAAACAATGGATAAGCAGTATCTTCAACAAAAAGAGGAGGTGAGTTAGATGCTTTACCAAAACAGTGGGCAATGGAGTTTTCTGAAACAGCATCCCATGCCGGTTTCAGCATTCACTCAGCATCTAACAATGAGAATTTTTTTGTGCAAAGTTTGGCGGTTTCTTCAGCGTCTGAATTAAGCTCATCTATGACCTTCTGTCTCATGCATCTCACATAGTGCTGTTTCATGGCAGAGATGATTCCTTGATCCAGAGGCTGAATAACACAAGTTGTATTTGGTGGCAAAAATATTAGCTTTATATTTATGAGCCCCTGGTTTTGTGGATGTCCAGAAAAATTGTCAAGCAACAATGGAATTTTTCTGCCATGGAGGCTCCTATCCCAATTGTGTACCCACTCTGTGAAGATTTCACCTGTCATCAAGGTGGATCTGTTGGCATGGTAGAGGATAGTAAGGCGATTGACACCCCTGAAGCATCGGGGGTCACCGATTTCCCAACAACTAGGAGATCTGTTTTTTTCATATCAGTTCATATTGCAGGATGCAAGGATGGATATTCTCTCCTTTGCCTTTTTGTGCCCAAGCAATGGCTGATTTTTGAATGTCAGAGTCCCGAAACCCATACAATGGAAAAACAGTCCCGTTTCATCACAGTTAATGATTTTTTTTTGGGGTAGCCAGCGAATAAGCCGGGAAGCACCTCGGTCAACCACTGCTGTGCAGACTGCATGTCTACGTTCCCTTTCTCCCCATGGGCACATCTGAATGAGGTGTTGTGTATCCGCTTCCATCACTGGAGCCATCCCTCAGATGGATTAAAATCAGGTTGACCAAGTGCATCAGCAATTTTCTTAGCCTTTTCAGCAAGCAAGGGTCCACTGATCAAGGCATCATGACCACAGGCATTATGGAACCAAGAGAGGAGAACATCTTCAACCACTGAATCTTTCCCTTCCCGCTTCCTTTTCCAATCAGTATTAGAATTTTCATGCTCTGTTTAAGAATTGAATCTCGCTGACACTGCAGGTCAGCAACAGAGGATTTGGGCATGTTCAGCTGCATGGCTAACTCTCTCTGGCTGAGCTTTGGTAGATCATCCATGCATTTAAGCATTTTTACCTTCTCAGCAAGAGTTAACACTTTTCGCTTTGGAGCGATTGTGTTAAGTTATCCCACACAGTTAGAATCTAACTAAATGACTGAGTGCAGGTTATAAAGACTATGTGCAGCTGTTGCAGGTTAATTGTGTTCAATTAAGTAAATCACTCGATCGAGTAGCCACAAGACAGCAATTAAGACAGTAAATAAGAGGTGTTAATCTGATACTTGGCCAACTTATTTTGCCTGGAACATGTGGCTGCCTTAGATCGCAGTAAGTGGCAGCATTTCCATATGGAAAATAGGAAGTGGCAAATGGTTTTGCATTTCTGCCCGTTATATCAGACTGCCCGCATTAAGTGTCGGAGATATAAGAGGTGCCGACTGTAGCTGAAAGGCCAAATACCACCTCATTATTCTAGCATTCTTATCCTTCATTTGATGGATCCAACATAAAGGATTATGATCGGTAACTAAGGTGAATTTGGCTCCCCACAAATAAAATCTTTAAGGCTTCTATTGCCCATTTAGATGCCAAAGCCTCCTTTTCTACAGTGGAGTACTTTTACTCCCTTTCGTATATTTTTTGTGATATGTACAAAACTGGATGTTCTTACCCATCAATTGTTTGGCTCAACACTGCCCATAATCTTGTCTCCAAGGCATCTGTATGTACCTCAAAGTCCATCTCAGAATTAGGACTCTTTAATACAGGGGATGAACAGAGGGTGGCTTGGATGGTTTGAAAGGCCTCATCACACTAAGGGTCCCACTGTACCGTGTTGCTACACGGTTTCTTTGTCAGATCTGTCAGCTGTGTAGCAATCAAAGCAAAGTTTGGGATAAAGCATCGGTAATACCCTGTAAGCCCTAAAAATTACCTCACATGTTTCTTTGTAGTGGGGATGGGGCACTTCACCATTGCTTGCAGCTTATCTATTTCAGGCTTGACTTGGCCGTTACCTAAAAGAAAGCCTAGATAGTGGGTTTCGGTCATGGCAACCGCACATTTTTGGGGGTTAATGGTAAGCCCTGCTGTTTTTATTGATTTAACCACCTCAGCCAAGTGTGCCATATGTATACTCCAGGTAGGACTGTATACCACCACATCATCCAAGTAGGCCAAACAGTATCCAGTATATGGTGCCAATATACTGTCCATGTACTGCTGAAATGTAGCTAGAGCTCCATGTAACCCAAACAGCATTGTAACAAATTCATACAACCTAACAGGAATACTAACAGCATTTTTTTCCCTTGCCTGAGGGTCTAATGGAATCTGCCAATACCCCTTGGTCAGATCCAATGTTGTGATGTATCCTGCATTCCCTATGTGGTCTATGATGTAATCAATGTGGGGCATGGGATATACATTGAACTGGGACACTTGATTCAACCTTCAAAAATCTAAACAAAGGTGGATTTCACCCTTTTTCTTTGGGACAACCACTATCAGTGACCCCCAAGCACTAGTGGACGGTGTTATGAACCCCAGCTGTCTCATCTTGTCAATTTCTTTCTTGACTTCTACTTTGACTCTTTCGGGTTGCCAGTAAGGCTTCTGCCTGATGGGAGGGGACTCAGTCCTAATACAATGTTTTACATCTATCGCCCTTCCAGGCACACTCATAAAGGTCGTTGGAAAAGAATTAATCAGACTCTCTACTTCCTTTCTTTGGGCATCTGACCATGCAAGGTTTATTTTTATATCATTGTGTCCCTCATGACTATCCAATCTCTTATAGGCAGTATCCAGTTCAAATTCCCTTTCTGGCATCATTGTCATTCCCAGATGTACTGCTGACATCTCATGCCACTTTTTCAGCAAGTTGGCATGGTAAATCTTTCTACCCATATGCTTCTCTGGGGTTTCAATCTCATACATGACAGGTCCTGCCTGATGTACTACAGTATATGGCTCTTGCCACTTCATTAACAATTTCTGCTCTGAGGAGGGCAACAATAATAACACCTTCTTCCATGGGTTAAATGTCTTGTCTCCCACCTTTAAATCATATTGTTCCTTCTGGATTTTTTGTACCTCCGCACAGCTTTGATGGACCTTGGTGATATAAGTGATCAACCTCTTTCGCAATTGTCCAATATATTCAACAATGTTTAAATGTCACACATCAGTCCATTCTTCCCAAAACTCTTTAACTACATCTAATGGCCTCGGGGATTGCACCCATATAATGTCGAGAATGGGGAATAACCTGTTGAGGACTGGGGCACTTCCCGTATAGGCAAACAAAAGAAATGGCAAAATGGTACCCCAGTTCTTCCCTTCCTCGTGCACAGACTTACAGAGCATTTGCTTCTGTGTTTGATTGAACTGCTCTGTTAATCCATCTGACTGGGGATGATAAGGGGAGGTTTGAACAGCCACTATCCCAAGTAACTTGTAGCACTCTTTTAACAAGGCTGCATTGAAGTTTGTGCCCCTGTCTGTAAGTATCTCTTTCAGGATGCCCAGGTGACTAAACACCTTAACCAACTCCTTGGCTTTCCTTGGTGTAGTGACTATGCACATTGGTATGGCCTCCAGGTATTTCATGGCATAGTCACATGTCACCAAGATGAATTGGTTCCCATTAGAACTTTTTAACAGGGGTCTCACAATGTCTATACCTATTCTTTCAAAAGGGATGGTAACCAAGGGTAGGGGCATAAGGGGCACCATGTCTTTTTTTGCCTATTTGGGCCACTTGTTGGCACTCTTTACATGTTTGGCAATACTTGGCTATTTGATCATATGGCCCTGGTCAATAAAATTTCTGTAGAATGTGTTTCAGGGTGCGATCCCACCCTGCATAGCCAGCCCGTGGGAAATCATGCCCCTAAAAACATTACTGGCTTTCTATACTTCTCAGGCACCAATAACTGTTCAACACTTTCTCCAGTGTCTGGAGTGGTACATAACCTGTACAATATATCATTTTTCAATATAATCATAGGAGACCCTTTTGACAGTTTTGGGCCAACCTGCGAAAAAAAAGGTTTTAAAGAAACATCACATTTCTTTTCAGGAGCTATATCAGTGCTATTAAACATAGCCTAGATTTTTGTTTCAGGAAGTCCATTTACAGTCTGGTTCCATTGTTGTTGCTGTTTTTTCTTCTGTTTGAGGGGTTTACTATCCTCACCAGGGTCCTCAATAACACCCCCTTCAAAAGGGAAGATATCTTCCAAAGTCCGCTCTTTCTGGTATTGGGCCCTGGTAGTCACGGCTGTGACTATCCCTTGCTCAGTTATCAATGTTGTAAAGTTTGGGAAATCATGACCTATAACCATAGGCACCAGTAGGTTGGGCACCAGTCTTGCTGTGATCACCTTGTTCTGTCCTTCAACATCCACCACTATTACAGCAGTTGGGTAGTGGTGCATGCACATACAATTTTCATGTCTGGCCCTCCTGGTTGTATATTAGCCACCAGTTCTGGACAAATCAAAGTATTCTTACCACCAGAATCAATCAGGCCCAACACAGTTCAATTGTTAATAGAAATGTCTCTCACAAAGTAACCATCATTCAACAAGGACAAATTGGTGGCATCAGCTCTAGGTTGGGTAAAAAACCCAGCAAGGTGTCCTTTACCCTGACAATTCCAGCAGAGGGGGTCTGGATTATAATGTCTGGCTCCTTGTATCAGTCTTCCCTCTGTTCTATGAGTATATTCATTGGGGGCTCGATTAACAACAGGAGCTTTCGCTGTTTGGGGGGCAGGTGCTATAGGGTCAGTTCTATAACCTTTTCTCAGGGGCTGCCATGCAGATAAACAATCTACTGCCAAAGTGATGGCAAACTCGGCTATCTCTGGGTGATGTTCCCTCACCCATAGTTGTACCTCAGTGGGCAATATTTGGAGATATTGTTCAACTACTAAAGTCTCAATAATGTCTATGACAGATTTACCCTTAGGCTGTAGCCATTTTAAGCATAATTCCCTTAGCCTGGTAAAGGTTTCCCTAGGGGAATCATTCTGATAGTGTTTAATGGAACAAAACTTCTGCCTGAAAGTCTCTGTGTTTATATAATATCTTTTCAGAATCTCCTTTTTTACCAGGTCATAATTTTCAGTGTGCCTGCTGTCCATATTGCTGTACGTTAACTGTGCCCACCCAGTAAGGTATGGAGCAAGGCGTACTATCCACTGTCTCTGATCCCACCCACAGGCTCGGGCAACCCTCTCAAACATAGTTAAATACACTTCTACATCTTCTACATCATCGGTTGCCGCCATTTTAGTCAATTTAATGTCTTTTGGATTATTACCTGGTGGTCCTGCCCCCTGTGGTCCTTGTCCAGTCAGTTGAAGAGCTTGCAAGATGTCCACCCACCTCTGGTCCTGGCGTGTCCATTCCCACTCTCTTTGTCTCTCCATATCCAGTTGCTTAAATGCTAACCATTTCAATAAGTCACTGATGTCTTTCTTTAGGTGGTGGGTCCTCATACAGTGATTCCTCCTCCTCGTCCTCTCCAGTTCCTGTGCCCATCATCATCTTCATCATCACCTTCTTCTTCTTCATCCCTCTGAACACCAGGCCAAGTTAAAGGTCCTCTCCAGTCCTCAACACCTGCGTTCTGGTTTGCACACCTGGCAGGCCTTCCTCCTCCTTCAGACCTTTGGCATCCAGTGATTTCTGGAGATCTGCCATCCTGCTCTTTGCTCCCTATGTCTGGATACCAGGGCTGGTATCTGGGTACTGGTCTCCCCCTTGTTTCTCTGGATAACCAGTACTATCCCACTACTGACACCAAGTTTGTCACAGCATGTGAGAATAAACTTCAGATGAGGCAAATTTATAGGTTTAAAACACACCTTGGTGTGATATTTATTTTCCAAAAGTTAGAAAAATAATAAATGAAAACAAAACAATTGCAAAGAAAATCACGACTTAACAGCAGTAGTTTCTCACATAATACAGTCCTGGATCTTAGAGCTCCTAAGACCCTTCTTATCTGCATTCAACAGCATGTCTGCAGTAGCACCTCTCTCCTTTACTCTCAAGACTGAACTCTACTATATTGAACTGAAGTAAACTCACTGAAGAGGTTTTATATCTTTTGGTGGGGTCACCTGACTGAGCCCTTTTCTGTATTTACATGTCTGGACATGTTGTTTCAAAACCAAGGTGGGAGGGGGTTGTGTCAAGGGATTTTCTGGTTCAGTTAAAGGTAGAGAGTATATCTCCACAGATATTGACTCCACATATCTCTGATCCATAGTGACTAAGCACTTTTAAACATAGAACCTTATATAGTAACAGGTTTATAGTGTGAATTTATGAAAATACCTTAAGGATTTCTTATAACTGTACTAATCATGGAATTATTGTTTTATATGGCTTCTAATAATTTTTCTTTAAAAGGCTTTATTAGCTGTATTCATTCCTGCTATCTAAAATAGCTTTCATGCTTTTTGTACACAAAATGCACATTACACAACATCTTTCTGGGTGTTTCACATCATTCCAGGGACTGGATGAATGGAAATGGAAAAAGAATGCAAAGAGAGAACTAGTAGGAAGTTTCATAGGGACAGTAAAGAGCTACACTAGTTGGCCAACCTAGAGTGGGGGGAAAAGAAGAAATGGAGAGAAACTGTTGTGCAACAGAAGTTTTGGTAGCTAGGAAATAAGGAGATAGTAAAGTGGTCCATCAGTCACTGCTGAGGGTGTAGCCTAATTCCACCACATGTCTCACTCCCGTGGCCCCATCCTGGGGGGCAAGGCAGGGCTAGTGACCAAGTTCCTTAGAGAGGGGGTGTCTGACCGGTGGCCTGCCCAGGGTGTAAACCAGGGGATTGAGTGGCGGCAAGCAAGTGGGGAATCTGGATCCCCTGACTCCTGGAGGGAAGGAGCCAGAAAAAAAAATCTAGCGGAGATCCATGAAGAATCCAACACCAGTGTGCACCTTGATGCCACTGACACTGTCACTTACACTAATGCTAAATCTGTCATGGAGCTCCACATCTCATTGCAGGCCATCTTTGATGAAACTCAGGAATGGATGCATGCAAATGACCTCCTGAATGAGGTTAAAACAAAATTGGTGCTTTTGACAGATAAACTGGCAAATGGCAGTTTTTGCACATCAAACATGCAACTTGGCCCCCCCCCCGGAAAGAGAGTGGTTAGATTTTGCTCATAGTCACACCAGATGTTACGAACATACAAACATACATAATTTGCCAGCAGATAAAGGCCTAGAGTCTTCCAAGTCTGCTCAGATGTGCAGCTAGCACCTCTTATTTTGCAGTTGCCCTCCCTCCCACCCTTCTCCTCCATTGACCCTCCCCTTGCCCTCTCCCAGCCCCTTTGAAGCAGTCCACTGTTCTACTGGATACCACTTCTGCCGGTAATGCATTCCACCCAGCTACCACCCTCTCTGTAAAAAAGTGTTTCCTCATCTCCCTCCTGAATCTTCCTCCCTCCAGCCTCAGATCATGGCCCTGGGTGTCTCTCTCCTCCCTTACTTTGAACATCCCCTCTATATCTGTCTTGTTTATTCCTTTCATGTACTTAAAGGTTTCAATCATGTCCCCCGTCCCTCCTCTCCTCTAGAGAGTACATGTTCAGGTCCCTGAGCCTCCTCTCATATGGCAAGTCCCCCAGCCCCTTGATTATCTTTGTCACCCTGCACTGCACCCCCCCCAAGTAACGTAATATCCCTCTTCAGATATGGATGCTAGTACTGCATGCATTACTCCAGATGCGGTCTAACTAATGACCTATACAGTGGCAGAATCACCTTACCCCTCCTCGAGGAGATACCCCTTGCACTGCAACCCAGCATTTTGTTGGCCTTTGCAGCTGCCTTACTACACTGTGCTGAGTTGACCCTGTAATGAGCACCCCCAGATCCTTCTCCTCTTCTGTCTTGGCTAGCTGCACTCCCCCCAGCTAGTAACTCCTCCTTGGGTTCTTCACCCCAAAATGCAGCACCTTGCACTTTTTAGCATTAAACCTCAGTTGCCAGGTGTCTAACCAGGTTTACAGCTTTTCCAGATCATCCTGCAACCCCTGCTATCCCCCTAGGTCTTCCACCACCACTCCCATCTTGGTGTCATCAACAAACAGACTAATCTTACTCTTGATATCTAATGATATGTCTGTAATGAATATTCCTAACAACACTGGTCCCAACACTGAGCCCTGTGGAACATCGCTCATCACTACCCTTGGTGATGAGAGAGCCACACCCACCATGACCCTCTGTTACCTTCACCGAAGCCAGTTCCCTACCCATCTCACAAGCTTTGCACCTGCCCCTGTGCCTTCTAACTTACTTCCCAGCCTCAAATGTGGCACCAAGTCGAATGCCTTACTGAAGTCCAGATACAAGACATCCACTGCATGGCCCCTGTCCAGTTGCCTAGTTACCCAGTCATAGAACTCCACCAGGTTGGTTTGGAAGGATCTGCCATGTATGAAGCCACGCTGTCTGCTGTCCTGTAGTGCTTTGGGCTCCAGGAGAGCCACCAGTCTCTCCTTCAGGATAGTCTCCATCAGCTTACCCATGATGGATATGAGGCTCACTGGTCCGTAGTTACCCAGTTAATCCTTGGGGCCACTCTTGTGGAGGGCATCACATGAGCCATCCTCCAATCCTGAGGTACACACCCTGAGTGTAGTGAGGCATTAAATAGGTCTGCCAAAGGTCCTGCAAGGATCTCTGCCAGCTTCTTCTGTACCCTGGGGTGGTTGCCATCTGGGCCTGGTGCCTTGTCCACCCTGAGTACCCTCAAACCCTCCAGAACTCTGCTCCCCATGATTTTCCCATCAGTCACCCCCTCCCACCCTGTTTCTGCCATTCCTGACCCCTTGGGTATCACCCCCTCTTCTCCTTAGTAAATACCAAGCAGAAGTAAGCATTTAGTGTTTCTGCCTTATCGCCCCCTTCTTCCACCCAACCCCCCCTCCTTTCTAATCCTTACTATTCAGGCCTTACAGTTCCTTTTCTCCCTGCTGTACCTATTGAAGTCCTTCTCACCCTTTTTAATGCCTTGTGCCAGGCTAAGCTCCGTAGATGCCTTGGCTCCCCTTACTGCCCGTGTCACCTCCTTAGATTCCTTCAGGTACTCCTCCCTGTCCTCCCCTTCCCTGTTTTCCTGTACCTCCTAAAGGCAGCTCTTTTCCTCCTTACCTTTTCCATGATCTCCTTGCTCACCCAGCTCAGTTTCTTAGCCCTAGCCTTCTTGCTCTGGGCCTTGCTGCTGGTTCTGGTTGCCTTAGCTATCCCCAGCTTCATGAGCTCCCACCACTGGTTAGTGTCCATGCTAGGTTGAATTTTGGCCAGGTACCCTTTACCACATCCCCCATCCTCCCAAAGTTGGCCCTCCTGAAGTTCACTACCCTTGTGCTAGATTCCACTCCTTCCTTGCCCATATCCAGTGTGAGCCATATTGAGTGGTGATCACTCTCTGGCAGTGGTTCTTCCACCCTAAGTTCCCTCACAAACTCCCCATTTGCTAGCACAAGGTCAAGGGTATTCCCTAACCTAGTTGGTCCACTGACCATTTGCAAGAGGAAGCTGCTTTGGAAGGCATCCAGCAGTACCTGCTTCCTTCTATTGTTAGTTGTTGGGGTATGCCAGTCCTCTTCTGGCATGTTGAAGTCCCCCACAATCACCACACTACCCCTCACACAGGTCCTTCTGATCTGTACTGCTAGTTCCCTATCTAACTCCTCTGTCTGAGAGGGTGGCCTGTACACCACTCCCATTCTGAGTGTCCTATTCTTGGAATCCTGGAATTGCATCCAAAGTGACTCCAATGCTACCCTCCTCCCCTTCCTCCCTTACACACTTCAGTCCTTCCCTCACATATAGTACCACTTCCTCTCCTTTCCCAATCACCCTATCCCTACAAAATAACCTGTACCCTGGTACAGACAGGTCCCAGTCATTGTATTGGGTGGCCCATGTTTCTGTGATGGCTGCAATGTCCACCTCTGCCTCTGCCATGAGCACCTCTAGGTCTTCAGTTTTCTTTCCATGGCTCCTAGCATTAAGGGTAACCACCTTCCATGCCTCCCCCCCCTCCCATCCTGCCCTCCTTTACTAGCATCACCAATAGTACTTGCCCTTTGTCTTTTGTCACTGTTATGGGGGGGGGGGCAAGCTCATGTGACTTCCCAACCTGTGATCTCTGCATGTCTCTTGTCCACTTGCCACGTGCCACTCCATTAATAAATAAATAAATAAATTAAATAAAAAAATTTATCTGGAGCTATCATTCCATGATCACATTGCAAGGTTCATCCGATGTACCCATCAAAACCATTGATTACTGTACTGCAGTTGTAATTGTCTTAATTAATACAAGACAGATGGTGCTCCATCAGCTACAACTTTCCACTCATGAATATGGGTATAAAGTATATAAGTAGGCTAGGCCCACAGCACTGCATAAGATAGATGTGGCCTTTAACAGCATCTACACATTCACTCTAGGTTTAACCTGTTGTATAGCACACAATGATGAAGGATAAATCAGATCAGCAGGTGAAAGTATAAATACCCCTTGAGTCTTTGATGGTGTCAGGCAATGAATTCCAGCTGACTTGGGTGGCAACTACTGTACAAAGGTCTCTGCCCTGATTTCTTCTACACTACCATATTTTACATCTTTTACATAGAACCATAGACTCTGATGGCAGAAGGAGACTGAAGGTCCAACAAGCCCGCTCTTACTAAATTTCCTCGTTCCTACTGACCTTCTGTGCTGAAGGGATGATACCCCCTCACAGTTCCCATGCCTCAAACCTGTGTTGCCTCTCTTGTGCACTATGAATTCCTTTGCCCTGTCCCAGCTGTGTTTAAACACATTTTGGGTAGCAGCCCCCACCACCTCCTCCAGTAGTCTGTTCTAAAGTTCCACCACCTTCTCAGTGAAGCAGAACATCCTCACATTTCTTTTGAACTTGGCCTCACCAACCTCTAGTCATGTCCCCTAGTGACTACATCCCTATTTCTTATAAATATGTCCTTATTACGCAGCTTGTTGATCCTCTGAGACACTGACATGTTTCAGTCATGTATCCCCACTTTCACCTGGCCTCCAGTGAGTAAGTATTTAGTGACTCTTCACTGTACTGACTCTAGTCTGTCAGTGCCTTTCCTTAGGTGAACTCTAGAACAGGGCACAATACGCAAGGTGAGTCCTCACCAGGGATCAGTACAGTAGTAGAATCACCTCACTTCTCCTACTGCCAAAACCCCTCCCTATATACCCCAGCATTCTCGATTCTTTGCTCTATGCTGATCTATTCTTATATTGCTCTGCTCCTTCTCCTCTTCTTACCAAACCCTCGAACTGGGTCCCTTTCCCTGCCCACTATCTTATCTTAACATATACAGGTAACTTGCTATTTATCTTCCCCCGTACCTATAATGTTCTATCTGCTCATTTTGATGAAGCCATGTATTATGTAATTACTAAAGTGTAAATACCTATTTTGTGATTTGTTATATTATGTTAGTGTCATATTTGTACCTTATCATTATTTCTTTGTTCTTTAATTGATGTATGTCAATTTTTGCTACTATAATCTGTCTCTTCTGTATTTATTTTGCTGCACTCCTGGGTCGGCACTGAAAAATGGACTGTAATTGTCTTAGTGGACTTTTTCAGTTACCAAAACTCAAATAAATAAATAATAAATACATTCTTAGGTGCATTGACTCTTTGTTTGAAGGAGTCACTGACTATGACCCCCAGATCTCTTTCCTCTGTTGTAGTGGCCTCTCTAATCCCTCCAATCCAGTATGCTGTTCGTGGATTCTGTCTTCTTAAGTAGTATTCCTTATAATGTTGATTGACATCTGTTGTACTTTATGTATAGTATGTTTACTTCTGTGTTTATAGATGATATTTGACACAAGCTATTTGCATTTAATGTCTAATTTGTAACTTTTCTGCTGCTGCTTTGTCTCCCACGAACCTCTTTTTTGTAAAAAAGGTGCTGCACCTAAACAAGGCTATCTTGGTGTATGAATTAAAGAGATGCTGCCACCTTTGGGGCTAGCAACTTGTGTTTAGTAGCTGCCTGCCCCAGGACCCAAAGGACCCACAGTCTGCACTTTTTGTGCTGGAAATAGTTATATCTGTAATGTAATAGAAGCACAATTACATTTCCTAGTTCCTCTGACCCCACAGAGTGACCACTGCAACCCCTCCCAGAAAACAGTGTTTTGATGATGTGAAATAGGGAAGGGTCTGCAGGGCTATAGATAGCATTGTAGTGCTATCAGGGGGTATTAGCAGCCTTTATGTGTAACTTTGCTTAAGACAGGCACTTGTACATGTTAAGGGGGGTTAGTACATGTGAGTTACCTACCCCACACAACAGAACATGTCAGCAGTGCTTTAAATAAATATAATGCATTTATTTTCATTTTCTTTTTCTTTATTATTGCAGGAACAATTTCATTTCAGCTGAGGTTCAAATAATGAAATGTATAATGAAACCCTGATACACAGTGCTAAAGATTACATCACAAATGCATGAGATATTACCTGGTACTGTGGTACAGAGCTTTTAGTCAACAGAGTATGCATAATTTGAATTTTGCAGACAAATATACTGAGATATGCAATAATGGACAAATATACAACGAATATGTTAGGTTACATTAGACATGATTTAATTTTTAACAAATGTCATCTAGTGCAACAGGGCTTGGTCTTTTGCAGTGTGTGTCCAGGAACTAGCTATCTGTAGTTATTTTTTCTGGGCACATCAGGACTTTGCAGCACCTTAGATCAAGGGAAATGACATTCCAGAGAGTGAAGCCACGTTAACTGAAAGCTTTCCTGCTGAAATTATTAAGGACCTATGGATATATGGGTCCAGACTTTCACAGGTCCTCGCACCATGCCTAGTTTGGTTGGCCTATAGATAGTTTGTTAGGAATTATGAAGCTCCATCCTCAATGTACCTTAAAGCTAAAAGGACACTATGCCAGCCTCTCCTGTCAGAGTCAACCAGTCAAGGAATCCAGTGTATACAGTATTTTTGAATAATATAAAATCCACTTACTTTGCACTACTTAAATCTTAAACCTCTGACTCCCTGCTCTCAAAAGGACATCATCGAAAGCCTGCTGACTCCAGTCTAGGTCTTAGTCATCTTCTCTTCTTCTTTTGAAGAATTGGAGTCCCTATCCCTTTGATTATGGGCTGTATATCATTAACCCCCCAAAGTTACTTTTTCTTGGAGAGGTGGTTGCCTGTCACTTCACCTACAGAGCAGTAGAACAGAGTAAGATACAAATGATTGATGAACAAAATAAGGGTTTATCCCATAGATTCTACACCAACACCTTAAACATAGAACATTTCAAGAAGTTAAAACTTACATTTAGCAAACAAGTCGATCAAATATTAGCAGTTTGATATAATTATATAAATCACTAACATGATTTTAGCCAATCAACACACAGAGTCACTGAACCTCTTATCCTGTGTACAGTGTGCCTCATGAAGGAGCATTTGAAGGGAACACTCCACTTCAGCACATTGGGAAGGATGGCACATTAAGAAAAACAAAATCTGATCAGAGCCAACACGGCTGCTATACTGCTTTAAAGGGACACTGTCCACTTAAAAAGATCAAAGTTATGAGTGTGCATTGAAAAATGTCAATGTACGCTCATAACTTTGTTGTTTTCTAATATTTTTACCCCAGATTTTCAAGAAAGCTTTTTTATGACCCAACCTCATAAACAAAAGTGGAGACATTTTCAAAACCTGCTTGAAAGGTGATTTTATGCATTGACAATGTCATTCCACACCGCAGGTGTGAAAACACATTTTGGTCAGGATGTGAAACATGACAGTTGTGATGTTCATGAGGTGATGTGAAAAAAATGGCTATGTTGAAAATTTGGGATCAAAATTGTGAAAATTGTTGAAGTTTGGAGCTTGTGTTACAACATTTCAACGTACGCTCATAACTTTGACATTTTTAAATATTGTCATACAAACATAGAAACATAGACTTTGATCACAGATAAGGACCACTTGGCCCACCTAGTCTGCTCATTTTCTTACCTATTGGATAAGCTGCTCATCCTAGTTAACCAACAGCCTGCTTCTTTCAAACCCCCACCAGAATTGCCTTATGTCTGTCCCATGCATTCTTGAATTCCTCCACTGTTTTTTACCCCATGACCACCTCAGGAAGGCCATTCCATGCACCCATCATCCCCTCTGTGAAAAAAATACTTCCTCACGCTGCCCCAGACCCATCCCCCATCTTTAAATTGTGTCTCCTTGTTCTTGCACATCTCTGTTTCTGAAAGATGCTACTTTCTTGGACTTTGTTGATTCCCTTGAGGTACTTGAAAGTTTCTATCATGTCCCCCCTCCCTCCCATTCAGAATTTTCAACATAGCTATGATATGATCCCACCTGATGAACAAGGTGAGTGAAAATTTTCAAATTCTGCCTGAAAGATGATCTTATTAAGTGATCATGAAAACACCTTGCAAGCCCGATTTGCAAAACTTCACAGATACTGGTCATGAGGCGGGGTCCCACAAAGGCCATGTTTAAAATTTGGGCTGAAAATATGCAAAACCACCAAAGTTATGCAGCAAAGTTCAAAACTCCATTGATATACATGGAACCACTCTTACCTTAGTTTTTAGATCACCGTTGCTGGTTTATGGAGCAAGATGGGTCTTCAATCACAGAGTAGATCTACATTGTGCAACTTGTTCAGGTGAGTGAGTGTGTGTGGGGGGGTGTACTAGGGGTGTGGGGTGGTGACTGCCCAGTGGGATGTTAGAGTGGGGGGAGTCTGATTAGTGAGGGACAATTTTCTTATTTACAGGTTAAAAAAACATTTAGGGACAGTTTTCTGTATTACAGGTCCCATTTGGGGATGGGGATTAGAGGGTGGGGGTGCCACTAGACACTAGGGAAACATTAATGGGAGTGGAGATCAGAGGGTGGGGGTGCCACTAGACACTAGGGAAACATTAATGAGAGTGGAGATCAGAGGGTGGGGGGTGCCACTAGACACCAGGAAAACATTAATGGGAATGGAGATCAGAGGGGGTCCACTAGGCACCAGGGAAACATGAATGAGAATGGGGATGGGAGGGTGGAGGTGCAATTAGACACAAGCAAAACATAAACGGGAACAGGGATTGGAGGGTGGGGGTGCCACTGGACACCAGAGAAACATGAAAAAGAATGGGGATTGGAGGGTGGAGAGTGCCACAAGACACCAGGGAAACATTAAAGGGAAAGGGGGTCAGAGGGTGGGGGGTGCCCTTCCTCAGTGTGGAGGAAGGATAGTGACGTATTTAAACTAGAAAGATATAAGATCCTTTGTGGGGAAAAATGGAATTTAGTACTTTCCTATCACTGCAGTTCATATTGCAGCTGCAGTCAGTTCTCAAAACAGATACACCACTGGAAATGTAATGCTTTCTGATCACTGGCATTGTATTACAGAAGTAAATCAGAAGTGAGTGCACAGAGAAATAAATTAGTCCGGGGGACAACACTGTGGTGACTCTGTAGGAAGCAGAGAGATGTGGTCCAAATCCACTCAAAGCACTCATTGGAAGAACACTGTCTAAGTATCCAGTCACGTGCTTCCAGAGTCTCTTCCGTCTCTCCTATGTCACAGCAGGACATCAGCATTACTTCATCCAAGCAGCCATAAAAATGTAAGATAAAAACAACTTCCAGATGAGGAAGAATATATTATTTTTGTTGTCCTTTTTTCATAAATTCAGATACAACACATGCTGTTGCCTACTATGCACCTCATAGAACACACTTAACAATTCCAGTGAGTCCTTCTTCTAGATAATATGCTGGTACAGTGGTACTCCAAAAAGGCTAACTTAGATAAGCCACAAACCACAAAACTGGAGCAAAGGAGAGTGCACTTAATGTTTACAGCTTGTGATATTTACCTTAGAGATGTGATTTTCTTGCAGGCTCATTCCTGGGGATATATCAGTTTCCAGTGGTCATCCAAGTGCCTGTAGCCAGACTGTATACATAAATGATGGGAAAAAAAGAGAACATGTTGACATATTTCTCTGAAAAGTAAAAACTTCTTGTTTGGAGGGGAACTGCCTGTGCATGATGACACCACATGCAGGCATGTAGCTAGCTCTGAGCAAGGCATAGTCTGAAACATCAGCTGCATGCCTGCATGTGACATCATTGCACACTGCCAGTTCCCCTCTGAATAAGAAGTTTTTGCTTTTCACAGAAATATGCCATGTTCTCTTCAAGTTTTTTCCAGAATTCCTGTAACCAGTGTGGCTACAACCACTTGGACAGCCAGTGGAAGCTTACATATTCCAAGGAATGACACCAGGAGAAAATGGCACCTCTAGGGTAAATATCGCAAGCACTACACATTAAGTGCACTCTCCTTTTTCCACTTTTGTAGTTTACTGCCTGTTTATTATGCATCTGCCACAAGGCAAGGTCACTTGCTAATCATGGGAGGTCAAAAAGATGATCTCCCAATCACTAATAAAAATAAAACACTGTCTCAATAAGGATTGCCTTATATTATGAATAAAAGTATACAGATGGTTAAACTCTAATACTGTAAAGCTGATTGAAGAAAGGGATAAGTTATGTGAAACCACAAGGCTTTCAGTAACCACAGCACCTGGCAATAATACAGAAACTTGAGAAATAGGTGTAAAATGAAATTAAAAAGCAAGTGCAAACATTTTCAAATGGAAAAATGTTGTGGAAATAAGTTAACAAATTAATTAAACTAACTACAAAATCTCAAGTTAGTAAAATAATTGATGATGGTAGAGAACTAGCAGCTTTAAAAGGAGATTGCTGATAAGTTTATCCAATCATTTACAAATCTTCAGGGTCATGTAAATCAGCTGATATAGGTATATAATTTAGAGGTTTAAAAACAGGATTCGAGTAAAGGTAGATTCTACTTAGGGAATTATCAAATAAGTAAGTTTTTTTATTGTCTGAATATTCTGGATGCGACAAAAAGCCTGGGGTGTATGGAACAGATGATTTTTTCTTTTTACATTTATTTTTAAAATGTCAATACATATCTATATATTGAGGGTACATTCTAGATGCATACATTGCATAACGGATACATAAAAAGCTAGTATTTCACAACAGAACTTTACACATAGTACATAGAATGTCTTCTGGCTTGGGTTTGGTGGCACACATCAGGGTAAATATACACTTTAATCCCCTGAAAAGTCATTGCATCCCACACTCTAACTTGTTTTATGATGCACTCTAGGTCACTATCTATTGCAAATTGGAGAAGAACTGTTGCAGGTTTAACAGAAACATTAGGTGTCAAGGGTTGTGCTTTGTAGCAGCTGGAAAAATGGAATGCTTTGATGGGGGGGTATAGTTTCAGGTGTACAGCTGCGACAAGTGGAAAAAACAGTTTAATAATATCCCAAGTCACGTTCTCAGCATTTTCCATTACAGGAAACCCAACTAAATGTAAGTTTTTATCTCACACAGTTTCTCTAAGTAATCATTTTTCTTGCTTGCATAACATTATCACATTGCATGATATTCACTAGAAAAGTTGAGGAGTGTAATTTAGTAGTTGTTGCCATTTGTAGCTTCTGGTTGTTTTCAGCAGGTTTTTCATTATCAGTGGTATGACGCACATCACTGTCATACCTAAAACCTAAAGCAACTACGCTGCTGGAAATTTAGTGCTTTCCGATCACTGGCATGGTACTGCCAAAAGCAGAAGTGAACTGGAAGTGAGAACACAGAGGAATAAGAGTGCGGGGGGGACAGCACCGTGGTGAATGTAGATAAGTCAGAGAGATGTACAACTACACTCAAAGCACTCAGTGGAAGGACACTGTCTTGGTATCCTTTCATGTGCTTGCAGAGTCCCTTCTCTCTCCTACGTCATAGCAGGACATCAGCATGGCTCCACCCATTCAGCTGTGAAAAAAGACTATACACTTATGATAAATCACTCAAGCTAAATTCAGATGACTTAAAATAAGTTAATAGAGCCTCTGAGAGGTGTCTGTTATGGTAAGAGAGACTCCACTAGTGAGACTTGAACAGGCAGAACCTCTCGGCTTAGATTTGTGGTCCTCTCAACCAAACCTCACACTTGGAGTCTCTTATACCATAGAAGACACCTCATGGAGGCTGTATTAACTTATACTGTATATAAAGTCCTCTGTCCCTTACACAGACCAAATGGGTCTAGACAGGAAGAGTTGATGTAGGGAATTAAAGACCAAAATTCTTACTGCAAGCTGTTTGGAAGGAGGGGATCATTTCAGGAATATTCAGACCTTACTGTTTGGTCATTAATCTATGGTACATACTAGCTTTTGGCAGGAACAGGTTCAGAACAAAGACCAGTCAGTGCAAGAGGAGGGAGGGAGAGAGAGAGAGAGAGAGAGAAAGTTTTAACAGGGTTGCAGAGTCTGAGAAAGAGACTGATTCCGTGATAGAAGAGTCCAGCGATCAGAACATCATGCAACTATCTTCTCAGTATCTGAATCTACCCTTACCTGTGGAATGAAAAGCTGCATAGTGCTATTTATTCATTCCACTAATAAATATTACAGTATTCCTGTTTTACCCTATCTCACATGAGTCTGAGTGTGTATGTATATCATTCTGACAAAGGATCACACCAAGGAGCCTGAAGAGATATTACTCAAGGAAGCATAGGGAACCAAATTCAACTGGAACAGCATATTTAAGAAAAAAGATTTTATCCGTATGTAAAGGATGCATTCTAGGCCTGTATCTGGCACAGGTCAAAAACATCTGGTGCTAGTGGAAGGATATAGGGTTATGTCAGACACTAGCTTTCTGGTCCAAGAAATGAGAGCATTAGCCCCCACATCAGCTGCTGCCTGTGTGGACACAGAGCCATGAGGGTAAGCGTGATGTTATAATAATAAACTACACAAAGCACTTTAGTCTGTTATTACCCTTTCACAATGCCCGTATTGTAAAATTTTTTTAAAAATGTCTGTGTTCTTCTCAACTATAGGAATATTTATTTATTTATTTAAAAATTGATAACTGGGAAAGGCACCATGAGCAGAAGCTTGTTTCCAGATGCAACCCAGTGGAGGGGGTACAAAAGAAAAATACAGCAAAGACAAAAGAGATGTAACAAAACACAGAAATTACACATAATAAAAAAATGCTATTAACAATAGAAAATTATCTAATAAATACAAACAATATTTACATAGCATTATACATTGAATTGCAGCAAGAGGAGAGGGGAACAATGAAATTGAAGTAAGTGAGTTCTAGGATACAAGAAGTAATTGGAGTTGGCTTGAGCAAGCACTTGAGGGCAGAGAAGGAGGGAGACAGATGGAGTTGAAGAGGGACACTATTCCAGCCACTATTTCAGAGGAAAGAAAGTCTATAGGACAAGGAAAGTTTGCTGGCTGATGTGTGTACACATGGGAGGGAAAAGGTGCAGATGCTGTTTGACCATGAGTTGTAGGGCAAGGGATTAGCCAGATTGAGGAGAGAGGCAAGGTAGGGCAAGGCAGAAGGGTCCCAAACCAGAATTTAAAGATGAAGGTGGACTATATAGTCATTCAATTCCTTTTAAGAAATTATTATGTGGTATTAATACAAAGATAAGTGGTGGCATGCTGTTGAAGGTTAAATGTTCACAACTAATAAAATGTGGAAGTGAAGGATATAGACAATAAAGTATGGGGTGGTGTGTGTAATGAGATTTTACACACACCCGAGGGGTTTGGTGGTATATAAACCCTGAGAGTGAAGCTCGAGGGGTTTATCCAGGCATCCAAACCCAAGGGTGTGTGCAAAATTTGAGTTTACACACACCACCCCATATTTTATTTTATATAATTGCTGGGTTAGGCTTTTTCGCCACAACCAATTATATAAAATAAATGGTCTGGTGCGGCTGCGGTCTGGATGATGTTTAGCCAAGTCCTCAGTCGCTTAGCAGCAGTTTGCTTTTCTTGTCTTGTTGTCCCCTTTATGGTGTGATTTTTGTTAGGAAGTTTTTTTTTTTAAATAGTTTCTTACCGCCTAGAGATAGTGGCGGTGGAGCGGTTTCAACCGACGAAGAAATCTGGTGGTGAGCAGTGAAAACCCAGAAGAGCTGTAGGTTGGGCATGCACATAGCGAGGGAAACCGTGCGTGTGTTTGCTGTTATAAATACTCCTTTATGATGGAAAATTACGCCACAGTTTCCCTATGGGAAAAAGCCTAACACAGTTATTATAAATGCATTATACTATTGCCTGTAGTGATACACTCTAGCTATACAGTATGCAATAAATACAAAAATATACTCATTGTTAGTTAGGGCTATTGATTCTTTCTGGAAAACTTTGTACCTTGACATTGTTTTATAGCATCTCTTTCATTGTTTTTTACTGCATTTTTCTCCAATCATTTTTTTTTTAGTATGTAGTATTTACACAGGGTATTCAACTAAGATAACATTCCTTATTTACAGACAGGCCATTCTTCTTTCCAAAAACATCTGTTAATGTATTACGTTTTCATCACATTTCTATTTACAATGGGAGGACTTAAAGGGCTCAATTTTCAGATGGAATACTTTGGTGCAAGATGCCTGCACCAAATGGCTGTGACGCAAGTGGCACCTTGCATCAAAGTTTGTGGAAATCCTGATTTTTTAATGAAAGCTGTGTCAAAATCGGGATGCTGTATGCCAAAGCCGTCCTGTGCCACTGTTGCTGCAGAAGTGGCCATGAGCCAGGTCGCAAGCGTGGTTGCACTATGGTGGGGCTGCATCATCCCATTTTGGGGAATTTTCGAAGCCCTGCTGTGGTCCAAATAGGGAGATGACATTTGACCAGCCAGCAGATGGTCTAAGGGTCCTGCACCACTGCAGGTCAGGGTGGCAATTGGGGGGTAGCTTGCAAAGAGGAGACCATGGGGAAAAGGAGCAGTGGGGATACTATAGGGTTACGGTGGCACTGTAAGGTTATTGAGAAGGCACCTGGCAAGGTGCTGTGCTCTGTGATACAGAGCCAGTTGATACAAATGGGGGGGTGGGCGGGAAAGACTAGGATCCATACCCCTGAGGGAAACAGGCTAGCACTTGCCCAAGAGAACCCACAGACCTTGAGAGTGCAGTAGAGCATCCACCTTCTGCCATGTGGGGGCTATGTACAAGGGGACTGTCGCAGTGCCTAGGGAATGTACCTGTCCACCAGCTGCATCCCACAACTCACTGCAACTACCACCCACCACATGTAGGGGTCTGTGGGTCCCTTAGGACAAGTGCCAGGCCTGTTTCTCTCTGGGGTCCAGGACATGTTCTGCCCCTGACCATCCCCTCCTACCCGAGCTGATCCGCTCTGTATCATGGAGCATGGCACCTCTGCTGAGTGCCTCCACAATAACCTTTACAGTACTGCCATGCACCTGTCACCCCTTGGCATCCCCACCACTCCCGATGATGCTGGTCCTCTCTTTGCAGAATTGTAATCCCCCACCTTTGAGGCTCACCTGGGTTGCACCACATTTGGGGGACCACATGGGAGGCTTGATGAGACCTTCCATCAAACCCCTCAGATGCATCACCTGTTTGGCACAACCCTGCAGCTGTGGCAACTCACAGCACTTTGGCACAGAGACCCCCATGTTTATAAAATATGATGCAGTGTCCCTGATAAACCCAGAGTTTGCCATAGATGTTGATTGGTGCAAATTGTGTCAATCTTAGGGCCAACTGAAAATTGAGCCCAAGGCGGTTAAGTGATTTGCCCAAAACCAATGTGCCAGTGGCTGTGGTGAATAGAAACTTTGAACTCCTCTTCCACAACATGGTTCTTGTACCACAACACCAGTAAATCAAAGTGATGCTAAGTCATTTATGTATCTACAGTGTTTTTCATAAAAAACTATAAAACATGCTTTTTAGCAAAAACAGAACAAACAAATAGGAAAAACCAAGTCTAATCATAATAGTAATAACCCTAGCAATAGGAAAGCCAGAGATCAAGTAGGGTCTATGGTATAACAGTAGGTAGGGAAAATGGGCTGACTAGATGGGCCTAGTGGTCCTCATCTGCCATCAGTTTTTTAAGTTTCTATGTTCCTACAATGGACGTATCTAAAGCTTTGATTAGAAAACAGACTGATGCAGTTCTGAAATGTCACGGGTAGTCTTTCTAGAGTTTTAGAGCACAGTAAAATAATGTTCAACCACCTACCAAATCAAGTTAAAAGGAGTCAGGCTGAACAGTGGCCTACACTGGTATGGGTTGAGGGAGATATCATGATAGTTGCTTTAAAAAAAATGGTACTTCAGCATCCGCCAGTTGAACTTGGGGAAATAAAGGCAACACCTTCTGTGTGGAGTTTTCTGCAAAGTGGACTCTTTGCATGGTCTCTACTTTGCAAAGGGGGCAAAAGCTCCATGAAGTATGGCATTTGCCACTTTGCAAGAAACAAACTACAGTGTAGTGTTTTCACCACAAAGTCCATACTTTGCAGAGGTTTCCTCCTCCTCCTCATCTCTATAATTTGTAGATGTCTTTCAGAAAAGTATGGATGTAATAAAACAAAAAAATTTACAAAGTAACACACTTATGGTGAAACTGTGTGCAAATCAAGTGAAGTTTTACTTTGTCCACCCCAAGCTGCAAAGCCTTCATCACAAAGAGTTTGTGGAGCAAGAATAAGTGACAGTAGCTTAAGGGTCTTGGTGCTAGCAGGAGACAACAAACACTCTCTTGCTGACATGGTTGATTGCACTGCTTGCTGACATGGTAGTCATTAAGTTTCTATTTCATCCAATGAAAACTTCAGCATAAAAAAAAGCTATTTCCCTCTCCCTATCCCATGGGTTATAAAATAGGCCATAGGCTATATGTTCCATTTTTTCTGATTACCATATTCTTGTTAAGATGAATTCTGTTTGTTCTTCATGTGTCTGGGAGTAACAGAGAAGATGAACAGTGACAGGCTGATAATAGTAATATTCAATTACATCAACATTCAGATAACTAAGGTTACTTTCTAGAGTCTTCTTCATGATATTGTTCAAGTATTATCAGTCTGCTAAAATGATTCTGCTATTACAGGAATAATCCAATACCTTATCTGTATCACGGAAAACAAGATTACTTGTAACCTCAATAGCTTAGAGTCATATAACAGAATGACCGTGATACTATATCAGTCTCACTGAACTGGTTATAAAAAATATAAAAGGATTTTGAAAACTGCAAGAGAATTCTAATGTGCTCTTGTGTGTACAGCACTGTATTGAGTGAGTGTGTGTGTGTGTGTGTGTGTGTGTGTGTGTGTACATGTACAAATGAAAGACCAGGTAACAACATTGTTATAAGAGTACTGTATAATGTGGATTAGGCTTTAAGGATTTGTTTTGCTATTGACACAATAAATGTAATGAAGATGCACTTAGCCAATAAAAATGCATTGATGCTTTTGGCACCTCCAAGGAGCCCCTGTACTTCTTCATAATCCTTTACCTATTATATTGAAATAGCTAAATGAACACATATGTGTTTTTTTATATATTTGAAATGTGTTAGCATTTTATGGCTGATCAATAATAACACTCCTGTGAGAGGTGGATATCTAGGATTTTGATAATGGGTAACATTTTAATACTTCACTTATTGAACTCATGACCACCAGGATATAGCCCTTTATTATGTCACTCTTTAACAAGAGGACCCCAGGACAACTACAAATGTGTCTTTCAAACTCTGTTTAAACCAAAGTATCTTCTGATCACTGACCTAATAGGATAGGGGGTGTTACTTTGCTCATACCAGGATCTGCTTATGCAATCCCCTAACCATAAAGTCTTAGAAGTGTTATTCTTTGAAATTCACAGGTATTTCGGGATACTGTGCCTTGGACATCTTTCAGAAGTATCCACACACAGAAATGTATTTGTAATCACACAATGCTTTTACCACCATTTAAGCAGCTCCCGCCAACTCTGTGGCACTGAGTGATGAGTTTTTGCTTGGCACACTGATGAACTGGGTTCACACCCTGAGCCCAGATGTCAGGAGCACAGTCCTGCAGGAAGGGGATTTAGAGCGTCCTTTGGACACTTCCCTCCCAGGGGGATGGGTGGCCTCGGACCACTGTTTGTCTGCCCTTGGGTGTGGTTTAGGTGGAGTTCTTGGTAGCATGTAGACTTGACACACTGCCAAACATCCCTGCTCCCAGGACACTGCCATGGCAAGCCCATTGTTGGAGGGTTTGGGTAGGTTGGGAGAAAAGCAGAAAATCTGCCCTTGGCCAGTCGGATGACAGCTGCTGGTCCCCACCACCACGATACCTCAGAGGTGTCTGTGCTGACACCTGCCATGCCCGGGATACATAATAGACACCTGTAGGCATTTTTCTCTCCCGGTTGTGGATGCATGGGGGAGGGACCCACCCTACAAAGGGCTACGTTAGGTTACCTGGGGTCATGGTGCAGATGGGGCAGCAGATGGCAGTGGGACTGGGATGGTGGTGGGACTTGGTGGCCCAAAGGAGTGTCCATCTTTGGGCCCAGGGAGGTGCAAAAAAAAGATAAGCAGCTTCCTGGGTCTTCTTTCCCACCACAGCTTCAGTAGCCTATTCAATTATTTAGTTTTTTTGACCATCAAAGGAGGGCAAGGCGATTCTGCCTATTTTCAGCCTCTTCACTGGGGGAGGGGAGGGGAGGGGGATACATATAGAAACCATGTGAGATTGAACCAGATTAAGCTGTTGATGGTATTTTATTGAATAGTGGAAATATAGCCAGGACAACAGGAAAATACCCGTACTCTTCCTGTAGGGGAAGTCGCTGTCATTTTAGCAGTCTGCCAAGATGGCAGATCACGGGCTGGCTGGAGAGAGGTTGGAATTCATAGAGACAGGAGAGATGGCCTCTTCCCTTGATCTTTCCACACTAGAGGCCATAGACGCTGGTGTTGCTGTGGCTGAATTTTCAGAGGAAGACATGGTTACCGAATTATTCCTCTCATCTGAGGATTTTCAAGAAGAGGTTATTGTGAGTGTGACTTCACCTGCAAGACAGAACCAGATGAGCAGTAAGTCAATGGTGCTACTGCAAGACCGAAATTCAAGTTTATTCACAGAGGGAGAATTGTGTTTATAGGAAGCCCATCAGTTAGGGCTAGAACTTGCTGCAGTTGCAGAATTGGAACCGCCTGACAGATCAGCCGAAGGGGCTGTCAGCGATGTGGTGAGTCAACAAGTAGCTGATGTTCTGCCACCTGATTTGGATAGCTCTGCTAAAGAGATCATGGAACAGCAAAAGCAAATAAAGTCTACAGTGGGCAGGACTGGCAGTAAAAGTAGTACAGAATTCATGTGCCAACAGCCTGTAATTGCAGCGGTTGAAACATTACCAGAGGCTTCAAAGGCCTCCAAGCACAGACTGGGTGGAAGACAGTGTTCTCGATTAGGGACTGTTACTGCACCAGCTATTCCTACAGACTTGATCATAACAGAGAAAGAAGTTTTCACTTTCCCAAAGGATAAAAGCACTACAGGATGGAGTAAAGCAAAGCAAATTGTTGTAGATTCCAGGCCTCAACTTGCTGCTTCTAGGAATAGTAACATTGGGGAAGGCAATTGGCCCCCCCGTCCACACCCTGGAGGACACGGGATGGCTCCAAAGTACGGATGGACACTGGTCTCCTGACCCTCAGGATAACTCATTTCAAAAACTGATAGCAAATGCAGCACCATCTGTGGCCACCACCCCTGAAACAAGCAAGAGCTCCAACACACCCCAGGGTAATTCTGACTATTTCTGTTGTTCTAAATGCTAATGATACAGCTGAACAAAATATAGTAAAAGGTATAAATATGAATTGTACAGGTTCTGAAAATAAAACCATTGGTACCAACTTAGATACAGAGAGTCCAGTAAGATTAGGGCCTTCAGAGGAAACACTATAGAACACTAAAGGTGGGGCAGGACTAGAAACCATTTTCAAAATGTCTGATTTTTTCCGGAAAAAGGGTGAACCACCCCTAGGCACAATGCTGTCAGGCTCCTATATAAAGGGGGCCTGGACTCTCCTCCAGATAGGTTGCATATAGCCAGGATCCTGTTAAAAGGAGCCATAAAATTTATTTCTTCAGAGATTTTTGCCCTGATAAACATTAGAAATGCCAATTTTGACATTAGCTTCAAAATGTATCAAGTTTAGACCATTTCTGGGCCCAATACATTGTACTTCGGAACAACCCTGTCTGGGTCCCTTTTCAGGCCATTCCCTTGACCAAGCCCCTTGTTAAAAACATCACGGTAATGTTCAGAACTGAAAGTGTTATTATAGAGGATATCCTTTTTGGTTAAGGCAGAGGTATGAGAGTCTGGGTAAACCTACTCCCACCTTGATAATGAACAAATCTGGGATGGTGGGTGGAGAATACGGGTTAAACTTTACTCCACTAACACTGGGCAAGTTCACCTTCCTAGCACCTTCTTCCTGAGGAGGGATTGGGGTTCTATATTCTATGCTGATCAGCTACAGTCATGTTTTAAATGTGGCTCCCGAGCACATCTCAGCTCTGCATGTGATACATCTCGCTGTAGTCATTGTTTGGAAATTGGGCATGTTTCAGCTAAATGCCTAAATCTATTTAAATGTAATCTATGTGAATGTACTGGGCATGCTTATGGGAGATGCCCTTGGGCATCCCACAATAGAGACGACTGCCCATCTCATGAAGGGATTATTAATATGGCCCAACAACATCAAGCAAAAAGGGTTGCAGAATGGAGACTAAAGGCAGGAATAGCCATCCTACAAGATAAGACAGCCCCTCCCATACAGGAACCTTTGGACATATAGGAGACAAAAGCCCCATAGATGGCAGTTCAGCCAGTTCCTGACAACCCCACCACTGAGACACCAGTATTGGCCTCCTCCCACATGGAAAAATCAGGTAGGTCCCCCTCTGCCACCCCTCCCAGTAGAGAAACCCTTCAAAGTGGTGCCTCAGAAGAAGCATTGCAAGCTAGGGAGAATAGTGTCCAAAAAACAGGGATCTCTGACATGAAGCAGAACATTCCTCACACCACCTGGAAATCAGAGAATAAATATGCAGCCCTTACTTCCGAAAGTAAAGACAGAGAGAGTCAGAGGAAGAAAGCACCAATACTTCCTCTATTCTCTCTATCATGGATACGGGGGGGGGGTGAGGACTCCATTGCTAAATGCACCTGACAGAGAACATGCTCCAAGACCCTGTAGTTACTCTCCCTTAATAAGCTCAAGACTTCACTATCCACCATCCAATACCCAGGTTATCCATCACAACACTTAACATCAGTAGTATTAAAGGTGACAGGAAATGGGCTGGGGTTATGTTTACACTTCCCAGGTTATCTAGTGATATTATTTGCATTCAAGACACTTGCCTTAAAACAAATTTGAAATTGCACTTAGCCTCTAAGGCATGGACTTTGACCCTTCCTTCTGGTCTATGGGTATGGACACCAGTGACAGGGCAGGTATACTTTTTCCAGTCCCCTACTGCAGGTGTCTAGGCTAGTGGACATACATCCAATGAGAGCCCTGCTCCTGGACATTTCCAACCTCATGGAAAGGTTCTGCTGATTGCTACGTATGCTCCTCAGACAAATGCTCAAAGAGCTGCTTTGTTTTGAGAAATCTAGCCCTTTGTTCACACTTCCAGGATTATCATATGGTTAGGTGACTTTAACTGCAGCCTCCACCTCAGATAGAGGGCTCCAAACTCCAAAGATTTTCTGTGATTCTATAGCAATTCAACAAATTACACGTACAGCTAGCCTCAAGGATGCATATCATAGCGTGCAACCTTCAGGGGGATTCACTTACTTTAGGGGTACTCTTAAAACCCGGATAGATTTTATGTTTGTGTCCTCTATACTACAAATCTTAGAAATAGCAACACAGGTTAATGAATTGTCAGATCACGTAGCCTTAAAGGTATGGATTACATGGGATAACTCCCCTCCACTGTAGGAAAAATAAATGAAGGTTAAATTATTCCCTGTTAGACAATCCTAAAACACAGCACAAATAGAAAAGGGAATGCTCTTCCAAACTCTCTGTGTTAGAATGCTATGATGAGATCACAGAGTGGTGGGAAGATATAAAAAAATCCTGGCAGTCTTCATTCCAAAAAACAGCCCAGTATGTAAATAATAAAGAATATTTACATTCCTTATAGCTGCATCATCAGCTTCAGTACTTAATTTCACAAGCAGCACTATCCAACTATAATTACAGTACACAGATTAATACCATCAGGAAACAAATGATGGACATTCAATATAATAGGTCCAAATCTTTGGGACAGGAATACCAATTTGGCACACAAGTTAAGAAGGGGTCTCTAGACCCCTACAAGGAGTGTAAAACATGGATTGAAAGCAGAATGATCACAGAACTCACTATGCAGGCAGGTCACATGGCCATGACACCCCAAGAGATATTAAATGTCATAGAAAATCACGTAGGCAAATTGTTTGGGGACCCACATCTGAATCTAAATGCCTCCCATTTTCTGAACTTATTAGATCTACCCCAGGTGTCTGATCTAGACGAACGAGAATTAGGGAAGGAACTCATGGTAGAAGAGGTAACTAGTCCCATAGGCCAGCAAAGAGATGATTTGGCCCCAATGATAGATGGCCTGGGGGCAGGAATATATAAATGTGTGAGCAGTGATTTGACCCATGCATTGACTATTCTGTTTAATTACATGCTAACAAACTCTAAATTTCCAGACTCTATGCAAGAAGCTATTCTAGTCTTACTACACAAAAAAGGTTCTAAAGCAGATATTAATAACTGGAGGCCACTTAGCCTTTTGAATACAGATCTCAAGATCTTAACCAAAATATTGTTGGCTAGGATCTCCAAGGTGTCTGCTTATTTGATTATTCCACAGCAGACACGTGCAGTACCACATAGTTAGCAATATGATAACCTGATAATTCTAATGGAGCTTTTCTCTAGAGGGGAACATGAGGGATTACAAGGCTTTGTGGTAGGGGTGGATCAAGAAAAAGTGTTTGACAAGCTGTCACATGAGTTCTTATTTTCTTTGCTTGCCTTTGGAATACCTGCAACCCTTGTAGAATGGATAAAAGCTATGTATTAAGGGGCAGTCATTATCCCTAACATTAATGGCTGGCATGTGAACAGAATCCGGATATGCAGAGGTGAGTGGCAAGGGTGCCCCCTCAGCCCCCTCCTGTATGCCTTTGGTATTGATACACTTTTTAGAGTGATTCTTCAGGCCCGGGGAATAAATGACTTTTCAATGAATGGGGATATCCTCCAACTCAAAATCTTAACTTAAGCAGATGATCTTGTTCTCACTTTGGACCCTGACACTTGTGAGGCCTCCTTGTTAGAAGTACTGCAACAATTTTCAGTAATGTCTGGTTCTAAGACCGATTTTGCTAAAAGTAAAGGGGTAGCACTGGGGGGTCACACCTCTGCCCCCTACTGGAAGAATTGCTTGTATTAGAATCTCCCTAGAGCCTATCATAATTTTAGGTATAGAATTTGGGTCACGCAACATCCAGTTGTGGAAACTGGGAAAATGTATAAACTGAGCCAATAGGATGGTAGCTGAATGGAAGTGTAAGCAGTTATCAAAGAAAAGAAGAGCTGTCCTTATTAAGTCCCTATTAGTCCCTATCTTTTTGTATCACAGTTATGTTTATCCCCAAGGGAATAATCACCAGGTTGTATAGTGTATTTTTTCGGGACTTTTGGGAATCCTATAAAAAGAGAATATACGTATAGATCAGTAGCAGAGGGAGGGGTCAATATGAATCATCCAGTAGCCTTTTATATGAGCATCTTTATGCGCTATAACATAGGCCTAACCTTGAAACCTGAAACCAAAGTATGGAAGCCATTAATAGACTCATGGCTATGGCCAAACCTTTTGACATGGGAACAGGGTAAATCCAGATCCTTGAAGAGGGAGGTAGTAACCCCTCAGTATGGATTAGAATGTCTTAAACAAGCAATCAAATGGCAGTTACTTCCATGCCACTTTCAGACATCTAGTAGGAAGGTAATATATCAGTTGACTATACAAATAGAATGCCAGACCACTGTAGTATTCCCATTGTGTGAGGATACAAAACTACATAGGGTTATAAAACAGCTATCAAACCCTAGAGTTCCACCTTTCATCTGGGACAGTCTATGGTTAGGAAACTATGGAAGGCTAAATGTACGGGGGAATAATAAACATAAGCAGATATCAGATACTGTAGATACTGCCCGATGGATTCTTTTGTGCAGATTATAGAAACCCAACCATATCTATTTGTAGAATGCGTATATATTAAGCAGTTTTGGGTTCTCTTAACTAAAGAATGGCAGGAACCTCTTTTTTTGAATCTATCCTACTCAGAAGTAATGTATGGACCACACACAAGAACATGGGGAAAGTACCACAGTGATACCGTTTATGTTTTATTTGCCACCATAAGGTACTTCATTTGGAAAACCTGCTGTATGTGGGTTTTGCAGCAAAAGTTGGTCTATGTAGAACATTTGGCCAATATTAAGAAAGCCTTACAAAAGATTGTGTAGTATGATATGCAGCGTTTCTCTCCAGTTAAAGTTAAACATATATGGATACGTTGTGATTTATGGTTAAACTTAAAATGTTAAGAAAAAGACAAAAATGTCCTTATCCATGGAAAAGATTTAGCTACTGTTTGGATTATATAGGACAGGAAAATCCCTTCTTCTTTTTGTTTGTTACTACATTTTTTTTTTCTGTGGGATGTTCTTGATTATGGAAATGTGTATTTTTATTGATCTGTGTTTTTGTATATGTATGTAATGAAGTCCAATCTTCTAATAAAAGTTCCCCTACTCTTGGGTAGGGAGCACAGTTGCCCGTCAGAACCAATGGAGGAGCTCAGTTCTGAAACAGAGCCCAAAGGGGTAGGAGGTTCACAATCTGAAACAGTCTTACTGAAAGGTGCAGTAGTCACCGAAATAAATGCAGCAGCAGTACAAACAGAAAATATCCACATGGAGCTGGATGCAGAAGAGGATATGGATTTCATCCAAGCAGAACAGAATCTTCAAGAGGACCTCTTAAATTAAAGAAACGTACTATTAGATTAACTAACAAGAGCAGAAAAAGGATTCCTGGATGCCAAACAAAGATTAAATGAAGAGAAAAAATGAAAGAGAGATATAAACAACTCACCAGGTACTTCCATAGCTACTTTACCAAAAGTGTTTGTTTTTGGAACTGTCAACACAGACTCCAAACTGGACCGAGGTAAAAAAGGAAGCAAACCCAGAGAAGACACAGATTCCAATTACAGGACAGTGGACACTGGAGGCTGCACTGGAAAAGGCAGGCTGGATTCAGACCAAGGATGGCAAATGGATCCCAAATCCACAAGTGCCACTTCCAGGAGACTTGACAATTGGAGGTCAGACATTACAGACCTGCACAGAACAACCAGAGGCATCACTAACAATGAATCCAGTTACAAACAATGAGAATGAAGGTACAGTCTCTTTTTCACCTCTTGAAACTACAAATGAAAATTTTTATGATGCTCCCACTGAAGAGCCATTTTCTCAGACAAACTATCAGGGGTAAGAAAATGCAGAAGACAGGGCTCAATCAAACAATAACAACCTCACCTATGTTAACTTATTTAGAAAACCAGTACAACTTGCAAAAAGGTGCTATGCAATCCAGATTCACTACTTGGGTGGTTTAGATAAGCCACCAGACAGACACTATGGACCAGATTCTAGCAGAGTTACACCTGGCGTAACAGCAGTTGCACCAAACAGAATGGCGCATGTAGTAACTTACGCCAGCAGTTGCGACATGCGCGATTTTACAAAGTGGCCTACGACATGGTGCAGGCCACTTGCACCAAACAGCAGTTATGCTCCCAGTTGCACCATAAACCCCCTGCGACATGGTGCTAGGGGGTTTACAGAAGCAGTTGCACCCCATGCCAGAAGGGCAGCAACAAAGTCCCCAATGTTGAGGTTCTACAAGAACCCCCAGAGAACTGGCAATGTAAGTTACACCAGCATTTAGCTAGTGTAACCTAAGGCCGCCCCCTGGGGGTCCGGTAGACCCACCTGCTGACATGCTACCATATCCACCCCCATGCCAAAACTCCCACCTCCAAAACACCCTTGGCACAAGCCCCGCAGGGTGGCACTGCCATCCCTCCACCTGTGCCCTGAACTGAGAGTCGCCCACTGCAAATGCGGCAAAAAGCCTGCCCTGGTAGTCTAGTGCCCCCCCATCACTAGTAAAGATCCCTGTATCCCTGTTAGTCTAGCGGCCCCCTGATCGACATTAAATGTATACTGTACTCCCATTCCTGGTAATCAAGTGGCCCCCACCCAGCCATGCCAACCACCCAGCACCCCACCCATCCCCAGCCGGTGGCTGGAACAGCCCACCTCTCTCCTCTATGGCCAGCCACTAACTGAGTGCTGTAGGAATGCTTACTGTAAAGACGCACTCGGAAATTAATTTCTGAGTGCATCTTTGCAGTAGACCTAATACTGCACTCAGTCAGCAGCTTGCTGTGGAGGTGAGAGGTGGGCTGTGCCAGTCACCAGCTGGGGACCAGTGGGAGGGTGCTGGGTGCGCTGGCACGGCTGGATAAGGGGTTGGGGGACCACTTGACTACCAGGGAATGAGAGTACAGTATATATTTAATGTTGATCAGGGGGCCGCTAGACTACCAGAGATACGGGGATCTTTACTATCATTACACATTTCGGGGGGGGCCACTAGACTACCAGGGATACAGGGATCTTTACTATTATTATACACTTCAGGGGAGCCGCTAGACTACCAGGGATTCAGGGATCTTTAATATGTTTATACAGTTCTGGAGCCACTAGACTACCAGGGAATAGGTATGTTCATGTTTGGCAGTGATGGGGGGGCACTAGACTATCAGGGCTACCTGGGTATATGCCGCATTTGTGGCTGGTGGCTAGGGGTTGGGGTATGGGTGGAGGGGTTGACTGCACCGCTCTGCTATTGCTGCTTGTGACATGCTCGCCAGGTGTGCCCACAGTTCAGCGTACCTGGCCACATGTCACAAGTCTCAGAACTCAGCTGCGATGATCCTGCCCCTACTAGAATAGAGTGCAGGGTCAATGTCACAGGTGCAGGTGGTGCAAGTTGTGTTTTGCAGCGACTTGCACCTCCCTTCTTGAATCTGGGCCTATGTAGGTAAATACTTACTAAAGCAATCTTTGGGGTTCTCACCAGCTGAGGTTTAAGCACTCATACACGCTTCAGGTGAGCATACTTTTGATGTAAGTTTTATGACATCAGATTTATTGGATCATTTTTGGGCAAAATATGCCACTCTTAAAACAAACCCAATTTGGACCCCCTTCAAAATTATTCCTCCCACAAAACAAGCTGCAAAGATCATAACGATCCTATTCAGAAACAAAGGGGTCAACATTACTGACATTTTGTTTTGAATTGAGAAAAAATATACTGTTGAAGGCACAGCAGAACCCATGCTAGACAGAGAAGGGTACTGGAATGGAGCATGGCATCTAAAAGTAAAATTGCTCCAAGAGGGAACAGATTTCAAACATCTCCCTAATTTGTTTTATTTAAGGAGAGACAAAGGTTTTATATTTTACCCTAGTCAGTTAAGGCGACACATAAGCAACAATTGTGAGACTTTAAAATGTGATCAGTGTGGGGAATTAGGTCACTCAGGATACCACTGCAGTAACACTCCCAAATGTAACCTATGTGACAGTGAGGGACATGGCTTTACAGATTGCCCATGGGCTTTTAAGAACAACAAGAATGCTGACCACATCATACATGATTTTTATATCACTAGAGCAGCTAGAACAGCGAATGAGTTTTCAGGTGCAAGAGCATCTCCAAGACCTCAGACATAATGCACCTGCCTCCCAGAGGCCCAGATGTCCCCCACAAAAGGAAGCTGAAACCACCCCGGAAGCCTCAAAATCTACCACAGTAGAAAACAATACAGAAGAGCAGAACATGCATCCCCCCCCCCCCCGGGCTGCAACACTGGATTTTAAAACAGTACTTAGAAAGAATTCAAGATTCAAAGAGCCTAAAGGAACATTGACCCACCCTTTAGAGGTGATATCACTACAGAATAAGTACACAGTCTACAATGGGGAGAGTCGGAAAATGATTCTGAGAGTGCGTCCATTACCTCATCACAAATGGACACAACCTATGAAAAAGAAACAGTTGTAGAGGTAGCTAACAAGGTGAAGAAAAAAAGGATGGGAACCAGGGCTGGTTTAAGGAAGAAGCCATGAACCAGAGCCCTTAAATAAGAATGAAGCATTATGTGATCTCTCAGTTGCCAGCCTGAATACTAATACTGTAGTATTTTATCTGAAAAGAAAAGATTGACAACCTTTGACTTTTTTCTAACCATGAATATGAGGTGATATTTTTTCAAGATACTAGACACCGCACTTTATTTGATATACAACAGGACACAAATGCATGGATTTGAGGCACCAGCGTATGGTCAATGGGGGAAGAGATGTGCAGTGGGGCAGGAATCTGCTTCACAAACCCCAAAATAAAAATCATCCACATGGTCAATATTTCCCCTGGGATGGCCTACATATACACCCCACAGACAAAAAAAGGATGCATAGAATTAATTACTCTTATAAAGCCATATCTATGCACTGGGAAAATATTTTATTTTGGGGTGACTTTAATATTAACAGATTTTCAGCTGATAGAGGTTAAAAAGCAACAAAAGTATATTGTGATGTATCCTTTTTTAATCAACACATTTACCAGACAGGTTTATTAGATGTTTTCCATGAAGTAGAGAAAACAGCACCACATACATATTTCAGGGGTACATTGTCAACATTCATAGATTGTTGGCTAATCACACCATCATTAGGAACTGTCTCTATTAAAGTCAGGCCTGTAGCAACATCAGATCATGGACTTCTTACCTTAAAAATAACAAACTACAAAGAAACCAGTACTGGTCCAGGGTACTGGAAAATTAATATGACATTACTGGATTATTCAATAATTACCCAAGGTTTTAAATATCTTATGGAAGCTAGACGGTCATTACTATGCTTGTATGAATCAGTAGAAAATTAGTGGGAAAACAGCAAAACATACATAAGAGAATATTTTCAAGAAATAGCAGAATCAAAGGGAAAATAAAACACAAGCAGTACTATGATTTAAGGACACAACTATATTTTGTACAATCTCTCCAAAATACTGGAGAAAATGACTACGCAGCACAGATTGTTCAAATCAAAGAAAATATGGTTCAGATACAACATAATAGATTAAAATCACTGGAAACAGAACACAAATGTAGCACACAAGGAAAACAGGTACACACAAACCCTTTTAAGCATTGCATATACCAAAAGAAACAGAAAGAAATAAAATTGGTTGAGTCACAAGAGGAGACAAACATAAATAATTCAAAACAAATCATGGAAGAAATAGAGAAGCACATCACACTTATGTTTCAAAAATCAACACTACCAGATAAGGAGATAGATACCTGGTAACAGACGTGACAACTTTAATAGCCTCAAACACAATTCAGGAAGTGGAGGCAGTAATACAACATTTGAGAAATGGTGCAGTACCAGGGCAAAACGGCACTCCAAATGAACTTCGGAAGAAAATATTTGATGTTCTCCCAGGAGAACTAACACAGATATTCAATTCATGTTTCACATCCAATAGATTAACACAAAGTATGTATAGTGGTTTACTTATTCTATTACATAGATCAAGAGACAAATCAGCATTAATAAATTGGAGACCGATTATGCTTTTAAATACTGACTGTAAAGTGCTGACAAAAATATTAAGTAACAGACTTGCTATGGTATTAGATATAATTATGCATCCCTCCCAATTATGTGCCATCACAGGGAGAAAAATTATAGATGGGATCTTGTTCACAAGAGAAATATTGGAAAAGAGTAATAACAGTGAAATAGAGGGTTTTCTGATTGGTTTAGACCAAGCGAAGACCTTTGATAAGCTTGAACATGCATATTTAAGGAAGTGTATGGGAACATTTGGTTTTCCAAAAACCTTCATTAATTGGATAGAAATGTACTATTACACATGGTGGTTTTTCCATATGTGAAAGGATGGGTAGGTAAGGAGTGTACAGTAACAAGCGGAGTATGGCAGGTGTGCCCCCTTAGCACACTCCTGTATATCTTAACGTTAGAACCATTAATACACAGACTTAATGAGAGTTAGAAAATAGGCACCGCAAAATTCGTCACCTTATTGGACGAAACAGCCTGGCACTGGCACTTTCTTAACAATGCCCAGTGAAAAACAAGTGCCAATTTGGGGTGCCCTAATACTTAGGATATTATTGGGCACCCCGAATTCTGAAAGTCACCAACCACCATTTTTTCCAACTCAGTAAGCATCGGTGTCCCCTGAACTAGCGGCCCACCATATCTCCCCATTTTTTCTCTGCAAGTCCCATTCAATAAATTAACCAGAGTTCATATAAAAAATTGCAGCCATGCTGCAAATGTAACAGAATCTTCCAGTTCAACAATTAAACATGGCACTTGGCACAGCACCGCTAGATGCATGAGAGGACTGTAGTTTCTTAGATTTTTGTACTGCAGATGGATGCCCATCTGCAGTATAGAAACCTAAGGAAGTACCACTCCTCTCACTAAGCATACCACCTTCAGTTCTTCATCATGCTAACCCAGGCAGCATGCTGCCCTCCTCCCTCCCTTCAGTCACCAGCACAGTGCAGTAATGACACTAGGAAAACTGCAAGAAAAACTGACCTGGAACAGTTACAGCAACTGTTAAGTAATCAGAGAGATTTAACCTAGACAGAACCCCACCCTCCTGCCTCCATCCAGTCACTGGTACAGTGCAATAATGGCACTCAAAAAACAGCACGAAAAGCTGACCAGGAAGGGTGCCAGCAACTGTGAAGTAATCAGGGAGAGGAGAACATAGCATGCAGCATGTTTTCAAACAACAACAAAGTCTTAACAGCAGCAGCACCCTCTGCTGGCACAACTAAAATAACTACTGTACAGGTAAATTGACTACATTTCTTTTTGACTTGCTTTAAATTAATTTTTTAAAAATATGTTCTTTAACTGTTAGCTTTAGCCCATTTTCTAAGTGCAATAATACCCTCTGGGATGGGCATTATGGGATATAACAGACCTTCCAGGGGCTATAAGGTCCTCCACCTGCGGCGTTGGGCCTTATTACACCCCTGGGCAGCCATTATATCCCAATAATGCCCACCTTGTTGAGTATTATTGCTTACTGAACACATTAGCAGATTATCAGTTGCTAGTGAAAATGAAGAAATTAGAACTGCAGCATATGCAGATGATTTATGTTTGATAATAGCAAATATTCCCTCTAGTGGCCAAGCAGTAGAAATACTATCAGATTTTTCTAAGGGAACCAGCTCTGAGATTAATTATAGTAAAAGTAAATGTATGCTAATTGGCCCAGACTTACCTGAGCAGCCAACTATTATAGGTATCCCTATTAAGAAACAAGTGTGCAAAATTCTAGTGATATATTTTGGAGACGGAAACATGGGCTTTTATAGTTGTGAGTTGTTACTAGAAGAAACTCATAAAAAAGTAAGCCGATTAAACACCTGGCACATGACAAAAAATAAAAGAATATATATGATTAAAACATTTCTACTAAGTATGTTTTTACATCTTTGTACAGTATTTCCTCCCACAACGCAGCTGGAGATGACTATATATGGTTGCATCTTCCAATGCATATGGGATAGTAGACTGAACCCAATAAAAAGAGGGATTACTTATTTACCCCTTAATAAATTTGGATTGGGTATGATAAATCCCATAGTATTTTTCTTCTGTACATTTCTATACATAAACATTAAGCCTTTATTAAAAGGAAAGACTACATATGGTCAAAATGGATATTAGACCAAGTTTCACCATGGCTAATGGCATGGAACATAGACACAGCAATACCAAAACAAAAATCGTAACAGGGGTAACCCCTTTATATACAAGGGGCCAGATATTCAAAAGGGTTGCGCCACGCGCAATAGGGTTGCGCCTGCGCAAGTCCGAACTTGCTCCATTCTGTGATATTCAGCAGGAGGCAGTTGTGCCACAGTAAACATGCTGAGCAACAGTGCAATGCAAATGAATGCATGCTGAACTGGAGGGGGAGGAACCATGCATAAACTGCACAGCCCGATATTCAGCCGAGCTGTGCAGAGTTGTGCAGGCGCAACCCCCAACCTGCGCCTGCACAACTTTGAGCCAAAAAAAAAGGCTCAAGTTGAGGGCCACCCACAGGTGAGCTGCTGCATTGCAGGGCGCAACACAGCAGCTGCCACCTGGCTGGCCCTCATCCCACTCCTTGCCCCCCATGGCCCGATCATGGGCAAAAAGTGTAAATCCCCGCCACCCCCCACTGGCCTGATCGTGGCGCAGCTTAAACCCCCACCAGCCCGATCGTGGGCAGCAATGTGTCTCCCCACAACACACCCTGGTGGTCCAGTGGACCGAAAATCCCGATCGCGGGATGTAGTTGTAAACACCCCACCTCCAAATATATCCCTGGTGGTCCAGTGGACCGATAATCCCGATCACGGGATGGAATAATTAAACCTCCCCGAACATAGCCCTGGTACCTAGTGTCCCCACCCCACCCACCCACAAAGCCCCACCAACCTGCTCCCCGGCGGCGGCGGGCAGCATCCACCTGCCTGCCACCCCGCCGCCCTCAACAGACTGCCGGTGAGACTGCACCATTGGTGCAGAGCAAGAGCCAATGGTGTGCAGCTAACCGTCTAAGATAGTCCAGTTTTGTGAATGAGTATTCATTCACAAATCTGAACTGTCTTTGCGGTATGGTCTCACGCCCATTGGCCCTTGCTCTGCGTAATGGCGCTCAGCCCTATCAGGCAGTCAGTCAGCGGGCGGCGGGCGGCAGGCGGGTGGATGCTGCCGCCCACCAGCTGCCGGGGAGCGGGTTGTGGGGCTTCGTGGGTGGGTGGGGTGGGGACACTAGGCACCAGGGCTATGTTCGGAGGGGTTTAATTATTCCATCCCACGATCGGGATTATCGGTCCACTGGACCACCAGGGCTATGTTCGGGGGTTAATTATTCCATCCTGCAATCGAGATTTACGGTCCACTGGACCACCAGGGATATATTCGGGAGGTGGGGGGGTGTGTGTTTACAACTACATCCCGTGATCAGGATTTTCGGTCCACTGGACCACCAGGGATCTGTGGGGGGGAGACACATTGCTGCCCACAATCGGGCCAGTGGGGGGTGGTGGTGGGGATTTTACACTCTTTTGCCCACGATCGGGCTGCAGGGGTGTCGGTCCCCGATGGCTGCTGCCTGGCAGGGTGCCAGGCACAAGTCCTCAGGGATCGGCACACCTGCATGCTAATGGCATGCAAATGGGGCCATAATCAGTTGCAAATGGCCCCCTGTGCCTTGCATGAATTATGGCCCTATTTGCATGTCACCTTTTGAATATTGGGATTTTGCGCATGGCGCAATGGTACTTGTGCCACTGCAAGTTGAATGCTCCACTCTGACCACTTGCGGTGGTGCAAGTTCCACTGAGCCATACACAGTGGCTGTGGCCTGGGGGTGATATTCAAAGGAGTTGCTCAAGGGCGCAACTCCTTTGAATATCACTCAGGCCACACCCCTGCACAACTATTTTGTGCAGAGCAAGGGCTTGCTCCACAAAATAGCGCAGTTTGAATATCTGGCCCAAGAAGTCCTTAGTAAACTAAAACAATGGCATATACCCAAAAGATTGGTAATGACTTTAGACAGGAAAGAACTACTGTATATATATTCATATTTTATCAGTGTTTTTCATAGATCAGCCACACTATATGAATAGACCCCAAATTGAAATCAGTCAAACTGGAAAAATGCTAACACACCCCAGGACATGACAGCATGTGTGAGGTGTCCTGTGGATAAGTGTTCATGGGAAGTTAAATGTAAAATATAATTTGAAACATAAAGACCTCAGTGAGAGAATGTGTCCAAGAACAAATTTATGTAAAGATCAATTTGAAACCATGGGCCACCTATTTTTTGAGTGCCCATTTATATTAAACGTTTGGTCTTTCTTGCACTCAAAATGGAAAAACTTACCATTCCTTTTACTTATTAAAGATAACCTTATTCTAGGAATTCTTCCAAAAAGATGGTTAAAATATGAACAAAGTACCATACACCTTATTCTGCTTTGTATTAAATTCCACATTTGGCATACTAGAATAAAATTAACTCTGCAACAGAAATACATCACATTAGAACAACTTTTTTGGACAATATATCAGACAGTGAGACAGATCCAGATACAGGAAAAACAAAAACTTCAACACACTTATGCAAAATGGTGGAGGAATAATTATTGGATAAATGACACTTAAAGAAATAAATTCTAAAGTCTAGTAGTCTTATTAAACAAAAAGGAAGAGAACTTAGATTTATTAAGATATTTTCTTCTTTTCTCAATTTGACTTAATTTTGATGTGAATTTAACATCTTTGGATTTTACCTTTTCCTGAAGCTAGCTCCCTGATTTGGGGGAGGGATAGGGGTAGGTTGGTGGATGCTAAACCTTTTATTAAAATTTATATATATATATATATATATATATATATATATATATGGAAGTTATATATCAATTCAATATGGCTATAATACACTATATTATGACTTCTTATGGAAAGGGCCATTGCCATATTTTCTTATAATTTGAAAGTATGAACTTAATACTGATATGATTTTCCTTTTATTTTCTTTAGTTTCCTTCTAAATAAGAATACGAATGTCTTTTATGATTTACTTTTCTTTGGATTTTGTTATACTGTGTGGGGGTGCTTTGTGTTATAAGTTTCATAAGTTCATGTACAAGACAATGGCTTCCACCAGTAAAGTCTTGTCACTTAAGACTAATCTGTCTTATATGAATATTTCCTAGCTGCATAGAAGGAGTCTAATTCATTTTTAAATATAGTAATTGAGTCACTGTTGACTAACTCAGATGGAAGGCTCTTCCATAGTGTTACCCTCCTGTTGGTTAATCCATGATCTTCTCCTGTTGGTTTAACAGTGCTCACCCTTTAATTGTAAACCATGGGCTCTAGTACAGATGAGTGTGTCCTTCCTCTCAAGGCCTACACACTCCCATAGATCTTGATTTTGGAATGCGGCATAGACCAGACATAGGTCACCCCTGAGTATATGGTACTCTTGTGAAAATAATGATATGTTCTGGTTTCTGTCTATATAGTCTAGAGTTTGACAACATTGGACTCTTTTAGTTAATCTTGTCTGAGTTTTCTCAAGTAAATTACATCTCAATTAAACCTAGGACTCCAGAACTGCACTCCGTACTCCAAGTTGGGTCCCACCAAAGTTTTGTACAGTGGCATCAACATTGTATTATCCCTATGCTGAAGTATACAGCTGACCATTCTGTTAGCTTTTTTAGTGACTTCAATTGTATGATTTTTAAAGGTTAGGTTGTTGGTAACCAAAATCCCTAGGTCTTTCTCATTGTCAACTGATTGCAATGTTTCTCCACTTAATGTATATTTACCATTAATATTATGTTTACCTAAATGCATTATGGCACATTTATTAATGTTACATTTCATTTTATGTTTGATTGCCCATTTGCTTAGTGTGTCTATATCTTTTTGGAATGCAGTTATATCATCCTTGTCCCTCACTATTGCCCCAACATTTGTGTCATGTGCAAATTTCACCATCCATGCATTTCTGGAAGTCTGTAAAGATGTGAGAAAATATTGAACAAAACGGACCCAGCACAGAACCCTGGGGCACCCTGCTTGTCACTCCTCCTCAGTCCTACAAATAGCACCTAATGTTAACATGCTGCCACCTGTTATTTAGCTGAGCTTCTCCCCTTCAGACTATAGGATATTCATTGTTCAGTCCTACCAAACTGTTTATTAATTCTTCATGAGGTACTAAATAAGAAGCTCTGGAAAAGTCCAGATACAGCACATCCATAGGAAAACCAGTCTCCAGAATGCTACTAATGTGGTCAAAAAAATACAGCAGGTTTATCAAGCATGATCTTATTTTAGTAAAACCATGTTGTGTTATATCAGTTTGACCACATAACCTAATATATTTTTCAAGGTGATCCTTGACATAACCCTCCAAAATTTTACAGATGATACTTGTTATGCTGACTGGTCTGTAATTTTCTGGGTCTGATTTACTCCTTTTTTTGTATATTGGTATAATATCCACCTTACACCAATCATCTGTGACTACTCCCATTTTAAGAGATTTCTTGAAGATAATAGACAATGAACCAGATAATTCATGGAATAGTTCTTTGAGGAGTAGAGGATGTAAGCTGTTGGGTATTGATGATTTATTTGTTTTAAGGTTTTTCAACCTATCAACAATGCTATTTCTGTTGAAGTGTATTATTATTCCATTTTCAGCTTCTGGGGGTTTATTTTACTAACTTTGTTTGTTTTTGCTTGATAGGTACTTAGAAAGCAATCATCAAATACTTTGATCATAGTCAGTTCATCCAAGATAGTTTTCCCATCTATGCTTAGTGGACCAGTTCCATTTAATACTTTATGCTGATTATTAACATAGCTGAAAAAAGTAATTGTATTATCTGCTGCTATGTTAGTAATCCTCTCTTCCTCCCTACTTTTAGCTTGTTTTATTGCAGATTTGTTTTTTGTTGCAAGTATTTTAAATTTTTTGCAGGTTGTATACAGTGGGCCTTTTTTGTATCGAATATATGCTCTTTTTTTTATATAAGTTTGTTAATATTATTAAACCAAGTAGGCATTTTCCCTGCTTATTATATTTCATTTTTTCTGGTACAAACTATTTTACACATAGATTGATTCTATTTTTTATGATTATCCACATATCATGTACATTGATATCTTTCAGTTGTTTACTCCAGTCCCACTCAGTCAAATATTTCCTAATTGCACCATAATTAGCCTTATTCCAGCATTTAATTTTGGTTACTCCCTCATGTATGGGTATTAAGTTGCTGAGCTTAAATTCAACCATGCTGTGGTCACTTGACCTCAGTGGTTCCCTTACTTAACACTCTGATATTTAATTTTTCATACTGGAGAAAACCAGGTCTAATATATTGGTTCCTCTGGTTCCCTCTAGGACATGTTGTTCTAGGTCATTAAATATTATTAAGCCAATAAAGGTTTTCTCCAGTTCTGTAGCACCCACAGGTTGTCTCCAATTAATATTGGGCATGTTAAAGTCCCCCATGATTAAAATGTTACCACTTAGATCTCTCTTATTAATTGCTTGTAGGAAGGTTTTGTTATCCTCATTGCTGAGCCAAGGGGCTCTATAACATACACCAGTAGTATTTTTTTTAATTATGGGGTTGCATGACATTAACCCACAGCTGTTCCACTTCATTATTATCAGGCAATAGGGGTGTGATTTCTTGGGCACTGTATATTTACTTCATGTATAGTGCAACCCCACCCCCCACCTCTTCTACCCACCTGATTTTTATTAAATAATTTGTAGCCTGTAATATGCTGACACCAATCATTATCGTGCCACCAAGTTTCAGTGACTGTACACAGGTCAAACTGATCATTTAATGATAGCAGTTCAAGCTTGTCTTTTTTATTAACTAAGCTTCTTGCATTTATTAACACAGTCTTCATTTCATGGGATTGATCAGTTTATTACATTTGTTATTCCTTGTACCTCAGATATATCAATTGTTTTGATTATTCATAATAGGGTCAGTCATTTCTTTATTCATGGTAGAATTGATCATTTCATCCTCTCTCCCCTCACTAATCAGTTTACATTTCTGCTTGTGATATATTTTTTGATAATATTCCCTAGATACCTGCTACCTTTCTTGTTAAGATGTAGCCCATCATATACAAATAGATCAACAAGCCCATCAAATAGTTTTCATGTTTTAATACATTGTACTTTGTTTTGGTAATATCTCAGATATGGTTAGCTCACCCCTCTGATGTCCACTCATCTCTTAATTTCTTTATATTCTTTAAGACTTTCATCTACAGACTGTGTTTTGGTGTTATGACTTACACCATGCAACACCACTATGGGTTTGATCCTGCAGGTTTTAAAATATTGGGTAACATATGTCCTACATCTTTGATAGTGGCTACAGAAAAACTGCATCTAGCTATGTTTTCTTTGTCACCTTGAGTTGTATAATAGTCTATATATGTTATCATAGAATCCCTCAGGATGTATATTTGCCTATTAGTTCTTCATTGCATTTCTAAATCATTTATTGCATTACTCTGGTCAAGTAGTGGGGGTGGGGGTATTATTTGGTTATAGTCTTCCCCGTTCATAATATTTATATTCTCAGCCTGATCATTAGTAGTTGTAGTCCTTATAAATCCTTTTTCCTTTAGTTTAGGGGTAGTTTGTTCCGATTTCCACTGTCTTCCTGTAATGTATCACTAGGCCCTTCTATTATCTTATTAGTCCCTGTGTTTATTTGTTTTCTGGGGTCTATCACTACATTGGGAAACATGATCAGTTGGTTTCATTGGTACTCTTGAGCAATGTGACTTTGTCTATCCTGATCCTTGGCACCGTTTGTTATATTTATAGTTTTTTCCCCCTAACATCAGGGCCTTGTTTATCTTCAGAGACCAGGTGTATAAGATCATCTGCCTGCTCTTCAATTTGATTCATTAGAGTCATGAGTGGTTCAAATGTATTGTTTAATTCAGTTGGATATATCCGTATATCCTTTCCCTTCTTTCTTTTCTTTTTAGGAGTAAGGATACTGTACATGTGATACCAATCATCATCTTCCTCATTCTCTCTCATGTGTTTATTTACTAGTTCACATCTGTTATCAACTCTTGATATCCCACTTCCAGCCCCAATGTCAACATCTACAAATTACTGTAAACCAGCAATCCATAGTTCAAGACCGCAGATTTTAGACTTTAATTCTTTTATTTCTGTACATTGGTTACACATATATGTACTTAATTCATCACCCAATTCCGTAGATATATTCCTACAGCTATTACATTTAGCCTTGAGGGTTCCATCCTTAAATTTCACTACTAAGTTGTACATTTTCTGTGCTATATCACAATCTTAGACACTTTAAGTATGTTTAATAAACTGGTACCTTCTTGATCTGCTTTCCCCATGGACACCTGCAGACACATGCTGTATGAAATGTTTTGTAAATTTTCACATGATGTTAATATGTTTGATCTTATGATTAATTTTATAGTTAAAAACAAAATCCCCTACTCTTTTTGAGTAGTAGCTGGGTGGGAAGGGTGTATGACTAAAATACTTACTTGATTTCCTTTTATTAGATTTGTATGTTACTTTGATGTGAATTTAACATATTTGTATTATTATTTGATTTTGAACTTATAATAAAAAATTCCCCTACTCTTTTTGAGAAGTGCCATTGAATCTTTAATGCCCACCTACACAGCCACCGGAACAGGCAGGCATGACCTTTGTTTAAAGTCTGATCTGAAAGACAGCACCTCAGGAGTGCAGCATTTCAGTCATGCTGTACTACAGTGTTAGTATTGGGGTTTTACCCCAAGTTCCTGGTGTGGGGCTTGAACCCACAACCTTCTGATTTTCCAGCCTCAGAGGTAAGTGTGCAACCTGGCAAACCACAGACACTGGCAATTCCTCCCAGGCTGGCCATCATTGCCTCCCTGGTTTTAAATCAGGGCCTATTTCATTCTCTTTTCCAGCATGGCCAAACCTGCAACACCATCAGCTGCCTGGGGTCCAACTGTTTCAGTTCTAGACATTTTAAAAGTGTAGGAAAGCCCTTCGACAAACCAGTATATACACCCTCATTTTTCCTTCTTCTACGTCCAGATATTCTGTTAATTTCTTCATTTAGTTTCTGTGCATCTCTCCAAAGCACACACACACACACATATATACTAAAGCTTCAAACCTAATGCAAGGTATCATGGGTATTCAAGCATTGTGTGGGGCAGGCTAACAAGGCTTCACTAGAATATACTGTAAATCACCTTCTAGAAAGGCAATTACTTCTGAACCAGTATAGGCAGAGAACCACAAACTACGGCCTCATGCTTGTTTGCCATTGTAGCACCTTGAAGCAGTGCAGTTGTTGTCTCAGCTATGTAACAGCACAGCCCCAGATGAAATTATGCACTTTGTGTACACTTAAAGGTAGCATACTAGTAAAGATAAAATAGCATAGTGTAATGAAAGAAAAAAAGTGGAACTGTATTTTAATAAATACAAGGAGCTTGAACAATATGAAATTGGAGTAATGCATTGTCATTGATACAATAAAATGAGATACTGTCTGGGTGACTGAGACTTGGAGCAGTTATAATGAATGGGACAAAAATATGGAGGGATATAAATTACATAGACTGTACTGGAATGAAAAAAAAGAGGAGGCAGAATTGTATGTAATATACTGTATAACTGAAAGGTAACAAAGGCAGCCCAATTGTATTAGGATTATTGTACAGGCCACTGGATAGTTCAGATAGAGCAGATCAGGAACTTTCTGAAAAAATAAGCAGGGTCACTGACAAATATGAAACCTTGACAATGAACATTTATACTATTTTTCAAACAGTGGTACCAAGTGCCGCCAAGCTTCAAGCCTTACAAATAGTTGTGACTTAGGCCATTGTGACATAAGTTTCTGGATATCTTTAGTAATGATGGAATGTAATGCTGGGTATCACTGCTACAGGAGTGTTGAAGGGGTAGTACAGGGCCATGATGCCAGAACAGGTAAGGTGATTCAGTGGAGATGAGCACTTTGTGAAGGTTAAATTCCACAACTGGAATTCTAGTGGCATTGTCTATAATGAGTCCATGAATTTTTGAGCAAATGATGCCAATTAGTAATTTCTAAAGTATTCACAATACATTTTAACCCCACAAAACCACATTTATCCAGCATAATTAGATTCCAGGGTGTACTTACCTTGGTATGCATGCCACATCTTGCGTTTATACCTGCAATAGCAGTGGAGCTATAAGCATCCAAATATTTTGAAACTTTTCACACAATTTAACAAATAATTAAATTGTGAAGTGTTGAACTCCTGTAACTTACAATTTACACAACCAATTACATCTCTATTTAGCAGTTTATGTAACTCTTTCAAGAAAGTACAGGGTTTCAAATAATTGATTAGCAGTTTTTTTTCTTGGGACAATACTAACTGTACCAAAAGTATTTATATAGATTTTCTAGAAGTGCTGTGTTTGTTAGACACAGTGAGGCAAGAGCTATGCATTTTTGCAAAGTTTAGCACTCTTTTATGAGCAAAACGTTTATCAATTTTTAGAGTTAAATAAAACCCTGAAGTATTCAAACATATTTTCAATTATCTAGCTCTAAAAGTTGCTACATCATTGGCATATAAATGTTTTCAGAAATTTTAACATGAATAAAAAATTGCCAGATGTTGAGCCCCTATCACTTCCCAGCCCCTCATCCAAATGTCATGAAACTTTCTGTTTTGGATCCCTTCCAAACATTAAGCATGTAAAATAGATATCTAGCTATACTACGGACTGAGCTATAACCAATTAAAATATTTTGTAAAACATTCACAATATTTTACAAAAATTGTGGTATTCCATGAAAATGTTGCCCATCCCTAAAAATAAGTAAAGGAAATGTAATAGAAGTAGGTAGGTAAACAAAGGACGTGGGTACAACCAAACTGTAGTTTTATAGCAAAACAGATTTTAACACAATTAAGAAGGAATTAAAAAAGGTGGGACTGGACCTAAAATCTAAGAAAAGGGATCAGTGGAGGATGGTTGGACTTGATTTAAAAATAAACTACAAGAATTACAGAAAAATATATGCTCAATATATATATATATATATATATAGTATATATATATATATATATATATATATATATATATACACACACACACTAGCAACAAAAGAAAACCAAAGTGGCTAATGAGCAGGACAGTGCACTAATAAAACTGAAACAATAGCATATAGAATGAGAAACTCTTGTGTACCCCAGAAACCCTGAACAAATACAGCAACAAGTTAAAATATGGCATACAGCTATTAGAAAAGAAACAAAGAAAACAGCAACTAACCTTGCAAAAAAGGGAAAATAAAGAAAAAGTTAATTTCATAAGTTGATTACTGCTATCAGGAAAACAAGCATAAAAGTGTATCTATTGCAAAGAGAAGCTATGACCAGTAGCAAGGAATTTGAAATAACTAGGAAAGTGAATTACTTCTGTTCAATGCACAATAAGGATAACATAATGACAGACTGTTCCTGTAACCATACCTTTCAACCTATCAGCATTAAAATGTCTAAAATGTGTAGCACTGACCTTTAAAATAAGGAACAAATGGCCAAAATTCATAGCACATTTTTGTTTTAAAGAGTAATACACTTAAGAGTAGGAGGCACCACATATTTAGTGCTAAAAACTGATTTTGTCAAGTAAGTTTTACATTTTTAGTAGTGTGTATGTCTATAAATAACTTTAACAACATAAGGAGCATCAATAAATCTTCATAGTGCAAGGGTAAATGTAAGTGTAAAATTAATAGTGCCATGCAAAATATATACCAGCTAACAAAGGCCATCAACACGGATGATGCTTCAACTCACATTAGTAAAGATAACATATAAGAAAAAATGAAAGTGCTGGGAGTTAATAAATCATCCTACCCTGAAACATTATCACTGGATTTATAAAAAAGAATCAGTAAGGTAATAATAGACCCACTGCATTTAATATTTGCCACATCAATTAGGGAGCATAAGGTGTCAGCTGTTTGGAGGAAGGCAAACATTGCACCAGTCTGCAAAAAGAGACAAAGAATGAAATATTTTTTTTCCCTTGTACCCGTGACTTCAAGATCTTGTAGCACCAAAAAAGAGCAGGCAGAACATTGTATTAATGTTTTAAAAGAAGCTAGTTAATATTTAATTTGGAAATATTTTTCTTTCTCCATTTGCTAATTAGAAGCTTTTCTACCTGAAAATACTGGTGTGATGTGTGGAATACTATCATACCTGGATGCTGACATAGCTTGTTCTTTTCCACCTCACACAGTACCTCAGCTGCCCTGTTGTGATAACACAATAAGCAAAGTCACAAAGCTAATGATGTATGAACAGGAACTGAATAAGATATGTCAGTCTCCGGATTTCCAAAAGGATCTGCCCAATATGTGTCTGCCTTTATTTTCAAACCAGAACTATATTAAAACCTGTTAGACCACCTATTAGATATTCCAACTGCATCCAAACTCTGGTTCTAAAAATGGACACAGTTGCTTCCATTTTCTGCCACCAATTGTGACTTTTTGTCGTAAATGGATGCAACTTCTGAAAATAGCAGCAGGGCTGCCTAGATGCAAAAAATGGATGCAGACACAGGCACAGCATGCATTTGCATCTGTGTCTAACCTTTTTGAACCCCTCCCCCCTTTACATCACACATAATGCTATCAGGTAGTAAATATTTTATGAGCAAATAAAAAAAAGAAAAATACTTATGAAATAAAAATAAACAACCAATTACTTATAACAATTTATAACATTTTCTGCCTGCTATTGTGGTGTTACTGGATCTTGAAGTTTTGAATTACAAACCAGTTAGTCTGACATCTGTCATGGGTACAATCCTTGAAGGAATAGCAAAATACTATGTATTTGTGTTTTTTTATGTTATTGAGTCATCTTCATACAGCCAATATCACGAACAAAAGATGAAGGTAGTCAGCTTAACAAAAAATGATTCTAAGTCTGGAATCTTGTGAATCTTGTGAATACATCAACAGATAGCACACAAGGCTGATACAACTGGCTGCTTAGGCAGAGAAAATTAAATAGTGAATAAACAAGGTTAACTCATGAGCTCAGCTCTATCTGCTATGAAACATGGAAACAATGAGAGTAAGCAATCTTTGGATGCAATCATCTCATTGTATATTAGAATTAGACCTTATAGAAGACCCATTCTCCCAATCCCAGTCATGGTACAAATGAGTCATCTGTTGACATATGATATAGAGTCCATCTTTGACATTTGGTATGAAATTGCGGAAGTTTGCCATGTAAGGAGGCCATACTGTGCTCCATGGTTTAAATGACCTTGATTATTTGTAACCATGAATCTACAGTGTGAAGATATGGAGTCATCTACAACTGCGTGATAGCTTTTTAAGCAGCAAGAATGTAAAGAAATGTCACAGAATGGGGGGCAGTGTTACATGAGATGGGGGAATAGAAAGTAGTAGCATGGAGAAGGGACAAAGATAACTGGTTGAACTGCTCTGAAAGAGATTCTCAAAAGGGGACCAAAACCAGGCAGGACCAAAAAACACGTGAGTGATGCTAGAATGTTTCCACACTTCCTCGAACAGTGCCCATATTGTGCTGGAAGGTGTTTGGCTAAGGTGAAGGGGGTATGAAAATATCTTAAGTGACATTTCCAGGCCAATTCTCTCCAATGCATTGAAGAGGTAATCCTGACCACCCAAAGAGCAAATTTTAGCTACTTAGAATCAAATCAAATCAATTTTATTTATATGGCACCTTTCAAATTATCAAGGCGCCTCACATAACAGTTAAAACAGCTGCAGCGTAGATCACATACATTATAAATAGTATAAAATGGGGAAAATAAAATGGTATTCCAGTTATTCCTCAAATGCCTGGATCCATAAAAAGGTTTTTAAGGCCTGTTTAAAACCATCCTGGATTTCAGCGAGGCAGTTGTTAAATACTGAGAGGGCTCCATCCTGGGCAGGCATGAAAGAAAGGCAGAGCTAGGTATCATCAGCATAACAGTGAAACCTCAGCCCATACCTTCTTACAATGTCTCCGAGGGGTAGAATGTACAATGCAAACAACATTGGGGACAGCACTGACCCCTGAGGAACCCCACATGATAGCGGAACTGGGTCAGAGGAATAAATCCCTGACACCACCCTCTGAGTTCTTCTGGTGAGGAAAGATGAAAACCACCTGGGGACCGTACCTGACAGGCAACAGATGAAACTCAAGTGGTAGAGCAGAACCCCATGGTCCACAGTGTCAAACACTGAAGAGAGATCAAGGAGAACCAAGATGGAGTGGTTCTTCTGATCTCTAGCCATCAGGAGATCATTGAGCACCCGAACCAGCACCATCTCAGTACTACGCCTCTTTCGAAGACTGGACTGGAGAGGATCATATACATCATGGATGATCAAATGGTTCTCCAGTTGTATGGCTTCTACTTTCTTGATCACCTTTCCCATAAAGAGGAGGTTCGAGATTGGTCTGTAGTATGCATGGCAGTCTGGGTCCAAAGAAGCTTTCTTCAGGGGGTGTGTCACCACCACCTCCTTCAGAGAGCAAGGAAACTCACCTGTTTCCAAGGAGCACCAGACTATCCATGCTAGGACCAGGCCAAGGATGTCATCACAACCCAAAATCAGGGTAGGTGGTCCCGGATCCAAACTACAGCAGGTAGGGTGCATACCCTGGACAATCTGCATGATGTCGACAAGCTCAGGCTGGTTGAAGGTACTCCAGGAAAACTGAGGGACAGTGCCCAAACACTGGTCTAGAGCAACACCTATAGAGTGTGCCGGTTGGAGTACCACCCTGATGTCAATCACCTTAGCTGCAAAGAATTGAGCAAGCTCCTCGCACTCAACTTGCGAAAATGCTTTTCGGACCTGTAGACAGGCTGGGTTGCACATTCTATCCACAGTTCAAAAAAGCTGAGCTGGTCAATTCTGGGTGGCTGCAATCTCCCTGGACAGGAACTCTGCCTTCTTACGGGTGATTGTGGATTGATATGCTTGATAATGATCCATCAATCTAAGGTGATCGGCATCGAGGGTGGATTTCTGCCAGCAATGCTCTAACCTTTGTCCTAGTCACCACATCTCCCTCAAGGACCCATCAAACCAAGGGGACCAAGGGCAAAGGGAGAGAGGATGAACTCAGACAGGAGCAATGACATCCAGGACCATAGAAATGGCCTATTATAGGCCACCACTAGGGCCTCTGGGTCATTGTTTGCCAATGAAAGAACTGATAGGTCAAGCACTGCCGCCAGGCCTTCAGAGCTTATATCTCGTAAAGGGCATTACCTGCCATCTCCATAGGGGTAGGCCTATGAAGGGGGGTGCAAAAACTGAACTGTACAGTCTAGTGATCGGACCATCCAACTGGTTCTACCCCCAGAGCCAAGGCTTCAACCCCCAGGAGGAAGGCCAAGTCAGGAGAATGACTGTGTTTATGGGTAACAGTAGAAACAATCTGTGTAAGGCCCAAAGATGTCATCAACTGGAGGAAGTGTTGACCAAATTGCTAGAGTTCATCATCAACCCAGTTGTTAAAGTCACCCAGGACCATCAGCCTGGGTGACTCAAACACCATGTCGATCACGTAGTCCGCCACTTCCTGAAGGAACCACTTCTCATACCTGGGTGGATGGTAGATGAGGGCGATCCTACAACCTACACCTGCTACCATGGTGCATTCAAATGACTGGGTCTCCTCAACTGGTACACTCGTGAGGCCCAGTTCAGTTTTGAAACAGACCGCAACCCCCCCAATCCAATAAGGGATAGAGACTGATAACTCCTTATTCCAGACATTGAGAAGATACTGTGAGGAATCTTCTATGCATTCCAAAAGTCCGTTATAAAAATGGCCTATCAAATGTTGCCAATATACCCCCTGAAAGGCATCCACTAGAATTCTGAGAAGTATAGGGACTGGGGCTGGGAAAGGAGGACTTATGTGAGTCTTTATGGAGTAAATATGTACAGACTAGAAAATAATGAAAAATTTCTCCGCCAGTGATCATATCTAGAGTTATTAAAAGGGGAGAACAACACAAGTGGGGAGGGACCTGGGGAGGGACCTGGGAGGACAGTAGTCTCTATGCCAAGGACAGACTACACTTGAGTGAGGAGAGAAAGAAAGTGTTGAAACAGACAATGGAGGAGTACATAGAGGAAGTTGGGAATTTAAACTAGGAGTGGGGGGTGGCAATTGGGGAAGAGATATGCAGAGACCACAGGTTGGGAAACCACATGAGCTTACCCCCCATAACAGTGACAAAGGACAAATGGCAAGTACTATTGGTGATGCTAGGAAAGGGGCAGGATGGGAGGGGGGAAGGGTGGAAGGTGGTTACCCTTAATGCTAGGAGCCTTGGGAGGAAAACTGCAGAGTTACAGGTTCTCATTGCAGAGGGAGAGGTGGACATTGCAGCCATCACAGAAACATGGACCACTCAATACAATGACTGGGACCTGTCTGTACCAGGGTACAGGTTATTTCGTAGGGACAGGGTGATTGGGAAAGGGGGGGGGTGGCACTATATGTGAAGGAAGGACTGAAGTGTGTAAGGGAGGAAGGGGAGGAGGGTAGTACGGAGTCACTTTGGATGCAAATCCAGGATTCCAAGAATAGTATTCTTAGAATGGGAGTGGTGTACAGGCCACCATCTCAGACGGAGGAGTTAGACAGGAAACTAGCAGGACAGATCAGCAGGACCTGCGAGGAGGGTAGTGTGGTGATTGTGGGGGACTTCAACATGCCAGGAGTGGACTGGAGTACCCCAACAACCAGGAACAGAAGGGAGCAGGTACTGCTGGATGCCTTCCAGGACAGCTTCCTGCTGCAAATGGTCAGTGAACCAACCAGGTTAGGGAATACCCTTGACCTTGTGCTGGCAAATGGGGACTTTGTGAGAGAACTTACAGTGGAGGAACCGCTGTCAGGGAGTGACCACCACTCAGTATGGCTCACATTGGATATGGGCGAGGAAGGAGTGGAATCTGGCACAAGAGTGCTGGACTTCAGGAGGGCTGACTTTGGGAGGATGGGGAAAGTGGTAAAAGGGTACCTGGCCAGAATTCAATCTAGTATGGACACTAACCAGAGGTGAGAGCTCATAAAGCTGGGGATAGTGGAGGCAACCAAAACCTGCTGCAAAGCCCAGAGCAAGAAGGCTAGGGCTAAGAAACTGAGCTGGCTGAGCAAGAAGGTCATGGAAAAGGTAAGGAGAAAAGAGCTGCCTTTAGGAAGTACAAGAAAACAGGGAGGGGGGAGGACAGGGAGGAGTACTTGACAGAATCAAAGGAGGTGACACGGGCAGTAAGGGGAGCCAAAGCATCTACGGAACTCAGGCTGGCACAAGGCATTAAGAAGGGGAGAAGGACTTCTTTAAGTACATCAGGGAGAAAAGGAGCTGTAAGGACCACATAGTAAGGATTAGGAAGGAGGGGTTGGGTGGGCATGAGGTCTGCGATAAGGCAAAAATACTAAATGAGTACTTCTGCTCAGTATTACTAAAGAGAAGGGGGGGTGACACACAAGGCGGAGAAATGGTAGAAACAGGGGAAGGGTGACAGATGGGGAAATCATGGAGGGCAGAGTTCTAGAGGGTTTGAAGGCACTGAGGGTGGACAAGGTACCAGGCCCAGATGGCATCCACCCCAGAGTACTGGAGGAGCTGGCAGAGGTCCTTGCAGGACCTTTGGCAGACCTATTTAATGTCTCACTACATTTGGGGTGTGTACCTCAGGACTGGAGGATGGCTCATGTGGTGCCCCTCCACAAGAGTGGCCCCAAGGATGAACCGGGAAACTACAGACCAGTGAGCCTCACGTCCATTGTGGGTAAGCTAATGGAGACTATCCTGAAGGAGAGGCTGGTGGCCCTCCTAGAGGCCAAAGGACTACAGGACAGCAGACAGCATGGCTTCATACGTGGCAGACCCTGCCAAACCAACCTGGTGAAGTTCTGTGACTGGGTAACTAGGCAACTGGACAGGGCCATGCAGTGGATGTCCTGTATCTGGACTTCAGTAAGGCATTCGACTCTGTGCCACATGGAGGCTGGGAAGGAAGTTAGTAGCACAGGGCGGGTGCAAAGCTGGTGAGATGGGTAGGAAACTGGCTTCAGGGAAGGCAACAGAGGGTGGTGGTGGGTGGGGAGCTCACACCCAAGGGCAGTGACGAGCAGTGTTCCACAGGGCTCGTGTTGGGACCAGTGTTGTTTGGGATATTCATTGCAGACATATCATGGGACATCAAGAGCAAGATCAGTCTGTTTGCTGATGATACCAAGGTAGGCGTGGTGGTGGATGACCTAGGGGGATGGCAGGGGTTGCAGGATGATATGGCAAAGCTTGAAACCTGGTCAGACACCTGGCAACTGGGGTTTAATGCCAAAAAGTGTAAGGTGCTGCATTTTGGGATAAAGAACCCAAGGAGGAGTTACCAGCTGGGGGGAGTGCAGCTATCCCAGACAGAGGAGGAGAAGGATCTGGGTGTGCTCATTACAGGGTCAATGAACAACTCGGCACAGTGTAGGAAGGCAGCTGCAAAGGCCAACAAAATGCTGGGTTGTATTACAAGGGGTATATCCTCGAGGAAGGAGGAGGTGATTCTGCCACTGTATAGGTCATTAGTTAGACCACACCTGGAGTACTGAGTGCAGTACTGGCGCCCGTATCTGAAGAGGGACATTAAGTTACTGGAGGGGGTGCAGCGCAGGGTGACAAAGATGATCAAGGGGCTGGGGTACTTATCATACGAGAGGAGGTTGAAGGAGTTGAACATGTACTCACTGGAGGAGAGGAGGGACAGGGGTGACATGACTGAAACCTTTAAATACATGAAAGGAATAAACAAGATGGGTACAGAGGGGCTGTTCAAAGTAAGGAGGGAGGGCCACCAGGGCCATGATATAAGACTGGAGGAGGAAGGTTCAGGAGGAGATGAGGAGACACTTTTTACAGAGGGGTGATGGCTGGGTGGAATGTGTTACCTGCAGAAGTGGTATCCAGCAGAACAGTGGACTGCTTCAAAAGGGGATGGGACAGGACAAGGGGGAGGGTTAATGAAGGGGAAGGGTGGAAGGGAGGGGCAGCTGCAGAATAAGGGGTGCTAACTGCACATTCGAGCAGACTTGATAGACCTCTAGGCCTTTATCTGCTGGCAAATTTCGTATGTTCGTACAAGTGTTTTAAAACTGAAAGATATATGAGAAGCCCAGTCTTTTCCATCATTGAAAAGTGTGATCAATCTGAGTAGGATAGAATTTGCCATCAGCATATAGGAGACTGCAAAAATAAAGAAGCTGAGATAAGGTGAGCGATACAGTTGAAACCAGACCCATAGGGAATATAATGTTATCGGTGAAAAATCGGATAATCGCGGGGAATGCATAGGTCTAGAAAACAACAGTTTTCTAATACCAAGCATGTCATCCAGTCAAATTCTATAGTCTTCCAGGGAAGGGAATATCTGTGGATTTAGTTAATAGTAAATTATGTTATGATGTGTTGTTTTAGTGTAAAAGAGTATATTAGGAAGGTTCACACCCCCTGCTGCCAGTGGGATGTGAAGGAGGGAAAATCTAATTCTGGGGTATTGTCCACCCCAAATAAATCTTTAAATTAACTTATTCCAAGACAAGAGTAAAAATATATTGACTCCGGCATGAGGGCTACAGTTTGCAAATAATATGACAGTCATGGTAGAATATTCATTCTTACTACTTCCACTCCAGAGAAAAAAGATACTGTAAATGTAAATGACTCCATCTTAACTGATCCTGAGTCAAGGTGATCATTATGGACTCATAATTAAGGAGCTCAAAATTAACTAAGGATCAAGGAATCTGTACTCCTAAATATTTTATTTTGGTACTGTGACATCAGATAGGCAGAAATGTTTTAAAGGGTCAAAGGGAGTATAGCGCAGTGAGAGGACTTACATATTTGAAAGATTAAGAGAAAATCCAGACAGGCCGCCAAATTCTTTCAGAACATCCCAGACCGCTGGGATAGATTTCTCAGGATCTAACAATATGTAAAGGATATCATCTGCATAGAGGGTAATTTTGTATTCAAACCCCAGGAATCCCTCACTTGTAGTTTAACAACTGCAACCAGTCCCCTGGATTGAGCTGCCCTGGAGTATAGAATTTTATGCTAATAATGGAATCTTGGAATGAAACTCTGCCTGAAAAGAAGCATCAACCCAAAGTTGCGCCCACTTCAGAGATGTAAAGTTTTTATTATTTTATAATACATGTGTTTTACTACTTAGTTTAGTTAGTAAATGATAAACTCACATTCGTTAGGGTGTTTTATTGTTTCAAATTAGGTCTTAAAGAGCAGGTGCACACTGTAATTATTCCAGCCCCTCCCAAACATATATGGTAGCTGACCTGCTCTGGTGTTATGGGGTATTAAAAATACCATGCGGTCCAGTCCAGTAAAAAAGTTATAGCACACCTCATTTGTACCCCAGGAAAAACAGAGCTGCTTCTTGAACCTGCTTATTCACCCCCCGGCAGGCACCTGCAGCCCCTTTTTGTAATGTCAGAAAATGAGGGTAGTGTGAGAGTGCTCCATTGACCTGTATGAGTGTGAATTGCTATAGCTTTTAGTAATATTTAGAGGTGTGAGTTAGAAAAATCAAAGCAATTATTTGAGTTACAGGGACTGCTACTCCAACGGTCACTTTGATTTGTTTATATCACAACTTTAAATATTACTAAAAGCTATTGAAAAATCATGCTTATACAAGTCAATGGAGCACACACACAGCCCTCATTTTCTGACATCACAAAAGGGGGCTGTGGGTGCCTGCCTGGGGGCATGTCAGCAGGTTCAGGAAGCAGTTCTGTTTTTCCTGGGGTACACATTAGGGGTCCTGCAGCTTTTTTACTGGACTGCACCACATGGTATTTTTAATACCCCTCAACATTGGAGCAGGTCAGCTACCATATATGTATGGAAGGGGCTGGAAACTTTACAATGTGCACCTGCTCTTTAAGTATGCGTCTCTGGTTCTTTTTTTGGGCTCCAGGGAACCAGAGACAGACAGTTAAATTGCAGTCTCCAGGTTCAGGAACTGCTTTAAAATTGTTTAGCAAAAAAAAAAAAAAAATATTCTACCAGAGTTTTATTCTCTACTCCTTTTGTGGTCCTTGCTCTAGTCCCATTCCTATTTTGTTTTGAGAACCAATACATTTTTTCTATTTGGGTTTGTTGTAGTCTTGATTTTATTATTATTATTATTTAAAACTTTATTGGTTCCTGTTTTCATCAGAAATAATCTGCATTGTGGTTTTCAGTTTTGGAACTGTTACTTAGGATAAAAAGGCCTAAGAAAAGAATAGGGTTCACAGGCTTTAAAAACTGGATTATTTGTTTCAATTCTTGGCAAAGGCAGATCACCACAGTTTGTGTATTAGCTGCCTGGATCCAAACCATAATTTTACCAGTTGTGATTTGTGCATGAACTTCTGCTCTAAAACTGTGAAAAGCTGGATTATCAAATTTAACGAAATTATGACCTCACATTTTGAGTCCTTGTCACAGCAAGTGAGGATCCAGCCCCTCAAAGTAAGCAGAATGAAATTTCTGCTGAGGATGGCACAAAACCAAGAGCATCTGAAAGGGGGAGCCTTGATTTTTTTTTTATTTTATTCTTTGGTAACCAAGTAAGGCCCCCTAGGCACAAGCACCAGTTTTCAGGGATGACCTAGGAGTACTGGGGTGGTTAAGTGACTTGCTCAGAGTCACACAGTATGCAAGTGGAGGTTGTGGGAATCAAACTCAGGTCTGCTGGATGTTCCAAGTTCATTCACACCTCATCACCCTAACCTCTAGGCTATACTGCCATACCACAAAAATTGAAACAGCCACTGACCAGGCATTGGAAATGGTGCATGCTATGAAAAAACTAAAAGAAAAGCATGTCACTACCCCTCCTGCTGGAAAGACAAAGGAGACACCAGTGGGTGAAAGTAACTTTCTTTCATTTAAAGCTATGGCTAATGCATGGTAGTTTTTCCAGGCTTTCCTGGTTATGGGTACCTATATGATCATGTCAGTCCCCACCCCTGGCTCCAATACCTATGATGATGCCTGCAGGTGAGGAGGGACAATTGTATTATGATGAGGAGGAAGGGGAACCTATAGAACTGGATGGTCTTCCTGAGCAGGAGTTTGGTTCCCCTCCTCGGTCTTCAGAGAACTATACAAATGTAGTTGGCAAATAACCTCAATCTCTCACCTCAGGAAATGGCAGAGAATGAAGATAAGGTTGAAACTTTGGATATCATGGGCTTAGCCTCAACAAAAAGATTGTTTTTGTTTGTCCACAAGTCTCTAAAGAAAGCCATTGTCAAAGTCTTGTTAGTCCCACCTGTGCTGCTGACAATGACAAGGAAATAGAGAAAAAGTACCAAGTGGATAAACAGGGTGCTGAATACTTATACATATACATATACACCCTGACCATGAAGGAATGGTTCAGACTGCTGCCTGTGACAAGGCTAAGGTACCCCATTCCTCTCAGCCTCTGAAGAGAAATTCCAGAAAACTGGATAGTATGGGCAAAAAAGTTTACACATCAGCTTCTTTGCTGCTTAGACAGGCAGCTTATAAGGCCTACTCTGCTCAATACCAAAAGGCGCTTTGGAGTTCTGTAGTTACCATGAGAGAGAAAGCACATGGGGAATTGTCTCAGGATCTGGCTGATACAACAAAACTGCCATGGATACTACCAAGTACAAATTTCATATGGCCATGGATACCAATGACAGCCTCTAGGGTCATGGGCCATGATGCATGCAGTGTCCCTAAGAAGGTTTGCTTAGCTCAGAACTACAAGAGGCTGGGACTACTACCCCTGTGCTTATGTGACCTACAGTATGACTATGTGTCTCAGAGGGGCTATTTCAGAAGTTGTGGCAGAAGGGTCCCAGATGTGGAGGTGCCACTCCAGCTTCCAAGGCCCACACAAAACAAAACCCCTGACACATGTGCCCAGGTAAACCAACCATTGTCAGTGGGAGGAAAGCTAAATCACTATTTTCTGGTTTGGGGAAAATATTACCACAGATGGTAAATTCTGTAAATAGTGAGTCAGGGTCTGTATCTGTAGTTCATGAGATTTCCAAAGCAGCAGAGTTGCAGAGCCTTTCCACCTCATTCCCCAGCAGAAAATCTCCTGTTGGAGTTGAAGGTAAAAAAGATGCTACTAGCAAATGCAGTGGAAGCAGTTCCCCTCCCCAAATTGGTAATGGGCTTTACTCTAGATATTACCTGACCCACAAGAAAAATGGGGAGTGGAGACCCATTTTAGGCAGTACCTGGCTGTAGTGGTGGCACAATGAGGAGGCAAAGAGTAGTGGATTTCCCCTACCTAGATGATTGACTGGTCTCAGGACAGTCCTACCAGGAGGTCGAGGCCTTCCTCTCTCTCTCTCTCTCTCTCTCTCTCATTCACACACCCAAGACACCCTGGAGCAGTTGGGTTTCCTGATAAACCTCCAGAAGTTTCAACTAGACCCTGCACAAGTGTTGGACTTCATAGGAGCAGAACTAGATACTGTTCACCGGAAGGCATTCCTCCCTCAGGAGAGAGAGTGGCCAATCTGATACAAATGGCAAAGCCCTTCAAAACAGGACAGCCAAGATCTGCCATGGACTTCCTGCAGTTAATAGGACACATGTCAGTTTCCACAGTGGTAGTTCCAGGGGCCAGATTTCAGATGAGGGATGTTCCATACCACTTAAGGGCCCACTGGTCTCTAAGGTGGGACCCTCTGTCAGAGTTAGTGCTCATATCAAAGGTGCTTGTTAAAGGCACTGGAATGGTAGAAGGATTAGGAAAACCTAGGAGAAGGAGTTCCCTTCCTCCAGTAGCCACCCACAGTGGTAATCACTACAGATGCATCCCTCTTGCGGTGGGGAGGCCACCAAGAGGATCTCACTCTAAATAGGGTATGAACCCCACTGAAGTGTCAGGAGTGTATAAACATCCTGGAACTCAAAGCAGTGGTCTTGGCAATGAAAGCCCTTTCATCCCACATCAGGGGTCCATCAGTCCAGATCAGGACAGAAAATACCACCACTATGCACTGCATCAACAAGTGGGAAGGAACAATATATTCCAAACTGTGCATGGAAGCAATGAAGATCTGGAGTCTGGCTTATTCTCTGCAAGTACAATTATCTGTAGTTCACCTGCCAGATTCTCTGAGCAGAATCAGTCAAGGAAACCACAAATGGGTGCTGAGCAAGCAAGTTCTCTCTAGTGTTCAGAAGGTGGGGGCACACCAGAGGTGGACCTGTTTGCATCTTGGGAAAACTACCAGCTCCCCAACTTTTGTTGGCCTCCCTCAGTAGGAACAGTCCCAGAGGATGCACTAGTCCTCTCTTATGGAAATTTCATTATGCATTCCATCCTTTCTCACTTCTTTTGAGAGTGCTACTGAAACTCAGGAGGGAGTCGACAACAAGATTCTAATGGCCCCAGACTGGGTCAGGCAGGCTTGGTACTCCTTGCTCTTGTCCCTCTCCTTCAGACTTCCAATCCTCTTTCCCCAGAGTCACAATCTGCTGACTCTGTCTCTAGGCAGGATAGCATTTCCAGAACTAAAAACCCTGCATCACAAAGCATGGTACTTGAAGAGCTTGAGTTCTAGGGAGGTTTTGCATGTTCTCAAAGTTTCCAGGAAGCCAGCAACCAGGAAAACCTATGCTTCCAAGTGGAAAAGATTTTCCCTGTGGTGTGCATCCAGACAACCCAGTCCTCTTCATGAGAGCTTGTCCACTGTTTTGGACTATTTTTTGACTATTTGGTCCACCTGCAGTCCTTGGGCCTCCAACCTTCAACCCTGAAGCTGCATTTGGCAGCAGTTGCAGCATATGTTTCAGCTGGCGAGGATAGATCACTAGCCTCACAGGCTATTTCTAAAAGGTTCTTTAAAGGTCTAATTCACCAGAACCCTCTTTTTAGGGATCCAGTCCCTCCTTGGGACCTGAATCTGTTTATTGCGTGGCTGATGGAGGCTCCATTTGAACCTATGCAAACTGCTGCTCTGAAATATACCTCCTGGAAAACAGTTTTCCTGGTGGCACTTACTTTGGGTAGGTGGGTGAGTGAACTCCAAGCCCTTTGTACAGATCTCAAATATATCATATTCCATAGGGACAAGGTAGAACTGAGGACTAATAGAAAATTCCTTCCCAAGGTGATGTCTGAATTTCATCTGAACCAGTGGATCACTCTTCCAGTGTTTTACAGAGCATTCCACTCCAAGGGAGCAGAAGCTCCACCATCTGAATGTTAAAAGATCTCTGGAGTAGTACTTGGACCACATAAAGGATGTCAGGTCCACAATTTCTCAGTTATTTGTTACCTACAGTGAGGTAGGTCAAGGTAAACCAGCATCCAAGAGAACCATTTCTCACTAGATAGTAGCCTGTATTCAGTTCTGCTATGGTAAAGCTGGCAAGCTTCTGCCAGACAGGCAAAGGGCCCATTCTACTAGATGTACCTCTGTGGCTGTAGCAGCATCCAGCAGTGTCTCCATTCAAGAAAACTGTAGAGCAGTTACTTGGAAGACAGTACACACTTACAAAATACTACGGTTAGGACATTCAGTCCTAAAGAGATTTCAGATTTGGCACTTTTGTCTTGTGGAACCTTTTCCCTAAATATGTTCTGTACCCAGCCTCCAAAGGTACTGCTATGGAGTCTGCAGTTGTTAAACAATGAGTGAGGGATTCTTGGGATTGGAAGAAAAAATTACTCACCTGTAGTAATGTTGTTTCTTTCAAAGGGATCCCTCACTATGTTTAACAATCCTATGCCTACCTTCCCTTCCAGAACCTAGAAAAAAGGTTCTCACAATAATTAATTTAGTTTTAATTGCTTGAGAATTACTTGCTGCATTGTTTTACAACTTATACTCAGTGGTTGTTACAGTTTAATTTTTTTTATGCCATTGTGTAACGTTTCCAAAACTTTTCCCCTTATAGGTACTACTTGATAGTCATTCAGCTAGCTTTAGTGGCTACTGCTCACCAGTTTGAGCAATAACTCTGCCATTATATTGTAGAGGTGAGCAGGGCCACACAGCAGAGTTTTGAATTTCATTCTAAGATGCCATTATTAGCATAAAATTCCATACTTCAGGGCAGCTTAATCCAGGCCACGGACTGCAGTTGTTAAACATAGTGAGGGATCCCTTCAGAAGGAGCAACATTACTACTGCTGAGTCATTTTTCCTTTTGTGCCACCCAGCGAAATACCTTCCACCAGTCCACAGTTGCAGATGGCCAATGCGAAAGGTTCTATAGACAGGGCCCTGTGTTCACTGCAGCAAACTGGACCTACATTTTGTGGCAGGACCTCATGCTTGCTGCGGTCAGGCTATGAACAATTCTGTGGCAATTCTGTGATGGGCTTTACATTTTCTGACAACTAAAATGAGCCCCAGAATAATATCTAGTTACCCAGAAAGAATGCTCAAGAAAAGGCAGTCTTGGGCAGTTTGGAAGATGTACAAATGGTTTGATTTTGAGAGACACTGCTGGTCTATGAGTCTGACAGGGAAGCAGAGAGACAGACCCAGCAGTTAGCATTATACTGTGTGCCTTTATCTATTCTATACAAGCATTTGTATTGTAGTTTAGGGTGCCTGTTGCTGATATGCTGAACTGCATCTCAGAGGAAGTGACTTGGGTGTTGTAGTCCCAGAGAAGTCCCTTATAGAACTACCAGTCCATGCTTGTAATGACCTTTTAGATGCAGCCATGCCAGGCTGTGTTTTTAATGTTTTTAGACATTTGCCTGTATTGTCTGGTGGCCTTTTGTTGCCCAAATAATAACATTGTTACTGGGAGCTGATTGTGACCTCAGGAGGCACCTCCAGGTCACAGACTTTATTAAGCATTACCCTTAGTGAGCAGCTCGAGCTCAGGCAGGGTGAGCGCATGGCTCCATGCACAGAGACGTGTGCTGAGACATGCGTCTTGCATGTCTGGCATGTCCGGGGTGAACAACGGGAATAAGGCACACTGGTTTGTAGGTTACTTCTTTGGGTATAATTTGACAAAAAGCAGCTGTATTAATGGAAATAACCCTGGAACCCAGCAGACTAATCAAACTGGTTGATGATTTCCCTGTGTAAACAACTTACATAGAAACATAGAAATATAGACTTTGACGGCAGATAAGGACTGCTTGGCCCACCTAGTCTGCCCATTTCCCTACCTAGAGGATAAGCTGCAGATCCTATTTAACCAACAGCCTATTTCTTCTTACCCCCAACAAAAATTGCCTTATGTCTGCCCATACATTCTTGAATTCTCCCACAGTTTTAGACCCCACAACCTCCTCAGGAAGGCTGCTCCATGCGTCATCCAACCCTCTCTGTGAAAAAATACTTCCTCACATTGCCCCTGAGCTGTCCCCTCTCTATCTTCAAATTGTGTCCCCTTGTTCTTGCACATCTCTTTTTCTGAAAGATGCTACCCTCTTGGACTTTGTTGATTCCACTGAGGTACTTAAACATTTCTATCATGTCCCCCCCCCCCTTTCCTCAAGGGTATACATATTAAGCTCCTTTAGACTCTCCTCATATAGCTTCTCTTGCAGATCTTGCACAATTTTAGTTGCCCTCCTCTGAACTGGCTCCATCCCGTCTATGTCCGTGCAGAGATGGGGTCTCCAGAACTGTATGCAGTACTCCAGATGGGGTCTCACCAACTGTCTGTATAGAGAGAAAACAACTTCCTGTTTTCTGCTGGTGATGCCTCTCCCTATACATTCCAGTATCCCCCCAGCCATCCCTTCTGCCTTCTCACATTGCTTGCCAACCTTAAGGTCATCTGATATGATTACCCCCAGGACCCTATCCATTTTTGTTGTTGTTACTACCCCCCCATTGTGTAATCTTCCCCTGGGTTTTTGTTTCCCAGGTGCATTATTTTGCACTTCTTTGCATTGAATCCAAGCTGCAATACTTCTGACAATTCTTCCAACCTTGCCAAGTCCCTTCTCATCCTTTCTATGCCTCCTTGTGTATCAACCCTATTGCAGATCTTTGTGTCATCTGCAAAGAGGCATACTTTTCCTTCCAGTCCCTCTGCAATGTCACTTTTAAAGACATTAAAAAGGACTGGACCCAATGCTGAACCCTGTGGTACCCTACTAGTAACCCCTCTTTCTTCAGCGTGAACTCCATTTACAATTACCTTCTGTGTCCAGCCAATGTTTTACCCAGGCTACCACCCTGGGACCCACTCCCAGGCTGGTTAATTTGACTATTAATCTTTTGTGTGGGACTGTGTCAAATGCCTTGCTAATGTCTAGGTAGGCCATGTCCACAGCCCCTCCCTGGTCTACTACTTTGGTCACCCAGTCAAAGAAATCAATTAGATTCGTCTGACATGACCTTCCTGCTGTGATCCCATGCTGCCTTGGATCCTGTGCCCCACTGGCCTCTAGGTACCCAACAATTCTTTCCTTCAGAAGTGATTCCATCACTTTCCCTACCACAGAGGTCAAACTGACAGGTCTGTAGTTTCTTGCCTCTGTCTTGCTCCCACTTTTGTGAAAGGGAATCACATCTGCCTTCCTCAGTCCTCAGGTACCACACCATCTTCCCATGATTTGTTAAAAAGGGTAGTCAGTGGTGTCACTAGTTCTCTGCTTAATTATTTTAGAATTCTGGGGTGAATTCCATCTGGCACCATTGCTTTGTCCACCTTCGGTTTTAGGAGTTTTTTCAGAACCCTTTCTTCTGTGAAAGGTCTAGGATCGACCCCCTTATCCAGAGTGCTTCTGTTAATTGAATTAGGCACCTCCCCCTCCTCCTCTTTAGTGAATACTGAGCAGAAATATTCATTCAGTATCCCTGCTTTTTCACTGTCCCTCTCTGCCCACCCACCATCCATTCTATTCAGCCTCACTATCCCTCCCTTTGTCTTTCTACGCTCCCTGATATACCCATAAAAGGTTTTATCCCCCTTCTTAAATGAGTTGGCTTTCTTTTCCTCAGTTTGGGCCTTTGTTATTCTGATTACCCTCCCTGCTTCCTTCCGCCTTAACTGGTACAGTTCTCTGTCCTGCCCATTCTGTGTTTCCTTATACTTCCTAAATGCTATCTTTTTCTCCCTAACCTTTACCGCCACTTCCTTTGAGAACCATAGTAGCTTTTTCTTTCATTTTGATTTGTTTATTTACTTCACACAAAGGCTTGTTGCCTCTGTGATGGCACTTTTGATATTTCCCCATTGTTGCTCCACCCCTCCTTCTAGCCTGTTTGCTAGTGCTTTTCTAAGGCACTCTCCCATCTTGCCAAAGTCAGCCCTCCTGAAGTCCAGAACCCTCACTTTTTTATGGCTTGACTCTGTACCTGAGTTTATTGTGAACCACACTGTTTGGTGGTCACTTGTTCCCAAATGGCTACCCACTTCTAGATCTGAGATCCTCTCACTGTCCCCATTTGAGAGTATAAGGTCTAAGATTGTTCCCTCATGAGTAGGTTCCAAAATTAGCTGTCTGAGGCATGTCACCTGAAGGGCATTGAGAATGGCCTTGCTTTTGGATGTGGCTGCAGTAAAGGTGGTCCAGTTAACATCTGGCATGTTAAGTTCCCCCATTAACAGTATCTCCCCTTTCTCTGCCATCCTAAGTATGCCTTCTATCATATCCTTGTCCATTCCTTCCCCCTGACATGGGTGTCTGTATACAACCCCTGTGCAGATTGTGGTGCCATTTCCAGTCTCTAAGGTGACCCACAGTGCCTCCTCTCCTCCCTGTTTACTCTTTTGTTCAGTTGCTTTTATTTATTTATTTATGAGTTTTACCAGGAAAGCATACTGAGCAACATGCTCGATTCCAGATGCGACCTGGGGGCTGAGACCCACATACATAAATTGGAATTGCTTAGGCAGCACAAAGTGAGAAAATGCATATACATACATTTTGGGAGAAAAATACAGACAAAGGTATTTTACATACAATTGGCATAAACAATATAATGACACGGGGGTAGAGTACTGTACAATATGCATTAGTTTAACAGCAGAGTGACATTTGGTAACATTCTTAGTTGAAACAGGAGCAGCTGGAGGTGAAGTGTGTCCTGAGTAATTGGTTGCATAGGTGGATGTTTGGTGCTTGCCTGATGGGGGCAGGTTATCTCTTCCCTTACATAGAGAGCTACTCTGCCCACTCTTCTCCCCTCCCTGTCTCTCCTGTAGGTTGTGTGCCCTGGTATGTTAACATCCCAGTCATGGTTGTCTGTGTACCATGTTTCTGTGACTGCTACAATATCCAGGCATCCCTCTGCCAATCAAGGCCACCAGTTCAAGGAGCTTGTTGCCCAGACTATGAGTGTTAGTACTCATTACCCTCCATTTCTTGATGGCCTTACCCCTTTTTGCCCCATCCCTGTCCTTATTGCTTTTGTCACTTTCTCCATTTACCCCTGCACTTCTCCCTATCAACATCTCTATGTTGGTGTCTACCTCACTTAGTACCCTGATATTTTGGGAGGGGCTAGGATTTCTCTGGTCCTCTCCAGTGCCTCCCCCCCTTGGCTAGTTTAAATGCTTGCCAATGAAGCATTTGAACCTATCACTTAGGATCCTGGTTCCCCTCCTGGACAGTTGCAGACCATCACACCAGTATAGGCCTGCATCCCTCCAGGTGGACCCCCAGTCCCCAGTGAACTCAAATCCCAGAGCTCTGCACCAGTTTTTCAACCACTGATTGAATCCCATGGTGTGGAGCACCCTAGCCTCACTCATGCTATAGATAGGCAGCACCTCAGAGAAGGTTACCATGCATGCTATTTGTCTAAGGTCCCTCCCCATCTCCACAAATGCTTCTTGCACTGCTCTGATCCCTTTCTTAGCCAGGTCATTTGTCCCTAGGTGGACAATGACATCCAGCTCCCTCCTCTGTGCAGCTTCTCCAAGCCATGGCACCGGGCAGGCACCTTACCTCCCTCTCCCCTTCCTCCCCCAGTTATACCTTCCTAACAATGGAGTCCCCCACCAGGACTTGTTTCCTTCCCCTGTGGGGTCCCATGCCACCCTCCTGTGGGTCTCCTTTGTGGAGGTTCCCAGCATCCTCCTTGGTCTCCACTGTGGGTGCCTCGATAGAGTAACCACACTTTTCCAGAACAGCATAGAAATTGTGGAGAGGTACAGCTGGAGAGATGCACCTCTGTTCCACCACCCTCACCCTCCCTGAGCCCACCGTGGTCCAACCACTCCTTTTTCTTGGCAACCTCTGAGGCAATGGCAGTGACCCTGGTGGTCCCTGGGTGGGAGAGGAGGTCCCACAAATCCTGACCAACTCAGCCTAGAGATGAGCAACCTCCTCCCTCAGCCCAGAGCATTGCCTACAGATGGGACAACACAGCATCCTCCAGAACGTCTCCTGGAAGACTGCTGCTCCACAGCCACTGCACTGCACCACTCCCATCATGTTTTTTTTTCTGGCCCCCTAACTGTTGTTTGGAATACTTAATCTTTCCTCTGTTTGTTTGTTTTTTTCTCTCCCTACTTACCTACTGCCTCTGTGCCCTTTTAGCTTCTGATCTTCCTGTTTTGAGACAAGAAGTTCCTATATTTCTCAGTAGTCTCCTTACTTGCTCAGAGTCAGACCTCCAGCAGCTGGAGGTGGGGGGAATGGAGAGCTACTCTTGCCCTTCTAGGATGGTGAGTCTTTGGTGGCTCTGTGATCACTCACTTCCTGCTCCCAAACAGGCAGTTCCTGTTGTCAGTCAAGTCCTGTGCCTATAAAAGTAGAACTGCCTACTAGGGGGGTGAAGGGAAGGGAAGGAGGGTAATATAGTCCCAGTAGAGAAGTTTAGTAATACCAGCAGCTCCTTCCTCCTGGTGCTCTGCCAGAAGCTATCTAGGGCAGTGTTTAAATCTGGTTTTAACCTGGCTCCTTCTAGCTAAGCTACCCCCCCCCTACTTTTCAAATCTTTCTACACTTAGTTAATTCATAGTTTATTATATAGATAACTATTCTCCCACCCACCTAACTTGTAACATAGATCCTACTAGTTGTGAACATTTAGCCTTGGAATTAAATTTGGTGTGAGGAAACCACTTCTGTTAATTGGAGGATATAGACCCCCTAATTCATCTATGCAGGCTTTAGATGCTATCCATGATGTCTTAGTTCCCTTCACTTTTTCCCATGAGTTACTGATTATTTGTGATTTTAATGCAGACTGGCTGCATCCAACTAAATCCCAAAGAACAAAAACAATTGTGTTGGGCTTTGGATTCGTACAATTGATAACAGAACCCACTCGTATTAATGTGCACAGGCTGGATGATTCTTCCCTGATTGATTTGATCTTAACAAATTACCCACATAATTACACCTGCTCGGGGGTTGCTGCAGATATATTTAGTTACCATAATACTTTATTGTTTTTTTGTATTAAGGGGCAAGAAAAGGTTAAGGGTCCATCAAGATTACTGAGGTTCAGGTCTTTTAAAATGTTTATTTTTCATTTCTAGCTGACCTTGATAGCAAAAATTGGGATTGATTAGGGCTCATTCCCGAACTAGACTTGGCCTGGGATTAGTCTCTGGCCGAGTTTTGTCAAGTGTGTAATAAACACATGCCTGTTAAATTTAGAAAGATAAAATCAAATTCAGCATCATGGTACACTTCTAAATTAATGAAAATGAAACATGATAAAAATAAAGCATGGGAAAAGGCACAAAAATCAGGGAATGTGGGAGATTGGCAAAATTATAGGAAAGTAAGAAATATGTACGTGTTTAATGTAAGAGAAACCAAAAATAACTATTTTAAAGCCAAGACCTCGGAATCTACAAGGAACCCTAGAACATTTTTGGGTTTAGTTAATGACTTAAATGGACAAGTCAAATCTAAAACGCAAATTCATTTATCTAACAAGGAAATGTTTGAAAGAGAGTTTGGTCTTTGAGATAGATTTAACAAATATTTTGTGGACTCCAGAAATTTCTTTGATAGCCCCCGTAAGCCTTTATATAATCCTTGAGATTCCAGTTGTACTGGTGTGCCTCAGTTTGCTTTTAAAGAAATAGGTCACTATGAAGTACAGGAAATTCTCTCACAACTGAATTTAAGTGGAACCTGTGGATCAGATGGTTTGTCACCAATTATGTTAAAATATGCAACAACTCATATTGCCAGATTGTTAGCTTACCTATTTAACTGGTCCATTGAAGTGGGTTATTTGCCTGGGGGTTAGAAGTCTGTCAGGGTGGTCCCCATTTTTAAGGTGACCCTGGCTGCCAATCTAACTACAGGCTTATTTCTCTGTTGCATTTAGTTAGCAAGGTACTTGAAAAGTTGCTGGCTAGGCAACTAATGGAACACCTGGAAGGGAATAAGTTACTGGATCAGTATCAGTCTGGTTTTTGAAAGTTACATGGGACTGTGATGGCCGTGTCGAGGGTCTTGGATGAGATCAACATAACAAGTGATGCCCAGTGTTTTACTGATGCTATTCTGGTCAGTCTCTCCAAGGTCTTTGACACGGTGGACTATCAATTGCTGTTACAAAGATTGTGCAAGGTTGGGATGTGTTGACTGACTTTGGAATGGTTTATTTCTTATTTAACTGATGGGTGTCAGGTCACTGCAGTAAATGGCATTGAATCAGCTCCTCTTTTAGTTTTGAGAAGTGTACCTCAGGGCTCCATCCTGGGTCCCCTACTGTTTTTGGTTTATCTAAAAGATCTTGGCAATTATGTAGGAGCTTCTTGTTACCATTTATATGCTGATGACACCATTATATATTCATCTTGCTTCACAGTTTCTGATGTCCAAAACATGCAGTACTTCAGGACAGTTTTGATCTTCTTCAGACTTTTTTTGCTATGTCAAAACTAAGGTTAAACACCACAAAAACTAAATGTATGTTGTTTGGATCAGCTTCTAAATTAAAAGGGGAGTCTGATTTAGTAATTTTAGACAGTTTGGATATGATCCTGGAGTCTGTTGATCATTATAAGTACTTGGGGGTTTGGCTAGATAAATTGGGTTCTGGAAATTCACATGTTGACAATTTAATCACTCAGATCAGTAAGCAGGTAGATTTTCTATATAGAAATAAAAATTATTTTGGACCAGAAACTTTAAACCTCATTATCAAAGTCCAGATTTTGCTACTCTTAAATTATGGTGATATTTTATATGACAGTGCAACTAGTGACCGGCTATACAGGCTGGACATTCTATTCAACAGGCTAGCTAGATTAGTGTTACAATATTCCAAAGTTATGCACCATTGCGAAATGTACAAACAACTAGGGTGGGTGTCTTTACATAGTAGAAGAGAAGTTCATAAGTGGCTTTTTGCATATAAGTGTGGTCTGGGATTTATCCCAACATATCTTGGGGAAAGAATACATTTCAGAAACATTGAACCATCATTGAGAAATTCTGGTGCCAAAGAATGGCTGTTCCTTTGTCAAAAACAAGGCACCCCCAATCTCTTTTTAGTTATTTCATTCCAATTTTTTGGAACAGTCTTCCAACTGAATTTAGAAAGCAGACAAGTAAGCCTCTTTCCATTTTTATATTGAAAACATTCTTATATACTTTGCAAAAGTCTTGTAACTGTTTTCATTAGTTGTGCAAATGTTCTCATTAATTAAGGTACCTTTGTAAATTAGCCTATGGCTCAAAGGTTTTCCAAACTGCTGTTTAAATAAAATAAATAAAATAAAATTGTGTAATTATATTTCTATATATGTATGTATTTATGTAAGTTCACCATTGTGAATGAGTTTATACTCAATGGTTTCAACCTTGAATAAACAAACAAACAAACAAGATAGTCTGTGCGGCATATTTTTATGTCTGTTGGTACTTATCCATGGTACTTATCTTGATTATTAACCTCCTTGTTTGTTACTTTAGGTCCGAATCAAAACCAGTCTTGCTATAACCATTACTGTAGTTCACTTCTAAACATCTGATCTACATAGATCATTTTCCAAATCATTCATCAACCTACTTTCTGCTGAAAAAAAACTTAGCTTCTCCTTTTCTCTATTTGATACCACTGATTACCTCCAAAACTTCGCTAGTGTATTATCACAACTTTATCATAATAGTTAGTTTCAAGATGGGAGACACTATTATCACATTGGATTGAGATGTTGGGTTTAAATGTATAAACTGTAGCATGTATCTTTTGATTAAAAACAAATTAATAATAAGGGAGAATTCATTTGTGAGAAATTCAAGACAAGCAACAAACTCCTCGTGAAGATACTCAATTTATGCACTAGGTTAGACAATTTGGAAACATCACAAAGAGAGATGGAACAACAATTGAAGGCATCATCCCTTGTCCATGATATAAACAATGCCAGATCTACTAAAAGTAAGAGTGCTGATGAATGTGTTGAAGCAGATAATGAATGGACACTAATTCGGCCCAATTCCAGAAAATGACATGCCTAAAACTTGCCAAATCAAGCACATGACAACATTGTACAGTTAGCTAATATATTCACAGTCCTACAGGGACAATGAGAAAGTCCTGATGTTAGTCCAACTGATATCCCTCCTATTGGGGATGATCAAATGGAAAAAGAAAACAGCTTATTAACTTAGCTACTACTGGGGATGATCAAATGGAAGCCCTCTCAGCTTATTAACTTAGCTACTACTGGGGATAACCAAACAGAAATCCCCCAGCATATTAACTTAGCTAGTACTAGTTATAATAAAATGGTAACCTCCCAGATTACTAACTCAGCCACTACAGGGGATGAAAAAATGGAAGTCTCCCAGCCTACTAATATGGCTACTGCGATCTCACTGGATACTAATTCTGAGAACAATATCAACCAAAGACAAGTGTTCATATTGTGGGATTCTATTACCAAGTATTGTGATAGTTTCATATGTAATGGGGACAAAATAAACTGTATTTGCAGCAGTTATAGAGGAGTCAAGATTTCTGATACCAAGAAACAGATAGATGTTGTGCTTTGGTCAGCTGGCCAAAACCCTCTTGTGATTATTCACATAGGCACAAATGACATCCATGGATCATGCACTGGCAAAATCAAAAAGGAGTTTGAATCCCTACAGGCAAAACTTGTACAGTATGGTGCCGACGTATGCTATTCAGAAATTCTTCCAGTTCCACGACTAGCTCGATTCAAAAATAAAATAAAAGAAATAAGTGAATGGCTTTGTAAATGGACATTCAAAAATAAACTAACATGCCTCACACATTGGGAAACCTTTGTTAATAACTGCTGCCTTTTCTGTTGGGATGGCCTTCACCTAAACAGAAAAGGCAGTAGTCATTTGGGCAACAAAATGAGACTTTACATTAACACAGCTTTAAGCTAAACACAGAGGGGGCAAGGGAACTATGTTCTACTATTAAAAGTAAACATGTCACAACTAAGCCCAACATTTAATTGACTAATACCTGTAGTTTAAATATACTTAAGAAGGCAGAACTTGAAATATTAATCCACAATGAGAAAATTGACATATTTGTAACTGAAACCTGGTGGGATGACTCTAATCTGTGGCCCAGGGAAATCAATGGTTTTGATCTCTCTAATAAAAACAGGTCCAATAGAAAAGGGAGGTGGCATACAATATGTCTATATGTCAACTGTAAGTTTCATAGCACTGAAACCCCTATTGTAACTGACCAAATAGAGGACATTGAGTCAATCTGGGACCAGGTAAAAATCTCTCTGAGTCCTAATCAGAATGTTTTGATAGGAACCTGTTACAGGCACCCCTCTAGTACCCCTGAGTATAACAAACAACTCATCTAAGAGATCACAACTTCATCTGAGAAATCAGATGTGATCATCTTGGGTGACTTTAACTACCCTGGTATCATTTGTGCAGATCATATGGCATCCAATGCCCAGAAACAAATGTTGCTTAACTCCATTCTATCTGTTGTTCTAGAGCAGCTGGTTATAACACCTACAAGAGCAGAAAACAAACTAGACCTTGTACTTTCAAATCTAACTAGTGGTTTCGATGAGATATATATCAAAGCCCCATTATGCACCAGCGACCACAACAACATATTGTGTACCTGCTCTGACATAACAGTTAACTCAGCCAGAGTAACCACAAAAAAACTATAATAAAGCAGATTTTAAAGCAATAAAAAGGTTTTGGAATCCAGCAATTGGAAACATATTCTATCAAACCTTACTGTTGAACAATGTTGGAATACTATAAAAAATATTTTAGAACAACTGAAGAATGGTATGTGCCAATCAAAAACAGTAGTAGCAGTAAGGGAAACGTACCACCCTAGATGACAAAAAAACTTAAGAGGCAAATCAATAAAAAAGAAAAAGCATAGAAAAACTATAAAAATAGAAAGAGACAACAATCTTACACTAAATATACGTCTGAATTAAAGATCACCAAGCAGTTAATTAAAAAGGAAAAAAGAAATTTGGAATTCAAAATTGCCATGAGAAAGGGAACCAAAAAGCATTCTTTGCATATGTAAATAATATAAGCAAAGGAAAAAATTCAATCAACTCCTTATCAGTTAATGACAAAAATACACATAATCCAACTGAAATAGCTAACATTTTGAACAGCTATTTTTCCACAGTATTTAATAAAAAGGAAAGTACAATCACTAAAGATATTCATGCTATAACTCACATGCCTGCAATCACAATTGAAGAGGTCAAAGAAGGATTACATAACCTCAAACCTCATTCCTCAGCTGGTCTCGATGGTATTAACCCCAAGTATCTCTAAAATATGGCCTCTAGCTTAAGTACTCCATTCAGTATATTGTTTAATAAATCCTTAATAAATGTTCAAATACCAGCAGACTGGAGGACTGCTGTAATAACCCCTATCTACAAAAAAGGGACTAGATCTTCTCCAGAAAATCACCAGCCCATTAGTATCACTTTGGTCCCAGGTACAGTGCTAGAAATAAAGATAGAATGCAGATTTGAGGAAGAAACTATAAAACGGGGTCTAAATGATAGTACTCAGGACCATTTCAAGAAGTGGAACGTGTGTACGATTAACTTAATAGCCTTTTATGAAACAATAACAAAAAGTCTTGATGAAGGAAAACCCTGTAATGTCATTTTGCTTGACTTCAAAAAACCCTTCAACAAGGATCCTCATGGCAAACTTATAAATAAACTATCTAATATGTTATTTAGCTCATACAATAATAGCCACAGACATGGTCAGATATTTCCAGATATTTCACAAAATTTCTAAAGAGTTTCTCTCTGCTGCCCCTACTGTGAAAATGCAGAAAGCAGGAGATTTCTCAAGATATATCACAGAAATTTTAGGAAATATCTGACCATGTCTTTGGCTGTGACTGTATCTTATAAACTAAACTGGGTTAGTGCATGGCTAGAAAACATGACACAACAAGTCAGAATACTTAGCAAAACTTTATCCACCGAAGACATGACAAATGGTATCCCCCAGGGATCAGTCCTGGGACCGTTTTTGTTCAATTGATTTATATCCAACTTACATACAGCTGTAACATCAAAACTAGTAAAGTTTGTTGATGACACAAAGATTTCCAAAGAGGTTGACTATTCTCCAAGCATCAGACCCTAGTTAGAGACCTGGAACTAATAACAAAATTCTGTGTACTCTCTGTGTATATTCATTGTATACCATGTGTTTACAGTGCACTCCACTTATAATGGACATTGTTATAATGGACAATCAGTTATAGCGGACAAAAACTGTTTTCCCAAACCAAATATATAAAATCCAATGTATTTTTCTCTGGTTGTAATGGACAGAAACATTGCTTATAATGGACACTATGAAGCATTTGTGGGAATTTGTAGTGCTTTTTGGGGGGAGAGGTATGCAGAGCTAGCAAGAAGATTTGACAAATTTAGAATTAAGAATGAGGTGCTAAAGAGATAGCATTTCTAACAAAATAATTATACACAAGCTGCATAAACTTTTATTAGTAACTTAACTAAAGTGAAAGTAAATGATTTTATAGTTCAATAAATCCCTTATAGTATACTTGCCTTTGTTCTTAGTGTCCCAGAACCCCAACATCCAGCAGCTGGAGTTATTATATTCTTCTTATCTTCTGCAATAAATTTCCTTAACAGAACTCACGCTCCCTGACAGTTGAATAACTTTACATAAACACACAGTATACATAAATATATGCTAGGTAGGATTCTGAATAATCTGTTAAGTTTTATAATAAGTTCTCATTAACTCTAAGCCCATGCTCACACACATCGACACACCTAACAGATGGGCTACACCTCCTCTAGATAGAATGGACACTGGATATAATGGACAAAAGTTGTGTGCACAGATACTTCCATTATAACAGGCTTGCACTATATCGTGTATCCCACTGTTTTCTGTGCTGTATGCTGTCTGGAAGTCCCCTGTTATAATATGCTGGTTTTGTCTGTGACTCTCCCAGGTCATGCCTGAAAATAGACAATGTTGCTGTTTAGTGCACTTACCCAGTCAACAAAAACTAAATAAATACAATTAACCAGTGATAACAATATGGAATTTAATTTTAATAAATGTATGGTCTTGCAATTAGGAAAAAAATAACCCTTCATACTCATATGCTATTAACTCCACAAACCTATCTACTGTGAATATTGAAAGAGACTTGGGTATTAATATCAACAACACCTTTAAACTACATTCCCATATTGGGACTGTAGCACAAAAAGCAAACAAAATTACTAATATCATCAAAAAAATCATTCATTATGCAAGATGAACATTGTATACTTAGTCTCTACAGAAACTACATGTGCTGCCATCTTGATTATGCTTCTCCCTTTTGGTCACCATGTTACAAACAAGACATAAATCTGTTAGGAGGGTACAGAGGAGGGCAACGAAAATGATACCTAGACTCAAAAATATGCACTATGAAAACAGACTTCAACAATAAACCTCATGCCACTTAATGTAAGAAGAATTAGGAGTGATTGCCTTCTATTTTATAGCATCATAGGTGACAATGCTTTGAGGAATGAATGTAATATTATACCCATAGAAAGGGGTCTAAACCTTAGATCACAAAACATGCAGTTTGAGTTACACAGAACACATACCAGGAAAATAGATAATTATTTCACTATTAGATCAGTTGCAACATGAAGTAAGCTGCCAGGTATCTGGTAAACATCACTAATTTCACGTAATTTAAAAATGAACTGGATAAATGTTTGAGCTATTAACATTTCTTTGCCCCACTGAGAGTGGGGGATGGACTCCTTGGGCCTAGGCCTACTTCCGTCCTACTTTACCAAGTACCATGTACAGGCAAGGCAGTGCAAAGCAATTCTGACATTATGATTTGGATTGGATGTAGAGTATTAGGGAATTGAATGGTTATTTATTATTTTAATGCAGTCTGTTTTATTGTTCCATGGCTCCCTCCCACATACCCAGTGCTGGTTTACCACAGCTATGCTCCTGAGAATTTCTCCCCCTGCCAGTACAGTTGCTTAAAGACCAGTATTGCCTGGTTGCAAGACGGTGCTGTTAGAATGGCTCCCTCCTACCCACTTGCTTGAAGCCTTGTGGTGATGGTTTGTGCTGTAACGCTGCTCTAGTTGCTTCTTCCTGCTTGTGCATTTCAACACCAGTAGTGTTGTTTGTGTCAATACCACTTGACTTCCATATCTTCTCTCACACCCTGTAAGGATTTGCTGTGAGGCTAGAGAGTTGCTGGACCATTTTACAATAGGCAAAGGTTCAGAAAGCATCCTATTTTTTGTCTGCAATAATTACTAATACTTTTTTTCATTCCACAGTTCTGCAATTGGCAAATAGAACCACCATTCTTTCTCATGAAATAGACTTGCTGAAGTTCCTTAAGGGTTTGTAGAAGTCAATAATGATCATAAGCTTCAGGGCTGAGTTCCAGTGGATTAGAAAGGGGTGGCTCCACTGACTACTGCAACCCTGAGGAGATGGATGTATAATGGAGCTGCAAACAACTCAACTCACACTAATGCAACTTGAAGCTTGCTCACAGTCATTTTAGCCATTTAGTTGGGGTTTAAGTGGTGACGGACATTTTTACTGCACCAGAAAATGCTGTTTCTGTGGCAGAGGCTCATTTCTGCAGCAGGACCATGTTTCTGTGGCAGTTGCTGCGACCGCAGCATCGCAGAAAACATGGGTCCCTGTCTATAGATAATGTGAAGAATAATGGAGAGAGACAGGCTGGCCCTGTATGGTTCTCCACTGTAACTGTATGGGAGAGGTCAAATGATCATTTATATGAACATAGGTCTGGGGAACCGTTTATAGAGACTGAAAAGCATTTTATAACTAGGCAAGGGAGTACAAAGGCCAATAGGGTAAGCTAAAAAAATGGCCAAGAAACCCCATCAAAGGCCTTCTTAGCATCGAGACTGAGAAAGGCTGTTAGGATAGTGCACTGGGAAAAATACTCCATGAACAGTAACGTGAGGCAGACATTGTCCAGTGTGTGCCATTGCCAAATGAATCACAGGTGTAATAGCGATGGAAGAAACCACTCTATCCTCCTTGCCCTTATGGCCATAAATAACTTTTGATCAACATTTAAAATAAAAATAGGTCTGTAGGACCCAGGAGTGCAAGGATCCTCACTGGGCTTTAATAAGGAAGATAGAGTGGCATATGCCCAGAAACAGGGTGTGTGGTGGGTCTTCTTGCTGAATAGTTTGGTAGGTGTTTAGAAGAAAGGGAGATAAATGAGGGACAAGACACAGAAGAACATCCAAGCAGGCCAGATCTCCACCAGAGGGACATCACCTTAAAGCCATGAAAAGAAGCAGCTGCTCACTGCAATAAAGCTATGGCATATCAAGGTCTGACTCTTGTGTGACTCTTTTTTCAAATAAGAAGAGGAAATATGTAAGTAGAAACCATAAAAATCCCAACAGGTGTCCAACCAGCATCACCAGTATGAAACACAATGAAAACAGTGTAAAACAGTGAAAGTGTCTAACCAACCCAACTGCGATGGGACAAGTGGTAGTGCATCCCCTGACATAACCCCATTGGATGACCACCATACACTGCCACAGTTAGATATCCCAAGAAGAGTAAGAAAGATGTTCCTCCACTTCCATGAGATATAGTGTATCACTTATAAGATGGGGGAGTGGAGTAGAACCACTCACTAGAAGCTCTAGAGAAAAGAGATGGCAGCAGTGGGCAATCCCAAGCTGGAGGAAATACAGTGGAATGAGCTGTCTGGGCCTCCATGGGAGCATTAGAGCACCCACCTCAAAAAAAAAGTCCAGGGGTATAAAAAGTAGGAAACTAAAAAGGTGGAGTTGAGAATTACATAATACATCACGGAGAAGCAAGTAGGCTAATGTCCTGGTGCCTTACAGGTACTACAAAATTTAAAGAAGCAATAGTTAGGTGCACACTATCAGTGAAGAGCATGTACTTACTATTCACTCTGCAGCAACTTTAACTGAAATAAACCAGCCAGTATGATTCCCTGCTACCCCATATCAGAGAGATTATGGTTATTGTATATATATTTTTTTCTCTGTGTTGTTGCTCCATGTCTTTATTCAGTTCTGATGCTCCTCCCTTATGGCTGAGATGGAAGTGTAACCGGGTCGAGAGATGTGGCTATCCCTCCCTTCAGCCACCCTGTACCCCTATTACATACAACAGGAGCACCCAGAGGAAAACAGCTGCTCCACCTAGGGGTGCAGCAAATCTCCATCTATAGTGTACTCTCTATGGAATCTATACAGGCTCCCTACATAAGAATTTCCCCCTTCCCCAATGCAGTCACATTCGGATACTGATTCCATTACATATAGCCCTCATTACCATCATTAACTGTTGAAAGGGAGAGGGGCATCAGGATCAAAATATAAAAAATATCCTTGCAGGGACAGGATTCCTTCCCTGTCAAAACAAAAATGAGCAGTTAATGATGGGATCCATTTTATGCTGATTAAGTCCCTGAAAAGTCATTTCTGAGACCCCCAGTCTAGGCCCTATCCAACTAATGCTGCAAAAGTAGAAAGAATGGTGCTATAGCAGTCCACAGTAAGACTGTAGAATTTGGCACTGAAAAAATAGGAAAGAAAAATTTCAGATGTCTGTGATCATGTCTTCACCTGGCCCATGTGTAGTCTCGGATGTACCTGTGATTGTACCAAGCTGTTTTTTCACCACAAAATGAAGAGGAAGCTATAGCGTTATTGAATATGGCTAATGGCAGTAATAAATCTGAGATCATCTCCTGTCAGCAATATAAATCCCAATTCTGGTCGAGTGTCTACAAAATGGGTGCTTTTAAAAATGATCCTGTACTAGGGAATGATCGGGAGGGGATGACTAACCAGGAGTGAATCAGATCAGTCTACAGGGCACAACTAGTGCAGAGGACGAAAATCACCATGCTCGGGCTAAGTAGGATTACTGCAGAAAATCCTGCCAGAGTAATATACAGGGTCTCACTAAAGGCAAAGTTAAGGGACACCAGCTTAAGGCACTGTAGTTCAGAGAAGGGGTGAAGATAGGAGCCCACCTTGGTCAGGTGTCTCCTTCTCGGTCTACCTCCCTCTCTTGGTCTGCTGCCATATGGTAGGCTGCATCTACAGTGTAAAGGAAAAGTTCTATGCAGAACAACCTTGAATAACACTATCAAAGAAGGCAGAACATGGATTTATGTTAGGCATGGCAGGTTCCCCATTGCTGTGCCAATACTGCCCGAACTCCAGTCCCTCTCCCCCATTACCTGCCAGATAAAGATCACCAGCTGAGCATCCAAACCTGTGGAAGTATCTTCAAGAGGCTGAGGTTTCTCTTCTGAAGGTATGAAGATGAGCACTATCTTTCTTGGTGATGCTGGTTTGTTGTTTAAGCTGGAAAGGAAAAGTCACTTGTTGCCATCGGGGTGGTCATTCAGTGGGGCCCTGGCATGGCATATTCAGGTCTGGTAGCTCAGATCCTTCAGCCTGAAGATCTTCCCTTGCCTCTTTAGCTGAGGCATGTTCCTTCTGTCCTTTGGAGAAGAAGTCAATGAGGCAGACAAGGTAAGGGGTACAGAAGCACAGTTGTTTGCTTTGGAGAACCTGAAACAGAGGTGGGTACTCGTAGCATTGGCCTGTCATCAATGGTGCATAATTGTTTTCAAAAAGCACACAGGCTTGTGCATGAAAGACCTGTTTCTTTTGCCAAGATGATTTTAAAATGTTTCCATTAACTGTCAAGTTAAGAAACTGAATGATTATTGACCGCAGGTGTGCTGTGGGTGATATGGGCTTGGGCCCAAGAGCTCAGTGAGCTCTTTCTATAGCAATGGTAAGCTCAGGGTCGACTTCCAGTAGCATAGGTAAGAAGGCCTGCAAAACATCTAGTAAACTGTTGCCCTCAGTATTTTCCAGGAGTCTGTAGTGGTGAATATATTTTCTTTTGGCTCTGCTTTTGGCATCTTCCTGCTGGGCCATTATTAAGGCTTGGTTTCCTTGTATGAGCTTTAAAGCTATTTCCAGGTCATCTAATCCGTTCTCTGCTGCTGTGAGTTGCTGTTCCAAGTCATCAACTTGCTGTTCCAATGTAGCAATGTCATGGCAAAATTCTTTTAAAGTCTCCTCCACTTCAGCTCTAAACCTCACCATTTCATGATAAATGGTCTCCAGCTTGAGTTTTTAATTTTTCAGGGACCTTTTCTCTCTGGCTTCTGTTTGAGACTTGGAGGCTTATAGGGCCTCTGACACCTGGGAGAGTTCAGAATCAGACTGGTCTTGTGGGGATTTGTTGGCATCGTCTGATGGTGGTGCAGACTGGGATCTGGAAGTATGCATCATCTTGTAGGCTTTCTTCCTCCCTTGTGAAAATATTGGTATTTTGGTCAGTTAAACAACTTTAACAGAGATATTTCTTGCAGGATGGGTGGAGCTCATTCTTGAAGTGCCCATCATCTCAGTGACATCACCGGAAGTCACCACAAAAGATTATTTACTCACTAAAATCCATGTTTTCTCTGCTGTTGATTTATACTAGCACAGCTTTATTGTACCATTTTAAAATAGAGTACCTAGAATAGTGCTGGTGAAAACTGCACTGTCAGAACTGTGAAAGGTAAAACAGCTACAGGGATAGCATTGCAAAGGGCATTACTACTACCACAGTGGCTGTTGTCAGAGGGGAGGAAGTGGAGAAATAAGTAAAAACAGGATGCCTTGATGAGCTGCTGTGGCGGAGAAGGCTAGGGAACCCGAAGCAAGACAGGGGCTAGCCAGAGACCAGAGTTCTGTTCCAGTCTCCCAGTGTTACATTTTGTCATTCCTCCCAAACTTTAGATTTTTATAATGTGTCCCCTCAAGATATGTAACCCACTCCCCAAGTTTCTTCCCATCTCCAAGTTCCACCTCCTATAGAGTTGATTAATTAAACTTTTGGGGGGGGCAAAGCCCCTCATGTCAGGGGATGCAGGGGGCAGGAGCCCCCCACAAAAACTAAATTTCTTGATGTTCCTTAGCCATGGTATCAGTCGTTAGTGTGTTTTTGGACTGCTACCATTGGTGCTGTTGTTCTCAACGACATTTTCATTGGGCACTGTTTTTGGTAGTGCTGTTTTTCCTGCATGGTTTTTGACCATGCTGTCCTTGCTTTCACGGTGTTGACCTAGTGCCCAGTTTTATGAGGGACAGAGCTACTGTGTTGTTATGAACAAGTTATTAAAGAAATGAACACGGGTGTTACAGAGGATGTGTCTTCTTGGATTTTAGTAAGGCCTTTGATATTGTCCCACAACAGACATCATCACAAAGATTATATATTTAATGGTAAATAATAGAATAGTGAATTGGATAAAATTTTCGCTAGTTGGTAGAATGTAGAGGGTCAATATAAATTCAACTGATCAGGAGAGGGCAGTGTCACCAGGGGGTTTACCAGAACTCAGTATTAGGACCTATACTTCCTAAAATGTATACTGTATCAGTGATGTAAATGATGGTATTAAAAGCTGGACTGAAAAATATGCTGAAGACACCAGTCTCGGGGGAGGGGTAGTTAAGATAGAGGACCAAGTAGAGGCAATACGAAGGGACTTACCAAAACTGATTATGGGCAGATAAAAGATGCATGAAGTTTAACATAGATCAGTGTGCAGTGATGCTCCTGGTTAGAACAAGCATCAAGGCAGAGTACCATCTAACTGGCCCAAAAATCCATTACTTTTAAGGGCCCCATAATTTAATGAGCTGCCTGACACGCTGACAGGAAACACAAATCTGAGTCTGTTCAAAAGGGGTCTGCGGTCCCACCTTAAGAATGTAACCACCTGTAACTGTGCAAGAAAATACTTTGGCATATTCCTCCTGCCTTATCCCCTGCCTTTTCACCTCTTCCCCTTCCCACTCCTCCCCTTCGACTTACAACCCTCCTATACCACTTTTCCCCTTTACTCCTGTCCACACCACCTCCAGCGACTTTGACAACACCAAGCTGGCTGCTTACCTTTTCCCCCATCATCCCCAAAGCTTAACACGGACCTATTATTGTCATGTCTCACTATCCCCAGTGTATCCATACCCTGCAACAACTTGATGTAATGTAATTTATTCTATTTTTAAGATGTACTTGAAACTAACAAATCCTGTACCTCATGTGCCATTTTAATGTTTTTCATGATGTCTACCATATTTTCTTTTTTCACTGTTATCTTAATTTGTACTTATTGTATTGTATTGTACTCATATTGCTCTGTTTTGTCCCTGACTTAGAACCTTTGAAAATGAGTCTTTGACTCAAAGGTATTAATCCCAATCAAAATAAATAAAAAAATAAAAAATAAAGCAAAATAAAAAAAAAAAAGAGATTGAAAAAGACATGGGTTACAAGTATGTAAACATTTTAAACTCAACAGACAGTCTGAGGAAACAAGGGCTAAAGCAAGTTGGGTACTTGGATATGTACAGAGAGGAATACACAGTAGGAGTCCAAAAATAATTGCCCTACTGTTTATAGCCAAGGTAAGCCCACATCTATGGCTCTCAGTTTGGGCACCATGTATCAGGAGAAATGTAGAAGGTCTGGAAAGAGTACTGAGGAAGGCCACAAGGATAAGAAAGGAAATGAGTGAAGTACCATATGAAGAAAGATTAACACAATTAATTGTTTTGTCCCCACAAAAAATGAATTAGGGGATGTGCTTCTGTTTGAAATTATTAATGACAAAAACTATCAGCAAAACTGAACATGGGATTTAAATCTGGCATTGCAGGTATAGTACAAGAGGACATTGCCTCCAATTCAAAGAAATAAATTCAGAACTGAAAAACAGAAACTAAGGAAAACTCTCTGGGGAAAAATCGGAAAATTATTTGATGACACCTAAGGCAAACCCCCTTAGATGGACAACAGGGTTCCCAACAGTGTCCTGACCTGTCCTAGGCACTGCTGTTATGAAGAGTGTGGGTGGAAATCCTAGCTGATGGTGAAGTAGAAGGAAAGAGAGAGGGAGAGAAAAAGAAAGAGAGGGAACGAGAGCAGTGCTTGTGCTTGCTCATAAATCCTTCTTGCTCCACCCCCACCTGCAGCATTCTCTGCCCAGCAGGTGGTCCTACCTAGCTCCCCCAACAGAGGAGAAGCTCTACCTGACCTAACATCCAGGTAGCAGGTGGAGGGGGGCAGTGACAAAATCTCATCTACTGCAATTCTTTGCAGACTGCCTATTGACTTATAGGCCCCACTGCTTCCCCTTTCCCTAGGGAAAAATAACATACACATCATTTTGGAGGAAATGGCTACAGTCATGTGTTTTTTTAAACTTAAAAGTGTACAGCAACAAGTGATGTGCACAGCTAGGGAGTCTTGACAAGGCAATCTGAGGCATCTACAAGTCTAGCCCTTCCTTCTTGAAGAGACCATCCTGGTGGACTCAGGTATCCCATGTATGATCTCTGAAGGACACTGTCCACTGAGAAAGGGGGGACCTCTGGCCAGGTGGAGAGCACCTAGCCCCCATCAGGCAGATGCTTCACCCATGGGATGAGCCCAGTGAGGTTAGCCCTTGACTTGCCCTAACCTGATCCCAGTCATCCAGTCCTCACCTAATGCTGACCTGGGGGGGGGCTTGTCTGGAATGGAAACAAATTCCCCTTTTCCTCCATCTATAGTTCCTTCTTGCAATACTCCCATGTTGCCACAGGACAGACAATGTCCATCATCCCAGGCACTTCATTTAAAGTAGTCCTGAAAAACCTACCATATTGATTTAGTACACACATCATAGCCACAATGTATTTTGTTTATGCAAGAGTGGTGGGTATGTGAAAGATTTAACTCCCTGTGATGTGTTAGGTATAGATAAGAAAAGTTGTAAGTCAAATTTAGACAAAGTACTTTGGGGACAGGAAAAACTGACCTATTACCAGTGAACAGTGAGAGAGCAGTTAAAATGGGCATTCTAGCTTCTTTCTGCCTTCCAAAACCTTAATATTAACCTTTGTATTATAATGAAAATGAGGACTGCAAGACTAGCAGTGTGTAGAATCCAATAAAGGATGCTAAGAGAGAATAAATCGTCAATTTGTCTATTCTTCTCTTTCTAAGTTTTAAACTTTTTTGCATCTTGTTGCTGTTGTCTTATTCTGTCTCCTCTACTAATAAGAACATTGCAAAGTGAGTTCAGGTAAATGCTAATACTATCCAACCTTGTTTAGGTGCTGTCACTCCCAAGTATTTCATGTCTTTATCAGCGCCAGTCTGAAAGGGGACAGCCTGTAAATAAAAGATTTTGTTTCAGCCTCTGCTAAGGATAGAGATATCACATCCATACCACTTGTACTGAGCACGAATCTTGCAGAGTACCTCAAGTACTTACTCTATTCATAAAACTGACTAACAGGATAAGGTTGCAATGTAGTGCTGAGACCAAATGTGAATACCAGGGTGGCAAGCTTCAACTATATGCTGAGACAAAAAAAGAAGGTATGCATACTCGAGGGAGGGAATCAGTGATGCTAGATAGAGTTGACCATGTGAAAACTTTTATTCAATCATCTTCAAAAACAGCAGCAGCCAAAGAAGTGCACAAATGGCAAATAACTTATTGCACCCCTGTCAAAGAGGTAGAGACAAGAAGTGTCAGAAATTTGAGGTCACAGAAGGTAGATTTGTGTACAGGTTTGTGCACTTTTGTTACTTTGCTTACATAAGTTATTTGTGCGTTTTGCATTGCTGTGGTTGCTACTTTTTCAAATATAACTGAATAAATGTTTTCATGTAGATAATTCTATTGTTCAACATTCCTGTTTTCCTCCCTCAAGTGTGCATGCTTTTTTGCCTTTGCTTTATTCATAGACTAGTGAACAATCTTTTCTACTAAGCTATTCAACATACCTCTCATATGTGTATCGCCACATAACAAAAAATAATGTTTCCCAATCACTGTGCAGTCTGATGTTTCTGTCAGTATCCAAGTCAAGTTAGCAAAAAATTAAAATTCAGTATTTATTTACATACTTCTTGCAACTCTGCAATAAATGCTTCTGTGAAGTCATATTGTTTGTGATAGCTTTGTTTATTGAGAAGCTAAGAAGATTGTATAAATAGAATAGTGTATGGTTGTCCATACACAACATAGCCTGTTGTGTATAGACAACCACACTCTGTTTTATGTAGTATATGGTTCTCCAAAACATCGAAACTTTCTCAAGGTTTCATACCTTGTGATAATGCTACCTCTCCTCCTTTCAGTCCCGCTCTGCTCCTGAATCTGGTTCCGTGGCAGTCCTGCTCTGCTCCTGTCACCCATGATTTATAGCCCCCAGTAATTTAGAACAAAACAAAAAAAAGACAGACTGGTAGTTTTGATGCATGGTGCTGACTGTGAAAGTCTGTGTCCAAACTATCTTAGGTTACTGTCCACACTGTCTGTTCGCCCGACCGCTCGCTAAGTGAATCCGCCATTTTAGAATACATTTTTAAAATCACTTCTTGTTTCTGCCAATCAGATAGGAGCTCAAGGGGCAAAAGTTGTACTATCGATGTGACATCAGAACGATAGTACAACAACTTTTGTGACCTTTGAACTGCTTTACAACAGGATTTGGAAAACCATCGTTTTCCATCCACAACAAGCCCTTACAGATATACTATAAATGGATCATGATCTAATAACCCCAAGACTGCAGGCTCATGTGTGTGTTTGTGATCATATTATCACCATGGTTACCCTCTGTTAAACTACTGTATATTAGGGTAATTATAGCCAACTATATTATGAAGAATATATTTTTTATGCAATATGTAAAGGTTGATTAGGATATTAGATCCTGAGGCTGTTGATTTCATTGTAGTTTATGAGGAGTGTACCTCGTACTCCATATACAGTCTCAGTCAGTGGTGGTGCAAACTTATGGTTCAGTGATGACATCCCATTGTGCCAGTATCAATGAAAACTGTCATCTCCAGAGCTCAGGCAAACAAAAGAAATGTGCTGCACTTGATCTAAAGGTGCCACCAGCTACACTGTAGATTGTCAACTCAGCCATTTCAGAAAAAGAAATTCAACCCACTAAAAGCAAGCAGACACTGTAAAAACAGTTATCTACAGTGCAAACATAAGTGGGAGTCACAATTCAAAAGCACAGCCCTTCCCCTATAGAAGCTTAAGGGAGAAGTAAAATGTTGGGGAGTTTGGTCTATTTATGAGCACCCTGCCTTTACATAGATACATAGACAGTGTCGGCAGATAAGGGCCTATGGCCCACCCAGTCTGCCCATTTGAGCTTGTATTGTGTCTTCCCATTATTTTTGCACTGCAAATTAATACTTTAATTACAGCTGCTTGTTGTGATTGTATCAATGTTTTTGCTTTGAAATATTCAAAGTTGTGGCCTTATCACTTGGGGAGGTGTTTTCCTCCAGCAACAAGTCCGCATTGCAATTGATTTAGCCAGATGTTAGTCAACCCCACTGGGCTATGTATTTACTACCATACTGACTTGTAACAGGCACAGGAGTCTATGAATTGTATAGCTCTAGTCTCATGGTGCTGTGTCATGCCCCAAGCCTAGGTCAAACAGCAATGCCATCATACTCCTCCCATCTCTCCCCCATCTTTTGGCCTATTTCTAGGTTGAAGTTTTCCAAAAGGTACACATTTTCAAGAAGTAGCAGGTGATCCAGTAGCCCCATCCCACTCCCAGGTCCATTATCACTCTGTGATGTCCAGTGGGACCCCCATGGTCTGCCCCATTTCATCATGAGCTGTTTCCATGTCATGGTACCCAAATGTTCTCCATCCCTGCCAGAATGTATGATCCAGCATTCAAGCCATTGACCCTGTGTGGAACTGCTTGATACAGTTCTGAATGTTCTGAAGCACAGTGCCTTGTGACCAGATGTGCAGGGGTTGATGAGTGGCATAGCATGGCTCAGTGCCTGATTTGTATGCTGGCCCCAGTGGGTACAAATGACTTAACCACCAAGCAGAGAAAGGCTTGCAATCCCATTGTGTAAAGTGCAATGCTGTGCAAATGGAGTGACTGGCACGATGTGGTTACATAGTACATGGTTCAGTGTTGTCATGTATGGAAATCCATACACTTCCAGATGCTGCTGTACCATATTAGAGATGTCACAATGCTGTTGTACCACAGAAGCTATGTCACTACTGTGGTACAACATCACAAAAGCCCTGTCTATTAAGATTCCTCATGTTTACCTACACTGCAAAATCCTCATAATGAAGATATCAGCAAGACAAAAAATACCACAAGTGATGTGTTTGTTAAAAGATGGACTATACAAATGTTGCCAGGTTCTGCAGCTATTCATTAAAGCACATTCAATGTTTTTATCTTATCCTGTTGTTTTTTTATGTTTATTTGTCCACAGCTCAAGGCAGAGTTAAAGAGAAGGTAAATTAATTAAAACAAACATACACTATAGAAAAGAAAGTATGGAAACAGTACACAACAAGGATGATCTTTCCATCTCAAGGTGAGATGACATCATAGAAACCCCCTGAGCTTCGCTCTGGAGGTCTGTGATGTCATTCAGCCACTCAATGAAATGCAGCCTTATTATGTATGGGTGCCTAAATGCCCATACATTATTCTGTATAGTGTGACCATTTAGAGCCCATGAATTACAACTGCATATGGTGCCCCGACCTCCATTAAGGACTTATCCATTCAGTAGTGAGTTCTGACTAGAGGAATGTTAATAATCTAAAGTATTCCTGTAGCTATGTGAATAACCTCCAGGTCTTTTGCATTCTGATTGAATGGCTACTCTGTGTCTTCAGTAAAGATGCATGTTATAATTGAGAGCAAGGACATAAATGATATGATTATTTATGAATCAGTTACTTTAAAGTTCTTTCAGGCACAACTGCATGTCTGATGGCTTGAGTATGTTTTCAATTTGCAACCAGTTTAATGTAGGGAAAGTACAATGCATCTTCATTAACCTTCGCTCTCTCTTGCTGTCAGTGAAGATCTTTGCATCGCCTTATTTTTCAGTGTCGTATCATGTGCAGAATGTCACTCACTGATTCAGGAGTAGGCAGCTGAAATTAACCAGTTACATGACTTGATATATACTCACCGAGCAGGAAGATATCAAAGCTAAGCATTTACTGTGGTTTTCATCTTTCACCCCTAAGAGAAATAATTGTAATAAAAACACATTGCAAATAGTGCTTTATCTAACATGTTTTGTTCCTACCATTTTTTCTGGAAAAATGTTTACATCAGTCGCCATCTTTGGTACGTATGTTTCATTGGTAAGACAAAGCAAAAGTGCTGAAAAGGGAGGGACATTTATAGTGATTGTAAATAAACCTGATTATGGATATAAAGTGTATGGTTTCCACTGAGTTCTGTTTTCTTAATACTATCAACTATTATATAGAGAACTATAATTTTTATAAAGGCAATTACAAAAGCTATGGGGCACATAAACAACACAGAAACTATAATGGTGGCCTAAATGCACTATCATAGGGAAACATTGTCACTGAACTCTGTCTCTGGATAATTGTTCTTGATTTTGTTCACATAAAATTCATATTCATTATGACATGCATTAGGAGACATGGGTCACCATGTCTCGGACCTTGGTCTCATAAATATTAAATTGAGACATAACAACTCTGGCAACAATGTTTTGAAAATTACAACCTGTCTAGGGAAACGTTCCTGACCAAAATGGAATGTGTGCAAATTTAAAAGGCCAATGTACCAGTACTGTAATTAAAAAAAAATACAGTGGAGCTGCTCAGCATACAACACAGTGGCTTAAGCTGCTGCATAATAAAAGGTATTAAATGTCACTAAAATTGCCTCATTTATTGCAGTAACCTACTGCAGTATACTGCAGTATTGCATTTTTCCTGGCCGTGTCCACTGTAAATAATTGAAATAAAGGAAAAGTTACAGTTGTGATTGTGTTTCTGAAACCACAGGTACTTTATCTTATCTCAACATTATATTCATGCTGTTCTGGCTGATAAGGTTTGATGTGTGCCCAATCCATTGTCAGATTTGATATAGTCACTGCTGTGAACAGGAGGGTCAGAGAAAGTGGTCCCTAAATCCCTTCCATTATCAAAAATGCCGGGGGTGAATTGAAGCACCCCTGCCACCTCCAGTGCCAGGGAGCAGGTACTCCAGGATGCATTCTAGGATGGTGGAGGTGTTGGCCATGAGGGAAAGAAGGGTAGAGAACCCACTAGCTGGAAGCGACCACCAATCGGTGTGGTTTGCACTCAGTTTGAGTAAGGAGATTGGGGTCTCAGTAACAAAGGTGGTGAACTTCAGGAGGGCGGACTTCGGGAAGATGTAAGAAATACTGCAGAGGTGATTAGTGAGCATTGGGCCAGAGATGGATGCACAACAAAAGTTGGATATCATTAAAATTGGGATAGCAGAGGCTATGGAGGCTTTCACCAGGACCCAAAGCAAGAAGAACAGAGCCAAGAAGCCAAGCTGGCTGAACAGCAGAGTGATGGAGGGGGTGAGGGCAAAGAGGGCTGCATTCCAGATATTCAGGAGGATGGGGAGGGGAGAGGACAGGGAGGCATATGAGAGTTGGCCCAAGGTGGTTACCAAGTGGATGAGGGAAGCCAAATCCTCCAGAGAGCTAAGGTTAGCTCAGGGCATTAAGGGAGGGGAAAAATACTTTTTTTTAGATATGTGAAGGAAAAAAGGAAGTGCAGTGACAACATAGTGAGGATAAAGAGGGGTGGGGAGTGGGTGGAAAAGGGAGCAGAACAAGCAGAAGCACTGAATGAATACTTTTGTTCCGTGTTCACGCAGGAGAAGGGTGGTCCACTACCTCTGTGGAAGGGGAAGATGGGGTTGGGAAGATGGACAGACTGAGGAGAATAGAGTATTAGAGGAGCTGAGAGCACTAAGAGTGTACAAGGCACCAGGTCCTGATGGTATTCACCCCAAGGTGCTGAGGGAGATGACGGAGGTGTTGGCCAGGCCACTTATGGACCTGTTTGGCACCTCCCTGCACATGGGTTATGTGCCCCAGGACTGGAGAGTGGCCCATGTGGTGCCCATGCACAAGAGCGGCCCACGGGACAAACTGGGAAACTACCAACCTGTCAGTCTCATGTCTGTAGTGGGTAAACTTATGGAGGAGATACTGAAAGAGAGACTGGTGGCATTTCTGGAGGCAAATGAACTCCAGGATGGGTGGCAGCATGGGTTCATCTCAGGGAGGTCTTGTCAGACCAATCTAGTAGAATATTATGACTGGGTTACAAGAGAGCTGGATAAGGGTCACGCTGTGGATGTCCTATACTTGGACTTCAGCTAGGCTTTCAATTCAGTGCCACACAGGAGACTAGGGGAGAAACTCATAGTGGTGGGGGAGAAACTGGCAAACTGGATAGGGAACTGGTTGAGGGGGAGGCAGCAATGGGTGGTGGTGGGGGGGAACTCTCAGCACCTAAACAAGTGATGAGTGGAGTAACTCAGGGTTCTGTGCTGGGTCAAGTGCTGTTTGGACTATTCATTTCAGATATCTCACATGGAGTTGGGAGCAGGATTAGTCTGTTCGCAGATAATACTATAATGGGGGTGGTAGCTGATGAAGTGGACTGGTGGAACACCTGCAAGGGGACCTAACCAAACTGGACTAGTGGTCAGAAAGGTGGCAGCTGGGCTTCAGTGTGAAGAAATGCAAGGCTATGCACTTCAGGGCAAAGAACCTGAATGGGGACTATTGGTTGGGTGGGGTGAGGCTAGGGGACACTAAGGAAGAGAAAGACCTTGGGGTATTGATAATGGGGGAGCATGAACAACTCTGCTCAATGCAGGAAAGCCACAGCTAAGACTAACAAGATGCTGGGATGTATTGCAAGGGGATGCTCATCCAGGACTAGGGAAGTGATCCTGCCCCTCTACAGGTCATTGGTCATGCTGCATTGGAGTACTGTGTGCAGTACTGACATCTGTATCTGATGAAGGACATTAAACTGATGGAGAGGGTGCAGTGTAGGGTGACAAAAATTGTATGGGGGATGGAGAGCAAAGCCTACAAGGACAGGCTATGTGAGCTGAATATGTACATCCTGGAAGAGAGGAGGAATGGGGGTTATGATTGAAACATTCAAGTATTTGAAGGGGATAAACAAAGCCAGTGCTGATGGGTTTTTCAAGCTGAAGAAATGGAGGGACACAAGGGGGCATGGGCTAAGATTAGAGGGTGGAAGATTTAGGAGAGAGACGAGGAGACATTACTTCATGGAGAGGATGGTGTCAAAGTGGAACACCCTTCCAGAGGGGGTAATATCATGTAAGACAGTGGGAAGTTTTAAAAAGGCATGGGACAGAGAACGAGGGAGGATCTGGGTGAATAGTGTTGAGAACTGGGGGAATAGTGCTGAGAACATCCTGAAGATGGAGGAGGGGGTTGGGGTAGCTGCAATCTAGGGGTGCTAGCTGCACACTCAAGCAGACTTTGATAGACCATGAGGCCTGTTTCTGCTGGCAGTTTCATATGTTTGTATATTCGTAAAAATTATGTTATATATGTTCTATGTACCACAACCTACTTAGGTTACCACCAAGGACTTAATGCACTGATCCAGAACAAAGTCAGATGCAAAGTTCGCTAGCCACTGAGCCTGGCTCAGCAAACCTTTCTTCTGTACCTACATAGTCTTTTGTGCATCCATGAAAAAGGACTCAGAGTCACAATGTTACAATGCAAATAGCCAATTGAGTCTTGTGTTTTGCATTCCTCAAAATCAGGATACTAGGATGCTCTGTCTTCCCAGAATAGTTCCCTGAATAACTAAATACCTCAAAGGAGTGCCTGCAGACATGCTGGCTGGGAGGCAGGTCAGAGGAGGGAGCAGTATAGGGGACAACTGCATTCCCTAAAGGGTTGATGGTGTCCGTGTGTGTGTGTGTGTGTGTGTGTGTGTGTGTGTGTGGGGGGCACTAGATGCCAGAAAAAAATGGAGAGCCCACATAATTCCAGGGGCTCTTATTTGTTACCTAGGCATAAAGGATCAGTAAGGGGAGTTAATGAATTACTGGATGGGCAAGTGATGGATTGCTAGTGGTTACAGCAAAAGGTAATGGGAAGGGGGTGCCTCCAGACACAAGAACTGTGAAGAACTGACAGGGGGTAGAGACCATGGTACCCATATGTGGATACCTGCTGAAATGTTAGTGAGTACTATCCCTGATAGAGCCTCTAACATCTGAATTGGTGATTTACAATGTACCACAATCTAAGGGGGCTATGCCCACCCACCCCAAATTAATTGTGTAGCATTTTATACAATGCACGTGTTGGCAAAAGCACACAGATAAAAGCACTATCCCAGCTGATGATGAACCCAACTCATAAGATAGCAAATTATATCTTATGAATTGGGTTCATCACACCAGCTACTGTATCTCCGTACTCCAGTTCATCATAATCGCAGACCAACTGTGTAATAAACCGATCTAATTTTATGGCTAAATCAGTTTTTTTTTCCACTTGAGCTGTCAAAATCAGAGCCAAAAGCACAATTAACAGTGAACTGCACTGTTGCTAACTCACAGCTTCAGTCACAACTGTAAAAAAAAAAATAGACTTTCACTCACTGGAGCCGAATATGAATGACAAGCAGCATTTGAAATCCAGTACAGTAAACTGATCCTCACTGACACAGTAAAAAGTCAGATCCAAAAGTCAATTAGCACGCTCATTGTATAAACTGGACATGTTATGTGTGAGCGTGTCATACAGTTTTTATCTTCATTGGAGGTCTGCAACCTCTTGATCCCTCACTCATGGCTATGCCATTCGTGAGGGGTCAAAAGTTCACAGACCTCTCATGAAGATAAAAAACATGTGACATGCTCATACATAACAGATCCCCATTTTATTAATGATGTGGCTTGCTTTAAGCATTTTACCATTTAACAGAAACATCCCACCTTTCTCTCACTTTCACCTCCCTTCCTTGCCATGTTATTTTTTTTCTCTCTCCTCCCACACATTGAACAGATGAAATGTTTACCATGGAATATAGGAATTTAAAATTCTGTACAATTCCAATAGCAGAATGTTCATCTCCAAACATACACACAAAGAAAAAGCCTCATGTGGAGCCAGAGCCTCAGTTTTATCTGTGGCAGGGTAATAATCAAAGATTCCCCTGGTAAACAGGTACAAGAGAGACAGGGGATTTTTCATGTTCAACAAAGGAACATTAGTAGTGAAAACTATGAGCAAAATTGTATTTGTTTAAAGTGTGAACTGTATGTGTGAACTGAGGGGGTGATGATCAGGGCAACAACATTTAATTGATTTGTTTTGTTTTTAATTTGAGAGAATTTTAATTTTAGAGACTAGTAGATGGCTTTTACTGAGTAAAAAGTGTCAGGCATGTCCATTATGAAAGGTCAGTTCTGGTTGTAGGTGGATTGATTTGCTAATTGTGTGATGTGGCTAGAGATGTTGCAAAGTTAAAATCCGCTGACGAAGTTCGGGCGAAGTCGGTAAATTAGCCTCAGTGGAGCAATCTGCAAATTTTTGCTAATAAGCACAACATTTGCCTATGTGACTGTGCCTTTTTTTTGGTAGAATTTCACTGCAAAGTGCAGAAGTTCACCCACAAATGTGGAATTTCACCATTCAAGGGGAAAATTCCTCTGTTCGTGGGCAAAATTCTGCACCTCACAGGTGGAACTTAGCACTTCGCATCTACAGATTAATCTGAGAATTGTGCTACATTTGCAGATTAATTCGTGAAGTGAATTTTCCCAACTTCGCCCATCTCTATGTAGATTCTAACAAGTCCCAGTCCTACAATGTGTAACATTGGTGACATAATTACATACCTTGGAAGGCCTGATAGCGAATCACATGGTTTAATTTTCTTACCCATTTTTATAAATAACTTCAATACTATCCCTCTCAATGGCATTCTGACTTCTTAAATACAGTGGGTCAATTCTCAAAGGATCGGCACAAGTTGCACCAAAGGTGACTTATGCCAATTGCTGATGCACCAGGGACCCTGCACCTGATTCTCTATCAGGCAGGATCCTGGTGGCTAAGTCCCATGGCTTTCAGCAACCCTAACAGTGTGCTAAATAGATGGTGCAACTAGACAGGTTGCCACAAGCCTGCAGCAGTGTAAAGCCCAAGGATGCAAGCACCCTCCCAGCCCCGATCCCCAATCAATATTAGTGGACTGGCCTACGTGATGAGCTGAATCCGTTCGGATGTCTCCTTTGCTGCTCTGAGGCCCTGCTATTAATAAAAGCTAACAAAAGCTTCAAAACCTCATTTTTCTGTATTGAAACAGCTGTAATCAAGTCAAGAAGCTTGGCGGGATTGTTACAAGGAGGTTTGGTGGAAGTTGCTTGTGGAAAGGAGCCGGGGAAGCCCCCCTAGATAGCGAGCGTTCGGCTGAAGCAGTAGGCCACTCGAAAGCATCGGGATGGATGCAGAAGTTGGTGAGCCTTTGGCAGCAAGAACTCCTGCTACTAAGCAGCCAAAGCCCCACTCCCCTACTCCAAATGAACAAGAGGATGAGCCCAGGAAAGAGGGGGGTTCAGGTTCGACTAATACTGACCTCCAAGACATTAAGGCAATGCTGCAGGGGCTGGTGTCAAACTTTGCAGCGATGAAACCAGTTTTACTTTCTGTAGCCCAGAGAAAGGGTGACGCTGAGGCTTGGATCTCTTCGCAAGAAAGAAAAACATCTGTGGTGGAGCAAGAACTGGGGGGTTAGAAGGCAGATTAAGAAACTGGAAGAAAGAATGGAGGATCAGGAGTCAAGAAGTAGGTGGAATAACCTGATCATTGCAGGATTACCGGAGAGGGCTGGGGGGCAAGATTGCATTGCATTTATGCAGGATCTTCTGTTTAAGCTGCTGGGCCCCACGCCCTTCAGTGAGGCGTACAATCTGGAGAGAGCCCACCGGGCATTAAGGGAGGTGCCACCACCTGGAGCCAGGCCCCGAGTGATAATCATGCATTTTCTCAACTATAAGGAGAAATCATATGTATTGCTTACTGCTAGGCAAAAGAAAACGTTACAGTGGAATGGCGCTTCGCTCTGGCTATTCCAAGATCAAACGCCAGTGATTAGAGAGAAGCAGAAAGCATATGTTGAAATCAAGAAGAAGCTTTACTTGGCAGGAATAAAGTTTCGTCTGCAATATCCAGCAACCTTGGTGGTGCGGTTGCACTCTGGGGGAGAAGAGGTTTCTAACCGCAAAAGACGCTCTCAAGGGGTTGTGAGTGGAACTCCCGGATTTGTTCAAGTCTGCAACTTGAAGATGTGCCGAGGGACAAGAGATGGTGTAATTTAAAGGACTGGGACTGGGAAACAACAACGAATCTGTTATTTAGGGAGCTTGTTTGTTACTCCTGGTTACCAGATTCTTGATATGCTTTTTGATTACAGAGGGTGTTTAAAAGCTTGGGGGAGTAACGCATTTGGGGGCGGGCGTACTTAGTGTTCTGATGTTGTGTCCATAAGTGAAAGCTTATTACTTGTTTAGTGATATTGGGGTAAAATGTAGGTGATATTGAGAGGGGAAAAGTAAAGAGGGGGCAATTAGGGATGGGTACCTGAATGGGAATTATCTGGTGGAGGCTTAGATTGTAAACTTCGATACCGTATTGGGGAGGGGTCAGGTAATGAAGTTAGACAAGTAGAAAAGGGCAGGTTTTAAGGGGGAGTGGTGAGGTGGAGGGGAGGTTTTTAGAGCGGGGAAGGGGGGGTCAGCGTAGGTAAGTGAGCCTAATAGGGAGGACCACGCTTTCTTTGATGGGATTTGGTGGGTGTGGGAGCAGGGATTAACAGACTGGTGTAGTTATTCAATGGTTGTGGTTTGTTGGAGAGGGGGCGGACCGGGGGACTAATAATGGGTTTGAAGAGAGAATTCCCCATTATATAGGGGTCAGTAGTAATTTTAGGGTTTCCAGAGAAAAGAAGCCCTGAGTGGGGTGTGACACTATAACATGGCCGCATAAGGCAAAAGCAATTGGTACCTCGGGGCACGATCTCGGGACTGAAGGAATGGGGGAAATATAGAGCCGGAAAATGGGGATGGGAGGCTGCTAATCCCCCCCCTGCTGGATACGAGGGGATATTTAGGGAGATTGGTAGTTAGAGAAGAAGAGACACTTAGGTTTTTAGGACAATAGGAGGTGGGGGAGCAAGAATTCTGATCTAACCTAACAGGTAGGGGAAGGAAACGGGCTACAGCTGTTATTAGTGGGGAGCAAAGCATGAGATATGGGATGGGCTGTATAAGACAAAGGGAAATAAAGATATTGGAGAGAGGAATGCTTTCGGCACTATAGGCATGGTGGGTCGTGAGCAAGGTTTTGGAGCTACTCAGGCAAGGGAGGGGTAGGGGGCAGCACAGGAATGGGTTCATCCATGACTCCATGACTCGATATTTGGTAGGTGGTCGATCTTTGGATCAGGGGTTGAAGGGGTGGGAGGTGGGGGTAGGAAAGAGAGAGAGTCCCTATGGAGAGTAATTTGGGAGCAGACCTGGAGCAGATAGAAAAAGCTGATATAATTAAACTGTTTGGAGGTTATCTCCATGTCAAGTATTAAAATAATTTCTTGGAATGTTAAGGGACTCAGGGGTAAATGAAAGAGAATGTTGATTTTGAGGCATATTGAATTAATGGGGGCTCATATTGCTGCTTTGCAAGAGACGCACTTGCTGACGGAGGAACTGAAAGGGCTTAAGAGAAGATGGGTGGGGCAGGTATATGGGGTAGGTAGGGATAGAGCTGCAGGAGGGGTAGTGATATTAATAAGGAAATCATGTCCATATGAGGTGGCGCAAGTCAATGCAAGGGAAGATAGCAGAGGAATATATATCTTGGGCATACTTTTGGGTAAGTCAATTTTGGTGGCTTCTATATATGGCCCAACACCTCCAGACCCGGGGTTCTTTGCTTCTATTGAAGGGGATATAGCGGCTCTCCCTTCGCCTTTACTAATTCTGGCAGGGGACTGGAATGCCTGCTTAAGTAATCGTGAGGACAGAATTCCACCATCCGGAGGACCTATGTCCAAGGCCCAGGTGGCCTTGAACAGACTCCTTGAGGTGATGGCATTGGTAGATCCTTTTAAGATGTACTCGAAGGGGGACATAAGTATGACTTTTTACTCGGCAGCCCACAAGAGTCAATCCCGAATTGATTTTTTTCTGGTAAATGGAGAGGTGATCGGGAAGATTAAAGAAATGATAACAGGGGGTAGAATTTATTCGGATCACTCTCCCATCCAAATAGTGTGGGAACCTAGACCCGCTCCACCCAGACCGTATAGGTGGAGGCTGAATGATGCCCTGCTGACAGAGCCCCTGGTGTGAGATAGGTTGGAAGAGGCACTGTTGGAGATCATGCATCAACAAGTGCCTACAATGCAAAATAAAAAACTAGCGTGGCCGCCTGTAAGGTAGTATATGCGGGGGTGGCCCAGGATATTGCACTACAGAGAAGTAGACAAAGAAGAGCAAAAGATGAGTTTATACTGGGGGCAACTGATTCACTGACACCATTAGTAGGGTCTTCTGGGGAGGTCGATATGGAACTTAAATATTTAAGGGAGGAGCTAGGGGATATTGCTAACAGTAAAATAGAATTTTGGTTAGACAAAATTAATGCCAGATACCTGATGCAGGGAGATGTCCTGGGGCGACTATTGTCAGCTAGAGTTAGGGAATGGGAAGAGAGTAGAATGATTACCTCCATCCTTTGGGGGGGACTCTTAACTGATTCACAAGAGATGGCGGAGACATTTGCCTCATATTATCAGGGAATTTACTGGGCTGGAGACCTAGCGGGGGAGAGGGAAATTGAGAGTTTTTTGGAAGAGATCCCTCTGCCAGCATTGGACCCAATACAGGCTAAGGAGTTGGCGGCTCCAATTAGGGCATCGGAGATTATGGAGGTAGTGCAATCACTACCTGCGGGTAAAACACCAGGGCCAGATGGTCTTACTGCCAAATTTTATCAAGTACATTTATAAACGATACTTCCTATGCTTCTGGAGTTGTTCTGAGCCATAATGCAGGAAGGGGTACCTCATCCTCTGCTGTACCAGGCATATATTACATTGATTCCTAAACCAGATAAACCCAGGGATATCCCCGGAAATTATAGACCCATAGCTTTAAAGAATCAGGATATTAAGATTCTTACAAGAATCCTAGCAAATAGATTGTTGCACGTTGCCCCTAGTTTAATTAGTCAGGAACAAGTGGGATTTATGCCAGGAAGGGGGGCACATGATGCCCTTACGAAGTTACATCACATATTGAGCTATGCGCTTGACTCCCAATTACCCCTAGCGCTTATATCGTTAGACGTGGAGAAGGCTTTCGATAGGGTCTCTCACCCTTTCCTTTTTGCTATTATGAAGCGGATGGGATTCCCGGAAGGTATCCTTAGGGGCATTAGGAATCTATATGCCGCGCCAACGGCTAGGGTACTATGTAATGGGTAACTCTCATGAGAAATACAGCTAGAAAATGTGACTTGACAGGGGTGTCCGCTCTCGTCGATACTCTTCAATATTTATCTGGAACCCCTCTTGAGGACTATTAATAGAGATGTGCATATTAGAGGAATTAAATTGGGGGAAGGGAACTGAAACTTTCGGTCTTTGCGGACGACATATTGCTGCATTTAGAGGAGCCAGCAGTTAGTTTCAAGAGAGCAGCAGAGGTAATAGAGCATTTTTCTAGGGTCTCCAACTATAAGTTGAATTTAAATAAGACTCAAGTCCTCCCTCTGATACCCCATGTTACTAGGGCTGATTTTATACTGCCACAAATACAATGGTGGATAGATAAAATTAAGTATTTAGGTATCTGGATCACGGCGGACCTGGAAAGGGGGCAGAAATTAATATGGGGGGAATTATATCAGTACTCGAAGGGGACGTAACAAGGTGGAATAAATTGCCCTTAAATTTTACTGCCCGACTGGGCCTTATTAAGATGAACATATTTCCCCGCTTGTTATACCCGGTGTATTTGGCCCCATATAGCATTCCCCATAAATGGTTCAATACAACTAAGAGATTAATCTCGGGTTTTCTTGGGAAGGGTAGGCCTCCTAGATTAAAATATAACAGCTTACGTTTACCGTACAAAAAGGGAGGGGTTCAGCTTCCTGACCTTCATCTGTATTACGTGGCGGGCCAGCTGGGTTTGATGAGTTAAGGAGTTAGAAGGGGGGAGCTATAATCCAACCTGGCTTCAATTAGAGAAGCACAAGTTTAGAGATTCAGGCCTTGATCCGGAAGCAATGTTGTATGTTGATCTGGGGAAAATTTTTAATAAGAGCTATGGGAACCCAATTGTGAAAACGGCAGATGCATGGTGGTCCTTCCTATCCCCTGTGCAGAGAAGGGGCCAAATGAGGGCTGGAGACCAGCCTGTTCTAGGCAACCCTAACTTTGTAATTGGGAATCGGGTAGTTAAACAGTGGTGGGCTAGCCAGATGCTAGGTTTGAATCTTAGGGAAATTGTTCAGGGTAATAGAGTGGTCTTACCGGCACGATGTGATGGAATGCCCTTTTTTCAAAGATTACAAATTAAGCATATGGTAGAGAGGGCGTTGAAGAAGCTGGGGGGTATTACGGATACTGTTTTCTCCTGGGGGATGCTTAAGGAGGTTGATCCAAGAGTTCACTCTCTTTCGCAAATTTATAAAGTGGTATTGGATTTCCTCAGCCCAAGTTTTGTTAGGAGGGTTACATATTGGGAAAAATTGATGGTTCCTCGGCAGCTAGATTGGGATAATATCTGGGAAAGCAGCAAGTACAATATTATGCCCAAATATAAAAGTATGCACCTTTTTATTGTGTCCAATTTGTATTTTACCCCTGTGAAGCTAAGTGACAGAAATCTGAGACTGACAGACCTGTGTTTTAGGTGTGAGGCAGGAGTAGGGGATTTATTACATGTGATCTGGGGCCGTAGTAAAATATCGCCACTCTGGGGGGAAATTAAAAGGCGTATGGACCCAGTGTTGGATTATTCAGAATTTATAATATCTGAGATATGTGTTTTGGGTGATTACTCCCAAATCTCGGGTGTTATGCCTAAGTACCACCTCTCCTTGATGACTGCGGTAGTTAAAGGCTTCTTATTAAAACATTGAAAAGATGATCAAGTTTATCATTATGGTCAATGGGTAAAAGATTTAATAGGGATGCTGAGTAAATTTAGATTTATGTATATTGATAGTTGTAGATTGGGTAAAGGTCTGCTGATTCTAAAGGGGGGATGGAGGACTCTCTCTCTTTCCGGGGGACACAGACGGGTGCCACCTTTAAGAGGAGGGCTTTAGATTTTAGGAGGAGCTTTGAGGTTGCTTGGAGATTATTAATGTATGGGGATTTAAAGGTATCACGGATGAGGTAAATAGATATATATGAACATTGCGATAAAGTACAGAATATATGAGAGCTTAAGCCGGTCTCGGGGGTGGCTACCTGCTGTGATTGTAAATAGAGGGGTTGTATATAGTTTGTGCGGTCAGTTTGAGGCTGTGCACCCTGGCTTTACCAGGTATCTGTATGTTTGTTTGTTTATTTGTGAAGGTTGTTTATGAAAAATGAATAAAGATGGTTTACAAAAAAAAAATATCAGTGGACTGGCCTGGTGGGCTAGCGGACCCACCGATTGCCAATAATCATTATGGTAATAGCCCTGGTGAGCTAGCAGACCTCTCCTACCCTGATCACCTATAATCATTATGGTAATAGCCCTGATGGGCTTGTGGACCCCCCAATCCCAATCCCCCATGACACGAATACCCAACATACCTGGTGGTCTAGTAGACCACCAACCCCCCTCACCTAGTAGTGCTCTATCACTCCACTCTCTGCAACCCATACCCAGCCAGTGGCTGACACAGCCCAACACTCACCACCGCGGACAGCTGGCAACTGAGCACTGTATAAGTGCATACTGTATATAGTACATGCTCAGTGAATAACAGTCATTGGCAGTTTATTTTCATAAAGCTAGGCTTGTGCTGTCTGGAGGTTGGATGACAGAGAATTGTTGATGTTGTCAGTTTTGGGAGAGTGACAGATGAAGACCAGATTATCTGCATTAAGGAGAGGGGTGCTGTTCTTGAAACAGTGATTGACTGAGTTTGTGTGCAGGAAGAATAACAGTGGCCCTAGGATTGAGCCATAGGGATGCCAAGCATGATAGGAAGAAAGTCAGAATAGGATGAGCTGATCTTGATCCTTTGCTTCCTATCAAGTGAGATAGTTAGTAAACCAGGGTAGTGTGTATTCTGTGATCCCTAGTGAGCTTAATTTACTAAGCAATAACTGTTGAGTGACCATGTCAAAGACCGTTGTAAGGTCTATGAATACTGCCCCAATGTATTCCCCTCTGTCTAGGGAGGTGTAGATAGCATTAGTTAGTGTAAGTAATGCAGTTGTGGTACTATGGCCTTTACAAAAGCCATGCTGGTCTGGGCGGAGTAAGTTATAGCTTGTCAAGATACGAGGTAAGTTGGGAGGAGACAATTTTTTTCTAATATTTTGCTTAGCACTAGTAGAATGGCAATGGGTCTATAATTGGTTAGAATTTTCATGTTACCTTTTTTAAAGACTGGGGCAGTGTTTGCATGTTTCTATGATGTGGGGACAGTGGAAGTAGAGAGGGAGAGGTTGAGGATTCTTACTAGTGATGAGGCCAATTCTTGTGCCGCAATTTTAAGTAACCTTGGTTCCAGGCCATCTGGTCAAGCTGACTTTGATTCAGAGATCAGACTAAGTAGTTTTAGAGCCTCCTTAGTTAATACCTTTTTGAAGAGGAAGGGGGGTGATTGAGGACATGGGGAGGTAATGGCGGTGATGGGGGGGTCCCCCCTTTGTGTATTTAGCAAGTCAAGGGTTGGGGAGAGATTGGTAAATAGTACGTTGAAATCATTTGATGTAGTGAGAGGGTTGTTGCAATTAGCTCCATTAATTTCGAAATCGGGCATGACAGTAGGGCTGGAAAATCCAAGGGCAGGTTTAAAGTGGTTCCAATATTGTCTAGGGTTATTTTGAGTAAAGGCTAGATGTGTCTTGAAGAAGTTACTTTTGCTCCTTCAGATTTCTTGTTTGACTTTATTTCTAATGGCTCTGTATGTGGCCCAGTCTGCTGGGCATTTGGATTCTTTAACTGAGGCCCAGCATTTGTTTCTCTCTTTCAAGAGTGACATTTGTGGGTGGTTAAGCTATCTGGTCTTTTTGGCCATTCACCCTTCTTGTTGTAGTTGGAGCATGTCTAGCAGGGAAAGCAGTAAAGAGCACAAAGGCGCAGACTGAAGAGAGAATAGCCCAAGAGGTAACAAAAGGGGACAAGACATTTTTTAGGTATGTAATTGAAAAGTGGAAGACCAGGCACAGGATTGTAAACTTAAAAAGGAAGGGAGGGACTGTGCAGAGGGGGACAGGAAAAAGCAGGCCTCCTGAACAAATATTTTTTTCAGTGTTCATAGAAGAAGGAGAAGGAGGTGGGCCACAAAAAAGTATCAGGAGCTTTGGAGTGAAGAAGGTATTTGCTAGTTCTTATTTGGAGGAGAGTGTCCTGAAGGGACTCATTAATGTGAAGGTGGACAAAGCAATGGAGCCAGATGGGGTACACCCAAGGGTATTGAGGGAGCTCAGGGAAGTACTTGCTGCACCTCTGACAGTCCTATTTAGCAGCTCACTGGAAACAGGAGTAGTTTCAGAGGACTGGAGGAGGGCAGATGTAGCCCTACTTCACAAAAGTGGTAGCAGGGTGGAGGCTGGCGCTTATAGGCCAGTCAGCCTGACATTGGTGGTGGAAAAGTTACTGGAATCACTGCTGAAGGAAAGGATTATGGAATACCTTGAATCTAGTGGGTTACAAGATTGGAGGCAGCATGGGTTTATGGGGGGTTATGTCAAATGAATCTGATAGCTTTCTTTGACTGGGAAACAAAGGAATTAGATCAGGGTGATGAGTGGATGTGGCCTACCTAAACGTCAGTAAGGCTTTCAACACTGTTCCACATAGGAGACTAGTAAGCAAGATGGGTAAGTTTGGAGTGGGTTCAAAGGTGGTAAACTGGATAAGAAATTGTTTAGGGGATAGGTGACAGAAGGTGGTGATAGAGTTCAGTCCAATGGAGAGAGGGTGACTGGCAGGGTGCCTTGGGTATCACTGATGGGACTAGTCCTCTTTGTTGTCTTTATAAGTGACATTGCAGAGAAGCTGGAAGGGAAGGTCTGCCTCTTTGCAAACAACACCAAAATATGCAATAGGTTGGACACTCGTGGGGTGTGTGTGTGTGTGTGTGTGTGTGTGTGTGTGTGTGTGTGTGTGTGTGTGTTGAAAGGATGAGCAGACACCTGAGAAAACTAGAGGCATTGTCAAGAGCATGGCAGCTGGGTTTCAATGCAAAAAATTGTAAAATAATACACTTAGGGTGCACAGAAATCCTGGGCTGGAGCACAAAATGGATGGAATGGTTTTCATGACTACCAAGCAGGAAAGAGACCTGGGGTAGTGATATCTGATGACCTAAAGATTGACAGGCAGTGCCACAAGGAAGTCAAGAGGGTTAGTGGGATGTTGGGGTGCATAGGGAGGGATATCACCAGCAGAAAGTGGGAGGTAGTGTTGCCTCTGTATAGATAGTTGGTAAGACCCCACCTAGACTACTTGGTCCAGTTCTGGAGACTACATCTCTGAAAGGACATAGATGGCATGTAGGTGGTCCAGAGAAGGACAATTAAATGGTGCAGGGTCTGCTTCAAAAGCCATATGAGCGGTGACTAAATGACCTCAATATGTACACTTTGGAAGAGAGGGAAGAGGGGGCATGATAGAGACCTTTAAATATCTCACCGGGGCAAATAAGATACAGAAGAGAAGTATTTTTTTCTGAAAAAAAGGTGCTCTAGAACAAGAGGACATGCTATGAAGCTGGATGGAGGTAGATTCAGGAGAGATGTGAGGAAGTACTTCTGCATAGAAAGAGTGGTGCATTCCTGGAACAGCCTTCCAGAGGAAGTGGTGGGGGCAAAAACAGTGGTGGGGTTCAAGAATGCATGGTATAGGCACAAGGGAATCAAAGTGGAAAGGAAGATGAGAGGAAAAAAGAGTTGTAGGTAAGGTAGGGTCTGCGGTGCTACCGTAGCTAGGGAAAAATGGGCAGACTGGCTGGGCCAAGCAGTCCTTATCTGCCATCACATTCTATGTGTCTAAGACTACTAGGGATGTATTTGCAGTGGTATGTAACAGCAATGGGTGGGAGTGCACTGCCATTGCAGTTAATATAGAGGATTATGTATGAGCAGTCATACATAACAAGGATATTCTTGTATCGAGAGGTTTCCTTGGTAACAGATGACCTCGAGAGCGCAGCTCGAGAGGTACTCTGTTACCAAGGGAACCTCAAGATACAAGAATTTCCTTGTTTGTGTATGACTGCTCATACATGATCTTTTATAGTGTATGGCAGTCACAGCATAGAAAATCAAACAAAACCAGCTGGAGAAGACAACAGAAAATAGAAATTTTAACATTTTCTTTTTTTTAACTGACACAGTGTGCTACAGATGTTTCTGCAAGTTCAAGTTAAAAAAAAAACAGCAACTTCCAGCTTAACTGGCTTGAGGAAAGCAACTATGTGGCAGCATTCCAAGTTGTTATGCTGCAGTAGTGACATAGCTAGTGTAGCATAACAGCTGTGATGACATAGCTACTGCAGCATAATAATTCCATTCTAGTTATGGATTTCTATCCATAACAACATTCTACCATACACTATACCATGTTTATATATGCATTCAATGGCATGGCACTAATGGCTGTGTAATACCTTTACAAAGCTTTGAACATGCCATTGCTCCAATATGCAAATTGCAGTCATGCAATTTGCATAGGTACCCTGGTATATTTTGGCACTGCTCACTAATGGGCTAGTACTTCAATAACTGTGTTTTTTAGTATGAGGCTTTTAGTGAGTCACATTCAGAGAATGTGCACTGCTCATCTCATGTCCACACTGGAGCCATCATCTCAGACAAGTAGAAATGTACATAAAAGAAACAGCACTCATAATGGAACTGCAAAGGAATTCAAAGGTTTATTGTATAATCAATGCCTTGCCAGCATCTTTGCACTTAGTGACGCACACAGCCACTTTATCAGTGGAGGATTATTGATGAAGTAGCAGTGCAACACAAAGCACTGGGACTGTGGCATGGCATTGATTGCACAATAAACATTTGAATACTTTACTATTCTGTTGCGAGTGCCCTGTTTTTTGCATGGACATTTAGCGAATCCCCTTCTTTAGAGGCACTAACCACTGTTAGTGAAGCACTAACCCTGTTAGCACTCTAGGAATCCCTTTGAATAGTGTGGCCCTGATTTTTTTCAGATAACTCCATCATCAACATGCATGTGGTATAAGCCTATTCAAAAACTGGAAAATGTTCCATCCCACAAAGAGATCAAATAGAAATAATTATTTAAATTAAAAAGCTCTGCATAACAGGCAGCCAGTGTGGCATGCTCGTGTCTGATCTGCTTTCACTTTTTAGCACTGCATCAAAGTAAGGTAGATGCATTTTGTGCAAGCTGAAAGGCATTAAAGCAGCAGTGCTTGTTAGTTAGCAAAAAATGTGATCAAGCATTTTTTGTAGTAATATTGTATTTATGGCAAAAGCACCATATTATTGCCACTGAATAGTGGAAGATAGTCTTAATGGGCCAATAATGCATTCTAGTGTCCTACAGTTATGATCCAAATATAAAATATATTCATTTTCTTTTTTATTTTATTTCATTCCTGTAGTGATATATATATATATATATATATATATATATATATCTGGATGTGAAGTTTTCAAAAGTTTCTGCTCTCATGTCATGCCATGCCATGAAAAAGTTAAATATCTTGGTCAAAATATGTCATGTGACTATGCATGAAATCTGTTTCATGCACATTCATCCATGCATGAAATCTGTTTCATACACAGTCATCCTGGTCCTAAACCACATCACACAACGAGCAAATCAGTCCTCCTACAACCAAAATTGATTTTCCATCACAAATATGGCTGCTACCTTTACACTGTAAGAAACCTTCAACTGGGCCCTAAAAATATAACCACTGTAAATAAAAAATAAAACAAATTAATTAAATGTTGTTTCCTTGATATTACACTTTCCTTACACATATAAACAAATCAGAAACATTAAGTATTGTTTATAATTTTCATTAAAACTGTGTCTTTGCTGACAATGAAAAATCTTCCTTCTCCTGTATCTTTACCTGATCATCAGGGGAAATCTCTTCTGCTTGCCCTGACAGTGAGATAATTGAGTTTATGGCTGTAGAAGAGGCCTTTGTTGTGTGTGTGTACTGTATGTGAGAAGAGGAACATTCTGCCAGTGGAACTGAGCAGAATTTTGAATCCATATATTCCATGGTACACATTCCATGATAAACATTCCATATTTTAAATCTTGATGCCAGCAAAGGACAAACTTTGTCCAGCAGTAATCATCAATGATATCATTTGCAGTGGGAGTAAGGACTGTTTTATCATAAATGCACACAAGTAAATCAGTTGTTTCTACATATAAACATGCTTTTCCTAATTGTAAGAAGTTTAAAAAGGAGCCCATTTTATAAGTGGAAATAAGACAGTCCAGGGGTGTGCATGGAACAGATTTTACCACACTTCCAGGGTCTGAAGGCACTTGGCCTGTGGCCTGATGCCTCACTATGCCCCTAGGCAAGCAGTAAAATCTGTTCCATACTCATCCCCATTATGTCTTATTACTTACATATCCACTGTAAGAATCTACAGCAGTATGTACATTTAAAAAGCTGCCTCATTGGAAGAGATTTTCAAACATTTCTAGTAGTGGCTAGTTTGATTGGCTTGAGTCATACGTTACAAAACTAGCAATAAAAGCCATTTAAAAAATATCTGAGAGATTCAAAAATGCATTGATGACAAATCTAAGTATGCCATAAATACACTGCTGCAGTGCTAAACAACTATATAATGACATATTTTTCAGCAAACAAATATCTGCTTTAAGAAGCCGGGGGGCAAATCTTTCAAAATAGTATTGTAGGTTTTGGTTTGTTTGAAAACAAAAGCATGCAACAAAATAGTACTGTAAAATCATAGTCCTGAGTGGGTATGTTGTGAAAGCAGGATGACTCTAATTTGCAAGAAGGCCTGCATTACAGCTAGGCCATTGTGATTGTGGAAACAAAGTGTGTTATTCGGAGAAGACAGCATGGTCTACTCTATAGGTGAAGAAGCTGTGAAACAGAAGGTTGTGCATTTGAAATCCACTCTGGCTCACTGTATGTCCTTTAGCATAATACTTGACCTCTCCGTGTTTCAGTTCACCTAGCTGTAACATTGGGTATCTGTAGGACTCCCCAGAAAAATGAAACATACTTCACTTGGTTTATTAAACAGTATCATAAAACTGAACAATAACATATTGTTTGGCAAATGGTGGGGTAGAAATTGAAATGTCATTGGTCTGTGTGTAATGTGAAATTCAGCAGGACTGGAATTCTGTGAAATTTCAGAGAATTCTGCTGAATTTAAAAGGAAATTCTGAAATGCATTCAGAATCAGAATTGTCATTCTGTACCAATTCTGATGGTGGAATTTGGCATTCTGCACAGCCCTAATAATAGAAAACAGACTCTAACACTTTCAATCAAGGTGAAAAATTCAAAGGAAAATTATGTTTTCCCTAGCATTAACCAGAATGAAGTTACATTCATGTGAACATAGATGTCAAAAACAAATCTGAGTCAAGGAAATAAATGGAGAAGCACCAGGAGATGTGCCATAAATTTGTCTGTCACTTGAATAAGTGATAATCCAGCCCACATCTAATAATATTGTCTCCGAAGCGAACGTAAACACTAAAAACAGAGTGATCTCTGAATGGAGTCCTAAAGATATCTCCTGGGCAACAGAAAAAAAGATCAGTGTCCTGACTTCCAATAACCACTGAGTAGTGAAACAGTATGGGCAGCAGTCAGGAGAGTGAGGGCACTGGCGGCTGCACAGTATGTGGCAGGAAGGCACAATCTATGGCAGCTTTCTTGCAGCTGTCTCTAGCACAATTGGGTGGTTTGCCTAAACTGGCAGCAAGTGTGGGAGCTTGTGTGACTTTTTTTTTTTAATCTGCAATTACTGAGCTGCTTGGAGCTGCTGGTGTAACTGTTGAAGCACAAGCGTGTGGGAGTCACTCATTTATATTGCAGTTGTCAGCTAAATCGCTTGTGGTCAAGAGAGTAAAAAAAGTAAATAAAGAAAACTAACAGAGCCATTTTTGAGAGTGGGGCCTGAAGTATGTGGGTGTGTGTGTGTGTGTGTGTCAGAGGAGACTGGAGTTGCTGCTTGAGGTACATGTTGTGGGGGGGGGGGGGGCAATCAAGTATGTTTTTTTGTGGGCAGCGAGCTGTGTATATGGCTATTTGTCTGGTGCAGAGTTCGTTTTACCAGGAGCTACTTTCACCGTGACCATTGTGCTGGGATCATGGCCCTACTGGAAGGAGCTCTCCAACAATCAGGAGCTGTCATTCATAAGACCCATTTCATAATGGTGATTATCTCCTAGCCCACCTCACACAGCCAAACAGTGCATATTCACTCCATTCAACAGCAGCACTTAACCGTCTCAGTTTCCAGGATGAAGTATGTATTTGGTAGAAAGACCTCTGCATTTTCAGCACCAGACACCTACAATCAATTCTGTCTCCAGCTGAGGAATGCATCTGTCATGCAAATATTCAAGCCAAGTCTTTCTAGCCACCACAGAACTCCCTGTATGTGTTTTGGTCTAGAATCCTCATCTCCCTGATCATGTTGCATAACAATGCGCATAACTTTTATTTGCTGATACCCCACTTTGTTAGCTTGCTTTGATAACAGTTTGGATGTGTATACATTACCTTTATAGTTTTTTTTTCCTGTGTCTATTGTAGCCTGTATGTAACTATACCTGCTAGACTGTGTTAACATGTTGACTGCTCTCATTGGGACACTGATGAAAAGGAGATGTTCTGTCTCATGGGGTTATCCCTGTTGGAGTAATTTCACCTAAATAATTAAATGATTCTCCAGACTGAGTAATATGATCTCTTGAGCTATAGTGTCAAAGGAATTGGGGATATTCAGAGACAATACAGAGAAACTGTACCTGGTTCACCCCATCAGCAAGCAACGAATGACTTAAAGACAGTTGTGCAGGATGTATCGGGAAACAATAAAGAGTGGGAACTCAGCACTGAATGCTTTTAGAATGCCAAGAAATACAAGTGGAATCATTGCAGTGGTGGCCTGCAGTTCATACTCGTAGTCCAGCTCACATGATTTCGGAAGAATACATAGATAAGAATTTAACAACATTTTACCTCCTTTTTAAAAATCATTCATTTTGCGAGTTAAAATGAACATTTTTTGTAGTTTATTCATGATGTATGGTTAATTATTGTTGTAATTACTGTAATTACCATTATGAAACATTGGTGTGTCTCATGGGTACACAGCAGGAATAAACTGGTGAACCATGAAAGTTGTTCAGTTCTGTCTGAATGGTAAAATCTATCCTTATTAAAGAACAACTAATGTGTTATCAGCTGTATATGAACATGTTATGAATCAGTCACCGGTTCTTCTCTGACAAGGTACATTGATCATCAGTGCCAACCTTGAACTTCTTAGGTAAAACACAGTAACATTCATCAACAAAGATTATCATTCATTTTAATCAAAGTAGCAATGGAGCTAATTAGATTTTTTTTATCCCAATCTAGTTGTGCAGTTAGCATTACACTTCTTTCAGGCAGTAAATTCTAAAAAGTTATTACTTCAGTTTTTACTTCTAGTACTGTTAAATGTAGGCTCCAATGTTTTTTTGGTTTTTTTTTAATGTGCACACATTCAGCCTCCCCCACCATGTTCATAAATAACAGCTAACCCATCCTTGAGAATCTTGTCTTCCAGAATATGGCTGAAAGAGGGCTTTGCAATGGAGCCATCTCTTCTAAACAGCTAGTAGCAGCAAATGCTTTTAGTTTTTGTTTTAATAGACAGTTATTACTAGTTGTTTTGCTTTTGCTCATTGGAAGGTATTTTACCTGACAGTATAACATATGAGCTGAAGAGTAATACTTTACTTGTAGGATGATATACCTAATCTGGCTGTCCTTCATACCTTATCAGCATCGTGACCTCATTCAGTGTGACATCACAAGTGGCCTTTCTCACATCAGGTGGGTGTCTCTTTTTTGTCAGTAGTGCTGTTACAGCTAGTAAAGTCACAGTGCAGATGAGGTACAAAAGGGAACATAACTGGATATGTCAGCATTCAGTCAGAGCACTGTTTCACGCATTACAGCTGGTATTGTCAGATAGAAAAATCTTCTAACGAGTGAAAGGAAAAACACAAAGAACTTCAGATATAAAAAGTAACAGTTGACTACTTTTTTATGGTAACATTAATTTCAGGCACAGCACTAGCTCCTTAAACTGGCCACAAATTCAATGCTACATTGAACAATAAAAGAAATAAAAAATGTAAAGAATTAACAACCGGAATCAATGTAGCAGAGGTGAGTAATTGTAATGATGGATTGAAATAAAATGATACAGCAGTGCCATCTAACATACGCCAGTGCTTTAAATGCAAGCTGCAAGCTAATATGCCATTACAAAGGGAACACTGAGATAACGTTAGAGCTATCATACTTCATGAAAACATGAAAGCAGAGAATGAAAGGCTTTTAGTTTTCTATAGGGCCTTTTATACAGGCTGAATCCCAACATGCTTTACAATCCATGGACAGTTGCCAGCAGCTATTAAGCACAAATAGAGGGGTTCATGAGATTGAAGAAAGCCCAGGTGGCTAAACAGAAAGATAGACAGGGTGACAGAGACCTCACACCCTCAACTGAACCCCACCCCCCAATCACTATGTTAATAGGTACTATCTAGGTATGCCCTATTTAAATTGTCAGTTGTCCAGGTGATGGTGGGAAAAGAAATAATATGATCATTTGTACAAGTTGCTTCAATGTAATTTTTTCAACCTTTAGTTTTCTTTTACAATTTGTTTATCCCACAGTTTTTCCTATTTTCTGATTATTGCCACCATTCTAAACCTCAATAGTCAGGGTCCCCATGGCTGCACCCTTCTCCCAGCTGAAATGGGCACATGAGCCTTCCCAGCTGATGTCAGGGCAGTCCCATGATCAGCTGACAGAAGTTACACAAATGACAGCTAGCATTCACCCTCCCTCCCCAGGAACTCTTTTGTGAAGCACTCAATCCCCTGTCAGCCCCTGTGTGGGATTCATTCTAGGGCTCATACATGAACATTTGTATCCACAGGACCAGGGCAGTATCCTCCCACTGCACCTGTGAATTGCCATTTGCACCTTTATTACTCGTGGACTGTTAAGCTTTAAAGAGCAGCCGATGCCTCTGGAAAAATTTAACATAATCTTTGGGTGCAGGTCAGCTTATATTTGAAATTAGCTCTGTATTTTTTGTCTTGATTTATTATTCAAGTCATATGTATGAAATAAGCATAGAAACATATACAGTGATGGCAGATAAGGACCACTGGGCCCATTCAATCTTCCCATTTTCCCTACATACTGCAAAAGCTGCAGACCCTACTTGATCTCCGGCTTTACCATCTCATTTCTATCGCTAGGGTTCCACTATGCCTGTCCCATGCATTTTTGAATTCCCCCACTGTGTTTGCCCCCACCACCTCTGCTGGGAGTCTATTCCATGCATCCACCACCCTTTCCATGAAGAAATACTTCCTCACGTTATCCCTTGGCCTACCTCCTTCCAATCAAATGTCATGCTCCCTTGTTCCTGAACATCTCCTCTTCTGAAAGATGCTACCTTCTGGTTCCCTATTGTTGTCCTTTAGATGTTTGTAGGTTTCTATCATATGTCCCCTCTCTCTCCTGTCCTCTCCTCTCCTCCAGGGTGTACATATTGAGGTCTCCCAGTCTCTCCTTATATGCACCATCTTTGTCCCTTCTTTGAACTGCCTCCACCCTATCAGGCCCTAGGAATGCAAGCAAGGAGCCAGGGGAATTAGTCCTGACCTATAATAGGGTGATTGCTGAGAATCTTGACTCTGTCATACCTGTCCATGTTCAATCCCTCACATCACACCAGAAGTTCCCCTGGTTTGATGGGACTCTCAGGGAGATGAGGAGAAGGGGTTGAAGCTTGGAGGGATGCTGGCAGAGGTCCAGTGGGGTTGATGACAAGCTTGTATTAATGGTCCACTATAGACACTATCAATCCACAATCTCCTGTAAGAAGGTGGCAGCAGCAATAAACAGACTGGCTCAGCTCTTCCACACTGTGGACAGGCAGTGTAATCTAGCCTGTCTCCAGTCCAGAAGAGTTTTTACACAATCAAGATGTGATGAGGCCATGCTGTTTTTTGCTGATAAGATTACCTTGATCAGATCGGAGACCCGGTCAGCCTCCTCTAGTGAGCATTGCGCTGATGAATGTGAGGTCACAGGCACTCAGTCTGTCTGGTCTGACTTCAACCAGGTAGCAGTATTAGATGTTGTGAGGGTCATCCAGGAATTATGGCCAAACTACTGTAGTTTGGATCTGGGACCAACACGCTTCATTGTGGGGTATGTTGATGTCATTGGTCTGGTCCAAGCCAAGATAGTCAGATGTTCTCTTGTGTTGGGGGTCTTTCCTGGACCCCTGAAGGAGGCGGATGTAATGCCCTTCCTAAAAAAAATCTACACCAGATGCGGACTGCCTGGCAAATTACAGGCCTATCTCGAACCTTCCCTTTGTGGGGAAGGTTATTGAGAAGGTGGTGGCCATTCAGCTGGAGACCAATTTAATAGCCCATGACATCTATGAGCCTCTCCAGTCTGATTTCAGGAAAAGGCATAGCACCAAGACTGCTTTGGTTTGGGTGCTTAATGATCTGCTGGTGGTGAGGGATCGAAGTAGACATTCCATTCTTGTTCTTCTTGATCTCTCAGCTGCGTTTGACACCATGGACCATGGGGTGCTGTTGGAGTGCCTGTGGGTATGTTGTGGGCTAGTGGGAGTAGTCCACAACTGGTTTAGATCTTACCTCATGGGTAGATCACAATGTTTGGTGTCTGGGGTTTATTCCTCAGCCCCCGTGCTTCTGCCTTGTGGGGTCCCACAGGGCTCTGTTTTGTCCTCCATGTTGTTTGCAGTGTATATGCTCCCACTAGGGGATATTATAAGGCAGTATGGGCTGAGTCTTCACTGCTATGCAGGTGGCACTCAGCTCTGCATGTCCTTTGCACCCAAGCAGCAAGAGATGGTCTTGGTGCTAAATGCCTTCCTGGAAGGAAGAAATCCAAGACTGGATGAGGGCAAACTGGTTGAGATTGAATCAGAATAAGACTGAAGTACTACTGCTGTACCTTGTCACTGGGAGATGGAGGTGCAATCTGGTCAAGTCTAGAGGTTGAGACTTAGAGACTCCCAGCTGCTTACCTCTGGATTGGGTGAGGAATCTTGGCATTATTCTTGACTGTGGTTTGATGCTCAGATCACAGGTGTCGGCTGTGGTCAAGACTCCTTTTTATCATCTTAGAAGCATTGCCAGGTTGAAACATGTGAACCCCCAGCAGATCTGCCCGCATTGGTTCATGCCTTTGGGACTTAGCACTTGGATTACAGCAATGCTCTATACCTAAGGTTAACTGGAGTAAATCTGTGCCTCCTGCAGGTAGTACAGAATGCAGCGGGCAGGTTGTTGACTGGTCTACCAAGATCGTGTCACATTACACCTCTGCTGCGCTCTCTTTTCTGGCTGCCGGTTAGCTGGTGGATCCCCTTGAAGGTCAGCTTCCCGATCTATAAGGTCCTGCATGGCCAGGGGCCCAGTTACCTGCAAGATCTCCTGTCTACCTACCACCACGTCCTGTCCCTCTGCTCTGAGGATGAGAGCTTACTGGAAGTTCCAAGGACTTATCTGAAAACATCGGGGGCATGTGTATTTTCATTTGCAGCCCCAGTCCTATGGAACACCCTCCCTTGTTAGATTCCTGATAGTTCATCAGCTGAGATCTTTAAGAGAGAGTTAATGACCTCTTATTTAATCAAGCTTTTATGGGTTTTTAATTTAGGCCATTATACATTATTTGTATTATATCTATTTTATTTGTGCTGTTTTTAAATTAATGCAAAGGTTTGTCACCTCCACTATGGCTCCTTTCAGATGGGCCCACTGCTTCTCAAATCCCCCCCCCCAATTCATCCCTCCCTGTCAGGGCATTCTTGAGACATATCCCCACCTTAGTAAAGTCTGCCCTCCTGAAATCCAGGAACCTTGCCTTTGTGTGGCTTGACTCTACCACTGTACTCGTACTGAACCACACCATGCAATGATCACTGGATCCCAGGTGTCTGCCCGCCCTGACATTTGCAATTCTGTCTTGATTGGTGAGTACCAGATTCAAACTTGCACCCTTCCTGGTGGGCTCTAGCACTAGCTGCCTAAGGTCTGCCCCTTGCATGGCATACAGGATGCACCTGCTCCTGGCTGAGGCAGCAGCTGGGATGCTCCAATCCACATCTGGCAGATTAAAATCACCTACCAACAGCACCTCCCTTTAGATGCCATTGTGTGGATGGATTCCACTAGAACCCTGTCCACTTCCTCCTCCTGTGCTGGAGGTCTGTATATCATGCCCATGCGAATAGCTGTTCCATCTTTGTTTCTTGAGAGTGCCATAGCTCCTATTGCTTGTTCCCTGTATGATGTCATAATAATCTGCTGGTAACATCATAGCTGTGCACCTGGAAACAGCTGATGGTGTCACAACAGAGGATTATTCTAATTCCAATTCCAATTTTATTTATATGGCACTCAATCCAAAAGGCTTGGAGTGCCTTACTATAAAACAATTTAAACAACTGATTAAAATGTGACATACGTTAAGAAGCGAAGCCAAAACATAAATTACAATAATAAGTTTTCAATAATGATTTAAAAGTAGCCAGAGAGGGAGATCACCTCACTTCATGTGTAGGGGCATTCCACAGAATTGGTGCTGCCACACTAAACAGCCTAGCACTCGATGATTTCAAATGTGATCGAGGAACAAAGAGGAGGTCTGCCTCCACTGACTGGAGGGCACGAGCAGGAGTGTAAGGAATCAGGAGGTCTTTCAGATAGCCTGGACCCAGACCACGAAGGGCCTTGTATGTTAATAAGCAAACCTTGAAACTGATGCGCCACATGACCGGAAGCCAGTGGAGAGTGCTATGAACTGGTGTGATATGCTCATAATGAGATATGTCAGCAGCCAGCTGGGCTCCTGCATTCTAAACCAGCTGCAGGTGGCACATCAGTTTTGTAGACAGCCCCACGTAAAGATGTTATAATGTTATGTGAGGAATAAACCACAGGGGCAAATGAACTCTAAGGGATAAAGATCCTCCTTTCATGCAGATTCACTGAGTAATAACTAAAGGAGAGGAAAAATCTATAGATAATATATGAAATGCAAGCTGAGTTGTGTGTCTAGATACTTATTATGTTTTCCAAATTTTGCCTGTCAGCTCTTCAAGCCTTAAGTGTATTTAATGTAATGTAACTACTTTGTACTGAAGCAAAAAGTCCATCTCAGAAATTGCACATAAATTCACCCACATGCTTCCCAACTTAGTGTATGTGGATTTTCATAGCTACTAAGTATCAGAGGTTATTTTGGTTCTACTTGCAGAAAGCTGGTACTGAATATGTGGCAACTGTCATACAGTGCACACACTGAAACTTAAAGACCTAGGATCATATCCTTTCCACCATATAGTACTATATATATATATATATATATATATATAGTATTTCACGAGCTCCTGAGGAAAAATGAATAACATGATGTGATGCTTTTTGAAAACAACATTGTCTGAAGCCCTGCAGTTCAAAATATGATATGATATGAACTGTCCTGAACTTTTTACAGCCTCCTGAGCCCCAGGCAATGGACACTTTATAAATAAAGTTTACTTACTTACAAAATGAGAACTGCTTTGTACCAATGTTTCAAACCTAGCTGTTGTTACTCACTAACTCAGCAGTTTTTTTCTCTCTTATTGATTTTTTCTCTGTCTCCTTCAGATACGACACAGTACACCTCCCCAAGTTGCTTACTAATACCAAATATACCGGCATCTCTCTCTAGCCATATAAAAAAGGTGCTGCAACATTTGTACTGTTAGGCCTAATTCAGGATTGATATATAAAGATGAACATAAGCACAGTTATTTTGTGACAAATTAGTTACCCACTGGTAGAAAGCCAAAGGTGTTCTGTACACTACTTTCAGCTTTAGAAATGGAAAATATTCACTGGAGGAGTTCATCACCTTTGACGTAGGATGGAGCATACCTAACAGAGGTCTGGGGACACCTTTCCTCATTGTGTGATGCATTTTTACATTTTGTTTATTCAGTTATATGCCTTTTGGGAGTACATTTTGCACCGGAGCACTCTTCCTCCATTTTGCTCCTGGAACTGAGTCAGCCTTTCAATTTCACTCCCAGAACTGAGCCCTCCCCCCATTTACATCATGGACCATTCTTGTGAAAGTGTCATGTAATTTTTCACTTTGACATGTACAGTCACCAAAGGTGGGTCGGACAGTGCTTGGGTTATTGTTCCATGGTTACACATTTGATAAACCACCCTGTCCACAGTGATCTGCATAATACAACCCATGATGTTTTTCATTAAGAACAATATTACCAAAACATTATTAGCTATCTGTTCCATGCATGCTAGTGAGCAGGGATAGAATCGATGATTTGTGCATAGATCTTCAGGATTAACAATGTTCCTGATAGGAAACTCTTGACAAAGACCTATGGTTGAAACGTTGATTCGAACTCTGTTTTCTATTTTCAGTGTGCATTTAATATTACTGCTTTGTTTTATTTTCCGCTCCATGCTGATATAGAACTCTTTTTTTATGTTAGATAGTGTTGACTAGGCAATACAGAATTTATAATGGAGTGCTGGATTTTCAAAGGCATTAAACCTAGTAGTTTGTGAAGGAATTTTGCAAAAAATGTATTTTCAAATGCAAAGCATATCATTCTAGCACTCATTACACCTTTGAAAGCAGAGCTGCTACAGTATTTCCTAATCAGTACCTCCTTCATTGGCCTAAACAATATGTTAGAGCTGAATTAGGAAGAGTCCCTATTGTGGTTTTAGTAGCACTATGATTTATTAGCTACTGGCTGCATGGAATGAATACTGATGCAAACATCTGGCCTAAGCATTGTTTATTAGAGAAAATTAAATGGGTAAAGTTCACCTCACAATACCCTTGGCTAGAAATGTTACGATATATTTTTAAAACCGAGGTCCCATCTGCCTGGATTGGTGGTAGTTCAGGTGGATGTTAAAGATCCCATGGCACTTGTCGAAAAGAGTAGGGGAATTTCCCCAGTGTCCTGGCCAAATTTCCCTCATTCGCTAAAAATACCACCAACAGCTTAATCTGGTTCAAGGTCAGTTGGCATTCATCTGTATCCCCCCTCCCCCCCCGGGTCGTGCCTGAAAATAGGCAGGATTTGTCTAGTGCACTTACCTGGTCAACAAAAGCTAAATAAATAAAAACATTTTATGCTTGTGGAATGATTCCTAAAGAGGGACTATAATCTCATCCAGTTATCAATTATATTTAAAAAATGCTATATTCTCACTCCATACAGAAAATAATCTTTCAGACATAGATACATAGAAGTTGACAGCAGCAAAACAGCTCTTGGCCCATCCAGTTTACCCACTGGAGACATGAAAGTCTCCAGATTTACCCCATGGTATGCCTCCCTTAAGAACTGGCATGGATGTGAACCATAACTACTACTGCCTTTATTACCAAAGGAAATATTCTGATTAACACATAGCAGATTTGAATCCATTGCTTTTAAATGCATATACAAATAGATTTTGTAAACATTTTAATAACATAAATGATATTGACTGTTTCTGTTAAAAAGGTCACAGAAAATCTTGTTCACATCTTATTCCATTGTCCTTTCTACAAAAAAATGGAGAGCAAGTTATCATGTACATACTATTACATTATATTGCTATTCTCCATCTGATTGCATACAAATTCTACTGAATGCATTGAATGTACAAGAGGCTAGCAAACTGATAAATTTCCTTAATGCTGCACTAAGGCCAAGAAAAAATATCCTGCAACTTTAATCCTCTGTATAAGTCTCTGCATGTTACAGTAGCTACACAATTCACTGCTCAAACTGATTTTATATCTTTGGGTATATTGCTGTAAGTTATAAGTATCCTGTATTTTTTTATCAATTTTGAAATTGTCAATGGCCTGTCAAATAAAGAACTGAGCTGAAAAAAACTAATTTCCCTCTAGAAAGTACTACAGTGCCCATCTAAATATGGTTTAGTCCCTTCCAATAATGTTTTTTTCTATCTGAATAACTCTGCATTATTTATAATGTGCTACCCTCTCAAATGGACAGGCATTAGCTAAAACATTGTTTTTTATTAGTTTATTTTACTACTAATCACTTTCATTAAGATATACATATTAGTTAGCAGCCTGTAGAGTGTTCAAGAAAAATCCTGGTATAGTAGGTATGCATATTTGTCCAGAATATTTCTGAAAAATTGTCTTACGTCTGATTTATAATAAGTGGTTTACCCAGGGGACAGTATGGATCCATTTTTCTTTCCAATTACCTTTAAGAATCCTGTAGTGGTAATGTACAAGCATTTATTGCTGTTCTGCACTTGTGAGGCTTTCCATTGCAGTGGGCAGATATTTTAAAATGTATGTGATAATACATATGTCATGATTTAGTAACACCCCATTATGTATCTTACAACCACATGAAATGGCCTTTTACAACACGTAGCTCAGGGAGATACTGAAAATAAAATACCTAGGGATTTGCAAAGCAGTTTACACACACACACACATACACACACACACACACACACATACACACACACATGCAATATGTCAAAGGGCTTTACAAAGCAATGAGCGAGATACGCTAGAACTTGAATGAACTAGATACCCAGGGCAGGATTTTCATAAGGGCAGGTGAAAGTGCATGTTATACCTGTATCTGAATCCACCCACATGCATGCCTAGCTAATATTTTTAAATCATGCATCCGTTGGTACCAAAAAGTCATGATCTGCAGCAAAAAATGGCACAAATGTGTTTTCAATTATTCTTTTGTCAAAATTGCATGTTGAGTTGTTGCCATATTCAGATGCTGTTAGAACATTTAATAGTTTAGACAGGTTTGGCATTTGGAAACTGTAGAGGAAGGACAGATCCATTTGAAAATCCTGCCCCAGTTGTGCAAAGACTGTACAGAAATAAATGCCAGCAGCATGTAACTGCCCAGTAACATACATACAGTTAAGAAAATTGCATACAACAAGTTTTCTTAAGAGATGATGTTTGACAGGGTACCAGAGGTATTAACTACTCTTGTAAAACATGTCATGCAGTTTTAAACGTCCACATGAATAACCACCAGACTGACCATGGCTGAACATCTCTTCTAAAGGATGCACCTCTGACAGGGCTGCATTCCCCAATACTGCATCATGACATTAGTGTTTGGTGAGAGCACAAATTCCATGAATGGCACACGAACTCACACAATTCTGTGGTCCAGCGATGACAGTACTACCAATTGAGACAGACAAACAAATGGATGGCTATTTTTTCATGGTCCTTTGTTTTTGTTTGTGGGTCATTACCAACTAATCAACATTTACATGCAAGGTATACCTGCCAGTGGGCCACATATTCAAAGATGGCAAATTGCGCAGCTCAAAGAATAGTGCAGCATGCTAAAATATGTGCTGCCCTAAAGGAGATACATCCATACATGCTCTGCACCCATGACTAGGGCATAACAAATGTACAAAGGTATGGCTGTGGTATCACTGACAAAAGTGGCAAGGTGCAATGTGCACACCCCTGCTGAGCATGTGGATACCCAGGGCAAAGGGACCTGGTGTGTCCCACACAGGTTAACACCTTTCTTCCTCAATACCATATTCAAATACCAATGTAGCAATGATCATAAGGCATGCAAGGCCCTAAGAATGCATTTTCATGTCATTATGTGGCTATCACTATCTCTGCACAATACTGCAGAGCATTTGTGTGCATTGATGTGTTGTGCAGAGAGGTGCCTAGTGCCCCCTGATCTCAACCAGTTCCTGTCAGAAATGAAATCAGTTGTAGTCTATGAGTACCACCTGCTCTCATCAACTTCCCTTGAACTAGTCCCAAGGACTAATCAAGGGAGAAGTGGGTCACCAGTGAGGTACCTCAAGGATCAGTCCTTGGACCAGTTCTGTTTAATGTCTTCATTAGTGACATTGTGCAAGGGCTAGAGGGAAATGTCTGCCTGTTTGCAGATGACATCATGATCTGTAACAGGGTGGATACTCTGGATGGGGTGGAGAAGATGAGGAGGGACCTGGGAAAGCCTGAAAAATGGTCTGAGCTGTGGCAACTGAGGTTCAGTTCAAAGAACTGTAAAATAATGCACCTGGGATGAGGGAACCCAGGGGAGCACTACAGGATGGGAGGGGAAGCTGATGATGATCACCAGAGAAGAAAGGGACCTGGGGTTATCATTTCAGATGACCTCTAGCAGAAGATGGAAGGTAATGATGCCATTGTATAAAACACTAGTGAGGCCTCATCTACAGTAGAGTACTGTGTGCAGTTCTGGAGGCTGCACCTTGGCAAGGACATTGACAGGGTAGAGGCAGTACAGAGAAGGGTAACTAAGATGGTACAGGGCTTGCACCAGAAAACATAGGAGGAGAGATTAAAGGACCTCAGTATGTACTTACTGGAGGAAAGGAGGGATTGGGGAATTTGGGGGACATAATAGAAACATTTAAGTACCTTAAGGGCATGAACAAGGTATGGGGGAGGACATCTTCCAATATAGGAGAAGTACAAGACTGAGGGGGCATGATATGAAATTGGAAGGTGGCAGGCTAAAGGGAAATGTGAGGAAGTTTTTCTTCATGGAGAGGGTGGAAGATACATGGAATAGGCTACCTCAGAAGGTGGTGGGAGTGAGTACAGTGGAGGGGTCTAAGCATGCCTGAGACAGGCCTAAGGGAACCTTAGAGTTGGGAAGGAGTGGTGATTAGCCATTGACCAGTTAGGGTCCGAGGCAGTGAACAAGTGTAGGGCTTACAGGCAGACTAGATGAGCCTGGTGGTCCTTTTCTGCTGACAAGTTCTATGTTCCCCTCCATGAACCAGTAACTGCCCCACACCACTTACCCGCCAGCTGTTGGCTGGCACTTATCTCCTGCTCATAACCATAGCCAACTGCCATCTTCCTTCAGTCCAGTATTGATAGACATTTCACATAGAAATGCAGGTCTTATGAGATGGTTATTCAAATTCAGTTGTGTTCTTAATAGGGTATCCCACAAGAACTATAGATAAACTGTATTGTATTAGGATGTGGCATGTCTATGAGCATCAGACTCATGCATCAGTTAGTGTCCAGCTGAGGTGATGAGTGAATTATATTTTTGGTCTGCCCCGGGGTGATGTGGTACATGGTGATGGGGGTGTTACTTATTTGGATGAACTAGTTTGGGGGAGTTGTCAAGATCAGAGTAGGGTGTGGGTGGTGTACACTTAGGGTGCCAGAGATTCTATTTAACATTTCTTTTATTTGTAACAGGAATCATGCCAGGGTTGGGATTGTCATGTGAGGGTGGGGCTTCACTAGACTACCAGGCAGTCTGTTTATTATTTCATTATTTATGACAAAAATCAGGTCAGGGTGGGGTACACTAGACTACCAGAAATTATGTCTATTTCCATATGAGTATGGGGACAGAGGTGGGAAGGACAGCAAGGAATTTTGACTTTAACATACATGACACCAGAGATGCTGGTGATGGGAACATGAAGCACTGTGTGCTGTGTTAAAAGGAGGTTTTTGAGAGAGTTAACAGCATGGAACTGGCAGTCTATTAGCTCAGCCAGAAATTGAATCTCTTTGTTATACAAATACTCCCTTATGCAACACCAGTGCAGTCATCAACATGGTGCTAGGCATTGGTTAGTCAAGCTGCGAAATTAGCTTTGCAGTGTGCTAGTTGTAACTTTCCATATGTTACTTTAAGTGCTGCCACACACTGGCATGCATACATCATAGCATGGCACAATCATGCTAACCTTGTGAGTATATGGCCCAATGCATACTGAAAAATCATGATATTAAAGACATTTCCTGTGGTTCTATCTACAATCCCTTCCCCCCCCCCCATCAACACTGTTTTGTTTTCCAGCTTCTATTTTTAACATGCCTATTAACAGTTTTTCTACCAGATTATCCCAGCCATCATCCTTCCTTGCATCTGTATCCCTGTTTTCCACTAACTTTAGTTTCTTCTTTATAGATACTTCCTAAAGAAAGCCAATAGTTGAAACATCAATTCTTACTCCACTTTTATCAATACATTTAATATTGCTGTTTTGTTTTGTTGTCAGCCCAAATGCTGATACAGCAATCCATTTTTTTGGTTTTTACAATTTTTGACCACTGAGCAACTTTCATATTAAGGACACCTTAATATTAAAGACAGAGTCCTTGGTTCCAATGTTGCCCTAAATATATTTTTTTATTTGTAAAATGGTGACTTGGAGAGACTCAGTGAGCCAATGCTTATTTTGAGGTGTGACCAAGAGAGGGGGTTATGGAGGAAATGTAACAAAAAAATCAAACAATAAAGTCAAAAACATGGGCAAAAGGGCAAATATTAACAGCAAGATATGACTGCACTGCAAAAAACTTGATGACGCAGACAAAGAAAATAAGCATATATTTTAACAAAAACAAAACACAATACACAATTACTGTATGTAATATTCTGTTACTCTAGTGTATGTAGAACAAAGTTCAATAATACTGTATGTGACACTTGGCCAGCTGATTATGATTGTTCTATGTTATTTGTAATATAGAATGTGGTATGTGAGTGTCTCACATGAGACATCCTGTGCTATGGGTGCCCCCCCACCCAGGTTTCAGAGAAGCTGCAGGATATATTAACCTGAAACCAGGAGGTAATTAAAAGACTAGAGAGACTTAATTAAGGGTCTCCTGTTTTTCTATCTTAATTAGAACTGACCCAGCTGCCAGGATATAGGGCTGGTAAACTTTTATGACGTCTTAGAGGAAAAACATGTTATAACACCATGGTGTGAAAAGTTGTAAAATCTTTGATGCCTTGGGAACTGGAAACCACACAAGATCAAAGGAAAGGCTTGATTAAAAACTGTCATAATTTGGGAAATTTATTTTTGCTGAAGTCAAAGTGTTTAAAATATCTCCTGACAGGAAGATCATTGTTTGTATATTTTTTATATTCTAAAAAGAGGAGCTAGATGACACCATAGAAGGGGTGTGTGAGACAGACACAGTTTAAACTAGGACCTGTGTCTGATCTTAGTGACATACCATTTTGGGCTCTAAAGAAACAAGATCTAACTATAAGCACTATTGAGGTAATACATTAGATAGAAAAAGTCTAATTGTATTGTGGTAGGAGTTTTTGTTTGTACTTTTCCTTGTTTTCTCTTAAGTGATTGTATGCCCTTTGATATATTGTTCTGTGTTTACATTTTACATATTTTTATCCATTTTAGTAAAAATATTATTTTGAAAGACTGCATGGGTGTGTCTTTGAAGTTCTTTTTGCATGAGACGTATAGAGGGTTAAGACTGACAAAAATTGTTCATAAGCTTGATGGTGTTACTAAACTGGGAAAAAGTAAGAATATACCTAAGGTCTTTTATAGAGTTTTAAAGGTTCATTTTGGATACCTGATTAGGTGCCCTTAGGCAAAAGATATCTGGCATCCCACCAAAGAGCAGATTATCTGAGCCTGTACATTTGGGTACGCTAGCATAAGGTTCACAGTTTGAATCCTCCCAGAACTTGAGACCAAAGGTGATTCGGACCCACAAGCTGACAGGAGGGTTACCCTGTCTGTTACCTGTTCACATTACTGCGCTCTGAGGTTGGCACTGTGGAAGCAGAGGGCCTAACCTGCTGAGCGCGTTTGTGACACTGTATATTAAATTGTATCAATAAATTAAAATTTGAAATGCAGCTACACAGAGGAAAGTAACACTGTACAAAAATTGACTGACAGTATTGTCATAAGGCAGAAACAGGCCAGTCAGCTCACACCTGAGAAGTAGGGAGGGGGAGGCAGGCAATGGAAATAATACAGAAGGGGCCAGAAAGGCATTAGGATGGGTAAGGAATAGTGACAGGAGCAGAAAGTTTAAATGATGGAGGTCTAGTGATGAAAGGGAAATTAGATGGGTCAGGAAGGTGGCAGCAGGCATACAAAGGGCCAAAAAGGTGCCTAACGAGCAGTTTGAGATAGTGGTAGAGGAAGGAAAGATGAATACTGTAGAAAGGGGAAGTCTGTTTTGAGAAGGTGGACAGAGAAGACAGGTTGCACTTAATGTTGCTTTCTACCTAATGTTATCCTTGAAAGACTCCCATGAAGACAATATAGTGCATCTTGTGAGGCAGTATGTTATCCCACTGGATGCCAGTTTTAAATTATACTATGTACAATCGAATCCTGTAACCTGATTGGACAGCTAAGGCCATTATCCATGGGTAAATCCTGCAATAGCCCACAGCTGAGGAAGGACAATTATGAAATAAGCATTTGCTGACTTTTACTTCCTTTTATTTGCTGTGTAGTTGTTGGGCATAGATAGTACAGTGGGTAAAATTAACAAGTTGATATCACAAGTTATAATAGTGCAATTGTCATGGCTGAGAAATGAAGAGGTTCACCGATATCATTGTTTTCTTAAATTGTGTGTTGAATTTCCAAAGTAGTACTTTACCACTGTAACTGCATACAGCAAATTCATCTATGAAATCAATCTTTCCACTCCCCCCTCTCCACACGCCAGCTTTGTTTTTGGTTCACCATTGTCAGTGACAGCAGCCAGTTCCGGGAACCAGTTCCTTGGTCCCAAGCTGGACCTGGGAATCAAACACAGAACTGTGTGAGTTTATTACAGATAAATGGCTCTCACTTTTAAACCGGTTCCCTTCTCTTTTTAGCAGTATGTGTTTGTCTCCCCACCCCTTCTACAGTCAGTCAACATGCATATGTTGTCCCCTCTTTCACAATACTCTGGGTAGCAGTGCCCCCCCAATGTTGGTTTCTCATCCCCATCCCTTTTGCAGTATACTGCTGTCCTGGTTATTCTTTATTAATCCTTGCTCAGTATGCTATAATCAGCCCCCCCCCACAAAGTATGTCAATTCCTCCTCCCCCGGCAAAGCTGAAAGTTACTCTTAGGGTGGTTCAAACATGAAACCTCCCTGGGCATCAGCATGGGTGAAGTTCACATGCACTCACAGACATCCTTATGATGGCCCACCCTAATTTGATAGTCAGCTGTCACACTACTTCCCTGGTCACCTAGTAAGTGATGACGCATCTACCCCCCCCCCCACCACCACCACCACAAGGAAGAGAGCATCAGATTGGGGACAATGTCCTCTCCATTAAAGGTCCAATGAGTAGCCCTGAAGTCCAGATTGTAAATTTGGCTCTCCTGCATGGTTGCATAATGTGCTACTATCACATCAGTTCCGTGAGCTGGGTGAAAACCTACAGTAAATTTGAAACTGGAGTGTTTTGTTTTGTTTTGTGTCTCTCAGGATGATGCCCTGGTGAAGATCCACACGGGCATCAACACCAGGAATCTAGCACTGTGACACACTGCATGGCTTTAGCAGCCAGTAAGGGCACCTCAGAGTTGGGTTCCCTCTTTGTAGTCTGGACAACTTCATCGTTGCTATCCCAGGCACCTTCCCAAGCAACCACTCCATACCCTGATCTCCGTCTTGCTCTCCCACCCTATTGGAGCTCCAATGAGCCTCTCTGTGCCTATTAAATTACTGAAATTCTTAATATGGCCCATACAGAACTGTGACAATAAAACTGTCTTTGTTTAGCCTGCTGTTTTTCTTTTAGAGGACCATGACATTCTGTCCCGTAGTGGTTTTAATTCTGCACTTTTAGCACCCTAAGTATATACAGTTGTACACTGTCACTTTAAACAATTTCACTATTTAAACAGAGTATGGTGTTAGATCTGGGTCCTCCTGATGATGTTGCACTAGCAAAACTAGTCGAGGTCTGTGTAAGGTGCACCTCTTTCATCCTCTCTTTGGGCACTATTATTTATGCACTTTAGCAATTTTGCACAATAAAGTAAGTAAATGGTAGTAGTAAGTTTTATTTATATGGCGCCCAATCCCAGAGGCTCTGGGTGCCTTACAAGTAATTAATAAGCAGGGTGAATCAAACAACATACAAAGCATAAAATTACATAATGAATAAATTAATAAAATAAATAACTAAATCAGAAATCATGTTAAAATTAGCAGCACTTTTCAGCATTTGCTTTCCTAAATAAATAAGTGTTCAGACCCCTTTCAAATGCCTCCACTGATGAATGCTCCCTCAGAGACCTGGGAAGCGAGTTCCAGAGGACATGATCGGCCATCTTGAATGAATGATCACCCAAGGTTTTCAGATTGGCCCTCAGAACCTTTAGGAGGCCCTCAGTGGAGGAGCAGAGGGAGCGTACCAGGATGACAGGTGTAAGGAGGTCTGATAGGTAGCCAGAGCCTGAGCCATATAGGGCCTTATAGGTGAGCAAGCACAAATTGAAGATGATCCTCCACCTGACAGGCAGCCAATGCAGACCGTGCAGGGCCAAGGTCACATGACAAGACCTGGGCAGGCTTGTCAGCAACCTGGCCGCCATTTTCTGCACTAGCTGCAGCTGGCAGAGGTTCCCTCCACTGACCCCAAATTGCAGAACATTACAGTAGTCCAGCCTAGATGTAACAACAGCATGCACTAGTGATGGCAGGTCCTTTGGTGGAATTAGGGGTTTAATCTGGCCAATGTTCCTTAAGTGGTAAAAAACTTGGTGGACAACAGATGACACCTGGGCATCAAGTGTCAGTCTGTCATCAAGGACAAAGCCCAGGTTTTTCACCCTAGGAGATGCCATCAGTGGGGTAGATCCCAGGACCAATCCTGTTACCACCCTGGAGGCACCACCACCATACCCATGACCACACTCAATCACCAGTACCTCTGTTTTGTTGGGGTTCAGCCTCAGACAGTTAGAGGACATCCAATCTGGGATTTCAGCCAGGCAGTTATTCAGCACTTTGATGGCACCTTTCGTTCCAGTGGCAAATGACATATACAGCTAGGCATTGTCTGCATAACAGTGGAAACCCAGACTGTAACATCTAATGGGCTCACCCAGGGGCAGCATGTACACCACGAACAGCATCAGAGACAGGATCAAACCATGAGGAACTCCACATGACAGGGGCTTTGGGGAGGAGAAATTCCCCATCACCACCCATTGCCTCCTGCCAGAGAGATAGGACTCAAACCAATGGATGACAGTTCCAGCAAGTCCACAATACTCTCTAAGGTGGTCCAAAAGCACAATATGGTCTACAGTATCAAATGCTGATGTGAGATCAAGGAGAATGAGAATTGTCTGATCTCCTCTATCCCTTGCCCTGAGGAGGTCATTCTCCACCTGAACTAATGCCATCTCAGTGCTATACCTAGCCCTAAATCTGGACTGAAATAGCTCATAGATGTCAAAGGCTGTGAGGTGTGCCTCAAGCTGCAGTGCCACCACTTTCTTGACAACCTTCCCTAGAAATGGGAGGTTGAAGATAGGTCTATAATTCCGCCAGGATATCAGGGTCGAGCGATGGTTTCTTCAGAAGGGGCTTCACCAATGCCTCCTTCAAGGCATCAGGGATGACCCCCTCCAAGAACAAACACCAGACTATCCCAGCAAACACTGGCCAATAACCTTGGTGCATCCCACTAAAAGATGAATCATGCCTAGATCTAATTCACAAAAAGGTGGGCAGCAATCTCAAAATCACCTTGGTGGCCTCAGCCACCTCCACCAACTGCACCAACTGAAATTCCACCCAAACAATAGGAGTGCTCCACTTTCTACCAGGCCTCATACTGTGAGGCTGATCTTGCCTCACTGAAGAGATCCCAGACCTAATAGAGGATACCATGTCAGAGAAGAACACAGCATTCTCAATGCACAGTGCAGCTGAAAATGCCCTCTTTGGCTGCAGACAGACTGCATAGAGTAATCTGTCCACAGTCTGAAAGAGCTGAGCTGGTCTGTTCATCCTTGTAGCAATCTCTCTGGACAGGAACTCTGCCTTCTTATGGTTGCTTACCCTCTGATAATCATTGTAATGATTTCTCAAAGCCAGTCTATCCTCCATGGAATGTGCCCTCTGCCAGCAATGCTCCAACTTCCAACCCTTGGTCTTCATCTCCTGGAAAGGTCCATCGAACCATGGGGGTCTCAAGTGGGAAGACCCGGATTGTATATGGACTGGTGTGATGGCATCACGCGCATTGGAGACTGCCCCATTGTAGGCCACCACCACCTCATCTGAGCCAATCGCACATGGAATATACACACCAGAAAAGTCAACTACCTCCACAAGCCCCTCTGGTGATAATCCTCTTAAAGGGTGATAGCTGACCATCTTAACAGGGGAGGGACTATTGGGGAGGGCCCCAAACAAGAACTCTACCATGCAATGATTGGACCAAGTGACCCAATCAGTCTTGAGGTCAGTAACCTCATGCCCTTGGGAGAATATCAAGTCCAAGGTGTGGCCGTGGTGATGAGTCGCAGAAGCAACTGCTTGTACCAGGCCCAGAGATGTCATCAACTAGAGGAGGTCATATCCAAACTGTGAGGATTTATCATTGATCCAAGCATTGAAGTCCTGTAAAAGAGTATTGTGCAATACTCCATTGTCTGGTGCCGGGTTTTTTTTTCATTTGCTGTCCTGCACTGTATTCTGGCACAGACACACAAGTGTGTAGCTGTTTCACTGCTTCTTTTTTTCTCACCATGACATGAAGGTTTGCCTAACCTATTCTATTCACTAACTTGATAAAAAAGTAATTTACAAAGTTCTCAATCTGAACCCTTGATGTTACAACCAATATTAGAAAAGAAACAAAGTTTTTTTCAGTATCAAAACCCACTATTGGTGACATGATGCCTACATGCAGCCCACAAAGGGGATAGATGTAAAAAGGAAACAAAGTGGAAAATAAACTGAGACCTAAACCAAAACAAACAAACAAACAATATTTCTGAGTGACCTTTTTTCTGCTGCCTTTAAAAAACATTGACATCCTTCTAACTAGTTAATCAAATGAGGCTCTGCTGTAACAAAGAAGTTTGGTCTTGAGATAAAAAAATGGGAAACTTACATTTTGGAGGGGGGAATTAAAATAAAGAAATAAAAAGATGATGTAGTGAGAGCTTTCCATTCTAACTCCATAACTTATAGTTAAAAAACAATAGTTCAACAAACTTGCTGATATGTATCCCTTATATCTTCCCTGGCAGGCTGCAGCTGTGTTTCCCAGAAGGGAGGGATACACCCTAAAACAGATAAGGGCAGTTAGTTTCCAAAATAGGAAATGTACTGGAGAGACTGGTGCTCACTCTCTCAGCAACTAGGAATCCTCCTCTGGAAGCAGGAGTGCCATTAATTGCCTCCAGTGTAGGCTCTGCTCCTATCCTCCACTGGAGACCTGGGTTTGAATCCCTCAGACCCCACGTGCATAGTGTGTGACCCTGAGCAAGTCACTTAACTTCCCTGTACTCCAAGGTTGCACCTGTAAACAAGCTTTCAGCTTAGTGTGCTACTCCTGGTTAAACAGTTGGAAAAAAATCACTACTAGCTAATTCTGTATGTCACTTGGCCATTCACACAACACTCACAACTGCAACAGTTTGAGCTTCTCCAGTCCTGAACTGAGTCCCAACTGCCTGCTCAAATCACGATTGACATTCCTAATAATACACCCACACTCAGGCTTTCTGAGGACCAAACAACTTATTTTCCCCTGGAGGCTCTGCAACAGCCCAATACCTGTTTTCTACCCTGTCTCATCATTTTTGCCAATCTGCTATGCCATGGTTCTTTTTTTCTTCATTGCCTCCTCTAGTCCTTGGTGCCCCTTTGCAGCAGATATGAGTGCAGCAATGGGACCCAGCAGCCATCAAGAGCTCGGATACCACCCAGAATGTACTGATGGTTGATTTATATGGCTTTGGGAGGGAAGGGAGGGATCAAGCTGGAGCTGGTAGTGTGGCATTGACTGAGGAGAGCTGGTGATGTGGCCCTAATGGGGGAGCAAATCTGCTGCTTTAACAGCCAGGAACCATGTGTGATATAGGAGTCAGAAGACCAGGTGGTGGTAGAGTCTAGAGGAGATATTTTTGCAGTTGGACAGACTCGTCAAAACCTGCCCAGTTCTACACATTAGCCGGCTCAACACCATAACTCAGTCTCTACCTGAAAATGAAAGAAATGTATATCTTTGCTTACTTGTCAGTCAGCACAATGGCACATGTAAGTGATGTAAAGGAGATGTGAGCATACCCTGCAGACTCAGTAGCCCCCCCAACAGTTGTGCATACCAACCCAGGTGGACACAAGAAAGAATCAAGCACATAAATAATTTTCAGAAAAAGCAAAATGTTTTTTAACTGTTGCCCTCCTTTTGTTGCCCTGCTGCTGCTGCCCAATTTTACTATACTTTGGCTTTTGCCTGCCACTGCCTGTGCATGCAGATGAACAGAAAGAGCCTCCCTCTGAGAGGAGTGGCTCACTCATTTCAACTCTAAAAAGTTCCTGCCCCACAAACACAGAACGGTGCCATGATCAGCCTTGCTGATCACTGGGCCATCACTGTCATGTCCACTGCAGCCTGAGCTGCATTGGACCTGCAGAGACACACCTCTGAAACCCCATTCTTGTAATAAAATATTTGCTGCGCATGCAGATGCAAACATAAAAAGCATTACTGTAAATACATTTTTAAAATTTATTTTACACATAGGTCCATTGTATAATTGCAATGAGGTACTCCAGGATGTGGGTAATAGGGGAAATTAACCACTTCTCACATAGCTAAGTCATTCGTTAGCATCATGTGACACACCACATGTGCCATGGATAAATCCCCCAATAGCCCACACCCTATTGCTTAATTAAAAAAATCATGCTGTCCTGTCTGTTATCTTTTTTGAAAGTGACACAATTTGGTCTGCAGCAGTATATCTGAATCTCTTTGGTGTTCCTAATGTCAAGCACAAAACTAGTAGAACTGTTAGTACCTGTGTGTTTGTGTAGCGGGGATATGTAATAGTTTGCACTGTGATGACCTCATTTAATTCTACATATGACGGCAAGATACATACCACACAATTACAAAGTTGTGTGTATACTCTGAAGGACATATCCTTGCTAGTTGTCATTAGTAAGTTATGACCAGGGAAATGGCTATCATAAGACAAGTTAGACCAGGGAAATGGCTACTATAACTAAGAAAGATCTTACTATATGCCCTAATTGAGGTCTGAGGCAAGTGGCAAAGCTGCCTGCATGCCTAAATGAGTCATAGCACTTAAAATAGTTCATAGCATGAACAAAATATATAAATATTGCTTTCAAAGATAACAAAATCATAACAATGAAAAAGACAAATCTTGCTATACCAGATGTGGGATATTGATAATAAGTAAATAATAAGACCTGAGAGGGTGTGCATTGTTGTAGGATAATTGAACAGCTCTGGCACATTGTGAAGCACTTGACACTGTTTAATGCTTTCAGTCACCTAAGAAGTACTGTTGCCATACAACAATGCACACCCTGGAGTGCCTTACTTCAGTTATAAAATTAATCCACATTGAACAATAAATACAAGATAGAATTTGGATTAAAAAATAATTGGATTTTACTTTCAAACTGTACACTTACACTGCAAAGAAAATAGCCCCTTTTAACATTCCATTAAAAATAATTCACTCAGAATGCATGGATGCCATCGAATACAAGAATTTAAAATTCTTTCCATTTCCACCGGCAAAATATCCACACACAGATTTACACTGGAAGGTCACATATGGAGCCATGGCCACTGTGTTTTGTGTGGCAGGGTAAGCAGCACAAATTCTAAGGCTGATACTAAGGTTGACAGGAGCTGACAAGATATGAGTCCATTAAGAACATAAGAACATAAGAATTTGATGGCAAATGGGGCCCATCTGGTCTGCCCATGAACTTACCCTCCCCCCCCTATATTTTGCTGTTTTTCTTTATACTGTAATGCCGGTCCCATGCATGTTTAAATGCATTCACCATCTTTACTGAAACCACATCTGGGTGCAGGCTGTTTCATGTGTCTATTACCCTCTCCATAAAAAAGTGCTTCCTGATATTGCCTCTGAGCCTTCTCCCTCTCAGACATATGTTGTGCTCTCTTGTATGTGCCTCTCTGTTTGCATGGAAGAGTTTGTCTACCTAAACAGTGTTTATACCCTTGATGAATTTGAATGTTTCTGTTATATCCCCTCTGTCCCATCTCTGTTCCGGGGAGTACAAGTTTAGGTCTTGGAATCTAGACTCATATGGCTTGTGATGGAGGTCCTGCACCATCTGTGTGGCCCTTCTCTGAACTGATTCCAAGTGCTGTATGTCCGCCTTCAGATGAGACCTCCAGAACTGGATGCAGTACTTCAGGTGTGGCCTCACCAAGGATCTATAGAGTGGAATGATCACTTCTTGTTTCCTGCTAGTTATTCCCCTGCCTATGCATCCGAAGATGCTGCTTGCTTTTCATGCCACTTTTTTACATTGATTCCCTGCTTTATGGTTGTCTGATATGATTACACCTAAGGTCCCATTCAGTCCTGGTCTCTTCAAGTCAATGCCCATTGATAGCTCATTAGCTATTTAGTGGTAATAAGTGATAACCACTCTATTCAATATATGTCTGTTTAATTTAGATTTAAACTTAGATTTTGTTTTGCTTATACTGGCATCAGTTGGAAGTTTGTTCCATGGGTTAACTATCCTTTGTGTATACTTATATTGTCTTTTACTAGAGTAGAATTTTTCTGACTCATCACTTGCAATGGATGACCTCTAATGTCAGTTTCATTTTGCTTGAATTCCTTATTTCACACATGAGTTATGGATCATGCATAATTGTGTTTATTTATTAATTACATTTATTTCAAATATTTTACTAGGAAAGTCATACTGAGTTGGTATCAGCTCATTTCCAGGTGCATCCAGGGGGAAGGGGGAAGAGTAGAGAACAGAACCAATACAAAGTACAATGTACAGAAATAATACAATGATATGGAAATAAGTACAACAAAACAAGCAAATTGCATGAAAACACTTCAAGAACAAAATTGACATACAGTAAATTGCAAAAGAAGTGAAAGAACATTAAACAGTGAGCATCAAAACAATAATATAAGGAGCAGGAAGTAGTGGCTAATGACTGGGAAAAGGTTCTGTCCTAGCGTTAGTGTAGGGTGAAAGGCAGCTGACAGAAGTCCACTCCAGTGTCATAAGCAACTGCATGAGAGAACAGAGAAATCCCAGAGGAGAGATTACAGAGCAAGAAGGGAAGGAGCAGAGAGAATGGAAGGGGGAGAGTGCGCCACAGTTTAGGGAAGTGGAAAAAAAAAGAAAGCAGCTTGCCAGCAGTAGATGTCATTGGTGAAAGAGCAACACAAAAAAGCAAGCATTGTGAAGGGAGTAAGAGGTGGATGGGGGGAAGAGAGGAGAGAAGCACGATATAAAGGAAGGGAGCCAAACAAAAATTTGGAAATAAAAGAGGCACAATTGATGAGGTGCCTGGCATCAAGAGAGGGGAGGGTGAGGGAGGTATACAAAGAACACTGCATCATCATGGGTATGAAAGGAAGGAAGGGGAATGCAATGGCAAGCCTCTGCCTGATGCCAAAAGTCATAGAGACCATTTTCTTTGCATTGAGTGATAACTGATTTTCTCAGAACCAGTGCTGGATGTTGTTAAAATCCATTCAGAGTTGGTTCATGTGATCAAAGGAAAAGAAGCCCGAGTTAAAAAGTACTGTTTCATCTGTATACATATGAGTGGACACAGAGGAGCAGGTACTGGGGAAATCATTTAGAAAAATTGAGAAAAGAGCAGGGCCAAGGACAGACCCTTGTGGGACACCTGAGATGATTGGGAGCAGGGGAGAGAGGAAGACTGCGATAAGGTCATCTTGTGACCTGCCTTCAAAGTAAGAATAGAACCACTCAGCTGAGGAGAGAGAGAGACAGACAGACAGACAGAGACCAGCTGACTTGAGCTTGTCCAGCAGAACAGGGTGGGCATCAGTAACAAAATCTTTGGCTAAGTCAATAAAGATGGTTGGAGTGATAAGGCCCTAATCCATTTCAGAGATGATAGTATCAGTGAGCCAGAGCAGTGAGGTGGAGGTGGAGTAGGCCTTTCTAAAGCCGGACTGGAAAGGAGTGAAGAGAGAGGTTGAGTCAAGCAAAGGGGAGAGCTGGGAGAGAAGGTGTTCCTAGAGTATAGCTAGTGTGGGAAGGAGAGAGACAAGATGGAAGTTACAAGGGAAAGAGTAGTCACCTCCTTTAGGAAGGGAATGACCATAGCCAACTTGCAAGAATTTGGGACACAGGACAACAAGAAAGAGAGGCTGGGCTGGCATGTGATAGGGAGTGCAATAGCATGAGCAGAGATATAGAGGAGTCTGGGGCCAAGATGATCAGGGCTCCCACCCTTGTGTAGGTTTATAGCCCAGAGGGCCTTAAGAACTGCAGCAGATGTACTGGGTGAGAATGAAAAAAGGGAGAAGAGGGGAAATATGACAGAGGAGAAGAGTGAGAGAGTAGAGAAGAAGAGAGGGGGAAAGGAATAGGAGGAAGAGAGGAGAAAGCAGGGACAGGTAGTAAAATGAAACTGCAAGATGAAGCATCTGCTGTGGGATTAGAGATAGGAGTATTGTTCATCTCAAGAACAGGGAGAGGGGACTTGTTCAGAGAGTAGAAAGGTGCATGAATTACCTTCCAGAACATAGAGGGGTAATTAGGGTCGTTCTGAGGTTGGATGTGAATTGTTCATACTTTGAAAGCCTGGTAGCTCAAGTACAGGCATTATGAAGGGTCCAGTAATTTGTAAGGTCAGAATTGGAGCCAGAGGGCATGTAGGTCCTCCAGGCTAAGTCACACACATGGTGACAAGCCAGCAACACTGCTGAGATCCATAGGAGGTGAGATCCTCAGATCTTGGTTCTAAGGGGACATAACAATCCCAGACAGACATGAATTTGGAGTTGAAGAATGTGAGGGCATTGTCAACATTGACAGCTGTAGAAATAGGGGACAAGCAGTGTCTACCAGGTTAGCAGGAAGGCAGAACAGCTCCAGCGATGGGAAAGACTGTATCTGGATGAATTTGGGGATAGCTTTGGGATGATGAATTTTATGCACACAGTGGACCATATGCTGATCACTGAGGGCATCAGGAAGGGTACTAGCATTCACAATATGATGGGGATGGGAGTGAAGGTCCATTTCTAAGATGGAGGGATTTAGAGATTTGAAATTATAGCAAGTGGAGACAGAGATGAGTTGATTTAAAAGGAGGGACTTCACGTAAAGATGAAATTTGTGAAGAGAGGGGGAGAGCCAATTTAAGTTGAAATCTAGTACGAATAACTCTCTAGAGGATGCCTGGGAGGAAATGGCAATGAGTAACTCAGTTACTGAAGGTGGGCGCATGCCAGGGCAGCAGTAGACACTAGCAATAAATATGGGGGCAGAGAAGGGGAGGAAGGGTTTGAGAAGAAGCATCTCATAGGTAGAGGGGACAGAAATGGAAAGCATAGGCTCAAACTGGATGTTTGAGGAGAGGTACAGTAGATGGCTACTCCACCATCCCTCTTTGCTTGATCCTGTCAAATAATGGTGAAACTGAGGATAGTAATAGAAGAATCAGGAATCATGGCGGATAGCCAAGATTTTGAGATCGCCAACACATCAGGTTTGAGGTTAATCAACAGGTTGATCTTAGGGAAAAGGCTATGGATGTTAATACAGGCATGTTTCAAACCTTTAGGGAGATGGGTTGACAGGGTAGGGCCAGAGTTGATCTCATTATCTCCTGAAACTAAAAGTAGCAAGGAAATGAGGAGTTTAAGAGAACCTATGAGACACTTATGGAAAGATAAAGGAGAGGGGAGTAGGAGGAATAAGATTTGGGAGGTGAAAGGTTGAGGGATCTGAGGATTTCAAGATGAAGCCAAGGAGATGAAAGGAGACTGCAACCAGGATGCCAGGGTTAGTGGGATAATGCAGGGAGACTGGAGGAGGGTGAGAGGGGTTGAAGAAGGTGGGTGGTGTGCAATGTGAGGTTAATATAGATGGAAGGGGGAGGAAGGTGAAAGTAAATAAGGGGAAAAGGGAAAGTTATGAGCTGCATAGTGAAATAGTAACAAAGCAGTATACACACTGCAGTATACACAAATAGCATGGAAGGACAAGTTTCACTCAAATGGAGTGAAAGCTGAGTAAGGCAAAGGCAATCTTTAACCAAATGTAGGAGGCTACAATTTAAATTATTGCTAGGAGGCTGGAACATAAAAATGTAGACAGGAAGGGAAATAAATTAGCTTAACCCTTATGAGGAGAACACTACCAAAACAAAAATGGAAATTTAGGCTTCAGCCAGATAGGGAGGAGGCTAGAAATTAAGAATTAGAAGATATAATACTAAGCTACATCCTGACAGGGGAAGCTAGTATCAATCAAAGGGGGAAATAAGGGCTCACCTAGAAACATAGAATTATTACAATTTAGCAGGAACTAATTGGCTTCACACTGGTATAGTGGAACAGAATAAAACCAAAAGGGGAAATCTGGACTACATCCAGATAGGGAAAAGCCAGAAAATGTAGTTTAGATGGGAGGGAAAATATAGGCTTCACCATAATGGGTAAGAGATTACAATAAAATGGGGGCCGGGGGTATGGACTAACCCAGATAGAAAACTATGATGACAGCCCCATAACTGGAAATGAAATGATGAAAATCACAGCAAAAACAAAAACAAGTTATACAGTACTAGCAAATATAGGCAGTAAGTGGAAAAGCTATATTTAAACTCATACAAGGCACATTTCAACTGTTACAGAAATCAGAGGGCAGCAGAATTCTTAGAGAAGAAATGCAGTTGTTTAAATACTGTACATGCACAGGACAAAGCAGTTTTAGTAATTATGGCAAAGTAAAATAGCTGTTAACAGCAACAGCAGTTGAAAATCTCTGAAACACAATAGTGAGAAAGAGAACTAGCCCTGTACTTACTTACTGAGGGCAGGATCAGGTGTACGCTAACAGGCAGAGTGGACACCTGGTGACTGGCTCCACAGTTGACACCCACAGTGTGGTGCCATTTAAGGCCTTTCAGGTCTAGGAACTCTACAACAAATTGCTTAAATAGGGTGAGATAGCTCCGCCCTCAGGACAGACAGATCTCCAGATTGGAGAAGAAAGGGCAGCCAAGGGCAAAGTCAAATATCCTGCAAGTAGCAGGAATGAAATGGTACTGTTAGTCCTCCAAAGCAGCTATTCCACCTAACACAGAGCCTGTCTGGCTCCTGACACCAATACCAACTGAACAGCTGATAAAGGATAGAATGCAGCTCCTGTATAAATACCGCTCTGAAACTAAATTGCAGCACCACCCTTCAGCAACAGCAACCTCCTAAATAGAGGAGAAAGGACAGCAAGAGGCAAAGTCAAATGTCCTGCAAGTAGTAGGAATCAAATGGCATTGTCGAACATACGACGAACATCCAAACGAACCAGCAGAATTAAGGCCATTAGGTCTGTTTAGTCTGCTAATAGTGCAGGGTCCTCTGAATAAGTTACTGACCCTATCATCCCTCCCCAATCTGCCCTGTACCTCCATCAGCCCTCCGCAATTTGACTCTTATTTTCCCCTTAACTCTAACCTAGCCTCTCTTGAAGCAGCCCACTATCTTCAATGAAACTACCTCTTCCGGAAGCACATCCAATCCGCCATCACCCTCTCTGTGAAGAAATACCTCCTAGCCTGTCTCCTACCCCCCCCAATTTGAGATTGTGTGCTGATGTGTTTTAATTACCACTAAGCTTGAAGAGACCCTCCTTATCCACCCTGTTTATTCCTTTCAAATACTTGATGGTCTCAGTCATGTTCTCTCTCTCTCTCTCTCTCTCTCTCTCTCTCTCTCTCTCTTCTCTCCTCCAGGGAGTACATGTTCAGGGCCTCTAACCTCTCCCCGTACATCCTATACTGTTGGTCCATGATCATCTTTGTTGCCCTCCTTTGGTCCATCTTCAGCAGGTTCATTTCCTTTTTAAAGTATGGGCACCAGTACTGTACACTGTACTCCAGATGCGGACTCACTAATAATCTCTACAAGGGCAGTATTACCGCCTCTTGTCTGTTGCTGATTGCTCTGGCATTGCAGCCCAACATTTTATTTTCCTCTGGTGCTGCTTTCCTACATTGTGTGGAGTGTTTCAGTTCACTAGTGATCATCACTCCCAGGCAGTGCTGTGTGCAACTTTAAAATCTGGCACAATGGAATTTTGTTGAATTTTTGAAATTCTGCCAAAATTCTGCTGCATTTTGCTAGAAATGGAGTGGAGGAATTCCACAGGAGAAAAATGTGGAATGAGTTTCACAATATTTCCACGGAATTTTATCTCAATAATTTCTTTAGAAATAGTTGCGGAATCATTCTCCTTGGAAAAATGCTGTTCCACAGAATATTACTCCTCAGATCACAGCAGGCAGAATTCCACAGAAGAACCAGCAAAATTCTGGTGGAAATTCTGCTAGCGGAATGGTTATTCCACTGTAATTCCACCTACGGAATTCTGCATTTCACACAGCATTACTCCCAGGTCTTTCACCTCCTAATGCAGATACCCGGATCCCTCCCAAGCTGTACTTAGTTCTCAGGTTCTTGGCTCCAATGTGTATAACTTTCATTTCTTTGCATTGAAGCCAAGTTGCCAAATCCCAGACCACCTCTCTATTTTTTGAGATCCTCCTTTAGGTCTTGTATCCCTTCTGCTGTGTCTACTCTCCCACAGAGCTCGGTGTCATCTGCAAATAGACAAGTTTTGCCCTTAATGCCATCCCCAATATTGTTGATGAAGACATTCAACAGCAACAGTCTGAGCACTGAGCACCATGGGACTCCACTGGTGACCTCCCTGGTGCTAGATATCTCACCCTCTCCCCACCACCACGTTCGAGATCCTACCCCTCAGCCAGTTTTCCACTCATCTGGTTAGTTTCTCCCCCAACCCTGAGATCTACCAACTTCATGATCAACTTCTTGTGGGATACAGAGTCAAATGCCTTGCTGAAGTCCAGGTAAAGGATGTCCACCACTTTGTGTCTGTCCACTGTTTCAGTGACCCAGTCAAGGAAGTCAATCAGATTTATTTGACACTATCTGCCTCCCATAAACCTGTGTTGCCTCTCATACTGGAGACTATGCTCATCCATACACTCCACTAACCTTTCCTTAAGTATGGATTCCATCAGCTTGTACATGATTGAGGTTAGACATACCAGCCTATAATTCCATGGGTCATCCTTTGAATCACTCTTATGGGGGCACTACATTTGCCATTCTCCAGTCCTGTGGTACCACACTTGACTCCAGCAAACTATTGAACAGGCCAACCAAGGAATCTTCAAGCTCCTCTGGCAGTTTCCTCAGCACACTTGGGTGTATGCTGTCTGGATCTTGGGATTTATCTACCCTCAGTGCTAGCAGAACAGTCCTTGCCCTATCTACTTCTATCAAAACATCTGTGCCCCCATCCTCCTTTCTCCTCTCCTTCCCCTTAGTGGCACTGGTCTGTCTCTCTCCCCTGTGAAAATGGAACTGAAGTACGTGTTCAGTAACTCTGCTTTACCCCATTCTCCTCCACCCATCTGTCCCTTTCCTGAGGCTAACAATCTCATCATTCTTGTCTCTTTTCTCACTAATACAGTAAAAAAAAGGCTTTTCACCCTTCTTTATTCCCCCAGCTAGCTACAATTCCTTCTGAGCTTTAGCTGATGGACTACCTTACCTGCTAGACTAGCCATCTTCAGGTAATCCTCCCTGTCTTCCTCACTCTGGATTTTCCTGAAATTCTTGTAAGATGACCTCTTATCCTTACTGCCTAGGTAACCTCAGTACTAAACCAGCTGGGTGCTTTGGCTCTCGAGTTTTTTTCATTTGAGTTTTCCATTTGATCCAAACCCACTTTTCTGTGGCAGGCATTTTGTCCCTCCTTCGTGATGGGCTACCTTTGGTCCACTCTCCTACCCATTCAAATGCTTGCCAGGTGACTCATTAGCAGCTTGCCTATCTTTCTGAAGTCCACTTTCCTAAAATCCAGGACTTTAATCTTAGTGTGAGGTCCTTTTCCCTGTCCATGTCCAACCAGAACCATACTGTGTGATGGTCACTCCCACCCAGTGGCTCCTCAACCTTCATATCCTGGACATGGTTCCTGTTTGCCAGCACCAAATCAAGGATTGTTCCCTCCTTGGTGGGTTCTGTGACACCAAGAGTCAGGAACCCACTTGTCAGCACATCTAGGATCACTTCACTCCTGGCACAGGTCATGGCCAGTACCCTCCAATCCACTTTGAGCAGATTGAAATCTCCTACTATCACCACCTTTCCCTTCCCTGCTGCAGTCAATATTTGAGTTCAATTACCTGTTTCTTTCCTCCTGCTGGTTGGGTGTTCTGTAAACCACCCCCAACCTCACCTTCCTCCCTTTCTTAAGACAGTAACTGAATCCATACTGGTAACTTTGTCAGTCTTCTAGAGCAGCTAATCCACTTCATTAAATGCATTAAAATAAGGTCTCCTCTAATCCTATGTGTATAAAGTGGCATTAGGTTTAATTGAAATAATTTTTTTTATAGGATACATCTTGGAGCCCTGAAATGATTTTTGTAGTTTTTTGTTATATTGGCTGAGTTTAATATCTTGTTTTTTGTTTGTACACCAAAATTTACTGGTTCCATGTGATAATAGTGCCAAAAAAATGGCACTGAACACAATGTCTACTACACATCATGGAAATTCAAAACAGCAATCAGCACAACACCGATCATCACAATCAGTGACTGGCACTTAGGAGCTCTAAGGAGGTAAACTGTACTTACATTTAATGCAGGGGGCTATGCCTCCCTGCACACCCTTTGTGGTGGCTAAGCCCTTGACATCCAATTTCTATTACAATAAACTGGGGGGGGGTGATCTTGGGGGAAAGGGGAAACTTGGGAGGGGGCCTAAAGTTGGCAGGGCTTGAGGGGAATGGGACCTTGAAAAAAATATAAACCAGCCATACAAAACAAAACAAACGCCAAACCCTACAGCCAATCCCAAACCTTGGTCCACCTGACACAGAGGTAGTGATTCTAACCATTACACCAGATGGCCAGCTTGGGAGTGGCTCAAGCAACATGCCCCTCTATACTGCAAAACTACTACTCCCTACAGATGCAATATCAATATACTGACTATGTGCTATTAAGTGCACATAGCCCATTTTACACTCGCTGTTTTGATATTGCCCAAATTCACTCACTTAAATTGATTCACCCATATCATGGGATACCAAATATATATATACATTTATTTTTTATTTTAGTCTTTGGTAACCGGGGGTAATTGACTTGCATAGTCTTGTTGTGGTCTGACGTATGCTCCAAGTGAGCAATAATACCCAACAGGGTGGGCAGTATTGTGCTATACCGGACTGCCCAGGGGCGTAATGAGGCCCGATGCTGCAGGAGGAGGGCCTTATAGCCCCTGGAAGGTCCAGTATAGCACAATACTGCCCACCCTGGAGGGTATTGTTGCGCTTAGAAAATGGGCCACTGCATTACATATGTTTGAAAAAAAAAAGTTATGTAAAAAAGTCAGACTATTAGGAGTTTTAATTATTTTTTACTAAAATAGTTCCTCCGCCTGTGTTTTTTTTTTTTTTTTTTTAGCTAAGGACTACTGTCCTACTGGAGCCACTGTAGTTGTAACAGGTTGTTATCCCCTTTCCCCCACAACACACACAGGGCTTTTAATTATTCAAATAGTCATTCTGTATTTTTATTTATTCATTCATTCAAGCCGTTTTTATCAGGACAGTCTTATCCCCCTGAGTGTCAATGCAGGGCAGAGTCGAGAGAGTGGCATGCGATGTTTGGGGCTACAGTAGAGTACATTAGAGAACAACCGGAGTGAGGTACTGTGGTGTTTAATTTTACATTTATATGCACAGCAGATGAGGAGACATAGGCTTGGTAGAGATATTAGCTTGGCTGCAAAATCAAAACTGAGCTGAGGAACAGCGAGAGAGATTGCTCCTGTAGCGCTAGTGTATGAGAGGATCATTGTATCTTTCTTCCGTCATACCGCTGTAAGTGCACTACGACCCTCATTCTCGGTCAACTGACTGTCTGACGTTGTAGCTGAGGTTCTTTTACCCCACAACTGTGCTGAACTATATATTTTTTACAGTAAATCTTGAGAGGGGGAAGCACGTGCTTCCCTTTTGAAAACAGTGCTCCCATCGGTATGTGCAGCCGATCGCACTGACGGTTTCCATTTTGTTTCATTCCTTACAACGGTTACTTGGACATATGAGATGCCATGGGAGGCAGACCGAGACTGACAAGTAAAATTTAGTGCAGTTTAAAGAGAGATAACAAAACAAAATGGAAGATTAAATGTACAGGGATTTACTTTGGGCAGTTACATAGTGGTGCCTGTACTAAGAACTACACAACTAACTAAACAAGCATGAGCATTCGTGGGCTAGTCTCTTGCTAAGCGAGAGACAAATATGTCGGAAAATTTAAAACCAAATGAGGAGGTCTTAACCAATTAGGGAGGAGGGTGGGCAACAGGATTTTGGTGATGGGGTTGGCTGGGTTGGTACTTTTTAATAGCTGGGCATCTGTTGTCTGATAGATGCCCAGCTAGAGAAGTCCCTGAGCCAATCAGAAGGCTTAGATACTTTTACCCATTTTCTAAATAGTGATAATGTAACTTCCTTATTGTGACTCCTGAGGCCCGATATTCAAAATAGTGCAAAGAGGAGTGCAAAACTTGGTGCTGTGCCTTGTGATTGCCCAGGAACCCGAGGATGCTATATTCAGTTGAATAGCACACTGGTGCTACTCGGCTGAATATAGGGCCATATTGGCACAGCTCTAAGTCAAGTAGCACTGCCCAAACATAGATCTAGAAGTACACTGCCAGAGTGGATAGTGTCAGAGAGCTATCTGCAGTGTTCAAAGGGACCCATGCAAATGAACTCATTGAGCATGTAAGGCACTGAGTGGTCATTTGCATGCCTATTATAGGTTCATTTGCATGGGTAGTGAGTCAGGTTAGCGTGTCCTAGCCCCTCCCAATTACCAAGTCCCAGACCTGTGTAGATATTTCTGATGCCTAGTGGATCCCGCTCCCTCTGGTCACCAGCCTTTAATATAAAACACAACCTCCCTGATGCCTAGTGGTCCCCCGTTGATTGCCAGCCATAATAACATTATTGCTTCCCCAGTGCTAGTGGTTCCCCCTTCCCTCCAATGGCCAGCCCGTAATAAAATTAAAACTTCCCTGGTGCTAGTGGTTCCCCCTTCCTCCAATTGCCAGTCCATAATAAACTTAAAACTTCCCTGGTGCCTAGTGGTTCCCCCTTCCTCCAATTTCCAGTCCATAACAAACTTAAAACTTCCCTGGTGCTAGTGGTTCCCCCTTCCTCCAATTGCCAGTCCATAATAAACTTAAAACTTCCCTGGTGCCTAGTGGTTCCCCCTTCCTCCAATTTCCAGTCCATAACAAACTTAAAACTTCCCTGGTGCCTAGTGGCCCCCCCGATCACCAGTCTGTACTAAAATTAAATCTGCCCTGGTGTTAGTGGTCCTTCCCTCTGATCACCAGCCTGTAGGAAAACTGACAACCCTCCCTTGGTGTCTAGTGGCCTCCCTCAGCACTGAACACCCAACCCCATAACCTTACCAGTATCCTCAGAGCCTAGTGTGCGTACACAGTGACTGATACAGTTACAGCCCTTCTTATATCTTCGCAGCTCGATGCCATACGTCCAGGCAGGGAATGCATTTCTTATTTATAATACAGGGTGACACATGCTGTCCTATAAAGAAGATGTACAATCCCTGCCTGAAAATATGGTGGCTGGCCCAGGAGGTATGAGGAAGGCCATACCAGTCACTGTATTCACACCCACGGCAACAAGGATACTGGTAAGATAATGTGGAGTAGGTGTTCGGTGCCAGGTGGGCTGGTGGATGCCAGGGAGGGTTGTCAGTTTTCCTAATTGATAGCAATTGAAGGTAGAGGGGACCACTTGCACAAGGCAAGTTTTAATTTTAGTACAGGCTGGCGATCCGAGTGTGGGTGGGGATCCACTAAGCATCAGGAAAGTTATAATGTTGTTACAGGCTGGCAATCAGGAGGGGCCACTAACATCAGGGAAGTTATAATGTTATTATCAGCTGGCGATCAGAGGGAGGGGAGACCACTAGGCAACAGGGAGGTTTTAAATTTACTTTGGGCAGGTGATTGGAATGGGGGGACCACTAGGTACCAGGGAAGTTTAAATGTTATCATGGGCTGGCAATCAGAGGGCGTGGGAACCACTAACACCAGGGAGGTTTTCTTTTCTCCTATAGGCTGGTGCTCCATGGGTGATGGAGGACCACTAGCATCAAGGAGATTTTCTTTTCTGCTACAGGCTGGTGCTCCATGGGTTGGGGGGATCATTAGGCACCAGGGAAGTTTTCTGTTTTACTACAGGCTGGCTATCAGAGGGGTATGCCACAGACCACAGGGGCGGGTGTGCTCCCCCAGCGGACAACTTGCTAGGTGGTGGCATTACCTCCGGCAGCCACTAGGGTTGCCCGGAGTAAGTCAGGTTTGTGTTTGGTGGTATTTGCGCTGCCCAGAAGGACTATGCTAACCCCTTTTGTGCAGCACAAAACTGCTGAATATGGAGCAATACCACCATACATGGCTGTGGTTATTTTTCTCCAAAGCACAATTTGTCTCAGTCTGTTCAGAGAGGGAGGGGTAATGTGACCTATAAGACAACAATGTCTGTTAATCTGATTATAGAACCCCAATAACCACAGTTTGTTTTTTACTAGTTTGCTGTGTAGCTTCTTCATCCACACATGATGTATTTGTGTTAGTGACCATTGCCTACTCTTGTTTTTAAATGCAAAGTTTATAGGTTTTAATAAGCAAAAATACATAGGTAAATTACAGGGTAACATCAAAAAACAAGTCAGTAGACAGTCACGTCCTTGCCTGTGTCATACCCTATGGAAGAACAAACTACAGAGACAGATCAAGCTTTATATGATAGAAATACATAAGGCAGTTTTAAGTAATAGCTATAAACATAAAGGTGTAACTCTAAACAGGTACAGTATATTTATTTAGGTAGAATTACCTGATCAGTAATCAGACAATCTGAACTGTTAATATTGAAAGTGGTGTTACCTGCACAGGGGTAGTAGCGTCAAGTCCATCAAGCATGATCAGACATTTTTTTTTTTTATTTAGTTGTTTAACCAGGTATAGCACACTAAGCTGAAAGCTTTTTTACAGGAGCAACCTGGGAGCACAAGGAGGTTAAGTGACTTGCTCAGGGTCACACAGTAAGCAAGTGGAAGCTCTGGGATTCAAACCCAGGTCTGGTCTGCTGGATGTCACCAGATTTGCAGCTCAGAGCCTTAGACCACTGTGCTATACTGCCTTATCAGAGTGTAGTGGTCATATTCTCACTGATGAGGGTGACAAAGCCTCTGGGGCTCTGGGAATTGTATAGTATTACCTCCAGTGTGAGGGAGTGGTTGCTATGGGTTGTCTCCCATTGAGAGAGGTGCAGAGATTATAGGCCTGGTCCTGGGGTATCCCTGTAACATATGGCACTGTTCCCAGTGGCTGTATGCCCCCTAGACATCTGCAAAGATGTTTTCTTTGTCAGTTAGAAAATAGTACACATGTTCATAACTGGCCATTTTCCCTAGTTCTCGCAGTCACTCTGCTGAAGTGGGAGTGGTCTGATCCTTTCAGTGTCTGAGAAGACTCTGTTTAGCTGTTATTAAGGCACCCTACAGCCACTTCCTACTGTGTGGCTTGAGTGGTTTCCCTGGCAGTGACTCATCCACAATGCCCAGCATCACTAGCTGTGGGGTAAGAATGAGCAGCGAGCACAGAAGCTGTGAGCAGACCTTCCGTATGTTACTCCAGTATGTCTGGATTCCATGATCAGCCCCACAAGATCTGTATGATGTCACCTGTCACAGTTTATCATATCCAGCACTTGTCTGAATTTGTGAGACCCCTCTGTACAGATGTGTGGTGTCCTATGCCACTGGTGCAGAATTTTGAATAAAGTTAAGATTTTTTGTGTGTCTCTGGCTGCTTGCTGCATGCTCCTTTGATACTTATCTCAAGTCTGAGGAGACATATCCTGCCCTAGATCTGTGTTCCACTTGAGTCTCAGGGGTTCTGTGGGGTCCCATTGCATTTGTGTCAGCCTTTGCAAAAATGGTTGGCCTTCAACTGCTGTTCTTTATGGAGGGGGGTTGAAACAGCCTATTCATTACTTGGCTCTCCATATAAAGGTTGGATCCCAACACCTCTGTAAGCGCATGCCTGAGATGAATGTACTACCAGTCCTGTTGCTTTGTCAGCTCAAATTGTTCCTGTACCTGGCCAAAGGTTTTAAGAAAACCCATCTAGCTATCTAGGATTTGGAAAAGGTATTGGATTCTTTTAGAGGTGCAGCTTCTCCAGTATATAGGTTTGCCCCAATTTCTAGCTGTGCATTATTCCATAGGGGGAAAAAGCGTAATTATTCTAGGAGCCAGTGTGACAGCTTGGTATATCATTTCCATACGACTGCTACATACAGTAGCTATGAGTAGGGTGCGAATGACCATTGCCTACTCCTGTGCTAGAATTTCAAATCTACAGTGCTTTGTACAGTCAGACTTTCACTACAAGTTACTTCTGCTCTATGACATTTTTTTAGTTTATATTTTGGTTGAACTGTGTACCAGTTGTTTTCTGATGATTCATTTAAGTCTTCCCTGTCTATTTTACTCATTCATTTTATACTGCTATGGTTTACTATCTCTTCTTCATCCTCTCTGTTCCTTTTTTCCTCCCTCTTTATCCTGTGTAGGTTTGGATATGTTATTAACAGGTTTCCTCCTGCTAATGATTTAACAAATGACTCAATTTTGTTAATTTCTGTTGCACTTTTCAGTTCCTCTTTTACAAACCTTATTTCAGTAGTGCCTGATACGCCAGAGACCACAGATAAAATCATCTGCAATATCTTGTATTTTTTGAGCATACATCATGTATTTATTACATTTAATGATTGATCCTTCTTTACAGAGTAGATAGATAGACAGATAGATGAATAGACAGACAGACAGACAGACAGACAGACAGACAGATCGTTTATTTATATAACTGTCCTTCCTGAAGGCTCGGAGAGCTTAATAAAATTATTAAAACAATACATATATATAATGTCAAGCGACAAGCCTAATAAATTACAAAGAATGCAATAAGTGCAATAAAAATCTATCTATCATTCGTTTAAATATACTACAGTAAAATACTACACTAAAATAAAGCAATCGATTCTGCTCATAAATGTCAAAAGCCTGGTTAAATAGAAATGTTTTTAATCCTGTTTTGAAGGTTTCCAACAAGGGTGCCTCACTCAGATGCCTATGCAGCGAGTTCCACAGGGTTGGTATGGCAACTACAAATGCTCGATCCCCCAAATGTCTCAAACTACCCCTGGGAACTGCAAGGAGGCAATCCTCAGAGGAACAGAGTGCCCGGGACGGGCAGTGGGGAACAAGAAGGTCTTGCAGGTAGGCTGGTCCCCCCTTCATGCAGGGATTTGTAGGTCACTAATCTGACCTTGAAGGCAATCCTCCATCTAACTGGCAGCCAGTGCAGTCCTCAGACAGGTGTAATATGCTCTGATCTTGCAACACACATTAACTGTCTAGCCACCACATTCTGCACTAGCTGCAGTCGGTGGAGATTGCCTCCAGATAGCTGAGGTACAGGACATTGCAATAATCCAGTCTGAATATGACAAAGGCATGTACCAGGGTGGTCAAGTCCTCAACTGGAACAAGGACCCGCATCCAAGTAATGTTCCTCAAATGGTAAAAAACACTTTTGATGATGGCCAACACCTGCACATCAAGTATCAGACTGTCATTGAGGATCACACCCAGATCCTTAATCTGAGTAGAGGGATCAGGGAACACCCCCCAAGATTAAACCAAGGGGATCTCTGAGCCCCCCTCCATTCAATGACCTGGATCCAGCACCAGTACCTCCATCTTGTCTGGGTTGAGCTGTAGCCAACTGTGAGTCATCCAGTTCTGGATCTCCTCCAGGCAGGTGTTAAACACAGAAGCAGACATCTGATTTCCAGGTGCACAGGTCAGGTATAGCTGGGTATCATTGGCATAGCAATGAAAACCCAGCCCAAACCACCTGATAATGTCTCCCAATGGAAGCACAACAAGGGTGACAAGAAAGACACATGCAGAACTCCACTGTGCAGAGGCATCGGGTTAGATGAGGCTAACCCCATCATCGCCCTTTGCACTCTGCCCATGAGGAAGGACCTAAACCAGTTTATGACATTACCATTTAGTCCACGCCAGTACTGCAGGTGGTCCAACAGCAGCTTGTGGTCCACAGTGTCAAACGCTACCAAGACATTAAGGAGAACCAAGATGGTATATTCACTCCTGTCTCTCACCATTAGGAGATCATTTAGCACCTTCACCAGGGCAGTCTCCATGCTATGCCCAGCCCTGAATCTAGATTGAATGCACTCATAAGTGGTGGAGGAGGCAAGATGCATCTCGAGCTGCATGGCCACCACTTTCTCTAAAACATTCCCTAAAAATGGGAGGTTTGAGACTGGTCTGTAGTTGTTAAGACACTCTGGGTCCAAAGAGTAAAGCAAATAGATCACCTGCCAGGTCCATGCTTGAGAATGAGGAGTATCTTAAAGGTACTATTTGTAAACTGGATTGTTTGATATTAATTTATTTTCAAGCGGAGTGCTGTGCCATCACCCCATCTACTGTGGCTGATGCTGGCAAATGTACTAGCCTCTGCTGATGCATTGCTTTGCTGAATGCTCAATGGCAATCATGAGGGGGCATGCTTTTAATGTGCTGGACTGGAAGTGCCACATGGCAGAACTTCCAATTTCTCCAGTAACTTTAAAATGCAAATTCAAGTATTGTTCCCAGTTGCAAGGCCCAACACCAAGTTTTTCTGCAAGTCTTTGGAGCTAACAACTCGTAACACAGATTAGGATTGTTAGATTGTTCTGCAGTAGGAGAATATGGGCTGCTCCTCCAGTGTCTCAGAATGCTGTGCACACCTTAGAGAGTCACCCCCAGGAGACAGACAACAGACAGTATAGTGGGTAGGCATTTTCCTGGGGCTTTTTTTCCAGTTTATAATTAAACACATACAGTAGAATGTATAAAACAGCCTTTTCCTAGCTGAAAATCACCAACCAGCTGCAGCTCATCTGTCAGGGTCCCTCATTATATGCAGAGTGTGCTCACAAAGTGGTGGGCTTTTAATCTAGTGGACCAGAAGTGTCATGCAGCGGGATTTCCCATTTCACCAGCAACTCAAAACTTTAAAGTAAAGTATTGTCCCCAGGTTCAAATACCAGTACCAGGTGTTTGTTCATATCTATGGAGTTAATAATTCCCTCTGGCACTGATTAGGATTGTTACTTTGTTCTGCAGTTGGAGGATGTGGGCCTGTCCTTCATTGTCACAGAATGTTATGCACACCTTACTGAGTCACCCCATGAGGCAGACAATACACAGTATAGAGGATAGGGATGTTCTTTTAGCTTTTTTTTTCTAGTTTATAGTCAAACACACACATTAGAAAGTATAAAAAAATTTTCCCAGCTATAGCTGGCCTGTCATGGTCTTTGACTGTATGCAGGAAATTTGGGAATACTCACAGTTCAGAACATGCTATTGGGCCAAAGGAATGGTGCACCCAGACTGGAGAAAAAAATTGTAAACACACTTAACAAACAAGTGCAAACTGAAAAGACTGAAAATGTGCAAGTGTGCAATTTATTAGTGATTAACTATGGTGTAAGTCCTATACTGAATCATCAATAAATTATGTACTTGTACTTTTGAAGTCAATTCAGTGTGTGCTGGTTTGTTGTGTTTAAACAGTAGGAACTTCCATGGTAAGCTGGTAAGGAATGTAGGAGTGTGGGATTTTTCAGGGTCACCAAAATAAAAAACAAACAAACACAAGATATAAAAAATATGAATAGTACTTTATTTTTAATTATTTATTTTTTGTGTGTGTGTGTAAGGAGATGCTCGTGAGACAAAAGAAATTATTTATAAATTTTTTAATGTAATGTGATTTTTCAAAAGACGGGACAACTTGTTTAAATATAACATTTAGACACAATACATCTAATGCAGTGTATGTATGTTCGGTACATATTGCTCCCCTTACTTTTTATAATCTGCTATCATCTGCATGAAAATAAGATCTGTGTCCCTCTGATTTCTTCTCTTCACCCTGCTGTTTCCTCATAATCTCTTGTTTGGGATGTCATAATCAATTAAATGACACCTGACTGCGATGTCACAAACAGAGGATCATGAGGGGAAAAGTGGAAAAATAAGATAAAAGCTGGTGACAAAAATCCTGTTGAAAAAAATATCCTCAGTAGTAAAGAATGAGGAGAGAATAAATAGGGAACACAGAAGGGTCTGACACAAAATATGCACTTTACCTCCAGGTCTGAGCGGGCAATACCATAACTCACTAGTGGCGAATCCACAAGTGAGTTGTGAAAGTCTGTCCCCTCACAAATGGAGATAAATTGTTGTATTTTGAATCAGATCAGTGTGTATTTGAGTTACATAACATCAGTTTAACAGTTAGAAGCTTTTAAATCACCTTTTTTGTGAAGCTTTTACTGTTCTTTTCCTGCACTAATCTACTATGATGTCATCAGCATTGTGAAAACTGCTTTCTGATTGATTTTCTTTTGTGCAATGGTCATGAAGAGTGATTGTGACATAGCTAACCTTTTACCTTTAAGTTAGATAGTGTGATTAACAAATTTTCAGAGAAAATTGATCACTACTGGCATACAAACACAGGAAACAAACGAAACGGAAGAGAATTGTCTAAATATTATATTGAAAAATGTTTTCTTGGAGACTGGAAAATCAATTTAAGGAAGTCTGACTTTTTTATGACCTTATCTGTTTATTGACTGATCAATTCATTCATTCATTCATTAATTGATCTATTTTAAAAGTTTTACCAGGAAATACTGAGCTGGTAACAGCTCATTTCCAGATGTGTCCTGGTGAGGTAGACTATAAAATATGGTGCAAAAGTTAAAATGCATTAACCATTATGTAAACAATAATATTCGGTACATAGAAAAACAATACAAGCACAGTAAGGTGCAACAGTACAGTGCAGTTACAGACATGTAAACAATAGTATTTAGCGTGCTGTAAAGGGCGAGAATCACAATGAAAAACCGTGGTTGAGTGAGCCATGGGTCGAGAGTCGTGAGATGCCTCTTAAGAGCTGGTATCAGGAACACTTGTAGGAGTGAGTTGTAAAGTCTTGAAGAAGAGACTTGCAGGAGAAAGGGGAAGAGTCAGAGTGGAGAGACAGGAGATGAGATGTTCAGAGCTTAGGGAAAACACCACAAGAAAGTGACTTGGGCAGCAGTATACTTCCTTGGGGTGGGAAAGGGATTGAAAGTCAGTGTTACAGAGTGAGTAGGTGGAAGTGAGGTGGAGATTACAGAAGACAGGTAAGGTAGGGAGGGAGTCAAACCAGGATTTGGAAATAGAGGAGGCACACTGGATGACACATCGAGCATTAACGGAGGGAGAGGGAGGAGTATAGAGAGAAGTGGAGGGTGCGATCAGTATAATGCAGAGCAAAATTTCAGAAGGAGCAGAAGAGAGGACTCAGTCTGGCAGTGATGGGCTTAGGAGTGATGCTATGGATGATGTTACCCTTGTCAAAAATGGGGAGGATAATGCTCGAGATGATCTCATGGCAGACAGAAAGTGGGTTGAAGATTTTTAGAGGATAAAAGTGGCAGCCATGTTTATGATGACAATCAAGGATGAGAGAAGTGGGTCATGAATTCTGTACGTGAGTTTTCCTAAATTCCAAATTCCACTGCCTGAACTTGTTTCCACCTGTGCTTTTGCAGGGGATTAACTCATGGCTCTTAAAGCTTATACCAAATATAACAGAATATAACATCATTTAAAAGGCTGAACTTTTAAATTGACTATTTTATGCTTGAACTATTTGTGAGTTCAGCTGCACATTAATGTATCATGGCTTCAAGCTTTGCAGTGTTTGTGAAGAAGACAACACACACTTACATGAAAGGTACTGTATTACAGTACCAACAACTTTCACTTCAGAGCCTCAACAAAGAAACATAGTATCTGTCTTTTATGAGTGGACTTGTTTTGAATTAGACTGGTGTTTTTATCCTGGTCTGTGGCTTTGAATCACAGCTTTCCTGAGCTGCATCAGTGCTGTTTGAATTTAAACAGAACAGTGTTCTACACATTTGTTCTACAGGTCTTCAGCTTCTCATCACTGAGAGTGGACTTATTTTGAATTTAATTGGTGTCTTTATCCTGGTCTGGGGCTCTGAGTCACAGTTTTCCCGTGCTGCAAACTGTTGGATTAACCCTACCACCCTCCCATGTTCTGTGCTTTCAATAGGGCTGCAGTGGATGTAGCCCTGTAGAGCTCTTGCTATGGATAAAGGACTCGGTGCATTCCTTCTGACCGAACAACATGTTGGAGTTACACCATAATCACCTCTGTGTCCAAGGAGCACTCTGCTCGTTGTCTGTGTTAGAAGTAGTACTGTACTATTTGTTATGTGCCAATGGCCTCTTTGGAACACAGCACACTCTGCCATGTCCAAGATGACCACCAAACTGCACTGCACATGCGCAGCTACAAATGTATGTGCATTGCAAAGCAGGGGCCATCTTGGTCATGGAGGACTGTGCTGTGTTCTGTCTTGAACGCTGATTTCTTTTTTTTTCTAATTATACTTGTAACCCCCTTGTTACCCGGGGTTACTAGAATTCCAGTAAGACCTAGTGGTAGGCAGGGAAGGCAGCTTGTGAAACTCCAGTTAAATGGGTTTCACACTGTCTCACTCTGTTCTCAGTCTCCCTGAGACTGAGGGATGATATCACCAATAGAACTATTGCAGCTGCATGAGCCACATTGGAATCTGCAGCAAGGGAGTTGGCATAAAACGTTGGGAGGTTTTGAAGTCAGTCTTCAGTTGAGTGTGAGTCAGTGAAGTGTAAAGTTGGGAGCTTGCTGAGAAAGCAGCTCAGTGAAGGCTCTAGGAGCCTCAGCCCTGACAGAGGACTACTTTTAGTTTAAAAGGGTGTGTGTCTCCACCTTAAAGAGAGACACAAAAGATAATTGAAGTGGTGGAGACCACTGTTTTCGGGTCTCAGTGCCCCCTCCCTCCGGAGGGGGGGCAGGAAAGGGTTCCCTGCAGATTCCTGGGGCAACCCCCTAGTTCTGCTTGTGAAGGAAAAGCTGTCTGTTTGTTCCAGAGTTTATTTGGGAGAACAAGAAGATTTGTGAGTCGCCTGTGGGGCACCTGCAACGTGAGGGTGAGGGTCTGCTCTTGCTAAAAGGGCATATGTTTTTCACCCTGGGACTTGTGTGACAAAGTGGGGATTGAACTACTAAATATTGAGAAGTCTAGAGTAATGGGCTAAGCAAGTTAAAAGTAGGTTCAAGTCCAGAGCTTGTTGGGATGCAAATGATATGTAGAGGAGATGTGACAGACGTCTACCCAGAATCTACATTTGAAAGTTCAGTAAAGGAATTGTTCAGTTTCAGAGAAATGGCGGGTATGGGCTGTGGGAGCTGGAGGTGGGTGGCCCCATCTTTAGTGACCAGGTCCACTCTGATTTCTTCTGTGAATTTCTACTTTACCTCAGGCACTTGGCCAGTGATGAGGAAGTACAGATGTGGGATTGTAAGGAAAATTCTCTCTAGGAGTCGAAGACTCTAGTGTGGTTTGGGGAGCCATGACAGGATAATTGGTTCATTCCTCAAATGGACCGTGGATCAAGTGGCCGTCGGGGGAGCCGGGCCAGTGGGGAAAACCCAAGTAGTGTACATGTCGGGCTGTGTACCCAAAGCTGCGTGCAAGTCCAGGCTGTGTACCTGGTGGGTTTGGAGCCTGAGGGATGGAAATAGTGATAAAGTGTTCTGTTGTCTCTAATCTGCATTTCCAGGAAATGTAGCCCCATGGGGGTCCGTCTATGTTTTGTTTGTTCAGCTTGGATGTGAATAAAAGCCACACTGAAGAATCCCATTCCTGGTTCTGGACATTACAGTTATCGCTTCCTGTGTTCAGATTTACTTGAGTGCCCCTGTGCAGAGTAGCCAAACCTAGGTCCCCTGTGCTGAGTAACCTCATCCTCCCCGAACCCAGTCCCCACCAGGTACTGCTGTCAGCTTCAACAGCATGCCACCTGTAGTTTGCTAAAAAGGCAGGCAGGGTTAATACATACCCCCCCCACCTGACTTCCCCTCTCAGCACCCACCACCCCACACCCCCACAGAAGCAAAACAGTGACACTGGGGGTGCCTAATCACCCGAGGAGGAATCCTTGGTGGTTTTCTGTGACACCCCCCCCCAACTGCCCTGCATGCACAGTTATTTCCTTATTTTTTTTTTATAAATATATCTCTTTTTCTCTCCTGTCTACCCAACCTTCTCTTTCAGCACTCACCACACACACACACACACACACCCATACACACCCACAAAACATAACAGTGACACTAAGGGTGCCCAATCCTCCAGTGTCGCGATGGGGAATCCTCATTCTTTTTTTTTTTTTAACACCAAAAAAGGAAAAACATCCATCAGTGTCTTAACTGCCCTCACCCAACCCTCCCACTCAGCATCCACCACCCTGTAACCCTCCCAAGCCTTTACTTACACATAGGGGGTCCAACACCATAATTCTGTCTGGACTGCAGACATGTCTTCACTCTTCAAAGCTGGACCACAAACAGAAGAAACAGATATGTGGTTCAATGTATTTCAATGGTGTTATAGCATTTTCATATGTTTGGATCCTGTCTTAGAACAGTTGCACTCACATGAGAAAATCTGTCCTGAAAAATTTCATAGTCCCTGAATGAAATCACCTTTCAGGAAGGAGTTGAAATTTTTCTCTGCCCTTGTTCAAGAGGTGGGGTCATAACAAAGTTATGTTGAAAATTTGGTGTACAAATATTAAAAAACAGAGTTATGAGTCTACATCGAATTTTGCGAATGCAGGTTCATAACTTTGATCATTTTCAATATTTTTACCTCAAATTTACAGCATAGCCATATCTTTACAGCACTTCACGAATGTGACAGCTGTCATTTTTCCAATCCTGGCCAAAATATTTTTTTTCATGTTTCAAAGGGTGATTTTGTGGTCCCTGGGTGAAATCACCTTTTAGGCAGGAGTTGAACATTTTCTCTGCTCTTATTCCTGAGGTGGGGTCATAAGAAGGCTGTGTTGAAAATTTGGTGTAAAATTATTAAAAAAACAACAAAGTTATGAGCCTGTGTTACAGTTTGCTAATGCAGCCTCTTAACTTTGGTAATTTTCAATATTTTAACCCCACTATCCTCAACTGCAGCCCTGCCAGCTCTGGCCAAAATTTGCTTAAATAGTCTCCAAAATTAATTGACATCAGCTGTTGCATTAGTATTGGGAGCTGTGGGTGACATATGTGAGTAGGCAGGCTATGTTAGGGCTGCAGTGTTATAGCCTTCAGTAATTTACTTTACTCGGCACCATTATTGCCTGGTAGTATCCTTTTGCAAGTCTCCTTTGACAATTATTACTGGTACAGCTTTACATTTTTGTCTATGCTTGCCTGATCCATAATTTGCATTATTATAATGATGTTCCTGACTAATACTTAACTGTTTTAGAGTTAAAAGACTGTTTGTATTTTTCACTTTTACTACCACTGTACTTATTGCCTCTATATAGGCTAGATATAGTATGCAGAATTTTAATTTAAAACAACATCTGCTACATATATTGAGTTAGGGATCAGACAGCTCTGGAGGTAGGGTCTAGGGTCACCTGCATTATTATGCCATTGTGTTATGTGACAGCATCTGTTGAAAGGTTGTTATCTAAACTGCATTTTGCTACTACTGATTGTAATGTGGATATTGGCTTTGTCACAGTTAAACTGAGAGGCCAGGGTTATGGTTGGGATTTAGATTTGCCGTTCTGCTACTGCTGTTTTGAAATGTTGCTGTAGACATCACCAAATTTAAATTTAAATCTACATCTGCCACATATATTGGGGAAGGGATCAGACAGGTCTGAAGGTAGGATCTAGGGTCACCAGATCCACAAAAACAAATTTAAAAGGAGGAGGATGTGGGGATCTGGCAGCTAGTACAGACAGAGAGGAATCGGGGATGGGGTGGAGGAGGAGGGAAACAGGAGGACACTGTGGGCAGGAGGGGAGACGGAGGGTAATTCAATGCAATGGATGTGAAGTGGCAATTTTTTAGGAATAATGTAGAGAGTGGGGAGATGCCTTGTGTGCAGGCACATGGGGCAGCTTAAGGTGGAGTTAACAGGTTAAACTGTGAATTAGAGAGAGTTGGGGGTATGGAGGAAGGAACAATGGAGTGAAGAAGAGATTAGGACTGCTACGGGTCTGGTGGATGGCAAAGTAAAGGGGAGGGTACGGGGGGGTTGCCAAGTCATCTACGGTCATTGTCTACACATGGACCAGGCATTACTGCAATAGGTAACTGGCAAGAGGTTAAGAAAAATGGAAGGTAGGGAGGGAAAGCTGCACAAGGAGGCAGAGGAAGGGTAAGGGAAGGAGATGTCAAGGCTTGTTTTGAAGTAGGGCGACCAGCATCAAACAGGTTTATGGTACGGGCAGGTCTGGAGGACCAAAGGGCACAGTGGGTGATTGGGGCTCAAAAAACCATACAGGAAAATGTCAGCAATATGTGGATGGAAGGGGAGTAGACTGAGGGAGAGGGAAGGGTGTATACACAGTCAAGGAGGAGCTAAGAGTGAAGGGGAGGATGGAATATTGGGAGAACAAGGAAGGAGGGGGACTGCAGCGAATAGCAGGGGACACCAGGGAGGATATGGAAGAAGGGGGCAGAGGAGGAAATAGGAGAGATCAGTGGTGTTGCAAAAGGGAGGATCAACAGGTCAAACAGGGAACAAGTGAAGGGGAAGAGGCTGGTCCACCAGGCATGGACAGATGGACAAAGGCAAAGACTGGAGGGGAGGAAAAGGTTTTGGTCACTGGAGATTCCATTATCAAGGCTATACACTAGGTAAGGAAATGGGACCCAACTAGGAGCAGGAATGTTGAATGTTTTCCAGAGATGAAAGTGTTGGTGGGCAGGGCCTATGATCAAGGAAATAAGAAAGGTAGGGGGCAAACCCCACTTGATCATTCACCTGGGGACACATTTCTTGGCAGAAAATGAGGTACGAGTGGTGCAACAAAGGTTTAAAGAGCTAGTAGAGAGCAGCGGGGAGTCAATGAGTTCAATTGCATTCTCTGAGGAAATCCAGGTCCACTGTGCCAGTACAGGCAGACAAAAAAGAATAGAGGAGTTCAACGAGTGGCTAAGGGACTGGTGCTCATCGGAGGGGTTCATTTGCATGGGACAGTGGGAGGACAAGTGGAAGGATGAAATACTATATTTAAAGGACAGGCTGCACCTCAGCGAGGAGGGGTGTAGGGGCCTGAGAGAAAGACTGATAGATTTTCCCATGGTATGTCGATTTTGCATTCTCATTCTTGTATTATTCACTGTTGTACTGTTTTGCCTGTAACAGGACCTCCTTGTAAATGAGCCTGCTCAATGGTGCTTTTCTGATGAAATAAACTTGAAATTGAACATGAATGGGGCTCTGCATTTATACTGATTAAGGGGAAGTATGAGGCTAGGGAAGGCATGGAGGTCAGTGAGGAGGGCAGGAAACTAGCTGGCACTCCCCTGCAACTGGAGGCAGGGAATAGAAGCGGGGATGATAGAAATGGAGGGTGAAAGATTTGGTGGGCTGTAGGAGGGAATAGAAGAGGGGATGATGGAAATGGAGGGTGAATGCTTTGGTGAGCCATGTGTGTGAATGCTCAAAGTCTGGGCAACAAGATTGCAGATCTAGAGCCCACCATGGCAGGGGAGGACCTGGATCTAGTCGCCATCACTGGGACCTGGTGCAATGAAGGTGAGGACTAGGATAGGACAGTACCAGGTTTTACTCTGTTCAGAAGGGACGGGGTCAGAAGAAAGGTAGGAGGGGTAGCTCTTTATGTAAAGGACAGCATAAAGACTATAGAAATACAAGGAGAACAGAGGGAGCGGAGGTACTGTGGTCACTCTGGAGAAAAGGAATGAAGTTGTTATCTGTGCAGGAGTGATATACAGACCTCTAGCACAGATGGAAGAAGTGGATGGGGAAATGCTGGAAGCAATCCAAAGGCTGGCTCATAAGGGAAAGTTGTAACTAATGGGAGAGTTCGACCTACCTGATGTGGATTGGAGACTCCCAGCAGTAGCAAGTTCCAGGAGTAGGGACATCCTAGAGTCCTTGCAGAGTGTGTTCCTCAGGCAACCAGTAATGGAATCCACTAATGAGGGAGCAGTACTGCACCTGGTGCTGACGAATGGGGACAGTGTTGCTGACATCACAGTAGAGGACCACCTGGGGATCAGTGACCATTGTATGGTGTGGTTTAGCATAAAAACTGGGTTTGCACTGAATCACACAAGGATGAGGGTCATGGACTTCAGGAGGGTTGATTTCAAGACAATGGGAGAATGCCTCAGGGATGTCCAGGCAGGGATAGGGGTGCTAGGAGGAGCTGAGGACCAGAGGGCAAAAATTAAAGAGGGGATTGAAAGAGCTACAAATCTTCAGGCAGGTTTGCAAAAGCAGGAGGAAAAGACGACCACTATGGTTCCCTAGAGAGCTAGTGGAAACAGTAAGAGCGAAAAAAATAGTATTTAAAAAATAGAGAAAGACACACAAACAGGAGAATAGGTTAATTTACCAGAAGATACAAAGGGAGGCTGGAAAGGCAGTGAGGAGAGCAAAAACACAAACAAGAGAATATTGCCCGGGCAATAAAAAAGGGGATAAAACCTTCTTTAGATATATAAGCAAGAAGATCAATGGGTGGGAATAAGGATAAAGGGTGAAGAGGTTTCTGTGATGAAGGGGGCCAATGGAAAGTGGGCATACTGAACAGATACTTTTGTTCAGTATTTACAATAAAAGGAGTAGGTGATGGGCCAAAGATAATGAACAGGGGCAGAATTGGTAGGGAGGAGGACACTAGTCCTTTCACAGAGGAGGAAGCCCTTAGAGTACTAGGAAAATCAAAAGCTGACAAGGCAATGGGACCAGATGAGGTTGACTCTAGGATACTGAAGTAGCTCGGACAGGTGCTGGCAGCACCACTGGCAATTTTGTTAAACTTATCACTGGATACAGGGGTGGTTCTGAGGGGCATGGGGTCATAATGTCGCAAGAGGTTATGCAGCATGGCAAAATCACACTGCCAATACAGCATGATATTGCCATGTGGCATAAGTCTTTTTTCTGTGTCGGGCTCCACCCCCTATTATGGGGAGCTGTGCCACCTGACCCTCCCCTAAAGATTCTCAACTCTGGGGGGGTTCCAACCCGGAGAGCACACAATATGTGGAAAAACTAAAATGTCTGGGACCGGGAATCAAACTCGGTCCCAGACACAGCGCCTGGGTTTCTGCTGCTGTGGCTCTATCCAGTGAGCCACGGCAGCTCCTCGGCAGAACCCACTCCCAGCAGAGGTCTTATCCTCTGCTTGGGAGTGTGTGAATGGTGCAATACTGCATACAGCAGTATACGCAGTATTGCACCATTCGCTGCTTTGGACAATGCTGTTCCGGGTTAGCTATAATATTGTACGCTATTAAGCATACAACATTATGACCCAGTAGGGTTCTGAGGGACTGGAGAAGGGAAGCTGTAGTTGCACTTCACAAAAGTGGGAACGGGGAGGAGGCAGGAAATTATGGACCTGTCAGCCTGACTTCGGTAGTGGGCAAGGTTATGGAATCACTATTGAAGGAAAGGATAGCAGAATACCTTGAAACAAGTGGATTGCAGGATCAAAGGCAACTTGGTTTCACATCAGAGAGGTCTTGCCAAACAATCCTGATAGAGTTCTTCAACTGGGTGACCAGGGAAGTGGATCAGGGCGGAGTGGTAGATGTGGCATACCTGGATTTCAGGAAGGCCTTCAACACCTTTCCACATAGAAGACTGGCAAACAGGCTGGCCTATCTAGGAGTGGGACAGAAAGTAGTAAACTGGGTAAAAAGTTGATTGAGAGGCAGGAGTCAGAGGGCGGTGGTACATGGAGTCCACTCAGGAGAAGGCAGGGTGACAAGCAGGGTGGCTCATGGGTCAGTACTAGGTCTGGTCCTCTTCGATGTCTTAAGCAGTGACACTGCAGAAAGGCTGGAAGGGGAAAGTCTGCCTGTTCGCAGATTACACAAAAATCTGGAACAGGGAGGAAACACCGGGGTGGGGTGGAAAAAATGAGGAATAATTTGTGGAAGTTAAAAGAATGATCAAGTGTTTGGCAGCTGGGTTTCAATGCTAGAAAGTGCAAAATCATGCACTTGGGAACAGAAACCTAGAGGCTATGTACCAATTGGCAGGGGAGGTACTGGCAACAACAAACAAGAAAGAGATCTGGGGGTAATCATTTCTGATGACCTTAAGGTAGCCAAGCAGAGTGAAAAGGCAGTGGGAAAGGCTAGTAAAATGCTGGGGTACAAGGGGAGGGGTATCACCAATAGGAAGAAGGAGGTAGTGTTGCCCCTGTACAGGTCACTGTCTATGTCTAATTCAGTTGTCAGGGTGGAACTCATTAGAATCCCCTTAGTTATGCTTACTGAACTGCGTAGGTTCAGCTATTGGCTTAGAATTATAAGAAATCAGAATAATCTTCTTCATTTAATTTGTCTACAAGAGAAATCAAGCTGGCTTAGTCAAAATTTTACTTCTCCATGGTTAAGATATCTTATAAAGGTTTTGGACAAGATATCCCTTAAACACCTCTAGGTGGATTTTGAGAAAGGAATCTCAATGTCCCCTTCATTTAAATATGTAGCTAAAAAAGAAACTTTATGCTACTGTTCAGACAGAACAAATTAACCTGGTCAAGGAACAAAGACAAGCCATATGGTTTGGAAATAATAAAATAAATCCTTTTATAGAGGAATATTTAACTCTCCCTTTGATTCCCATGGATAAGAAAGTTATTACCTGGACTAGGTTTGGATTAATCTGTTCAAAATATGCCTATTTTAATAGAGCTCCATTAGATAGCCAAACCCAGATTTATGTCAATGTTATACGGGATTTGTTGAAAATTTATATCATATTATGAATTATGATCCAAAGCCCTTTATATAACTCCTCACAAGAGGCAGTCCTAAAAGACTTCCTGATAAAGTATGTGAAGTTAGAGACCACATGATGCAGGCAGCCTGGTGCTAGCTCCTTTTGGCTGCTCCAGCCACCCGACAACTTTTCCGTCAATTTTCTAAACTTTCAAGTAACTCTTAGAAATGGAAACACTGCTCAGAAGGCGTCTAAACTATCGCTATATCTTCTGTTTTGGCAAATTTCCTTCATGGAGGCAGAAATGAGGAGGTCTCTACCAAAACGAACCCTGCCCGCTACGCCAGACAAAGGCCCAAAAAAGCACAGGGCTGCAAGTTCTATTGAAATGAAGGGAACTGCTTCTGCTGCTTCTGATCAGGATTCCCTTACCCTAGCCAGATTTCTGGACACATTTAGGCCATTTAAAGAAGAACTTAAATCCCTGACTACGTAAATTAAGTCGATGGCACACGCACTGGACATCTCTAGGAGAATGACTGATTTGGAAGCCTGCATCTTCTCCCTTGAAAAGTGCATAGAAAAATCAGATCCGGAGCTCGTAGCCACTAATAAGAAACTTGCTAGGCTAGAAAGCAAAATAGAAGATCTGGAGGGGTGCTCCCGTAGAAACAACATGGCAGTGATTGGGCTACCTGAGGCAGCTGAAGGGCAGGATGTTATCCTGTTTGTACAGAAATTCATCAAGAGAATCACTGGCCCCTTGTCCTATGGTCCTAAGTACGTAATTGAGAGGGCTCACAGGCTCTCAGACCAACCCCTCCAGCTGGAGCTCCACCGACACCTTTAATTTTCAGGTTTTTGAGCTACTTGGAGCATCAGCATTTTCTTGCAAAGGTCCGAGAGCTACAGGAAGTTCGTTGGGAGGGTGCCAAGGTGAGGATCGCTCAAGATCTGCCTGCTTCTGTCTCTCTGCATTGCAAGGCCTTCCACCCCCTTGTTTCGAAACTTATCGTGGCAGGGGTTCACTTCCACATGAGTTATCTGGCTAAACTGCAAGTTTTTCTAGCTGACAAGTGGAATGGGCATGAAAAGCCAGAAGCACTTAGCGCAGATCTCAAGTCCTTGCTGCCTGACCTTTTCCGGGATCCATGATTCTGCCTGTCTCTGGTGAGTTCAGCTTTCTGTCCAGTTCAGACAACCTGAAATGTTCTGAAGACTACTTGCGATATTGGGTACACATAGACTAATTCCTCCTGGCTATTCTGTGTTTGAGTATTGAATTCCTCGACTATGACTGATCTTCTATAGAATTGATATGTGGCTTGCCTTCTGCTCCTGAGTTAAGGGACTGTTTAATTCGTGACCAAGGGCTATAGCCAGATTATTTTTAAGGAAGTGGAACATGTTTAATTTTTTGAAGTTTTATCTTCCATTTAAAATCATAAAGCCATTCCAAGGACCATTTAAACATTATTTGATTACTTTGGTTTGGTCACTGCCTTATTTTCTCCACTAGAGGGCTCTGTTTGCCTACTATTTCAATAAGCAGTCCTGGACATTTACTCCTAGATTCATCAGACTTATTATCTTTTCTTTAATATGAACATTATTTTCCATTTTAGGTATAGTCTGGTCTGAATACAAATACTTTTAAGCTTATTGTCTTGATGTACCATGATAAGAACGTTACGTTGAAAAACAGCTAAGTTAAACAATGCTGACAGTTTGAAGATGTTTATGGCTTTCAAGCTACATCTGTTCCCTTCAGAATTCTATCAGTATGATTCCTTTTCACAGGATTTATGTTAAGGGATATTTAGTAGTTACATTTAGTGTTTTCTCAAGATTTAGATACTTTTAAAGTTATTTTTGGGTGGCTGGAGGGTGGGAGCGTGAGTGAGGGTATTCTGCGGAACGCAGTCCGTCATAGATTAGGGACTGGGGTGGGCTGGTTTATGTGTTTTATTTCATTTTTTCAATTGGTTGATGTAAGGTTTGGGGATTTACAGGGGGAAAGGGGTGTTATTAAGGAAAGTGGGTTGGTTGGGTCTTCAACACAGTTACACGGAGAGTTAGGTCATTGATTCATTATGGGGCACATATTCAACACTTTGTTTGTACTTATTATTGTTAATGAGTGCGGCTAATTATCTTAAAATTGTTAACTGGAATGTTAAAGGGCTCCAACAAAAACTGACACAGTATAAAGTCCTCAAGCATTTAGCTCTGCTATCTTTAGATATTATTTTTATTCAGGAATTGCACCTGTAGGAGTCTGAAATGTTGTGTATGAGGAGACTACAAATTGATCATGTATTTGCTGCAGAGGGTTCTTCTCAAAGTAAGGGTGTTATGATTCTGATTAATAGAAGGATCCCTTTTTCAATCATCCAAACAATCAGGGACCCACAAGGGCGATTTGTACTTATTTGCTGTATTTTATATTCTATGGAGAAGGCTTTGGGCAGCCTTTATGGGCCAAACAAGTACACTCCGGGCTTTTTTACACAGATGAATGGAATCTTATCCCCTTTTCTATCTCTATCCATTCCTTTGGGAGGAGACATGAACAGAGTTTTTGATTCCAGTCTAGACCGCTCTATTGCCCGGAGCAAGGGGCTTTCACCTGCTCAACGAGCCTTTTGGGAAATGGTTGACTAGCATGGTCTTTGCGATGTGTGGCAAATAATTCATCCCAATGAAAAGGAGTACACCTTTTTATCCCCCAATAAACACCCCAGCATCTCGTATTGATTATCTTTTATTATCCCACATCTTGTTGCCTGGTGTCTTGGATGCTTCCATCCAGCCAGGACCTCCTTCAGATCATTCAGTGGTAGTTTGTTACTTCACTGTGTCGTCTCTTCCCAAGAGAGACACACGCTGGAAAATTAACAACCAGCTGTTGAAGGACCCCACAGTGATCACTGTTCTTACTAATCATATCAAGCAGTTATTGCCACCAATACTGATTCCATTTCTAGACTGGATTTTTTATGGGGTGCTTTTAAGGCCTATATTTGAGGGCTTTTAATTAGTCTAGCTTCGCAAAGAAAAAGGAAAAAAGACCAAACAATGAATAATCTTCTCTCTCAAATTTGTTTATTGGAAATGAACATGGCCCATACTGCAACTGATGACCACCAACAAAAATTGGCTAAACTAAAAGATGCCTACATAGAAACTCTGAGAGAAAAAGCAGAATTTGTTATACTACAATCAAAGGCATCGTATACAGACCAAGGGGAAAAAAAGGGCCATCTATTGGCACTTAGAATTAAACAGCAGAAATCTGCTAGGTATATTCCATCTATCCTCTCTCAAGCAGATGGCACTTTAAAAACTTCCCCTTTGGACATTGTCTCCGAATTTTCTAGATATTACACAGAACTATATAATGATATGCACGATCATCCTTCGGAACAAACCCTGGATGAGTATCTGATGGCTTCTGGACTACCTTCACTTTCTGAAGCGCAACAAAGTTCTCTCATAGCTCCGTTTTCAGCTAAGGAAATTTCCAGAATAATCCAAAGCCTTCCTTCTGATAAATCCCCTGGTCCAGACGGTTTCTCGACGAATTTCTATAAGAAGTTTCAAAAGCAATTAATCCCTCTCTTAATTCCCTTATTTCAATATATGGTATCAGGTGCAACGGTAGACCCTACTTTGTCTGAAGCCCTAATAGTCCTGATACTCAAACCTGATAAGAACCTTGAGCTAACTACAAGTTACCGCCCAATTTCTTTATTGAATCAGGATACTAAAATATTAGCCAAACTGTTAGCAGACCGAATTAATTCAGTTTTGCCAGATCTTATTGGTCCTGAACAGGTGGGATTTATGAAAGGCCGCTCATCTGTTTACCACCTTCGCACACTTTCGCATCTTCTCTTGGTCTCTAGAGATGCCCCTTATCCTGCCACGTTGATCTCTCTGGATGCCAAGAAAGCCTTCGATTGAGTAAATTGAAATTTTCTGTTTCAAGTGCTTAAGGCTTACAGCTTTCCATTAGAATTTCAAGGGTGGATTAAAGCTCTTTATCATTTGCCTTCGGCCAGGATCACTGCTAATGGTGCGGTATCTAATCTCTTCTTATTGCACTCCGGTACCAAACAGGGTTGCCCCCTATCCCCCTCGCTTTTCAATTTATATTTGGAACCCCTTATTCGCTGATTGGTTTCCTGTGAAAGCATTCAGGGTATTTTAATTTCCGATCTCGAACTCAAGGTCTCAGCTTATGCAGATGACCTTCTTTTACAGATATCCTACTCATCTGCCTCCATCCCTCCTATGTTATCCCTCATTGACAAATTCTCCCAATTATCCAATTACAAATTGAATTTAGTATGTGAAGTTAAATAATGATCCATTATTTGTTCTTCTGCAGCCCCTGACTGTTGAGGACGTGTAGATGGCCACAAGGTATTTTTTATGACGTGATAAAAGTTTAAAAGAAAACACTCTCACACACTCAAAACCATCTGATTCCACTATAAATAACTGTATTAAGTTCTGGTACTTTTTATACTCTACTATTGAATTATCTCCCTTCCTGTAATATGTTTTCTTTTTGATTTTAAAAACTTTTAAGCTTATTAAGATTTGTAACTATTGTAATGTCCGTCCATTACATTTTTGTTATGGAAGATCAATAAAATAACTACTACAGGTCACTGGTAAGACCACAACTAAAGTATTGTGTCCAGTACTGGAGGCCCCTCCTCTGGAAGGACAGGGATAGGGTGGAGGTGGTACAGAGGCTGGCAACCAAAATGTTGCTGGGACTGCATCAAAAGCCCTATGAAGAGAGACTAAGAGAACTGAATATGTACTCTCTGGAAGAAAGAATGGAAAGGGGGATCTGATAGAAACATTCAAATACATAACAGGTATTAATAAGGTACAGGAAGGTATCATTTTCCACAGAAAGACAGACTCGAGGACGAGTGGTCATGCTATGAAACTGGAGGGCGAGAGGCTCTGAGGAGATGTGAGGAAATATTTCTTCACAGAGATAGTGGTGGAAGCCTGGAATGGCCTCCCAGTGGATGTGGTAGGTGCCAAAACAGACACAGTATTCAAGCACACATGGACAGATACAAGGGGACCTTGGAAGGAACACAATGGGTGGGGATGACCAGAGATTGTGCAAGGGCTGCAGTGGCACAGTAGGCAGGGAAAATGGGTAGACGGGATGGGCCAAATGGGTCTTTATCTGCTGACAACTTCTATGTTTCTATGTCTTCAGAAAAAGGCCCACTTGCCCATCATGTCTGCCCAGTCCTACCTAACTAATGTTGAATTAGAAAGCCTTGGAGGTACTTCACTTCTCTTCCACCTACCTCTCTGGTGTGGTCTTTACCAAGTCCTTGTATCTGCCCTAAACTCATTTGAATCCCTCAACTGATTTCACCCAGACCATCTCCTCCAGCAGCTTGTTCCACTGCTCCACCATTCTCTCCATAAAAAAGTACTTTCTGGTGTCTCACATAACCTGACCCCCTGCCAGCTTCATGGAGTTGCCCATGGTATTTCTATTCCCACTCAGTCTGCAAAATTCCCCATTATGCACTTTATTTACCATGTGGAGTTGTTTTTTATCTTTTGATCTTGTCCCCTCCTTCCCTTCTTACCTGAAACATGTACATGCTCATATCTACTAACCTCTCCTTACATGTCCATTCCTGTAGACTGTGGAACATCTTGGATGACTCTCAGCACTGCCTCTATTCTACTCCTGTCTTTCTTTAAATGCTAAATCCTAAACTGCACACAGCACTCCAGGTAAGGATAAACCAGGGAACTATACAGTGATATCAGCACCTCTTTTTTCCTGCTGGTGATCATCCTCCCTTTTCACTGTGACATCTGGTTTACCCTACCCACTGAGCCATTGCGTTGTGCTGATACCTTCAGACAGTCTGAAAATATTTTGCCCATGTCCTTTTCCTTTGTAGTACGTTCCATTTTAACCTTTCCCATTCAGTATTCACTGTTATGAATTGTTGCACCATGTGCACCACCTTACACCTCTTGGTGTTAGGTTTAACTGCAATACACTCTTGCCACCTCTCTATTGTACCCATATGCTCATGCATAATTTTGACACACTGTTTACTATCCTCCTGGTCACAGGTCTTAGTATCATCTGTGAAATATATATCTTGCTTTAAATTCCTACATCTATGATGTAGATAAAAATGTTTAAAAAGGCCAGTCCCAAGACCAATCCATGTGGCATCATGCTAGTTATTTAAGGTATCAGTTTCAATGTATCTGTGGGGAAGGTAATCATTAATTAGATGTAACAGGGGTAATTACACTGTAGTTAAATGTGTGTTGTAATTGCATTACAATAGCAATACAGTTACAGTGTAGTTACACTGTTCTTTACCAAACTCCCCATTTATTACTACAATCTGGGTCTTGTCACATAACTATTTTTCAGCTGGCTAGTAATCGTGTCCCTTACTATGGGGGCCTGCATCTTCTTAATCAACCATCCATACTTGACAGATTCAAAGGCTTTACTGATATTAAAGTATATCATGTCCACTGCCTGTCCTTGTTTCATCCACTGCCTTTGTCACTCAACTGAAGAATCTATCAGGTTTGCCCAACACAACCTTCCCCCTTCCATGTCTTTTGTCCAGCAGTCCATTTGCCTCCAGTAAACATTCTATCCTTTCTGTTATGTTTTTTTGCAGTTTACTCACTATACACAGTTGGCTGACAGGTCTGTAGCTCCCCTGTTCATCCTTGCTTCCCCTCTTGTGCAGGGGAACTATATTTCATTCCTCCAGTCTCTGGGTACTATCCCTGTGTCCAGTAAGCTATTGCATAGCTTGGCAAGCAGTTCAGCTAGTACCAGCCTCATTTGCTTAAACACACAGGGATGTACTGTAGCTCACACAAGCCCTTCGCCTTATCCACTTTAAGAGTGCTTCAGCCCTCCAGTACTATTTTAACTGGAACAGGATCTGTATTAACCCCTTGCCTCCCACCTTCTGCCCTGATTGCTCAATCAGATATTGGTCCTGTGTCCTCCACTGTGAATACTGGGCAGAAATATCTGTTCAGGATGTTCGCCTTACTTTTATCTTCCTTTCCCTTCTCTCTTCTTGCTTCAGGTTGGCTATTGTTTCCCTCATCTTCCTCTTCTCTCTTATGTAGTGAAAAAAGGTATTATCTCCCCTCTTCCTACTTTCTTCAGTTCTGACTTCCATGTCAGTCTTAGCCCTACTCACAGTCTGGTTCTATATTTTTTTCAGTGATCTTTTTAACCCCTCATAGGTGCCCCTACTTCCCTTGTCAACAGAAAGAACACATGGATGGACTGTCCAGTTCCCACGTCCAGAAATATACTATCTACAGTATATAGCTTTGCATGCAAATCATTTTTATTAAATAGCTTCATTGTCACTACTAAATAATTAATATTGATCTCTCTAGCATGATACACAGTGAAAACGTCAGTATACTGTATGTGATTTTGTAGCAATGAAGGTTACCATGTTAAATGTATAATGATATTTGGTATACCTTCTTGAATGAACAGATTGGTGCATGCTATTTTGCTAATGCAGTTGACAGCAAAATGCTGAAATTTAAATTCCTTTCTAGCATGATGCAGAACAAGCTGTATATGACTCATCGTTATATTTCTGATATTTTATAGGAAACAGTACAGTTATATAACATAGTCATATTTGTCATTTTTTTATTTTTGAGTAATTTGTTAACCCAGGATAGCCTAACTAAGATGCAGAATATAATTTCTAGTGGGATCTAGCTGATACCCATTTTCACCGCTGGGTGAACTGGAACACTGGGAAGTTAAATGACTTTCCCAAGGTCACACAGTGAGCATTTGGCACAGCTGAGATTTCAACCTATGATCTCAGTTGCCACAGTGCTGCTTAAATCATTAGAACACACTGTTTCCCAATTGTCACAATTGTTTCATTTAATTACTAGGAACAGTTTTGCTTAAAAGGTATATGTACAAATTATAATATTTTTGAAAACAGTTTCAAATCAAACAAAATAAAGTAATCTTTAACTTATTTTAATCCATTTAGTGCCCTGTGCCACATAATGTATGCCACACAGTAGTAAACCCGCATGGCCATAAGAACATACAGAGTCCATACTGCTGGGAATGATGCCACAGCACCTGAGCCCCTGCATTGTTTTTTGCAGTCACATACATTATGAGGTCATGAAAGGACACCTTAGTCTCATAATCCCACAGGTCCCCTAGTAAATCAGACATTACGTGACTGCAGATACCAACACCATCATGTAGATTAAAATAAAAAAATCACAAAAATGTGCACATTGTGAGAACAAATGGATACAAGTCAATGTAGATTGCCAGAGTTTATTTTGCCTGCTCTGACTACTACACACATGCTTTTGAGGAGACAGAGTAACAGAACGGACAGAGGAGTTTTGAGTTCTACAGCAGTTGGAATTCTAAAATGTTAAAACATTGCTAAAAGCAGAAAACCAAGGACGTATGTGTCCTAAGGGACATGTATTGTGTAGAATGTTTCTGTCTTGTCTGTGCTGTTTGTCTGCCCATTTTAACATTTTTTTTTTCCAGAACTATATGTCTTAAGTTCTCCATTACCTTTTTATAAATTATTTTAGGGAGTGTTGATAGGAATTTGGGAGTTTATGGAAGCTTTCATTTATTCTGTCCAAATACACTTTGCAATGTGAGAGAGAAAGAGAGAGACAGAGGGAGAGAGAGAGAGAAAGAGAGAGAGAGAGAGAGAGAGAGAGAGTGCTGCTGCCAGTTTAGTCAGAGTAAGAAACTGGCACTAGAGTGATTTACACCTAGGCTCAAGGTTTATATTTCTGTACTGATGCCAATTTGACATTCAAGGAGATTCAACTAGCAGAGCTAGAGTACTGAAAGCAAGTGGAAGACTAGGTTTGCTGGCCAAGGCACAAAGCTTCACCTGAGCTCTTTTCTTCTAGGTTGCTTGAAAGGACAGAGCAAATAACCTTACCAGAGCAACAATAAGGATTAAGGCTTCTTTTGGCTAGGCAGGTTTACTTTGTTGTTATTTTTATTTTGTACTCACAGGGATTGTTACTGTTTGTTGCAAACATTTTATTGCTTTATTTTTCTCTGATTCAAATTCTTGTTGCTGGGTATACATTCTGCTGCATTATTACAGGGTGTGCCTACAGGTGTGTGCTTACAGATTACTGCTGTAATCTTCTGATTCAAATTGTCTTTTGCAAGGTATATCTTCTGTAACTGCTTTATTTTTCTCTGTAGCAATGTGTTTTTTACAGGGTATATCTTCTGTGAAATTATTACAGGTGGTGCTTTACAGGTTTCACAGTTTTATCTGTCATTAGGATAAGCTTTCAGGGCTATTGCATTTGTTGCTGGCCAATTGTTTCTGCTCTTACCTCCTTGTTTTTGTTTGTCCATTGTTCTTCTTTTTCAGCAATGCAAGGGCCCAACACCCACCCCCGTCCCCAACCACCCCACACTACACTCCTTTTATAGGGTAGCACAGTTGTGACATTTCCTGTAGTAAAGCAGGAAGGGGCAGATCAGAGGGGTATCCACACAGTGAACTCATTTACAGGGGCACTAGTAATTTAACTTATTATAACAAGTTATACAAAAACAAACAAACTAAACACAAAATCAAACTTTTGCTTTCATTTTCTTCCTTCTTATTACTCTGATCAGGTTATAAACCCAGCAACTTACCTGAAATGGATATCATTAACTGCAGGTACTGTGGAACACTTTTCAGAAAGGCAGTTTTACAGGATTTAGGACACTGTTGCACATGCTGGGCCATTGACGATCAAAGGGCTCAGCTCCAGGCAGCATGGGCAGAGACTGTGCACCTCAAATTGCATATCCAAATGGAAATATATTATAAAAACCGACCGACATTTCCCCAACATCCAACAGAGCACCTCTACCACAGAGGGTAGTTGGTCCAGGAGGTTGGCAGGTGGTTAGGAGGGCCAAATCGGGTGCCCCTTCACTCAGTGCTCTCCAACATATCATCTCCACAAACCATATAAAAACTACAAGTATGTATCTGCCTCTATCTCTGAAATCAAACAAAGGGGCAGAGGATACTGCAGAGCAGGACTCTGCAACACAGGAGCTAGCACAGCAAAACGCGCCCAAAACAGGAACTAAAACAAAAAAAGCAAAAAGGAAATCCAAGAAACTTTTGATCATAGCAGACTCCATGATTTGGGGAGTTGACACGTATCTCCAGCCAGGGGTAATGGTCAGATGTCTCCCAGGTACATTAGCATGGAGAGATACTGACCACATTGCTAAAATTGTTCAGGAAGCAGGAGAAAACATTGATGTCCTGGTACACATAGGGACTAATGATCTCACCAGCCGGTCAGTTGTGGAGACTAAGGGACACCTAACCAGGCTGAGTGACAAACTATCATTCATTTCATCCGGCATCTCCTTCTCTGAGATCCTGTCACTCTGGGAGAGGGGGACAGATGGACGGAAGGTCAGAGAAGGGGAGATAGGGGAGCTAAACATGTGGCTCAAGGGCTGGTGCCAGGAAAAAGGACACAAATTTGTAGGGAACTGGCAACAGTTTTGGGAGCGAAAGTTCTTTAAATTTGATGGACTGCATCTGACTAAGGAGGGAGTCAATGCATTGGGGCAGAAGTTTGATGTCTTTGCAGAATATTTAAACTAGCAAATGGGTAGAGGGGTGCAGCATCCAAAACATTGAATGGGAAGAACACCCTTCCCCCCTCAGCTAGTGGTCAAACAGGAGTTCAGCATGTTTGTAGTTCATTTGCATCACCGGGTAAAGAAAAAGGTCCGGCTCCCCATATGATGCACAGGGGAAACATCTGACCTTGCCCAACAACTAACACACCGAAATCTGACCAATGGAAAATCATGTACACAAATGCTCGCAGTCTGGGAAACAAGAGCCCAGACCTGCAGGCAATAATTACTGAGGCTAAACTGGACACAGTAGCCATTAGCGAGACATGGTTTACCAGTAACCACACTTGGGAGACTTCAGTACTTGGCTATGTACTGTTCAGAAGAGACTGAGGTGCAAAAAGGGGGGGTGGAGTGGCCCTTTATGTCAATGACAATATCAAAGCTATGGAAATTCATACTACACATAAGGAGCCAGAAGAACTGTGGGTCACCCTGGAAGAAGGAAATGGGACAGCCATACGAACTGGGGTTGTGTACAGGCCTCCAGACCAGGGGAAGGACATAGACACTTTACTGTTAGAAGATATATAAAACAGGACAGCTAAAGGGGAGGTTCTGATAATGGGAGACTTCAACATGCCAGATACAGATTAGTCAATACCAGCAGGGACATCTGCCAGAACTAGGCACATGGTGGATTTTCTGCAGGGGGAGGGCCTCAAACAACTGGTACAACAACCCACAAGAGACAGGGCTATCCTAGATCTAGTACTAACTAACAGGGAAAGGATCACAGATCTCCAGGTAGAAGGTCACCTGGGGCAAAGTCACCATCACATGGTATGGTTCAATTTGACCACTAGAACAAAATCATCCCATTCCAAGGCAAAAATATGGGACTTCAGAGGAGCTGACTTTGATAAGATGGCCAACAGGGTTAAGCTAGCCCTGGCAAAAAGAAATACAGGTGAGGGATACAGGCAAAGTGGACAAGCATTAAAGATGCAATACTTGAAGCAACATCCCATTGTGTTAGTGAGAAAAGGAAGGGCAAAAGAAGAAGGAAATCACTTTGATTCTCAAGCACAGTAGCAGAAAAGGTCAGAGCCAAAAGGCTGGCCTTCAGGAAATGTAAGGGAACGCAGCAGGATGAAGCTAGGGAGACATACCAAACTTCCCTAAGGGAAGTAGGGAAGGCAGTAAGGCAGGCAAAGGCCCAAACCGAGGAAACTCTAGCACAAACAGTAAAATAAGGTGACAAGAGTTTCTATAGATAAATTAGTGAAAGGAGAAAGTCCAGGGAGGGTTTGGCTAAAACCAAAGCGGATAAGGTGGCATTTGAGGAGGAGGACCATGTAAAAGCATCTATCCTAAATACATACTTCTGCTCAGTATTTACTGAAAAGAAGGTAGGACAGGGCTCACAGCTCTGCACCATGGACACAGGGGGGAGGGAGGTGTGCACTAGTCCCTTCACAAAAGAAAGAGTCCTACAAGAGCTCGATACACTCAGGGTGGACAAGGCAATGGGACCTGATGGCATATGTCCCAGGGTACTAAAGGAGCTAAGGGTGGAACTAGCAGAGCCATTATCAGAACTGTTTAGTGAGTCTCTGAGCACAGGAGAGGTCCCAGAAGACTGGAGAAGGGCTCATGTGATCCCATTCCACAAGAGAGGTAGCAGAGAGGAGACAGGGAACTACAAACCAGTCAGTCTTACCTCAGTAGTGGGCAAGATTATGGAGACACTCCTTAAGGAAAGGATAATGCAACACCTGGAATCCATAGGAGCACAGGATCCAAGACAGCATGGGTTTACAAAAGGAAGGTCCTGTCAAACTAATCTCATAGATTTCTTTGACTGGGTAATCAGAGTGGTGGACCAAGGGGGAGCAGTTGATGTTGCCTACTTTGACTTCAGCAAAGCTTTCAATACTGTTCCACATAGAAGATTGATTAATAAGCTGGGTAGGCTCAGGGTGGTTCAGACATTGGTCAACTGGGTAGCAAACTGGTTGACAGGCAGAAAACAGAGAGTGGTGATAAACGGTATACAGTCAGAAGAGATGCAAGTCACAAGTGGGGTACCTCAAGGATCAGTCCTGCGGCCAATCCTCTTCAATATCTTTATCAGTGACATCGCAGATGGACTGGAGGGTAAGGATTGTCTGTTTGCAGATGACACCAAGATCTGCAATAGAGTAGATGATCCAGATGGTGTGGGCAGAATGAGAAGAGATCTGGATCAACTAGCAAAATGGTCAGAAGAGTGGCAACTGGGGCTTGCCGCAAAGAAGTGCAAGATTATGCACATAGGGAAGAGAAACCCTGAAGCCACATATAGGCTGGGTGGGGAGATGCTGGCAGTCACAAGGAAAGAAAGATACTTGGGTGTCATCATCACCGATGACCTGAAATCATCCAAGCAGACCTATAAAGCAGTAGGTAAGGCTAGAGGGATGTTGGGGTGTATTAGTAAGGGTATCACAAGTCAGAAGAAAGAGGTAATAATTCCTCTTCACAAGACACTGGTTAGGCCCCATCTGGAGTACTGCGTGCAGTACTGGAGGCCACACTTTCAGAAGAACATTAACCAAATTGAGGCAGACTAGAGAAAGGCAACCAAAATGGTGCAGGGACTGAATCAGAAAACATATGAGGACAAATTAACTGAACTCAATATGTATAACCTAGAGCAAAGGAGGGAGAGAGGTGATTTGACTAAAACATTCAAGCACCTTAAGGGCATTAACAAGGTGTTTAACATGTTTCAATATAAGAAAAATAGCAAGACAAGAGGATACAGCATGAGATTAGAGGGAGGCCGATTAAGGGTTAATGTGAGGAAGTTCTTTTTTCACAGAAAGGGTGGTGAATGCATGGAACAGCCTACCTCAGGAAGTGGTGGATATGAATACAGTGCAGGGCTTCAAACAGGCATGGGATAGGCATAAGGGAGTAATACAGATGAGTATGAATATATAGGCCATTGACAGAGCAAAGACCTATGACATATTCATAAGGTAGAAAAAAGAAATGGGCAGACTGGATAGGCCCTGCTGTTCTTATCTGCCATCAACTTCTATGTTTCTATGAAATAGTACACAGATGTTAAACACAGGCTTGCTTAGTCAAACTGTGAATAAGTGTGAGTACTGGGATTCAAACCTGGGGCTCCAAATTCTCACCTGCATGCTCTAATCCCTAGGCAAAAACTGTAGTGCCTTTTATGTACAGTACCCCAAAGTACTTAACAATCCAGGAAAAGGACTGGAGAAAACATTTCTGCCATTCCAGCTCACAGGGAGATACAAACGTGAATCACCCTGTATTCTCCCTGCTGTTTTTTGGGGACCAGCCCCAATGAAGAAATTCTCATATTCTGCAATGGAGGGGTAGCGTACGGCCCTTCTACTCTACCTGCTGCCTTTACCTTCTCTATTTTCCATCTTAAAATGTCCTTCCTTTTAACTGAACCCAAATTTTTCGCCTCTCTTGCTCGCCTTGGGCCTTCACACTTTAGTGGGAAACCGGTCTCAAACCTTTCTTAAGTGACCCCGCCACCTCCCTATCTGGACATTTTCTTAGCCATTTTTACCACACTTCTATCTTAATGGGCATCCTTGCTGCTTGGAACTCATCTCCTGCCCTCTTCCCTTCATTTCTACTATACCCCCCTCCCTGTCCCTTTTCTCGTTCCTTGTAGTTAATAACTCTGGCACTCTCTACCTGTGTGCCCTCTGCCTCTCCCCCTCTATTCCAAGCCTGCCCCCTATATCCCTGCCCTTCCCCAAAAAACTGTTGGCCTGTTCCTTGCCCCTGTGACCCTGGGGTCCCTTGTGCCCATGTTGTTCTGCATATACTCGCTGGGTGTGTTCCCCAACATTTTGAGCAGGCATGCTGTAAACGGCATTGGGGCCAAGAGCAGAATGCCCTATTGTAATCCCAGCAACACCTCTGGGGTGCCCCAGCACTTTTCCCCATCTCCCCTTTGGGCATGGACTGGTCGGTTACATAATCTGTCCACAGATCTAATTGTTTCGTATCCCATCTTACATCCCCATACGTCGCCATTCTTTGCCGGAAGAATTCATCGTAGTATATCCATCCCACCCCCTCCTTTCGCCTTAGCTCGTCTTATTATCAGGGAATAAGTGATCAATGGAATGGCCGGCTCAGGCTTCCTTTCCAGTACTACAGCTGAGTACGTGGCGAAACCTACAAACCACCCATCCCAAGTCTTTCCTTTGGTAAATTTGTCCTCCTCTTTCTTGCCCAACAAAACCACTGCTGCAGCCATTTCACTCTTCCCAATGTTCTCTGATTCCTCGTATTTTGCTGCTGCCTTCCGGCTCACCAGCGCAAATATGTCCACGTACTCCCCCTTCTATGTTTTCTCTTTCGTGGCCAGTGGTACATGCTCCCCTATTCTCATTCCCAGGCTTCCTATCTCCCTTGTTCCTTTTTCTGCCTTCTCCAGCCCTCTCTCCTCCCCCTTTGTCACCGCTGTATCTGACCTAATCTCCACCAGTTCAGATTCCATCTGACCCAAACCCCTGTCCCGAGCGCAGAAATAATTTGATCTATATACTCTTTTATGCTTTTTCCTACTGCCCCGTATACATTACCTGTGGCCTTGTCTGTTTTTTGCTTCCTGCTGTCCTCGGGATGCCCTGTATTGTCTCCCTGTGGTGGCATAGAAGGTTGTACTATTGGCTTCAGAAGGACCGTTGTGCTCGGGGGATCCAGTCTGGGTTCCACTGGTGACTCAAACTGTATTCACATATCTAGGGACACCTTGTCCTGTTCATCAGCATGAATTTCCCAATTTAGTGAATCTAGACTTGTGATAATCATACAGGGAATCAAACTGTTAATTTAGTGTTCAGGACTAAAATTGACTCCGAGGCTCATGAAGCCCTGGTGGCCAAAGGCACTCTGAGCAGGAACCATTTTCCCATTGCAAATCTCTGCCCAAATTGCCCTACTCCCCCCCAGACCATTGGCTGCCATCACCGTAAGCACTCCTCTCACCTCTTTGTCTAATCTGGAGTTACTCCCCTCCCACTTATTTGCTGATGTGTTAAAAAGACTTATTCCTCTCCCCTTTCCTCCCCTTAGGCTGCGGGGCTCTCCCGGCATGTCTGAGGGCCTGGAAAGCACACGAAAAAGGTGAAGCGAGCTACAGCCATCCCCAGCAGCCAGCTGCCCATCCTACTACTGCAAGGTATGACCACCCTCAATCCCTGCATCGCTGGGTTCAACTCTTTGGCACTCCTTCTGCAATTGACTGCTGCAAGCAGTGTTCACTCTTCCATTGCTGTGGGTCACAAGCCAAGGCTGTGCCAGGTACTCTGCTCACCTCAGGACACTGGGACTGTATTTTCTTTTGGGACTGATTGAACCTGATTGAGTGTAACTGCTGTTAGAACAAGGCAAATCCCCAAGGGAATCCATCTTTGCTAGCTACAGCAGACTTCAGCTGCTTTTCACTGTTTAATTCTGCTCACAGAGACCAATACAGTAGCACTGAGGTTATCAGGGAATTTAAATGAAGGAGTTGTGTGGGGATCTGAACTCGGTCTAAGTAGTCACAGTTTATACCTCCATGCTGAATCTAAAAGGGTCCTGATCAGTGTACTACATGTAAAGAATTGTGTGGAGATTCAAACTGTATTTACATATCTAGGGCCACCTTGTCCTATTAATCAGCATGAATTTCTCAGTTTAGTGAATCTAGACTTGTGATAATCGTGTGGGGAATCAAACTGTTCATTTTGTGTTGGGGACTAAAATCGACTCAGAGGCTTGTGAAGTCCTGGTGGCCAAAGGCACTCTGAGTGGGAACCATTTTACCATTGCAAATCTCTGCCCAAATTGCCCTTCTCCCCCCAGCAGACCACTGGCGCCGATCACCATAAGCACTTCTCTCACATCTTTGTCTAATCTGGAGTTACTCCCCTCCCACCGATTCGTTGATGTGTTAAAAATACATTTTCCTCTCTCCTTTCCTCCCCTTAGGCTGCGGGGCTCTCCCGGTGCTTCCGAGGGCTCAGAAAGCCCACGAAAAAGGTGAAGCAAGCTACAGCCATCCTCAGCATCCAGCTGCCCATCCTACCACTGCAAGGTATGGCTGCCCTCAGTCCCTGCATCACTGGATTTGATTTTTTGGTGCTTTTTCTGCAATTGGCAGCCGTGAACAGCGCTTGCTCCTCCAGTGGTGCGGGTCACAAGCCAAGGCTGTGCCAGGTGCTCTGCTCACCTCAGGACACTGGGACTGTATTTTCTTCCCACTCTCTCGCCCCGACCCAGGCCTCTATTAAATAGGCAGAAGCCACGCCCTGTCTCTGCTCGTACACACCCGCTAGGACAAGCTGCCACAGCCCCTTAAAGCGGTATGGCAAGTTTATCTGCCTCAATGTTCCTGTCATCCACAAAGGCTTAAAAAGCTACCAAATAGCATAACTTTAAGCACTATTGGCCATAGCTTCTTAAGCAGTTAAGCCTGTACCCGGCCTGTTTGTTTCTGCCACCCACCAGGCTCTGGTAATCAGTGACTGACTTGAATAAACATGCAGCTCCTCAGAGGGTACTGTGTAACACTGCTCATCGCTTCCTGGATTGGTGTAGCTGGCGTCAGATGTCCAGCTGGGCCACAATTGCCTCCACTTGATCCACTCCTGAGTATTGATTGGGCAGCCATGGCATCATCAGAACCCACCATAGCCAGCTGGATGCTGAGTACTGCATGTCCCAATCCTCCACATTTGGGAAGACTGATGAGCAAACCTAGCATAGGGGTTATAACGGTTAGCCTTACCCTCAAGATCAAACCGGTGTCCAACTGTTTGAAGCACAGATGACGGAAGGTTAGGACTAACGTCAGCCTAAACCTCTCAGCTAGGAAGATCATCCTTACACTTCTGCTACCCTCTGGCAACATACACTCAAACCCAGGACCAATCACTACAATGGGTGCTGGTGTGCATAAGACCCATGGGCTAATAATTGCCTCCCTAAACATCTGCAGCTTAACTACAAAATATGTGCAGCTGCAAACATGGATGGCCCTCCATACCCCAGATGTACTCTTCCTAACAGAAACCTGGCTAACTGGTAGAATCAAAGATAGCAAAATTGCCCTGTCAGGCTACCAAACCTACAGAATTGACAGAACAGGAAAGAAAGGGGAGGATACATTATCTATGCTAAGGACTCTCTATGGTGTACTGTTCTCCCTGAAACCAGGTTGGCTGAAGACCACGCGATATTAATACTAAAAGCTCAAATCAGACAGAATGGCAAATCCCTAATTCTTGCCTTAGTATTTCTACCCCCAAAGGGAGCCACTGCAGGGTTAACCAAAGTGATGGAAGTCATAGGCACATTCCCTCATGGATTGGAGCACATGGTTACTGGAGATTTTAATATAAACTGGAATGGGAAGGAGGCTGCAACAGTTAAGGACATGATTGCCACCACCAATATGTCACAACTAGTCACCCACCCTACCAGACAGAAATATAAGACTGGTAGCAGCACCCCTCTTGACTGGGTACTTGCAAGATCACCGTCTAGAATCTCCGAGATCAAGGTTCTGCCTGACACACTAAGTGACCACTGCCCTATTACACTGCTGTGGTCTAACAAATTTACCAAAAGCCCACCCAAACTCATAACAAGCAGGGTCCTGAGAAAGGGTATGCTTGGAACCCTCAAAATGGCACTCGCCCTTCATGACTGGACCCCAATCAGTCAGGCATCCTCTCTAAATCAGGCACTCAGCTACTTCACAAATGGCTTTAATGGCATCTGTGATATCTATGCCCCCCCCCCCACAGAGGAAAATTAAAGAGCAGGCTAATGAGTGGGTTAATGGAGAACTACTCCACCTTATGAATGATAGGGACTCACTATGGGAGAAGGCAAGAAACATGGGAGACAGACATGACTACCAGTGTTACAGGGCAGCCAGAAATCGCTGCACAAAACTAATCTGGCTCACCAAAGCCAATTATCACAAAGAACAGCTTGCTAACTCCTGGGGAGACAGCAAAAGGTTCTGGGATAGCATCAAGAGCATCCTGGGCAAGGAGGACAAGATGCATCCCCGTCTACTTAATATCAGTAGCAATCACATCACAGACCACCTAGCCATAGGGGAGGCCTTCAACAAGGCCTTCACTGATCTCACAGCAGTATTACCACCAGCATACTTCCACCCTGAGCAGAGCCAGTCCAGCAATGGACCCTCCAAACACTCTCACCCACCCTTCTACCTTAGCACCATTTTTCGTCTCATCCATGTATTCTACATACACTGTATAAAAAATGTATAGTAAATTGTACATTTTAAATTGTATGTACTTTTCAATGCTTCCCTATCCCCCACACCCCCCAGGTCGCGTCTAGAAATGAGTGGCTCCCCGCTCAGTACACCTGCCTGGTTAAACTCTTAAATAAATAAATAAATAAATAAAAGGGTGACTGTGAAGGAAACACTAGCAAAGGTCAGGAAAGTACTGGGCAAGACAAGAAGGGTAGCGATGGGATCGACATGAAACTGCTATCCCACACCCTGGATGTCCTCATAGTGCCCATCACCAAGCTGTTCAACAAATCTCTGACTCTTGCTCAATTCCCAGAGGTCTGGAAGCAGGCCCTTGTCACACCTGTGCACAAGGGAGGTGATAAATCCTTGGTGGCCAACTATAGGCCCATCTCAATACTCTCTCTGCTGTCCAAAGCACTGGAAAAGATTGTGGCTGGTCATCTCATTGACTACCTCACCAAATATAACCTACTCTGCACTAATCAACATGGTTTCAGACAAAGCCACAGCACAACCACTGCCCTGCTGGACTTTACGAACTATGCACACAAGGCCCTGGATGAAGGCAAACTGATGGGGTCTATCTTCATAGGCCTCACCAAAGCCTTCGACACAGTCAATCACCGTCTGTTACTGATCAAACTGTCAAACTTGGGTGTGGCACCTAGTGCACTATGTTGGTTCCAAGACTACCTTACAGGCAGAACTCAATGTGTCAAAATTGGACATACAGTTTCGAGTGCAAGAGAGGTATCGATGGGGGTGCCCCAGGGATCTATCCTTGGGTCCCTACTCTTCAGTGTCTCCCTAAATGACCTCCCCGCTGCCTGCAAAACCAAACTGATACGCTTAGCTGACGATGCGGTGCTCCTGGGAAGTAGCCTGTCCCTTGCTAGTCTGCAAACTGAGCTTCAGGCATCCTTCTCCTCATCAGAGGCATGCTTCTGCAGACATAAGCTGCTACTGAATTATAAAAAGACCAAGGCCATGCTTATTACCAGTACACACAAAAAAATCAAACTAAACCCCCTCATCATTACAAACTCCTGCAGTGAGCCACTGGAACAAGTCTGCACATTCAAGTATCTGGGGATCACACTGGATGAAACCCTAACTTTTGCTCAACATATTGACTCCCTGGTCAAGACAGTCAACATTAAGATTGGTGTCCTTTACAGGCATAGGAAATACCTATCGCCCGAGGCCCTCCGCCTTGCAGTACACAGCTCCATATGGTCACATATCGACTATGGCATAGTGATATATGGGGTGGCAATGGACACTGCATTGAAATGGATACAGGTGGCTCTAAACAAGGCCTGTAGGCTAGCCCTTAATTTACAGCATGATACACACACCTGTACACTGTATGAATTCACAAATTGGCTATCCCTTAAAAACAGGGTCATTCATCAGACATGCACCCTGAGAAAAAAACACTTATGGGGAAAACTACACCCTGCATTGGTAATCTGGTAGTGGCTGCAAACATACCACAGGCTACTAGAGGGAGGACAAGAGGGGCCCTGTCTATCCCCTTCTGCCGTACCTCGCTTGGGCAATGGGCATTTGCCTACCATGCTCCCTTGTGGCTGAATGAATTACCCGAGTATCTCCTAGCTACCACCTGTCGAGCCAAATTCAAAACTAACTTCAAACAACATCTAAGTACAATCTCTAAATGCTCCTGCATCTAATCCCGGGTACCTCAATCCTCTGCCATTACATGACTGATGCAGCACTTGTCTCCCCTCGTCTCACACCCACTGGCTGCACTTTGTTAAAACAAGGCCCCCCACAGCCTACCCTTAACACCGACCTATTGATTTACTACCTCCCTGACCATTCCCTCTCCCCCATACCTGATGATAAGGCTCCTAGGGGCTGCACTATTCTCTGCTTCTATAACTGTACACATGTTACCCACCACTTTATCTTGTATCCCACAATGTTTTTGTGCATATGTTAAACAGGGTGGTGTTTCTGTATGTTCTTCACTTGATTACTGCTTGGTACCTTGTCTTGTCACTGACGTGTAACCTTTGTAAAAGAGCTTGGGCTCAAAGTTATCTTCCAAACCAATAAAATTGAATTGACTTGAATGGAACCACCACCTGGTCTTGGGGAGGTACTGACAGGACAGGGACATGGGGCTGTGGTGGTATTGGGCTAGCTGCTCTTGGAGGTACCACCAGTGGTGGTTGTACCCTGGTGGGGCTGTGTGACCTCCCTGTTGGCCTCTTCACACCACCCCCTTTTCCCTTCCCTGCTTTCCACTTCTCCCTGGATCTTCCAGGGTTCCCCTCCTTCCACCATCTGCCACGTTCAGTTGGTCTTCTCTGCGAGCTCCACTATGGCCTTGTAGGCATCCTCTTTAGATGGCTTGTTCTTTCTCGGTGCCATTTCCTTTCTACTAGCCTGTGGAAACTGTAGACAACTGACCAAAACCAAGAAAATTGAAAAGTTTTCATTAATCGTCTGCCTAAAATAGCCTTGTATTTGTAGGCCCTCCCCACTTCTAGTTAATTTATATGTGCTTATGTAATATGTATTTATTTTCATCCTTATTTATTTAATTTATTCTCTATACATATATTTTTTTAATTTTGCCCTTTTTGTCTACCGCCTCTTAAATGCCCCCCCCGGCCCTCATATGTGCCTCCACCTGGCACCCTCATTCTTGTTGCACCACCCCTCCTTGCCAAGGTTCGCGTCCCCCCTGCCTCTGCAACTTCAAACTAAACAAACCCATTCTTGCCACCCAATCGCGAGTCAATCCCTTCATACCCCCCATCATCACTTCACCCTCCTCATCGTCATCCTTTTCCTGTTTTGTTTCTTTACCTGTGCTTCCCTGCCCCCCTTCTGCCATCTTGTATCCAAAGATGATGTGGTCTCTGTGACACATGGACAGCCAGTTCTGAGTACACTATGATTTTTTTGTAATACAAAAATGTGTTATGGACTGTCTCTCATGAGAGATGCTGAGACAGCATCTGAGATGACACACACACAGGTTTTAGATACAAGGTGTTACCTGGAAGGCCAGACGCTAATTACAGACTAGAACAGGCCTTAATCAAGATTTTCCTGCTTTTTCTAAGTTAAAAATAGCTTTAACTGCTAAGAGGGAAATCAGTATCCCTTTTATGATGTTTCAAGGAGGAAACCAGGTTTAGCACACTGGTGTAAGATCATAAATGTTTTGATGTCTGTGTGAGAGGGGATACTGCTCATAGATGAAAGGAAATTTACAGACTTGATTTGGGAAGTCACATGGGGAAAGGATTTTCTGCTGATGTAACTTTAATTAACTTTCCTTCTAAAATGATAAAACTTCCTGGGTGTATGATTTTTAATAAACAGAGGAGGAGCTAGGTGACCTCACACAAAGGGGTTGTCAAAGACAGTTTTTTTAAACAGTCTTATTTTTTGCCTTCAGAAACACTTTTATCTACACTCTGACAAAGAAACATCTTTGAGCACTTTAAGCATGTATACAGATAGAGAGAGACAAAATCTATGTACTGTAGTAGGAATTGCACTGTTAAAACTTTGTTCTTTTAAAAGATTGCATGGTTCTTGTGATATATAGTTCAGTATTTTACATTTTGCATACTTTTTATCTATTTTAGTAAAACTCTATTTTTAGAGCATACTTGTTCTGTCTTTGAATTTCTTTCTTTGACAAGTGAAGTATATGTGGTTAAAGCAGACACTGTGCATAAGCTTGAATGGTGATACCAAACTGAACAAAGGTGAGAGTAATCTAAGGTCTTTATTAGAGTTTTTAAGGGTTCATTTGTATGCCTGGTTAGGTGCCCATAGGCAAAGATATCTGGCCCCCCAAAGACATAATTATCTGAGCCTGTGCATTGGGTGCGCTAGCAAGAGGTTCACTTTGAATCCCTCCAGAACTGAAACCAAAGGTTGATTCAAACCCACAAAACAGACAGGAGGGTTACCCTGTTTTTGTTAACTGTTCACCAGACTGCGCTCGGAGGTTGGCACTTTGGGAGTAGAGGGCTGACCTGCTGAGTGGGTTTGTGACAGTCCCCATAGGCCTCCCCCAGGCCCTACTGCCCACTGCCCACCAGGCCTTGTGTCATGACGTCAGGCGCCGAGCGTCACCCCGTGTGGCCTTCCACCCATGTGGCCTTCTAGGCCTAACATTCTCCCCCTCTTTTTTCTTTTATATACTGCCCCTAACTAATTTCCAGGCATGGCATCCTGCTTCTGAACCTCTGGATCTCTCTCCCCCTCAAGCTCGACTCCATCCTGATGTGCGGCCTAGCTGTGGCATCTGACGTCATGCCGTGTGGTTGTCCTATGCTTTCTTCAACCAGCCCGCTCAACTAGGTCCTTGCATAGACACCTATTAGATGCTGCCTCCTATTCACATGGCCCAACTGCACCCCAACCAAACAACATTTTTTGCATGCTTTTAGCTCCTCTCCCCATTTTAGCCACCCAGTTGCCTGCTCTCTAGGTCTGGTGCACAAACCAAACACTTTCTTCCCACCTTCCGGAGAGTTCACCATGCTTCCTAACCTGGGAATATTCGTCCCGACTACTCAAATGCTACAAACCAGCCCCTTCTCCAACATCCTGTGAGGTCCCAATGCGGCATTTGACGTCACCCGCATGGCCTTCTATGTTCATGCTACAAATAGCCATTACCAGAGGCCTACCCAAACCTTGTTGCTCTTCTATTCCTCAATAAAACAGCACAAAAAGCTTTCTCCTCACGGTGCCCCAAACTAACGCATTATACTCTTAGCGTCGCTCGATCTCTCATTCTCTCCACTTCTCCTCAAGGGTTTCTAAAACCATTCCATACTATTTGGCTCCTTGCAAAGCCTTCGGCCCCACGTCTTGCACCACAACCCTTCTGCTGTGCCCAAAATGCCCTGCAACAACCTCTCTCGCTTGTAACATGCTAACAGTCTCATAGAAATTTTATGCCACATCGTAGCAACCTCATAAAAGGTTTAAAAGCTTTAAATACAGGTTCCACTCAGCATTTTCTATAAAACCAATTCCCAGTCTAAAGAAACTTCGCCACAAAATTCCCAACGAGCCATCCACATACAAGTTTCATTGAAAAAACAAAGTAATAATTTTTTTTAAACTTCATTCCTTGCTAAACATAGCTATTAGTGTCTTACTTGCTTTATGCTAGTGCACAAACCTCTGCTCCAATCGATATGCCAATCTGATGTGCTGTAGTTTCAATATAAATCAAAACTTCAGCAAAAGTGGCAGAACCACCATTGTGCTGTTCCTTATGAACCTCCTTTAGCCCTTCCCCTTCCTGTTTTCTGCCTATTGTTCTGTCTTCCCCTGCCCCTCCTTTTCCTTCCCCCTCCCTCTCTGAGCACACCATCTTCAGGTAAAGGGAAGGTATGCCCCAGGACAACTTGGTCTGCCCCTTAAAGGCCAAACTCCATTGTGAGTGTCAGTAGTGGGATACAAACCTGAGGCTTCAAATTCTCACATGTGTGCTTTACCTATCAGATCAAAATATTATTTTATGGAGTGCCTTTAACACAAACCATCCCAAGGCACCTTATAATCATGAGAGAGAGAAAGACAGAGAGAGAGATAAAACATTATTTGCATTTTATAGTAACTGCACAGGGAATATCAAACAGAAATGTGATATACTAGGTACAGTATTGTAGACATGTTAAGCACAGACTTTGCAGAGCCATGCTGTAAGTTGCAATAGTGTGATTCTGTCCTGGGCCATCTAATTCACAGTTTTGTACTCTAAACCATACTACTTTTTAATCATGACACATAAATACACAGCAGATGATATCATAAAATATATAATTAGCTGTGAGTCACACTCTGTTCATTTTAGTGATCCAGAGTCTGGTAGTGACTGCTGCCCAAGCAGTACACTCTCCGATGAAACAATATTAAGCAATGCTGATGAGGATAGTCCAGTACAGTACATCCCTAATGCTAATTCTAAGTGCCCATATGGACATAACTGCCACATTTGCCCAGCAGCAAGCCCCTGCAAGTTTCTGTGCTTAAAGTAAGAAAGTAGAAATGCAGGTATCTACCTGATCTTGTGCCCAAGCAAGCATCCCAGCCTAGAAACTGTAGAGATCTGCCCCAGCATGTGACGATACTTGAATCTGAAATTCTGCCCCAGAAAGAATCCCCATGTGATCATAGCACAGAGCTGGAGGTCACTATGCAAGCTGAGAGGGTTTGCAAAAATTGTAAATGCAAGCACAAACACCTATCTGATTTTGAGGCTCTGCTGTAGAAAGAATTCTCTTATTTGGTTGCAGATGCATGAGATGGAGGCTGCACTATGGGTTGATGGAAGTCACACAGCAGAATACAAGCATAAGCATCTGCCTCAGTGAGAGACATTGCTGAGCCCGAACAAGAATTCCCTGTTAGAGCCTGCATCTGTAACAGAAGCTAAGCACAAAAATCATAAACATATACACAAGGATTCATCTGAGCCTGAGATTCTGCCTAAACAAAAAGCCCATTTTGTGCCTGCAACTCAGGGCACTCATAAAAATGCAAACATAAACACACAAATCTGCCTAAATCTAAAACAATGCCTGAGCCTCAAATGTTGCTTGAGCACAGGTCCCCTGGCAGCCTGAAGATGAAAATGAGATGGTGCCAGCATTTCAAGATGAAGGCAGTCACAAAAAGCTCAAACGATGTGCAAACATCTGCCACAGCCCAAACTAGAGTCCCAGCCTCAGCAAGAGTCCCAGCACCCTCAAAAAAATTAAGGTCAGGCAGTTGCCTGAGCCTAATGCCCTACCCAAACTTGATACTCTGCCCAAGTATGGTCCCCTGCCAGATCATGATACCCTGTCTGAACATAATTCCCTGACTGAGTCTGATTCTCTGTCCCCTGACTGAGTCTGATTTTCTGCCCAATCCTGACACTCTGCCCAACACATTGCACAAGCATGATGCCTTTCCAGAGGGTGACAGCTGAAGCATGATATCCTGTCCAAGCCTAATGCATTGTCTTAGCCTGTCACCCTGCTTGATTGTATATATTTACCCATGTATAGTGCCACTTTCCCAAATGAATCTGATCTCTTGGCAAAGACTGACTCTGAGATAGAAGTGTCAGTCATAGCTTCAGGCTGCTGCAGACACATCAGGGCTTATTCTTCATTTTATAAATAGAATCCTCCAAATATGAGAAAAAAACACGTGTCCCCCCATTTACTGGAAATGCAGGCGTCCCTACCGACACATATAAGGTTACCACATACAGTATTTTCGGTTATTTTTATGTTTGCTTGCACGCATGTGCAAGAAACATAGTGCCATCATCGGAGATTTCGGAGGTGTGTCACCTTCTCCTCCAATTCAGTCAGTGTGCTGGCAGGCGCGGCCCCTGTAAGCCAATGCATGCTGGAGCTGTCTGTGACAAGCTCCAAAATGCAGTGGCATACAGTTCAAAGGGGGAGCTACGCTTGAGTGAACAGCGACAAGATACGCCTGCTCTCGCGCAGTCTCCCCCAGACACATGCCTACGCAGGCGTCGCGCCCCACCCCCGCCGCACGCACACAATGTATAGCCGACGGGGTGCCCACTCCGCGGGCTGTGCTGCGTCCTGCCTCCCCAAAGCCTTAAAATGCCACGCTGGGTGCCCACCCCAGCATGGCAACTAATGATATAGCCGACGGGGTGCCCAATCCCCGTCGGCCCACTGTCCTCACCCCAGTAAGTGCCACGCTGGGAGCCCACCCAGCATGGCAATTGATGCTTAGATGGACAGGGGTGCCCAATCCCCGTCAGCTGAACGCCCACCACTGTTCTTGTGCCACGCTGGGAGCCTACCCCAGCTGGCAAACATCCCACGCCGCCCTTTTTTTTTACCTGAAAGAAAACGGTCCCACGAGTCTCACTGGCCCCCCCCACAACCCGCACCCACCCACTGCGCACCCTACTCCCCACCCTCGCCCCATACTTACCTCCGACCTCGGCGCGATGATCTTCGGTGGACCGGGAACACGTCTGCACTCTTCAAAGCCGACCGCGAACTGAGGAAATGCCGGTAAGCTGTATAATGGGCTAGATAGGGGGTTTTCAACTTTGTTGCATATCTCAGGCATTTTTTGGAATTTTTGCACCAAATTTTCAACATGGGGTTTTTGGGACCCCTTCTCATGAATGATGTCACTGTCATGGCATTATTCGGGCCTGAAGGGTGATTTTTCAGTCACCGCGCAAAATCACCATCAGGCCTGAATAATGCCATGACAGTGACATCATTCATGAGAAGGTCCCAATAACTCCATGTTGAAAATTTGTCAAAATTCCAAAAATGGCTGTTTTATTAGCGACGTTATGCAGTTCCCGCGAGGCCTCGTAAGGTTGCGAATTTCAATATTTTCACTCCAGATTTTCAACATTGCCATTTTACCACACCTTCTAAGGAGTAGTACAGCTGTCATTTTTCACATCTCACCCAAAATGTGTTTGCCTACCAGCAGCCATTAATGGCACAGTCGCTGGTGCTAAATCAATGTACGGACAAATTAAGAAAATCACAGTGACACTGTTCATGAGCAGAGGTCTTAAAATGGCTATGTTGAAAATTTGGTGAAAATCTCAAAATGACTGTTTTATTTGTGCGATGCTATGCTCTCACGCACGCCAGTAAGGTCGCGACTTTTCAATATTTTCACTCCAGATTTTCAACATTGCCATTTTACCACACCTTCTTATGAGTAGTACAGCTGTCATTTTCACATCTCACCCAAAATGTTTCGCCTCATGTAGCGCAAATGGCGCATGACGGTGTGCAAGATCAATGTATGGGACAAATTAAGAAAATCACAGTGACACTGTTCATGAGGTGAGGTGTTAAAATGGCTATGTTGAAAATTTGTGAAAAAAATTCCAAAATGACTGTTTTATTGAGCGCAGCTGCACAGTTCCTATGCACGCCGTAAGTTCACTTAATTTTCAATATTTTCACTCCAGATTTCCAACATTGCTATTTTGCCACACCTTCTTATGAGTAGTACAGCTGTCATTTTTCACATCTCACCCAAAACGTGTTTCTGCCCATGTAGCGCACAATGGCGCAGTCAGTGTGCGAAATCAATGTACAGGACAAATGAAGAAAATCACAGTGACACTGTTCATGAGCAGAGGTCTTAAAATGGCTATGTTGAAAATTTGGTGAAAAATTCCTAAAGGTGGGCCGACTGTTTTACGAATGCTATGCTGCAGAGTTCCTATGCATGCTCCGTAAGTTTGCAAATTCTAATATTTTCACTCCAGATTTTCAACATTGCCATTTTATTACATTTCCTTATGAACAGTACAGCTGCAATTTTTCATATGTCAAAGTCAAAGCCAGACATGTCAGCGCATAATGGTGCCAAGGTTGGTGTGCAAAAGCAATGTTTAGACAGATTAAGAAAATCACAGTTACACTGTTCATGAGCAGAGGTCTTAAAATGGCTATGTTGAAAATTTGGTGACAAAAGTCCATAAAATGACTGTGTTACGAGTGAGCATTGCGCAGTTTCCATGCACCCTCGTTAGTTCATGACTTTGTAATATTTTCAGTCCAGATTTTCACCAGTGGCATTTTCCCACACTTCCTTATGAACAGTACAGCTGTCATTTTTCACAACATGGCTGAAGTGTGTTTTCACACTTTCAGCGCAGAGATGCGTGGTCGCTGTGGGAAATCATTGTTAGGCACAGATAAAGAAAATCACAGTGACACTGTTCATGATCGGAGGCACCAAAATGCCTGAGTTGACAATCTGCTGTAAAAAATCCCCAACCTAATTATATTACGGGTGCCCGTGACTTCACCATTTTTTAAAATATTTTTACTACAGATTTGCAACATTGCCATTTTGTACACCTCCCCATGAACATTACATCCTGTTCGGAATGTTTTTGCACCTGTGGTGCTAAATGCCGTAGTCACTGTGCATAAGCAGCTTTCGGCTAACAAACTGATATTCCCCCTGTTCATGAGGTGGGGTCACAAAACAAACATGTTGAAAATTTGGAGTGAAAATACCAACCCTGTAGAGAATGACAGGCATCAGGGGTGTGACTTGGGATTCTTGTCTGTGATGCTCATACCATTCCACACCCTGCAGTCAGTGAGAGGCATCTAGGTATGCCTTGGACTCTTCTGCCCCAAACTTCACCCCATTCTCCTGTATCACACTCATCTCACCATATTTCCTAATGAAATGGGGTGCGCATAAGGGCCAAAGACCCCAAGGAACACCGTGTCACTTGTCAGTGTCTGCAGGGTGGGGTGTGGTGAAATGGCGTGGCCGTTATGCCTGACGACCCAAACGCACACCCCAATGCCTGTCACTCTCTGCAGGGTGGTGGTGGGGTTGGCTTCAGTTCAATACTTCACTGCCATTCCTATTACGCAGCTCTGTAACTTCTACACTACCACTGCCAATGCCAGCAAGCAAACATTCGGCATTGACAAATGCTTGCTAGTAATGGCATTCTAACTCTGATGATTGCCCAAACAAATCTATATGCAGCTCAGTTTTTGGTTCAATATGGGGACAGGTTAGAAAAAAAAAACACTAACGTGAGAATTCTCAAGTGGACTCCCATAATAGGAAATGAAGAAGTTTTGAGGTTTCACACTGGAAATTGGGATACTGAAAAAAATCAGCATCAGCCTGTACTACTCCACTCACCTTGTTCATTCTACCCCATTTCTAGCTATAATAAGTAAAAACCAGTTTCAGCTTCTGCTAAGGTTTATGTTTTACAGTGACAGCCATCAGATTTTGCCAAGGGACCATTCAGAAAAAAATAAACGTTTGAAGTTATGTTCTATTATTGATCTTCTCTTTAAAATGTTTTCTAAGATGAACAATTCATCCCAAAACATCTCAGTGGATAAGTCGCTTATGTTGTTCAAGCAGAAAATAGAATTTAAAGAATACCTTCCCCTGAAATGTGCTCAGCATGGAATTAAATTGCACAAAGTTTGGGAAATTTTCCCCTACTACACATACCATTTCAGAATATATACAGAAAAAGATGTCCCATGCTGCCCTTCTTTTCTCAGCTCCAATAAAATAATTGTGTGTGACCTCATGCTTCCATTGCCATGCTCTGGCTACCACCTCTGCAAATGTACATATATACAGTAACTTCTACAGAGGGATTCCTCTGTTAAATGTCCAGTATCTGTTAGCTACAATAGAATCACATAATCACAGAAATCCGACGACAGAAAAGGACCCCTCTGGCCCATCTAGTCTGTCTTATTCCCCCCTTACACATTGTCTCTGTCACAGTCTCTCCCCTATTCACCACTTTCCAATCCCATGTGTCAGTCCCACTTGCCAATTCCATGTATCAGTCCCATGCCCTTTTGAATCCCTCCACCATTTCAGCCCCCAGCACTTCCTCTGGTAGCTTATTCCAGGTCTCCACTACCCTCTCCATGAAGAACCTCTCCTTCACATTCCTCCTGTATCTTCTTCCTTCTAAACTTAAACTATGCCCTCTAGTTCTAACCCTGGCCTTCCTTTTAAATAAGCTTCCCACCTTCACCTTGTTTATCCCCTTTACATACTTCAAAGTTTCAATCATGTCCCCACTCTCCCTCCTAGTCTCCAGTGGGTACAGTTCTAATTCCCTCACCCTCTGCTCATACGTCTTCCCCTGCATGCCATGCACCTTCTTGGCTGCCCTCCTCTGTACCATCTCTATCCCATCTATGTCCTTACGTAGGTGTGGTCTCCAGAACTCGACCCCATATTCCAGGTGTGGCCTCACTATAACTTTATAAAGAGGCATAATTACCTCCCTCCTTCTGCTGGTTATGCCCCTCCCAATGCACACCAACATTCCATTTGCCTTCCCTACCGCTTTGCTGCCTTGGTTTCCTACCTTCAGGTTGCTTGATATTATAATCCCCAGATCCCTGTTCTGCTCGGTTGTCTTAATTTCTTCTCTCCCTAGAGTGTAGGCGGCTAGTGATTTTTTACACCCCAAGTGCATCACAGCACACTTTTTGGCATTGAAACTCAGCTGCCAAGTTTCCGACCATTCTTCCAGATTCATCAGGTCCTATCTCATGGTCTCTACCCCTTGGGGTGGCTACCCTATTGCAAATCTTTGTATCATCAGCAAATAGGCACACCCTCCCCTCCAGCCCATCCACTATATCACTGATACAAATGTTAAAAAGGAGAGGTCGTAGTACCAATCCCTGTGGCACCCCACTCATCACCCCCCCTCTCCCTGGAGTGTACTCCATTCACCACCACCCTCTGGCTTCTGCTCATCAACCAGTTTTCCACCCACCTAGTTATTTTCTGTCCCACCCCCATGCTTTCTATCTTATTTATTTGCCTTCTGTGAGGGACGGTGTTGAAGGCCTTACTGAAGTCCAGATAGGCTACGTCCTTTGCCCCTCTCTGATCTACCACTTGTGTCACCCAATTGAAGAACTCTGTCAGGTTCATCAGACATGACCTCCCTTTCATGAAGCCATGCTGCCTGCGATTCTGCAGTCCGCTGTCCACCAGGTAGTCTACCACCCTTTCTTTTATAAGTCCCTCCATTACCTTGCTCACCGCAGAGGTGAGGCTGACTGGGTGATAGTTCTCCACCACCTCCTTACTGTCTCCCATGTGTAGTGGCACCACATCCACCCTCCTCCAGTCACTTGATGAACATCCTGTATCCAGGGACAAGTTAAACAGTCTCATTAGTGGGGCTGTCAGCTCCTTCCTCAGTTCCCGAAGAACCCTAAGGTGCAAGGCATCTGGCCCCATTGCCTTGTCCACCTTCAGCCTGCTTTGTTCCTCCCTTACCCTGTCTTTGTTGAATGGACTAGGATTCACCTTTTTGTCTTCCATATCTCTCTCCCTCTTAGCTCGGGACCCCTACCTTCCCCCTCCTCCGTGAATACCAAGCAGAAGTAGCTCTTTAGCACCTCTGCTTTCTCAAAACCCCCCTCCAGAAATTATTCCCTGCCTTGTCTTCCTCCTGTCCTCTGCATAATTATAAAAAGTTGTATCCCCCATTTTGGCCTGCCTAGCAATTTTTTCCTCAGTGTCAGCTTTGGCCCTTCTTATCTTCTGTACTGCCACCTTCAGCTTCTCCCTGTAAGCCTCCCTATCCTCCTTCCTCTGCATCTTCTTGTATTTCCTGAAGGTCTTTTTTCTTTCCCTGATTTCCCCTGCTACCTCCCTTGTAAACCAGCGTGGTAGCCTTCTTTTTTGTTCTTCTTTTTCTTCCTTATGCAAATTTCAGTGGATTTCTGTGCCCCCTCCTTGATAGTTTCCCATAACTCTTCCACTCCTTCTATATTCCCCTTCCCCTCCATTTCTTCACCAATTATCCTCCGCATTCTTGTAAAGTCAGTCTTCCTGAAGTCCATAACCCTCATGTTGGTCCTGTTTGACTACCTCCCCATTTTCACCCTGAACCTTACAGTTCTATGATCACTGGTGCCTAGAACCTGCCCCACCACCACCTCTTCCACACTTTCCCCATTAGTCAGGACCACATCTAGTAAGTAACTGCCCATAGTGGGCTCCTTCACCAGCTGTTGTATGAATACCCCTTGTAGTACTTCTAGGATCCCCCTACCCCTGCTGGAATGTCCCAGTCCACATCAGGGAGGCTTAGGTTCCCCAGCAGCAGAAGCTCCCCCCCCCATGAGCCATCCATGTAACTGCCTGCAACAGCTATCTATCTACCCCCTTCCACTCCCTGCACAGGAGGTCTGTACAACACTCCCAGCCTCAATGATTCTCCCATCCATTTATCTAGTGTGACCCACAAAACCCACAAAACCTCTGTCTCCCCTGTCTCCTCCTGTCCTTCCATAGCCCTAATGTCCTTTATGTACAAAGCAACCCCACCCCCTTTTTCCCAGTCCTGTCCCTTCTAAACAGTCTGTAGCCTGGGATCACAGTCTCCCATGTATGATGCTCTGTCCACCAGGTCTCACTTACCACCACTATGTCTAGACCGTCATCCATCATGATGGCCTCCAAGTCTGCCATTTTGTTTCCCAGGCTCCTAGCATTTGCTGTCAGTCCTTTTCACCATGTACCCCCCAATCTCTTCCCTGGTAATGCTTTTTGTGAGCCCTCCTTCTTCATCCTGGGGGGGGAGGCTGGATGCCTCCCATCTCTCCTGCCTCCATGAGTTGACTTAGTCTTAACCCCCCCCCCGAATTCAGTTTAAATTATACGTAGTTTCAATTAACTCCACTAACTTGTTCCTTGCTACTGCCAAACTCTCCTTGTTCAGGTACAGTCTGTCTGGGGCAAATAGGCTCTCATCTTCCCATGTTGATCCCCAGTCCCATAGAAGCTTATGGCACTATCAGATCCAACAGACAGGGATTTCCCAAAGAGCTGGTAGTCAGAAACAGAAATATGGTGAGTATAGTACTCTCCAATGTGGGGATCTGCTGACTGTAAAACATGTGAATAAAAAGGATGTTTATCTCCTGAGTATACTATATGATGAAACCACAACAGCAGTTCCTGGTCAAGACAAATTGATAAACAAGCCTCAATGTGTTCTTGTTGTGGATAAGATGAACCAGGTGCTAGAGTCCTGTGGTGCTGTCTGAAAAACCTTGGCTTGGTGAAAATAAAAATAGCTCTTAACCTATTCCATTATATACAATGCTTTTATTCTGTACTGGGCAAAAGAATTTGGTCATTTAAAATCTTTCTTGGATTTCCAAACTGATATGATCTTGAGTCTTCTATTTGATTTATTTATTTAATTTTCATTAACCAGGTAAATGCACTAGACAATCAAACGCCTCTTTTTAGGCACAACCTACTTGGGGAGATTACAAATAAAATTATTAGGCAACACAATACTCGATCAGTACAAAGAGATAATTACAATCCATACATTTATTTATTTGTTTATTTATTTGAACATCAGTTTACAACCTTTAAGCCAGAGACTCATTTCCAAAGGTACCTCGTCACATTGAGGACAAATATATTACATTACAGGCTCATTGTTACATCACATTGAGGACAAATACATTACATTACAGGCTCATTGCTACATCACAGAGTTTTAAATTGTAATAAAATTACAACCATTTATATTGACAACCATATATATTTACAAATATTTGTAGAGCGAAGGGACCATTCTAGTTACAGTGGTGCGGCTCATGCGAGATTTGTCAGAATGTGGTGGACTAAGTCACAACTAGCGACAGGTGCAATTATGTACATTAAATAGCTGGTTCCACAGTGTGGTTTTGAAGGTGGAGATAGTAGTGGTGTCAGAGATGGCTAGTGGGAGCGCGTTAAACCAGGCTGGGGCTCTATAACAGAAAGATCTCTGTCCGTGGCTTGTCCTGGTTCTAGGGATCAGAAGGGTCATCTTGCAGGAGGTTCAGGTATTAACCAAGGGTTGGACTTGGCTGACGGATGCTGTCAGCCCGGGGGGGGATAGCCCGAGAAGGTTTTTTTTCATAATGAGGCTGGTTTGGTATTGAAATCGGTCGTCCAGATTTAGCAGCCTTGCCAAGTCATATAGCTGACATGTGTGAGTGAGCCTGGGGGCCCCTGCAGTTTCCACATGCCTTATTCAGGACAACATGGATTTTATTGAGGGAAGGGCCGAGCCAGCCAAGACCAGATACAGGTAGGCCATAGTCCACCAGGGACAGTATCGAGGATGTAACTGCTAGTCGGAAGGCAACGGGGGGGAGGCAGTTTTTATAGTGGTAGAGGATACCTAGCTGCACATTAGTGGCAGAGGCAAGTGCATCAATATGGGTGTGGAAGGAGAGGGCTGTGTCGAAGCTGATCCCAAGGTACTTGTACGAGCAGACTAGTTCAAGGGGTTGCTTGGAGCTGGGGAGGATTTGTAGTGGGAAGTTACATCTTTTGAGGGTGGGCAAAGAGCATTGATTTGTTTTTTTTGAGATTGATGATAAGTCTGTGCTCTTTGAACCAGGTTTCTGCATCATTGAAGGCGAGTTGTAGGATGTCCTGGAGGACGTTGGGGTTGCAGTGGGTGGCAAAGAGGACAGCATCACCTATGTACAACAGTATTCTACCAGTGCATGCACTGGGTAGGGTGTTTAGGTAGATTGAGAAGAGTAGCGGTCCCAGGATGGAGCCCTGGGGGACACCTGAGCGGATGGGACAGGTTGTGGAAAGTGTCCCATTGATTTTGACACGTTGAAGATGGTCAGATAGGTAGCTAGTGCACCAAGAAATTGGCCCAGTAGATAGGCCAGCATGGGAGAGGGCTTTCAGCAGGAGGGGGTCGGAGACAGTGTCGAAGGCCTTTGAGAGATCTAACACTGTACCGGCTAGGGTGCCGGCATCCAGGTAGGAGTGTATGAAGTTTGAAAACTCAGTTAGAGCTGTTCTGGTACTGTGCCCTGCCCGGAAGCCGTGCTGTTCTGGGCAGAGGATGGTGTACTTAGTTAAGTACTCAGTGATTTGAGATGCCACCAGCTTTTCAAGGGCTTTGGAGAGGGGTGGGAGGATGGACATAGGTCTGTAGTTCCCTGCATTAGACCTGTTACCACCTTTGTGGATGGGCATAACTATGGCCATTTTCCATGCAGTTGGGAATTGCCCCAGGCAGAGGGATTTGAGTAGGGTGGAGAGCGGAGCAAGTACCTGATCCAGCACCCAACGGAGAATGCTGGGGTCCAGGGAGTCGCTGCCGGGACTATCTCTCTTTAAAGCTTTGAGCAGGTGCGATCTGGCTTCCTGGTCAGTTACCCTACATAGGTGGAAACAAGGGCGTTGGATGACAGGGGCCGGTCGGGGGGGTCAAAGAAATTACTGGGGAGGACCGAGCTAAGGTCCATGAAGGTAGTGTTTAGGAATTTGGCTATGCAGGCCAGGTCAGTCAAGGTAGAGCCGTCCATGGTGATCTGGGATGGGGGGGGCGGACACTCCCATTCAATTGTTTAATGTTGTCCCAGAAGGTTTGCACACACCTCCAGGAGGAGGTGAGCATGGCCTGGTAATGGTTGGCCTTTGCTTTATGGATAGCCCAGGTGCACTTGTTCCATGCTGCATTATAAGCCTGTCTGTCAGCTACATGGCCTGTTTCAGTGGCAAGGTGCCATAGGTTATCCCTGCTTGAGCAGTTGACGTAGGGCAGGGGTAACCCAGGGCGCACTGAGCTTTTTGGTACGTATTCTGGTAAGGGGCGTGTAGAGGTCACAGGCTTTGTTGAAAGTTTGAGAAAAAAAGGTGAGAGCAGTGTTTATGTCAGGAACATGCTGTATGGGTGATCAGTTTATCTGGGCAAGAAGTTGTTTGAGACTTTTTAGCCCACCAGGTCTGAGGCGCCTGCGGAGCATGAGTTGGGCTTTAAGTTGGGGTGTGGGGATCATCCAGCGGAATAGGATCAGGGAGTGATCACTAAGTGAGTCCGGGAGGACCTGGATATCTTGGATTTTTGGGGGTGATTTGTGATGATTACATCTAGAAGGGTACTGGTACCTCTCTTGGAGTTTACTCTTGTGGGTTGGGAAATGAGTTGCGCCAGATCCATAGCTGTGAAGGTATCTAGGGTGGTGGAAGAGGAGATGCTGAGCCAGTTCACGTTTAGGTCCCCCACAAGGATGTGATCAACCTTGTGTTGAAGGGTAGCAAGATAATTGGTTAAGGATAACATCGCCAGATTTTGGTGCTTTGGCGGAATGTATGCTGTAGTGAGATATAGGGGGCCCCTGATGGGGTCAGGCGTAAGTTTAAGGGTGAGGGCCTGAGCCCCATTTACAAGAACTGGGGCAGGGAGTGCTAGTCCAGTAAGTGAGTCCCTGGTATAGACAGCACAGCCTCCCCCACATTTGCCAACACGATCCTCTCGGTATAGGGTGTATCCTGGTAGTGAGACAAAGTGGTCGGGGGTGGATTTTGACAGCCAGGTTTCTACCAGTGCTATAACATCTGGTTTATGCAGCATGACCCACCATTGGAGGGAATCAAATTTTTTGAGTATGCTGCATATATTCATGGAGGCTATATGGAGACCGCCGGTCCCAGTTGTGGGTTTAGTCTGGGTGGTGCCTGGGTTGGGGTGTATATTGCCTGTGAGGAGTAGTAGGAGGATCATGGCTCTAGCTAGGGGGTGGAGTTTAGCGAGCTTTTGGTGGGTATTTGGGTGGGGGAGGCCGTCATGGAGCAGGGGATGGGTAGGGTCAGCACGGTTGGGAGGGCAGGGGTGATTAGCCACCAGTGGGCGCCAGGGTAGGCGGAGGGGAGGTAACCTGGGGATGGATGCTGTGGGTAGGGGCAAATGGTCATTGTCGGGTGGGATCTTATTATGTCCGGGGGAATTGATGCTAGGGCCGGTCTACTGGGTGGGCTGCCTGGTTGCTGGGTTATAGGCACCAGAGTGAGTATGAGGGGGAGACATATTAGGAGGAGGCGGGCTGACATGGTGCTTGCCGTAGCAGCAGGGCAGAAAAGCAGAAGTATTTTGGGTGCTGTTCAGCAAGCGTAGATACCACTTTGGCTTAGTTGTAGTGTCCCAGACTCTGGTACAGAGGGTACCAGGTTCAAGTCTCAGCCAGGGCAGCTAGAGAAGGGACCAGGGTGGGAGCTGAGCTCCTTGTTCTGGGGCTTGAGGCACGCTTGGTTGGGGCCAGAAACAGGGTGAGAAATAGTGACTCCTAGTGGTCACAGGCTACAGGCTAGAAGGTGAGGCTGGGGGTCAGGATGTATGGTGAACTATGGGGTGGGGTCTAGGGGAGATGTAGACAGGGATTAGAAGTAGGTAGAGGAGGATCTATGTGGCCAGAGATTCGAGGTAAGCAGAAGTAGTGGAGGAGCGGAGTGGCACAGGCTGACAGAAGGACCCAGGAGGTTTGGGGGTAGAGGTTTGTTTGACTGTACCTGAGTTAGGGGTCTGTGGGTCCCTCTAGTGGCTGGCAGGTATAACCTGCAAATGGAAAAGTGGGGACTTAGAAATGCAGCAGACAGGAAGTGATGTCATAGGAAAGAGCCAATAAATTAAGGGATGACCTTGGGTGGGTGGCGGGGGGCAGTTGACAGCGACAGCGTCAACGGGCTAACACCCCTCACAGGATGCAGCTCAAGGGAGGAGGCTATCCTTACCCTTAAGGCACTTCTCAGTTCCCCAGCTCCAGGAGGGAGCTTGTCGGTGTCATGCTCGCTTCCAACGGCCCAGTGGTTAAAAGTACTATATGGGGAGAGAGGAACAATGGAAAATTAGTATGCAGCAGGAGGTAAGCTGATACCTGACCCCTACTGCGCATGCGCGTGCTGTTGGGCTCTGTCCCGATTACAGCACCCTACTGCGCATGCGTGAGAAAGTCAAGATGGCGATATACAGCATTAGGCACAAGAGATCACCAGACAGGTAAGCCACCCAACTTGCAATTAAAACAGTTTGTAACTAGCATGGAAAACACAGTATGGTTATCCCCAGAAAAGACAGTGAGATGCATGAAAACACAGTCGCTAGCAGTTACACTCTCATAGGCTTAAAGCACCCCTGTTAAAAGGGAGAATTCAAGTAGTTATAAGGCAGACTTCTTGGTGCCCAGAAACTATCAGTCGCTGTGTGGGGATAAAAAATGTCCAGAGAAAAAACACCCCTCACAGGATGCAGCTCAAGGGAGGAGGTATCCTTTACCTCTTAAGGCGCTTCTCAGTTCCCCAGCTCCAGGAGGGAGCTTGTCGTAGTCCCCACTGTTTCGTGTCTGTGTGTTTGGGGTGGCAAGGCCTCACTGTATCCGCTTGCTCTGCGGGCCCTTCACTGTATGTATATCCTGCTTGGCCCCACCAAACAATAAACACCACAAACCGAGTAGCAGCCTTATCAGACTCCCACATAGCAGCTGACTGTAAAAAACAACATCAAAAGTGGCATAATATGATTTATTACATATGAAATTTCACAAGGGTCATATGCCTACTTTGTTAAAAAAAAGGCATTGATTACACTACAGTTATCTACAAGACAGAGTAGAGAAATCTCAGGGCAAGGGCAGTTCACTGCCTTAAGAAAATACTCATGGTACCTGCTGTGGAACAAGCAATGGAGGGACATACATGATGTTCAGAAGGGCTCAAGTTCCATAACCAAGAAATAGCTTAAGCAGATGAAGTTTCACCTATCTTCATACCATGTTTTGGGACAGATAACAGGCATGCTCACCAAACCTCAGTGGGTATATTAACTCACTTAGTGGGAAGAAAAAGTCAATAGGGCCATAACAACTGGGGGACAGGTTAATCTGGAATCCAGAAAACATGTTGGAGGAATTTAACAGTTATTTTGCCTCAGTCTTTAATAATTTAGCAACCAACTATAAACCCACCATTAGGAAGACTCATTGCACCCACAATCTGAAGAATAAGATATTTAATATGGAGGTAATACAAACAAAGTTAAGTAACATTGACCCTGACAAGTCCCCTTGTCCAGGCAACATACACCCTTGCCTGTTAAAGAACTTGCAGAACCCCTATCAGCCCTGCTAAGCAATCTTTTCAAATCATCTTTTATTACCAGAATGGTCCCCGAGGAGTGGAGAGACGCTATTATTGCCCCCATCTTTAAAAAGGGAAACGGGCTTCTGATGCAAAACTACAGGTGGATTAGTCTACCAGTGGTAGAGGCATTAGTCATATAATCAATATTGAAGGGCTATATGGTAGAGATTAGGCAATGAGGGGGTAATGGGTGAGACATAGCATAGATTTAATAAAGGGTGATCATACGTCACTAACTTGATATCTTTTTATAAGTCTATTAGTGAGCTACTAGGTTATAACATCCCCAGTGACATATTATATCTGGATCTCAGTAAAGCTTTTGACAAGGTCCCTCATTCAAAGCTGATTAGCAAACTGAGCAACATGGAAGTAGATTATACAGTGGTGGCATGGGTTATGAATTGGCTACATGACAGGAATCAGAGAGGAAGAATAAAGGGATCAGTCTCCAATCACATTATGGTTATCAGTGGGGTGCCACAGGGTTCAGTCCTCAGATAACTACTGTCGACTTTATATGTTAGGGACTTACATTGTGGTCTTACAGGACATATTAAGTTTGCAGATTATACTAAAACTGGGGGAACGGTACTAACAAATAATGATACGAGTATTATCCAGTCAGATTTGGACAAATTACATAGATGGGAGGTGAGTGTAGAATGCAGTTTAACACAGATAAATGTGTAGTATTGCATGTGGGTAGTAATAATCCCTGTGCCACATACAGGCTGGGTGGGAATTAATTGAAATCAATTCAGGAAGAGAGAGATCTCATGGTGGTGGTGGTGCAAGCTAACCTTACCTTTAAAAATAACAACAAACTGGCAGTTGCCAAGGCAAACAAGATTCTTGGATGTATTAAGAAAAACTTTGTATGCCATATGAAGGAGGTTATAATACCTATGTACCAGTCATTGGCTTGACCACATTTAGACTTTTACTCCCAGTTTCGTGCCCCTGATTTAAAGGGTGAAATGAGTACTAGGGAAAAGGTCCAAAGGAAATTTACTAAAGCAGTGCATGAACTGAGGAATAAAAGTTATAAACCCAGATTGGAGAATCTGAGGGGAGAGCCAAGAAGTAGCAGTTGGAAACCTTCACTATGGTGAAGTTACTGTTGTAGTTGACATCATTTAAGTCCATGTCTAAGTGGGAATGACCACAACCTTCAAGACCCAAGATTTGCTTAATGCAGTTCCAGAAGAGCCTAGGATTTGGGGATGTGGAGTTCAAAAGTTGCTTACAGTGAATACTCTTATTATGCCTGATAGCTCTTTTACATTCATTACTAAGTGTCCTGTATTTAGCCCAGTCAGTCACAGGTGAAGAGGCCTCAAGCTCAAGCCATTTTTATCTGTTTTTATAAACATGGTTAGGAGATGATGATCCAGCCATTTGCTGTAGAGACAGTTCAATAAGAATGTTGGAAATGGAAAGAAATGATGATGTAGCCAGACCGACATTAAGATATTTCTGCAGAATGATTCCACCTATTGAAAGGAAGGTTACACCACAAAAAGGAGTGTAGAATGTGCCACAAAAAATGAATTAGGAGAGGACTGAAATATCACTGTCTGTAATGTCCTACAAAGCCAGGCCTTTGCCTGGAGGATTTTTGTGAAAAATACTGCACCACAGCGAGCTCATGCATTGGAATGACTAGGACAAGAAATGGCTGGCACAAATATTCATTAAGTGCGAATGAGAGAAGTAAGCCAAGGTAGTCACTTGCTAGGTTACAAATTTTTTAGGGCAGCTGTACATAAAAAAACAATTAAGACACATAAACAAAGAACAACAAAACACAAACGTCATAGAAATAAGAATCTTTAAAATGTGCAAATTTATCAGCATAAATAACTTAAAACTAAAAACAGTGTGACTAATTCAAGTCAAAAACTTGGCTGAAAAAGTAGTTCTTTAAGCCCTCTTGATGGCTTCCACTAAAGGAGGCTCCCTCAGAGATCAGGGGAGCAATTTCCACAGGGCTGAACCAGCCACCCTGATGTTTTGAACCTGAGCCTTACCCTGGGAACCAGTAGGAGACTCGCCTCGGAGGAGTGGAGAGGATGGGTTGAGCAGAAAGGGGACAGGAGATCATTTGTATAACCTGAGCCCAGTCCACATAAGGCTTTGTAGGTCAACAAACCAACCTCGAAGGAGATTTGCCATGCTTTGAAAATCTGGCCCCATATTTTCACACTGCTTATGTCAGTTCACTGTTACCATGCTCAGCTTTTTAGGTGGAAAAAATGTTTGTCCACTCACTCTAAGATAATCTTGACTCCATCCATATTCCTGTTATTAGTGAACTACAGTCTTCGCCACTGCTAATGCCCCTGACCTGCAAAGAGTTAAAACCTCATACAAATCCATATGCAGATTTGTGGCCTCCAGCCCCAAATGTTCTCATCACTGGACTCTAGAAACACCTTAGCTGTCCTTCTTTTGACTCATGCATTACTTATTTTACACTCATCAGTTTTAGACATTTCCAAAACGACCCAATTAGATTTTTGTTTATGACTGATGCTAACCCCAATGCTGGCTCCCTGAGAACTAGATCGGCCCATATGTATTTCATAAGACTCCCACTCTTTTGTTTTTCCCTGTGCCAATATTCTTTTATTTATAAAGCCATTACATTCTGGAATAATTTACCTACTTCATTACACTCTATCACTTTGCAGACTATGTTCAAAATTATGTTAAAAAATACTGTTTGAATTTGTCTATGTGCAAGTGTAGTGTCACCTGATTACTGTGTACATGGATATCTTGCATATTTAGCCTGTATTGTTGCTCTTGTGTACATCTCTGGGTTCCTGCATCTAATGCTCTTGGATACAAGCCAGTTAACAAATTACAAATAAAATAAATAAAAAAATGACTCCCAGGTCCCTCTACTCAAAAGTAGTGACCAACTTAATCAATCCCAGATAATATTCTGTCCAGAGGTTCTTGCTCTCAGTGTACAATATCTTGCACTTTTTGGCATTGAATTTCAACTGTCAAATCTTGGATTACTTCACTAATTTTTGCAGGTCTTTTTGCAGTTTCTTTACCCCTGCCTTGATGTCCACTCTGTCACAGAGTTTTATGTCATCTGTGAAGAGACACATCTTGCCCTGTATTCCTTTCCCTACCTCATTGATGAGCATATTGGAAAGGACTGTTCCCAGGACTGACCCCACTCATGCCCTCTATCTAGAGGTATGTGAGGTTGCTTCATGAAATATGTCATGAGGTTTTCTGACTTTGCAAAGGGACTACTTTGTGTAGTCCTTCACCAAGCAAAGTGCCCACACTTTGGAAAAATGACGCAAAGGGGTTAGTAGCTACAGTATGTTGTCATTTAAAAAAAACAAGAAAACTAATTCCTACCCTCTCAGTCATGTCTCCAACCCCCCACCATGCCACCCATGTTATAAAATAATAGCCCCACCACTGGCCCCTACTTCCCCCCTCCTGTTTACCTAACAAAGTTTGTAAAATAACAGTTGTTGGTGGTGATGCCAGTAAAATCTCTTTCCACACCCACAAAAGCAAGCTTCTCCTATCATCTCTCTATCCTTTGACATAAATCCATTACCCATTATTACCCTGTTGTCAGTAAATAACCCTCACTCCTAGCCCCAAACCCATTTCTAGCTCCATTTATCACCTGCGAAAAAAAAATGTCCCTAGTCAGAGTGAGCTCTCCTCTCACATTCAAGTCCTTGAGCTGAATGAATGGTGATTGACATATATCCTAGTAGTAATACTTAGTTGGCTGAAAACTGCTGTAAGTTACATAAACATTTGGATTGCTAAAGCATGGAAATTATGCACATTTCCATCATTCATTATAGTTGTACTCCATGTAGAACAGGATTATGGGTAGTAAACCATAGTGAATTTGATTGTTTCACCCATACTAAAAATTGGCATTTTGCACAGTTTCAGAAAATATATGCTTATGTCATGGTAATATAATTTTCTTCACATCAGTATCAGTATCTGTATCTGTATCTACAAGCCAGAGAAGCAAGGCTGTGCATTTTTCATTATGGACCCAAGCGTACAGTATAACTCGCAAAGTAAACCTAGCACCTTATATGTTTAGGACTACTTCTATCCCATCTCTGTGGTAACAGTACACAAATTAATATCAATGTAACCAGTACTCTATATAGAGTTTATAAAGGGTGTTTATGTACTTGTAGCCAGTGTTACATAGACATATGGGGCTCGATTGTCAATCGGCCCTTAGAGCAACACAAGTTGCACTGATGTACAGCTGCAGCAACCTCCCAGTGCATCAGCTGCTCTGGCTTGGCACTAGTCACCTTCTACCCACCCTCCACTCCCCAGCACCTTCTCACTTTGACAGTGTCTATGACTGCTGCCACTTTCTCACCTCCTTCCCCCACCTACTGCCACCTTAGCCACTCTCTAACTCCTTTTTTCCTACCTCCAACTATTCTCTCAGCTAACTTACTCTATACGCAAACTGAGGGTATCTTACCTTCTATTGTTATGTTTTGTATGTATATACCTGCTTATATAAACTGCTGTAATTATTGTCCATGTTTTATACTCTCTGTTGTATAATCCTTTGTAATACTGTTTTCCCTCCCACTGATGCGGAACCTTCGTAAACGAGCTCCCAGCTCAAAAGTGTTTAATCCTAGTTCTCAATAAATAAAATAAAAATCAGGGACAGTCCTTATGCGCTGGTGCTCTCAACCCTCAGCATTCTAATAACAAATGAACAAAAACACCAGATGAAGCTTAAAGTTATTCCACAAATTGTGCTCACTTAATCTCATTGCCTCATACTGCCCCAGTGCTTTGGCTACCTGCCTTTCTCAGTGTATCAGGGACCCTGCACCCTATTCTCTAAAAATTAGGGTCCCTGCACCACAGTCCTGTGAGTTGATGTAGCCCCAGGATTATGCAAAACATGTGATGCACCTGAGGGGTTTGATGGATGGTCCCATCAAGCCTCCCCAGGTGCAAATGTAGATGAGCCATGGAGGTTTGGGGGGTTAAATGCTTGGAAGTTGGGGATGTGTTTGATGGTGTAGTGGATGTGCCACATGGGTAACGGGGTATGGTGGGGGTGCCGTGCTGCAGTGTAACACAGCTGATCAGCTTTGGGGGGACCGAACCATCAGGACACAGACCCCTGGTGACAATAGCCCTGGTACCTACCCCACAGGACCCACAGCCTCTACATGTGGCAGCTGGTAGTGGGTGCAGGTTGTGGGGGTGCATTTGGTTTAGACGTGGATGTCCTGGGCACTGTGACATCTCCCTGGTACACAGTTCCCCCACTATGGCAGCTGGCAGATGCCTGCCTACACTGCTAGGGACTGTGAGTCCAGTGGGGCAGGTGCCAGGGCTGTTGTCACCTGAGCTCAATGCCCTGATGGTCCAACCATGTCAACCCCCCCGAACTAATTGGCTCTGTTACATTGTGGCATAGCACCCCTGCCTGGTGCCTCCTCAGCTCCCACTCACTGCCACTGTACCCCCGTCACCCCCATGGCACCCCCACTGCTTCATCACCCCCCTTCCCCAATTTCCATGTCCCACCAAAATCATCACCCTACCAGGCAGTGTTGCAGGGCCTTTAGACCAGCTCCTGGCTGGTTTAACATGAGCCCCCTCTTGCAACCATAGTGGGAGTTCCACAATTTAAAATAAGGGTATGCACAGACCCGCAGTGGTGCAAGCCCCCCAGCACCATGGTGCAACCTGTGGCTTGCCACAAGCCTGGTGCAAGGAGGTCCAGCACAAGGGTTTTAGCTGGTGCCACAAGGACCGATTGAAAATTGGAAATTATACAAAGTGCGGTGCAGTGGCCCCTTGCATCATACCTGTTTGATGCAAACACCTTTGTGTCATTCCTGAATCTTTGAAAATGGAGCCCATGGTCTGCTAATGTGTGAAAAAATTGTGATTTCATATGGTTTTTATGTTTCCTTGTGTGCAGGCACAAGACACATTATGTGGCAGCTTAGGAGAGAAGCGGGTTGTGGAGGTGTGGTAGTGTGGCAGCCAATGAAGGCACTGCATTTGGGGGCTTGGCACTGGTGGACCAATGGAGGCACAGTGTGCTGATGACACTGGCTTCCAAAAGTGGCACCAAGTTGTAACGTTTTCACTGCAGCAATCAGGGGATGCCTCATCATTGCAGCATTAGCCAGTCCGCTGCAATGAGGGCACGACCCATCATTGCAGGTCAGAACGTTGTGTACTGTAATATTGTTTGTGAATGCAGCGGCAAGCCACCACCATGTTCACAAAGAATGTTACAGAGTCCCCACCGCCAAGGGGGTGCCCAATCCCCCTCAGCATCATGCGCCTACCCCCCAAAAACAGTGTTTGTTTGCCAATGGGGGCCCAATCCCCATTGGCTTCAGTCCCCCCTTCCCAGTTTAATTTGCCAATGGGGGAGCCCACTCCCCGTCGGCATAATGTCACCCCAAAAAAATGTTGGTTTGTGCAGAGGAGGGTGCCCAATCCTCCTCAGCTCTTGCCTCCCCGGTATATGTCAACAGGTGTGCCCATCACCGTTGGCTACAGCCCCCCCCAACAAACAAATTTGGGTGGCATGCTGGGAGCCCACCCCAGTGTGTCAAATATCCCTGTTAAGAAAAAAAAGTCCCACTATCCTCTTCAGAATGCACTTAGCACCCTAGCTTTTTCAAATCTATTTCTACCACAACTGTGCATTAATGGTACATATGTGTGGTTCCTTGGGAATGGGTACACTCTGTATAATTTCAAAATGTATAGTTTTGCAATGGTTCCTCTCTAGTTCATTAGAGCTCCACTACTGCAGAATATTTGTTTGTGACAACCACAGTTCAAAAGGAATGCATGGTATGCATATAGTATTTGCAGTTTTCCTCTTTTGTTCTGTATTTATTTAAACTAACCTGCACCTTTACATACATTTGTTTAGGTTTATGACAGGTAAACTTAAAACTTGTACATTTTTCCTATTTTTTGGAAAATATCTATACATCCGAGCATAAGGAATGGGTAACCCAAAATGCTAAAAAATCAGCCCTGGACATTTATCACTTAATCAATAATTATTTTGGCTAAATGCAGAAATACATACAGATTGTTGGTTTTAATAGACAGCTGTGTGCTGCAGATTACCAAAATATTAGCTTTAGTATAATTATTTGTAGTGACAGCTTTTTAGTACCCCCCAAAATACTTCAGACTGTTTGCATTCAAAATAAAAATTGCACAATTACCACAGAACAATAACAACCTTAAAAATCTATGTCAGTGGGAATAATCTACTGACATTTGTATAATTAACTAGCCTTGTGCCAGGACAATTTAAAAATACCTAGGGCTAGATTTCAGCCATGATGCTGCCAGTACAGGTCCCAATTTTGGGCTGTGCCTGTGGCATCCTACTGTAAGTGCAGCACAACTTCTACATGCTTTTTTCAAATGTTGTGCTGCATTTACTGCTGTTAGTGGCTCATAGTAAAATGATGATGCATGCATTATTATCAGGTTCTAGATTATCCACAAGTTGTGGCAGATATGCATGATACTTAGATCACCTTTTAGGTGGTCTGAGGTATCAGGATGAGCAAGGAGATAACAGCACGATTTTGCCACAAGCCTCCAGTGCATATACAAAAATTCAGCCCAAAGTCTTCATACATACATATTCAGATTTTCTGAAACACAAGAAAAATAGAAACATTAAATCCAATTGCACATAAGGGCCTAATGGCCCACCTTGTCTGCCCATTTTTCCTACCTATTTCATAAACCACAGATCCTAAATGATCTGTGGCTTACCCTCTCTTTCCTATCACTAGAGTTCCTTTATGTCTGTCCCATGTATTTTTGAATTCTGCTACCTTTTTTGCCCCTACAACCTCTGCCAGGAGACTGTTCCATGGTTCCACCACCCTTTCTGTTAAAAACTACTTCCTCACCTTACCCCTAAGTCTACCCCCCTCTGTATTCATATCATGGCCCCATGTTCTTGAACATCTTTTGTTTTGAAAGAAGCTACCCTCTTGTACCTTATTTACACCCTTGAGGTATTTGAAAGTCTCAGTCATATCCCCCCCCCCCTCTTCACCAGGGACTATATATTGAGATCCTCCGGTCTCCCCTCATATGACTTTTGGTGCAGCCCTTGTATCATTTTTGTCATCCTTCTCTGAATTGCTTCTACTCTGTCTATGTTCTTCCAGAGATGTGGCCTCCATAACTGGACACAGTACTGCAGATGAGGTCTCACCAATGTTCTATACAGTGGCATCACCACCTCCTTCCTTCTTCTTTTTTTTACTAATTATTTTACCAGGTGAGACACACTAAGCTGAAAGCTTGTTTGCAGGTGTAACCCGGGAGCATGAGGAAGTTAAGTGACTTGCTTAGGGTCACACAGTATGCAAGTGGGGGTTGTGGGATTCAAACCCAGGTCTCCAGATTTGCAGCTCAGAGCTTTAAACCACTGCACCATACTGCCTCCTATCTGCTGGGGATACCTCTACTTATGTACCCATCATTCCACTGGCTCTCCTCAAAGCCTTCTCACATTGTTTTGTAACCTTTAGATCATCAGATATAATTTTTCCCAGGTCCCTTTCCTGTTAGTGGCCATCAGTACCTCACCCACCCCCATCATGTTCTTCTCCACCGCATTTCTGTGCCTCAAGTGCATGATCTTGCACTTCTTTGATTTGAATCTAAGTATTCAATGCAGTAGCATATGGGTCAGTACCAGTAATCACAGGGACCATAGTCTCCAAACCAAATTATAATTTTATTATGTATTTAAAAAAAAAGATTAAAAAATCCCCTATCTGCCATGGTTTGTAGTTCACCCACATCTTGTTAAATTGCTTTCAGCATGGGCAGGTGGTATACAAAACTCTGATAAATTCCTCACAATGAAGCATGTGTACTGAACAATCAACCAGCACCACATTTCTTGGTAGAGAACTGTAAACCGTGCAAACTACAAAATAACAAATCGGAAGAACCCCACTGATTAAATATTCTGGCCCAATGATGGCTCTGTTTTCTGGTTCATATTCAGATTTTCACACAGAGAAAACTATAAAGAAATCAAAGGTACACACTGGCAATTTTTTCATCTTTTATTCAATGGAAATTAGCTACAGTACCACTGCTGTAATATATTTCTGCATATACCAAAGAATTTTGTTGCATGTATAATAGCAATAGAGAAGTTCAGCAATATATAATGTTCTATATACTGTATCTCAGTTAAATGATAGGTTTTCTGGGGCCTGATATTCAAAACTGTTTGTGCCCTGTTTGCCTGGGGTTTGCACCTGTGTGCAATATTCAAAGGGGGCTGTTGCATGCTCCAATAGGGTTAGTGCACACAAAACAAAATAATGTGTGCAGTGGGCAAAAGGGGGTGGGGACAGGAAAATTGGTGTGGGTCAATATTCAGCACATTTGCGCTGCACAAAAGGGGTTAGCGTGGTCACTTCACGCAGTGCAAATACCACCGATGAAAAGCTTGACTTGCTCCAGGCAACCCTAGCATCTGCCGGAGCAACTGTAGCCAACAACCACATGGGTGGTGGGGGAGTACACCTGCTTCATGGTGGACAGTGGCACCCCCCACCCTGGCCCCATGAAAAAAAGTATGTCTCTTGTGTCCCATGGCACTCTCACCCTCTGATCCCTGGTCACTGTATTTAAATATAAGTCCCTGGTGCCTAGTGGTCCCAACACACTCTGATTGCCATTCTGACTTATTAGACCAAAAGTCCTTGGTGCTTAGTGGTCCCCCCCCACCCTCCAATTGCCATCCTGACATGGAAAAGGAAAATTTCCTGTTGTCTAGTGGTCCCCCACCCTCTAATTGCCATCCTGACATAGAAAAAGAAACATCCCTGGTACCTAGTGGTCCCCCCACCCTCTGATTGCCATCCTGACATAGAAAAAGAAACATCCCTGGTACCTAGTGGTCCCCCACCCTCCAATTGCCATACTGACATGGAAAAGGAAAATTCCCTGTTGCCTAGTGGTCCCTTCACCCTCCAATTGCCATCCTGACATATCAAAGGAAAATATGCTGCTTCTAAGTGGTTCCTCCACCCTCCGATCACTGACCCATATATGTAATGTACATTTCCCTTTTGCCTAATGGTCCCCTCTCTCACTGATCCCCAGCCCATATATGAAAAATGATGCACCTGGCATCTGGTGTTCCTCCAGTCTCTGACCACTGTTCTGTAACTCAACAAAGGTGTCTCTGGTGGGCTGTGGTTCCCCCAGTCTCTGTTCACCATACCAGAATGTCAGCAGTATCACCCTAGTGCCTAGTGGCCCTACCCACCAGATCACCAGCCCCATCATGTTCAAGAACACTCCCTGGTGCTTAGCACAGCCCTCCATCTTCTGATCACCAGCCCAGAAGGAAGGTGCATGCCCTGGTACCTACAGGATCCCACCCTCCAATAGTCAGCCATAGGCAGAACATATGTTCCCTACTGGTCCATGCTATCCCTTGGTCTCCGATCGCCATCCATGCCTGAGATCACTGAAGGTAATTGGAGATAATGTCTGAAGAGTGTAATAAATAAATAAATCCACTAAAATAACTCATAGTCCTTTGCATCTAGTGGTACTCACCACCCAGCGATTCCCCTCACTGTTACAGTATAATCCTTCCCTGGTGTCTAGTGGCCTTCACTGAACCACTGGCACCAACCACCCACCCTGCCACCCCATCACCTAAAGGGCCAGTGATGTGGGAACCCATATGATGACTGGTACAGCCCTCTTCTCACCTCCTCAGCTGGCTGTCATAAAGAATTGTTGAGAGCACACATCCCCTATAATGTACAGGGTGCACATTCTCTTTACTATGCAGGGAGTGCATGGTCTATGTATTGTACAAGGAGCATGCGCTGCTGGATCCTTGGCAATGACAAAGTGCAGTGTAAAGCTTCTCATTTGCTTTGTCCCTCTTTGAATATCAGGCCCCATGGGCCTTTTCTACAACATTTGTGAGTAGAAATTGTATTTCATTTGAATTTCAGGCTGCCCCATTACCAGATACTGGCAAAACATTACCACCTATAAAAAGTTCAGAGTCTGCCAATAAAAAAAGCCTTCATAGAAAGGGAACATATAGGTATTTTAATTTTAAATGACATACTGCAATAGTAACAAAACAAATAAAAAAAGCCTGGCACAGCAGTGTAAAATATCCCTGTCAGCCAAAGGGTTAACTCATAACAGTGAAAAATCTGAGAACAGTACCAAACTGATTAACAAAGTGCTTGTGCTGTTCAAGCTACAATGGCTGACATTTTGCCGGAAAGGTAAATCGACATGCTGGTCTCTTTTTTCAGCTGTTTTACTGTACTTGGTATGGGAAGCATCAATAATAGCTGGTATTTTTGTCCCTGAAAGTACAAATGAGTGTAATGTGTATCATTAACCTGACAATATACTTGTGCAGGTGGCTAAAGCGCAAGCAATTTATGCCATCCACATTACCAACAGGGCATGCATGATAATAACTAATGTTGTGTGATCAGTGTATGTTCCTTTGAAAATTCATGCTGTGTATGGAGCTCATGGAAACGTCAGCTGCTGAAACCACAAATATATTCAATTCAATTCAATTTTTATTTTATTTATTTATTGAATACTAGGATTACAAGTACCTCTGAACTAGAGGTTCTTTTACAAAGGTTCCACATCAAATACAAATTATGGACAAGAAGGAAGACAACACTGTGCAGTACATAGCAACATCATTATAACATACTATGATATCATGGTAAAGTCATGATTCATCAAACAGTGGGTTCAGAAGTGTGGGGGATACAATGCACTAAAACTAATTATGGAAAAAAAGGAAAAAAGAGAAAACAAGTAATCACACAATTTAAAGAGTTAGCGGAGAGTAATAAAGAAGGAGCAGACGTGAGTTAAGAGGGGGGGCTATAGGGCAGTAAAAATGACTTTGTCGTTAAGTTCTAAGAGCCATGAAGTGCAAGGGAGGGCATGGGGGGCAAGGTGTTACAGAGAAGGGGAAGGTGGGAGGTGGTAATGGGGGAAGGAATCAGGGGTGGAGTAAGGGGTGGAAGAGGTAAGGTAGGGAGGGGCAGTGTAGAGGGAGGAGAGGGTCACAAAATGGGAGGGAAGCAGGAGGGCTGACAAGGATAGAAAAGTCAGGGAGGTGGGGGGAGAAGGTAGGAAGGAAGGAGTGGGAGGAGACTAATTATTGTAGGGGAACCAGAGAAAGAGCGGCCAGTAGGCTTAAAGGCTACAGTCACACTTGCTGAGATTAGTGAGGTGCTGATGCAGTGCGAGCTTATATGGGCAGATTTATTCATAGCTGTTACTTCAGGAAGGAGACCATTTACCAAGAATGGGGCCCTATAATAGAAGGCATGTTGAGCCTGGGAGGACCTGCAGAAAGGAACCTGATAAGAGAATTTGAGTGAACTGTGTATAAACCGTGTGCTATGAGAAGACTGCATCAGGGCAAAGGTTGCTGGTGGGGAAAGGGAAAGGCACATTTTCTTGGCTAGGAGGCATGTCTGATGTGGTAGTCTCCCATGTAGATTGAGCCAATTTGAGTGTTTGTGGAGGTCACAAGTATGTGTACTCCTCCCAGCTCCTGTGACAAGCCTACAGTACTTATTCAAAGCAGTACTGATTCTTTTTAGTGTAGTATCCATGGCAGACCCATAGAAGTCTAACTCATAATCAAGTATGGATAGTATAGAGCTAATTATTGGGTTGCACATGATTTCAGGGGTCAAACAGTGGCGGTGGCAGTAGAGGATCCCCAGCCTTGAGTTAATGGATTTTGAAATGTGGTGAACATGCGAGTTATAGGAGAGTGAACAATCGAGGGTAATACAGTACCTAGATATTTGAACTCTTGAACTTGAGCAAGTGCATGTTGCTGTTTGTTGTGGATTGTTAGGTTGGCAGTTCTGAACTTGCTGTGGGAGTTATAAAACAACATAGACTTGTTTTTTCGTAATTCATCAGCAGTTTGTGCTGATCAAACCATGGTTCGGCAATGCTGAAGTGAGTCTGGAGGTCATGGGAGAGAGGGATTTGGTCAGTGTGGGTTGAGAAAAGGACAGCATCATCTGCAGAAAGTATTATTTTATTGTCACAAGCCTCTGTGAGGTTATTACTAAAGAGGATGAATAGGAGTGGGCCAAGGATGGATCCCTGGGGGACTCCAGAGTGAACAGGGAGGCTACAGGATAGTGTGTTAGTGATCTTAACTCATTGGCTCCTCTTCATAAGGTAGCTACTAAACCATTCTGTGACCTCACATGAGGGGCTAAGGGCAGAGAGGGAGCTCAAAAGAAACTGGTGATTTACGGTACCAAAGGTCTTTGTCAGGTCAATGTAAACCACACCTAGAAATTGTCCCATGTCAAAGGCCTTATGTACTGTACATGGGTGGTAAATTCAAGCAGGGCAGTGACAGTACTGTGAGCTTTACAGAAGCCATGTTGTTGCGGACACTGTAGATTATACTTTTCCAGGTGCTCTGACAGTTGGTCCACAACAATTCGCTCAAGCGCTTTGGAGAGTGGTGGTAGAATAGAAATGGGGTGGTAATTGGTATGGAGAGACCTATACCTACTTTCATGAACTGGTGTAGCAATGGAAGATTTCCAAAGCCGGGGGAACTGTTTGGTGGATAGCGAGAGGTTTAGGAGTTTAGTGAGTGGGTGCCGGATAATCTTAAGGGGGAGAGAGAGAAGTTTAAGATCAAGAGTATCGCTACTGAAACTGGGTTTTCCTAAGACCTTTTGAAGGTACTTCCTGGCTTCAGCAATGGATACTCTCCTGAAATAGAAGGCAGGGGTATATCTTAAGGGAGCAGTTTTACCCTTGGGACTCAGCATGGTGGCATCACTGAAGAGATTAGGAGGTCTGACACTGTTAAGATCTGTTAACATGACATTAATGATGTCAGCAATTACTTTGTTGCCCTGAGTAACCTTGCTGTTGACTTTGAGCATGGAGGGTAAGGATTTATTGGGTTTCTCTGTGAGGCTTTTGACATTGTCCTAGAAGGATTTGCTATTTCCCCAAGAGTTTGTAAGTTCTTGCTTGTAGTAATCATGTTTGGCCATACTTACTGCCTGGGTACACTGGTTCTTAGCAGTTTTGTAGTGCTGCAGGTCATATTGGCAACCTGTGGCCATAGCAAGGTGCTAGAGATTATCCCTGTCCTTTATCTTGGGGATAAGCTAAGGGGTAATCCAGGAGTAAGTGGAAACTCTAAGTTCCCTTTTCATAAGGGGTTGACATAGACTTCATTAAACTGGGAGATGAAATTGTTAAGGGCAGGGTCAATGTTTCCCGTTGTGTTAAGGGGTGACCAGTCAATCTATGCCAAGGAGGCAAGGAACTGTGGAAGTTTACCTTTATTTAGGAAACACCACTGGCAAAATGAGGCCTTTGTCTTAGGTGCCTTATTAGACCATTGGCAGATTACTGCTGAATGATCAGTAATGGTGTCCGGAAGTACCTGGGTTTTAATGATTCTATTAGGGTGGGTAGTGAGAATCAGGTTGAGCAGTGTGCTAGACCCAGTCTTATAACTGAACCTTACAGGGTGAGAACCATTTGGATAATATCTATAGCAGAAATGGCATCCTTATGACCGCGAGTGCAAGTCAGTTCACATTAAAGCCACCCATTACAATTGTCTTACTGCAGTGGGGGTGGCTATTGCGGAAGTCAGTAATCATTTGGACACCAGAGGCTTGTTCATGCGGGAAGGGGGGATATAGACAGATATAATGGTGAGGGATTTGCCTTTTTGGCTGAAAAATATATTAACAGTCAGCATTTGGGATTTTTTGGAGGGAGGGGGTTAGTGGGAGAATTTGACCTTTAAGTGTGTTTCCTTTAACTATATGGCACAGCTGCCACTACATTTGCCAATACTGTCTAGTCAGAAAAGGTTGTAGCCCACAATGGAGACAGCATTATCAGGAACCTTAGAGGAGAGCCAGGTTTCATTCAGGGCTATAATATTGGGTTTGTGCTGTGACACCCAGACTTGAAGGTCATCGAGCTTGGGAAGCAAACTACGTATATTAATGGAGGCAATAGTGAGGGTCCCTTGTTTACAATGTATGGTGTTAGATTTTTGTGGGAGGACCTGGGTTTGGGTGAACATTCCTAACAAGGAATAAGAAGAGCAGTGTGATCCTATCCATATATTGGGCAAGGAGCTTTGCAGCCTTCCACTGGCTCACCTGGTGTTTTTTTAGAGGTACCTTAATACATGGGGAAAGCACCAATCTGGGTCCTTTTAAAGCTGCCTTAAGGGCCCATATCCTCTCCTCACATCAATGCCAGTGTAACCAGTAACCTATGGATCCTGCACCATGCCGCTAGGCCATGCACATGCCCTTGGCCAGACAGTGGAGAGCCCTCACTATTTATAGCCTACAGGCTTCTCACCTCCTTCGGTTACCATATAGTTGCACTGGACTATGAATGCATTGTACTATATATCTGAGACAAGGCCTCCCTGAAGCAGCTTACTACCAACTCATACCATGCATTGCTTTAGCTACCAATTGTATAGGTCTTAACCACTCATTAGGTAAATATGTTGATAGCTCTGCCCTGTTTTAGCTACCAAATGTATAGGCATTAACCTGTGCTCAGTGTATTTATACTCTGTATGATTGCTCACCCACATTAATTCTATGTATGTACTGTATGAATGTCTATGTTTTATTCTGACATGGAGCCTTTGCAAACAAGTCTATGACTCAAAGGGTTGTAATTCCAATTTCCTAAATAAATAAATAAATAAAAAGCAACTGCATAAGAAGGAGATAATCAAGTAGGGGGTGGTACAAATTCTGGGTGTTCAATAAATGGTGCATGGGTGGGAGTCAAAGCAAGTGTTGAGGTAACATGCAGAGTGATTGAGGGAGTGTCTCTACTTTGGATGTTGAGATTATGCACTAAGGTAGGTGCAGTGCCAGTGCAAGTGGGTCCTGTGCCAGGCCAAGTAAAAGAAAAGCGAGAGAGAAAAAATAGCACTATTTATGTTGGGAGTCATGCTGCAAGGTAATAATGAGAGGGAAACAGGTGTATTTACTTAAGGAAAGGGAGATGTTCTTGGCCAAAGATGAAATGAGTATAGGATAAGGTAGTTACTAAGGAGTTAGTTCAAGACAAACAAGGTGCAATGGGTGACGACGCTACTAGTCACTTATAATAGGTTAGCAAAGGACAGTGGTATGGTAAGGAGTTAATAGGACTTGAAGGGGAAGAGGAACTTCCAAAATTGTAGCCAATTAGTCTGGGAAGTAGAGAAGGGCAGAGCACCTGTGGATTTAACAGTGGCCAGGGGAGGGGTGGGTGGGTGGGCTAAAAACAGAAGCAGGCAGAGTCTAATATAGTCTTCAACAAAGGATCAGCCCTAAAATAACTCAGCCTCAAGAGTGAAGAAATTTCAGTTGAGCCAGGGCAGGTTTGAAAAAGGTCCAATCAGGCTGTAGCAGAGCTGCAGGATGTCCAATGGGCTGATAGACCCAGGCACAAGAGGACAATCAGTGCGAGCTGCTTCAGCAGCCCAGTTAAATTTGAAAAACCTTGTACCTGGTGATGCGGCAGGCTGGTAGACAGGTCTGGGGGAGAGGGCAAGGCCGACTGGCAGGAGACATGGCCGGCGCCACTTGGGGTTAAGAGCCCGGTCAGGGGATGATCTCTGCAAGAGAACAAGAGAGGGGAGAAGGATCAGTTAAGTTAGCAGTGATACAATGCGTTAGGTTAAATCGGGGGCAGGACAGCACTCAAGACAAAGAGGGGATTAGCATTCAGATGCCTAGGTTAAATCTGGGGGAATGACAAACTCAAGACAAAAGAAGAGTAAAGACTGACAGCAAGGGAAGGACAGAGAGAGCGATTAAGTTAAAACTGCATCTGGGGGTCCCAGAGAGAACCAGCTGGTGGGCGTCTAAATAAAGTAAAGAAAAATAACACCAGAGGGCTGGAACAGCTACCAGAGCAATTAGTTTCCAGATTCCAGCAACACTTTTAAGGAGTGTGTGCTGGTGGGCTTAGGAAATTGGGGAAAAGAGGCATAGTAGATTTTGAGAAGAGAGAAGAAGATATTTAAGAAAGTGGATTAGGGAGAGGGGACAGCACCAACAAATTCAGCAAAACGAAAAATAAACAAATAAAGAAACAGGTTCCTAACCTTGTCTGGTTTAGCTAAGACAGTAATTAAAGAGTAGGTGGGCTATTTTCACAATCACTAAAACAGTAGAAATACAAGCTTTAACATAGGTACTAGAACAATAGCATATAAACACACAGGCTGGCAGAGTCTAATACAGTCTTCAACAAAGGATCAGCCCTAAAATAACTTAGCCCCAAGAATGAAGAAATTTCAGTTGAGCCCGGGCAGGTTTGAAAAAGGTCCATTCGGGCAGTAGCAGAGCCACAGGATGTCCAGTGGGCTGATAGACCCAGGCGTTGAAGGCCAATCAGTGCGGGCCGCTTCAGAAGCCTGGTTAAATTTGAAAAACCTCATACCTGATGATGAGGCAGCCTGGCAGGCAGGTCCAGGGGAGTGGGCGTGACCAACCAGCTGGAGACTTGGCCAGCGCCACTCAGGGTTAAGAGCCCAGTCAGAGGATAATCTCTGCAAGAGAACAAGAGATGGGAGACGGGTCAGTTAAGTTAGCAGCGATACAGTGGGTTAGGTTAAGTTGGGGGGTGGGACAGCACTCAAGACAAAGAGGGGATTAGCTTTTGGATGCCTAGAAAAAACACCATTGAGACAAACTCATTTGCAAGCCAGTCCTGGGAGGACACAAATACAGAAAAAAATCAACACTAAGACAATTACAGGCAAGGGAATTACCAACAGATGGAATACAATACATGTTGTTAGTGAGAGCACCTAACAATAAATACTAAAACACAAGTTGTAGAAACAAGCACAAAAAGATGTAGCACTAATGTACAAAGAAGTGCATTGGAGAGCAGGGGGAAATTCTGAAGGAGCAAAACACTCTGAGGAAATAAACAGGAGGAGGGGTATGGAAGGAAGAAAGTGAACTGGAGAAAGAAGGAGCATAAATAATTGGGTTGGATGGAGCATGGGAAGTGGCAGCTGTGGGAAGCAGGCCTGCCAGCTAGATGGAGGAGCTAGCGAGGAGGTCCATAAGAGTCACTCATGGTTAAGGAACAGTTGGGGACAGCTACAGGAAGAGCAACCATCCTGGATAGATGGTAAGTGCTATGGACACAGAGCAAGAAAAAGGTTCCTTGCGGTTGACACTGAGGTTAGGAGTAGCAATTGCAGTTATACTTCAGTGACAGCCTAAGCAGAGATTTGAAGGTGAACAACCCGGCAGTTTGCATGAGTTTGAGTGTCCTTTGAAGCGTGTTCCATAGGGGAGATATAGCATGGCTTACAGATGAGGAGTCATAGCGTGATCTTATTCTAGGGATGTCGAGCATGATGTAAGAGTATTTTCTGAGTGCATATATACAGAGGGGAGCATTTGAAAAGGACAGAGATGTAAGGGGGAAGTTTCTTGGTGATGGTTCTGTAAGCCCAGAGGGAGGCATTTCACCACCTCCTAGTGCTAAGCAAAGTCCAGCCTAACTGGGAATAAAGAGAGCAATTGTGGGTGTTAAGTGGTGCATTGGTGATAAATCTTAAAGCTCTATGGTACAGAGTGTCCAGTTTGGATAAGGCTGCTTTGGAGCAGTGGCTGTAGAGAAAGTCTGCATAGTCGATTAGAGGGAGGAATGTCATCTGAACTAATCTTATTTGTGCCTCATAAATAAGCAGATGCTTAATACGGAAGAGGAGTCTGAACCTTTGATGTAATTATCCAGATAGTTGCTCAATATGAATGGTGAAGAAAAGTTTACAGTTGAGCCAACATCCAAGATATTTGAATTTGTCTACTATTTCAAGTTGTTCCCCCATGATGGTCATGATCTGGAGTTTGGTATTTGAGGGATTAGCATTTGCTGCTTTGGTTTGCGGGGAGAGGAGCATGACTTTTGTTTTTTTGGCATTAAGCAATAATTTCAAGTGGAGTAGGTTTTGTTGTAGGTGGTTGAATTCCTGCTAGAGCTGTAGGCAGGCAAGTTCTAGGGAAGGCCCGGTGACATAGAGTACAGTGTCATCTGCAAAGAGGTGGACACTTTCTGTGTTGATGTTGTGGTCTATATCATAAATGTATATTGCAAATAATAGGGGCCCCAGGAGAGACCCCTGGGGAACTCCTCTTAGTAGGGTTTTAAGGGGTGAGAGGTCACCATTGGCTTTAACCTGTTGTTGTCTACCTATGAGACAGCAGGAAAACCATTTCAAGGCAATGTCATCTAACCCAAGGTTGTTTAGCATAAGCAATAGTTATCCATGATCAGTGGTATCAAATGCCTTGCTCAGAAAGCAGACATGGTTTTTGGCAACAAGGGAGGTTAGGTAGTCATTTGTGACCTTGGCCAGGGCAGATACTGTGCTATCACTGGGCCTGAAAACAAATTGAAAGGGATTCATTATGTTTGAAGTTTCCAGGTGTTCTCGTAGTTGGGAGATTACTAACTTTTCAAGTAGTTTTGATAAGATAGGTAGTAGAGAAATTGGCCAGTAACTGTTAAGGTCACTTGGATCACCAAATTTAAAGAGTGGGATGACATGTGTTATTTTCCAAGTAGCAGGAAGGGCCCTTTGTGAAAAGGACAAATTAAAGAGGTGGGTGATGGGTGGTGGCAGAAAGTGTTACCCTAGCTTTAGGAAGAAGGGTTCGAGTTGGTTGGCTCCAGCACATTTATTCTTGTTCAGAATAATTAGAAAATCTTCAACCTGCTTGAGGGTAATTGGGCTAAAGCTAAATTTAATTGATGGATGGAGGGCCTTGAAGGGTGGGCAAGGAGGGTCACTAGTGCAGGGCTGAGGGAGCAGCTTACTAGCAGGAAAGGTATCAAAAGTTAGTCCAACAATAGCAAAGTGATTGTTTAGTTGTTCTAGTATATCATGCTTATTTGTGAAGGTTCTGGCTACTGTGGTTATTTTAACTGGAAGGGATGATGGTGGGCTACGTCCTTTAATTTCCCTTAGGATTTCCCAGTATTTGGTAACATTATTTTTAGACAAGTCCAGTACTGTTTGAAAATGTTTAGCCTTTTCAGCCCTTATGAGCTTAGTACAATGATTCCTTGCAGCTCTGAAGGTCACTCAGATTCTAGTTTGATCTTATGTGCTGTCTTCTAAAGGCTGTCTTTGGATTGTTGGGGTGTTTTCAATGCACTGATGAACCAAAGACAAAATCTTTTCCTTGTTCTAATTTTTACAAGTGGTGCATGCTTATTGATAACTTCCAAGACAAGGTTCAGAAACAGGTTGCAGACCTCTGAGACTATGGGAGCAAGATAGAAGTCTTGCCATCTAATCATACTTAAGTCAGCCAGGAAGTCAGAGCTGTTAAATTTGTGGTAGCTCCTTTTGTGTATGGAGTTGGAGGTAGAGATAGGTTTAGGTAAAAGCCTTATGCAAGCAATGTCCCTGTGATCACTGATATCATTGTGAAATACCCTGGTGTGGGGCATGTTAATGAGAAACAAGTCTAGAAGGGTGCTGTGTGCTGGATTTTTGGTGTTGGGGTGGGTGACTTCACAAATGAGTTGAGTAAGACCGTAGGCATTGCATAGATCTTTTAGAGATTTGGAAGAATGGGAATTCCAGTCTAGGTTAAAGTCCCCCATAATTAGGGATTCTGAGTCAGTGGCTTCCAGAATTCTGTGGTGGGGATGTATCTCAAGTCCCCCGGGGGGGGGGGGAGTCTAAAACAACCTGTTATGTGAATGGTCTCATCAGAAGATAAGATCTTTAGGGTGAGGCTTTCAAACTGTTTAAGAGTGGAAGTAGAGTCAAAGACTGAAACTGTGAACTTGTCCAAGACATAAATTGTAAACCCCCTTCCCCTAGAAGGCCTGTCAGCCCTGAACACATTATAAGTGGGGATATTAATGATGTGATCGGTGGTAGAAGCACAAAGCCAGGGTTCTGTAATCACCAGCATGTCTGGAGAGGTGTGAAGAACCCAGGCCTGAATCATATCCTACTTTCTGAGTAAGCTGAAGGCATTAATGTGCAGGAAGCTAATGCCTTTTAGCTGAGATAGGTTGAAGGGAGCTGCAATGGGTGTATGAGGCCTGGGGTTTAGTTCCACATTTCCAGAACAAAGTAGCAATCATAGGAAAAGTTTCTTAAGCCCATTAATTAGATTTTTAATGAGCATTAGCTGGCCCCGCTTAGGAATTATACTCCTTGACATGGGAGAGGAGGGATGGTGTAGTGGTGAGAGAGTGACAATGCATAGAATGACACATGGGAAGATATGTTTAGTGGCTCATAGCTGCAGGGTGAGGGTGTAATAAGCTGAAACAGCTCAGTGTGTCCCTGGAAAGCAGTGCCAGGAGAGCAGTGGTACTTCAGGGAAGGTAGCTTGTCCATCCTAGGGCGGAAGGGAGAGCAGCAGCACTGCGATGGCAATACCTTACCTAAACTATCACCAGGAGTTTCCCAGAGGGTGAGGGGGCCCTTGCTGGGATAGATTTATTCCTGTTAACCAGGAAATAAAAAAAAGAAGGTTGTTGCTCACCTAGTTGATTTTGCTGGTGTTACTGTGGTTGATGAGGATCACTTCAATCAATACATAAATACATTTCAAAGTGGAACTGGGTAGCTCAGTGAATTGGTTGTGGGTTAAGGAGTCTTTCATTTGTAGGTCATGGGTTTAAGTCCAGCACAGGTCAGTAGTGGTTGAAAGACATTATCACCTGAGGGCTGTTCAGTGGCCTGTGTGAAATAAGTTGTGGTGGTCTCTGTCCAATTCACAGTGGACAAGTGTCCACATCACAAAACCTCCAGCAAAACTGGCACTAATTGGCACCATTGTTGCCAGTCTCCCATGAGAGGCCAAGGATTTAATGGGCATGGAGGTATCCTGTGACATGCTCGACCCACGAGTGGGTGCATATCAAAACAGCAACCCCCTCGCAGTGCATGTCGACAAGGCGAGATACCAGGGAGGATGACTAGATTGGGGGGGTTCGCGAACAGTGACAGGATGTCGCTATATGTACACGCAAGTGGAGGGGAGCAAGCACACTGAGTGAGGGATGGGAGGGGAGAGAGGGTTTGTGAGGGGTGGTGCCACAGTGAGCTGCTAAGCTGGCTCCGTGGCATGGTGGGTGGGTGGGTGCTGGACTGGGGTGGTCAGGATGCTGGGTTCAGGTACAGGCGCAGGTATGTTTTGTTGCTCCTGGTCCAAATAGTTTTTTTTTTTTTTTTTACAATTTTACACACTCCCCCCCAACATGCACCCTCCTGGAGTTGAGAATCCTATAGTGGGGGGGAGGTGCAAGGGGCATAGCTCCCCCTCAAAACATTAAAAATTACGAGTCCCTGGCACCCTTTTGGTTTGCGCCAGGGTGTACATCACCAAAACTGATTTTCGTCAATGTACACTTGCCATAATGACAATCGCCTTTCCATGATCTCATTATGACATAGAACTGGCATGGAGTTTGAACTACTTTCCCACCTACATGGTGGTTCCTCCATGGCAGGACTGAGGCACATTGCCGGGACAGTGTGGGGAAGCCTGCACTGTTATCACCCTACTGTTATGCATGTTATAGTGCTGCATTACCTACACATACTCATTAGCAAGATATGATGATTAACTGTATTTGTAACACACTGGTTGCCCAGCATGTGTGTGTACCCCCAAGGCACTTGGATGGCAGCAGAACTCATACAGTTGGTGGACCATGATGATGTATGTGTCTTGTAGTATGTTTATAGAGTTGTATGTTATTTCTGTTACCTGCTGCTAGTTGTCTCTGATTGGTTGTGTAGCCATGGTCCTTCCCCTACTTGCATGTTTGTGTGTGTGTGTGGGTGGGGGTGGGGGGATGTGGAGTTAGGGTTTTGAACCCTAATACCGCATTTCCACACTTTTGTCACTGTGGAAATAACCCTAATTGATGCATTAATGGAGTTTATTGCAATGAATTTCCCTTCTTTCTGAGAAAGTGAAATATAGATAGTATATGATATGTGTTGGTGAGAGTGCTGGGCCCTTTGGGCACCATGCTCCCACCAAGCTGCCCATTTCTGCATAATGATATGTGTTTGTGGGAGCACGGGCCCTCTGGACCCTGCGCTCACACTTACACATAAGCATGGAGTCATAAAGCAGCCTTATAGGCTAAAGAAGCCTTGTAACACAAATTTGCCAATATCTTGGGAACTGTAGCAGGTAGAAAAAAAATTCAAGTGTGGTTGTAATCATGAGGCTGACTAGTTCTCGCAACATAAAATGTTGACTGAACCTGTATCTCACATCATTTCTGAGATACAGGCAGTGAAAAGCTCTGTGAATGCTAACTTTGTGGGTGTAATAGTGAGCCTCGGACATGAAAGTGAGCAATTGGAACACCAATTCCCAAATATCTCAGTAACTGTACAAGGTAGAAAAAAAATTCAAATTTTATGTTATTTATGGCTTTCCAGCCTACTTCTATGGGGACTATGAATTTTTGTGTAGAAAAATCCATATCTTGAACCGTTTTCAAGATACAGGCCCCGAATGGTGTCATTGGCACCACAATGTTATCCTAGGGCAACATTTCTGAACCTCGGAAATGCTGTAACTTTGGGCTTCTGTAATGTTTTGACATCAAATCATCAAAAGGCACATCTGTGGTGACAGGGCTTGCCACCCTGCAAATTTCAGCCCGAAAGACCTAACTGTTTTGTTGTAGGAGGATGGCAAAGATTTGCAATTATTTTGAGAATACATTTGCAAATTACATTCGCAAATCACAAAAGTTTAGCAAAAAAAATCACGAAACTTTCGCATTTGTGAAAGTATTTTGTGAAAGTACTTTTTCCTTGAAGTTGGAAAAGGCATTCCTGGAGGGCTTAGCCCCCAAAAGAAGATAGGGCTAGCATCCTCAATACCCCACTAGGTAAACACAACAATCAGTGTTTACCTAGAGGTTCCCAATTTAAAATGCCAGGCATTTTTCTTGAAAACAAGATGGCTGAATCATGAAAGTAAAAGGTCGATTTGTGAAAATAAAAACAGGCATTTGCAAAAGTTTTGTGATTTTTACTAACCTTTCCCTTAGACTATAATGGGAAATTTGTATTTTGAATGGTTTAATATTTTTTCACCAAATCTTCGAAAAGCACATGCATCTTCCCTGAACATTTTGGATTAAACAGACAAACCATGTGGGCTATGGGAGAGAGCAAAGAAATGTGCAAAAAGTAATTTCTTTTGCATTTTTTGGCATTCTGTAGCTCCACAACTGTACATGAGACCATAATGCAACTTGCCAGATCCAGAGATCTGCGGTACCAGACTGTGGCTGCAAAATGTCAGGCAAATCTGTTATATGGTGGTAAAGTTATTAAGGTGCAAAATTTGAGGTTTAACATTGAAGTGCTTACTCAACCCTACTACAGTGGCACTACTGTGCCCATATATATTAGAGGCAAAAAACTCCATGTAATGCATCAGTTAGGGTTGTTCCACAGTGACACAAGCGAGGAAATTCAGTGTTAGAGTTGAAAGCCCTTGGACCCCTCAGCCCCACCCCCTCATCCGGCATCGAGTGCCGCCGGGGTCTTGGCTAACTCAGCCCAGAGGTCCCGTGCTCCCCAACACATTCCATTTATGACTTACATTACACTTTTAAAAAAGGAAATTCTTTGCAAAAACTTTGCTAATGCATCAGTTAGGGCTGTTTCCACACTGACAAAGTGTGGAAATTCCACATTAGGGTTATCACCCAACCCCTCCACCACTCCCCCACCCTCCAGATACCACCAGGCATCGGGGTGTGTGCTGGGGTGGTCGTGCCTAACTCTCACCCCATTCTCCTATACTGCACCACCACAGCTTCTTTACACATGGAATGGGGTGAGAGTTAGGTCAATGACCCCAATGTACACCCCGATGCTTGATGGTGTGTGGAGGTGAGTAGTGGTGGGGTAAGAACCTATGATTTCCACAGTTTTGTCAGTATGGACTAACTCTAACTGATGCATTACAAGTTCTGCAAAAATATTTTATATATATATATATATATATATAAGATAGGGGTGAGGTTGTGCTCCTATAGTTAGGGTTGAGTAGGCAAACTCAAAATTTTGCACTTTAAAAACTTTGTAGTTGTTTAACGGATTTGCATGCAAATTTGCATGCACCATCACCCAGGGTAGATCTCAGTATTTGGTAAGCTACGTTCCAGTCAGATGTGCAGTGTCTGAGTTCCAGAAAGGTGAAAAAAGCATGTTTTTGCTTATTGACTTGGCTGGGATTTTTCTTTGAAACTGTCTACAGCCCAGATGGCTTGGAGTCTTGGTCTAAAATGTTCAGGGCAGAAGGGGAGTAGCCCACAGATGTGCCTTTTTCTAGTGTGGTGAAAAAATAATAAGCCATTTTTATGTTATTGCATTTTAAACATTTGAGAAAATCATTTCTGAGCATGCTCAGTAAGCACTAAAAGATAGCCGTATGAAATGAAAAAAGATTCTTTTTTTCATATGACATCATCACATCATCCTTTTTCGTTTGAGGAAAATCCTTTTTTGTGTGGATGCCAACTTGTTTTCAGTTTTGCCTGGGAAATTCAAATTTGGAACCCCCCAAATATGATTTTTTTGAGTTGAGCCAACACATGTAACTTGTTTATTGGGACCCCATTAGCCACATTCTGCACTTTACTGCTCAAAAAATGCCCTTAAAATGTTTTTTTTTAACACTGAAATTCTTGTTTCGATTTGACATCATATGAAAGAAAAGATCTTGTTTCATAAGACAACTCATGAAAAAATATCTTTTTCCATATGGGAAATCAAAGTTATTTTAATATTTTCAACTTTGGTGCACAACTTTGCCATTTTTGCATATTTTGACACCAAATTTTCAATATACCCTTTTTGAGACCTCTCCTCATGAACAATGGGGTCATTATGCAACTCCCACCCGAAAGGTGATTTTGTGGTTGCTTGGTGAATTCACCTTTTGGGCTGTAAAAAAGAAAAAAGTCCCATGATGCATTTTTTTAAACCTGAAAAAACAGAAAATGGTCCCTCATCATTCCTGCCAACCCCCCTCCCAGCCCTCACCCTCCCTCTGTGCAACCCCTTCCCCACATCCCACACCCATACTTACCTCCAGAAGTTGGAAACAGTGATCTTTTGTAGACCAGAAACACATCTGCACTCTTCATAGACCAACTGGGAACTGAAGAAATGATGGTAAGCTCTATAATGGCAGTCAATGGATGGGTTTCAATTTAGGTTGATATCTCATCCAATTTATGGAGTTTTGGTCCTAAATTTTCAACATGAGGTTCTTGGGACCCCACCTCATGAACATTGTCACTGTCATTTTGTTTCACTGTCCCAAAAGATGATTTCCAGTGTAGAAGCAGCCTGTACCACAGTAGTGCATTTTTGAAGTTTTTCTGAAAAAATATTATACAGTTGCAGATTTATGAGAATTTTTTTTAGAATGGTCAAGCTCAAACCCGTAAAAAAAAAGCACAGATTGTGAGTGATTATTTTCATGATTTACTTGTTGTGAGATATGAGTTACTTGTCATGAGAAAAAAAAGATCATGGTGGCCCCATCTTGTTTTTTTTTTAATTAAAAACATTGCAAATACATAAAAATTTACAGTATGTATTTTCAAGAAACAAACACCAGAACCTAGGTAAATGTGACCAGTTTAACTAGATGCTGGTGTTTGTTTCTTGAAAATTGCTCTGTAAGTAATGTTTCTGGACACCTAAAAATCTAGGTTGCCCAGCTTAGTGAGCGGGAGCAGGTCTTTCTTGAATTCTGAAGCCACAGCTGGAGCTGTGTTATCAGCTTCAGTGTGAGCAGTGAGATGGCGATGCCCTGATCTCTCTCTCTCTCTCTCTCTCTCTCTCTCTCTCTATTTTTAAATTCCCTTCCCCTCCCAGTTCATTACTCCATCCCTGACCTCCAGCAGCATCTCATCATTCCCTGCAGCTGCAGGTTGCTCCTCCCCTTCCCCCTCTAGGTCCATCTATTGACACCTCACATCTTACATCAACTACAGTAACAATGGGACATCGAATGCAGTTTCTAGTTTAGTTTTTTTGAGTGTTAGACTTTATACGGTTAACCACCTTCATAACATCATATCTGTGCCAGTTCCGATATCTTATTTTGAACAAGTCTCACTGCCATTTGGCCTCTCAGATTCAAATTGACATATATTTTTTTTTATTCTGTATTGTTTCCTCTACTGACAGTAAATAATAACAGACATACACTCATGTTCATAAATTCCATTATTAGTTTTCTCATTAGTGTGTCATTTCATTGGTGGGTTCAGTAATAGTGGTTGCTGCTTTGGTGGAGTGGGGATTGTATTGGAAGATTGCTTGTCTAAGTAAGCAATAATAGCCAACAGGGTGGGCAGTATTGGGCTATACCGGACCGCCCAGGAAGGTCCGGTATAGCTCAATACCGCCCACCCTGGAGAGTATTATTGCGCTTAGAAAATGGGCACTGTAAAAAATTAGTTTAATTAAAAAGTTAATAAAAATACATTTAAATAACTTTTGAAATAAAATAGTTCCTCCACCTGTAGCCTCCATACTTATGACTGGAGTTGGTTGTCATGGTTATCCTCTCCCACACAGAGGTACACATACAGGAGAAAGTTGACTGGTCCCCACCCCCAACCCAGCACACTTAAGACATACAGGCTGTAATCTTTTTTTTTTATATTGGTACTGGTATTTTCGTCCCCCCCCCCACGCACACATACAGGCGGCTGTGCATTCATTGCCAACAACCAAAGAAATTACGAGGACAAGACAGAGAAAGTGAAGCTGGTATGTTTTTTCCTTTTCATTTTCTTTACGAGCAGGGAAAGCAGCAAGAGAAAAGCGGTAATAGTGTGAGACAAGGGCTATGAGAAACGGCCGAGAAGCAAGAAAGAGAGAGACAGGGTGAGCATGGTTTGCCGAGTAAAATAGAAGCACCTGTTCCTCTGAGCACTGTCACAGTATTCCCCGCTTCACCCTCGCAGTTGCTGTAAGAATGAAAAAAATGTGGGTTCATTGTTCTAAGGTGTCTTCTTTTTTTTTAAATTAAAAAGCAACTTATTTTGTGCCTGTTATTCTGTATTGTGCTCCTACCTGAGGGTAAATCTGGGAATACTGTGACAGCGCTCAGAGGAACAGGCGCTTCTATTTTACTGTTGTGCCACTTGTGTGTGTTTTTAAAGGAAATTTTAACTGGTTTTTAGTTCAAAACTTGTTTGGGGTCCACGAGAGGCAGCGGACAGCGAGCGGGCAGGCAGCTGAAAGAGGGGGCACTGCACAACAGCGGGGTTGGCTACTGGAGAATTGTACTGTCAGCAATCATGGCGTGGGGCTGCATCTTTTGTAAAGGGAGAACAGCTTGATGGCGACGAGTAAAAAAAAAAGTAAAACCATTTACAGTAGTCGAGATACTTCTGTGGGGAGATTTAGCTTTACAACTGTGTCACAGGACGCTGTCTGTGAGTGAGAGGACATTCAGTTCAGCATACACGCAGTCTTCTCTCTCTCTCTCACTCCACATTTTATTGAGCTGTTTTTGTTTTTTGCTTTGGGCTCTGGTTCAGGACATACTATGAGCAGCACGGCTTGGCGGTTCTTTTTTACATGCTTCTCTGGCAGGATAACTGCAGAAGACATGCAGTCAGTGAAAAGGACATTTCCCTCCCTATGATTTCTATTCTTTCTGGGTGGTGCGGCACAAGTGCCAAAGACAGAAATGACTGTACAAACTTCGAGCAGAAAACTCGACCAGGCAGGGACAGAGAGGCCTCTCTAAAAACAGGACACTGCTAACTTAATATAGAAAAACGGCTTTCACACCGGTATTAGTGAAGGGCAGGAGACAAGGTCACTCTGCAACCATGCATTTTTTATTATTATTCATAATTCGGGGGGGGGCTGGCCGTCACTCTGTATGTCACTCCTTAAGTGACCAACAAAATGGTGGCTTATTTAAACATCAACATTCTCAGGCCCATTGACATTGGTAAAAAGGCTGACAGGCACAGGGACTAGTTATTTACTGGTCTCTATTGCCTGATACCTGCACAGGTAGATGATGCTCTCTACCAATCAGAGAGCAGGGTTTCCACAACCCATTTTCTAAGAAAACAATAATACCTGACACAGTGGGTGGTATTGGGCTATACCAGACCTCCCAGGGGTGTAATGAGGCCTGATGCTGCAGGTGGAGGGCCTTATAGCCCCTGGAAGGTCCAGTATAGCCCAATACCACCCACCCTGTAGGGTATTATTGCACTTAGAAAATGGGCACTGTAAATAAAAATAAGTTTAATAAAACAAAAGTTAATAAAAACTTGGTTTAACATAAGTTTTGTAATAACATAGTTCCTCCACCTGCTTTAGAATGATGGGTTTGTTTATTCTTACTTTGAGCTAGGGACTTCTATCTATCTAGTTTAATTTAAAAAAAGTTGCCCTAGTTCACTGACTTATCCCCACCACTGCATTTATTTGTTCCCCTCCATCCCCATGATGATGGGAGGTTGGGAGCTGAACAGTGGGATAGAGGAAGCTGCAGAAAAAAAGAAGACAACTCTGGAGCAACAGGTAGAATCCTGTATTATTTGCAGTCTGTAGTTTTCAAACGTGAGGAGCTCAGCTGGGCTGCTATTTTTCTTAGCAGGGAAACAACGTGGCAGAGCCTAGTGCTGTAGCAACCACCAGTTTTATCTTAACAGGTTTTTTTTTTTACTGACATTTGGAGACCGGTATGGGAAACTGTGGTTGGGAGAGTACTGCCATTGACAATGATCACGGTTAGGAGAAATAATCAATTGTCTCTCTGTCTCTCTGTGTCTCTCTCTCTCTCTAACTGGAAAAATAAAAACTGGAGTGTGCTTTTTTTATTCCTTAGAGGTAACAATATTGAAGTAGGTTGGGGGGGGTGATTTTTGACTGGTGTCTGGCAAAGTGAGAAGGGGGTGCAAGACTGTGGTCAGAAAGTGCTGCCATCGGAGATTGGTGCGGTTGGGAGAAAGTAGCAATTGCCCCTCTCTCTCTCTCTGACTAAAAAAATTTTAAAAATTTGTTGGGTCAGTGAGCATGGTCAGGGGGACATTTTCTTCTGAGGAATTTACCCTGGTATGGACACTTTTCTTCTAAGTATGGTAGGACAGTCAGGAGTCCCATTACGTGAAACTGCTTTGGAGGAGAGAGACAGCGGTAGCACTGGTACTGCTAGTATACATGAGAGGAGTGTGACATTCTTGGCTTTCTGTACCAGAGATGGAAGTCCATATGTGGTACAGAAAACAAAGAAAGTCCCGCTCTTCTCATGCATAGTAGCAGTACCGCAGCTATCTCTCTGACTGTGATTGTACCTTGTAGTTTTGTAGACCAGCTGCTTTTTTTATTTAGCTCTGCTTATTTATTTATTTGTGGAAGATGTTGCCATGGGGAGATCAGCCCAGCCACCAATGTAGGTCTTGCTTAGCAAGCAGGACAAAATGGCAGCTGGTGATTTTAAAAATTCGGGGTGCCAAAGGATATACTAAGTAATGGGGCACCCCAAATTTGCACTTGTTTTCAAGTGGGATCTATCAAAAACTTAATGACTCTCTATTCAGTGTTTCAGCCAGTCTCATTTGTTTATTTTCCAAGCCCATTTTCTAAAACAATATTTTTGCTGTGTAACTGAGATGAGGTTGGGGAGTACAGTGGTTTATTTTGAATAATTAAATGGAGTATGCTTGCTGGATCTACAATTGATAAACAGACAATATATCAAGCAAGTCATGCAGGCTGATAAGTAGTATATTTTCAGCACTGCCAAGAACTGAACTCGGGTACCACATGCTTAAAGATACCATGAAATATGTTAGTAAAAGGAGAGGGGTTACACTGGTGGGGGGGGGGGTAAAGATATATATAGTTACTATACATAAGTGAAACATTTTTGAGTTAAAATTTTGGAGCTATAACAAATCTCTGTTTATTGTCTGTTTGTTCAGATCTATGCACTACAGGCTTCATATTCAGAGCTGTCCGGTTGTGCACGTAAAAAGGTGCACTGCATGAAAAAATATGGCCCACCGGCTCTGGTGCCATATTCAAACAGATAGCGCAATCCAAATTAACGTGCTATCTGTTTGAATATCGGACCCTGGTAGTGCAGTGCACAGCAAGTGGCAACCATGCTTGGTGCAGTGCTACCAGGGTGCAAGTCTGAAGACTGGTTATAGGGTTTCAGCGCAGCACACACTGGTTAGCGCTGCGGCCCCCATGGGTGATATTCAGCCTAAACATGCAGATGAACCCAACGGGCATGCATGGCACTATGGGACCATTTGTATGCTCCTTATGGGCTCATCTGCATGTGAGTGACCATCCTGAGTGTGTGTGACAAGGAGATCCTTCCACTCTTGAGGACTGACCTTTTCTTAAATCTGTTGCAACAGTTCTTATATTTCTTAGCTTAATCTATCCTTTACAATTTCTAGTCCGTAAAATTGACCACCTACGGGCGCTCCTTCCCCTTTCTTGACTATGCTATAGTGTCCCCTTTAATTTTCCTTTTCTCTCTCAGGTCCTTGTACAGGGAGGTTACTGTGGTGACCTCTGAGTTGATGTAAAACAACAGGCTATGTTCCTCATAGTTGGATTTAGTATGTAATAGCACTATGTCATAAAATACCTTGATGTATATGCCTTATGTGTATAAAACCTGTAAATATTGAAAATACCACTGCACTAGGTGTTTTTGATTAAGGTAAAAAGTTACTAGGGGACTGTATTATAAAATTAAGTTACAGGGGTATAGATATCGGAAAATCCCCATTGTGTTATTTAAAATGCATGTAAATTACAGATTGTTTGAAATACCCTTTGGCACCATGCATTCCTGCTTTAAGCTGAACCAACCTAAAATGTCATGGTGATTTGCATATATATCTCATGATGCTTTGCATTATGAGGGTATGTGTGGTGTTGTGTTTCTTTGAAACTTGGCTTTATTGCCAATGTCCTTTGGGGTAACCCTTGCTTCAATGTTTCTGCATTGAGGTTCTTTGTCTTTAGCTTGTTTTGGGGCTTTTCTTTTTTTTAAGCTCCCCATCACCCAAACACACATGACCAACATATGGGATAGTTTATTTCCACAGGAAAGCTATATCAGTAGATCAATGGGTCAGTAGGTGCTAAGTGCAGAAGAAGGACGTGCATAGTCTGTTGCTGCAAACTGATGTATTGAAGAAGGGATATGCCATTTCTTAAGGTTATACCCTGTGTGTGAAATAAACATCACACAGAGATTGTGTGTTGAATCTGAAGTTCTGTGTCTGGTCCATCTGTCATCCCACAACCCTGCCACAGACTTGGGGGTCACCCATGGGATAACTTGCTGGAAATGTCTGAACTAGGCTAGGGGAATTTTTTTTCTGGTGTATATTGCCAGATATCCCAGGTGGACTGATGCATCAGGAGTCACCAGAGAAGAACCCAGAGTAGAAAGTCTGTGGAATTTTGACCAGAACCATGGCTGACAGACTGGGAGAGAAGCTACTGCCCAGACTGGAACTGGGAGCTCTGAGGAAGTCCAAGCCTGAAGACAATGAAGAGAAGCAAGGGGATGAGCAAGAATCTAGGGTCTACCTCCTCTTGAAGATGCTCCACCTGAGGATGTTGGGGAGTTGTTGAAATGGCTGTTCATAAAACGGGTGCAGATGGAAAGAGAAAGAGAGAGAGAGAGAGATATTGAGCAGAGAAGGCAAGAATCCAAATGGGCGGATACCATGAGGGTCTTGCATGCCATCAATGCAGGGCAAATAGAAAGAGCCAGTAGCCCAAAAGTCATTAAACTGTCTAAACTTTCAGACAGTGATGGCATTGAAGCCTAACTCACAAAGTTTGAGAGAATTGCTCAAACATGCGCATGGCCAAAGGAACAGTGGGTTGTTCGACTGGCACCACACCTGACAAGTAGTGCCCAGTTGGTTTACAGCCACATGGACTACCGAGAGGCAGAGGACTATGACTGTGTGAAGCAGGAGATCCTCAGGTGCTATGACACAAACACTGAAACCTATCACCAGAGGTTTAGGTTTCTTAAAATGCAGTCACTGGATACCCCCCGAGAGGCTTATGCCCATCTCAAGGAGCTCTACTACAAGAGCAAGAACCAACTTCTGGAGGCAATAATTATTGAACAGTTTATTAAAGTTTTACCACAGGATGTAAAACTTTGGATTCGGAGCAGAAGCCTGATTCCAAAAAGACTTCCTTGCAGCCTGACCATCCAGACCCAGAGGGTTCCAAGGGACATCAGCAGCTTCAACCACCAGCAGTCCAGTGAGGAACCCTTTTACTTATAAACTGTCAAATCCAGCCCCAGTGAAACAAGACTGGAGATTAGAGAGAGCAGGATGAATTCCAGTAGCAGAGATTGTAAGTCATGGGAGCCAAAAGAAGGGACCTTATGTAAGAAACTGTCCTAATATAAAGAAAGAGACAGCTCAAGTAGCCTTAGTGAACTGGGGTCACTTTATGGCTACTGTGCAGATTGGATCACAGCAGATGATGGGGCTGATTTATTCAGGGAGCCGCCAGACTCTTGTGTGAGCAGATCTGGTGATTGGGAATAATAAAGGACTGGATACAGCAATCATCTGTGTGCATGGAGAGACCCATTATTACCCTACAGCCATCATACAAATGACTGTTCAAGAAAAGGCACACGAGGTAGAAGTGTGGTTGGTACCTTGCTTACATGTGCCAGTTGTTGTCAGGTATGACCACCCAGACTTTGCTTCATTTATACATTGTCATGCCACCCAGGACTCTGCTGTAGTTGCCGTAACCACCAGAGTTCAAGTGAAGCAGGGACATTTACCATCTGTATTCCCATTTGATGATGATGTTTTTGAGGATCCTGGCAATGATCATAAAACTAAGGCAGAGAAAAGGAAGCTAAAGAAGGACTGGATTGATACTCACGCTGCTGTACAGCAAGACTTGGGACACACTTTTAAATGTGATATGCAGCATGAGCAAAAAGCAAATCCTTCACTTAACCTTTTTTCCACAGATGGAGAAGGGAGAGGAAAAAGGTGCCTCTCAGTTGTTGTAAAACAGGGAATACTGTACAGAGAATACACTAACCTCAGAACTGGAGATGTAGTAGACAAACTAATGATTCCAGAAAAAAATCCGCTCCCAAATCATGTATCTGGTGCATGGCATCCCTTTAACAGGCCATACATGCAGAGATTGCACCTTGAATAGGATAGTACCCAGGTTTTATTGGCCATCTATCAATAAAAACATAGCCGAGTATTGTAAAGCATGTGCTGAGTGTCAGAAGGTGCAGTCAAGTCGCTTTAAACTGTTTCATCTATGAGCTGGTTTAGCAATGTTTTTTAGAGTTTGCAATGCAGTGGCAACTCATATTGTATTGTTTTTCAGTGCTCAACCAGCTGAACAGCAATGTTTGTAAAAATGTTTTGCTGCTCAGTTGGAATGCATCTGTAGTCCAGTCACAATGCAATGCAAAACTGAGTTTTAACTCTTAAGAAACAGTTTGTGCAGGGCTTTGTGCTGGACCCAGCAACACTTATGCAACTCAGTCAGAAATGCTAAAACAACTCATTGGAGGAACAGTTTAATGTAACTTGTACTGTAGCTGAGGCAAGAAAATGGGATATAGTACCACTACAACCCATCCCCATTGTGACTAACCCCTTTGACAGGATAGCCATGGATGTAGTGGGCCCCCTGGAAAAGAGCTCTAAGGGCAACACATTTGTACTGGTCATGTGTGATTATGCTACCCACTACCCAGAAGCTATCCCCATGAGAACTGTCACCACCCCAAGGATAGCAGAGGAACTAGCAAAGATATTTAGCAACATGGGAATCCCCCAGGAAATACTTACTGATCAGGGGAGTAATTTTAATGCACACCTGTTAAAAGAATTGAACCATCTACTGGGCGTGGTGGCAGTGTGTACATCCCCATACCACCCACAGACTGATGGCCTCGTAGATAGGTTTAATAAGACATTAAAGAGAATGTTGAGTAAATATGTCAGGGAAGAGGGTAGAGGTTGTAATAGATGCCTCCCCCATTTACATTTCACTTACAGAGAAATCCCTCAAGCATCCACTGGTTTCTCTCCATTTTCATTATTGTATGAGAGGAACCTGAGGAGGCCACTGGATGTGGTTAAAGAACACTGGGAAGAAGGGAAGGAGGTGGAACATCTTAATGTTGTAGAGTACATGAGTCAGTTATGCAAACCCCTGGTGAGGTCTATCAACTTGGAACGTCAGAGCTTAGAATAGAAGCAAGACTTGCAGAATTAAGATATGACCAGGGTTTGAAGACTAAAACATTTCAGTCAGGGGACAAAATGTTGTTACTCCTTCCCACCAAAGAGAACAAACTACTCATGATATAGCACGGCCATTTCACCATTTTGAGGCAAACAGGAACAGTGAATTATGAGCTTAGCATGCTAGGAAAGAGATCCCTTCCCCAGAAAATTTACCATGTGAACCTCCTTAGGAAATGGCGTGAGAAGCCTAGCCCTTCCCTTTATATCCATCCTGAAGTTAGGAAGTCAGAACTGGAGGTTGCCTATAAAAGGCTAGAGCAGTCAGGACAGTTGGGGGAGATCCAGATAAACTCTGAATTGGTACATCAGCAACAGAAAGATTTCCAGGGGGTATTACAAGAATTTGATCCCATATTCACACACATCCCAGGGAGGGCCAAAGGAATTGTGCACACCATAACTGCCACACAAGACAAGCCCATACACCAACAACTCTACAGATTGCTCATGAAGGTGAGGGATGAGCTGATTCAGGAAGTCAAAAAATTGGATTATAAGTCTAATTAATTATTAATGAGCTGAACTAGCTCACTGATTGGCTGCCATGCCAGTCTGAAATCTTTTAGAAATGACCCCCACGACAGGGGCACTCAGCTCACACACTGTACCCCGACAGCAGTGGCCCATAAACAAAACTGTTTTCAGCACTCAAACACTGAAAGAAAAAAGAATCATTATTTTGATAAGACCTATAATCGCAACAATGACCTCAGAGCCAGTCATTTCCTTCCGATTAACAGCCAGCTGGGTGGGAGTGGCCCGAGACACCGGTCATTAATCTCTAGGAAATTACTGGCTCTTAGGTCATTATTGCTTAAGCAGTTAGGCATAATTGTGCCCTCAAAGAGTGCGTGGTCTTCACTCATGGTGATAGTGGACTAGAAAGAGGATGGGATATGTCTATGCCTAGATTTTAGAAAGCTTAACAACGCATCACTATTCGATGGCTATCCAATGCCCCAAATAGATGACATCATTGTCAGGCTAGACATTGCACAGTGTATCTCCACCCTTGACCTTAGTAAGGGATATTGGTTAATCCCCTTGTCACCTGATTGACAAGATAAAACTGCATTTAGCACCCCAATTGGTGTATACCAGTTTGTCACAATGTCATTTGGACTATATGGGGCTCCAGCCACTTTTCAGCATTTTATGGACCACATACTAAGATGACACACTGAGTACTGTGCTGCTTATTTGAACGATGCGGTCCTATTGAGCCCTGACTGAGATTCCCATGTTAGACACTTGTCCCAGGTACTGCAAGCAAAAAAGGAGGCAGGAGTGACCATTAACCCTGCTAAGTGTGCCCTAGCAAAGACCGAGACAAGATACCTAGGGTTCATTTTGGGCAACAGACAAGTGAACCTGAGGTAGAGAAGGTTACAGCAGTAGCAAACAGCCCAATACCTAGCACAAAAAAGCACGAGACCGTTTCTAGCCATGGCTGGTTATTACTGGAGATTTTTTCCTAATTTCTCAACCACTGCCAGTCCTTTGACTGATCTCACTAAAAAGAGGTGCCCAAATAAGGTTCAGTGGACCCTTCTTTATGATGATGATTTTAGGAATATCAAGGCCATTCTATGTACAGCTCCTGTATTGGAAAGCCCTTACTTCAACCAAGTGTTTGAGGTTCAAACTGATGCATCAGAGAATGGTATTGGGGCAATCTTATCTTAGAAAATAGATGGTGAAGAACATCCAATCGTATAGCAGCAGGAAGCTACATGAAAGGGAGAGATAGTATGCTACCATAGAGAAAGAATGCTTAGCTCTGGAATGGGCTATTGATGCTCTGAAATATTACTTGTGGAGAGCTGAATTTAAAGTTGTAACTGATCATAACCCCCTTTGCTGGTTGCACCAAATAGAAACACAGAAACATAGACTTTGATGGCAGATAAAAACCACTTGGCCCACCTAGTCTGCCCATTTCCCTACCTACAGGATAAGCCACAGATCCTAGTTAACCAGTAGCCTACTTCTTCCTACCAACCCCCCATAAGAATTGCCTTATGTCTGTCCCAAGCATTCTTGAATTCCCCCCCTGTTTTAGACCCCACTACCTCCTCAGGAAGGCTGTTCCATGCATCCACTACCCTCTCTGTGAAAAAATACTTCCTCATGTTACTCCTGAACCACCCCACCTCTATCTTTAAATTGTGTCCCCTTGTTCTTGCGTGTCTCTTTTTCTGAAAGATGCTACCTTCTTGGACTTTGCTGATTCCACTGAGGTACTTAAATGTTTCTATCATGTCCCCCCCTCCCTCCTTTCCTCAAGGGTATACATATTAAGCTGTTTCAGTCTCTCCTCGTATGGCTTCTCTTGAAGACACTGCACCATTGTAGTTGCCCTCCTCTGGACTGCCTCTATCCTGTCTATGTCCTTGCAGAGATGGGGTCTCCAGAACTGGACGCAGTACTCCAGATGGGGTCTCACCAACTGTCTGTACAGAGGGATAACAACTTCCTGTTTTCTGCTGGTGATGCCTCTCCCTGTGCATCCCAGTATACACCCAGTTCTCCCTACTGCCTTCTCACATTGCTTGCCAACCTTAAGGTCATGTGATATGATTACCCCCAGGTCCCTTTCCTTTTTTGTTTTTGTTACTACCTCCCCCCATTGTGTAATCTTCCCCGGGTTTTTTGTTTCCCTGGTGCATTATTTTGCACTTCTTTGCATTGAATCCTAGCTGCCAAACTTCTGACCAAGCCTCCAACCTTGCCATGTCCCTTCTCATCTTTTCCATGCCTTCTTGTGTATCAACCCTGTTGCAAATCTTTGTGTCATCTGCAAAGAGGCATACTTTTCCTTCCAGTCCCTCTACAATGTCACTTATAAAGACATTAAAAAGGGCTGGACCCAGTACAGAACCCAGTGGTACCCCACTAGTAACCCCTCTTTCTTCAGAGTGGACTCATTACAATTACCTTCTATGTTCTGTTGTCCAGCCAATTTTTACCTAGGTACCACCCTGGGACCCTCCCAGGCTGGTTAATTTGACTATTTATCTTTGTGTGGGACTGTGTCAAATGCTTTGCTAAAGTCTAGGTAGGCCATGTCCACAGCCCCTCCTGGTCTACTACTTTGGTCACCCAGTCAAAGAAATCAATTAGATTCATCTGACATGACCTTCCACTGTGAACCCATGCTGCCTTGGGTCCTGTGCCCAACTGGCCTCTAGGTACTCAACAATTCTTTCCCTCAGAAGTGATTCCATCACTTTCCCTACCACAGAGGTCAAACTGACAGGTTCGTAGTTTTCTGCCTCTGTCTTGGTCCCACTTTTGTGAAGGGGAATCACATCTGCCTTCCTTCAGTCCTCGAGTTCCACACCATCCTCCCATGATTTGTTAAAAGGGGTAGTTAGTGGTTTCAGTAGTTCTCCCCTTAATTCTTTTAGAATTCTGGGGTGAATTCCATCAGGCCTATTGCTTTGTCCACCTTCAGTTTTAGGAGTTCTTTCAGAACCCTTTCTTCTGTGAAAGGACTGGGATCAATCCCCCTATCCAGAGTGCTTCTGTTAATTGGATTAGGCACCTCCCCCTCCTCTTTTGCGAATACTGAGCAGAAATATTCATTCAGTATCCCTGCTTTTTCACTATCCCCCTCTGCCCACCCACTGTTCATTCTATTCAGCCTCACTATCCCTCCCTTTGTCTTTCAACGCTCCCTGATGTACCTATAAAAGGTTTTATCCCCCTTCTTAACCAAGTTGGCTATCCTTTCCTCAGTTTGGGCCTTTGCTATTCTGATTTCCCTTCTTGCTTCCTTCTGTCTTAACTGGTACAACTCTCTGTCCTGCTCCTTCTGTGTTTCCTTATACTTCCTGAATGCTATCTTTTTCTCCCTGACTTTCCCAACCCACCTCTTTTGAGAACCATAGTGGCTTTTTATTTCATTTTGATTTGCTTATTTGCTTCACACATAGGCTTGTTGCCTCTGTGATGGCAGTTTTGATGATTCCCCATTGTTGCTCCACCCCTCCTTCTAGCCTGTTTGCTAGTGCTTTTCTGAGGCACTGTCCCATCTTGCCAAAGTCAGCCCTCCTGAAGTCCAGTACCCTCACTTTTGTATGGCTTGACTCTGTAGCTGAGTTTAACATGAACCACACTGTTTGATGGTCACTTGTTCCCAGATGGCAACCCACATCTAGATCTGAGATCCTCTCACTGTCCCCATTTGAGAGTATGAGGTCTAAGATTGCTCCCTCATGAGTGGGTTCTGAAACTAGCTGTCTGAGGCATGCCACCTATAGGGCATTTAGAATGGCCCTGCTCTTGGATGTGGCTGTAGCAAGTGTGCTCCAGTTATCATCTGGCATATTCAGGTTTCCCATCAACAGTATCTCCCCTTTCTCTGCCATCCTAAGAATGCCTTCTGTCCTTATCCTTGTCTATTCCTCCCCTGACCTGGGGTCTCCAGCCACAACCCCTGTGCAGTTGGGTGCCACTTCCAGTCTCAAGGTGACCCACAGTGCCTCCCTCTCCTCCCTGTTTACTTTTTGTTCAGTTGCTTTTATCCTTCCTTTATATAGAGAGCTACTCCTCCCCTCTTCTCCCTCCCTGTCTCTCCTGTAGGTTACGTACCCTGGTATGTTAACATCCCAGTCATGGTTTTCTGTGTACCATGTTTCTGTGACTGCTACGATATCCAGGCATCCCTCTTCCATCAAGGTCACCAGTTCAGGGAGCTTGTTGCCCAGGCTACGGGCATTGGTACTCATTATCCTCCATTTCCTGATGGCCTTACTCCTTTTTGCCCTATCCCTGTCCTTCTTGCCTTTGTGAGAGAAAAAATCCATGTATAATGCGGTGTTACTTAGCTCTTCAGTCCTATTGATTTACTGTGTCCCACAGGGCAGGGACAAAAGATGCTGATTTCATGTCTAGGTATGGTGCAGAAATTGATGTCAATGAAATATGATGGACTTTCCCTAAAAGGAGATAGTGCAAGGAAGGTACTATTAGTCTCTGTTGAGAAATGTATTAACGCCTCAGGGTAAAGAATGATGATATCCACTATTTTTATGATGGAATGTCTAACTTTAATAGGGACCCTGGGATGGAGCTTCTGAAGATGGATGGGTGGGAGCTCCATCCCTTCCAGGGACAGGAAGGTGGTAAGCAGTCTGGAATAACCGCTTCCCTTCTAAGGTGGGTGGTATGTGACAGGAAGATCCTGATGCTCTTGAGGACCAACCTTTTCTTAAATCTGTTGCAACAGTTGTTATATTCCTTAGCCTAATCTATCCTTTAAATTTCTAGTCCATAAGGTTGGCCATGTATGGGCACCCCTTCCCCTTTCTTGACTATGATATAGTGTCCCCTTTAATTTTCCTTGTCCCTCTCAGGTGACTATCCAATTCCCCAATTAGATGACATCATTGACAGGCTAGACAATGCACATGTATGTTGAGGTAAAACAACAGGCTGTGTTCTTCGTTGTTGGATTTAGTATGCAATAGCACTATGTCATAAAATACCTTGATGTATATGCCTTATGTGTATGAAACCTGTAAATACTGAATATACCATGGCACTAGGTGTTTTTGATACAGGTAAAAAGTTACTAGGGGACTATATTATAAAATTAAGTTACAGAGGTAGAGCTATCTGAAAACCCCTGTTGTGTTTTTTAAAATGCATGTAAATTACAGATTGTTTGAGAGGCCCTTTGACACAAAGCGTTCCTGCTTTAAGCTGAACCAGCCTAAAATGTCATGGAGATTTGCATATACATCCACTGATGCTTTGCATTATGGGGGCATGTGTGCTTTATTGCCAGTGCCCTTTGGAGTAACCCTTGCTTCAGGGCTTCTGCACTTCTTTATCTTTAGCTTGCTTTTTTTTTTGGTTTTTTTTGAGCACTCCATCACCCAAACACACAAGACCAAAACAGGGGATAGTTCATTTCCACAGGAATGATAGGTCAGGATATCAGTGGGTCAGTAGGTGCTGACTAAGTACAGAAGAAGGACATGCAGAGTCTTTTGCTGTAAACTGATGTATTGAAGAAGGGATATGCCATTGCTTAAGGTTATCCCCTGTGTTTGAAATAAACATCACACAGAGATTGTGTGTTGAACCTGAAGTTCTGTGTCTGGTCCATCTGTTATCCCACAACCCCTCCACAGTGTGCAGGGCCAGGCCCCCCCCCCAAGACCTGAGCTGTGTAATACAAATATCTCCCCAATTCCTGGTGGTCTCCACCTCAGAATTGGAAGTGCCAATAGGTCTTCAAAGATGTTCCAACCAACACAATACAATAATTGCATCTCTCAGTTCAGTCATTAAGCAGTCTCTGTTTTATATCATCCCTATGAGTAAGTTTTCATATTTGATTGTATGTAGCCCCATTGCTGATCTGTTTTATGCCAGACTGTATCCCAGTTGTGCTTGTATTTATTCGGAGTGGTCCCCCTTCCCCGATCCCTGTGATAATATAAAAAAAAATCCCAAATCCCTGGTAGTCTAGTGGTCCCCTCTCCCTGATTCCCGATCCCAGAGAAGTTAACAAAATTGCCCATTCCCTGGTAGTCTAGTGGTCCCCTTCCCCCAATCCCTGATCCCTATGAAATTAGCATGTGCAATACACAGTACACACACATTGGCTGACTAATGAGTGTGTACTGTATACTGTATATGTTCCAATACAGTTCAGTCAGCAGCTGGCCATGGTGGTGTGAGGAGGGCTGTGTCAGTTGCCAGCTCCAATTGGGTTGGGGGAAAGGTGGGGTGGTGGGTCACTGCCTACTGAGACTACCAGGGATCAGGAAGATTTTTTAAATTTCACAGGGATCGGGGAAGTGGGGACCACTAGACTGCAAGTGATCTGGATTGTTTTGCAGTATTACACAGATTGGGGCTAGGGTGGGCTGCTGAACTGCCGGGGTACCCAGCCCTTGACAGTGGGCAGATGGGTCTGAACACTGTTAAGGGCTTGGTTTCAGAAGTGTTTAACTGGACCACTGCTTGTGACTGTTTAGCAGTTCTGAACACTTTCAATATTGTGCTGCATCACATATGGATGGGGGAACCCTTATTTGCATAGGCACAGCACAATATTGTGCATGATGACACTGTTGGGAGTATGCCCCTCATATGTGCCCTTTGAATATGGCATGACCCCAACAGCTAGTTTGTGCTGCACTAACCTTTTGAAAATGGGGCCCCTACATCTTAAGGTGGAGGCCATATAATCACAATTTTTTACTTATCTATAAACTGCACATGTCTTTACCTCTCCTCATATAACTCATACTAATATTTTACACACCATTACTTACTATAGACATTGTGCACATACTTTAGTTGTACAGGGTTACAGTTAAGTTTTGAGATAAAAAAGAGAAATATGACCTTTCCTCATTTGCTATTAATGATTCCAAGATGCAGCCGTGCCTGCCTCCCTCAAGAACACCATACCGGTGCTACATGTGGTAAAGATGGAGATCATTAACAAGTTTAAACCGGCATCAAGTGTGATCCTATATGTATTTGAAAACCAATAAAAATGACAGAAAGTATGTATGGTCCTGCTGGAATAACAGTATTATACTTGAAACTCAGGGATAGGGACAGAATTAGTATGTCAAAGAATAGAGTTTTTCTGCCACATCTGGGTATTCACCATATTTATTATGTCACATAAATAACATCTTCATTTTAAAACAGAGACAGAACAGCCACTCTATAACCTAATAATTGATTGTTCAACATAGATGTAGTCTTATTCAATCTTCAGATGTCAATTCAACTAAAAAAGCACAGTCATGTTCAACAAGGCTTGTTTATTATACTCACTGAGTAGAGAGCGGAACCTGTAAAACGAAAGCAATGCTTTGAACAAATGAGATGGAAGCCATTTTTTTATCATTGGCCCATTGCTATCATAGTAGTATCTGCTGCATTTCTGCACGTCCATTGGCAGACAGACCCTTACTTTGGTTCGGGGCCAAGAAGGCCCTGTGCATCTGTATCTGTTCACACAGGTCCAGAAGGGCTTGTGTGAATTAAGATGCCATTCCACTTTCTCAAAAAGAAAGGAAATTCTTTGCAAAAAATGCAATAATGCACCAGTTAGGGTTTATCTAACACCACAAAAGAAGGGAAATGTGGCATTAGGGTTTTCAACCCCATTTACCCTCCTCCTCCCCCAAGCAGCAAAAGGCATTAGGTAGGATGGACCATAGCTGGTTCATTAATTCATTTTTTTAGAATATAGATACATATCTAGAATAGATGATGGCAAAGTGTTGTATATGAGAAAATAATACCACTGAGGGGTTGAACAAGCCATAAAGGCACAAGCCTTATAGGTTTGTTCAACCCCGTTTGTTTAAAGTATTGTTCTATATTGTAAGGCATTTGAAGTTCTGCATAGTTGTGTCACTTTAAGGTTTCCATAGTGCAGTGGCTTTGTATATAAGGAAGGATGGCTCAACCATTTTTATGTTTGCTTGCACGCATGTGCAAGAAACATAGTGCCATCATCTGAGTTTTTGGAGGTGTGTCACCCCCTCTTCCAATTCAGTCAGTGTGTTGGCAGGCGCGCCCCAGTCCTCCAATGCATGCTGAAGCTGTCTATGACAGCTCCAAAATGCAGTGGCGTACAGTTGAAAGGGGGAGCAATGCTTCAGTGAGCAGTGATAAGATATCGCCTGCTCATGCGCAGCTCCCCCTACACACACACACACACAAACACACACACGCATACTGCATGCTGCCCCCCCACGCACACACTGTCTAGCCGACGGAGGTGCCCAATCCCCCATCGGCTGTGCTGTGCTCCCCCCGCAAAGCCTTCCACATGCCACGCTGGGTGCCCATCCCAGCATGGCAACTCATTGTATAGCCGACGGGGGTGCCCAATCCCCCGTTGGCTCCACTGTCCCCCCCCCAGAGTACAGGGTGCCACGCTGGTGCTCCCAGCATGGCCACTGATGATATGGCTGATGGGGGTGCCCAATCCCCCCTCGGCTCCACGCCCCCCAACCAGCCATCCTTGTGCCAGCTGGGAGCCCACCCCAGCGTGGCAAAAGTCCCGCATCGTCATTTTGGAAAAAAAAAACTGAATATTAAAAACTGTCCCTCGGCGCTTCTCCCTGGCCCCCCTCCCACAACCCACACCCACCCACTGTGCACCCTGCCTCCCCACACCCCTCCTCACCCCATACTTATCTCCAGAGTCGGGCGATGATCTTGGTGGACTGGGAACACGTCTGCACTCTTCAAAGCCGACCGCGAACTGAGGAAATGCCGGTAATCTGTATAATGGGATAGATAAGGTTTTTTCAACTTTATTGCATATCTCAGGCATTTTGGGGAATTTTTGCACCAAATTTTCAACATGGGGTTTTTGGGACCCCTTCTCATGAATATTGTCACTGTCATGGCGTTACTCAGGCCCGAAGGGTGATTTCGCAGCGCTGCATGAAATCACCTTTCTGGAATGATTAATGAAATGACACTGCCAGTGTTCATAAGGTGGGCTCTCAAGAACCCTATTTTGAAAAATTGGTGGAAAAATTCCAAAAAATGTCTGTTTTACGAGCGTGCGTTGCACAGTTCCTACACAGGCTCGTAAGTTCGTGAATTTTCAATATTTTCACTTCAGATTTTCAACATTGCAATTTTACAACACCTTCTAATGAACAGAACAGCTGTCATTTTTCACATCTTACCCAAAATGTGTTTCCGCCCATGTAGCGCACAATGGCACAGTCGGTGTGCGAAATCAATGTATGGGACACATTAGGAAAATCACAGTGACACTGTTCATGAGCAGAGGTCTTAAAATGGCTATGTTGAAAATTTGGTGAAAAAATCCCTAAAAATGACTGTTTCACGAGCATGCGTTGCGCGGTTCCCTGCATGCGGCTAAATAAGTTTCTTAATTTTCAATATTTTCAATCCAGATTTTCAACATTGCCATTTATTACATTTCTTATGAACAGTACAGCTGCTGTTTTTCACATGTTGCCCAAAATGTGTTTTCGCACATTTAGCGCTCAATGGTGCAGTCGGTGTGCAAAAGCAATGTTTTGGACAGAGTAAGAAAATCACAGATACACTGTTCATGAGCAGAGGTCTTAAAATGGCTATGTTGAAAATTTGGTGACAAAAGTCCATAAAATGACTGTGTTACGAGTGAGCATTGCGCAGTTTCCATGCACCCTCGTAAGTTCATGACTTTGTAATATTTTCAGTCTAGATTTTCACCAGTGGCATTTTTCCACATTTCCTTATGAACAGTACAGCTGTCATTTTTCACAACATGGCCGAAATGTGTTTTCACACTTTCAGCACAGAGATGCATGGTCGCTGTGGGAAATCATTGTTCGGAACAGATAAAAAATCACAGTGACACTGTTCATGATCAGAGGTCCCAAAATGCCTGTGTTGACAATCTGCTGTAAAAATTCCCTAAACTAATTACATTATGGGGTCGTTGCACAGTTTCTCTCACGCTCGTGACTTCACCAGTTTTTTAATATTTTACTGCAGATTTGCAACATGCCATTTTACACTCCCCATGAACAGTGCAGCTGTCATTTTATCCTGTTCGGAATGTTTTTGCACCTGTGGTACTTCAAAATCCCGATAATTAAGCTGTGCATAAGCTTTGACTAACAAACTGATATTGCCACTGTTTATGAGGTGGGGTCACAAAAACACCATGTTGAAAATTTGGAGTGAAAATACCAACGAATGTCTGAGGTATTAGGGTTTCCAACCATAACGCCCAACCCTGTAGAGAATGACAGACATCAGGGATGTGACTTGGGATTCTTGCCTGTAATGCTCATACCATTCCGCACCCTGCAGCCAGTGAGAGGCATCGAGGTATGCCTTGGACTCTTCGGTCCCAAAGTTCACCCCATTCTCCTATACCGCACCCATCTCACCATACTTCCTGATGGAATGGGGTGCACATAAGGGCCAAAGACCCCAAGGCACACCGTGACACTTGTCAGTGTCTGCAGGGTGGGGTGTGGTGAAATGGCGTGGCTGTTATGCCTGATGACCCAAAGGCACACCCCAATGCCTGTCACTCTCTGCAGGGTGGTGGTGGGGTTGGCTTCAGTTCAGTACTTCACTGCCATTCCTATTACTCAGCTCTGTAACTTCTACACTATCACTGCCAATGCCAGCAAGCAAACATTCGGCATTGACAAATGCTTGTTTCTTTAGTGTGGTTGAAGACTGCATCATGGCTGCAGAGTTTCATCCCAGCTCTTCAGCCAGAGGGACTCTCATTCTTGCTGCTAGTGACTGCTTTATTCCATCTGCTGCTCACAAGTTTCATCCCCACTTCCAGCTTGAATTGTTCTACTACCAGATTGAACTGTTCTTTTCCCTGAGTGCTGATTGTAGTCAGAGCTGTGAGGGGGCTCAGTGGTGAGCCAATGACCGATCAGCTGCTAGAAGGGGTGGGGCTGCACAAGTTAAAAGCCCGTGCCAGCCTGAGGCACACATGCTCAGGCGCAAGTGTGAATGGTGCAAGCGCCACTCAATAGAAATACTGACAGAGAACGTTAAGGCAGATTTGAACTTTCATTATTGTTACACTACAGTAGTTAACTACTCGTAAGTTTTCTGTAGCAAAATGTTTAAACAGAACACACAATATGTACAATTACTATGCTGTTTATGAGGACTGGTTTTGATTGACCAAGGTCTACCCTTCATTCTCAATAGCTCAGATAAGCACTTAAATCAGGTCAGGACTTTGAAGAATTTTTTCTACTCTAATATAATATCTGATTTTACTCATAATGATTTATTTAACACAAATTACAATGGAATTTTGAGGAAAATAGAATTGTTTATAATTGGGGGATATATTAACCCAATTGTAAACATTCATTTTGTAGACACTGTTCTGAAAGTTCAATCATGGCTTATGTTGTTACTAACAGGGATGTGGAATTGAACCCTGGGCCTTTGATTCCAGAGCAATACCCATTCTACAATATTTGGCAATCTGGGGGTTTAAGATCGGCTCATTTGAATGCATGAAGCCCATTTCCAAAAAAAACAAGAGTTTGAGGCTTGGGTTGCTAAATATGACCCTGATATCTTTAGTTTGTCACAAACTTGGTTAAAGCCTTCAATGTTAACTAACGTTTTAATGCTGGAAGGTTATAAAATAATCAGAAAGGACAGAACTAGCTAAATGAAGAGTTGCGGGGATTTTGGTCTATTATAACTTAGGATAAGGTTGGCTCAAATGAGCTGCTTATCCTAGGGGACCTAAACCTCAATTGGCTGGGGCCAAATACCAAGCAGTATGAGCCTCTTCTCTCAGGCCTTGCTCTCAGCCAGATCATCACAGGACCCACAAGGCTCTCCTCTCCTCTTGGTGGGACAAAGGGTCACTCATCGACTGGATTATGAGCAACAGGCTGGATAGAATTGTCCACTCAGGCATACTCCCTGATGCTATTTCAGATCACTCCCCTACCTACTGCATATGGGGCACCAACTCGCCCAAAGTCCCCAGCACAGTGATCCAGATGAGGGACTATTCCAAACCTATACTCAACAACTACCTTGTGGATCTACGATGCGTCGACTGGTCCAGGGTCACTGCCACAAATGACCCTGTTGCAGCCCTAGATAATTTCCTTGCAGTATTTGTTCCCTTGCAACACAGGCATGCACCCCTCACAAAAAGGAGGGTGAGAGGCACAGTCACGAAGTGGCTCCATGGAGGCCTATTCTCCCTCATGAAGCAGAGAGACAAATGTTGGGTGAGACACAAGATCTCCCTCAATGGCAATGACCTCCTTCAATATTGTCAACTCAGAAACTCCTGTAAGAGAGCCATACGTGCCACCAAGAGTGAGTACTGCAGATCAGCCCTGCTAGCCTCGGCCAACAACCCCCGGCGCTTTTGGCAAAATGTTTAAAACCTTGTCGGTGGGTCTGCCAAGGAACAGGTTCACTGACATGCATATTGGAGGGACCAACTGTAATAACCCCCAAACTATTGCCACTGTTTTTAACTACATGTTCTCAGACTTGCCTGCTCCCCTCCCACCCAACTTAAGGCCCCTAAACCACTGAGTGGGCACCCCGCTCGACTGCCCTTCTACCTCAAATGGATCTCAGTTGGAGAGACCCAGGAACTCCTAGCTGGTCTCTCCCACCACACGGGGGCTTGACATGACAGCCTTGAACCAAAACTGCTTAGCTTAGGGGCCCCCTTCCTTGCCCAGCTGGTCTCTCATATCTTTAATGCTTCTCTTATCTCAGGAATCATCCCAGATGTAAGGAAGGTTGCCAAGGTTGTCCCTGTTACAAACAAGGTGACCCCAAAGATATTAATAACTATTGCCCCATCACCATACTCTCTGCTACGTGTAAGCTCCTTGAAAAGACAGTTGCTTCACAGCTCTCCCACTACCTCCAGGGTCACTCTGTTCTCTCCTCTGCTCAGCATGGCTTCAGAAAAGGGCACAGTATATTGACTGCGCTTGCCGTGGTTACCTCTGAGATCAGGTCCGCGACTGACCAAGGCAAAATGACAGGTGCCATCTTCGTTGATCTTTCAAAGGCCTTCGATCGGGTTGACCATTCCCTCCTCCACTCCACTCTGTATTCTCTTGGATTCTCCCACCGAGCCCTTGCCTGGTTCTCCAACCACCTTGCTGGTAGGCAGCAATACATCTGTTTCAATCGCACCCTCTCTGCCCTCTCTCCAGTTAACTGTGGGGTCTCCCAGGGATCTGTCCTTGGACCCATTCTTTTTTCCCTGTTCATTAATGAACTGCCCGCCACTACAACCCACGGGCACCCAACCCTATATGCAGATGACTTCGTCATACTGTCCAGTTCGCAGGATATCACTATCATCAACTCCCGGCTTAACTCCGACTTCAGTCTAATCCAGAACTGGCTTGAGGGCCACAAGCTTACCATCAACCTGAAGAAGACCCAGGCCATGCTCTTTGGCTCTGTGGCCAAAACCTCTTCCTGCCCGGCGCATCTAACTATCTATGGAGCAAATGGGTCCCTCCTGCTGGTCATTGACTCCATCAAGTATTTAGGAGTTACCTTTGATCCACAACTGGATCTCAACACGCATTTTCGGAATGTTTGTAAAGCCATGAATGGCAAGCTCAGCCTTGCCTACAGAGTCAAAGATTGCCTCACCCCGGCCTCTCGGCTCGCCATAGCCAGGGGGATACTCCTTCCCATGCTTTGTTATGGGCTCATTGCCTTTGCTCCAGTCCCGAGCTCCAGCCTTGCAAAATGGGACACTGCACATAATATATGCTGCCTCACACTCTCTGCCCCTTGTCTTACGCATTGTTGTGAGCTCTGCTCACGGCTGGAGTGGCTCCCCCTTGAAAAGCACCGTGCCTTTGTCCTTGGCAACTTCATAGACAACATAGTTAGGACGGCCACTCCCTCTGCACTCACCCTTCCCCTTAAACATGTAACCCCTGCCTTCCACTTAAGATCCAGTGCAGCACAGGTCCACCTGGTTCCTAAGACCCGCACCCTCACAGGTGACCAGGCCTTCTCTGTCCATGTGCCAAGACTGTGGAACTCCCTTCCCACCCTAGTTCATGCCTCTCCCCCCCATCCCTGCTTCAAAACATCCCTATGGAGCTTCCTCAAATCTGCCTCTACCTGTCTATGTACCACATAGTCCCAACGTATTTCTCTCCCTCACCCTGTTTCACTGAGGGAGTTGTCCTGCAAGCAGTTTCACAGGCCGATGGTAAATCTCTGCTGATAACCAGCATAAGGTACTAACTGCCCTCCTGTTGGAGAGGGGATCTTGTCATATCTGTACTGGCCTCTTTTCTGCTTTATTTTTTCTTTCCATTCTCTCTCATTATAAGCGCTCATGTCATGCAAATACATACTTGTACATTCAATAATTTTGGTGTTATTCTCTTTCATGTAGTTATTTGATGTTATCCTGCCTCTCAATGCTGTTATGTGACTTGTTGTTATACTACTTACCTGACTATTTTAAAGCCTGGTGTACTATAAGCTATACCACCCACTTGTCGGAGCCTGTGGCTCCTGTATGTTACCTCGACTCTGTATTATGTACTCTGTAACCCTCCCGGGTCACACCTGAAAATAGGCACTTGGATATCTAGCATGCTTACCTGGTTAACAAAAGCAAATAAATAAATAAATCAGAGGTAGATGTCACTGAAGTTGTTACAGATTACAAGAACAATACAAACTGTGAGTGGTTGTTAGTAGAAATAAAACAGGGCGGGTGTTATAATTTGAAATAGTGTATGGTATACAATCCTCCAAAAACTGCCTGCAAAGTTCTTGAGGATTTTTTTTTTATTTTGTTGCTACCCAACAAATTGGAGGGGTTTTTTAGCCATAGGGGATTTTAACATTCACTGGGATCCACTTGCAGACCCTGGCACAGATTCCCAGCTCAGAAATGCAAGATTGAGCCAATTGATGTGCAATTATACTAGAATGAACATTAAGAATAATAATCACACCATACTCGAATGGATACTAATAATCAGGCAAATGTAAAAAATAGGGGAGTACTCCCAGATGCAGTGAGCAATCATATGGCAATGTACTGCACCTGGAAGTGTAAATGGTTGAAACCACCCCCTCACTTGATTTTTTATCAGACATTTTCTGGTGAACTGAATAGGGATCTGCTGTGGGAACTCCAATTCATCTATTGGACCTATTTGGAAACAATACCACATGTCAATTTGGCTATAGATTTTTTTACTTCTACCCTTTTAAAACTTCAAGACAAGTATTTCCCAAAAATCACTAGAAGGTTGAGGGGTACTGTGAGTAAGTGGATCACACCTGATCTATTTAAATTAATGAAGTGTAGGGATATATCCTGGAGAAATTTTAAAATAACTAAAACCATTGCAGATTTTAATATATATCGTAGACTTCGAAATGATTGCAAAGCAAAGTTACGACAAAGCAAATCACTCTCCTTTATTTTCATTATTTCAGTTTAGAGAGTTTATAAAAGAACTGTGGTCTAATGAAACACCTAGTTTTATAAACTGGAAGACTAAAAGAAAAATGGGAGATCGAGCTTTCTCTATTAATGCTGCAAAAACTTGGAATGATCTTCCAGTTGCTTTACAATCTGGCAAAAGTCACGAAACTTTTAAAAAAGAACTAAAGGAGCATCTTTTTAGTCATCGGGAATGTCAGTGTTTTTCTTAACTTTTGCTAGCACTGATTCATTATGTATTGAATGTTAAATGTCTGTATAATTGTGTTTGCTACTATTCATGTAACATCTTGACTGTGTCTTATAATGGTCTCAGGTCGCTCATGAAAAAGAGACAGTGACTCATGTGTTTACCTGGTGAACAAAAGTTTAATTGAATAAAAAAATAAATGGAAGGAATTAGGTGAAATGTTTGGTGAGTGTTTCAGTAAGACTGTTTTACACATTTAGGAAAATGGAGCACAGCATGTGAAATATTTAGTGAGTGTTTCAGTAGGCCTGTTTTACACATTTAGGAAAATGGAGCAAAGCACATGAAATGTTTGGTGAGTATTTCAGCAGGCCTGTTTTATACATTTAGAAAAATGGAGCTCAGCATGTAAAATGTTTGGTGAGTGTTTCAGTAGGCCTGAGTTACACAGTCAAGAAAATGGAGCACAGCAAATGAAACGTTTGGTGATTGTTTTAATAATCCTGTTTTACACATTTAGGAAAATGGAACACAGCACATGAAATGTTTTGTGAGTGTTTCAGTAGGTCTTTCTGCACAATTAGGAAAATGGAGCACAGCATGTGAAATATTTGGTAAGTGTTTCAGTAGGCCTGTGTTAGACAGTTAGGAAAATGGAGCACAGCATGTGAAATATTTGATGGGTGTTTCAGTAGGCCTGTTTTACACAGTTAGGAAAATGGAGCACAGCATGTGAAATTTTTAAGTGTTTCAATATGCCTATGTTAGACAGTTAGGAAAATGTAGCACAGCATGTAAAAATGTTTGATGAGTATTTCAGAATGCCCGTTTTACACAATTAGGAAAATGGAGCACAGCATGTGAAATGGTTCATGGGTGTGTCTGTAGGCCTGTTTTATACAGGTAGGAAAATGGAGCACAATATGGGAAATGTTTGGATTGTGTTTCAGGAGGTTTTTGTTTTATACGGTTACATTTTGATTGCTATGCTTGGTTGTTAGTTTTGCAAGTGATATGGAGGGAGGAATAAAAGGGATTCATATTGATTTGGGGGCTGTTTTTTGCAGACACTGTAGTTAGAGTGGCTGTTAGGGCTGTATTTGGGTGGTTATTAGGTTGTTGTTACATGTGTTAGTCAAGTGGTTGTTACACATGTTAATAGTTCTGTAATAACATGTATGTTTTTGTCCACACTTGTAACTGTAATAGATTGTTAATAGTGTGTTAATTTTAATGTACTAGAGTGTTGTAATTACATAATGTTAGTTAATTACCATCATATATGGGGAAATATGTGATGGTTTTGATAATGAGGACAAGGGCCCAACCATGTAGTAGATAGATAGATAGATAGATAGATAGATGGATGGCTGGCTAGATAGATAGATAGATAGATAGATAGATAGATAGATAGATAGATAGACAGACAGACAGACAGACAGACAGAGACCGACTCAGTGTAGAGAGTAATGGACTATGAGGAGAGTGCAGAACTGTAAATTAATCAAACATTTTACAAATATTGGTTGTACAGCCATGAGATTTGGACTTTTAGGGTAAAAGTGGAAGCAGCAGAACAGATAAGAAATAGAAGGTCAGTCCAAAGCTGGAAAATGGTGAAGGAGAAAGCAGATCAACACACAGATGTTTTCATATTAGGGAGAGAAAATGCCAAATTCTGAGTTATGGATAGATCGTGGGGAGGCAGGTGTACAGATGAGCAGGGAGCTGAAATCAGTTAGAAAGGTAACAAACCAGAACATAGAGATAAATTTAGCACAGTAAATAAGCTGCTTGCTTTCAAGACATGGGATAGAGAGAGAGAGAGAGAGAGAGAGAGAGAGTGAGGTGCAAAGGAGACAGTGGTGAGTACAGGAGAGGGGACACCTAAGGGCAAAGCAATAGAAGTAGTGAAAAAGGAGATCCCATCTAGTGACAGTGGACTTTGGAGCAGTACTACGCACTACATTCCTATAATGAAAAACTTAGTGGATCACTTTAATATCAATCTCATGTTGAGTGGGGAGTGGGATACAGACATTGTTCCTGTACAGTGCCCTTCAGTTTGGGGTGAAGATTCTTGTGTATGGCATCCACATGACAGGAGAAGTAAAGGCAGTGTTCCAGTCAAACTCCAAGGAACATGAAGGAGGTGATTTTATCCAGTGGTGCACCTTCCAGGGTGGTATGATAGCTGTGGGCAAAAGTTTGGCTAGACCTTGTCTGGTGCCAAATGTCATTAAGATATTTTTTTGGATATTGAAAGTAAGTTAATTAAAGCAGAAACAGAGTTGGATATTAATAAACTCCATCTGTAGGTGAATAGCGAGATAAGAAGATATGCCTGAGGCAAAAAGAACTGCATTATGCACATACATGTGTATATATGAGGAGATATGATCTGGGGAGATCATTTATGAAATTTAAGAACAAGACTGTACCAAGTACAGAAACTTGGAGGACTCCTTGCCCGATAGGTAGTGGAAAGGAGAGAGATTCTACTCTGTGGCTACTTGTGATCTGCCCACCAGGTATGAGCCAAATTATTTAACCACTAGGTCAGAGAGTCCAGCAACTCACAGGCTTTTGCCAGGTTCACAAAGATGGCATCAGTAATCAGCCTCTGGTCCAGTTCCTTCAAAATTGTGTCAGTGAGTCTGAGAAGGGAGGAAAGAGTTGAGTGGGGCTTCCCGAAGCCAGACTGGAAAGTGATGAGATATAAGGAGGAGGAGGAAGAGGAAAGAGAGAGAGAGGAAGGGAGAGGGAGAAGGAGAGGGAGAGGGAGAGGGGGGAGAGAGAGAAAAACAAGTGTTCTTGAACTTTGGTAAAACCTGGCAGGAGTGTTAATAGTTTGCAGGGACTGAGGGGTCAGCCCCTTTAGGGAGGGAAAATAACTGTAGCCCTCTTCCGCTCATCAAGGATTGTACCCAAGCAGAAAAAGAAATTTAGGAGATCAGGGATAGGTGGTGTTACAGCAGTATCTGACAGACTGTGGGACTTGAAGAAGAAGAAAGAGGTAGGGAAGGGATAGAATGGAGAATGAAGGTGGAGGAAAGGGGAGGAGGGAAGAAGTGAGGAGGCACATGTTGTGAAGAAATTATTAAAGAAGGAAGCGTCATTAACAGGTCAGTAATAAAAATACTACCCAGTTTGAGGACTAAGACTCTAGACTGGAGAAAAGGCTCAAAGAGGGCATGGATGACCTAGGACTTTGAGGGATGGCTGATATTCTGAATGGTGGAAGCAACTTTCTCAGCTTTAGCAAGTTAAGTGGCTTTAATACAAGCATTACAAATTACTTGTATCTAATACAAATTCTTGTGTAAATATTGACTAGCTTGTCATTTTTTTTACTTGTTTTGGTACCTGTTAGTGTGTACTTGTCTACACATATTAATTTTGACATGTAAATGTTTTAAAGTGGCTCGCTGCTGCTGAGTGTTCTCCCTTGAACCTCTTGGAATCTAGGTAAATTACCTAAATAAGGCTATTCCAAGGTGAATAATTACAAATAAATACGTAGCAAGGTCTGCTGGTGAGCATGAGGCCTTTTGTGCCATTGGCTCTGGTTCTTCTTAGAGATACATGGGCAACCCAGGCAACCATAACATTAGCTTGAATGGGGCCTATCCACAAAAAACAAAGGGTACCTACACGAAGTGAATCTGTGGTGTGTAGGCACCCTATGTGTGAATGCTGTGCACCTGGGGTCCTGCATTCACGCTGCATTCACATACATACCCGCGTGCCCCATGGACTTCACCCACCGGTCATGGCAGGACCAGGAATTGACTCTCCATGCTGCCCCAGCCCACTAGGCAGATGGAGAGGACAGGGGCAGCCATTCGGGCATGTGCCCATTCAGTTGCTGCTTTGTGGGTGTACCATGGATCTGCGGGTCCTATGCACCACTTCCCTATGGGCACAAGGGATGCACTCTGCAACCCAGATCAGGCATCCAATTGGATGCCTGCCCAGGTCCATCCCTTCTCACTGGCCTGCCTGTCCCCATGAATCTGCACACCGAGGGGATAGGCCACAGACAGGTGCCCCACAAGTGCTTGCAGCAGTGAATATCATGCATCCTGTGCCTGTCTGGGGCTGCGGAGCTATGCAGGCAGGGAATGCACACCCAGCACATAAATCTCACCCATTCATGCATAGGGCTAAATATTTGCAAGGATCTCATTTATGTGAGTGGTTGCTGAAATGAAGGACCAGTCAGTATTTGAGAAGTTAGCATGTAGTGCAGAAAGATCTAGTGATCAGAATGACTAAATGTGGATAATCTTTGGAGGGTTTTAGTGGCAGTGAATCTTCAGCACACAGTAGATGCTGTGTTTGTGACTGACAGCAGAGGTGTACACAGAAGCCACAAACAAGGGGGGCCCAAAATTCTAACAAAGCTAAGGGGGTCTGGGGTATGTTCCTCCAAGAAATTTTTGAAATAAATCACTGTAAATGGTGCATTTTTCTACATTGTACAGTTAGGCAAGATACATTGCAGTCCAAAGTATGAACAGGTGTGCACAACTGGAACAGAGCCTGGTTCTCTGCAGGGGGTAGTAGCTAGCCCCTGTAAATCCGAAGAGAAACCGTTCAAGGTAGCAGAGCCCTCACCAGTCTTCTACAATAAGAAATGCAGGCATCAGTAAACATCTTTTATTTTTTTTGATTGATTTGTTGATTTACCTTCCTCCTTCTGGGGTGGTCCTATGGTTCCCCTGTTCCAGCCATGACCCAGTGGCTCCTGTAACAGGCACAGTGCCAAGTTGCAACCCTCCTCACCCTCTCTAAGGTTGCATCATGGACCCCCCCTCATGGAAGATCAAGGGATTGGAACCAGAGGGAGCTCCTGGGAGTGACAGATGCAACGCAGCAGGGCAGGCCTTCATGAGCTGGAGGATGATGATGGATTTTGTCCCCTGTAGTACCCCCCTGCAGCCCGGGCATGCAGTGTTACCATTGATGCTATGGTGAGCACTTCCATTCACTGCACGTCAAGATGTCTGCCGAAGCTGTCCCCTCTATCATGTCGCAACTGGCACTCTCACCCAGCCACTGCTAGGAGCCAGCACATGTGTGCATACCCCACCCCATCCTCCCAAAGGAGGAGAACAGTCCTGTGGATGCTCAATCCTTCTCCCCCAGGCCAACCCCTGGTGACCTGAGTCCGCTCCCGAACCCCGGTCATCGGCATAGCGCAAGGTGTGGTGTCCAGCGCCTCAACCCTCAGCACCACCGGGTCAGAGTCAGTAAATATCTTTAAAAAATTTGCCACTTTTATTGCAGGTAATTAACAGATGCATGTGGTGTGGGCTCACCACAACAACAAAACCCCAGCGCTTCAACAAAAGTCTTCCAGAGGGGGTCAATTTTACTCTGGCAAAATAATCCCTTTTATACAGTTTCCTGAACCAACATACTGTCTGCCACCTGCTGTTTAAATACATATAGACATGTTAATTCATGATTTAGATTTAAAGAGCTAGTGGAGCCAAAACAGGTAGACAGGAAAATAATACAAATTTTAAGTAGTAGGCAGTTTTAACTTTTTATTTTGATGTATCTTTCTTTTTCCTTTTGCTATCAGAAAGTCTTCTATGTGACAATATTGTGCTGGATGTATGGAACAGCTCTTTACCTGGCAGCTGACATATATAACTCTACTGCCCCACGTTACATCATCAGCATTCTGATCTCACTGATAGTGACTTCACAGATGAATGACCTGGCAGTCAATCACTTGCTGTTCCTAAGTAGCAGTGATGTCACATCAGTGAGGTCACAATGCTGATGATGTAGTGTGGGGCAGTAGAACAAGATATGTCAACTGGTAGGCTAAGAGCTATTTCACCATCACACCTACTAGCATCAGGTAAATGATCTTCTATTTAAACAAAGCGAACAGAAAAAGTACCTCAGATACAAAAGGTAATGGTTGGCTGCTTTTAAAATCTAATATTACTTTTAGGCAGTACACTAGCTCTTTAAGTGACTGTGGTGGGATCTGAACCATGATCGACAAAATGCAACACAATGGAACATAAGAAATGAAAAAAAAAATGAATATAGAAAAATGTATACATATCAGGTGGCATTTCACCAGGGAAGATGAGTTTGAAAAACAATCTCAGGAACTGTACAATCATACAAAGGGGTTACAATGACATTTGACAATGCTCTTGAGCTAAAAACATGGAAATAGATTCTTTGTTAGATACAAAGAATCAGGAACAGGGTGATAACAGATACTGGACCATACTTCTTACTGATTTTATTTTATCAAGAAAATTAACAGAGAGCCCTGAAATTACATTTTCATAAGCAGATTATCCAACAGTCAGTCTAGTTCACAACTATTATGTTGAAATCAAACCTGAAGCATCCTGAAAGGATATTTTAATGTGGTAAATGTAAAATGTGATCTCTTCTGTCAGAGTAAGAAATTCCAGCTTGAAGGTTATGAAAACACTGTTAAGATCCAAAGCTTTCTTAACTGCAGCAGCACAGGACTCTGAGGTCAGGCAAAGCAAACAATGGGGGAGGGTGGGGCCGGCGCCGGGGCCAGCCTCAGCCACCCCCTATGCATGCCTCTGACTGAGAGCCTCAGGAAATGTGCCAGCCTCAACAATGTGTTAGGAGTGGGAGAAAAGGACCTAGTCAATGAGGGAGTGATTTGTGGATGTCAGATTGAGCCTCAGCGGTTGAGGAACAGTGGGCAGTATTTAAAATGGGTATTGTAAGAGCAACAGAATTATGCATTAAGCAGGTTAGCAAGGGGAAAAGGAGAAGGAGACCATTATGATTTTCCAAGGAGGTAGTGGAGAAAGTGAAAGCCAAAAAGATTGCATTCAGACAATACAAAAAGACAACTGCAGAAGGGGATAGGGAGACGCAACAGGAGAAGCAAAGGGAGGTAGGGAGGTCAGTAAGGGAAGCCAAAGCTCAGACAGAAGAGCACATTGCAAAATCAGTGAGTAGAGGAAACAAAACTTTTTACAGGTACATAAGTGAAAAAAGAAAAGCAATGGGAGGGATAGTGAGACTGAATGGGGAGGATGGGGCTCACATGGAGGATGACAACAGTAAAGCTGACATACTGAACAGGTATTTCTGCTCAGTCTTTAATGAGAAAGAGGAGGGTGATGGGCCTGAAGGGAGTACAAGGGGTGGGAATGGTGCAGAAATGGACACAAGTCCCTTTACAAGAGAAAGGGTCCTGAAGGAACTGGAAGGAATAAGAGTTGATAAAGCAATGGGGCCAGATGGGGTGCACCTCAGGGTCCTTAAAAAACTAAGAGAGGAGGTGGCTAAACCTCCGGCAATCCTGTTCAGCCGATCACTGGAAACAGAGGAGGTACCAAAAGACTGGAGAACAGCAGATGTAGTCCCTTATACAAAAGTGGAATAAAGAGGAAGCGGGGAACTACAGACCAGTCAGCCTCATCTCGGTAGTGGGGAAGATCATGGAAGCACTACTGAAGGAGAGATTGGTGGAACATCTGGTTGTCAATGGACTACAGGACCCAAGGCAGCATGGTTTCACCAGGGGGAGGTCATGTCATACCAACCTCATTGAATTTTTTGACTTGGTAACTAGGGAGGTGGATCTGGGGAGGGCAGAGGATGTGGCCTATCTGGACTTCAACAAGGCCTTTGACACTGCCACATACAAGGCTATTACACAAACTGGGGAATATGGGTGTGGGCAGGACAGTAGTGTGGTGGGTAGGTAACTGGCTGGGTGGCAGGACACAGAAGTTGGTGGTGGTAAATGGCTGTCACTCCACAGAGGGAAGAGTGACCAGTGGGGTACCACAGGGATCAGTGCTGGGACCGGTCCTATTCAACATCTTCATCAGTGACATTGCACAGGATCTCGAAGGCAGAATTTCCCTGTTCGCTGATGTCACAAAGCTCTGTAACAGAGTGGACACACCAGAGGGTATAGACAGAATGAGAAGGGACCTGCAGAAACTTGAAGAATGGTCAGGGGTTTGGCAGTTGAAATTCAGTGTAAAGAAGTGCAAGATAATATATATGGGGCACAAAAACCCTGGCACAATATATCAGTTGGGAGGGGGGGTGAGGATATAGCATGAACCAAGCAGGAAAGGGATCTTGAGGTTATCACCTCTGATGACCTCAAGGTAAAGAAACAGTGTGACAAGGCAGCAGGTAAAGCAAATAGGATGCTGGGATGCATAGGCAGGGGCATCACCAGCAGGAAAAGGGAGGTCATAATTCCACTATACAAGATACTAGTGAGGCCCCACCTGGAGTACATTGTACAGTTCTGGAGATCTTACCTACGTAAGGACATAGACAGGTAGAGAAGGTTCAGAGGAGGGCAACAAAGATGGTACATGGATTGCATCACATGTCCTATGAGGACAGGTTGAAGAACTTGAATACGTACTTCCTGGAGGAGAGGAGGGAGAGAGGGGATATGATAGAGACATTCAAGTATCTTACAGGGAGGAACAGGGTGCAGGAATACACTATGTTTAAGCAAAAAAGATGTTCCAGGACTAGAGGGCATGGGATGAAGTTGGAGGGAGGATGATTCAGAGGAAACATGAGGAAGAATTTCTTCACAGAACAAGTGGTGGGCAAGTGGAACACCCTGCCAGAGGAAGTGGTGGGGGCTGAAACAATCATGGGATTTAAGAATGCATGGGATAGACATAAAGGAATTCTGGAGGTTAGGGGTGAGGGGCAACCGACTTCTAGGAAAATGTAAAGTGAACTTACAAGCTCAAATAGGCAGACTGGGTGGGCCACAGGCCCTTATCTGCCAACACTGCCTATGTATCTATGTATCCATGTAGATATGTAGTAATAGTAAAACGTTTATTCGCAAACTATGAACAGCAAATTCACTTGATTTGAGCTCATTTCCAATTAGGTCCTTTTTGTATACAAATGTTACAAAAACAGTTCCACAAGTACTACATGAAATAAGAATGAAAACATCTGGAGATCAATAAATTCTTTTAACTAAAGGGAACCCAATAGAATTCATGTACTATATATTATATACATATACAATTACAAATATACAGGTAAGGGAACTATTCAACATGTACAGAGTAAATATCCAAGCTAATCTTTGTGATCAAAGCTGCACAAATGTTACATTGTTCATATTAACATATAAGTCAACAGAGCTGAAGCGACATTAAATTTTGGCTAAGTTTTTAGTGGAAGGAGAAACCAATTATAACTGTAGCTACCTTCAACTATGAGTTCCCCAGAAGAGGCCAAGGAGGAAACTGAGGAGAGGAGATCAGTGATTGACTCAGGATTGGAACCATAACAGCAATAGATTTCAGCAATGAAGACTGGGACAAAAAATGGTAGGAGAGCTTTACAGGCAGCAGCTCATAAGAGGAGGGAGGAGAAGACCAGTGTATAACCTTACACCTGAGGAGGAGGATACATACACTGCAGTTCATGGAAACATAGAAACATAGAAGCTGTCAGCAGAAAAGGACTGGCTGGCTCACCTAGTCTGACCAAAAGTCCCTATCTACTGTTCCACCGTAGACCCTAATTGATCTCCAGCCTTAATCCCCCCACCTCTGTTACTAAGTTCCATCTGTGTCTATCCCATGAATGTTTAAAACCTGTTACCATTTTGCTACTCACCACCTGTGCTGGGAGTCCATTCTAGGCACCCTCCACCCTTTCTGTGAAGAAATATTTCCTGACATCCCCTCTATGTTTTCCCCCTTCCAGCTTCATATCATGCATGCCCCCTTCCTTGTCCTTGAGCATCTCTTTCTGTGCAATATGCCACCCTCCTGTACCTTGTTAATACCCCTTGAGGTATTTCAATGTCTCTATCATGTCTCCGCTTTCTCTTCTTTCCTCCAGTGAGTACATATATAACTCCCTGAGTCTTTTCTCATAGGGTTTCTGATGCAGGCCATGTACCATTTTGGTTGCCCTTCTCTGGACCACCTCCACCCAATCTATGTCCTTCCTGAGATGGGGCCCTCACAACTGGACACAGTACTCCAAGTGTGGCCTCACAATTGATCTATTCAGAGGTAACACTACCTCCCTTTTTCTGCTGGTGATACCTCTCCCTATGCACCCCAGCATCCTATTAGCCTTTCCCACTGCCTTGTCACATTGGTTTCTTACCTTCAGGTCATCAGATATGATGACCCCCAGATCCCTTTCCCATTATGTTGATAATACCTCCCCCCAACTGATACGTTTCCCTTGGATTTCTGCATCCAATGTGCATAATTTTAAATTTTTGTGGTTGAAGCCCAGTTGCCAAACCCTTGACCAGTCTTCCAGCTTTTTTAGATCTTCCTTCATTTTTTCACCCCCCCCAGTGTGTCCACTCTGTTTCAGATTTTTGAGTTATCCACAAACAGGCATATCTAACCTTCCAGCCCTCCTTCCCTAGCCAGGGCTAGCTATGGTCAAATCACTGATCTTGGGGGCCAGCCAAGGTTCAGAGATGACCATGACATCTGGGTGGAGGCTTAAGCAAATCAAACGTAGAAGATTAAGTGTATGGATGAGGCTGTGGATGTTACAGCGGATAATTTTCAATCACTTGGGGAGGGGAGACGTAATTAAGAGGGAGGAGATAGGATTAAGTTAAATATCACCTGACATTAGGAGGAGCAAGATAATGATGTGCTTGAGGGAGCTCTTGTGTGGGGGAGAGAAAGGGAGTGGTTAACAGGAGGAGGAGAAGAGGATGTATAAGGGCAGAGCAGTTTCCAGATAAATCCCAGACACACGGAGATCTAAGGGCTCAGCTCCAGACAGCATGGGCAGAGATTGTACACCTCAGATTGCATATTCCAGAGGAAATATATTATAAGAACCACCCGCCATTTCCCCAACATCCAACAGAAGCACCTCGACCGCAGATGGTAGTTGGTCCGGGAGGTTAGCAGGTGGTTAGGAGGGGCAAATCGGGTGTCCCAACACTCGGTGCTCTCCAACACATCACCTCCACAAACCATATAAGAACTACAAATAGGTATCTGCCTCAATCTCCAAAATCAAACAAAGGGGAAGAGGACACTGAAGAGCAGAACACTGCAGCACAGGAACAAGCACAACAAAACTCGCCCAAAACAGGAACCAAAACAAAACAAGCAAAAAGGAAATCCAAAAAACTTCTGATAATAGGAGACTCCATGGTTCGGGGCATTGATACCTATCTACAGCCAGGGGTAATGATCAGATGTCTTACAATTACATCAGTATGAAGAGACACTGACCACATTGCTAAAATTGTTCAGGAAGCAGGAGAAAACATTGATGTCCTGGTACACATACGGACTAATGATCTCACCAGCTGGTCAGTTGTGGAGACCAAGGAACACCTGACCAGGCTGGGTGACAAACTATTATCCATTTCATCCGGCATCTCCTTCTCTGAGATCCTGCCAGTCTGGGAGTGGGGGGGCAGATGGATGGAAGGTCAGAGAAGGGGAGATAGGGGAGCTAAACATGTGGCTCAAGTGCAGGTGCCAGGAAAGAAGACACAAATTTGTAGGAAACTGGCAACAGTTTTGGGAGCGAAAGTTCTTTAAATTTGATGGACTGCATCTGACTAAGGAGGGAGTCAGTGCATTGGGGCAGAAGTTTGACATCTTTGCAGAATATTTAAACTAGCAAATGGGGAGAGAGATGCAGCACCCCATACTTCAAATGGGAAGAACACCCCCCCCTTCCCTTAGCTAGTGGTCAAACAGGAGTTCAGCATGTTTGTAGTTCATTTGCATCACTAGGTAAGGAAAAAGGTCTGGCTCCACATATGACGCACAGGGGAAACACCAGACCTCACCCAATAACTAACACACTGAAATCTGGCCAATGGAAAATCATGTACACAAATGCTCACAGTCTGGGAAACAAGATCCCAGACCTGCAGGCAATAATGACAGAAGCTAAACTGGACATAGTAGCCATTAGCGAGATATGGTTTACCAGTAACCACGCTTGGGAGACTTCAGTACCTGGCTATGTACTGTTCAGAAGAGACCAAGGTGCAAAAAGTGGTGTGGAGTGGCCCTTTATGTCAATGAAAATATCAAAGCTACAGAAATTCAGAATACACATAAGGACACAGAAAAACTGTGGGTCACCCAGGAAACAGGAAATGGGACAGCCATACAAACTGGGGTTGTCTACAGGCCTCCAGACCAGGGGGAGGACAAAGACACTTTACTGTTGGAAGATATACAAAACATGACAGCTAAAGGGGAGGTTCTGATAACTTCAACATGCTAGATACAGATTGGTCAATACCAGCAGGAACATCTGCCAGAACTAGACACGTGGTCATTTCCCTGTGGGGGGAGGGCCTCAAACAACTGGTACAACAACCCACAAGAGACGGGGCTATCCTAGATCTAGTACTGACTAACAGCGAAAGGATCTCAGATCTCCAGGTAGAAGGTCACCTGGGGTTCAGTGACCATCACACGGTATAGTTCAATTTGGCCACTAGAACTAAATCATCCCATTCCAAGACAAAAATATGGGACTTCAGAGGAGCTGACTTTCATAAAATGGCCAATAGAGTTAAGCTAGCCCTGGCAAAAAGAAATACAGGTGAAGGGGTATAGGCAAAGTGGGCAAGCATTAAGGACACAATACTTGAAGCAACATCCCATTGTGTTAGAGAGAGAAAGGAAGTGTAAAAGAAAAAGGAAACCACTTTGGTTCTCAAAAACAGTAGTAGAAAAGGTCAGAGCCAAAAGGCTGGACTTCAGGAAATGTAAGGGAACACAGCTGGATGAAGATAGGGAGGCATACCAAACTTCCCTAAGGGAAGCAGGGAAGGCAGTAAGGCAGGCAAAGGCCCAAACCAAGGAAACACTAGCACAAACAGTAAAATAAGGTGACAAGACTTTTTATAGATACATTAGTGAAGGGAGAAAGTCCAGAGGGGGTATTGCTAAGATCATAGGGGATAAGGGGGCATGTGAGGAGGAGGACCATGTAAAAGCATCTATTGTAAATAGATACTTTTGCTCAGTATTACCGAAGAGAAGGTAGGGCAGGACTCACAGCTCAGCACCATAGACACGGGGGAGGAGGTGTACACTAGTCCCTTCACAAAAGAAAGGGTCCTACAAGAGCTTGATAAACTCAGAGTAGACAAGGCAATGGGACCTGATGGCATACAGTACATCCCAGGGTACTAAAGGAGCTAAGGGTGGAACTAGCAGAGCCATTATCAGACCGGTTTAGTGAGTCTCTGAGCACAAAAGAGGTCTCAGAAGACTGGAGAAGGGTTCATGTGATCCCGCTCCACAAGAGTGGTAGCAGGGAGGAGGCAGGGAACTACAGACCAGTCAGTCTTACTTCAATTGTGGGCAAGATTATGGATGCACTCCTTAAGGAAAGGAGAGTGCAACACCTGGAATCCATAGGAGCACAGGATCCAAGACAGCATGTGTTTACAAAAAGGAAGGTCCTGTCAAACTAATCTCATAGATTTATTTGACTAGGTAACCAAAGTGGTGGACCAAGGGGGAGCAGTTGATGTCACCTACCTTGACCTCAGCAAATCTTTCGATACTGTTGCACATAGAAGATTGATTAATAAGCTGGGTAAGCTCAGGGTGGGCCAGAAGTTGGTCGACTGGTTGGTAAACTGGTTGATGGGCAGGAAACTGAGAGTGGTGGTAAATGGTATACAGTCAGAAGAGATGCAAGTCACAAGGGGGGTACCTCAGGGATCAGTCATGGGGGCCAATCCTCTTCAATATCTTCATCAGTAACATTGCAGATGGACTGGAGGGAAAGGTTTGTCTGTTTGCAGATAACACCAAGATCTGCAACAAAGTAGCTTATCCAGATGGAGTGTGCAGAATGAGAAGAGATATGGATAAACTGGCAAAATGGTCAGAAGAGTGGCAATTTGGGTTTAATGCAAAGAAGTGCAAGACCATGCACATAGGGAAGAGAAACCCTGAAGCCACCTTAGAAAAAGCACAGTAACAATTAAACCATGGAGTGAGTGACTGTAAAAAAAGGAAGCAGCAACAAAACACTTGGATATAGTTAGAACAGCTTCCACAGCCCTCAGATCATAGCTGGGAGGGAGGAGCATCAAACATTTAAATAAGTAATTAACCGATGAGATGGCACCCCTCACCCTTCAGATCATATCAGATGAGGTAGGGAGCAGCAAAACAGTGTACTTGAGATAAAGTTAAACCAACCCACACACACCTCAGGTCATGGGGGGGAGCGAAAGTTGAGAGCAGCAAACAATAAAAGATATAAACTTGATCTGTCACCCAAACCCCACAGTCATAAGGAGGGAGAAAAGGAAGGAGCAACAAACAGCATTAAATAAATGGACCTCTCATGTCATAAGTGGGGATGGTGATAGTAGCAACAACATGAACTATCAATTCACTGCACCTCTAGGATCAGAAGAGGGGAAGGGTGAAAGCAGCAAACAATACTAAATATAAATTAGACCACCCGAACCCCTCAGGTTAGAAGAAGGAGGTGTGGCAGCAACAATACAAAATATAAAACTAAACAATGCCCTGCATCCCTTGAGTGATTACAGCAGTGGCTTGGAGCAGCAAACAAATACTAAATATAAATTAGGCCAGTCTCTACACTCATTGGAGCATACGGGGGAGGGTGGAAGCAGCAACAATACAATACAAAATATAAAATCTGACCAGCCTCCATGCCCCTGGGATCATAAGGGGGCAGGTGGGATCAGCAGACAATACAAACTAATAATCAAGTCAGTTCTCATACCCTTCATGCATCCATATGATTTGCAGCTAACTTTGCATCAAAGATTCAAATTATTATTTTTTTTAATTGCAACAAAATACATATTTTTGTCATAGACGGATACATATTTTAAAAATAGGATGCCTGACTTGTAGCTGTATACAGCTACCGTAGATGCAAAAGTAAAGCATACAGTTGCAACTGTGACTTACTACTTTAAATGTCCAGCCCTCGGTAGCTTGATAAAATGGATAGGTTTCATACTGTATATGGTTGTTCAACAATGTGGCTTCTTTATCAACTAAGATGCAGAGGAAATGATATTAGTAAAAATGCCCATAATAAGCAGAATATGGAATAATCATACTGCCCGGGAAAAAAGAACATATTTTCCTAGGCTGCAGCTATTCCATAGCTTACAAACTACCCGGTACATCTAATTTGTAATAGCCAGTCAAGACTCTATGGTTATATGAAAATGTAGATGAATGAGGTCAAAAGTAATCCTGATAACAGCTTCTAATAAATAACATTTATGTCACCATTACATACAGTACTTTGTGCATTAAATGCTCGCCTCTGCTTAAAACTGAAAGGAATGATTTATTATTGCACTTGAAGTATTGTTATAAAGGGGACCCTGCTGGAGGGACATCACCATATAACATCAATTACTCCACCACTAATTTATAAGAGTATTTTTGGTAAAAGGCAAAGGCAGACCTTGGCAAGGACTCAGAGTAGCATTTATTTCAGTTTGAATGAACTGCCGCAATCTTAATAGCACAGTAGTTTATTTATAGGGTATTCCCAGCAGTCATATCCTTTTTCAACTCGGCAACTGAATATAAAATTAAAAGAACAGAACTGATATTTAAGTCAATGGGTAGCTGTGTATGGCTTCCTCATAATTGCAAACGTGTCCTGCACTGCTGAGACTCCTGTTGTTTCAGTTTAAAGATATTGCTAAAGAAACAGTATGTGCAAGCAGTTAGCACTTTAGCTTGTTAAACTAAAACCTTTAAAGAGCTGGCCCTTGGCACAGGTGCTAAAACATTTACTGTGTTACAATGACTAGCAGGATACCCACGTCGTCATGATGATCCTAGTGTCTCCTTGATGGGCTGCAGAATGTTGCGAGGATGCACTCAGATTTCAGAATGGAAGGGTATGCTAAGGCTAGAAAACTGCCAGTCATGGTGACCCAGGGCATCAACACAGCTTTGCACCTCTTAAGATTTGGGCTTTGAATATTAGTCAAGTGTGAACATCATGTGTGCATGCAACTGATACTATTTGAGCAGGGCCAGCATGAAAAGAAACCTAGTCCAGGACATCTCTGTGATGCTTCCTTGCTCCTGATCATTGGCCTTCTGTTTGGGGTATTGAGTATATCTCATTCCCTCCCTCCCTCTCCCATTTGTAGCCATGGGGGTAGGGGTGGGGCGCTACCATGGTAATGAGAACCCTACAAGCTGAGGGACTTTATTATGGATTAGGTGAAGTGGATCATAACAGTATTAAACATATACCAGTCACCTGAAAGAGGGAGGAATAATTACAACTATTGATTGTATTGGTACCCAGGCAAAACATAAAAACATAGAAATCTGTGGGCATTAAAAGACCAATGGCCCAAAATGTCTGCCATGACCCTACCTGTGTTGTGCTCATATTTTCAAAAAGAGAATCAAACAACATCAGAGCTGTGCTGAACCTATCAGCTGTGTCTTTTATATATTCGCTGAACTGGCATAATAGAATTTGTGTTTGCAGTTGCCAGAGTTTAAATGCAGTGTCTGCCGAAATAACAGAGTATTTAAACAGGAATTCAGGATCACACCTACTGTATTTTATTCATGTGTTTTAATGTTTTTCAAAGTTAGTGCTAAAGGAATAGACGGATTAAGATAATAAAATCAGAATATTTTGGATAGTCCTTATTTTGAGGTGGTATCTGAGAACAGGATAATTATTTTTCTTCTCTGCTCTATAATCTGGAGCAGGGACAAATCATTAACTGTCCTTGTAAAGGAAGCAAAGCAGAGTTGAACTGATGAAGGCTGACTACCGGTGTGGGACAGTATCCCAAGGGTGTTGCAAGAGCTCCTAGGGATAACTAACTGTTATCAAAGAGCTCCCATCTGATGGTTTTCAGTTAAGCACTTTTTACAGTTTTTGAATGGAGAAGCTTTGCCAGCTAAGGTTATGTAGATACTATTCTTTCATTTTGTGATAATTTGGATAGTGTCAGCTGCCCATAGATCCAGAGTGGATAGTGCCATATCAAATACATTATTTGCGCTAAGGATCAAATACCTTTGGAGTTTATACAATTCAAGCCTTTGGAAAGCCTGCTGGATCAAACAGAGCACTACCTGCATAACCCTAACTCCAGCTGTATAGACACATTTACATTACCTCATTTGTTGTGCTGCTGTGTACACCACTCCTCTGCTGCTTCTCCTTAAAACCCTGCCAACCGGCATTTACACAACAGAGGTTGTGCATCGTTGCAGGGCCATTCTCTCTGTGGGACTGAAATTCTAACCAATTGTATTGGATTTCCACTGGGACTAGGAGACATTCACATGAGTTAAACAATTACATGGTGTGTGGTGCCACGGGGGTGTACTGGTGCAGGTGGAGGAGCGTCTTTACAAACTCCAACTGTTGGATCCACTAAAATTCATAGTGAAGGGTCTATGCACATGGAAAAGGGCCACCATCCCTATCTATAAACAAAGATCCAAAAGTCCATGCACTTCTACAGGGCTCAGGAATAATGAGCGGAAAGTTGCTTGTGTGTTTTTAAAACATATTAGTTTTATTGTGCTTACATAAAACAGTTGCCAAATGAATAGCACCAGTGTTTCGTGTGGCAGGCAGCATCTGTGAATATTACTACTGTGTGGTTTCTCCATTCATTTGGCAATTGTTTCATATAAGAACAATAAAACTAATTTGTTCTGGAAACACACAAGTGACTTTCTGCTCATTATTCTTGAGCCCTGTATAAGTGCACAGACTTTGGAAGCAGCGTCTTTACATGCTAGCATAAAGTGCATGCACTGGTACACCATCCCAACAAAACAGGGATGGCTGTAAGCCACAACAGAGTAATTTCAAATGTTCCAGCAGATATTTACACACCAGGATGTGCACCAGTGCAACTCATATGTGCCACTTGCAATGGTGCAGATTCTACATCTATAGATTACTGTAATAGAACACAGAATGTGGGAGCTCAGCTGTATTCTTCAGTAACTTTGGCCACATTTGATATATTATCACTGGTTAGAAGTCAAAGGAGACTATATCGTAGGCCAATTTAAAAGGAACCAAAGGTTCCAGAATGCAAATAACCCAACAAAATCTCTTATTTTCTAAATGTAAATGTATAGATAGCCCTCTATGTGATCTACCAGTTATTTTGTGTGACTACGACTCCTGAACATTGCTAAACTGCGGAGCATGCTATTTTATTCAGTGAAAAGATGTATAGCATTTAACAAGACACACAATTTAATGACAATTTGTTTACAAACTATTTACTTAGTATATTACAATTAAGATGCACTGTCTAATTTCCAGTGGAGTCCTGCTTTTACTTAATTTTATAGCTGGAAAGGAGAGAAGCATGGAGAGGTCAAGTGACTTGTTCACTGTCATTCTGGGTGCTCCCTGTTTTGTTGGGGTTTGAACCAGTGCTCTGGTTTCTCAGTTCAGTGCTATAACTGCTATTACATGCATAACACTTGTCTTAACATAGTTCTTGGATCTAGGAGAAACAGCTGTTACATCTAAGTTTAGGAAATTCTTGGAAACCTATCAGAGGCAATTTATTTTTGCAGAAAGCGCTCAGTGGTTTGATCCACCCTTGATCCGTTTATTGAAATATTGCTCAGCAAGTACTAACCTTGAGATGGAACTTCTTGTTTACAAGGAGTATCCTAAAAAAGACAGCAGCAGCACAATACAACACTTACATTTTACAGGTTAATGAATATACCATATAATCAATTTCACAATACAGAACAAACATATGGTGCAATGAGGCTAGGGAAACACCAGAGTACCTGTTCAAGTTAAAGTGATGTTATGTGTGTTTAGCCAGGTAAAAGAATAACATGTTTTCACGAGTACCCTTTATTGGTTATTTCTCATCACATACCGGGCATACAAGCTCTGAATGTTAATTCCTAGATACCATGAATAACAGGGTACTAAGTATCAAGTATGCTTTTACTACTCATGGGAAGTTGGGAAACATTATTTGTGATCCTAAAATAATCTAAAAAAATAATAAAAGAAATGCTACCCCTCCCAAGATGACAGGCTAGAAGCTAGGTCACCTCCTCCCCACAGCAGCCCTTTCCTTTCCTTTCCTTTCCTTTCCTTTCCTCTGCCCCATCCCCATTCTCCCATATACAGGTACTTGAAAATACTGTCTCCTTACACTGTACCAGAAGCCAACCATATTTTGTAACACATTCCACCTCCCTAGCATGATTCCCCAGTTGCCTAGAATAGCATCAGTCAGTAGTGGCCCCTCTCCTGACTCCCAATTTATGACCTAAGGGCAACCGTGTCCAAATACAGGGTAATTCAGTCCCACAAAGCATGTCTGCTCTCCTTTTACCGATATCTGACTGTATTAGTACTAATGGACACATGACCGAGAAATAATGGTTAGAAGTGTTCAGAATCACTGATGACACTAAGCAGACTGATCAATGTCCCTTCCCCCACCCCATGAAATCATGGATCAGAATATTAAGGTATTTTTGCTCATGTACTCTGATTTTAATTTAGCTCCCATTTCTACACCATCCTCCCCAAAATTGTCTTCTGTCACTCCTGTATCATTCGTTTGTTTTAGCCGTCTTATATACCAGTGTTCCTGAATTTCGGCATATTTCTTTATACTCCTGTAATCTAAAGTATTTCTTTAACAGTCATGTTTTAAAGATCATGGGCAGCATTTTCAAAGACGAAGATGCCAGTGCAAATCCCCCTTTTTTTTGGGGGGGGGTGCACCTGCATCATCAAAAATGTGCCAAATCTGTTTAATTTGATTTTCTACTATATGGAGCATTTGCAGCACTTTTATCTGCTTTACGATGTAAAAAGAGAGAGAGATACAAGCTTGATTTATTGATGCATGTACCTGGCTTCATGCTGCAAGCTGTGGCCCATGTGCCACAAAGTTAGATCACCTTTTTTATAAATTTAAAATGCTTTATTTCTTTTCATCCAGCCCTATAAGGCCATTTTACCACACAATGGGGCCACAAACAGTAAGATACACAAACAAGACATACAGACCCCCTCACCCCACCCATGGTATCAGCATTACTAAGGAGAACATAGTATAACTGGTGTGCCCTCCAGTTCTAGAAGGTGCCTACTAAAGAGAGTATAGTGTTTGCAATTTGCTCCAATACTTCTCAAACTTAGGCATCCTATTATGCACACTGGCAATTACCTTTTCCACTGAAAGATTAAACAGAAGTTCCTGCGACCACTCTGAATAGGATATGATTTCATTATCCAACCAGTGTCGAAGTACTAACTTCTTAGCTGACATTGCCATCATTGCTAAGTGATACTTCCTCTCGGTGACAGGTATGAGGGAATAATCTCCCACCAGACAGGCCACCAGTTCTATATATTCAGTTATTCATACAAACATACTAACATACTAAAATGCCAGCAGAATAGGCCTAACGGTCTCTTGAGTCTGCTCAATTTTCAGCACCTGCACTGAGGGCCGATTTTGGTGTCCCCCTTTCCCCCTTGGGTTATACTGTCCCCAGTCCCAGATGTTCCACCTGTATTGGGCCTCATCAGATTTACCCTCCCCCTGTAACTGTCCTATCCCCTCTTAAACCCATCCACAGTCTCCACTTCTGTCAGCTCCCTGGGCAGTGCTTTCTATGGCTCCACCACCCTTTCAGTCAAATAACATCTCCTCCTCTCCCCTCTGAACCTGCCCACTTTAGACCCCGGAGCAGTTGTTGGCAGTTGAAATAGTCAGTTGCAATTCAATGCAGTTGCAATTAGTTGCAATTCCATTGGATTGCAGTCATAAAATAGTGGAGTTGAAATCCACTGCAATTGACGATTCCATGACCCGTCCAGGTTTGCTTTTGTGGTGCACTGCAGTGTGTTTTCTCTTTTTTTCTTTCCTGGGGGGGAGGGGTGCCAGAGGGGCTGCGAATATCTAACAGTCCTCAACTGCCGGCACCGAATCTTATAGCCAATAAAATGCACCCCTGGCTCCTGGAGACGAAGCATCCACCAATTGGGAGAGATAGAAGGAGGTGCCAGGAGCATGAAAGTGTCTGTGACAGGCTGCATGAGGTGGTGGGGAAAGCATGCCTAGATAAGAGAGGAGACTGCCAGGAGAAGAGGCATCTGTATTGGTGTGTGGGCAATGGAGCAAGCAGCATTCTTCTGCAGGGATGAAGTTTGGCAGTTTGGCCTTTAATTTAAAAATAAGTTAACTGTGTCCACTGTCCTGACGTGTCCGATGCCTGGAGAGAGACTAGTGTGTGGCCATGCAGGTCCCAGTCAGTCCTCCAGCAAAGCCAGGCAGCAATCGTGTGAAGGCAGCAAGTCAGTGATCTGGTCATGGTCGGGATCAGCCCATGACCTTGTCAGCTGGGCCCGTTGGGTGACTCTCACTCAGCCTCGGTCAGGTCTTCAGAGTCAGAGAGGAGGAGGAGGAGGAGGAGTGGTAGGTGCACTAGTTCCACTGCGTAAAGTACTGGAGTGGAGATGTGGGTCTGGGTTGGGGGGAGGGAGCACACAACACCAAAAAAACACTGCCACCACCAGCGAGTAGAGCAGCAGCAGCGAATTGAGCCATGAAGCCACCCAATGCTGCCGATCAAATCATCACCTGACACCTGATGGAACTGGTAACAGGCTACTACAATGAGCAAGGTACTGTATGGAATGTGTATGTAAGGCCCACCAGGGCTGAGCAGTGGGCAGTAGGGAGGAGGATGGTTTCTCACAGACTACTCAGTCTGTCTGTGTGTGTCTGCTGCATGCCTGGCTGGCTTGTCTGGCTGGTTGAGGGCTTGGGGCTGTGGGGTCCAGGGCACCGAACTTGAAAAGCCAAGGCAATCTACCATCATTGATCTACTGCTGGCAGCCAGGCTGGGCTCTCTCTGACTGTGGTGGCATTGTGAGTAAGTTAGATTCTCCACAAGGTTGAGGAGCAGGCTAGGCACAGGTGGTCAGTTGGTGAGTTACTGGACCCATAGGAGGCTGGAGCATGGAACATGGTCGGTCAGGTCCAATGGACAAAATGTTTGTTGTTTGCCACTGTAGGAATAGAATAGACTAAATATTAAAGTCCTCATGGCAAGATGAATAAAATTTTACAAAACACATTAGTGTACATGCTGAAAGCCAAAACAAGTTCAGAAACTGTCAGGAAATGTTTTTTTAATATGCATGAGTTTTTTTTAGCTTTAAATTTAAACTACAGATCAATCTCAGTTCTGGTATACCATACAGGAGGTAGCATAGAAACATAGAAGTTGTCAGCAGATGGGGACCGTACGATCCATCAAGTCTGCCTATGGTTTCCTACCCCCCTACTTAGCTGCCTGTTTGTGTATCCTAGTGTCTGTCTCATGCCCACTTGAATTCCCCCACTGTCATGGCTCCCACCACTCCCTCTGGCAGGCTATTCCATGGTTCCATAACACGTTCTGAGCTTTCCTCCCTTAAGTTGAAGGTTGTGCTCTCTAGTCCTGCTGTAATCCTTTTCCTGAAAGAGGTTCTGCACGTGCACCCTGTTGTTGCCTTTAAGGTATTTGAATGTTTCTATCACATCCCCACGATTCCTGCATTGTTCTAGGGAGTATAATTTTGAGGTCATCCAGTCTTGCCTCATATGATTTCTAATGCAAGCCCTGCACCATCTTTGTTGCTCTTCTCTGTACCATCTCCAGCCTATCTATGCCTTTCCTGAGGTGTGGCCTTCAGAATTGGACACAGTACTCTAGGTGAGGCCTGACCAGGGACCAATACAGGGGCATGATTACGTCATGCCTTCTGCTTGTGATGCCCCTCCCTATGCAGTCCAGGATACCACTAGCCTTTAGTGCTGCCTTTTCACATTGTCTACTGACCTTGAGGTCATCTGATATTATCAACCCTAGGCCTTGCTCCTGCCTAATTTCCACCAGCTGCTCCTTCCCATTGAATACAGTTTCCCTGCTTTACGCTTTCCCAGGTGCATGACCTTGCATTTTTTGGCACTGAATTTCAATTGCCAGGTCTTGAACCACTCCTCCAGTCTTTGGAGATCAGCTTCCATGCTTTGCTGTCTCTCTGTTGTGTCTACCCTGTTGCCGATTTTGGTGTCATCTGCAAACAGGCACACCTTTCCTTCCAGTTCATCCGCAATGTCACTGATGAATATGTTGAAGAGGATCATCCCCAGAACTGAGCCCTGTGTGACCCCTCTAGTCACCATCCCCTCCACAGACAGAGTGCCATTTACTAATACTCTCTGAGTTCTCCCACGTAACCAGTTTCTGACCCAGTTTGTAACCCTGGGCACAATTCCCATGTTCTCCAGTTTTTTCACTAGTCTCCTGTGCAGAATGAAATCAGAAGCTTTGCTGAAGTCCAGGTAAACCACATCCACTGCCCCACCGTGATCCACTGTTTTGGTGACCCAATTGAAAAAATCAACCAGGTTTGTCTGGCAGGACCTCCCTGCTGAGAAACTGTATTGATTTCTGTCAAGCTGACCAGTTTGCTCCAAAACAGCTATGATTCTTTCCTTCAGCAGTGACCCAACAGTTTTCCCACAACTGACATTTGACTAACTGGACGGTAGTTACCTGGCTGTTCCTTGCTTCCACTCTTGTACAGTTTTTCTACTGTTGCACTCTTCCAATCCTCCAGCACCTCCCCGCTCCTTAATGATTTGTTGAAGAGCACTGCTAAGGGGTCTGCCAGTTCCCTCCCTAGTTCTTTCAGTATTCTTGAGTGTATCCCAATTAGCCCCATAGCTTTATCTACCTATAACTTGTCTATTTCCTCCAGGCCCCTTTCCTCTGTGAAGGGACCCGTGTCTATTCTTTCAATTGTGCACTTCTTTATGCCTATTGCTGGTTCGTTACCATCTGCTTCCTGTGTGAAGACTGAGCAGAACCTGTGTTACTACTTCCTGCTGATAAAAACAATCAATTTGTTAAGGTCTGCCACTTAGTAGCACAACTAGAGACTGGAGGAGAGAAGGTCTCTTTCCCAATCGTTGAAGATCAGTGAAGCTCAGCAGACAGTAAGGCTAGGGGCTGGACAGCACTTGGTGTATACCTCCTAGTATTGCCCTTTGTGTTTGAGCTGTTGCTTTTGGTTGTTTCTGTCTGACAGCTTTATATTAGCTGATCACTATTTCAGTGGTGGGTATAGTAGACAGTAAGGCTAGGGGCTGGACCGCTCTTGGGGTATGCCTCCTAGGGGTGCCCTTTGTGTCTGAGCTGTTGCTTCCAGCTGAGAGCTTTCTATTAGTCGATCTCTATTTCAGTAGTGGTACAGCAGTACAAATACTGATTTACATACAGCAGCTAGGAATTCTGGCTAAGTGTTCCAACTGCTTCTTATGCTGAGAGAGCAGCTGCTGGCTGGGTCTGAGCAGAGCGATTGAGGAGAGAAGTCACCTCAGAGAAGATAGGAGCCTGGACTGTGCACTCCAAGGGGGATTCAGCCAGGTAGAACTGCTGTCAAGGAATCCCTGCTTCTGCACCTGTCGGAGTCTGCCTTCCCTCTGTGACTGGTCTCTCTCCGAGTCGGTGGAGATCAGTGAAGCTCAGCAGACAGTAAGGCTAGGGACTGGACCGCACTTGGCATATGCCTCCTAGGGTTGCCCTTTGTGTCTGAGCTGAGCTGAGGTATTTCTAGGGGTCCTCCTTGAACTGTTTTTAGTCTCACATATTCTGTGACTACTAGTAAACTAACATATATTGATGGTTAGCTGTGTTGGCAAAAGGGTACCTTCTAGCTTCTGTGAGGTGTTTAAGAGGCCCTACCTATACTGTATTTTAGACTCACAGTTCTTTTTCTAAGTAACTAGTATTACTGCTGCCTGTTTTTCTATACCATATACTGCTTTACTGCCCTGTTTCAATTTGTTACTTTCAGGGACTTAGTATATTTTGTTGTTGTTTTGACTGGTTATTACGCTTTAGTGGGTCTCTACTGTGTGTAGATTTGTTTCACTGCACTTTGTATTTGCATTTTAAAGAGCAGCCAGCTTCTTAACTGCTGCTGCCTAGTTACTGCTCCTTCCAACATATGTAATACCTCACCTGTCCCGGAGCTGAGGGGCATAAATAATTCCTTTTGTTTCTGCCCATTTATGAAGTTTTAATGCTGCTAATGACGTTTGCCCTTTAAAGGGCAGACCAAGGTTTCCTGGTCGACCCCCCCACACACACACACACAACAAAGGAATACAGCCTCTTGTGCTGGAAATCTTTGTTTGCCCCCCACCCACCCATCAGAAGGGAAGATGGAGAGCAGAGTTTGGGGGAGTGGACAGGTATGGACTGTCATAGGTGGATGGCAGAAGGAGTCCAGGGTGGACTATGATGGACTGCCATATGTGGATGGCAGGGAGGAAAAGAGGGGTAGGAAGGAGAGGAGGGTGGAATGATAAGGGAATATGAGGATAAAAAGAAGCAACAGAAGGAGAGAAAAGCAGTCTTAGTTTTCACTGTTACCTACAAGAGAAGAAGAGAAGAAGAAGAAGTCACACAGGTTTTCACCTGGGGAGGCGAGAAGAAGAGGAAGAAAAAGGATGGATTGATAGATATCCATATGTATTTCAATGAACACAAGTTTTTTTTGTAAAAGACATTAATGATGAATGGTGATGGAATTTGTAAATAAGAGATGTGAAATAGGATAAATTGATTGCCAATCTGAGCACAACAACATGTAAGTTGCCTGTCCTATTTTTTGGGGGGGAAATCCGGGACAAATCCTAAATGCTAAAAACAGAGCTGCTTTCTGACCTTAACCCACCAACAAGCCCCTGCATAGGCACATGCAGTCCCATTTTGTGATGTCAGAAGGTGAAGGCTGCGTGTGTGAGTACCCCATTGATTTCAAGGGAGGGGGACTTTTCCATACATTTTATTAACTTTTATAGTCAGAATTTTAATTAAAAAAAGATACAAAGTTTAAAAAGAATAACAAGCTACTACATAATAAAATCAAAAGATGGTGAAAGTTGAAAAAATTGGTTGGATTTTCTTCAGTTAGTTGAAGTCAAAAATTTCAAACTAGTTGAAAAAATCCGTCATAATGTGTGGTAAGTCAATCATAATTGTTTTTTCAACTGACTCCAGGGTCTAGCCCCCTTCCAGCTTATACCCATGACCTCTTGTTGCCCCACCCTCCTTCCTTTGGAGCACCTTGACTGGGCCTCCTTTATTGATCCCTTTCATGTACTTAAAGACCTCTATCATTTCCCCCCATCCCTCTTCTCCTCCAGGGTGTACATGTCGAGCTCCTTGATCATCTCCTTATAGGTCCTCTCCCCCAGGCCCCAGATCATTTTGGTTACCCTCCTTTGGACCCTCTCTAGGAGCATAATGTCCCTCTTTAAATGTGGTCTCCAAAACTGTGCACAATACTCAAGGTGTGGCCTAACCAAGCAGTTGTACAGTGGAAGGATCACTACCTCCTTTCTGGAGGTCATCCCCCTGGCGATGCATCCCAGCATCCTACTTTCCCTTGCTGCTGCCCTCCTACAGGTCTCTGAGTTGTTCATTTTGACATCTACCACTACCCCCAGGTCCCTCTCACCCTCCGTGACTTGAATCATGTGTCCTCCCAGGATATACCTCTGGCCTGGATTTCTGACTCCCAGGTGCAGAACCTTGCACTTCCCTGCACTGAATTTTAGTTTCCATTTTCCCAACCACCTTTCCAGAGCCTCCAGGTCCTCCTGCAAGGCCACCCTCCCCTCCTCCCCATCCACCACTGCACCCATCTTTGAGTCATCTGCAAAGACCCCCTTCTGATGTATGAGTTATAGGTGTTGAACAGGAGTGGCCCCAGCACTGACCCCTGGGGAACCCCACTAGTAACCCACCTTGGGGATGAGGCTAACCCTCCAACCACCACCTTCTGAGTATGCTCAGAGAGCCAATTTCCTATCCATCTTAACAACTGTCTCCCTACCCCCATTTCCTTCAGCTTAGCCAGCAGGCCACAGTGGGGTACCAAATCAAAAATCTTGCTAAAGTCCAGAAAGAGGATGTCCACTGGCCTACCCTGGTCCTGGGCCCTCGTCACCCGGTCATAGAACTCAACAAGATTTGTCTGGCATGATCTTCCCATGACAAAGACATGCTGCCTATCAACCAAGTACCCAGTTTGCTCCAGTAATCCCCTAGCCTTTCCTTGACAATACCCTCCATCAACTTGCTGTCCACCGATGTCAGGCTAACGGGCCTGTAATTTTCCGCCTCCTCTATTAATCCCCCCTTGTGGATCGGCACGACATGGGCCACCCTCCAGTCTTGGGGCACCCACCCAGTCCTCAGAGAGAGGTGGTGAAAAGCTCCACTAGAGGGACTGCCAGGACATCTGCCAGTTCACTCAGCACCCTGGGATATATCTCATCTGGCCCAGGAGCTTTCTCTGTCTGAAGGGACCTGAGGGCTTCCCTTACTTTCTCTACTGGGATTTCAGCCTCCATGTCCTCCCCCTTTTCACCCTGCACTGCTGGGCTCCCACCTGTCTGTTGTGGCCACTCCCTTTCCCCAGACCCATCAGGGCCCCTGGTCTCTACTGGTTCCACCCCTTGCCCTGCTTTGCTCCCGCTCCCCTCGCAAGACATAGCCGCTCCATCCCCCCCAGTAAAAACTGAGGTAAAGTACTCATTTAGGACTTTTGCCTGTTTCCCCCATCCTGTGCCCAACCATCCCCTGTCCTTACCTTGCTGATCTGCCCCCTTACTTTCTTTTTTTCCCCTATGTATCTAAAGAACCCCTTGTCCACCCTCCGTATCTCACTGGCCAAGGACTGCTCCTTTCTTGCCTTAGCTGCTCTCATCACCCTGGTGACTCTCTTGGCTGTCAGCTCATATTCCTCCTGATTCCTTTCACTCCTTGAGCACTTGAAGTGCCGATAGGCCACCTTCTTTTCCCTCACCACCTCCTGTACCTCCCGGGTCCACCAACAGGGTTTTCTGCCCTTACCAAACTTATGCCTTTCCCTTGCGCAGGATCTGGTAACCTCCTGTATTCCCCTCCTAATGATCCCCCACCTTCTGGCAGCATCCATATCCGGTCTTATCCTGTCCAGATGATCTTTAAGGATCCTTCCCATCTTCCTGAAGTCTGCACCCCTAAAGTCGGTTACTACTGTCCTTGTTCGGCTTTCTTCCCCCCAGGTGCATACTCCAATTCCCCACACCACTCCCTAAGCCACTGATTTATCTCCCTAATCTTCATCTTGTTTTCCCCACTAGCCCTTGACACTGGCAGGATTTCTGAAAAGGAGATCTTACAGCCTATGGAAATCATACCCTGACCGACTCCTGGAACCTTGCCTGAATTTCTAGTTCACTATTATCATTTATGTCGTTTGTCCCCAAGTGCACTAGAATGTCCGGGGTTCCCCCGCTGCATTCCCTTGCCAGTGAATACAACTCATGCTTGGCCTTGTGCACTGTCAGGCCTGGGTGGCATTTGGTTCTGATCAGACAGGTTTTACCCTCCTGCCCCTCCCACTGGATGCCTCTGATCATGGAGTCCCCCAGTAGCAGTAATCTAACCTCCCCCTTGCCTTCCTGTTCACTCCTCGGGTTCCCCCTTCTTCCATGCCCTTCCTTAACCCTTCATCCAGATTCTCCCCTCAACCAGCTCCTCACACCTCCCACAATCTGGGTGTTGAAGGTAGCCCCTTCACTATTGTCCCTGGTCACCTCCTCTACCCATGTCCTGGCCTTCTTTATCCCCCCCCACCCAAGTATCTTTCTCTGTATCGCTTTCCCCACTCCTTACTAATCCATCCATCCTATCCATCTGCCTCTTGGCTTTCTGCTCGCTATCATCCCATTTACGTCCTGCGCTTTCCTGCCTGTCGTGCTTCCCTGTTCCATACCATCAGCCTCCTCCTTGTTCCCCTGATCCTCCTTTCTTCTCCCCTCCTACCCCTCTTCCCCCAACCTGTCTGGGATCCCCTCTATTGCACCCTTGCCACTTGCCCCTTCACCCGTTCTGTCCATCCCTGCCCCCAGCTTAACCAGTAGCAGCATCATCATCCTCCGCCTCCTCCCCCTCCTCTTCCTCTTCCTCTCTCACACACCCCTCTTCTACCAATGGACGTAGAGGGTTAAAACAATTTGTGAGCCTTAGCCCATCCTCTTGTGCCCTCCTGTCCCTACTGCCTCTCTCGGTTTCCTTTGGACACCCCCAGACTCTTGCCTACTGCTGTGGAAATTTCCACCTTTTGGGCCTCATCTGCCAGAGCCCCCTGTGTACCCCTCCTTCCCTCTTCTCCCATTGTGAGCACCTCTGTTCACTCCTCCTCCAGCTTGGGAGGCTCCATCACCTAGTGCTTGTATGTAGGTGACCGCTTCCCTTCTACCTCTCCAATCCTCCCCCCGGCACCCCCAGCTCCCTTCAGATCCCCTCTATATCCTCCTTAAGCTGTACCAGCTGGTAGCACACTGGGCATCCCCCAAACTTTCAAGCCCAGCCCACTATCATGGCCGTACCACACCCTATGCACCCAACCACTCGCCCACAGATACCTGCTCTAGTGATATGCAGTCCCTTCCCCATCATCACAGCAGTCTTTTCTACTCCAAATTACCAACTCAGTGGCTCTACAGTTTCTCAAGCTACCAGTACCTATACTTAGGTGATTTCCCCCCATACAGCATGAAGACTTTTGAACTTGCAATGCTTGGGTGGCTGAACTTTTCCCCAACTGACTATTAGCCTTAAGAGTTAGCTTATAGTGGAAGTTTACAACTCCCTAAGCTCCTCCCTCCCAGCCTTTAAACCCAACCCCCAGTGAATAGAACTACATGAGCTTCACCTGAAGCCTCTTCCTCCAGTTGCAGGGCAGGTGTTCCCTATAAATGAACTATGCTCTGGGAGGGAGGGGTGGGGAGGTGGATTTGGCCCACACCCGACTCTCACTAGAGTGTATCAGCCCTGTGTCTGCCCCTCACTGCACCTCCAAGCACTGCAACCTCCTCCAGAGGAAGGTACCACACAAACAATGTATCAAACAAGTCAGCACTCCTACCCTAAAAGTCCACAGACTGATAAGAATTTAAAGCTTATCCAGCTACCAAAAACCTTTCCCCAACTGCTCAGCAAAAGCAGGTTCACACAACTTCTGCCAGACCCCCAACTGTTTCTGCTTGAAATTAGAAGATATAGGTCTCCAATTCAAAGAAACAGCCCCAATAAAATCACACCAAATAGGTTTTCAATCAAAAGAAATAGGCCTCCCCAAACATAGCCTGCTACACAGTGAAACATCAAACAAATGAGCCCACTTATAGCCACCAAAATAGGTTTCAAAATTTCAACAGCCCCAAAACAATACCCTGCTAGCCCCCTTAGAATTAGTAAGAAAGAAAAGAAATAACCTTCTACCAAGTAAAATCCACAAGAAACAATGTAAAATCAGCAAGAAGAAGCTACTGTACTGGAACTGATCTGATCCCTTCTCCTGGTTATTCCCAATGGAAGGTCTGCTCTCTGTTTTATGAGGGCCCGGAGAGGTGCAATCTTTGGACATTCCCAGAAAATATGATATAGGGAACCCACATCCTTCATGCAGCGCATGCAGGTTGGGAAGGGGGGCCTGTTCATCTTGGTCAGCTTAACAAGAGTGTGATACATGTTATTAATGATCTGAAATTGTATCAGTCTCAGCCTATTCTGAGAAATAAACCTGTGAGTATCTTTCCAAATCTTCCCCAATTGAATGTTTTCTCTGGGAATTGAGCATTCCAATAGACAGAAGACCCATCTTGGTGTAGAAAAGCTCTTTCTAGTAGTATAGTGTATATTCCAGAGACCACATGCAGTTGTGTAGCTATAAAACTAAGTGGTTGCAGGAACCTTCCATCAGCCTTTGCTTCTTGTTTTTTGTGAGAACTGACCAACATATGTCTAAGCTGAAACATTTTACAACCCATATAGGACTCTAGGTTGTATCCCCTAATAATATCATCTGATGTCCTTACTTGCCCATTATGCCATTAATCAGCAATCATGGCTTCTGCCAATTGGGGGATCCAGGAAGCTTTAGCCAATTTCCCCCCATCTTAAAATTTGGGTTACCCACTAGAGGCTGGACAGGGTCCTGAGTGTGCCTATAGGACAGGGAGGCACACAATTGAGAAAGGACCTTTACAGAAATTCCGATCGGTGTTTCAGACAGAACAAGGGGGAACAATTTAAAGGGAATATGCAAAAGAGTGAGGGGAGAGAGGCCCTGAGGTGAAATGAGCTCGTTTTCCAATATGAGCCACAGGGGTCTGTACTGATCAGGACCTGTTTTCTCAACCCCTTCTAACCATCTCAGGTATTTCACAGCATGGCTAGCCCAGTAATAAAGCTTAAAATGGGGGAGCCTCAGCCCTCCTTTTACTTTAGTGACAGTGAGTTTCCTATAGGCCCTACGGGCATGTTTACCCTTCCATATGAACTTGGTGATCAGGGAGTGTAACCTACAGAACCAGGCCTGAGGCAGCCAAGTGTTCAGCATGTTGAGGGGACAGAAAATACGGGGTAATATATTCATTTTGATTAAACTTATTCTACCCCAGAGCAATAATGGCATCATCCTCCATCTGTCTAGATCCTGTTGAATTGCTTGCACCAGGGCCTCCAGATTACTGACCTTCAGGGATTTGGAGTCCCTAGTCAGAAATATGCCCAGGTATTTGAGTTTTTATGCTCCAACGTAGACCTAAGCCCTCAACCTCCCTCCGGTGGGTGACTGAGTTAAGAGGAAAGACTACTGTTTTCTCCAAGTTCAATTTATAGTTAGATAGCACCCCAAATTCCTGGATCAAACTCAAGGCCCTGATAATTGAGGCCTTTGGATTTGACAGGTGGAGAAGAACATCATCAGGCTGTGCTGATAGTTTGAATTCCTGCGAGCCTATAGTAACTCACTGAATCTCCGGGTCCATTTTAAGCCATACCAAAAGTGGTTCCAGGTGCAGATTAAATGAAAAGGGAAATGGGGACAACCCTACCTGATGCCATAATAGAGGGGAAAGTAAGAAGAGAAGGTTCTGTTACAATATATTCGGGCACTAGGTTTAGTATATAGGGCCTTGATCCATTGCACAAAGAGGGGAGGGAAGCCAAATCTGTGTAGTGTTCTAAAGAGAAATCACCAATCCACTCTGTCAAAAGCTTTTTCAGCGTCCAGAGACATCAGCACTGCAGCAGATGTGTTAGCTTGGGATGCAGAGAAAATGTGATCTAGTTTCCTCACATGGTCCAAGGATGGCCTGCCCACCATGAACCCTACCTGTTCCACACAGATCAGAGGGCATAACTCGACCTAATCTATTTGCTAATATTTTAGCATGGATCTTGATATCATAGTCCAAAAGTGAATAGGTCTATAGATCAAGACCTGTTCCGGATCCCTCCCCTCCCCTCCTCTCCTTGTGTAACACAACTATTAGGACATCAAAAAGGTGTGGGTCTTGGCACTCACCTGCCAAAATAGCCTGAAACAGATGGAGAAACCATGGAGCCAGATCCTCCTCCAACACTATAAAAATTGGGGGAGAAGCCATCTGGATCAGGAGCTTTGTCCAGTGGCAAATTATGGATTGCTGACTTTATCTCTGCCTCTGAGAGTGGGGAAATCAGAAGGGATTGCTGCTCCGGAGAAAGGCCAGGTAAGTTCAGTGTTCCCAGATATGCATGAACTTGATCCACTGAAGGGGGATCAGATCTGGCACTGTATAGGCCCTTACAGAATGTCTAAAATTCGTCTACAATATTTCTAGGGTTTGTTAAAAGGGAGCCATCCACATTTTAATGGACTGCGTTGACCAGTTGAGAGGCCTCCTGCTGCCTCACCCTCAATGCCAACAGGCAGCTGACCTTCTCCCCCTGATCTATATAAGTGGAGTTTGTTTTAAGGATAGCGTATTCCTCTTTTTCTCCCCAAAAATCATTGTACTGTGCCCTAACATGGATCAATTCTTGACAATGCATATCAGTGGACGAAAGGGAGATATTCTTTTCCACCTGCCTAATTTTATTCAATAATTCTTTGGTTTGATATTCCCATTTGAGCTTTCACACAGAGGAAATCCTGATAAGCTCCACTCTTAGAAAACACTTCAGGCCTCTCCATTCCATCTCAGGCCGACCTGTGGTGTTTAGATTAATTCGTGTATACTGTGCAATACAGGACTTCAGTTTGTCTACCACCCACTTATCCTTCAGTAATCTGTTATTAATTTTCCAAGCTGTCTCCACCCAGTGATTGGGTGATACTGAAATGGTACAGAACACTAATGATTGGTGTGAGATGACCTCCGGAGAGATCTGAGACTCCATAAGTCCTGGAAGGAGCTGCTTACTTATTAAAAAGTAGTCTATATGAGAAGAGGTCCCATGTACTGGAGACCGAAATGTATATTCCCACTAGTTGGGGTGTAAAACTCTTCAGGGGTCACACAGACCTAATTTGTCTATCAAGTCCCTAATGGCTCTTTGAGCTGGTGACAGACCCGCCCTCATTTTGCTTGTCCTGTCTGCATCCAGGGAGAAAGGAAGGTTCCAATCGTCACCTAACAAGAGCAGCACAGACAGGAAAGGCAACAGGAGATTAAGCATTTCCTTGAAAAAGGAGGGAGTGTCCATGTTAGGACCATAGATGGACCCAAGGACTATGTCAGACCTCTCCAAGGTACCGATCATGAATACATATTTGCCCAGGGGGTCACCGATATATTGGCTACATTTAAACCCCAGATTTCTAGATAACAATATAGCCACTCCTTTACTCTGTGTACTTGTCCCTGCAGCAAAAAAGTGCCCAATATGTAACCTACTTAGAAAATTTGCTTCCGTTTCAAGAAGGTGGGTCTCCTGTAAGAAGGATATTTGCCCTTCAACCACTTGCAAATGCTTAAGTATGTTTGTTGCACACACCTTTAACATTCCAAGAAACAACTTTTATACCATTAGACATACCTTTTCAGCACAGATATTAGTAAAGATCCAAATATTAAGTTACCAAAATGAACTCCCTTTGCTGATACCATGAGTCCCACCCACTCCCCCCAGAAACCATACCCTAGATTCAAAACAATCCACAAAGACACCCCTTCCCCTCCTGCCTCACCACCTCCCAGCTTGAAACAGTTATACAGAATACTCAGACGTACCCCTCTCAAACCACTATTAAGCCCCCGAACACATAATAACCATATACTAAATGGAACAGTGAAACATAGAAACATAGAATTTGATAACCAATAATGACCGCTTATCCCACCTAGTCTACCTATTTCTCTACCTAAAGGATAAGCTGAAGATCCTAGTTAACTAACAGCCTACTTCCTCCTACCCCCCCACTAGAATTGCCTCGTGTCTGTCCCATGCATTCTTGAATCCCCCACTGTTTTTGACTCTACGACCTCCTCAGGAAGGCCATTCCATGCATCTACAACCCTCTCTGTGAAGAAATACTTCCTCACATTACCTCTGAGCCATCCCCCCCTCTATCTTCAAATCGTGCCCACTTGTTCTTGCACATCTCTTTTTCTGAAAGATGCTGCCCTCTTGGACTTTGCTGATTCCCTTGAGGTATTTGAATGTCTCTATCATGTCCCCCCTTTCCCTCCTTTCCTCGGAGCTATACATCTTACGCTCCTTTAGTCTTTCTTCATATGTCTTCTGTTGCAGACCCTGCACTATTTTGGCTGCCCTCCTCTGGACAGCCTCCACCCTGTCTATGTCTTTGCACAGATAGGGTCTCCAGAACTGTACACAGTACTCCAGATGTGGTCTTACCAACTGTCTGTACAGAGGGCCAACAACTTCCTGTTTTCTACTGGTGATGCCTCTCCCTATGCATCCCAGTATCCCCCAGCCTCCTTACTGCCTTCTCACATTGCTGGCCCACCTTTAGGACATCTGACATGACTACCCTCAGATCCCTTTCCATTTTTGTTGTTGTTAGTATCTCACCCCTCATTGTGTACTCTTCCCCTGGGATTTTGTTTCCCAGGTGCATTACTTTGCACTTCTTTGCGTTGAATCTAAGCTGCCATACATTTGACCATTCCTCCAGCCTTGCCAAGTCCCTTTTCATCCTTTCCACCCCACCTTGCGTGTCAACCCTGTTGCAGATCTTTTGTGTCATCTGCAAAGAGACATACTTTCCCTTCCAGTCCCTCTGCGATGTCACTTATAAAGACATTAAAAAGGTCCGGCCCCAGTACTGAACCCAACAGTACCTCACTAGTAACCCCCCTTTCTTCACCATGGGCTCCATTTACTATTATCTGCTGTGTCCTGTTGTCTATCCAGTGTTTTACCCAGGCTACCACCCTGGAACCCACACCCAGGCTGGCTAATTTGTTTATTAATCTTTTGTGTGGGACTGTGTCAAATGCCTTGCTAAAGTCTAGGTAGGCCATGTCCACAACCCCACCCTGGACTACTACATTGGCCACTCAGTCAAAGAAATCAATTAGATTTGTCTGACATGACCTTCCCACTGTGAATCCATGCTGCCTTGGGTCCTGTGCCCCACTGGCCTCTAGGTACTCAACAATTCTTTCCTTCAAAAGTGATTCTATCATTTTCCCTACCACTGAGGTCGAACTGACAGATCTGCAGTTTCCTGCCTCTGTCTTGGTCCCACTTTTGTGAAGGGGAATCACATCCGCCCTCTTTCAGTCTTCAGGTACCACACCATCCTCCCATGATTTATTAAAAAGAGTAGTCAGTGATGTTACTAATCCTTCCCTTAGTTCTTTTAGAATTCTGGGGTGAATCCCATCAGGCACCATTGCTTTATCCACCTTCAGTTTTAGGAGTTCTTTCAGAACCCTTTCTTCTGTGAAAGGACTAGTATCAACCCCCTGTCCAGAGTGCTTCTATTGACTGGATTAGGTATCTCCCCCTACTTTTCCATTGTGAACACTGAGCAGAAGTATTTGTTCAGTATCCCTGCTTTTTCACTGTCCCTGTCTGCCCAATCACCTTCCTCTTTATTCAGCCTCAGTATCCCTGCTTTAGTCTTTCTTTGCTCCCTAATGTACCTATAAAAGGTTTCATCCCCCATCTTAACTGAGCTGGCTATCTTTTCCTCGGTTTGGGCCTTTGCTATTCTGACTGACTTCCCCGGTTCCTTCTGCTTTAACTGGTACAGTTCTCTGTCCTGCTCCTTCTGTGTTTCCTTATACTTCCTGGATGCTATCTTTTTCTCCCTCACCTTCCCTGCCACTTCTTTTGAGAACCATAGTGTTTTTTTCTTTCATTTTGATTTGTTTATTTGCTTGTTGTCTCTGTGATGGTGGTTTTGATGTTTCCCCATTTTTGCTCCACCCCACCTTCTTACCTGTTTGCTAGTGCTTTTCTGAAGCACTCTCCCATTTTGACAAAATCAGCCCTCCTGAAGTCCAGTACCTTCACTTTTGTATGCTTGACTCTACAGCTAAGTTTATTGTGAACCACACTGTTTGGTGGTCACTTGTTCTAAGATGGCTACCCATTTCAAGATCAGAAATCCTCTCTCCGTCCTCATTTGAGAGTACCAGGTCTAAGATTGCTCCCTCCCAGTGGGTTCCAAAACTAGTTGTCTGAGGCATGCCCCCCGTAGGGCATCGCAAATGGCCCTGTCCTTGGATGTGGCTGCAGCAAAGGTGCTCCAGTTAACATCTGGCATAGTCAGGTTCCCCATCAGCAATATCTTCCCTTTCTCTGCCATCCCAAGGATACCTTCAATCATTCCCTTGTTCATTTCCTCCCCCTGAGACAGGGATATGTATACAACCCCTGTGCGGATTGTGGATCCATTTTCAGTCTCCAGGGTGACCCACAGTGCCTCCACTCCTACCTGTTTACCCTTTAGTTCTGTTGCTTTGATCCCTTCCCTTATATAGACAGCTACTCCTCCTCCTCCTCTTCTTCCCTCCCTGTCCCTCCTGTAGATTGTGTACCCCGGTATGTTGACATCCCAGTCATGGTTCTCTATGTACCATGTTTCTGTGACTGCCACAATATCCAGGCATCCCTCTTCCATCAAGGCCACCATTTCGGGGAGCTTTTTATCTAGACTATGGGCATTGGTACTCATTACCCTCCATTTTTTATGGCTTCATTTCTTTTTGCCCCATCCCTGTCCTTACTGCCTTTGTCTTTTTTTCCATTTACCCCTGCCATTCTCCCTATCAACTGCTCTGTCTTGGTGATTACCTGAGTAACTACCCTGATTTATTTGGGGGGGAGCTAGGATTTCCCTTCTCCTTTTCAGTGCCTCCCCCTTGGCTAATTTAAATGCTTGCCAGTGAAGCATTTAAATCTATCCCCTGGGATCCTGATTCCCCTGCTGGATAGATGCAGACCATCATGCCTGTATAGGCCTGCATCCCTCCAGGTGGAGCCCCAGTCCCCAATGAAGCCAAATCCCTGAGCTTTGCACCAGTTTTTCAACCAGTCATTGAATCCCATGTCGCAGAGTACCCTAGTCTCATCCATGCCATAGACAGGTAGCACTTCCAAGAAAGTTACCATGTGTGCTACTTGTCTAAAGCCCCTCCCCAACTCCACAAACTCCTGTTGCACTACTCTGATCCCATTCTCAGCCAGGTCATTCATCCCTCAGTGGATAATGACATCCAGCTCACCCTCCCTGGCAGCTGCTCCCATGATCCTTAGGATTAATTTCCTTTCCCTCCAAGCCATGGCACTGGGCAGGCACCTTACTTCCCTTTCCCCATGCCTTTCCCAGTTCTGCCCCACTAACAACTGAGTCCCCTACCAGGAGTTATTTCCTTTCCCTGTGGGGTCCTGTGCCACCCTCCTGTGGGTCTCCATTGTGGAGGTTCCCAGCATCCTCCTTGGTTTCCACTGCCAGTGCCTCCATAGAGGAACCATGCTCCACCAGAGTGGTGAATGACTGTGGAGAGGATGTGCCTCTGTTCCACCACCCCCACCCTTCCTGAGCCCATCGTGATACAATCACTCCTCTTTCTTGGCAACCTCTGAGGTAGTGGCAGTGGACTGGGTGGTCCCTGGGTGGGGGAGCAGATTTCCAAAATCTTTGCCAGGTCAGCATGGAAATGAACAACCTCCTCCCTCAGACCAGAGAGGTGCCTGCAAATAAGGCAGCAACGCAGTCTCCAGAATATCTCCCAGATGCACCACTCCCCACATGTCTGTGTCCCTTCCTGTTACAGATGCTTTTCTTTTGTTGTTCTTGTTTTAGCGTGTGCAAGCTTGTGAGTGTCTCTACCCCCATTCAGTGTGCTGTGCCTTTAAGAATATGAACAGGTGTGTTTTGTTAGCAGTTTTGGGAAGTTATGTCAGAACCCTGCTATAAAAGGAAGTTGTATAAGTGGGGGGGGGGTGAGGGAAAGGGTGGGTGGGGGTAAACCTATGCTGTCCAGAAACAATCAACTACAAATCTGACCGTCTATCCTGGGGAGTGCCTTCCTTCCTTTCAGACACCTTTTTCACAGAGGTTAAGTAACAGATCTAGTCACAAATGACTGCAAATATCTCCCAGCTACAGTTCATCCCTGGCAAATTAAAGTTAAACTAAGAAAAATCAACCCCAAAAACAGAATCAATACTAGTTACTTACGCAGGTCCAAAAAGTAATAATTCAATTCAGTGTAGTCTAGAAAATAACCTCCTTGATTTAAGGAAGCTTTGGCTGCTTTCTCTCTCTCTCTCTCTCTTTCTCTCTGTCTCAGCAGCAATGATAAGAATCCCACCCCTCTCCTCGATATGGTATATGACGCTGCCAGATATGGCATTTAGAGACCTCACCCCCCCTCACTTAACAGTAGAGATAGAGAATCTAATATTCTAACTATAACTCAAACACTCTAGAATACCAGAGCAACTATCTATTAATCTACAGCTTACAGCTGGGCTTTATTAGAAACTGTCCAGCCTGAAAATGATGTGTGAGGTTGTCATACCAGACCCCAGAATCACAAAAACTTAATTTACCTGCTTACTGCTTTGTTAGCAGGACTAGACCAGGACTGTAAAATTACCATGTTAAACACCCTCTTGTAACCCAGAAGGGTAACAAATCTCCTTATCCCTCCCCCCACCTGAACCTAAGCTGAAAACAGACTAACTAGTTAAGCCCAATATTTGTAGAGTAGTTGACACCAATTCTTAACATAGCTCTGTAGCAGCATTATGGGTACAGGAGCTGTAATCGTTCGACAAATAAAAATGAAAGGAAACCCCCCCATTTCAAACATATGAGGGTACATTCTATTTAGATCTGTGGGACTGAGTGCTTGTCTTAGCACTGACATCATCTGAAAGTTTATCATGTGCACATACAGGCAGAAAATGCAAACTGTTCTGGCTGCAGCCACACACTCGTGCACAGATTAGAGCAGCAGGATTGTCCACAGAGTGCCTCAGCTGCAGCCAAGTGGCTATGCACACAGTCGAGCAGCAGCAATGCTTCCTATGTAAACAGTCCAATGTTAGGCTCCATAAAGCTGCAATACATGGGAGCACTAACAACCATTACAGTCTAGCTGGATTTAGGCAGATGACACCACGAGAGAGAGATTTTAAGCACCAAACTAGAACCACATCCAGAAGTCCGTGGCAATAATCATCTAGCTGTACTTATACATCCAATTTCCTACCCAGAGGACCAGGAAGTTCAACCTACAGGCCGCTACTAGAGCAGAAAACAATGGGCCACTAGTAGCCCCACTGTGGGTATGTAATTAGGCCAGTGCCTGGAGGGCCAGGGCACTTTTCAGCAAAGAGCCAGTTTGATTATCCACTCTCTCAATTTTTCATATCACTATTAGCCCCACAATATAGGTTTTCACACTAGAAGAGTCCCAGACATTGTAAGGAGGATCACTTCTTAAACAAATCTGATAGCAGCCCCTATAGCTCTTTCACAACCTGCTCATTAGTATCAAATGAATGCCACTTCTTCTGCACCTGGACCTGTAGCTGGGCAGGATACAGCATCCAAAAATGAACTCCAGCATGGATGAGACGAGAAATCGTAGAGTGAAATGAACCCCTCTTTTGTGTAACCAAAGCTGGTAAATCCTGTGAGATACATATCTTATGGTCTTCCCACTTCCCTGCTTGTATATCCCTTTGTTTGGACAAAATATGTTGTTTGTCTAAGTAATTCAGCAGTCTCATAAGAAAAGACCGAGTGGGTGATTCTGGGGTTTGTTTGTAACGCAACGCTCGGTGGGCCCGCTCCACATTATATGAAGGCCCATTGGGCGAGGGTCCAGTCACTTTTTCCAATAATTTCTGGGCAAAAACAATGGGGGAGGACCCTTCCTCCTCCTCCAGGAGACCGATCACCACCAAATTGTTGTGGCGACTATGATCCTCGAGATCTTCCAATTTGAGTTCCATTTTGCTCATCAGGTCCTTGAGAGCTGTGATCTTAGGGTCCGTAGTCACCCTCCATTTCTCTAACAAGATAGCCTGCACTTCAGAATCCCTTGCTTATCTGAATACATCTACCAAGTCCTTTTTTAAGGCTGCTACATCTGTGGTAAGTAAAAGCAGCATTTCTAGAAGTGGCTTCATCTCCATCAGGACGAGCTCCTCTGTAAGTGGTATAGCAGTAGTTTTGGGTGAAGGAGTATGGGCTGACTTTGTAGGCTGCTGTCTGGCTTTTTTGCAGCCTTTTCTGGAGATGGAGGAGGAGTATGGCACGGAAGCTCCTACTTCATATCAACCTCCATAGCTAAGATTGGTGCTTTTCTTCTGAATCAACACACAAATAGTCCTGTCAGGCATTTCTTCCTCAGTATTCTAGGCAATATTGTACAAAATTTAGACCAAGTAATAAGTGGGAGAGTGGGAGAGAGACATGAGTGCTATTTTCTCTAGCCAGGCATCACGTGACTCCTCGTTAGATCACCTTTTTGGCAGTCTAACATTCAAGAGCATTGGGCACCAGTTTAGCACAAATCTGGCGCAGGTCTTTGAATATCCTGAGTGGATCCATCATGGATCTGTCTGTCATATATAAATGCGAACATCCATCCACACAGTTAGACCATCAATTTGATTGTTAAACAGCCTCTAAAACTTGGATGCAGTTGTATTCAGAAAGTTTCCATTCGTGTCAAAAATTGATGCATGCAGCATTTTTTTTTTTATACAAGCTTCCACTAAGCTTGCAAAGTGTCACAAACACAAGGTGTCTTTTGAAAATAGGGTGCCCAGATCTGGATGTGTTTGGAGTGACAGAAGCTCAGATAGATCCTGCTCCCATGTCTGCACAGACAATTCTGGAAATCCTCTCCTATCGGTCTATAGCACTTGAAGATATATCTGCATAGTGAAGGAATTAAAAGGTCAGGTAAAGGAGAATACTAAGAGAAAGGAAGTGGAAAATTAATCCTTTTGTGTAAAGTTAATGTAACCCCTCCCTTCCTGCCCTGTCTAGGGGCATACTTACAAACATTTCAGGTGGTCTGGGCAGGAAGAAAGGAGCACTCCCAAAGTGCTAACATACGAGACATTGCATATACTGGACCAGGGAAACATGATGGGCCCCATCTGCTGCTGTCTTCAAGATGCTGAATTACCTCCTCATTCTCAGCAATGGATCCACTCCCAGAACCAACCAAACAGACCTGGACCTCCCTCTTCTCTCTCAGAGGTCCCGCAGAGCCCCTGCAGCCCCAGAGGCTGGATTCTTTCTCCTGGAATATAACTTGTGACAAATTACTCAGACTGCAAATGGGGGGGGATATTTCATTTCATTAGATCCACCCTCTACAATCAAATAAAGTGCAAACCACTGTTTCTCCCCAACTAACTTTATTTTCACCTGCATGGCAAATGATTCCAGCTATACAGGAGTCACCATTTCTGCATAGAAAATAATTAATAAGCTCCATGGGGCTGCAACTTTTATGCACATTGGCTGGACATATCAAACAGCAGAACCACAGTTTCAGCAGGCACCAAAAGGATTCTCATTTCCTACCCTTCCTCTCTCGGGTGAGCTGCCCAAGACCCTGGAACCCAGATACCAGCAATCTCCTGGCATATAAGGATCTGGTAAGTCAAGTCTTCCTCTTACTTTTACCTATGGGTCCCTTTTCCTCTGTGGTGCTGGTCATTCCCCCTTTCTCCGATGAGGGAAAGTGAGCTGCCTCCCCCACCTGGAACCCTGGGCAAAATGGCCTAAACCACAGGGCATCCTAGATTTTTTCTGATAGTCCAGGTCCTGACCCACTTTCCGAACTGCTGGCTCTGAGGTTCAAGCTGAAGCCAGTGCTACCATGATTTCTTGCCTCCGCCTCAGTCCTCCATGGCCCCCAATTCATTCCGGGGTTGTTCAGCTGTCACCACCTCCTTACTATGGGGATTCCCCTGCCAGGCCCACATCCCTTACAATGGTTCCTGGGCTTGAGTTAAGCACCAGCATGGGGACCACCCTCCAAGACCTACCAATTCTTTGGTCTGCACCCTGCCAGGACTTCCTGGACTGGTGCTCCAGGACCTGTCCCTCCAAACAATCCCCTTAAATGGGAGAAAGGATCCCTGGCTCCTTTGACCCCCCAGGCTACCCTGCCACACCGAGTGCAGAGGGGAACCCCTGCCACTGATTCTTCTCTGGAGAGGGCCCTGTCACAGCCCTCCCAGCCCTGGTGACCTGGGAAAACACCAACGGGCTTCCTAAGGGCTCCTCCATCTCTTTTTGGGCTTGCTAAAGCCTCCCTAATGCCCTAGCCCCACGATGCAGGACCTGGCTACCTGTATCCCCACCAGAGCTCCATACCCCCACTCCTCATCGGCTACAGTGCATGAAACCATCCTGACTGCACTCAACTACGGGGATTTCCCCACTGGCCCTCCTGGACCACCGAGCTCACTCACTTGCCCACCTATCCTGGTCCTGGTTCTACTCTCCATCCTCCCCCCTCCAGCCCCAGGCCTAATGTCCAGGATGGATAAGGCCATGATACTTCCTGTAAGCTCCCTAACATACCCTGTTTCTGCCTTGTGCTCACCTTGAGGCATCCAGAGCACTAACCCTCAAAGCACTAAACTCATTTCCTAGCACTGGCGGGGGGGGAGATGGAAAGGGATGCCTAAATGTGGGAATATAAGCCCCACTTTTGCAGGGGGCTTACATTAAATTAGAGGGTTATTTTTTCAGAAATGTCCAGGAAAAGCACCCTAAGCTGAGGATTTTTCCCAGGTGTGATCTGAAGAAGGATACCTGGAATATCTTACAGAGAATAAAAAAAATATAATAACAGAATTCATGATAATCCACATAGAAATTTGGTAGAAAGTAGAAAATCAGATGAGTCAATAAACAGAGAAACAACAAATATACATAACAGCACTAAGTTCCACACATGTAAAAAGATTGTGTTTTTGCAGCATTAGATGATATCAGTGTACTAAAACAAGACAGATTACATCTGAAACCACACATAGAACCTATTTGTGATGCCCTGGGACAGAAGTGGAAGGTGGTGTTGCAGAGAAAAGTGCAGAGAAAAAAGACAGGAGGAAGCACAGCATTCTTTGGAGAACCTAGCTAGGTTCAAGAGCCCAAGTGAACTGTGAATTCACGGCAAAAGGCTTTCTGGGAGAAGAAGAGGAGAAGTGAATTGAATGTAGGAAAGTCTTCACAAAGGCAGTAAGACTTTAAGACAAAGAGACATGTCCAACAGAAGTTTTGAAAAGGAGAGATATGAAGGCAGACCCAGGGATGGCAGGCAATGTGCATTAATGCTCGTAGCCTACCAAACAAGATATCAGAGCTCACAGCCACGTTGGCAGAGACACAACTAGACTGGGTGGCAGTCACAGAAATGTGGTAAACCACGAACCACACCTGGGATGTAGTCATACCACATTACACGCTCTTCAGGAGGGACCACAAGGGACAGAAGGGAGAGGGGTGGCTCTGCATGTAAGGGAGGGGATCAATGCAACAGAGATCCAGGAAAAACACAGGAACTCAGAGGCCCTGTGGGTTACCCTAGGAGCTGGGGACAAGGACCCATTAGAGTGGGGGCTTTATACAGATCCCCATCCCAAGAACTAGAAGTTGACAAGGAACTCCTTGATGTTATCTCAATGATGGCCGACAAAGGTGAGCTGCTAATAGTTGGGGACTTCAATCTTCCCAATGTAGATTGGACCTCATACACAGCATCCTCTAAAGGAGTAGGGAGTTCCTGCTTACACTGAAAGGGGCAGGGCTCAACCAACTAGCGAACTTACCCACTAAAGACCACACTACCCTTGACCTAGTGCTCACAAACAGCTCAAGGGTTTCAAATGTTCAGGTGGGCGTAAACCTAGGGATCAGTGTCCACAAGTCAGTTTGGCTATCAATCAACAAGGCAGAAAAAATATGTCACACAAAAATCAAGATCCTGGATTTCCGTAGGGCAAACTTTCCAGAGATGTGATCAAGAATCAAATCATTACTAGCTAGGGGAAGCACGGGGAATGTGGAATATGACTGGAATCATTTTAAGACGGCCATAACAACAGTTACTGAGCAATGTACACATCAAATCAGTAAATCAAAAAGAAGGAGGAAAACTCTCTGGTCCACCAGAGACTTAGTAGCAGTAAAAAGGGCTAAGCAATTTAAGGTATCACAGAACAAAGCCAACATGGACAACTACAGGAACAAGCTCAGGGAGGCAGGAAGAGCCATTTGAAGGGCCAAAGCACAAACAGAGGAAAAAATAGCACAGGGAGTTAAGAAGGGAGATAAAACCTTCTATAGGTACATGAGAGGAAAAAGGAAGCATAAAGGAGGAATAGTGAAATTAATAGCACAAGATGATCAGATGGCAGAGGATGACAATCACAAAGCAGAGGTGTTAAACAATCTCTTCTACTCCATTTTCACAATGGAGGACAGTGGAAAAGATCCTCCACCAAAGCAGACAGAATACAATAACAAGGAGGCAGACATGAGCCCCTTCACAAGGGAAACAGTCCAGAAAGAACTAAACAAACAGAGTTGATAAAGCAATGGGGCCGGATGGAATTCACCCAAAGGTGTTGAAGGAACTAGTGGAAAAAATTGCAGCACCACTACCAGAATTATTCAATAGATCACTGGAGAGCGGCACAGTACCTTAGGACTGGAGAATAGCAACTGCTGTGCCCCTGCACAAGGGATGATACTGGGAACTATTGCCCAGTCAGCCTAACCTCAATAGTGGGACAAATGATGGAAGCACTACTAAAGGAAAGAATAGTGGAATACCTGAGGGAAAATAGAAAACTAGACCCCAGGCAACATGGTATCATGGCAGGAAGATCATGTCAGACAAACATGACACATTTCTTTGACTGGGTTACCAAAACAATGGACCAGGGTGGTTCAGTGGACATAGTGTACGTAGACTTCAGTAAAGCCTTTGACACCGTCCTCCACAGGAGGCTGGGAAATAAGCTGGAGCACAAAGGGTTAGGGTGCAAGATAGTCAACTGAGTTAAGAATTGGCTATGGAATAGAAAACAGAGAGTTTTAGTAAATGGGGCTATGTTACAGAAAGGGGAGGTGACTAGTGATGTGCCACAGGGGTCAGTACTGGGTCCAGTACTCTTCAACATATTCATCAGTGTTATTGCAGAGGAATTGGAGGGAAAGGTATGCCTGTTTGCAGACAATACAAAGCTCTGCAACAGGGTGGACACACAGAAGGGGGCCACAAGCATGGTGGAAGACCTCAGGAAACTAGAGGAGTGGTCAAAACTATTGCAGTTAAAGTTTAACACCAAGAAATGCAAGGTCATGCAGCTAGGAAAGAGAAACCCAGAAGTAAAGTACACACTGGATGTGCACCAATTGGAGGTAACAAAGATGGAAAGGGATCTGGGTGTACTCATCACAAATGACTTAAAAGTCACAAGACAGTGAGAAGAAGCATCACAGAGAACAAGTGGCATCCTAGGATGTATAGGTAGGGGCACTACAAGCAGAAAGCAAGAGGTAATCATGCCACTGTACAGATCTTTGGTGAGGCCGCACCTGGAATACTATGTCCGGTTCTGGAGGCCACACCTGAAAAAGGACAAAGACAGATTAGAGATGGTGCAGAGAAGGACCACTAAAATAGTGCAGGGGCTGCACCATGAGACATATGAAACTAGGCTCAAGGACCTGAAGTTGTACTCACTAGAACAGAGAAAAAAAAGAGGTGATATGATAGAAATTATTCAACTGCGTCAAGGGAATAAACAAGATAGAGAACCTCTTCCAAGAAAACAAGGGAACTTGGACAAGGAGGCACAATTTGCGACTGGTGGAAGGCAAGTTTTGGAGCAACTATAGAAAGTACTTCTTCACGGAGAGGGTGATAAAGCCATGGAACAGCCTGCCAACACAGGTGGTAGCAGCTAGAGCAGTAAGAGAATTTAAGGTAGCATGGGACAGACAGTGTGGACAGCTTGGCTGGTACAATTAAAGGGGAGGGGGTGTAGCCACCTTGGGCAAACTACATGGATCAATTGGTCCCCATCTGCTGACACCATTCTTATGTTCTTATGAAGAGATGGGAGTCAGAGCTCCTGAGTGAGTAGGTGGTGGGTTGGAGAGAGAGAGAGAGAGAGAGGAAGGAAGAAAAGTGTCACAGAGAGAATGTGCTACACTTCCTTACCAGACAACGAACCTAGATTATGAATTATGGGATGAAATCAGAAAGGTAGCCTCTAAGAGTCTTGTAGTAATTATGGGAAAGTTCAATTTCTTAAAATAATCCATCTGTAACCACATACTTAGCATCATTCTGGCTTTAAGAAGAGCTGCACTGGACCTGTAAGTAATGTTCTCCTGCAGAAGTTGATTTTTAAGTACTGGTATCAATTCTGTTACTGTTTCATCTCCTACATGCTTTTAAGATATCCTAATGTGAGTTTCTGGTTTACCCACAGGTAGTAGGTACTGGTTTAGAACTGTATGATGTAGTTTATGTCCATTGCTCAGCTCTTTCATTGTTGACACAATGCATTCATGTCCTACTACAGAACTCTGTGGTTGAGAGGGACACAAACTACATCACACACTTCTAAAATGGTACTAAACTCCAAAGTGTAAATCTAAAACATCCACCAAGGTTGCTTAAAGACCTCTATAACTTAACCTGAAACCATCCAATTAGTTTCAAACTGTCACCACATGACCATCTCCACCTCTTGCATGTGGTTCTGCCAGTGGCCAGATCTTTCTTTTCTGCCAAAGGGATCTATCCCACCTGCATCTGCTCATTTTTTTTTCATTCACTTTAAAAAACTATTTTAATTCCTTTGCTGTTTTCAGTTCCAGATCAGTATTGGCACTGTCCCTATAACAAATTAAAGTATTTTTCATAGGATTTCATCCAGTTGTATCTAGTTCTGTTGAAGTCTATTCCAGAAGGTTTCCTCCAGCAGTCATGGTCTCACCGCTTGTGAACCCTTCTGGTGGATTTAAAATGTGCAATATGGATGTTAATCCCATGCCATCTGCTGATGGCCACAGTAAGTGTCTTTGGTGTCTGGTTATAGATCACACCAAGGAGATCCAAAATGCCCCTACTGCTCAAAGATGTCAGTGAAATTCAAGAAGACAGACTGAAAAAATTGAAGAATCTGCTTTGGCTAAGTATGGCAGACTTGGTTTCAGCCATAAAACTGAGGTGGTGAAGAGGTAGTACAGTTTGAAACCACTAAATTAATGTCAACACTGGGCCTCCAAGCACCACACCCCCTCAGATGGCTCAAGTAGAAGAGCATCCAGGCACTGCTTGACATCTCAAGCATGTAGACGGCTTGTGCAATGGGTATTGAGGCAGCAGTGGAGGGTTACAATGTTGCCCTTTCCTCTGCTTTTGACTCCTTAGCACCAGTCCATGTACGCTCCAGAACCTCACACCTGGATTCGTCCTGATTTGATGCCGAACTGAGGAAGTTGAAAAGTGAGGGGCAGAGGTTGGAGCATTGCTGGTGGAGGTCCCATCTAGAGGGGGACAAATTGGAGTTGAGAACTCCTCATTTTGAGTATCAGCAGGCAATCACGCTGAAAAAAACAGCATTCCTGTCATGGGTGATTGCTGCTGGGAAGAATTGGCTGGCTCAGTTTTTCAACACCATCAACAAATTATTACAACTAGTCTGTCTATGGTCTTGTGAAACCTTTTCTCTCAAAAAAATTGAGTTTGGCCATTTCTTCCTAGCCAAGGTGTCCTCCATCAGGGCTGGGATCTCCCTGAGCAGTCTGTCAATGGCTAATAGTGTCCAGTCTGGGTGGGTGGCAGGCACTCCACCTTTGTGGGCTGAGTTTGAGCCAGTTGCTCTGGATGATGTCTTATGGGTGGTTTCTTCACTGTGACCCACCTACTGTATGTTGCACCCTGGGCCAACCATACTCTTGTTAGAGTGTTGGGATTTGCTCAGTCCAGTTATGGTGGTGATTATCAGTGGTTCGCTTCTTGAGGAGATCTTTTCCTCCACCCTAAAAAGGTAGTGGTGAGGCCTCTTCTCAAGAAGGCTTCTTTTGACCCTAATTTTCTTACCAATTACAGACCTGTCTCAAATGTCCCCTTTTTAGGGAAAGTGATCAAGAAGGTGGTGGCATCATGGCTGGAACAACACCTGGAGAGATATGATATGTATAAGCCCTTGCAGTCTGGCTTTTGTCCTTGCCATAGTAGGGACACTGCCCTAGTTAGGGTATTTCATGATCTCCTTTCAGCAAGGGATAGTGGACAATGTTCTATTCTTGTCCTTCTAGACCTTTCGTCAGCATTTGGTACAGTTGATCATGGTGTGCTTTTGGCTTGCCTTAGGCACTACGTGGGTATTTTGGTCACCGTTTCATGGTGGTTCGAATCCTACATAACCAGCAGGATGCAGCAAGTAATACTTGGTTCCTATACATTGAGCCCTGCTGTGCTCTGCTGTGGGGTGCCTCACAGGGTGATCCTGGCTCCCATGCTATTCACTATGTACATTCTGCCTCTGGGTGAGATTATTAGATGCTATGGCTTGGCATTTCATTGTTATGCTAATGACACCAAACTGTAAGTATCTTGTGTCCCTGAGGATGTGGCGTCTCTCTTGGTATTTGGCGAGTATCTTAAAGAGATACAGTTCTGGTTCGAAGCCAGCTGGCTCAGGCTGAACCCATCTAAGATGGAGGTGCTATTGATGAAGCTGGGTCAACATGGCTTTTGCATGACTTTTGGGAGCACTGCTTTCCCTTCATTGGGAGGAGTGACCCTCTGTCTGGTAGATAGGGTTAAGAATCAGAGGATCATTGTGGACTCTAAGCTGACTTTCGAATACCAGCTGTCTGCTGTTGTCTGCAGTGGCTACTACAATCTTCATAATATCGTCTGGATCAGGCTCTATCTTGAACCATCTGACCTGGTAACACTACTGCACACCTTTATTTCATCAAGACAGAACTATTGCAATGCTCTTTACTTGGGGCTTTCCACGAGGCTGATGCACTGTCTACAGCTGACTCAGAATGCGGCAGCCCAGTTGGTGTCTGGGACATCTCATTTCAAACACATCAATCTGGTTCTCCATGTTCTCCACCGGCTTCCAGTCAGGTGGTGTGTCATTACAAGGTTTGTTTGTTAACTTGCAAGGCCCTGCACTGTCTGGGCCCGGGCTATCTGAATGACCTCCTGCTTCTGTATGCTCCTGCTCATGCCCTCAGGTCACCTGAGGCAGACCTCCTCTCCATTCCTTGCTCATGACTAAAATCCTCTAGGGATAGGACGTTTGGTGTAGTAGCACTGATTTTGTGGAACACCCTTCCCTGTGCAGTGAAGTTGACTCCTTTGCTGACCATATTTATATCAGGACTGAAAATGTATTTCCTTAGAATATGTTTCTGACTGGCCTCATTAATTCTTTTATGCTAAATTTAACCTGTTGTTCTTAACTGTTTTATCCATTTGCTGTAAGGTGCTCAGAGCCATTAGGAATGAGTGCCATAAAAATAAAATTTACTTGACTTGACAGTGAATCTTATTCTGAGGTGCAGCCCTGGAATTGGGAGTCATCCAGATCTGGTTCCAAAGCTGTCTACCTTACTGGCTGCAGTTTCCAGCCTTCATGAAAGATGATCTGGTTCTGAAAACACATGTCAGGTTAGGCCAGTTACCACTCTGGAGAGCTATGCAAGAAGGGCTTGTTCAAGGGAGTGCCCCTTCCCTCGGGTTTCCTATGACCTGTTCCACTTCTAGCCCAGCATGGGTTGTTTCTCAGTGCATAGTGGTGTAAGTCTATGGCTACTAACTTCACTGCCTGCCATGTCCTCTTCTCTGTTCAGTTTCTGGATTCCCCAATTCAATTCTGTTTCCCAGTTATGAAGCCCTACTTGGTGTAAATTTGGAGACGAAAAGAAAAACAGTTGTGTTCCAAGATTGATGGGTGGGTGGGATCTTAGGAGTGGCTAAGTAAGCAATAAAACATGATGGTGTGTTGGTTGTGCGGCCACCACCACACACCTGGGGTGTAGTAAGGCATGAGGCCACAGGCCAAGTGTCTTCAGCCCCCGGAAATTTGGTTGTAACAGCACAGTCAATGCCCCAGAGTGTCTTATTGTGCTTATAAAATAGTTTCAGATTAAGAACTGAGAAAATTAAAAATGAAAACAATAAACCTATTTAAAAATCAGTATATCTGTGTGAAATATTCCCTCCTAAGATGTGCTGTCACTACAGGGTGCTAGCGCGCTAGCCTGGGTTGCACTGTGTGGGCACTATGGTGTATGTGCTTATTGTATGATTGTGTCTTGATGTCACACTCCCCTTTTCATCTAATTTTTTCTTTAATTGGAAAACAAAATCTTCATATTGCTTTACTATGTGGACATGAATTGGAAGTGATTGGTTTCAGGTGTTTTAGTTCAGTAACTGAGTGGATCTAACAAGGTAGTAGTGTGAATGAAAGTGAAACCAGGATTAGGGATTGCCACATCAAGGAGCTACACATTGATATTTGTAGTAATTGAGCAACATTGGTACTGGGAAATGTCCATACCCATTGATTATGCTGCATCAGTCCAATGGGTAAGAACACGTTTCAGTCAATCAGGATGTAGGATTCTTAGTTCCCATTTTATAACCCTTGATAAATCCAATATCAGAACAAACATGTAAACTCCTAACTGAAAGTGAAACAGCAAGCCTGTTAATTCATTTTAAAGCAAATGGGGTACTTAATTTGATTCATAATCAGCTTGTTCTTTTATTCAACTACACATCAATTCACTCTGGATAATTTCCTCCCCAACAAATGCACCCTGGACAAGTCACTCCTGTGACAATAGGGTACCTGACAAATTTGGTCCCCAACAATTTGCTCCAATGATGTATATTATTATATTTCCTCCAGGTGGGTGCCATTTCACCCACCAGATGACCAATGTGCATGAGGTCTTTAAAGCTAGCACTTGTGCTATTGTTCTTGTTCAAGTCGAGTCCAGTATATTGTGGGAGCAAGTTGTCAAGGAACAAATTTGTCAGGGACCCAGTTGTCATGGGAGTGACTTGTCCTGTGCGAAATATCATGAAGCATCTTTTCTAGAGTGGATTGCATGTCCCCCTTTATTCAATCAATCCCAGAATTTAAGGTGCAGTAGTGCAATAGTGAAATAACATCAACAGCAGCAGATATTGGCTTGTTTGGCATTCACATCCATATTTTTATGATTAAAGTCCAATAGTAAATGCAGAGCCATGACTGCAACAATAAAACACCAACACTACACCCAATAGAAACTTTCTCAGGGGATGTAGACTAGGAAAAAGCATCCAGTTTTTAAGGGATATGCCCAATTATGATATTATAAATTACACATTAATTATTGAAGTAGTATTTAATCAAAGCATTTAAAAAACATTAACCTCTTTTAAATAAAGGTGCAAACCAATCCTCTCTAAATACATAATGAATTCTTACTCCTAAAAATGCCAAATATTGTACAAAAATTAGAAAACACAAAAAAATGAAATTGCATATCATTCTCCTTTTAATCTATTTCAATTGCCTAAAAGCTACATATCCATTTCTTACTAATTTGTAAAAGGTAGAAATGGTAGAAGAGATGGTAAGATCAGGATTCCTCGAGGACACCTAGTGATCTTCCAATATAGGAACCATTCCATATTTCAATTTCCTGTTGGGGATCCACCAAGTCATGCCAAGGTGTAAACCTGCCACTCCTGACCATGCCCATGGAGATCCAGTAAAAAACAACACTCACTGGAAGCCCTTTTCCTTCAGAGGAAGTCTTCACCAATGCCTACAGCAGGCCCATTTCTAGGGCCCCACCAGGTTCCTTCCACTCCTGTGAGGTTTCTTGTTTAACCATTGATGTTACCTACTCCCAGTTGTCAGGGGGATCTTGTTGACTGACACTTTATATCTGAGTCTATTTCAGACATTAAGCTGAAATATACCACTGACATTTCATGGGAAGATGAGATGGGGACTCATCCTTCCACCCCAAGACAATTCTTTCTGCCAGTTCTTGTAAGGCTATAGTAGAAAATGAGAGGATTGCTGTCCATTAGTCTGAGTCAGAAAATGAAAGGAGAATTCCAATTTCTCCACCTCCAGAGTAAAACTACCACTAGTAGTAAAGGTTCCACTTGCATATCATCTCTGCCTTGCTGTCCATAGCAACAAAGGTCTGGAGTAAGACAGTATAAACATCAATGAAAATGAAATGCATAGGACGTGAGCTGGCTCGGTGGTGCTGTGGGAGTGCTACCGCCCCTCACACCAGTGACCCGCGATTGGGAGTGATCTTGGGTTGCTGGTGGGCCAGCCGGGGGGAGGGGACTGCTCTCCTCTGCTGGGGAGGGAGGAGTGTCATTCCTGCTGAATGGTGACTGTGCTGATCTGCTTGGCAGCACTGGCTAGGAGGGTGCTGTGGGACTTCCACAGCATGTGCACATGTGCACGCGTCTGCCTGCCACAGCACGGACATTGGAGAAAAACTAGGAGAAAAATGGCTGTGCAGTCATGTATGACACCCTGTATGTGTTGACCTCTGATGGCTCTACTGCCAGAGACCCTGAGCCACCCTATACTGGATGTGTACCTCAGCGAGGAGGATGGCCCTCCCTCTCCTGACCCACCATGGAAGGCGGACCCTTGGTGGTTGCTGGCTGCCCAGGAATGTCCTGGTAGGTGGAAGATAGGAGATTGAGGGAAAGGGTTGAGGGGAGCCCTGCATGCCTTGGCCACATGCAGAAACAATCTTGATTGAAAAAGAAAAAAAAAAAAGAAAATGCGTAAGAGATGTGCTGCTCTTAAAGAGGAATATGATTTCCTGCAGACACTGCCTGTAGCTGAGGTCCAGATACCAGAGTAGCTGAGACGTTTAGGTCTACCCTTTCTGCCATTCCTGTGGACAAGAACAGTTGTAGGATGGATGGCATGGGGAAAAGGTTTCACATTAATGCTTCCTAGCCTTTAAATAGGATATAAACCTAGGCTGTATGGCTAAATTCCAGCATAAGTTACTTAGAACAAAACAAGCATTTGTCAATGCTGAATGTTGCTTGCTGGCATTAGTGGTGAAAGTGCAGGAGTTAGACAGATGCAGTATAGGAATGGCAGTGAAGTACTGAACTGATGCCAACTCCACCCCCACCCTGCAGAAATGGACAGGCATTGGTGTGTGCCTTTGGGTCATCGCCCATAATGGTCACAACATTTCACCTCACCCTACCCTGCAGACACTTACAAGTGTCAAGGTGTGCTTTGGGGTGTTTGGCCTTTACACTCACCTCATTCTATAAGGAAATACACTGAAATGGGTGCAGTATAGGAGAATGGGGTGAACTCTAGGGCCAAAGGGTCCAATGCACACCTCGATGACTGTCACTGGCTGCAGGATGGGGGTGGGGTGGAATGGCATGAGCATTACTGTCGACAATCCCAAGTCACACCCCTGACGCCTGTCAGTCCCTACAGGGTAGGGCGTTATGGTTGAAAACCTTAATGTCCTGGACGTTTCTTGGTATTTTTACTCCAAGTTTTCAACATGGGCTTTTTATGACCCCACTGAATGAACAGTGACACGGTCAATTCATTAGCCGAAAGGTGATTTTGCACAGCAACTGCGCCATTTGGTGCCACAGGTGCGAAAACACATTTTAAACAGGATGTGAAAAATGACAGCTTTACTGTTTATGAGGACGTGTAAAAAATAGCAGTGTTGAAAATCTGGGAGTGAAAATATAAAAAAACTGGTGAAGTCACAAGCATGCGTAGAAACTGTGCAACGCACACCTATAATGTAATTAGTTTGGGGATTTTTTACTGCAAATTTTCAACATAAGCATTTTGAGACCTCAGCTCATGAACAGTGTCACTGTGATTTTCTTAATCTGTGCCGAACACTGATTTCTCACAGCGACCATGCTGTTCTGCGCCGGAAGTGCGAAAACACATTTTGGCCAGGGTGTGAAAAATGACAGCTGTACTGTTCATAAGGAGGTGTGGAAAAGTGCCAGTGTTGAAAATCTGAACTTAAAATATTATGAATTCATGAACTTACAAGGTTGAGTGGAAATTGCGCAATGCACGCACGTAATACAGTCATTTTATGTACTTTTGTCACCAAATTTTCAACATAGCCAGTTTAAGACCTCTGCTCATGAACAGTGTCACTGTGATTTTATTAATCTGTCCTGAACATTGATTTCTCACAGTGACTGCGCCATTGTGCGCTACATGTGTGAAAACACATTTCGGGCGAGATGTGAAAAATGACAGCTATACTGTTCATAAGGAGGTATGGTAAAATGGCAATGTTGAAAATCTGGAATGAAAATATTAAAAATTCATGAAGTTACAAGCGTGGGTAGGAACTGCGCAACGCACGCTCATAAAACAGTCATTTTGGGGAATTGTTTTACCATATTTTCAACATAAGGTTTTGGGAGGCCTACCTCATGAACTGTGACACTGTCATTTGTTAATCAGTCCCAAAAGGTAGTTCTGTGAAGTGACCGTGAAATCACCTTTCAGGACCAAATAACACAATGACACTGACCGAGTTCATGAGGTGGGGTCCCAAGAACCCCATGTTGAAAATTTGGTGAAAAAATTCTCAAAAATGGCCAAGATATGCACCAAAGTTGAAAAAAAAACATTTATACCACCATACAGCTTACTGGCATTTCTTCAGTTCTTGGTCGGCTTTGAAGAGCACAGACATGTTCCCGGTCCACTGAAGATTGTCGTGCCAGCCTCTGGAGGTAAGTATGGGGTGAGGTGGGGTGTGGGGAGGTGGGGTATGCAGAGGGTGGGCGAAGGTTGGGGGAGGAACAAGAGAGTCAATGAGGGACCGTTTTTTTCTTATAGGTGTTTTTTTTTTTACAAAGATGATGCAGGACTTTTGCCACTCTGGGGTGGGCTCCCATCATGACACCTGGAAGTTTGTTTGGGAGGCAGTGGAGCTGACGGGGGATTGGGCACCCCCGTGGGCCATACAGACTTTTGCCATGCTGGGGAGGGCTCCCAGTGTGGCACCTGGAAATTTGTTTGGGGGAGCAGTGGAGCTGACAGGGGATTGGGCACCCCCATCGACCATAAAGTGTGCTGGGGGGGCGCATGAGCTGAAGGGGGGATTGGACACCCCCCACAGCATACAACAAATGGGGGGTGCATCATGCTGATGGGGATCGGGCTACCCCGTCGGCAAATGAACTTGGGAGGGGATCATGCCGACAGGGGGATTGGGCACCCCCGTCTGCTTTTTTATTTATTAAAATGTTTCACCAGGAAGGCACACTGAGCGGTGGGCGATGGCTTTCCATTGGCTTTGTGGGGACTGTGAGAGGCTGACTGAGAAGCCATTGCCATGGGGAAACTACACAATGCAGCTTGTAACTGGCTGCTGCAGTCAGGGATGCCCCGCAGCCAAAACAGCTGATTATGTAGTGACGGGGCGCTCGCTGATTGCAGCGGCCAAGTTTCTTTACAAATTGTGGCATGCTCATTAACTGCCATCATCAACAGCATGCTCCTCTATTCACCGCAGCAGAGACCAGCCTTAGAACAGACTGCTGCCATTTGGCACAACACTGCCATGTCTCCATAACTCACTTTTGAAGGAAGCTGATGCAATGTGTTTCTTGCACATGTGTGCAAGCAACACAAAAAGTGCACAAAATACAAAACAGCCAGATGCAGATACTAGTACCCAGTTTTATACTTCAGCCATGCTGTGCATAGTAACTCGCAGTGAGTACAATAGGCACTGAATCAGAGAGTACTTATAAAACTAATAATACTGAGAAATGCTGTGTCATTTTTTTATGTTGTCTTGTGTGCACAGCGCAGACAACATATTGGGGTTGCTTGAAGTGGAAGAGCAGGTTTTAGAGGTGCAGTCCTGTTGTGGCCAGAGGCACCACTGCTTTTTCAGGCTTGGCTGTGTGGCACGAATCAGACTGCATGCTGTCTATGACAGCAGTTGCAAAGCGTGCCACCAACCTGAAACGTTTTAGCTGCTGCAATGAGGGAGCTCCACCTCACTGCAGGGCGTGCCTTCCCTGGTATAACATTTCAATGAGACATGGCGGCTGTGCCATCCGCCTCTCACAGTCCCAATAAAAGCCAATGTCGGGGTGCCCAATCCCCCTGTCAGCATCATCATGCCTCCTCCCCAGTTCATTTACCAACAGGGGAGCCCAGTCCCCATCAGCATCACGTCCCATGCCAGTTGTTTGTCAAGGGGGTGCCCAGTCCCCCTCGGCATCATCCCCCTGCCAAACACCTTTTTTATTTGCCAACAGGGTGTCCAATCCTCATTGGCTTCATCCCCCCCTGCACCCCAAAACACACAGGTGGCATGCTGGGAGCCCACCCCAGCGTGCCAAATTTACCTGTTAAACGAAAAAACCATCCCGTGATATTTATTATTTTTTTTAAACCTGTAAAGTAGAAAACAGTCCCTTGCTGTCTGCGGTCTCCTCCCCCAACCCGCGCCTAACCACTGCGTACTCCATCTTCCCACACACCCCCATCCCATACTTACCTCCGGAGCCTGGTGCGACGATCTTTGGTGGACCGGAAACACGTCTGTACTCTTCAAAGCCGACTGCGAACTGAAGAAATGCCGGTAAGCTCTATAATGGAATAAATAGTTTTTTTTCAACTTTGGTACATATCTCAGGCATTTTAGGGAATTTTGCAACCACATTTTCAACATGGGGTTATTGGGAACCCTCCTCATGAATTCAGCCACTGTCATGGCGTTATTCAGCCCCAAAAGGTGATTTCGAGGTCACTGCGTAGAGTCACTTTTTGGGACCAATTAACAAAACGACAGTGCCACTGTTCATGAGGTGGGCTCTTAAAAGCCTATGTTGCAAAGTTGGTGAAAAAAATCCAGACAATGACTGTTTTACGAGCGTGCATAGTGCAGTTTTCACGCACACTCGTAACTTCGCAAATCTGTAATATTTTCACTCAAAATTTTCAGCACTGGCATTTTTCCACACCTCCTTAAGAAAAGTACAGCTGTAATTTTTCACGTCCTGGCTGAAATGTGTTTTTGCACTTCCAGCGCAGAATTGCGCGGTCAATGTGGGAAATCAGTATTCAGGACAGATAAAGAAAATCACAGTGACACAGTTCATGAGTAGAGGTCCTAAAATGCCTATGTTGGAAATTTGGTGATGAAAGTCCATTAAATAACTGTGCTATGAGCGTGCGTTATGCAATTTCACTTCTATGAGCAGTTCAGTGCAGAGCAGCATTTGCATAACCTGCACTGGCCAGTCAGTGATTTGTTGCTTTGGTTGCTTTTATTTTTTTTTCATTTGAAAATTATTCCATAAAGCCACTAGAGGACAACAAGACATGTAGGTTGCAATCCTCTACCCCACTGCTCTTCCCTAACACTTCTAGTCCTGGGTCATTCATGCCTAAAGCAATTATCTACGTCCTAACATTCAGTGGTGTGATCTGAATCTGTAAGCCTGTACAAAGCCTCTACTACCCTACCCAGAATAGTTTCCACCTCCCTCCTATTCACACCCTTCCTGGTTCTTACCCGTATCCCAGTCTCTCCTTCTACATCTATTGCCACTTCTCTGTCCCCTTCCAGATACCTCTTTCATTCTGTCAATCACCCCCACAGCTCCCCTTGTAAGCAGACCCCACTTTCCTTACTAGCCTCCAGCATCTCTGTTTTCCCTTCCTAGTCACTTTGCCTTTCTTCATTTCCTTATCTCTTTCTCTTCACCCCTCCTTCCCTCTTCCCCTCCCTCACATATTTCCTACTCCAATTACAAAAGTCCTAAACTTTGCTATTTCATCCTTGCCCTCCTCCTTCTTTCATCAGGGAACATCCACCCCAACCCTTGCCCTATTTCTTCTCCTACTCTGGCTTCTTAACCAAATACATGTCTCCAAACCCCACTTCCACTACAACCCTCCCTAACGGGTTGAAGCTCCTCCACCTGAATATCTGCAGCCTGCTACCTAAAATTGACCTCCTACAAACTCTTATGATTTCACACACCCCTGACAGCCTAATTATTACCAAGACATGGCTCAAAAAAAGCACCCCTGACAGTGCCATTGCTATCCCTGGGTATTCCATCTCAAGACAAGATCGATCGGGTCATGGAGGAAGAGTGGCTATGCATATCCTGTCCTCACTGTAGTTTACTAGAAGAAGAAGAAGAATCAGCATTTATATAGCGCTTTTCATACATCCAAAGCACTTTACAAGCAATGCTAGACTGGTAGTGAAGTGACTGAATGTGTGGTGGCGGCCATATCACACATCATCACCCACACACAGCCTGGATAATTGCATGAACTGGTTTATGGGAAGGGGAATGTTGGCCAGGACACCGGGAATGTTCCCTACTCTTTGCGAAGAGTGCCCTGGGTTCTTTTACTTCCACCTGGACACCCACCAGGACAACACCAGGATGGGCAGAAGGGACCTTCGGTTTAACGTCTCATCCGAAGGACGGCACACCTCAGCAGTACAGCACCCCTCAATACTGCACTCGGATGCCAGCGATTTTTAGGTGCAAGTCCAATCCCAGTGTGGGACGAGAACCCACGACCTTCTGGTCCAGAGGCGGATGTGCTACCAACTGAGCCACGCTGACACCTGACTACTACCACCCTATCTACCGCCATCCCAGCTACCTATGAAGCCCTTGTCACCTGCATTACCCTTCCTTTCTCAATCCCAATCTTTGTGGCTGGCATCCATTGCCGCCCAGGAATTCAAACCTCGGTCAAGACTGAACTCTTAGCCAATATCACCTCCCTCTCGCAATCTGGTGAACTTTTCATAATGGGTGACATGAATCTAAATTGGGTTGTCTCCCAAGTTAAACAAGCTACACAATGACGTCGCTGCTCTAAACCTCACTCAACTTATACTTGAGCCCACATGTCCTAATCCCAAAACACAAAACCACACCCTGCTTGACTGGGCACTCACAACCCACCCACACTGCATTATTAAATCTGGTCTCCTCCCCGATGCCCTTAGTGACCACAACCCCATTTTCATTGTACATAAGGTTCATCACCCCAAACCTCCCCTTAAAATCATACAGCTCCAGTCCTTTAAATCCTTAGACCTTACCCCAATCAGCTCTGCACTCGCTTCCACTGACTGGGCCCCCCTGTCCACTACCATTTCTGTCAACCAAGCACTTGACTATTTTAAGGAGAAATTCATTGCCACTTGGAATGCCTTTGCTCCTTTCAGATGGACAACAGTCCATGGGCTTCACCTACCCTGGATCACCCCTGAACTACTGGCTTGTTTCAGGAAGCATGATCGGGCCTGGAGAAAACACAAATCTACTAAATATCCAAATGACTACGCCAAGTGCAGAATGCTACGCAATTCATGTACTAAAGCTATTAGACTGGCTAAGTCTGATTATTTCAACTCCTCATTCCTGACTAACACTAACTCTCCATCTAAATTCTGGAGGACAGTTCATGCCCTGTTCTCTCCCCCCCCCCTCACCCTCCCCCTCCAATTCTCAAAATAAATAACTCCCTAGTTTCCGACCCTGGCTCCGTGGTCAATGAATTTAATGCCTACTACACCTCGTGCATCACGTCTCTTCTAAATTCCCTCTCCCTATTGCACCTACTAACTTCAGCCCTTCACCTAAGCCAATGCCTTCCCCTCCCCCATTTTCCTTTTCTACTATCTCCTCTGATGAAGCGCTTAATGCTCTTCTATCCCTCAACCCCTCTAAAGGCTCCTCACCAGATGAGCTTGATCCTAAACTTCTCTACCTTTCTGGTCCTGCAATTGCTTATCCTAGCTCCCTAATCCTTAACCTGTCCTTTATTTCTGCCCAAGTACCCTCATCCTGGAAACACACTGTAGCCCTTCCTCTCCCCAAGGGTGGTGACATATCCACTCCTGGCAACTATTACCCCATTTCCATCCTTCTTACCCTTTCCAAACTTCAAGAACATTTAGTTCTCTCTCAGCTATCACCCTTCCTCTCTGATTCCTCCCTCTTCACCCCCTTCCTATCTGGTTTACGGAAGAACCACTCAACAACCACCTCCCTCCTCAGGCTCATTGACTCCATCCTTTCAGGGATGGACGATGGCCCAATCACCTCAGCCATTTTTGTTGACCTAGCCAAAGCTTTTGACTCTGTTTCCCATTCCCTGCTTCTTGATTCACTCTTCTCAGCTGGCCTTGCTCCGTCAGCCACCAACTAGTTTAAATCCTACCTCATTGGCAGGACCCAGTCAGTGATCTGATTCCATCTCCCCTCCACTCTCCATCAACACTGGTGTCCCTCAGGGCTCAATGCTTGGTCATAGATACATAGATACATAGACAGTGTCGGCAGATAAGGGCCTATGGCCCAACCAGTCTGCCCATTTGAGCTTGTAAGTTCAGTTTGTTTTCCTAGAAGTCTATTTCCCCTTACCCCTGCCCTCTAGAATTCCTTTATGCCTATCCCATGCATTCTTAAATCCCGTGATTGTTTCAGCCCCCACCACTTCCTCTGGCAGGGTGTTCCACTTGTCCACCACCCGTTCTGTGAAGAAATTCTTTCTCATGTTTCCTCTGAATCGTCCTCCCTCCAACTTCATCCCATGCCCTCTAGTCCTGAAACATCTTTTTCGCTTAAAAATAGTGTTTTCCTGCACCCTGTTCCTCCCTGTAAGATACTTGTATGTCTCTATCATATCCCCTCTCTCCCTCCTCTCCTCCAGGGAGTACATGTTCAGTTCCTTCAACCTGTCTTCATAGGATTTGTGATGCAACCCATGCACCATCTTTGTTGCCCTCCTCTGAACCTTCTCTACCCTGTCTATGTCCTTCAGGAGGTATGGTCTCCAGAACTCACACACTGTACTCCAGGTGGGGCCTCACTAGTGTCTTGTATAGCGGAATTATGACCTCCCTTTTCCTGCTGGTGATGCCCCTGCCTTACATCCCAGCATCCTATTTGCTTTACCTGATGCCTTGTCACACTGTTTCCCTATCTTGAGGTCATCAGAGATGACAACCCCAAGATCCCTTTCCTGCTTGGTGCATGCTATATCCTCACCCCCAACTGATATATTGTGCCAGGTTTTTGTGCCTCATATGCATTATCTTGCACTTCTTTGCATTGAATTTCAACTGCCAAACCCTTGACCATTCTTCAAGTTTCTGCAGGTCCCTTCTCATTCTGTCTACACCCTCTGGTGTGTCTACTCTGTTACAGAGCTTTGTGTCATCAGCGAACAGTGAAATTCTGCCTTCTATATCCTGTGCAATGTCACTGATGAAGATGTTGAATAGGACCGGTCCCAGCACTGATCCCTGTGGTACCCCACTGGTCACTCTTCCCTCTGTGGAGTGACAGCCATTTACCACCACCCTCTGTGTCCTGCCACCCAGCCAGTTACCTACCCACCACACTACTGTCCTGCCCACACCCATATTCCCCAGTTTGTGTAATAGTCTTCTATGTGGCACAGTGTCAAAGGCCTTGCTGAAGTCCAGATAGGCCATGTCCACTGCCCTCCCCTGATCCACCTCCCTAGTCACCCAGTCAAAATTCAATGAGGTTGGTCTGACATGACCTCCCCCTGGTGAAACCATGCTGTCTTGGGTCCTGTAGTCCATTGACAACCAGATGTTCCACCAATCTCTCCTTCAGTAGTGCTTCCATGATCTTTCCCACTACCGAGGTGAGGCTGACTGGTCTGTAGTTCCCTGCTTCCTCTTTGTTCCCACTTTTGTATAAGGGGACTACATCTGCTGTCCTCCAGTCTTTGGGTACCTCCCCTGGTCCCCTACTCTTCTCCATTTCTTTAATGATCTTTCCACAGCCTGCTCATCCTCTTCTATCCACATGTACGCTGACAATACTGTTTTGTACTGTTCTGAAAAAAACCCTGCTGCTGTGCAAACCAGCTTACAGCATGACTTCAACCAAGTTCAGCTGTGGTTTGCTTCTCATCAGCTTTTTCTACTACTATTCATTGTACAATGCCTTGTGTTCCAACTGGTGCACAATCTTACACTGTTGTATTGTTTGTACTACCCACATACTACTGTAACTGATCATCCTTTACAACCCTATGTAACCCTTCCCCCCAGGTCACACCATGAGATGAGCAACTTGTTGTTCAGTGTGCCCTCCTGGTGAAACATTTCAATAAATCAATAAATAAAATTTCCACACACCCTTGTAACTTCACAAATTTGTAATATTTTCACTCCAGATTTTCAACATTGGCATTTTTTCACATCTTCTTATGAACAATACAACTGTCATTTTTCACATCCTGCCTGAAATGTAGTTTCACACATCCAATGGCTCAGTTGCTGTAGGAAAACAATGTTCAGAACAGAGTAAGAAAATCACAGTAACACTGTTCATGAGCAGAGGTCCCAAAATGCCTATGTTGAAAATTTGGTGAAAAAATTCCATAAAATGACTATGTTACAAGCGTGTGTTGTGCAGTGTCCATGCACAGTCATAACTTCGAGAATTTGTAATATTTTCACTCAAGATTTTCAACATTGTCATTTTTGCACACCTTCTTATGAACAGTACAGTTGTCATTTGTCATATCCTGCCTGAAATGTAGTTTTGCACATCTGGTGCACAATTGCACGGTCGCTGTGGGAAATGAACATTTGGGGCAGATTAAGATAATCATAGTGCCACTGTTCAAGAGCAGAGGTCCCAAAATGGTTATGTTAAACATCTGGTGAAATAATTCCACTAAATGACTGTGTTACGAGAGTGCGATGCACAGTTTTCACACACGCTTGTAACTTCAAAAATGTTTAATATTTTCACTCCAGATTTTCAACATTGCCATCTCTTCACACCTCCTTATCAGTGGTGCAGTTGACATTTTAATGTGGTGCAGAATGGCACGGTCACTGTGGGAAATCAACTTTCGAGACAGATTAACAAAATCACAGAGGTCCCAAATGCCTTCATCAGGTGGATTCACAAAAGGCCATGTTTTAAAATGTGAAGTGCTAATACCAACAAACGCCCAGGGTGTCAAGGTTTCTAACCATTATAGTCCACCCTGTACAGACTAACAGGCATCAGGGGTGTATCTTTGGATTGTCTGCTGTAGTGCTCATGCCACTGGTCCTCCACCCCACCCTGCAGCCAGAACCTTACCCCCAGGTTGTTGCCACCCAGATGTATCACAATTAGGTCTGGCCGCCTATGGTCCTTCCTGATCTCCCTGAATTCTGGTAGCAGCTGCATCCACCTCATTCCCTGCTGGCCTTTCCACACCAGACAGATTGTGTCACTATCCAAGTACAGCTGCTTTCCCTCTTGTCTCCTGGCTGCTCATTTCTCTGCCCAGTGGATAAAGGAGTGCCCGCAGATCCACGCCTCAAGCTTCCTGGATATCCCTGCATAACCAGAAGCACAGAGGTTAGTATCATGCCTTACTAGCCCCTTTGAATCCTCCCTTTTACCCCCTCTTCCCATTCAGCCTTGCACCAGCTATGGGAAACAAAACAGAGACACAGTTATTGTTGTATCTTGCATATGTACTTCTTATAACAGTCAGATATCCACCTGCCCTTCTATTTGATCTCCCCAGGCCTGTTACCTTGCGTTGCCATAATTGAGGCATCCCCAATCTTAAACGAGTGGGAAGAATATCCTTCTTCCAGTTCCCCCAAAAATCTGAGACCCTTGTGCAGCACTGCTGACACTTGATAACCTGTAACAGGCCGCTGTCACCATGCATGAACAGCAGTGAAATTCCCACTTTTGAGCAGTCTGCCGCATACACGTGCAGTGCCCCCACTGGGCAGATAGTTGTGTTAGGATGCTTCCTTAACTACACTTTACTGCCCTGCCCCTGCTGATCAGTCTTTGACCTCCTTAAAAGCACCGCTATTGCTTCACCCGCCCATTCTCTGTCATCCCATTGTAGCCCCCCAATCTGTCTTCCTGCCGTGACCCACCACCTCGCTCAGTCTAAAAGCCCAGCTATACATGGTGGCATACAGGGCTTTAAACAGCACTGTTTCACTCCTTGAGCTGCAGATGTGGTGTAGCACCTCCATCAGCCTCATCATCAGGCCCTCCAATATCGGCTTTCTACTATCTTGCTTCTTATCAGCTCCCCTTACCAACCCTGCATCATTCTGCAGACCAGTTTGCTTTTAGTTGGGTCCTTCCACACCTTCAGCATACAGATATGCCCAGTGGCCACCAAATGCACCCCCATGGTTGCATGTGCCATGTTCTGTCTCCACCCTGTTACAATGAACCTAGCCACCTGCTCCCTCATCACTGACCCACTTACCTTTCCGCCGTACTATTCCCGGAATTTTTGAAACTCCCTCCAGGAGGTTTCATAAGCTCTAAGGGTCCTGGGGGCCCAGGAGTTGTGGAACAGTACTTTGGCTCCCCCAATCCAATTGTCCATACGTACATCGGGATGGTGGTCTGCCATAAATCTGCTCCGGGTGCGACGGTCCTGAATTTGTCCATCTGCAATCGGGAGAGACAGTCGGCTATCACATTGTCTACACCATCAATGTGCTTGGCCCTGAATGACAAGTTCAAAGACAGGCCCAAACACACCATCCTTCTCAACACCCTCATAACCCTTTCGGACTTCATCCTTTTCTTGTTCATCATGTCCACAACTACCCGATTATCACTCAAGAATGTGATGTGTCTGTTCCTGAGTTCCCCTCCCCAAGCTATCATTGCCACCCAGATGGGGAACAGCTCCAGAAAGGTGATGTCCCTCATCACCCTCTCCCACTCCCAGTCCTCCGACTATGGTTCTGCGAACCATTTTCCTTGGAAATAACCCCCATGCCACTTCCACCAGCCACATCCATATACAGCTGCAAATCTGTATTGTATAGCCACTCATCATGCCAAAACATCTGCCCATTGTATGCCTGGAGAAAATGCTCCCAGACCACCATGTCCTCCCCTGGTCCCTTTATTAAGGTCTACCCAGTGATGGGGCTGTTTGGCCCCCCCGAGTTGCCCAGGCTAAATGCCGCATAAATGTGCACCCTGGAGCAATGGCTCTACATGCAAAATTCAGGTGCTGCAGTAGCTGTGGTGCCTGTTGTAGTGTACCCTCCTGCACCCCCAACCATCCCTAACAACTCTCATAACCTCTTTACCTTTTGGCCTGGTAAGCAGTACAGTTCCTGGCTCATGTCCAGCTCCAGCCCCAAGGACTATCATACGACTGGGCCCTTCCATCTCATCCTCTGCTAGTGGCACTCCTAATTCTTGGCATAACAATGTAAATTCTCAAAGCATGGCTTCCATCTCCCTTTCTCCTTCCCCAATGAACAAGAAATCATTGTGGTAGTGCACCACTGTCTGATACACATACCGTGTCTGAAACACCCATTGCAGCCAGGAACTGAACATCTCGAATGTGGCACATGCTATTTAGCATCCCCATAGGCATGGCCTTATCGAAATAATACTGCCCCTCCACCTGAAAGCCTAGCAAATCCCAGTCCTCCAGGCCTGACTGGAAGTAGATGGAATGCTGATTCTATATCCGTCTTGGCCAACCAGGCCCTCTGCTTAGACCAAATGAGTAGCACCACCTCCTCCAGGGTGCTGTATGTGACCCTGCTGTCTTCTTCACCAATATAATCATTGACTAAGTCCCCTTCTGGGTAGGATAGGTGATGTATCACCTGGTACTTGCCCGGCTGTTTTTTGGGCACTAAGCCCAACAGGGAAATCCACAGGTTGGGCAATGGGGGGGAGGTGAACAGGTCATCCACCCTCCCTGCTGCCACCTCCTTCTGAATTTTGTGTGCTAGAGTTGCCTCCTTCCCCTACCTGGATTTGAGGTTCTTTGCCCTCGTCGCCTTTCTCTGCTCTTGAAACTGTAAACTAAAACCTTTCCAAAAACCCATCTGCAATTTCCTGGCTGCCTCCTTCATAGGTTTCATAGGTTGATTCAAGCCGAGGATAGAATACCATCCTACAAGGCTCGCCTTCCAATTTTATTGACATATGAATTTATTTTCTCCAAAAAATAGATCTCTCTCATTCTTGAATTGATTCATTGTTGTACTATTTACAGTTTCCTTTGGTAGTTTATTCCAGGATCCCACAACTCTTAAACTGTACCAGTGCTTTCGAAAGTTATGTTCCCAAATTTGTTGGTACAACTGTTTATTATGATTTCTTGAACTAGTTCTCCCAAGTTTATATGTGAACCCCAGTTCTTTTATTAATTCGTCATCTTCCATACTCTTGTATAGGAAACATAGATCTCCTCTTATTCTATGATACTGTAGAGAATAAAGATTTAGACTAACCAGTCTATTGTAATATGTTTTATTTTCTAATCCTTTTAATTTTTTTGTAAATCTTCTCTGAACTCCCTCTATATTTAATATGTCTTCCTTGTTATATGGTGACCAAACCCTTGTGCAGTACTCCAAATGAGGCCTGACCAATGCAACATACAGAGGCATCAACACATTCCTATCTCTACTCGTTATATGCTTTAGCATACGATTTAGAATCTGGTTAGCCTTCCTAAGCTGGTTTCTACAGTGCACTCTGAACCTCAGATCTTTGGTAACTATAATTCCCAGGTCTTTTTCTTCAGATACGACCCCAAGTGTAGTGTTATCTATTTGATAAGTCGCTTCTATGTTATTTTTCCCCCATATGCATGACTTTACATTTAGCTTTATTTAGGCCTAACTTATTGCTAATTGTCCATTCATATATTAAGTCCAGTGTATGTTGTAATGCTATTATATGTTCATCTTTATTTGTGACCACACCCAATCTGCAATTGTCCACAAATTTTTGCATCCATATATTATTATTCCTAATCTTTAAAGACGAAATGTATACATTAAACAAAATGGGGCCCAACACCGATCCCTGAGGCACACCACTGGTCACCATCGCCCAGTCAGAATATTCCCCATTTATGACCACACTCTGCTTTCTAGCCCGCAGCCAATCAGAAATCCATCTGCATATGTTATTGGGTAGTTTTTTGTTTTCCAACACTGACAGCAATTCCTTATGTGGCACTTTATCAAAGGCCTTTGCGAAATCGAGAAATACCACATCCACAGGGTTCCCACTGTCCAATTCTTTGTTAACTCTTTCATAGAAGGACAGTAAATTTGTCTGGCATGATCTGTTCTTCACAAACCCGTGCTGATTACCTGATCCAGGTAATCCCCAACCACCTTTCTATTACCTCTGCTCTGATGGGCGTCTGGGCCAGCTGGAACCCTCCACCCATAGGGCTATTAACTGTCCTGATGTCATGTTTGATAGTTGTGTCCCCCCCACTCTTCCTCTGTTTCCCTTCCCCCACTGGTGCCCCTGAAAGGACCCTGGGTTGGCCTAAAAGGGCTGCTGGTATGAATTATCCTGGTTTCTGGACCCTTTTTCCCAGCTGTACCTGCATTCGGAGGCTGGTTGGTGCCCACCGCACTTAGAGCATATGTGTCTGAAATGGCAGTTCAGTCATGAGCAGAAAGCCCTGTTGTATCCCCAACAGGCCTTCGATGCTGCCCCCCCATCTCCCTCTGACTCCTTCTCTGTTGGACCTGTGTAAAGTTGCAGCCACAGGTCTATCTGCTTGGCATCCCATTTCACATCCCCAAAATGTGCCATCCTTTTCCTAAATTTCTCATCATATCTCAGTCAACTGTGCCCCCCTTTTTTTATATACGCATTCTTTATGATGAAGGAATAGGTCAAGAGCGGGGTGGCTAGCTCCAGCCTCTTCTCAATGACAATGGCAGTAAAGTAAGAAAAACCCGTGGACCAATTGTCCCAGGTTTTTCCTTTCCAGGATTTGTCTTCCTCTCCCTTTCCTAACAACACTACCGCAGCCGCCATGTCCTTCTTCTCAAAACTATCCTTCTCCTCATACTTATCCATGTTGTCGACATTTGCCAGGGTGAAGATGTCAACGTATTCCCCTTTCCATATCTTCTCTTTCATGGCCGTCTGCACATGGTCCACCAACCTGATCCCTGGTGCCCCAATCTCCCATCCCACCAGGGGCCCACCTGCTGCAGCCCCACTCCCCCCATTGGCTCCTACCCCTTTTATTTCTCCTAAAGCCTTCTCTAGCAGTCCCAAACCATTGTCCCGCATACATTTTAATATCTGCTCAACATACTCTTTGACACTGCTTTCCAGTGTTGCCACCTGATTACCTGTTGTGCCTGGTTGTGGGATGCTGAGCCCCGGCTGGGTCACTCCCACTGGGCTGAGTGTGGGTATCAGGTCCTGAGGTGGCAGCACTAGTTCTGGCAGGAAAGGTGGAGATGCGGAAGTGGGTGGCTCCAGCATTGGCACTGGTACAGGCAGGGGGCCCGGGGCCAGCTCGGGGCCGGGGTTAGCAGGGGTTGGGATTAGAGGAGCTGCTGGCTCTGGTACCAGGACCAAAGGCCTGGGCTTTGGTACACCTGGCCCTTTTTGGCACCCTCTTAATCCTCTCCTGCCCCTTCCCCTGTGTCCCCTTCTGTTTGGTGCCCTTTTCCCCACTATCCAGCTCCGCCACCTCCAACAACCAGTTTGCCTTATCGATCAAATCCATCATCGCCCGATAGCACTCCTCCTTGCTTGGCTTTGACCTCTTTGGTGCCATCTCTCTGCTCCGAGGGATCTGTTGAAAGGAAAAATCACAAAAGGTCAGCTTGTGTCCCACTGGTTGACTCCTCCCAGAATGCCCCGATGTGCATCCCGAGACCTTATCATCGACTCTATGGATCCTTTCACATTCCTTCTGGCCTCCCCTGCCAGTGTAGTTCCTGGCCCCTCAGCCTTATGTCTCCCCACAGGGCCCCTTTCTTGTTACCTACTGTCTGATGTCTAGCCCGATCACCGTGTAGGGGCCCAGGTTCCATAACTCCTTCTCCTGCTCGTCTTCTCTGCTTCCTGGTGGAAATCATCCCCTGATTGACAAGTAAGCCCCCAGGCCTGCCACATCTTGGTCTCCACTACCCTCACCGCTCGGAGGGAAGGAAGGCAGGGGGGTGTTCACCCCACGGGTAAAGCCACCACTGGGCCTTAATGTGCCCTCCTAATTGCTGGCTCATTGTTCCTCAGGGGTGAGGAGACTCCATGCTGCCACCAGTAGCCCCTCTATACCCCTATGTCCTGGCCATACTCATTCCCTGCTGCCAGTTCCTTGCCCCCCATGTCCCCCCTTTCCCCAATAAATGCTTTCTTTTGCTCCCCTAATCAGGGAAGGTGGCTGCTAGCTGCACCTAATCCCCCTTTAGAGGCGTTCAATAAAGTAAAAAACCCCTTGCTTGTTTTGTCTCACTCCCCTGGCCATGTACCACGTGGTGATGACATCAGACACCATCCCACACTGTAGGCCTGGGCTTCAGACTGCTCCTGGCTGTGCACCTCACTTGCAGGCCCAAAAGTCACCAGTTTTGGCAAAAATCCTCACCGCTTCATGAGAACAGCCTTCAGCCCTCCTCTACGCTTGTTTGTGCTTCTCCTGACTAAAAACTGCCCAATCCAGGGCTTCAGTCATACCCGCAGTACCCCTGAAGGGACTTCTTCATTGCCCCTTGCTTGCTCTGGCTTTTCTGTTTGGCAAAAACCTGACAGTTGCTCCCCAGGCCCCACACCGTGTGGCGATGACATCGTACGCCATCCCACGTCATGTGCCCAGGCTCCTTCCTTGCTTAAAAAAACCCTTGTGCCGCTCACCCATCCAGCTTGCTCTCAATTTCCAGCCCTAGCTTCAGCTGGTTCTGTGTCTCCCATCATGAATTTACAGCTGCCACCAGACCCCTATCCTTATCTGCTCCTCCTCCTTTTAACCCAGCTCTCCTTTCCCCATCATAGAACATTCACTCACCTTTTCCACTTTTATTTAATCCCGAGTAATGAGCATAGTAAACACCAGAACCTCTGGGGCTCCCCCTCTCTCTTATGCTCCTGTGGCCTTTCTTGCTTGCACGTCGCTCCCCCCTCCCCCGGGCCTTGGACCACATGGCGATGATGTCAGATGCCATCCCACGTGGTCGGCCCAGGCTTCCATTGAATCCCCCTTTCCATTCTTCCCATTCACCTTGAGCTACCCGCCCCTTCCAAAATTCACTACTATCTTCTTAAAATGAGCACATTGCTCATTCCCTTGTTGCCCACAAAGAGCCCTCTAGTCACAGACTGTTCTTTCCCCGATCCCTGCCTTGTGGAGCTGCCAGTAAACTCTGCTTTTCATGGCTTGGCCCTCACTCTACTTCTCTCCACGAGCTCTTGTGCTCTGCTCCTTTCGCTCAGCCCCACACTCTTGCACACCTTACCCTCCCGAGAAACACCACCACTGTGTGTTGCTGACCCCCCGATCCGCTGGCCTCCCTAGCACCAAGTAAGCTATGCAGACAGCAGCCCTTGTCCCCATTACAGGTCCTACCCTCCATTTCACATTCAGTCTCCCACTGGCACACCACAGATTGTCACGTTCACTGTGTCACACACTATCAGCCCCTGGCCAATGTTGATCACCTGATCAGCTTTTTAAAATTAACAGCTCATACAGAAAACTTGCTACTTCCACTTCCTTTTGTGTCACATCAATATTCTCTTCCACAAAATGTTGCTTGCAGGCTGAAACTGCAGTCCACAGTTGCACTAGCCAGTAACAATTGGGTTCCTTACCTTGATCCTTTGATTTGCCTGGTGTTACTCACTTGCACAGCCTTAGACCTTGTTCAGGCTTTCTTTGTATGCCCACCACTGCAGTATATTTAATTTTAAAGCTATCTTACCCTTTTCCTGTTTTTTTTTAATAACTCAGAATACCCAAGTATAGCCTAGAGGTTAGAGGAACGAGATGTGAATGAGCTTGGTACATCCAGCAGACCAGACCTGAGTTTGATTCTCACAACCTCCACTTGCATACTGCGCAACTCTGAGCAAGTCACTTAACTGCCCAGTGCTCCCAGGTTGCCCCTGAAAACAGGCACTTGTGCCTAGTGGGCCTTACCCAGTTACCAAAAGACTATAATAATAATAATATTAATATCAAATGCCCACTGACTCAAGTTTCCGCCAAACTGATGTGCTTCCAGAGGAAAAACTCTTGGAGCAAAAATTGTGAGCTCTCTCTTCTGTTCAGCCCCTTATAACATCCCCCTTTAGTCCTGCCTCCTGGCCCCCTTGGCCACTCACAGATTGCCATTTCCTTGTTCCCACCACTCCCCTTTGCCTACCCCTTCTGTGACCGCATCAGTTCCACACCCCTTCTGTGACCTCATGCCCTCCTTTGTCCCCTTCCCCTTCCCCTCTCCCCTCTCTCCCTCTCCTGAGCTTCCCACATATCTTGTCAGGGCCTTGTGACAATGGGGTCTGCCACTTTAATTGGGCAACCCTCTTTGTGTTAGATGTTGTATTACATGGGGTTAACTCTTCTGCCTATGTTTCTAAGAAACAATTACTTAAAAGCATTGTATACTACAACAAATTTACATTTTTCACAATTCTAGTAGGGCAGTACCTTTACTGATCAATGCCTCATAGGACTTTTCTCAATTTTCAGAGGATCATTGTCAGTTTCCCACTGCAGAGGTAATAGTAAAAGAAACCCAGCCTCCTGTTAACTTTTCCACCAGCTTGACTGCATATAGAGCTATCTTTTGAGTATAATGTCTCTGTCAAGTCACTGGGTGGGAATTAAAAAAAAAACATCCTGAAGCCATAATGGTATGTACTGATTGGTCCAGCTGATCAACTGTCCACACTTAAACATGTGAGTGGAGTGCTGGACCACTTAGCAATTAAATGAGAATTTTAAATCTCTGGCTCTGTCAGTTCAGAGCTGAGCCCCACTGTCACAGTCCTGACCTCTGCTATTTTTACAACATATAGCTGGTATACATCTCATCTCCCCTGCTTCTCTTTGAATCAACATGGGAAGATTAACCCCTTCACACTTGAATTCTTACAGTCTGAAAGACACATACATGGCTCTTTTTCAAATTACTTCTATATAATTCTGGTAAGAAGGGGCTAAAAAGGGCATTCTACTTTGGCCAAAAAAAACTGGAGAGGTGGCAGCCACGCTCACTTCCCCAGTTCCTTTGCCTGTGGGCTGCCTGTTACATAGTCAGATGCTGTTGGTGCAGTGTCCATTCTTACTTTAAGTATTGTAGAGATTTTGGAGCTCTGGTAAAGAATGCAGCTGTCCCCTCTATGAACGTGTGTGTGTGTGTGTGTGTGTGTGTGTGTGTGTGTGTGTGTGTGTGTGACAGAGAAAGAGAGAGAGAGAATGTGGGGGTGGCAGTGGGAGATAGCTGCAGACTAGTGTTTTTACAGAACACAGCTGATTGTGACTTGAGTTTTCTTTGAGCATATTGGCATGCTCATTAACTGGAACTCCTGAAGCAATGTGTTTCTTGCACATGCATGCAAGCAACACAAAAATCACTGCAATACCAAGGCTGGTGCAATGACTAACTGTTCACAGTCCCAGAAGCAAAAGAACCCAGCACTGCAGCTGCTCAGTAACTAGTATGTAAAACAAGTCACTGCACTAAAGATTTACACAGTAACCAAAATATTTATTAATCCTAAATTTAAAGTGCCAGCATATCACACAGTGGGGTACAAAAAAGCATTTCCAAGATTGCCCAAAGACTGAGCCTTAGACCTGATGTCAATTCCTGAGTTCCATGTGGGAAGGGGGTCAGCAGTGCACAGCCAAGGAGTTGTCCCAACACATTGGTATGATGGCTTTAACCACAAGCATTGTCCACTGTGCATGGCTTCATATGAGACTTCCAGAAGCCCCTTACACTTTCTCAGATGCACAACCTGGTAACACAGAAAGTATTGCATTTTTGGTCACAAGGATGCAGTCACTTATGTCTTTCTCCATCCTGTGTGTTTGTGTTCCATATATATGCACACTGCCCCCTTGTGAATAAAAATGCAATTAATTTGTGCACCACTAGGCAGTGCATCTTAAAAAGAATAAAGTACTTCTGGGAGTCCTGGGTTTCCAGTTGCCTTGGTGGTGCAGCTGGTAGCACAGTCTAAGTTCAGATCCAAACAAAGGCATTTATGTATTTATTTCTGTCTTCTTCGTCAGCTGAGCCAATGTCACTGTGTTCTGCATCACCATAGTCTTCAGTTCAACTGATGTCACTAGGTTCTGTAACTCTATGCAATTTAAAAAAATGAATACTGGGTGGGAAAAGGTGTCATTAATATGGGGCTATAAACAAGGAAAAATAGTACTATTTCAAAACAAAGAGAGAAAATAATACACTATGGTGGTGAAACAGACTTCACATGTCCAAATTTACAATTATGTTAAAACATATAACCAACATTGTTTATGTTCCATTTAAGGATTTTAATAAATATCTTTATTTATATCAGAGGAAAGAGGACAGTTAAGGGCAGAGTATAACCACTGTACCCAGAATCTTAGAGGCAACAATATCAGGCTAGTACATTTGATCCAGCATTAGCTGAGAATGACACATGTAGTCTGTGTAAGAGCAAATATGATATATGATTTTTTTAAAAAAAAAACATATAAAGGGATTGGGTTCATCAGGGTAAATGTTTTCAATTTATTTGGGGCAGAAGAACTAGAGGTTATACAAAAACCTTAAGGGGGGATAAAATTAGGGGTAATGGAGTGAAGAGTCTATTTTTACTTAGAGTTGTAAACTTATGAAAAAGCTCCCAAAGGAAGTGGTGCAAGTGGAGACTGTGGAATCTCATAAACTAAAGTTGGATCATGTCCTCATGGAGTACAGTATGACATTGCTGTATACAGTATTTCATTCATTGTGGAAGAGAGGACCAGAAAGAGCATGCTTCATAGCAGATTAGGCACATCTGGCAGAAATGAGTGGATCATTTATCTTCATGGTCTTAGAAGGTCCCGCCACTGTCAGTTTTCCTCTTTTGCTAATGTCTATAAAATTTACTAGTAGCACTTCCCATTTAATAGTTCCTACAGGCTAGAGGTGCGTGAAAAAAATTCCACTAGCAAAATTTGTGCAACAGTAGAATTTTTGCTTCCATGAAAGTGCGGAAATCAAATGAGCAACTTTCATGGAAATTCTGACTTAGAACAATGGAATAAATGTATCAATTGCAGATTACTGTATAAATTGCAGAGAAAAAAAGTCCACAGAACTGATCAATGAACTGCGGAATAATTATATGTACTGAGGAATAATTCATGAAACTGTGAAAAAAAAATTTGCATAACTGTTATTCCTCAGTTCATGTGTTTTATTCCACAGTTCATCCAAAAAATTCCATGGAATAGGGTGAAAATCTGGCAAACACATTTGGAAGAGTCTGATCTCACCAATGGCGGAAGTTCAGAAACAAGACGCAAAGGGCAACCTTAGGAGGCATATGTCAAGTGCAGTCCAGCCCCTAGCCTTACTGTCTGCTGAGCTTCAATGATCTTCACCAACTGGGAGAGAGACCAATCATTGAGGGAAGGCAGACTCTGACAGGTGCAGAAGCAGGGATTCCTTGACAGTTCTACCTGGGTGAATCCCCCTTGGAGTACACAGTCCATGTTCCTATCTCCACTGAGGTGACTTCTCTCCTCGCTCGCTCTGCTCAGACCCATCCAGCAGCTGCTCTCTCAGCATAAGGAGCAGTTGGAACACTTACCCAGAATTCCTGGCTGCTGTGTGAAAATCAGCAATTGTACTGCTGTACAACTACTGCAATAGTGGTTGACTAATAGAAAGCTCTCAGCTGGAAGCAACAGCTCAGACACAAAGGGCACCGCTAGGAGGCATACTCTAAGAGTGGTCCAGCCCCTAGCCTTACTGGCTGCTGTACCCACTACTGAAATAGTGGTCAGCTAATAGAAAGCTCTCAGCCAGAAACAGCAGCTCAGACACATAGCAATTGAAATATACAAACATAGAAATTGTCAGCAGATAAGGACCACTAGGCCCATCCAGTCTGCCTATAGGCCCTTTACATTGTAAGTTGCCACTGATTCTATGTGATCAATGGTTTTTCATTACTGCCTCCCCTCACAAGCTTCCTTTGTGCCTGTCCCAGGCATGCTTTAACCCCTTCCACTGTGTTTGCCCCACTACCTCCTGTGGCAGACTATTCCAAGCGTTGACTACCTGTCGTCGAGGCACAGGTCAAGAAGCATAGGAAAAATCAGGAGCAGTTGTAAAATTCACAAGAGTTTTATTTGCACTAACAGTTACATAAAAAAGTATTGTTCAGTATAACTATTTACAAAGGCCAAATAACAGAACAATTCCATTTGAGTTTTTCCTTCGATCTCTGTGTCCATCTAACATGCAATTGCAGCTCAGCTCTCTTATAAGTCCTTCCAACCCCCATTCTTAACAAGCAACCTGTTTCTTCCAAAGTGTTCTTGTATGTTTCATGCAGGTGCTGGCAGGAACACAGTGTCCCTGAGCTGAGACCCCTTTTTCACAGCTATTCTGCAACAGGCTTAAAAATTGCACTCAGGTAACCTCTTGAGTTTCCAATAGCGTTTTTCAGTCATCTCAAACCACAATTATATACATTTCAAAAATAACACTAATTTCTAAACAAATTGAATCCCAATATCAGTTACATTTCAGTTCAATGATTTGCATATATTTTTATATCAGCAGACATGAAAGAGAGAAAAAGACAGACAGCAAGGGAAACTGAGGGACAGTGAGAGGCAGAAAATTGAGATTATCTGGGTGATCAAATCCTAGGTCTCACAGGAAAATTTGGTTGCACAACCAGACAGACAAGAGACAGGAAAGGAATAGAACAGAACAGATCCTTGCATTTAAACTCCTTCCATAACAACTGGAACAGTGTCCTATTCCACTCTGTCACATACACACCCCCCACAAGAGGGAACCTGTTTTATCAAACAGGTTTTCAAAACTTTCTATTAATTCTCTACTAATATTAGCTTCCAACTTTCAGAAATTAAGCACATGTGCATTATCCTTTTTCTATAATAGTACAACAAACAGTAAAGTTTAAACTCATGCATTTGTATTTCAACCTTCAGAGCCCTCAATTCCTGATCCATATCTTGACAGAAAATCAGCATTGCTATTCTATTCACCAGATTTGTGTATCACATTCAATTCAAATGTCTTAGTGCCAGGTACCACCTTGTAATTCTGGAATTTTTATCTTTCATTTGGTTAAGCCAACAGAGAGGACTGTGATCTGTTATAAGTACAAAGTCAGTTCCTAGTAAATAAAACTTAAGGGACTTCATGGCCCACTTTGCTGTTAAACATTCCTTTTCAATAGTGGAGTACCTTTTCTCTCTGTCATGCAACTTTCTACTTATGTACAGAATAGGATGCTCTGTCCCATCTATATTTTGACTTAGGACTGCACCTGGGCCTACCTCTGATGCATCTGTTTGGAACATAAATGGTTTCTCAAAGTCTGGGCTTCTTAAAACAGGGTCTGAATGTAATGCAGCCTTAATGGCATGAAAAGCTTCATCACACTCTGAAGTCCATTTCACATTATTTGGGTACCATTTTTTTGTGAGTTCAGTGAGGGGAGTGGCTAACTCAGCATAGTTGGGAACAAATCTCCGATAATAACCATCCAGCCCTAAAAATGACCTGCCATGTTTCTTTGTTTTAGGAACAGGGCTGTTAGCTACAGCTTCTATTTTAGAAACCTCTGGCTTAACTTCTCCATTTCTCAAAACATAGCCCAAATATCTGTTTTTCTGCATGCCCAATGCACATTTGGTAGGGTTAATAGTCAGACCTGCATTTTTGATAGCTTGGATAACTGCTTGTAGGTGTTCCAGGAGGCTTTTCCAGTCTGAACTGTACACCACGACATCATCCAGGTATGCAGCACAATAACCAGTGTGAGGGGATAAAATTACATCCATGTAACACTGGAATGTAGCTGGCACACAATGTAAGCCAAATGGTATGGTGGTGAACTGATAGAATCCAACAGGAGTGGCAAATGCAGATTTGTCTCTGGAGTCTTTAGCTAAACATATTTGCCAGTAACCCTTGGTGAGATCAAGAGTGCTGATATTCTTTGCACTCCCCAGTCTGTCCACCAAATCATCTATTCTGGGCATAGGAGAACTGTCAAATTCTGACACTTGATTAAGTTTACTAAAATCAAGGCAGATTGTAACACCCCCTTCTTTTTTGTTTACAATTACCATTGGAGATGACCAAGCACTCTTCTACTCCTCTATGATACCCAATTCTTGCATTTTTTTGTATTTCCTTAACAACATCAGCTCTTAACCACTCTGGTAACCTGCATGTCTTTTGCCTAATAGGGCAAGCATTCCTTGGCACTATTACATGCTCAGCCTTTTGCTCAGCCTGGTACTGTAGTAAAAGTACTGTTAAATGTCTTTAGCACATTATGAATGTCTACAGTTTGTTCTGAGGTTAAGGAAACATTCACCTTTACAGCATCTGCATTTACAGTTTGTTCCAGTCTATCATAAGCAACATCAATATCTTCCTTATTGGTTTCTGGTAAAACTAGCAAAGCAACTTTTGGTATTTTTTCAACCCATTTCTTGAGGAGGTTAGCATGGTATATCTTAATAGGATTTTTCCTGTCATAAGTCTCAGTCTTGTAGTTAATGGTGCCAGTATGTCTAAGCACTCTATAAGGCCCTTGTCACTTCATTAACAGTTTATTTTCTGTTGTGGGTAACAGTAGCAAAACCTTTTCACCTGGCTCAAAAACCTTTTCTTTTACCCCATGGTCGTAATATACCTTCTGCTGGTTTTGGGCCTCTTCCTGATTACTATGGACAATTTCAACATATTTTGCCAGCTTCTTTGATAGGGCACATGTATAAGACATTATAGATTGTTTTTGAGTGGGGTTATCTCCCCGCATTTCTTTTATCACATCCAGTGGCCTTCTTGGCTGCCTACCATACAGCATTTCAAATGGTGAAAACCCTGATGATGCCTGTGGCATTTCTCTGTAAGCAAAAAGTAGGTAAGGCAAGTATTGGTCTGAGTCTTTCCCTTCCTCTTTTATAAACCTTTTTAACATGTGGTTTAGGGTTTGATTAAAACACTCAACAAGACCGTCTGTATGAGGGTGATAGGGGAGGTGCTTATGGCAGTGATTCCTAGTAGTCTGTACAGCTCCTTAAGTAATGCAGCACCAAAATTACTACCCTGATCAGTAATACTTTATTTAGGTATGCCCTCTCCACTGAAAATGTTTGCAAGCTCTGCTGCCACTTTTGAAGCTGTGACAGTACACATTGGAACTGCTTCTGGGTATCGAGTAGCATAGTCGCATACTACCAGGATAAATCTATTACCCTTTTTACTTTTGTCTAAAGGACCAACCACATCCATTGCAATTCTCTCAAAAGGCACGTCTATCAAGGGTAGGGGCACCTTGTCTTTTCTAGTGACTGGGGCTACTTTTTGACACTCAGCACAGGAATTACAATAGGTAGCAACATTTTCATGAATTCCAGGCCAGTAAAATCTATACAGCTATCTGGCAATGGTGCAGTCCCTCCCTGATTGACCAGCCATAGGACTATCATGTGCCATCTGTAATAACTCTGTTCTATACTTCTGTGGTACAACTAATTGTTTTGTCTGTTCCTGTGTCTCGGGTTTAACCCAAACTCTGTACAGTAACCCATTACATTTTTTAAACATTGGTCCACCCTGTTTTGGTTTCACCCCCAGCTGCTTAAAATAACTGGAAAGAAACAGCATTAGCTTGTTCTGAAAGAAAATCACAATCAGTGATCAGTTTAGTTTCAGCATTTTTATACTTTAACCCTTTATTTTTTTATTCAAATTTTATTAAAGTTTCCAATACAGAGAACGAATCACAGTAGAGTAAATCATGAACCCCAAACATCAGATGCAGAGTACATGATGATTCGCCTCTCCACCCCCACCCACCCCAACACCCACCCCGACACTAACCCAGCACATCGCTACACCTTTAGCACAGCACCAAAGAATATAACCTGGTAGTACTTAAGCCTATAGTGCACAGAGAGTCTGCAGTGGGCCCCAGATCCTGTCAAACTTCTCAAGTTTGTTATATAGACTGGCAATAGTCCTCTCTGTTCTGAGGTTCACAAGCAATTCCTGAAGCCATTCAACATAATATGGTACCTCTGTATCCTTCCAGTGTCTCAACACCACTTTTTTAACAGACATTGACATCAAGGCTATGTGGTACCTCCTGTTCACCACTGAAATGGAGGAGAAATCCCCAAGAAGACATATTTCGGGGGTGAACAATTCTGAGAGCCTTAAAAGAGGATCAGCATGCTGTTTAATCATGGTCCAAAGTTGGGCAACTTTCGAACAGCTCCAGAAAATATGAAGGAGGTCACCTTCTTGAGACTGGCATCTTGTGCAAAGGGGAAAGGACACCAGACCCAGTCTGGCAAGCATCTGCGGAGAGTAGTAAATGTTATACAAAATTTTGAATTGCATTAATCTAAGTCTGTCCTGCTTAAGGAACTTATGACAACTTTGCCACAGGAGAGACCAATCCATATCTCTGCCCTGAAAGAGAGAGGCCCAAAAGGAGACGGGAGCATAATTGTCAGGGTAAGCCCAGGTAAACAGAGCAGTGTATATTTTAGATACAGCATGAGGTGAGCCCACCAACTCCGTGAGGGTAGCCTGAAAACTGATATTGGGAGTTGGAGGGGGGGGTCAGACCCATTACCTTAACCAATATACGGCGAAGTTGAAAAATCTTGAAGATTGTTGTGTGAGGTACCATAAACTTGTGCATAATGCCAGCTGAAGAGCACCATTGACTATTGGATAACATAAACTCATCTAGACGGCAGTTTCTTGTCTGAGGGATCCAACTAGGTGGGAGAAGCTTGCCGTCCAGCAAAAATTAGGGTTGCCTATTATGGGTTGAGATAAATCCTTAAGATTCTTATACCTCAGAAAAGCGCACAATTGAGTATGAACCCTGATTGAAAATGCTATAGGGGAACTACGTAGAGATTCTGGTAGGGAACTGACCTTGGTGTATAGCAGCGCAGCTGGGGAGAGGCCATGTTTTCTAATGGTAGCAGACTCTACGGCTAACCAAGTCAGGGTATATGTGACAGCCACGGATGGTTGATCCACGGTCAGCCATCTGAGATACTTATTGGCCTGACTGGCCCAGTAGTATAGCCCAATATGGGGGAGTCTTAATCCTCCTTTAGCTTTCGGGGCCGCTAACTTGTGGAAAGCCATCCTAGCCTTCTTGTCACCCCACATAAAAGTAGAGATCATACTAAGCACTTTTTTAACCCAGGACAGGGGGATCCATATGTTTAGCATGTTAAGGGGGTAGAATAAGCAGGGAAATATGTTCATTTTGATTAGATTGATTCTGCCCCAAAGAGAAAGGAATTAAAGTCCACCCGCGGAGGTCTAGGTCTATTTTATGTACCAGTGCATCAATATTAAGTTGTCTGAGCCATGCCGTGTCCCAGTAAGAAGGAGCCCCAGATATTTAATATAATCGGACTTCCAGGTGAGCCCAAACTCAATAATGTCCTGTTTATATACCCTATGATTAAGAGGAAAAACCACAGTCTTTCCTACATTGAGTTTATAATTTGAGACCTTACTGAAGTTGTCTATTAACTTCAGAATAATGGGAATAGATGTGAGTGGGTGGGTTACCTGCAGCAGAAGATCATCTGTGTAGGCTGCCACTTTAACCACCTGCTCCCCAAGAGAGATACCCGAGATGCCCTGGGCGCTTGACAATCTCCTAATAAGAGGCTCTAGGTAAATATTGAAGAGAAGGGGGGATAAGAGACACCCCTGTCTGGTCCCTACATGTAATTTAAAGGGGTTGGAGATAACCCCATTACATGAGATTCTGGCAGAAGGGAACTTATATAATGAGCTAACCCAATTCCGGAATTTCGTGGGAAAACTGAAAACTTCCATCGTAGCAAACAAGTAGTCACAGTGGACTCTGTCGAACGCCTTCTCAGCATCCAACGAGATCAGGACCATTGGATGAGAAGCATCCTTGGATGCCAAGAAGACATGAGACATGGCCCTCAAATGGTCGACCCATGATCTCCCTTTCATAAAACCAACCTGATCTGCCCTGATTAAAAAGGGAAGTACTGCCTCCAAATGGTCTGCTAATAATCTTGCCAAAATGTTAATATCATGGTTAAGAAGGGAGATCAGCCTATAACTTGAGACCAGATCAGATGGTCCGTCCGGCTTGGGCAACAAAACAATCAGCACCTCAAAAAGGGAGGGATCGGATGCTTGACCGGAGAGAATGGCCTGGAAGAGTGGCAACAAAATGGGAATCAATTGCTTAGAGAAAACTTTGTAAAAATTGGAGGTAAACCCGTCAGGGCCCGGAGATTTGTTGGATGGGAGAGATTTGATTACCCTTTCAATCTCACCCTCAGAGACAGGAGACTCCAAAATTTTCTGCTGAGATTGTGAGAGAGTTGGCAATTGCAAATTGCTCAGATAGTCATAAAGTCTATCCTTAGATAGGGAGTTGGCCATAGGGCCATATAAATCCTGGAAATAGTTTGTGAACTCCTCTGCTATCTCTGAGGGTAAGACCTTAAGGGAATTGTCTTTGGAGGAATGGACTGCGGGAATAAATCTGGAGGATTCCTGTTGCTTTATGTGCAGCACCAACATTCTGCCCGCCTTCTCACTCTGATCAGTATATACCGCTTTTGTTTTCAAAATGGCAAATTCAGCTTGCTCAGTTAACATTGCTAGGTAGGCTTTTTTCGATTTTGTTAAATCTTGTTTAAATGTCTCAGAGGAGGATGGAGAGAGAACAGTCTCCATACCCCTAATCTGAGAGAGAAGGTCAGAGATCCAAGATGCCCTCTCTCTTTACCTTTTCGATGTTAGGCTGATTATAATCCCCCTTAAATATGATTTACAGGCACTCCATACCATATCAGGCTTCCCCATGGAGTTAGAATTGGAAGCAATAAACTGCTCTATTTGGGATATTATATATTGAACTGTCTTCGGCTCCTTCAGAATTTGATTATTCAACTTCCACCTGCCCCCTTTATTGGGTAGTGACGCTAGGGTTATTTGGCAGGTGACCACAGAGTGATCCGACAGGGGCCCTGAAACAATACTAGAGCTTATAACCCCTGGTAAGAGAGATTGAGAGATGAGGATATAATCAATCCTCGAGGAAGTTGCATGCACTGGAGAAACATAAGTATACTCCCTTGTATTGGGATGTAATACACGCCATATATCACAAAGACCTACAGAGTCCATCAGGTCCCTAAAAGCTCTTTGTGCTGGGGAGAGACCTTGACGGGACTGACCTGACCTGTCAACAGCCTGATCAAAAACAAGATTAAAATCACCCCCTATAACCATGGGGATATCCAAAAATGGAGTTAGGGCTTCTATTATCTGAACAAAAAAGCTGGGGGAGTCTACATTAGGGCCACAGATGGCACCCAAGACAATATCCAGGGTATGCAATCTACCTTTTACAAACAGGAATCTGCCAGAAGGATCGGATATAACTTGGAGAGGTTTGAACAGAACCAACCTATGCAAAAGGATCATAACCCCTCTACTGTGGGTTGTGCCCTCTGCCGCAAACAGCTGCCCAATTTGTTGCCGTCTCATTTTGTCAGCCTCCCTCTTAAGCAAATGCGTCTCCCGCAAAAACATAATTTCTGCCTTCAGATGGTTTATATGTTTCAAAATTTTATATTGCTTAGTCCTATGCCTTGCCCCTTTAACGTTCCAACTGATAAATTGAATATTTCTAGCCATCACTCATGATGCCAGTCAGAAATCCTCCGAAGCACCACATATATTTGTATTTCACATCAATACTTCTCCAAACGAAATATGCGCTGGGTTGTTCTACCTCCCCCCCACCCCTGCCATCACTGAATCCATCCCCCCAATCACCTCTCTGAAGCCCCCCACCCAAAACACCCCATAAACCCTGACCCCTCCTCTCACACCACCCACCTTTTGCATGGTACATGATGATCGGTTGACTGAAAAGATCCTCTCCATCCAACCTCCCCACCTCGTGAACCAGAAAACAAGAACACTACCCCTTTGTAACCAGAACACTCCATAGAGAATAGTACATCCTCAATTCTTATTGATTGACATCATCCCTAAATAGTGCAGGGAATTGTCTGCACAAAACCCTTAGAGAAAGTAATCCTCCCTACAGAAGCCCCATGAACCATGCTTCGACATGATCCACAGAGCGTGAAGTGTGTAACGCACTTGCATCAAGTGTGGAAAAAGTAATCTCAGACACCTTCTTGTGGCGCAGCCCTCGAACGACAACAGTAAACAGCCGAGAATAAGAGGGCCATTACTGCCTGGTTTGGTATAGGGGAAAACTAAGGGCTCCTGGGCCGCTGTCCAGACCACAATTCTAGGACCACAAACAGTGACCATCTCACTTTGTTAAGGGAAATTTGAAAAAGGAGATAAGGAGTCCTCCAAAAACAGCACCCAAAGAGGGTTATACAGAAGGGGCAGACCAACGCCAATTAAAGCTTGTAGAAACCCTGATATCACCATCTGTCTATAGCTGTGTAATCTCCACCTGGTATAGAGGCTAAGCATATTTATTGCCTAATGGCAACAGGGAGTAAAAAAGAGAGGGAAACCTAGAAAAAACCAGACCATGAAAACAGGACCAGAAAGGGACTGCAGTACAGACAGAATCACATTGTAAACACAGATAAAACTGAGCACTGCTCCCCCCCAATCCATAGAATCAGGACATCACCCCTGAGAAAGTGAGTTGCCAGATCTGTCAGAGTGGAATTTGACTTGAGCACAGTGACCCCACACGAATACAAAAACGAGACTGGACTTGGCCAGAGTCAAAACATGAGAGTCAACAAAAAATTAGACAGTCCTGGAGAAGAGAACCAGTTCGGGAGCAAGATGTCCATTTTCTATCAGCGAGGATACCCTTCTTGAGAGTTGCAGCATGGAATTAAATAGCCAGATATATAGTTTGTCACCAATGTAGCCCCGGAGACATAGTAGAGAAATATAATTTGCAGCAGCTGGACTACACCACCACTGAAAAGCTCAGCATAGTACCCCACACCAGGTCGACTCTCATGCAGGCTTAAAAAGGTCAGGAAGTGCTTCCTTGAGCAGTGCGGTTGCCGACTCCACTTCCTCATAGGTCGCCCAGGAACCATTCAGGCAAACTTGAAGCCTTGCAGGAAAACCCATACGAAACTTGATTCCCGTGGCAATTGACTTGAGGACCAGTTTGTGAAATGTGGCTCGTTTCTGGTGTACAGATAAAGGCAAACCTTGCGCCACCCTCAGCTTTTTACCTTCCTATTGCAAGTCTTGTACTTCCTTAACCTTATATAGGAAATGCTGTCACTCCTGGAAGTTTAGAAAGCGAAATATGAATGATCTGGGGGGGCTCCAACCGGGGGAGGGGGGTGTAGTGCACGATGAGTTCTTTCTATTATGTAGCTTGCACCAAAGGGGAAAGGGCCTGCCACCTTCTCCACGAACTTTTTGATAAACTTAATGGGTTCTGAGCCCTCTTCACCTTCGGGCAAACCAATAATTACCATATTGTTGCAGCGACTGCGCCCCTCCAAATCTTCCACCTTGTTCTCCATCTTCACTAGCCTTTGCCTCAAGGCCACTAGCTCCAATTCTGCTTTGTCCTGTTTCCATTCAACAGAGCGTATACAAGCTTCATTGTCAGCAATCTTCATGGAGAGCTTCTCCAGGGTGCTAGAGATGCCTTTTATTTCTCCTGCCATATTCTGCATTTCAGCCTTAAAAGGCTGAGACTCCTCTAAAAATCTCGAGAGGGTAAGAGGATCCATATCAGGGCTCTCAGTAGTAGCAGGCAGTGAGGATTGCAAGGAGGAGGCCCTGGCTTTCTTAGAGGCCTTCTCGGGCATTGCAGGAGGCGTGTGTTTAGAAGCAATTTTCCGCATCTCTTCATCCATCGACTTCTTATATCGGGGGCACAGACGTTCAGGAAGGTGACAGGCGATCTGTGGTGGAAAACACCATAAAGCAGGGTTTTAAAGATATTTAATGGGCGGTAGGTTGGAGCAGGCAGAGAGGCATCCTACCCAGCACACCGCATCACGTGACTCCCATACTTTAACCCTTCAAGTCCATCAGTCATTTGTTGTCACAGTTTCTTCATGCGTCGTCTTTCTTTCCTGGATTTCTAGATCTTGGAGTTGTGCTCAAACAAGTCCAGATCAAAATTACTGAAAGGAAAAGTGTCCCCACCATTTGAGATTTTCTTTGCCTGAGCTCTTGTCACCACTGCTGCTGAAACATCAGGATTTACTCCCTCCTTGATTAACTCAGTAAATCCTGGAAAGTCATGTCCAATAATCACAGGTACAGGTAACTTAGGTACTACCCCCACTTTCATTTGGTGTGACACACCCTTAATGGTCAGAGTCACTTGGGTGGTGGGGTAGTATTGAGTGTCCCTGTGGATGCAGACAACACCAGTACCTGGTCCTTTTGCAGAGTGTTTTCCCAGCACTCCAACATGCACTAGGGTCTGGCTGCTCCCCAAATCAATGAGTCCCTTTACAGCCTTATCCCCCACCTTCACATCTGTTAAGTACTTGCTCCAATTTGCCAAGGACAAATCTGCTCCAGTGCCACTCTCCTTACTATGGCAGTTTCTTGCAATATGGCCTGGCTTATTACAGTTATAGCAAATAATGTCATTGGGCATAGATTTGTTACCCCCACCAGAGTTCTAATCAGTCTTTGAGTTTAAATGGGAAAAAGAGTATCTTACTGGTGCTTGACTGTTACCTTGCTGCTGTGGTGTCTGTCTGGCCATTTGGTAGTCCTCGGCCAAAGAAACAACCTTTTCCCCACTGGCTGGTCGATGTTCCTTTACCCAAAGCTGCACATCTGTAGGCATAATGTTGATGAATTGCTCCATTGCAAATGTGTCGATCTGTGGGACTGTTTTGGCCTCTGGTTGGAGCCATTTTATCAGGAGTTCTGAGTTGGGTGAAGGCTTCTCAAGGATTGTCAACTGAGTTGTACTTCAGAGATTGAAATCTCTGCCTGTAGGTCTCTCCTGAGATGTCATACCTTTTCAGGATTTTGCTTTTCACCAGGTCATAGTTTTCTGACTGTACAGTGTCCATATCACTGTAGGCAAGTTGTTCTTTCCCTATCACGTAGGTTACCAGTCTGATTGTCCATTGCTGTTTTGGCCATTAGCAGGCTGTAGCAACTCTTTCAAAAGTTGTCAGGTATGCCTCAATATCATCTGAGGGACACAACTTTGTGAGTTTAATGGCTTTTAGGTTGCTTTTTTTTTTGTTGCTTATCTAGATCTGTGCCAGATCCTCTGCTGTTGATAGCTTGCAAGGCATCCAGCCATCACTGCTCCTGTCACTGCATTTCTTCTTTTCGCTGTGCTTCTAAACATTGAAGCTCTTTTCCTCTCTGCTTCTCTGTCTGTTTTTGTTGTATAGACCACCAAAAACCAATAAAAATACAATTTAAAAAAATAAACTTCTCACAAAGGACCAAGGTCCCCTTCTCAGACACATGCAGTCCATCCTCCTTTTATAAGCTCGCATCTGCCCAGATCAAGCCCCAGTCCCCTATAAAGCCAAAACCCTCCTATCCACACCAGTCCTTCAACCAGGAGTTGAAGGTACAACTGTGGAGTGCCCTAGCTTCCTCTGTGCCCTGGACAGGTAGCACCTCCAAGAATGAGGTGAAGTTTTCTATCTGTTTCAGATATAAAAGGCAACCCTAGGAGGCATACGCCAAGTGTGGTCCAGCCCCAAGCCTTGCTGTCTGCTGAGCTTCACAGATCTTCACTGAATGAGAGAGAGACCAATCATGGAGGGATGCCTTGAAAAAGCATCTTCTTACACAAAAATATTTGGCAGAGGGGTGTCTGTTGAACTTCCTTGTTGGTGTTTTAAGAATAAAACATTTTTGATTATCCTATTACAGTGTTTGTATGGAGTTATCTTTTGGTGAGCAGAGACAGGAAGCCAAATCCTATGATCTACAATCATGGAGGGAAGGCAGACTTTGAGAGGTGAAGAAGCAGGGATTCCTTGACATAAGTTCTACCTGGATGAATCCCCCTTGGAGTTTACATGTATATACACATACAGTTTTGGTCTACTCACAGCCTCTACCTCTAGTTGTCCATATATTATTTTCATCCATAACAGCTCAGGACAACAGCCACCCCCCGGCTGAGAAGTTACACATCCCAGGGAAATAGCAGGCATCCCTTTTCTTTTGTCCAAAGATTGCCTCTAGGCAGTCTACTTCTCTCACCAGGAACTTAAACAGAGAAATAAAGGCCACTATGAACCTTTTGAACTGCAATAACTGTGACACACTTTTTACCAAGAACTTCATTTACAGAGTGGGGCACTGTCCAACATGCTCCACAATCAGAGACCTCCAATCACAGCTTCATGCAGCATGGGCTGAGATAAAATACCTCAATGATATACTAAGTTGGCCCCCACTGAGCAACAGCATAAAACCTTTAGTTTCAAGGCACACTACACCAGTACCCCTACCCCAAAGGACAAACATACCAGGGGGCTGGCAACAGGTCAGGTCTCATACAACTGGTGCCAAATCCTCAATACAGGAAGGTACCAAACCTATTCAAACATCAAATAGGTACACTGCACTATCTACCATGACAAATAGAGTAAGAAGTGTAACAGATTTTGTGAACCCAAAGCAGCGCACGGAGGTACAGCACACAACTAACCCCACTAAAAAGGACAAAAAGAAACTGGTACTAATAATCTGCTACTCAATGATTAGGAGTGTAATGACTCACCTCCTGCAGAACCATACTTCAACAACGGTAAGGTGCCTCCCCGGGAACATCGGCATAGAGGAACCCACCAATCCCATAAAGGAAATTGTTCAAGGCATTGATCGAGATGCACATGTTGTTCTCCACATAGGTATGAATGACCTAGCCAGTAAGTCAGTGGAGGAAACAAAACAAAACCTCACCAGGCTGGGCAACAAGATTGCTTCCCTTTCATCCACTATCACTTTCTCTGAAATTCTGCCAGTCTGGAAGAAAGGAGACAGCAGGCACAAGATCAGAGAAGGGGACATCTCCGAGATAAACACCTGGCTAATGGACTGGTGCCAGGAAAAAGGTCACCACATTATTGGAAAATGGCAGGACTTCTGGGAATGGGAGTTCTTTAAATTCAATGGCCTACACCTCTCAAAGGAGAGGACCTGAGCACTAGGGCAAACATTTGATGTTCACATCGGTCAGTTAAACTAGTGAATGGGGGGGTGGCACAGGCACAAAAAGGGTTGCCAAATGCCCCTCCCCATCACCAACTTGTTCAGTACAAAGATGCGCCAGTCATACTCAGACCAAACATTGCGCTAAACGTACTCAGGCCAAGCATTTTAACAAAATTACACAACCAAAACATATTAAAAATGCAAATGACCAAAACAGAAGGGGATGGAAGGCAATGTGCATCAATACTCATAGTCTGCCAAACAAAATCCCTGATCTCACAACCATAATGACAGATACATAAATAGACTGGGTTGTTGTTATGGAAACATGATTCACTGGGAACCACTCCTGGGATGTCACTATCCCAGGGTATGCATTATTCTGTAAAAATTGTGAGGGAAAGAAAGGAGCGGGGTGGCATTGTATGTCAGAGATAACATATGCATAACAGAAATTCTGGGAAAATATAGTAAAGCAGAGGCCATTTGGGTTGCACTAGGAACTGAGGACAAAGCCCCTGTCTGGGTAGGAGTCATATACAGACCCCTATCCCTGGAGGCCGACATAGACGAGGGTCTCTTGGAAACCATCTCGATGATGGTGGACAGGGGTGAGTTATTGCTGGTGGGGGACTTTAATCTACCGGATATGGATTGGTCTTCATACACAGCATCCTCAGAGCAGAGCAAAGAGTTCCTTTTTGCACTAAGGGGAGCAGGTTTGCATCAACTGGTGAACTCACCCACCAGAGACAAAGCAATATTAGATCTAGTGTGTAAAAAAAAAAAGAACAAGGGTCCCAGAAGCAGAGGTGGGAGTCAAGCTAGGAACCAGTGATCACAGTAAACCAGACTGAACTGTGAACAATATGGAGGAAATTAGTCACACCAAAATCAAGGTACTAGATTTCAGAAAAGCCAACTTCCCCACAATGAGAACTATGATAACATCCATGCTAGGACTTCTGGAATAAACTAAAGGCTGTTCTGCATACAGTGATAACTGTATGCACTAAGCAGATCAGCAAGTCCAAAAGAAGGAACAGACCTCTCTGGTTCTATCATGAAGTAGCATCCAAAATCAAAGAGAAAAAAAGGCTTTTACACAATTCAAGCAAACAAAACATGAAGCAGACATGGAAGAATACAAGAACAAATTAAAGGAGGCAGGGAAAGCTGTTACAAGGGCAAAAGCACTGGCAGAAGAGAAAATAGCACAAGGTGTTAAGGCAGGAGACATAAGAGAAAAAAGAAAAAACTAAGGGAGAAATAGTCTGACTAGCAACCAAGGAAGATAAGATGGCAGAGAGTGACGAGGACAAGGCAGAAGTGCTAAACAAGTTCTTTTGCTCTATCTTCAACATAGAAGCCAGTGGCAAAGGTCCCACACTGAGCAGGACAAAGGAAGATACTCAGGGAACAGATACTAGCCCATTCACAAGGAAGAGGGTCCTAAAAGGGCTTAATAAACTGAAAGTGGAAAAAGCCATGGGACCGGACAGCATGCACCCTAGGATATTGAAGAGCTCAGAGAGGTTCTGGCCACACCACTGGCTGAGCTCTTCAACAAGTTACTAGACAGCGGGAAAATACCTCAGGACTGGAAACAGGCAACTATTGTGCCCTTACACAAGAGCGGAAACAAGGAAGAGGCAGGAAATTACCGCCCTGTCAGTTTGACCTCAATTGTGGGGAAAATGATGAAGTCACTACTGAAAGAGAGAACAGTGACGTACCTAACAGATACTGGAAAACTGGACCCAAACCAACACGGCTTCACAGCAGGATGCTCTTGTCAAACCAACTTGATTGATTATTTCTACTTGGTCACCAGAACATTGGATCAGGGAGGGGCAGTGGATGTTATATACCTAGATTTCAGCAAGACCTTTGATACCATCCCTCACAGAAAGCTAACCAACAGGCTGGAACATACAGGAGATGGCCAGAAGATGGTGAGCTGGATCAGTAACTGGTTGAATGATAGGATCTAGAGACTGCTAGTCAATGGCTCATTGTCAAGGGAGGGTAGGGTGACCAGTGGCATCCCACAGGGATCAGTACTGGGACTGACCCTATTTAACATATCTATAGCATATATATCGAACAGACTAGCAGGGAAGGTTTGCCTATTCGCAGATGATACAAAACTTTGCAACAGAGTGGACACAAGGGAAGGAGCAGACAACATGAAAGCTGACCTTAGAAGGCTAGTGGATTGGAGAAGCAAGAGGATTGATCCAGGAACCGGCAGTTACAATTTAACGCTAAATAGTGTAAGGTAATGCACTTGGGAAAGAGGAACCCTGGAAAAAATACACACTGGGAGGACATCAACTTGAGGAGACACAAATGGAGCGAGATCTCGGCATAATCATCGCTGACAAATTAAAAATAGGAAAACAATGTGAGAAAGCAGCACAGAAATCTGGTGGCATCCTTGGATGTATAAGTAGAGGTATTTCTAGTAGAAAGAGGGAGGTTATCATGCCCCTCTACAGGTCTTTGGTGAGGCCACACATGAAGTACTGTGTTCATTTCTGCAGACCTCATCTCAAGAAGGACATTGACCATTTCAAAATGGTGCAGAGAAGATCTGCTAAGATGGTGCATGGACTGCACCACATGTCATATGAAGCAAGACTCAGGAAGCTGAACCTATACTTCCTTGAGCAGAGAAGAAACAGAGAGGACATGATTGAAACATTTAAGTATGTGAGGGGATTTAATGCAGCCCAGACAGGAAATCTATTTCAATAGAACACAGCAGCACACTCGAGAGGGCATGATATGAAACTAGTAGGAGGAAGATTCAAAAGCAACCTCAGGAAGTACTTCTTCACAGAGAGAGTGATAGACCCATGGAACAGCCTGCCCCAGGAGGTGGTAGCATCAAAGACAATCAGGGAATTCAAACTTGCATGGGACAGACATAAAGGACAAGTTAAGAAGAAGGCTGCAAAGGGAAGGGGGTAGTTTCTAGGGCAGATTAGATGGACTGTACAGTCTCCATCTGTTGATGCTTTTCTTACATTCTTATGTTCTTATGTCAGTTCTGTGAAATTTCCTAATTTTCGCGAACATTCCACGAAAGTGGAATTCGCAACTTTCACTCACCTCTACAACAGGAATTTCACATTTATTTTTTGAAAAGATAGTAACTAGGAAAGACACACTGAGCTGAGGCTCATTTCCAGGACAGAGCTGTGATATTGAATGCTACAGCTGCCTATAATTCAGGGATGAACACAATGAACATATAGTCATCTTTTTTTATCAGAATGTCTTATATTATCTTAGTATGCATAAGTCCCAAGCCTTCAGAGAAGAGTTTAGGGAGTTCCATTCCCTTAGGGATAAGTAACCACCTCTGATAGATCCATATGATTACTCCAAGGTCAAGGAGGTCAGAAAGACTAAGACAACCAAGCTCCACTTGAACTTTGGCTCTGAACCGACTCTGGTTCAGTAATGTTCCACAAAGCTGAGGGTCAAGGACAGACCAAGAATAAAGGGTTCCCCTCATAAACCCCTAGGTCAGAAGGTAAACTCTCAGAGATATCATTATACTCTGAGTGCTCAGAAACTAAGAGGCTAAGAAATTCATTCATCCAGGAGACATGAATTATTTGAACTGTTTTAGGCATAGGGAGCTTTTCTTCGCCAAACAGATGGTGGGAAGCATTCAAAATAACAATATGATTCATTCCTCAACAGATGACCTCCCATTTTCCCATCCACTCTGAAATGGAAGAGTTAACAGGCAGTAAGTGGAAGCCCCAAGATCTAAAAAACAAAAAATGTAGCCCCAGCTCTATGTACCAGCAGGCTACTACTCCTGTTTGATGACTACAATGCAGGTTAAGGGGCCTGGGTTCTGTTCTGGTGACAATCGAGGGTTCTTTCTCAAAGATATAAATAAACAGTGCGGTGCCTCCACCCAGAGTAAAATTATACTGGGCCAGATATCTGCATAGTACAACCCCCTGGGATGTTATACCTTCCCACCTCTCCTTCCTGTCCCCCTACATATGGAATACCACTTTAAACTGTAACTTTGTAACACATATGTAATTAATGACTGCAGCTAATAATATGCTCACAATCATCTTTAACAGTAACAACAATAAATCTTTTATTATGAGGAAAGGGGAAAAAACAGAGAAACAGTGACAATTTGGATATGCAAACAGTTGCAATAACAGTTCCCACCTTCCAATGGCACATAAGCCCTCCTCCCCACTGGTACCAGTGCTCCTTTTAGTCTATCTGAGTACCCTGGATTGGTGCAGGCCTGGTCATTGCCGTAGTTTGGCCAGTGTTGGGGCCTTTGGAACCACTTTGGAACTGTAGGTTTTAATGGCTTTATACTTATAGGCAACTTTACACTAGACCCCCTTGTCAGGGCAAGCCCTGTGTTACTCACAGTTCTGACATCACCATTGTGCAGGTTCTGGCACAGTGGGTTTAAGCAGGAAGAACAACTATGGCATAGGGCAGCAAGGCAGGTGGACAGCAAAACTGGCTGGATGATGTGGCAGGATCTGTCAGCTTGTCACCGTCTGGCTTGATTGCAGGATCTGGATGCTTGTCACTGTCTAGCTTGATTGCAGGATCTGGCTGCTTGTCACCTTAGGCCTGACTGGCAGGCTAGAGATTGGGAGCACTACCCAAGGCTTCCTGGTCAACAATGAGCCCAGACCCAGATGCAACCCCATGGTCTGACTCCCCAAATGGGTCCAGAATGCCCTAGCACTCAGGCACATGCCCGTGGCTCCCTGCATCCCAGTCCACCCCACTCGATAAGGGCTAGCAGTTCCCTTACCTGGCTCCATGTTGTGGCTGTGGAGGCTGCAGTCTCTATCTTCCACCTGGACTGGGATCAGCAGCCCAGTGATGCAGCAACAGCTCCTCTGTATGATACCTCTGTAGTGGCAATCTACACTTACAGCATACAGTCTCTTGGATGGCAACTCCACCTTTAAACAGCCAGATTTCAGCAATGCAGGCAGGCTCCCAGGCATAGAAGCCCTGCTGACTTTTTTCCACAATTTCCCTCAGCCTCAGGACAAAGTTGGCAACCTCAGTCTCTGGCATGCACAGTTCAAAAACCTTTTTCAGGCTAAGGGTTTCTCAGACTGCTGCAGATTCATCTACGAACACTAGTTCTCCAGGCAGAAGAAAACCCTTTAAAAGTTCTCAGACAATTGGCTAAAGAAGCCCTAGGAAGGCTTCCAGATTTTTTTCTCCAACATAGTCTGAGCCCTCTTGACTTAGTGAGAGCCCAAACCAAACTGCTCCAGCTGCAAGTGTCCCTTGGGTTTCACTCCAGAGATCCCTGCCTCTGATTGGCTGAAAACAACCATCCATCACAAATATTATTAAACATTAAGTCTCTTTGATTATTGATTGAATATTGATTTGGGTGCCTTGATTGTGGTTCACACCTCTCACAGCAGTCAATTCTTTAAGGCTTTGGGTACCTAGGATACTGATTGGCTGGCTCTGGGGGTCAAGGGATCAATATGGCTGTTGAAGGAACAGTGCAATGCAGTCTTTTACAGCAGTCCCAGCTTCTGAGCCTTATTGCAGCCAAACAATACAGCCTTTATAATTATTTGCCCCCAAAGTCTTATAGCAGCCTCCCCCCTTTATCATCCTGCTGCAGAATGGTATTTTAAAACAATTTCTCTAGCCGGTTGCAGACTCCGATTCACACAGTTCCCAGGAGCAGTGACCAGGCTCATTAATATGCATGAGCCCTTTATGTTTATTCATAGCCCCAATCTTATAGTGCTTACAGGCACTTCTAAACTAAACAGATTTTTGGCTCCTCAGTGGCCTCCTCTGTGTCTCTCTGACCCCCGTCTAGTAGATCCTGGGAGTCAGGACCACTGAAAAGGCAAAGCAGGAGTGTGCTTTTGTGCAAGTGTGGACCCCGCTTGCACATCCTTAGTGCGAACCAGCGTGGCAGTCTCACGACTTTGGTACTCCAGCCCCGCTTGCTGACAGGAACAGTGTGGGGCCAGGCAGAGACCCAGGGACACCAGGAAAGACCACAGCTGCAACAGTGAGGCAGCAGGGAGATCAAGCAGTGCCTGAGGGCCAAACCAGGTAAGCCCCAACAGTGGGGAGGGGGGTTACAAACAAAACAACCAAAAAATCCACAGTAGGAGGTATTCTCCATGATGTATAGTGTGTCCTAGAAGAAACAAAAGGCAGGGCAACTCCTGAAAGGTTGATGAGCCAATGTTCTCCAACCCGGAAAATGATACAGTACATCCCAACAAAGAGGCAGTTTCCTTTAAAGGCCATGCAAACAGGAATATGGAAGTGACCCTTCCCCTTTCCAGTCCACCTGTTGTCATTGATGTTTCTTTTGGTCATGGGTTATCAGTGTCAGTGATTCAGCAGGTTACATACATAGTTCTGAGGCCAGAAGACTGGAAGGTTGTGGTTTAAGCCTCACACTAGAACATTAGGGTAATTCCCAATAATGACAACATAGTGCAGCATGAAGGTGATATTCCACTCCTGAGGTGCCATCTTTTGGATGAGATGTTAAACTGAGGTCTCACCTGCCAGTTTTGGTGGTTGTTTAGGTAAACATTAAAGATCCCATGGCACTTCTTGAAAAGAGTGGGAATTTTTACCAGTGTCCTGGCCAAATTTTCCTAATTCACTAAGAAATAAAAACACCAACAGCCTAATCTGGTTTAATTTCAGTTGATTTCCATCTATATCCCCCATCCCTGAACTGAGGCTGAAAATAGGCAGAATTCTTTAATTCCCCGTTCCCAGTCAACAACAAACTAACTAAATAAATAAAATGAGAATCATGGATGCATTCTGTCACAACTCTCACTCAACTTGAGGATCCAGACCTGACTAGTACAACTAATTTCACTGTAGCTTTCCTGGCAGATGTTATAGATGATTTCCATCAAAATTTCCTCCTAAAATGTCATGTCCATTATGGTAGTCTGGAGAGCTTTTCTCCCCTGAAGCATTGGTCTGCTAATCAACAGTCAAAAATCATCTTCACTCAGAACCCTTCAATGAGGCATTCCCTTTTGGTGCTACTCTAGAAAATATGGTGAAAGACTCAGCAGTGGTTGTGAAACTTTGTCTTCTTTTTCAAGGAAGATAGAGGCTCATCCAATAGATCTGGGTCATTATAAGATCTAACAACGGCAGAATCCAGTTCCAGGGCCCCATAGTCATCAACGCCAGACTGTCCTTCTGAGGAAAATCTGCAGGGTTTGGTAGAGGCAAGCAGAACTTTGTTTTTTTTGTGCCTCCAAGTTTGCAAACATGAAGGTGTGCAGATGCTTCCCAAGCCATTGATAAGGGACAGATTTATGCAGATCACAATGAAATGGACCAGGCATTGTACAAACAGATGGATCCTTGCTATACAGTGGAGTCAACCAGGATTCAACAGTCTTATCACAGTTTCTACTAGTGACATGCTGCAGAATTCTGCAGCAGCACAATGTAATTCAATGGCAATTACATCAGTTTGACAGATAGAAAAGTATGTTATGCATATCACAAAGTGTTTCATCCTGGTTTACACTGTTGTAGTCTTTTCATCTGACTCCATCAAAGTTTTTAAGCCAGCCCCACCTGATTCAATGGGCATTCCCCAAGAAACAGCAAATTCCAAAAAAACAGCAGATCATCAGGGAATCCATCTCACATAAGCTCAGCTTCACCATAGAACTATTTCTAGAGCCAGTGAGAGGATGGGGGTTCTAGTCCTGCTACTACTTTGTCCACAATAGGATTGGGGGGGGGGGATACAAGGTCCTGTACTTAAAAACCCTAAACATTTTCATAAACCATCAGACATTCTAGATAAACTTTCTTTCTTCAATCATCAGAGAGCACTGTAATTTGTACAGGACATTACTTTTTAAATTGGATCTCAGAAAGATATCTCCACACATTTTATATGGAAAGCTGACTGAAAATGTTTATGATACACAGTAAACAGGATTCCTTGGTGCTTTCAAAACCTTGTAATTCACACTTTAGAATGTTGAGAAAGATGTATTCATACTCCAGAATGTGAATTATTTATTTCTCAGCTGCCATAATCAGTGTCTACTTCAACCAAGCAAAGTAATGGATTGGAGCAGGAGCTGATTTACCCTCAGTCACAGAAGTGCAGTAAATAAGAGCTTACAAGATGTTTGAAAAACATCCTTTTAAAAGTTAAAACATGGTACACAAAGCATTACCTACGCTGAGACATGAAATAAACAAATAAGTCCAACATGTTGCCTTTGGGAGACATGCTTACTGAAATATTATATACAATACAAACATGGAATTTGATGGTCCACCAAGTCTTCCCATTTTTCCTTGTCTATATCATCACCTCAGACCCTACTTGATCTCTGGCTCCTTCCCCCCAACTTTCCAGCTAAAATTCCCTTGTGCCCAAAACTGTTTTCACCCACACTACCTCCACTGGAAGACTGTTCCAGGCATCCACCACTCTTTTAGTGAAGAAGTACTTCCTCACATCTCTCCTAAATTTTCTCACTTCCAGCTTCAATGCATGTCCCTTGTTTTTGGGCATCCCCCCAGTACCTTGGTCACCCCCATGAAGTATGTATAGGATATTTATAAGCCTCTATCATGCCCCCATCTCCTTCCTCCCTCCCTTCCAGGGTGTACCTATTGAAGTCCTTCATTCTTTGCTCATAGGACTTCTGATGCAGCCCCTGCACCATTTTAGTTGCCATCTTTTGCATAGCCACCATTCTGTCTATGTACTCCCTCCTTCTGCTGGTGATATCCCTTCCTATGCACCCTAGCATCCCACTGGACCTTCCTACTGCCTCGCCCCCTTGACATCATCACATATGATTACTACAAGGTTCCTTTCCTGTTTTGTGACTGTCAATACCTCTTCCATTATTTTATACTTTGCCTCTGGGTTTCTGTGCCCTAGGTGGATGATTTTGCACACGTTTTTGAAATGAACCCCATCAGTCATACCCTTGACCACTCCTCATGTTTTCTCAGGTCTCTGCACATTCTCTCCACCCTGCTGGAGTATCCACCCTATTGCAGATGGTGTCATCTACTTCTGTTCTTGCTCTTTTCTTTTGTGTAGAAGTTTGCTGCCTTCACTATGCCATCCCTTATTTTGGCAAACTGTTCCTCCATCCTCCTGGCTATTCCACCCACTCCTGGTGTGGAAAACCCTAGCCTCCCGCTGGTCATAGATAGGTGGCACCTCAGTGAAAGCCACTGTGCATGCCACCTGCATAGGACCCCTCCCCAGTTCCCTTAAAACTCCATGCACCATCCTCTAACTGTCATTAGCCAGGTCATTAGTCCCCAGGTGGACAATGACATCCAGCTACACCTCCTACGCCATGACTATAGTTATCCTTAGGATCCACTGTCCATCTCTCTGAGCCGAGTTGCCAGGTAGATACCTTACCTCACTCTTTCCCTATCTTCCTATCCCCAGATCTACCCCATAACAACTGAGTCCCCAACCAGAAGTTGCTTCCACCTCTGATGGGGTCCTCTGCCACTATGGAGGGTTCCCACTTCCTCCCTTACCACTACTATGGGTGCCTCCTCCTAGCAACCCTGTCCCACCAGAGTGGTGTATCAATTTTGTAGTGGCACAGGCTGGGGAATGTGCCCTTAGGCCACCTCCTCTATCCTCCCTGAGCCAGCCACAGTCCAGCAGGGTCTCCTTCTTCTAAGCAACCACTGGGACAATAGTGGTAGACTAAGTTGCCCCTGGGTGTGGAAGAGGTCCTCTGGATCCTAGCCAGCTCAGACCAGAGTCCAGTGACCTCTTCCCTCGATCCAGTGTGGTGCATGCAGATGGGGCAGCACCTCAGTCTCTAGAAGGCCACTCTGAAAACTGCAGTTCCACAACCACTGCACTGCACCACTCCCAAAATTCCCATTGCTTCACTCACTACTTCTACTGGAATTTGCTTTGTGGCCTTACCCTAGCTAGGGTTTTTCTAGTTTTCCCCTTTTTGCTTTACCTTACCTCTTACTTGATTTTGTTTCCATTCCTTTTGTACCTCTCTACCTACCTATTTACTTATCCTTCCCCTTTGTGCCTTCCTTAACCTTTTAAATACAGTACCTCTACCCTAGATAGGGTGTTCTCCTTTTCCCATAACTGGTACTCACTGTTTTTAGTTTATTTCCTGTAGTTACTTCCTTAACCCTCCTCCAGTACATCCTATACAGACAGCAGCAGTTTGCAGGTACTGTACCCAACCTTACTGGACCAGCAGAGTTCCCTACATTCCTGCTGTTGCCTGTGGATGTGTGTCATTACCTAAGATGCCAATCTCTTCAACTGTTCCACCCCTGCTCTGGAACATGAATGTGATGGGACACATTAAGAATGGATTCTTTTATGCAGGACAAGATGCTTTCCTGCTTGCCTGCAGTTGGTCCTGTGGTCACGTGCTCCCCCTGACCCTGATGCTGCTGAAAATGACGTGGCTTCCTTTTCCTGTTCTCTGCAAACAACAATAAGAAAAGGTTTGTAAGCCCAGAAAATTTACTTTAAAGCAGCAGTACTAGATAATCAGGAAGCAACTATCAAAATTCTGTTTTTTGGTTGGAATCATGCAGCCATAGTTCAGGTTTCCATGTCTGTAAATATATTTTCTAGTAATCTTTAGATTTTTAGATATTTAAAAAGTATATCCATGGTTGTAGATCCACAGTAAATATGGCCGCTGCCTAATTTGTAGCTGAACTCCCCCACCTCACGTCGTATCATGTCTGTTGTTTACTTCCATGGTACCCTGTGCTTCATGTTCCCACTGTCCCTGTGTAGTGCTGTGAGTCATGAGCATGTGCAATTGGCAGCAGAGGGTTCCAATTCAACATGGCAGGTGGAAAAAATGTAAACAAAAACAACAAAAAATGGAGCAAATTATGGGGTGATAGCACAATGAAAACAAGAAAGATTACCAGGTAAGTGCTCAACAGAGCACAGGAAACAAACTGTTTCGAAAGACTCTCTTTTTTAACTAGTACTGCTGTTTTAACAGCGCAATTTCATTCTTTGTAGGCTAAGGAGCCCAACACTGTGCTCCCTTGATACAAGTGCCAGACTCCTGATAAAAAAAATGAAATGTTAGAATTTGCTGGTACTCCGCACCTCATTAGTGTGGTGATGTCATTTGAGCAATCAAGTTTTGCTCTCATGCCAGCCCGATGGTGGTGAGGATTGAGGCACTGGACCTCACACCTCATGCCACGCCTGCGACCCGGGTTCGGGAGCGAGCCTGGATTGTTGGGGGTCGGCAGGAGAGGGAAGCAATCAAGCATCCGGAGGACAGCTCTTGCTTCCCGGGGAGGGTTAGGGCACAACGCTCACTTGAGGAGTGACCTCTGGTGGCAGCTGGGGTAGCCAACAGCAATGGTGTGATGCAGTACCTGTGGGTGGAGCCACGGCAGTACATTGCCATGTCAAGCCAGGCTTCACAAGGGGACTCCTAAGCTGTAAAAACCCCTTCCTTCTCCAATAGGTGATGGCACCTCCTTCCTCTGCCCACACTCCTGATGTCGGGCCCGGCCCCTTCTGCTGGTCCCACCTCTACAGCCAGGTGGCTCAATACTAGAGAAAGAGCACCCTAGGTGGGGGCGACCCTTCACCGAAGTGCAGACCTGGGGGATGCCCCATGCTGGAGAGGAGCTGTAGGAGCAATCCGAGTCACACAAGGAGGTAGAGACATTGGGATGGAGGTCACCGGAGAGAGTTCGGTGGAGCGGTAGGCACATAACTAGAGTTAGAAAAAAAAAGTTTTGCTCTCATGCCAATGATGTCCTCAGGCTAATTTTTTGTTTATTTATTAGAAAATTGGCAACTGAGAAAGGCACACTAAGCCAGTGCTCATTTTCAGGTGCAGCCCGGGGGATAGGGAAAAAAGAGAGAATACAGAAGTGCAATACAAATGCAATTAGGTGATCACTGGTACAAAATTGGTACGACTATTAGCACAGAGATAAAGTACATTCACAGTACAAAAGAACATTATACAGGTGCAAGTTAATACAACAGCACTGTGCAGTATAATGGGAACAGCACAAGTACTGGTGATATGTTTAGAGCAGCATTACGCACCATGTTAATAGCAAAAATATCTGACTCTGACAGGAGACCTGAGAAAGGGGTATCACCAAACACAGTGATGGAAAGAAATGCAGCGGCAGTGGTGGGATGAGGCCAGAAGGTGTAGAATGTAGACCCAGGCAGAAGCCCTGAAGGGAAGACCAGAAGGGCTTAGGCAAGGATGTCAGGAGGAAGGGGAAGAGTACCAGGTGGGGGCAGGGGTTTCAAAACTTGCCTAAGGGAGTCAAGGTCAGAGGAGAGAAGCAGAAGAAGGAGGGTAGCTAGTTCTAGAGAGTGGGAAGTCAGTAGGAAAAGGAAGCTTGCATAGTAGAGGAATGGGGGTGAGGAACTGAGAATGTGTGATGGCCCCTGGAGCAGAGGTAGCATGAAGTAGGTAGGACTGGAGAGAGAGCAGGGAGGAGATGCAGGATGGGAAGGAAACCAAACCAGTATTGGGAGATGGAGGTGGAGTGAACCTGTTGATGTGACGATACAGGGAGGATGGATAAAGAGAATTAGAGGGAATAGTGGTGAGTGTGTGGGGGGGAGTCAGTGGCAAAGCTGTAAAATGCATTACAGAGGTATCCAGTCTGGAAAGTGAAGTGGTGTGGGCAATGCCATAGACCATGTTCATATAGTCAATGACAGGGAGCACCATTCTGGTAACAAGTTCACTGTGGACATGTGGGGATAAACAGCCTTTACTGTGGTACAAGGCAGCAAGCATGGGGCAGGATTTTATATGGAAGTCAAGTTTAGTGTCCAGAGACACAACGAGTACTTGAAGGCCTGCACCACTTCAAGGATGGAGCCATTCATTGTGGAGAAAGCTAGGAGGGCAGGAGTCTGGCCAGTTTCTGGCTGGTACCAAAGGTAATGGACACTTTTGTGTGTGTGTGTGTGGGTGTGTGTGTACCCTGAGTTGGTTAGATTGTAAACAGTGCAGAATATCATGGAAGTCCTGTTGGAGCAGGTCTTCTACAGCTACAGTGGAGGGACCAGAGGTGAAGATGACTGTTTCATCACCATACTTGTGAATATGCAAGTTGGCACAGGCAGAGGAAAGGTCACTGAGAAAAATGTAGAAGAGAAGAGAATAGGACCCAGAATGGAACCATGTGGGATCCCAGCCTGGATGGGAAGAGGAGGTGGCAGGACACCTCCAACCTGTACTGACTGCTTGATTCCTGTGAAGTATGAATGGAACCAATCAGCAGTGGGGCTGAGAGACCAGCAGAGCTCAGCATGTCCAGGAGAAGTGGATGGGACACAGAGTTGAAGGCTTTGGCCAGATCAATGAAGATGGCAGCTGTGATGTGGCCCTAATCCACCCTAGAGTAGATAGAATTAGTGACACATGGCAGGGAGGAGATTATGGAATGGTGGTTCTGAAAGCCAAACTGGAAGGGGGAGAGGAAGTTGCAGGATGAATGGTAGTCAGAAAGTCTGGAATAGGCTGTTTTCTCTTGCAGCTTTGAGAGGGAGGACAGGAGGAAAGTAAGGCAGAAGTTACCAGGGGAGGAGGGGGTCTCCTCTTTTGTGAAATGGAATTACTTTGGTAATCTTCCAGAACTGCAGAACAGTACTGACAGAAAATGATAGCTTGAGCAAGTGAGTAAGAGGAGATGCAATGGGAGGAGCTGAGATGTGGAGGAGCTGAGGATCTAGCCAGTCAGTGCAAGACTTTGACAGGCTGAGGGAAGAAATGGCACACAGGGTTTCCTGGATTGTGACACAGAAAAAGTGGAAGCCTGGGGAGGGATATGATGTGGGGAAAGGGGATCAGTAGGGGAAGAGAGCCGAGTGGTAGCAGGGATGGCACAGGTAATGAAAACCTCATTGAAGTGAGAAGTAATGGGGGTTATCAGAAACAGCTGAAGCATTGACCAAGAGAATAGGGGAGATGACTGGGCAGGGGGGTCAAAAGGGAGTGGATTTCCTTCCACATTTTTGCTGGGGCATTAAGATTGTACTGGAGGCTGGCCTTGAAACAGTGTGACTTCATGGTCTAGACAGCCTTTGTGCAATTGTTCCTCAGGGCCCTGCCTTTACACAAATAATTATATGAAATGTTTTGATGCTGCACACATAAAACTATCCAACTGATATGCATGCTACAAGTATGATTTAAATGTTAAATTGGAACTGATTGCATCCATATGGTATGTGTGCAGCAAGCAAGTGTGGAAACCACAATTTTTATGTTAAATTGGGAAAGACTGTATGCATGTGGCATGCGTGCAAAAAGCAAGTGGTCACCGATAACTGCACAAGTAAAAGTTAATTAGTTTGCTTAGGATCATACCATATACAAGTGGGGCTGATGAGATTCAAACCAAGGTCCTCATGCCTCCAAGTTTGTAGTTCAGTGCCTTCAACCACTAAGCCATACTGTCTGCACACATATGGTTCACTTTTACTTCAATATTTACTGTATCTGACTATATCTGCACGCTTGCGGCATGCTTGTAGCCACTGTTATGCTTTTCAGTTTTCTTTGCCTTCTCTTATTCATCTCAGTTTCACAGCTGAACTGTAGCACACATACCACTGAAAACACATGTGGTTTTTCCCAATCCACAAAACCACATAATTACTTCTGTCTGGCCTGTACTCTCCAATTATTTTCTCTCCATAGTTTTGAATTCTTCAACACAAACAGACTTTAAGGTGCAAACACAGAAGTAGCAATAACTTGACACACACCCACATGGCCAGTCCCCCACCCCGCATGCACACACACTGTAGTGGGTATGGCCATGCTGCTACAGATAAGCCACCAAGTATAGATATAAGTAAAAAGTATCTTACTTGAGTACTATGGAGTCAGAGTCAGGAGTCTTTAAGAGATGATGTCCATAGGTCAGAGTGATGGGATGTACCCCTTGAAATGAATGGAGTTATTTTGTGTTACTATTCTATATGTTATGATGGTGAGTTGGAGAATAATGAAGGCCATTGTTCTACTAATAAGGCCCTTGTTAGTTGAGCAGTGGCCTTCATTAATCTCCAACTCTCCATTAATAATGTATAAAATAGTAATACAAAAATACTCCTATTCATTTCAATGGTGCATATGCCTGCAGTCTCCTTTGCCCTTTGTCATAATGTGCCTGAGTGTGGGGATGTGGAGGACAGCTTCCCTTGGGGGGGGGGGGTTAAGCCTGACTGTAGTGTGGCTCCAATAGTCTGTGCATACCATACCGCTCAACTGTCTGTGAATGCAAGGGACAGCTCTAGAATGTCTGTAACATCTCTAAAAAGGTACAACTTATTTGTTTTGACTGAAAAGTGATATGCAAATCAGGAAAAATTAAAATGCATAAGATTCATCTGTATATAACCCAGAGCAGTGCATCAGATTTGAGCTTAAACCCACCCAGTTACTAATCAGTTTTTTTCCTGGCTGAAGTTCTGCCCCCCTCCCCCAAAAAAAGAACTTTGTCCTGGTTTTTCTCTATTATCCCATTCCATTCTATACCCATCCCCTATGGGTCATGAAGCCACCCAAAGGTGAAGAAACATGAAAAAACATCAATATTTCAGTCATTCCTCCTTCCCCAAGCCCCCTTTAAAAAATGATTTACTTTTACTTACCCGGCCATTTGGCCAGAACCTGCAGCCTGGCATAGTGTGCCACCAGCCCAGTTTTCAGTTTGCTCCCCCTCTCCTTCCACCAGAAGCTGGATGTTAGAACAGAGCATCACAGGTCCCCAACATGGTCCACAACCAAGTCATCTTGCCAACCGAACCCACCCAATCTGGATTGCTTGTTTCTTGCTTGGTTGCTTCTGTGGCTGCTGCCACACTGCACTGATCAAAGCCTATGAAGGCCACCCACACCACTGTCACCATGGCTGCTAAGCCTAGCTTGCTGCCATGGGGGTCTGTGCTGTTTTTTTTTTTTGCATGGTGAGCCTAATACAATAAGTAGGTAGCCTGGTCTTAAGTAAGCTTCTAGCTCACCCTCTGCCCCTTCAGTCACCGGGGGAGATGGAGACTCACTAAGAGTAGACCAACAAAAAATATGCTGCCACGACACTGCTATTGAGAGTTCAGTGCTCACCTACTCCTTCAAGTTGTAGTGTTCAGTCTGTCTCCTCTGTGGCAGGAATGACAGTGTTGCACTTGCAAGACTCATGTGTTCTTTCTTGGCTGGAGCTCATCCACATCACATGTGATTGTGCCACCACCAATAGGTGGAGAGAGTGGACAACACAATACAGACACAGTCAATTTCGGAGTGTACCTGAAGCATGAGCACACACAGGCCAGGTGGGCATTTATTGTGCAAAAGATTAAATCTAAATTTAATGCCATTATTGCCACACCATAAGAACAACCAAGGCACAAATATTGGGGGGCAAATGCCTGTGCCCTACCTAAATGGCACTGCTGCTGAGTTCCAATCTACTATATTTCAAGAGGAGACTGAAACTCCCCCACCAGTATGAACTTGATGTTTGATTTAATATTTTGTCTGTACTTTAATTGTCCATTGTTTATTTGCACTTTTTAATTGTTAACCACTTTATATGCTAATGCTGAAGAAGTGTGTGCGCATACTCCCCTTTTAATTGTTCTTGTTAAATGTCTGTGCACACTTGCTCCCCTTGTTACCCCTCCCCCGGGTCATCTGTGATAAAGGGACCTTGTCTCAGTGGGTCCACCTGGTTACCAAAATTCAAATAAATAACAGTAGAAATTTATTCTCGGGTGCTAATGCAATGGTTCCACTGTGTTCTGAGGTACTGTATCTCCATGTTGTGTCCTGATTATCATGTCTTTTTTTTTTTTTTTAGTTGTTTAACCAGGAGTAGTACACTAAGCTGAAAGCTTTTTTACAGGTGCAACCTGGGAGCACAGGGAAGTTAAGCAACTTGCTCAGGGTCACACAGTATGCAAGTGAAAGCTGTGGAATTCAAACCCAGGTCTGGTCTTTTAGATATCACCAGATTTGCAGCTCAGAGCCTTTAACCACTGTACTATACTGCCTTCATAGGTGCTAGTGTCCCTCATTGTTCCTCATTTTGAGTATCCATGGCCCTCAATTCAGTGACAAAATGTGAGGTATGGTGCATACTTCCAAGACCCTACTCAGCACAAAAAGTGTTGAGCATGGCCATAGTGTATATGCTCAATACAGAATGCCAAAGGGAAAGTAAGTGAGATGAAACAGTCATAGAGAAACACACTTGTAGCACTAAATATGCATAAGGATTTGCATGGTCCAAAACAAAAAGGATATGTTTCACAACACAGACGCCCCTCTTCGTACATCTTGACTGGCTATATCCTAGGCATTTAATGCAATAAGCAAGCAATACTTTACAAATCAATGGCAATTTAATGACAAAAACCAAAAGCCATTAAACAACTTGCAAAAGGATCAGAATTAATAAGTTTACCTAATTTTTATGGAAATCCAAATTAAAATGTATTTTAATGACTCTAATTGCTAGCAGTAGTATAAGAAATAGAAATCGACATTTTTTTTAGATGAGATTTGTACCTGCTTAGCTGCTGCACACATGGCAAGCGTGCAGCATGTGAACCTGATGTGATGTTTAAATTATGTTCTCACCAGCTTAACTGCTGCACTCATGTCAAGCATTCAGCAAGCAAACCTGATGTAATTTTTAGAAGTTGTTCACACCAGCTTATAGTACCTGCTGCGCACATGCCAAGCTTGTAATATGCGAACCTGATTTGCTTTTTAGACCTAGTTCACTTAGGATCACTTTGAGTATGCAAGCTGCATACAAACATTGCACAATTAAGCATGTGGCATGTATTCTGCATGTACACGGCACACCTATATGTCTGTAAGGGTGCAAATGAAGAGGTTGGGGAGGGAGCAGAATCATCTATGATGAACATAGGTCTTATGACTTGCACAAGTCAATATCTTAGAGGTAATCCAGGGCTGGTGGGAGGTTTTGACTCTGTATTTCTTGAGGGGGGGTGTGTTTGTTCCAGACTGAGGAGAATTTGGAGTGAAAAAAGTAGCAGGCCATGTCAGTATCAGTGGTGGAGAGGATGGCAGACCAATCTGTTTCATTGAGGTTGCTCAATAGAGCACTGATGTTCAACAACTAGAGGGATCTTGACTAGATGTATTTTGGTGAAAAAAGAGAATGCTGGATTTTTCTGACATGGTACATCATGGAGTGGTTACTGAATGAATCCAGCAATTAACTAACTTGATGTGGAGTACAACTTGTTCTTAACAATTAGGCATTAGTTATTCTCTGTGTAGTGCACAGTGGGCAATAAGTAATTCCAGTACAGAGCTCTACCCTTTGGCCTGCCCTTTGCCCCACTGGTTTTCACCAAAGGGCTCACAGTTCTCTTTCACTCAGGAAACTAGATCTGCAGCTACTCTTACCTGGATGACCTGCTAATTCAATTGATATAAAGCGAGGAATCTTTGTGGCCAACAAACACATCTCTTTCTTCCTGGAAGAATCTGGCCAGGTATCAAACTACATGAAGAGCTCCGTAGTCCTACCACAAGTCCTTTATCATCAGTGTCAGTGGCTCACCAGGTAGCACACTCGCATTTGAGGCCAGGAGATCAGAAGGCTATGGGATCTATAACCCCACACCAGGCACTTGGGATACATCCCAATATTGACACTGTAGTTCAGCATGAGGGGGGCGCTGCACTCCTGAGGTGCCATCTTTCAGATAAGACATTAAACCGAGGTCCCATCTGCCTGTTCTGGTGGTAGTTCAGGTGGATATTAAAGTTCCCATGGTACTTCTCGAGAAGAGTAGAGGAATTTCCCCGGTGTCCTGGCAAAACCCCCATTCACTAATAATACCACCAACAACTTAATCTGGTTCAAGGTCAGTGGGCATTCATCTGCATCCCCTTCCCCCAGGTCGTGCCCGAAAATAGGCAGAATTTGTCTAGTGCACTTACCCGGTCAACAAAAATGAAATAAATAAATGATAGTGTAAACACCAAGAGGGGAACAATGAACACCCCCGAAGAGATGTTTCCAAAACTACAACCCATACTCCAAAAATACAAATCACATCCTAAGGTGTAGGATTGGGACATTTTGCAGATCCTGGGTCTTAACAGTAGCATATATTAGGCCATTTCTTGGGGGAAAGTGCATCTTAGACCATTTCAGTATTTTCTGCTATCCAGGTAGTTTAGAGATTACCCTCTGGAAATCATTGGTCAACGCTATCTCACCCACAACAAGTAACTGTTATTTGCAGTGGTGGCAGAACAAACAGAACCCTATGAAAGGAGTACATCTGGAGGATGAACAGTAAGAGAGTCATCACTAATGCCAGCCTGATTTTGTGGGAATCTCTCATATGGTCTTGGATACACATAGCACAGGTGGCTGAAGCTATAGGCCAGACTCCAGTTCAACAATGAAGAGATGAGAGCCTCTACCTGGCCTTTCCTCACATCTGCAAGAACCACCAGGGGCATGCAGTTTAATATTCAGTGGCAGCAGGGCAGTCATGGCCTACATAAAGAAAACAAAGGTGAACAACAAGTAAGACTGTCCTGAAAAACTTCCCATGCTATTAATCTGGTCCAAAGCTAACTCCTTAAGTTTCTCAGCATACTACCTGCAGAACTGTCTCAATTGGCAGGTGGCTTGGTTCCACAGGCACATGGCGCTGATTGGGGAGTGGGAGCTCAATGGCTTCATCTTCATCCTAATAGCACATGGTACCACCCATAGTGGGACCTGTTCACACTGCACTAAAACTGCAAGCTACCATGGCTTTGATCCATGAACCAGAACAATGTAGCAGTACTGGTGTATTTATTCAGCTTCAGATGGAGTGGCGCAATACTGTAAAGTTTGCATTTCCACCAGTGATCATTCTACAGAAGGTCATCCTGAACCCTGTAATGGGTGATCGCACATTATTGGTCTTACAGGCCATGGTTCACACAACTTGACAGAATGTCTCTTTGTGTTGCTATGCCTGCCATACCAAGATAATCTTCATCCTCAGGGACTTCTGTTCTATTCAAATATACCCAGGCTGGTTTTGACTACATGGATCTGGAGAGGTCAGCCTTAGATTGATAGGGCACAATTTTCAAAGGGCCACTTGATCAGTACACATTGTGCTGACCCATGGCTGCAGCAACCTCCAGGTGCATCAGGGTTCCTGCACCCTATTCCAGAACAACAGGGATCCCTACACCAAAGACTCAAGAGTTGTCACACTTGCAGTGCTGTGGCAAACCTTTGGTGCACTGAGGGATTTGATGGAGGGTCCCATCAAGCCCCCCTGCCTGGCACAACCCCAGCCCAGACTCCTGATGTTTGGGGGGAGACTGCATGTTACATGGCAGCCAAACCAGTGGGGGTGCCAGTAGTGCACAGAATGGGCACAACAGGGTGTGGGAGGGTACAAAGGTGGCACTGGGGAAGTTGTGCCATGGACTGGACAACAGAGCTGCTGACAGGGCATGGGCTGTATGCTGGTATGGACTGTGTCCTAGACCCCCTTATGCCATGAGCCCTGCCAGCTCTGCCACAGGGGGTGACAGTCTATTGCAGCATGGGATAAGGTATTGTAATTGGGGAGGGACGTATCCCAGGTAACACTACCTGCCTGATGCATAGCCACAGGAGCCATACTGGTGGACGGTAGGAGGAACTGGCACCCCAATCAGCATTGCCATCATGAGGTCTGGTGGTCAGCATGTCAGGGAGTATGCATTCTGTGGGTCAGCTGGAAGGGCTGGCAGCATCAGTGGTCCAGGACATGTGCCATGGCAGCATACAGCCCATGCCCAGTTGGCGGCTCTGTTGCCCACTGCAGGACACAACTACCCAAATTCCACCTGTGTACCCTCCCACACCCCACTGTGCCCATTCTGCCCACTACTGGCACCCCCACAGGCACAGCTGCTCTGTACTAGGCATCCTCCCCCCAATGCAGCTTAATCCAGACACAAGGTACAAGTGCTGTTAGATCAGCTCATGGCTAGTCTAACTTCAGTGCTGAGTTGCAGCCATGGTGGTGCTTCCAAAATCCCAACTAAGGGGATGTTGTAGCCCCAACATGGTGCATACCCCCTTACAACCTGTTGCACTGACACCTCTGGTGCATGAGTAGTGCAGGGCTGCTTTGGCCAAGGTATCCCAGGTTCGATGCAGCCTGCATTCAAAAATCAGGATTGCCGCAAAATGTGGTGCAAGGTGCCACTTGTATCTAATCTTTTTGGTGCAGGCAACTGCACCAAATTTTAGCCTTTGAAAACTGGGCCCCTAGTCTCAGGTAGTGACTGCAACATTATGCGAATCAAAAATTTATTTCACACACAAGAAATATCACAGAATTTTGAAGCACTGCTTCAACTGGTTAGCAGCTATAGACTCACCTCCTGACTTGAAAATTGCTTGTGCTAACATTTTTACAAATGGGCTTCCACATAGGTCTTTGTTCTAGTACCCTTAAACTTAATTCGTAGCCTTCCGAGCTTTGATCTGACTTCTTGAACCTGTGCTTCTCATTTCTCATCCACACATATACAGGTCTTACTTCTCACCAGAATCCCCTCCCTCACACACCAAGAACAAGAATTTGTATTTATAGAGATTTTCATATATATTGTATCACAAAAGCGATAAGAGAAATTGGTAGTGCAGTGACATATAGTCTACTTATTGACAGTCACACACAGCTGTTGGCAATTGCCTAAACCATAATTTGAAGAAAGTTGTGGGTTGGCTAGGACACTTGGGAACATGTTCCTATTTTTGTAAAATGTGGCAAGGGTTCTTTAACTTCCACCTAGACACCCACCAAGACAGCATTGGATATGAGCAGATGGGACCTTGGTTAAAATCTCATTCAAAATATAGCCCCTCCAATAGTATATCAACCCCCAGGTACTGCACTAGAGTGCAACATTTTGGGGTTTGAGCTCAAGTTCTGGTGTAGTACTGGAATCCACAACCTTCTGGCTAATGCAGTTGATGTGCTACCAAGTACCCCATGCTGACACCTATGTTGCAGTTTTTGGTAAGGTTACAGATTTAGCCATGTAATCTTAACCTGATGTTACATGTGCTAATGTACCTATGTATTGACCCCTTGATGTCAGTTTCAGTACAATTTTTGTCCAAAGTTAGAGATCTCTGTTCCAACAGTTAGTGAATTAGGAGTGTTATCCATTATGGTACTTCTTCTGTTTCACAGAGACACGGTGGTACCTCAGCACAGCACATACTTCATACCAAAGGTGAATTCTCAGTTTCATGCCTGTCCAATAATGGAATAGAAGAAGCTATGGCATCTGTTAGATACAAGAGCAGTTGGGTACTATCTCATCCACATGGAGACTATCAGAAAGTCAAATTGTGTGTTTCTCATACAACACAGTTGGATGAAGGGCATCAAGACCTCTATCTTGACAAGGGCTAGGCTGTTTTCAGGAAATTAACCATTCTATTGTTTAAATTCCATCTGAGGGTATTGACATTCACTCCACCAAAGCAATTTCTGCTTTGTGGGAAGAATGGAAAGGTTCCTTCTACCAAGTGATTTGCAGAGCTGTAATGTGGGTGTCACTGCATGTCTTTCCTTCTGTTGATGTTACCTTAAAGAGCTAGTGTACTGCTTGGGATTAATAGTAATTTTCAGATGCAGTCAGCTATCACTTCTTATATGTCAAGTATTTTTTCTTTTCTGTTTGCTAATTAGAAGATTTTTCACCTGGTAGTACTTGGGTAATGTGTGGAGCAACACTCTGTCTGGAGGAAAAAAAAGTAAGTTCTGTTCCTCCCACTACATCGTCACAAATGAGACAAAACACCTTGAGGCACCACAATCCTTGCAGCCTGAGCAGTGACTGTCGCAAGATACCAATCAAAATGCAGGAATTTGTGACATCACTAGTAACCAGAGAGAGCCAGTCCCTGCTGCTTCATGTGAAAGTGAAAACTGGCAGTGAGAAATGGTTTCTTATTGGTTACTAGTGGGAGGAACAGAACTGACTTTTTTTTCCCTCCAGACAGAGTGCTGCTCCACACATCACCCCAGTATTGCCAGGTGGAAACTATTCTAATTAGCACACAGAAAAAAAAATACTTGAGATATAAGAAGTGATAGCTGACTACATCTGAAAGTTACAATTAATTGCAGGCAATTTTGAGGCAGTACACTAGCTCTTTAGCATGCCAGGCATTACAAATGGTTATTTTATGACTCTATGTCTGTCTCTGACAGTACTTATTGAAACTTTAGTTTACTTTCTCCCTCCACTATACTGTGTTTAGGTTCAGTGTTACTTATTATCCAACTCATGAAGAGCGACAGATGTATCCTTTGCACTGGAAAAATGTTTTTCTACTTTGGTGATTGTTTTTTCCAAGTGGTTTATGTGTTTGTATGTATTCTTTGCAAAAAAACAGCATAAAAAAAGGTACAACAAATTGTCTTGGCAACCTGTGGCAAAACATACTTCTCTACCTTTGAAGAGTGCATCATTATGAGGTACTGACTTGGAGCTGTACCTTGTGCTTTGGATTGGGGAGAGGTGAGAATTAGGGTTGACAGTCCCCAAGGAAGACCCCATCACTGATTTGCCAAAACTCCAGAGACCCAAAACCCTAATGTTGGTTTCCTTTTTAATGTTTGGGAGAGTGGGGGTGGGGCATTAGGGTTGAAAACCCTAACCCACATTTCCCTATTTTTGTGGCATTAAGTTACCGAAACTGGTTCATTAACACAGTTTTTTTTTCCCCAAAGAATGCCCTTACTCCCTCCATAGATATGTACATGTACTGTATGTTGCTGCAGAAGAACAGGGCCCTCTGGGCTCTGCACTTGCATTTCTCCAAAACAGCAACCAAATTGTCAACTACTATATTTTGAATTGTTTCACTGTTGGCGAGCAGCAGATTCCCATCATTTCTTGGGCCCTGGACTAGCTGAACTAGTAACTAGTTCATCCCTTGGAGTCAATATTTTCCCACTATATCCCTCAACTCTGGTCAATCTCAATACTTCTGTAATATGTGTTGAGAATCCCTCAACAGCAATATACACTTATTTTGTACTGTTTAGTGTAATCTATTACTGATATACACTTACATACAAGCTACAGTACTGTTAAACATTTTGAAAATTAATCACCAACAAATCCAATATTAAGATAGGTGAGGTCTACTAGCCAAATACATTCACAAATTCAGGACATTCAACACAGAAAATGAACCATTTGCTAAGTATTCCTACAATAGATATAATAAAACAGGTTTCCTTACAGAAGGGCACAGAACTTTTGGCATGGAACAGTGTTATTATTTTAGGAATACATTGGACCAGGTGGCATTACAGTAGATAAAATAACAGTAGACGTTCTAGTTCAATAGCAGCTTGAGGAAATGGTGTGTTTTGAATCCCAACACTTAATTTCTGAACTTTCTTGGTTATCTGTAGAGGTAATATCTTTTGTAATTAATAGCAAAGTGCATTCAATATGAAACTTTTGCATAATGAAAAATGTCAGAATTGTTAAATTTATCATGCAGAATCAAGCCATACAAAAGTGAGCGTACTGGACTTTTGGAGGGCTGACTTTGTCAAAATGGAAGAGTGCCTCAGCAAAGCACTAGCAAACAGGCAAGAAGGAGTGGTGGAGGAACAATGGAGAAACATCATCACAGAGGCAACAAGAGTTTATGTGAAGCAAATAAACAAATCAAAATGAAAAAAAAAAACAAAACACTATGGTTCTCAAAAGAGGTGTCGGGGAAGGCTAGGGAGAAAAAGATAGCATTCAGGAAGTATAAGGAAACACAGAAGGAGCAGGACAGAGAACTGTACCAGTTAAAGCAGAAGGAAGCGGGGAAGGCAATCAGAATAGCAGAAGCCCAAACCAAGAAAAAGATAGCCAAATTCATTAAGAAGAGGAATAAAATATTTTATAGGTACATTAGTGAGCAAAGAAAGACTAAGGAAGGGATAGTGAGGCTTAATAAAAGGGAGAGTGGGTGGGCAAGAGAGGGACAGTGAAAAGGCAGTGATACTGAATGAATACTTCTGCTTAGTATTCACAAAATAAAAGAGGAGGAGGAGGTACCTAATCCAATCAATAGAAGCACTCTGGATAGGGGTGTCAATGCCAGTCCTTTCACAGAAGAAAGGGTTCTGAAGGAACTCCTAAAACTGAAGGTGAACAAAGCAATGGGGCCTGATGGGATTCACCCCAAAATTCTAAAAGTACTAAGGGGAGAACTAGTGACACCACTGACTACCCTTTTTAGCAAATTATGGGAGGATGGTGTGGTACCTAAGAACTGGAGGAGGGCGGATGTGATTCCCCATCACAAAAGTGGGAGCAAAGCAGAGGGAGGAAACTACAGACCTGTTAGGTTGACCTCAGTGGTAGGGAAAATGATGGAATCATTTCTGAAAGAAAGAATTGTTGAGTACCTAGAGGCCTGCTGGGCACTGGACCTAAGGCAGCATGGATTCACAGTGGGAAGGTCATGTCAGATGAATCTAATAGATTTCTTTGACAGGGTGACCAAAGCAATAGACCAGGGAGGGGCTATGAACATGGTCTACCTAGACTTTAGCAAGGCATTTGACACAGTCCCATACACAAGATTAATAAATGTATTTATTTATTTGTATTTGGTAACTGAGTGAGGTGTACTAGACATAGAAATGCCTATTTTCAGACATGACCCAGGAGGTTATAGCCAAGTGAAATTCAGTAACTGGCAAAACTGCAGTACTAGTGATTAAGCATAGCATGCCGGTATTGTGTAGATTTGCTAGTTTTATCTCACAAATAAAGGTGAAATCAAATAAAGAAATTATGGATTGGTTAGAATCAAGTTTAATGCAGTTGTCTATGGTAACCTAGTATCTGTAGGAGTATGTTGTTTGTTATGAAATTATTCATTAAGAAGAGGAGTTGACTGACTCAGTGGATATCTATTGGTGCATGGTTAGAGTACAGGTTTAGGTCTTGCACCAAGGACTGCTATGTTAGAGCTGAGAGGGTGTAAGTGAAAGGACAAGTAAAAAAATCTGTGGGCAAATATTTTTTTATATATACCACCACCTGCCCTGGGACAAGTACTAAAAAAAATGATTTGCACACCCCTGAGTTAACAGACAATCTATATATGAAAAAAGGGTCTCAGCAAGTACTACAACAGATAATACCATCCAAAAATTTAGGGGCCATATAAACAAATTAACCAGCCTGGGAGTGGGTCCCAGGGTGGTAGCCGGGTAAAAAAATTGGCTGGACAACAGGACACAGAGGGTAATAGTAAACATAGTCTACTTAGAAGAAATGGAGGTTACTAGCGGAGTACCGCAGGGTTCAGTACTGGGTCCGATCCTTTTTAATGTCTTTATAAGTGACATTGCTGAGGGATTGGAAGGAAAAGTATGCCTCTTTCCAGACAACACAAAGATCTGCAACATGGTTGATACACAAGGGGGGTAGAAAGGATAAGAAGGGACTTGGCAAGGCTGAAGGAATTTTCAAAAGTATGGCAGCTTAGGTGCAACACAAAAAAGTGCAAAGTAATGCACCTGGGAAACAAAAACCCAGGGGAAGAGTACAGAATTGGGGGGGGGGTATTAACAACAACAAAAATGGAAAGGGACCTGAGGGTAGTCATACCAGATGACCTAAAGGTGAGCAAGTAATGTGAGAAGGCAGTAAGGATGGCTGGGGGGATACTGGGATGTATAGGGAGAGACATCACCAGTAGAGAATAGGAAGTTGTTATCCCTCTGTACAGACAGTTGGTGAGACCCCATCTGGAGTACTGCATACAGTTCTGGAGACCCCATCTCTGCAAGGACATAGACAGGAAGGAGGCAGTCCAGCGGAGGGCAACTAAAATGGCGCAGGGTCTGCTACAGAAGCCATACGAAGAGAGACTAAAGGAGTTTAATATGTATACCCTTGAGGAAAGGAGGGAGAGGGAGAGCATGATGGAAAGTTTCAAGTACCTCAAGGGAATCAAGAAGGTCCAAGAGGGTAGCATCTTTCAGAAAAAGAGATATGCAAGAACAAGGGGACACAATTTGAAGACAGAGGGGGATAGCTCAGGGAAAACATGAGGAAGTATTTTTTTACAGAGAGGATGGTGGACACATGGAATGGCATTCCTGAGAAGGTCATGGGGTCAAAAACAGTGGGGGAATTCAAGAATGCATGGGACAGTCATAAGGCAATTCTGGTGGGGGGTAGGAAGAAGTAGGCTGTTGGTTAACTAGGATCTGCAGCTTATCCAATAGGTAGGGAAATGGGAAGACTATAGGCGGGCCAAGCGGTACTTATCTGCCATCAAAGTCTATGTTTCTATGTTTCTATGCTCCCCCTGACAACTGATTTTAAGGGTTATAATTTTTGTTAAGTAAAATAAACTTTAACAAAAATAGTTTCTGCATGGAAAGTGTTACTGTATACATGGCACTGCCCTGACATGAATAAAACTCTGCATGTATGCCTTCTGTTTTTTAGTATCGAGTTCGTGCTCACACCGTTCAGATCACTTGACTGGCCTCCTTTGGGGACTGAGCCTTTTCAGTTTGTGCCGGCAATTCTTGTTTGGATTACCACTGGATATCTGGGCCTGTACCAACCTTGCGACTCTTAAAATCAAACTGAAAAGTCATCTTTAACAGCTAGCTTCATATACTACTCAATCTGTATTTCTGTACTGATGGCATTTTTTAATGCATTGAAAATGTTTAAAGGTGCTATAAAAATCTCATTTTTTATGATTATTATTATTAGTGATACCTGTTTAAACCACAAAACTCTGATTAAAAAGAAACAATATTTTTTATTCCTATCATTATCAGGGACTATATTATTATTGATACTACCACCACCACTGCTGCACCGATAATTCATATTGGTTTGCTAGGACATCAGGAGGTTCCACCCCACCCCCCCAACACACACACATAAGAAAGAAAAAAAAACTACAGTGTACCAGCACAGACCTGGGAATCAAGACTAACCCTGGTCTTTCCATTTTTTTATGTCTTGAATTTGGGAGCTTTTTAAGTGGAGCTTTATGTAGCAAAAGTACACTTCAATTAAAAAAAATCATAACTGACCATACAGGACACCGCAAAATACAAGCTCTCCCGAGAGCCAGTCTTTACTTGGCAATCCCTGTCTACTTGGGATCCCATCCCAGAACTCGTCTAATGTAACATGATAGACAATGAAAGGTAATGAATTATCATAAAGACTTATTTTATTACAGTGACAACTTAAATCTAAGAAATGGCTCAAATAAGATTACAACCAAAGAAAAAAGTATTGAGTATAAAACTGATCAGGATACACTTAGAAATCCAATGTGGACTTTGAATGTGAAATCCAATGTAGTATGTGAATATAAAATCCAATGTGGTATGTGAATATGAAGTCCAATGTGGGCTGTGAATATGAAATCCAACGTGGGCTGTGAATATGAAATCCAGTGTGGGCTGTGACTATGAAATCCAATGAGGTAAGAGAATACGAAATCCAATGTGGGCTGTGAATGTGAAATCCAATGTGGCATGTGAATAGGAACATTAATTTCTGTTCTTAAAAGAATAATCTACAAGTATACTATGCCCATAAGAAGCAATTCCTTTCTCTATTTCATTGGAGAATTTTATGTACACTGAGGGCTTTATGGGCCCGGAAAGCTACAAAGGCAGATTGCATGTTGGGCTGGACACCCTCCCTCTCTTTACCCATTTGGAGTACGGTCACTGCTCTGGTTAGCAACAGGCCCATAGGAAGCATTTTGAAAGTTGTAGGGCCACAACCTGGGCATCCAACACATGAATGCCAGGGGTCTCGGGGGGGTTAGATTCTGTGTGGTGAGTTTTGGGGCTTTTATTGAAGATAAAACACACTTTTGTTACATCTTTCCTACCCGTGACTCCAAGGAAAAAATTTTTTTCCCACTGGAATCAGGGATGTGGGAAACTGGCTGGCCTCAGAGTCTTCAGCTGCAACTGGGAGGGGGGGGTCAGGGGCCAACTGGCTGACCAACAATGCCATCAACCTGTCACCCACCCCATGAGCATTATTGCAATGTCCTGTGAAAGATTTTTACATAAAGGCTGGGGGCCATTAGGCCCTCAGAAGCTCTAGGGTTTTAGATGCTCTATGGTGAGTTTTGGGCCTTTTTTTTTGAAGAGTTACTTCAGTATGGTTCAGTTTATGCAGGATTCTCAATTCATTCTGCCCAAAATAAAAGGTCATCCAGTTTCTGCTCTGCTAATACCTCAGACCCATCAACTTGTATAATCACACACACCATATACTGACTGTACAGCGACGCTCCCACGGCAAAGACCATCACAGCCGCTGTGATGGTCTCCACTACCCGACACTGGTGCCGGGAAGGTGTTTGCCCCCATTCCTGAACCAGTTCTGACTGGAGTTGGTAATTTATAGTACAGGGGGGTGCCGGGGGCAGAGCCCTCCACCCTAGAAAACACTTGCACCAAATTCTGAGTGACAGCACAACACCAGTTGGTGGTGTTGTGCTGTCGCTGTGCCGTCAGTCGACATAAAATTTGTCATCACAACATAGTGGAACACATACACACACACCTAAGGTAGTGGTTAGAATGCTGAACATGATTGCATGCTGGGTGTTAGAAAAGGCACAGGCAGGCTGCAGCTGTCCTTGTCAGCACTCTGCATGTGCTTCCTCTGACTCCATGAATGAAGCTCCACCCCACCCCCTTAATGTTCAGCAGCTGAGTTCTAAAGCCACAGAAAAACATTGTTATGCCTGTCTCCGAAACACATCAGCAGTCCAATCAGGCAGGGCTGAGTTTAAAATGGAACAGAGCTCCTCAGTAGCTTTTGCTTTAATCAAAACACAGGGTCAAGCAAGCTGAACCTACAGCTGTAAAACAAGTAGGCATAACTCCTCCTTTCCCCAGAGAACAAAATATTCCAAACCTTTCTGCACACTGGAAGCAGTCACGGTGGATTTATCAAAGGGATGTTTCTCTAAGGGCCACACTCAAGGAATAAAACAGTTTTTTTTGTCATACATAATACATGGGTGCCAGTGTCACTGATTTGGAAAATGCAATTTTCATCACTTTCTCAAAACAAAAGGCCCACCAGGACCTGTATAACAATTTCTCTAGTCATCAGCTATTTCCGAGTCATAGGACTCCAACTTTCCTTCTTCCTTCCTGTCACAGAGTATTATGAAAACTGGACTACCTAACTGTAAGACTTCTACATGGCCAGTTTTGGTGCTAATCTTTGCATCCTGTTTGCTTAACAGTGACAGTTTAAATCTGCAGTTTTTGGTGCTCTGCCTGACTCACCTGCCCGCCCTTACTTGTCCTCCGCTCTCTTTGTTCCAACTCTCCCAACCAAAACATATGAATGGAGGCCTCCCAGATGATGGATAGGATTGCTGCCGGTATATTGACTTACTCACAACCTGCAAGTAAACAGAGATTCTGTTGACTCTTGAAATAGTAATAATATTGTTTAATAGTGAAATTTTGGGGTTATACATTTTTTAGTTATTTATTTATAATGTAGGTGGTAACAGTCAATATATAAGTCCCACTGTAATCATCTTGTAACCACCCAGTCCCTGGGGATGCTAGAATCCTATCAGTATTATTGTTAGGAAGGCAGAACGCATCTGGTAGGGAGTTCATTAGTGGCTTCTTACATAATGACATCGTTGTTTACTCAGCTAGCCTGAGGGAGGAATGAGTAGGTCATTTAGAACTCTCGCAGCAGCATAAGCCACACTGTGTGGATAGCTGCTCTGGGGAGCTTAGAATGCTTAGTTGGAGTCTGTAGTTGTCTGTTGTGGAGTGAGGAGGTGAGAGTGGCAGAAGGACTGCCAGTGGGCTCTGAGAAGAGGGCCCAGGATTTCTCACCCTAGTGGAGTGTCATTTCTAGCTTTTCAGTTGAAGTGGTGGAGACAAGGCTACAGCAGGATTTCCTGATTTCTACTCCCAGTGAAGTGGAAAGATCTGTTTGTTCTCTGTGGACTCAAAGGGCAATTCCCTGAATGTTCTGTGGTGTTTTCAGTTGCCTTGGATAGGACCCGAAATAAACTGTTTGGACCGGCTACCCAGAAGAGTGCCTTTCCTTTTCTTTTTCAGTTGTTCCATACCCTGTGGATGGAATAGCTCCTGTGAGTACTGTCTAGGAGACTAGATCTCCACAAATTCTTAGGGGATTGGATAGTCTGGGATGCGTGTGCCCATATATAAGGCTGGATCACACCTGTCAGTGGCCCTAGTCTCACCAGTGTGAGTGAAGTAAAGTTAAACTGTGGACCTCAGTGAGTGCACTTTATTTTCTCTGGTCACTCCAGTTTGTGACAACTAAAAGTGTGGGACCTCTAACATTTCAGTGGGGAATGGGGGGTTTCAATAGTATAATCCTGAAGAAAGGCAGAGACTATCAGCTGGGGCCAAGGGTGGGAGTAATGCCATCTAAGCGCTTACAAGGCAGGGCTTCCTGGTTTGTAAAGAGCACTGGTATGTTTACCTGAGCAAGGGCTAAGCTGCAGGTTAAGGTGTGTGGCTGAGTTTCACATATTGCACCTATGTCCGAGAAGAGTTGAGTGTATGGCTTAGTTTCACTAAATAACACTCATTATGTAAGAAGAGTTCTTGAATTTGTACCTGTCTAAACTGAACCAACCCTTGGGGGTCCTCTTCAGCTTTTTCTTTCCATCTGTTGAATAAAGCCATACTGCACAATCCCAGTCACTGTTATGGACATTCTGATTATTGCTTCTGGTTGTGTGGATTTACTGGGGCCCCCTCAGCAGGTTAGAGCAAGCATATGCCTAACTGCCTCCACCCAGGACCTGTGTTGTGTTATTTACACAGGGTTGAAGTTGTTTGTTTCTGTACCCCCACCCTTCTCTTCCTCTAGAAAATGAGCCGGGTATGCATCCTAACCCCAAGGGTGGCACCTACCTTTTAGCAAAGTAATGCCAGTATATGGGCACTAGTGTTTCTACAGATATTTAGTTTAAGGGAGCACTACAAACAATGGGGGGTGTGCACACTAGTTAAAGAAGTGGCAGTATAGTGCAGTGGTTTAAGGCTCTGAGCTGCAAATCTGGTGACATCCAGCAGACCAGACCTGGGTTTGAATCCCCCAGCTTCCACTTGCATAGTTTGTGACCCTGAGCAAGTCACTTAACTTCCCTGTGCTCCCAGATCACTCCTGTAAAAAAGCTTTCAGCTTAGTGTGCTACTCCTGGTTAAACAACGAAATAAAAAAATGAATAAAAAGTGGCCTGGGGGTTACACTTTTAGCTACCCATTGCTCTTTTTTCCCTGTTGTGACCAGGTTTATGATCATAAGGAATGGCTGGTGCCAGGCAACTGAGTGGCGCTCAGTGGTATTTGCCTTGAAAAGGAAAGAGGGATAGGACTTAGAAATCTTTGGGTGGATATCCACAAGCAAAAAGGAAATATAATAAGAAGTGGACTCTCTTTGTGGTCTGAATCACCGGCAGAATCAAACTACTAGCTGCAAGTTTTGAGAATGTTTATACAGTCTTATTGACCTTTTTATATCAGTTGTTCTTTTATTAGGGGATTGCAGGTGGTAGTCTGACTAAAACTATTGGTGTATCAACTGTAATAAAAACTCCCCCATGTTATCCAAATATGGTTATAACTAGGAAGCAGAGAAGAGAAGAGAAAATCCCCCAAAAAGCCCTTTGCTTCCTTTGTATTTAGGAGGAATAACTTTGAGGCAAGCTCTTTGCACCCTGAAAAATTCAGCCCAAAATTCAAAACCATTTCTTTTCTATGAAATGACAAATAAATACCTATATAAAAAAGCCCTTTTTCACAAATTGTGAAAAAAAATCCTGTTTTGCAGCAAAACAGAATCATTTGCCACAACTTGCTGTAAAATATCCTGTTTTGCGATAAAACATTTCTGTAATTTGCAGAAAAAGAATTCCACTGATAAAATAAACACATTTCTATACTTTATTTTTAAAAACTGACCCAGAATCTCATTCCTTGGGCCCCAATTAGTTAAATACAAGTGTTGGCATTTACCAACAGCCAGTACTTTTTAAAATATTTAAGTTTGTTTTCTCACTAACTGAAAACAAGATGGTGGCAACACAAAAGAGAATTTTGCATTTGTGAAAGAGGATTCTCAGTCACAATCAAGAAATCCTCTTTTGCACAGCACAGCTAACTTTTATCATAGGAAATAATGGGAAATTGTGAAATTTTATAACTTTTGAATGGATTAATACTATTTCTGCTAACCATCAAAAGGCACATCTCTGATCAAGCCATATATACCTTAAAAATTTCAGACCAAACACCCAAGCCATTTCTGAGAAATGGCATGACAAAGAATTTACACAAAAATGACAATTTTTACATTTGTTGACACTCTGTATATACGCACCTGTACATTGGACCAGGACAAATCTTACCACAGCAAGAGATCCTTGGTCCCCAATGGTGTGTACAAAATGCCAGGCAAATCAGTAGAATGATAACAAAGTTATTAAAGTGCAAGATTTGGGGTTTATTTTATTTATTTATTTAGTTCATTTTTGTTGACTGGTTGGGTGCACTAGACAGCAGAGCTGCCTATTTTCAGGCATGACCTGGGAGATTAAATACAGTGGGGTAAAAGCAGTAGCAAAATACAAGGGTGAGACAGGTGAACAACAGCAGTACAAGTTACAAAAGAGCACTGATATACTATGTACACCACACAGTGACAAAAAACATAAGGAGATAGCAGAAACAGTGGCATTGAATGTAACAGTAATACAATTATATAACAAAGAGTAATAAGTAGATAGGGGTGAACTGGTTCAAGTAGAGCTAGAGAGAAGGGGCACAGTCACTCCCCTATAGTTTGGGTTTACTAGGTCTTTCTGGGCAAAAGAAGGCATAGTAGTCCTGTGGGACATTTAAACCAAAACCTGATTTGTGTAATAGTAATCGTCTAACGCTTTCTTGAAGTTAAATATATAGTTTATATATAGACAATCTCCTGAAGTAGTCTGTTCCAGACTTTCCCCATTCTTACTGTAAGAAACATTCCCTTTTATTTGTGTCAGCCCATGGGACCACAAGTTTCTTGTTTTGTGATCTAAGATTATCTCTTTCCAAGCAGAATTGTAATGCACACTGGAATCTTAGGTCTTGAGACTGCAATATTTTATGTAGTAGTATGTAGTAGTAGTCGCAGATTAGCCCTCTGGCATCAGATCTCCAAAGAAAATAGTCACGTTTCCTGTAACCTTTCTTTATAAGTTTAACAGTCACGCTATGTTAAACTCAAAAATTTGCACTTTTTCCATCAATTCATATCACATTTTATTTGCACCATCAGGGACCAAAGATCTCTGGATCTGGTAAATTTCATTAAGGTTGGATCTGCAGGTGCAGAGATGCAGAGTGTCCAAAAATTTGAAAATTACAATTTTTGTGTAAATTCATTGTCACACTGCTTCTCAGAAACTGTATGGATTTGTGGTCCAAAATTTGCAGGGCATACAGATCTTGGGTCGCAGATTTGCCTTTTGAAGGTTTGGTGAACAAATATTAATCCATTCAAAAGTTATTAATTAAAGATTCACTTTTCCCATTGTTTTCTATGGGAAAAGTTAGATGTGCCAGATTCCATGGCATAACGTGATCGCCGTTACAGCGGGTGTACATCACCAAAAAGCAAATTGGTGATGTACACTTATTGGCAACACTGCATCTGGCAACCAAAACAAGCATTTATGCAGGGGGCTGTGCCCCCCCACATCCTCCTGATTTTAGATTACCAACTCCAGGGGGATGCATGTCGGGGATGGGTAAACAGTCACAAAAAATAGAAACATTCAAGTGCAAGCTAAATCAAAATACACTCCTCCCCAGCCCCAAATTCTGTACCTGCTGCACCAAAGCTAGCCACCCTCACCACCATACCACATGGCTAGCTCAGCAGTACTATGCTGCACAGCCCCAAACAAGCCTTCTTCCCTATCCCTCACCTTCCGGTTGTTGTCCTACACTACTGATAACCCTCCCTCGCTCATCCCTACCTTCGCTGTGCCTTTCCCTAGCTACCCTTACAGGGTAGCTCTAATGTCAGGGGCTGCAAATGAGTTGCTATTAATGCAGTCACTCATTTGCCATTGCCAATATCAGTGGATATCGATGTGCTGTGTGAAGCAACTGTTTTATTGCCATGAAAGCGGTATTTATTGTCGCAAATGTGAAATGTAGTCTTCAGATTCCACCAACTTGTTTTCAGTTAGCGAGGCAAACAAATTTAAATATTTCAAAAAATACTGACAGATGGTAAACACCAACAGTTGTGTTTTCTTAATCAGGGCCCTAGAAATCTATTTCTGGAGTCAGTTTGCCCAGAAAATCAGCAGAAATATGTTTATTTTAACCTCTGAGTTTTTACTGCCACAAATTGCGGCACTACATGAATGGAACGGGGGGGGGGGTTGCTGCAAATTGTGGCAAAAGGACTCAGTGTTTCATGAAACACCATTCCATTTGTTGCAATTTGTGGCACAACTTTTTTTATCTGTCTGTTTCTTTGTCACTTCATATGACATAAACGGTTTACACTTTTGGGCTCAACTTTTCAGGGTACAAAGGGCACCCCTCACACATGTGCTTTTTGCTGGTTAGGTCAAAATATATATGGTTGCTCTATAGTTCTGTGCCTTTTAATTTCTCTTACTTTCCTATAACATTCCATTGCAATGGGTGGTGTAGACTGCCACCTGTGGAGGACACAATTTGTGGAAAACTATAATTATGACCTTATCCACTTCATTGGTGTAATATTGACTCCCCCACTATTCCAACCCCAGCAGGTGCTGTTCTACCACTCTGCACCCCCCCATTTCCCAAACCAAGCTGGCAACTGGCATAGCCCACCACTCACCAACAATGCCAGCCGCTGATTGAGCTCTATCCCTGGTGTCATGTGGCACCCCCCACCCTCCGATGACCATTCTGGTATCATTGGTGGTTAATGGCACCCCACCCTCCTATGTCTCTGTATTGCTGGTAATAAGACAAACATCCCTCAATGTATTTTCTTATTGTTTTTTAACCTGTAAAAGAAAACCATCCACCGCTGATCACTCCCACACCCCCAAGTGACCACCCACTGTGTACCCACTTCCCCACCTCCACACACCCTCTTGACACCCCACAACCCCCTTACTCTCCTGAAGAGGTCCCAATGTTCAAGATCCACTTTCCTAACTGAAGACATGTCTTGCTGCTGGAACCGGCAACTGCAATATGAGACAGTAAGGTAAATGTGGTCCAGTGCATTTCAATGGGGGGGGGGGGGTTCAATATTTATGCATAACTTTGAAACTTTTTGAGATTTTGACACAAAATTTTTTATATGGCCTGTTGTGTACCCCACCTCATGAAAAATAGGACTGTCATTCTGCAACTCTCTCTGGAAAGATAATGCCATGGTTGATTGATGAAATCACCTTTCTATTGGGATTTGTGTAATGACAGTCATATTGTTCATGAAGAGGAGTCAAAAGAAGGGTATGTAATAAATTTGGGTCAAAATTATAAAAAAATGGCAGAGTTATGACCATTTGTTTCAATTTCAATGTGCATGCTCATAACATTGGGAATTTTCAATATTTTGACCCCAGATTTTCAACATAGCCTTCTTATTGCCTCACGTCATGTATGTCATGGCTGTCATTTTTCAAATCCTGGCCAAAGTGTCTTTTCACACCTGTGGTGTGGAATGGCATTCTGGTTGTGCAAAGCCGTGTTTTGAAGGGGATTTAAAAAACATTTCTGCACTAGATACCTGAAGTGGGGTAATATCATGGCTATGCTGACAATTTGGTCACTGTTGCCCTATAAATGGAAGCTCAGGGCCTGGAGGGCCTTGTGTTTCCACTGCTACATACATATATGCATCCACCCACAGACAAATAAGGATACGATTATACTATCTTAAAAAGTAAGGAAATTAGTTGCAAAAAACTCTGTTAATGCATCAGTTAGGGTTAAAGTGACAAAAGTAGGAGGAGAGTTGGGGTGAGGTGTTACAGTTGAAAATCCTAATGTCACATTTCCTTACTTTTGTCGCTTTAACCCTAACTGATGCATTAACAGATTTTTTTGCAACATAGATAGACAGATAGATAGATAGATAGATAGATAGACAGACAGACAGACAGACAGACAGATAGATACATTTTATAGGGGCACAGTCACATCCCTATAGTTAGAGTTCAGTCTTCACTTCCATGTTAAACTCAAAATTTGCACTTTAATAACTTCACAACCATTCAAGTGATTTGCAAGACATTTTGCAGGTGCCATCAGGGATCAAAGATCTCTTGATGTGGCATGTTTTGTTCTGGTTGGATGTGTGGGTGCAGAGATACAGATTGTGAAAAAATTTGGAAATGACCATTTTTGGGTGAAATTCTTTGTCACGCCACTGCACAAAAATGGTGTGGAATTTTGGTCTGAGATATTTTGGGTATAAAAGTCTTGGGTCACAGATATGTCTTTTGAAGACTTGGAGAGAAAATGTTAATTTGTTCCAAAGTTAATAAATGATTAAATTGCAGGGTTGCTGGCCCTAACACTCACCCCATTCTCTTATACTGTACCCATCTCATCTTGTTTACTCATGGAATAGTGAGGGATGGAGTGAGGGTTAGGACTGACAGCCCCAAGGCACAACTTCCCATGCCTGTTGCTGCATGCAGAGTGGGAGTGGGGTATTAGGGTTGGAAACCCTAACAGTACATTTCCCAACTTATGTCACAGGAGCCCATAAATATATATAAATAGGGGATACATCATGGTCTGACTGATGATACCATATTTATCTTCATGAGTGGCCAATGATATTATATCTCATGAGTGGCAAAGCCACTCATGGGATATCTTGATATCACTGGCCATTCAAGAAGATAGATATGATATCTTCAGTCCGAACATGCCATGTTCTGTTTATACAACATGCATTTTGGAATATCATCACTGCCTCCCCAACATACTGTGCTGCGTGTTTTGCTACAGCCTCAGCAGCCACCTCAAATGATAAACATTTGTCGGTGTTTTTATACTGGGCTGTCATTTTTTTTTATTTTTAATTGTCCTCCTTTGTCCCATCCACAACCCCACCACAGAGTCCCCCCTCCACCACACACCCCATCGCTGCACCCACCATACCCCTCTAGCCACAACACCCCACCTCAAACAACACATTTTTAACAAGGTTGTTCTATTTTGAGCTCTCAGTTTCATTGTATTCACTCTCCTTCCTGCCCCCCCCAACTCCCCCAATTGTACACTTCCCTTGTGCTATTTTTACATTCTATTACTAAAAAGCACTTTCACTTTCCTTGATCTACTGTAGCATGACTGAGCGCTGTCAACCTGGCAAATAAAGTGCTGGCAGACATTTAAAATAAGGCAGTCTGTGTTGAAAATGTTGTAAAACTCAGTGTTTTATAGTAAGACTTTTTAGCTTTGTTAAAGAGAAGCTGCTGACTGCAGTCAGACGAGTGACTGCGTCAGCAGCTTCAGAAAAGTAGGGGCAAGTGTGAGCATGTGTTACAGTGTTGTTCAGGCTTGTACTTACTTTTCCGAAACTCCGACTCGTTCACTGTCATCTCTCTGAAGTCAACAGCTTCTTTTAAACAAAGCTGTTTAACAATATTAAACTGCAAGGTGTTAGTATATTAGGAACAAACTCTTTACTAATAAGAAAAAGTTATTTTTGGCATGCTATTGAGTCTTGAGGAGATCTCCACTTTGGACATGCAATGTGTTTTCTCAGGCTTTACTGTTCACATCTGGATGCCTTGGTGTCCCTTGTACCTAATGTTCACTGTCTTCTTTTTTTATGTTAAACTTTGTATTGAACATTTTTGTAACAGTACAAAGTAATGGGTTGATATACATCAGAAACATGGTACAAATAAGCACAACTTGCATAATTTTTTTTTAAGCTGCAGAGTAGTTGATACACAAATTGATCTAACTTGAGTACATTATCTACTGGCAGTTACATTTTCTGTACATAGTATAACTTTCTATAGTTGTTATTCTTGTCTGGAGTCATCTTTAGATATACACTCTCCAGGTTATCCATTGGGTTCCTGGAGAAGTAAGTAGGGGGCCCATGTATCATTGTAGGTTTGTGTTCTACCTACAGTATAGCTACTGTACATAAGAAAGGCATTCTAGTGTGGCACGATGGCTGATGGATTGTAGCCAGTCATTAAATGTGGGTACAACTGTTGAGCACCAATTCCTGAGTAATAGTCACTTAGCTGTTATGGTGGCACTAAGCCCCCAGTTTAGCTGATGTTTGTGTCCTTGGTGAGGGGGTCAAATGAGGCCCAAGATGGCAAGTGGTTCATCAATTACAAATGATGTGGGGAACATCTGTTGACAATATTGGGAAATTTGATTCCAAAAGGGTCGGATAAGTGGGCAGGTCCATAGTACATGGGATATCGAGCACGGACTATTATTGCACCTCCAGCATCTGTTGGGGAGAATCACCTGCTGGGATAAGAACACAAGGGTTCTGTACCAGTGATGCAGGATCTTCAATTCACTGACTTCTTTAAATATTGAGTCTGTGATATATTACCTTTTCGTGGCTGGGAAATGGAACAAGTCAGGCTATTTTTTTTGCTTCTCCCAGGCACCCCTGACTGGCCACTACTTAGGGCCTCCTAGATCCACCCTTCTCCAATCTGCCCCACCGCCATCCACCTCCCTTATTCTGGAACACCCAACGTAACCCTTCATCAGGTGGGTCCCTCCCTTCTGGGGGGGGAACGCCCATAGTTGTAAGATGGTATCCAGGTGCTGCGGGGTCAGTCCGGACACTTCTGGGGCTTTGTGGCAACAGAGATTGGTGGCCATCATCCAGTCAACCGGGGGGTGATTTTCCATTTTCTGCCCTCCCCAATACCCTCCACCCTCATTGGCTGATCATGAAGGCATCCTGGGGTGGGGACGTTCAGTGGTGTGTTGAGGCCTCACACCACCTAGAATGTTGCCCAAGCCATCACCAGGTGCCTAAGGCCTGCCCACCCCCTGGGAAGGAAACAACCAACAGATGCTCCAAACTCCCTCCTTGCCAGTCTCCACTCCTGACACCTGGGCTCAGGGTGAGAACCTGGGTCACCAGCAAACCAAGCAAACCCCTTCACTCAGTGCCACAGAGCTGACCAAGTCAGGCTTGTACATGTTTTTAAGAAGTAGGGAAAGGATCCCTCCTTCTCCAGGGCAGATTATAAAGCACCTTTAACCAGGGTTAATTAAACTGTTTTGAGTAGAAGTCAAAAACTACCTTGAGTGTTTTATGGTAAGGCTTCTTAGCTTTGTTAAAGAGGAGCTGCCGGCTGTAGAGAGACAAGAGCGAACACATCAGCAGCTTCAAAAAAGTAGTGGTAAGCGTGAGTGTATGTTGCTATAGCAACAATTGCTTGGGCTTGGGCCTGCTTTTCTGAAGCCTCTGACTCACTTTCATCTTTCTACAGAAGACAGCTTCTTTTGAACATAGCTAAGAAACCTTACCACAAAATACTCAGTTTACCAACATTTTTAACACAGATTGACTTATTTTAAATGTCTGCCAGAACTTTATTTACAAGGATTGACAGTACCCAGTCACGCTACAGTACAGCACGGAAAGTGAAAGTGGTGCTTATTAAGGCAGTCTGAAAATGGCAAGTCAACCAGATACATTTACTATGATGTATAGGAATGTGGAGACATTATCATGACATACAGGAACATGGAGATATCAGTGATATCTCCACTGTCTGCCTCGGATACTACTTTTTACCTCTGCTTATATCCCAAAACATATGGGCCCAGATATTTAAAGGGGTCACACTGGAGCAACCCAGCATTGAGCCCCTGCGGGATATTGAAAAGGCCGCCCGGTGCAGCGCAACTCCTGATGTGCCGGGGCACAATGTAATGGTATGCAGCGCAGATACATGGGGCGTGTCCATACATATGCAGCACATCCCGATATTCAACCCGGGATGTATGGCGCATATGCTGGTGTAACCCTGCATTGCGCTACATAGGAGGGCTCAAAGTTGAGCCCTTACAGAGTAAACACAACTCCCAGCCACCCAAAGGTGGGCTGCAGTATTGCAGGGCACAACACAGCAGCCCAGCCTTGGGTGGCCTCCTGCCCACTCAGAACACCATCCACAAATACACACTGACCCGCCCCCGCCCATAGCTGTGATCACGTGGCAGATGTATAATACAAAATCCCTGGTAGTCTAGTGCCCCCCAAGTTACCATTTCCCTGATACATATCATACATGACCATCCCTGGTGATCTAGTGGAACTCCCTTGCCCATTGCCACAATCATGGTAAATGTAAATTACATAAGTCCCTGGTAGTATAGTGGACCCCCTCCCTCCTGAGTCCCTGATCGCAGTTCAATGCCCACATGAACGTCCCTGGTGATCAGTGACACCCCACCCCTCCCACCCACACGGGACCCCTTGCCCACCCTGCTCCCCCATCATCAGCGGCGGCAGCATCCCACTTGCATACTGCCCAGCCATCTGCTGAATAACAGTTACAGTATGGGCTGTAAGCCCATTGGTCTCCTAATGTGGACCAATGGGCTTGCAGGGCATACTGTACTAGTGATCCCAAGTATGTGAATGATTCATTCATATTTGGGACTATCTGGTACAGTATGCCCTGCAAGCCCATTGGTCCACACAGGAGACCAATGGGCTTACAGCTCATACTGTACCTGTCATTCAGTGGGCGGTCGGGTGGTATGTGAGTGGGATGCAGCACCCGCTGATGAAGGGGGGGGCAGAATGGGCATGGGATCCTTTGTAGGTGAGAGGGGTCGGGGATGCCACTGGATCACCAGGGATGTTTGTTTGGGCATTGTACCATGATTGGGAACTCAGAAGGGATGGGGGTCCACTAGACTACCAGGGAATGTTGTACCTTATATTTACTGTGATCGTGGCAACTGGCGGGGGTCCACTAGACTGCCAGGGATGGTTATGTATATTATTTATCAGGGTATTAGGAACTGGGGATCCCCACAGCTCACATTATGCTGTGCAGGGCTCCAGGCACAAGTCACCAGGCTGCCCTGCGCAAGGCATTCAAATAGCGCCATAATGACATGCAAATGGCCCCATTTGCACATTGCATACATTATGGCCTCATTTGCATGCCCCATGCTGAATATCACAGGTGAAGCACCTAACGCAACTGCACTTGTGCTGGCGCATTCCCATGTTCCCTATCTGTGACTTGCACCAGTGCAGTGCCACTGTGCCATGCATAGTACATGCGCTGCCCCTACCATATTCAACGGTGCTGCACCATGGCGCATCCCAATTGAATATCACCTGGACCTGGCCCCAGCGCATCACAGGTGCACTGTGCCCAGGCTTGCGCCACTGCCTGGCATAGTCTAAATATCCGGAACCATGTTGTATAAATTACAGGGGTGCTATGGTTGAGTAGCCTGTTTAATGTTAAACCTAAAATGTTGATCATTAATATCTTTGGCTCCATTTGATGTAAAAAGTTGAAATTTTGTATGTGTTGTCTAGGAGGCAAGATCTTGACTTGTGGCAATTGTTTTGATGGCAGCTTGTGCGGTTTCTGAGATACACATGTGTCATTTCTAGAAAAAAAATGTTTTCCCTTTACGTAACATTGGTTTTATTTGCTCTCACCTACATTGTACGTGGAAAGGAATTGCTGCCCCAAACTTGCAGGGGATATCAATCAATCAATAACTTTATTTTACCAGTCATAAACACCATTGAGCAAGCTCATTTTCAAAGTGGTCCTGGACATGAAACAAAAAAACATTACATACAATACAATATGTACATAGGCATAGATGAATACAGTAATTTTACAGGATGTGCGCAAATGGTCAGCAACAGCTGAACCTGTCAATATTACAAGCTAAGCAATTAAAGTATAAGAACGTATAGAATGTTAATAATCCTCAACAACCACCTCTGTTAATAGACAGAATAGGAAATGCAAGAAGTAGTTGTGTAAGGGAAAGAGAGGAGAGAATAAAGAGCCAGGTTGGTGAAAGTATGCACGAAAATGCTGATTCCATATTAATAGAGAAAAGTATGGAGGGTCATCCTTGTCTGAAACAATGCAGTTTTCACTCAGGAAAGTAGTAACTAACTTTTTGAATGCAGTTAGGCCTGGAAGTGATGATAGTTTTAATGCGCTTTGCATGGAGTTCCATGGGGATGGAAGAGAGAAGTTAATTGCTGCCGAGCCATAGGTTGTATTTACTCTAGGAGTCTGAAAGCAAAGCATAGAGAAGCATCTTAGTCCATAGAAACCCTTGGCTTGCACAGATAAGCTAGTTATGTAAGAGCATTTCTTTTTCTCCTAGCTGATAGAGACGGCCAACCCGATTCCTGGTATAGTAGACAATGATGAGTACGTGAGGGTAGATTGAGAATAAATCTTAGGGTCCGGTGGTATAAGGTGTCAAGTTTACTGAGCAACAGTAGTGGACAATGAGAGTACATGAAGTCAGCATAATCCAATATAGGTAAGAAAGTAGATTGTACTTTTCAGCATCTAGGGTTAGGAGATGTTTAAGCCTATAAAGTAGGCCTAACCGCTGCCTTGGTTTCTTCAAGATTTCATTCAGGTAGCATTGGAAGTTCAGCTTGTTGTCCAACCAGAATCCTAGGTATTAAAGTTTCAACTAATTCTAGAGGTTCATCTAGGAGCATTAAAATCCAAAAAGTGTATGTCTATCCAAGGCCAGCTTTTGGTAAGAGAACCATAACTTTTATTTTTTGGCATTGTGGAGAAGTTTGTGTTTAATGAGATTATGTTGGAGCTTAATAAAGTCTTGCTGCAGCTTCTCCTGCGCCACATTTAAGGAGGAGTTTATGGTATATAGTACAGTATCATCTGCGAATAAGTGTATATTAGCTGCTTGTAGATGACTGTCCAGGTTATTGATATATATTGCGAATAGGATTGGGCCTAATATGGAGCCTTGGGGAACGCCTCGTAGAAGGGTTTTTTGAGATGACAGGTCACCTGCAGCTTTGACTTGTTGCAGTCTATTGGTAAGGTAGTTGGAGAACCATTTGATTGCAGAGGTGTCAAGTCCCAGGCTGCTCAGAGCTGTAAGCAGTATATTGTGCTCCACAGTATCGAAAGCTTTGCCCAGGCCCAGTAAGAGAGCAACCACATGTTTCTTAGTGTCTAGTGCAGTTTGCCAATCTGTGGTTACTTTCACAAGTGCTGATACCATACTGTGTTTTGCTCTGAAGTCAGATTGTGCAGGGTTTAATAAAGTATGCATATCCAAGTGTTCTCTTAATTGGGCAATAACAATTGTTTCAAGTAGTTTCGACAGTACAGGGAGTATACCTGTAGATATAGGTCGATAATTGTTCAGATAGCATGGGTCTGCCGACTTGAATAGAGGTAGAATATGAGCAGTTTTCCACAACTGGGGAAGTTCTCCATGCATTAATGACAAATTGAATAGATGTGTAACGGGGGCAGTCAAGTAAAGATATTCAAGTTTAAGAAAGTTTTGTTCTAAGTTGTCTGCACCTGCGCTCCTTTTAGTATCCAGGGAAAGTAGTAAGTCCTCAACCTGCTTAAAAGTGATTGTATTGAAGATAAATACAGGAGAAAAAGGTAAGTTAGGATTAGAAGTGTTACTAAGGTCGACAGCAGGGTCATCCTGAGGAGTAATTTTACTAATGGGTGAGGTATCAAAAGCTAGTCCTGCAGTGGCAAAGTGATCGTTTAGCTGTCCAAGAATTTCGAGTCTGTCAGTAAAGGTATGCCCACTGGACAATATTTTGGCTGGTAGAGATGATTCTGTCGGGTATCCTTCAACTTCTCTAAGTATGTTCCAGAATTTGGCTGAGTTGTTTTTATTGGCTTCCAGTTCAGCTTGGAAGTACCTAGTTTTTTCAGACCTAATTAGTTTAGTGCAGACATTTCTAGATGTACGGAATGCTAACCTGTCTGCCTCCAATTGTGATTTCCTCACTCTTTTCCACCAGTAATCCCTGTCTCTAAGTGCCTTCTTCAAAATAGAAGAGAACCACCCAGGGGATCTTTTCTCAGATCTATTCAGCTTTAGCGGGGCATGTTTATCGATTAGATTAGTTAGGAGGCTATGAAAGATATTGAATGCCTCGCTAATGGAGGAGGCTAGATAGAAGCCCTGCCATCTGATCCTGCTTAGGTCTTCCAGAAATTTGTTCTGTGAAAACTTTTTCATGCTCCTTCTCAGTATAAATTTTGTGGTCTGGTTTAATGCAGGGGGTGTCTATACAGGCAGTAGCACAGTGCTCGCTTATATCATTGAAGAACACACCTGCATGTGAAATGTTGTGGAGCTTACTTACAAGCATGAGGTCCAGTAGGGAACTACGCTCTGGGAATTTTCTATTCGGCCTAGTGTTTGCAGGTGTCATTTGTACCAATCCCACAGTGTCGCAGAGGTCCTTCAGGCTTTTAGAACTGTCATCATTCCAATTCAAGTTAAGGTCCCCTAGAATGATACACTCTGTATTAGCGGAAGAAATAATGTTTTTGAGACGAGGGAGGAGGGTCATACCACCAGACGGAGGACAGTAGCAGGCTATAATAAGAAGCGATTTCTCCTTAGTAAGGGATAGTTTAAGAGTTAGGCATTCAAATTCTTTGGTCTTCATGGTAACATCTATGACCGTAAGTACAAATTTGCTCTTTGCATGTGTCATGTCTCAAGATAGTTCCTTCGACTGGTCTGGTGAAAAAATATCAAAGGGGTCTAGAGTTATAAGGCTTTAAATGTTAGTGTTTTCTGACTTGTGCATGCTCAGTAGGGGTTTTGAGATAACGTTCTGTGGCAAAAGCAAAATGATGATGCTACAAGTGCCCATTTTGCTTTCAGGCCACTTGTTTGGAATGGCACCAAACATTTTTTTGTGCCATGCCAGCCACCATCTTGTTGATTATTTCTGCGAACTGACAAGCGTTGAAAATAAATAAAAATGCTGGGACTGTAATAAACAAACATCAGAATCCAGATAAACAGGACCCATTTAGCTAGACTCTGATGTTTGTTTTTGAAAATTATGCCCACAAATGCCTTTTCTGGGCATCCAAAATCCCAGGGGCCCAGCTTAGCAAGAGGAGTACTTTCCTGGCATTATCTGTATGAGAACACCAGGAATTTCTTGACTTCTGCAGCCACAGCTGAAGTTGTGCTGTCATCTACAGTGTTAGCTGTGAGCTGCCCTTTTCCCTGGTGTCTAGTGGCACCCCCACCCTCCGATCACTGTGCCTGGTATCTTGTGGCACCCCCCACGCTCCAATCACCATTCCCGGATTTTTATTTAATACTCCCCTTCACAGCCCGTTGCTTGATTTATAGTGCCAACATCAGGGGGCCAATCTCAGTGTCAGCATTACAATCTCATAGCAGTGTATGACACTGGGAAGCCCATCCCCAGTGTCCCTAAATATTTAACGTGTCCCTGTAAAACAAAACTGGTCCCCCAATGTCTTTTTTTTCCTTTAAACCTGAAAAAAGAAAACAGTCCCTCATCATTCCCACCATCCCCCTCCCCATCCCAACCATCCCACTGAGCATCCACCACCTCAGACATCCCCTTACCCTATACTTATCACCAGAGATTGTCATTTGTAATCTTCTGCGGACTGAGACACGTCTGCACTCTTCAAAGCTGAACTGTAAACTGAGGAATCTAGGTAAGTACCATGTAATGTATTTCAATGGCATTTTGAACTCATGTTAATAAATTTGCCATTTTTAGGACTTTTTCCACCAAATTTTCAACATAGCTTTTTTGGGACCCCACCTCATGAACACTGTCACTGTCATTTTGTTACTCAGGCCTGGAGGTGATTTTGTGGCTGCTGTGTGAAATCACCTTTTGGTAATGAATAATGAAATTTCACCATCAGTGATCATGAGGTGGGGTTCCAAAATGACCAAACTGAAAATCTGGTGAAAAAATTCATAAAAATGGTTAAGTTATGTACGTTCATTAGAAGTTTTCTATGCACATGCACAACTTAGGTAATTTTCAATGTGTTGACTCCAAATGTTCAACATAGCCAATTTTTCACACCACTTTGTGAACAGTACAGCTGTCATTTTTCACATCTTGTCTGAAATGTATTTTCATACCTACAGCAAGGAATGACATTTTGCCACAGATTTGAAGATTTTCAGCTATGGTGTTTGTGAGGTGAGGTCACAAGAAGACAATGTTTAACATTTGAGATCAAAATATGAAAAAATGCCAAAGTTATGACCATTTGTTGCAAATTCATTACACATGCTCATAACTTTGGAAATGTTCAATATTTTGACCCCAAACTTTCAACATAGCCATCTTATTACCCCATCTCATGTATGTCACAGCTGTCAGTTTTCAAATCCTGGCTAAAATATGTTTTTGCACCTTTGATGTGGAATGGCATTGCAGTTGCGCAGAATTATGTTTTGGTAGCGATTTGAAAATGTTATGTACTGGGTACAAGAGGTGGGGTAATAAGATGACTTCTGACAATTTGGTCACTGCTGTCTTATAAATGGTAGCACAGGGCACAGAAGGATCTGTGCTTCCACAGCTACTAGGCACCTATGGAGGGATGGAAGTGAAGGGCCCTGAGGGACCTGCACTCCAATAGGCAAATAAGTATAGGATAAGTAGGATTATACTATCTCAAAAAGTAAGGAAATATATTGTAAAAAACTACATTAATGCTGTAGTTAGGGATAAAGCCATGAAAGAAGGAAAATGTGGCATTAGGGTTTTAAAATCTAACACCTCACACCCACCCTGCACAGACCAATAGACATCAGAGGTGAGCCTTGGGGTCACTAGCCCTAACATTCACCCCATTTCATAAGTAAATAAACTGAGATGAGTAAAGTATAGGAGAATGGGGTGAATGTTAGGGCCAACAACCCCAAAGGCACCCCCCAATGCCTGTTGGTGTATGCAGGGTGGGTCTGGGGTGTTAGCTTGTAAAACCCTAGCACAGCATATCCCTACTTTTGTGGTTTTATCCCTAACTAGAGCATTAATTCCATTTTTGACACTATATATATATATATATATATATATTTTAGTGAAAATAGTGTGTCCTGATTGGTTAGGACCTATTGAGCGAGCACAACACACAGGTAAAAAAAGTGCTGGCAATCAGGATACAGCACCCTAACAATATCAATGCCTATTTTAAATTTCTGATTTCCATTACAAAACAAGGCTGCCACCTTTACTTACTAAAACATCATCTAAGCCCTAAAAATTTAACTTCCTCAAAATAAAAAGAACAGTCAAACTGATTAGACATTCTTTTTTCTTTATATTCCCCTCCTTACACATGTACATACATTAACATGAAATACTGCTTACAGTTTTCTTTTCTTACCATGCCTCCCATCCTTACCTGACTACCAAAGAAATCTTTGCTGCTTGCTCTGCCCCAGAAACAATTGTATCCCTGGCTTTACTGAGGCCTTCTGTTGTGTGTGCTTGTGTGGGAAGAGGTGACCATTCAGCCGGTAGAATTCTGCAGACATTTGAATTCCTGCATTCCAAGGTAAACAAACATACTCTCTGTTGAATATGTGGATAGACAGGTGCTTGAGAACTGGGAATGGACTACTCTTTACTAGTTGCTTTTAACAAAAGAAAATACCAGTTCTTAATAAAAAAAAAAGTTACTTTTTTTTGGTTTTTAAATGTCTTTGGTTTGCCCATTTTGTAAGCAAAATAAGCCACTTTGAGGTGAGTGTTGTGCTGATGCAATACGCTTCCAGGGACTGAAGGCACTTTGCCTGTGGTGTTGTGCCTCACTACACCTATGGGTATGTGCTGTGCTAGCACTACAGCATCATAGTGTAATTGTCATAGAACAGCCATTGTAAAGGCCATAGCAACATAACACCAGAACTGTGGAGCGGCACTACTTGACATAATAAAAAATCCTAGTTTCAGCAAATTAAAAAATGAACCCAACAAACCTAATGAAAAAATATGTCCTCCCCTACTGCATAAATGAAATATGCAATGAGGGACAGTTATATACATGATTTATCTATATTCATGCACACACCTTACTGGTGGCTTATGCCACTTGTGAGGTTACCCAATGTTAAATTGCACTCACATAAATCATGTATCTAAGTGTACCCATTTCCCTTCTAAACTTCACCCACCATATGCCTTCCCTTTTTCAAGTGTAGTGCATCTACTGTAGTTGTGTTAAATGTGTTCTATTGCTTACTCATCAGTACTGTTGAGCAAATTTGTTTGCTGGGTGTTCTGTTGAGGATGTATTTTGAATCAGCTAAGGATGATGACAACCTGGCACAAAGAGTGCTCAGTGAGGAGGAGCCAGTGCTACATCACAACTTTGAGGTCCTGTCTGATAGCAGCAGATAGTATAGCCATCCACTTATTAAGAATGATAGACTGATATCACATGACATTTTCTTGCTCCTTGCGTTTGGTATATTAACTGTCCATGCTCTTATTTTAAATTCTGTTCTAGTGCATAATTCCATCTCTCCATGTACTGTGGCAAATCTAAATAAACATCTCTATTCTTTTCAAACTCCATCAAGTACCACCAACAAGAAACTTTTTAGTGTATGCGCATTCATACTAGAGTACTGTGTTAATTTAGGTTATATTCCCCAATAACCTATGTTTTCAGTGTGGCTATATCAGTTACAGTGTTTTACATGAAAATGTTTATTATGGCTTGAATACCTCCTAATGGCCTACATTATCTTGAGTGAACAGTGGTCACCATGACTAGCTTTACAAATATAAATACCTGTTGTGATTTTATATATCTTAATGGCAATCATTAAGTCAATAGATGATATTTTTGTTGTATATTTAATAGGGGTCAGCTTTGCAGTTGGGTTGCTCCACTGAACGTCCCTTAATATACTAAATCCCTGATGTCTAGTGAAATCCCATCTTTCTCTATCATGCACTCCAGACAGTGGCCAGAGCTACACTCCAGATAGTGGCCACTGCAGCCCTCAACTCACTACCATAGTGGGCCACTGTCTATTTAACAAATACTGTAAGCAACTGCATTTCATTATAGTTATCAATTTTGATATTCATGAATGAAATGCAAAATGAAGGCACGCTTTTTTGGAAAGGGCTTTTTGGTGCAGACCTACTTATAGCCAAAATAGAATCTGAAATGAGTTTGGAATCATACACACTAGTTACCCACTGCATTGAACTTACTTTGACTCTCCGTGTCTCTAGTCTACATAGTTGCCTATTAATAAATCATTGCCATGATTTCAAACATTCAGCATGCAGAGCCACTGTACCTCTTATTCTGTGCACAATGTGATCTTGTGCAGGGGTGTTAGTAAGGAGCTCTCCGCTTCAGTTCTGGGGAGGGGGAGGATGGTGAAAAAAAAGGAGAAAACTTATTATATATCACTTGAGCTAAACAAGAGTGATTTACAGCAGAATATAATAAGGCCTCCAAGGGATGCCTCTTATGGTTAGAAATGTCTTTCATGGGTTTTGGGAAAAAAAGAACTGCTCAGCTTTGCTGTGCAGTCCCCTCACCGAAACCTTATAGTCAGAGTCTCGAATATCTTAACAAACATCCCTAAGAGGCCCTATTAACTGATATTATCATGTCCTCCAACAGTGAGTGCATATAGTACTGTCTAGATCATCTGCTGTTGAAACATTAATCTACATTTGTGTTTCCTATTACTTCAACTATTGCAACTTCCTCCTCTTTGGCCTCTAGGTCTCAACGCTCCACATACCATACCTCTGCTTATCTGATGAATCTTTCTATTGATACTAGAAGTACATTTATATCTTAACTATTAAGGGTTTTATATTTTCTCTTTTATAACAGCCTTTTTTTAAATGTTGCTATTGTATATGGCAACTAATGTAAAAATGTTTGCTCATATTAACCCTTACAGTCCTGCGGGAGTACATATACATACAAAATCTAAGATTTCTATATCACACACTGTTTTGAGACATATTTATTTACATAGTACTTCACTATGTCAATAAAAGGTGTCTCAAAAACAGTACATGTTACACAGATGTTTTCATGTGAATAAATCAGTTCCAAATAACTGCCAATTTGTCAACTACAGTAGGAAAGCATGTTGATGATGTCTTTGAATCTGACAGTTTCACATTGCTCTTTGGAAGAAATGTTTCATTTACTACAAGAAATGCTAAGAATAAAATGTATCATCACTACTGATACATTACCGCCTTTCTATTCAGTAATGAAAGAGTAATGACCCTTGGCCTATTGGAAATCAGGGAGCTTGCCTATGTAGTGAAAAACATTAGCACTAACTATGTAAAACCAAAATAATTGTAGACAGACCCTGCAGCTCAGCCATACAATTGCTTCCATGAAAATGTTAAAAAAAAGAAGGAATCTTGCATTACCTGAGAATGTGACAAGAAGTACATTTTGAAATGTAAAGAATCAATATCTATTTTAATTTCTAGCTGTTTTGTATTATAATGAGCTTTGATATTTACATATTGCTTTCTGATGATTTATCCATGGTGTTTTAGAATGTGTTATTTGTTGTTTGCAGTTTCAGGTGCACAGATGTAGGTGGCACCTTTATGTAATTACTGTGGGTCCAAGGAGTTACAGTGAAACCTGCTAGGATGCAGCACGGAATCACAGTTCAGCCAATGGTGTCTTGCAGAATATTGCAAGAACATATGCAATCCAGTAGTAATTACTCCAAGTTGTCATGCATGAAAATGTGAACTCTAATTACAGAGTTCCTCATCCTGTCAGATGGAACTGAAGTTTATTAGGTAATTACTTGCTTGTGGAGGGAGTGAACCAGTTGACTCTGTCAGCAGTTTGCTTCTGGACTGTCCCCTAGTTCCTCTCATGAAGAGGGAACATCTGTAGTTTCCTTCATTTGGGAGAAGTTGCAGACTCTGGGTGGGATCTTATCTGTGGTTGGAATGGCAGGGGCATTCAAAGGCGCTCTTGAGCATTCTCTCACTCAGCTGATCTGCCAGCATTGACTGTTCTGTTGTGGCTGGAGGAGGAAGAGAGCCACTCAAGCTCTGTCAGCTGCTTGCTTCTGAGCTGTCTCCTAGTGCCTCCCACTAAGTGTCTGGGCACCTCTGTACTTTCCTCCAGTTGTTTGGGACCTCATCACATTATTTTTGAGGCCTACTTTCCAGTGGTCCTCCACTCTGCAGATCACAGGTAAAGGCCAGACCATAAGAACATTACACTGGGGGTGGCATCATGGGACAGCAGTCAGCAGGAGATGATGCATCCTAATGTAACACTTCATGCTGCAGTATTATATTGGAGGTGTAGAAGTATTTATAACATTTCTCTGCAGTATAGTTATTTCACCAGTGGGTGCTAGGCCAATGTTATTACTTGTGGATTTTTATTAAAACTTACCTACATTCTGCTTCAGTACTTTGATCTATTATTATACTGTTGTCATTGTTTGTATAATGGCTTTCAGCAATCTTTCATTTCAGGGTAGCTGCTATTTTGTCAGTATCTATCTATTTACTTATGATATTGAATTTAAGGTTTAAAACGTTATGTACTAGTTCTGAACTACTCTCTATGTCTGACAGTCCTATATAACAGTTCACTGGAAACAGGACTGGTTCCAGAGGACAACAGAAGGGCTGATATGGTCCCACTACATAAAAAAGTGGTAGCAGGGTGTAGGCTGGTAATTATAGGTCAGTCAGCCTGACGTTAGTGATGGGAAAGTTAAGGGAATCACTGCTGAAGGAAAGGGTTATGGAATAACTTGAATTCTATGGATTATAAGACCCCAGGCAGAATGGGGTCACAGAGGGAAGGCAATGTCAAACAAAACTGATAGATTTCTTTGGCTGGGTGACAAAGGATTTAGATCAGGGTGAAGCAGTGGACATGGCCTACCTAGATATCAATGAGATTTTTGACTCCGTTCCTCATAGGAGACCAGTAAGCAAGCAGGGTAGCTTAGGAGTGGGTCCAGAGGTGGTAAGCCAGATAAATAATTGGCTAGGAGATAGGAGAGTGTGGGTAAACAGAGTTAACTTTAAGGAAGGGAGACTGACCAGCAGTGTGCCTCAGGTATTAGTGCTGGGATCAGTCCTCTTCAAAGTCTTTATAAGTGACATTGCCGAGATGATGAAAGGGAAGTTCTGCCTCTTTACAGATGGCACCAAACTCTGCAATATGATGGACACCCCAGGGGAAGTGGAAAGGATGAGCAAAGACCTAAAAAAACTGGAGGAATAATCAAGGGTACGGCAGCTGGGTTTCAATGCAAAAATGTGCAAAATAATGCACTTACAGTACAGAAACTCAGGTGCAGAGTACAAAATGAGTGGAGTCGTATTGACAACTATCAACCAGGAAACAGACTTGGAGGTAATCATATTGAATGACCTAAATGTGGCCAGGCAATACGACAAGGTAGTTGGGAGGGTTAGTGGGATGCTGGGGTGCATTGGGAGGGATATCACCTGCAGAAAGAGGGAGGTGGTTTTGTCTCTGTATAGATCGCTGGTAAGATGCTACCTAGAGTATTGTGTCCAGTTCTGGAGACCGCATCTCTGGAAGGATACAGACAAAGTGGAAGCAGTCCAGAGAAGGGCAACTAAAATGGTGCAGGGTCTGCATCAAAAGCCTTATGAGAAGAGACTAAAGGACCTCAATATATACACCCTTGAAGACAGAAGGAAGAGGGGGGATATGAAAAAGACCATTAAATACCTCATGGAGGTAAATGAGGTATAGGAGGGAAGTATTTTTCAGAAGAGGTGCATTAGAACAAGGGGAAATGTTATGAAGCTGGAGAGGGGTAGATTCAGGAGAGATGTGAGGAAGTTCTTCTTCACAGAAAGAGTGGTGGACTCCTGGAACTGCCTTCCAGAAGAGGTGATGTGGGCAAAAACAGTGGTGGTGTTCAAGAATGCATGGGAGAGGCAGATGGGAATCATAGTGGAAAGGAAGCGGAGAGGGAGAAAGAACTGCAGATCAAGTACAGCCTGTGGTAATTATGTAGATCGGGAAAAATGGGCCAACTGGGTGGGCCAAGTGATTCTTATTTGTTGTCAAATGCTGTTTCTATGATATTGCTAGTGGAAACTCCCAAGTTTTTACTCATTGTTTGCCTCCCTCTATTTGATGAGGCTAATCCCCTTGCCCTAATTGTTTTGCTTTTTGTCTGCCTCCCTATGTAGATCAGGTCTACATTTCCTCACAGCCTTCCTTTGAGAAAGACTTACATCCCCATTCCCTCCCCATCAAGGTCTGGCTAATATCCCTCTTAATCTCCCCTATCTGATTCAAGCCTACTTCCACCACAACATTCTAGGTAAGGCCTACACCCCCGGTAATCTCCCAACCTGCATGAGATCTACACCACTGTAGACTCAGTGAGTCAGATTTTCAACCCTGCCAGTGCCACAAGCTCCTGGTGCACTAATCATGTGGTGCTTGGGGCTTGTGGCATTCTCCCAGCAGTTGATCAGGATTTTCACTCTGTGCACCAAGTGCCACAAGTTAGTTAGACCAGCTTTTCCCTGGTCTAGCTTTCAGCATTCAGGGGACCCTTTTTACAGGACTTGCTCTAAATATGTGGCACAAGCTGCCGTAAAGTGAGGAAACTGATGCAACTGTGCCCATGAATAAAAAAATGGTTGTAGTTGTGGAAAGGTGTTTGGTACAGCTGGCGATTTCTAAGGTCTCAACCTCCCAATGGCGCTGATGTTTTGCTATAAAGTACTCAGCAACTGAAGTACATATGCATTGGTCAAAGGTGCATGCCACAAATAAAATGTTCAGAACAGCATTACCAGTATCTACGTCCTGTCTGTCTCCTTATATCCCCTGTCACTGTGCCTTCCCATTACCTACTACTTTGGTGGTTTAATGTTTCCTCACTCTTCAGTTCACTATGCTGTTTCCCACTCTTGTTCTACTCCTTTCCCTATCACTTCCACCATCTACTGCTCCTTCTCTCCCTCTATCCTGCAAGCTACCCTCCTCCTTTTCCCCTTCACCTCTCTACTTTCCCTTTCACATTACCACTGGCATCCTTGTTGCTTTCTCCTACCTGCTTCTTGGCTTTATCTTGAAGCCATCCAGTGCATTCTGCCCCTTTTCTCTCCTTATCCATAGAAACATAGACTTTGATGGCAGATAAGGACCACTTGGCCCACCCAGTCTTCCCATTTTCCTACCTACCTACTGGATAAGCTGCAGATTTTAGTTAACCAACAGCCTACTTCTTGCCACCCCCCCCCCCATTATAATTGCCTTATGTCTGTCCCATGCATGTTTGAATTCCTCCACTGTTTTAGACCCCACTGCCTCTCCAGGAAGGCGGTTCCATGCATCCACCACTCTCTCCGAGAAAAAAAATTTCCTCACATTACTCCTGAACCATCCCCCCTCTATCTTTAAATTGTGCCCCCTTGTTCTTACACATCTCTTTTTCTGAAAGATGCTACCCTCATGGACTTTGTTGATTCCCTTGAGGTACTTGAAAGTTTCTATCATGTCCCCCCGTCCCTCCTTTCATCAAGGGTATACATATTAAGCTCTCTCAGTCTCTTTCCATATGGTTTCTGATGCAGACCCTGCACCATTTTAGTTGCCCTCCCCTGGACTGCTTCCATCCTGTCTATGTCCTTGCGTAGATGAGGTCTCCAAAACTGCACACAGTACTCCAGATGGGGTCTCACCAACTGTACAGAGGGATAACCACTTCCCTTTTTCTACTTGTGATGCCCCTTCCTATGCATCCCAGTATCCCCCTGGCTCTCCTTACTGACTTCTCACATTGCTTACCCACCTTTAAATCATCTGATATGACTACCCCCAGGTCCCTTTCCATTTTTGTTGTTAGTACCTCCCCTGCTATTGTGTACTCTTCTCCTGGGTTTTTGTTTCCCAGGTGCATTACTTTGCACTTCTTTGCATTGAATCTAAGTTGCCATATGTCTGACCATTCCTCCAACCTTGCCAAGTCCATTCTCATCCTTTCTACCCCCCCCTTGTGTATCAACTCTGTTATAGATCTTTGCGTCATCTGCAAAGAGGCATACCTTTCCCTCTAGACCCTCTGCAATGTCACCTATAAAGATGTTAAAGAGGACTGGACCTAGTACTGAGCCATCCATCCTTCCAGCTTCCAGTCTCTACCCCTCCCCCAAAGCAGATTACTGGTTCCATTAAGCTCCTTGTCTCACTGCAGATTTTGGTAGCCAGCGACACTGAACTAAATCCAGGCCCCTTTTCTGCTTCACCACTTCAGCTTCCCAAAGGACTGAGGGTTGTCTATTTAAAATCCATGGCCTCCTCCCAAAGACTGACCAACTTCAACCTTTCACGGTCAACTTCCAAACAAATCTCCTTGTTATCTCTGAGTCTTGGCTCTCCCTTCAGGTCCATGATTCTGCTGTGCTATCCCCAGTTACTCCTTAGTTAGACAGGATTGCCTCAAAAATGAATTCCACTCAACTGGCATCCAGTTCATGCCAGTGCTTTCCTTCTCTCCTCCCTTCTTCTATGAGCTGCCCCCCCTCAAACTTTCTCTCCTCTTCTCTGTTCCAATATTTATTTCTGGGGCTTACTGCTGCTCTGGCATGTCCCCTGCACTGGTTATTGAGCTCCTTTCCTCTATCTGTTCCCATTCTTCCAAAGGAGAGTGATTCATCCTTGGTGACTTTAATATTAATTGTCTCTCCCCCTCTTCACATAAATTTCCCCAAAATGTTATATCCAATTATCTTGGCTGATGTCTGATACCAAACACTCAAATTTTAAATCTTTAAATCACTCTATCTTGGACTGTGTTCTCTCATCCCATCCTCGCCACATAGAGGATGCACATATCCTCTCTGATGCTCTCAGTGAACATAATATGGTTTAATATGTACACAGATTTCACCACCCTAAAGCCCTGCTCCTAAATTCATCTATATTAGGTCCTTTAGGTTGCTGGACTTGTCCTACATCCCTAGCCAATCTATTGGCCTCTAAATGGCCCCCCATGTCTACTACCACAAATATTAATTCTGTCTTCTAGTCCTTTTAGACCAAATGTATGGCTCTATGGGATCACCATTCACCCTTCAGGAAAACCAGAGTATGGGGCTTCCACCTCCCCTGGATATCAGCTGAGTTGTTGGCTTTTTTAATACCAGAGATCTTGCCACACAGCCTTATAAGATCACTGGCTCTCTCGATGCTTTAGCCAACTACCATTACCTCCGCAACAGTACCAATGCCACCAGGTTTGCAAAGTTTGAGTATTTTGCTTCCATACTCCAGAACAACCTTAATTACCCCTCCAAGCTCTGGAAGGTTATACTCTTCCTCTTCTCTCCAACAAGCCACCATCCCCAGGTCTGAAAAGTGTCTTTAGAGAGGACTCATGTGATGTGTACATTGGTCACTATATGAGGGGGTGAAGAGGCTGGCACTGCTAATGCCAGTATGCAGTCAACCAATGCTTTCCAGGTGAGGAGCATTGCTGTAGTCAAAAGCAGCTGGCTATAGTGCATGCCTTTTCAATATCCTTGTGCATATATTTCTGTGAAGGATACATCAGTCCAATAATGTAAACTAATGGTTCCACTTTTTAAACTGCTGTGCTGCTTCCATATATCTGACAAATCCAGGACTGCCAAATCTATGCTTGCTGCCCCAGCAGTAGCTGCAGGGGCCGTGAGGGGTCTACTGGTACCACTGGGACTTCCCTCCTCCTCCTCTACCAACTTGCCACTAGATTCACTGGGCCCCAAAGACTGAGTCAACATCCAGTCAAGCTGCTTGAGGGTGGGCAGGATTCACATATCCACCAATGAAAACAAAAGGCACCAGTGTTTGAACTGTTGTATTGTGCTTATATATCTGGTGAATCCAGAACTGCTGGCACTACACTCGCCACCTTGACCAGAGCTGCAGGGGTCATGAGGGGTCTACAGCTACCACTGGGACTCCTCCCCACTGACTCACCACTGGACTCCCCGGACCCCAAAGACTGAGCCAACAGCCAACTGGGTTGTTTGATGACAGGTGAGATTCACGCATCCACCAGTGAAAGCAAAGGACACCAATTATTGAACTGTTGTACTACTCCTGTATATCTGGTGAATCCAAGCCTGTGGGCACTACACTCACTGCCTTGACCAGAGCTGCAGGGGCAGTGAGGGGTCTACTGCTACCATTGGGACTCTCCCTCCTACCCACTGACTCGACACTGGACTCCCTGGGCCCTAAAGACTGAGCCAACAGCCAATGAGTTTGTTTGAGGTTGGGGTTCTCTTTCTCCCCAGAACTAGTCCCTGGCCTAGTGGTCCTCTGCGCTGTGGTGTAGTGCATGAAGGACCATAATGCAAAGGATATTGGAGTCTATAACACAAAGTACATTAAAGTCTGCCAGAGAGAGTCAGCCTGAGGAGGCAGCCAGCAGCCAGCATCATTGCCCAAAACATTACACATTTTGGTAAGAGCTGCAAAACTGTAATCAGACTTTGCTTCACTTCCCTGCAGTAATTGCCTGTATTGAATATTGTATCATTCAAATATCTCTGTAAATGTAAAAGATTACCTATAAATGTAAAAGCTCAAACTATATTTATATTGATATTCTAGTATAGACCCCAGGAGTGAGAAAAACAAAACACATGTGCATTGCTGGTACAGTATATGCTAGTCTTAAGGCCCACTAGACTACTGTGTTGCCGTGTACCTGATTGTCGTGTCTGTTGCTCAGTCATTGGTCTTATGTAGCAGAAAGCTAGGATATTGTATTGCATTGCTAGCTGACACTCAACAGGGGTCTTTTGAGTACTATATTGCTGGGTACCCTTGTATGCTCTATATGCCACTTCATATATAGCTTCCAGAATACTAACAATCAGGTTTTTGTCTTGCATTAACTATTGCTACTTTGTAGAGTTCATTAGACTACTGTGTATTTATGGGTAAGATGGCAGTATCCTAGTTATTTGCTCCCTAGCCTATCATTGATAACTTGGCCTGCTACCTTTGACAAATTTGTTGTCCAGTACATAGTCCCTATCTGGGTAGGCTCTACACCTCATTAAGTATTTGTTGTTTACAATGGGATTAGCAATTGTCTCTTTAAAGATCCCCTGACACCATTAGAAAAACTTGAAAAAACATTTGCGATTTAGACACAATTCAGTTTATATTTCATATATTTTCGATAATTATTTTCTCTTTTTACTTTATTACTGAAGACACTTGAATGAAAGAAGATTACTGTACCTTAAACTTTATCTTCTCTTTCTGCATTCCTACACCTGATATCATAATCCCATTTATTGCATTATAATTATTTTCACTGCAACAGACTGTGATTTCTTAAACAGAACAAATTACAGAAAAAATATTAAATATGAGCTGAATTGTTTAAATAGTAAATTTTTTCAAAGTTGTCAGAACTGAGTCAGGAGATCTTTAACTGTTGAGAGTGAGAGTAACTATTTCCTATTTATACCCTAGCTAGGTTTAGTCTGTTTATCTATCTCATAATGGTCCTGACTGAGCTGTAGCATCCTTCCCTAAATAGACATACTGTCAAAGATGTGGTAGTAAGCTTATTATTAATGCGTGCAAGGGCTGACCCCCATCTGAGAGAAATGGTCTCATATCCTGTCTTACCATACAGTACAATCACAATCAACAGGGACACTGCTACATACATATGAGAGCGGACACCTGTGGCCTCCTAACTGTCTTAGACTGATTGAATTTTTGGTGACCCACTCTCCATTGGTTTGTAAACCACTTATACTGCTATTGAAGCCATGCAGCTTCTCCTATCACTGCATGGAACCATCTCTTCTAACCACCCAGCTGTACTTGGCTAAGGGTAATAAAAAGTTATTAAAGAATAATTTCCACCTCATTAGACAAACCATTGTATTGCTTTTATATCCTCTGGTTATGCTGAAGTTAATCCAGGCCTTCCAGATTTATATCTAACTCCCTCTAATTTTACTAGCCTCCCAGGGTTAAAATGTAGGTCTATCAACATTTGAAGACTAATAAGTAAACTAGACAGTGTAAAAATATGTATATGCCTAGCCAACCCTGATATAGTACTACCCACAGAAACATGGCTTAATAGTTCTATAGATTTTAGCGTATCTATGATCCTTGACTATGTCCAGTTTGGGCTGGATAATCTCTAGAGGTGGTGGCATAATCCTTTATGTAAAAGACAAGTTTTCTGTAACTTTCATCAAGTCTATACCCCTTGACTATAAATGTCTTGATGTTTCTGTGGCCCTGTCCTGAAATGAGACCATCAATATTGTTGGATGCTATAGACCTCCTGCTGGTGTCTTAAAGCTAATTAACCATCTAACTAATTTCCCACCGCATATAGCAATGAAACCATAATTCTTTGGAACTAATAGCTGGATTGGTTTTCATCAAAATTTAGTGACTTTAAGTTGCTCAGTGATGATTTTGAACTACATCAGGTGGTTACTGAATCTACAAAAGCCAATCCTAAAAAATCCATCCCACTCCTCATTACTGGATGTGGTGCTTATCAGTAGGCTGTAAAACATTGTAGACACTGCCATAACTGACAATGATTGCAGTGACCATAATGTGGTGGCTTGTATCAGAGGCTAAAGGAAACCTTGTATGAAACCTACCTTCCACTATAAAAGGAGCTTCACCACTTCTGTGAGTCAAGCTATCTCCAGTATCTAGTTAAAATTAAGTGGTAGGATTTCTATCTAGTTCCCTCAGTATGCACAGCTGTGGAAGTACTGAATTTAATAAACAAATACTCTCCATTATAAACTTGCACATGCCTTACTAAAACAGAATTAGGAGAAAAAACTGCCACTGGATTAGTCATGAAATTAAGCAGGGACAGACAGACAGGGATAACCACTGGGCCAGTGCATGAAAAAAACAAACCGTCTTGTGATTAGATGGTGTTCTGGCAAAAAAAGGAATTCAGGCACTAAATTTATCCATAATGCCAAGTCAAATTATTATCTAAACCTTCTGGAAGCTAACAAAGGTGACCCTTTCAAATTCTGGTGGAAATCAAATCCCTAGAAGGAGGAGTAGCACCCCCTTCATTGCCATTTAAAGTTATGGTAAATGCTATTATAAATAAGCAATCCATTGTGGAAGAGTTTAACTCGCACTTTGTGTCTGCTGGACTGACCTTTGACCAGTCACCTACTGCTGCACTCCTGCTGCCAAATTTGAAGCAACACCCACCCATTAGCAGCATGCACCCTCCTTTCCATTTCCAAACCATCGCCTTTATATGGGTGGAAGACCTGTTCTAACCCTTGACACTAAAAAGAGCTCAGGGGTAGACAATTTGGAGCCATTTTTCCTGAAAGCTAGTTAACTGCACCTATAGCTCACCCTTTTAATCTTTCCTTAATTAGGAATGAAATTTTCATACTTTGGAGACTACCCACCTATTATCGCTTTTCAAAGCTGGTGATAAATCTATGACAAGTAACTACCGGCCTATATCTATATTACCTGTTCTAGCTAAGGACTTGGAAAAGCTAGTCATGAACAGGTTCAGGAGTGTCTCACCAATAATAATTTAATTACACCATCCCAATCTGGTTTCTGGACATTACACAGTGCCACTACCACGCTTATCAAAGTCACAAATGATTGGTTTACTGCCTATGATTGAAAGCTTGAAATGGCTGTCATCATTCTCAAATGTAGTAAAACGTTTGATATAATTAACCATCAAGTACTACTGCATAAACTGTCCTGTATCAATATTGGCCATTGTGCCCTACCCCGGTTCAAAATTTACTTGGTGGGTAGACAACAACTTAAATCCAAAGGCCTACTCTCATCCTGCTTGCAGATCTCTAAAGGAGTCACACAGGGGTCTTTCCTTGGCACACTGTTATTCACAATATATACAAACAATCCAGGGTAACACATTGGGAATGTTAAACACCACTGCTATATGGATGACACAATGCTGTATGCTACTAGACATACAAGAATACAATGAAGCCAGCAGAATAAGGCCATTAGGTCTATCGAGTCTGCTTGTACTCCAGGGTCCACAGTGTCAGCTACTGACACTGCCACCCGGCAATCAGCCCTTCCTCTCCTTCCGCCCCAACCATTATTTTCCCCTTAACTCTATCCCACCCTTTCTTGAATTTGCCTACCATTTCCAATGAAACCACCTCCTCAAGAAACCCATTTCAACCCATTTCAACCCGCAACCACCCACCCCATGAAGAAGTGCCAGAAGTGCCTTTTATACTCTCTTTTCTTCTCTCTCCTCCAAGTTAGTATGTCAGAAGCTTTAAATGACCTCCCGACCACTTTCAGTGCTCTCCATTTGAAATTGTGTGCTTCCAAACTCCTATTTAATGCTGCCAACATGTTGTAGTACATGATCTTAGCCCCCAAGAGTAAAATGGCAACTGGCTCCTCCCTTTCTGGAATCCTTATCTTCCTGGGTGATAACTTGGAGCTAGTAGATATTTTTCAATATTTGGGCGTATCGGTGGATAGCAAGCTTTCTTTCAGAAGTTACAGTGAAAACTTATGTAAAAAGCTGAGGTCAAGGCTGGGCTTTTATTACAGAAATAAGTTCAGTCCACCTTTGGATGCCCTTAAAACCCTAGTCAAAGCCACATCCTTACCACTGCTTGATTAAGGGAACCTAGTGTACAGAGGTGCTGCAACTGACTAACTTGCCAAATTGCATGGCCTTTATCATGGGGCACTGAGACTCATTATGGGATGCCTGCATGGATCCACCACTGCACCCCCTGTGTATCTGTTGGTTGGCCTTCCCTCACCACTAGATGGCTGAAAAAACTATATTTATGGTTCTACATATCTCTCAGACATGGTGTACACAATACATCTCTGACTTATTCTGCAAAATCTCTGTCTTATATAACCTAAGAGCATGCAACTATATTTGGGTGGAAACACCCAGAGTTGCACCTAAATATTGCAAAATGACTTTCAGCTGGCTCACCCCAACATACTGGAACAAACTTCAGGCCTCTTTCAAATTAAATTTGATGATGAGCTTTAATAACTTCAAAATACTGATTGATACCCATTGCACTAATGGTTGTACCCATCCCTAGGCCCTCCATTATTATTTGTTGTCATCTGATTGCTGTTTTAAAGATGACTTACCAGTAATAACCTTGCTATCTTATATTATATCTTATATTAGACTTATTTACTTTTGCTGCTGTATATCTTTATTTCAAATACCAGGGTAGCCACTGCTTGTAAATTGTGTACTATCCTTTCTCTTGCAACTGCAATGTTTCTGTCCTGTACTGTCCTACCCAGGACCTCTTGTAAATGAGCATTGCTCAGTGGAGCTTTTCCTAGTTAAACAAATAAATAAATAAAAATACCTTGGCCATAGTGTTGAATGCATGCACGTAACAAGCAGCTGCATGATTTCATTTTGGGTGTGCCACTCATTCTGGTAATGGGCAAGGGAGAGGATTAATTGTCCATCACAGATACTCCAGGGAGGGCTTTCTTCTGGTCTAAGGCCCTTGCTGAGGATAAAAAAGATTTAAGGGGGAGAGTGTGTAACCCTGAGTAATTCTGGGTGCCTCTTGGCATCTCTGTGACCCTTGTATTTATTTTGATTAGCCTGTTGGATCTGCTACTGTGGATTTCAATTTTTCAAAACCTAACAGCACCATGGCTCTGCATTCTGTGATGGAGGATGATTGTCAAGGGTCCCATGTGCATGAGGGAGAAGTGGTGGAATAGGATAGAGTAAGGGGATGGCATGAAGAGACGTGGTTGGTGGTAGAGAATGTTCCCAGTCTGAGGAGCTTGACAGGGAATTAGCAGGACAAATCAGAAAGGTATATAGAAAAGGGAAGGTGGTCATCATGGGGGATTTCAACTTGCCAGGGGTTGACTGGAGCATTCTGGTCACCTCCAGTGCTAGGAAGCAAGTGCTCCTGGACGTGATCCAGGATGGTCTCCTGATCCAGTTGGTTTGTGTGCCTACCAGGCTAAAGAACACTTTAGATCTGGTGTTGTCGAATGGGGAGGCAGTAAATAAAATAAAGGTGGAGGACCCACTAGCCAACAGCAGTCACCAAATGGTATGGTTAAACATCATGATGTGCGGGGAGCCAGAGAAATCAGTTACTCAGGTGGTAAACTTCAGGGGGGAAGACTTTGGGAGGATGCAGGAAGTACTGAAAGGGAAACTAGTGGGCATAAGGCAGGAAATGGATGCAGAGCAGAAGTGGGATATTATTAAATGGAGGATTACAGAGGCAACAGAAGCCTGCACCAAGACACAGAGTAAGAGGAGCAGAGCAAGAAAACCATTCTGGTTGAATAGCGAGGTAGTGGAGGTGGTGAGAGAAAAATGAAAGGCACACCAGCAGTATAGGAGGATGGGGAAGGAAGTGAACAGAGAGGAGTATGCAAGATGGTCCAGGGAGGTGACCAGAAAAGTGAGAGAAACCAAGGCCCAAAGGGAGCTGAGATTAGTGCAGAGAATTAATGGGGGGGGAGAAAGACTTTTTCAGATACATCAGGAAGAAAAGGAAGTGCAAGGAGACAATAGTGAGGATAAAAAGGGGTGGGGAGTTGACGGAAAAGGGTGAGGAGCAGGCAGAAGTACTGAATGAATACTTTTGCTCAGTGTTCATAGAAGAAAAGGGGGTACCGCTACCACCATGGTCTGGGAGGGTGGGGTCAGGGGGAAAGGAGGTGAAAGATGGAAGAATTGAGACAAGTAGAGTCCTAGAGGGACTGAGGGCACTGAAGGTAGACAAGGCACCAGGCCTGGATGGTATCCACCCCAGGGTGCTGAGGAAGATGATGGAGGTGTTGGCAGAGCCACTGGTGGATGGATCCATGACAGGACCTTGACAAATTTTTTGTCGAACGCCCCGTCAGCGACACCGCATTCTGCAGTCGGCTGCTGGTTCACACTGTCCATCCTTGTTTTCTTCAGGGGGCTTGGCCCCTGAACCCCCCACATGGAGGGCTGTGTCCCCTGCACTCCCCACACTTAAACATTATCAACTCCAAATCGGAGCTGATTGGGGGGGTGCAGGACCTCAGACAGACAGCACTGGGTTCCAACAGGTTTCCCACAGCAAGCATGGTGCTGTAGTCACTGTGGGGGACCTCAATGGTGAAATGTCACTGTCAGGGGGTAACCGCTGGTGGATCTGTACAGCACCTCACTGGAGTTGGGATGTGTGCCACTGGACTGGAGGATGTCACATGTGGTACCATTACACAAGAGCGAACCAAGGGATGAACCTGGTAATTATCACCTGATAAGTCTTACCTCCATAGTGTGCAAACTCATGAAAACAATACTAAAGGAAAGACTGGTGTCGTACCTGGAGGACAATGGCCTCCAGTATGTGAGGCAGCATGGGTTTGTTTCAGGGAAGTCTTATCAAATCAACCTGATACAATATTATGACTGGGTGACAGGTGAGCTGGATAAGGGTCATGCGGTGGATGTTCTTTACTTGGATTTCAGCAAGGCCTTTGATTCTGTGCCTCATGGGCGGCTTGGGGGGAAGCTAACTGGCATAGAGGTAGGGGTAAAAATGTTGAACTGGATTACAAGTTGGCTGAGTGGGAGGCTGCAACTGGTGTTGGTAAGAAGAGAGCTCTGAACTCCAAGGCCGGTGATGAGTGGGGTGCTACAGGGCTGTGCTGGGGCCAGTATTGTTTGGGATCTTCATATCAGCCATTGCACATGGGTGGTGAGCAAGATAAGTCTGTTTGCTGATGACACCAAAATTGGAGCAGTAGTTGATGGAGAGGAGGGATGGAAGCAGCTGCTGGGGGGGCCTAAGAAAGCTAGAGGAGTGGTCAGAGAGGTGGTAGCTGGGGTTCAATGCAAAGAAGTGTAAGGTTATGCACTTTGGGATGAAGAACCTAAGGAGAGAATACTGGCTGGGATAGGTTAAGCTGGGCATCACTGAGGAGGAGAAGGACCTAGGGGTAGTGATAACAGGGACCATGAACAACACTGCCCAGTGCAGGAGAGTGGCTGCAAAAGTGAACAAAATGCTGGGGTGCATAGTGAGGGGATTTTTGTCCAGGCAAAGAGAGGTGATCTTGCCCCTCTACAAGTTGCTGGTAAGGCCACACTTAGAGTATTGTGTGCAGTTTTGGAGGCCATACCTAAAGCATGATATCAGGCTACTAGAGGGGGTGCAGAGGAGGGCAACAAAGATGATATGTGGAATAGAGGGGAGAGACTATGACAGCAGGCTGGGAGACCTGAATATGTACACACTGGAGGATAGAAGGGATGGGGGGGGCATGATAGAGACATTCAGGTATCTGAGAGGAATCAATGAGGATGGGACAGATGGGGTATTTAAGTTAAGAAGTGGGAGTGTCACCAGGGGCATGGGCTAAGAATGGGGGAGGGATTTAGGAAGGAAATGAGAAGACACTATTTCACAGAGAGGGTGGTAGCAAAATGGAACTCCATACCAGAATGGTTGGTATCATGTAAATCTGTGAACAGCTTCAAAAGGGCAAGGGACAGGGAATCGGGGAGAGTGAGGGTGGGGGAGGTGGAGGGTGGCAATGGGATAACAAAGAGGAGGGGGTGGGGCAGCTGCAAACTAGGGGTGCTAGCTGCATACTCAGACAGACTTAGATAGAAAGGGTGGTTTGTTTCTGCTGGCACATTTGTATGTTCGTATGTTTGTATCTTTTCCATAGTGTTGATATCCCATAATATTAATTATAAGGCTAATCAATTATTCATACATCTGTCTTGGTCTGTGGTTGACTGCTGGATTGATCATTAATGGTCATTGGATAACCAATCCAGCTGCCAAACATAGACTACAGGCCACCTCACACTGATGCTGGTATTCAAATGCACCAGGACCACACATGTAGCTGCAGGCTGTCAGACATGATGCAAGTTGAGGATGATACAGCAGATAAAGTTAAACCATGTGGCAGTGACACTGGTGACCCTGAAAGATAGGGAGAATTAAAAAAAAACTCATTGTTGAGAGTTTTTCCCTTCTGACCGGTTTAACAGTAGAGGCATTTCTAAAACCACATGGCTGTAATATCTTTTTGCTGCAATCTGCAGCAGGACACATGCCTACACAAGCACCAGATTAGATGCATACAATACACGCATAAAAGGTCATGTGCTCTTGCTGCCTGCTCTGAAACTGCTGAAAATAAGTTTTAAAAGACAAATTCAGAAATTTCTTCAAGAAAGGTGGCTGGATTATTATGCTTATAGTAGCAATGATGACTTCACATCTGGTCATTTTCTGGGATTAAAGACTAGGTGGTGGGTGGTGGCTCTCGGTCACACCTCGGACCTGCCAACTCCCCCAACCCAGTATTAATCCCTGGGAAATGACCACCAGCTTGGTTGCTATTGTTTAAGTGGAATCTCCTGCAAGAATTCTTCACATGGCAGCAGCTACTGTAGTAAATAGAAGAAAGACCACTTTAGTAATTGGAGAAGTCATAAGTACCCTTTGTTTGCCCTCCATAATGAAGGCTGGGACACCATGATACAAAACCTGTACTGTCTTTGAATTTCTGAGCTTCATGTTTTTAACTCATTAAGGCTGAGGGACTTCCTGAAGTAAGATCTACTAGTGGAGGTACTTTACATGCTTGCCATGCTGTAGAGCAAACTTCAACATTATTTTAACCCAAGCTGATGCTGGGTGAAGAGGCTTTGGCACACCAGAAACCCAAATATTTGTGGATCTTCCCCTGTGTATCATATTCATATAATGTGTAAAAATGATAGGATGTGTATTTAGATGGGATGTATACTGTATATCATACAATACTGCTAGTCTGTAGCCATTCTACCTGCATCATCATAAGAGTGTGCAACTGACTGAGATAAAATGTGTGTGTTCCAGGCCTGGAAGAATAAAGCTTGCTGCTTAACTGGTTAGTTATTTATGTACATTCAGTTCATGGACTTTGTGTATCATTAAGGATTATATCTCCCTGAGGTTCCTATGCTTGTGGTCCCAGAGTAATTTACTGTCAGAACCTTGGCAACCCACCACTGCTATCAGAGGGCCCTTTCATTCCTGTCCAGTTTGGGGGGGAAGGGGTGAAAAACACACACACACGCACACACATATACATACACACACACACACACACACACCCATCTGTCTGTCTGTCTACATGTATGTCTGTCTATCTACCTATCTGTCCGTGCATCCATCCATCCATCCATCCATCCATCCATCTATCCATCTATCTATCTATCTATCTATCTATCTATCTATCCACCTATCTATCTATCGCATTGCATTTATCATCACTCTAGGTCCCCATAGACAAATTTATCCACATAGTAGGTCCTGATTTGTTGGAGCTGGCAACACGAGCAGCACACTTTACTTACTGAATCCCCTAGCTCACTCAGTCACCAATTCCAGCCAACCACTTTTAATTTTAATTACTGTCACTACAGCTCTACACTGCACACTATGTCCTGTTTATAAACAAAATTGAAACACAAATCAAATACACTGTTTGACAAACTCCCTAAATAGTCACATTAAAGTGACTCTTGTTGATGCTCTTACCAGTCATATGATTTAGCTCCCAACCTCAACCAGTACACGGTTTGCACCTGACCCCGACCGGCACTCGCATAGTGTCCACACCACAGTCTGGCTGCATTCTCATACACTAACCAGCTTCCACCATCCAGCCCATCTCATCAGCCTTACCAGTGGGTCGCATTGTCAGCCAACAGCTAACCTAATGATGCACTGACATATGCAACAGTGTCACTATGTCAAATGACACAAACTGCTCAATTATCCTGAAATGCAGCCATCCAAAAATGCTATATTAAAAGTATAAAAATTAGTAAAGAACACAAAAAAAGCAATTGAAAACAATAAAAAAACGAATGGCATTGTATAAACCAAATATGCCATGGCTCCACTAGAGCATCTGTGTTATTTTCCCCTCATGCACTTTGACCTTTGACATCACACAGCTTTATCACTCATGATGTCGTAAGGACAAACTGCATTTGGGGGAAATATAACACATATATTTGGGGCCATGGCATATTCCATATCTCTACATCTATATACAGTATTTATACTGTGTATGGGATATGCCATGAGCTAACTAAAAATATCACATTTATTTTTGTTTGCCTGTTTTGACTGACTTCCATGACCTCATGAGTGGTGGAGCTACAGTGAGTTCAATAAAGGTCAAACTCTGCAGGTTAAAATTAATGTGATATTTTTAGCCAGCCCATAGCAAATGTCATTTATACAATGGCAGTGCATCTCTGGCAAGATTAGATCTTTTAATACTAACATACTAAAATGCCAGCAGAATAGACCTAATGGTCTTTCGTGTCTGCTCGTTTGGTCAGCCCCCACCCTGGGTGCTGACCTTGCTGTCCCCCTCACCTTCTCTGGCTTCTCCCTTCCCAGTTCCGGATATTCTTGCTGCATTGGATTTTGCTTCCTGAACCCTTCCCCTGTACCTGTCCAACCCCCTCTTGAACCCCTCCACTGTCTCCGCCTCTACCAGCCCCCTAGGTAGTGCATTCCATGGCTCTACCACCCTCTCAGTGAAGTAGCACCTCCTCCTTTCTCCCCTGAATCTTCCCCCCTCCAGCTTCCACCCATGCCCTCTAGTGGCCCCCTCCTCCTTCCTTCGAAGCACCCTCACTGTTCCTCCCCTATTTACCCTCTTCATGTACCTGAAGACCTCTATCGTGTCCCCCCGGTCCCTTCTCTCCTCCAAAGTGTACATATTTAGCTCTTCGAGCCTCTCCTCATAGATCCTGTCCCCCAAGCCCCAAATCATTTTGGTTGCCCTCCTCTGGACCCTCTCCAGGAGGTTAATGTCCCTCTTTAAGTGAGGCCTCCAAAACTGCACGCAGTACTCCAGGTGCGGCCTCACCAAGCAGTTATACAGAGGGAGTATCACTTCCCTCCTTCTGGAGGTGATCCCCCTAGCGATGCATCCCAGCATCCTGTTGGCCTTGGCTGCTGCCCTCCTACAAGTCTCAGAGTTGTTCATCTTGACATCCACCACCACCCCCAGGTCCCTCTCAGCCATTGAGACTTGTAGTATTTCCCCCCCCAGGGTGTACACTTGGCCTGGGTTTCTGGCCCCCAGGTGGAGTACCTTGCATGCAGCATTAACTGCATCAGTTTGATTTCACTGGTCTGTTTTTAATTGTAGCACAAGCCATTGTGATGTCATCAGGCATTGTGAAAGTAGCTAAGAGTTCTATTCTGACCAAACTTAAGTGGAAATAAATGCTGGTGATCCACCTAACATTGAAATAAATTATTTATTTACACTTTAGGCCCTGTTAGATATGAAAATTAATTTATTTGCAAAATGTTATTCTTACAGTCCTTGCATAGCTAGATAGATAGACAGATATATATATATATAGATAGATAGACAGACAGACAGAGAGATGGACAGATCAAAATCTCCAAGCTTTCTGTCAAACACCTAGAACAACTTAACATGAGAAGCCAAAACACTGTTTATCTCCCATGTCTTTCTCCCTGGCATTGAATAATGGAAATGTTCTCTTCCAAAATTTCCCTTACACATCACATTTATCAACATCTATAGGGCTGCACTTCCCTTGCTTAAAATGTCCATTGCTTTCCCTATGCACATGAGAGTTAGTTGTCCTCTGCTGCCAGGGAAAAAATTCTCTGAGTTTAAGATAGTAACAAATTGTTCCCCAACATCACTGGTCACTTTTGTATGTGAGGGAAGGTATAAAGGCCACGGAGATACAAGGAAACAACTTCAGTAAGGAAGGACTAGAGGATCTTTAGGTTAGGTTGGAGACAGGACCTTTATCTGTGTGGGGGTGGTGTGCAGACTACCAAGACAGGGGAAGAGTTAGACAGGGCAATGGGGAGACAATTGGCAGAATGGCAAGCAAAGGGATGTATTAATTATGGGGGACTTTAATCTGTCAGATGTAGACTGGAGCATTCTGGCGGCTACTACATCAAGAAGCAGAGCCATCCTCGACTCCCTACAAGGGGCATTTCTGAGGCAATTGGTTATAGAACCCACTAGAGATGAGGCATTGCTGGACCTGGTTCTTAGAAACAGAGACAGCATTGCAGACATCACAGTGGGTATCCCCCTGGGTACAAGCAATCATTGTAGAGTGTGGTTTGTTATATGGATTGGGGATGAGGAAAAACACACTAGGACATGGGTCCTGGACTTCAGGAGGGCAGACATTAATTAAATGGGAGACTGCCTTAAGAAATACCTTGAAAAACAGGTAGGCCATGCTGGAGTGAAGGCATAATGGAAAAGGATAATGGAGGGAATAACTAAGGCAACAGCAAACTGTTTAAAAGAAATAAGCAAGGGTAAGAGGAGGATGAAACCACTGTGGTTCTCAAAGGAGGTAGCTAAGGTGGTAAAAGGGAAAAAAAATAGCTTTTAGAAAATACAAGGAGATCCAGACAAAGGGAGACAGGGAAGTATACAGTATCTAGACAAACAAAAGGAGGCAAGAAGGAGGGTGAGGGCAGCTAAGGCACAGAGGAGAGGATTGCCAAGGAGATTAAAAAAGGTGATAAGATTTTTTTCAGGTACGTGAGTGAAAAGAGGAAGGCAAGGGTGGGTTAGTGAGGATCAGGACAGTGGGGAGGACTGTGCAGAGGAAGATCCAAAAAATGCTGAAATTTTAAATGAGTACTTCTGCTCTGTCTTCACAGGGGAGGAGGATGTGACTTATCAATATGTGTCAGCAGGCACGGGGGCGGGGGAATGGACACAGGTCTAGTCATGGAGGAGAGAGTCTGCTAGGAATTGGAAGCCCTAAAGGAAAACAAGGAGATGGGGCCAGGTGAGATTCACTCAATGGTACTAAAAGAAGTAAGCATGGTGCTTGGTACGCTCTAGCAACATATTCAGCACCTCATTGGAGATGGGGGTAGTTCCAGAGAACTGGAGGAGGGCTGATGTGGTGCATCTGTACAAGAGTGACAGCTGGGAGGAAGTTAACAATTATAGACCAGTCAGTCTCGTATCAGTGATGGGGAGATAAATATAAACCCTACTGAAGGAGAAAGACTGATGGAGTACCTGGAGACAAATCAAATGCTGTACCACAGGCAGCACAGTTTCACAGGGGGGGAGGTCATGTCAAACAAATCTCATAGATTTCTTTGACTTGGCGACTAGGGAGGTGGATCAGGTGAAGACAGTAGAGGTGGCCTTTCTGGACTTCAGTAAACCCTTTGACACTGTATCGCACAGGATGCTGATTAAGAAACTTAGCAACCTGTTGATTGGGGAAACGTTAGTACACTGGGTATCAAATTGGGATAGAAGGTAGAGAGTGGTGATTAACAGCAGTCACTCAGGTGACTGGAAAGGGACCAGTGGAGTACCACAGGGATCTGTACTGGGTCCTGTCCTCCTCAATGTCTTCTTAAGGGACATTGCTGAGAGGCTGGAGGGGGGAAGGTGTGTCTCTTTGCAGATGACACAAAATTCTGCAGCAAGGTGGACACCCCGGAGGGGGTGGAAAGAATGCAAAGGGATCTGAGGAAACTAGAGGAGTAGTCCAGGGTGTGGCAGCTGGGTTTCAATGCCAAAAAGTGCAAAGTCATGCACCTGTGGTTGGGAAACCTGAGGGCTGCATATAAGACAGAGGCAAGTACTTACAGTCACAGAGCAAGACAGAGTCCTTGGGCTAATCATATCGGATGATCTTAAGGTGGCAGGGCAGTGTGGCAAGGCACTAGGCAAGGCTACCTGGATGCTGGGGTGCAGAGGGAGGGGGATTTCTAGTAGGAGAAAGGAGGTGGTGTTGCCACTCTGTCTCTCACTAGTGAGGCCCATGCAAGATTACTGTGTCTGGTTCTGGAGGCCACACCTCCACAAGGACATTGATGGGGCAGAGGCAGTCCAGAGAAGGGCTTCTAAAGTGGTGTAGTGGTTGCATGAGAAACTGTATGGGGAGAGGCTGCAGGAGCTCAACATGTACTCCCTAGAGGAGAGGAAAGTGAGAGGGGACATCCTAGAAACCTATACTGTAAGTACCTCATGGGGTGAACAAAGTGCAGAAAAGAAGTCTTTCAGAGAAGGAGGAACACCAGAACATGGCGGCATACTATGAAGCTTTGGGGGGGGGAGTTTTAGAGGGATGTGAGGAAATAGTTCTTACAGAATGGGTGTTGTATGGCTAGAACAGCCTTCCAGAAGAGGTGGTGGGGTGATGACAATGCAGAGATTCAAGCATATGTGGGACAGCCACATGAGCATAATAGGTAGAGGAAAGGGAGTAGGAGGGAGGAACACCTGAGGCCACATAGGGTCCAGGAAGTAGTAATAGGTAGCAAAAATAGGGCAGACTAACTCAACCTACTGGTCCTTTTCTGCTAACACACTCCATGTTTCTATCTAAGCAACCTACTGTAGTGAGAAACCGGAATACCCTCTCTGTCAGGTCCTCACATGCTGAGGTGTTCCTTACCCTGTAGCCAAAACTTGTGCAGGTCAAAGAGCCTTCATTCATCTGGATCCCAAACAATGAGAAACCCTCCTCTAAGCTGTATTGCAAAGTCAAAACACTTTTCGAATTCAAGAGTGGACTCAGATTACTGCAGCTAGGCCTGTGCAAAGGTAACTGTATTCTGGCCTACCACTGTTTCCTCGATCTGCGTAAATGTTATGGGTGACAGCAGTACACTATGTAATGTACTCCACATTTGAATGAAAGTTCTTCTATACAATTGCACTGAGTCATAACCAAAAGAATAATAGGGTACCCTATGTGGCATAGTAGGTAAAAATCCATATAAATGAGCAACATGTTTGGCTTAGAAGACTTATTATTCCATTCTTACAGTATATAGTGGGGAGTGGATATAATGGACCTACTATAGCGTCACTCTAGACCTTACAGTAGTATTATGTCATTAATGTCCACTCACCGGCTGTGACTGTAAAGTCACTAAATAATAACTAAGATGCCAAAAGGTTAATGAAAAACTTTCAAATAATTCCATTTATTCATTTGTTCACTGGGTAGGCTCACTGGAATCAAGGTTCCTGTTACAGGAGGGACCGGAAGTCAGTACAACAATGTTAATGCAGGTGGTTTCAGTGCTGAAAAAAGTGTACACAATCAACAGAAAGATACAGTAGGGATACAAAAAAACTGCCAGCCCACCAGCACAGCAGTAGCATTACTCCTTGCAGTGCCAAGGATTGGAGTTAGGGAATGAGCTTGGGATGTGAGTGGTTCTGCAAGGGGAAGGAGGAACGAGCAGCTGATGGACTGCTCTCCTTCTCTGGTGTGGGGGTGGCAAGGCACATGGACTTAGAATGTCCCCTACCAGAATTTGGGGGACAGGACACATGGACCACACCTATCAGGCGGAGGAGTGTCGGACATCTGGCATGTCACATAAGAGAGCATGCATCTCAATGCTACTGATGTCATTGCATGCAAATTCCAATGGGGGAGTTGAAAACCAGAAAACGACATACTAGCTTGCAGGGTGATCGCTACCACTTTGCAAACCCCCCACCCAGTGACTCAGGCATGACCCTTCTGGATCTTTGACCCAGCAGGTCACGAGCTCTCCCCATCACCCCACCACATTGAGTGAGCAGCAGGAGAACAGAGCTAAGTAAGGCCCATGAGAAGCCATGGTGATGGGGCTGGGGATTCAGTAGAATGAAGGCCAGGATGGGGGAGAAAAAGGAGCAAGTATCAAAAATGTACACAGTACAGTATATGGTAGGATACAGAAGGTGTACAGAAGATGCAGTGGAGCACATAGAATGAGAAGGATATACTAGGGATATACAAGGTACAGTGTATCATCAGAACCAGTGACAAAGTTGTGCTGTAGAAATTACAAGTTAGTGTTGTGAAGAGGTAAACTTTTGTTACTGGACATAAACTCTAGTCATTTGACTTATTAACCTGTAGAGTACATTTATTTGGCAGCGAATATTTGTGGTGATTTGGGGTAGACAAAGCTTAAAGGTTAAGCTAGGATCAAGGTACAGGCCCGTGTGTGTGTAGGTTTCAGTTACTTCAGTTCATGTGTAGTAATCGGTCAGTATTTGAAAGGAGTGTTATGGGTTTTACAAAACTTGACCTTTGACCCAAAAAGCTTGGCTCTGTTTTTTTTTATTGAGCACAAGCCTGTTTTCTTCTAAACATTTTTTTAGTGAAGTAAAATCTGTCCCAAGGGTGGTGTTTGTATCTGTAATTGCATTTGAACTCATACACAGTACTGCATAATGATGCATACAAAATTGCATCTGATTGGTTGCATACCTTTGGGAGCTGGTTGTAGAATAGGGAGAGCAGCAGGGGGCCAATGACTGACCCCTGTGGCATTCCCTGTGCTACAGCCTGGGGACCAGACATGACTCCATTAAGTTTAATGGTATGTTTTCAGTTATAAATGAAGTCATTAATCCAGTTAACTTTAAATGCAGCAATACTGTAAGCACAGAGCTGTTGGATCAGCAGGGTGTGACCCACAAGGTCAGAGGTTTGATCAGGTCCACAGATACAGAACCAGTAGCATGCCCAGTTTTTATGTCACAGCACAAATCACTTGTGATCCTCATCAGAGCAGTAGTTGTGCTGTGATTTTGTCTAAATCTATGCTGGTACGCTGTGAGGAGTTGCTTGGCTGCAAGGTAGTTGGAGATTTGACTACTTGAAATGTGCTCTTGTAACTTAGCCAGACAGGACAGAACTGGTATAGGCCTATAGTTTTCAGTCTCTTGTGGAGACCCCATTAATTAACAGGCACTACATGTGCCAGTTTCACCAGTTGGGATAGTTGGCCAGTTATGAAAAAGAGGTTATGAATATTAGTAAGTTTGGTGGCAATGGCAGGGGCAGCTAATTACAAGAACCTGAGCTCAAGCTTAACACTGTCTACTGCCATATCGTCTCTCAGTACTCATAGCAGGTTATAAATCTCCTTTCCTGTAGTGAGTTTTAGGAGGTAGAGTTTTATGTTAGTTTGCTAAGGGGTGTTAACATTGGTAGTTGAAGTTCCTAGGGGAACAGGCCTTTTTGTGTTTATCCAGGTCAGTGAAAGCCAGGATGGAAGGTGCTAACAGTGATGACTTGGTCTGGTTTTTAAATATCGCTCTGTAGGCATTCCTGATATTATGTCTAGTAGTTTGTTTATCATATCATTTAAATGCTTTCAAAAGTCTTTAGGATTTTTGATATTCTCAGTTTGACATAGTTTCAGGGGTTGTTTTTTGGTCTCATGAATTTCTTTTTTACACTTGTTTCTAACGGTGTTGGATCTAAACCAATCACCGTCTAGCTTTCTTTGAGGTTTGTACAGATTCCAGGCCCGATCTGTCTCCTCATTGCAGCCATTACATTTTTCTCTAGCCATTAGTTGTTTGACCCTCTAACCCTCCTTATAGTCAGTGGTGTGTGCTTTTTTTCCCCCTTGTGCTTAGGACTCATGAATGAAAAAGTGAAACACAACATCTATGTACGATATTGTATCCAGAAAATTCCTGCCACAGAGTACAGTAGGTAGGCTAGAAAGCTGCTCATGTCAAAGTTGGTGAAATAATGACACTCTATAATTTTTGCCTGGGGTTTCTTCACCTCATTACTCCAGAGGCAGCCTATTGGGCAGTAAGCACTTATGGTGCCGGGGAAGAGACCTGATAATTGTACCCTGTTAGCCTTGCTGACTAGAATCCCATTAATTACTTACTCTTTTTATCTTTGTTTATTTATTCATTTATTTTATTATTTAAAATTTGATGACCAGGAAAGGCACACTGAGCAGAAGTTTGTTTCCAGGTGCAATCCAGGGACAGGGATACAAATACAATAACAACACAAGTTCAGTTACAGTATAATGCAGAAGAAACATAAATTATGCAGTTTAGAAAATAAAACAATAAGACAGATTCAACAATATGCTTAATACAATGCACAGATAAATTTTCAGCATCAGAATACATTTCAGTATTTTACAGGAGATTTGATACACTGGGTGAGACAACAAGAGCAAAAAAGAATCATGTGAACATCAGTTTAAGCAGGACTGGGGAGAGAGGGAGGGGGACAGTAAATAAAGTTGTGGATTAGGGCAGTGGGCAGCAACAAGAAGTGCAGGGGATGACCTGAGGAGGCGCTTAAGAGCAGTAAAGGAGAGGGTGAGGTGAGTTTTGAGAGGAGAGGTTATTCCAGAGGGCAGGGAGCCTATAGGAGAAAGCTAGTTGCCCAGCCAAGGTGAGTGCTCGTGGGAGGGCAAAAGAGAGGATGCAGCTAGAGTGTGAGTTGTTGAGGGGAGGAAGTATCAGGATTTATTGTTTGTTTGTAAATATTTGGAAAAGACCTTTGAGTCAGAGACTCATTTACAAATGTTCTACATCAATCATTAAGGTACAGAGAAAAACATTTGCAAACAGAGATGACAGTACAGTACAATATAAAATGAAGGATTGCAATACATTGCATTACATTGCAGTCATGGGTAGTTCAGGAGTAGACCTAGGTCAGTGTAGTGAAAGAGTCTCAATTAATCACAGCCACATGGTTGCAGAGAAGACTGTAAACCGGCTGATAGTCAGATAGTGAGCTAGAGGAGAGGTAGGAAGGCAGGGTTCCGAACCAGTATTTGGAGATGTAAGTGGAGCAATGAGATGTATGTCTCTGTGATAGGGATTGGAGGGATAAGGAGGAGTAGAGGTCACAGTGATGTGTCAATGGGGGGGAACTTGAGACAAAATGGCAGAAGGCATTGAAGAGGGCGTCCAGTTTAATGAGAGAGGTGGCTGGAGCTGCGATGAAGACAATGTCGGTGTAGTTTAAAGTTGGGAGTATCCATTTGACCAGCAAGTCACGTCTGACTAGGATGGAGAGACTACCCTTATGATGGTAGAGTAGACTCAGTTTTGGGATATAATTTAGAGTGCAGGGCCTTAAAGTGGGAGAAGTCTAATAAGGGTTCAAGCCACACCCCTAGGTATTTGTAGGCTGGGACAACACTGAGAGGAGTGCTTGCTGGAGTAGTGAAGGTAGGGAGAGGGGAGAGTCTGACAAGTATCTGTTTAGAGCCAAATGTCATGGCTACAGTCTTTTTGGTATACATTTTTAGGCAGTTATCATTGAACCAGTTAGATACTGTAGCAAAGTCATGTTGTAGTGGAGTTTGGATGGCAAATGCAGAGGGACCAGATAGGACTAGGACAGTGTTGTCCACGTACATACGAATTTTGTCGAAGGTGCATACAGAGGGAAGGTTATTTATAAACAGGGAAAAGAGAACAGATTAAAGACTTGAGCCCTGGGGGACACCTGCAAGGATGGGGACTTTGGGAAACAAAACATTGATGATTTTAACTAACTGGGACCAACCAGTTCAGTAGGAGCAGAACCAAGAGACAGTAGTTGGGGAAAGTCTGATGGCACTTAGCTTGCAAGAAGAAGTGGGTGAGAGACAGAGTCAAAGGCCTTTGCAAGGTCAATGTAAATAGCAGAGGTGATTTGTCCTCAATCCATTACAGAGTGGATGGCATCAGTAAAGTGAAGGAGGGAGGAGGTGGTTGAGTGGAGTTTCCTAAAACTTGATTGGACCAAGGAAAGAGTGATAGAAGCAGAGAGGAAATCATTTAAAGTGATTTACCAACTTCCCCCAATGTCATGTTTGCAGATCACCTTCCCTTCATTGAGTGATGCAAAGCTCAGCTGCCCTGAAGTTAAGTACTAAATATATTCAGAAGCTTAGTTTTTTAACATTTTTGTGCCACAGTTGTCCCTGCATGTTTTTTTCTTTGTTTGAAGTTCGCACATGAGCAGTGCATCCACATGCATGAGTGACATCAGCACAGGGAAGGTGTTCCCACTGCACCTTTCTCGCTGCTTGTTCACTCATCTTTCCTGGACCCAGCCTCAGTGAGTGCAGATCCAAAACTGATCTGGCAAAAATGACAGCACTGATGACTAAAACTGTTTGTTATATTGGCAGCTGTTATACTTGCTTTTGGGATTGCAGAAGTGGTGATTTCTCCTGATTTTCAATTTTACTCATCTGACTAAGCTCTGTGTCCTAGATCCATTGATTCTAGGAACATCACAATCTACATTGCTTGAGTACAGTGTTACAGTTTTAATAAGTGCTGCAAGTACATAATTATAACAACAAGTCTGTATAAAAAATAAATTTTTTTAACTGACTGGAGCCGTAATCTGTAGTGTATTGGGACACAAAAGGACGACTTTTGAACTGGGCAGATGTGTAAATTGAAGTAAGCTTTTTAGTATTGGTACAAAGAGGTCTGTTAAATGGATTACTTTTTCAACAGTTCAGAATTGTAATGTGCAGCAAGAGTATAAGCACTGAGGTGCACAGTCCAATCCCAGGAGAAGAGTGCAATAAACTGTGTATTTTTGGCAAGTGCTGCTTCCAGTGTGATTGCTTCAGTAAACTGCCTTTGCTATTGCATTTCTGATTGTCACCATCATTATAGACAGTTTAGATTTTTTCTTGTGCTCCTGTGTTTTCTTGAGCTCATTTGGTATTCTCATGCAAGCACCATAACACTGATCACCAAAGTATGCTTAGATGTGCATGAATAAAGGGACATGGTGCACTGAATTGTTTCTCCAGTTTGCCAGCTCCTCACTAAGTTTATAAATGAATGCAATAAAATCAGTTATACACTGTACATAGTTATACTGTACATAGTTTACAGTGTATCTCAAAATTAAAAACACTTAGTTTTTTAACATTTTAACATACAGTCTTTATTTATAATTAGGATTATAGCATCACTGTATGTGCTCCGGAGCATCAGCAAAAGAAGAGACTGCAGTTGCCATCCTCTCCCGACACTGTAGTACCAATGTACGGCTTCTATGGTGTTACATTGGAAAGTGTGCTAGTCAGTTTGGCATACTAAGGGAATAATGTCTGAATCAAAATATGGGCTACACAGCAATGAATGCAGGGAGTCTACACAGTGCACCATGACATCAGTAAGGTGTGGGAGACAGTATAGTGCAGCATCTGTTGTATTTGCTGTACACTTTACACATGTGCATCAGAGATCCACTGTAATGGAAAAAATGGGAAAACACAAACGGCTTGACACAGACCGAAGTGGTAATGAAGTATGGTGACATAAGTGAGGAAGCGTGGTTCAAATACAGTCTAACACTTGAGTACCTACCACAAGCATATCGCACTTTTTGTAGTGGACCAATCAAACGGTACTTAGGCTATCTAAACATAAATGCGATCTCTTTCTCCATGAGAAGGGTATTGGCAGTGTCATTTTTAATCTTGGGGTTGGGGGACGATCACTGACTGTACTGTGTATTTTTTGCTCAATTCATAATGCACCTGGAGGCACACATGTAACGGCAATAAGCCAATGCCAGGATGGTATTACAGATGCGTATGCAGACACTAGTGACAGTTGCAGTCTGTATAGTTCCTGAGCACTTAGAGGTAACACAAAGCTGGTGCAATAATTTGTAGTTTTAAATTTATAACATGCCATAAACAGGGGAACCGGTGACTTCAAAACGTTAATCACTGATACCTCTAAAGGGAAAAGTACAAGCAGGCCCCCAACCCCCAAACACACACATACACAGAGAAGAAAGCTATAGCGTAGAACAGTTGGCACTAGGGCAAAGATAGACCCAAACAGTATAAATAATTTACAGATAATAAAAGTTCTATGCTGCAGCATTTTTCTAAGTGTATGTGTGCAGCTGGGGGGTTTGGAGTGGTTGGGGTATAAGGTGCCTGCTTGTAATTTCCACCCTGTGCTCCATCAGAGTGAGTGAGTGACTGATAAATCAATTGGCGGGAGGTCACTACTAACTAGTACCAGGTGAGGAATTTGGACAAATTGTGAGCCATTTGTCCTGCTCAAGCAGTGCCACCAGATCGAGCCGTGCTCTCAGTGTCAAGCTGGAGTGGCCAACAACTCGCTAGCATAGGGAGAGCAATCCCCCCCCCAAAAAAAAGAAATATAAAAACCCAGGGTACTATCACTAGCATTTGTGTGGGCAGATCGATGCTGGGAATAACAGAACACACACCATACCTCGATTTTGCACAGTAAAATGACAGCAATGACGGGAACCAAACCGTAGCACTAAGTAGCAAAATATAATATTAACAGTCCATGTTGCTAAGTCTGCTCTCACTGCTGTACTGGAATGGATCAGGACTACTGCTGTGACTGCCTGAGCTACTGCCCACATCATTCTCGCCGCTGTCATAGGGTCATCCTTATGGGGATCTACTATGCAGTGGCTGTCAAATTGTGGCACTATGTCAGTGTCTGAAAGATCACTGTTAGTGCAGGACAACACAATGCTTTCATCATCGGACCCTGAAAATGAACTGTTTGACATTGCTATTGTCGTGCTGCATGCTGCGACCAAGAGCTCTGTTATCAAGACAGAATTGCTGTGACCAAGAACTAATTTTAATTGCAGAACACAGATCTCCCTGTGGTGATATTGCAAAGGTAATGAGTGTCAAAGGTCACCAAATACAGGCTCCAATACACAAAATTACACTTCCTGGTTTGTGAGGGTGAAAACCTGATTTAATTTGCTAAAATAGGCTATGCATCTATCAAAATACATTGCGAATCAGTTCTATATGCAGTCACCTTGCAGTATATGCGTTCATATATCAAAACTTGGTAAACCGCTTTAACCTTGATAGGACAAGTGATTCTAGGATCTTGGCAAATGAGGGGAGAAGTGATATATCATTAGCCGCCTCTCTCACTCGTTCATCCCTCCCCTTTTTTCTACCCCTGACCGTGGGACCATGAATTTGGCATCCCTCTAGCTGCCGAAGGGATGTTCCAGGCATCCCCATTACTTTCCCTTACTCCTCCTGGGTACTCTGCTTGGCTGGCTGTCGAAGGCTGCCAGGTCTTGTTTCTCCCTTTACCCCCCCTGTTTTTCCCTGCCCGTTTGGGAACCCCAAACCCGGCAGTCTCCCTATGCTCTCCTCGGGAAAGCAGCTAGCAGTCCCTTGAGTCCTATACCCCTTCCTTACCTGTCACCGGTACCTTTACTCCCCAGAAGCTGCTCTTGGCCTGCTGGTTATGCTTAATATAGACTAAACCATGTTAGACTAGCTGGAACCGTCTCTATATGACTAGGATTGCACTTTGTATGGTTGTTTGCCTAAGTTGTATTGTTTGCCTCCATGTGTTATGCTGTATTGTACTCTCCCGGGTCGTGCCTGAAAATAGTCACCTGTTGGCTAGCGCACTTACCCGGTTAACAAAAACTAAATAAATAAAAATATGGGGCAGTCATTGCCAGGGACGGTGGGAATGCCCCCTTTATGGAGAGGTATGACTGTAGCTAACTTCCAGGCTGAAGGGACAGTACAGGAGGAGAGAGGTAGGTTGAGGAGGTGGGTTAAGGGGGTCAAAATAGAAGGTGCAGAGACTTTGAGGAGTCTAAGATGTAAACCGTCAGGGCTGGATTTGGAGGAGTTCAGGGTGCCATGGGCTTTAAGGAACTGTGCAGGGGATACCAGGGGCAGTTGAAAGCTGGAAGGCCATGTGGGGGAGGTATGGGAGAGGAGGGGGGTCATGCATGGGGGAAGGGGGAGGAGTATGAGAGGAGGGGGCAAGTCATGCAGAAGGGCACAGGTTGTGAAGAACCTGTTTAGGGCATCTGAGATGGTGGTAGGATAAGAAACTAGTGAACCAGCCACACAGAGAATGGGTGAGGGTGGTTCAAAGGAGGGGTGCAGGACTGAACCGAGATCATTCCAAAACAAGGATGGAGAGTTATTTGCAGTGTGCAGACAGGTTTTGAAAAAGTCTGATTTGGCCTGCCGAATACACTTGGTACAGCTATTACAGTGGGTTCAGCAGTTCTGAAGGAAGGTTGGGTGGCATTTGATTTTGAAAAGTTGCCAATCGAGGTCGTGGGTTTTGCAGGAGGAAGACAGGATTTCAGGTGAGTTCCTGAAATTATGATGGCATGTCACCCTTACTGATTTGAGTGGAGCATGGGCATCCCAAACTTTAAAGAAGATTGTTGTGAATTGGGAGAGAGCAGCATCAACTGAGGGGGTGGAGAGGACCACTGACCAGTTAGCCATGGCAAGGTCAAGGAGAAGTTTATTTGAGTTGAGCGATTTAAGGGGTCGATTTTGGATGTATTTGGGGGGGATAGGAGGAGGTTGTATCTTTCAGATGCAAAAGATAGGGCAGTGATCACTAAGTGCATCAGGCAGGACTCCTGCAGTGCTGATGCGGTGTGGGTGGGTAGATAATACACAGTCAAACAGGGTATGGGACTGGGAGTGATGATTGAATCGAGTTGCCTAGCTGATCAACTGGGTCAGGTTTAGAGCTTCAATCTGGAGGCTTGTGTGTTGTGATGAGGGGAAGAGCCAGTACAGGTTGAAATCACCAAGCTGGATCAATTCACCTGCAGATGCAAGGGAGGTGGTGATAGTAACATGGTAGATGAGGGAGGTGGGGGGGAGTTTGTGAGAAGCATAGAAAACTCCGACAAATAGTGGTGTTGAGGGTGGGAAGGTAAGCTTTGCCAGGAGGAGTTCGTTCAATTTTGGGACTGTTTCATGGTGGGAGATAGTGCAAGAGATGGAGTTGCAGGAGTATATTGCAACACCTCCTCTCCTTTTTCCAAAGTCTTGCCGGTAAAGGTTAAACTCAGGGAGGGCAAGCTGGTTTTCTGGAATATGTGAGGACAGCCACATTTCCATAATGCATAGTATGTCAGGGAAGAGCTGAGTGACCCAGACTTTTACATTGTTCAGTTTTGGAAGGAGGCTGCAGGCATTAATATGGAAGAAACTCAAACCATTGGGGATGTCCAGTGGAAAGGAGGGTTTGGAGGGGCCAGAGTTAAGCTTGACATCACCAGCTAGGAGAAGGAGAAAGACTAGAAGGCGATAGTGTGTGGAATGTCTTTTGAGCTTTAGATGGTAACCTTGAAGTGGGAGCAGTTTGGAGGGAGCTGGATGTAGGAGATGTCAGAGGGCTTCAGGCTTCATGAGGGAAATGCTGAGTAACCCGGGGTGAAATCTCAGCATATGGAAGTTGGAATGGGAGAAAGGGAGGATATGGGGAGCAAGGAAGGAGAATTAGGTTGGCCACACAGAAGGCATGATGCCAGAAGGATGGCACTAGGGTGAGGAGTTGCTGATGAAGGGGGAGACTGGAAGAAAGAAAAGGCAGGGTTAAAGGGAAAGAAGTAGAGTGCAGGAGGAGGCCATGAAGTGCTGAGGAGCGGAAGAGAGAAGCAGCAGTGGCCTCTAGTGGCCAACTAGTATAAGATGCAGACAAGAAACTAGGAAGATAGTAAAAGAAAAGGGAGGGATGGGAGGTGGGGACTAAGGTACAACAGAGCACATAAGATAGAGATGCTAAAGAGGCAGAATGGCCTAGAGGACAGAGTTACAGGAGTCCGAGCAAGCTGGACAGTACAAGCAAGGATTTGAGTCCCACAGAGAAAGGATGGCAGAGATGGGGTAGGAAACAAGGAGGGTTGCTTTCACAAGGGGAAGGGGAGACCTAGAACAAGTAAATAGAGGGATGGGGTACCATACTTTCTATTTAGAATAGAGGGGAGATGCAACTGGGAAGCACAGCGTCACCTAGTGGCATAGCAGTATAGGCTTCTAATGGGGATATAGGGAGATAGAAGAAAACTGACCAGACATGTGACCTAGTCATATGACCAGAACTATCTATAAAGGAAATGCCCACCCAGGGCAGGAGGGTGAGGCAGCTACCGCAGTAGCAGCAGTGGGTCAGACCTCAGGAGCCCGCAACAACTTGTAGAATGGCTGCTCATGGCAACCGACTGGACATGTGACCTAGTAACATGGCCAGGACTACTATAAGGAAATGCCCACCCTGGGCAGGAGGGTGGGGTGGTGGGTGAGGCGGCCATTGCAGTGCCAGCGGATCAGACCTCAGAAGCCCACAATACCGTGTAGAATTGCTGCTCACTGTGGACGCTTTCTGCAGGGGAAGGGGAGGTCTGGTCTGGGGATGAATGGAGACACAGTCTGTGGATAAATTTGAGATGGGATCATAAGGTAAGTCTAACACAAAAGCAGGGGTCAAGGCAGGAATGGGACGAGGGGGGTGGGGGAGGGACAAGGGCACGTGCAAACCATGGAATCCCACCCTGATTAAAACACACAGTATATCTCTCTGGGCACTGAATACACTTAACAGCATGAGACTGAATAAAAGTAACAGCACAATCCCTTCTAAAACAATGTGCTCTGGATTGAAGCCTTAAAGTTCCCACTAAGAACACGGTAATCCTGATGCACAGTTAATTAATATAATACAAATAAAACAATCACATGCTGTCCTCTGACTGTAGGCAGAGTAACATAAACAATCCTGATTTTGTTTCAGTCCTCAGGAGCCCGCAATACCTTGTAGAATGGCTGCTAATGGCCAATGTTCTCTGCGGGGGAGGGGTCGGTCTAGCGATGAATGGAGATGCAGCCTTGAAGAATGGCTGCTCATAGCTGACACTCATTGCAGGGAGGGGAGGACCGGTCTGGGGATGAATGGAGATGCAGCCTTGTACAATTGGCTGCTCACAGCTGATTGTTCTCTGCAGTGATTGGGGGGGGGGGATTATGCGCATGTGAAGCAAAGTGTGGCAGTAGCCAGCATTATAGGGCTTTTGTTGGATCCAGTGCAACTGAGTGGTGGGGAAGCTGGACTGTGAGGAACATGTTACAAGCATTCTGGTGATGATGCATAGTCAGCTGGCAGATGGGTGGAAATGTCTTACATGCTGTATGAAATGACAAAATTGCTCCTATGGTAAGATATTTTGCACTTTAGCATACCAACTGGGCATGACATGATCATCACAGTTCGACTTGTTCTGTCCCACCCTCTAATCCCATCCCCACTGCCAGCTCTGCACAACTTAACCCCCCCTACTCACTCCCATTGTTGCTGTCCTGCCTTCCAGTACTGTTCCTCTTCCAAGCTACACAAGTCAATCTCCCTCCTACTCATTTCCTCTGCTGATGACCTGCCTTCCATTCTCAAATGCCACCCATTTCCTTGGTACATGCTAACCCCCTCCCATTCATTCCCTTTGCTGATGTCCCACCCTCTGTCCCTAAATGCCACCTGTACATGTTAACCCCACCTCCCACTTGCTCCCTCTGCTGCTGTCTCACCCTACATTCCCATCCCTGCCACATCCCCCCAAATACTGAATCTTTTATATGGGTATCCATTCCTGGTACTGCCAACTTAAGCAAGTACCTGGAAAGAAGAAAACACTCCCTTTCCATCTTCTATCCTGTGCCATCTGTCTAATATCCAAACCCCCCCCATCCTGACCATCTCTCAGAACCCACCACCCCACACCCCCAACACCCCTCACTTACCTATTCAGTCTTCTGGTAATGATTGACATATTCTGTTGTTTTCAGTGGTGAACAGGAAAGGTAGAAAACAAGATAAGTTTTGTTAATTATTTTTTAATGCATTTTGAACTTATACTCATTGTCATTTGTTAACATTTTTACACCACATTTTCAAAGTGACATTTTTGGGTCTCCACCCTGGGAGCAAGGTAGGTGACATTCTTCAGATCCCTCAAACTCTGTTTTCCCAATCTTCTGTAAAATAACATTTTTGAGAGGATTTAAAAAATTACAATTGTCTTGTTCAGACGGTGAGGTCCTAAGAAGACTATGATGAAACTTTGGGGTCAGAATGTCAAAAAGCAATGAAGTTATGAAAAAATGTTGAATGATTTTGAGGTTTATTCACAAAATTATGATTTGTGCAGCCCTCTTGTCACATTACCTCTTGAACATGATAGGTATCATTTTTCAAGTCTCCATTGAAACATATTTTCACAGTCTCTGCACGAAATCACTTTTCAGACAGGGCTTAAAAAATTCCACCTGCCTTTATCATAAGTTAGGGTCGTAAAAAGACAATGTTGAATAGTTGGGGTCAAAATATTGAAAAACAGTGTATTATGAGGAAACATTGAATTTCTCTTTACTCATAACTTCATTGTTGCAGATTTTGGCCCCAGATTTTCAACACATCCCTTGTGTTACCCCCCCCCCACCCCCATGAAAGACAGGTGTCTTTTTTTCAAATCCCTTCCAAAACATGTTTTTGCAGTCACTCTGCAGATTATCTTTCAGATGGGATTTAAAAAATCCCACCTGTTTTGATCATTGTGTAAGGTCATCAACAGACTATGTTGGAAATTTTTTGTTCAAAATGTCAGAACCTACTGACAATAAGGTATTGTCTCTCAGCTGGCCTATCCTGGGAAAATACATTGTAAAATTGGGTAAACGATGGCCCCCAATGAAAATGAGATATTGTATTTCCACTGTGCTATCCTGGGTAAATTCAGTGTGAAAATGGGTACCAGCAAGACCCCACTGAAAATGGCATTCTGCATCTTAGCTGGCCAATCCTGTGAAAATACATTTAAAAAAATGGATAAAAGCAGGACCCCATGCTGGCCTGGCAGCACAGTGGTAGTGGTCCTGCTTGCAATGCCAATGATGTGTGTTTGAGAATGAGCACGGGCTGTCGGGGGCTGGCTGGATGAGGAAGAACTGGATAACCCAGGAATTGTGCTCCATCCTTGGGGAGGATATGAGGCTGTTCCCCACTGTTCTACTACTTATTGGTGGAGACCAGTTGGTGGAACAGTCAGGAACATGAGAACAGGAGGGGTTGCTGCTGGAGCCTGTTATGCATGTGTGTGTCCACCCACCACATTTGGTCCTGGGCAAGTGATGGATAACCGGTAAGTCAATGAGAAGGACTCAGTGTTGGAGCTGGGGAGATACCACCAGACATGATCAGAACAAGAATCAGTTTTGTGGGACATAAAAGAAGCAGAATCCCAGAGAAAACAAGATATTGCATATTAGTTTGCTATTCTGGGAAAATTGAGTGTAAAAATGTATAAAAGCAGGACCCTATTGAAAATGTGATATTGCTGCTGTTCTAACAGCATACTAGCAAACATGTCTAGCATTAACAAATGCTTGTTAATTCTGGTATCCAATCTGGTGACACAGTTCTCTGTGTAAGGTTTTGTATTTTCTATACAAATTTTATAAGTGCTGACTTCCTTAACTTCCCAGTTCAGATTTAGATTATCCAGAATTACGTACTGGCTAAAACCCCAAATATCTGGCAATGAAATTAACATGCAGGGGTGTTTCATAATTAGAAGGGACTGCCAAAACTGTTTGAAAACCTGTGCTAATTCCCTCCAACAATTGATCTTACCTGTAGGGGGTGTAGGCACACCCAGTGTTGAGTTTGTTTAATTTTAACAATTAACATTTGGACTAGAAAGTATGTATTCATAGTGAGTAGGGTGGAGAATTTAAGAGTTAATTCAGTGAAGCTGAGACCACTCCTTATGAACAACATTTTGCTCCATCCCTTTTTCTTTGATGGACAGTCCTTTCTAATTGAGCAGTACCATTACATGCTAATGTCATTGTCAGATATTTGGAGTTTTAGCCAGGTCTTGCTTAAGGCAAGTATGTCCCCCTTGTACTGTTACCCTGTAATATTTTCCACATAAATAATCCAGCAAGTGGCTTTGATGTCTGGAAGGGAACATTAATATTTAGCAGAGCACCTTTCCAGCTCAAATGGTATAACAGCTGGTGCAGCTATCATTGATCAGCACTGATGTTCAACTTCTTCCTCTGTTGGTAACTGAAGCTAGAAACTTGCATTTCTTCATTACATGTTGACTGTCTTTCTGTGCAAATGCAATCAAAGGCAAATGGGTGTCTTAAGTTTTTTTTTTAACCAATTTTATTGGAGAGAGCTTCAGTTAATACATTACAGGTTATCCAACCACATATACATTTTATTCCATTGACAATTTGCAATTTCAGTGAGCACATGTATATAAATACTAAGGTTTTGCCAGCAACATTCAGTTATTCCATGTAAAATGCATAAATATGGTTAATAAGAAATACAAGTGCAATAACACATAAAAAAAGACCCTTTTTGTCACATTTGGTGCAATTACACCGTTACAAGGCCAGTTTCTCTTCCATTAATTAAGAGCTGCCACATTCACTGAAATAACAATTATCTGATTAAGCCAAAGGCCTTTTCACTTTTGCAAAGGAGAAATATGTGTAATAGTTTAGGTCCCCTTTTGAGATTTGTCAAAACGTGATTCAAGATTAAATTTTGAATCAGGAAAGTTTATTGGAACACAGATTTAATAGACAATGAATATGTCTGTCATAGATTAGAATTCCATTTGGGCTCTATTTTCCTTTAGAAACTAGCTTTTCAATTAGATAACATCTTTGTCTTTCCTTTGAGTTTGAGAAGTGGCAAGCATCAGAGTGCAATTTGATATTTCTATGCAAATATTTTGCCTTCAACTAGATTCACAATTTTGATTGAAAAAGGCCTAGAATGAAAACTTAATTAATGTCAATCATTGCTTTTCCAGTATTTCGAATAATAATATTTTTTTCTAAAATAGGCAACATATTGTAGCTTCCACTTGACAAATTGCATCTGTTTATCACCCATTGCTATGCCAGCAGAAGAATATTGTAACTTTTTCCTGAGATGCCAAAAGTTACAGTACTGTTCCGTACATAGAGCTAATTCATTATTGATGTTAATATTATCTGCATGCAGATTTGTGACAGAAAAGAGATTCTCACAGCCATGTGGACTATGAGCCTATATGAATTTCAATGTGTGCAAATCTTTAATGAATAATTCATAAGGACTGCCCTCATTGGAATCAATTCATAGTCATCCAAATCCTGTGAGTCAGAGACTACCCTTTAAAAGAAAGGGTCCATCAGAAATATTTAAAATCCACTACATTTGTGGCATTACTAAATAACTATATTTAAACTAGTTATAAATATTTTAGCTGTCTTTTTAAGTTTGTTATCCATTTGGAATGATTTCATAAGTCCTCTTTAGAGATTTTAAATTCAGCGAAAGTTGGTGGTACTGTTCATAAGATGATTCACGTTCTGTATAGAGAAATAGTTACTTACCTTTTATCACATATACAATAAGCACCTCAGTGGTTATTGTAAGTAAATATTTGGCTAAGCAAAAAAAAAAAGTATCAAAAGCTTTAAACATCTATGTATATGTAGCTTTGTACCCTACAAGATATGCTAATACTTCATTTTCCAGGGCAGTGCAATGAAATGTTTCCACTCAGTATGAGGGATGACTGGTTAAATTTTGTTGAGTAAAATGTGTGTCCATCCATGTTGAAATGTGGTACTACATTAGTTTGTCTGCTTCAAAATTTGATGTTCACCTTTTATAAAAGGAGAAGGAAAATCCTTGCATCCTGATTGGCCAGGACCCAGCATGGTGACAGTGCAACATATGGGTAACATTTCTTGATTTTTTTTTAATTGTGTTTTTAAATGTTACTCGCGGGCCCATTTTATAAGTGCAATAAGACACTCCAGGGCATTGGTGGTACAGTGACAACCCCATTTCCAGGGATTAGACTGTAGTGCTAATTGCTGATCTGTGTGGCAACCAAAAGCCATGTAACAGGCAACAGCAGTTACTATATACCTGAGGACCTATTCATATTTTAATTATTTGTTGTCTGGAGCTGTACATGACCTGGGGATGTCTCTGCTAATTCAGTGTGCAGGAGACAGGAAGGGGAGGATTATAGTAGCATGTGAGTGAACCCCTCACAAACTATTAGGTTATACTGAGCACTTTTTATCCTTTTAAAGGCATTGTAGCCTGCTTGAGTTTAGGAGTAAAACTTCATGAAGGGGCTGTGCAGTGTTTTCAAACATTTTTAAAGGTTAATTTGGTACGGGGGTGTGTGACCTCCAGAAGACTTCTGGGTCATGGGAGCTTTAAAACCTCACCCCTCTGCAAGGGGGGTGTGCTTGTTGATGTGTGCAGAACACACAGGTTCTGCATGTGTCAGGCATGTCTGGAGGGTGTGGAGGGTTGGAGACTCACAAAAGAGAAAAGTAAGTTAACAGTTCATACTATTATAAAACTACATAAAAGTTGAGAAACTGAAACATGAAGTGCAGCTCCAATCTGCTGCAGTGACTGAGTGAATTGGTGCAATCCTCAAAAGCTTTGATGAATTCTAGTTCAAGGGATACACACAGGGTGGCACACACCATTGTGATCCATAACTATTCAAGGACACAGCATAGAAATTGGGAGTCATCTAGTGCTAAGTAGGCAGAAGTATAAAAGATTATTAACATCTTACCAACTGTAACAATTCAATCTAGTCACAGTAATAATGAGAGAGGAAGCTGTACAAAGTATGTGGGTACAGTGTTTGATATGCAACATGTTTTCTAAAGGAGAATTGACCACAAACTCCATATATAAAAGATGTGTTTACTTAGGGAGCTTAGAGGAGGAATTAAAGCAATTAAGGAAGAGACATGATAGCCAATCTGAAATCAGACATTTGGAAAGTGTTGTGCAAAGAAATGATCAATTATTGCAAACTGAAACAAACAATATGGCAGGCGTTGGTAAAGCCTAGGTTACAAAAGAAGCAAGAGAAAAGAAAGCAAATATCTAGCAAAGATAGCCAAATAGAAGAGCGGGAAAAGGAAGATGAAAAATGGTACCTGGTCCAGAATAAAACACAAATAAAGAGGAGAAGAGATGTTATGGGCCTGGTAACCACTAGTAATCTCTACGAACCACTTGCTGAAATGGAACAGGGAAATACAGGAAGTGAAGCTGAAAATAGATCACCAAATGACTTGGCAAATGATACAAATAGGAAGAGATCAGGGGAACCAAATGGCCAGTCACTTCAGACTAATAATATGTTAAACCAAGTAGCCACTGTAATAGGATAAGGCAGGAACATGATCCCAGTGAATAGCTGGGTCATTCCACCCTTACTCAAAAATCAGCTACTCAAGCAACAAAACCATTAAGGGGAAGAAATAATAGTAATAACCAGTGCAACCCGACTGCCTCAAAAGGAATAAATGATGGTGTACCCAACTCAGAACCAGGAGTAGCACAACCAGAGGGATGAAAAAAACCAAGAGACATAGTAGTAGTGGAAGATTCAATATTGAAGTTCACAGATTGGTATATCTGTAGAGACAGGAAGAGCACCACTAGAGTTAGCAGCCTATCAGGGGCAGGGGTAAATGATGTGCTTTGAGGCCTAAGGAGACACTTAAGCAACACCTCAGAACCCTTGTGGTCCTACACATATGAACAAATGACATTGGTAGGTGCAGCACAATTGGGATACAAAATACTTTCCAAAAATTGGGCATCAAAATAAAAAAGAGAGGACAATTTATTTATCTCTGGAATCCTACCAGTTCCAAGAGCAGGAGGCTTCAGGAATCATGAAATAACGAGACTGAATGGATGGTTAAAAAATTGGTGCCATAGAGAAGGACACTACTACGTGGATAATTTGGTACTTTTTGCAGGAAAGGACCACCTTTACAGATGCGATGGCTTGTATCCCCAGTAAGGCAGGTACAAGACTACTGGCTCAAAGCATAAGCAACAAAATATCCAATACTTTAAACACAAAAACAGGGTGGTGGGGGCAATTATTTGATGCAGCAACCAAATATACAACAATATAGGAACAGGGAAATGGAATCAAAGCAAACTTGGAGAACTCTATTACGTAACACAAGAAGTTTGAGAAACAAAAAACAGGTTTTGGAATAAAACTTTATGATGAGGATATAATTTTATGCTGCATCACTAAGACATGTTGCTACAGCCATGACTGGGACAAACACCAGGTTTCAAGCTATTTCACAAAGAAAGGGAACTGAGAAAAAATGGAGGACTAGCTATCTTTGATAGGGAAGGACTTAAAGCCAGACTGCTAGGAAATGACAGTACAGACCCCCTGGTACAACTATGGGTAGAAATAATACCACCACATTCACTCAGAGAAGTTTGTAGTGGGACTGTGATACAAAGCACCATCACTAAAGGCTGGTGAGACTGCTCACTTCTTTAATACAATAAAGGAGCTAGGAGAAAATAACAGATTGCTATTATTGGGAATCAGCTGGGAAAACAAATCTTCAGAAATGCACACATAAACACTTTTCATTAACCTGATTGAGGATTTGGGACTAAAAAACTATGTGACAGAAAATATTAGGGAAAATAGAATACTAGATTTGGTCATAACAAACATGGAAGATGTAATGGGGGAATGCTTGGTAAGAGAGCCACTCCTGGGTAGTGACCATAATATTGATACAGTTTGACATTAATTTTAGTGGCTTTAGGCAAAGTGGAACTACTGTTGTGAAGTGTTATAAACAAGCTGATTACGACACAATCAGACAAATATTGAATCAATGGGACTGGAAATCTGATTTTGAAGGGAAGACACTACAAAACAAATGGGACCTGTTCAAAAATAAAATACATAACTGCATAAATAAGTATATTCCTACTAGAAAGAAATATAATAGCAAGGGTAGAATACCAGCTTGGTATAACAAAAACATTAAGAAAGCCATTAAGATTAAGAAAATAAATTACAGCTGAGCAAGAAGAAAGAATACAACTGAGACTTGAGATACATATAGAAATAAAGTAAGAGAATGCAAAACACTAATAAAAAGAGCTAAAAGCAGGTTCAAGATTAACATTTCCCATCAGACTGCTAATAATAAAAAAGTGTTCTTTAACTACACTGGTAGCCTAGGAAAAGAAAGGGTACAAGATGGACCACTAAAACTAGATGGACCAGATGATATCAGACTGTGGCGAAATAGTAAATGAACTAAATAAGTACTTCATCAGAGCCAGCCCAGTGGCGCTGAGGGTTGAAGTGCTGGATGCCACACCTCGCGCCATGCCAGTGACCCAGGTTCGGGGACAAGCCTGGGTCATTGGGGGTCGGCAGGGGAGAGGGAAGATTGAGCATCCGTAGACTACTCTCCTCTCTCTGGGGAGGGATCCGGGGATTGCACACTGCAACAGCAGCCCCCAGTGGAGGCCAGAGGGACATGAGCAAGTCTGGGCACAAAGTAGAGGGCAGAGCTGTGACAGGCGTCTTGAGACTCCATTGCATGACCGAATTCTGGGGTGGGGGGAGGATGTAAAAACAAGGAAAACCTCCACCTCAGCTCACAGAGATTAAGGGGGCTCCAGGAATGCAGCCCACATCCCAACGTCAGCCCGATGCCTCAGGGGACTCCATGCCTGAACCGGCAGCCTGGTAAGATCTCTCTAGTTATAGATAGGCCATCTGGGGAGGACGGACCCACCCCAGGGAATGATCTGGGGGGGGGCTAGGCCAGGGAGTGATCCTAGGGACTAGTCCTGCTTGGGTGGCTGGGGAAGTCCAGCCAAGGAATATAGGGTTCAGACAGGAAGTAGAGGCTCCAGTCGAGTGAACCCCCCCAGAAGGATTCCCGGGCTGAAGGAGGTGCAAAAAATAGTTAAAAAAAAAATACTTCATCAGTGAAAATCAGCCAAAAGAGGGGGAGTACCCCATACTTACAGGAACACAAGGAGAAAGCAAACTCAAGATATTAGAAAAGGACATTACAAATGAATTATAGAACTTAGACCCAGATATGTGAGCAAGTCATTTAACTGCCAAGTGCTCCCAGGCTGCCCCTGAAAACAGGCTCTTGTGCCTAGTGGGCCTTACCCAGTCACCAATGGCTAAAATAAAAAAAATAAAAAAAATGTCCCAGGGGGCAGATGGGTTCCATCCAGCTCTTTTAAAAAATCTAGCTGAACAAATTGCCCCACCACTGGTAGACATCTTTCAAAGTTCATTGGATCAAGGAGAAAAAATTTGATAAAAGCCAGACGTCCAACTATAGGCCAGTTAATATAACCTCTGTACTATGCAAAACATTGGAGGGTATCATAAATGATGAAATTACAGACTTCTTGAGAGAGACTGGCCAGATAGTCTTACATCAACATGGTTTTAGGGAGGGCAGGTCATGCCTGACCGGACTGATTAACATCTTCAAACCTGTGAGCAGGGCACTGGATCAGGGAGTTGCTGTGGATGTACTTTTCATGGATTTTTCAAAAGCATTCAACTCACCATCACATAAGAAATTACTGCTGACATTAACCAAAATAGGAATAGACACAAACCTTGTTAAATGGATAGCAGCTTTGCTTAGCAGTAGAAGACAATGTATTACAGTCAGGGGCTCTTACTCTGATTGGGTGAATGTCATGAGTGGTGTGCCATAAGGATCTGTACTGGACCCACTGCTCTCTAATGCCTATGTGGCATCTCTGTATTGTAGTGAGAAGGCATGGCTCATCAAATTTGCTGATGACGTAAAAATCGGAGCACTTGTGAATACTAGCTTGGAAGCTATGCAGTTTCAAGAAGAGATCAACAGACTAGCATCTTGGGCCATAAATAAAGATTTATCATTCAACATAGATAAATGCAAAATGGAAGGGACAATATAAGGGCAAAATAATTTTTAAATGGCATAGAACTAATTACAACAGAGAGATTTTGGAGTAACAATCACAAGTGATTTGAAATTTGACAAACATTGCAGGGAGGTGCCAAAGAGGCAGGGACACTGGTTTACCGGGACTGAGAGAGGGCAAATTCCATTTTGCACATTGTAAAAAATGGTATTGTCACTGGTGTCTGCTAAGCCAAAATCCATTTTTACCAGTGTTTGGTTTTGTGTACTTTATTTACCAATTTTTAACTCTTCTAACATGCATTTTAGCAGTTTTGACCTCCACTATTGTACATCTACTCATCCTTGTATCAGTTTAAAGTTATTTTAGGTACAAGATGTGATGGCGGCAGCACTACATCCCCCATCCCTAAGGTGTGATGGCAGCAGCACTACATCCCCCATCCCTAAGGTGTGATGGCAGCAGCACCACATCCCCCATCCCTAAGGTGTGATGGCAGCAGCACTACAGCCCCCATCCCTAAGGTATGATGGCAGCAGCACTACAGCCCCCATCCCTAAGGTGTGATGGAAGCAGCACTACAGCCCCATCCCCCAGGTGTGATGGCAGCAGCACTATAGCCCCCATCCCTATGGTGTGATGGCAGCAGCACTATAGCTCCTATCTCTAAGGTGTGATGGAAGCAACACTATGGCCCCCATTCCTCAGGTGTGATAGCAGCACTAACAGCACTATAGCCCCCATCCCTCCAGTGTGATGACAGCAGCAACAGCACTATGGCCCCCCTCCCTCAGGTGTGATGGAATCAGCAGCAGCACTGTGGCCCCATCCCTCAGGAGTGACAGCAGCAGTACTATGTTCCCCATCCCACAAGTGTGATGGCAGTATCAGCACTATGGTCCCCATCCTTCAGTTGGGACAGCAGCAGTACTACGTTCCCCATCCACCAGTGGTGATGGCAGAAGCATTACTGCCTCTACCCCTCCAGTGTAATGGCAGTAGCAGCAATGCAGTCGACAGCCCTCAGAGGTGATGGCAGAAGTGACAGCACTATGATCCCCTTCCTTCAATGCCCACACACCACATGCACAAGTTACAAATTACTGGGTCTCTTTGCTTGTTAGAACTCAGTTGTGAATTAATCTGAACTACCAACACTAAAGTGGACCACCTTTGTTTTCTCCTATCAATAATTTAACTACCTGAACTGGATTTCTGCCTATGATGCCACTGATCTGGGTTCAGAAGTGGACTCTGGTGTTGGAGGGCTGGCTGGGAGGAGAAGGCTTGAGTGTCCAATGACCGCTGCCTTCTCCTGGGTGGGAGGGTGGGTTCATAGCTCAGTGTTTGCTGGCCCCTGGAGAAGCCAGAGGCATGGCAACATGTTGGCCCTCACTGCTGGAGGGAGCGTGACGGATGTTGATCTATTGCTTGATGTCATGTGGCATATCACACTCCAAAGAAAATGGGAAAACATCAGCCTAGCCAACTGGATGATGGTTGCTGGTCCCTCCATAGGCCTGAAGCCCCTGCCAACCCCTGCTGTACCCGGGATACACAATAAGCCCTTCAGGGTGATTCACCTCCCCTGGTAGCCTCCCACAGTGCTAGGGGCCCACCCATTTAAGTGTTACATTGGGTTACCCAGTAACACAGCAATAAGGGGCAGCGGATGGTGGTCAGGACTCAGCAGTGGTGGTAGTGGGCCTTGGCATCCCTGAAGGAGTGGATGGCCAGGGGGTCGGAGGAAAAAAAAACTGCCTGAATTTGTTCCTTTGAAATAGTGTATTCCCTTAAAAAATCCACAACTGATTAGTGGAAGACCTTCTAATGGAAAATCATGCATCTGTCAAACACGTGGATGCCTATTGTTCTCCATGAAAAGGGTGTCTCTCAGGTTTCATGTCTGAGCTCAGATGTGAATTGAGCACCACTCTGCCCACCAACATCATACAGCCCCTGGGGTCTTAACCTCTGTGTGCCCTTGAATATGCTTTCTGGCATGGGTGTGTTTGCAGCAACCCACTCACCCCAATGGCATTATACAGTGGCAGGTAGTGCGTCAGCAGCAATTGGTCCATATAGCAAATTCAAGGCCATACAGATGCTAAGGCACCCAACTCATTTAAGGAAAACAAGAAACAAACAGCAGCAGCCCCACTCTACCCATGAGCATCACACAGTGTCTGGCACCTTACCTGCTCTGCTTCTCTGAGTGTACAATCTGGCATGGGTGCTGTTGCAGCACCCTACCCTCCCACACTGGTATAAGGCTCTGGCAGGTAGGGTAACAACAGCACCCAGTCATGCAGTAATTCAGGGGCACTCCGCACCTAAGCCCCCATCCCCTTACTCAGGGGCACACAACAGCATGGAGAACTGCCAGCTGTTATGAAGTCAGCAGCCCAGCTCGCCCACCCAGCTTAAAAAGAACACTCCCAAAATTAAAAACAAAAGTGGTACAGCTTGTGGTTTGCAAGTTCTGGGTTTGTCAGCTGATCTGCAGCACCCTACCCTCCCACACTAGTATAAGGTACTGGCAGGTAGGGTAACAACAGCACCCAGTCATGCAGTAATTCAGGGGCACTCCGCACCTAAGCCCCCCTCCCTTTACTCAGGGGCACACAACAGCATGGAGAACTGCCAGCTGTTACGAAGTCAGCACCAGCTCGTCCACCCAGCTTAAAAAGAACACTCCCAAAATTAAAAACAAAAGTGGTGCAGCTTGTGGTTTGCAAGTTCTGGGTTTGTCAGCTGATCTGCTCCAGACTCTCCTGCCCGGAGCTGGTGGGCTTTAGAGTATGATGCAAAGGCACTGCATGCTGACCTGAGGGGGGACATATTTCAGCAGTAGGTTGTGGGAGCTGCCTTGATAATGTGGGAGACCACACAGTGTTGTAAAACCCCACCAGATTGGTTGATCTCCCCGCCTGATTCTCCAAGTGTGCAGATACTAAGCTTTTTGGGGGTTTTAATCATGAAATGAGAGAGCAGTTGCATCAGCTGATCAAAGGGTTAGATGCACAGCAGTTAACTTTTAAACATGACACTCCTGCCCATACTGCCCAGCCCAATTGGACTTTGCTTTTAATGTTGTTTTAAATCATATAATGTGAAAAATATTTAGGCATATACTTTTTCTACACAAAAACATTACTTTCAAGTTGGCCACCAGTGACATCAGCTGAGGGAATGAAGGGTTAGATGCAGGAGCAGTTAAACTCTAAATCAAACACCACCACCCCTGCTGCCTAGTCCAATTCCCCATGTGCAGGGCCACTGAAAACCTACACCTGCAAGTTTTTACTTTGAACTGTGTAAAACGTGTTAACATTTTCAATACAATGCTCTCAAATATATTGACAATTTTGCATGCAGACTTGGATTTGGCTGAAACAACGCAGTGCAAGGTGATGGAATGTTTTTATGTTACCCTGCTTTTTTTTGAATCCTAGTCTGGTTTGGTTTCAAAATCCACTGGACAAGAATAAGAACACTTAAGTGTTGAAGCACTTCTATCAAAAAAATGTTTTGTTGCCACAGAGACTGAAACAGCAGGTGGGAGAAAAGGTGCAAATTATCCCTTTCACCTAAATGGGGTGCTAACTGTGAAGCCTTTTAGTAAGTGTTAGGCAATTTCTTCCTTATGAACATACTTTCATTCAGAATAATTTTCATTCAAACAACTGAGGATTTTGGATGGCCCTGCTGATTATAAACTTGAATAAGCTAGTTGGTAGCAGTGATCCTGTGCTTATAACCTAGAAGATTACATGCAAATAATACAGTAAAAACCTGACTAAAGTCTAAACACAAGCTTATAAAATGCAAAAAATGTATCTGAACATTTATCTTTAACTAAAATGAATAAGTGAGGAAGGGGGAGTGAGTGAGCTCAACGGAGCTCTGTAGGGACTGCTGTGGATTTCTTTGTGGGCAGAAAAAGGCAGCAATGCACGCAGGGGCCCAGTATAAAAGGGCAGCCTGCAGCAGTGGGAGAAACAGAACGAAGGAGTGAGAGAGGGGGAGTGAGTGAGAGAGCTCAACGGAGCTGTATTATGACTGCTGCAGATTTCTTTGTGGGCAGAAAAGGGCGGCAACGCAGGCAGGAGCCCAGTACAAAAGGGCAGCCTGCAGTGCTGGCAGAAACAGAATGAGCGACTGAGACAGAGGGAGTAAGTGAGGCCAATGGAGCTCTGTTGGGACTGCTGCACATGTCTTTGTAGGCAGACAAAGCTGGCAATGCAGGCAGGAACCAAGTACAAAAGGGCAGCCTGCAGCAACGTCAGACACAGAATGAGCGAGTGACGGAGGGAGAGTGAGTGAGCTCAACGGAGCTCTGTTGGGACTGCTGTGGATTTCTTTGTGGGCAGAAAAAGGCAGCAATGCACGCAGGGCCCCAGTATAGAAGTGCAGCTTGCAGCGGCGGAAGAAACAGAATGAACAAGTGAGAGAGGAGGAGTGAGTGAATGAGCTCAATGGAGCTCTGTCATGACTGCTGCAGATTTCTTTGTGGCCAGAATAAGGAGGCAAGGCAGGCAGGAGCCCAGTACAAAAGGGCAGCCTGCAGTGCTGACAGAAATGGAATGAGCAAGTGAGAGAGGGGGACCGAGCGAGCTCAACGGAGCTCTGTCGGGACTGCTGCAGATTTCTTTGTGGGCAGAAAAAGGAGCCAACAGAGGCAGGAGACCACTATAAAGTGGCAGCCTGCAGTGCCAGGAGAAATGGAATGAGTGAGTGAGACTGGCGGAGTGAGCGACCTCACCACAGCTCTGTCAGGACAGCTGTGGATTTCTTTGTGGGCAGAAAAAGGTGCCAATGCAGGCAGAAGCCCAGTACAAAAGGGCAGCCTGCAGCATTGGGAGAAACACAAAGAGCGAGTAAGAGAGGGGGAGTGAGCGAGCTCAATGGAGCTCTATCGTGACTGCTGCAGATTTCTTTGTGGGCATCAAAACGTGCCAATGCAGGCAGAAGCCCAGTACAAAAGAGCAGCCTGCAGCACCAGGAGAAATAGAATGAGCGAGTCAGACAGGCGGAGAGAGAGCGACCTCAATGGACTGCTGCAGATTTCTTTGTGGGCAGAAAATGCCGCCAACAGAGGCAGGGGCCCAGTACAAAAGGGCAGCCTGCAGCACCAGCAGAAACTGAATGAGCAACTGAGAGAGGGGGAGTGACCCACCTTAACTGAGCTCTGTCGGGACAGCTGCAGATTTCTTTGTCGGCAGCAAAATGTGCCAACACAGGCAGAAGCCCAGTACAAAAGGGAAGCCAGCAGAGCCGGCAGAAACACAATGAGTGAGTGAGAGAGAGGGAGTAAGCAAGCTCAACAGACCTCTATCATGACTGCTGCACATTGCTTTGTGGGCAGAAATAGGCGGCAATGCAGGCAGGATCCCAGTACAAATGGCCTGCCTGCAGCGCCAGCAGAAACGGAATGAGCGAGAGAGGGGGAGTGAGTTAGCTCAACGGACCTGTGTCAGGACTGTTGAAGATTTCTTTGGGGCCAGAAGAAGCCACCAACAGAGGCAGGAGCCCCATACAAAAGGGCAGTCTACAGCGCCAGCAGAAACAGAATGAGTGAGTGAGAGAGGGGGAGTGACCCACCTCAACAGAGCTCTGTTGGGACAGCTACAGATTTCTTTGTGGGCAGAAAAACATGCCAACGCAGGCAGGAGCCCAGTACAAAAGAGCAGCCTGCAGCACCGGGAGAAACAGAACGAGTGAGTGACACAGGGGCAGTGAGCGAGCTCAACGGACCACTGCAGTCAACATTCGGCATTGGCAAATGCTTGTTTACATCTTGGCATGCAATTATTACAGTACTACCGATGTCCTGTCATGTCTTATTGCTTATGTAGGCAGAGGATTACAAAATGGGTACCTTTGCATTGCAAACAAAATCAGCACTAAGCTAGGCTATACAGTAGTATTCTGAACTGTACAATATTTACAGTAAACAATATGACGTGATAGAGTGTGCATTGCTAGAGGTGATGGCATATCGTTGTTGCATTATGGGGGCACAAGGCATCCCCAGGTGCCTTCAGCTACCCACAGAAGTGCCATTATCTCACAGCAGTACACATTCTGAAGAGTCATATTGCAGTTTTGAGATGATTTAATTTGACAATAAGCAAAATGTAAGTTTTGGGCTAAAAATAGTTTCTTTAATTTGTAATTTTAAGATCCGTACACTACAGAGAAAATAATGCCTCTGACATTCTGCTAAGTAAAATATGTCCAGAATAGATATGTGTATAGGTACAGTCATGGCATACTGTAGGACAGATCAAAACAAAAAAGTCCACCCAGTATGCCTCTTGTTCTTACCTAGGGTTATGCAGTCACTTTAGAGCTCCTGGAGCGCCTGACCTCCTCTTTGTTTCTAATTGCCGCCTTGTAGTTATTCCATTGGTTGTGAGCCCCAAGATAGTGTTAGGATTAATCACAACTCTGTGTAATCTGTTCCATTTATCCACAACACTTTCTGTTAAGAAGTATTTCCTTGCATCTTTCTTGAAACTTCCCTCTGTTAGTTTTGAGGTTGGGTCCTCTGATGGCCATGTGACTCTTTTAGCTTTTGTTAAATTGGGTTATCCTGTTTCTGATATCAGAAATAAACATTTTACTACTACTACTTTGTCAAAATAAAACTATGCTGTCAAACCTGTAACAGTGGTAGCCAATGACATGATGCAGAATGTACAGATATATCAAAATATATCACAAGAAATCCCTATCCATTTCAATGTAATGGATTTCCTGTAATGTCTCTCAAAATACCCAGGCATACATTAAAGTGCATCTTGTCACTGGTTACCACTATATGTGCCTGCATGTATTTGTAAGTTTCTATAGTGTATAGTAGAGCATTGTTCTGTATAGAATTCCATCCCTTTCAAAATGCTGTTGTACCACAGTTCACAGGTCATGGAATATGATTGTACTGTTCTGTGATACAACAGCATTCTGGAACCTCTAGAGACTGCGCAAGTCAGTTCCATTCTTTTTTTATCATACTTCTATTTTTCCGCCTCGGCAGAGTGGCTCCGCGATCTGCAGCCGCCCTGCACCGGACCCGGGTCGTGGGCGGCATGGGCTATTACCTAACCCACTCCCCCAGTGGGCTGGCCATTATCGCCTCGCACCCACTGGGTACACGCCTCCCTCAGGTCTCTCCGGGGTGCAAGGCGCAGCCATCAGCTGTGAAGATCGCCCTCTGCATTTTCCACTTTTTTTCACTCATGGAGAGCCGGATGTGCAATGGCGTCCGAGCACATAGTGTTGATGCTTGCCGCGCTCTCCCCCATTTTTGGCATGCCACTGTAGTGAGGCTGGCCTCCGCCAGTCACCGCTACAGAGTGGTGCAAGCCCCACTACCTGCCCCAGAGAGAGGAGAGCAGTCATTGGATGCTCAATCCTCCCTCTCCCCTGCCAGCCCCCGGTGGCCCGAGTCCACTCCCGAACCCAGGTCGCCGGCGTGGCGCGAGGTGTAGCATCCAGTGCCTCAACCCTTAGTGCCTCGGGGCCGACTCTAAGTCAGTTTCATTCTGAAAGACAAAGAACTGCTGTCTGCACATTTCACATAATACTACACTATACAAAAATATAGGATGAGCAACCTTATGCACAACTAGTGTGTTCTGCCACCTCGGGGTTCTGATTTCCATGGACCTTTCAAACTTCGCTGTCGTGGTCAGAAGGAATCAGAACCCTCTGTGGCAGAACACACTGGTTGTGCATAGTTGCCCATCCAAAATTCTCTATATCATGTCCTCCTCTGGTCTGCTACTGAGTATATGTTTATGCAGTATGGCCTCTCCTGAAAGGTCCTCCTTCATTGCCCCTAAACCATCTTAGTTGCCCTCTGCTGAATATTTTCTAGCCTCTTCTTACCCTTTTCCATATAAGTGCTCTAAAACTGCACACAGTACTCCAGGTGTGGTCTTACCAGTGACCTGTACAGTGGCAAGATTACTTCTTTGTTTCTAATGAAAACTTATAGTATATGGTTAGATTGTATCATTTATAGAATTTGGCCAGTTAAAAAAGATTGTTGTGCATTGTTGAAAAGTTGTTGTGCATATTCTAAAGATGTTGTGCACATTATATAAGCAGTGCACCTGACTTTAACTCTCGCGCTGACTGCCGCCACTTCCCTGCTCCTGCGTTTACTTTCATTCACTAACTCTGCTCCAATCACACACGCAGTGCTACAGTTAGCTGCCCAATCACACACACAGTGCTACAATCTCACAACTGTAGCAGTTATCTCTAAAGACATGATAGAAAGAGATAAATCCATGCTGGAACAAGAAAATAAACCATATATTATAAAAAATAAAATATGGCTTGACTGTCACAACCTGTCCACACTCAGGATGCAGTTTGCAACGGGTTGCCAATTTTCTCAATGCACCACACCTGTAAGGGCACCTCAGTAGTTGCCACTATTCAGAAGTGATTCTCTTACCTGGGGACTTTCTTGATCCTTATCCCATCAGAGCCACTGCTCACACAGTATAGTGGTCCTTTGGCTAAGGGCAAATGCACTTCCCCAGTCACTTATTCCTCAGAAAACATTTAACTTCTTAGAATATGTTAACTGTAGCTGTCCTCTCTCTTCTGAGGCAGATTGTGGATTTGTCAATACCAACAGTTAACTATGCCCACAAAAGATTCAATCACAGAGGCATGAAATATGTAAAAAAATTACTACTTCACAGTATTTACACAATCTACAGGATATCACAATACACAAAAACTATGGGAATTGCAGGGTTACTACAGAAATAAAAAATGCTTTACACGCAGCAGAAGAAATACAGAGAAAAACCTTCCTACAAGTACTTAACACTTAGCAAAGTAGAAAGATTTCTTACCACACGTAATAACTGTGTGAGCTTTGGCAGACTCCAACTTTAGATGGTAAACCTAGGAACCCCCAACACTGACTGACTTGCTAGGGTCTAATCAGACCTTAGAAGCCTTCAGCTGCCAGCCCCCCTCCCCAATCCTGATGCATTATCAAATATGTCACTCTGATATCATGGATGTGACACCTTCTGGCTTTGTCTCCTCTCTGGAAAGTAGACTGAAACCAGAATCTTGGGTTTTTTGGAATCACAGACCCTCTCATTGTTCTGAGCCATATCTGCACCAGCAGGGGGTGGCTGTATGACCAGGACAGTTTCCTGACATGAAAGATCTTGGACTATTTGAAGCCATCTTGTTACTTGACAAGGGTGTTCTGTCATTAAATGACAAAGGGATTGTAAATACTTCTCAGAGGCAGCTGGTTCTGCTTCTGACAACAATTTTAAGCTCATTTACACAGCCCCTCTCTCTCTCTCTCACTCTCTCTCTCTCTCATCAGCAGATAGAGTTAATAAAATAATAAAAACAGAAGGAAAGTACAAAAACAAATATCTTTAGCACCCTAAGGGATGCTATTTATGTGAGCCAGCTGGCTCCACTTGCTCTGCTCTTGGTTCACTCTCTGTATGAACCCCTCATTAGTTCATCAGAACACCTCTCCCCCTTTTTTATTTTTCTATGTCCTAGCTTTTGTCTAGACAACCCATCAGCATTTCTGTTCTGGGACCCACACTGGTGCCTAATGTTCAAATTACAGGACTACTGAATCAGGCTCCACCTTTTCAGTTTGGAGTTTTGACTACTGGTCCTATGCAGCCATGTGAGGGGGGCTGTGATCAGTAACCACCATAGGCGTAGATTGTGGGGGGGCAGAGGGGCAAGCTGTCCCCCCTGAGAAATTAAACCAGGACTTTTTTAGGAGCCCAGCCACCGTTCTCCGGTTATCATTTTTTTTTTTAATATTGAATGGACTCAGGGCTATGCCCAGACTGCCTGCATCTCTCCGGGGAAGGGAGGGGGGGTGGCGGTGTGGTGCCGTGTCTCTTAAACAAAAACTATCTCCTTTTCCGATTGGCTGCAAGCCTGCAACCATAGTAGCCTGCATTTTACAGCCAATCAGAGAGTGCTGCAAGCTGGCTCCATCGCGTGAGCAGTACTCCGTTAGTGGTGCCATTTAGTTGTCTGTGTGCCTTCCATGAAGGAGCAGCAGCAACATCCATATAGCGTAGGGCTGAGGAGAGATAGCTATTCGAGGATGTTGAGCAGCAGTCGTTGGTTGTCTGTCAGGTGTCACCAGTGTTTCAGTCAGTCTAATGTTCCCACCCTCCTCCTGTCCTGAACAGCCCAGTTTAAATATACCTCACCCGAGTCCTCTGACTACCTACTCTGTTTCTCAGTGCAGCCAGCTGTGCTCTGGGCTCTCTTGCTGCCACCTGAGCCTCCCACCCCCGAGAGCCTAGGAGGCCTGCGACCACAAGGCCTCTACCACCGGACAGGCCAGGCGGAGGAGCGAGTAGTACAATTACAGTGAGTCTGAGGCACAGCCAGGCTTGCCTGCACACCCAGCTCCTGTGTCCAGCAGGCCAGATAAAGATTTACTGTGTTGTCAGGGAGTCCCACACCACGCCCATTGCCCACCAGTTCCACGGTCCACCAAGAGGGATTTTTCAGGTCAGTGAACAGCCAGGCCCAGAACAGTGAAGATGCCGGCAGTCATGCAGGCTATAGCAGACCCATAATGCGACATGTTCATCTGGTGTCAGAAACAATTAGTTACTGTCTCGTCGGGGGATTAATCGGGGAGGAACGGGACTGTTGGGAGAGACTCGGCTACCTGACCTGCCTTCTTGGCCTTGCTGTGCCCTGCTGCATGCTGCCCTGTTTGTGCTCTTACTGATTTGGTGAGTAACTGTGCTGCAGGCTGGTTGTTAGAAATGAATACCATTCACATCCCAGAAATGTGTGTTTTTTTTGGGGGGGGGTGTCTTGGCCATGGCCATGTGTCTGGGGGGTGGGTGGAAGGTTTGCTGTCAGCTTGTGTTTCTTTGGGTGGAAGGGGATTTGCTGGCTGTTGAGGCTGTCCCTGTTGGTGGGGTGGGTGGAGGGGCCTATTTGTTCAGTATGGTGTGGACACTGGTCATGTTGGTGGGGTGGGGACACTCAGTTACTGTGCTACTGGTGTGGTGAGGTTTGTTGGGGAAACACACTGGACAGTCTGTGCTTGGTTGGGCTGGGGGGATGGTCTGTTTTGTGGGGTTGGGGTCGGGGGAGACAGTCTGTGTGTTTTGGGGCTGACTCACTGAGAGGATGGTCAGTGTTTGGTGCTGGGGAGGGCCAACGTTTGGTGGGGCTGGGGGGGACGATCAGTGTTTGGGGCTGGGGTGGTGAGTGTTTGGGACTGGGAGGGTGGTCAGTGTTTGGTGGGGCTGGGGAGACAGTCTGTTTTCTATTCTGATGTCTGGTGGGGTGGAGACACAGGCCATGGTGATGTGGGGACACTGGCTGTGATGGTGGGGTGGTGACACTAGCCATTGTTTGGTGGACTTGGCTGGCCATTTGTCTGGCGGGACTGTCCATAATGGTGGAAAAGGGGACTGTCCATGTTTGCCTGCTGGGTGTCTTGTGGGGGACTATTTGCTGGTCGGATGTCTGGGGGACTTTCCATGTTGGCTTATGGGGGTGAATGTCGGTGATTGCTGATCAGGTGTCTAGGAAGGACTATCAATGTTGTTGGGGAGAGGAACTCTCCGTGTTTGCTAGCCAGGTGTTTGGGGATTGTTCATGTTGGTGGGGCAGGGGAAATTCTGTGTTTGCTAGCTGTGTGTCAGGGGTGGGGACTGTCCTTGGTGGGATATGGGGGACCGTCCATGTTTTCCTGGCTGCCTGGGTGTCCGTGGACTGTCCTTGTCGGTTGGGAGGGGCATTCTATGCTCGCTGGCCCGGTGTCTGATGGGGAGGGTGGGACTGTTCGGGTGTCTGGGGGGGACTGTCCTTGTAGGTGGGGTAAAGGGGGGACTGTCCATGTTTGCTGACTGGGTGTTAGCATATAAATATAAGTAAAGGTTAAAACGTAATTTCCATCTCTACCTGTCAAGGGATGTATCTCACTGACCTGTGACTGCAGCTAGCATACAAACATTAGTAAATGTTGAAACATTATTTCCCCCTCATCCTTTACCTGCCTGTAAAAGTAATCTTTCACTTTTTTGATTTCTCCGATCATCCACTGTGGAGGGGTGAAACAGACAGATTCCTTGGCCTTACTGTCTCTGTCTTCATTGCCTGGCAAACACAACCAAAGAGGTAGCTTTTTGTGTTCTCCTCCGTACAGTATTACAAGACTAGCAAAAAAAATCTTGCACTAAAATATGCACCCTAAAGAAATGAATATACTACTACCTGGCTATTGTTATAGCGACTACTGATTGGCCATGATTTTTGTGGGGGTAACACTGGTCGTGTGTGTGGGTAGGGTTGCGGACGCTGCTGGTTGTGTGTGTGTGTGTTGGGGGTTGGGACCCTGCTGATCATGTGTGTGTGTGTGTGTGTGTGTGGTTGGGGACACTGCTGATCGTGTGTGTGTGGGGTGGGACACTACTGATCGTGTGTATGTGGGGGGTTGGGGACACTGCTGGTCATGTGTGTGTGTGTGTGTGTGGTGTTGCGGACACTGGTCATTTGTGTGGGTGGGGTTGGGGATACAGGCATTGTGTGGGTGTGGTGGGGGCACTGTTGTGTGGGTGGGTGGAGGCACTGGCATTGTGTTGGTGGGGTGGGGTTGTAATTGTATACCAGGCAAACTGTGCTGACTGGTAGCTCAATATCTCTCTCGCTTTCCAGACAAAGAAAGAAACATAAACAAAATGCAGTATAAAATGTGGTTTTATTTATTTTTGTGTGCCTGTGATGGGGAGGCACAGACCTGGATGCCTGGAGCATATACCAGATAAATGGAGCTGGAAATGGTGTTGGTTGGGAGGGGTGGGGAGAGTAGCTGTGCTGGCGGGGTGGACACAGAGTGTGGAGAGTGGCTGTGCAAGTCCATCAGGGTGCAGAGAGTAGCTGAGCTGGCCAGTCTGGGTGGAGATAGTGGCCTTGCAGGTCTGGGGTGGGGAGAGTGGGCTGTAGCATTTTGCATGGACATTTAATTCACTGTTGCTTGCTGTGCCTTCTACTGCCCTGCCAGCTTTGTGCTGCTGTGCTGACCAGGGCGGACTGGTACACATGCTGAAACAAATGGTTCTGACCACTGGTGATGGGGAAGGGAGGGGTGGATGGGCATACTGGCACAGAAATATTTTTTTCAACATGTATGCCAGTCTGCTGGGTCCAAGCCATGCTTACCTCCCTCGTACAATGGGCTTCTGAGCACTAAAGATACGTTTCTGTGTCAAAATTAGGAACTGTTGGAAAGTATAAAATCCTACAGTATAAAAATTGTGCATGTTTATGTAGTTTCACCTTACTGTGTGGTTTGACAAGATGTTCTGTGGTCTCTCCTCCTCATTTAGCACCCTGACCTGTGACCTAGCCATCGCCCCCCCAAGGCAGGGGGAAGGTCTGTTGTTTTGTGGTCTTTTGGTGGTTTGTTGGGCATTGTAAAATGCATTGTTTCATTTACTGTGTTGTACTACTTGGACCTGCTTTACCCTGTCTCTATCCTGAATGTAAACATGGTATAAAAAAGTTCATTTTTTGGTGGTGTGTGTCTGTGTGTAGAAGAATAGAGACACACGCTTGGACAAAAAAAACTGTATTAAACCACATCAAACTGAAGCAACCATGTTTCATTTGTGCCCTTCAAAACTGTCAGATGAGATGATTTTGAAGTAGTCTGTGGGGGGGGAAGCATCCACGGCAACCTGGGCTACCACAACCGGCCCACCACACACTGTCATAGGTGATGCTAATAAAAACCACCAACCAAGTACTTACCTTTCAGGGTGGGTCCTGCGAGGCTGTGCACAGGTATCTGGAGTCGTTGTTCCAGCAAACTTCCTGTGGGGTCTGTTCTCTTAGGTTATGTGATGCGACCAATTTTGTGCCAGGGCAGTCCGTGTTTGCTTGGATGGGGTTGTGTAACCCTGGGCATGGACAGAGATGCATATTCCTTAGGAGCCCATGGGGAGGAGAGTGGTAGGGGTTGTGGTGTGACCACACCATGCCCATGATCATCTTGAACAATTAGGAAATTTACATTGTTCTGTTGCACTGTCCCAGGTACATCAGCATGCTTGTTAAGAGCATTGCCTGAGGGATATCAGCAAGTCTCATGCTTATGTATGCAATGCTTGCTTGCTTGCTTGAGGAGAGCATTATCCTCTTCGCTTACCTTACCTAACCAGATTTAGGCATGTGACATTGAATAATATAGGATGGGATGGGAGACTAATGAATTAACTTGGTTATAACAAAGAAAAGTGTTAACACTGGGTACAAGTAAGCAATAATGCCTGACAGGGCCTGTGTCATGCTGGGATAATGTCACGCCTCAGGTGGTTGGGCACGAGAGCATCCAATACATAAGGCATGACATTATCCTACCATGACACACACGCTGGAGGGCATTATTGCTATTATACAATGGCGTGTTGTTATACAGAATTTAAAAAATATAATATTAAAGATGTTTTAGTTGGTGTGGAAAAATATTTTTAAGAGAAGATACAAAAAAACCACACTAATGCTAACAATCAAGAGGTTCACGGAGAGGCTGAGACTAGACCTATGATGAATCGAATGTACTGGGATAACATCATGGGTCTAGCCCAAGACTGACCAATCAGAGGCCAGCATTCATTCTTGTCATTGTATAATCGCATTTTTTTATGTAATCTTTGTAAATAAGGGCTCATGCTGTGAGGATGCACATGCTGGGATGTTTTCCATACCATCCATGTTTATAGGTATACTGAGGTGGCACAGCCATTTGCTGCACTTCCTTGAAACATGCTTTTTGCACTCCTCGAGGGTGGGAGGGCTAGCTCAAGCAGACATTTCAAGAAGTTCAGGATCCACTATAAGGGCTGGATTTGGAAGGGTTATGTAAGCAGCAAAGCAGGGTGAGAGACTAGTGAGCTATCCACCTGGAGGTTCAGGTGGGGGCAAAATTAGGTCAAGACTAATTTGAATTGAAGCTGAGGTGAGGTCCTGTCCTCTTGAGAAGGAAGTTAAGTTTCTTACATATTTTCAACTTTACAAATAAGTCCTCACTCCCAAGGCAGAAGAATGAAGAACTGAATGCAAACAGATCTCGGTCAGTTTTTTGACTCTGGTCTCAGGAGGAGTTGGGCCGAGAGCAGGCTGCAGTAAAACTGGTGGGGTGGGGAAGTGCTCTGACTTGGCCGGGGCTGGTCCTTCCCAGGAGTTATTCAGCTCTAGTCTTAAATGTTTTTGGGGCATTATTTGATGCTGGTTGATTTGTTTGCATTACACAAGCCACCCGCCCTCCTTACTGTCATGATACACGAAAATCAGGACTTTTTTGTTACTTTGCCCCCCCTGTAAAAATAACAAACTACGTCCCTGGTAACCACGGTGAATTTTCTCCCATACACATATGGTTGCAGTTTCCGCAAAGCCCAGACAATACCTCTCTTTGATTATGGCATTGGCCTCATCTCTGGCCAGCAGCTTCCTGCTCGGGTACACAACTGGATGTTCCTCTCCCATGTGCGTAATCTGACTCAGAACCATGCCTAGCCCATGATCACATTCAACTAAATGCACAATGAACCTTAGAAAATAGTCTGGGCTGGTGAGCACAGGAGCCTGACACAATACATCCTTCAGGTGATGGAATGCAGTATCACAGTTTTCCTTTTACTAAATCTTGTTCGGCATTTTCTTCTTGATGAGATAGGATAGGAGTTTGGCCTGGCTGCTAAAATTTGATACAAACTTTCAGTAGTACCATCTCATCCCTAGGAAGGAATGTACGTTTATCTTAGTAGGTATGGCCCATCTCTGGATGGCCTCAATTTTCAGTGGCTCAGGCTGGATGTATTGTACCCACTCTCCACCCTGTGCCCAAGGTATAACACCTCAGCCAATGCTATCTGGCACAACTCCAGGCCAGGCCAGTGACCTGCAGTTGGCAAAACAACTCAGACTCATGCCTGATGTGCTCCTCCTAGGTCTGACTATAGACAAGGCCCCTGGAATTCTTCCGCTGCAGAATTTTGCACAGAACTTGCAACCTACCACAGAATATCTGCAATGCTGCAGAATTCACTGTTCTTGGTGATTCTTTATTAATATGTCCAGCTTATCTGTATCACCTGGTTCTCTTCCCCTCCTTTTATAGCCAAAACTCCTCTATGCTCAGCATGTGATTTTATCAGTGCTATCACATCATACATTAGCTAATGACAGGGCTGCATTCTGCCACATAAATGAATAGTCACTTATCTACCACAGCTCCCACTTCCAAGTGGCACAGCACATCAGGTATTGTGATAGTTGATCAACCTGTACCACAGCCTAATAACATTTTCTGTCTTAAAGTTATTACACTGGGTCCAACTTAAACAAATACCTGACAATAGCATAGACCTAACTCCATACCTTACTTTCTACAGATTTATTTGTGCCTTTAAGGTCTAGGGAGCCCATCTGAAATGCATAACTGGTAAAATGAATTAATCTGTCATTTTTAAGAAAAATAAATAATTATGCCCAGAAAAGTGGAATATAATAATGTGTACACCTGTTGAAAGAACAAATCTACTAAATGAATAATTGTGCTGTACACATTTTTGCCAGGGTTATTGATTACTGTACATGTTATCACAGGTTGCTAGAATTACCTAAACATTATGGAGAAATGTTTTGTGCAGGGCCAGCTGTTGAACCAGCGAGTAGAACGTTGTGCTGCCGTGCTGGTGACTCAGGGTCAGGGACAAGTTCTGGGAGCAGGCTGGGCAGCACATGGATGGGGTGGTGCCAGCCCTGCCGCACACCAACGCTCTAAGCCTGATAAGGTATGTCGCAGTGTTCTGTCACATGGGTGACACCTTGTGATGGGCTGGGGAGCCCTCTCTCACAAGGGGTTCACGTACCTGTCATGGCCTGATGGAGTTATGTAGTGTGTCAGGAGAAGTGAGTTGGCATGAAAAATGAGTCTTGCAATATCTTCTCTGTTCTGTTTATTTCACTTCCAAAAGGACCTGTATGAATGAGGATTCAATTTCACGGTCACAAAAAGATAATTTATTTTTAAAACTATGTTACAGATTGCATGTAAATATATAGGTGATACAAAGTGGGGCCCTCACAAGTGGTGTAAACAGCATGAGTATATAGATCATTTTTTTATTACATAAGGTCTCATCTGCATATTTCATTTACTGTATGTACTAGGATAGAACCTTAAGTGATAGATTTTTTTTTTAGCTTTTTAAAAAATAAAATTATTTCTTTAAGTCAGTGTTTTGTTTTTTTTTAAACTAGTGTTACTGTGCATTCCCCCATCCCTAGTGCCATACCATTGTCATGAATGTGAAGTCAGGATGACAAACTGATGCTGTGATGTGGCAGTTCACTGGTGCCGCAGAACTTCTACAGAAATTACAAACCACCACTGCAGAAGTTCTGCGGCAAATGGTAATCCTGCCACAGAACTTGGTCCCAAAGTGCCACAAGGGGTCCTGGCTATAGATGACAAAGTCATCAATATAAGCCAGCACAAAAGCTCCTGCCCTATTCAGAATGCAGTCTCCCAGCTGTTGAAAGGTGGCTGGTGCATTCTTTATCCAGAATGGCATTACTCTGGACTCAAATAACCCATAAAGAGTGACAAAGGCCAACCTCTCTCTCTCTCTCTCTCTGGCCTCAGGGGTCAAGGGCACCTTCCAGTAGGCCTTCATCAGATCTACGATGGTCGGTTACATCTCTGCCACCTCTCGAAGACCTCATCTGTCCTAGGCATGGGGTATACATCCTACTCTGTACAGGTGATGAGCTTCCGGTAATTGATGCAAAACCTCATAGTCCAATATTCTTTCAGGATCAGTATCACTGGGGATGCCCAAGGACTACTGGATCTGGATCACCCAGTGAACCAGCATCTCCTTGATCTCCTGTCCTATGGCATGTTTTACACCCTCGGTGACATGGTAGTGTGGCTGCCTCAGGGGACCTAGGACCCTGTGTCCTTCTGGTGCTCTGCCAGTGTGGTATATCTTGGCTTCTGCATGACCATCCCCATGAATGTTCACAGCCCCCTGGCCTGGTGTCAGCTTCTCAGAGAGGATGACAGCATCCACTGAGGTTTCTCCATTAGCCTCACCCAAGATATCCACCAGCAGATATGTCTGTCTCCTCCTCTGGAGAGCTGCACACATCCAGGACCATCTCAACTCAGTTATGGTAGGGCTTCAACATATTAACATGGTAGATCCATGGCTTGTGCCTCCTATCGGGAAGCTTCACCTCATAGTTAACGTGCTCTCCCACCTGACCACTGAGTACAGACCCTTCTAAGCCAAATGCAATTTATTCTGTCAGAGGGATGAGCAAAATCACCCACTGCTCAACTTCATACTCCCAGACCCCAGTCCCAGACTAGGTGAGACTGGGAAAACTCCATGAGCTCCTTGAGCCTAGACTTAAAATTCAGGATATACTCCACAACAGATTCCCCTTGAGGAGCAAGCTCATCCTTCCATTCATGTCTTATTAAATCAAGGTGGCCCCTCACCCTTTGGCAAAATAGGAGTTTGAAGGGAGTGAACCCTGTGAACTCCTGGGGGACTTCGCTGTATGCAAATAAGAGGCTGTAAGCACTTGTCCCACTCTTTTGCATGCTGGTCAGAAAATGTTCTCAACATGCTCTCAAGAGAGGCATGGGGTCATGTTGCCACATAGAAAAACTGCAGCAATATATGCTGCAAGGAAAATAGCGACACTCACAAACAAGGTCGGTACAACAGCGACCCGACTGCAGCAGAGCAGCCCCATTGCAATTAATGGGACTTCTTGTTTTTTGATTCAACCCCCCCCCCCCAGACTTAAAATAATCAACTCAAGGGGGTTGTGGGCTTTGGGGATGTGGAGAAAATTGTGAGGGGGAAATTACTCTTTTTTATCAAAACAGTGGTAGCGGGAGAAGACCTGGCAGGAACCGAACCGTGGTCCCAGATCTCTTGCTCCGCCATGTGCTGGTGCTGTAGCCACTCCATCATGGGAGCAGCCCAACTAGCCCCTCAGCACATGGCTACTTGATCACTCTGCAGGCAGTCTGTAGAGCAACAGGGGTAACGGTACTTCCCTACTGCTATTACATCCCTGTTGCTCTAAATCTTTTTGTGCTTTCCACAGCGAGTTTCTTACAGCACTCTTCCTGGTGTGCTGTTTTGATCCAGTACCCTTAAGAGATGCATTAAATCACTCAACCAGACTGTTAGTCTGAGGATAGAATGAGGAGACCCTAAGCAGCCTCACTCCTCACTTTTCCAAAAGGCTAGTCATCAAATCAGACATGAGGTTTGTGCCCTGATCCAACAGAATCTCCTGGTGAAAACCCACCTCGCTAAATATCTTCAGCAGTTCATCAGTCACTTTCTCAGCCTTAGTGGAGGACAAGGGCACTGCCTCTGGGTACCTTGTGGTGTAATCTTCCACCACTAAGGCTTCTGCTTCTGGCAACAATTTTAATCTCCTTTTCCCAGCCTATCTCTGTCCCCTCAACAGACAGAGTTATTTAAACAAAGAAAAAACTGAAAAATATGTACAAAACTATTGCTACAGTGACCATACAGAACCCACCCTCTGTTTCCTTCTCAAGGTTGGGATAACAGCATGGACCTTTCAAGCTATGCTCTCAAGGTTCATATATTGTTGTTTCTACTTCTTGATGGAGGCACAGGCTTGTTGTATATGGTCACCCGTACATTTTTCCTTATATCTGATATATCCCAGTCTCCTATTTTCTTTTCATATCCTTTCTGACATTGAGATGAAGATTTCATATGCAATGTTTATTATAAGCCCCAAGTTCCTGTCTTCTTTTGAAAGCTCAGCAGTGATTAACTGATGATATTTTCTATCAACAGATTTTTGTTGCTTATCTGCAACACCTTACTTTTTTAGTGTTAAATTTTAAGTGCAATGTTCTGGACCATTGCTCCAGACTTTGCACATCTCTCTTCATATTGCTAATCCCTTCAGTTTAATAGAACATCACATAAAGTATTAGTTTAAGAGTGTTATTTTTTGATGTCCTGTGATTTTGTATTCACTAGAAATGTATTAAATGTTCAAATGAGTGACCTTTTGGTTAACTTGATTACTTACTGATGAAAATCAATATATTATAGCCTGTTTAAAAGCAGAAATGTAGTTTATCCTTTATTGACATGTTTATTGTGGACTGCTTTTCTAGACCTGTCAAATTATGTGTTCTAGTCATTCACCGTTCTTAACTGATTGTTATCAAATTCTGTTTGTATCTTAATGTCCCTCATACACTGAAGCAATTGTTTTTAATTATGCACTAATTGAATTTGCATATAAACTTTATGCAAACTAGAATATTTAAAAGAGATTCTCTAAGCTCTGGTAACAACTCCATGATAAAGCCTTATTTGTAGAGGCAAAGTGCTGGGTAATCTTTAGTTTCATACCACCTCAGTGTTCTGTATGTCACCCTGCATTTATTTGTACTTCATGCATTGCTTGCGAGTTATTATGCTGTTATCTGAATAAAGACTACTGTATTTTGTACATAATAATTACAGTTGCATGTTCTTTCAATTTATATCTCTGAGTGCCCTGAATTTGTGTAATACATATATATATATATATAAACCCCACCCCAATGTAGAATAACACCAATCCAGTAACACCCTATCCATAGCTAGAAACCATATGTGTAAATAACAAAGGAGCAGCAACTATTACAGTTGCAAGAAATAATGCCAGTTCAACTAATTTTTTCTAGAACTGTGACAAATAAATAGTTTCCAAGTTAACTAGTTTATATATTTTCAATTCAAGTAATCAATTTGTATGCAAAAGCCATTCCAGGAAGTACCTTGCATAAACCTTTGTGGAAATACTGCCAAAAACAAAGCTCATATCTCAAAATATAATATACTGTACTGCATAACAGTGAAATAAGAAGGGTCTGTAATTCTGGTTAATTTTAGCTTCTGTGATATGAAGTATTTTCTTTACTGACCAAAAGTAACATACAAGCCCACCCTTACTTTGACCGAACCATGGTTTTAAAACAAAGCACTGAATCACAGAATAAATTGCAGTTTCAGACTGAAGTCACCAGTATCCAGATAGGCCAAGACACAGCACAATACTGCCAGCATCCCCATAGCCACCACAGCAGCATCCTACTGCTACCATTCCCACACAGCCTGCCTCACACTCCACTCTAATTCAAGCAGGAGACAAAATAAAAAAATTTAATGCTGGCAAAGAGTAATGGTCTACTGGAGAGCCAGCATGGCTGCCACTGAGGACAGACTTAGTGGAGAGCTGCTGCCATGTGTGCGCCTCTGAGCCATAAAAAGAGCACCTTGTAAAACCATGCTGATTACTGTCAACAAGCCCTTTTTCTTACAGGAATTCCTCTCTGTGATGTTTTGTAAAAGAATCCCAGCAGATTTCCCAGTATCTATATCCTATACACTGGCCTATTTTTACCAAATTCCCACGCTTATGAAAGGAGATCACATTTACAAGTTCTCACGCACTTTTTCTGAAGCTAGAGAAGCCACAGTAGGTCTTCGGGGGGGGGGGGCTACCCAGTGACAGGCTCATCTCCTTAATGCCTCAGGTATGGCCTCTTGGGAACTGTGAACTTGGCCACATTATATTCTTGCTGACCTTTTGGAACTCTTGCCTTACTTACTATCTTTATCCCTAACCTACTACCCTCATTAAGTTGTAATTTAACATTTGCTGTTGGATAGTGGTTCTGTATATGCTATTGTGAGCATACTGAGATGAGGTAGTCATATTTATTTTATTTATTTATTTCGGTACTCGGAATACCATTTGAGCTCAGAGCTCTTTACATAGGTTCCACTTCAGGTCATTTCAGTACAACAGATAGGTGAAATTATACAAAGGATTGCAGAAATACAAAGGCAAACAAGCAGGATTATATATCAAACACAGTACAGGTCACAGGAAAACAGACAATTTGCATTGCCCAACAGTAAAACCAGTCAGTTGTCAGCAAAGAAGAGGTTGTTTGGAGCGTTGCTAAGTGCTAAAGAAAAAAGGAGGTGAAGGAAATGAGCCCAAGTGCAATGTGCAAAAGGAGAGCATAATATCAGTATAGAAGTAGGGATTGGAAGGAGGTGTTTAGACTGGAGGCAGAGGGAGAGGGTGCTAGGTGTGTGGGGGGAACAGGAGGGCCTACTCAGGGGAGAGAGGGAAGAGTTAAGAGGACAGGGGATGGAAGTAGTGATGGGGGTGGAAAGATGGTGCTAGCGATAGCAGGCACATCGAGATTCATGTATCATAAGAAGCTTCAAGTTCATTTTGAAAGTATCCAGTGTGGGCAGGTGCTCAATGTTCTCCTGGAGGGAGTTGAACCACAGTGGTGCATGGTAAGCAAAGGACCTTTGTTCTTGAGATGTTCAACATTTTGGAGTTAGGAAGGACTGGTGTTCGGAGTTATGGGTGTGCGTGGATTATTGCTGGGAACCTGAAGTTGTTGGACCCCTGGCAGTAGCTGACCAAGGCAAATCTTTTTGGCCAGAAGGCAGGATTGATATTTTAGTCAACAACTGAATGTGAGCCAGTGTGCCCTTGCATAGAGAACACAGGTGCGAGTCAGTCGGTGCACACCTAAGGTGAGTCGGCAGGCTTTGCTGAATGCAGTTTTTATGCACTGGAGAGCAGTATCTGTGGCAGAGCCATATATAGGCAGCCCATGGTCCACCGGGGAACCCACAGAACTGTGAACAGCTATGCTGATGGCTTCAGGGGAGAGGCTATGCTTATGATGATAAAGTAGCCCTATATGCTTGTTGATAGCTTTGGCCGTGTTGTCAATGTGGAGATTATAAGACAGCAAGTTGTCAATAGTGATACCAAGGTATTTAAAGTGTTGAACAAGTTCAAGGGAAACCATGCCGCTATTGCATGTTGATAGTGGGTAGTTTTTGTGTTTGTGTAGAGAGCTGGAAAACAGCATGGTTTTAGTTTTCTTGTAGTTCTTTATCAATTTATGATCTTTGAACCACATCTCTACACTGGTGAAGTCACTCTGTAGTTGCTGCTCAAGGGCATTGGGGTCTGAGCCATTTGAGAAGACAACCGCATCATCTGCATAAAGGAGGATGTGGCCTTGATTGGCTTGGGGAGGCAATTCAAGAATAAGCTGAATAGGAGGGGACCCAGTATTGACCCCTGCAGAACACCTGAGAAGACAGGTTTGATGTCTGAGAGGATAGTACCTATCCTGACTTTCTGGGAGCTGCAATGCAGGTAACTGCGGAACCATGCAACCACCTTGGGGGCAAAGCCTGTAGCAGTGAGTTGGTCAACTAGGAGGGCGTGATTGACCTTATTAAAGGCCTTTGTTACATCAGTATAGATTGCCCCAGCAAGCCGTCCAAGATCAGAGATTTATGGATGAAGCCCCTGAATTCCAGGAGGGCTGTAGTGGTGCTGTGCCCTGCCCTAAAGCCATGCTGCTCAGGGCATAGAAGCTTACGTCTGTCCGGGTATTTGACTTGTTTTTCTGCGATGATTCATTCCAGGACCTTCTAGAGTGGTGGAAGTACAGAGGTGGGTCTATAGTTCTCAGGCATGGCCCGATCCCCGCTTTTATACACAGGGGTAACTACTGCGACTTTCCATTTTTGAGGGAATACTGCGAACCGGAGTGATAGGTTGAGGATATGGGTAAGGGGAGACAGGATTTCTTCCAGATAGAATGAGATTAGTTTCAGGTTCCCTTACTGAGCACCTTACCCAGGTATTTCCTGGCTTTCCTGATAGTAATAGTCTTGAAGTGAAAAGGGAGATGCACTGGGGTCTCTGGAGGAGCAGCAGGGTTGTTGATGGAGAAGAAGTTGGTAGGGAGGACATTACGGAGGTCAGTCAAAGTAAGGATGAAGGTGTTGGCTATAGATTTAGGATCAAGGATGGGGGATCCAGCAACGCTGAGCATGGTGGGGACCATTTCGGGCTCACGTCCGGTGACCTCTTTAAGGTTTGACCAGAATTTATAACTATCATTCCAGTTCTTGGCTAGGGTCTCCTTGTAGTATAGGTTTTGGGCTATTCGGATGATCCTAGTACAGTTATTCCTGGCCTGTTTATAATTCAGGATGTTGGACTGGTTCCCTGTGGCCCTGGCTGCATATCAGAGATGATCTCTTTTTTTCATAAGTTCAGGGGGGCTGGGCTCATCCAGGGGTTGAAATGGCCTTTGATTATACACTTTTTGAAGGGTGCATGAGTGTCACAGATTATATTGAATAGGAGGATGAAATAGTCAAGCATGTTATCAGTGTCAGAAGCCCCAAACACTGCTTACCAGTCAGCGTTGAGGAGATCGGCTTCAAAGCAGCCCATGTGGCCAGGCTTGAGGACCTTGTTGGTGACTGTTCTTGGAGGGAGTTTGGTGAAATTATTAGCCCAACTGAATATGACAGGGGAGTGGTCACTGTTGTCGTCTGAGAGGACAGGGGCATTGGAAATATGCTCAGGTTGGCTCGTGAGTACCCATTCGAACAGAGTACTAGTGCCCGGTCTGTAACTGGTCCTAGTGGGGGCTTCAATGAGCTGTGTAAAATGGACAGCCTGAGTTGCATCTTTGAAGTGGTTAGCTTCAGGGGCAAGCTAACTAATATTGAAATCACCAAGAAGTATAACCTCGGAGCTTAGGGTCAGGCTTCCAAGGCAGTCTGTGACAGCTTGGATACCTTGGGCCAAGTTCTTTGGTGGGTTGTAGACTGATAACAGTGTAATTGTTTTGTTATGGGCCCCAAGAAGGATCTCTATGGCAAGGGCCTGGGAGAACAGCCCTAGGCTGGGTACATTTAGGACTGTGCCCTGTAAGTTATCCTTAAGGTAGAGTGCACAGCCACCACCTCTTTTAAATACTCAATCTTGCCTAAAAATTGTGTAACCCGGTAGACTGATGGCACCACCGGGGATCCTAAGAGAGAGCCATGTCTCGACAACTGACACCACATCAGGATTATGGAGGGCAACTCAGGCTTGTAAAGTGTCAAACTTTGCTGCCAGGCTGTGGATGTTTAGGGATGCAAAGGTTAATGTGCCTGGTTTCTGAGCAATCACACCCTGATTTTGAGGGGGGCCCAGATTGCAGTGGATGTTGCCTGAGAGAAGTAGCAACCAACAGGAGGGCTAGTCAAACCAAGTAACTTATAAAGTATTTGGTGTTAGTTTTGTGCTGTCTTCTTGAGTTTATTCTGATGGCGTGCTTGTTGGAAAGCAAGGGCAGTCTGAGCAGGAATGTAGGAGGAGGAAGCCATGGCTGGGCACGCTGAGTTCTGGACCAAGCATGCCAGGCTGTGTTGTCAGGCCTACAAGTGGCAGGTAGGTCGGAGTCAAGCACTGACGTTATGGTGCAGTAAGTATTGCCATAGATATGCTCACTAATAAGGAGGGTAGGTGGTTTAGAGTCATTGTGTGGCTGCCCTGAGAGCATACAGAGAGTGGTCAGAAGAATATAAAAAGGCATTAATCTGGTTACTAAAGTCATGACTGGGGGAGTCTAAGATTAATACTACTGTAGAAAAATACAAGGATTAAAGGACTGATAAAAATAAGGCAGCAGCAATGTTTGTTAAATTTGAGCATGACAGAGGATCACCCCTTTAAGAAGTTGCAGGAAAGACAGCCCCTTTAAGAAGTTGCTGTAATTGACTAGTACGAGGCCTCAGGGAGCAAGGATCACTGGGGAAGTGTATTAAATAATGGAGAGGGGGTTGGGGGATGGGTGAAAACAACTGTCCAGAGAGTAGTACAGCAAATCAGTGACCAAGCTGTGATTTGAAAAAGGTACCTTGGGTGCTTGCTTTCTCAAGGGGATCTGCAGCATCCAATCAGGAAGTGGCCACAGTTCCCAGGAGCCAGTCCAATTATAGGGATTGAAGCCTGGCAGCTCCGAGCTAGGAGCTGACTGATCGTACATGCTTTCCTTGGTCAGGGGGCGGTGGGCTGGATGGACAGGTCCAGACACCGGCAGGTAGCAGCGCAGGGGCCACTCGGCTGAAGTGGAGAGCCTGATTTGGGCTTCTGGCTAGAAAAGAGCAGAAAAAAAAGTCAGGCCATTAATTAAAAAAACAAAGACAAAGCTCAAGTAAATTGGTGGGAGGGCTCTGGACAATTTAGTGCTCGAGGCAGAAGCAGGTGCAAATAGTGGGGGAGAGAAAGGGTTCCCGCACAGAGGTCTGGTCAAAGGTGCCAGGTGGGAATTTAGCAAAACAAAATGCAGGTTCAGGAGGTTGACTGGGGTGGGGGGAGAGAAGGAGGCCCTTGAATGTGACCAGGGAGAGCTGGAAGGAGGCGTGTGGTGGTGAGGACTCAGGGTAGTCTGGAATAGGTAGAGAAGATGGCAAAAAAGGCCATGCAATATGTACAGAATATGCTGGTTCAGGGGGATGTCAGGAGAGCGAATCATGGATCCGGTAGCTGGCAGAGAAACAGTGTGGGGAACACCAAAAAAGAAAAGCAAAAAGGAAAAAGCAAGTGAAAGAGGGGAACAAAGAAGGCAGTCCTCCACAATACTTATCCATCCTTCATTATTTTCTCAATATTTTTTTACGTATTTCTTTTTTTCACTTATACACCTATAGAAGAAGTCAGTATAGCTTACAGGCTTGAGCACAGAGCTGTCAACCTGGAGTTCCAACAAACCTGGTTTTTAACCCTACAATAGCCACTTGCATACTGTGTGACGCTCATCATACCACTAAATATCCTTGAGCTCCCAGGTCACACCTTGTCATGAGCTTGGCTTAGTGTGCCTTTCCTGGTAAAACATTAAAAAAAAAAAAAAAGGTTTTGTCAGTTTTTGGCTCTCTCTGCTATTCTTAGTTCTGTTCTTGATTTTTTCCTACTTTTTGATTCCTTACTCTTAGCTAGTTTATCTTTGTATGGGGCCCTATTGATCTCACTGTGGCCCTTCTTATATTTCCACCCTATTTGATAATGTGGAATATCCAACCATATCATACCACACCGCACTTCCATGTCAATTTTCACTTAGGTGTTTACTAACTTATGAACACATGAAAGTTGCCAGCAGAATACTGCCTAGCGAATGTCAATTCACTCCCGACAATACGCGCCGCGACAACTCGGTCCCGACAATTCAAATCCACATCAATTAACTCCCTACTTTTCACTCCGAGTATTTTCACTCCCAGCACTACATAAATTGGTCTGACATATAGCACAGATATTGCACATTACAAATACGTCACAGCTATTCAATTTTTGTATCACTAAAATCAAAACTAATCATGCAGTCTGAAAGAGGAAGTAATGCTGCTTGACAGTTTTCCATTTGCAGAGCTTGGCTGGCTGAGCAGTAGATCATACTTCCTGAACGGAATCTAGACCTTTGTATTGCAGTTGTAATCTATAAAGATTATCTGCAACCTGTTAAACAATTAAGCAATAATGCACGACAGGGTGTGTGTTGTGCTGGGATAACGTCATGCCTGGGGTGATTAGGCACGAGGCCACAGGCCGAGTGCGACTAATCACCCCAGAAGTGATGTTATCCCAGCACAACACACACCCTGGAGTGCATTATTGCTATTATACAATGGCTCGTTTGTTTTCAAAATAATAAAATAGAAAAAAAAAATGATTTTCTGTGTTTTTTTTGTATTTTTTCATGTGTGGAGATTGTTTTAGAAAAAAGTCCACAGTTTGACCACTAGATCGTGCTAGCTGTATGCTCTGCATTGTATTTGCCTCCCAGGTTACCCTCGCTACAGTGCTGTTTTTGTTAGGAGACATAGGTCTGATGGGGTCACAGAGTATTGGTTAAAATATGCTTTCTGTTCTGTTTTTTTTTTTTCTGGTTGTATATTTTGTTTTTAATTTTAAATGGAGAGGCAGATGGCAAGGTGGTTGCTAGGGGCTGTGTTGACTGAGCCACTGAGGTTAGGTGAAAAGCCGAGTCGTAGCGGCTGCCTGAGTCACTGAGGTTAGCTGACAAGCCAAGTCATAGCGGCTGCCACACGGCTGTTGTGAAGAAAAAAGTCAAAGTAAAGGTATGGTTTTGTTTTAAGTCTATTGGCTTTGTTTCAAAAGTGTTTTTTATTTTTGTTTGGGAGTACGAGTGTGCGCGCGTGAAGGAGCAGAAATCCCGTATGCTGGGGCGATAAGTTGTCCGTACTTCTGGGAGTTACAGGACTTAGAAGGCGCAGTTTTGTTTTGTGATGGAGGTATTTAGTTTTTTAGACATAGTGAGGAGAGCAGAAGACAAAGATGAGTATGAAATTGTTGGTGGTGCTGGGAGCGAAGCAAGTAAGGTCGGGTGCTGAGCGGGAGTCGGAGAGTCAAGTAATCGGGGCCGTGGAGTGATTTCTTTTGTTTTAACTTTTTACATTTCATGTGGTCGTTTCTGTGCTGGGACTTGAGCCGTGATGTTGTACTGGGATAACATCACGGGTCCAGTCCCAGACAGGCCAATCAAATTGCAGGATTATTTCATGCCATTGTATGATTCCTTTTAGATCCTAAATGCCATTTAGCACTTGTCTAAATCTTACTGCTGGAAGAGTTAGCTTACTTACAGTCAAGTAGTAAGCTGATTTCATTCCCCACCTTTAAAAATGCAATTGTAGGCAAAATTCAAAACTGCTGCAGGCCATTTTTTGTTACACTGTTGGTACAGTAAGTCAGAGGAACTGCATGAAGCTATGTAGGTAATAAGAAACACAATTTCAAGGTTGCAGATTCACAGAAAAAAATGAAGGCTGAAGTTCAAGAGCTGACATTTTTTAACTCAATAATTTTATTAAAGCAGCAATGCAATTTCACATTGGACTTGTTTTTTCCCATGCAACACTCCCGACGCACCTGGAAACAAGCTATACTAGCTTGGTATGCCTTTTCTGGTAAAATGATAAATAAATAAAAATAACTTGGTCTCCTTATTTGTTGCTGACAACAAGGTGGTGGGAAACTCGAGATTGAAAAGGACTGAGCTGCACAGTCATGCGGGTTATAGTTTGAAGGTGACACTGAATAGGAAAGGCTCACCCTTCAAAGCGGTATGCCCCCTTTGCTGAAAGAATTTCTGTAATTTTCAGAGAACTCATAGAACTGAGGTCTAGGTACTTTTTAGCATTTATGATTATATTAGACTGGCTGGTGTATACTTGCATTGACATCAGGAGTGAGTTGACATTGGGAGTGAGTTGATGGGAGCGTATTGTCGGGATCGAGTTGTCGCGGCGTGTATTGTTGGGAGCGAATTGACGCACTCCCAGGTCTATCAAGTCTGGCCATATTGTGGCATCCCAAGCAGCAGCTAAGAGCTCCACTCCCCCTCACCAAGTAATACCCCCTCCTTTCTGGTCAGTCCTCCTTTGGCCCTGAACCTATCATTTACTCTGTCCTATCCCCTGTTTCTGGTGATACCACTTCTTCAGGGAGCCCATTCCACACTTCCACCACTTTTTCCATGAAAAATACCTCCTGGATTCCCTTCTGAACCCCTCCCCCCAGCTTAAGGCAATGTCCCCTCTTGTATTTATTTCCACTGATCCTCAAAAGTTTCTCCTTTCCTACCTTGTTATTGCCCTTAAAATATTGAAAAGTCTCAAGCATATCCCCCCTCCCTGTTCTCCTTCAGGGAGTATATGTTCAGGGCACCCAGCCTCATGCATGACTTGCCCTGCTGACATTTAACCATCTTTGTCACCCACTTTACACCACCTGCAGCAGGATAATGTTCTTCTTCAGGTAAAGATGCCAGTACTGCACACCATACTCCAGTTACCACCACACCAATGAACTCTATAATGACATTATGTCTTACTCCCTTCGACTGCTGATCCCTCTGGCAAATCAGCCCAACATTCTGTTGGCTTTGGCAGCTGCCTTCCTACACTGTGGTAAGTGTTCAGGTCACTAGTGATAAGCACCCCTAGCTGTTTCTCTTCCTCGGATTTGATTACCAGGACACCAACCAGGCTGTACTCTGTCTTTGAATTCTTGTCTCAAATGTGCATAACCATGCACTGCTTTGGATTAAAACCAAGTTGCCAAATTACAGACCACCTCTTCAGCTTGGCCAGATTATATATTTAAAAGACTGGTATTTAAACAATTTAACAAAATGAAATTTAAATAATATCATGTTATCCCAAGTCTCAGGAATACACATTAGCTTACCATTCACAATTCTGTTCACTGTGCAATTTTCTAGCTGTTTTTTTAACTGGTTGATGTCAGACTAAGGTCCCAATTTCCCATCTTTGGGGGTTCAAACGCAGTTGCAGTGGTGGGGGAATCACAGAATCATACAATGTGTGGGAAAAAAAGGACCAGTAGGCCCATCTAGTCTGCCCTATTTTCGTTGCCTAATACTACACCCTGGACTCTATTAGGTGTCCTTCCTCCCCCCTTATCGCTGTTTATTGTACTCATGTGTCTATCTCACACATGTTTCAGGCTCCCCACTGTCTTTGCCTCTACCACCTCTTCTGGCAGGCTGTTCCAGGCAACTACCACCCTTTCTGTGAAGAAATATTTCCTCACATCCTTCTTAAACCTGCCCTCCTCAAGCTCCTCTGCATGCTCCCATGTTCTGATGCTCTTCTTCTTGTGAAAGAGATTTCCCCTTCTGCACCTTGTTCACCCCTGTAAGGTACTTATAGGTCTCAATCATGTCTCCTCTCAATCTCCTTTCCACTAGGAAGTACATGTTGAGTTCCCACATCATCTCCTCATATGGCTTCCCATGCAATACCCACACCATTTTGGATAGCCATCCTCTGGCCTGTTTCCACCTTGTCTATGGCCTTGCAGAGGTGCAGCCTCCAGAACTGGGAACAGTACTCGGGGGGGGTGTCTCACAAGTGAGTGATACAGAGGCAGCACCACTCCCTTCTCCTGCTAAAGATCCCCACTCTCTATGCACCACAGCATCTAGCTCACCTTACCTACTACCCTGTTGCACTACCCTGCCATATTGAGATCATCATATATGATCACTCCAAGGTCCCTCTCTTGCTTGGTAACTGTAGGCACTCCCACCCGCCCCCATCTTATACTCAGTACCCAGGTTTTCCATCCCTAGGTGCATAGCTTTGTACTTTTTGGCTTTAAATCCCAGCTTCCACTCCCTAGACCATTTCTTTAGTTTCCCCTGATCCATTTGCATCCTATCCACCCCTCCTGGGTGTCCACACCCTTGCAGATTTTCATGTTGTCAGCAAAGAGACACAGCTTCCCCTCTAGTTCTTCAGCAGTGTCACTTATGAAGACATTGGAAAGTACAGGGCCCTGCATCGATCCATGTGGAACTCCACTGGTCACTCTCCTGTCCTCTGAGTGACTGCCATTTACCACTACCCTCTGCCTGCTACCTTCCAACCAGTTGGCTACCCAGCTCACCACCTTCTGCCCCACCTCTAGGCTGCTAAGTTTTTTTTTTTATTTGCCTCCTGTGTGGTACAGTGTCAAAGCCCTTACTGAAGTCCAGATAGGCCACATCCACTGCTCTCCCTGATCCACCTCCCTAGTTAGGATGGCAGTCTTTTGGAGTGCACCGGGCTCCATGTTCTGCCACCCACCAAACTTCTATAGACAAAAGGGTGTCATTGTCTTCATGGGCTGGAGTCTGCCCTGTGTCAGTGGCACACAAGAACATTACAGAAATTGTATATCAGGATGTTATTTGCCTCATATAGGCTGAGTAACCACTAATATTCTAGATTTCAACAAACACAGGGCTTAGGCCATATGATATGGCGCTGGGTGCATGGTACCATGCTATGGCCCATGCCCTGAGTAGACAGTGCCATCACCAAATTGCCCCCCTCACACTGTGCCTTTTCAACCACTTTCTGGGCAAGTGGTTTTAACATTATTATGCCCCCAATGGTATTTATTCACTGGTAGTTTAGTGGCCACAATGTTCTGCAGCATTTGTCATTTCCCTGGTGTCCAGTGGATCTCCTCTCCCCTGTCCCATTCCTGCTTTGTGCAGTGTTTAATGGCATGCCACCTAACCCCTACCCCACCAGAATGGATGTTTCAGCTTACAGTGCTGCAAGCCTTCAGGAATTGCTTTCAGAATTCCAGAACACACTCTAACTGATGTCTCATTTTAATATTCATATCCTCAGTTTTAATGATGTTTAGCACTTTAATTATCCCACTTGTCTTACAATTAAGGTTTTTATGTTAATCTGTACATTTTATGATAACTAACCATGCATTTACAGTCCTGCCATCTCTCCCTGCCATTATGCTGTATACAGTATTATGTATCTGGTCAAAAGATTTACCATGTGCAAAACAAAATGTCAGCCATATATACTGTATATGTGACATCTGAAAGAGGGAGAGCCAAGTTAAAAGAAATAAACATTCATATAAGTGTATGATATCTTGATAGCATCATAAATGGCATTTTGGATGGAAAAACTTGGACATCCCATCAAGGTCTGCACCTTCTGCTAATCCAAAGCCAGTGCCTATATTCTCTGCATGCGTGAGTGAAATTGGCTAATGCCTGTTCTCTTCAGATCTAGAAAATATTGAAGTTACAAGTGACAAATTTAATTGATCATGCTAAACAAGGCAAACCTGCCAATAATATACCCCTACCCCAAAGTGTCAGCTTCAGAATAGATGGGGACAAGCATTTACTAGCGGTGTCTTGTCTTGTTTGACATCAATAAGGAGTATTACTATGCATGTCCTGCTAAAGATTCCACTGGTTCTGCTTTTAGTTTTTCTTAAAAGCACAGGCCTGGATTCAAGCCCATGATTTGCAGATCACCAGATTCTCAGGCATGTGCCACAACTATCAGACTACAGGGGAATTGAGTAGTTTAGTTCAACAACATAGTGTGGAGGTGGGGGGAGGGGTATCACAGCTTCGGTGTGTTTTTGAGATGTACCATATTACAGGCAATAAAGGTCCCAGTAAACTCTTCTTTTAGTTCATAAAATACATTGCTTGAATTAAGCTGTGTATATCTCAAAGTAAGAACCATACATTTTAAGACTACACTTGTTAATGAAAGTTTTACTTACTGCATGAAATGAACTCTCAGTCATCAACTCCAAAGTCCACTTTCTTTGCCACCACACTATAGAAGATTGATCATAGCAGCTTTAAATATATCTGGTCACCCATGAAAATGGGCGTTATGCTCATGGATTTACCAGATTTTAAATACACAAACCAAATGAAAACCAAACCAAAATATTGCAGGATTAAAAAACATGAATCATTTGAATATTACATTTTGTTCCTTAAGGGTTACAGCATTCAAACCTAGTGCTTTCCCTAGTTCATATCCAGCTCTACCACCATGCCATTTTTTCTGTAAACTAGGCTTCATTTGCTATATGTTTTGCTTTAAAAATGCAAATGAGAAGAAAACAAAGGAGGACAATATTTTTTCACATTTTGGCTGTATAATTCTTGGACATGTTAAAACCTATGTGAATTATTTTTATTTTTAAAATTTATCATTTATTGAAGTTTTCCAAAATAGATGTGAACTATTTTTACCACCTGTTGTTAGCATAATTAAATCTACAAAGAAATACTAGGAGTAAAGTTTGTGTGCCTAGAATTCTTTTGGGATCCAATAATAAAGTTAACATTGGCATATTCCTGACAGAGACATTCAGTTTTATTTAGCTTGTAAAACAAATGCCCCTGCTAGGCCTGTACTGTCTGTGCTAGTAGGTGGTCCTATAGGTTCATTGCCTCTGGGAGGAAAGATGCAGCCTAATGCTACCCCTGAATTTACCACCACTGAGCTTCAGGGCATATACTGCATCCTGCTGTAGGACACCCCATCAAACATTTCTAACTATTAGATATTGTTGGAACCCTCAAGTATGCAAAAGATTGAGATTGTGTCCCCTCTCATCTTCCATTTCTCCTTGATGTACTTGTTAAGGGCCTCCAGCCTCTAAAGCTTTTGCCCGTTTAGCACTTATCATTTTGTTGGCCCTCCTTGTGTTGCATCTTCTCAACAGCCTCAATGTCCTTTCTATATTAAGGAGCCAAAAACTACATGCAGTTTTCCAGGTGGGGATGACTAAGGCAATTTAAAGTGGCAAGACTCCTCCCCTTACCCTGCTGGTCACTCCACTTTTGATGTACCCCAGTATTTTGCTGGTTCTTTTGACAGTGGCTACGAACTGCTAGTCCTGCTTGAGATCATTTTTTATTGTGACTCCCAGGTCATTTTCCACTTTGACTTCAGCAAAGCAAGCTCCATACAGTATGGGTTCTACCACTTTACAATGACAGCAATGCTGTAGACATCCCCAACACTGATGGGAACAATGCCAACAGTTGACATTGTTCCTGTTGGAAATAAGAATTTTTTTTTTGTGGGAGGGCGAAGGGCTGTTATCCCTGCACCCCCATCTCTAAATAACCAACTCCAAGTCAGAGTTAGTTCGGGGTGGAGGCACAACACCTGGAAAGGGAGCGGTGGTGTGACGTGAAACCATCACAGTGACTTGGTGAGATCTGTCACTGTGGTGGTCTTCGGTATCGAAATGTCATTGTGCTGATAGCATACCTACAGTATGTTGGATCTACCTCTGTGTTTCCTCCCCAAGTATAGTACTAGCCCCTTGCATTTGGCTGTATTTAATCTGAGGCAACAAGGGTCAGACAAATGACTCAGCTGGCTCAGGTACTCTTAAGTTTCCCCATCCTCAAGCACATCCACAACCTATACAGCCATCTATAAACTGAAGCAGTCTGCTGGAGACATCAACATGGTATGGAGAACGATGAGTCAGGAAGCATAGGAAAACCAGGAGCAGTTATAAAATGTGCAAATAGCATTTTATTTTTTATCAATAACAGTGAAATAACAAAAATTAAATTGTTCAGTATAACTATTTACAAAGGCAATACAAACAGAGAAAACAAAGCCCTTAATTTGAGGATATGTTTAATTCTAAGTTTCAGTCTCTCCCTCTAACAAAAGATTGCTGCTGTTTTTATAATAAGTCTTTGCCTGACTGTTAAAATTCTGTAACCTCATCTCATTAAGAGGCATCTTGTTTCCCACAAAATGTATCAGAACTTTGTCAATTTCCTTGCAGGTGCAACAAAATAGAATATGGTGTCCCAGAACTAACCTCCTGTTGACAGCTCTCCAAAAGACCTTGTGCTGCATCTCAGGGTTAACCCTCTGAGTTTTAAATAGCTTTTTGCAATCATTTCAACAGTATAACTATACACATTTTCAAACCAAGGGATCCCAGTTTCACACAAAAGATTCACATGTATTTTTATAACCACAGATAAGCAAGGAGGAAGAAAAGACAGAAACTGCAAGTAAAGGCAGAGAGATAGCAGGAGGCAGAGAATAGCAAGACTATCAGCGTGATCAGTTCCTAGGTCTCACAAGGAAATTTTATTGCACAATCGAACAGACAAAAGTCAGAAAAGGAGAGGACAGAACAGATCCTTGCATTTAACTCTTTCTGCATAACAAATGGGACAGAGCCTTATTCAATCCTGTCACATACCCCCTTCTATAAGAGGAAACCTGTTAAAACAGTGTTTCAAAAACTTTCTTTTACTTCTATTCCAGCATCATCTTATAACCTTTAGAAGTCTCTGCATGTGTAGTATCCCTTTTTCCATAACAACCAGTACAGCAAACAGTGAAGTTTATATCCAAACATTTTTCCTTTCAGCCTTCATCATTCTCAATTCCTGATTGATATATTTACAGAAAATCAGCACTGACATTTCTCTTTTCCAGATTTGTGCATCACTTTGAATTTAAATGACTCTAGTGCCATGTACCATCTTGTGATCATGGAATTTTTATTCTTCATTTGATTAAGCTAATAAAGAGGATTGTGATCTATTGTAAGTACAAAGTCAGCTTCTAGCAAATACTTAAGGGACTCCATGGCCCTCTTTGCTGCAAGGCATTCCTTTTCAATGGTGGAGTACCTTTTCTCTCTGTCATGAAATTTCCTAATGATATATAGAATGGGATGTTCCTTTCCATCTGTATTCTGACTCAAGACTACACCTAGGCCCACCTCTGATGCATATGTCTGTAACATAGGAACATAGACGTTGATGGCAGATAAGGACCTCAAGACCCATCCAGTCTGCCCATTTTTTCTACCTTATGAATGTGCCATAGAAACAAAAATTTGTTTCTCAAAGTCTGGGCTTCATAAAACAGAGGCTGAACATAATGCAGACTTGATGACCCAAAAAGCTTCTTCACACTCTGGGGTCTGTTTCATATTATTCAGGTACTGTTTCATCATGAGTTCAGTGAGGAGAGTAGCTAACTGGGCAAAGTTGAGAACACATCCCGATTGTAACCAGCCAACCCTAAAAATGACCTGACATGTTTCTTTGTTTTAGGGATAGGACTGTTAGCTACAGCCTCTGTCTTATAAATCTCTGGTTTTACATCTCCATTTCCCAAAATATATCCCAAATATCTGGTTTCCTGCATGTCCAATGCACATTTCATAGGATTAATTGTCAACCCTGCCTTTTTTGATAGACTGGATAACTGCTTTTACATGTTCAGGTGGCTTTTCCAGTCTGGATTGTACACCACAACATCACCCAGGTAAACAACTCAATAACCAGCGTAAGTAGCTAAAATTCTAATAATCACAGATATAGGTAAAATTACAAATACTTCTGGAATGTAGTGGGTGTGCCATGTAAACCAAACAGCATGGTGGTGAGCTGATAGAAGTCAGTAGGAGTGGCAAATGTAGTTTTGTCTCTGGATTCTTTAACTAGGCAAATTTACCAGTAATCCTTTGTGAGATCAAGGGTACTGATGTACTTGGTCCTTCCCAATCTGTTCACCAAATCATATATCCTGGGCATAGGATAACTGTCAAATTCAGACACTTGATTAAGTTTCTTAAAAAAAGGGAGATTCTTACAACCCCTTCTTTTCTATTTACAATCACCATTGGTGATGATCAAGCACTTCTTGACTCTTCTATGAATCCCAGCTTGTACATGTTCTGTATTTCCCAAACCACGTCTGCTCTTTGCCACTCTGGTAATCTGTATGTCTTTTTTCTAATAGGGTGAGCATTCCCTGTCACTATTACGTGCTTGACCCCTTTTGCTTGGCCTGGTGCTGTGGTAAAAGTACTGTTAAATGTCTTTAGTAAGTTACAGATTTCTGAGGTTTGTTTGGAAGTTAAGGAAATATTCACCTTTACAGCATCAACAGTTACAGTTTGTTCCAGTCTATCATAAGGCATATCAATATCTTCTGTAGACATTTCTGGTAAAACTAACAAAGTAGCCTTTGGTGTTTTTTCAACCCATTTTTTCAGGAGGTTAACATGGTATATCTGGGTAGGATTTTTTCCTATTAGGGATCCCAGTGTCATAGTTAACTGTGCCAGGATGTCTAAGAACTTTACAAGACCCTTGCCACTTCATTAACAGTTTATTTTCTGTAGTGAGTAACACTAACAAGACCTTTTCACTTTGCTCAAAGACTTTTACCCATAGCCATAATACCATTTCTGCTGGTTTAGTTTTATTTATTTATTTTAATTTGTTAACCAGGTAAGAATACTGGATCAAAGATCCTTTTTGAGGCTCATCCAGGCCATATCAGACCTACCACACAATACAGAACATACAGAGACGTAGGATAAAACATTTAATAATTACGAATACATTAATCAAACAAATATAACTTTATACACTTTTTAAGAACTTGTAAAGAGCAACCAACACATAAAAAGTCAGGCTAGTTGTTCCAGAAACTCTGAGCAGCTGCAGTAAAGGCACATAATCCAGCTCTAGTTTTACAAAAACCTATAGTAAGAACAACCCTATTGGCAGACCTCAAAGTAGGTAACAAATGCCTAAGTAAAAGAAGATCTGAAAATGGAGAAGAAACAGAACAAAAAACCTTTTTTAAAAATAAAACAACCCAAAAAAATACTGTATACATTGAATTGGGGATAACCAACCAAGCTGGAAATATAACTGACAGTGGTGGGTTCATACAGAAACAATAAAACAAAATGGCAAATGTTGTCATAAACAATGGAAAGAGTTTGTACCTCCTTTGAAGCAAGATAAAAAAAAGATTAGATACATAATCAAAATGGGGCAAAAGAGAACCAATAGCTATGGCTTTACGAGATTCAAAAAAAATAAATGTTTCAACTTATAATACTTGCTAATAGCTTGGCAGAAAAAATAAATGTTTCAACTTATAATACTTGCTAATAGCTTGGCAGAAGATACCAGGAGAAAGGACTGCTGTGTGACTGAACTTCTCTGCTGGGACTAAAGTAGAAGAACTTTTGTATTTGGACCTTTAATTTAGGGTAAAAAAACTAACATACAAAACAAAACAAAAAAAAAAGTGTATGTTTGGGTTAACTGAACTGAATGGGTAACTGAAAAGTCATGTAGGTGTAAACTCAGGTGACTGAAAGGACTTAACTGCTGTGAGGTTTAAATTACTTGTAGAAAGATCTGGTAAGTAGGGGGTGGCTAGCTAGAAGGAGCTACATTTAAAGACTGCCATAGAAAGATTCTGCTAATAGCTTGGCAGAAGACTCAGGAGAAAGGACTGCTGTGTGACTGAACTTCTCTGCTGGGACTATATTGCCCTCCTTCCCTCCCCTCCACCCCCACCGAAAGCTAGTTCTATTTTTATAGGCACAGGATTTGACTGACAACAGGAACTTCCTGTTTAGGGGTAGGAAGTGAGTGATCACAGAACCACCAAGGACCCACCATCCTAGAAGGGCAAGAGTAGCTCTCCGGCCCCCTCTAGCTGCTGGAGGTCTGCCTCTGAACAAGTAAGTGGTCTACTGAGAAATATAGGATATTCTTGTCTCAGAACAGGACAATCAGGAGCTTAAAGGGCACACAGGCAGAAAGTAAGGAGAAAAGAAAAAAAACAGAGGAAAGAGTAAGGATTGCAAACAGTTAAGGGGCCAGAAATAAGACATGATTGGAGTGGTGCAGTGCAGTGGCTGTGGAGCAGCAGTCTTCCGGGAGATGTTCGGTGTTGTCCCATCTGCAGGCACCTGTCTGGGCTGAGGGAGGAGGTTGCTCATCTCCAGGCTGAGTTGGCCAGGATTTGTGGGACCTCCTCTTCCATCCAGGGACACCAGTGCCACTGCCGTTGCCTCAGAGGTTGCCAAGAAAGAAGAGTGGTTGGACCACAGGGCTCAGGGAGGTGAGGGTGGTGGAACAGAGGCACATCCTCAGTTGTACCTCTCACAATTCCTATGCCATTCTGGCAAAGTGTGGTTCCTCTATGGAGGCACCTACAGTGGAGGCCAAGGAGGATGTTGGGAACCTCCACAAAGGAGACCCACAGGAGGGTGGCAGGGGACCCTGCAGGGAAAGGAAACAACTCCTGGTGGGGGACTCCATTGTTAGGAAGGTAGAACTGGGCAAGGAAGGGGAGAGGGAGGTAAGGTGCCTGCCTTGCACCATGGCTTGGAGGGACAGGGAGCGAATCCTCAGGATTGCTGGAGTAGCTGCACAGGGGAGGGAGCTGGATGTCATTGTCCACCTAGGGACAAATGACCTGGCAAAGAAAGGGATTAGAGAAGTGCAGGAAGAGTTTGTGGAATTGGGGAGGGGCCTTAGTCAAGTAGCACGCACGGTAACCTTCTTGTAGGTGCTACCATCTATGGCATAGGAGGGCTAGGGTGTTCCGTACCATAGGATTCAATCAGTGGTTGAAAACTGGTGGGAGCCTAGGGATTTGCTTCATTGGGGACTGGGGTCTACCTGGAGTGATGCAAGCCTATACTGGCATGATGGGCTGCATCTGTCCGGGAGGGAACCAGGATCCTAGGTGATAGGTTTAATGCTTCATTGGCAAGCTTTTAAACCAGCCAAGGGGAGGCACTGGAAAGGAGCAGGAAAATCCTAGCCCCCAAAAATCACGGTAGTAAGTGTGGCAAACACCAGCATGGAGGTGTGGATAGGGAGAAGGCAGGGGTAAATGGAGAAAGTGACAAAGGCAAGAAGGACAGGGATGGGGCAAAGGGGTAAGACCATAAGGAAATGGAGGTAATGAGTACCAATGCCCATAGTCTGGGCAACAAGCTCCCTGAACTGGTGGCCTTAATGGAAGAGGGATGCCTGGATATCGTAGCAGTCACAGAAACATGGTACACAGAGAACCATGACTGGGATGTTAACATACCAGGGTACATAACTTACAGGAGAGACAGGCAGGGGAGAAGAGGGGGAGGAGTAGCTCTCTATGTAAAGGAAGGGATAAAAGCAACTGAACAAAAGAGTAAACAGGGAGGAGAGGAGGCACTGTGGGTCACCTTGGAGACGGGAAAGGGCACCACAATCCGCACAGGGGTTGTGTACAGACTCCCATGTCAGGGGGAAGGAATGGACAAGGATATGATGGAAGGCATTCTTAGAATGGCAGAGAAAGGGGAGATACTGTTGATGGGAGACCTGAATATGCTGTATGTTAACTGGAGCACATTTGCTGCAGCCACATCCAAGAGCAGGGCCATTCTTGATGCCCTACAGGTGGCAGGCATTAGACAGCTAGTTTTGGAACCCACTCGTGAGAGAGCAATCTTAGACCTCATACTCTCAAACGGGGGCAGTGAGAGGATCTCAGATCTAGAAGTGGGTTGCAATCTGGGACAAGTGACCATCAGACAGTGTGGTTCACAGTTAAACTCTAGCTACAGAGTCAAGCCACAAAAGTGAGGGTACTGGACTTTAGGAGGGCTGACTTTGGCAAGATGGGAGAGTGCCTCAGAAAAGCACTAGCAAACAGGCTAGAAGGAGGTGTGGAGCAACAATGGGAATTATCAAAACTGCCATCACAGAGGCAACAAGCCTTGTGTGAAGCAAATAAACAAATCAAAATGAAAGAAAAAGCCACTATGGTTCTCAAGAGAGGTGGCTGTGAAAGTCAGGAAGAAAAAGATAGCATTCCGAAGTATAAGGAAACACAGAAGGAGCAGGACAAAGAGCTGTACCAGTTAAGGCAGAAAGAAGCAGGGAGGAGGTCAGAATAGCAAAGGCCCAAACTGAGGAAAAGATAGCCAACTCAGTTAAGAAGGGGGATAAAACCTTTTATAGGTACATCAGCGAGCGTAGAAAGACAAAGGGAGGGATAGTGAGGCTGAATAGAATGAATGGTGGGCAGAGGGGGACAGTGAAAAAGCAGGAATACTGAACGAATATTTCAGCTCAGTATTCACAAAAGAGGAGGGGGAAGTGCCTAATCCAATTAACAGAAGCACTCTTGATAGGGGGGTCGATCCCAGTCCTTTCACAGAAGAAAGGGTTCTGCAAGAACTCCTAAAACTGAAGGTGGACAAAGCAATGGGTCCTGATGGCATTCACCCCAGAATTCTAAAAGAATTAAGGAAGGAACTAGTGAAACCACTGGCTACTCTTTTTAATAAATCATGGGAGGATGGTGTGGTACCCGAGGACTGGAGGAAGCGGATGTGATTTCCTTCACAAAAGTGGGACCAAGACAGGGGCAGGAAACTACAGACCTGTCAGTCTGACCTCTGTGGTAGGGAAAGTGATGGAGTCACTTCTGAAGGAAAGAATAGTTGAGTACCTAGAGGTCAGTGGAGCACAGGATCCAAGGCAGCATGGGTTCACAGCGGAAGGTCATGTCAGATGAATCTAATAGATTTCTTTGACTGGGTGACCAAAGTAGTAGACCAGGGAGGGGCTGTGGACATGGCCTACCTAGACTTTAGCAAGGCATTTGACACAGTCCCACACAAAAGATTATTAGTCAAATTAACCAGCCTAGGAGTGGGTCCCAGGGTGGTAGCCTGGGTAAAACATTGGCTGGACAACAGGACACAGAAGGTAATTGTAAATGGAGTCCACTCTGAAGAAAGGGCGGTTACTAGTGGGGTACCGCAGGGTTCAGTATTGGGTCCAGTCCTTTTTAATGTCTTCATCAGTGACATTGCAGAGGGACTGGAAGGAAAAGTATGCCTTTTTGCAGATGACACAAAGATCTGCAACAGGGTTGATACACAAGGTGGCGTGGAAAGGATGTAAAGGGACTTGGCAAGGTTGGATAAATGGTCAGACGTATGGCAGCTAGGATTCAATGCAAAAAAGTGTAAAATAATGCACCTGGGAAACAAGAACCCAGGGAAGAATACACAATGGGTGGGAGGTAGTAACAACAAAAACAGGAAAGGGACCTGGGGTAATCATATCAGATGACCTTAAGGTTAGCAAGCAATGTGAGAAGGCAGTAGGGAGGGCCAGGGTATACTGGGATGTATAGGGAGAGCATCAGCAGCAGAAAACAGGAAGTTGTTATCCCTCTGTACAGACAGTTGGTGAGACCCCATCTGGAATACTGTGTCCAGTTCTGGAGACCCCATCTCTGCAAGGACATAGACAGGATAGAGGCAGTCCAGAGGAGGGCAACTAAATGGTGCGGTCTGCAAGAGAAGCCATGAGGAGAGACTAAAGGAGCTTAATATGTATACCCTTGAGGAAAGAAGGGAGAGGGGGACATGATAGAAACTTTCAAGTACCTCAAAGGAATCAACAAAATCCAAGAGGGTAGCATCTTTCAGAAAAGAGACTTGCAAGAACAAGGGGACACAATTTAAAGATAGAAGGAGGGCAGTTCAGGGGCAATGAGGAAGTATTATTTCACAGAGAGGGTAGTGGATGCATGGAACAGCCTTCCTGAGGAAGTTGTGGGATCTAAAACTGTGGGAGAATTCAAGAATGCATGGGACAGACATAAGGCAATTCTTGTGGGGGGCAGGAAGATATAGGCTGTTGGTTAACTAGGATCTGTGGCCTATCCTGTAGGTAGGGAAATGGGCAGACTAGATGGGCCTAGCGGTCCTTATCTGCTATCAAAGTCTATGTTTCTATGTAACTTATACAAAATTCTGATTTTTTTAATTAATATTACAACAATCAAATCTAATATGGTCAGAAAAGGAAAGCAAAGGCTCCAAAATAACACCAAGATATTTGAACTGGGTTACATGCTCAATTCAGTTGCCATGATTATCATATAACTTAAGTAAGAGACAACTAATCAGCTTAGCACGTGAATCAAAAACAATGGGTTTTGCTTCTTCACATTTAAAATAAGTAGATTTTCAGAGAACTAATTATGAACAAGAAAAAATTCAGACTGAAGATCTTTAATCAATTTGGATTGCTCTTTAGCTGAAGAAAAAGGAATAAGATCATCAGCATAAAGGAAAGATTGACAATTTTTAATAACAGAAGGGAGGGAATTAATAAACAGAGTAAATAAAAGTGGCCCCAAAATTGACCCCTGAGGTACACCCCTGTCAATTCTATTCATGCTAAAGAACACTGATGAAATTGCCAAAAATTGAGATTGATCAGTTATCTCCAAACCAAGAAACGACATTGGGTGAAAAACCTAGAGATTTTAACCTGAGACAGAGCATTTTATAATCAATGAGATCAAAAGCCTTGGTCAGGTCCATGAACACGGCCCTCGTGAGGAGACCATTCTCCATACCACTGAGAACCAAGTCCATGAACCTGACCAAGGCTGTCCCAGTCCCATACCCCTGGTTTTGGGCCTCTTCATCATTACTATGGCCCATTTCAGCATATTTTGCCAGCTTCTTTCTCAGAGCACACATATAAGATGTAATATATTTTTTTTGGAGTGGGGTTATCTTCCCATGTTTCTTTTATTACATCTAATGGCCCTCTAGGTTGTTTCCCATACAGCATTTCAAATGGTGAAAAACTGGCTGAGGCTTGTGGCACTTCTCTGTAAGCTAAAAGCAAGTAAGGTAAGTATTGGTCCCAATCTTTCCCTTCCCCTTTTACAAACCTTTTTAACATGCATTTCAGGGTTTGATTAAAATGCTCAAACAGACCATCTGTCTGAGGGTGATAAGGAGAGGTTCTTATCGCAGTGATACCTAATACTCAGTACAACCCCTTCAGAAATGCAGCACCAAAATTACTACCCTGATCAGTAATAATCTCTTTAGGTATGCCCACCCTGTGGAAAATGTTGGCAAGCTCTGCTGCCACTTTTGGGGCTATGACAATACACATAGGAATTGCCTCTGGGTATTGAGTAGCATAGTCACATACTACCAGAGTGAATCAATTACTCTTTTTACTTTTGTCTAAGGGGCCAACCAAATCCATTGCAAGTCTCTCAAAAGGCACATCTATCAAGGGTGGGGCACCAGGGGCAACTTGTCTTTTTAGCCTCTGGGGCTATTTTCAGACATTCAGCACAAGAACTGCAATAGGTAGCAACATCTTAATGAATTTCATGCCAATAAAATCTGTACAGGAATCTGACTCCCTGTAATAGCTCCCTGAGGGACCAGCTATAGGACTATCTTGTGATATTCATAACAACTCAGTTCTTTACTTTTGTGGTACAACCAATTGTTCTATATGTTCCTGTGTCTGAGGTATAACACAAACTCTGTACGGTAGCCCATTATATTTTTTTAAACATTGGCTCACCCTGTTTTTGTTCCACACCCAGCTGCTTAAAATAACCTTGGACAGAAACATTGTTAGTTTGCTCTGAAAAAAAGACACAATCATTTATGAGTTTAGTTTCAGCATTTTCACATATTAACCCTTATGTCCATCAGTCTTTTGTTGCCACTGTTTTGTCAGGCATCTTCTTTCTTTCTTTCCTGGATTTACAAATCTTGGAGCTGAGCTCAAACAAGTCTGCATCAAAGTCACAGAAAGGATAAGTGTCCCCATCATTTGAAATTTTCTTTGCCTGTGCTCATTACCATTGCTGCTGAAACTGCAGGTTTCAGTTCCTCTGAGATTACCTCAGTAAATCCTGGAAAGTAATTTCAAATAATCACAGATAAAGGTAACGTAGCTACTTTTTTATTTATTTAGCTTTTGTTTACTATTCAAAACATGCCTATTTAAAAAAAATGTAATATACTTCATTTAACAACAGGAAATACAATACTTGCAAAAGTGGAGAATATACAGGCAGAGCTTGCAGTACAGCTCACTGATTACAGGAGATAAAATTTCACTGAACATACAAACATACACTCTCCCACCTCCCCCCTCCACCCCAAACTCCAGAAGACCCCAACTCCACTATCCCAAACATGCCTATTTTCAGGCACAACCCAAGAGAGTACATACAGGTAAACAACACGAATACAGTGAATGAAACAGTAGATATAAAAATAAATGCACAATTTTCAAACGTCAGGCAAAGCCAAGGCAGTGACTTGGAACAAAATTGATGAACATAGATAGGAAAAAAGTAACCAAATAACTGACAGTGACAGGGAAAAGAACAACAATTACAGGTCTTAGCAAATAATTCAGCAAGGTTTCAGACAAGCAGATGTGGAATAGCAAAATATGGTATAAAAATAGGTGGCAGGCAATAGCAATAAGAAATTATGTCAAATAAGTAATCTATATATCTTGATCCTTGAAAATTACCTCTACTTTTTAGTGCAATACCCCCATTCATTTTCAGAGTCACTTGGGTGGTCGGATAGTATCAAGTTTCCCCTTGGATGCAGATGACACCAGTACTTGGTCCTTTTGCACAGTGTTTTCCCAGCACTGCAAAATGGACTAGGGTCTGTCTGCTTCCCGAATCAATAAGTCCCTTCACAGTATTATCTCCCACCTTGATATCTGTTAAATACTTGTCCCAGTTTGCTAAGGCCATATCTGCTCCAGTGTTACCATAGAAACAAAGAAACATAGACTATGAAGGCAGATAAGGACCACTTGGCCCATCTAGTCTGCCCATTTCCCTACCTACAGGATAGGCCACAGATCCTAGTTAACCAGCAGCCTATTTCTTCCTACCCTCCACAAGAATTGCCTTTTATCTGTCCCATGCATTCTTGAATTCTGCCACAGTTTTAGACCCCACAACCTCCTCAGGAAGGCTGTTCCATGCATCCACTACCCTCTCTTTGAAATAATACTTCCTCACATTACCCCTGACCCCCCCATCTTTAAATTGTGTCCCCTTGTTCTTGCATGTCTCTTTTTCTGAAAGATGCTACCCTCTTGGACTTTGTTGATTCCACTGAGGTACTTAAAAGTTTCTATCATGTCCCCCTCTCCCTTCTTTCCTCAAGGGTATACATATTAAGCTCCTTTAGTCTCTCCTCATACGGCTTCTCTTGCAGACCCTGCACCATTTTAGTTGCCCTCCTCTGGACTGCCTCTATCCTCTCTATGTCCTTGCGGAGATGGGGTCTCCAGAACTGGACACAGTACTCCAGATGGGGTCTCACCAACTGTCTGTACAGAGGGATAACAACTTCCTGTTTTCTGCTGCTGATGCCTCTCCCTATGCATCCCAGTATACCCCCAGCCCACCCTACTGCCTTCTCACATTGCTTGCTAACCTTAAGGTCATCTGATATGATTACCCCCAGGTCCCTTTCCTTTTTTGTTGTTGTTACTACCCCCATTGTGTATTCTTCCCCTGGGTTCTTGTTTCCCAGGTGCATTATTTTGCACTTCTTTGCATTGAATCCTAGCTGCCATACTTCTGACCAATGTCATACCCTCCTTCATTTTATGGTAGATTCTTGCAATATGGTCTTGCTTGTTACAGTTATAGCAAATAAAGTCTTTGGGTGTAGATTTGTTACTCCCACCAGAGTTCTTATCTGACCTGGGGTTAAATCAAGAAAAAAGAGGGTCTTACTAGTCCTTGGCTGCTCCTTCACTGCTGTGGTGTCTGTCTGGCCATCTGATAGTCCTCAGGCAGAGAAACAGCCTTTTTCCCACTTTCTGGTCAGTGTTGTTTTACTCAAAGCTGCACATATGTAGGCAGGATGCTGAGAAATTGCTCCACTGCAAATATGTTGATGATCTGTTGGACTGTTCTGCACTCTGGTTGGACCCATTTTATAAGGAGTTCTCTGAGTCAGATGAAGGCTTCTTGAGGATTGTCCACTGAGTGGTACTTCAGAGACTGGAATATTTGCCTGTAGGTCTCCCCTGAGATGTCATATCTTTTAAGAATTTCTCTTTTCACAAGGTCATTGCTGTCTGACTGTGCAGTATCAATATTGTTGTAGGTAAGTTGGGCTTTACTTGTCAGGTAAGGTACCAGTCTCATTGCCCACTGCTGCTTTGGTCACTAGCAGCTCCAGCAACCCTTTCAAAAGTTTTCAGGTATGCTTCGATATCATCTGAGGGACACAGCCTTGTATGTTCAATGTCTTTTAAGTTGCTTATGTTTTGTTGTGCTGCTGTACCTGTGCCAGATCTTCCAGCTTTGATAGTTGGATAGGCATCCAGCCATTGCTGCTTCTCTTCTCTTCTCTTCTCTTCTCTTCTCTTCTTCTTCTCTTCTCTTCTCTTCTCTTCTCTTCTCTTCTTCTCTGATGCTCCTATCACTGCATCTCTTCTTTTCTCTGATGCTCTTGTCACAACATCTCTTCTTTTCTCTGCTTCTGTGTCTGTCTTTGTTGTATAGCCCATCATTTAAAGAAGGTAGACAAGCATTTAAGTTCTGTCCCTGCCTGTTCTTCTTCTTCCATCACTGGTTCTGGCTGTATATTCTCACTTTGGACTGTGTTTCTGCTTCTAGTTTGGCTGCCATTCTTCTGGTAATCACTCCTGGGCATGCTGTTGCTGGATCCATACCTTTCTTCTATGCTTCTCTGGTACCAGGTCTAGTACCCACACACAGAACTCCTGGCTTAGAGTATGCACAGCATAAATCCCACTTTTTCTGACACCATCTGTCATTAAGGCATAGGTCAGGAAGCATAGGAAAACCAAGAGCAATTATACATTTTGCAAATAGCATTTTATTTTTATTAATAACAGTAAAATAAAAAAAATACATGTTTTCAGTATAACTATTTACAAAGGGCAATGGATCTTGGTAAATTAACTGGTGCAGTCTTTGTAGACTTGTCAAAGACTTTTGATTTGGTGAATCATGCCATGCTTCCCCGGAGACTGAAGAACATTGGCCTGGCAGAATCTCCATGTAGGAGGTTCCAGAGTTATCTTTTAAATCATCCTGTGAGGGTCAGTTTTAGAGCAGCATTGTCTACCTTGCATATTCTGGAACAAGGGGTCCATCAGGGGTCCATTTTGGGACCCCTGTTACTTTCTCTATATCTTGATCCTATTGTAACAAGCATTTGTTAATGCCGAATGTTGTCTCACTGGCATTGGCATTGGTAGTGTCGGAGTTAGAGATGCATAATAGGAATGGCAGTGAAATGGATCACATGATGAGCTAATCGGGGAAGGACGTGCTGAGCAGAGCTCCCGGGTCCTACCGAAATATATAGTTATATTTGGCCCTGCGGGGTGGTGGAAATAGGGTGTTTAGCCTACCAGAGTCCGCTATCCTCCCTTAAAGAACCGCTTGACTCGAATTTGGAAATTTTTATTGTCGCTGAAGCACAGAGGCTCGCGGCGCCGACTACAACACCCGTGATGGAGTACGAAACTCCCGAGAGCCTGGACGCACGAGCGCCAGCAATGAAACACCTGAAACCCCCATTGCCTGTGCCAGATGATCAGGGGCCTGGTTTGGAAGTGGCAGGAGTGGGTCAGGCATCCCCTGAAGACATTATGGAAATTAAAAACTTTACTCCGGGGACTTGTGGCTGATTTCTCTTCTGTAAAGCCAACATTGAATGCTCTAGCACAAAGAATAGGAGATGTGGAGGTGCGTATGGCCTCTCAGGAATGTAAAACCCTCTCGCATGATCAGGATCTGGTGGTCCTCTGAAAGCAAATACGAAAGTTGGAGGATAGAGTCGAGGACCAGGAATCTCGTAGTAGGAGGAATAATTTAATCCTGGTGGGTCTCCCAGAGAGATCGGAGGGTGCAGATTGCATTACATTTATCCAAGACTTGCTAATGAAGCTTTTGGGCCCAACACCATATGGGGATTCATACAACCTGGAGAGATACCCCTGCCAGGGGCCAGACCGAGAGTCATCATTATACGATTCTTAAACTTTAAAGAGAAGTCCCATGTTTTAAATAAAGCCAGAGCATTAAAAAATCTTCAGTGGAATGGTGCGTCCCTGTTGGTATTTCAGGACCAGACTCTGGCGATCTGGGAGAAGCAGAAGGAGTATGGGGAAATAAAGAAAAAGCTCTATCTGGCTGGAGTGAAGTTTAGGATCCAGACCCTGCCACTTTGGTGGTAAAGTTACAGTCCGGGGACTGGCGGTATCTAATGGCGAAGTATGTGACAGAGGGACTGCGACAGGAGCTCCCAGACCTGCTTAAATCTGCGACCTGAAAATGGCCCATGAAGGAAGGCTCTGACCAGATATGGTATTTTCTTTGGATCTGGACATATCAATGATAGCTGGACAACAGGGAAGAAATGATTCAGAAAACTTTTTATAAGAGGGAGAAGTCAGGACTAGGAAGAAAGAAGAAAGGAAGAAGAGTAAAAGGAAGACAAGGAGAGAGAGACAAGAAGGAAATGGAATGGAAGAAAATATCTTCTCCCTTTTTTTTTTTCTTCTTTCTCTCTCTGCAGCATCTCCTCCAGGGACTGGGGGGGGGGGTTGGGGCTGTTATGTTCTTATATTTCCTTTAGTATTCTAATATGGGCCAGAATAAGTGGGTGGGATAGATTAATCTCAATCGGAACTGAGGACTTATTAAATATAGTATGTTTTCGTGGTAATTTAATTCAGGTGTAACCGTAGGCTTACAATATGTATTTGATCTCTACATCAGCTCTAAAGGGATTAGATTTAATTTAGGATCCCATTGTGACAAGAATCTGACATTTCACGAGGGGACATTTTATTCGTTTTTTTCTGTCATGTGGACCAAGAGTATTCGCCATACCCAGGATGCTATTGCTAATTTCTTTCCTTCTATCTGTATAACATAACAGGGTGTACTTAAAGTTATACTTATGAGTGTAAGCTAAAGGGGTGTGGGGGGATGGGCTTACATTTAAGGGAATTAAGTAGATATAGAGTTGGTGGTAAGCATTCGGAGGGTCTGGGGGTCCGCTCAGTAGATGGCTCATCTACGTATCTATTTGGCTAGGAGGATGATCGAAAGATCAGGGTTGGGGGGGATTATTGGGAGAGGGAGAGGAGAGAGTCCACGACCTACATATATCATAAGGCAGATTCTGGTGGAACGAGAAGCAGGAGTATTAACAAAATTGCATGATCAATATTAAAATTATTACTTGGAATGCTAAAGGCCTCAGAGGGAGAAGGAAGAGGATGGTGATCTTAAAACATATCCACTAGCTGGGAGCTCAAATCGTTGCTTTGCAGGAGACCCATCTACTAAAGGAAGAGCTGGGTCTCTTAAAGAAATTGTGGGTAGGACAGGTTTTTGGAGATGGAAATGCTAAAGCCTCAGGGGGGTAGCAGTCCTGACTGGGAAAGACTGTCCATTTGCAGTCCTGCAGGTTAAAACTAGGGATGACTATCGAGGGATCTTTATCATGGGGACCATTATGGGTAAATTAACAACGATTGCCTCTATGTATGCTCCCACACCACCTAATCCAGACTTTTTTGCCTCGGTGGAAGTGGATATAGCCCTATTTTCACCCCATCCCCTAATCTTAGCAGGAGACTGGAATCTTTGCTCTAATAATAGGGTGGATAAAAGGCCCCCTTCAGTGCGGCCTCCATCTACTGCACAGGTAGCTATGGCTAAACTCCTGGAGGTGGCAGTGCTGGTTGACCCAATTAGGGTATGTAGCAAAGGTGACCACAGCATGACTTTCTACTCGGGGGCACACAAAACTCATTCAAGAATCGATTTTTTTTTTGGTTAATAAAGAAGCAATCCAGGGGATGAGGGAGCTGATCACTCATACTAGAATATTATCTGACCACTCTCCAGTCCAATTGATCTGGATGATGGAAACTCTCCCAAGGAAACCATACAGATGGAGACTCGATGATTCTTTATTAGTAGATGAAAATATATTACCGAGACTAGAGCAGGCATTAGTGGAAATCATTCAGACCCAAATTCCTACACTCTCAGACACAAGATTAAGATGGTCCACCTGTAAAGTTTTATACTCAGGTTTAGCTCAGAGGTTCACAGCTAGAAGGAACAGTATAAGAAGGGCGAGGGAAGAGTTTATTCTGGGTGATATCGACTCACTGGCTCTCTTAGAGGGTACTTCTGAGGGGCTGGACCTAGAGCTTAAGGAATTAAGAGAGATGAGATGGCAAGCATTCTCTATGGTAAGTTAGATCAGTGGGCAGAAAAGATTCAGGCTAATTATCTAATGCAGGGGGATACTCCGGGAAGGCTTCTGGCAAATAGAATAAAAGAATGGGAGGCAGCTCGTGTGATTCCAATGATAAGCTTCCAGGGGGAAATAATAACAGAGCCCCAGAAAATGGCTGATGCCTTTGAGGCCTACTTCACGGAGATTTATCAGGGGTGTGTTTCGGCCAGGAAGGGAGATATTATGGATTTTTTGGAGAGCATACCTCTTCCAAAATTGGATCAAGAACAAGCTCAGTGGCTAGCTGCCCCTATTTTGGATTCTAAAATATTAGAGATAATCAATTCACTCCCAAAAGGTAAGACACCGGGACCTGATGGTCTAACGGCACAATTTTACAAAACTCATGCTACAACTATATTGCCTCTGTTAAAGGAATTATTTTCAAACATTATGCAAGAAGGGGTTCCACACCCACCGCTATATCAGGCCTATATCACACTCATCCCAAAGCTGGACAAACCCAAAGAATCCCCTGGGAGTTATAGACCTATTGCCCTGATGAATCAGGATCTGAAGTTGCTGACGAAGATATTGGCAGATAGAATTTTGAAAATTGCCCCTAGGCTAATTAATCAAGAACAAGTAGGGTTTATGTCAGGTAGAGGGGCTTATGATGCACTTAGGAAACTCCACCACATATTACATAAGGCCTCGAACTCTAAGTTATCCATGGCATTAATTGCATTAGATGCCGAGAAGGCCTTCGATAGGGTTTCTCATAATTTTCTATTTGCAACTATGAGAACTATGGGATTCCCGGAGGGCCTTCTTAGAGGCATAAAAAATGTATGCCCTGCTCCCACGGCTAGGGTTCTATGTAATGGCTATTTGCCGAAAGAAATTTGTCTTGATAATGGGACCAGACAGGGATGCCCCCTTCGCCAATTCTATTTAACCTTTATTTGGAACCTCTTCTCAGGGCGATCCAGATGGACTCGGCGATACAAGGGATTGTCGTTGGAGAAATGGAAATGAAAATTTCTGTTTTTGCAGACGACATTTTGCTACACCTTCAGGAACCAGCAAAGAGCTTCAAGAGGGCATTGGAGATAATAGAGAGATTTTCTAGGGTGTCGAATTACAAGCTAAACCTGAGTAAGACACAGGTTCTTCCCCTCACTGTATACACTTAAAAGGCGGACTTCGAACCTCTGCAACTGAAGTGGTCCCCAAAAAAGATCAAATATTTAGGCATTTGGATCACAACTAACAAGGACGAGGGCCTCGAAGCAAACCTAGGTGAGATATTGTCGGTAATTAAAACAGATATGGTCAGATGGAGTAAACTCCCTCTAAACTGGACAGCGAGACTAGGTTTGATTAAAATGAACCTATTACCTAGACTTTTGTACCCAATACATCTATCCCCATATAATGTTCCAAAATGCTGGTTTATCAAAGTGCAAAAGCTTATTTCCAGCTTTTTATGGAATGCTAAATCCCCTAGAAGAAAGTACAATATACTACGGCTGCCCTATAATATGGGAGGCCTTAAAGTTCCAGACTTACATCTGTACTATGTAGCTGGACAATTAGGGATAATGGGGCAATGGGCTAGACCGGTGGAGGAGGGGGGATATATCCCAACTTGGCTTCAGGTTGAGAGACAGATCCTTAGAGAGTTGGACATTTCCCCAGAGGCAGTACTGTTTTTTAATCCAGTAGATTTACCAGAGGGAGGAATGCAAACCCCAATCTATAAGTCACTGTCAGCCTGGTGGACTTTCTTGTCCCCAAATCAAAGGAAAGCCCAGAAGAGCTCTAGGGAGCAGCCTGTTTTGGGTAACCCAAATATGCTTATTGGGGGGCAGATAATTAGGTGGCACTGGGCCATTCAATTGCTCAACTTGAAATGGGCAGATTTTTTAAGAGGGGATAAGGTGGTCTTTCCTGATCACTGTAAGAAAATCAACTTCTTTAAGAAAATACAGGTTACTAATATGATGCACAGAATGGAGAAAGGGAGAGTTGGAGGCCAGGACCCACCGTTCACGTGGGACAGTGTTAAAGATGTTAATTACTCCAAAAGACCCCTATCTAGGATTTACAAGCTACTATTAGATTTTCTGGGTGGAGATGCTATTGTAAAAGTTTCATATTGGGAAAATAAAAAGGACATTACTCCCCAGGGGCCTGACTGGAAAGAGGTTTGGAGGAGTAGTAGGTGTATTCCTATTCCTAAATATAAGATCAGGCAATTTTTTGTAGTTTCTAATATATACTATACCCCTGCTAAGCTATGTGCTAGGGGTCTCAGACAGACAGACCTATGTTGTAGGTGTGGTGCAAACCCAGGGGATTTATTCCATGTCATGTGGCACTGTTCCAAAATCTGTCCTGTATGGGAGCAAATTAGACATAATATGGACCCCGTGGTGAATTACAAGGATTTTATTGTTCCAAAGATCTGCCTCTTGGGGGACATGATCGATATTCCTAATACACTTATTAAAGGTCATATTTCTCTAATGTCCTCTTTAGTTAAAGCATTTGTCTTGAGGCACTGGAAAAATGATCTGATTTATACATATGACCAGTGGGTGGGAGACTTGCTGAAAATGCTGAGTAGGCTTAGAAGACAAATGCTTCGTAACAGACGAAAAGGAATCTATGATAAGAGATGGAGGACCTTGGAGGCGGTCTATACATTGCAGTCTAAATTCTCCCAGGCACAGGCCTGTCTGTCTGATGGTACGTAGGTAAAGATCTATGGATAGGGAGTAGATGCTATAACTGGAGTGGGTCCTATTGGATTACTCCTATTATATGCACTGACCGATTCTTATTCGGATTTGTTATGGGAACCCACAGAATCTGCTAAGTGTGGTTGGGGGGGTGGACTCTCTCCTTTCCCTAGGGATGCAGCTGCAGGGCACTACCCTAAGGGCTATTGCTTGGGGAAGCATGGTTTATAGCTACGCAGAGTCAACCTGAGATCTAAACCCTGAAATATAAATGTACTATTCTAGGCAGAGGTTGTCCTACATATTGTTATCAAATATAGATATGGAGAGGGTGTTTGAGGGTTGTGCAAGGCAGCTGTGTATGTATATAGTTAATGGCTGTACATAGTTTCCTCACTCAGTTTTGGGGTGTGGGGCCCGGGGGCAACCTGGGCATTTGTGTATGTCTGTCTAACAATTAGTGGAAAAACAGAAATGACAATAAAGAAGGCATTAAAAAAAAAGGAATGGCAGTGAAGTATTGAAGTGACGCCAACCCCATCCCCACCCTGCAGAGACTGACAGGTATTGGGGTGTGTCTTTGGGTCATTAGCTATAAAGCTCATGCCATTTTACCTCACCCTACCCTGTAGACACTGACAAGTGTTGAGTGTGCTTTGGGGTCTTTGAGCAGTATACTGACCCCATTCCATAAGGAAATACACTGAGGTGGGTCTAGTATAGGAGAATGAGGTGGACTTTGTGGCTGAACAGTGGAAGACACACCACGATGTGTGTCACTGGCTGCAGGGTGGGGGTGGGGATGGAATAGGGAGCATTACAGCCTATGATCCCAAGTCACATCCCTGACACCTGTCAGTCTGCACAGGGTGAGGTATTACAGTTGGAAACCCTAATGCTGTAGGTGCGTGTTGGTACTTTCACTCCAAATTTTCAACATGGGCTTTTTGTGACCCCACCTCATGAAGAGCAGCACTATCAATTTGTTAGCTGAAAGGTAGTTTTGCACAGCGGCTATGCCATTTGGTGACACAGGTCCAAAAACACATTTTGGGCAGTATGTAAAAAATGAGAACTGTATTGTTCATGAGGTGGTGTAAAAAAATGGCAACATTGAAAATCTGGAGTGAAAATATGAAAATTGGTGAAGTCATGAGAATGCATAGAAACTGTGCAACACACGTCCAAAACCCAATTATTTTGGGAATTTTTTTAATCACATTTTCAACATAGGTATTTTTGGACCTCCCCTCATGAACAGTGACACTGTGATATTGTTAATTTGTCCCAAAAGTTGATTTCCCACAGCCACCATGCCATTGTGCACCACAGGTGTGAAAACACATTTTGGGCAGGATGTGAAAAATGACAGTTGTACTGTTCATAAGGAGGCGTAAAAAAATGGCAGTGTTGAAAATGTGGCATGAAAATATTGCAAATTTGTGGAGTTACATGGGTCATGGGAACTGCGCAATGCACGCTTGTAACCCAGTCATTTTATAGACTTTCATCACCAAATTTTCAACATAGGCATTATAAGACCTCAGCTCATGAATAGTGTGACCGTCATTTCCTCACACTGTCCCAAAAACTGATTTCATGCAGCGACCTCGCAATTCTGCACTGCACATGCAAAAACACATTTTGGCTAGGATATGTAAAATGACAGCTGTACTGTTCGTAAGGAGGTGTGGAAAAATGGCAGTTTTGAAAATCTGGAGTGAAAATATTACAGATTCACAAAATTACTAGAATGCTTGGAAACTGCGCAACCCACTTTCGTAAAACAGCCATTTTTTATATTTTTTCCACCAAATTTGCAACATAGGGTTTTTGAGAGCCCCTCATGAACAGTGGCACTGTCATTTCATTACTCAGTCCTGAAAGGTGATTCCACAAAGTGATTGCAAAATCACCTTTTGGGACTGAATAACGCCATGACAGTGACTGAATTCATGACGAGGAGTCCCAATAACCCCATGTTGAAAATGTGGTGTCAAAATTCCCCAAAATACCCAAGATATGCACCAAAGTTGAAAAAACCCTATTTATGCCATTATACAGCTTACTGGTATTTCTTCAGTTCACGGTCAGCTTTGAAGAGTGCAGACTTGTTCCCGGTCCACTGAAGATCGTAGCACCAGACCCCAGAGTTAAGTATGGGGGGTTGTGGGGAGGCAGGGCGTGTAGATGGTGGGCGTGGGTTGGGGAGGGGGCAGGGAGACTGCGATGGACCATTTTCTGTTTTACAGTTGAAAAAAAAGGGAACATCGTGGGACAGTTTTTTTTTTCAGGGACATTTGGCACACTGGGGTGGGCTCCCAGCATGCCACCTGATTGTTTTGGGGAGGGGGCTGTAGCCAACAAGGGTTTGGGCACCACTTTTGGTACATACAAAAGGGGGGCATGAGCCAAGGGGGATTGGGCACCCCCCTCGGCACACAACAGATGGGGGAGACATTATGCCAATGGGGAGTGGGCTCCCCCATCAGCAAAATAAACAGGGAAGGGGGGACTGTAGCTGACAGGGATTGGGCCCTCCATTGACAAAGAAAGACTGTTGGCAGAGCACATGATACCAAGGGGGATTGGGCACCCCCTCGGCACACACTTGGGGGATCATTATACCGACAGGCAGTGGGCTCCCCCATCGGGGGCATGTGACAGGGGAATTGGGCACCCCTGAAGTCTGGCAGTGGCAGTCAGTGCAGCCATGTTTACGTCGGGAGGCATGTTATTGTGCCCCGCAATGAGAAGCTTGCTTCTCACTACAGCTGACCTTTTCTTAGATCTGGTGGCCACATTCTAAATTGCTGGTGTGGTGCCTGCCTGCTGGCTGATTTGGGAATGAGGGATGCACCTACTGATGCATCCTCTGCATTCACACACAGTGACTGCACCTCCAAATCTGCCACTACTGCAATATGTTGACTCTTACGCAAGCACGAGCTAACATAAAAATACCTAAACAATCTAATCTTTTACTGTATACAGATGACATATTTCTTTTCTTCATTGGAAAAACAGTGGATGAGAAAAATACAGGCTTAAATTTACATTTTTCTGCATTAAATGTTTGGCTGCTGCAGCATAGTTTGCTGTTGAACACACACACACACACACACACACACACACACACACATGAAGAGTGTACTTTTTGGATCTAAACCCAAATTATCAAGATGCCAGTCTATAGAAATATTTGACTTGGTTGGAATTCTGCTGCAGCAGGAAACAGAATTCAAATATTTGGGAGTTTTATTGGATTATAATTTAACCCTTCTTGCTTGTGTAAAGAATACTATTAAAACTGTGAGTCAGAAGTTGGGAGCCTTATATAGATTGAGGGATTGCCTAAGTAGAGAGGCTATGGAAACAATTTTCTAAAGTGTACTTTTGCCCACTCTTTTTTATCATTCATTTTTGCTTACAATGCTGTCAAAAAATGATTTGGATCTAATGAATAAGACATTTAATGTTGTGTGTTGATTTGTTACCCATAGACCTTATAGTACTCACCACTATATATTATACAGGGAGACTAGGTGGTTGTCACTAAGGTTGAAGTCTATGTACAACCTAGGTTGCTTAGTGGACAATGTTTTGAGATTAAACATGTGTCCCCTTTATTTAATTGTATTGAGATTAGAAAATAAACTTTTGAAGTCTTCTATAAGCATTCAACTATTTATACCTAAGATTTCGACTTTTATGGGGGAATTAGCTTTCTTGGTAAAGTCTACCAATCTCAGGAATACACTACCTCAATCTTGCACAAGTACAAACAGTCATGTAAATTTAAATTTTTGTTAAAATCTTATTTTCAACAGCAAACTCATTGTGAATGTTATTAAATGGTGCACATGATAATGTATATGTATATTGTTATGTGAAATTGCATTGTATTTTGTAAGTTTTCTTCTTTTTTTGATCACTATTGTAGTAGCCCAGGTCATTCCTGAAAAGGGGCCTTTGACTCAGTGTACTTACCTGATTAACAAAGTAAATAAATAAATAAATAAATAAATACACAAAAGCAATATAACCAAATAAAAAAGTCCTTCATCTGAGGGTATCTCTGATTCTAAGGTTCGTTCTCTCCCTCTAACAAAAGATTGGTGCTCTTTTTATAATACATCTCTGCTTGACAATTAACTTCTGCAACCATCAAGATGCATCCAGTTTCTCAAAAAATGTATCAGAATTTTGTCAATTTCCTTGCAGGTGCAGCAAAACAGAATATAGTGTCCCTGAACTAGCCTCCAGCTGACAGCTCTGCAAAATACCTTGTGTTGCAACTCAGGGTTAACCCTCTGAGTTCAAAATAACTTTCTGTAATAATTTTAACAATATAACTATACATTTTCAAACTAAGGGATCCCAGTTTCACACAAAGATTCACATATATATTTATAACTGCAGATAAGCAAGGAGGAAGAAAAGATAGAAACAACAAGTGAAGGCAGAAAGATAGAGGGAGATGGAGAATAGGGAGACCGTCAGAGTGATCAGTTCCTAGGTTTCACAAGAAAATTTGATTGCAGAATTGGACGAACAAGAGACAGAAAATGAGATGAAAGAACAGATCCTTATGTTTAACTCTTTCTGCATAACAAATGGGACAGGGCCTTATTCAACCCTGTCACAACCTTAGTGGGAACTTTATTGTAAATTACAATATGCATCCTTCCCCCAGACATAGACTGGACCCTTCTGGTTCCCTCAGGCAGCTCCTGACTGTCACTTCCTTTGATGCTAGAAGGGTGGGAGAAGTGTGGTTGTCTGAAATTTATGATACATTCAGTGACTACTTTAGAAAATATAATATAGTAATAAATCACTGCACTGGCCATGACAGTGTGGAGGGGATTGAGATTGGGTGTCATGAGAGTAGGGGAAGGGGTTTGTGTTTAACTGATCAGGGCTGGGGCAGAAGGGTGGGATAGGGTGTTATGAGAGTGTGGGAAGGGAAAGATTTTTTATTAATCTGAAAGTCTATGCAAAGTGCCTCTTTTCAGGTTAAAAGCTTCAGTTCTATGTGAAGACGGTGATCGCAAAACCGTGATTGTTGTTACGGCAAGTGTACATCGCCAAAACCCACAAAGACGACGTACACTCTTTGGCGGACCACAACCAGCAACTAGAAATAGGATTTATGAGGGGGGGTTGTGTCCTCCTCATCCCCCTGATTTTAGATTGCTAACTCCAGGGGGGATGCATGTCAGGGAGGGGTAGACAGTCCCTCAAAATAATTACAGCAGCAGCAGTAAAATGTTTCCCAGTCCCCAGCCACAAACCCAGTGCCTGCTGCACTGAAGCTAGCCACCCTCACCACCACATGGCTAGCTTGGCAGCAGCAGGCCACACTACCCTACACAAACCCTCTTCCCTATCCCTACCTTTTTACTCACCGTCGTTATCCTCCCTCGCTCATCCCTACCCTCACTGTCCTTTTCCATCACTACCCTTACACAGTATCTCACATTTTCAGCACTGCAAATGAGTCACTCTTTTGAGAGTCACCCATTTGCAGTCGCTATCATCACTGGATATCAAAAGCTTCTTCACTGGGTAAAGTGCCCCACTGCTAGGAAAAGCACTCTGCACAGTAGGTACTTCACTAGTGAAATGTTTGCTTTGTGAGTTTTTGGCCCTCAAAGTGCCATATTTGCTACATGAAGAACAATGTGAAGGGCTATACAAAGAAGTAGTCATTTACATAGTTTTCTTGTTTTGCATGGCAAAGTTTTCTTATTTTGCCTTTCTCTACCTAAAACAGATAATTTTATTCCAAATACTACAAAAAAGTTCCACCTTTGTGAAAGGATCTAATAAACCTCACATTTTCAGATTTCAGATCTGTATCATTTTTCTGTTTTTTATTCCCAAAAGAAGCACCTCAAAAAATGTTTTTTTTTTAATTTTGACACCCTTTAACTTAAAACTATCTAACCCCTTTTAAACAAAATTGCATAGCTTATACATTCTCTCTTGAAGACAGAACATGCACATTTTCAGATCACTATGTCAATATATGAGTAAGGCCCTGAATTACAAAGCCAATTGGAAGGCACTTGATTCAAGCGTATCTCAGCTGTAGAACTCCATTCTCCAATGCCCATCTGCAGTGCCAGATACTGGGTATCCCACTGTATGCCCAGGACATCCCTCCAGTGGATCCATAACTCTGCACAAAGCAGGGGAAGGTGGGATATGGAAGTTCTGCAAGGACTGCTGTATCCCTGCTGGAAAGATACAGTTAGTAAATTTTAGTTTTATTGTTGATCAGTTACACAAACCTTTACAACATTACACGAGTTTTAAAAATACAGTAAACATAGGTTCCACTGATCCTCGCATAATACAATACATACATAGTAAAGAATATTTACCCTCAGGCATGTACAGGTCATCTTTCATGGATCCAATTGATAGGGAAGAAATATACAGTTATAAGTATCATTAACATCTGTCCGCAGTATCAAATTCCAAAACTTTTCGGTATAGTGCAACAACTTCTGGAATACAGACTCAGAGAGGATTTATACTTCACGATAATAAAGTCAGCCACCAGGAAAATAAGTTCCAAAAGATGCTGACTCATAATTTCATCCAGGGGGAAACCATCTGAGATTTTCCTAGATTGTATAATGCTGCATTAGCCACTTCGCATCTCCATGCAGACCAGTAACAGATCACCTTACAGAGATCGGCATCAGCACACAGACAAGAAGCCCACACATGATCTCCAAGACTCACTGCTGGATTATTTTGTCCCATAGAGATTGACCTTGAAAGCATGTGGCAGCTCCAACCTGTGCCACCAGCTTGAACAGGTCAGCTTGACAGAGATCACTCGGGGCATCATGTAGTGCATGCTGCTCTGTGCCCACTTGGTTAACTCCAGAACCCACTACTCCCACTGGCTGCACTCAAGGCACTTGGGATAGGACCCCACACTGCAGGTCAGTCTTCTTACTCTGGGTCATTTTATCCTGCATTATACTGCCTGGAAAATCACAGCTACATCAGATCTGTAACACTCTAAGTCACATCCTGATGTGGTCACACTGGGAAACCGCAATGGGAGCTATGTGGCCACACTGCTCAGTACTCTTCCAGGCCATCCTCAGGTCCGCCCCTCAGCAACCTAAAACAAGAATGTTAAAATACTGATTCCTTAATTGATATAGACTGTAAACTGTAATTCTAGAATAATCTTAATTATTTACCAATAGTTTCAACACACAAATAAAACAGTGCAATGATCCAAGGCAATTTAATCTAAATTCGCAAGGAGCTGCCTGTACTAATCAACTTAAATAAAGCTGGTGAGGGATTTATCCAAGTACAGGCTGCAGGGAATCAAATTGAAGGCAAGTAACTAAATATTCTGTTTATTTATTGTTCCAAGAGTAGACAGAAAACCACTGTGGTTGTGGGATTATTCAAAGTCTGAGTTCATCAACACCAGTTGTCTCTTCTTTCCCTGCAATCACAGTATTTTGAGTGCCCCTCTATAAAGCACTGTAAGCACTTGCACCTACGAACATTTCCTTAAATCTTGCAAAATAATAGGCTACATCTGAATGGTCTATTCCACTCAGTGATCTAAATGGATTTTTCGAGGGCCTCTGTTTAAAACTGTATATAGCATCACCAAAAATGGAAAGTAAAAGCAGTACCTCATTACATGTGGAGATACCGCGGATCCTCATATCCTCAAAGTCAAGCTTTAGCAGTTAGCAAGGAAAGATATTAGGTATTTTTTTAAAACAAATTAGTTCCAGGTGAGGGGCCATTAAGTTTCACACCATGGAGTTCAGGTCCCTTTTTGACAAAGATCTCCCACCTCAAACTATACATCCTCAGGTGGGTCTTTTTGTCCCATTCTCCTTTGTCTTGAATTAGCAATTCCTGCTCTCCCTCTTCAATCCTCCATTATTCACCAGGTTCCTGGGTCCATGCTAATTGTGGTCATCTGGGGGATTAAAAGGAATATATGGTCCACTGAGCATGGTCATTTTTACACTTCTAAAATGGTATTTTGACCCCCCCCCAAGCCCAGGCAACAATAGCATACCTTTTTTAATATAAACATGAGCATTTCGGCACTCAGTGCATCTGCTGGTCACTTCATCCTCCATGCGGTGATACTGCATGCCTCAAGCAGTGCGAGACATGCAGTCTCAACAGCCAAAAATTTACCAATGTTTTAAGCAAAGGCAGCTCCAAAAGTCCTTCAAATAGGGACTCCACAGTTCATCCCTAAAAGAGACCACTCACATTCCAAAATGGGTAACAAGGCTGAGTGGTCCCAAGAATCTACAGGCAGAGCAGGGCCTCAAAGCAGAGCAGCAGTTTAAACTTGCATGCCAGGAGTTTGTACTTTAGACCAACTGCTATTCTTTTGGGGCACTCGACACAAAAAAACTTAGTACAAAAGGACACCGTGTGCTTAAGTAACATGCGTTTCATTCAGCCATTTAAAAAAAGAGTGGATTTTACCAAAAGAAAAATTACAAATGCTGTGCTAAACACAGAGTTGTAGGGAGCAGAGTAGCATTGCAGCCATCTTGCCACTCCACCCCCCCCAGTGGGGAAATGGGTTTGGAAAAATATAGATTTTACAACCATTGCAAGCTGGTGCTGGTATAGCCCACACTCCACCATGGAGGCTGCAAGGACTGGGGGTAGAAGAAGAGGGGGCTGATCAGACCCCAAGGTCCATCCAGTGGTCTTGAAGAGGGGGCACTTAGCCTCATCCCTACCTGCTTGAACACCATAGAACAGAGTTCTGATTGTACATGGGATGCATGCCCCTGACCCTTGGCCCAACACATCCCAACTGACTGTGTAGCTTTATGCATGGCTTAGGATTGGGTGCAGGGGACACAACCTGTTAGGGATGGCCTGGAGTGCCCCTCTGGTATGCATCATGCACAAAGGGGGCAGACTTGGACACTTCTGACTCTCCACACATGCTAAAGGACTGACAGCCTTCCATGAATTGGACCCTAAGTTGTAAGAAACCAAAAATAGAGGGTTAACAGAAGTGTCACTTGATTCCTAACTACTGTATAGTTGCACTGGAACACCACTATAATCAGTGTCATCACTAGATAATACATTTTGCCATGTGTTTACAGGTGAGTTTTCCACAAATGACTATTAAGAAATCTAATTGAATTGAAATGAAATGGAGTTTGATAATACTTGCCTTGTATTAATCTATTAGAAACTTAGGAGTTCACGTAACTGTGATTATAAGCAGCTATTTATGTCAATATTAGCAAATAGAGTGACAATTTTGTTGCCTACTCTAATAGATGGAGACCAGGTAGGCTTCATCATGAAACGTCAAGCTCATGATGCTGTTCGGTGAGTACTTTTGCTCATAGAACATGCATCTTCTAGGCAAATGTCATCTGTCCTCCTCGGCCTTGATGCCGAGAAGGCATTTGATAGGGGGTCATAGCCCTATCTCTGGGCAACCCTAAAACGGTTTGCATTCCCTGATAAACTTATTTCCCAACTCCAGGCTATGTGTCATATGCCCTTAGCATACCTTAGTTGGATGGATCACTTTCTTTACCATTTCCCTTATATAGAGGCACAAGACAAGGTTGCTCACTATTCCCACTGCTATTTGCACTTCATTTAGAGCCTTTAGCTGCCAATATTAGGGCTCATGCTCAGGTGGAGGGGGACCCGGTAGGGGGAAGATCCCGTAAATTGACACTCTTTGCAGATGACATTCTGCTGACACTTACTTCCACGGAGTCATCGGTCCCAGCAGTCTGGACATAATTAGATATTTTTAGTGGGTTGGTGGGCTATACGATTAACGATACCAAGATGGAGGTCTTGACTTATTAATTTAAACCATCCCAAGCTTTAAAAACAAAATTCCCATTCCGCTGTTATAGGGTGGAGATGAGATATCTGGGTATTAAAATACCATATAAAATGTTACACTTAGATCTGATAACTACGAACCCAACACTCAACAAATTACCTTGCATCTATTTAAATTGGCTCTTCTTCCTATGGGGATCCTCCCAAGAGTCGAAACAATGCTACCCCATCTGCTTTTTTTTACAGACCCTCTCAACACTCCCCACTAATACATATTTTCAAACATGGGATAAATAAATCTCTAGATATATTTGTGGAGGTAAAGTGCCTCGAGTGAAATACTCTACAGTCCAGCTATCCACAGCACAAGGGGGACTAAAACTCCCAAACATGAAAAGATATGCCCAGGCAGCTCACATACGTATTTCTTTACTACATGTAGCTACAGGTTATAGGACATATTGGAAAGATATTGAAGTAGCCCTAAATGGACTGGATAATTTTCTGCCCTACATACTAGGGAATCCTCTGAGATGTCTCCCATTCTCTAAATTCATGAGCTTCACCTCAGAATTCCTGAGAAGCTGGATACAAATGTGGAGAACTCTTCTATCTCCATCAGACAGAAGATACCCAAGTATGATCCTGATTTCTCATTGGGAGAATTTTGATATATGCTACACATTTCAAGTAGTAGGGCCCATGGGCTTCCACTCTTTCTCCCATTTGCAAACAGAGTATAAACTTCCCAACAATCAATATAAACTTTAGGAGATTTTGAGAGATGCACTATTACCATTTGAGGAAATTACAACAGAAGTAGCCAGATCCCCTTCCCTCCTACTCCAGAAGGTGATATTTCACTTAGGAGGACAGACCCAAGAACATATTATTGGGAACTTATATTCAGCCCTAAAGGTATATGATAAGATATCTCTAGATTATATTAGAATTGAGTGGTCAAAGGATATGAACACAGAACTAGATGTGGAGCAATGGCAAATTTCAACTACATTATATTCCAGAATCTCCTCCAGTGTTTATTGGAGGGAATATGCATTGAAAGCCAGAGTAAGATATTTCAGAACCCCAGAAATTATAGTTAAGTTTAAGGGACATGGATATGGGGGATGTTGGAGGGGATATGGACAGAGGGAGGTGGGGATGGAACATATTATATGGTCATGTCCATATATACTGGGATATTGGCAAGAAATCATAGATGAGCTAAATGCTGTATATGGGAGGCCGGAGATACTTACTTCGACCTTTGTATTGACAGTAATACCTTCTGTGGGAATTAAGGTACAAGGGTCCCTTTTCAAAATGTTATCTCTATTAATACTGGCGCCAAAAAAAAATCATAACCCATATATGGCTTTCCACTCAGATCCCGACCAAAGAGGCTTGGGGAATACTGACATACGAAATATATATAACCTAGAAAGGATCTCAGCTAAAATGAACAATAGGATGTTTGCTTTTGATAATCAATGGAGAACTTGGATGCTGTACCAATTAGGGCACTATGGGGACTTTGTTCCTTAAATACACATTGGTATACTTAAAGCTATGTGGGGTATTTAACCCTATTGAGGAGGGGGATTGGAGACTGTAGGCAAGCTAGAATTTGATAGGAAATATATTATTTTCCCCCTACTTCCATTATTTACATGATACTTACCAATACAAACAATATATCTAGGCCCACAACAGATACATTTTGCTTGAGATTTTACAGTTCTGGAGATCCTTGAATGTATTTAGCTGTGTCTGCTTATTATCATTTTTCATTGTACTACCTCTGAATGTACCTATGTATTGCATTTGGTATTATAGCAAACTGCTAAAACCAATAAAATATAATTAAAAAAAAGAAACTTAGGAGTTCAACCAGAATCAGTCTTTTCCCAAAGCTCCATGAGAAAAATTACGTACAAGTTGGCTGTTGCTTTCTGTGATGCACCTGCAGACTGTGTAATAGTCTATCTTTTCCCCACTTAGCTATGGTAATGCATGCCTTAATTACAAGGTAGCTGGACTATTGAAATGCTTGCTAGCTGGACTTCCTAAAGCAATCTTAAATAGACTGGAAGACTTATAAAATGCAGTAGCTTTGGTCTTAACAAGAATGAAGACCTATGAACGTATTAATCAAGCTTTAATGACCTTACATTGATTATTACTACTACATCTGAGAACTGACTATAATATTATGTCTGTTGTCTAGAAAGCACCGCATGGTTTAGCTCCCACTTACTATATACTGTGAAGTTTTTATCTCCAGCACTTTCACCCAGATCAATGTGCTGTAGTACCCAAAACTTATTTCTTGTACCATGCTCTAGAGTGAAGACTAGAGGCAATCATGCTTTTTGCATTTATGATCATTTTTTTTAATTTGTTTGCCTCAACAAATTCATGACTTACCTACTCTGTATTCTTCGGTAAGCTGGTCTCTCAGCTTAAAGGTGACCCAACAGAAAAATCTGTGCAGGCTGCTGTTTACCAAGCACATTGTATTTGTACAGAATATATCATTAACTTTTAAAGTTTGTTTATCACTAAATGTGTTTAGCATATTTTAAGTCATCTGGTGCTGCATATCTGATTGAGATGCTTGCTTTATTTGTACTTTGCAAAATAAAACTGATCAATTGATAAAGAGCAACTCAGTAGACTTTTCTTATTCTAAACTCTGGCCCACTGCTGTGAAACTAACATTCTAACTGAATCTTTAAAAAATATACATGGTGAGCCTAATTTTACAGTTTTAGCTTGCTATGTAATTGAGTTGAAGATTTTACAGCTGCCTAGACATAACAAGCTGTATCGATTAGAAGCCTTCTCAATTTGAAAAATGTCACTCTTGTTTCAAAAGGTTTTATATCCAGTCAAAATTTAAATAGGCTTGTACATTATATATTTGAATACCATGGCATTTCTGAGAATGGTTTAGAAGGAAAACCACACTTCAGCAACTCAATACATAAAAGTTTGGAGTGAACAGTACACGGGCCACAGTCACAGTACACTGTGATTCCTCGGTAGCAGTCCAAACATGGGTCAGCACTGAGTCAAAGCTTCACAACATTATATACCAGCTATTTAAATGGTGCAAAAAAACACAGACATGCATTAATGTGTTAAAATATTTGTTCTGCATACCACATATAGTTACTCACCATGAACTGTGCTATTTTCTTGTTTTTCAAAAGTTGGTACTATTAAGGTCTCCAACTGGTAGGATAATTAACACAACATGACACCAATACAATGCTTTTCCTAAGTGGTCAGAACTGTGAGAAAATTGGGACTTTGCTAAGCCTCAAATAGACCAACCATGCCAGACCCAGCATATAGGAGCCACACCTTAACATTTTTGAAGAAGACATCATTGTGAAGTTGAAACATTTGGGCGTGGCTCCTATGTGCATATACTGTGTGAGTTTTCCCTCCTGTTGGAGACCTTAATACTACCAGCCATCCAAAAACAAGAAAACTGCATGGTTCATGATGACTAACTGGATGTGGTATGCTAAACAATGCATTTTAAACACTAATACATTCTAATGCTTATTTGCACCATTCAGAGACTGGTACATAATGTTCTGAAGCTTTGACACATTGCTGGCCCAAGTTTGGCTTACTACTGAGCAATCAGTGTGTACAGTGTCTTTGAAGTTTCATAGTACATATCATTTGTGAATTTGTTTTTGTGTTCAGTGTGTGTTTATTCCATATACATGAATGTGTGGGTGTCTGTCATAATGTCCTTTCAAACTTAAGTTTCCCTTCAGTTACTAATCTTTTCATTAGAACTCCACTAAGAACAAAAATTCAGTCACAGTCTCTCTCAGTTGCACTTACTTATGCAAGTGGGAATTAAAGGTGCTCTGATAACCATGTAGTAGTGCCGCCCTATGGGCCTTCAGAGTGGGAACCAACATTCCCCGGAGTGTGTTAGGCACCTACGCTGTAAGGACCTATTCCCTAATTGCCCTCCAAGTTCCAAGGGTCAAAACTCATTTGGGTAAAGCTGCTCTAAGCTTCTCTTTACCCACATTAAGAAGGGACTTGGCAAGGTTGGAGGAATGGTCAGACATATGGCAACTTAGATTCAATGCAAAGAAGTGCAAAGTAATGCACCTGGGAAACAAAAACCCAGGAGAAGAGTACACAATAGAAGGGGAAGGTACTAACAACAACAAAAATGGAACAGGACTTGGGGGGTAGTCATATCAGATGATCTAAAGGTTGGTAAGCAATGTGAGAAGTCAGTAAGGAGAGCCAGGAGGATACTGGGATGCATAGGAAGGGGCATCACAAGTAGAAAAAGGGAAGTGGTTATCCCTCTGTACAGACAGTTGGTGAGACCCCATCTGGAGTACTGTGTGCAGTTTTGGAGACCTCATCTACGCAAGGACATAGACAGGATGGAAGCAGTCCAGAGGAGGGCAACTAAAATGGTGCAGGGTCTGCATCAGAAATCATATGAAGAGAGACTTAGAGAGCTTAATATGTATACCCTTGATGAAAGGAGGGACAGGGGGACATGATAGAAATGTTCAAGTACCTCAAGGGAATCAACAGAGTCCAGGAGGGCAGCATCTTTCAGAAAAAGAGATGTGTAAGAACAAGGGCACATAATTTAAAGATAGAGGGGGACGACTCAGGGGTAATGTGAGGAAACCTTTTTTCATGGAGAGATTGGTGGAAGCGTGGAACTGCCTTCCTGGGAAGGTTGTTGGGGCTAAAACAGTGGGGGAATTCAAACATGCATGGGGCAGACACAAGGCAATTGTAGTGCGGGGTGGCAGGAAGTAGGCTGTTGGTTAACTAGAATCTGCAGCTTATCCAGTAGGTAGGGAAATGGGCAGACTGGGTGGGCCAAGTGGTCCTTATCTACCATCAAAGTCTATGTTTCTATGGTTTACAAAGGAACTTGAAGGTGAGCTGCCCTGTTAGCCTGAAAATCTTCAAGGCACTCTACAATCGCTACATGAAAGCACCTTGCAAAAGTTTTCCTCACCGCTAGCCCACTAATTCCGCAACTCCTCTTTTCCATCTTTACGCTCACCATGTTTCTACCCCTGGCTCTCACTCTTTCCCTATTAACACTTCCTGCTGCACCCACCCTTCCCTGTCCACTCCAGCCTCGCTAAAGTCCCAACTCATCCATAGTAGTGTCCCAATTATCTACCCCTCCTCCATCATTACCATAATAAACAAGTACACAACAGCCATCATCACTTTCTGTGGTTTTAGCTCAATTTTTCCCCCAGTCAGCGGTAATATATCCCTCCTCTTCTTTAGCTTTCTAACCTGCCACCCCATACATGGCCTCTTTCCCCTATATGTGTAGTTGCCAGCTGCCTCACTCAAAAGATCTTTGCTTATAACCCCTGTATGCCTATGGTTGATTGTACATCTGCTGACTTCTTCAAATTGTAAAATAATGCTGTTTTTGCTTTCTTTATTTCAACCTTGTACTGTATACACTGTATATACTTTTTCTTCCTTGTATATTATTGCTTTTTTTATATCTGCTTCTGTACTGTACTTTGATGTATTCATGACCAGGTCCACCTCGCAAATGAGCCTTGCTCAATGGTGCCCGCCTGGATAAATAAAGATTTTGATTGACTGATTGATTGATTGATATTGTTGTATGTTACCACAGATATGACATGGTTTCAGAAATTATCTCAGATCCCTGTAGGTGACCAAATCATGGCAGTGCTGTCAATTGCAATATTTTATATAGTGAAGAGGGGAGTGCTGTTGTGCTGCCCATGCAGCATCCCCAATGTATTGGTCAAGGACTGAGGACATGGAAGGGCTATTCAGGTGCTGGGGAGTTGATGGGAGTATGCTACTGAACAGCTGCAAGTGGTATCTGAGCTCCAAAGGCTCCCAGACTCAGTGCTGAAGAGCTCAAAGCAAAACAAGGAAGGTTAACAGAATGAAGCCACTGATTGTCCACAACACAAGACCAGTTGAAATAAAAATGTATACATTGCTATTAGCATTTGAACCATGGTATCTTTCTGAAAATACAAAATTGTCCTGTTCCAACCTTGATTCAACCCCTTGAAACCCTGATTCATTGGTTCCTTGCCAATACACAACTAGAGTACTACCAAGCTGTTTGGAAGCAAATAGCAGCTCAAATGTTGTACAGGTTATGCCATAATTTACAAAGCAGGAGACTGGGGTCACATTATATAGAAATGTTCCCTAAGGAGCCATCCATGGATTCTTGTGATAGTTTTACCTAATAGAACTGCCTGGATTTGAACCCATTGAGCCTGGTATGCTTGCTTTCTCGCCTCTTAACTGAACCTTTGCACAATGGGAGCTATCATGTACTTCATTCACCTTGGTGGTGCAGTGGAGATTAAACTAGTTATGAATGCAAAAAAAACTGGGGGATGATTCTTGTTAAGAACCTAACAAGTTTGCATTTTCAAGCAAAGGCAGAAGATTGAATTCTGATAGGGAAGTAATAATTTATGAAGTTTTGTTTAAGCTAATTTTCTCCTGAATGGTAGTCCATAGCAGTGTGGCATTAGAAACGTGATAGTGCACAAAATGAAGTCAAGTGAAAAACTGAAATTATTTTCCTAAGTTTCCTTCAGAGGTCCCCATGGACACCTCTCAGGAAACATTTCCACATGGTGCAACCAGGGTACTAATCCCAAAAGGGGCTCTGATGCTACAAACTATGTAAACACTGAATGTTTGTGACATGAACATTTCATGTCAACAAAACTACCTTATTGAGATGCGAGTATCACATCACCATTAGTGTCCCTGGGAAGTCTTGAGATAGCACCTCTGAATAATTTACTTTCATTTACTTTCATAAATTTGTTTATTTAGTTATTAATGTATTTATTAGAAGGACCATAACAAGTGTCATTTTCACTTTCGACCTACATCACAAATTATGAAAAATATAGTTACACAACAGTACTTTGCCATATAGATCAATATAAATACCAATATAAAATTCTAGCCATTATAAAAAGATATTCAAGTAACTATGCATTTTGCACTGTATTTCATTACTGATTCTTCTGAACTTGTGTGATCGTTATTTGCTCATTGTGACACAGTTCTAGAGTTTTGTGTCTCATTGTTATACTTCTGTACCTTTTGTCATGCTCTTGTCTTGCTGCTTTTTGTAATTTTTGCTGTCCTTTTAACCTCCCAGGTCATGCCTGAAAATAGGCATTTTCTTGTCTAGTGCCCCTATCTGGTTAACAAAAACTACATGAATAAATAAATAAATACATACATACTGTACATACATAAATAATCCAAGTCAAGTTGCAATCACCAAAAGAGCTGGTAATTAAAATGATCAATCAACTAAAATTGTAACCCAGTAGACCACAATTACTAACAAACGCAGCATACCAGTCCATTCAATACTGATTTAGTTGAGGTTTACATGAGGAAAAAGTGCACACTCAATCACTGTTGGAGTCAAACTGTTCCATAGCTTTGATGCTCTAAATGAAAAGGGCTTATGATCTAATAGGAAACTTATTTAAGGAGTACTGACTTCTGATCCATTACTTCCCTTGTTTGGTAAACATTGTCACACTGATAACATATCAGCAAAGCTTGATTAAACAATGTTCTCTTACTCATTAACCCCATGTAAAATTTATGATGTAAATTCAGTGACAGACAAGCCATCATAGTGCACAAATGGCAATGGTGGGCATGTGTACCAGTGTTCAGGAAAAATTTACATATCCTATTCAGGGCTCTCCTAATCCTTGATAGTGTACTCTTGAGTATCGTCCTTAAAGGCTCTGTCTGGATTCAGAACCAAGAGGTTTGGTGTGCTTCCTACTTAGCTTGTTACTGACCTCTACACCATAGAAATTGAAGCTCTTTTTTTAGAGTTCTCTGTAGATTCTGTGGAAATATTATTTACTATGAGTGCAAAAGACCAAGGATGAGATTCCTCCCAGGAATCTTGGGTAGGATTCACAAAAAAAACACAAAGTGCTGTGCAAATGTTTGCATGGCACCTCACCATTGCACTCAAGAGCAATCATGCTATTCACAATAGGATTGTGCCGTGCACTATCTGACTGTGAATAGGGGCTGATAAGGGCAGCACTAACCCAGGAAAAGCAGTTGAATACCCACAAAAAAACACAAAGTGCAGCACAAAAGTTTGCATGGCACCTTGCCATTGCGCTCAAGGGCAATTGTGTTATTCACAGTATGATTGTGCAGTACACTATCTGGCTGTGAATAGGGGCTGGTGGGGGTAGCACTAACCCAGGAAAAGCAGTAGGATACCCAGTAGAGCTGTCCCCACAGCCAGCCAGGAAAATAGCTCAGCAGCCAATAGTGCTCATGCGCTAAAGAGCTATTCACAAAAGTGGCCATGCAAATCAGCCCATTGGGTGTGCAAGGTGCTAGTGGCCATTAACATGCCCATTATGGGCTCATTTGCATGGCATTGGTGTGACATGGTGGCCCCTCATGCCAGCCCAAGCTGCATGCAGCTGCATTCCCTGGGAGGCTAGTGGTACCCTCCCCCTCCCCTTTGCTGACCCTGTAATAAAACTAAACCCTTTCTGTAGTGTAGCTGTACCTCCCCAATCTCTGACCCAGCTGCACATTACATTTCCATAGTGTAGTGTCCCACCCCCTCCCCAATCACTACTCCCCATATAATAAAAACATTTTCCACAGTGTAGTCCCACCCCTCCCCGATCTCCGGCACAGCTGTACATAAAATTTCCACAGCTCCCACATTATTCCTGTCATTACTGCCTTTTAAACCTGAAATTAGCTTCTTTAGCCTTAAATAACTACTCCAGAAAGAAGAACCTGCCTACAGCAATAGATATTACAGAAGATTGCATTGCTATTGGAGTCTTTTCCTCCACAATGGATGCTGATATGAGGCAGGCCTAGCTAAAACACACACCTACTCCCTCACCGGAGAAAATGCCCAAGAAGCCAAAGGCCCAAAGAGACCCAATGGGCAAGAGTGGCACAGCAATAATTCAGCTGATTCCTCTAACAGAAGATCGTTTCTTACAGGAATTACTCCCATTTAGCGAAACTCTCCTGGAGATCTCCACTGAAATTAAATTTATCAAGGAGACATGGTGAATCTCAATAAGAGGATGGGCAATGAAGAAGCCCGATTGGCCTCTTTAGAGAAGTGGAAGGATAAGGTTGACCCAGAGCTAGTTCACCTCTGACAGCAAGTGCAAAAGCTTCAATTAAAAACTGAGGATTTAGAAGGGAGAAGCCGTCGCCACAATTTCTTAATTCTGGGGCTACCAGAATCGGAGGAAGGCCCTAACACAGTGGCATTTATTCAAATGCTCCTCCTGAAGATTGTGGATCCCTCCCCACTTGATGCCAATAACCACATTGAAAGAGTCCACAGGTCACTCAGACCTAGACCACAGCCTGGTGCTCCACCTCATCCAATAATCCTAAAGTTCCTGAGTTACATTGAGAAACAGCATGTGTTGGCAAAAGTTAGAGAGATTCAATCCATTACCTGGGAAGGAACCAAGCTAAAAATAACACAAGATCTGCCTTATGAAGAAAGGTAAAAACCTACGGCTTTTCACCCCACAGTCAGTAAATTAATAGCAGCTGGCATACCCTTCAGGATGAATTGCCCAGCTAAGTTGCAGGTTTCTATATCGGGCAATAGGGTTTCCTTCGACTCGCCTTCACAAGTGGCAAGCATCCTGGCAAGTGAGCTACCGGACCTGTTTAAAAATGGTTGAACACTCCTGCTTGATCACAGTGTCTAATTTACTGGAGGTTTTCCTCCCATTATGCAAAGTTAGCACGTTAGTTTTAAAGTTTAGGAAGCTTTTATAGATGGTACCTGTTCGAGGTTCCTTTGGTATGGTATGGGTAGGCCAAGGTTTTCCCCTTTTTTTCAGGCTGCAGTATACCGGCATGACTGCTGGGGACTGCTGTGCAAATCCAGGCATCATGAAGGAAGGAGGAACTTATTTTTAGGGAGGGGTTCCGGGGAAATGATTTTGAAAACGGACCATGCATCTGTCCAGGACACTATCTCTTCCCCCGTTTAACTCCAGGGCCTAACATACAGTTACGGACTTTTATGGACTTAAGATTTGAACACACAGTAAATAATCCTTACTTTCTTTCTCCTTTATTGCTGATTAATGGCTTGTTATGTTGATCGTAGGTGCCGCTTTGTTAAAGAGAGGTTAAAGTCTCTGTATACGGTTTTTGACCTTTCAGGTGGGAGGGAAGGGGGGAGGGAATTATCTTATATTTAAAAATGATCCGATTGAGAAACTCATGTTTATGCAACTTTGTAGAGTGAAGGGTTTGCGTTTTTAACAATCGACTCTTTAAGAAGACCCAAGATTGGCTTGTAGGCTTAAGGGGCAATTGACCAGATCCTGGATAACTTGCCCAGTAGGGCTACGCTGATGTTAAATTACATTACTATTCTGGTCATCCTCCTAACAGAATAAGGCTGATTACTCAGGTAGGGACTGGGGCTTGAGTCCAGGCAAGCTTGTGGTAGCTGCATAACGTTCTAAGTAAGAGGGGAGGAACAGCTTCCTGATGTTCCATAAGAATTCTCTTTCTGCTTTTATTCTAATGGGTTTGCCTCAGGAGTAGGGCTCAGTTAACACTAATTACTATTTCTCAGTTTTGGATTCTGTTCTACTACAGGATCAGTCAGGAGCTGTAGGGGAGAGACCCACATGCATTTCTTGGTATCTGGACTGGTAATATGGTCCTTTGTATATAGTTGCTGGGGTGGGGGGAGGGAGGTAGGAAGTCTGGGCTCTTGTATTAACTGGACTACTATGCCCAATGTACGATTCACAAGACTAGAGAGGGTAATGTGGATAAAGGGAGAGAGGACCAATGTTAGATGAGAGGGTAGGAATACATACAGTGTTTCCGGTTGAGGGATGGGTCATTTGAAGGGTGGGGGGGTTGGAAGGAGTGTGCCATAAAGTTTGAATAAGTCTGAGGGTTATAGTAGATAGGTTAAATGTTATATGTATTACAAATGGTGAATATAGCTAATAAAGTTATAACGTGGAACATTAGGGGAATCAGAGATCCTGTGAAAAGAATCCAGATACTGAAACACTGTAACTTGTTAAATGCTGGTATTATTCTTTTACAAGAAACACACTTCTTGGTGACTGAAGCCACGTGACTACAATGACAAGGGATAGCACAAGTCTTCTCAGCAGGGGACTCACCTGCAAGCAGAGGAGTAGCTATACTAATTAAACATAACATAATTTCAGCCAGAATCATCTATTGTGAACCCAAATTTCAGATTTATTCTCAACAAAGGTACACTGATGGGTAAGGGAGTCATCCTGGGTTCTGTATATGGTCCAGTAGGAGGTGATCCTGCATTTCTTAAGGATCTGGTAAATAAGCTTACTTCATTTTTACCTATTTCCCTGATTCTGGGAGGGGATTGGAATATTCCCCCTACTCAAGATTTGGACAGATCATATCTGACTTTAAAAACCCCCTCACCTTCCCAAAGGGCTTTGAATGATTTTATAGGCTTACTTGGACTTTGCGATTCATGGCGTACTCTCAACCCTAATCGGAAGCTTTTCTTTTTCTACTCAATAGTCCATCAAACATGGTCTAGACTAGATTATATCTTAATTATACTCCCTCTCCTGCAATGTCTATGTCAAGTCGGCTTGGAACATATGGTTTTGTCAGATCATTCCATCGCGTGGGCACTAATAAGTTTAGTCCCTCTTAGCCAGAGAGATACAATTTGGAAATTAAATACCCAGCTTCTTAAAGACAAAACCATAGTCTCCAAGATACACTTCCTTATCCAATCATTTCTAGAAGATAACAGAGGCTCGGTCCAAAAAGAAGATATGTTGTGGGGGGCCCTCAAGTGTTATCTCAGAGGGGAGCTCATTAAGATTGCCTCATATAGGAAAAAATGCAGAGATGCAGAGGCTATCTCTCTTCTTGGCCAAATTAGAATGGCAGAACTTTCCCTTTCCATGTCTACAGCCTCTAACTCACTTGCCGCTTTAGTGTCCCTCAGAAATAAATATGCTGACTTACTTCTGGAAAAGGCTGAATATGCAATTGTAAAGACTGAGGGCATGATATTCAGAAGGGTTGCACATGGCATAACACAGATGCACCATGCACAACCAACTGATGTGCCTCAGCGCGATATTCAAAAGAAGAATGTGCCAGGCACAAATCCCGATGCCCTGCAGTGCATCAGTGATGTATGCGGCGCATGTGGGAGGGGGTGTGCCCATGCATACTCCACACATCCCGATATTCAGCCCGGGATGTGCTGAGCCCATGCCTGTGCAACCCCTACTTGCGCTGCACATAGGTGAGCCAAAAAAAAAAAGCAACAGCTGGCCACCCACAGGTGAGTTGCCGTATTGCAGGGTGCAACACGGCAGCTGCCAGCTGTGGGTGGCCACCAGAGCTCCTGCGGCACCTGCGTGGTAGCGACCCCCCCATGCCTGATTGTGGGCATATGTAGTAATAGGGGAACGTCCTAAATCCCTGGTAGTCCAGTGGACCTCTCGCAGCCCGATCATGGGCATATGTAATAAATAATAGTCCAATATCCCTGGTGGTCCAGTGAACTGCTTGCAGCCCGATCACAGGCGTCAGTAATAAAAATGACAATCCAATCCATCCCTGGTGGCCCAGTGGTACCCCTCTCCCCACCCGCCCACTAGGACCCACGGGCCCTCTCCCCAGCGGTGGCAGGCAGCAACTTCCCCACCAGCTGCCTCGCTGCCTGCTGACATGACTCCATGCGGTAGGGCTGTATGCCCATTTGTCCACAGCATGGGCCAATGGGCATGCAGCCTGCATCGCACTACACAGATCAGATATGTGAATGGATCCATTCACATTTCTGGATTGTGGTACAGTATGGCTGCGATGCCCATTGGCCCACACTGTGGACCAATGGGCGTACAGCCCTACTGTACAGAGTCAGTCAGCGGGCAGCGGGGCAGCTGGCGGGTGGGAAGCTGCCACCCACCACTGCCAGGGGGGGAGCGGGGTGGTGGGACTCAGTGGGCAGGTGGGGAGGGGGTACCGCTGGACCACCAGGGACGGACTGGATTGCCATATTTTATTACTGATGCCCGTGATCAGGCTGTGAGCAGTCCACTGGACCACTGGGGATATTGGACTATTATTTATTACATATGCCCATGATCAGGCTGTGAGTGGTCCACTGGACCACCAGGGATATGGGACGTTCATTTACATTCCCTATGCCCGCGATTGGGCAGTGGGGCACTTTGCCACTTGTGCAGGGGGCATCAGTCCTCGATGGCTGCAGCCTGGCAGGGCGCCAGGCACAAGTTGCCAGGGATTGGTGCACCTGCATGCAATTGGGGCCATAATGACATGTAAATGGCCCCATTTGTGCCTTGCATACATAATGGCCCCATTTCCATGTGCACTTTTGAATATCGTGGTAGTTGCACCTATCGCAATGGCACTTGCGCTAGCGCATCCCCCTGCTCCACTCTGGCCACTTGTGCTGGTGCAGTGCTACTGTGCCATGTGCACTGCGGGTGGCCAAGGAGCGATATTCAATGATGCTGTGCCATGGCACTGCTCCGTTGAATATCACCCTGTCCACGCCCATGCGCGTCCCAGTTGTGCTGCACCCAGGCTTGTGCCACAGCCTGGCACAGTCTGAATATCCCGCCCCGGTCTACATATGTGGACCAGGGATAGAAGGCAGGTAAGCTATTGGCTTTAAAGACTATGCAAGCTGGAGGGCTCTAGGCTGGTCCCTTCAGTCTTAGCTCACAATGGCACAATTAAAACTGCTCCTCAGGATATCTGACATTTTTGAGAATTTCTATCGTTCATTATATGGTAAACACCCCACTATCACATCCTCCCAGGATACCAAAGCCTACTTAGACTCTCTGGAACTCCCTTCCCTGTCAGAACAACAGAGATCCTCCTTAGTGTCTCCCTAAACTCTTTCAGAAGTAGAGGCCTCAATTAAAGATTTAGTCTTAGATAAGGCCCCAGACCAAATGGTTTTCCCCCCAACTTTTATAAAATATTCTCTAAGGACCTAGCACCACTATTAATCAGACTATATAACTACATGCTGTCAGCAGACTCCCTAGACCCATCACTTCTAGAAGCCACAATAGTTCTACTTCTTAAACTGGATAAACCACATTCACAACCTTCTAGCTACTGCCCGATACCTCTTATGAACTATGACATCAAAATATTAACAAAATTACTCTCCTGGCGTATCAGATCAATCTGGACTAGATTACTGAGCCCTGAACAGGTTGGTTTTGTTCCTGGACACTCTTTTGCAGACCACCTCAGGAAACTGAGTCACATCTTTCAGGCTGCCTAGACATCCCAATCCCCCATGGCTCTAGTCTCATTAGATGCTGAATAAGCATTCGACAGAGTGGATTTGGCATTTCTCTGGATGACTCTGAAGAAAATGGGCCCCCCCACATTTGTCCATTGGCTCCAATCCATATATTCATCACCTTCAGCTAAGATTTACTGTAGCGGGGTTTTCTCCTCCAGTTTTCCTCTCTTTCATGGTACTAGACAGGGTTGCCCACTTTCTCCTTTTCTTTTAACCTTTTCCTGGAACCTCTTCTCCACAGTATCAAATCAACACCCCAGATCAAGGGCATCCCCATTCTTAATCACACTCTAACCGTATCAGTTTACATAGATGATATTATCCTGCATCTAGATTCTCCAATATCCTCCTTAGAGAGCACACAACAAGTAATCAAACAATTTAGTAAGTTTTCCAATTACAAACTTAATCAGTCTAAAGCTGAAATATTTCCCTTAAACCACCTAACTCACAGCTCTAACTTTGGATAGTTTGGTATGAAATGGTCTTCACATTCTATTAAATATCTAGGTAAATTTCTAGCATCAGATCACTCGAGGGTCTGGAAACTAAATCTGGAGGACTTGGTGAGCACCATTCAACAGGTTCTCCGTAGATGGGAATCACTCCCATTATCCCTATGGGGTGAATAAATATTATTAAAATGAATATCCTCCCCAGAATTTTTAACCCCTTGAATATGTTAAACATGTGGCTTCCTCTGTCCTTCTTTCATCACATACACTCCATTATTTCAGGTTTTATCTGGCTAAACAAACATCCCAGATGCTCTTTCCAAAAATTAAGTCTTCCTAAGGAGGGTGGTGGATTGAGGTTATCCAACTTTCTCTTGTACTTCTGGGCCATTCACATGTTGAGGTCAGGCAGGTGGTTAGCTCCACTAGATGACAATTATATGCCCATTTGGCTTCAGATAGAAAATCAAATATGCTCCTATAATTTGGAAGCCTCATCCATTTTCTTCACTGCATGGAAAGCCCTTCCACCAGAGTCATATCACTCAGTGATTGGATTCTCATTAAAGGCTTTTCTTCAGTGTTGTTCTTCCCTTAAAATATCTCCTTCACAGAATGCGGCCCAGCCACTTATTCTCAATCCTAACATTAAAATAAGAGACAGAAGCCTTACTTGGGGCTGGCTACCTCAGATACAGGAAGCCAAAGTAGCTGATTTGGATTCGCAGGACTCCCTTCTTTCTTCCACAGATATTCTCAAGAAGTATAAAATATCTGTCTCCTGCATTTTCAAAGTCTTCCAGTTAAGACACCAAATAGGACACCACTTTGGTACTACATTTCAAACACCTAGGTTAGACACTGTATTGGCACAGATGTGGAACCTGTCCACTAAACCCCATTGCATATCCCAGTTGTATGCGACTCTCTTAGCTATTAAGCATCCAGACCCTCTCCCAGGCTCCAAAGCATGGACCTCTCTACTACCAGAAACACATATCAACTGGCCACAAATCTGGAAAGACCTTTATCTTTACATTACCCAGGATAAACTTTGACTTACCCAATACCATTTACTTAAAAACACATACTACACTCCAGTTAAATTATACCAGACCGGGCATCTCCCTAGTCCTGTATGTTCTAGATGTGACAAAATGGAGGGGAATCTGTTATACATATTCTGGCAATGTGAAAAAGTGGCACCGTTACGGCATATGCTCCAAAGTAATTTGGATCCTCTGCTAGGTCTTACAGAGCTGTTTACAGTGGAAATTTGTATTCTGTGTATCTATAACGGCATAGGAGTCAAAAAGCATAGGTTCCATATGGCTTTACTCTCCATGGCTGTCAAAAATCTAGTGCTTAATCACTGGCAAGATCAGTTGCTCATATCATACACTGAATGGTTAAATGAGATCACAGCATATCTTAGGACTGAACAACTAATTGCAGTTTCAGGTAACATGCTTCATCTTTTTGATAAAAGATGGGGCAGGCTTTATGCTTTGTATTTACATTAGAACTATGTGCTAATACTGATTCCCTTGCTGTATTTTCTTTTTTAACTCCTTTCTATAGAACTTATAATTATAAGTGGCACACTCCTTGGGGGGGGGCTGAAAAGGGGAGTGGAGGGTGAGGAGGGGTAGTTATGGATATTTTGGTTTATCTGGAATGTGTTACTTGTATATTGCACAGTGGTTTATTGTATTAAGATAAAACAATAAAAATCTCAAATTTCAAAAGAAAAAAAATTTCCATAGCGCAGTGTAGTGTCCAACCCTTCTCCCTGATCACCGATCCCCATATATAAAAAACATTTTTCATAGTGTAGTGGTCCCTCCTTCCTCCCTGTTCCCCAGTCCCTGACCCCATGAAGCTGTGGAAACTCCCTAGCAGTCTAGTGGACCCCCCACCCAGTAACGGAGAGTCCAACCACCCCACTCCCCCCCAGCCCGAGCCACAGCTGGTGACCAGAACAGCCCACCACTTACTACCATGGCTGGACACTGGCTGAGCTCCGAATGACCACATCCTTTATAGAGTATGGCCCATTGACAGTGACCTGTCAATCACTGTGAATGGGCTTTACTCTATAAAGGACGTGATCATTCAGAGCTCAGTCAGTGGCCAGCTGTGGTGGTGAGTGGTGGGCTGTGCTGGTTGCTGGCTGTGGGTCGGACTAGAGAGAGTGGGGGTGGTCAGACTCTCCTTTACCAGATGGGGGAGTTGGGGGGTCCACCAGACTGCCAGAGAGTTTCCACTGCTTCATGGGGTCATGGGTCAGGGAATGAGGTAGAAGGAGGGACCACTACATTATGGAAAATGTTTTTTATTATTCAGGGATTGGTGATCAGGGTGGGTGATGGTACACTACAACACCAAAAATGTTTTTATTATATGGGGATCAGTGATCGGGAAGAGGGTGGGACACAACACTATGGAAATTTAATGTACAGCTGGATCAGAGATTGGGAAGGGGTGGGACACTACACTATGTAAACTGTTTTTATCATATGGGGATCAGTGATCAGGGAGGGGGTGGGACACTACACTATGGAAAATTTAATTTACAGCTGGGTCAGTGATTGGGGAGGGGTGGGACACTACACTATGGAAAATGTAATGTACAGCTGGGTTGGAGATCAGGGAGGGAGTGGAACACTACACTGTAGAAAACTTTATTGTACAGCTGGGTCAGAAACTGGGAAAGACTTTTCTCACTTCTAAACTATGGAAAGGGTTTCCTTTTACTATAGGGTTGGCGAATGGGGAGCGGGGCCGCAATACCTCCACCAACCACTAGAGTTGCAAGGATTACTGCCAGTTTTTTTCTGCAGTATTTTGCTCCATTCAAGGACCTTCGCAAAGACCATTGCATGGAGCAAAACCTTAGTGAATTGGACTGTGGGGCTATGCAGGTCCCCTCCCATTCATTTGCATTGCAGCCCCCTCCCAACTTTGACTGGGTACAACCCCAGTTTGCAGGGGTAAACGGGGATTTGTGAATACCATTTCTGGACAAAACACATTTTGCCCCAGTCAAATTGGGTTTGCACCCTGGCAAAGTTTTGTGAATTTGGCCCCTTATATTTTTTGTATTTTTATGAATTGATCAGGTATTGAATCATGATAGGGACTTAGCACTTAATGACAAATTTATGTAAGGTAATTTTTATCAAAACAGTAATACATAGTGCTGAAAAGTTAGAATAATAAAAATCGACAAAAAGGAGTGAAGTGCAAAAGCAAATTTATTTATTTTCCTCTGTCTTCTTCGGAGGTCTGTCCATGGGGGCTTCAGTGGGGCACTTCTGTGAATGTACGGTTCAACCCACACTGTACTGGAATGTTCCCTGAGAATTTCCCTGGGGAAACAGATAGTTTTATTTAAAGCAAGTGCCTGGATTCCAACCCAGGGGATCTGTTACAATGGTAGCAGTTAATTCAGCAAGTCATCTCCTGATATTCTCTGGAGATACTTAGAGATAAAAAATCTCTGATATTTTGGAAAATAATTCACCAGAACAACTGCTGCTGCTGTATGATTGGTACTCATCTTGTCACTTAATCTCTTCTTAACCTCTACACCATAGGGTCTGCCAGTTACTTCAGTACAGCTAAGTGGCACAATGTAAATCAAACTGGGTATGAATACTAGGAACCAAAGGTTTGATTCTTGCTAGGGACCCTACTTTTTGATTTTATGGAAAAGACCAGGGTTTGAATCTTGACAGACACCAAGTACTTTTTGAAGAATTGTTTCTTAAAGTTAATATTCACAGAACTGTGAATTATGGCTTTGTGGTATTAGAGCAGTAAATATAAAAGGATGGGAGACAAGTGCAAGAGTGAGTTTATTTTCCGGTTTTCCTTCAGGGCATCTGTAGGGGTACTACTCGGGGAATATCTCCCCATGGTTCACATAAACCCCATTCATCTTCTTGGTATATGGTAGAAGGTTGTAACTTAATCTTTTTTCCATATAGCCTGTCATTATTTATAGTGCTGCCTAGGGCACAGTAGATCTGCTAGTCACCTACTAAACAATGTTTTGAATCTAAGCAGATACCAACTGATTTTAAAAACTTAAACAGCTAAAAGAAAAAGAAGAGGTATCTTGTTAAAAACATTTAAAATGTGAAAAAAACTGCAAAGTTAGAAAAAATAAGTCAGATGTACAAAGTGCAGTACCTAAAAGAGGGAAAGGGGCCTAAGTGTATGAATGGTATTCATTAAAATGTGAGATAACTTAACAAGAACATAGAAAGCATTTGTGGTGAGAGCAGCTGGGACAGAGCATCAGGGCTTGCCCCTTATTCAATGCTAAAATCACTGTCCAGTTTTTTTGCATTAATGTGAGAAACGGCCAGTGACAGTTCCCCTTAATTCAAGTTCCAAATAAAAACTGCAATTGACCATGCCAGAAAAAAGACCAACTGGCATCCCCCCCCCCCCGATAGATTTAAGAATTGATGGGAAACAATAATTGCCAATTATGTCATCTTTAGCATGGACAAATATATTTTTAATTTGTACACAGACCCACCTTGAGAATATGCAAGAGACAATATATGGAGGCAGGCAGTGGATATTGAACTGCCAGTCGTGATCTCTAGTAGTTATGTTATCTAAGGATTTTGGATAGGCTGAATGAGAGTGCAGCCTATGGTACAGAAAGTAAAATAATTATTAAAAAAGCATAATATGTAAGATACATGCATATTTGATCAGTTTCTTTTATACTAAACCTTATGCAACTAATAGAATACATATAAATGTATTTTTTTTGTAATTGGTTATCTGCTTAATATGTATGTATACCAGAGAAAGTACAGTCAATAAAAAAATAATTTAATAAAAAAAGAAGACTCAAAAGGAGGAATAAGTTACACTAAGGGGGTATAAAATGAAATAAAATATGGTACAGCATTGCAGGCATAATATGTACTGCTGCATAAAAAAGTTCAAGATGACCCATAGGATCATGTTCGTAAGTCCATAGAAAGTCAGGATTTAATGTTGTTTTATGTAAAAGTCTCATGACAGAACTCTATAGGGGTTAAGAAACCTCTCTCACTATCAGACACCAGTGAATATTGGGAAATGGCCTCACAGAGTTTCAGTGACAATGAGGTACAAAATGGGTCCAGTACAGAAGTGGTGGGCAACTGATAGAGAATATTCATCTTTGCTTCAGACTGAATCTCTGCCCCCCTCCACAAAATTAGTTAATTCAGACAATATTATGAGTCAACTGCCATTTGACACCTTGAGAGCAGGAAACTAACCAATGAAAGATCTACAAATTTCCTCAAGCCCCTACTGTACTATTTGATTACAAGACTAATGTAAACCAATGTTGAACAGTCTCAGCTGGGAAGGACAAGCAATTTGATGCCTCAGCCATGGACTGAGAGATAAAGTGGTCTGACCAAATTGTTGAGATCAATCTTGACAACTCTTTATTTATTTATTCATTGAGGTTTTGTTAATGGAGTAAGTGCCCATTAACAGGCATGACCTGGGTGTTTAAATAGTAATAAAGGTAAACAGTACAGTGGATACAGAATGACACTGAACAGGCAGTCAATTAGAAGGGAATTAGTACAGGGAATACAGAATAGCACTAATCAGAAAATAAATTACACTCATAGAACATAGTAATTTGGTACTGTACATACATTTCTTGACAGCAAGAGTTTCTTAATAGAGTTCTAAATCTCTGATGTGTGACTGAACCTCTAATACCCAGTGGAAGGAAGTTCCAGAATTTTGTGCAAAATGGGAAAATCTAGTCTTCCATTTTTGTACAGCACTTGAGTCCAACTAGCAGGGACTTGATGGAAGACCTCAGGGAGTAAGAGCAACTGGCAATTGAGAAAAAGTCAGACAAGGAGATAGGAGTGTGTGATCAAATTATCTTAGCTACAAAGTAGCTAAAGGTGTAGAAGCACTGAATGGTTAAGGATGACTAACCCTGGCAAATGTACAATAGGATATGATGAGTATGGTGGTTGGGGCTAATGACAATTGCCAGACATTACTGTAGGTGACAATCCATTATAGCTAAGTTGCACTTGGAGGCATTAAGGTAGGCCAGAACACCAAAGGTGGTGGTACCGGGTAGAAATATCCCTTTTGCTATACCTACAGTATTTGGACTTTCAGGATCAAGGTATGTCTAGCCTTATAATTTAAGTCCAGGTTTGAGTTCACTGATTTGAAAACAGCGGTGGTGTGATAAAAGAACTCTAGACAGTGATCAAGGATTACCCCAAGGCACTTAAATAAACTGATTGACTCTAGAGATGAGACATCAAGACTAGCATGAAGTTTATGTTTAGATCCAAACAGCATGGTCTGGGCCTGCTTAAATTTTATTATCAATTTATTTTGAAGCATCCCAGACTAGATTTTACCAATGTCATAATAAGTGATTGAGGTCAGTTATGCTCCTACTGCTACAGTAGTGGACAGAGTCATTAGCATACATTTGCAAGGAACAGCAGGAGATAAAAAGGAGTAGATTATTTGTATATAGGCAAAAAGTAACAAGCCAAGAACAGCACCTGAGCCTTGCCAGACATCAACATGTGTAGTAGCCAATATGGAAGCCGACTGACCAATCTTATCATGTTACTTCCTTGCTTATATTTAGGTAACTTACATACTAGTTCAGTACTGTAGGGGAGACGCCAGGTTCTGTAGCTTTTTAACTGAGAAGTTCATGAGTCACCAGAAAAATGCATTGGTTAAAACAACAGTCACAGCCCCAGCCACCAGACCCTTATCCATGGAAATGTTGATGTTATTTATGAGTTTGGCCAATGCTGTGTTGGATTGTTACATGGTTGCATCTAAACCCATGCTAAGACACTGCAGGAAGGTTGTGACTATGTTAGTAGAGTACTCCAAGAGTTAGGTAGAGACCACTTTCTCAAGGTGTTTTCTTAGCATCAACAATATGATAATCAGCAATTGTTTTTAGTGCTTTTTGTGTTACCCCCTTGGACATGGAAACAATATTTCATATCTTCAAATTGTCAGTGGCAATGCTGATCAACTGATAGGTTGAAAACCCTAGCCAGAGAAGATACAATATATGTATCTACAGTGTATAGGAGTATAGGCTCAATACATTCATAGTCAGCATTATTACAGGTGCCGAAACAGACAGAAATTCATCAATTTCTGCAGTCTCATTCTGTGCTGGAAGAAAGGGGGATAACCAGTAATGGTTGAAACAATTAAGAGAAGGTCCCTGGGTAGACCATCTGGCAAATTAGAAAGGAGTGCCATGGGACCAGATCAGTTGGAGAATTTGTTAGTAAAGACATTAGCTATAGTTATGGGATGTTACAGTGCATACTTTCAATAATCATATCAGTAAGCATGTGACTTTTTTTGCAGAGCATTTGAAAATTAAGATTGGATCTAAGGTGTACCCTTTCTCTGAAGTTTTTGTAGTAATGGACTACACTAAGGCTTCCACCATTTTCTTTGGATGTTTTCTCCAAAAGTGTGGTTGGAGAAATCATTACAAAGAAAATGATAGAAGCCTTACTTACCTTCTCCTTGAAGTTGAGAAGATAAACTGGTTTGTTCCTCTAATCAATGCTCTCTGTACAATATAGAAGGATACAGTAGGAGAAAGACACGTCTTACATTTAAAAGTTCTGGTTCTGAAACTCAAGTCAACTGGCCACAAATGTAGAACAAAAACTGAATGTTATGGAAAACATATAAAATGTTACAGAAAATACGTGCATATTTATTTTAATCAGTTATGTTAAATATTGCTGACAATGTAAGACTTAAGAGTAGTACAGATGAATATAACTCTATGTGCATGCTGTTTTCAGTGAAGGAAATGAGCAACAATCTTTATACAAGCGTCTCAGAGGTATGCTAATTAGTCAACTAGGGGTTTTCTAACAATCTTTGGTGCCAATCTAATTACAGAAAACCATTTGCTAATGAGATCTGCATCTTTTTAGCTAATGCCTGGTTATAAAGTAAACATCATTTAATTTTGCCAATTGTAGTCTATTTAGAATAAATGCAACTGCAAATAAATGTTATTTAATTAGGCTAAGTAATCAGAAACTTGTTTTTTGACCAGATTAGTGAGCTTTTGGCATGAAATTCAGAACCAGAGGATTACTTTCTAAGACCTCTATTTTCATAGCACATTTAGGCAACAGATGCTGTAAAATGCATCTGTGCTTAGGTTTTCTATGTAACTCACATCTGTCAGACACATTGATGTTTCATTATACTGCAACAATGAGAAATGTTTCCTTCTTCACCTTCTGTGGCAATTTTTGGCAAGGCATAATACAGCATGGGGGAGCATCAGATTAGAAATTAGGTGCAAAAGTATTTTTAATAAAATAAAATGCTTCAAACATATGCAAGGCCCTTTCACCCAGGAGAATAAACTCAGCAGATTCAGCTGGCCTCAATATTTTAACTTTGGAAAAAAGGAAATCTAAACTTTTATGAAGTTAACTTGCTTGACAAAACAAATGAAGACATCCGCAGTAACCTTTTTAACTTGAAATGTAAATATATTCAACAGGTAGGTGAAAAAATGGTCCCAAAGCCAACAAACAGAACAACCACTAGACTCTCACTAAGGACCTAGAGTCAGATGACTTATTCAATCACTTTAGCAGCAGATTTATAGCCATACTAAAACAATTTAATTTCCATTTCATGAAAGTAGTGATAAGATAAGATCACTGATTTCCTATTTGAATGACCTTTTCTATTCTGTTTGTCTGAAGTGGGTCTCCAGCATAAAATAAATAAAATGTATTCGGTCATGTACTGGATGGAGCCTTACTGTAATATATATATATATATATATATATATATATATATATATATATAAAGTTATGATGTTTGGTAAATGCAAGGGCAAATTCAATTGGCATTAAGTGATAGCAAATTGGAAAGAGTCATGAAGAATAATTACCTCAATAGCATGCAAAGTTGTACTACAGTTAATTTGCCCTTCCAGACCCTGAACTTCTGCAAGGCTAGAGTTGCAAAAGATTCATGGGTGGTCTTTGGGGTTGCCAGTGAACATCTATGGAGAGGGACACTTACTTCAGTGCCACTTACATGGCAGGTATTCTTGGCAGGTATTCTCCAGCTCCCCTTAGCATGTGGAGATACTGTTGTCAGTTCTGCCAGCAAGGTGGGGGTTCATCCAGACCCCCTCAGCAGAGTTGGACACTTTCTGTCCATACCACCTGCAGGGTGTGTGTTTTCCTTGACCCATCAGGAGAAGGAGAAACTTCCATTAGTGCTGTAGTTAGGTAGGTTGTTCTCCTGGTCCCTGTCAGCAGAAGAAGGACTCTTCCATCAGTGCCTTCAACATGATGGGTAACCTCCCAGACCCCAGTAGGCAAACCTTCAATGTGGCAGGGCTGCCCCACTTGCTTCTCATCTTCTGGCCCACTCCTCTTGTAATTGACTGGGAGGCTATGGGATAGTGCTCCTGAGTGCATGTATCCTCTAATTTAACCCAGTAATTGAATATCAATGATGAACAAAAACAACAACATGATAGATGCTACAAGGAAGTGTATAAACAAGGATGAATTTCCAGCACTGAGCCCCTCTCTGACTGGGAAGCATGAAAAAAAATGAGGGTTGGCTCCCCTATGAGCCCCTAAAATGGGTCAGCAGCCCTTATATCATTGGAACAATTTGTACAGCTCCTTGCTGTGACTGTGTGAAGCTGACTGTCTTGGAGGTACTGGGGGATATTAAAAACAGAGGGGAGGAATTGTCATCAACAGACCAGAGAGTATTGGATGCTGAAGCACACATTGCAAGTGTACAGCATGAACCTGAAAAGCTGAAACAGGAGGCTGTTTAGTTGTGGATCAGAGCATTCTGAACAAAATTCAGGTTACACTAGCCAATTCCTATGTTCAGGGCAGTATCTCTCTTTTATGACTTTATTTTTCAAGTTGTTTTTGACATTTAATTTCCTGTGGGAACTCAATCACAAAATGTCCCACATTTTTTCTGGGATTCTGGGATCCTGAAGCATTTGTCCTATAAGTTCTATTTCTTTTCTTGGTCCATTAAGGAATTGTGGGGTTTCCTGGAAATGTGATTTCTGAATTTGCTTATAAAAAGCTTTCCTAATATTTTGGATTATTATCTGTTTGGTTAGTTGCCATTGCTTTAATTTTCCAAAGCAATATTGGAAGTATTGTGGTAATTCATGAAGCCCTTTTTGTTTGGGGATACGAGTTTCTAGCTTCCAATCTTGTAGAATGGTGGAAATTTAATCCTGTACCCAAGGCATCCATAATGTAGGTAGATCTAAAATTGTTGGTTTTATATTTGTGTATAAAAAGATGCTTTAAAAAAAGTTAGGAGATTAATCATATTGACACCCTCCATGGTTATCTTTAATTAATTAATGCATCTTTTGATGGGGTTAAGCCTGCTTCCCCATACACATTGGAAAAAGCAGCTGTATAGTTTAACTTCCATTTGCTTGGGGGGAAGATATATGTGACTAAGATGTAAAAACATAGGGATCAAATATGTCTTAATCATATATATATATATTCATGGCAAAAAACTCCATTTAATGCATCAGTTAGGGTTGTTCCACAGTGACAAAAGCAAGGAAATTCGATGTTAGTGTTGAAAACCCCCCTTCCATCACCCCAACCCCGCCCCCATCCCATGTGTAAAGAAGCCGAGGTGGTGAAGTATAAGAGAATGGGGTGAGAGGACCGATGACCCCAACGCACACCCCGATGCTAGTTGGCGGGGGCGGAGTGAGGGGTGGAAGGGGGGGGTTTCAACCCTAACATTGAATTTCCTTGCTTTTGATGCTGTGGAACAACCCTAACTGATGCATTAAACTGATTTTTTTTGCTATGAATTTCCCTTCTTTTTGAGAATGAGAACTATAAATAGTGAATGGAATGTGGTGGTGGGAGAGCGGTCCCTCAGGCCCTGCACTCCCACCACGTGATTTTGTCTCACATAGGAATGGTAACTGCAATGCAAACACAAGTTCAAACAGTAACACACATGGTGATGCAAATGTAAATGGTAACACAAATGGTAATAGAAACGCAACCACAAAGTGACACGAAAGTGAACAGTAACGCAAACGGAGATGCAAACTCAAGTGCACATGGAAACGCAAGTGGTAACATGCATGGTCATGGTACTGCAAATGAAAATGCAAATGGTAACAGTAAGCAACGATAACATCAAAAGAAACAGAACCGGACACGCAAATGCAGGCGCATACGGAAATGCAAACTGCAAAAGGTAATGGTAACATCAACAATAACACCAATGGAAACAGAATCATGTATGTAAACACAAACTGTAACATGCATGGTGATGGTAATGCAATTGGAAACGCAAATGGTAACGATGACGCCAAACGAAAGACAAATGCAAATGGAAGGGCAGCTGCAAATGTAAATGAAAATGTGAATGGTGACACAAATGGAAATGCAAACACAAACAGTAGTGGAAACGTAAATGGTAACAGTAATGCAAATGCAAGTGCAAACGAAAACGCAAATGGTAACACATATGGTGGCGTACAAAGGAACGCTAATGTAAACAGGTACGGAAATGCAAGTGGGAACGCTAACTGTAACAGTAACAGAAGCACATACCCTTTTTTTCCCCAAATGCTGCATCAAGAAACACAGTGAATACAAAGAATGTATGCTTAATAATGGACCTTGGAGCAGAAAATGAACACTTGGAATACTAAATTGCATATATCTCAGGAACCATACAATGTAGAAAAAAAATTTAAATTTCATATTATTTATGACTTTCCTTGCTAGTTTTGCACTTAGCCCCCTGGGGCTAAGAATTTTTCAGATGAAAAGTCTGCATCTCAAAGCGTTTCCAAGATACGGGCCCCAAAAGGTGCAGCGGATGCCGTAATGTTAGTCTATGGGAAAAGGTGTCAAATTTGGAGCACTGTACCTTTGCATCCCTGCAATATTTTGTCACCAAACCACCAAAAGACACATCTGTGGGATGTTGGCTTTCATTCCTCCAAAGTTCAGACAAAGAGACCAAACCACTGTTTTGCAGCAGGGTGGCAAAGAATTCTTGTTATTTTCCCCATAGTGTCGAATAGTAGTGTCGCAAAACATGACACTTTCACAAAAAAAAATCATGAAAGTGTCACAGGTGTGACACTACTTTTCCCAAAAATTTCAAAAACAGATTTCTGAGGTGTTTAACCCCAAAATAAAGACATGCCTAGCATCCTCGGGGCTGGACTAGGTAAACACAAAAAGAATTGTGTCCCTAGAGGGTCCCAATTTTAAATGCCAAGCATGTCTCTGATCAGTAACTGAAAACAAAATGGCAGATTTGTGACACTACTGGGATGTTTGTGACACTAAAATCCTCATTTGCTACACTGTTGAACTTTTTGTTAACATTTCCCATTGACTATAATGGGAAACTTGTTTTTTGAATAACTTTTGAACCGTTCAATATTTTTTCTTGAAATCTTCAAAAGGCACATTGGGGTCCCCGGCTGCATGTTCCCTGAAGTTTTTGGACTGGTCTGTGCAACCTGTAGGCATGAGCAAAGAATGCGCAAAAAAAGTAAATGTTCTATGGAATGTTGCTTAATAACTCCACAACTGTATATCCAACAAGTGCGAAACTTGGCAGATCCCAAGATCTATGCTACCACTCCGTGCCTGCCAAATTTCAGGTAAAGCTGTTATACAGTGGCAAAGTTATTAAGGTGCAAATTTCACACTTTAACTTTAAATGGGTACTCAACCCTAACTATAGTGGCATTACTGTGCCACTATAAGATATATATATATATATGTATGTATCGGTATATATATATATATATATATATATATATATATATATATAGGTATATATGATAGATGCATGAGTGTGATATGGCAAATATTGTCACTCCTGCAGAGTGAGATATCCAAGCTCATGATGCAGGAGTGACAATATTTGCCATAGCACACAATCTGCCCATCGTGTATTCGATATATACAATAGGTCCAAGAGTTTTAGAAGTTTTGTTATACTCTCTTGTGTTCTGTTCCTGTTAATGTGTTTGCTCATTCTGTGTGTGTGAGCATTTCTGAATGGGCTGGCAGTGTTATAAACTCTGAGAGACACATGAGTGTGTTTTGCAATGCTAAATGAGTTAGTTTTAGATAGGAATGAACAACATACTTTTGTGAAGCTGTATTGTTTAGCAGTCTGGCTGCAGTGAAGTTAAAAGCATCACAGTAATTATAATGAACTGAGAGGCAGAGTGTCAGAACAGCTAATACTGTTTTCAGTGGTAATTAAGTTAGCTGCAGGCAGAGTGCAGAGCATTCTGTGAAATTGTGCTCTTTAGGATTCTGGCTGCAGTGAAGTTGAAATTGTCACAGTAATTGTAATGGGTGATAATCAGAGTTTGAGGAACAAGTGAGAGTGTGTTTCAATGGTAGTTGAGTTAGCTGCAGGCAGTAGTTTAGACTGTTCTGTGAAGCTGTGCTGTTTGGAATTCTGGCTGCATCAAGTTGACAGCATCACAGTAATAAGCTGGAAGTTGGGGGGTAGGTGTGTTTTGTAGTGCTCACTCAGTTAGCTGTAGGCAGCAGTGAGACCTCTCAGGTAGTTCTGTATTTGTGTCTATGGTAACAGCACAGGTGTTTCTTTCATGCTGAGGGAAATGCAGCCTAGGGTGATGATATCAGTGACCTTTTGTGACCTGTGCGTGTAAATATCTCATATCATCACAGTAGAGCAGAGGGTAAAAATAACACACTGCAGTGGATGATACGCTGTTTTATCTCACTCATTTACCACTCACCTCTATTGTATATAATATAATATATATATATATATATATATATATATATATTGGTGTATATATATATATATATATATATATATACACATGTTTTTTACACATTAACCACTTATTCCATGGTGCTACTCTTTCTAAAGTCTTATTTAATGTATGTTCCAAATTTAAAAATGCTAAAACTCCTTCACTGAAGAGTATACCTACAATTTTACAATAGGTATTAAGAACTGGTATTACCATAATTTCTTCATTATCTGGATGTTTTTGTCCTACTGGGACACAAACACTTTTGGTGAAGTTAATTGAAGAGTCAGAAATGTTGGAAAATTCTTGCATTTCTGTTTTAGTTTGTGCAGCTAAGTAATAGTCTACTAAAACCAAAACTAAATCATCAGCATATGCCATTTATTTCTACACCTTGGCTGGAAACTGAAATGCCTATACTTTGTGGTATATTATTTATGTGGCTTATTAAAGGGTCTAAAGTCATTATATATATATATATATATATATATATATATATACACTAAGGGACTTAATGGGCAGCCCCTTTGCATACCTTTTGTATTGGGCATTGTTTTCCTATCCATTCATTTATGTATGGAAGTACAGAGGCATTTTTATAACATATGTGCACCCAATAACTAAACAATTCAGGAATCCCATAAACCTGCCAAACACTTCCAAAGATATTCATGTGAGACTGAATCAAATGCTTTGTTTTGATCCAGGCTCGGTATGCATCCCGTCATTGCACCTTCAGTACCTTTTGCTAAAATTTATTTTATTAATATTAGAATATCTGTTATTTTTCTTCCCGTAACCGAGCATACTTCTGTGGGATGTATTATGTGGGCTAGTGCTAATCTGTTACTGCGATTTTTTGTTAAAATCTTGAAGTCTATGTTTAATAAGGTGATGGGTCTCCAATTTGATAATAGGGCTTTTTCTCCTTTTTTATTAAAAAATATCAATAACCCTTTGTACATTTCTTTGGGCATTTGTTTGTTTTTCAAAATAGAGTTTTAAACTTGGTTCACTTCTGTTCATAAACCAAACACGATCCATGTATAAATGTTAAATCATCTAAGCTGTTTCTGGTTTTAGTTGTTTAACAGAGTCTATCAGTTCCTTTTCAGATATGTGTTGAATTCATGTATTGTTTATGTCCTGTGTTAATTCTGGTAGATTGCCTCTTTGTAACTATTGATCTGCAGATAGTTGTTCAGGATAAGAAATTTCAAACACTTGTGTTATGTATTTCTTCGCTTCTGTTAAAATTTCATTTGTGTCTATGACTATATGTCCACTGTCTGTTGTTATACCTTTCATATATTTCTTATTCCTTCTTGTATTGCAACTATTTAATGGGTTTGTTTGGAAATGTTTGCCTTGAGTTCCGAATTTTTGTTCGGTCTCCAAGGATTTCGTCCTATTATATCGGTATTTGGACATTTCTTGTTTTATGACTGAAATTTCACCTGAATTAAAAGTAATATTTTGTAGTGAAATTAAATGATATAATGTTTTCTGCAGTTCTTCATTCCTTTGGTTTTTTTGTTTCCCATTTATTTTCCCCATTAGTTAAAAAAAAATCTGTAAAATCATTTTCCTGTCCATCCACTATTCTATGTGGGAGTCATATAAAAATATACATATTTTCTTGCATCTATTATATGGTTTAAACCCTATGATATTTCTTTATGTTCAAGTAGGCTTGTATTTAATCCCCAATATCCCTTTCCAGCTGCTGTATCTCTAAAATGTGATATTTTAATACTTAATAAACCATGGTCAAAAGTGGCCACCAGGTGTACTTTCGCTGTTACACTTGATAAGTTATGTGATACAATAATATAGTCTCTTCTGGTAGAGATGGGTCTTCAATGGTAAGTGTGCGTTGGGGTTTTCTCTACTTTTCAAAAAACTATCTACTAAACCAGTTTGTGTTATTAATTTATTCAGAAAATGCTGTATCAGAAAAAACATTTTTTTTTAAGTCCTCTGTCTGAGCAGAATCTACTGCAGTTAAAGTCACCAACAAAAATTACCTGTTTAGATGTGAATAAAAAAGGCTTTGTTTTAAGATCTCTATTCTCCCTGATTTAGTCTGTGGGGCATATACATTTATTAACCTAAGGTCTTGACCTTCCATTGAAATATCTAGTAATAATGCTCTTCCTGGACTTATAACCACAAAATGTGTTATTTTTATAATTGAGTTATTTGCACATATTTCTACTCCACTACAGGTTTCCTCTCCTAATGTTCAATATGTCCTACCCCAGAACCAAGCTGTTTCCAAGCTGTTTGGGCACACTGGATTTCTGCATCTGTATTAAGTCTAGTATCCTGTAGGAATACTATAGCATGGTGATTTCACTCGAGAAATGCAATTGTTGCTCTTCATTTTTTAATCTGATTTTATGCTACTAGTATTCAAAGAAGCAACAGTTAGTTCATACAGATCCATGGTCATTTTATGTTTGTCCACACGATCAAGTTACTTTCTTCACTCTAGACCATGCCCCCCATCTTTTCCTTTTTGGCTTACTCCTTATTGTCTGAATTTGTTCTTCTGGTTCCACATTTAAGTCTTTTTGTGAGGAATGCATAAAAGCTGTGTCAGATTCATCTTTATTTGTTTATTTAATTATTTTAATTTTGGTAACCGGGTTTGCCCTCGGAGACAGAATATCCCTTTTTCAGGAGTGACCTGGGGGAAAAGGGCTACAAAGGGAGGAACAGTGACACAATAAATAATAGCACATGGTAAGTGTATGCAGACAGTTTTACAAAAACATACATAATAAACAAAGCAAAACATCACACAGGCAGCAAATTAAGTTACGTCTTCAAAACTGGTATACTGATAAAAGTAAAAGAATAACTAAGAAAAGCATATGTACAATATGGTATAAATGAATTCAGAGTATACAGGTGCAGTTAGAAATTATTTACATGACTTGCATAGCACCAGAGAACAGTGTAGTAAATAAAGGGAGGACAAGCAGGATCAGGTTAGGAACCCAGAAAGAGGGCAAGAGAGGGAAGAATGATGAGAGATAAAGGGAGCAGTCAACAGGAACAGGTACACAGCTGAGTGGAGGCAAGGTGAGATTTGAGAGAATGTTTAAACAGGAGAATAGAGGTACAGGTCCTGACAGTGGAGGGAAGAGAGTTCTAAAGAGAGGGACCCAAGAAGGAGAAGACACACTGACCCACTGCTAGATGGGGTTCAGGGATAGACAGTAAAGGTAAGCCAGTAGTCAGTAAAGGTCTAGTTATGGGTTTACATTGAATGATGGGCAGGAGGCAAGGAGGAGTGTAAGTATGCACAAGTCTGAAAGTCAGGCAAAGAGTGGGGAATTGCAGCCTAGCTTCAAAAGAAGGCCTGCCCAGTGAGTCAAGGATGATGCAGTAGTGATCTCTGGCATTAGTGCCAAAGGAAAATCAAGCTATCCTGTGGTAAGATTGTTTTAGCTTGTTAAGAAGGGAAACTTTAGTTGAGTGGAGATTGGGGCACCATAGGAGATAATCAGAAGTAGGGAGGAGGAGGCAATGACAAGGTGGGAGGAAGGCGTAAGATAGGGCTTGAGGTGGTACAGCATTATGATCTTCTGATGAAGGGTCTTGACCACTGAGAAAACATAGGTGTCAAAGGTGAGGATGGAGTTCAAGGTCAAGCCCAGATATTTAAAGAATGGAAAAATTTCAAGAGGGTCGCCCTGAGAGGAGTAGATTAACAGTGGGGGTGGGGTGGGAGGCTTGGGGGGCTGATGGAAGAAGAGCATAGATTTAGTTTTCTTAGTATTAAGCACCAGGAGGTTATTAAGAAACCAAGTCTTGAGGTTCAGAAAATCATACTGGAGAAGGTGGTTCAACATGGCATGGTCAGAGGAGGACTGGTAGAAGATGGCATCATCAGCATATAATTGAAATGGTGCACCCCCACAGTGTTGCTGGTGCTCATTGATAAATAAGGAGAACAGGAGTGGACCGAGAATAGAGCCGTGAGGGACCCCAACCTTTATTGCACTGATAGGGGAAGTCTGGTCCACCCATTTGACACATTGAGTATGGCCAGTAAGGTAGTTTGTGAGCCAATTCAGAGGTAGTTTGTCTAGTCCAAAGGTGAGTAATGTATGCAACAGGAGATTATGATTAACAAGGTCAATAGCCTTGGTGAGGTCAACAAATATTGCACCAATCACAAGGCCTTTGTCCGCACTGCTAAGGATGTCAGATGTAACAGTGATGAGGGTGGTGTGGGTACTATGTGATTTTTGGAATCCGTGCTAGAACGTGGAAAGAGAGTTTTTCAGTTCAAGATAAGATTGAAGCTGGGAATAAATTATTTTTTCTTGAATTTTAGCAAGGGGGCTAAGGATGGAGATGGAATGGTAGATTTCAAACAAGGAATTGGGACCACTCTTGTGTATTGGGATGACTATTGTGGCTTTCCATTTACTGGTCATGGTACTTGAACAAAAGGACTTATTGATCAGGTCGTGCACAGGAAGAGCAATGGCAAGAGCACCCAGTTTAAGAAAATGCAGTTCTAAAGGGTCAAACCCAGGTGAGGAGGTATCCTTGATGCTGCTGAGGTGATGCAGAACCTATTTCTGGGTGGCCGATTTAAGGTGAAAGGATGGACTACTATCAATGGAAGTTGGGGAGGGCAGCTGTAGACCATGTGTCCATAAGGAGGTTTTATATTTAGATAGATCTGTGAAGGCCAAATTAAATTCTGTAGCAACTGAGACAGGGTCAGTGATTTCAGAGTCATTAAGGAGCATGGTGTGGGGTGAGGAAGCAGATCTGCCCTTAAGTAGGGAACTTATCTGTCCCCAGAATTCTTTGGGGTTAGAGAGGTTATTGGTTTGGAGGGTACACAGGTATGTATGTTTGGCCAAGTGGATCCAAGACTTACATTGGTTATGAAGGTGTCTGTAGACCTGCCAGTCAGATGGCATGCCATAACTCTTGTATACCTTGCATGCAGCATCACGTGCAGTCATGAGAGCTCTTAGATCCTTGGAGAGCCAAGAGTCAGAAGCCTCCTTGGACATCTGCTTAACCAAGGATGCGTAATGTTTGACTATTGAATTGAAGATGTTAGTAAAGTATTCTAGGGCCAGGTTGACATCAGATAAACTGTTGACCAGGGACCAGTCAGCTTGGGGAAGAGAGGTTAGGAAGTTTTGGGGAGAGAGCGAGGTCATAACCCTAGAAAGCACTGTTTTGGGATGTGGATTTGGGAAGTTATTCCTCCAGACACAAAAGGTGGGGGAGTAATCACTCATGGCATCAGGCAGAATGCCAGAGGCTTTAATGTGTTGGGGATTGTTAGTAATTACCCAGTCAAGAAGAGTATGGTGACCAGATTTATTGTTAAGCCTGGTAGGATTGCTAATGAGCTGGGAAAGATGTAAATCAGATAGGGCATTGTGAACAGAACCCATCCCAGTGCCTATCCAGTTGCAGTTAAAGTCACCACATAAAACCAAATCCGTGGGCAGGAGAGAGGTCCAGGAGATGAAGAGAGAGGTAATGGTTGAGGAGGGAGCACTGGATATAGATGTCTCCAGTAAATAATGTTTTCACTTGTCCAAGTACTATAGAGATGTAGACTGATTCCACAGTGGAATCGCAGGGGTTGGTAGGAATTCATTCATAGTTATGGAAAATTTGGCATAGATAAGTATGCCACCACCATGTTTAGAGGGCCAATCATGTTGAAAGGTTGTGTAGCTAGGAATAGTTATCTCATGTGAGGGGGTATACGGCTTTAACCAGGTCACAGAGATTGTAAGCACATCAGGGCTATAGTGATGTGTCCACACCTCGAGCTCAGGAAGCTTGGGTCTGTGGCTTTGGATATTCATTTGTGCGATGCGCAGACCTTTAGTGTTATTCCATGCAGGGATAGGCAGAGAAAAGGAAGGGCTTGTCGGGCCAGGATTGGTTTCAATATCCCCTGAAAAAAGAAGAAAGGAGATTAGGGACATAAGCTATGATAGTACGAGGTGGGGCAAAAGGGAGAAAATGAGACCAGGGACAAAAGCTGGAGAAGGGATCATTCAAAAAGTGTCATGACAGGGGGGCAGACATCTTCTGAGGATGGGGAGGAAGGGGAAAAAAAGGACAGAGGTAAAGACAGGTACAGAGCTTTGTATTGGGAACAGGCAGTTAAGCTAAACTGTGTATCCATGTGAAAATTAGGAACAGTGACCTCTTGTAGAAAGTTATGGGAGTAGTTGTGGGGAGGTGAGCAATAAAAGCACTAAAGGAGGAGAGGATAGGCTGAAATTAGATGCAAGGGAAACACATGAGCAGAGTTAGCCTAGGGGAAGGTGTCACAGACTATAGAGATACAAGTGCTGCACAGCCAGAAGTTCAAATCCTACTGCTGGGAGAGCTCACCAAGATACAGGAATGTTTTAGTTAGAGAATTTCATTTGGGGTAAAAGGTTATATTTAGGAAATGATAGAGGGGAATTTGTTATCAATTTCTACATCTGCCAATCGGAATGTATCAAACTTATTTTGCAGTGGTAGGTGTTCTGTCTCAATTTTTTTTTCCTTTTTGTAGTATCTGAAAATCCTCTTCTTCTGGTGTGGAAGGGGGCATATTTATTTCTTTTGGTTTGTTCCTGTTTGTATTGTTTGAAGTAGTGAGTGTTGGTTCTATTTCTTTACTTGGTACAATTGAATTAGGTATATTTCAATTTTTTTCTCTGGTTAGATTGGTGTGGTTAATTTTCTGGGACTGCAGTATTTTGGTGTGGTGATGACTTTACCCTGGCTGTTTTATTGAAATAAAAATCTTGTTCACCTTAATCTGCGCTAGTAGTATTTTGTGATTTCCAGGAACACGTAGTAAATAGGTGCCCTTCTTCCTCACATAGGTTACACTTTGGTGTAGCAGTGCAATGATATCCTGAGTGTCCTAATAGGCTGCATATTGAACATTTGATTTTTTCACAATTTGTACTGATATGCCTTGTTGAACCACATTTACCACAAGATCTTGTTTGTCCTTGGTAAAAAAACTATGCCCTTGTCTCCCCAGATAAAAAAAAAAACAATTTGGAAGGTGTTGTATGCCTGTCTCATTTTGCTTCAGTTTTACACAAAACTTCCAACCTCTGGTCCAAAAACCTTCTTGGTCTATAACTGGGTCTGGGTTTCTCTGGACTTCACATTTCTTTTCTATCCAGTAAATGATATCAGTTATGTTAACCCCTTTGTTTCTGAATAATATTGTTACTATCTTTATAGTAGGAGTCATCAGTGGGATCATCTGGAAGGAGGTCTAAATGGGATCTTGTTTTTGTGTAATATAAATGTTCCAAAAATGTTCAAGTAAGTTCTCTGATCTGAAACTGATGTCAAATGTGTCTTGCCTTGGGGCATGAATTAGGGCATAAATGTCTGATGTCGGAAAGTCTATTTTTTGTTTCATCAAGTTGTTTCCTACAAAAAATCTGTCCAGTTGTAATTTCATGCCTCCCATATATCTTACCTTAACTGCATGCTGTCTTTTTGCATTTAGCACTGGTTTTGGCAGTAGGCTCACATACAGTATGTTACTTTGGGTTGGTTATTTATATTTTCCTCCAGCCTTGTCTGGCCCATGTCATTCTAGCTCAGTGTCTGAGCTTCATAAAGAAATGTCTTTGGTATTTTCTATTGCAAGGGTTAATGGCATACCTGTAATAGGTTGTTCTAGTGTCCGTGTTGGATTGCTGTTCTTTGTTTTCTGTGCCGTCGGTTTACTTTCATCTTTTGATAACTCTCTCAAGCTGTTATGTTCCTGCTCCGATCTTCATTCTGGTGTGCCAGGCAGAGGGATATCTGGGTCAGGGATCCTGTTTCTTTCTTTGGTACAAATCCATTCAGAATTTTTGTTGTTGTTAGTTGACCAGTGCCCATGTTTCATTGCCAAGTGGCTAAACTGGCCATTATATTACAAAAAAAGATAAAAAAATTCCTGCCCATTGAATACAATGGAGTGCACCCCCGCACTCTCACTGGCATCTCGTCCTCACATCTGTGAATGCTGGGGCACCGTGTGGGTGGAAAAAAACAACTGGGAAGTCCTTGGGACCTGGTATTCAGAATTTTACAAGTAAAATAACTTTTTAATCATTAATCACATCTCAGGGATAGTATTCTTATTGAGAACCTTTGGTGGCAAGACACCTATACAAATGATGCAGGTGCATGTATTTTTAACTTGATGTGTCTTTTTAATGATCACCCTGGCATTACAGGGATACACCACTGCATATTTTCCACCTCATTCTACCACACCATCTCTGAAATGTATGAATCCTCTGCTTCTGGCCTGTGTCTGCAGTGAGACATTAAGATAGAGAAAAACATCTAAGTTCTTGAAATCCACTGAACTTTTGAGCCATGCTTATCTTATCACAATTTCCTGTTGAATTCTAGGGCAAAAGATACCAACATTATTGGTAGTTTTTGTATTTTCTGGAAGATTTGCATTATTTGGTTGTTTCTTGAGGGGCTCCTAAAAGCTTTTACTAATCTTGGGGTCAAAATAATTTATCATCAGAAGTTTGCTTTATGGTGTCCCAAGTGCTCACTTGACCCAACGCTTTCAACATCTGAAAACTCAGAATCTGTGATTTTGTTGTTTAACCAGGCTTCAGATAAGGTAATACTATCAAATTTGTGTTCAACCCACGCAACAAATTGATTCCATTTGGCAGGTAAGCTTTGTATATTTAAATGTACAGCCCTTAATGTGGGAACCCTCTGAGTAGTGCAGAAATTCAGAGCTAAAGCTGGGTCAGAATCTCCACCACCAGGAAAGGGTGGACTGGGGTGGGGGTGGGCAGACCCTGAAATCAGCAATAATAGTGCTAATAACATTCTTAACACAATCCTGCTGTAGTAATTTCTTTCTCTTTTAGTAATAGACTGTTTAGCACCAGTACCAAAGTGTAAAAGGTTGTATATATAAATTGTGCAAACAACTATTGTTTGTCCAGGGGTAGGCCTCACTCCAGGGAATCTGAATGTTCACCTGATTCTTTTCATGGTTCGTCTGACTCAGTAAGGTATTCCAAATAATGTCCTGAGCAGAATCAGCCTGGAGAGAGGCATTTCCCAAAACCAAACCTAAGTGTGTGTGTGTGTGTGTGTGTGTGTGTGTGTGAGCGAGGAATAAAATGCAACAGACAATGAAATATAAAAACATTGTATTTACTTTTCCTAACAAGTATAAGAATTATTATACCAATAATCTTGTTTCCTCCCCCTCTAAGCAGCAAACCCCTATTACCAATCAATCATAAAAACTTCCCCAGTATACCCTAAAAAGCATTAAAGTACTCAATGGTTTGCAGCAATTACAATATGCTCAAAAATATGTACCTATTTCTGAGTAAATGTTCTTCAGGAGTGGCACTCATGCCACTCATGTTCACGCTTTACTCTCACACTGAGTGGGAGGCATGGGCTTTTAAACAGAATAGCCCCACCTCCTCAATGATGTCATTGGCTGCTGGCTCTCCTGATCCCCCACACACTGGTATATAGAGGTTTTTCTGCCAGTTGATGACTGGAAGTGCCTCTCACATCACTCAGACAACAGTTATGATAGTAAGGAGCATTTCTTCCTTGCTGGCAAACAGTGCAGGCAGCAGCTGAAGTGATGTTGGCATTCCTCCAGCTGAGTAGGTAGCTTGGGCTTTTAAACAGAATAGCTCTGCTACTTATTTTTCAGTTAATCCTGTTGACTGAATTTAAACAAAGTTAATTACATACAAGTATTATGAGCTAGTACAGGACTAAGAAATGAACATACACACTGAATACATGGCTGTGTAGTTACCATAGATTAGGAGTAAGTTAACTTTAGGGGTGGCAGTACAATATGTTGTGATCCAGTACATAGGGTTCTTGAGTGCATATTCAACAGAGTAATAAAATGAAAACAGGAGAGACATAAACATGTATTATCTCTAAAAACCTGAACCTATATTAATCAGGATGAAAGCTAGCAAATCTTGAGAGATAGTGGTGCTATTTTCGATGAGGGGAGGGGTATGTCCATGACTAAGGGGGTTACATGACAGTAGGATAAGGATCTGGAAGTTTAGTGACATGGTGAGCCAGTGTCAGGTGACCTGGTCTGTTGCTGGGCCTTTGTGGCTGCCCTGAAGGGTACTCACATCTTGTCATATTTGACAAGGGTGCCTGTAGCAAAGTAAGATGTCCTTTCATAGTTGGCCAGTCTGCTCATCAAAGCTTTCCACTAGTCATATGATGAGAGCTCCATGGATCTCCATTTCTGGAGAATCAATCTTTTGGCATCTACTTAGGCAGCCACTTGCCAGCAGTGCTGGTGTCTGGGAGGTTCCTCTTCGTCCTGGGGAATCCCTAGTAGACAGAAGGTTGGGGAAGATAGAGTGGTAGAATGCAGGGTGGTTCTACAGACATTTGTAACTTTTTGCCAGATTTATTTCTACTTATGAAGTGTGTGTGTAAGGGTAGGGGTCATGATGGATCTGTGGTGACTTTTAAACATAAATTACAATGATTCTATGAAACACCATTTTATATTTCACAACTCTTTTGTATCTGCCAGTTTATCAATGCAAGCTAGATTAGTAGCTTTCATCATAATGCTTACCATGACAACAGATCATGATGTGACAAACACAGCAATTGTGGGGAGGTCAGTTAGGGGCAATCAGTTATTTCTTAAACAGGCAGTGAAATAAGTACTTGTTAATGTGAAATATGTAAAAGACTCATAACTGGTCAGTGTCAAAATAAAATAAAACATTAATGTAATTGGTATAACCTTAATGATTTCAAACCTTTACCGTAATACAATGCTAAGCAATATCGTCTAGTTGTCTACTTGTTCATGCTCCACCCAGGTCCATTTTGCAAATGAGCTTCTGCTCAACGATGAACGCCTGGTTAAATAAAGACTTGATTGATTGATTGATTGATATCGGCTCCATGTGCCTTTCATCTTTGTAGTATAAAGCAAGCTTAACAGTCATATGTGCCTTGTCTTTCTAACTAGTATTTTAGAAGAGTTCTGTTGGAATGGGGTAGATGCACCATTAGTGATCTTTTCCTCTTATACACATCAACATTTCAGTTAGGTTGTCCATGGTACCTATTTTGGGTAGTTCTGATCAGACTCTTTTCTAACTTGGTGGCAGCATATTCAATGCTTTGCAAAGTGTCCCACAAAGTCCCCTAGCTGAGCACTTTATGTTCAAATACACGCCCTGTGAGAGCAGTACTATGAAGGCATTCCCTGCAGTGCTATCACAGAGTAACAACCCCCGCAGGTCTCTTAAGGGAATCAAGCTAGGAAAAACAAATAGGCATTCCACAGTCTCAGTAGCAAAGCATCTGTTGTATGTGCCTGTGTCCAACATCCCTATATTGGAACTATATCATGCAAATATTTTCATTCTTCATGTAAGGCACCAATGCCCCTTCACCATCTGATTACCATGTCATCTGTATGCATGATCAAGGCTTTGCTCCTCAGAGTGAATGGAGCAAGGGCGCGCTGTAGTAAAGCAGCAAGCCGAAGCCCCATGTCAACAGGTGCCTTGTGGTGCTGCTGCAAACCATTGTACTTAGTAGCACAGAAGAGCAGGAACTACTGTGCTGTGAGTGTGTGGAATGCAGTTCATGGTTTGGAAGTAGTATACATTCCTGGTCATGTTCTCCAAAATCCACATGAAAATTCACAGCATACAGTAGCTTGAAAATATACTGTTAAGACAGATCTTTACCACCTGATATAACTAAGTAAACAGCACAATCTTACAGTAGAGTACATGTATCTCTATATGTACTGTACCTGCTAGGAACAACTGTGACAGTCAGGTTGGTCTGTAGGATTGGTAATCAGATTAAAAAAAGGAGGTTACATAGTGTAAATACTCACTCCCAAAACAAAAAACAATATGCTCACAATGTGACAGTTTGCACATCTGATCACTTCACAGTGGTGCAGGTCATATAACTGAAGAAATTGTGTTTAATCAAGAACACACATTAAATATAATGTTGCATACGTTGTCTAATCTGAGTACTTGCTTTGCACACATTGGATGTCTGTTGAACAGTGTATCTGTGATGGGCGGATTTCACTATGGAATGTCACACACACATCACTATCTGTGCTTTGCCATGTAGCAATAGTCTCTATAGTCAGTTTTGGGGCATTTGCAAAGGTCCATAGCCATTTGCTTTCTGTTAAAACGTGCCTTTGCAAAGTGTTACATTATCCAGCACTAACAGCTAATTCATGCTTTCAGGTGGGTTTGAATATAGCATCTATGCCATGTATTTATTTTTTGTTTTATTTATTTTAGAATGTATTTACCCAGGATAGCTGAACTTGAGATGCAAAATCTTGTTTCCAGTGGGGCCCTGCCTTGATCTGTTTCTGCAGCTGGGTAGACTGAAGCAAAGGGAAGTTAAATGACATGCTCAAGGCCACATCAAGTAATTACTATAGCTCTGATAAGATTTGAACCTGTGATTGCCTGGTTCCCAAACTTGTGCTATAGCCAATAGACCACACTGCTTCATGATTCTGCCTTCTTCTTAGCATGAGCACACGTTCCTAACTTTGCTTTGTGGAGTACATTACTGTGTCCTGCACACACCTAGGCTTCTGATATAGCCATTTTATCCCTAACTACAGATCTAAGGAGCAAAGCACTGATTGAGTGGAGAAAAAGCACTGTGCTCTATGCAAACTGAATATGCTGGCTGCAGTGTCTACATTGTTCCCACTTCTGCTTGAAGCCAAAAGGCTGACAAATTATGCCTGTTAGACCTGCACAGTTTCAGGTCAAGTCAAGTCTAATCAAAGTTTATTAGTAGTGAGCCAAAGGCTATCTCTACATTTACAACTGCACAAAACATAGAGACACACATTCAAAAATCAATAAATAAAATACAATACTTAAAATCATATGGCTGTATTACATTAGACAACAGCAACTATTTCAATACAACACTGACAGGCAAAATTTTCAGTTGATGGAGTCTGCAGATAATATGTATGTTTAGTTTTTATACCATTTGCAGGCCCTGGTAGCTTTTACTGTAAAACAAGCAAGTGCAAAATAACCATTTCTTCTGTACTAGAAAAGAGCCCTGTAAATATTGCCTTATCTGAGGCATGTCTCTTATTGACCAAAACAGGATTCAGCCAGGTATTCCTGGTGCCAAAAAACTTGATGCTATGTAATACATAATGTATCAGCATATCCACTGGTAATTCTCTGCAGACAAATACAGAACTCTTATTCCTGTCCCATAAGTTGTAAATACCATGGATATATTGGCAACGGAGTTTGTCTAACTCATATCTATGAGTTTGAGTTTTACAAAAATTAAGATTAATGGGGTGCAGGATGGAAGGCAGCATGGCTTCATCAAGGGCAGGTCATGCCAGACCAGCCTGGTGGAATACTATGACTGGATGACTAGCCAAGTTGATGGGGGCCATGTGGTGGATGTCCTGTACCTAGACTCGAGTAAGGCCTTCAATTCGGTACTGCATGGGAGACGTGGAAGCAAGCTACAGGGCACAGGGCCAGGAGCAAAACTAGTGGGGTGGGTGGGTGGAGAACTCACTAAAAGACAGGCAGCAGAAGGTGGTGGTAGGTGGAGAATACTCATCCCCTAAGCCTGTGACAAGTGGTGTTCCACAGGGGTCAGTGTTGGCCCAGTGCTGTTTGGCATATTTATTGCAGACATCTCAGAGGGCATCAGGAGCAAAATCAGTCTATTTGCAGATGACACCAAGATGGGAATGGAGGTAGATGACCAGATTGGGTGTTGGGGGCTACAAGAGGATCTGGCAAGGCTAGAGGCATGGTCTGACAGCTGGCAGCTGGGGTTCAATGCAAAAAAATGCAAGGTACTGCACTTCAGAACAAAAAATCTGAGGAGAAGCTACCATCTTGGGAGATGGTGCAGCTGGAGGCAACAGAAGAGGAGAATGATCTGGGAGTGCTCGTCACGGGATCAATGAACAATTCCATGCAATGCAGAAAGGCAGAAGCGATGTCCAACAAAATGCTGGGGTGCATTGCAAGGGGCATTATCTCAAGAAGAAGGGAGGTTATTCTACCATTATACAGATCGTTGATTAGGCCCCACCTGGAATACTACGTGCAGTACTGGTGCCTATACCTACAAAACAGAAGGGGTGCAGCATAAGACAATGAAGATGATTCAGGGCTGGGGGAATTTCCATGTGAGGTCAGACTAAGAGAGTTAAACATGTGCCACTGGAGGAGAGGAGGGGCAGGGGGGACATGATTGATACCTTCAAATACATGAAGAGGATAATCAGAACAGACACGGGGGTCTATTCAGGAAGAGGGTGGAGAGAGACACTAGGGGCCATGGCATGAGATTGGAGGGGGTAGATTCAGGAAGGAGGTGAGGAGACATTTCTTTATGGAGAGGGTGGTGGCAAAGTGTAATGCACTACCGACTGACGTGATGGCATGTAACACAGTGGAATGCTTCAAGAAGGGGTGGGAAAGGCAAAAGGAGAGGGTAAAGGGAGGGAATGGGTGGGGTGGGGCAGCTGCTGAATAGGAAGCTCGCTACAATCTCGAGCAGCCTAGATAGACCAGGATGGTCTTTTGCTGCTGGCAACTTTCATGTATTTGTATGTTCATAAGATAGTATTATGGACCCCAAATTCTTTTTAAACAGGCATATTCGAATAGTATTCCAGAATTTGGTATCTGTGCAAGATCAGTTCACATTTGCACATTTGTTATTCTCTGTTTTGCAAGACTACAAAAATTATTCAGAGCATAAACACCTGTGTGCTACCAGGTACTCCAGGGTGCTGTTGCTATACCACAATGGCCTGAAATGCAGAGAATGCGCAACAAATGTACAGTGCTCACCTTGGAAGTGCAAAAAAGTTGCCCTTCATTAAATCACATCTGCATAGGTATTACCCCAGTGCTTCAAGGTCACAATGCCACTTCATCAGGGGCCCCTACTGAGCACAAGTATTGAAGGGTTTAGCATGCCCCTGCTTTTTAGACACACTTCAGTACTAGTCAATGATCAACACAAAGAACAGAAGTAGCCCAGTCAGCTTTCAAAGTTGATTTTAATGATTTTACATATACTACAGCTTCCCATAACAAATTATCTCACCCTTTGATGTCTATTCGTAGGCAGTAAAGAAACAGAATAAGTGCTATACATTCCACATGAAACACCATTCTATAAACAAACCACAGTGTACCCTGATCAGTCACTCCACATGGTATTGGCTTAGACAGGCAGGCAGCACCTGTGTTGTTCTTTGCAGATGGCAGAGTGGAAATCTAATGAACAACCTTGTAATCAAGTATCAAATAAACAAAATTAATTAACTTGCCATTGTGGCTTCTGAGGGAGGTGACAAGTCCAACACTAATTCTCTTCTAATAATAATAATACAGCTGTGTGAAAACCTACTATGAGAAGGTTTCGGGCCTAGTGCCCCCCCCCCCCGTGCCACCCATTCAAAAAAGAGCCTGAGGGTGTGGGTGGAGTTGGAGTCAGGAGCAGCCTTGGTGCCCAGTTTGGTTTACTGCTCAGATTAAAAAAAATTGTTCTGCAGTGCATGGGAGCAATATGGAGGTAGAACCCCATGACTTGACAGCTGATAGCAACAGTGTGACCCATCTGAAGAGGCAGGTGAACCTGAAGCTCCTTGTCTTCCTTGTGCTACCGTTGTCTTGAGGAGGAGGTAGGACTCCATTTAGAGGACAAATTTGAACCAACCAGGACTATATCTTTTATCTTTTTGGAGGCACCAAATGCTAAGTTATTGCCCTGCGCATAAACTAGGTTTGTGACTGCCGTTGCTGTCAGTTTAGCCTGCTGATTATGCTTCTAAGAGCTCTCAAGAAGCACATCTATTGCAGTTAGGGGAAAGGCTAGATTAAATACTGGTATTGGTGGGGCACTGACATTTTGGTAAAGCCTGAGTTGCTAAGAACTTATTAGATATAAGTAGTGTGTATGGGTGTATTGGGGGGGGGGAGCTATGGACTGGCCTATACTGAGTCTGTACTGATGACTAAATTATAGTCTTGCATAAATAAAGTGGTTACATTCTGTTGTGGCTGCGTTGTTCTTAAGATATTACATTTTCTATTTCTTATAGTTATGTATTCTTACTTGAGAGATGTAACATGTCTAAATGTTAGTTTGAGGTTCTTTCAAAGCAGATATAATACTGCACATTCTAAACAGGAAAAGACAAATGAAAATAATACAGTTTTAGACATCCACACATCCTACATCCTGCAGCCCTTTTAAAGATGCATACTTGTACATTTTAATAAGAATATGTGTAGAGGATGACTTTAGACTTCAAAAAGCATGTGTCCCCTGTATTGGCATGTCTTATCAGATGCAATATCATGTACAAAAAGGTCCAGGGACAATGTACCTGCATCACATTATTTATTTCACTTACTTCTATGGCATGCACAACAAGTTACATTAACATGCATCAAAACATTAGCTAAAACACTGAGTTTTTCTCAGAATCCCCTTAATTTTATCTCAGTTTCCAGTCTGTGGTCTTGTATTCTACTGCCCTTTCTGAAATAAAATAGCAAACGGCAAGCTCCTGCAGCTACCATCTTTGCACTTTCATTATGTAATTTAAACACCTACCTTCTCATTTTAACCAGATTCTGCTTGAGTTGCTACTTAAAGGTAATGTAAACAAGTCTTTGACTCAACGGTATATCCAATTTTATGAATAAAATTATTATCACATGTACCCCTTTCCTCTCTTAGCTGAAGCCCATCCTGCCTTTGATCACTGGGTTTACCCTCTGTGGTACCATTTGAATCTCTGCAATTATTGCAATATCTGTATCGTACTGTAATGTTCACAATTATACAGTATGCAACACTCCAAATATGGCCTCACTAGAGTCCCATATAAAGGTAACATGACTTTACTATTATTACTAGCTAGTCCTCTTTGCTATGCAGTTCAGAATATGACTGACTTAGACTACTTACCATCAATTATTACCCATGATACTTTTCTGATCTACAGCAGTAAATGCCTTCCACTGAGTGCCTTCTCATGGCCTGCTGGGGTCCATGTGCAACTGTATTCACTTGTCCATGTTGAACTTCATTTAGGTTTACTTGGGTTTTGTAAGGCAGTTGGAAGTCAATATGACTAATCAGGCACCACACCCCAAACTTCTCAGTGGTAATAATTAGGCAGTTTCTGTTCCTTTATTTTGTCAGTTTTGTCTTTAAAGAAATGTGTTTTGCCATCTCTCTGCTCTATGCAAGATAGTTAGTTCTTACTGTGGATTATTCCATTCAACACTGTTGATCCACTGCATAAACATTGTGTTATCACAAATTTAGTCATTATGTTTGATACCTCCATCCATTTGTGAAACATTAAACAGAACTGGCCTTTATACTAACACTTGTGGGACCCTACTTTGACATTCTGTTATTCAGATGGTGTCTGTAGTACCACAACCTTTTGTGCCCTGCTATGTAGCTATATCTTTGAGCAGCAGTACAGTACCTGAAATACAACACTTATTAAAGAGCAGCTGACACCTTCAGGAGAACTTTACCAAAACATAATAGTTAGATACAGTCCAGCTTGTATTTCACATTAGTTGTGTATGCCACCTCCCCATTATTTATTACAGAGGTTATCTGCATGAAAACAGGATCTTTGCTCCTGAAGAGTTCATCTATTCTTGTTGCTGTCTCCCTACCTGAGGTCATAATGCACTGCTTGTGACATCAGAGTTACTCCCATGGCAACAGACTGTGATGTCACAACAGAAGATTATGACTTGAAGTGGGGAGTCAGCTATAGGGGCAGATGGACCCTCAGTCATAAAGATTGTATATTCTTGAAAATGCACTTAGTAGTAAATACTGGGGAGGAGGAATCTTTAGAACATATATGGAATGGAAGCTGAATTTTACCTGATTATTATGTTTTTCAAAGTACTTTTTAAGGCGTCAGCAGCTCTTTAAAGTTGTACACTAGTTTCCTCATGTGGGCTTATATTGAAGGCTTCACTAAATCAAGGTTTGCACTGTACTCTTTTTGTTCAGTTTCCTTTTCACATCTTTGAAGACTAACATATTGGTTTAACAAAGCCATGCTTTAGTTAAACCTGGTGAGTTCATTTAGCCTACTGAAATATATCCAAATATTTCATAATCTCTTTGATAATCATTTCAAAGAGTCTACTCGCATGTCAGGCTCACTAACCTGTAATTCTCAGGATAACTTATGCTACCTTTAAACAAGAGAGTAACATTGGTCCGCCTCCTGTCCTTCACCTCCTCATCACATTCTACTGATATTTTTATTTATTTATTTGTTCATTGAAATGTTTCACCAGGAAGGCACACTGAGCGACAAGTCGCTCATCTCCTGGTGTGACCTGATTGGAAGGGGTACAATAGGACTGAAACATTAAACATTCAAGTTACCAGATCAACATTAACATACATTGCTAAGGCAGATGTTACATTCAGTGGTACAACAGTGTTGCACATAATAGGTAGAAAGAGTGGACAATAATAAGTGCTGGGTTAATAAGTAAACAAGTGCTTACATAAAATAAAAGAAAAGAAAAGGGGCAGTGGGGGGGAAGGAGAGGGATAGGTAAGGTGGGGAAGGGGGAAGAGTCATGTTCAAGTTACATTCAAGTAACAAGATCAACATTAACATACAGTTGTAAGGCAGGTGTTACAAACAGTGTTAAAACAGAGTTGTGCATAAAATGTAGGAAAAGTGAACAATTATAAGTGCCGGGTTAGTAAGTAAACAAGTGCTTACATGAAAGAAAAGAGGTAAAGAAGAGGGAGGGGTGAGGTGGAGGGATGTAGGGGGAGGGCAGGAGTAGATGAGGGATACAGGCCCCTGAGGGGGTAGGAGAGGGACCCATGGAGAGCATTTGGCATCCCTTACATTCTGTGAGAGATCAAGGGTGGCCAGTAAGGGGGAGCAATTTGGGGGCAGGGGAGGAGAGTTAGAAATATGGGGGGGGGGGTGAGGGTGCATAGGGTAAAATGAATGTGACGGTAGAGGGGTAGGGTTTATCCAGGGCTTATAGGAGGGACCTAGGGAGGGACATGGCAGGAACAGCTAGGTGCAAGGTAATTTTTGAGGGCAGAGCTGATGGAGTAAGCAGAGGGTGAGAGCTGAATTTGAGGGGAGAGTGAATTCCACATTTTTGGGAGGTGGTGAGAGTAAGTGGATTGGCCAATTAGGGTGGATCTGTGGGGGACTACCAGGGTGCAGGAGTCAGTTGATCTAAGGGAATGGGAGGATGGGAGGGTTGTTATAAAGGAGGAGGAGGTTAGATAGGATGGGAGCTCACTCAACCAGTACTTGGAGGTGAATTTAGCACAGTGGGAGAGTCACCTATTTGTAAGAGAGGGGAAGGATAGGGCATGATAAAGATCGCAGTGGTGGGTGTGGGGGGGGGGCATCCAGGGCAAAGCGGCAGAAGGAATTGAAGAGGGTGTCCAGTCTGGCCAGGGAGGACTTAGGGGCAGCATCATAGACTACATCACATTAGTTGAAAATGGACAGTATTTGGAGTATTCTCTGTGGAATTTCTGCTATTTCATTTTTAAGTCTTAAAACACCAATTTATGTAAACTACTTGGACTCTGTGATTTCTTAGTCTTAAAATCCTAGAGTACTAGTTTAACCAGTAACTATCACACTAAATAGATGATTTGCCAGGTTTTTTATAATTATCTAATTATAACAGGACTTACAGTGTAGTATACCAGGGGGAAGCATTCTGTGATGCATACTGTATGTGCAGTTTCTTGTAGGATTAATTGAAGGCTAGAGTAATGAGCTGTGAATGAGCTTGGCACATCCAGCAGACAGACCTGGGTTTGATTCCCACAACCTCCACTTGCATACTGTGAGACTCTGAGCAAGTCACTTAACATCCCCAGCACTCCCAGGTCGCACCTGAAACAGGCACCTGTGCTTAGTGGGCCTTATACAATTAACAAAAGAATAAAAAATAAATAAATAAATTGCCATTGTATTACAATGGACTTGATTTTCAAAGGGCTGAGAAAGACACAGGGTGCTTGTGCCAGAAAACAATGATGCAAGGAGCAAGCTGCGTAAAAACTTGCATCAGTTCTGACTTTCTAACACTACTTGCATTAAAAGCAGAACTGCCTGCACCAAAGTGGCTTGTGTCAGGCTTGCAGCAAAAAAAATAGGTTCACCATGTCGCAATGGGGCTTGCATCCAAAAAATGATGCTCATCTCCTTTCTTGATTTCCTAATGTGGAAGCTATTGCCACTGCAACAGTGATGCATGCCACTGTTAGACCATCCATAGTTGGTCTAACTGACACTAGAGTATATACAGAAGCCCACAACAAGTGGGCAGACCTGACTATGATACTGTGCATGGCATTTTGCTACAAGAGTCCTGCAGTGTAGACATTGTAATGCTGCTTGTAACATGTAAAATATTGCTTCCAGAGGCCATTCCAGCTGCAATAATTTTTGACCCAACTTTCATTATTTTTGCTCCATCTTTCATATACTTTGTATTTTCGTCTCAGCTTGCTTTAGTTTTTGACCTGACTAGTGTCATTTTTACTCCATCTCACATATGTATTATATTTTTGTCTCAACTTGCTTCATTTGTGACTCAACCTGTGCCATTTATTGCTCCATCTCACATATGTATCGTATTTTTGACTCAACTTGCACCATTTATTGACTCAACTTATGTAATTTTTGCTCCATCTCAGGTATTCATTGTATTTGTGATTTATCTTGCATACTTTTTGCTCCATCTCACTCCATGCACCATATTTTTGACAACTTGCATCATTTTCAGCTTGCACCATTCTCATCCAATGCATCATAGTTTTGATGCAGTGGTCCTCTTGCATCATTTTGTGGGACTTTGCCACAGCAAATGCTTTTCTTGCAAAATATTGTGCACAGCATTTGGTGCACCTGGATTTGATGCAAGGTGGTTGTTTGATGCACCCTGCATAAGTCTAAGGACCCTTTGAAAATCTGGCCCAGTGAGTTCCTGCATGATCAGACAAGACATCTCTGGCAGCAGTGTTGACATAGATACTTAATCCTGGATAGCAGCACTGTATGTTTTGTCACTATAGTTATCCTTCCTTCTGCCATCAGTGAACACCATGAAATAGAGGCAGAAAAACTAGCCCCATCTGTATGATGGGATTTCTGTTGAAACAAAACGAATGGGCCAGCACTGGGCCCTCTATATTGGGGTTCAATACTTGTTACAGCTTTCACATCAAACAAAAAACAAGGCAGATTCACAGTGGAAAGTGACCTGCTATCTTAAAGTTAGAAATAAAAGATAACATAACCAAAATCATGATTTTTAAAAAGAACTATAGAACAAAATCACTTCTGTTGGCAGATAGATGATGTAAAACTGGAGATGGTGGGCAAATATTCTTACTTGGGGCCAGCGGTCATATTTCCTAATAATTTCAAATGCACAAAAAACACGTATCTCTTAATAAAACAAAACTAATGCAGACCACTAAGGCCTTGGTAAAATTCATTGTCCAATATGGTGGTACAGTAATATTACTTAGAACTAAAGGAAGGCAAAAGGAAGACTAATCAATCGCTGTTTAAATGTTTTAAATATGTCCCATCCCAGACTTCTATTAACGTGTTGGCAGAAAAAATTGCACTTAGGATAAAAAGGTTCTAATACCCCATGGTGCAATAAAGTATCCAGCATTTTGGATTTAATTGTAATCTTTAATAGTGGGCAAGTAATGGAAATGTTTCACCAACATACTGCCTGCTGGTCAAAGAGACTCCAAGACATTGCCATGCAATCTGATAAGGAAAAAATAAAGGGAAGCACATTTGGTCCATTTTCCTAAATGTTTAAGAACAAATTATGCATAAAATGTTACGTGAAGGCTCCTATTAATAATGAAATACACTGAGCAATACCACTATACAGTTTAAGTTTAATGCAAACCCAAGTAGCTCAAGATACATTATGGGAAGATGCCAGATTTTTCTATGAATAAATGTTGCCCCAGTATGCATTATAATATGAAGGGTTTGAAGCATATTTTTTCTACTGTGGATGATATACTTTTATAAGAAACAAATAACTAAAATTATTGTTAGATGAAAAGGGAAAAACACAAGAAGACATATATGATCAGCTTTCTAACTCGGAAGACTGCCATGTTATATTTAAACTAAGGTCCTTTCTTAGCGATTCTAATAAAATGTGGAAACAAGTCTTTGACAGAGGTGATTTAATACAACAGAATACTGTGTACAGTATGGGCCCGCTATTCAGATGTGCACCCAGAGGATGCACAATGGAATGTGCAGTGCAATGGAGATGTGTCATGGACAACACAAGCCGTATTCACTACATGAGCCACAGACATGCGCACATGCAAGCAGCATTGAATATAGCACAGATGCGCCAATGCACAACCAGACATGTGCCACACAACCAGGACTACATAGGAGCAGGACAGGAGGCAGCAATAGGCAAGCTGGGCATGCACAACAGGCAGGGCAGCACAAAGGCAGACTGGCAGGCCAGCTGTGCAGTCCCAGGCCACACAGAGGGTGGGTGCACAGTGCAGATCACAGGCACACAGCAAATGGGCCACAGGGACTGGACACTGTACTACAGAGGCACACAGGCCAACAAACATACCCAGAAGCCCACCCAGAGGACAGAACAGACAGCAGTCGATGGCACTGCACCACCACAACCCAGACAGGCCACACAGCACAGGGGACTGCAACAGGCACGCCATACATGACCAGGCCCAGGACACTGTGAATGGGCACAGGAGCCATACAGGCACAAGGAAACAAGGTGCACAAGCCCCACTACCAAGCAATCACACATGGCCCAGCAATGCAATGCATCCCAGCAGTGGCAAGGGCAATGGTGCAGGCGAGGTGCATGGCAGCAATGCTGCACAGGTACATGCAGCAATGGACCGCAGACAGGCCAGCAGCCAAGCCATAGTGGCAGGCAGCATGCAGCAACCACAACAGAAGGGAACACACCACGAAGGCCAGAGCTGTTGATCACAATGGGCACACCCAGGAGCAGCACAGAACAATGGCAGGTACAGTGCAGGTAAAGGAAATGCGGACACAGAGGAGTACAAATATAAAGGTTTAATGCAACACCAAACAGGGTAGTGCAAACAGTGCAAAACACAACAGGATAGGATGTAAGGAGGAAGGGGGGGACTGGAGGAATGCAATGTGGAATGGGAGCAGGTGCAAGGTGGCAGGAACAGGAAGGGAACAAAACAGAAGGAGTGAGTAAACTGTCCATGTCCCAGTGATGGGCCTCAGCCATCTCATTGCCACGTGCAGCTCACAGTCTCCCTCAGCAAGTGCACCTCCTGCACCATCTCCATAGTGATACTGAGCTGCCTGCGGCCAACATGCAGAATTGTACCCATTCTCTGGAACATGAGCCACAACAGACCACAGGGATCATCAGCATCACGCCGTGACCCCACTGTGGGTACTGTCTCTGCAGCCTGGTATGACCTACATGAAGGGAAACAAGACAGGCAATGAGTACCGGTGCCCATGCTGCCCTGCCCTACCCACAGGTGTGCATGGGACAGCTGCTGTGCCCACAGGTGGACAGCACTGGAATAGGCACAGACACAGTGGACAGCATCAGCTAACACCGCAATGCCCCAGGGGCCACCTGCAACGGACCCACCCCAACACCGGGGCAGTGGATCACACAGACCAGTTGCAAGGGTCCCCCAGTCAACACAGGCCACCCCATGCATCTGAAGTGGATCTGGAGACGTGAGCACACCCCACCCCACCCTGAACAGCAGAATCCCAGTGGCACACACAGACCACAGCCAGGCCCCAAAATGGGCGCAGCACACAGCAGGTGCTGCAGCCTGGCACCGCCCAGCACAGTGGGCATACATGGCAGCAGAGGTCCATGCACCAGCCCACAGCTACCCTTAAAGCCAACAATAGCCCCACACACCATGCCACACACACTCACCTGCTTGCACAGGCACAGGTGCAGCCGCACCAACCCCATCAGCATGATGCCTGTTCTGCACCATGGCCTGCCTGGCCCACCTGCAGTCCTTGGGACCTGTGGAAGGAACAAAGAGAGAGAGAGAGAGAGAATGCACATGAGTGCCATGCCATGTCTATAGCCTCCGATCACCACCACCCCCACCCAGTGCACAGCACCGGCAAGGCGCGGGGAGCCACACAGACCCACACCCACAGCATGCAGCATGGCCATCCAGTGCTGTGCACACCACAGGCATGCAGTGTGGCAACAGAGGACATGCACCATCCACCGGTGCAGGCCCCCTTCCCCTCATAGCCACACATGTGGTGAACAGCATGGTGCAGGCCTGTATGTGCAGAGGCATGTATTAGTCAAGGTGGTACCTACCTGGCTGTGGCACTGATCCCCTGCACGCCCACTCCTGGAGCACCCATAGGCATCCTAGGTCCTGTCTTCGCAGGTCACCGTACCGGTGCCTGCACTGCTCTCCTGTGTGTGGTACACCTGTCTTCTGCTGTAGGTCAGATTCCACACCCTGCCACACTGCCATGTGTGGCTTCTGAAGGTCCACCATGTCAAAGAGGCCATCCACCATGGGCAGTACAAGGGCCACAAGGTTGGCCAGCTCAATGTCTGACCAGCTCACCACCCTGCAAACTCCACGCTGCCCCGAGCCAGACATGCTGCCTATCACCGATATGATAAGTGTGGCACGATTGTACAAGCATGTGGAGCACTTCACCATGGATGCACAATAGGACCCTGTATGACAGCTGTGCAGCATGAATCTGCGTGATTGGGATGCCCAGCAGCCACCAATTGCACATCTGCGCACATGCACGGTGCATCCTTGTTGGGTGGGAGTCAGGGGTCAGGGCTGTTGCCTCTCAGATGCACAGCATGACCCCTCATGGCAGCATGCCCACGCATGCATGTGCACAGCAGCAGGCACTGCATGGTAGGGTGCGTTGCGCAGACAGCAATGGTGTGCAATAGGCTCATACGGTGCAGGGAGACAGCATGTGTGCTGACACAGAGGGCCACATGTGCAATGTGAGCACGCCATGCAACGTGCACTGGTGTGCCATAGGCCACACCTGGTGGCCACACTGCACATGTCAGAAACCATGCTGAGCATCGTGCATGTGTAGGAAGTGCACCAGCGGCACTCCCTGGTGCAATTGGAATGTGCATGGTGCAACAATGGGATATTCAGCCATGCTATGCATTTTGCCTACTGAGCCTATGCATGGCACAATAAGGCACATTAGCATACCATTAGGGTTGCACTTCCACTCATAGGTATGCGTTGAGCCACAAAAGCACACCACCATGACACTAGACACTGATAGGTATTGCAGCCATTCTGGTATGAGCCCACATACATTGTTATGCTACTGGGAGTTCAGGCTGTGCAGCGGTGCACCTGTCAGGCCTCACAGTCCACTAATGGTGCCACTGTTACTTTCTGCAGGTCAGAGCATGTCAGAGAATGAAGGAGCTGAGGAGCAGAGGCCTGCACTTCCAGCTTTAGCAGGGATGAGCAGTAGGCCCTGTTTGAGGCCTATGTGGACATGGAGGAGCTGCTGAGTGGGGCCATAAGCACCCCACAGGATCATGCCACAGGGTGGGAGGAGGTGGCAACATATGTGAATGCCCACGGCTGCCATCAGTGCAGTGCACAGGAATGCAAAAAGAAGATGGGGACTGACAGGTGCCACATTAAAGAGAAGGTTGCTGCCATCAGGGCATCCCGACCAAGGACTGGTGGGGGCCCTGGAGTCACCCCCACACCTCACAGCCATGGAGGAGATGGTGGCGGTGACCATCAGCCAGGTGGCCATTGAGGGTGTCCCAGAAGGCAGCTTCCAGATGGGCATTGGCCCATCGCAGCACTGTGAGTCACTACCGTGTGTACGGGGGGGATGTAGGGGTTCTGGCAGGGGTGGCTGAGGCTGGTGGTGGTGGGATGGTGGGGACTGCTGGGGAAGGGATGGGGAGCTGCATGGTGGCATGCCGGTGTGTGGGCAGCCATGCCATGGTCCCCATGCATATCCTGCATGCCACAGCACCTGCTACATGGGGTACCACTGCGCATGCCAGTGTCCACCTGTGGGTGTTGCAGTGCCCATATGGCCATTTGTCAGTGGACATGCCCCTGGCCCCAGGACTTGCTGCATGCCCCACAGGCACCTCAGTAGCACATGGCTGGTGCACACGGGGCACAGCCTGGCCAGCAGGAGTGTGCGCAGCTGCACAGGTACAGCAGGTGGGGCAGGCGATGGTGGTGTGCATCCACAGCATGCCACCATAGCTGTGATGCTGTGCCATGTGCCATGTCCACCATGCTTGACCGGCCATGCCCATACACCATGCAAGGCGTGCCCAGCCCACTGTGTGTTGCAGTGGGCCTGCCATGACCCATGGCAGCCAGGCGTGTGCGTGGCTGCCCCACCCAGGGCATGGGGTGGGATGCACACTGCCATTCAAGTCATGTGTGCCACTGATGTGTGTTTCAGCACTGTCACACCTCAGTGGTGGACTGCAGGATGCAACCGTAGACACAGGGCCCATTGAGGATGAGCCTTCAACCTCGACAAGTATCAGGGCCACAGATCAACAGCAACATGACAGTGTGGGTTTGCTTGCCTTCCTGGGACTGGAGGATGATGACCTCTTGTTGGACCTACTACTCCTGGAGGAGCTGCCTGTGCTGGTACCAGGCACGCAGGGGCTCGGTGGGTCCGGCACAGATGATAACCTTGCAATAAGCCTGGGTGGCATGGGCCCAGGGACACCACCCAGGGTACACAACAGCAGCACACTGGCGGCCATTGCCTGTGGTGGTGGTGCAGCACCCATGCAAACACCCCCTGTCCATGGGCCTGCGATGGTGGGTGGTGACGCCACCATGGCTGGCCATGGTGGTGCAGGGTTCTGGCGACACAGAGGCCACAGGGAACGTGCAGCAGGCAGCAGGACAGCAGCACAGGGCAGTGGTGTCCACCATGCAGCACACCGCAGGTACCACTGATGGTGCACACCCCCAACCTCCACCCCATGTGCAGACCCCTGAGCAGAGGCCCCAGCAAGGGCTGTCACTGGGCATGCTGCCACACCTAAGATGGGTCAGCATTGTTCCCAGGATATGCACACCACTGACATTCTAGAGGAGCATGCCGCACTGCTGTGGGCATCCGTGGAGAACCAGGCGATGCTCTGTGCACACTTGCATGCACTGTGGGTGGAGCTACACCACCGGTCTGAATGTGTGGACATTGAACACTCCCAGCTGATAGGTGAGGTCCAGCAGCTGCGAGAGGTCATGACCACCTCGCTGGACCGCATTGCCAGTGCCATCACCACTTGGACTTGCACGGCTGGTGTCCAGTGGGTGCGGCAAGGTGCATAGTACTCCCTGCAGTGCAGTATTCACCACGTGATCCTGGCATATGGTGACCACTGCATGGCTGATGCCGTGCTCCGACACAGCCATCCTGACACCCCTGGTGTCCTCTGTTCACCGGGCTGTTCACACCTGTGGGGACCTGGTTGCATTCCTGCACTTCCACCTCTGCGAGTGTGTTGAGTGCACCTCCTGTTACCGTTGAGCAGCCTGTGACTGCCACATGCACAGGGCATGGTAGCCCACGTGGCTGTGGTGGCCGTGCCTCCACCCGGTAGGCCTGCATGGCATGCTGTCATATCGTGCTGCATGGTACAGTGTCCTTGTACATGGTCCATGTGGCAGCATGTGGCCTCCCCTGTGTGCATTCCATGCTGCAGGGCCCTGTGGGGTGGGCGTGATGAGGGCAGCTCTGTACCGGCCTTGCCAGTGTGCTGGTGCCATCTGTCTGATCTATGCCACCGACTGTGGCCCACACTTGTGTGGGGCCTGTAGCCAGTGCCGCCACCTGGTGCCGCACCATCTGCATTACACACTGTAGGATGCTGTGCCCCATCATGCTGCTCTTGGCTGCCTGTGTCCATCCTAGGCCAGATGGCCGTTGTTGGGCCCCATGCCTGTGTGTGTGTGTGTGCCCTTGCATGTGTGCCATGCGGTGTGTGTGTGTCTGTGTGTCAGTGGTTTCCCTGTGCCGGCTGTGTGTGTGTCAGTGGCCCCACATGCCTCCATGTGTGGCCATACATCTCCATGTGAGTGTGTGTGGGTGTCTGTTCCACGCATGCTAGTCTGTCATGTCCTGTACTCACCTGCACCTCCCAAAGTGCTTTTGTACAATGGTCGCCCTGTGCATCCTGGCCCTTGCTGTGATCCTGGTGTCCCTGCATGGCAAGTTTGGCTGCTCCACCCCCTCCGACCTTTTATTGCCACTGTCATCACTGCTGTCACCCTCATCCACCTGTATGGTTATTCCATGGTCTATGGCCATGTTGTGCAGCATGCAGTAGGCCAGGAATAGCCTACAGATTTTTGCAGGGCTGTATTATAGGGCATCACTGGACCAATCTAGGTAATGGAACCACATCTTGAGCATGCCAAAGACCATCTCGATGATGTTGTGTGTCGCTATGTGGGCCTTATTGTACTGTTCCTCTGCAGGGTTTGATGGGCACTGGATAGGGGTTAGCAGCCAGGGACGTAGTGGGTATGCACTGTCTCCTGTGAGGGTAAGGTTTACAGGTTAGCACATTGCCATGATGGTGGCCTTCCCCCTCCCGTGTCCCCTTCATCATTGCTATGGTGGGTGCCATGTGTGGCCTGGGCCACCGGCCCATGCACAACTTCCCCAAATCCCCAACCTGGTGCATACTCACCTACCAGGTGGCCCGTGGGGATCGCCCCATGCTCGAATCTGTGGCACAGTGTGTGGAGCTGTGCCAGATGAAAGCGTCATGAGCACCTCTAGGGTGTGTGGCACAGACATTGGTGATGTGCCCCATGGTGTCGCACAACACCTGGCAGTTGACTGATCGGTAGCCCTTTCATTTCATGTATGCCATGCCCTTTTGGCCAAGTGGTGCGCATATGGCCACATGGATGCATTCTATCACCCCTATAACACCTGGCAAGCATGCCACCTTGTGGAAGCCCTGCATGTTTGCTGTACACTCTACCTGTGTGCTTGAGAATCAGATGAACTCTGAAGTGTTTGGCAGGAGAGCGTTGAGGAACTGTATGAGGGAGACAGGACCTGGCCGACTGGGTGACACCTATAATTGCCCCTGTTGGTGTTTGGAAGGTACCTGTGGTGAGCAGGCACATTGCTGCTGTCACCTTAGTCTCCACTGTCATGGTGTGGCTCCTTCTGGTGGGTACCTGCAACTCATCATGGCACAGCTTGCAGAGCTGCCTCAGAACTGCCCTCCCCAGATGGTACCGGCCCACGATCTCGGCATCCCTGAAGTCCTCAGAGATAATCCAGGCACGGTACCATCTATGTCTGCCATACTGCCAGTGGGCCCTTCCCTGGCCATGTAGCTGGTCCTCGTCCTGCCTCTTCACACCCCTCATCACTGTCTCCATCAGGAGTGGTGATGCATCCATGTTAGTGCTGTGCACCCTCTGTTGCACATCTGCTATGTGTGCGTTTGAGCCTGCTGTTACGTGATCAGCTCTGTGTGGCGCATTCTGTCGGTTGCTCCTGACTTGTGCCATGCTTTTTGGCTGAATATGCCATTGCACAGCTTATTCATGGGTCCGCCCCTGGCACTTGTGCTGCATACATTACTGTCGAGCATTTGCGCAGTGTCATTTGTGCTACGCTTGCCGTTTGGTTGAATATCGCTTGGAGGTGCATCGCTGTGGTTGTGCATGCACAACTCCTCTGAATATCTCCCTCTATATGTTTAATATTTTAAAAGAATTTCAATTCTTTTGTAACTCAAGATACACATTGTGTTATTTTTTTATTTAATATAGCAATTGTATGACTCTTTTTAAATTTTGTTATATACAATTTGCTACACAATGATTTTTATATTGTAAAGTCAAATGGTGATCAATAAAGAATTATAGAATTGAACTGACCTGCTATCCTCCATCTTCTCACAAGTGGCCTATTGCGGTCTCCTGGGAAGTTTTAGGCAACTTTAATGTCAGCTGGTTATCCCCATCCTCAATAATCTAGTTCCTAGCATTTACTCTCTTTTGCATAGATTACAGCCTACCTGGATTAACCTAGCCAATTCCAACCACTCCCTAACTGACTGGGTTCTCTCATAATACCCCAACACCAAACACATTGTAAAAGCTGCCTGCCCAAATGGTTTCAGTGACCATCTTCTGGTCTACAGTGTGCAAAAGGTTCACTGCCCCAAAGTCACCTCCAAGGACATCCAGCTCTGATCTTTAACATCTCTTGACTTGTCTGTGCTGCTGGATGGCCTTTACACCACTCATTGGTTTTTCATATTTCTATAAAGAGGATGTCCATTCAAAATTGCAATCTAAATTCACAATACTCTGGGCCAAATACAAATGCATTTCAGGCTCCTTCTTAAATGTTCTTATATGTGTTTTGTCTCAACTGAGCTCACTAACTTTCTTAATGCTTTTGACTCTACTTGGCATATCTACAAGACCTCTGGCTCTTAACTGGATTTAGCAAGATACAGTACAAACAGTTTCATAATGCTTGCAATAAAACTACTAGGCTGGTCAAGTGGGAGTAGTTTACTTCCAGCATTGAAAACAAAATTAACTGTCCTTCAGTTCCAGAAGGCTACCCATTCTCTTTATGGTTCCCTCCCACTCATCTCAGTTCTTAAATTGAACAGTTCCACTGTTTCTGACTTTACATAGGTGGCTTCTTCTATAATTAATTTCTTCTCCATCTCTGTTGTTGCTACTTCATTCCCCTCACCCCGGTCCTATCCATCTCTCCCTACACCTCCCTTGATTGCTCTCTTTCCTTATCTTTCTCCTTCTCCTTCTCCTTCTCCCCTACTTCACCCATATCTACTTTCTTTGATTTTCTTTGCATGTAACCCCTCAAACTCCAACAGCCTAGATAGACTTGAGTCCAAATTAACCCCAGTGTACGCTCACAGAAACATACTGTAGAAACATAGACTTTGACGGCAGATAAGGACCACTTGGCCCACCTAGTCTGCCCATTTCCCTACCTAGAGGATAAGCTGCAGATCCTATTTAACCAACAGCCTATTTCTTCTAACCCCCCACCAAAAATTGTCTTATGTCTGTCCCATGCATTCTTGAATTCTCCCACAGTTTTAGACCCCACAACCTCCTCAGGAAGGCTCCCCCATCTCTGATCTCCTTGACCTTCCCTTTCTCCCTAGTATAGTTCCTGGTATATGGAACAGGGAAACGTTATCCCAGTCCACAAGGGCGATGGCCCATCTGCCTCAGGTAACTAAAATCCATCTCCCTCACTCTGCTCTGGCCAGACTTCAAGAGTCCCTTGTTTTCTCCCAACTCTCACCTTTATTGAACACCCCCTCCTTTCTCATCCAGGACCAGTCTGACTTCAGGAAGACTCACTCCACTGTCTCATACCTGCTTAGTCTTGCCAGTACAGTCAAGTCCAGCAGTATGTTGGATTCTGCAAGCCCCTGAATCACAGAATATTTGTGAAAGCTGTATCTGCCAGTGATGTTTTTTGTGTTTGGTGCTGGTCTGATGCCGATAGTTACTTTCTATTCCAGCCATTTCCAGAAGATATCTCTAACAATTCATTGGCATTTTTTAATCAACAAAGTACATGTGAAACATGTCTTATCAGGTTTTATAGTGTTGTACCAGTTACAGAAGAAAAACAGGACAATAGCTCTGTGTTCTGATTCACTGAGAAGGATTTTTGACAGTATAATGTTGAATAATGTAGGACACATCATCTGTGGAACACCATTCCCTAATCGTATAATTCTTTAGCTTCTAGTTTACTTCAGTATTTTACTTTAGGTTATGTTTAGTTTTTCAATTTTTGATTTATTGTTGCATCTTAGAATTTTGTGTCTGTTTGCTATAATTTGACACATGGAACTGAGTTATGCCATGGTCTCCCCATCTGAAAGGGGATGGTTTAGGACCTGATCATCCTAGCTATCTTTGTTGACATGGTGAAAGCCTTCACCTAATGGTGCTTGGATGGAACCAAATATAATCTGACCTTGATTTTCCAGATAATCAGAAAATTTTAGGTCTGATCTGAAGTCAGGTCAGATTATGGCTCATAGATCTCAGATCCTATCCAGCTATCCAGTTTATTGGTATCTACAATTAAAATAACAGTCCCTAATCTCCAGCCATTCCTCCCTTATCACATCCTGCCATGAAAAAGAAGTCCCTGACATCCAGTGGTACCCCTTCCCTTACCACATCCTGTTTATAATAACAGTCTCCCACACCATGCCCCCCATGGTGACTGGCACAGTCCTCCACTCTTCATCGGCTAACCACCACATAATCCACTTTATGGAAAATACATGCTACTCAGCTCATTGCAAGATGTGTCAGATTGTTACACAGTGAGCAGAGGAATGTGTATTTGTAATAAATTGGGTTAGAGGGTGGTTGACCATGAAAATTAGAGTGTGTCTATGCTTGTCAGCACTTGAGAGGGGGACACAGCAGGTAAGGAACTACTAGTTTTATATGGGATAGGGCAAGGGAAGGGAATTCCACTGGATCCCTGTGACCCTACATACATGGGATGGGGTGAGGAAGGGGTGCCACAGGATGCCAGAGACTATTTGTTTTCATAAGATGGGATAACAGAAAAGGCAACAAATCTTGGATTGATCAGATCATTGGAGTTTGTACAATCTTGAATTGAAAAGTGTAAAATCTGACTATCGGAAATCTGAACAAAATTGGCAGAATCCAATATTTCTGATTTTATGGGATCATATCTGAGCAACTGTGCCTTTAATGCTGTCAAATGATTCCACTCCTACTTGGTGAACAGGTCTCAAGCTGTACTGTTAGGTAACGCTCTCTCTCCTCACCCTTCCACTCAGTTTAGGTGTATCCCAGGACTCACTCCTCAGTTTGTTCCTGTTCTTGATTTTCATTAATGATCTTCTAAATGCATGTATTTCCTTACACATTTCCAAGTCAGAAGTGTGGTGCATGTGCATGGCATGATGAAGGGGCTGGGGCATGTAATAACATACTAATTGCTCCATCCTCCTTGTTCTTGGATGCATATACACTGTTTCTGACTTAAATCGTGAAAGGCACATTGCAGGGAGATGAGGGGAGTGGGGCCTAACTAAGCTATCCTGAAGTGTGCAAATTGGGCCTCTCCTAAATCATGGTTTGGAGGTCAGAAGCAGGCCCTCAACATTATAATAAATATATTGTATAGACATATGGTGGGTTAAGGAGTGGGGATTACATGTAAACATTCTATTTCCACCTGGCATCATGCCAGGAAGTCAAATATGGTGTTTTCTTGCTGACTATTAATGGGGTGGATGAGGAAGGGGATTACACTTCAGTGATGAACCCCATTCCAAATCATGTGTTGAGGCCAGTAGAGAGAGGTTATTACAGTTCAGCACTCTGGGGCTTTGGGGAAGACAGGCTAATTGGGTAGGGGTCACTAGACTAGACTACCAGGGCAATTTTATAAAATGTATACAGTCAGCAGCCAGCTGTGGTGGTGAGAGGAGGGTTGTGCTGGTTACCAGCTGGGGATCAGGCTGGGAGGGAGTGGGGTGGTGAGTCACTACCTGACAGGGTGGGAGGGTGGGGTGTCCACTAGACCACTAGAGATATGGTAATGTGTATTTCATAGGACAGGGATCGGGGCTTGGGATGGACCACTAGACTACCAGGGACATTATAAAAACAAAAATAACAGGAGAGGGATCATCAACAGGTAGGGGGAAGGACCATACCTCTTAACCTCTCGGCATTAAAATTCATAGCTCTGGCCCTCAAAAATCAGAGCAAATGGTCAGAATGTGGAGCCCTTTCTTATTTTGAAGAATAATAAGTCTTTAAATAGTGATCCCTATATAAGTAGTGTTGAGGAATGTTTACATCATGTTAGGTCAATGATTTAATAGTTTGCATGTTCAGAAATTGTTTAACCAGGAAAGGCACTCTAAGTCATAGCTTGTTAGTTTGCATGTCCAGAAATAGCTCTAATATTGTAAAGGGAAAGGGGAAATTGTTTAACCAAGAAAGGCACACTAAGCCAAAGCTTGTTTCCAGGTCTGACCTGGGAGTACAAGGAAATTAAGTGACTTGCTCAGGGTCACACAGTATGCAAGTGGGGACTGATGGGATTCAAATCTAAGTCTCCACGTTTGCTGCTCGGTGCTCTTAACCACTATGCTATACTGCCTCTATTAATAAAATAAAAATGAGTAAACCTCTGCAGAGCAAGGATACATTTGCAGATCCCAAAGGGTCTTGTGTGAATGAGGATAGGATTCCACTATCTCAAAAAGAAAAGAAATTATTTGCAAAAAAAAACTATGTTAAGGCACCAGTTAGGGTGGCTTTATGCCAAAAAAGTCAGGAAATGTGGTGTTAGGGTTTCCAAACCTAACTCCCACCCCCACCCTGCAGGCAGCAACAGGAAAACCATTACAACCATAACGCTTACCCCATTCTCATATACAGTACCCATCTCAGCTTATTTACTGATGGAATGGGGTGGGCGTAAGGGTTGACAACCCCAAGGCACACTCCATGCCTGACTTGTGAAGATACAAGAGAGGTGAAACAATAATTATTGTCCTGTTGCTGCCTGTAGGTAGAGGGTGAAGAGTTATTTTTGGAAACCCTAATGTCCCATTCCTAATTTTTTGGGGCATTAAACCACCCTCTCTGGCGCCTTAACATTGTTTTTTACAAAGAATATGGATTAAATGGGAATTTTTGAATCAGTGTATGTTATACATTAGTTTGCATGTGTTCTGGGATGGTTTATTTTTCAATTTTTAGGGCTGTGGGAGGAGCCTACAGCCCTTTTGTCATCAATTAGACTGTAGCTCTAAAACGGCTTTTCGTGGAACTTCCTTTTTAGACATTTGAAATTATTCCTCCACAACTGCAAAGTAGTGCACTCTCCCTCTGATTTTCACTATTTGCTGCTCTATGTTAAATGCATCTGAAGGAAGGGGGATGCTACTGTATTGTGCTTCAGAACTTCTCAGGATATTAACAAAAAAAAGCATTTTAAACTACTGTTTCTGTCATCTGTCCAGCTCAGTCTAATAGGTGTATTCTATTTCTTTTTCTTTTTTTTTGCAATGTGACTTGCTATCTTTGGAGACTAATAATTTACTGACATGGCATTTAACAGATAACAGCATCTAACTGCAGAGTAGTGTCAAATTACAGTCTTAGTTAACTCTCCCAGTTTGTGTGTGTGTGTGGCAAAGATTTACAGCATTTCCTCTGAATAGCTGATTGATGTTAACCTTTTCTGGACCTAATTAGTGGCATTGGATGTAGGAAGGGTTTTAAATGCTAGGCAGCTAATGTTTTAGGGAGAGAATTGCAAATAATGATAGCTGTGTCAACGGCAGCATTCCCAAATTGAACAAAACATTTTCCTGTAGGGCACCCTCCTTTTCCCTGTATTTTCCATGTAAAACTGGGACAAAACTCCTGTACAATTTTTTTGTATGCTCAAATCAATACATGTACACAACTGACTTCATTATGCATGTCAGTAAAATCAGTATAACAAATGTTAAAGCTGTTTTTTATGAATTTTAAATGGTAAAACTCACCTGCAACATATCATAGAGGCTATGGAAAAATGCTGGAATTTCTCAAGCTTTGCTCTCAATGTTCACATGTCTCCAGAACCTCTTGATGGTATTATAGCATTGTTACAACGTACTGACACAGCCAGATAGCCTGGCTGAGATGCAGTATGTCATATTCAGTGGGGTGATACTTTTATCCATTTTGGCAATGTACTGACACAGGATAGCTTTGATGAGATGCAGGATCTCATTTTTAGAGGGGTCCTATTTTTACCCACTTCTACAATGTACTGTTACACATTAGACTGGCTAAGATGCAGTGTCTCATTTTCAGTGGGGTCTTGCTTTTACTGGTGCTGACTTAAACTATGCATATGTATGGCTCATATGTAGTCATGTCAGTGCTGCCATGTAATGGCTGACTACGAGGAAAAACTGCGCATGCACGAGTATCAGACAAGCACAGTTCTGTAATAGCAGCAGTATCAGTTACATCTGACTCTGGTGCAGTGACAGCACCTCATATTCTTTTCAATGCTCTTACCACTCCTAAAAGCTCTCCACAGCCATATCGGCTCAGTGCTGGCAAAAGCTACGGGATGGGCAACACTAGGGACTGCTCTACTGTCTTCTTGTCCACAGTCTATTTTGGCAGGTCAGTTTAGAAGGCCATCACCTGCCAGCTCAGTGGCGCAGAAGGTTAAGGCATCTAGTCTTCCCTCGTATCACACCGGCGACCCTGGTTCAGAAACTACCTCGGGTCATTGGGGATCAGGCTGGGGGAGGGAATGAGGCAGATTCATCACAAGGCTGTGTTGAAAAGTAGGTGTAAAAAGAAAAATAATTTTCAATATTTTTAACCCAGATTCCTCTCCTGCAGCCCTATCGGCTCTTGCCAGAGTTTATTTACATAGCCATGAATGCACTGCTAGGACAGCAGATTACAAAAGTATGCTAGCCTTCTCTTTTTCCTGTGCTGGCTTTTAAATATCCCACCTCACAAGTAGTGACCCATTTTCACGGCATGTAATTTTGAATATAAGGAAAACTAAGTAATGTTGATGACGAGTCAAAGGAAAAAAAAGTTGAATTCTTTATTTTAGATTTTGTTGACCGGAAAGGAGGACTAGATAATGTTTTGCCTATTTTCAGCCTTGTCCTGGGAGAGGGGGATACAAATGGATGCCAACTGAAATTGAACCCAATTTTAAGCTGTTGATTGTATTTTTAGTGGCATTTAGTGCTTTGCCCCTGCATAGCAGAACATTGTATCAATCTATTACAGAAAAAGAAAGGGGAGAGTGGAAATTGTTTAACCAGGAAAGGCACACTAAGACAGAGCTTGTTTCCAGGTGTCACCAGGAAGTGCAAGGAGGTTAAATGACTTGCTCAGGGTCACACAGTATGCAAGTGGGGGCTAATGGGATTTAAACCTAGGTCTGCAGTACAGTCCCTTTCACCACTATTCCATACTGCCTCCAAAGGGTTTATGGTTTACAACACTTAGAATTTATATTTGACAATTGCCTAACATTTAGTGATCATGTTGCTATTTTTAATTAAAACTGCATATAGCAATTTGGATATATTATATACAGTATGTTGCTGTTTGACTCTGGAGTTCAGGAAAATAACTGCTAAGTGATTTGTGATCTCCCTGGTTGGCTATGACATCATTTACAGTGCTGCTACTCATACTGTAATGAAAAGGGTTAATGCTCTTCGTAATAATATTTGTAGGTTTGTCCTGGGTACAGATCATAGGACACATCACTGTGGTCTATACTGTTGGTTATGGTGGTTACCATTTGAAAATCATAGTGAATTAGGTTATGTTGACAAACCTATGGCACATTCTTTATGATGATCATTCTGTGCCTTTAAAAATTTTTAGGGCTGTGGGCAGAGCCTACAGCCATTTTGGGATCCACCATAGCTCTAAAAATGGCCGATCATAGAACCTTCCATTGGACTTTTGGAAGTATCCTTCTGAAAGTCCAGTGGAGCTTGAAACCCTCCGCCATGATCGGCCACTACAGAATAACAGCCACACTATTTCGATTTTTACTTCTACATTCTGGGGCATGAACTGCAACTCTTGTGAATGCGCAGTTCTGCTGGTGCTATCATGTTGTGAATGCCAAAACTGCCATTAACAGCAACTGTGCATCATGCGTAGTTGCATCACCACCACCAGCACCAGCAACAAAAAAACCTGCCTCACATTCTCCCACTGCTGCTGTCCTCCCCATTCCCACTGTTCCCATCTCTGCACCGACATCAGGGTCCCCAATCCCCATGTTGGCATTATGTAGCCCTCCCCATTCATGTGGCACACTGGGAGCACATCCCAGTGTGCCTAAATGTACTCCCCCGCCGCCGAGATCGGGGTGCCCAATTCCCAAGTCAGCATCATGTACCCACCCCCAACTCATGTGGCACTCTGGGAGTCCACCCCAGTGTGCCCAAATGTCTGTTTTTTTTTTTGTTTTGTTTCTTGTAAATCCAGATCATTTCTGAAAATGGGCTATGGCTCAGTAAACTTACCTGGTAAATAAAGTAAATGAATGAATAAATAATGAAAACCATCCACCAATGCGCTTTTTGTTATCTGTAAAAAAGAAAATGGTTCCTCAATGTCGCCCCAGTCCCCTTGCCCCATCCCCACCCACCCACCCACTAAGGACCCACCTCCCCTAACCCCCTTACTGCATACTTACCTCTGGAGGTTGGCACTGTCATTTTCTCTGGACCGGGACATGTCTGCATTCTTCAAAGCTCAACCACAAACTAAAGAATCAAATTTAAGTGAACTATAATGCCATTCAGTGGGGTTTTCAACTTATGTTGATAAATCAGCCATTTTTTTTAATTCTGGACCCAAATTTTCAACATGGGGTTCTTGGGACCCATCTCATGAAAGCTTTCACTGTCATTTCATTGCTCGGTCCCGAAATGTGATTTCGCGGTTGCTGCGTGGAATCACCTTTCAGGACTTATTCATGAAATGACAGTGGCACTGTTCATGAGGTGGGGTCCCAAAAAGCCCATGTTGCAAATTTGGTGAAAAAATTCCAAACAATTATTGTGTTACGAGCATACGTTGCTCATTTTCTATGCACGCTCCTAACTTTGGCAAGTTTTAATATTTTCACTCCACATTTTCAACATTGCAATTTTGTACACCTCCTTTTTACCAGTACAGCTGTCATGTATCATATCCTGCCCAAAACATGTTTTTCACACCTGTGGCATAGAATGGCACAGTTGCTCTGCAAAATCACCTTTCAGGACAAGTGAACAAAATGACACTGGCACTCTTCATGAGGAGGGGTCCCAAAAAGGCCATGTTGAAAATTTAGTGCAAGATCTCCAAAAAATGGCCAACTTACACCCAGGCGTCAATAATTTCTATGCACATGTGTAACTTTGCTCACTTGGCAGCTCATCACAGCCCTGTCGGCTCTGGCCAGAACTTGTTATACAAGTTACAATCTTTTTTATGGGGCACTCTGAGAGCAAAGTAGCAGATGTTATTAGTTACAACTACTGTACATACAGTACAGTGTTTTTTAGTGTTCGTTCAGACATTATACAGTACAATAGGCAGTTCCCAAAATCTAACATGATAAGGAGCATGTGCTTTGTAATTATTTGTCTTAATTCTTTCGTAAGAGAATGTATGGTCCTTGAAAGAAACACTATTTTTGATTTAGTTTTTTTTATATGCGATATGCTCAAAGTGGGTATTAAAATGTGGGGTTCTGTCCAAGTGTATTTTCAAGATACTTAAACACTTGTATGTTTTTTATTTTTTCTTCTTTTGTACCCAGTACAGAAAGGCCACTCTTTGAAAAGTTCCCAAACAGCTTTGGTTTGGCCTTTGTTTCATTTAAAATAAGTTTATGATCAATAAACCATTTTTGTATTGTGTTATAACTATTTTGCATTTTTCTTTTAAACTTCTGTTGAAGTTGTTCCCAACATAGCTGGCCTGCCGGTGCAGTGACAAAATAACTGCTTACGACACTGACATCCCGGGTTCAGGAATGGACCCAGGAAATGAAGAACTGGCTGGGTGGAGAAGAATAGATCAACTGAGGGGCAGCTCTCCTTCTCTGGGGAAGGGTGAGTGTCCAGCTTGTTGATGACCTCTGTCTGAGGCCAGAGGAACTGCAGGAAAAGCCAGAACCTGCTTGCTTGGGAGGTGGGACAGATGCTGGCATCATTGCATGCCCCAAATCCAAGGGGAACACAGACACAATAATCTCTGGTCCCTGGGGCCATGATGTCCCACTGCTGTTCTCACTGCCACCAGTGTCCGCTGTCGAGGCCCCATCCTAGGGGGTAAGCCAGGGCTCACCTACATTAACCATTGGGAGGGGGTGCCTGCCTGGTGTCCCCACCCAGGGGGGTAAGCCTGGGCATGGTGGATGAGCATCTGGGGCAGGGACCAAGATCCAGTAGGGGCACTGAGGGGAGGACCTGAGGCAAAAATTAAATAAAAAGCAGGGAAGGCTATTTCATCTGCATAAATGAGAGTTATAACATGTACTGTTGCTGTTAAATTGTTTAAGCAAAAATACATGACAGGGTGTGGGTCGTGCTGGGATAACATCATGCCTCAAGTGCTTGACCACGAGGCTGCAGGCTGAGTATATCCAACACCCAAAAAGTGATGTTATCGCAGCATGACCCACACCGTGTCATGCATTATTGCTATTATACAATGGCTCATTTTTTAAAAAAAGAAGAAAATTGAAAAACACTTTTTTTTTTTTTCATTTTTGGTGTGTGGAAGTATATGTTTTCAAGAAAAAGTCCATAGTTCCTGCTTTTGCCAGTAGATGGTGCTGATGTTATGTGCTGCATTGTGTTTTGCTCAGTGCAGCTTTCCTGCTCTGATCACACACAGGTGTCACACTGGCATAGGACATGCTGGCCTTTTTTTGTTGTTGTTGTTTGTTTATTTTGTTGTTCTTGTCTTTTATTGCATTTAAAATGGAGCCCTTTATTTTGTGAATGAAGGAGCATGGTTGCAAAACCAGTTTGAGCCTGGAGCTACCCCAGTTATTGTGTGAGACAGACAGCGTGGCCCACCGAGTCTGCCTATTTTGTATTTGCCCTACCTACTGCAATACTGCAGACCTATTTGATCTCTGGCTTCTACCCCCTCTTTCCTATTGGTAGGGTTCCTTTGTGTATATTCCATTCATTCTTGAACTCCCCCTACCATTTCTGTCCCCACCATCCACCTCCACTGAGGGGCTGTTCCATGCATCTACCACCATTTGTGTGAAAAAAATACTTCCTCATGTTACCCTCCAGCCTCATATCATGACCCCAATATGATACCCTCGTCTACCTTATTTATGCCTACCTGTCCCTCGGTGGTGGTGCGTGTTCCCCCCTTGCCAGCAGCAGTACCGACACCATGACTCCATTCCCTGACAGTCACAAAGGGTCTGGTAGAACATCTGCACAAGTCATGTGTTGTGTTGGCCTGTGATGAGTCTGTCACCTTGGGCCCTACCCTCTTCATTTTCCAGGAATCCATGGTGGGTAAGCCCCGTGTCAGTTTTCCGGGCCCCATCCACCTCAGTCCAAACCTGGCTGTAAGTGCTCACCACAGAGGTTAAATTAGGCATGAGCCCACTGGAACTCAGTTCTCAACTTCCACCACCACACCTCTTAAAAATATTAGGACTGTTCCAACAAGGCAGCACTCAAGCAGTAAGACTGGATCTAAGCCCAAGTCTCCAATCCCCTAGTGCTGAACCATCCATCAGCAAATGCCATGAGATGGTAAAGTGAAACAAGACCCCCCAAAACAGCTTGAGCTAATGTCCCTACCCTCCCCTCCTCCCACCTCCCATTCTCCCTACCCATGATCCCTACTTCCCCCTATGCCTATCCCAGCCTCTCTTAAAGCTGCCCACTGTCTTCAATGAGATGACCTCTTCCAACAGTGCATTCCACGTGTCCACCACCCTCTCTGTGAAGAAGTGCTTCCTGACCTCCCTCCTAAACCTTCCACCCTCCAGATTAAGACTGTGCCCCCTTGTGATATGGTTATCACTCAGCTTAAAGAGACTCTCCTTATCAACCTTATTTATCCTTTTCAAGTACTTGAAAGTCCCAATCATGTCCCCTCTCTCTATCCTGTCTTCCAGGGAGTATATGTTCAGTGCGCTCAACCTCTCCTCGTATACCTTAACCTGCTTACCCACTATCATCTTTGTAGCCCTCCAGCCTCCTCTGGACCTTCTCCAGCAGGTTAATGTCCTTTTTGAGGTGTGGGCACCAGTATTCAACTCCATACTCTAGATGCGGCCTTACCAGTGACCTGTACAAGGGCAGCATAACCTCCTCATGAGAGACATTCAATAACACATTTTTATATTACAAAAATCATACAGTGATCAGAACCAGCTGTCCAAGAGCCACAATCATTACTCCCAGATCCTTCTCCTCCTCTGATGCACATACTCAGACTCCACCCAGGTAGTACTCTGTCCTGGGATTCTTGGCTCCAATATGCATAACTTTGAATTTCTTGGCATTGAAACCAAGCTGCTAGATCCAGGACCACCTCCCCAGCTTTTCCAGATCTTCTTGTAGGTTCTGTATCCTTTCAGCTGCATTCACTCTACCGCAGAGCTTGGTGTCATCCATGAATAGATGTATTTTGCCCTTAATGCCATCCCCAATGTTATTGATGAAGACATTGAACAACACTGGCCCAAGCACGGAGCCCTGTGGAACCCCACTGGTTACCTCTCTGGTGCCAGATAACTCTCTTCCCACAACAACCCTCTGGGTTCTGCCCCTCAGCTAGTTTTCCAACCATCTGGTCATCTTTTCCCTAACCCCAAGATCCACCAACTTCCTGATCAACCTTTTGTGGGGCACAGAGTCAAAGGCCTTGCTGAAATCAAGACAAAGGATGTCTACTGCTTGGACTCTGTCTACCATCTTAGAGACATAGTCAAAGAAGTCAATCAGGTTTGTTTGACATGATCTCCCCTCCATGAACCCATACTGTCTTGCATCCTGGAGACCACGCTCCTCTAGATATTCCATCAACCTTTCCTTTAGTATGGTCTCCATGAGCTTGCCCACAATGGAGGTCAGACTGACTGGTCTGTAATTCCTTGGGTCATCCATGATACCACTTTTATGGAGGGGCACTTCATGTGCTGTTCTTCAGTCCTGAAGTACCATGCCTGATGCTAATGAACTATTAAATAGGTCTGCAAGTTTACTGTCCCCCTGTGATTACCCAACCTGTGATGTCCCACAGGATCAAAAGCAACTGTGGCCCAGTGGTGCCCCAGCCCCCAGACTTACAAGGTGGCATTTAACCATGCACGGGGAGATAAGAAGAGGCCTGCTGAAACACCTACACATCCTGCAGGGTATTCTCACACCTGCCCCATGCAGCACCAAATAACACTGCTGGGATGTCCCCTGTTTGGCCACAAGGCTCACAACCACTTATATTTGCTCCCCACTGAGTTCTGCCCCCGAGCACAAAATCACAGATAGTTCAGTTGCTTTGCTTTAGCTGGGGGCTGGGCACCACATTAACCAGTGAATAATACAAAAGTCCAAAACACAGCAGGAAACACCTGCTTTGGTATCTGTTGGTTAGTGCAGAGATAAGGAAAGCCTCCCCGTCCCACATCAGGTCACATATAATTTCTGAGCACTCCCTGCCTCCATGGGTTTAGCAGATATCAGGAGAGGGAGTGTGGTGTAATGAGGAGTGAGATAGTGTCTCATTTCACTGCATACCTAGCCATATCAGGTTAGACACTATAGATACTACCTACACCTAGTCTCTACTTTAACATTTGAAATATACTTTTCTTTACATGGGTACATAAGAGAAGACACACACAAAGTAAAACCTATGCAGCACATTAAGGTCACCACATCATACCTTAGGGACAAGTTCAACATGAAGATAAGGAAGGAGGGAATGGATGAAGCTGCTGTGAAAGATGACTTACTCATACCACAAGGCTTCACTTGCACCCACCTAGCTGCCCACAACACAGTCAAAATGGCCATGAAACTGTACAGAAAGAGGGCAAGATGAGGTGCAATTCCACCACTTCTGCAGACTACAGTCCTTTTCCCTTTATTATTTCTTTCCCATCCTTCTGACAGAATGGATCCTCCCTGAATGTTTGGTCTTTCTCGGTGCTCCTTGTAAGCCATCTGTATTTTTTCTTTTAATATAATTAACTAATTTCCATTTAAATAATTATTATGGCATGCTGAGAGAAATGCACATGCAGTTTTATTTTGCTCAGTGCAGTAGACAGGTATTTGAAAATTCATAAATAAAAAAGTAAAAAATGAAAAATAAAATAAACACTTTCTCACTAGCGTTGGTGGTAGGAGGCACATGTAGAAAAGTGTATAATTGCCTCTTTTTATATTTTAACCTTCCTCATGCACTAAAATGTTTTAGTATAGAATCTCACACTCTATCTAGTTTAAAAGTCCAACCAAATATTACTGCAAAACATTTTTATTTTATTTATTTTTTAACATTCATTTGGTCCTCTCCTGTTCCAGGGCCTGGGTTTGGGATGGGCAGTACATTACTTGCAGTGTCCTTTCCAGTTTCCATTCCCTCCCTCCCTTGTTGAATCCCTCTTCCATTCTTCTCCTCGGCATGGCTAAGCCTTCCCCCAGTGCATCCCATCCCCACCACACCTGATCTGGTCAGTGCTGGGAGGACTTTGGGGCTTAGTTCATAGCTGATGAGACCTCTCTGTAGGCCTGGGCCCTCCCCACCCTGGGCTGGCTGCTCCTCGTCTGCTTCTTTAAAGTCTGTTGGCTGCCCAACAACCACTGCTCATGGCCCACTAACTCCCTCTGGCCTGGCTGCCTAGGATGGCATACACTTTTCCCCCGTGGCCTGGCCTGCTTCCTCTGTTGCCCTGTGCTCTATTTCTGGCCTTCTGAGTCTCTGGTCCAGTCCCGAGACCCTACTCCTTGCCTTCAGCTTGCTGGCTGCTGCTGCTGCTTCTTGCCGCTGTTGTTTTTCCCCTCTCTCTTCTCTATTTCTCTGGTGCTGCTCTTCCTCACTGGCACAGTCATGAAAAAAGCTAGAAAAGTCACCCAACAGAACACCCTTCTTAATTGCATTGCCTAACTTCCCCTTCATCACCCACCTCAATGTAAGCCCTCTTATTGCCAATTAGGATGCCTGCTCTGTGACTTTCGGTGCATGCACACCAGAGATTTGGCACCAAATTTTAAAAATGACATTGGACGACTACCAATAATTTCATAAGATGAGGGTTGGACTCGGGATTGCTCATCACCAGGATGGGAATTCAGGTGGTGGAGGGGAAGGGGGCTTGCCACGATCATTTTCAGAAGGTGCTCCCAGGTCATGTGCTCATCCACAGAACAAAGAAAAAAAAGAAAAAAACAAAACAGTACAAAAAATATTGGTGGGGATCTGCCCACATCACAAAATATTGCTGGGGCTCATGCCCCACAGGCCCATACAACCCAGCGCCTTTGATGTGCTGTGGTCATGTGTGTGCTTGGAGTTCATACAGTGAGGTGATACTCAGATAACCTCACTGTTTCAGGCACACACTGACCAATCAGAGCTCAGAACATTTTCTTGCCATTATATAATTGTAAATACCAGACATTATTAGCAGATTGATGTTTGGATCTAGCTTAGTGGGTACAGCTTAGACATAGAGTAGAGCATCTCAGACAACCCTTGAACAATATTATGTATCGCCACCTGGTTGAACCTACAGTATTTCATAATGTAGGAATATTTATTCTAGCTGTAGCCATTCCTCTATAGCCAAAAGAAAGAAAAGGAGATACAGTTGCATTAATCTTGGCCATAATGACTATATGCAACTTTTTGTACCTCTTTAAATATCAGTCCTCCTTGACCCACAGACAGTCAGCATAAAGATTGTCCAAAGTGTGGAAGATGGTTGCAGACATTTGTTTTTTTTTTCTCTGCAATGGAGATTCTGGCAAATAATTTTGTTTCCTTCAATTTAAAGCCTCATAGTAGCTCTCACAGTGAGTCAGCAGGACATTTTTTTTTTTTGCATCAAGCTATGCCTTCCTCTACAAGACCTAGGACTTTTAGCTGTCTAGTCTCTTTTGTCAATAAATAGTGAATACCAAGGCCAAGTATTGATTCAGCAATTTTGACATCCTTTGTTACTTTGTCACTACCTGATTTTGCTTTTAGTGGCCCTCTCTCTGTAACCATATTGTTCATATAAAATGTTTTGAAATTGCCCTGTATGTCACTTTTTATGTTTTCAGATATTTGCTTTGCTTCCCTAATTTGACTTTTGCACTAAAATGGTAGTTCAGTCTCCACATTTTCCTCTCACCTGAGCCTCCTTTATACATTGCTTAAAGCAATGGTGCAGAGAGTGACAAAGAGGGGTGGGACTATCCTGTGGCCCAATTTGTCCTGTTCAGAGGTCCTACTCTCTGGGGTGGACCGGGATTCTAAATACACCCACCATTCTCAATTATTTAGTTTAAGGTACGCCCCCATGACCCGAAGGGTAGTGTTGGGGACCTTCAGTCTCTTCTTTGACCCACATTTAACATTCTTATTATATAGTGGCCAGTTGCATTCCCTGCAAACCTGTCACCTCACGTTTATAATTGAAATGCTAAATCTCAAGTTATTCAAGTAAGTGAAATTTTCAAATAAATAGATATGATAATGAAAACCACATTTGTAAACTATCTTATTCCCAGGTATGCAATATTTCCTGTATCCAGTTCTCTTCTGCCCATGCATTAATCCAGCCCTTTCCTACATTTCACAGCTGCCAGAAAGGCTGCCAGCATAGGCAGCCAGCAGTCAGGAACTCTGCCTGTCTCATCACTGGTAAGACTGTATGAAACTAGTTAACTACATTGTTTGTGGAACTATTACTTGAGGACTATAATACAATGTCCTAGATATAATCTATCTGCATCAGTTACAGTTAATTACACATGTGCTCAGTGTTGTAGCTAGTGTTGTCTTATTGTGTTTTCTTGTGTCATTGTTAAATCTTCAGCTTCACCCTAGAGAGGTGAGCCCTACAAGGTAGTCTGTGCTGTAGCTAAGAGTACAACTACACCCTATTTGGGTGAACATTATGTAGTAATTGTATGCTGTTTCAATGCTTTAGCTAACCATTACTGCTACACCCTATCTCAGTGAACACTACATGGTAGTGTTATTCATGTTTTCAGTGTGTAAGCTGAATGGTCTGCTACACCCCATCTGTGTGAGCACCACAAGTTAAGTTAGTCAGTTGCTTTACCCCTGTCTTCCATACTATAGCTGAGCCTTCAGCTCCACCCTATCTGGGTGAACACTAGGTGGTCATTTTATCCCTGTTTTCAGAGCTTTAGTTTTCTGCTACACCCTATCTGGGTGAGCACCACAAGATAAATTAATTGTCTGTTGAATACAGGTCTTTATGGGACTGATGTTCAGAGGGGAAGGCAGTCTGTTGTGGTGGATGCAGGGAGCTTTTCTCTAGGGATTTGCACCGAAGGAGGGGATGCTGCCTGATTTGCAGGACCTTGGCAGAGCTCCATGCTCAGCTGGTAGCAGCAAGGATAAAAATATCCCAACTGGCTCATCAGCTCAGCTGGATCCCACCCCAACAGCCCCCACTCCTCCAGAGACCCACTGGTCCAGGGCATGGAATGTGGTCAGGAGGGGACGGGCAAGAATAGCCTCAAAGAGGAGATTCAGCCCCTTGCCATCTAGACCACAAATTACTTTGCACCCCTAGGAGAGGTTCAGGCACTTGACTCCACTAGGGGTGACTCTGAGTCTGTCAATGGGAAAGGGGGGGAGATAATGTAAGGGCACCCAAGAGGAGCAAGTCTAGTAGGAGAGTTTTAGTGGTTGGGGACTCAAGTGATTATGGAACTAGAGAGGGTGGTGGAGGGGGTTCTACTGGAGGGGGATGGTTCAGTGCCTTCCTGGAACATCAACCATCTGGGATTTAGACAAGATAGGGAGGATGTGAAGTGGGAGCAGAGGAAAAGGGGGATGCAGTTACAACTAGGTTCAAGTGATGTAGCAAACCAGTCAGTGGAGATTGTGAAACAGAACTTTTGTAACGGGGGACAGAATGCTACCACAATCAGCCTTCCTGGCCTTCTTCAAAGTCATCCCTGTATGGGGCAGGAAGGGGAAGCAGAATAGAATAAGAAATGATATAATAGGGGAGGTTAACAGATGGCTTAAGGGATGGTGTCAGGAAAAGGGATACCACTTGGTGGGGAATTGGGGGGACTTCTGGGACAGAAGACTCTTCAAGGATGATGGACTTCACTTGATGAGGAGGGGTCCCATGTACTGGGGCTGAAGTTTGACATATATCAGACATTTAAACTGACTGTGGGGGAGACTAGGTCTCGGGAACCACGGTGATGGGTGAGGGAAAGGGATCCTAGCTAGCCTTTCCCACACCTGTGGGCTTCTAGCAGCACAGCAGCTCCAGAGAGAACCATGACCATTAATGGACTGGGTGAAGGGATATTAGAGGGGAGAAATGCAAAGGGTGCAAGAAACATGAAAAACAAGGTGAGAAGAGGATAAACAATACACAAGAGTCATACCAAAGCAGGATCAGTGGTCAGATGGAAGGGGGTGCAGATGGAAGGGGGTGTGCCTTAATGCCGGGGGCCTAGGTAACAAAGTCAGTGAGGTCCAGGTGCTGATTGAAGACATTGAGGTGGATCTGATGGCAGCCTGGTAACATGAACTTCAGAAAATAACAACTAGGAACTGACAGCCGCTGAGCACTCAATGTTCAGGAGGGACAGAGGAACAGGCAGAAGAGGAAGAGTGACCTTTTTTTCTCAAGGAGGGCATTTGGGTGGTGGAAGATGGGGTCATCAGGAGTAGTGAAGGGAGACTGAGTCACTGTTGCTGCAACTCACAACAGCCTCAGGCAAGAAACTGTGCATTGGGATGATCTGTAGACCTCCAGAGCGAGGAGAGGAGAGGAGAGGAGAGGAGAGAAGAGAAGAGAAGAGAAGAGAAGAGAAGAGAAGAGAAGAGAAGAGAAGAGAAGAGAGACAGGGAGCTCAGGGGAGAACCTGAAAGAGAGATAGCAAAGGGGGAAATAGAGGTGTTGGATGATCTGAACCTGCTGGACATACACTGGGATGTTTCAGTGGCCAGGAGAACCAGAAGTCAGGTCTTGCTGAATGCATTCAAAGACTATCTATTGGCACAGCTAGTTAAGAAACCCACCAGGCAGACCACAATTCTCAACATGGTGCTCACCAATACGGAGGTGGTAGAAGCTGTATGAGTAGGAGAGTCATTGGGGAACAGAGAAAGCCATTGCGGAACAAAGACCATAACTCTATTTGGTTTGATCTTGCCCCTGGATCCAGTAAACCACAACTGAGAGCTGAAGTCCTTGTATTTAGAATTGCAGAATTAAATAGGATGGAGGAGCTGGTCAGGGCAAAGTTAGAAGGGATGGACAACAAAGGAGGGGTGGAAGAGATATGGGGGCAATCAAGGGGGAGTAAAAAGTCTGAGACATCAGCCACATCACGATGATGTCACCACACCAGGAGAGTAGTAAAACAAGTTTTATTTTATCATTTGCTCCATCATAATGACAGGTTAAAAATTACAAGCAGCAGCATGCAAGAAATTATAATATAATCATTTTGTGTCAGAGGCACTTTTTCAAGGCTTGAAAAAGTGACTCTGACGCAAAACGATCATTGGTTGATTTCCCATGTGCTACTGCTTGTAGTTTTTAACCTGTCATTATGCTGGAGCAAATGGTAAAACAAAAAGTGTTTTACTACTCGTGTGGCAACGTCATTGTGGTGTAGCTGAGAGCTCAGACTTTCTTTCTGCATATGTGTTTGTCTGGAACATACCCATTCCCTGAGCAACAATTTTTTTGGTTACTGGGAATCAAGGGGGCCATTTGTAAGGCATTGCATGTATGCACAAGAATGGTAACTGAAAAGAACCAGTTCAAGATCTCAACTTGGGTCAGGAAAGTGGAGAGAGACAGGAAAAAGGCCTTCTACAAATATAAACAAAATCAGAGGGCAGAAGAATGGGTAGAATATTTACTGAAAAATAAGGAGACAAAGAGCGTGGTTAGGGAGGCTAAAGGAGACACAGAGCTGCACATTGTAAAGGGGGTCAAGAGCAGAGAAAAACAATGCTTCAGATATACAGTATTGGGGAAAAAGGAAGTGAAAGGAGGGGGAACTGTAAGGCAACATGAGGGGGTAGTGTGATTGAGGAGGATAGGCAAAAGGCCATTGTCCTTAAGGAGTACTTCTGCTCAGTTTTTACTAGGTAGGACAGTGGACCCTTGCCAGAGAGTGGCATCAAATCAGCCACTAAAAGGGTCCCAGAGATGAGGCAGCCCATATTTACTGTAGAAAGGGTCCTGAAAGGGCTGGCAGCCTTAAAGATAGATAAGACCACAGGACCAGATGGGTTGCATCTGATGATACTCAGGGAACTGGCAACAGAATCAGCTGAACCCCTAGCAGGTCTGTTCAACAGCTTACTAAGGACAGGGGGAATTCTGAAAGATTGGAAGGTGGCAGATGTAGTTCCACTTCATAAGGGGAGGGTAAAGGAAAAAAAACAAGAAACTAGAAGCCTGTCACTCTTACTTGTAGCATAGGGAAGCTATTGGAGTCACTGGTCAATGACGACTTTGTGGACTGCTTGAAGAGCAATGGTCTCCAGCATAGTAAACAGCATAGTTCATACTATGCCAAGAAGCAGGAGGAAGAGGTGTTTGCCCAGAAAAGCTCCTATCATGTAACCCTAATTTTGTGTCAGTAGCCAATCATCTAATCTCCTTTTAAAAACATCTTTATCTTCACTTAATATTATATGCAGTGGTAGTGAATTCCACATTCTAATTACTCTTTCAGTATAGAAATGTTTCCGGTGTGTGGTATTATACCACATAGTCTTTAATTGTAATGGATGACCCCTGGTTATTATAGAGTTTAGCTTAAAATCGAATCTCATTTCTGTAAACAGGTAGTCATCTGCTATGATGTCCCAGAGAAACAGCAAATCTCCTCTATATCTTCTCATTTCTAGTGGCATTAACCATAATATACTCGGTTTGGTACTATAACTTTAATCCGGTAATAGACTTTGTAAATTTTCTGTTTTTTTCCACAATATCTTGGATTTCTCTAAACTTGTATGGGGGCCATAACTGGGAACAAAAATCAAGATATGGCCTCACATAGGACCTGTACAGAGGTAGCATTATAGTAGAATCTATTGAACTGATGTTGTTCCTTATTGTCCAAAATAATTTATTTGTCTTGCACATAGTTTCATTTACGTGATGTTTAAAACTTAGGTCCTCAGTAATATACACATCCAGAACCTTTTCACATGATGTTTCTCTTAATAATTTGTTACCCATGTAGTATGACTGCTTTATTGTATCCAAATTGCATAATGGAGCATTTGTCTACATTGAAAGTCATACCCCACTCATTTGCCAAGGAAACAATTTTGTTCAAATCATGTTTTAAACTGGTTCTGCTTTCTGGTGTTTTAGAACATCCTCCAATTTTTAAATTATCTGCATACTTGACTATCCATGAATTCAAATTATATGTTATGTTGGATATAAATATGTAAAATATATATGGTCCCAGTACCGAAACCTGCGGCACACCGCTAGTCACATTTCCCACATCAGACAGTATCCCAGTAATAACCACTCTCTGCTGTCTATGTTCCAACCAACCTTTGATCCAATTAATTAGTTTTGTGTTAATTCCTCTAAGATACAATTTTTTATAGTGGCATGATGTGACACAGTATTGAATGCTTTACTGAAATCAATGAAAATCATGTTGCATTGTATTTTCTTGTCGAGAGATTTGCTAATTTTATTATGAAAGCAAACCAGGTTAGTGAGGCAGGATCTCCCATTACAAAAACCATGTTGTTCATGATCATGATTTAGCTCATCTGCCATTATGATATTTTTGTCAATTCCATCCAGTATTTTGCAGAAGATGCATGTTAAACTTATTGGCCTGTAATTTTCCTGTTGTTTACTGCCCTTTTTAAACAGTGGAACAACATGTGCCATTCTCCATTCTATTGGTAGCTCCCCTGAATTGATATTCCTTTCAAAAAGTACTTTTAGTGGTTTTACTAAATGAGGGACAAGTAATTTGATAAGTTTGCCTGTGACATGACTGGTCCTGGAGAGCTATCTACTTTGATTTTTTTAATACCATTGAGAATTTCATTTTCATCTATGCTAATATTTTCTGTAGTTATGGGGTTGTTGTCCATGGTCCATTTACTAGCATAGATTGAGCAAAAGAAATTATAAAAAGTGTTTGCAATTTCCTTTGGGTTATTTGTTACCGTTATCTATCAGCAGCTGTCCAATATTACATTTTGGTGTCTTTAAGGAATTTGTGTAGTCAAAAAAAGACTTTGCATTATTTTTTTGCTGCATTAGTTACTAGTGTTATTTCCAGTCAGCATTTTGCCAGCTTAATCTCCTGTTAACATTTTCTGAGAAACTGTTTATATATTTTGTAATAGTAGTTGGAACAATTTTTTTGTTTTTATATGCCTTTTGTTTTTTTGGCTTTTTTAAGAAGTTTTTCAAATTTCTCTTTAACCAGTTGGGTGATCTATTACATCTATGTGAATTTTTTATGTATTTAGGTATAAAGTTGTCACAGGTGTTTGTGATAATCATGATGGCATCATTAGAAGCAAGAGAGAGGGAGGATGGGCAGAACACGGCAAAGATCAGGCAGAGGCATGCAATGAGTATCTCTGCTCAATTTTCACAAAAGAAAGGGATGGCCCAATACCACAGGGGAAAGGGGTCAATGGTGAAGGGGGAGCAGAGATAACAGATGAGGTCATCCAAGAGAATAGAGTTCTGAAGGGCCTTAAAGGCTTGCGGGTAGATATGGCACCAGGACCGGATAGTGTACACTCAAGGGTCCTGAAGGAACTGGCTGAGTTGTTAACAGGCCATCTGATGGGCCTGTTCAACACCTCCTTGGAGATGAGGAATGTACCCAGGGACTGGAGGATGGCTCAAGTAATGCCCCTTTACAAGGGTGGACCCAAGGACCAACCAGGTAACTACAAACTTCCATAGTGGGCAAGTTGATGGAAACCATTCCGAAGGAGAGGTTGATAACCTTTCTTGATAGCAATGGCCTGCAGGATGAGAGACAGCATGGGTTGTCACAGGAAGATCTTGCCAAACTAACCTGATCGACTTCTTCAACTGGATCACTAGGGTGGTTGACGAATGCTACACTGTGGGTGTCCTGTATCTGGACTTCAGCAAGGCTTTCAACCCTGTGCCACACAGGAGATTAATAAGCAAGCTAAGGGACATGGAAGCAGGAGAAAAACTAGTGGGGTGGGCTGAGAGCTGGCTGCAAGGGAGACAAAAGAAGATAGTTGTAAGGGGGGAGACATCCAAGACATGGCCAGTAATGAGTGGAGTACCACAGGGTTCAGTGCTGGGCCCAATTTTGTTCAATGATTTCCTTGGAGACATTGCAGAGGAGGTCAAGAATAAGTTCTGCCTGTTCGCAGATGACACTAAGATTTGTGCAAAAGTGAATAATGAGGAAGAGCGGCAGGCATTCAGAGAGGATCTAGCTAAACTTGAACACTGGTCTAGGGAGTAGCAGTTGGGGTTTAACACTAAGAAGTGCAAGGTCATGCACCTTGGAGCCAGAGATGCGAAGAACAGCTACTGGCTAGGGGAACGTGCAGGTAATGGCTTCAGAGGAGGAAAGGGACCTGGGAGTAATAGTCACAGGTGATATAAAGGTATCAGTACAGTGTAGGAGAACTGCAGCTAGGGCAAATAGGATGCTGGGGTGCATTGTCATAGAGATAACCTCTCAAAAGGGGGAGGTAATCCTGCCACTGTATAAATCACTGATGATGCCACACTTGGAATACTGTGTACAGTATTGGTGCCCATACCTCATAAAGGATGTGAGATTACTGGAGGGGGTGCAGCATAGGGCTACAAAAATGATCATGGGACTAGGGGTGTTGCCATATGAGGAAAGGTTGAAAGAGCTCAACATGTACTCGCTGGAAGACAGAAGGGTAAGAGGGGACATGATAGAGACCTTTAAGTACTTGAAAGACGTAAATAAAGTCAGGCAGGAAGTATTTTTCCGCTTAAAGGGGAAAAGGGTCACTAGGGGGCACAGGCTGAAGTTAAAGGGGGAAAGTTTAGGAGGGAGATGAGGAGGCACTACTTCACAGAGAGAATGGTGACAGGTTGGAACGCACTGCCGGAGGAGTTAATTGCTCAAAGGAGAGTGGATTGCTTTAAGCGGGGTGGGGATAGAGTCAAGGACAGGGTTAGTACAGACAAAAACACAAAGGGGGGGTAGGACCGGAAAAGAGGAGGAAGAGAGGGGTTTGGGTGGGGATGGGGCAGCTGTAGTGATATGAAACTAAGAGCTGCATAATCAGGAAGACTTGATAGACCTGTGGGCCTTTTTCTGCTGGAAAGCTGGTATGTTCGTATGCATGTTCGTATAATATTTTTTATGGTGTTCCATATATCTTCTACATTCATATTTTTCAATATATCCTCCCAGTCTATCTTGGATAATGTGGAATTTATTTTGTTCATGTTTGCTTTTTTAATATCATAAAAGATGGAGTGTGAAACTAAAACAATATATGAAAAGTGGATGTTAAACACAACTGATCTATGATCGCTGTTTCCCAAGGGTGGTCTGGTGGCACACCCATGAATATCAAAATCATTTCAACTGAGTACTCTATCTAGTATTTTATCACCTCTGGTAGCTTCAGTTTATGTTGTTCTACTGCATTTTGTTCACATGCTGTAATAAATAATTTAGACTGCACAATGGTAGCTGATTTATATTGCCATACAATATCACCATTTGGATCGCCCATAAGTATTACTTGACCAATACTACAGGATTTTTCAAATTTTTTAATAATGTCAAATGTAATGTCACAAGGTGAATCTAGGGGTCTGTAGCTGATGACTAATATTAAGGAGTCTAAAGAGTCTGGTAGTAGTTTAACCCAGATAGTTTATATGTCTTCGTTTAGCTTGATTTTATTATCACTGATATTAACGGGTTTAAGATCTTGATGTATGTATAAAACCATGCCACCATCCCTTTTGTTTTTAGGGCTTCAGTGGGAGGAGACCTGCAGTCCTTTTATGATCACTGAGAAAAGGACTCTATATTCCTTCTAAACGAACAACATATTGGATTGCATCATAGTCGCATCCGCCCATGTTGTCCCTACCATGTTGTCCTGTAAAAATATTGAAAAACAACAAAGTTATGAACCTATGTTGAATTTTGTGAATGCAGGCTCATAACTTTGGTACTTTTCAATATGTTTATGCCAAATTTACAACATAGCCATATCTTTAGAGCACATCCTGATTGTGATGGCTGTCATTTTTCAAATCCTGTCCAAAATGTTTTTTTTACATCCTGAAAAGTGATTTTCTGGTCCCTGCACAAAATCATCTTTTGGGCACCAGTTAAAAATTTTATTTACTCTTGTTCATGAGGTGGGGTCTTAAGAAGGCTATGTTAAAAATTTGGTGCAAAAATATTAAAAAACTACTATGTTATGAGCCCACGTAGAATTATGCAAATGCAAGCTTGTTACTATGGTAATTTTCAATATTTTTACTCCATATTTACAACATAGCCAAATCTTTACAGCACCTCATGAATGTGACAGCTGTCATTTTTCAAATCCTGGCCAATATGTTTTTTTACATCCTGAAAGGTGATTTAGCAGTCCCTGCATGAAATCACCTTTCAGCCAGGAGTAAAACATATTCTCTGCCCATGACAAGGAGGTGGGGTCATGAGAACGCTGTGTTGGAAATTTGGTGTAAAAATATTAGAAAACAAGAATGTTATGAGCCTGTGTTGATTTTTGAAAACACAGGCTCATAAGTTTGGTAATATTCAATATTTTTACCCCAAATTTTCAACATAGCCATTTCTTTACAACACCTCATGAATGTGACAGTTGTCATTTTTCAACTCCTGCCCAAAGTGTGTTTTTGTGTCATAAAACTTGATTTCACAGCCCCTGTACAAAAACACCTTTAAGCCAGAAGTTGAACATTTTGTATGCCTGTCTTAATGAGACAGCGTCATAACAAGGCTATATTGAAAATTTGGTGCAAAAATATTACAGACCAACACATTTATGAGCCTATGGTACATTTTGCAGATGGATGCTTGTAACTTTGGTAATTTACAATACTTTTACCACAAATTCCTTAGCTGCAGCCCCATCGACTCTGGCAAGAATTTGTTTATAATGTGGCTAAACAATACATAATCAGGGATGTGCATCTCCCATAGTTTTTTTCGTGCCACCATGTTTCAGTTATACCTATGACATTGTAATTGTTTAGGATGACTAAGGATGATAAGTCACCAAATTTATTATTCAAATTTTGGGCATTATAGGGAATGCGTTTTATGGTGTTATGTTTATGTGCAGATAGTTCTTGTGGTCTGTGTTGAATGTCATTAGGAACTGGCTTTGAGTCATCCCCACGAAGATTTCCCCCTAAGTTTTTAGTTTAAAGTATCCATTCCAAGAGCTTTAATGAAGGTCTCTCCCAAGTTTTTCGCTCCTTTTTTATTTAAGTGTAGGCCATCCCTTGAATATAATTCTAGTTTTCCTGAGAGTAGATTCCAGTTATTTAGAAAAGGAATATGTTCTTGTTTACACCAATTAAGGACTCTGGACTTCATTCTCCTGATTGCTCTATTTTTTTTAATATTAGCCTTGGATACCGATAGGATGCTGGATATTGTCACTCCACCCCCTTTTTGTTTTATGAATCTACCCAGATCCAATAGGTCATAACACATATCCTTCTCATGTGACCTAGCTACTTCATTGGTACTGACATGAATGATTACATCTCAGTCTCTTCCAATGTTTAATTTTTGTAAACAACTGGACACATCATGAATCTTAGCTCCTGGGAGATATATTATAGTGTTGTTAATACATTCTTCTTTACAAACATAAGAATCCATAAAACTGACAAGTGAATTGCCAATCACCAGTTTCTGTTTACTAGGGGAAAGTTCATGTGATGTGTTTCATGTGTCCTGATTGACTTCCATAACTTCTAGAACTGAAAAACTAGCCAGCCCACCAGTGCAGAGGCAGGACATCCATCTGCAATGCTGATGACTGGAAATGGACTCAGGACATTAGAGGGCTGGCAAGGGGGAGAAGGATTGAGCATCCTAGAGACTGCTCTCCTTCTCTGGGGTGGAAGGGGGTAGAGTGTCTGACACACCACAGATCTCTGGTGGAGGTTGGAGGGATTCATTATGTCAATGCCATCACCTGGGGTGGCGGGGTGGACATGGGTCGTTATTGCATGTCACTGCCCAGGTACTGCCACCAGTCAAAAATAACTCTGGCCCTCGGCATGATACCCTGTTCTGCCTCCATCTCCACTGCCAACAGTGTCAGTGTGAGGGGGGTTCCACTCCCATGGCTCCAGCATGGGGGGCAAGCCAGGGCATGTTATGAAGGACCATGGGAAGGGGGCACCCACCCAGTGGTTCAGCCCTGGTAAGGCTGGGCATGCAGCGGGGAATGAGTTGGCAAGGCTGAACTCCCTTTAGGAAGGGGGTAGACATAAAAAAAAAAACAGAACTGAAAAACTATTAGAAAGGTGATTTCAGCATGAACTTCGCCTCTGCAACCTTTTTTTTAATGTTTTTTTATTTACTAAGGTCCAGTTGTCATTATTATTAGTAGCATCTGTCAGTTTAACCTTTTTAGAGCATGGGTTTGTGGCAGGGTGGTCTTGTCAGACTAACCTGATAGTTCTCTTTGACTGGGTGACCAGGGAACTAGATAGGGGCCATGCTGTGGATTTGCTATACTTTGACCTCATCAAGGCTTTCAGCTCAGTACCTCACAGGCACTTGCTGAAGAAGATGAAGGATTTGGGAGTGGCTAAGGTCATAGTAACTGGCTAAGGAGGAGGCAGCAGAATGTTGTGGTCAATGGGGTTAAATCAGAAGAGAGGGAGGTATTGGGCGGGTTACCACAGGGAACTGTTCTGGGCCTGGTCCTCTTCAACATGTTCATTGGTGATACTGGAGAAGTACATCTGGGGAAGGTTGTGTCTCTTCATAGATAGCACTAAGCTCTATTGGGGGAGGATTGTGACAAGGGAATAATGGAAATGCAGGGAGATTTACAAAAGCTGGAGGGGTAGTCTAGGGTTTAGCTGTTAAAATTCAATGCCAAAAACTGCAAGTTAATGCACCTGGGGAACAGCAACCCCAGCTCAGAGTATTGGTTGGGAAGGGTGATATTTAGTACTACAGCTGAGAAGCGAGACCTTGAAGCTATCATCAGTGACGTTCTAAAGCAACTGAATCAGTGCAACAAGGCATATAGCAAAGGAAGTAGGATCCTGGGATATATATTGGAAGGGGTATTGATAACAGACGAAAAGTGGTAATACTTACCCTTTATACAGCCTTGGTGAGGCTACACCTGGAGTACTGTGCCCTGTACTGGAGTCCTAACCTAAAGAAGGATAGGGATATGCTGGAGATGGTGCAGTGCAGGGTAACAAAAATGATTTAGCATGAATATGGCAGGTCCTATAAAGACAGCCTCTAGTGGTGGGCGAAGTTCTCAAACTTCACTATGTGGAGCACTTTGTGTATTAACATTGAATTCGCATAGTGCTCTGCAATGTGAAGCGTATTACTCCGCCTTTAGATTTTATCATGAAGTGTCATTGACCACAATGGACTTTGCGTTACTTCTCCTTTTTTTACTGCCTTCCCCTTGATTGTAATGTGAAATCCCATTGATTTGAATGGACTTTGCTTTGCTTCCCCTATTTTTGCTCTTTGAGGTGAATTTTGCAGTGATTCAAGGGATGGAAAGTTACATGGGCTCAAGATTGTCTTGCACAGCCTCAGTTCTGAGTAGTGTTTTGTGGAAAGCTGGAGACAGTTTGTTCTCAGAGCTCTGAGAATCAAACCACCAAAAAAGCTTTAAAAAATAATTTTTGATCCAATTATTTAGGTCAAAATTTAGTATATAGATTGTAGGAAACCCTCCTGTGTGTATATCATTGAGTGTTGATTGATTTTGTGTGCATTTTGAATGTTAATTTAGAACATTCAGTCTGTGTACTGACAGGCACTGTTGAAGTGTGCTTCAGGGGAGGGGTGTATCTGTGGTGGAGGGAAATTCACAGTGAGAAAGGCAGTCTTTCTAACTGTTGTGTAGTAGTGTGTGTGTTTTTATTTGTGTGTTCATGTATACACAGTAATACTTAAAGTATTTTTTTAAACTTTTTTTCTATTCCTTGTGATGCAGTACATATTTTCATTCGGTTTAAAAGATTTGGATATATAGTGTACTGAACTATTAAATTTTCTGCGCATTATCTGTATTGTGTGAGTGTGTGTGCATGCCATCAAGTCAGACACATTTTATTGTACTACACAGTAATCGCAGTACTCTGAATCTGTTATCCATCTGTGGTATTTTTTATTGCTTTGTTCTATCTAGGTACTGGACTGGTACTATAGCACCCCCCCCCCAACCTGCAAAAGGTATTATTTATCCAATTTTGGATTTGTGTGACCACTGGTTAAGGAGGTGTTGTTGTGTCTGTGTGGCTGCATCTCTTGAGTGCACAATCTCCATCTGTCTTTGCGTTTGCATCTGTTTAGGACCCAATCTCCATCTGTGAGCCACAGTTGTTTTTTGGCTTTCCATTCACCCCAAAAGTTCAGAAATCTAAATTTGTTGTGAGTTTTCTGTGTAATTCAAAACAATGCCTGCAAAGAGGCATACATGCAAAGATGTTTCTGGCCATGGCACTGCTGCCACTGGGAGGAGTGGCCATGGGCATGGTAGTATGCAGCGTAAGTGCATAGTTGATGCCAGTGAAGGGATTTCTCCAACTATGTCTTTCACAGCACAATCAGTTGCTTCAGTGATGGTTGGAGATGCTGTTGTCCCCACTGGTGGTGGTAGTGAAGTTGCTGATGGCATGAATATTGCCCCAAGTTCAACCCGTGACAAGTTAACCGGTTTCCAAAATATTGTTGAGTCTAATGCCATGAGTCAAACTCAGAGTGTCGTTGATGTCACACTCCCCGATGTCCCCATCCCCACAGTAGTTGAACATAATTTTGATCCTGGAGATGACTCACAATGTTATGTTTCCAGCTCTGTTGAGGTCATGCCTGGGCCATCCAACCATTCAAATGTTGGAGAAAAAATATTGGATGATCATAATGATGTTGTGGTTGGAACATGTTCTCCACAGGACGGCATCCAAGCTGACATTGTGGATGTGGATGATGAATATGATTTCAGTGACCCAAGTTGGGAACTGGAAAAAAAGAAAATAAAGATGGCTGTGTGTAAACAGTCTCAGTCTGTTGGTGTTAAATCACGCTCTCCTCAAAGTTGTGATGTAGCACGTTCTGTTGATAATGATGACCCAGTAGTAATAGTCATAGATAGTGATGGTCATGTAGAGTCCAAGTGTGGCCAGCAACAGAAATCATGTAGTTACCCCCCATTTCAGTGTGTAAAAAACTGGAGTCCAATATGCAGCATCAGGGACATATGAAAAGTAAGGGATCAAAATCTCTTGTTTGGGATTTTTTGTACAAGATGCAATTGATGAAACAGTGGCAATCTGCCAGCTTTGCCAAGTGCTTGTCAGGTGTGGTAAAAAGGGTAGTCATCTGGGCACTGAGGGCCAGCATACACATCTGAAGAACAGGCACATGGCACTCTGGACTCAGCACCATGGGGAGCTAATGCCATAGTGGGTCATTCACCTGCATCTATCTTACTGAGCATAGTATCCCCTTCTGTGACTGTAAGTAGCCCAAGTAGCCATGTCTGTCGTAGTGGTGAAATAACACCTGAGGATTACTACAGGCATGAGGAGAATGATGATTTTAAATTGTTGTCATGTGGTGGTCAGAGTAGCAGCAGTGTCGGTGGTCTATGCAGCAGTATTTCTAGTCCAACATCAACCCCTGTGCTTAAACAGGGAAAATAACATATTTTGTAGAGTTATCACCTGTGCACCCCTCATCATCACACAGCAAAAGCACCCCACTCATGGCCATTCTCAGAGAACAGCCATTTGGCACGCCACATGCAAAATGGGTAACAAGTTAGCCCATGTTGCAAGTCTTAATGGAACATGAAATACCCACCAAATCATGCAGTGTCATGTGAATTAAATGCTGCTGTTGCAGAAATGCTTGCAATTGGCCTTTTACCCTTCTCCTTTGTGGAGAATTCCAGATTCTAGCATTTTGTGGCATGTGCCTGTCCCAGATGGAAAGTCCAATCCAGGACATACTTTTCCACCTGTGCTGTTCCTGAATTATACCAGACTGTGACAGAGTCTGTAAGACATGCCCTTCAACATTCCTCCTCACCATTCATTCACTTAAGTATGGATATGTGGACAAGTGGCAAAACAGAGGGTAGTTCATATATGTGTATTACTGCACCTTGGGTGTAGGTACCAGGGGTTGTCTGTGCTGGAGGGATTGGAAATCAGTGTAGTAAGGCAGACTGTCATGGTAGCAACCTTTAGGGAATTAGACAGCATGTAATGCTTGCAATGCGCAGTGGCCAGGTCCCAAACTGGTGAAAACATGTTAGGCTTGCTACTGACAGAAATTGATGAGTGGCTGAACCCCCTGTCCCTCAAAGCTGGCTTTACAGCCAGTGACAATGGCTCAAATGTCGTTAAATGTATCATCAATGTTGGCTTTTTGTGGGTTCCATGCATGGCCCACTGTTTAAATATTGTCATACAAGAGTTTCTGCAGCACCGTGACATTAAGGAAATGTTGATAGTTGCATGCCACATCTGTGCACACTTTTCGTGCACTGGAAAGGTCCGTGACCAACTTTGGCAGCTGCAGATTCAAAACAGCTTCCCTCAGCACCATCTCAAGCTGGAAGTTGTCACACACTGTAACTCAACACTTTACATGGCAGAGCAGTTGTATGAACAGTACAAAGCCATCTCAGAATATCTAGTCAAGCACACTACCTGTGACACTTCAATAGCCTCGATGTCTAGGACAACAGAACAGTGGTGTTTCATGGACTCAGTGATATCAATTTTGAGACTGTTTAAACATGCCACACAAGCAGTGAGTGGTGACACTTCCTCCATTTGCCAAGACATTCCACTGCTGCAGGTACTGAGGCAGACTTTGTTGAATCTGTAGCGTTGCCATAATGTGTCCAGAGAGAGATCAAACAGTGCATTACTTACACACATGCTGACAATATTTGACCACAATCACCACATTGCAAGTATTCAGAAAAGTGCAGATTTCAGAATAGCAACAATGCTGGATCCATGTTACAAACATGGAATTGCATCCTTACTGGAGGGAGGGCCTGATCAGGTTAAAAATCTTACTGGACAGCTGGTGTGATTGGTTCATGGGGCACAGAAGTCATGTGCCAAGTTCAGCAAACCACAACATAACAAGGCTGAAAGTCACTGTGGACTAGTAAACACATCCAGTAAGGTGGCTGCGGCCCAGGTGGGGTGTCAGCAAAATAGGTTGCCATTAACCCACTTTGGGGTGCCTTGTCCCAAGTCAGAATATGTGACCTCGATGAATGCTGTGAACTGGAGCCAGATGACTCAACATCAGGACTGCGTGCAGCACAGAGAATGACTGATGCATATTTTGCTGAAAACAGGCATCTGTCAGTAAGTGACGATCCTCTGCTGTACTGGAGTGGCAAGGTGAGTGAATGGCCAGGGCTGACTTCAGTAGCACTGAAGTACCTGAACAGCCCACCCTCCTGTGTAAGTGTGGAGAGGGTATTCAGTTCTGCGGAGGCAATAGTTCATGACCGTCGTACCAACCTCTCACCTACAAATGTCAGCATGCTGACATTTATAACAAGCATTTGTCAATGCCGAATGTTGTCTCACTGGCATTGGCAGTACAGAGTTAGAGTTAGAGACACATAATAAGAATGGCAGTGAAGTATTGAAAGTGACGCCAACCCCACCCCCACCCTGTAGAGACCGACAGGCATTGGGGTGTGCCTTTGGGTCGTCAGCTGTAACACTCATACCATTGTACCTCACCCTACCCTGTAGACATTGACAAGTGTTGTGGTGTGCTTTGGGGTCTTTGGGCATCATACTTAACCCATTCCATAAGGAAATTCACTGAGGTGGGTGCAGTATAGGAGAATGGGGTGAACTTTGTGACCGAACAGTGCAAGGCACACTACGATACCTGTCACTGGCTGCAGGGTGGGGGTGGGGGTGGAATGGCATGAGCATTACAGACGATGATCCCGAGTCACACCCCTGACACCTGTCAGTCTCTACAGGGTGGGGTGCTATGGTTCAGGTCAGGAACATAGCAGGTAAAAAACATCACGGACCACAACAAAGCAGAAACAACAGTGCCTCCCTCAATGTTGTTGGCACAGGACATCACAGCATGTAACAGTGCATGCCAGACAACACACAGGTCAGGATACCACATACTGCACAGAGACACTGACCGGGGATGCACAGCAGCAGCCACTTATGCAGGCGTACAGTGCATGTTTCCTGCGTGGCCTGCATCCATCTGCTGTCACAGCAGTACTGGTCTCCATGGTCCTTGGCCCCCCCAACTCCAGGATACATCATGTGTCCTCCTTGTACTGTGGTGCAGTGTGCCTTGTCCCTTCCCCGACCACTGGCACCATCCTGTGAGCTCCATGTGCAGCTCTGTCCTTCACCCATTGCCCACCATCCAGTGTGTCCCGCTGTCACTGTTACCCCAATGCTCCATTGTTCCACCTGGTGCCAGTGCTGGTGCTTGCCCCTGTCTGTGGCATTGTGGTGGGGCCATGTAGGTCCTGCGGTGTACTGTCCCAGTATCCACTGGCTGGCAGTTTCTCTGCTATGTGCTAGCACACCCTCCCCCACACCACACCTTGCTATTGTCCATGTTCCCAGCTTCTTTGCAGGTGCACTATTGCTGTGTGTGTCTTCTGTCTGCAGCATTGCTGCCTGGTGACACTGAGTCCTCACTGTATTATGCACCACACAATGTTCCGGATTGTGAGGTTATGTCCGCGTTGTTTCTGCCACGATATTTTGGCCATGATGTTCCTGGGCCGAACTGGTGCAACAGTTGGAAACCCTAACACCATAGGCGTATGTTGGTATTTTCACTTCAAATTTTCAACATGGGCTTTTTGTGATCCTACCTCATGAAAAGCGACACAATCAGTTTGTTAGCTGAAAGATGGTTTTGCACAGCGGCTATGCCATTTGGCAACACAGGGATGAAAACACATTTTGGGCAGGATGTGGAAAATGACAACTGTATTGTTCATGAGGAGGAATAAAAAAGTGACAATGTTGAAAATCTGGAGCGAAAATATGAAAAATTGGTGAAGTCATGTGCATGCATAGAAACTGCGCAACACACGTCCGTAGCCCAATTATGTTTGGGAGTTTGTTAGCCACATTTTTAACATAGGCATTTTGGGACCTCCCTCATGAACAGTGGTGCTGTGATTTTGTTAATCTGTCCCAAAAATTGATTTCCCACAGTGACCATGCCATTGTGCTCCACAGGTGCGGAAAGACCTTTTGGGCAGGATGTGAAAAATTACAGCTGTACTGTTCATAAGGAGGTGTGAAAAAATTCCAGTGTTGAAAATCTGGCATTGAAATATTGCAAATTTGCAAAGTTACAAGGGTCCGTGGAAACTGCGCAACACACGCTTGTAACGCAGTCATTTTATGGACTTTTGGCATCAAATTTTCAACATAGGCATTTGAGGACCTCTGCTCATGAACAGTATCACTTTCATTTCTTCAAACTGTCCTGAAAACTGATTTCGCACAGCGACCGTGCTATTCTGCGCCGGACGTGCGAAAACACATTTCAGCCAGGATATGTAAAATGACAGCTATACTGTTCATCAGGAGGTGTGGAAAATGCCAGTTTCGAAAATCTGGAGTGAAAATATTACCAATTCATGAAGTTATGAGCATGCGTGGAAACAGCCACTTTTGTGATTTTTTTCACCAAATTTGCAACATAGGCTTTTTGAGAGTCCCCCTCATTAACAGTGGCACTGTCATTTCATTATTCAGTTCTGATTCTGTGCAGTAACCACAGAATCACCTTTCAGGACTGAATAATGCCATGACAGTGACTGAACTCATGAGAAGGGGTCCCAATAACCCCATGTTGAAAATTTGGTGCAAAAATTCCAAAAAATGCCCGAGATATGCACCAGTGTTGAATAAAAACCCTATTTATGCCATTATACAGCTTACCGCCATTTCTTCAGTTTGTGATTGGCTTTGAAGAGAGCAGACATGTTCCCGGTCCACCGGAGATCATCGCGCCAGGCTCCGGAGGTAAGTGTGGGGTAAGGGTTGGTGTGGGGAGGCAGGGTGCACAGAGGGTGGGCACGGGTTGTGGGAGGGGGCAGGGAGACTGCAAGGAACTGTTTTCTTTTTTTTGAAGGTTACAAAAAAAAAAATTGCAGGATGGTTTTTATTTTTCTGGGGATTTGGCATACTGGAGAGGGCTCCCAGCATGCCACCAAAGTGTTTTTTTGGGGGGGATGATGTACAGATGGGAGATTGGGCACCCCCATCAGCACACAATGAAAGTGGGGGGGCAAGAGCTGAAGGGGATTGGGCAACCCCCTCAGCACATAACAAATGGAGGGGTGCATTATGTCAAAGGGGAATGAGCTCCCCAGTCGGCACATACATTGGGGCAGGGCATGCCGACAGGGGGATTGGGCACCCCTGAAGTTGGCATTATCGCAGGCAGTGTGCCACCATGTTACATTTTTTTTTTTCACTAGGGAAAGCACATCGGGAGGTCCGCTGCATATGATGAGCTTTGCTCGCATTGCAACAGACTTTTCCTTAGATGTGCTCGCCACATTATGTATGCATGGTGTGGCGCCAGCATGCAAGCTTATCGGGGAATGATGGACACACCTACTGCTGTGTGTCCTGCATTTGCCCAACAGTGACCGCACCTCCAAACCTGCTACCACTGCAAAATGTTGGCTGCGCATGTGCAAGCCAACATAAAAATGAATGAAGGTCACATACCAACTTGAACTATCACATCTGTGCCTGTACCCGGTCCCTGTCATGATGATGATCGTGCTGGTGATGTGGGAGAAAAAGACCATCCTTGTGACAGCATCAAATGGCCTACCATTGAGGTTGATGTTTCAGTCATGGAAAAATAATTCCCTGGTGGGCACAATTCTGACCTTGACGACTGTGAGGGCAGCTTCCTGTTTGATGAGGATGAGTTGGATGTTGCTGGTAGTGTGTAAGTTAATGGGTTTAAAGGCAGTCACATTTCATTAATGTTAACATTTTTTGTCTTTCATAAAATAAAAAAGTGCCCTTGACCCTCATTCCAGATGACAGATATGCACAGATAATGACCCATCACCATTATTCTATTTTACCTTCCCCTTGTTAGATATTCTGAGTACACTTAACAGAATGTGTGCTGTCATTAGCAAACACAGTCAGCATCTTAAACACAACTGTCCATTTGTTGTAGCCACTTAAATCCTGCTGATTAAAGAGAATTACTAGACTGAAGCCCTGCACCACATATAGTGGTGCCATACCCCTACGACTACCATTTCCATTTCCTGCATATGGTCCCCAAAAGAACACAGTAATTTTGCTGTAAAAACACTCCTAAAATTCTGTTCAATGGGTGTTGCTTATTTCATGGCATATAGAGCCGCCCCCACCCAGCCCCTGCACACAGCCACATTATGGTGTAAAGGCAGGGAGTACATGGGAACGCACTCCAGTATGGTCAAATGGAGATTAATCAAGGGCACCGATCACTCAACAAGACCCTTGTTAATCAATCAGTGCCCTTGATTAATCACCATTTTACCATCACAATATAGAAAACTGATTGTAAAGCTGACCCCCATAGGCTATAATGGAGCACGTCCCCATGCACTCCCTGCCTTTACATCATAATGTGGCTCTGCACAGGGGTGGGGTGTGGGTGGCTCTATATACTGGGAAGTAAGCCAGACCCATTGAACTCAATCATACAAGCATTTTTACAGAAAAAACACTGTTATTTTGGGGACCATATGCAGCAAATTGTTGTCACAAGGGGTAATGCACCACTATATGTGGTACAAAATCTACAGTGCTGTTCCTTGGTAAATCTTCCTCCTGAGTGACGCTGAAAGATTGTAACGCACCATATCCAGCCACCCATCTTGATGACAGTGAAAGAGAATATGTTCCTTTGCCCATGTCCAGAAGGAACCTGCAGCCAGCCAAAGCCACCCGTCTCCATGACAGTGAGAGAGAATGTTTTCCTGTGCACATGCTCAGAAGGAACCCACATCCAGCCACAGCCACCATGCTTCTTATTATCAGTAGTTTACAGTGAGTATGTACTAATTTGTCATACTATGGTTTTTCCTTGAACACTGTGAGTGCTTCCTTTACCAATTTATAGATGCACTTGTCAACAAATACCAACAACGTTTTTTTTACAGGTTCCAGTTTCATACAGTGTAAGAGGACAGGAGGACTGTAGTACTATAGCCACCTATAGGATATCATTTTCAGGTAACTATATCAATTTTATTTCATCTGTTCTTTTTTGTATTTCATTTTTTCAAGTTGGTTTAAAGCATACGATGGATGTGACATGACATACACATCAGATAATATATTTTTCATGCACATATGTCACTGGCTTACTTCAGCAGGCCATGGAGTTATACAACGTTTTATTCTGGTCATGACAAGATGTCTTGTAATGTAACTTAAATTAAGACAGTGGGCCAGTGCATGTCAAACGTACTAAACTTGTTAGTTGGTCTTGAGGTGGCTTACTAATAGCTTGATCTGTTAAGCTGGATATAACAGACAAGAACAACCACACTTTGAACAGAATGTGTTAGTGCAATGAAGTCCAAATAATTTCTTCTTCGTCTGTTTGCAGGTAACATTTAGGTACTGTGTGCTGCCATTGGTGCTTTCTTCAAATCAGAACACATGCAACTTGTATGAATCTGGAGGATACACAGAAAACCAGTAAAGAAGATAAAACCATTACTGAAACTTTTTTCAAATGATGTCCCACTCCCCCCAAAAAAGAAAACTTACCTTTCATGACTTGACAGTTTTCCTTTGGCCAAAGTCATCAGCAAGCAAAAGTGCACAACCAAAGTATGACTCTATGACCTGTGAGAAAAAAAAGAAATTATTATATATATATATATATTTGGCAACACACTGTGCACCAGCTCAGTTAGCAGAAGCAGCAGAAAACAGAAGGGCAACAGCAGCAGCAGGCGCCAGAGTTGCGGCTGTCGGTGCACGCTTTAATCAGTGCATCCTGAATTAATTGTGACTTTTCAGAACATGTTCTCATGTGATTATTCTTTACCTTGGCCCTGGCCTTTTCATGACAGTTTAAAAGCAACCATTTTAGTGGCCACGCTTATGCAGAGTTGTGGCTGTTGGCGCATACTTTAATCAGTGCATCCTGAAATAATTGTGACACTTCAGAACATTTTCTCGTGTGATTATTTCTTCATCTGGGGTCTGGCATTTTCATGACAGTTTAACAGCAGCCATTTTAGTGGGCACACATATGCAGAGTTGTGGCTGTTGGTGCACGCTTTAATCAGTGCGTCCTGAAATAATTGTGACTTTTCAGAACATTTTCTCATGATATTTCTTCATCGGTAGTTGGGACACTAATACTGCATGCTGAATGATGTAGCAAGATAGCAGTATAAGCATGCTACATTCACATATCACAGTAATTATTTTTTTCTGGGGGGGTTGTACAGTAATTGTGTTGGGTGGTGGTAGGGTATTTTGATTGCGGTTGTTGTGGGTATGCTAAGAAAACCAAACCCAGTCAACAGTACCCAAAAACTTATATTGCATGACAACTACCACGGCAGTGCAATAATCTGTTGACAATTTTTACCTGTAATTTTCTATGCAATTTTTTATTGGTAGTAAACATCTACTGACTTGTCTATATGATACCCTTATTTCCACAATTTACAACTACTGCACTAGGTTCTTTCACATATGACATAATAAACGGCACTGATTTGAATCTTGCTTGCGGCAGGTTTTCATCAGTATTCACACCAGTTTTTGTACATCTGTCATTTCAAATTCTTTCTGTTGGGACTCAAACAAGGTACCATGCAATCCAGCAGGACATGGTATGCTGCCATTACATTATGGAGCAGTACATGTTCAAAAACAGCTGGGTATACTGAAGAAAACAATGATTCAGAACAAGAGTAAATGTAGCACTACTGTTATTTCATATCTGAAAAAAGGGAGTAAGAATGCTACAAAGAACATGCAACATAAACTGGGTGTGTCAGGGCATTAATGTATGTCCTGGGTGCAATGCGAGGCATGTAGGCTTGCCAGAGTGACTTACACCAGCTTGAACGGAAGTGCACTAATGCCCTGATAACACCCATGGGCTGGAGTGGGTTATATTTATATTGCACTTAGAAAACGGCATGCCTAACTGTAAAAAGCAAAAAATAAAACCCTTTTTAAAATAAGCATGCCAACTGTTGATTGAGCAGGGCATTAATGAATGACTGCATGATACTTCCTGCCAAATGGCAAGTCATCACATTTGAACTTCCATTCATGACCTTTTTATAATGCAGAAGAACATTACCCATAGAAGGAATGGTATCATACAAACAGGTTAGTAAATAAGGGACAATTGAAAATAGAATAAAACTGTATAGGTCAAAATTGTTCAAGAGCAGGTGTACATTGACATGTGGTTATTATTGCCCAGCACCCCACCTCAAATATATATGATAGCTGATGTGCTCCAGTGCTGAGAGGTATTAATAATACTGTGTGGTCCAGTCCAGTAACAAAGTTAGAGCACCCTGAATGTGTACCCTCAGAAAAACACAGTAGTGTCAGAAACAGGCCGACACAACAACCAGGTAGGCACACCAATGTTAATTTGGGGACATCAGTAAATTTTTATTTAGTTTTTGTTTACCATGGAAGTGCACTAACCATGGCAATGACTATTTTCAGGCATGACCCAGGAGGGTACAGTACATCAATGCATACAGAACATTTCATTACAAGTACAACATAATTGACAATACCATATATTTCATTACAAGTACGACATAATTGACAATAGCATACAGAGTAAATAGAGATAAGGAAAGGTGGCTACAGATAAGGTAGAAAGTATTAACAGTGTGAGAAAGTAGTATGCAAAAAGAAGTGGCTACTGACAGGGTAGATGCAATAACAGTGTGATGGGAATAATAAATTGGGAGCATGCACTCCTGACTCCACTGACATGTATGGGCATGGTTTTTCTACAGCATCTCGTACTACTTAGTGTTGCAATTTACACAACTCAAAGTGACCACAGGAGTGGAGTAACAGCCACTCTCTTAGTACAGCAGTTACTTTCACTTTTCTAAACTGTGGCTATAAGTAGCACTAACTACTAAGAAGGATTGCAACCATACAGGTCAATGGAGTGCACACTTACCATCACCATTCATTTTCCAACATCATAATATTAACATGGGCGTGCATGGTGGCAGCATGTCAGCAGGTTCAGGAAATGCCTGTTTTTTGGTGGATACACATTCAGAGTGCTATAACTGTTTTACTGGAAAAGGAAGACCATTCAGTACGGCTATCAGTCATTGTCCATAGCTTAACAATCCACAATCATTGCAATAGGATAAATGACACATAATAACATTATTTTAACAGCATAAAGATACAGATGCCCCTTACCATATAGCAAGCAGAATGTTTTCGTGAGGGATCTCCCCTTTGTCAAGGATGAATTGGCAATTGGCAATACACACAAGATATAATTTAAGAAGTTTAATTAACGTGAAAGTGCAGAAAAGTGCAGATATAAAAAGCAAAAAGTTTGTTCAAAGGATAATAATAACGATAATAGAGGGGTATGCTATTAAATAATAGTAGTTGATCTGTATGTATATATTGTATGACAAAGGGCAGATCTATAAAATGCGTGACATGGGATGTAATGTAAAATCTACTAAAAGATGTCTAAAACACACCTCATGTTATGTTTGCACCTACTTTTGGCACTTTATATCTGTGCTTTTTAGCACTGTCACTTTAATTCAAATTCTTACATAGGGTGTAATGCCAATTACCACCTAACCCTTGCCTTGACACAGCATGGATAACATGCAACAACATTCAGATTGCTATATGGAGAGGGGCACCTATATCTGTGTGTTGGTAAAATAAACTTTTGGGAAATGTATTCTACTGCACTTGCTGTGGATTATTAAACTGGGGATAGGTGACTTACAGCTGTACTGACTGTTCCTACTTCAACAGACAGGGCCGCATGGTATATATTATTTATACCATCAACACTGGATCAACTCATCTATCATATATGTTTGCCTGGGGCTGGGTACCTGACAGTGCACACCTGCTCTTTAACAGATTATTGCACTGCTCACTGCTGCTCTTCAACAAACATGACAGGAAGAAACCATTACTGTGAAAAATAAATATTTCCTGTTTGTAAGCAGAGATTATTAACTAGGAAATTAAGGAAGGAAAGGACATCATTTTTTTAGGTTATTTTCTTTAAACTGTTTTTGGGGGTGTTCTTAAAATTTTTGGGGGGCAACAAGGTTATGAGAAAGAAAGCAGAACACAAAATTTAAATAGACACCAAACAGTACACAATGGGTGATGGTGGTGGTGGGGAGATGGTACTAACAAACTAAAAAAATGGAAAGGGTTCCTGGGGTTAGTCATATCAGATGACCTAAAGGTAGGCAAGCAATGTGAGAAAGCAGTAAGGAAGGCTGGGGGTATACTGTGATGCATAGGAGAGGCATCACCTTCAAATCACCAGTACAAAACAGGAAGTTGTTATCCCTCTGTAAAGATACTTGGTGAGACCTCATCTGGAGTACAGCGTGCAGTTCTGGAGACATATCTCCACAAGGACATAGACAGGATAGAGGATGTCCAAAGGAAGGCAACTAAAATGGTGCAGGGTCTGCACAAGGAGCCATACAAAGACAGACTACAGGAGTTTAATGTGTATGCCCTCAAGGAAGGGGGAGGACATGATAGAAACTTTAAAGTACCTCAAGGGGATCAACAGCATCCAAGAGGGTAGCATCTTTCAGAAAAAGAGATGTGCAAGAACAAGGGGGCAAAATTTGAAGATGATGGGGGGACGGATATGAGGCAACATTAGGAAGTATTTTTCACAGAGAGGGTGGGGGATGCAAGGACAAACAAAACTAATGTTCCATATTATGGCATGAGAGCAGCAGTTGGAGCATGGCCATAATCTGGAGTTGGTGACCCTCCATGCACTCCAACCACTGCTCCTGGTTCGCAACCCTGTTGTTCAGGTGGTCCACCTCACTCCACATCAGGCCCAAATCGGCCTGTGTGGCAGGCATTCTTGCAGGGTTGCCAGCATCCCATGCAGGTTCTTGAGCAGCCACTTACTCCATGGCTTGTCCATGCTTGACACCCCGTACAGGTGGAGGCTGTGCTGCTACCTGTTACCCAGCAGGGCCAGCAGGTGCATTCCTTCCCTGTTCGACAACCTTGGCCTCTCACTGTGCATGGTGGTGGTTTGCAAGGTGGGTGCACTGCCCACCTGTCCCCTGATGATGCCCCTTGGGCTCATGACACACAACCACACCAAAGAGATTGCACTTGACAACACTGGCATCATCAACACCAGGCAGTGGACTGAAGAACTCCCACACAACAGAGGTGCAGGGAGGACTGGGCACAGGTGGGGGGGCCCAGGTGCTGTTGGCTGTTGCTGTACAATTGTGGAGGTGGAGACAACCTGCTGTTGAAACTGCTGCAGCTCCTCAATTACTTCCTGCTACTGAGCCACTGGCACAGGGGCAATGGCAGGTGGTGGGGGGGGCACTGGTAGGTGGTGTCACTGGCAGGGGTTCTTCCATATCACCACTACCTCCTGCTTCAGGAAGGGGACCAGTAGCATGAAATAAGGTGCTCCTGTTGAGATGCTGGGTGCCACTGCACGTGCATACCCCAACACACTCTCCTCTCCATGCACCAAAACCACCTCTCTCCATTTTATTCACACACGCACAATTAACAACTATTGTACTGCAAAAGAGGCACAAGTCAAGATCAGAGGCAATTAAACTACAAAAAAAAAAAACAGCTATCAAAAAAATTCAAAATGTTAATCAGATTAGCTAGATATCTCTCTCCTTTCTCTTTAAAAAGCTCATTCTCCCACACTAGGTAAGGCAAAAGTGAAAGTATTTCACTGTCTTGCCTGATTAACTTCCTGCCTGAAGCATGTGATCTGCAGACTGAGAGACATGTGATCTGTGGGATGTTTCAATTCTCATTCACTTCGCTTTCAACAGTAAACAAAGCGAAGCGAACACAAAGTTATTATGAGGCGAAGTCATTATGAGGCAAAGTAGTGCATTTCCATGGGGACTTCATGCAGCATGAAAGTGATGAAGAGTGGGCGACTTCACCACTACTTCACTGGTGGAGTAAAACTTTGCTGCATCTGTAACCGCCTCAAGGCACTGACCATGTATTCACTGGAGACCAGAAGGGAGATGGGTGATAAGACAGAAACCATTACATTCTTGAATAGAATTAACAAGTTGAACTGCAGGGAACTATTTAGCTTGAATACTGCCTCACAGTCACATGGACATTAGTAGAAACTATAAGGAGGGAGGTTCTGGAGAGATGTCAGGAAGAAATATTTTACAGAGAGCATGGTAGAGCTGTGGAACAGTCTGCCAGCCAAGGTGGTGAGTGTGGAAACTGTTGTGATTTCATGCACAGTAGGAACAGAATGAAGGGTATAGTGGTTGCTAGGTTCAACAGTATCAGAGTGGAGAATGACGAGGGAGGGATGAGTTAAATCCCTGGAGTGGCAATAGGTCCCAAGGCTAAATAAGGAACTCAGGTACACTGGATGGACCATTGGTCTTTTTCTGCCATCATTGTCTATGTTACAACAAGGCCATGTTTGCTGGCCTACCTAACTTCTTTTTGAAGAAACTGTTTGTTTCAAAACTCAGCCACTGTCCTTCAGCCTTGAAACACATACAGTAGAAAGCTATGTCTAAATAATTGTCAGTATCTTTCTAATCTCCTAAGTATCTGAACAAAATTCTTCTTATTTTCGACAACTTGTACAATCCAACACATCCCTACTTGTACGACCTGTTATCTCCTAATTCACCTTCCCATTTCTTGCTTTCAGGCAACAACTGCTTGCTAACTATTATAACACTCAATCTTTCCTCTGCAACAGTCTCCCACGGGAGGTACAATCTATTAACTCTTGTAATAGGTTTAAAAAAGTTTTAAAGAGCTAACTCTTCACTATTGCTTCCAGCTGCTGACAACGGGCTTTTGCAACTGCTCTTATACTGTTTAGTCAGGTTGGCGCTGCATATTTTGAAACTACTATACCAAAGTAATTATGCTTGTATTGGCTTCACTATGTTTGAAGTTATTGTTACTGCATAAAGGGTTCTGTGATATATGTGTATATAGATATAGATACACTCATTGCAAAAAACTGCTTTAATGCATCAGTTAGGCTTACGCTTAATGCAACAAAAGTTGGGAAATGTGACATTAGGGTTTCCACCCCTAACTCCAGACCTCCACAAAATTGGCTAAAGGACAACACACAAGCAGTGACAGACAGTCAGCATCAGGTAAGACAAAAAACGTAGAACTGTTTCCAGATTAAATAAATGCAGTACCACTTATATGGTACCTTCAAACATATCCATACAACACACCTCATTTAAAAAAAAATATACTGCATCACAGCTGTTCAGAAACATCATAGTGTGACTGCAGAAGTGGGTGTGTACGGTTTGCGGTGTGCATCTGTATTTGCAGCTACATAATTTGTGTTGTATTTCAGTGTGACTGGTTTGTATTTGCACACACAAAAGTGCATGTCACACAGGTGTCTCCATTCCTGTACCCACAACTGTGTGTGTTTGTCTTTACACTGTGTACATTCACATGTGGATGGACAAGCACTTCCCCTTTAAAGAGTCTGCAGTTTTGCAGACAGAAATAGTGTCACAGTTTGGATTTCTGGGACTTGAACTTGTAGACACAGAAGTGCAGGCCACATAGTAACATATGCTTCTACTGCCACAAGTGAGTGTGCATGACTTAAATGTGCATATTGACGTGTCAGTTAAGAGACTTATATGTGTATATTGATGTGTCAGTTAAGACAATGTGACACTACAAGATTGTCACTTTTGAAGTCACAAGTTGTATTGTAAGTTCTGTATCAGTCATTTTTATGTTTGCTTGCACGCATGTGCAAGAAACATAGTGCCATCATCCGAGATTTCAGAGGTGTGTCACCTCCTCCTCCAATTCAGACAGTGTGTTGGCAGGCACGGCCCCTGTAAGCCAAAGCAGGCTGGAGCTGTCTATGACAAGCTCCAAAATGCAGTGGCGTACAGTTGAAAGGGGGAGCTACGCTTGAGTGAGCAGGGATAAGATATCGCCTGCTCATGCGCAGCTCCCCTACACACACACAGACAGAAATGCATGCATACTGCGTGCCCTCCCCACACACACGTATAGCCCGGCGGGAGGTGCCCAATCCCCGTCGGCTTGTGCTGCGCCCCCAAAGCAATGCCACGCTGGGTGCCCACCCAGCGTGGCAGCTCATAGAATAGCCGACGGGGTGCCAATCCCCATCGGCTTTACTGTCTCTCCCCATACTATCACCAATGGGGTGCCCAATCCCCGTCAGCTTGGCCCCCCCAGTACAAAGTTGCCACGCTGGGGAGCCCACCCCAGCGTGGCAACAAATTCCATGCCGGCGAGGGTGCCCAATCCCCGTCGGCTGAATGCCCCCACCATCTTTGTGCCACGCTGGAGCCCACCCCAGCGTGGCAAACATCCCACATCATCTTTTTTTTCAACCTGAAAAATAAAAACAGTCCCATGTAGTCTCCCAGCCCACCCTCCCACAACCCGCACCCACCCACTCGCACCCTGCCTCCCCACACCTCCCATACTTACCTCCGGAGCTCGGCATGACGATCTTCAGTGGACCGGGAACACGTCTGCACTCTTCAAAGCCGACTGCGAACTGAGGAAATGCCGGTAAGCTGTATAATGGGCTAGATAGGTTTTCAACTTTATTGCATATCTCAGACATTTTTTTGAATTTTTGCACCAAATTTTCAACATGGGGTTTTTGGGACCCCTTCTCATGAATATGTCACTGTCATGGCGTTATTCAGGCCCAAAGAGTGATTTCGCACAGTGAATGCGCAGTGACTGCGAAATCACCCTTTGGGCCTGAATAACACATGACAGTGACATCATTCATGAGAAGGGGTCCCAAAACCCATGTTGAAAATTTGGTGCAAAAATTCCAAAAAAATGACTGTTTTATGAGCATGCGTTGCGCAGTTCCTACGCAGGCTCGTAAGTTCGAGAATTTTCAATATTTTCACTCCACACTTTCAACATTGCCATTTTACCACACCTTCTTATGAGTAGTACAGCTGTCATTTTTCACATCTCACCCAAAACATGTTTCTGCCCATGTAGCGCACAATGGCGCAGTCGGTGTGCGAGATCAATGTACGGGATAAATTAAGAAAATCACAGTGACACTGTTCATGAGCTGAGGTCTTAAAATGGCTATGTTGAAAATTTGGTGAAAAAATTCCTAAAATGACTGTTTTACGAGGGTACATTGCGCAGTTCCTACGCACGCTCTTAAGTTCGCGAATGTTCAATATTTTCACTCCAGATTTTCAACATTGCCATTTTACCACACCTTCTTATGAGCAGTACAGCTATCATTTTTCACATCTTGTCCAAAATGTGTTTCCGCCCATGTAGCGCACATGGCACAGTCGATGTGCAAAATCAATGTATGGGACACATTAAGAAAATCACAGTGACACTGTTCGTGACCAGAGGTCTTAAAATGGCTATGTTGAAAATTTGGTGAAAAAATTCCTAAAAATGACTGTTTTACGAGCGTGCGTTGTGCAGTTCCTATGCATGCTCGTAAGTTTGCGAATTTAATATTTTCACTCCAGATTTTCAACATTGCCATTTTATTAAACTTCCTTATGAACAGTACAGCTTCCATTTTTCATGTCGCCCAAAATGTGTTTTGGCACATTTAATTTTAATTTATTTAGTTGTTTAACCAGGTATAGCACACTAAGCTGGAAGCTTTTTTACAGGAGCGACCTGGGAGCACAAGGAGGTTAAGTGACTTGCTCAGGGTCACACAGTATGCAAGTGGAAGCTGTGGGATTCAAACCCAGGTCTGGTCTGCTGGATGTCACCAGATTTGCAGCTCAGAGCCTTAGACCACATGTAGCGCACAATGGTGCTGTTGGTGTGCAAAAGCAATGTTTAGGACAGATTAAGAAAATCACAGTTACACTGTTCATGAGCAGAGGTCTTAAAATGACTATGTTGAAAATTTGGTGACAAAAGTCCATAAAATGACTGTGTTACGAATGAGCATTGCGCAGTTTCCATGCACCCTCGTAAGTTCATGACTTTGTAATATTTTCAGTCCAGATTTTCACCAGTGGCATTTTTCCACACTTCCTTATGAACAGTACAGCTGTCATTTTTCACAACATGGCTGAAGTGTGTTTTCACACTTTCAGTGCAGAGATGCGTGGTCGCTGTGGGAAATCATTGTTCGGCACAGATAAAGAAAATCACAGTGACACTGTTCATGATCGGAGGCACCAAAATGCCTGAGTTGGCAATCTGCTGTAAAAAATCCCCAACCTAATTATATTACGGGTGTGCGTTGCACTGTTTCTATGTACATTCATGACTTCACCATTTTTTAATATTTTTACTGCAGATTTCCAACATTGCCATTTTTTACACCTCCCCATGAACAGTACAGCTGTCATGTTTTACATCCTGTTTGGAATGTTTTTGCACCTGTGGTGCTAAATGCCGTAGTCGCTGTGCATAAGCAGCTTTCGGCTAACAAACTGATATTCCCCCTGTTCATGAGGTGGGGTCACAAAAAAAGCATGTTGAAAATTTGGAGTGAAAATATCAACGAATGCCTGAGGTATTAGGGTTTCCAACCATAATGCCCAACCCTGTAGAGAATGACGGGCATCAGGGGTGTGACTTGGGATTCTTGCCTGTAATGCTCATACCATTCCACACCCTGCAGCCAGTGAGAGGCATCGAGGTATGCCTTGGACTCTTCGGCCCCAAAGTTCACTCCATTCTCCTATATCGCACCCATCTCACCATATTTCCTAATGAAATGGGGTGCGCATAAGGACCAAAGACCCCAAGGAACACCGTGACACTTGTCAGTGTCTGCAGGGTGGGGTGTGGTGAAATGGCATGGCCGTTGTGCCTGATGACCCAAACGCACACCCCAATGCCTGTCACTCTCTGCAGGGTAGTGGTGGGGTTGGCTTCAGTTCAATACTTCACTGCCATTCCTATTACGCAGCTCTGTAACTTCTACACTACCACTGCCAATGACAGCAAGCAAACATTCGGCATTGACAAATGCTTGTTATTTGTGATAACAGAACCACAGACCCCACAAGAAACTATGTTTTTCTAGTCACAAGTAGAGGTGTGCAAAAGTTGCCATTTCTGTTTTAGCAGAACATTCGTGAAATTTGACATCTTTTGCAGAACTTTCCTAGTTTCTGCTTGTGGCAGATTGGAAAACTTTCAAATGTTTAGGGTGAAATTTCACCCTGTTCCTTCCCCCTGGCTATGTCCTGCCCACCCCCCTGACATGTTAAATACCCCTCATGCCAGTTGCCAATCAATTTGTCACCCGATTAAATAAATAAAAAAAACAACTGGTGGCTAGTGGTCCCTCCTCCCATCCGATTACCTGTCCATGTCCAACTCCAGAGTCCAAACTTTAGATTTCTAGCTGAATAGAAGACTGTATTATGACCAAATTAATAAATTTCAAAAAGTCCACTGAATTTAGTCAACTTATAAATTTTAGTTATTTTGGTCTAGTTTTCAAAATTCATATCCAAATGATATCAGATTTGGCAGGTGTGCAGGTACTAATGGCTTTCATTACTGTACCAAATTTCAGAGTCCTAGATTAAAAGGGGGTGAGTACTGGTTGGCCAAACATATAAATAACATTTAATTTTCAGTTATTTCCATTATCCACATTTCTCCACAGTGTCAGGATTATTTTAGTTCTTTTAGTATAATTTTTAAAACATTTGTAGAAATATTATACAATTTTGCAAGTATAAGGGTTATTACTACATTTATATATGTACCTAGATTCAAATTTCTAGCTCCCAAAGTGCTTGAGCTACATGTAGATACAAATGTTCATGAAATTTCCCACAAAAAATAAAATGACACACCTTGAGCACCTATAATTTTGAGGCAATGCATCCTAATGTCAAGATATTTGGCACTTTTAGAGCTCCTATCAACAAGTGATCATGCCAAATTTCAGATCTCTAGCTCATATGACAGCTGAGTTATGACCAAGTTAATAAATGCTAGAAATTCAGTAACATCTTGGTGAAACTTTGCAAAATCTTGCTGAAATTCTGCAAAATTTCATGGAATTTTATGGAATTCTATTGACATTCTCAAATTCAGAATGTTTTCATTCTGCACAGCTCTATTGACTGCATAACTATAGGCCTCATAAGATCCTGAACTTTAACATCTAAAAATGCAGTGTAAATGATATCAGCATTACAACACTACTTTCTGTGCAGCTGCAAATACAGATATGCACCACAAACCATACACACCCTCTTCTGCAGTCACACTATAATGTTTCTAAAGAGCTGTGATGCTGTATGAATTTTTCAAAGTGGCAGGGATATGTTCAAAAGTAACAAGTGGTACTGCATTTATGTCATCAGGAAACAGTTGTATGTTGTTTGTCTTACCTGCAGTTGGCTGTCTGTGGTTGCTTGTGTATTGTTGTCCTTTTGCTGCTTTGGGGTTGGGGGGTAGAGATGGAAACATTAATGCCTCATTTCCATACTTTTGTGGCATTGAGTTTAACACTAACTGGTGCATTAACACAGCTTCTTTGCAATAAATTTCCTTTCAAGGTAGCATACTGAATGTGCATGATGTTTCCTTGTGTTTGTTTTTATACCACACAAGTGATACATGTCTTCAGCAATGCTCTCTCTGTGAGCACTTCTGAGTTTTAGATATCATTCAGCTTCTTCTTCAGCATCCATTGTCCACATGAGCACTGCTGTTTTAGAGATGCCACTTTGCAAAATACAATAAATGTCTTAACCTGAGAAGTCACCTATTTTTTTGAACAGTAAATGTAATGATTATGTGATGAACATTTAATAGCATTGCTCAGCCAAGGCATACTTGAAAAATGCCTCACTCAACTTCTTAAGTAAGTATATCCTGTGAAAAAAACAGGAACAGTGCATAACCAGCATACTAGGTAAAGCATTGACATGTTACTCTATTTTTATAGCATCTGTGGTTAAAAGGAAGGAGATGCGTTGGGCCCTCTATGACCTGCATCAAGTGAAGAGTCCATCTGTCTGCAGAAGTGCAGGGGCCTCCAAATCCTACAGTTGTGCACAGAAACAGCTACATATACACAGGGCCCTCTGGGCCCTGCACTTCAGGAGCCTGACATGTTCATCAGTTGACACAGAACTCGGATGGCCCTAACCTATCTCCATCTCTGGCCAAGTGTTTCCATTCATGCTTGTGTAGAAGTGTGGGGCCCAGAGGACTCTGTGTATTTCCAATCACAAAGACTTCACAGTTGGTGAACAGTACTACACATCTGTAGTCACCTGGCTAAATAAGTGCAGGCCCCTATGGGCCCTGAACTTCCATGCAGCCATACAGATGCAGACAGACAGTACCATCCACCATGTGAGGAGTCCATCTAGCTGCAGAAAAGTAGGGGCCTCCAGGCCCCATGCTTCCACAGCCAGGCAGACTCCTCATTTAGCAGAGGGCCTGTCTGCCTGTATCCATCTGCATCTCCAGTCCCTTCAGTTCCACACAACCAAGCATGCAGGCACACAAGGCTATCCACAAGGTGACAAGCCCATCTGGCTGCAAAAGCTCAGAGCCCTCCAGGCCTTGAGCTTCTGCAGCCAGATCAGGACACTCCAGCCCCTGTGCTCCTTCAGCCAGATGGAGTCCTCACTTGGCAAAGCATGCTGTGCATCTACATCTATTCATCAGCATCATCCTCCAAGCCCCGCAATAGGTGAGGGGTCTATTTGGCTGTGGAAGCACAGGTCCATCTGGGCTCTGCACTTCCACATGACTACAGATACAGGCACACTGGGTCCTTCCTTCATAATGTTGCTGTTTTTCAATATATTCACCCAGCATTCTCAACATAGCCATTCTATAACCCCACCTCATGAACCAGTCAAGACAAACTTTTCAACTATAACTTGAAAGGTGATTTTGCAGAACAACCATGAAAACACCTTATGGACCAGGTTTTAAAACCTTTTACCTACCTGGCTTATGAGATGTGGTCATAAAAAAGACCATGTTGAAATTGTGGGTGTAAAATCTATTAAAACGACTGAGTTATGAGCTAAAGTTTTTTTTCTATGCAAATACAAAATTGTTCTTTCATGAGCCAATTTTCTTCTTTTGTACGATCTCACAAAAGAAAGAACTCTAGTTCTTTCATATGAAATAACCTCCTTTTGTGACATTTTTACATTTTTTGCTTGCGCACATGCGCAAGGAACGTATTGGGAGAGTAGCACACTTGGAGGTGTGCCTCTCCCACCCAATGCACTGCTCAGTTGAGCAGGCATGGCGGTCCTGCACCAATGGGTGCAGCAGCTCAATATGACAGCGGTGGTCTTCGCTTCAAAAGAAAAATACCACTGCCATACTGGCGCCATCGGCGTCCGTGCTACACCTCCCCCTCGCGTAATATCCGTCATACCACCCAAACCTTCGTTGCCATGCGGGGAGCCCACCCCAGTGTGGCAAACGTATTTGCTGGCGGGGGTGCCCAATCCCCGTCGGCCCATGACCCCCAAGCCATACTGCTGCCATGCTGGGAGCCCACCCCAGCTTAGCAAACCATTGTTTGGATTGCCCGATGGGGGTACCCAATCCCGTCAGCTCCCTCGCCTCCCCCTGTTTGCCGGCTGGGGTGCTCAACTCCGCCGCTCCTCGGCCCCCCACATCTTTCTGCCACGGCTGGGAGCCCACCCTAGCATGGCAAACATCCTCTGTAGTCTTTTTTCTTTTTTAACCTGTGAAACAAAAAGCGGTCCCGCGGCGGGTCTCCCAGCCCCTCCCACAACCCGCACCCACCCACTGTGCATCCAGCCTCCCCACACCCCCCACCCCATACTACCTCCGGACTCTGGCGCTGACATCTTCGTGGACCGGAACACGCTCTGCACTCTTCAAAGCCGACTACGAACTGAGGAAATGCCGGTAAGCTGTATAATGGAGTGAATAGGGTTTTTTCAACTTTGTTGCACATCTCAGGCATTTCTTGGACTTTTTGCACCAAATTTTCAACATGGAGTTTTTGGGGCCCCTCCTCATGAATTCTGTCACTGTCATGGCATTTATCAGCCTTGAAAGGTGATTTCGCAGTCACTGCACGAAATCACCTTTTGGGGCCCATTAATGAAATGACAGTGGTGGTGTTCATGAGGTGCCCTCTTAAAAAGCCTAAGTTCCAAATTTGGTGGAAAATCCAACAAATGCCTGTGTTACGAGCGCAAGGCTATGCATAAGCAGGCAGACTGTAACTTCGCATTCACAATATTTTACTGTTGGATTAGCATTGTCATTTTTGTACACCTCCTTGTGAACAGTACAGCTGTCATTTTCCACATCCTGCCCAAAATGTGTTTCCGCACTTCCGGCACACAATAGCACAGTCGCTGTGGGAAATCAGTGTTTGGACCAGATTATGAAAATGACAGTGACACAGTTCATGAGCAGAGGACCTAAAATGCCTATGTTGAAAATTTGGTGATGATACTCCATAAAATAACTGTGTTACAAGCATGCATTGGCAGATTGCACGCACGCTCGTACCGTCATGCATTTGTGATATTTTCAGTCTGGATTTTCACCATTGCCATTTTTCCACACCTCTTGATGAACAATACAGCCGTCATTTGACATATCATGCCCAAAATGTGTTTTCGTACTTCCGGCGCAGAATAGCGTGGTCGCTATGCTAAATCACTTCTTGGGACACTTTGAGGAAATAACAATAACACTGTACATGAGCAGAGGTGCTAAAATGCCTATGTTGAAAATTTGGTGCCGAACGCCCATAAAATGGCAGTGTTGCTAGCGTGCATTGCATATTTCCCATGCACCCTAGTAACCAGCAAATTTGGTATATTTACATGCCACATTTTCAACACTGGCATTTTTTCCACCTCCTTATGAACTGTGCAGCTGTCATTTCTCACATCCTGCCCGACATGTTTTCCTGCACTGCACTACCAAACACCCAAAGGGACACCCTAATGCTTGTCACTCTCTGCAGGGTGGAGGTGGGTTGGCATCATTCAATACTTCACTGCCATTCCTATGATGCATCTGTCTAACTCCTGCACTACCAATGCCAATGCCAGCAAGCCAACATTCGGCATTGACAAATGCTTGTTAAGCTTAGAAACAATTTCTTTGATAAATGAAATGGTATACATCAGACTGTGTTAAAGAATTTATGAGGCACTTCACAGCCACACACACACACACACACACACACACACACACACACACACATACACACACTTTAAAAAAGTATACGTTAAAACGTATCCATTGCATCAATTTTAACAATGACAAAATGCATAGACCAAGGGGAAACCAGACAAAATAAGTCATAAATTATAAAAAGCCCGCAATGTAGCACAAAAGGCCTACCTTTCTATATTACACAATTAAAATATGATTCCTAATTAATCATTTGTCATTTAGGGCTTAACAGCCATTCTTAACTGTGGAACCTTCATTATGCAATGGTAACTTTTTAGGCTATTAATTTTTGTACCTTAAAACTTTCATGTATTAGCAATACAATGCCACTATAATCCTGCTGTGGTATTGTTATGTCAGAGTTAGAGAAATGTGCCTTAACGGCATCCTAATGCTAAAACATAACAATCTGGATTTGGGACAGACTTGAAGGGAGCAACAAATCCAGTAACCACAAAGTGCTGCCATTTAGAGAGGGCAACTGGACTATCCCAAGGTGCATACAACGGTGCTAGCCAAGCATTCCACATATAACACACCTACCCCACTCCTCACCTGGGGAGAAATCATCCACTCCTATTCAGTCTATTTGTAAATGAACTCCCCAGTGTCTGCTCATCCTCTAAACTTCTTCTATATGTGGATGATACAGTCATTACTATCACTTTTAGAACCCCTCCCTTAATACAGCAAAACTTCCAGTCTGACTTCCACGCTATTTGTAAGTGATTACTTGACAACCTACTTGTTCTAAACTAAAAAAAAACAAAATCAATACTCTTCTACACCAGATGTAAACCCCCCTCCCAGCCCTCCCTTGAGATCACTACTGTTGATAGTTTCTCAGTTGACCAAGTTTCCTTCTTCAAATATCTGGGAATTACCATAGATGCATGCCTGACCTACACAGAACATGTTGACTCACTCCTCAAAGTTGCCAATGCTAGACTTGGCCTGCTCTACATGCACAAAAACTCTCTCCTGCCTAACGTTAAACAGCTCTTAGTCAGAAGCTATATCCTCTGTGTTGTTGACTATGGTCTCATAATATATGGTGCTGTATGTAGTAAGACCCTTGACAGAGTATGTAGACTTATGGCTAGAGCCTGCCGCTTTAACTTCAGCCCCATGGTTTCAATTTACACTACCAGAGGGACAGAACAAAACTCTCTGGTGTTTTCCCAAAGGAAAACCTCCCATGGACAGTTTTGTTTCTCCTTTAGCTTCCCTAAGCTGTGGAATTCCATCACATCTTCCTTAAAAATCATTACATCACTCCCCTGCTTCAAGGCCTAGCTTCATACATTGCTCGCACAGCCAAACCCCTGTGGCTACTTTAAATATAACGTGCACCCTTCTTTTCTCTCTCTACTTCTTCTAGCCTCTGTACTCTCACCTCACCTCATCATTCTCTCCCGTTCACCCCTTCCTTCGAAATATGTCATAAACTGTCCACTCCTCTTATTTTTTATATTTTTTTTACCTGTTTTATAATATTTTAAAGTCAAACCACTGCTCTTGTCTGTAATAATTACCTTGACTCTAGAATCTTTGAAAATAGGCACTGCCTAAAGAATCTTGTGTGTAATTAATAAATAAATAAATCATGCCATAGTATTAGGTCTTGAAAGTGAGCTAGGGTCAAGTCATCAAGCTATTATGACCCAGACAGGAATAATTAAGATCACAGTTGACTGCTCCAAAATGAGTCTTCCTATGTTGCCAGAAAGCCCACCGTCCTTGGTGAAACCCCAAAGGGCAACATGAAATGAATGTGTTCTGTGTTCTGTGCCCTTTATGTCAGCACTCATGGTAGGCATTTTATACCCGCCACATAACGGACCCCAAAAATGGGTTGCTTCAAACTGTGCCATATCCTGGGCATTTCTTCCCATTTTCAGACCCAATGGCCACCATCAGACCCCAAACATGAACTTCCTTTCCATACCCAATTTAGAGCTTAAGATGGTTTTTGCAAAGGTATGGCAGCAAACACACAACTACTGCTCTAACAGGCTATCTTCTGAGTCCACCCCAAATCTGCTGTATATTTAGCATTTATGAGAATCTTTTTGCTTTTTTTTATTCCTCCATAACTGTATCCATTATTTTGTTGCTGAAAATAATCGTATGTTACTCCAGTGAAGCTGTCTATCATTTGAATTATTATTTATAATAAGGCATTTCCATAATATCAAGTAGGTCATTCCTTTACAATGTCACTGTTAAAGGTGAGAACATGGAATCATTGGGGGAAGGGGAAGCAGAAGCCGGGGAAAGATGGATTTGGATTCTGCCAAAAATAATTTACTCTGGTCCAAAGAGGGAAGGCAGTCCTGTGAAGTGATGTCAGCTAAGGCTCACCCCAGCATCCCAGTGTACCTCCTCTGCAACCTTCCTACACCAATCCACCAATGCTGACCACTGAATGGCAAAAAGGATCTGAAAATGAAATGCAAACCCCCTGACCAGCAGCCAGTCTTCATCGGGCATCCCCAGCCATCTCAATGGAACACAGAAAACACAATCTTTCCATGTTGACTCCTGAAACTCAGGTGACACAAAACTTTTAGGAGTCAGCATGGAGATTGTGGTTTCAGTGTTACAGTGTATCAGGATGGTGAGTGAGGTGGGGTATCAAAGAAGCAGGCTAGTCATGTAAATTTTAAGCACCTCCATAAGGTGGCATTGTACAGGGTAAACCGCCAACCTCCCCCTCTCCCCCTGAATCTGACTTAACTAGAGTCAAAAATGGAAACAGGTGTGCACATGAACAAGGAAAGGAAAAATAAGAGATTTCACTCATCTCCAGCTCTGCTAATCTGCCAGTGCCATGACCGACCACCATGCCACTTTATGTAGTGTATCCAAGTTAAAAAAAATAACATTCTGATTGGTGCTCTGGAAGCCCATTTCCAATACTGCCACACCTTGTCTGGGTGTGGGTCAATATTGCTGTTGCTGCTGGTACCAGTATTGCTCTGCTCCCAAGTCACATATGCTGGTCCGTCCACACCAACTGAAACAAAGTAAGGGAACCAAATTCAAATAACCTCCCTTTCTGTTGCTAATGATGCCATCAGATTTGAAAATACCACAGATCTACCCCCACCACCAATGGCAATATTACTCCTTAGCTGTTGGTCACTACCCCAGTGCTACATGATCGCCTACTACCCTCACCCCACCACATGTGTAGCTAGCACCAGAAATAATGGATTAGAAGTCTCTTTTCTAGTTCTGGGGCTTTTCTCCAGCTGCCCGCACCACCCCGACTCATAATGGTATTTTCAGCAATGCCAAGGGGGGTAGGGCCGTGCTACAGCATAGACTGCTGGTGCATTGCTTTGAAGAAAAAAAAATGGTTTTAAAACAGGTGTGTAGCTAGCCACATGCAAATTGTACACCGTCTGGCTAATCTGTTGCCCCCACCTCTCCACTGCCTGCACCACAAAAAAAATTTCAGTGATTCTCATTAGGTACCATGCAGCAGAAAATTACTACAATTTGGATTGTTAAATTTTGTGTATCATAAACTGCAAAATTTTACATTCTATACACACACATGATAATTTAGCAACACTACTGTATGGCATAAATAATAAAAACATATGAATTGAAGTGTTTGAAAAGGTTAAGACATCACGTAACAGGATGTACATTAGACAGTTCTAACTACACTTACAGGAGCTGAAGGCACTCAGCCTGTTGCCTATGCCCTACCACGCTCCTGCAGATGCAGTTAGAACTGTACAATGCACACCCCATTGTGTCTTATTGCTTACTTATTAAGTACACGGTGACAATTTTAATGTATTTATTAGAGTTATCGAAATTACGAACCTTTGAGTCATGGACTCATTTCCAAAGGCTCCACGTCTAGTTACAAGAGACATACATAAACAGTGGTATGACATACAGAGTGATAGTTCTTAGATGTTAACAAGTAGTGTACAGTCATCATAATACAATAAGGCAGGCCTGTACGGGGCGTTAGCTAAGCAATACAGCAAGAACAGTGAGGCAGACCTGTACGGAGTGTTAGCTAAGCAATGCAGTTAGAACACAATGACTTAATTGGGGCCCTGAGTGATATAGTATAGCAGTCCAGTGGATTAGACATTGTCATAATGAGGGCTCGCTTTCAGTAGCAGTGGTGCTACAGAATTATAGGCAGTAGGCATATAGGTGTCCGTCTTCAGCAAGTACCGTAAACACTACATTTGTTCAGCATTTGTCACCTTCCAGCCCCCCCCTCCCCAAGGCATACTATACTGTCAAAATACAACCTTTTCTGCAAACACATTTTTTTTTTTATTTCAGCATGTCAAGGCAGCACTTTGTTACTAATTTAAGGATTACACTCTGCACCATATCAAGACAGCTCCTGCTGCCAAAGCATGAAAGTCACCCTACCCTACTTTGGGTACTGGTAAAGGTACACATTATAACATAAATTTTCCAAGTGGAATCCCCCCAACCACCACCACAACCAAGAGACTAGTAATATGCAATCTCTTCCAACATTTTACACACACGTATAGTTCCCTCGGATCAAACAGCATACAATGCTAAGAAACTGTGAGAGACAGCAGTAGCAGCAAGTAGTAAGCAAGTTCATACTCATTTTCTCACTTGCAGCCCATGCCCCCAAGCATTTTAATGCCATAGCTGCAAGATGCTCCTGATTTAGAGACGCACAACTTTTGTGTAAGAACTGGGTTGGAATCCCACAGCCACTACTTGCATACTGCGTGACCATGAGCAAGTTACTTAAGTTCTCTGTGCTCCCAGGGTGCACCTGGAAACAAGCCTCAGTTTAGTGTTTCTTTCCTGGCTAAAAATTGTAAAATAAAACAAATGCAAGTGCCCTGCTGTCCATTCTGACTCCTACCAGGGGCAGACATTTCGCAATGAACTACAGAGATACAGCAGTGCTGTCCATCTGCCCCCTGCCCCCACCTCAGTGATTGATCACAAAGCCATAGACTGGTTATCCCGATGAAACTACTCAATCAATGCCCACAGACAAAGAAGATGCATTGTACAGTAGCACTGTATCACTTTGGATAAAAGGCAAGGGGCATTACACTGGGGTGATTTAGGTCAACATTTTCCCAGGTTTCTTCATGTATGGTCAGCTCCAGTTTACACTCCAAAGACCTGCAGAAATACATTGTTCACAAACAGCCATCCCACCCACTATGCACAAAAGGGTTACACACAGGCAACAGACAGAAAATACCAAAGCAGATTTAGAACAGAGTTTCTTGTAAAGCAGCATAGTAGTCTAAATGTATTAGAGACAAATCCCAATTTATATAAAAACACTGTCTTACAGTACTGAAATATGATACTCGGTTCAGCCTGAGCCAGAGGATGGTTTACTGCAGGGCATTGTGAAAGGTGTGTGCTAAAACAGTAAGCAATTTAGCTGCTTAAAGCTTCAAACCAGGACACAGTGCCCATCTTTAACCAAATACAAGGCTGACTTGCTTAGAGTTGCTATTGCAAAATAGACAGAATGAGTAGACTGACGGAGAATTCATGAACAAATCGGAGACCGGAGCCTGAAGTCATTGTGGTTAAGTTTAAAAAGTGGATCTGCTGGAATTGTAACCAAATGTGTAAACAGTGAGGAAGCACCAACTTAAGCATCACAGTGTAAAACTATTAGGTTTTTACCAGCCTATCCTACAATTACTGTAGAAAGCCGCTGCTTTTGTATTATCCCGATACCATTTTTGTATACAACGCTAAACTGCTGTACAGTAGGTTCCCTTTTCTTTTCATAATTCCCAATTTGGAAACAGTTTTTATTTAGCCACTAGTAATGTTTTTGTTTGTTTTAAAGCTTATGTACACAAGTACGTACAAAGCCCCCACCTCCCACCCCCAACACTTTACTGGCCGGCCTCAGAAACATGGTGTAGGAAGCAGTTAGAATGTCAGCATTACCAGGCCAGTGATGCCTGCTTCCCAATTCCACACAGTTGCCTCAGCAGCTGAGTCTACTCATGAAGCTGCCCTAATACTAAAGTGGAGCCCAGCATGTGTCTGCTTTCTGCCATTGCACTGCTGGCTCACCAACAATCACATCCAGATGTCAGAGGTCAAGTCTCATCCTGGTTGGAGATAATGAGAGATGGGTGACTGTTCTGTCAGCCAGATGCACTACTCACTGAAAAAGGTACTGGTTCTTCTTCAGTCTCCTCTTCTGCGCTCTTCAAACTTGTTCATTCTGCTAGCTCTCTGAAGCAGGATTTAAACATGGAATTGCTCAGCTAGCCACATCCCATCCTATACAGTTGATAATCAAAGAAGCTTCAGTCATGGACCAAATTGAGTGCCACACTCCATCCTATTGCTGCTATTTGCCCCTCCTCCTTCCCCTACTGCTGAAGCAAACAAACAGGGAACAAACAAAGGGTTAAAAACAAAGGAAGATACATCATATGGCCATGCAGTTGCTGGCCAGCTTTGTTTTCTTACGCGGCCAGTTTAGTTTTTTTTTGTTGCCCCTTTTGTGTGGTTATGTATGCCATGGCGTACTTGGCGTAACGATATCTGTGCCTTTGCCCTTGCTTTAAAAGAAAGTTTAAAGGTGGTTTTCAAAAAAAGTTTCTGTTTGTTGGGGGCCTCAGCTGCATGTGGGGCTCCCCACAGCTGTGGGTTTTCCTGGTGCCTAATGTCGGCCCTGACTATAATATTGATGGGAGAAGAAAATGCAAAAATCTCTGATAAAATAATCATGGGCTATGGATGACTCATTAGGAATACCCCTAAGGAACTCAGAGAACAAAGAATTAAGAGGAAATTTTTGGCCACTGTTTTTGGTGACAGTTCTCATCCCACCCCATCATTGCTGCTACCTTTCAATCTTGGGATTCCTGTATGTCCCTCACTGTGGTACCCAAAGCTGCTTGGATTCCCCTGAGAGCTCTTATGTACCTTTGGGTCAACCCACATATTCTTACTGGGGCTAAATCAGTCCTCAGGCCCACTCGGGTGCAGGTTAGTCTCAATCTTATAGCAAATATCTCACTCCCATGCACTGAAGAACTCCATTCCTTTCAGCAGATCTGGGAAAATACTACCCTGCCAAAATCAGACTTTTGGTGGTATTTACAGCTTCAGGCGGTGAACCGAACTTATGAAAAGAAATTAGTCTCCTCATCTCCCTGGAGCTGATTTTCCCATACATATGAGATGCCCCTGACCAGGGTGCACAGCTCCACCAGTTCTTCTGGACCCGGCCCCCAGACGGACAGCATCCTGGAGCCGCCACCCAAGACCTCAAGCCCGGCCACAAGGCCTGAAGAGCTGCTGCCTCTCTGCCCCTGACCAAGGCGCACAGCTCCACTGGTTCTTCTGGACCCAGCCCCCGGATGGACGGCATCCCTGGAGCCACCGCCTGAGACCGCAAGCCTGGCCACAAGGACTGAAGAGCTGCTGCCTGTCTGCCCCTGACCAGGGTGCACAGCTCCACTGGTTCTTCTGGACCCAGCCCCTGGATGGACGGCATCCCCAGAGCCGCCGCCCGAGACCGCAAGCCCAGTCACAAGGCCTGAAGAGCTGCTGCCTCTCTGCTCCTCACCAGGGTGCACAGCTCCACCATTTCTTCTGGACCTGGACCCCAGATGGACAGCATCCCCGGAGCCACCGCCTGAGACCGCAAGCCCAGCCATAAGGCCTGAAGAGCTGCTGCCTCTCTGACCCTGACCAGTGGGCACAGCTCCACTGGTTCTTCTGGACCTGGCCCCCACACGGACGGCATCCCTGGAGCCACCGCCTGAAACTGCAAGCCCGGCCACAAGGCCTGAAGAGCTGCTGCCTGTCTGCCCCTGACCAGGGCGCAGAGCTCCACTGATTCTTCTGGACCTGGCCCCCAGACAGACGGCATCCCTGGAGCCGCTGCCCGAGACTGCAAGCCCGGTCACAAGGCCTGAAGAGGTATGGCTGCTAAACAATGAATCGGAAACCGAGCGCTTCCTCTGGCTACGCTCTGATTGGGCAATTCCCTCTCCCAGTCTGTTTTCCGCCTTGCGGTTTTTAAACTTCTTTTTGCTAATTGAATCTGTACCTACAAGTCCTGAAACTGCTTTTGCTGCTTGAACCTATACCTAAGAGACCTGTAATTACTGCTGAAAAAGCAGGAAATTGTTAAAGTATTCATTTTAGAGCTGATTACAGTGATAAGTGTTTACAGCCCTATCCTGAATATCTGTCTCGCTGTAAGCCCCTCTGTCGCCTCTTCCCTTTGTCTTGCTAAATTCTCCTGCTGTGACTGTCTGCCACCCAGCTCTCAGCCAGTGCTTAAATTCCCCTGTTTTCTCTCTCTCCTGCAGCTGCTGCCTCTCTGCCCCTGACCAGGGCGCACAGCTCCACCGGTTCTTTTGGACCCGGCCCCTGGATGGACGGCATCCCTGGAGCCACCGCCCGAGACCGCAAGCCCGGCCATAAGGCCTGAAGAGGTACGGCTGCTGCTGCCCCACCCGGCACTGTGCCGGCTCCCCACCATGCCCCCCGCCCGCCCTATCTCGACTATTTTATTTATAGCTTGGCAAGCCACATGAGCAGAAATTAATAACAGTCTACTTCTCCGTTGGCTCCTTATACTCTCTTACCACTAGAGGAGACGGTAACCCTTCTATCTCCTGCCACTATGCCTTCCTATCGCATGCACTTGCCGTACCCACACCACCAACTCTTGGCGATATGGATTAGCGCCTTCCTAGGGATGACAGGTATGCCAGCTTCTCCTGCCACATACCCAATTACTCACCCAGAAGCAACCACAGTAAACTACATAGGAACAATACCACACACCCTGACTCTTTGCCACATTAAATACCCGCACTACCCCTCCTGACCATGCGCCACCCTTACCTGCCTGCCCGACCTACTGATCACTCTGCTCAATATATCCTCAACTGCGCCCTGCAATGTACAACTGCCTGGAACCCATGCTCGATGCATCTCAGCAACCTATAGTTACTGCAATGCTAGATTCCTCACTCTCCTGCTCCTCCTCCTGCCAGCTGGTGATGTCCACCCCAACCCTGGTCCCCCTACAATGAACTCTCCTACCACCCTTCACACACCCTCCACTCCCCTAGCCCTCCTGAACGGCCTAAAAATTATCCACCTAAATGCCCGCAGCCTTACCAACAAGCTACCCTTACTGCAGCTCGAGTATAAACCTGACGTCATCATCATCTCTGAAACTTGACTCTCGGGCCATATCATGGACCAAGAAGTCCTTATACCTGGATTCACTACAACCGGAATAGACTGACAAGGAAGAGGTGGTGGAGTGGCGATCTGTGTCGCTACCTCCCTACAACACAGAGTCGTGTTGAAAGTCACATCTACCTCCTCCCATGAAGCTATCCTCCTCAACATAAAGCTTCCATGCTCCTGCCCTCTATTCGTCACAGGAATATACTGCCATCTGGGCCAGCCCTCTTCCCAAGTCACTGATCTGATTAAGAAAATAACAGCCCTTGCCCACTCTGGTGAGCTGTACATACTGGGTGACCCTAACATAAATTGGCTCTCTGACACCTAGCCAAAACTCGCTCTGGCATTGAGTCACTAAACCTGACTCAACTAATACAGGAACCTGCTCGCATGAACCACAGAACAAATAACCATTCCCTTCTGGACCTAGTCCTCACATCATACCCACACAGAGTCAAGGCTGCTGGCCTACTACCTGATGCATTACATGACCATCATCCCGTATACATGGTTCACAAAATACACAGGCAAAAAATACTGCTCAAGGTCCTCTTAACATGCACCTAAGCCTCCCTGGACACTCTACCTCTGCACCGTGGCCTCACCAATACTGACTGGTCCCCACTTGCCGTCTGCACCACTATTGATGCGGCTCTCCAACTGCTCTGCAATAAGTTCCTCTATATTTGGAACCTACACACTCCGCTGTGTTAAAATCAGAGTCCGGGGAAACCATCTGCCCTGAGTAACCCCATAGCTCCTATCCTGTCAAAGAGCCTGTGACACTACTTGGCATAAGCACAAGGTAACCAAATGCCCCAGAGACCTCCAATGATACAAGGAGCTTCATAATAAGTGCAGCAAAGCTATCCAGCTGGCCAAATCCGAACGCTACCAGGCTAACTTCCATGCCAACACAAACAATCCTTCCAAATTCTGGAGAGTTGTCCAGTCCCTCTTTTCCCCCGTCCACCAAGCCTCCCACTCCTACCATTACACAGAATCTCTCTGACATCTCTGAACCATTAGCAGTCACTGACTGCTTTAACTTCCATTTTACATCCTGCTCTACGATGCTCCAAATGGCCCTCCTGCTGTACTCACACTCCACCACAGGCCTGCCCCCGACTCCTGCTTCCCCCTTCTCTACTTCTCCAGCTCCCCCTCCTCCTACACCTTTCTCCTTCATCCACATCCCCCCTGCTGCTGCATTCCAAGCCCTTCAGTCAATCAACCTTGCTAAAGGATCCTCCCCAGACAGCCTGGACCCCAAGCTCCTCTCTCTGTCTGCTCCCGCCATAGCCTATCCTATATCCATCTTGCTCAACCTCTCCTTTGTCTCTTCCACTGTTCCTGCAGCTTGGAAACATGCTACAGTTCTTCCACTCCCCAAAGGGGGAGATCTCTCCTCCCCTAGTAACTACCATCCTATCTCTCTCCTTCCCCACTCTGGCTAAGCTCCAGGAGCATTTAGTGCTTGAACAACTCTCCTCCTACATTGCTGACTCCTCCTTTCTCACTCCATTCCATGCTGGCTTTAGAAAACACCACTCCACTGCCACCTCGCTCTTACGCCTGACTGACACTATCATCTCGGGCATGGACAAAGGCCATATAACCTCAGCTAGTTTTATTGACCTGGCCAAGGCCTTTGACATGGTCTCCCACCCTATACTCCTATCCTGCCTCAGGACCACTGGTCTCTCTCTTAATGCCACTGAATTTTTCAAATCCTATTTGTCGGGTAGAACTCAATCTGTTTGCATAGCTGATGACATCTCCTCTCCTCTCTCCTCCCCATTACCACGGGAGTTCCCCAGGGATCGGTACTTGGTCCACTCCTTTTTTCAGTCTTTCTCAATGACCTCCCTCAGGTCTGCTTATCATCTGACATACACATGTATGCAGATGACGCTGTGCTGTTCACAACTGGTAATTCGGTCACTGATGTCACTGCCAGGCTTCAGCTAGATTTTGAAAGGTACAACAATGGCTAAGTGAGCAGCACCTCTTCCTAAACTCAAAGAAAACAGTCTCCATGATGTTCAGTACTAGGCAGAGGCTGCCAAGGCTTCCCTCCTTACCCACCTTCTTCACCATAGATGGAACTATATTAGAAGACACTGCCTCCTTCCGCTACCTAGGAGTTTGGCTTGATAGAAACCTAAACTTCTCCATCCACATTGATACTATCCTAAAGAAACTCCAGCCTAAGCTAGGAGCTTTCTACCATAGCAGGAGTTGTATCTCACATCTGGCTAGCCGGGAATTAGTACATAAAATGATACTGCCAACCTTCAACTATTGTGATGTCGTATACGGAGCTGCCCCTCAATCTTCCTTATCCAGGCTTGAACCTCTCTACAACTTCTTCTGCCAGTTTGCCCTAGATGCCCCTGCTCTGACACATCACTGCACCCTATACCGCTCCCTAAATTTTCCATATCTTGCCGACAGGAGAACACTGCACGCGGCAAAGTTTACATCTAAGTTCTGGCTTGGCTCGCTCCTATCGTACCTAGCCACCTCCTTATCCACCACTCACCCATCCAAATACACCCTACGGTCTGAGGACACCCACTTGTTGAATATACCTTACAGAAATACTACATCTAGCCAGTAGGCTTTCTCCTCTCACCTACCAAAACTCTGGAACCAAATACCAACCCAAATCCGCCACTCCTCCTCAGCTTACTCCCTCTCTTCAGCCCTAGAAAACTACCTAGTGATGAACTGCAACTGCACTTAGCCCCTGTGGCCCTGCCAACCTGCTGATATATACCTCCCTCTCCCTCCAGCTGGGCCACATATGCCCTCCCAAATCCCTCATGCAAGCCATCACTTTCCCCAAATTAGCATTTCCTTCACCTCTACTTCCACCCCCCTCGTCCATCCTCTACTATCCCCCCTGTTTGTCACTCACATGTATATTAATCTAGATATATTGTTTAGCCATTGTTTGAATGTAAACTGTTCAGTCTGCTCGTACATATATATGTATATATATATTGTTAACCTAGTTGATAATGTATGTATCATGTTATATTACTCTTTGTCCTAATTCCCCTTCCCCCAGGACATACCGTGAGATGAGCTTCTTGCTCAGTGTAAACTTCCTGGTGAAACATTTCAATAAATAAATAAATAAATGCCCAGCTCTAAGGGCTGGGCAGGCAGGACATACCAAACCCTTTGTGAGGCCCTGCCATCTGTAACAAATGCAATGTAAAATTAAGTGGGAGACCAAACTTAACTCCTCCATTGTGGAGGATGACTGGCAAGTGGGACTTCTGCTAGTGTACAAGTCCTGCTGCAATCCCACTTTAAAGTAATACACCATTGGTACAGAACTCCCCAAACTCTCCATGCCATGGCACTTTCAATGGATTCCTCTTGCTGGCACTGCTCACAAGCAAGACCTAGCCTATTACTTCTCTTATGGAGCTCCCCATGCCTTACTGCATGATGGGAAGCTATTTTATTCTGACTGCTCAAAAATTCAGCTAACACCCATTTTACCTCACCCTGAATTGGTTATCCTTGGTCTTCCATCCAGGCTGCCCCCCGCTTCCTCCTGCTCATCATCACTAGCTCATCATAGCTTTACTGGAAGCCAGACAGCTACTTCTCCAGTCATGCAAAATGCACCCCCAAGTACTTTCCTGGCACTTAACACTTTCCCAGCTGGTGCTCTTCAAAAGATTGGCACTTGCATCTTCTGGGAGGCAAGCTGTTTTCAACAGTAAATGGGCCCCTTTTCTGAGTTCCATTTATGTTCCATTCCCCTTTCTCGATTATGTAATCCCCATATTCTTTGATCGGTCAGACCTTGAGTACGCTGTCCTCTCCGGTCTTTTTCTAATATAAGACAGTCTCTGAGTCCAAGTTGTTTTTGGTGATGCTTCCATTACCCCAGTGTTCCTTATGCTGCTGACTTTGTAATGCTATGTGTATTGTCAGTTTAAATGTCTTTTTTTTGCTATCTTTCAGTGATGTATCTTGGTGTGTGCAACACATTACTAGTGATTACAATTTTTCTGCCTTTTTCTGTGATATATCATGGTGTGTGCAATGCATTACTTTTGATTATAATTGTTCTGCCTTATACCCACCATTTGTACATAGTTGTTTGTTGGTTGTTTTTGGGTTTTTGACTTTGCATTGTTTTTGGTGCTGGATTTGTATTCTTGTTCAAATTCAGTAAAAAGTTTAATGCTAAAAAAATTAATAGAGGTACTGTAAAGAACTGCTGAACACAGTGGATAAAACAATGTTATGATGTCTGAATGGAAGAACTAAAGGGGATGGGAAAGGAAATATAACATTTCTTTCAAAGCATGGAGGGAGTACTGTTGACCTTGCTTTTTCTTACAATACACTGGCCTCCTTTGAAATGCTTGGCTTTTGGGACAGTGATCACCTCACAATTTGCTTGTTGCTTAAGGTGGTAGGTAATGCATAAGTCCAGCAAGTCAGAGCTCTAGTTAGTAATGAAATAACAAAACATATGAATTTAAGAAATCATAAGTACATTAAATGGACACTGTTCCTTGCAAGTAGAGAGGAATCTTTACTTGCAGACATAAATAACCAAGAGCGGTGTGAGCATGGGTTGTTGGGGGTCAGCCAGGGGGAGGATGGTTAAGTGTCCCATAAGAGACTTCTTATCTGAGGGGGGACAGCTGTCACTTTGCTACATTTCCACTGCTGGTGGATGAACGGTTGGGGGTACTGGACTAGCAATTTGTGGGAAGGGGAGGACACTGTTAGGTGTTTGGCTGAGCCTTGTGTCAGCATGTCTACAGCCTGGACATCCGTCCTTCACGCTGGCATCCTCAGGGGTTGGGTTTTGGGGGAACAAAGGTAAAAAGGCTCTACTGCCATGCAGCCTGATCTCTGGTAGCTGAGGAGAGATGGTGCTTGGATGGTCAGAATAACTGCCATCAAGCCAGGAATCAGTGGGTAATAAACAAAGTCTAAAAAAAAAGTTTGTCTGCCCTTTGGAACAGAGTTAGATGTGATTGAGGCAATTAAATCTTTATGAATTATGAACTCTATCTGGAGCTCATAATAAACTGGACAAATGAACAAGATTGCTCTCTCCCCAAGAGATGGTTATATGGAAAAAATAAGTGGTGTGATCTGCATTGTGGGACACTTAATAAAGGTCTGCTAAGAAAAAAAAATCAGTTGACCCAGTTATAGGTTGGCCCATTACAAGTTAAAAAGAGTATAGAACACTTATAAGATAAAAAAAAAAAAATAATGACCATAGGTAGAGATGTGCGAAATTGGAACATTTCACCTAATTAAATATTTTGCATAATTTCTGCATTACGTGAAATGTTTTGCCTTGGCGAAACATTATTTCACCTTTGATTTCGCTTTTGCATAAGGCAACATTTTGCGACATTTTGCCAATTTCGCCAATGTTTTTCAATTTTGCCTGTGAATTTGCAATGCATTGTGGTAATCGCTGAAATATCACATGGTACAGCGTGCCATGCACGAGTGTGGTTTGACGAGTGTGATATGAGCCAGAGAAAAAGTTTTAAATTAGATAAACAAGAGTACTGAAATAAATCAGGGGCTTACAAAACACCTGAAGCACAGTCGTGAGGCTTATAGTGTTTTGTATTAGTATCAACACTAACTTGATTAAAAAAATGTATTGCTTGTTGCTTTTACCATTGATGCTATCTTGCCTTGTAGGTAAAACCACTGAAGTGGAGACAAAACATAAATTAGGAATGTTTTGGCCAGTGTCCACCCTGGAAACTCAACACATAAATACATTTATGGAAAGGAGAAACAAGTTTTCTAATGAATGGAGACACTGGAGTGAACAAGGCAAAATAGTAGTTTTAAATTCCTATGGTTGTAATAACATACAGATAAAACAGGGTACAGCTGCTATTTTAATATTATTCACTTTAGGAGGGAGTGTGGAGTTAAACCCTGGACCTGATGCTCTTAAAAAAAATTGAATATTACATGATAATGCTAGAAACTGAAGAAACAAGATGGATAACCTAAAAGTAATGATTGAGGAACAAAATCCTGATGTAAAAGGGCTTTCAGAAACTTGGTTGGTAAAAGAAAGCGACAATGAGGAACTTGGTATTCCAGGATTTACACTATTTTATCAGGATAGACTGAAGGGGGGGGGGCGGGTACTCCTATATATTAAAGGTAGTCTGGGTTATGTGGAACTGTTAAATAGGGGAACCCATAACAATACAGAATATATAGTTGTAAAAGTCAGTAAATTAAAAACATTGTTTTCAGTGATTTATTCTCCACCAAAGACAGACATGGAAATGATAGTGGAAACTCTAAGTATAATACAAGGGGTTGCTGGAGACCAACACATTGTCTTTATGGGGAACTTTAATTGTAACTGGTGAGAAGAAAGGGGAAAGCTCTTAAAAGAAGCTATGTCTGCTTTTGGAGTGACTCAACAGATCTCTGAACCCACAAGATATACCACTACTACAAAAAAGGGCACACTACTGGATCTATTATTTGTATCCCACACTATAAAAACTGAAGCTTCAAGAGTTTTGTCTCCCTGTTTGGGAGGCCATAACCCAATTTGGGGTAACACTTTGATAGAAATAAAACAGAAGGAATTGGAAGAAAACACAATTTGGGTTAGACACATGAGAGCTTTTTCAGAAAATGCATTCCTGATGAGTGTTGAGAGGGAGAGGTGGGATCGATATAAAATAATTCCTGACTTAGACTCAATCTTAAGTTTCTTCACAGAGACTTTTAATGAATTATGTGACAAACACGCTCCAAAAATGAAAAAAAAAAAATCAAACAGGAGGTGGGCAAAACTTCCCCGGATAAATGAAAGGATTCTAAAAAGTATAAGGGTGAAAAATAGATGTTGGAAAAAAGCAAAGAAAACAAAACAAGAAAAAGACTGGGATTTGTTCAAGCAAAAAAGAAATAGATGTAGGCAACAGATAAAAAGGGCAAAAGCCCTTTTTTATAAAAATTGTTTGAACAATGATCCAGATCCTAAAAAAAATGTTGGCAAATTATAAACTCATTGTCAAGACCAGGGCAAGGAACAAAAACAAATTATAATATTACAGTTGGTGACAGCTTGATACAGGAAACCCAGGAGATAACAAATATAATGACTGATTACTTTGTGGACTTGCCAGGTCTTGACATGATGGTATTAGACGCGGACTTAACAAAAATGCAAGACAGAGTAAATTTTAAAGAATCATACCCACCCTTTCAGTTCAGAATCCACATATCTGGACTGCCTTGTCTGATAGTAGGCTGCACCCATTGGCTCTTGCTCTGCACCAATGGCGGCATCCTTACCGGCAGTCAGTCAGCGGGCGGCGGGCAGGCAGGTGGGATGCTGCCGCCCACCGCTGCTGGGGAGCGGGTGGTGGGGCTTCGGGAGGAGTGGGTGGGGGACACTAGATCACCAGGGATATGGTCTTGGGTGGTGTTGTAACATTTTGCAGCCTGCGATCGGGCTTAGCAGTCCACTGGACCGCCAGGATATGTCCTGGGGGTTGGACTTTGTGCTGCCCGTGGTCGGGCTGGTGGGGGGTATTTTACAATTATGCCCGCGATCAGGCTAGTGGGGGGTTATTTAGCTTATGCCCATGATCGGGCTAGTGGGGGTTATTTAACCCGGCGCCCGTGGATCGCCAGTAGGGGAGGATTTTACGCTTTGCCCGCGATCGGGCCAGTCGGGGGTGGGGATTTTTACACTTTTGCCCGTGATCAGGCTGCAGGGGGCGTCGGTCCCCAACAGCTGCTGCCTGGCAGGGTGCCAGGCACAAGTCCTCGAGGATCGGCGCTCCTGCATGCTAATGGCATGCAAATGGGGCCATAAATAGATGCAAATGACCCCCCCGTGCCTTGCATGAATTATGGCCCCATTTGCATATCTGCTGAATATGGGAATTGCGATGGCGAATGGTACCTCTGCGCCACCGCAACTTGAATGCTCCATTCTGACCACTTGCGGTGGCACAAGTTCCACTGCACCATGCACAGTGGCTGTGGCTGGGGGGTGATATTCAAAGGAGTTGCTCAATAGCGCAACTCCTTTGAATATTGCCCCGGCCACACCCCTGAGCAACTATTTTGTGCAGCACAAGGGCTTGCACCACAAAATAGCGCAGTTTGAATATCCAGCCCCTGGTGTTTACTACCTGACCCATACTCCATAAAAAAATACATCGTTTTCAAGAGAGTGGTGGTCCCTGCATGACTGTTGGAGACGACTTTGTTCATTTCAGATCTTGTTGTCCTTTCCATCTGATATATCTATAAGTCAAAACTGTATTTAATAGGTACTAACACATTGCAGTACTTGCCTTCTCCACACACCACTTGTCCGGACCATAGATTGTATTTTTGACTGCGAGGTGTTATGTGCAGTTGGTTTACAATTTAGTTTGCATAAACTTTCCTGTACCTACCCTGTTATTATCAAGTTGTGTAATAACCATTTCATCTAAAAACTGACATTTTATTAAGAACTACTTAAGTATTTTTTCAGAGTTACTACACATCCTTGTTGTGGTGGTGTTCTGTGTCAGTTTGGTATTTAAAGTCTCTTACTTCTGTCCTCCTGTTACCGTGTGTTACTAAATTTGTGTTTTTGTAATTGAAAAAATAAAATAGTGTTTTAACATTCGAATAGGCTACAGTAGCAGTTGTAGGTAGTTGTGCAGACTACAGTGCTGCTATCTGTTCTGATTTCTGTTTGCCCTTTGCAGATAGTACTGCAGGTATTAAATCACATTTATTCAACAGAAATACATAATCATTCACTTCCAGAGGAAGGCAAATGGAACAAGCATATAAATATGCCTGCCAAGAGACGTTCCAGTTCAGAGAAAGGTGCCCGGGTGGAAGGTGGCTCAAAGAAGTCTGTTGGAAAAAGCTGAAATACAGTTCCACTTTCAGTAAGCAAACCTATTTCTAAATCAATGCCTTCTGTGGGCTCCAGTGCTGCTGTGGCAGCCAGTGCCAGCAAAATCGAAGTTAGAAGTGGCTTCAAGTTTTTGACTCAGATTTTTACTGCCCAGTCTGTAGCTAGCATGCTCTTTGGGGATGATACTGGGATGGGGGAGACACTCACACCAGTGGAGGCACAGAGGTCCAGGAGGTGGAGGTGGAAAACATTGTCGGTGTGACTGTTGTTCCTATTCAAGGTGGAGCTAATGGTATTGAGGGTGATACTGTCCAGTTAAAGTCTGTTTCCCCTGGAGAAGGTGATAAGGAAAGTCAGCCCACATCCCCCACAGTGAGCAGATGCCAGAGAAGGGAAAGGTTTCTCTGTAAGTAGACTGTAATAGGGAGGAGGAGGATGAGGATATAATATGTTTCAGTACAGATGATGATGAGGTGTTGGATCCCTGTGGGAGCCAGAAGTGAAAAAGCTGAAGGGTGATAATGTAGCCCATTTAGATGGCAAGCCTGAGGGTGAGGCTGTCAGCAAGCCTACAACAAGCAGTCCTGTAACCCCCCCCCCCAAACCTGGCATGGTGGAAGTCATGCAAGTGGCCCAAAAAGCAAAAACTTCCACACTTTTGGCTCCGCTGTCCAAGTCCCAGTACCATGTCAAATCTAGAGGTACAAAGTCCCTAGGTTGAGATTTTTTCATGCTTGATGCAGCTGATGAGATCATAGCGATATGTCAGCTGTGTCAAGCTCATTTCAGTTATGGAAAAAGGGCAGCCACATAGGCACTGATGGCCAGCATGCCCACTTGAAAAACAACACCCATTGTGCTGCCACCAACATCAGAAAGCTACCAGAGCTGTTGGTGGGACATCCCTTGCAATAGTATAGGAGGAGGGAGGGCTGAGTGGGCCAGTGGAGAAAAAATGTGAGCAATCCTTTTCTCTCTTGAGCAGTGGGCATAATAGCAGTGGAGCTGCCACTCCCTCAAGTTGAGGACCATGAGGTGGGGAGACACCATATAACAGAATGACTGATACAAGATTTCTATCTCAGTTTACTTGAACATTTCTTGGGAAACATTTCTGGACTTCTGGGGCATGTTCAGCAGTGGCAGCACCAAGATTAGGCATGAAAACTGTTGAAAACATGCAGAAAAAAGCAGATTTTAGTCCTGGTGGGGGATGTGAACCATATAACAGCATGAATGACACCAGATTCCTGTCTCAGTTTACTTGAACATTTTTTGGGAAACATTTCTGGACTTATGGGGCATGTTTGGCAGTGGCAGAACCAAGATTAGGCCTGAAATCTTTTGTAAACGGTGTAGAAACAGCAGATTTTGGTCCTAGTGGTGGATGTGAACCATATAACAGAATGACTGATACCAGATTTCAGTCTCACTTTACTTGAACATTCTTTGAGAAACATTTCTGAACTTCTGGGGTATGTTCAGCAGTGGGGGCACCAATATTAGGCCTATAATCCTTGGTAAACGGTGACAGAAACTTACTTTTGAGGTCCGTGAGATGGACTCTGACTCTGAGTCAACAGCTTAATCTGGTTCAAGGTCAGTTGGCATTCATCTGTATCCCCTTCCCCGGGTCGTGCCTGAAAATAGGCAGGATTTGTCTAGTGCACTTACCCGGTCAACAAAAGCTGAATAAATAAATAAAGATGCTGCCTGCTTACTCTAGTGACATGTAGCACAGGAATTGAACCACTCACTTCCTGCCTGTTTAGACTCAACCACGTGACCAGCAGCAGAGAGAAAAGCTCAATTTCACCTAATGTCATCTTATATAAGCGCAAGGTGAAATTGGGCCTCAAAATTTCACTGAAAGGCCATAATTATGCAAAATGTTTCACAGGGTGAAATTGGTGATTTTACCAGAATTTCACCAGCAAAATAAAATTTCACTGCATCTCTAACTGTAGGAGTAATTTATGGTCCAAACTGAAAGATGCCTTAATAGGAAAAAAAATGCAAGCAGTTTTGGGGGTATCACATCAAATTCATGTGGACCAAAGGAGCATGATCAATAGCAAGTGGTCAACATATCAAAAGACAGAAGAACGCAGTATACAAAATAGCACTTGTGTGACACCGCATAGTGAGGAGGTGCCCTAACTGCATGCTGTCAGTCCTGAGTCCACTGATATGCCTTTTACCTCAAATTTTATGAGTGGTGGTCTACGGTCGCATGCTGTTAAAATAGTAAATCTGTGTGAGAAGCGAGCTTATTTATGCTGTTTTTGCTTTAGCTGGTTTTGAGAGGCACATTTTTTTCTTGCAGAGTTTTGCCAACTCTGTTTTTTACCGTGCTGTATTGTGTTTAGCTCAGTTGACATGGAACTGTTGGGTGAACTAATAGTGTTTGGGACCACAAATAGAACAAGAAATATTGAGTGTCTTATTTCAACTGATACACATTATAATCATTTTAATAATCTGTATGGAAGCATCCCCCCTCATATTTAACAAATTCAGAAGAAGAGAATATTGTTTTATTATAACAAAATACTATTGTACACAGACTTTTTATTAGGCAGCATGAAGCGTACAATGCAATATTTGGACAAGAACAAACAAACAAAAAAAATTGCCTGGATCGACACGGTTCCTACAGATATATAACAGATAGACTTGAACAACCAGGCTAACATTTTGGTTATCAGTTTTAACCTAATCTCACATTTTTGATACTCACAAGTAAATAGAAAGATGAAGTGAACATTCCACTGTATAAAAGAGGGAGTAGGAATAGCCCAAGCTGTTATAGCCATGTAATGCTTTATATATAGGTCATAACATTTTCTCAGGAGTAATATTTAAGAAACTACAAAGTTGAATAGAGGAAGCAACGTTCCGGTCCCCCTACAAGACTGGCTTTAGAAAAAGTTTCTCCACTATAGATCACATATTTACTTTAAATCATTGTATAGAAAGGATAGTGTATTTAAAATGAAAAAATATGATGTGTTGCTTTTGTAAATATAAAAGAGGCATCTGACCATGTCAGCAGACACACTTGTAGGGAACATTAGAAAACAAAGATATAAATGAGAAACTTAATATATATAATAAAATTATTATATAAAAAATGAACTGCAAAATTACAGGCAATAAGGGAAGGAGGTTTAAAACCATCAGTTTTAGTAACAAAAGGAGATGAACAGGGGTGCCTGTTGGTACCACTGTTATTTAACTTATATATGGAAATCTGTTCTGAAACAGTGGTAAATATAGACACTTATTGCCGAAATATTAATGAGGTAGAAATAAACATTTAGTATATGCAGACAATATGATACTTTTGTCTCTAAACCAACCAGGCATTAAAAGAAGATTAAAGGTTGCAATAGAACATTTCAGAAAACTAAGCCTTGATTTAAATGAGGTGAGAACTAAAATGATAAAAATATCAAAAACAATTAGACCACTTCCAAAATGAGTCATAGATCAAGTAGAATTCGAGGAGGTCAAACATTTTAAATTCTTGGGTCTAACACTGGATACAAAATGGAAATGGACTACACATATAACAGAGATAAAGACCAAAGCAATAACCACTTCAGAAAAGCAAAACAAAGATTTGCTTTCAATATTGCAGATCATTCCTTGGAAGCCCAGACATGTGCACTGAAAGCAAAACTTGATAACACTGTTCTTTGTGCTGCAGAAGTATGGGGCATGGTGTCTAATTTTAAGGATCTCAAAGTAGTACAGAACTGTTTAGTAAGATCTAATTTGGGTCTCCCAAATTACATCCCATCATTAATATTAAGACTGTAAGCTAATATGCTTTCATTAAAACAACTTGCTCTGAAAAGGGTAGTAATGTACTGCAATAAAATAATAGGGATTGAGAACCCCCAATTACCTAAGGCATGCTGAAATGAGTACTGTATCTACAAAATGAGATCTTTTTTATGTGGTTTGCAAAGCTGTAAAAAACTGAAACTTATGAGTTTACAAACCATCAAATCAGAATATGCAATATACAATAAGGAACATTGTATATTAAATGCATTACTGGAGTCAGTGATGTTTATAAACAACATGAACTATCAAACATTTTGGATTTAAATATTGGCAATGTATATAAAGAAAACAAATGTACTGTACTGTACATGCCCCAACGTATTTACAAGTCTATGAGAACAACAAGCACTGAAGAGTCCTTTGCAGTATAAGGCTGGGACTAAAATGGAAAGGTATAGACTTGTCAAGCTGTTGGAATTTACACACACATTGTTGTATTAGTGACTCAAATGTAAATCTGAATGTGAAATATGTTTTGTTTGAATGCCTGACTTTTGAGAGTGAAAGAAAGTAATGGTTAACTATAAAGTGTAAGGATGATCCTACTGGGGTTAAATTATTCAAAGTAGACATGTCCGGTATGCATTAGCTATGTTTGCACAAAAAAATATGTATAAATTGAGAAGATATTCTTGAAAAGGTGTTAAACCTATTTTAGTCACTGGGAACAATATAAAATGTAGTACAGTACTCTAATCTATGTTACTTGTGAAAGATAACTTTTTAAATAATTCCTGAAGTTTTTAATATGATGTAAATTATTGTTTGTCATGTATATAATCTACATAATTGATATCTTTATTGCAGGGTCTCTTCTGAAACAGTGCGAATGTTTTGGCTGAACATATGCATTTTACCCAACAAAACTGTTCATTTATAATATGAATCATAATATGAATTACTGTATAACATGTAATGTGTTTGTCTACATTATTTGTTTTATAGTGTTGTGTATGTTAACTTTTGTAACTTTTTTTGTAAATGGACGCAATTATAAATGAGTTTCTCTCAACTTGTCTTCCAATAAATTAATGATGATGATATGCTTTTCTAAATAAACTTTACTTGACATATGTTTTAACATTGTGTTAGATACCCATTTTTATGATTGCTTGCGCACAGCACAAGAAACATATTCTGGCAGCTTGGTGCTGAAGCAGGTTCTGGAGGTGCAGTACTGTTGTGGCCAGTACTGGCAGGGCATTTTGGGGTGCATATGATGTCCACCAATAATGGGGAACAAAGCCAGTGACACTAGTTTGGAATGTTGCCACCAACTTGAAGCAAAATAGCCACAGCCGGATGTGCTCCCCCCCACATGCACGCATGAACACATATTGCATGCTAATGCATTCCCCCCCACACACTGTATGGCCGACGGGGGTGCCCAATCCCCCGTCATCTCCAATGTTCTCCCCCAACAGACAACTGGGGTCCGTATGGCCGACGGGGGTGCCCAATCCCCCATTGGCTCCACTGCCCTCCCACAGCAAACAGCCTTCCAGCTGCCACACTTGGAGCCCACCCCAGCATGGCAAAAGTTCCACATCATTCAAGAAATAAAACAAGAAACCTGAAAGAGAAAACCTTCCCTCACTGACTGTCCTGAACCCTGCTCCCCCTACCCAAGCACACCCTCTGCACACCCTGCCTCCCCACACACACCCCACCCCATACTTACCTCCGGAGTCTGGTGCGATGATCTTCGGTGAACCAGGAACACGTCTTCACTCTTCAAAGCCGACCACGAACTGAGGAAATGCCGGTAAGCTGTATAATGTAATAAATAGGGTTTTTTCAACTTTGATGCATATCTCAGGCATTTTTGGGAATTTTTCCAACAAATTTTCAACATGGGGTTTTTGGGACCCCACCTCATGAATTCTGTCACTGTCATTTTGTTAATCGGCCAGGAAAGGTGATTTAACAGTCACTGCATGGAACCACCTTTTGGGACTGATTTACGAAATGACAGTGTCACAGTTCATGAGGTAGGCCCCCAAAAATCGTATGTTGAAAATGTGGTGAAAAAATTCCCCAAAATCACTGTTTTATGAGTGTTGCGCTGTTCCTACGCACGTTCGTGAATTTTCAATATTTTCACTCCAGATTTTCAACATTGTCATTTTACCACACCTCCTTATGGGCAGTACAGCTGCCATTTTTCACATTTCACCCAAAATGTGTTTCCGCATATGTAGCACAAAATGACACAGTCGGTGTGCGAAATCAATGTTATGGACAGATTAAGAAAATCACAGTGACACTGTTCATGAGCAGAAGTGTTAAAATGGCTATGTTAAAAATTTGGTGGAAAAAGTCCATAAAATGACTGTGTTATGAGCGACCATTACGCAGTTTCCATGCACCCTAGTAAGTTCATGGATTTCTAAAATTTTCAGTTCAGATTTTCACCACTGGCATTTTTTCACACTTCCTTATGAACAGTACAGCTGTCATTTTTCACACCATGGCCAAAATGTGGTTTTGCACTTCCAGTGCAGAAATGCGTGGTCGCTGTGGGAAATCACTGTTCTGGACAGATTAAGAAAATCACAGTGACACTGTTCATTAGTGGAGGTTCCAAAATGCCTGCATTTATTTATTTATTGAAATAGTTTCACCAGGAAAGGCACACTGAGCAACAAGATACTCATCTCCGGTGCAACCTGGGGGGAGCGGATACAAGGGGGTTGGATAACACGCAGGTTATCAACTGAACAAATAACAGAGGCAAGTAGCAGCATATGGATACAATTGCATTAAACGATGAGCAAACAACACATGGAGTACATTGGATATTGTATGGAGCATATAACAATTACTTGACATATAGCAACAATACAAGGGAAAATTTAGCACACAGTAATATGCAGGTATAAGCAACAGGAGACATAGAACACATGATGGTGCAGGACAAAAAGGCACAGGACAAAAGTGCATATGTTGGGGCTATATGTCAGCATTTATAGCAAAGCTAAGGCTGCTGGTTGGGCAGTGGGGAGGGGAGCAATTGGTGCATGGCCGAGTCAGGTACAGGAGCAATTAGTAGCGAGGAAGTTAGCTAGGGTGGTAGCAACAGAGTGGGCAAAAGAGGAATGCTGAATTTGAGGTGGGAGATCATTCCATAGCTTGGGTAACCGGTGTGAGAGGGCGGCTTGCCTGGCAGTAGTCTTCCACCTAGGGATTGATAGTTGGCGGTAGTCGCAGGATCTAAGATAATGGGCATTGGGGGGCAGCTGAGAGCACGGAGGAGAGGTAGGAAAGGATGGTGCCAAGCCATAGATTAGACACATATTTAACACAGTGTGAAATGCGGTGGTTTCCAAGGGATGGTAGTGCCAGGGAATGGTAAAGGTCGCAGTGGTGGGTAAAGGGTGAGGCATCGAGAGCAAAGCAGCAGAAGGCATTAAAAAGTGTGTCCAGCTTAGATAGGGTGGACTTAAGGGCTGCACCTTAAACAATATCACAGTAATCAAAGGAGGGAAGTATCATCTTCTGGACCAGTTCACGTCGGACGCGGGGAGGAAGGCTACTGCAGTTCCTATAAAGTGCACCGAGCATGGGGCATAGTTTTTTTGAAATAACATCAATGTGGTCTGAGAAGGAAAGATGGCAGTCAAGCCATACTCCAAAGTAGTGTAATAAGGAGACATCTTCGAGTTTTTGACCATCCAGGATGTAGAAATAGGGAAGGGATGAGAGTCTGGACAGGCGTTGTCATGTGCCAAAAGTCATTGTGACAGTTTTTTTTTACATTTAGGGAGAGCTTGTGAGAGCTGAACCATTGCTGTACTTTGTTGAAGTTGGCTTGGAGGTTAGTTTGTACCACTTCAGGTTTGGAGCCTGAGGAGAAGATTACAGTGTCATCTGCATACATGTGGATTGAGGTAGTAGAGCAGATGAGCGGTAAGTCATTTAAGAATATAGAGAACAGTATGGGTCCCAGAACCGACCTCTGGGGGACACCGGTAGTTAAGGAAAGGGGGGAGGAGATAGCATTTGTGACTCTAATGGACTGGGTTCTGTCAGAGAGGTAAGATCTGAACCAGCTGGTGACAGTAACAGAGAGGCCTAATTCAGTGAGACAAGAGAGCAATATGGGGTGGGAGACAGTGTCAAAGGCTTTTGCAAGGTCGATGAAGACAGCTGAGGTGATCAGCCCACTGTCCATACCAGTCAGGATGGAGTCGATAAGCCTTATCAGGGAGGATGCAGTGGAGTGTCCCTTTCTTAAACCTGACTGGTAGGGTGTGAAGAAATTAGAGTCAGTGAGGAAGGAAGGAAGTAAGTTGGGTGAGCACAAGGTGCTCTTGTAGTTTTGCTAGTACTGGGTGGAGGGAAATAGGGTGGTAGTTGGAGGGGGAGGTGGGGGTACCTCCTTTTTGGAGGGGGATGACAGTGGTGTGCTTCCATGCTTGTGGGATGGCAGCGTCTGCAAAGGATTGATTTAAGAGTTTGGCGAGCGGGAGTTGCTATGACGGTGGCGTTGAGGTAGAGGAGTTTAGGGTCCAAGCCATCTGGGGATTTGCCTTTTGAAGGGCTGAGAGAAAGTAGTGCATTTAGGGCATCCGCTGCAGAGATGTCATTGAAGGAAAAGGAGTGAGACCTAGTCAGGTTCATTATGTCTGTAGAGGGTGCGATAGGTGTAGGGTTTAGCAGGGCAGAGAGGAGAGTGGCAGCACAAGTGCACAAGAAATATATGTTGAACTCAGTAGCAACAGCTGTTGGCTCAGCAAGAAAGGAGTTGTTAATATGTTGACAATCTGCTGTAAAAAAATCCCCAAACTAATTGCATTATGGGTGTGCGTGCACAGTTTCTACACACACTTGTGACTTCACCAGTTTTTTTAATACTTTCACTACAGATGTTCAACATCACCATTTTTTCCACCTCCCCATGAACAGTACAGCTGTCATTTTTCACATCCTGTTTGAAATGTGTTTCCGCACCTGTGTTGCCAAATGGCATAGTCGGTGTGCAAGATCAGCTTTTTGGCTAACAAACTGATATTGCCACTGTTCATAAGGTGGGGGTCACAAAATACCCATGTTGAAAATTTGGAGTGAAAATGCCAATGAATGCCTGAGATGTTAGGGTTTCTGACCATAACGCCCCACTCTGTAGAGATTGACAGGCATCAGGGGTGTGACTTGGGATTCTCGCCAGTAATGCTCATACCATTCCATGCCCTGCAACCAGTGAGATGCATCGAGGTGTGCCTTGGACTCTTTGGCCCCAAAGTTCACCCCATTCTCCTATACAGCACCCATCTCACCGTATTTCCTGATGGAATGGGGTGAGCATAAGGGCCATAGACCCCAAGGCACACTGTGACACTTGTCAGTGTCTGCAGGGTAGGGTGTGGTGAAATGGCGTGGCCGTTATGCCTGACTACCCAAAGGCACACCCCAATGCCTGTCAGTCTCTGCAGGGTGGTGTCGGGGTTGGCTTCAGTTCAATACCTCACTGCCATTCCTATTATGCAGCTCTCTAACTCCTACACTACCAATGCCAATGCCAGCAAGCAAACATTCAGCATTGACAAATGCTTGTTTCTTATGTAATTTCTTATTCTTTTTGCTTACTTTTTTTTTACTTTGATTCAAATGTAAATACAATACAGTCTAAGAATATGTGCTATCTGGAGTTGGCATCAAATTAGGTTTTTTATTATCTTACAATTTATTTACATTGTTAAGATGCAAGTTTCTTTTTCAGTGGGCCCTTCTGTGCAGTTGCACAGCTTGGTGGACTAATGCTCATAGAAGTGAAATGATCTGCTTAAGGGCACATAGTGAACACATAACTTTTATGGGATTTAAACCCGGATGTCCTGATTATAAAGCCAGTGCTGTAACCACATAGTATCCCAATTATAAAACTCAGGTCATATCTCAGTTGTACTTGTCATAGTAGTTAATTCAAACAGTAACGTATTTACATATTAAAGCCTAGTTACATCAGGATGGCAGTGTAACCCAGATTTTCCATTAATTTAGAATGCATTTTATTGGGAGAGGAATGCTGAGCTTACATACTAAAATGCCAGCAGAATAGGCCTAATGGTCTTTCGCGTCTGCTCGTTTGGTCAGCCCCCACCCTGGGAGCTGACCTTGCTGCCCCCCTCGCCTTCTCTGGCTTCTCCCTTCCCAGTTCCGGATATTCTCGCTGCATTGGATTTTGCTTCCAGAACCCTTCCCATGTACCTGTCCCACCCCCTATTGAACCCCTCCACCATCTCTGCCTCCACCAGCCCCCTGGGCAGTGCATTCCATGGCTCCACCACCCTCTCAGTGAAGTAGCACCTCCTCCTTTCTCCCCTGAATTTTCCCCCTCCAGCTTCCACCCATGCCCTCTAGTTGCCCCTCCTCCTTCCTTGACAGCACCCTGACTGCTCCTCCCTATTTACCCCCTTCATGTACAAAGACCTCTATCACACATGTCCCCTGGTCCCTTCTCTCTTCCAATTGTGTACATATTTAGCTCTTCAAGCCTCTCCCCTAGGTCCTGTCCCCAGGTCCCAAATCATTTTAGTTGCCTCCTCTCGACCTCTCCAGGAGTTTAATGTCCCTCTGTAAGTGTGGCCTCCAAACCTGCTCTCAGTACTCGAGGTGCGGCCTCACCAAGCAGTTATACAGAGGGAGTATCACTTCCCTCCTTCTGGAGGTGATCCCCCTAGTGATGCATCCCAGCATCCTGTTGGCCTTGGCTCCTGCCCTCCTACAAGTCTCCAAGGTGTTCATCTTGACATCCACCACCACCACCCCAGGTCCCCCTCAGCCATCGAGACTTGTAGCATCCCCCCCCCGGGTGTACACTTGGCCTGGGTTTCTGGCCCCCAGGTGCAGTACCTTGCATTTCCCTGCATTGAACCTCAGTTTCCACTTTCTAGACCATCTTTCCAGAGCCTCCAGGTCCCCCTGTAGGGCCACCCTCCCCTTTGAAAACTAATTTCCAGATGTATCCTGAGGGAGGGTTACAGAAGTTTTGTCTATGAAAAAGTTCACAAATATAGTTCATAGAGAATAAATAACACCAAACTATAAAGAACCGTCTGGTTCACACACATAGTGGGTGCTATGACATCATTGGGCATGAGAGGGAAGCACAAGTGCCTCACTGATGCCATTGTACCAATGCAGTAGGTGTACTACCGAGGTTCTCACAGTTTGCTAGTTTTCAATTTGTTGCAGTGTGTTGGATAGCATGTTTTAAGCACTTTACATAACTTCTGTAGATCAGCATAGTGAGTTCCAGTCCAACAAGAAATAAAAGTTCAAACTGAAGCTGTTTGCCACATTTTTTGAATCAGTGTGTTTCTAGTTTGGAGCACAATCCTGTGAACTAGGAAATCCTAAATTCATTTCCCACCATTGTTATTGAATTACTGTGATCTTGAAGATATTACCTGCCTATATCTCAGTGCCACTCCTCAACTGTACAGCAGTGCAGACAAAAGACTTCTTTGGTCTATACAAACTCTTGTAAAAATGGCATTGTACTGGATGAATAGGGAGTGCTTTGGGTGATGTGGCAACACATTAGGTGACTGGGAGACTCCATCAGGTGATTAGGGATCCACTCATGAGATGGAGGACTGCAGTGGGTGACCAGGGGATCACTGGACACCAGAGAAAGGGGATGTTTGAAAAAGTACCATGGATATTTGGTTGGGATGAGGGGTGCCAGTGGACACTAGTGAGTGCTTGAAGTGGAACAGGGCAAAAGATGGGTGTCACTGAACATCAGGGAGTGCTTAAAATGGGATACAAGAAACATTAGGTGTCATTGGACAGCTAAGGGTGCTTAGAATGTCCTGTGTGATTCTGTGCCCATTGCTCCCCTTTGTTCCATTACACTGGAGTTCATGTGAGAGGGAAGAGGTGAAACAGAGAACATGTCAACAAAGGAGGAGGGGCAGCATCTCAGAAAAGACCCACGCTGCCTACAGTGTGAGTGTGGCAGCATGAGTGTGAGTGGCGCGGTAACTGAAAATCAACAGTGGACTTATAAAAAGGAGTTGGGGGGGTTTATAATTATAATTTGTTTGTATAGCAGTAAGAATGTGTATTTCAGCTATTAAGTTTGATGGCTGCTGTTGTTTAGGGAATGTGCTAGAGGCATTGAGACATTGTGACTCACAGCTTGAAATATCAACATATTGAATAGGAAGAGCTGTATTTGCTTAATAGCATAGACTGTCTAGTTTTAAAGAAGTTGTGACATTGTGACTTACAGCTTGAAATACTAATGTATTGAACTGGGAGATATGTATTTGCTTAAAGTTATAGACTGCCTAGTTTTAAAGGAGTTGTCCATGTACTAATTCTAAAGTTTATTTCCTCAAAGGAGTTATGCATGAACAATTTTTATCTATAGAGGTTTTGTTTTTGCTACTAATTGGGGTATTTGTTGTTCTTTAATAATATAAATTATACAGCTTAAACATAGAATCTTTTAAATTAAGACTGACAGGAACAATTTTTATTTATAGAGGTTTTGTTCTTGCTACTAATTGAGGTATTTGTTCTTCTTTAATAACATAAATTACAGAGCTTAAACATACAATCTTTTAAATTAAGACTGATAGGAGGTAATATTTTGTAAAAATGTCAGGGTTATGGTGGGGAATCTTATTAGTGGGGTGCCAGTTCTTATCAACTGCAGATTATACTCAGGAGGAGAAAAATGATACAGTACAGTTATATACAGTAATAGTGCATAAGGGAACCATGCCAGGAAAGATAGATACATTAGTGGGATGGCATGGGGAAATACGGGCTACTTTATTGGATAAACATACTGAGACCATTTTGATAAAATGGGTATGTATCATTAGTAATGTTGTAAGTGGTTGGGGGAGGAATGCTCTTTTGGAAGGTCCTAGCACAAAAAAAAGCAATCAAGGAGGGGAAGACAAATAAATCCCAAAATGTGTAGACTGAGCAAATTGATAGTAATCATGGGATTAATGATGAGTAGGGATGTTCAATTAAATCCAGGGCCTTCATTTGATATAAATAATGATTGTACTGTAGAAACATTAAAGGAAAAGGGACTGCAGATCATGCATATTAACATCTGTATCTTGTTTAAAAAAAAATGAAAATTTGAGAGAATGGGTAATGCGATACAAACTTAACAAAATAATAATCACTGAGTTGGGGTTGCAAATACAAATCCAGGATAATGACATAGCATTAGAAAATTTTGATGTGTGGAGAAAAGATAGATCTAAAAGAGGGGGTGGTGTAGTAATTTATGCCAGAAATTGGATTGATATTAAGGAAATAGGTAGTTTAAATAACTGGACTGGAACAGAAATTCTCCCATTGGAAATAACATTTCCACATTCTAAACCTGTATTGCTACTTGGCATATATCGTCTACCAAAAAGCAATTTTGAGGTATTTGAAGAAATGCAAGATATACTGAAGAACTATCTTAATTCACATGAATTAATGGTAATTGAGGATCTAAATGTTGATTGGGGTACAATAGATGCTCATCATAGTTTAATTAACATGGCTACTTCTCTGAGTTTATCCCAACTTATAAAAGAAGTAACTAGGTTAAATGCAAAAAAATCCTAGTAATTCAATTATTTTGGACCTTATATTCACTTCAAATCCTAATAAGTATGTAAAAAGTGTTTTTTTTTTTCCAGACACAATGACTGATCATCAGATAATTTTTTGTGTCAGAAATCAGAAAATAAGAAAAGAACTTAAGAATATTATACATAACAGGGTATATAAACATTTTGATTACATTAAATTTATGCAGGATTTAGAAGGGTATAATTGGGAAAGGCTGGAGTTAGTTCCCAATTTGAGGGAATGCATGGGCATGTTCCAAAAGGATTGTAGTCATATTTGCAATGAACATGCCCCAATAAAAACCAGGTTGGTGAAATCAAATAATGCGCCATGATATGATTCTGGATTGTTTAAAATTAAAAGAGCCAGTGATAAGGCATGGAAAAAAGTCAAATTAACAAATGGAAATCAGGAGTGGATTAAGTATAAACAATTACGGAATCTGTATACCAAAGAAACTAGGAAGGCCAGACAGGTCTACTGTAATGAAAAATTATCTAAAGAAGTGATGGAGAATCCAAGGGCATGTTGGAGTACAATAAATAAATTACATAAGGGACAGAATATGGGATATCCTAATCAATTTCTGATTAATGGAAGTAAACTGGATATAGGAAGTGGAGTGGTAAATGAGTTTAACACATTTTTCACTAATATGGGTACAGATGCATTAAATATTGGATTGAATAACATGAAACAGGTTTCACAAAGAAATATTAAGATAGATCAACCAGGTGATAAAAATGTACAACATGATGAACAAGTGGAATTTGAATTTGTTCCAAGAACAAGAAGGGAAGTTAGGGAATTATTATTTAAAATTAACGCAAAAAAGCTGAAGGCATGGATGGGATTCCTAATATTTTATTAAAATTTGAAGCTCCCATTATAGATCAACCTATGGCAAATTTATTCAATATGTCTCTCTCTCATCTGCAGAAGTACCCCTAATTTGGAAAACAGCAAGGATAGTTCCGGTTCATAAGTCAGGATCTAAGATGCTTATAGAAAATTACAGACCAATTTCCCTTACCAACAGTGTCAAAAATCCTGGAAAAGATTGTGGCAAGACAAATGCAGGTATTCCTAAAAGAAAAAAAATGTCCTTAATAAGTATCAATCGGGCTTTAGACCAGAGCATGGAACCACTAAAGCCTTATTGAAGGTCACAGGAGACATTGTGGAGGGTATGGACAGGGGATTCCAGTGGGGGCCATTTTTATTGATCTCTCAAAAGCTTTCGATACTTTGGACCATGGCATCCTCCTGTCCAGACTGAAAACCTGTGGTATATCCAAGATGGTGGTGAATTGGTTTAGAAACCATTTGGATTCAAGACAGCAAAAAGTGACCATTAAGGAATGGTCTTCGGGTCAGAGGAGGACCATCTCGGGTGTACCACAGGGATACATACTTGGTCTTATTTTGTATAATTTATACATGAATGATTTAAAGTGTTCACAGCAGGGGGTGCAGTATCACCTTTATGCTGAGGGCACAATTATTTATGTAGCTGTTTCATCAGTAGCATCTATTCAATTGATATTACAACAAGCTTTCGATTATCTACAAGATTTTTTTGTTGAGTTCTAAATTAGTTCTGGTTTTTCATAAGAGTAATGGGGTTAATTTGCAATAAAATGGATTACAAATTGAGCTCTTATGGGAGTATTTTGCAGCAAGTTGATAAATACAGATATTTGGGGGTTTACTTAGATAAAAGTCTCCAATGGGATATCCATATTGAGAATACATTAACAAAAGTAGGGAAGTGTTTAGGTTTTTTGTACAGAATTAGAAATTGCATGTCCCTGGAGGTTAGACAACTTGTAGTAACTGTAGTGGTTTTACCCATGTTAGAATATGGGAATATAGTTTATATGGGTGTATCAAAAGAGCAGCTATGTAAGCTGGATGTTCTGTATAATAAACTGGCAAGATACATATTAGGTGTTCCAAACATGACACATAGATTAGAAATGTATAGGGATTTGGGATTGCTTTCTCTGTCTCAAGGGAGAGTCCTAAGTACAATTACACTTATGATAAAATGCATGTCAGGGAAAGTACCGGAGTGTGTTGTTAAGAGTATTGAGTTAAAAAAACATATAAGGGGACTGCGTTCTGTGACTAGTCTAGAATGTATGGTACCAAAATGAAGAACAGACTGGGGAAAAAAATAATTTCACAAGCATTGGACCCCATTTGTGGAATAATTTACCCGGGAAGTTAAGAACTTTGAACAGAGAATTCCAGTTAAACTTAGTAAAGGATTGGTACATTAATCATATAAATATTGAAGGTGACTTAGTTTAGATGATAAGTAATAGAAAATGGTACATCTAAAATTCTGACAATGTGCACTTTATATATTTTGTAAATATTGTCTGTATTGCTTGTTTAGCCTGTGTGAGGATATTTGAAAATGTACTTGTTATTGTAAATGTTATTATGTTTAGTCTTAGTATGACATGTTGTGTCTAATGTTTGATATGACCAATGTATAACAAATGTAAGAATAACTGGAACTGGTACTTTGGACCTCACTGTAAATGAGCTTTTGCTCAGTGGAGTTATCCATATTCATTATTTTATGAATACAATTTTTACCTACCTAGCTAGAATGGGGGCAGAGGGAGGAAGGGAGGAGGAGAGAGAGGAGTTGCAATATGTCACCAGGGACTGCTTAGAACAAATACGGCTTAGGGTCCCATACCACAGACAGGAATTTTCAATGTCGCATTGTGACATTCACCCGGACAAGTCACAATGCTACCTAGTGCTACGATTGCAGCACCTCACTGGGATATTAATGGGTACTATCCCCAATAGTTATTGATAACATCTGGTTTTACTAGTTGCTATTTATCATATTTACAGGGCTTACCCTCCCTTTTGCAAGTTCAAGCATGCTGTTTGGAATAGCACAGCTGGGTAGTCTAAAAGCCCCCATATTCTACATCTCCCAGTTGGGATTGAGAATTGATCTTGTCAATTCCCTACCTTTCTGGCAGATTGCAGTCTGAAAAATGAATTAGGAGCAGTGGGGCATCTTACCATAAGACAAAGAAGAAAGGGCTTTGTTAAGCAAAATTTCAATCTGTGTCATTAAATATACCCATATTAAATTTTACCTGCAATCTCATAGTTTGAATACTGTATACTATTAACCAACCTCTTTTTTCATCTAGAAATAGATATTTATTAAGTTGTACACCCAATGTACTTGTTCTGCTTTTGGGACCACATTGAAAAAATGAGACCTTTTATCTCAGTGAGTAACATCTCAGCAAAACCCTTGAATAAATACATGAATGTTAGTAGAAATACCCTTATTCTGTAGTAGCTGATTACTATAAGTGCATGCTCTCGTTCATTAAGACAGTGGCTATACAAGGTGGTTAGAGGAGGGTCTATGCCATTCTCCTCCCCACTCTACCATATCCTTTCTCTGGGTGCTACTGTAGCATGGGGGATGGAGAGTGCTTTGTTCTTAGTGGGTGAATGTGAGTTTTTTATTCCCCTTTGTGCATGGATGGGGTGAAGAGGGTGGGTGGTAGTGGTGGGCGAAGTGGCTGAAATTTGCTCTGTGAAGTGATTCATGGAGTAACGTGGAATCCTCGAAGTACTTCACAATGTGAAGTGGAGTACTTCGCGTCATAATGGGGAACGCAAAGTACATTGAAAACAATGACTTTGCGTTATTCCACCTTCCCCAAAACACTTCTCCACCAATTTTAAGGTGAAGTACATTGTAATCAATGTACTTCATCTCACTTCACCTTGCTTTTGAGCTCCAAAGGCAAATTTTGCAGTGCTTCATGGGATTGCAGGTCTCATGGGCTCTAGACTGTTCTGCACAGCCTCAGTTCTGTGTAGTGTTTGTGTGTAGTGGAAGACGAAGACAGTTTTCTCTCAGAGCTCTACAATTCAAATCCTCTAAAAGCTGTTAAAAAGCCTTTTTGAGCTATTTTTTTTTTGCTCACAACTTAGTACATCGATTGTAGGAAACCCTCCTGTGCTCATATCATCGAGTGTTTATTGCTTGTGTGTGGATTTTGAATGTTAATTTAGAACAGTCAGTCTGTATACTGTGAAGTGTGCTTTGGTGGAGGAGCATATCTGTGGTGTAGGTAGATTAACTGGGAGAAAAAAATCAGGCTTTCTGTTTTGGTTATATTTTTCTTGTATAACTGTGTTAATGTACACACAGTAATGTTTTCAGTAATTCTTGACTTTTTTTGATGATTGTTGTTGTGCAGCAGTGTATAATTTCAGTTTGTTTAAAACATTTGGTTATATTACTAAAGGTTTTCAATTTGCTACACATTACTTGTAGTGTGTGTGTGTGTGTGTGTGTGTGTGTGTGTGTGTGTGTGTGTGTGTGTGTGTGTGATGCGTGCCATTAAATCAGACACCTTTTACTGTGCCACAGAGTAATTGCAGCAGTGTGAACCTGCTATCCACCACACCGGCATGAATTTTTTATACTGCTTAGTGGTATCTTTACTGGTAGTGGACTGTTACTGCCGTGCACTACCCCCCTCCCCAAAACCTGCAAAAAGTATTCTTTCCAGATTTGGATTTATGACTTGTGAGCACTGGTTTGGTGTTTTTGTGCCTTTGTGTCTGCATCTCTTGAGAGCACAGCACAATCTTAATCTGTCTGTGCATTTGCAGTACGCCAATAATTCTGGGAGACTTTGCATTACTTGTTGCCCTCTCATTTCACTTAGCCAGCACTGGAGAATTTTCTGGACACAAGACAGTAGCATTTTGGGGATGCACATTAATTCTGGTGACTGTGTGTGACCACTGCACACATGATGGAGTGCAGCATTAATTCTGGGAGACTTTACATTTCTTGTCATGCTCTCATTTCACTTCATCAGCACTGGGGAATTTTCTGGACACAAGACAATAGCACTTTGGGGATGCACATTAATTCTGGTGACTGTGTGTGACTACTGCATGCATGACGTCTGAGTGTGCCATTAATTCCTGGGAGACTTTACATTTCCTGTGCTCTCATTTCACTTCATCAGCACTGGGGGGTTTTCTGGATACAAGACATGAGAATATTGGGAATGCACATTAATTTTGGTGACTGTGTGTGAAGGGCTGTCAATATTATTGTCACTTCACCTTACTTCACTTTAAGGCAGAATGACAACACAAAGTAATAATTACAAGGCGAAGTGAGCCTTTTTACATTGGCCACTTCACGTAGCGGAGTGACAACACAAAGTGCACACTTCACGGGCACTTCACCGGAGAAATTTTAATTTGCTGCATCTCTAGTGGGTGGGTAGTTGCTAAGTGGATTGGCAAGAGGTGGGAGTTAATTATATCCTCTTTTCATGAGTTGGGGGCAGATGGGTGGATGATGTGTTCCTGAGTGTTTGGGGAAGATGGGGTACATGGATGATGATGGCCCATTTATAATGATGGTTTGGGAATGGTGAAAGAGGGTTGAATTTTGGGCACTAAAAGTGGGTGTGGATGGAACACTGCTTTTATTTTAAAGGAAAACTTTTTTCCATATAGGTTTTTTCCCCCACAGAGGCTGTGCAGGAGGGCTATCAGCCCTGTCCCTACCTCCCCAGCCACAAACCAATGTCACAACTACCAGATTTTTCCCTGATGAGTCCCCCCATAATTAGGCCTGGGAGGGGAGAGCTGACCCCTCCTCCAGAGTACATATCCAGATTTTCTGGTAGTGGTTGGCAACAGAGGCCGTGGAAAAGCAGACAGAGCTTCATTAGTCCATATGATCCCCATTATCTCTGTTTTAGGTTCCTTCCCCTGCAGTAGACAGGAGTGATGTGTGCCATGTGGTGGTTCCATGCACCACACCAAACAGACATCCCCTTCCTTATACATACCATATCACTTGCACTACCCCAAGGCCTCCACCTGGTGGCAGTTGATAGTTGGGTCAACAAAGCCCTCCCCCCCCAGAGAGGAGATCAGTTCAGTGGACTCTCATACTCTCTATCCCTGGCTGACCTCTGGCAATCTGAGTCCACTCCTGAACCCAGGTTGTTGGTACATACAAACATATGAATTTGCCAGCAGATAAAGACCTTATGGTCGATCAAGTCTGCTCGAGTGTGCAGCTAGCAACCCTTGTACTGCAGCTGCCCCTCCCCCTCCCTCTTACCCAATCCCATCCCCTTTTGAAGCAGTCCACTGTTCTACAGGATACCACTTCCACAAGCAATGCATTCCACCCAGACACCATTCTTTCTGTAAAAACATGTCTTCTCATTTCTCTCCTGAACCTTCCCCCCTCCAATCTGAGATTGTGACCTCGAGTGTCCCTACCCACCTTAACTTGAATAGTCCCTCCATGCCTGTTTTGTTTATTCTCTTCATGTACATGAATGTTTCAACCATGTCTCCCCCCATCTCTCCTCTCCTTCAGTGAGTACATGTCAGCCTGCTCATGTAGGGTATGTCCCCTAGTCCCTGGATCATCTTTGTTGCCCTGCACTGCAGCCCCTCTAGTAACTTAGTGTCCCTCTTCAGGTGTGGACACCAGTACTGCATGCAGTATTCCAGGTGTGGCCTAACCAGTAACCTATACAATGGCAGGACCACCTCCCCTCTCCTTGAAGATATACCCCTGGCAATACAACCCAGCATTCTGTTGGCCTTTGCAGCTGCCTTCCTGCATTGTGCTGAGTTGGTCATTGAGCCCGTTATAATCACTCCCAGATCCTTCTCCTCCGTCATGGCTAGCTGAACCCCACCCCCAGCTGGTAGCTCCTTCTTGTTTTTTTGCCCTGAAATATAGTACCTTGCACTTTTTGGCATTGAACCCCAACTGCCAGGTGTCTGACCAGGTCTCTGATTTTGACAGAATCATCCTGCAACCCATGCCACCCTCCTAGGTCATCCACTACTGCTCCCACCTTGGTGTCATCTGCAAACAAACTGATCTTGCTCTATATGCCCATTGAGATGTCTGATATGAACAACCCAAACAACATTGGTCCCAGCATTGTGCCCTGCGGTACTCCATTTATCACTGCCTCGGAGATGAGCTCTCCTTCCACCACCACCATCGCGTACCATAATGAAGTGCAAAAATTGCTAGGTGATGACTACTCAAAATAACACTTTGCCTGTGAAGGGGCACTTTGCAAAGGTCTTTCACTTTACTTAAAAAGGTTCCCTTCCTCACCCTCTTGTAGCACCTGCATGACCCTCCTCCCCCACCCAGCTCTACACATTTTAAATACATAGTCAAGTACACATATTGAGGTCTTTTAATCTGTCCTCATATGTTTTCTAATGCAAGCCCTGCACCATCTTGGTCGCCCTTCTCTGAACCGCCTCCACCCTGTCTATGTCTTTGTGAAGATGTGGCCTGCAAAACTGAACACAGTATTCTAGAAAAGGCCTCACCAGAATTTTTTACAATGGCATCACAATCTCTCTTCTTCTGCTAGGGATATCCCTTCCTATGTACCCTAACATCCCACTGGCCCTCCCTACAACCTTATTACACTGTTTGGCCACCCTTAGTTTATCTGAGATGATTATCCCTAAATCCCTCTCTTCCCTGTTGACTTTCAACAATCCCTCCCCATTCTGTAATTATCTGCAGGGTCTCTTTGCCCCACGTGCATGATTTTGCACTTTTTGCATTAAATTTCAACTGCCACACGTTTGACCATTTTTCCAGCTTTCCCAGATCCCTTCTCATTCTTTTGACCCCCTCTGGAGTGTCTACTGCATTGCAGATCTTGGTATCATCTGCAAATAGGCAAACCTTCCTCTCCAACCCTTCAGCAATGTCAATAATGAAGACATTGAAAAGGACTGGCCCCAGGACTGATCCATAAGGCACCCCACTGTTCACCCTCTTTTCCTCAGATTTGATCTCATTTACTACTGCCCTCTGCTTCCTGTCCCTCAACCAGTTTCTAACCCAGTTTTCCACTTTGTGGCCCACCCCCAGGCTCCCTAACCTGTTCACCTGTCTTCTATGGGGTACAGTGTCGAAGTCCTTACTGAAATTGAGGTAGGCGATATCCACGGCTCCTCCCTGATCCACCTCCTTCATCACCCAGTCTAAAAAGTCAATCAGATTTGTTTGACATGACTTTTCTGCTGTGAAACCATCCTGCCTTGGATCCTGTGCTCCCATGGTTTCCAAGTGATGCACAATCCTTTCCTTAAGCAGTGCCTCCATAATGTTACCCTCTACTGAGATGAGACTGACCAGCCTATAGTTTCTTGCCCCCTCCCTGCTACCGCTCTTGTGGAGAGGTAATACATTTTCCCCCTTCCAGTCCTCTGGAACCCCCCCTCTATTGAGTGATTCACTAAACAGGGCCACCAGTGGTGCTGCTAGCACCATCCATAATTCCTTTACTATTCTGAGGTGTATATTATCTGGTCCCATCACTTCATCCACCCTCAGTTTTGTGAGTTCCTTCAGGACACTCTCTGCTGTAAAATGACTGGTGTTTATCTCTCTCGCTTCCCCATTGTTTCTGCAGCCTAGCTGTGGTCTCTGTCCCTCCCCATCTACTGTGAATACTGAACAGAATTATTCATTCAATATCAATGCTTTTTCTAGATCACCCTCTACACATACCCTTTCCTCCCCTTTGAGCCTTACAGTCTTTCCCCTTGCTTTCCTTCTGTCACTAATGTAGCTATAAAATGTCTTCTCCCTCCTCTTTTCTGTTGTGCTAATCTCTCCTCTATTAGAACTGTTACACTCCTAACTGCTTTCCCTGCCTCCCTCTGTCTCTTGAAGTGCACCACCCTATCCTCATCCTTCTGAGTCTCCTTGTATTTTCTGAAAGCCCCAATTTTGTCCCTCACTTTCTCCACAGCTAAATGTGGATCACTGGACCCATACATAGCCTTGAGAGAGTGGTGGGACTTGCAAGCAACTGAGGGGGGCTTTATAAATGTGTTGCATCTATATTATGCAGTTGAATTTCTTGCAATTTACACCTGTCACTGATGTCAGCCATGAGGAATTCTGGGATGTTCCCCAAGAGGCGCTATGGGTAAAATGGTTGAGCAAGAGATGGCAGGGTCAACCAAGTTACAGTCATTTTCAAACAAGGCAAGAAATGCAAAAATATTTTACTTTGCAAATCTTTTAATACAGGACAGCTCCCTCCCACATACATTCAGAACTCAGTTACAGTGCATTCCTCTTTGCAGCAGCAGTGCAAGATAATGATAAAAATGTTGAAGTATTTTTTTATTCAATTTTAGATTGCCCCATATCTCTTGATTTATATGATACCCTTTCCCCCATTTTGAGTTGGCTTTATCACTTTTATTTACAATTGAAAAAATAAAAGCACTCCTTTTAATATGGCTCAGACCAGGTTTTCATCAGTTGCTGTTTTTGAACTCCCAGAGTTTAAGATCACTTTTCATGTGACAGTAATGAGATAGCATGCAGCAGACACTGTTCCCAACCTTATAGGACAACAAGTGTACAAAAACAGCTGAGAATGGTGATGAAAACCTGGTCTGAGTCATGTAATAAGGTGTGATCCTTTTATTATTTCAAATGTGAAAAAAGTACTAAAGCAGACTCAAAATTGGGAATTAAGGGTATCACACAAGTCTGGAGATAGGGGGTAATCTAAAATAAAATAACAAAGTATATGTCAAAGTCTCACTGCTATCATGCACTGCTGCTTTAAGAAATGCAGGTATTAATTGTATGTAAATTTTTGAATTGGCTATCTGCAGAAAAGAAGCACAGTGCTTATGTAAATTTTAACTGTAAACCCAGACTACCCCCCCAAAGTGTGGGAAACCCAGAGAGCAGAAAAGATCAAGCAACTAGTACAAATCTAAGTCACAGCTCAGAGGTACTATTCTTGTCAGAGACATACTGTAGGTTTTCTCAGCAGATGTCCTACAAGGGACTCACATAATAAGCTTGAGTGATTCAGCATCTGGCCAAGGAAACAATTTAATCATGTTTGTCAAATTGCATGTGCTGAGCACAGTAAACTAATTCCCTTGAGGAAATTCAGAAGTGGGAAGAGACTTCATGTGAAGCTTAGCCTCTATTCACAATTAATGCTGTCTATAGTCTCTTGATTGTGAGCTGATCATTGAGAAGAAAAATGGACTGTTTTTTCATGGCTAAGGCCCCAGTGGACTCACTTGGCTTGTGGACATCACTTGAATTTGCAAAATGTGTTTCCTTTCTGACACTGGAATTCCCTCTTATCAGATGGAGCTGTAACAGATGTTGCCCACTGTTGGTTTTGATAAACAACCTGTGCCACTGGGTTTGTAGTCTCCTGGCTCAAGTGCTAACATTAATGAATAATCTGCAGTGTAGTTCTTGGGTTTCTATTGTGGACTGTGATGACAGTTCTTGGGTTTAAAGGAATTTAATCTGGTAAGGAACTGCCTTCTTAAAATTATATGACAAAAACCTAATTGGTTTCATTGCATAATCAATAATCTTTCATTTTCAGTTGCTTGTTTGTTACATTATCATACAGTAGGTTAACAAATGAAACAGAAGATTAAATTATAAACTGTTCACAGCTTCATTTTTAAAGGATCTGGGGGTTATGCATTTTAAGTAATAGTTTACTTTATTTATAACTCTTTCAGTAGTAGTGCACATAGCAATTTGGCAACATAATATGCTATAATTGGAAGGCCTGAATATAAAAAAATGTTTTTTTTGCTGTCTTAATGTTGATATGTGCTGCCACAATTATACATACAGTCAAAACAAATGTAATGGCATCATAGATAAAATCAAGTCAAATAGTTTTTCAATATACAATGATGTACAGTAGCAGTGTCTCACTACAAGTCAAAGTCAATTTGAAATGGAAGACTTGGTATAAGTACTTCAGTGTGAATGAATGTTAATTGTTATAGTACACTGTCCATAGAATGGTATCGTATGTCATTCTTACAGAGTTTTGACATTTTGTGAAACTAAAATTTTGTTTCTGAGAAAATGGACTACTACACACGACAGACTGTTTTATATTTTTATGTAATACTATAACTGCATAAACTTGGCTCATATATATTAATAATTACATTGTTTTTAGATTGACTGATACAGAGAAAACAAAAACTCTTTCCTTGCCAGTTTCAGCCTACATAGCTTCTGTTGTATGGAATATCATAAATAACCTGCACTTTTTTTCTTCTTCAGCAGATGGTACGGGAAGAATACACCACAACTACGGAAGGCACTAGCCTAGAGAGGCCAGAGAACAAATATGTCTACAACATTGGGATTTATGGCTGGAGAAAGCGTTGCCTCTACCTGTTTGTCCTCCTACTTCTCATTATCCTGGTTGTGAATTTTGCTCTGACAGTTTGGATCCTTAAAGTGATGTGGTTTTCTTCTGTAAGTTCCCACTTTTCTTTTGTAGGCTTTTCATCTTAATTTATTTATTTAGGTTTTTTTTTTTTTTTGGTGGGAGTTGACTAGTAAAGTAGGGATAGGCAATAGTGCCTATTTTCAGCATCATCCCCAAGGGGAGGGATTGGAGATACAGATGCAAATTGACATATTGAATCAGGTTCAGCTGCTAGTAATATTTTTACTGATCTTTATTACCCCTGCTTCCATTCATGTTTTTTTTCTGTGTGTGTGTGTATTTCACAGCCAATTTGGGATTTTAGTAAGGTGTATAAATCAAAGTGGTGGTAATAGCAAATTATATAGTTATGAGCCAAGGAACTCAGAAATATAATACAGTAGTAGCTCTTATCAGACACTGTTATGACTGAGAACTTTATAATGAAGGTAAACCATTTCTTTTTCTGCCAATATAATTTGTCTTTGTCTTTTTAATTGCTCATGAATTAGTACTGGTTTTACTCTCATTTGCATCCATTAGATGCTAATGCATTGCTTTACCTCTTTGTCATTTGTTTCTATCTTTCATTGTTTTCAACTGATTCATCTCATCACTGTTACTACTATTACCTTTTTCGTACAATCTTTGTTAGTTAAAGAACTGTAGATTAGACAGAGCTTTGCAGTTAGCAAGGTTAGGGCAGAAATAGCTTTATTTTCAGTTAGGATTGAAGTATGTGCTAAAGTCACTTCTGTGGTACTGAATTTGCAACTATACTTTGGTCTGATGTGGGCTGGCCAGTTGTGCATTCGTGCACTGTTTATTTCCCTTTGTGACTGTACTGTGTTACCAGAATTCAGACCAAGGCTATAGACTAGAGCTTTGTTCTAGTCTTTGAGGTTTTTTTGTTAGTTTTCTGGTACTGGCCATTTGCTGCCCTGCACTGGGGGCAATAGTGGTGGTTCATTTGTGGGATCCTGATTTTATCATAATTATCTGGGGGGACTATGGAAAATCCATTACATATGAACATATGACAAGCCAGGAGAAGAAGACCTTGTGGTCTATCGAGTCTGCCCATATTGCAGGGTCCTCAGCTTCCCCCTAATGATGCTGCCTCCTTGCCAACCAGCCCCCTGTCCACCCCCCCATTGTGACCCTTATTTTCCCTTTAATACAGCCTCAGCCTCTCCTGAAGCTACCTACTGTTTCCAATGATATCACTTCCTCAGGAAGCCCATTCCAACCTGCCACCACCCTCTCCATGAAGTAGTGTTGCCTGGTCTGTACTAAATCTTCTCTGTTCCAACTTGAGATAGTGGCCCTTTGTGGATCTGTTCCCACTGATCTTGAAGAGGCTAGTACTGTCCACCTTGTTTGTTCCGTTACATTTTTTAAAGGTCTGTATCATATCCCCCCTCTTTCTCTCCTCTCCTCTCCTCCAGAGAGTACATGTTCAGTGAAATACCAAAAGAAAGCCAGACACTCACCGTGAGAGTAGTGGTCTGTGAGACAAAATGAAAACCACACTTGGCTGAAATGCAAACCTTGTCATTTATTGTGGTTATCAGAGATATATAAGGCAAAAGGTTAAGGTCAGCAGAATTAGCTACAAGACACCCCAACACTTTGACTGCAGTCTTCATCAGGGGGTGGAGTCTTGGTGGCAAGGAACCCCCTTAAATACCACTATTGGTTGAGCACACTGACACCTGATTGGTTCACTGTTTACAATTACATGCTTAGGAATCAGTGGTTTGGGGGGCAGGATGGAGAACAAATACTATTATTCACAAATGTGATGTAAAATGTAATGCATGTTCAGTTCTTCCAATCTCTCCTCATATGTCCTACCCTGATGGCTCATAATACTCTTTGTTGCCCTACTTTGGGCCATCTCCAGTAGATTTATATCCTTTTTTAGGTATGGACACCAGTAGCATATGCTGCATGCCAGGTGAGGTCTCACCAATAACCAATTCAAAGGCAGTATTGCATCCTCCCTTCTACTGCTGATCCACCTAGTGACACAATCCATCATTGTATTTGCCTTTGCTACTGCCTTTATACATTGTGTGGAATATTTCAGGTTGTTAGTGATCATCACCACCAGTTCCTTCTCCTCCAATGTGCATACCCTTCAATTACATTGAAGCCAAGTTGTCAGATCCCAGACCACCTCTCAGATCTTTCCAGATTGTCCCTTAGGTACTGTATCCCTTCTGCTGTGTCCACCCTCCTACAGGGTTTGGTGTCTTCTGTTAATAAGCATATTTTGCCCGTAATGCTTTTCCCAATGTCTTTAATGAAGACATTAAAAAGCACTGGTCCAAGCACTGATCCCTATGGGACTCCACTGGTGACCTCTCAAGTATGTGAGAGTTTGCCCATGCCACCATCCTCCTTGTCCTTCCCCCCAGCTGGTATGCTACCCACCTAGTCAATTTCTCATCTACCTCCCAGATTCACCAACTTCCTGAACAACCTCTTGCTGGACACAGAGTCAATGGCCTTGCAGAAATCCGAATATAGGATGTCCACCACTTGGCCACTGTCCAATGTCTTAGTCACTCGGTCACAGCTAAGTAGTAGGGGAAACATTGTCACAACAGGTGACTTAAACCTGCCTGGAGTTGACTGGAGATCCCCAGCTACCTCCTGTTCCAGGGAACAGGTCCTTCTGGAGGCTTTCCAGGCATGTATCCTGGTGCAGGGTATCACAGAGCCAACCAGAGATGGTGCCATACTGGATCTGGTGCTGTCAGATGGAGAACATATCTAGGAAATAGCAGTGGAGGACTCCGTTGCAGGCAGCAGCCACTGCACAGTGTGGTTTTACCTTAAGATGGGCAAGGAAACAGCCAAGACTATGATGAGGGTGGCGGACTTCAAGAGGGTGGATATTGGTGGGATGGGTGACATCCTAGTAGGGGACCTTGTGAAAATCAGGCTGGAGATGGATGCAGATCAGAAATGGTCTATCATTAAGTTGGGTCTGATTGAGGCAACAAACATGTGTACAAAGATCCGGAGTAAGAATTCTAGGACCAAGAGGCTAAGCTGGTTCAACAATGAGGTGGCAGTGAAAGTGAGGGAAAAGAGAACAGCCTTTCAGAAGTACAAAAATACTAAGAGAGAGGAGGACAGGGAGGTTTACTCAGTGAAATCCCAAGAGGAAGTGCGTGCAGTCCCGGAAGCTACGGCTGCAAGAGAACTAAGTCTAGTGCAGGGGATCAAGGAAGTGGAAACGGACTTTTTCAGATATATAAGGGAGAGAGGAAGCTGCAAGAATGGGATTGCCAGGATTAAGAGGGAGGGGGGATGGGTGGACAGTATCAAGGATCAGGTGGAGGCACTGAATGAGTGCTTCAGTTCTGTCTTCACTAGGGAGAAGGATGGACCTATGTCACATGGAAAAATAGGGGTACAAATGGGTGGGATGAAACAGATGGGGAGATCCAGGAGTACAGGGTTTTAAAGGGTCTTAGGGCCCTTCAGGCGAACAAGGCACCTGTCCCAGATTGCATGCACCCAAGAGTCCTGTGAGAACTGGTGAAGGTTCTGGCTGGCCCCCTGGTGGATCTGTTTAACACCTCACTGGAGGCAGAGTGTGTGCATTGGGACTGGAGAATGGCACATGTAGTGCCACTCCACAAGAATGGTCCCAGAGATGAACCTGGTAATTACGGGCTGGTCAGCCTTATCTCCATTGTAGGCATTTTTTTTTTTATTTTATTTTAAGAAGTAATCAGAATTACAGCCCTTTGAGTCAGGGACTCATTTACAAAGGCTCCTCATCAGGAAGATAAATACATTAATAGTAAACAACAGAAAACAAAGTAAATGAGCTCAAATAAAAGCAAACAGTCAAAATTAAGAGCTGGTTACAAAGGCCCCACATCAAGGTAAATTAGCAATAATAACCTGACATAAACAATAATGTGGGCTATAATGAGTCAAATGAAGGGCAGAGTCAAAAATAGGCAGACTGAGAGGAGTAAAGGTAGGGGCAAACTCAGCCAGGGCAGTCACTGCAGTGGGAGGAGAGGAGGTGGTTCTTGAGAGCAGTTTTAAAAGGCCTCAATCTTGGTAGTGAGGCAACGGCAACAGGCAGGGAATTATACCAGGGCAAGGCATGGTAATGGAATGACCTCTGAGCAAGGGAGGTCCTAACTCTGGGGACTTGCAGAGGGGAGCAGACAGGTCTGTGGGTAGATAGGGAGGGGGTAGATAGGGTTATAATTGAAGACAGACCAGGGGGCATCAGATCTGCAGTGCTTTTTCTGGTCAAGAAGCAAGATTGATGGATAAGCCTTTCTTCCAGATTAAGGAAGTTAGATAGGGAATACAGTGTGCAAGTGTGGGTAAGATGTGGGGAACCTGTAAGCAGCTGGCAAGCCTTATTGAGGGATAGCTTAATTTTGTGCAGAGCAGTGTTTTCAGTGGCACCATAAATAAGCAGACCATAATCCACGCAGGACAGTACCAAGGATGAGATGGCCAGCATTAGTGCTTCAGTGGGGAGGCAGTCACGATGGCGATAGAGTAGGCCTATCCTAGTTGATGGTGGTGCAAAGGGAGCAGATGTGGTTGTGAAAAGCTAGGGAGGGATCAAAGAAAATGCCAAGATATTTGAAGGAGGAGGTTTGTTCAAGGGGAAGAGGGTACTAGATAAAACCTGGAGTGGATAATCTTTATGTTTACTCTGGTTATGTACAAAAAGCATGGTTTTAGTTTTCTTTAAGTTCAAAGCCAGCCTGTGGTCAGAGAACGAGCGTTCAGCCTGGGTGAAGGAGTCCTGCAGGGAGTTTTGTAGGAGGAGAGGGTCAATGTGTGAGTCAAACAGGACAGCATCGTCCGCATAAAGTAGAACGTTTCCATTACAAGCGGAGGGGAGAGAATTCAGATAGAGGTTGAAAAGTAAGGGTCCTAGGATGTAGCCATGGGGAACACCTGAATGAACCTGTCAGGGGCAGGAGATGGGAGACCCAATTTTGACACACTGGGTGCAGCAGGAAAGATAGCTGGAGAACCAATTCAACGCACCATGTGAGAGGCCAAGCAGTTGGAGAGAAGACAGATGAAGGGAGTGGTGGACAGTGTCGAAAGCTTTCAACAAGTCAATGAAGACAGAGCCAGCAACATGACCTTTGTCAATATCAGTGTGAAGGAAATTGGAGAATTCAATAAGGGTGGTAGTGGTGCTGTATGCGTGATGAAAACCATGTTGTTCACAGCACAGGAGGTTATAGGCAGAGAGGTAGTCAGAGAGCTGATCGGCCCAATCACAACCAGCAAGGTACTCTTTTAGTTGGGCAAGTTTACCAGGGCATAATAGACGAAGAGCGGACAGTTGGGGTGGATGCTTAGGCATCATGCACGACCAGGAAAAAGTGATAGGGGAATGACCACTAAGCACATCAGGGAGCACAGTGGGGTTGGAGATCTTGTAGAGTTTGTTGCATAGAACAAGATCCAGTAAGTTAGAGGTACCAGTGAACAGGTTACATCTGGTGGGCAGAGTAACAAGTTGAGTAAGGTCTAGGGTGGCAGCGGCATCCCTAGCCTGGGAGGCAGAGTCGACAAGCCAGTTAATGTTTAGGTCGCCAAGTAAGATTTGCTTCATCTTGGGGGGCAAGGAGGTAAGATGATCAAGGAGGGATTGGAAGGCAAGGTGTTGGTGCCTAGGAGGAATGTAGGCTGCAGTAAGATATAAAGGGGCTTTAGAGAGGTTGGGGGTAAGTGTGAGGGAGATGGCTTGGGCACCATGACTGAGCTGAGGGGTGAGGAGGGCATGCCCTTGGATTGAGTTGAGGAGGTATATGGCACAACCCCTGCCATCTTAGAGATCCGATCCTCCCTAAAAAGCTAATATCCAGGGAGGGCAATAGCAGCATCAGGGGTGGCCTTGGTAAGCCAGGTTTCTTCAATGGCCAATATATCAGGCTGATATAGAGCAGTCCAACCCTGTAAGTCAAAGAATTTCTTTAGCAAACTGCATATGTTCATGGATGCAAAGTGCAGTGAATGGGGCACTGGAGTGCAAGGGAGGGTTAATAGAAGGGGGCCCAGGATTAGGATGAACATTTCCAGACAGCATGAGAAGGAGAGCAAGGACCCTCAGAGTGGCTAGGTATTGCACTTGGTGGGAAGGGGAGGTGCAAGAGGAGAGGGTTGCCAAGGTAGTGACAGGGATGGGAAGGAGCAAAGCACAGGGAAGGCAGGGAGGGTGGGCATGGGGGCAGTGACAGAGGTGGGGGTTGTGGGTGAGACGGTAGGTGGTGGGGAGGCCGGGAGGAACAGAGGAGGTGAGAGACAGTGGATAAGGGGGGAGAGGAGAATTAGGTATTGAGAGGTGTTAGAGGGGACAGAAGAGTTAGGAGAGAGATGGAGGGGGTCATGGCTAGAAAGATTGCTTGGACGATGAAGGGGGATTAATGAGAGGAGAAGCAGAGCAGGAAAGAGGTAGAGGGAGGCAATTTGAGAGAGAGAGAGAGAGGAGCATAAGACACCATGATAGTTATGGGAGGAAGCAATACAAGGGTAACAAAAGAGATGGAAACAGTAGGTCTGACCAGATGGTACAGTAGAAAGGTCACCAACTGCAGTACTAATGGTCGACGGTTCAGATCCGGGGGGGAGAAAGTGACAGGGCAAGATAGAAGAACAAGGAAGTAAGGGTGAGGGAGTGGGAAAAGGGGGCAGAAAGCAGGAAAAAGGAGGCAGAAATAGTGACTCCTAGTGGTCAAAAAAGGAAGAGCACCATAGGTGAGGACAGAGAGTGGAAGTGGGATTGGAAAGAGAGGAGAGTAAGAAGGAAGGGAGGCAGTGAGAGAGAGAGAGAGAGAGAGAGAGAGAGAGAGAGAGAGAGAGAGAGAGAGAGAAGGCAAAACAGAGAGGCCAGGCAGAGAGGAGTGACTGAGAAGAGCAGAAACCAGCAATACTACCCTCAAGTGGAGGAATGGTATAACCTGCAAATGGCAAAGTAGGGACAAAGGCAGGAAGTCACATTACCAGGGGAGGTCCTTAAGTTAAGGGACAATGGCCTTGAGGAAATGCTGGAGAAATTCAACCAAGAGGTGGGCCTGCAGCAATAATTAATGGAGACTATTCTAAAAGAAAGGCTGGTGAACTTTCTAGAGGTAAATGGTCTCCAGGACAATAGGCAGCATGGGTTTGTCTTGGGGAGATCCTACCAGACCAACATGATAGATGTTTTTGACTAGGTCACAAGGTCATCGGACAAGGGCCAGGTGGTGTATGTCCTGTAACTGGACTTCAGTAAAGCCTTCAACTCCATGCCACATGGAAGGTTGCTCAGTAGACTGAGTAACCTAGGTGTAAGGAACAAGTTGCTGGGGTGGATCAAGAACTGGCTACAAGTCAGGAACCAAAGGATGACTGTAGGGGAGAACAATCTAAGCCTAGACCTATAACAAGTGGGATCCCACAGGGCTTAGTACTCGGACCAGTGTAATTCAACATCTTTATTGGTGACATAGCGGATGGGGTCAAAAGTAACATCTGCCTGTTCACAGAAGATACTAAACTCTTTGGGAGAGTGGACTCAAAGGAGGGGAGATAGGAGCCCAGAGAGGATCTGGCTAGGCTTGAGAAATGGTCTGGCATCTGGCAGTTAGGGTTTTTATTATTTATTTTTATTTATTATAGTCTAAGATTAACACCTGTGAGCTAGGAGCTATTTACATAGGTTCCACATGAGAGGAATACAATATAGGAGAACAGACAAGTAATGGAGGAGGCTAGATACAAAACATAATAACATAGTAACAAATACATAGGATAATTCACTTTTGGAGCAAGGTAGCTAACAATATGAGGCATTGTACAATGTGTGCCACGGGCACAAAATTGGAAAACAGGGGAGGTGCGGCCCATGAGGCTAAGTCAAGGGTGAATTTCAGAGGACAAGAGAGAAAAGGACCATAGGGAGGAAAGGGATAGCCCATGGCCAGGTAGCAGGGTGGTTGGGAAAGCAGGGAAAATGGGAAGGGAAAGACATAAAAATCAGCCCAGAGGAACTGGTCAAGGTGAGGAGGAGAGGAGATGCAGGTGTGTAGGCAGGGGGATGTGAAGGGAGAGGAGAGGAGAACAGGAACAGTGAGGGAGAGATGAAGAATAGTCCAGAAGACCAAGTCAAGGGTGAGGAGGAGAGGAGATGCAGGGTGCACAGGCAGGGGTGTGGAGGGTAAGGGAGTGGGAAGGGGTGGTAAGTGAAGCGAGGAGCATGAAAGATGAGAGAGTAAGGAGGAAGGTAAAAAGGACCTGGGGAAGTGCAAGGCAACTAGTAATGTCTAATTAGTGGAAGCAGTCACAACTGGCTATAGTAGTTAGATGTTGTCTGAGCATTCATTTAAAAGAGCCCAGAGTGAGGGCCGAGGAGATGCTGACACTTAATGAGTTGAACCAAAGCGGGGCCTGGTGAGCAAAAGATCTTTGCCCCTGGGAGGTGCGACAATGGGGGATTTTGTAAAACTGGCAATCAGAGCTTCTGGTGTAGTGAGGATTGGTGTACTGGATGAGGAGTCCATGGATCCCAGGGGGCATCATTCCAAGGCTAACATTTTTTGCAAGCAGACATGTTTGGTACATTACACTGTCCTTGAAATGGAGCCAATTGGCCTGTGAATACAGGTCGCAGGTATGGGTCATTCAGACGGAACCAGTTAGGAGCCAGCAGGCTTTATTGAGAGGTACAGTGATACAGCGGAGAGACATTTCTGTGGCTGACCCATAGATGACAAGTCCATAGTCTATCAACAAGACCACTGAGCTAAGAATAGCAAGTTTGAGGGCATCTGCGATCAGGCAAATGTCTGTGTCTGTATAGGAGATCTATGCTCGAGTTAACAGCCTTGGCGATATTGTCAATATGTGTAGCATAAGACAGGGAGCTGTCGATCTTTATCCTCAGATACTTGAAGTGCTGAACAAGCTACAGAGGGGAGCCCACTGCATTGGTGATAATGAGGGACCAGGATTTATGTCTGTTTTGTTGACTGGACAACAACAGAGTTTTCATATCTTTGTAGTTCAGTACAAGTTTGTGTCCATAGAATCACCTTTTGACATTGGGCAAAGTTGTACTGGAGTCGCTGTTCCAGAGTTTTAGGATCAGGATCACTGGTGAACAAGACAGCGTCATCCGCATACAACAGCATATGGCCCTGGCAGACAAGATGGAGTGAGTTAAGGAAAATGGTAAACAGGAGAGGTCCCAGAATGGAGCCTTGCAGGACTCCTGAAAGAACAGGTCCAGTGTCAGATAGGGTGTTACCAATCTTCATCTGATGCGAGCAGTCACACAGGTAACTACAGAAACACTCTATGGTGTTGTTTGAAAGACCAGTGTCAGAGAGTTGATTGGCCAAGAGGGCATGATTCACCATGTCGAATGCTTTGATCAAATCAATAAGGACCGCACCAACAAGGTGATCTAAGTCCAAGAATCAATGGATAAAACCCATGAATTCTAAGAAGGCCATTGTGGTGCTATGCCCACTCTTAAAACCATGCTATTCTGGGCATTGCAGTTGATATTTTTCCAAGTAATTGACCAGCTGATCAGTCACTATTCTTAATAAAGCTTTCAAGAGCAGAAGGAGGCTGAAGATTGGACGATAGTTCCTGTGCAGTGGCTGGTCTCCACTCTTGTGCACTGGCCTCACTATTGCAGCCTTCCACAATTCTAAGAATTGGGAGTATCTAAGCGATAGATTAATTATATGAGTGAGGGGAGCCAGCATTTCATCTAGTGCAAGCACGACAAACTTGAGGTCTAAGGTATCCCTGTTAAATCTTGACTTCCCCAGCACCCTGGAGAAGTATTTCTTGGCTTCAGGGTTCAGCATCAAGAAGTGCAAGGTCATGCACCTGGGAGCTAGGAACCCTGGAACCAGCTACTGACTGGGGGTGTAAAGGTGTCCAGCTCAGAGGAGGAAAAGGATCTAGGGGTGATTGTCAGAGGAGACATGAGACACTCTGTTCAGTGCCATAAAGTGGCAACCAGAGTAAATAAAATGCTCGCATGTATCGCCACAGGAATCACCTCCAGGAAGCCATTTTGCCATTGTACAGGTCATTAGTGAGACCACACCTGGAGTACTGAGTGCAGTTCGGGTGCTCTTATTTGAAGAACGACATCAAACTACTGGAGGGGGTAAAGCATAGGGTGACCAAAATGATCCAGGACCTGGGAGACAAACCATATGAGGAGGGATTGTGGGAGCTCAGTATGTATGCCCTGGAGGACAGAAGGGAGAGGGGGGTATGATAGAAACCTTTAAGTACCTAAAAAGTATAAACAAGGTTAGAACAGAAGGCATTTCCAATTTGAAAAGGGAGGGGACACAAGGGGGCAGAGTCTGAAAGTAATGGGGGATAGATTTAAAAAGGAAAGGAGGAGGCACTTTTTCACAGAAAACGTGGTGACAAAGTGAACAAAGTGGAATGACCTGCTGGAGGAGGTGGTATCATTTAAAACGGTGGGCAGTTTTAAAGGTGGTTGGCACAGGGTAAAAAGGAGAGTCGTGACTGGAGGGTATAAGGGGAGGGAGGAAAAGTAGGTGGAGAAGGAAAACTCAGGGAGAAAGGGGAGGGGGCAGCTCCAGAAAAATAGACTGAGCTGCACACTAGAGCAGACTTGATAGACCACTGTGGCCTGTTTCTGCTTGCACTTTCATATGTTCGTATGTCCATAAGGAAGTCTATTAGATTTGTTTGATATGTGCTCCCTCCCATAAATCTTTGTGTCACCTGTCCTTGGGATTGTTCTCTTTTAGCTACCAAATTAACCTTTCTTTTAAGTATGACATCCATCAGCTTGTACACTATGAAGGTCAGACTGAGCAGTATGCAATTCCCCAGATCATTGTTTGGACCACTCTTATGGAGGGGCACTACAAGTCCCATTCTCCAGTCCATTGATATCATCCCCAACTCCAGTGAACTGGATTAAATCTGAGCATTGGCATCAGAGGGCTATTTTGTGTTACTTTTTATCTGGTTTGTGGCTGCAGAAGGTGTTTGGTCATGTGGAGCAGCAAAGAGGATAGTGTTAGGACACTGAAAGAGTGTCTTTTGATCCTCTACCTTTTTCTCAGAGGTGCTGCTGTAAGATAGCAATGTGGCCTGGGCCTTGCAGTTTGGAAACAGGCCTTTCCTACAAATCCATTTTAGGAGATACTTAAGTCAGAGAGTAGGACTCTGGTAATGGAGGCACTGTGCAGTTTCTGTTCTCTCTCTCTGGAACCTGTATTATAAGATGCACTGTGTGTATTATCATTTGGACTGGCCCTATTGCTCTAGCCACTGTTGTTAAGTGTGATTGGAGATCATGTGCCACTGTGAGAGAGTGGTCCCTCCTCATCCTTTTGTAGATGCTTTTGGCTATTGACTGTTACTACCATTCACCTAGAGGCAGCAGGTGAAAAGCCAAACAGCAGATTTACTATTCTTTTCTGGTTGTAGGGGCCAGAATAATTACACTGTACTGTTTCAGTGAATTTTATTTGGCCCCACAAAACTTATAGTTTTCTTTCAGATTCAAGTAATTCTAAATTTGGAGAGCCTGGGGAGTGTGAATATTTAGGCTTAGTAATCTGTATTGTAGGCTTAATATTGTTATACATTTGTGAGTGAGTGTGTTGTGCTTGTTGTATTGGGTAACAGTTTTTGGTGAGTGGAGTGAATACTTGTGCTGTGTGAGGGAATTGAAATAACATTTTAAGGGATTATTTAGGTAGTTTTGTGAATATGTACCAAGCACAGTACCTACCAGCTCTTATTACTTCTACTCCTTGGAGAAGCTACAGCAGCTGCACCCCTTTGGAAGGCTCCCATGCACTCTCCCTGTGATGGTAATACCATGCTGTAGGGGTTGGTGATCTTCCAGGGCATTGCTCACATTGTAGATTGGCTCCAAGGGTTTTTGAAGTGGGCAGGATCTTGAAGAAGAGAGGATTATGTAATCGAGGAGGCACTGCAGGAGTAGGCTGGCAGGCAAGGGGTTCCCCTTGCCTGGTTCTTATTTTCTGGTCTGTTGTAATTTCTGGGTAACAGGTAGCTAATTGGACAGTCGACTTGGCTTCTCCACTTAGGACAGTTCTTTGTAACACCAGATCCCTTAGGACAGTTCTTTGTAACACTAGATCCCTTAGGCCAGTTCTTTGTAACACCAGATCCCTGAAGAATAAAACCATGGTGATAGAGGATTTCATCACAGACTTCTTGGTGGATCTGGAATGTATCACAGAGACCTGGTTATGGGAAGGCTCTGGCCCTGGGCTAGAGGCATCTATTCTGCTGGGTTACTCCATGGTGCAGTGCCCTAGGTGGGACCACAGGTTAGGTGGGTGGCCATCTATTATACATCCATCTTGGAACTGATGGCATACCCCACAGAAATGACCAGGTCATTTGAATACAATGCAGTGAAAGATAGGCCGGGTATAATTTGCAAGATCATTTTGCATTTTTAAGATTGGGAGAGAACTGCTGCTCGATGAACTGTACACCCTGTTAGAGCCTGTTTTTACTGTGCTGTTCTTCACCTGCGGTGGAAAGGCTTTCCATTGCCATAGCAACAGTACAGCTGCACTTGCCGAGCCGCTGCTTGTTCAGCTGTGCCCCTTCCCCCCATTTGGTGGTGACAGCTCAGTTTGGCAGGGTTGAGCAGTTTAAATATCTTGGCTGTACAGATGTGGCAGCATCTACAGCAGCGACTTGTGGCAAAGAAGTGCAGCAAAGTACAACGGGAGTCAGTGGGAGTCTGTGGGAGCTCATGGGAGTCTGGGCCTGTTATGCTGCATAAGATTATTTGAATTATTGTTTTTGTTTTAGTTGTTTAATTTATTGAATTAACAATGGTTAAGTGTTTGTGTTTGCTGATTTTTACTGCTGTGTTGTATAGTGAATTGGTTTGTTGTAACTTGCTGGGTACTGACTATGATTTTAAGACAGCCTGTGAAAGCAAGCTTTAGCAGATTTTTCTATGTCTAACCTAGAACCAGCATGTCACTCAAATATTTCCATTTATTATTAGTTAGAAAATACGAAGTTAGAGTTTGTGGACATAGCAGATTAAATTTAACAGTATCCTTTACTCAGACAAGCTTTCAGAAGATGGCTCATGTGTTTAAGCTAGCCTTTTTATTATTATTGTCTGGAGACATTGTGACAAATCCAGAACCAGCTGTTTCAAGTAATTTACCTAGTGGTGCCTTGTGGCAGTTCTAACTCCTTTTCCCGTCATAGAACTCATAGTTTCAAAATAGTGCACTTACTGTAAATGTTAAAAGCTTGCTGATATTTAACCACTTATTAATTAATATCAGCCTGATATTGTGGCTGTTTCAGAAACCTGGTTGAAATCTTCAGTTCATGATATTCTATGTAAGATGCCAGGCTACAATATAGTTAGGGCCAATCAAAATGGTAAGAAAAGAGGAGGGGGGTAGTGTTCTACTTTAGAGAGGTATTACAGCTGCATGTTTTAAGCACCAACCATTAGAATAATTGTTTTACTGATTGGTTATTGCTTCGTCTTATTTTAGGTGGTAGGAAACATTTAATACTTGGCTGTTTGTATAATCCCCCGTTGTGTGGCCTTGATGGACTGGTCTGAAGGATTACTTGGAAGTTGTGGCTCCTTTTATTAGGTGGCATGATATTGTGCTTGTTGGTGACATGACTCTTAATTGGCTTCAAAGGGTTAGCCTGGGGTTAGAGTCTTTGTTGCATTCTTTTGATTTGGTACAAGGAATAAATGAGCCTATTCATTTAAATCTGCAAACTTCAAATCACTCAGTCTTGGGCTGAGTTATTACTAATAAAATTGGTATGATTGCTGCTTCAGGCATGCTGGCAGATTAAGTGAGTGATCACAAGGCTATTTTTAGTGTGTTGAATTCCGTATACTGTTGAAATGTCGATGCCCCGACTGCAAATCCCCCACAGCAAAACCACAATGTTGACAGATTTTGTGCCAACAGGGATTTCTCGTCTGCAGACTTTGCGTTAATGGGAGAGGGGGGGGGTAGGCACCTAACTCCACTGTCTGTGTGATGTGGAGTTAGATAGTTAAAGCAGTGGAAGTTGATGCGCTGAAGTGTGGCCATTGATGTCGGCATGTTACGGATCATTGTCGGGACATGTGAGTGTTGGGGATGTTGTCAGGATTGCATCTCTGTAAGGGATGTCAGTGTGTTTTCCATCACTAAGGCTTGGTGGAACCCTAAAATTCCACCTCGTGTTGTCCAGGTTCATAGTTTTAAGAATGTTAATTTTGATGCTTTACATGTTCATTTATCTCTAGTGGATTGGTCATATTTAGAATGTATCCCTAATGTTGATCTTGCCTTAGATTATTTTTGCAGTCAATTACTTCCTGTGCAAAATACTCTGTTTCTTTTGCAAACTTTGAGACTTTGGGGCACCCCAAAAAATGTGTTTTAGCTGAAATAAGAAAATGGACTAAGCAGAGATCTATTACATCTTTAAATAGCTATTGCTGTCTTAGAAATAAAGTTTCTGAATTATCGAGGAATGCTAAAAAGGGTTTTTATAGGAAACAATTTGAGGCTATTCAGGCTGACCCCAGGAAGTTTCGGGGTAATGTTAATTCATTGTTATCTCCCAAGTCAAGTAATGTTATACAGAAATTAAATGTCAATAATGTTGAAGTGATTGATCCTTTTGAGCTTGCTTATCTTTTTAATGCTAAATTTACTGATCTATCATGCTATAGGAAGAATTTGCCACATGCATTTAATGTTGATCTATGTTTGATGGTTCATTGGTAAGCAGACCTATGTTTTATGTTAAGAAGGTAGCAAGACATGATGTATTTAAACATCTGCGTGCTATTCCCAATAAATTTAGTGATTGTGGGGGTGGGTTGGATGGGTGGTTCCTTAGGTTGGCAATTCCTTATATTGTCTTTGTTGTGTTTTTAATTTGTCCTTGATATCACATCACTTTCCTTCTAATTGGAAACGTGCAAGGGTAGTGCCAATTCCTAAGAAATCCCATGCTTTATCTTTGGAGGACTTCAGACCAATTTCAGTTCTGAACCCTCTAAGTAAAATGTTGGAGAAGATTGTAGCCAATCAAATGAATGCCTTTTTGGATACCTATAATATGTGTTGTCCCCAACAGCATGGATTCTGCAGGAATCATGGAGCAGGTACTGCCTTGGTCAGGTTCACAGACACCTTCCTGAGGGGCTTCAAAAATGGCATTTTGACTGGGGTAGTGTTTGTGGACCTGACCAAGGCATTTGACATTATTTACTATGATTTAGCAAGCTGAAAGTTGAGTGCTGTTGGTTTCTCTGATGTCATTGTTACTTGGGTTGGGGACTATCTGGTGAATCACTTACTGTTTGTCAACATTGGTTACACTGAGTCATGTGTTTCCTCATTTAAGTAAGCTAAGTAAGTAAGCTATCAGTCCTCTTTAAATGCACTTGGTACTGCCCCTCCCAACCCCCACACACACACACCATACTCGACAAAGCCCTCTGGAGCTGCTCCCCATTACAGCCCCCGTTTCACTATCCCCACCTCTCACTCTCTGCGGTTGGTTTCAAACCCAGTCCCCTTTTTCACTGTCACCCAGCCTCTCCCCATCTGGGATAGCGTTAAACCCTATGCAGTTACTCTGCCATAGTCTATCAACGGATTTGGAGGTTTCCAGGGGTGTGCTACCTAGGGCAACCAATTAGAAATAGCTTAGTATTCAATTACAACTGCTCAGTTTTTTTCTCCTAGTTGTCTAATTGTCATATAATCGCTCTTTAATGCCTAATGATCAGGCCTCTGTAATCACTGAATATGTGTATTGTCTTATTGTCCACCCTGACATGGGACCTTTGTAAAAGAGCTCACGCTCAAAGGTCTTCCTGAAATACTAATTAAACAATTAAACAATTAATTTAGATGTGGGATACTCCAGGGGTTCATTTTTGGCCCCTTATTGTTTTCTTTATTTGTTAATCAATTGCCCCAGTTGTGCAGCTCATGTGACTCAATCCTTTATACTGATTATTTAATTCTTTTTTTTCCCAAGCCAGTTCCTTGCTTGAGTTATCTTCTGCTCGCAAACAAGATTTTAGTGATGTATGTTTGGTTTCCAAATAATTCCATGGTGTTAAATTCTAAAAAAACAAAGACTGTTATTTGGCACATCTTCTATGCTTAAGGAGAACCCTAATCTACTGCTACAGGATCACTCAGGTGCTGTGATTGAACAAGGGCAACAGTTCAAATATTTAGGGGTTTTGCTAGATCCTGGGTTAACCTTCTCTTTGCAGGTTAGCTCTGTCAGTCACACTAGTCAGAAACTGTGTTTGCTTGATAAATCCAAATCCTATTTTTTAATTGAAACAAGGAAATCTATTGCAATGGGCTCCCTTCTTCCACATTTTGATTATGTTTGAAATCTTTATTTTAGTGTAGGTGTAAAGGAATTTAATATTTTGACTACTACATATGACAATATCTGTCATTTTGTTTTGTCTGTTCCTGTTTGAACTCATCATTGTAATCTTTATTCTTCACTAACTTGAATGTCCCCAAGATTAATAATTTAGTGTATTTTGGGGGATGTATGATTTTTAAATCAATTTTCTTTAGATACTTGTTTCCTTTATCTGGTTTGGTTTCTGTTCACTCTGTTCTGTCTAAACTCAGATCTGCCAATGGTTTGTTACTAAATACAATCTTACATAAGCATAGGATTGCCTCACGTGCTTTTTCTATTGCAGCAGCTTTATACTGGAATACTTTCCTGTGTCACTTCACTTGGCAACTTCTCTTCCTTGTTTTAGGATTATGTTAAAACAGATTTTATTGGAGAACTGAGTGTGTAAATGTGTTATTTAATTTTGCTGGTTAAGTTTTATGCTGTTTTATATTATGTTTTGTGTATTGTGTATTCTCTGGTTGGACCTGAAAAAGGGCCTTTGGTCCAGTGTCCTTACCTGGTTAACAAATAAATAATAATAAAAAAAAATAGTCACACATATTGGTTCCTGGGATATGGGAATCTTGCATAAACTAGAGGCTATCATGGCTGACATGGTGGAGGGTTCTTCAAAACTTCTTGTGTGGGTGATTTCAACACCTAGGTCAATGATGAAGTATCTCTTTTTGGAATGCAGTTCCTCCAGATTATGTCTTCACTGGGCTTTGTTCAGGAAGTTCCCACTAGTACTTTCTAGCACGACCATGCCTTAGACCTTTTATTTTTTTGGTCTGATCTTAACATTAATAATGTCAAGGCTGATCTGGAAATTTGCTTTGGTATTCATACTGTGCAAATTCTTGGCAGGGTCCCCCAATTAATTACCTCCCCAGTGGAGATGGTCAGTTACCATCCATTTGGAAATAGGTGCTTCAGAGTCTCCTGGCAGTGCTGAATATCTTGGGCATGGAGGTGACTTGTGATGAGGAAGCCTAAAGAGCTGTGGATAGTTATAACCTGGCTCCTATGGTTGCCTTCAATTTTCTGGCACCCCTCCATGTTCACCCCTTGCTATCTTTCCTCATGTCACCGTGGTACAATGATGACCTGAGAAGGCTGAAGACTAAGGAGCAGAGGTTGGAGAATTGCTGGCAGAGGTCTATGTCTGATGAGGACAGATTGGTGCTGATCACTCATTACAATGAGTATCACCAGGCATTCACTATGAAAAAGGCAGGATGTCATGGATGATTGCCATGGATGGATTGTCATGGATGATTGCCACTGAAGACAGCCAACCAGCTCAACTGTTCAACATTGTGGGCAGATTATTAAATCAGATGTGTATGCAGAACTGCAGAATCTTTTCCACAGAAAAGTGTGAAGAGTTGAATTGGTTATTTCTGAACAAGGTGTCCTCTATCTGGACCAGGACATCCTCAAGTGGCTTGCCATCGACCAGCAGTATTCATTCGATGGTGGGCAGAGGCAGTCTGTCTTTGTGGAAAGAGTTTAAACCAATACTGGTGATGGTGTTTTCCAGGTGCTCTTGGGAATGCACCCTACTTACTTGTACACTGGCTCCAGGACCAACCCAGTTTCGCCTCTGGTGCTGGGGTCTATGTGTCCAATTTTTGTGGAGATTGCTGGGTGTTTCTTTAAGGAGGGTTTTTTTTCTTTCATACTGAAGAGGGTGCCGGTGAAGCCTCTTCTTTAAAAAAAATTGTCTGGCCCCAATGATCACTCAAATTATTGGCCTATTTCGATCCTTCCCTTTTTGTGGAAGTTGACTGAGATGGTGGTAATCATGCAGTTGAAGCAACACCTGGAGAAATATGACTTATATGAGCCTTTCCAATCTGGTTTCGAGCCTGGCCACAGTACATAGACTGCTCTGGTCAAAGTCCACTATGGTCTCCTCCTGGCAAGGGATAGTGGGTGTCATTCCATCTTTTTTCTGTTTGACCTTTCCTTGGTGTCTGACACAGTATACCATGGGGTACCATTGGTTCAATTGAAGCACCATATATGACTCTCAGGAATGATGTTATGCTGGTTTGAGTCCTGCTTGTCTGGCAGGGTGTAACAGTTGACACTGGGCTCTTATACCTGCAGTAGTGCTGTGCTTTGCTGTGGTGTGCCTCAAGGGTCCATAATGGGCTCCATGCTGTTTGCCATGTATGTGCTGCCACTGCGGGAGCTCATTAGATGCTATAGCTTGGATTTTCAGTACTATACTGATGATATCCAACTGTATGTGTCTTGTGCACTTGACAGCGGTATTGCAGTATTGGGGCTGAGTGAACACCTTAAGAAAATTCAAGACTGGAGGGATGCCAGCTGGCTTAGACTTAATCTGCTGAAGACTAAGGTGTAGCTAGTAGAACTACATTGGCATGGTTCAGCAATAAGAAGTGATGCTGCCTTTCCATCCTTACATGTTGTCATTCTTGAAGCTGCGGATACTGTGAGGAATCTGGGGGGCATTGTAGATTCCAAGATGACCCTAGAACATCAGGTGTCAGCTGTCATCTGCGGTGGCTTTTTTCATCTTCAGAACATCTCCCAGAACAAGCTCTTCCTTGAGCCTTCTGACTTGGTGATCCTGGTATAAGCCCTGGATACATATAGACTAAATAACTGCCATGTTCTGTACCTAGGATTATCTGCAAGGATGATATGCCACTTGCTGCTGATCCAGAATGGGCAGTCTGCCTAGCTGCTGGAACCCCCAGGTTCGAGCATATCATGCCAGTTCTCCGTAATCTTTACTGGTTGGTGGTGCACTACTATATCAATTTCAAGGTATGTGTGTCAATTTATAAGGACCTAGATGGTCTGGTCTGGGCTACCTAAAGACCTCCTGATTCCATTTGCTCCTGGCCATCCACTTCAGTCAGCAGAGGCAAGTTTCCTCATGAAATGTAGATCTAGGCTTAAGTCTTCAGGTGACTGGGTAGTCAGTGTAGCTGCTCAGATCTTATGTAACACCATGCCCCTGGACATAAGAGGAGCCCCTTGCTTGACCTTTTCCAATCTCATCATAAAGCTCATCTGTTTACTTTGAGTTTTGGGTCTGGAGCTGTTTTTTTTTGTCATCCTTTAATAGTATTTATAAATTTTAAATTTTATATCTTCCAACACTTTAGCATGTTTAGCCTGTGAAAGCAAGGACGAATTGGTACTACTGGGAGGGAGAGTGAAAAATGTTAACAACATGATTTATGGTATTAGAAGAATGTTTATAGCTATTACATTTATGTAGCTACCAATTAAATTATGGGGACTAATACCAAAATTCACCTGGACAGTGGCCACAGGGGCCACCTGCACGTGCAATAGGGGCAGGCACAGGGTGACACAGGCCGATCGGGATGCCACATGCTTGTGATACGCCAGATCCATATTCTGTGTACAATCACCTGCAGTGCCCACACACCCCAGTATGGGGAGGTACCTGGTGGGCACTGCAAGGTATGGCAGTGTGCAGACAGTGACCAGGTACCAGGGTGGGTGGGTCCCACCTGTGTGCACTCATGGTGTATCACCATGTGTGAGTGCTGTCACAAACCCACTCAGCAGGTCAGACCCTCTACTCCCAAAGTGCCAACCTCTGAGCACAGTCTTGTGAACAGTGTAACAGACAAGGTAACCCTCTTGTCTGTTTTTGTAAATTCGGATCAACCTTTGGTCTCAAGTTCTGGAGGGATTCAAACTGTTAACCTCTTGTTAGCATACCCAATGCACAGGCTCAGATATATCTGTCTTTGGGGGGCCAGATATCTTTGCCTATGGGCACCCAACCAGGTATACAGAGATGAACCCTTAAAAACTTTAATAAAGACCTCAGATTTAAAACACTTCTCTTTCCAGTTTGGTACCACCATACAAGCTTATGTTTAGTATCTGCAATAACCATACACTTTTCTTTGTTTTTTTATACTTTATCCACCTTGAGCCATCTGACTGCCTACCTCATCTCATCAGGCATCCCCTTCAGGTCTTTGGCCGCCTTCTCCGGGAATCCACCAGCTCCTCCTATTGCAGTCCCATGGTTTAGGTTTACCCCTGTGGCTTACCACCACAGAGAGGGTGGAGGGGATCTCGCCCCATGGCTCAAGCCCCCAGTACCAGGATCCAGTGTACCACGCATTCACAGAGTCAAACTGGTCTCCCTGCTTGAGACGGCCATCAAACTGCTACGTCCAATGCTCAATTTTTTCCACTTTTCTCCCCCCATTCCCCAACGTCTGTGGTGTGCAATGATGCCCAAGGACCCAAATGCATGCACATCTGCATGTCCCCGATCCTGGCATCTGAACAGTACACACCCCACAGATCCTGCCAGTGCACCAGCAATCCCCAGCCATCGCCAGGGACCACCCGAGCGCCAGCAGTGGTACACCCCCTCCCTGGAGAAAGAGAGCAGTCCTATGGATGCTCAATCCTTCTCCTCCCCTGCTGACTCTCGACAACCCTGGCTCACTCCCAAACTCGGGTCACTGGCGTAGAGTGAGGTGTGGCGTCCAGTGCCTCAACCCTCAGCACCACTGGGCCGGCATATCATACACTTTTCTTACAACTGAAAAGAAGTCAAAGCCAGACCAAGTAAGTTCTAAAAAGAATTTTACTACAATATTTAAAAAATATGTAAAACACAAAATACAGAACTCTTATATCACAAGATATACAAATCTATTAAAAGAACAAGATTTTAAACAGTGCAATTCCTACTACAGTGCTTAGTCCTAAATCCTTGCTTAAAAGTGCTCCCAAGATGTTTTGTGGTCAGAGTCTAGGTAAAAATGTGTCTAAGTAAAACAGAGTATTCCTTAAACAACTGTATTGGCCAACCCATTTTTGTGTGAGGTCAGCTAGCTCCTCCTTTGTCAGATTATATTTAAAAATAAATCTAATAAAGAAAAACAGTAGTCTTTTCAAAGTAGCAGTTTTGCAGTCTTCAGCATGACTCATGTTTCAAATGACATCTCTTTTGATCCATGCTGCATCCTCCCTCACACAGGATTCACAGGAGCATTTACAACTTCGCACCCCTGTGTAATAACCTGGGTTTCTCTTCAACGTCATAAACCTTTTTTATGATTTCCCTCTCAACAAAATTAACTTAAACAAGTATGTAATTAGCTTCTGGTCTGCCATGTAACATATAGTATCTAAAAACTGAGTGTGTGTGAACTCGTATGCTGTCAGGATTTTTCTTATGGCTTTCATCTTTTAGCTTAAATCTGGGTGGGGATGAGTGAGGTCATTCTAAGAGCATCAGATTTTCAACAGAGACAGTCAGTAATACATTTTATATTAATAAAAATGATACAGCACTCAGAACTGGCTGTTTACGTCACACTCCTCCCCGCCTAGACTGAATTTGTGGTATCTATCCCCTACATGGGATGAGCTTCCCAAATCAGTTCACTCCTCATAGACCCTAGACAGACCATCTGAGTTCTGATTCTTCGCTCCAGCCCTATGTACGATTTTTAGATCATACCCTTGTAAAGCAAGACTCCATCTTAGTAGAATGCCATTGTTTTTCCCCATCTGCATCAGCCAAACCAGGGGGTTGTGGTCAGTTTGCACCACGAAATGCTGCCCATTCAAGTATGGCTCTAATTTCTTTAGGACCCACACTATGGCAAGACACTCCTTTTCCACCGTGGAGTACGCTTGCTCCCTGGGAAATAGCTTCCTGCTCAGATACACTACAGGGTGATCTGTCCCTTGGCTAGATGTCTGGCTCAGTACTGCTCCAATACTCATGTCTGAGGCATCCATCTGAGCTATAAAGGTTTTGCTATAGTCAGGACTTGTCAAAACAGGAGCACTGCACAGTGCTTCCTTCAGTTTGGTAAAGGCTTCCTCACAGGCTGGGCCTCAGGTAATTTTCTTTGGCATCCTTTTCTTTGTCAGGTAAGATAGGGGAGCAGCCAGGGCACTGTAATTTGGTACAAATTTCCTGTAGTACCCTGCTGTCCCTAGAAAGCTCCTGACCTGCTTTTGGGTTTCTGGTCTGGGCCACACCTGGATCACCTCTATCTTTATCTGGTTAGGACGGAGCTGTCCCCAGCCTACCACATGCCTGAGGTATGCCACTTCTCCCATGGCCACCTGGCACTTCTTGGCATTGACAGTGAGCCCGGCCCTCTGTATCCTGCCCAGCACTTGACTAAGGTGGGATACATGTTCTTCCCAGCTGGAACTAAAGATGACATTGTCATCCAGGTACGCCATGGTGTACTCCTCAGTACCATTTAACACCTGGTTCACCAACCTTTGGAAAGTGGCTGGAGTGTTCTTCATTCTGAAAGGCATTACTTTAAACTCAAATAAGCCTATCAGAGTGATGAAGGCTGACCTCTCCCTAGCTCTGTCTGTCAATTCTACCTGTCAATACCCCTTGGTCAGGTCTGTAGTCATAAGGTAGGTCGCCCCTCCCAACTTGTCCAGGAGTTCGTCCATCCGGGGCATCGGGAGGGTGTCGGACTTCATGACTGCATTCAGTCCACGATAGTCCACACAGAAATTAGTTGAGCCATCTTGCTTGGGTACAAGGACTACGGGTTAGGCCCAGGGACTATGGGATCTCTAGATTACCCCTAAATCCAGCATCTCCTCCACTTCCCTTCTAATGTCCTTTTGGACAGCCTCTGAACCTGAGATGCTGTCCACCGTATGGGCGTCTGTGTCCCTGTCTCCACATTGTGTGCCGCTAAGGGGGTAAGTCAAGGCTTGGTGCTAAACAAGGGGACAGAGTCTGCTAAAACCTCCCTTACTTTCTGGATCTGGCCCAGGGTCAGCTGGGGAGACAATTTTACTGCCTCCACAGAGGAGTCTCACTTACTCTCTTCCAGCAAGTCCAGAAGTGGGTCTTCTTCATCCATCCCTTCCCCATGACTACACACTGCGAACACCATGTCAGCCCTATTTGCATATGGCTTCATCATGTTGACATGGTACATCCTTTCTGTCTGTCTACGGTCAGGTAACTCCACAATGTAGTTCATGTCATTTACCTTCCTAACCACTTTGTATGGTCCTGCCCACTCAGCTTGCCACTTGTCTTTCCGGACCAGAATAAGGACCATGACTTCCTGACCCACCATGTACGAACGAGGTCTGGCTCTGTGATCGTACCACACCTTTTGTTTCTGTTGGGCAGCTGCCAGGTTGCTCTGGGCTGTCTCCATAAGCTCCTTCAGCCTTTCCCTAAACTGTAGGATGTAATCTACAATGGGAGTTCCCTGGGTGGTGTGCTTGCCTTCCCATGCCTCCCGGATCAAGTCTAGAGGCCCACGTACCTGGCATCCATACAAGAGTTTGAAGGGGGAAAATTCTGTCAACTCTTGGGGCACCTCCCTGTATGCAAACAACAGTTGGGGAAGGTATTTCTCCCAGTCCCTCCCATGCTGTTCAGAAAATGGCAAGAGCATTGACTTTAGGGTACCACTGAATCATTCCACAAGTCCATTGGCTTGTGGATGATATGGTGTTGTGCATTTCTGCACCACCCCACACTTCTCCCATAAACATTTCATCAGGTCTAACATGAAGGAACCCCCTTGATCGGTGATTACCTCCTGTAGAAACCCAACACGGGAGAAAATCCCAAGTAAGGCATCTGCCACTTTGGCTGTCCTCAGAGAGGATAGGGCGACTGCCTCTGGGTACCGGGTGGCATAATCCATCACAGTCAGGATGAATTTCTTCCCTGAGGAGCTGGGAGTATTTAAAGGCACCACAATATCCATTCCCACCATCTGGAATGGCTCCTTCACTATGGGCAAGGTGATCAGGGCAGCTTGGGTTTTCTTGCCACCTTCCCTATTTCTTGGCACCAGTGACAAGACCTGCAATACTCCTTCACCTGCTGGGTGAAATTAGGCCAGTAGAAATTCTGGATCAACCACTGTGTAGTGCGCGTAATTCCCAGATGACCAGACAAGGGAATATCATGTGCAATTTTGAGCAACTGCTCACGATACCCCTGGGGAATGACAAGCTGCCTGCCTGCCTAGCATCCCTCCCTCTGTCTGTACTGCCTGTGTATACATAAGTCCATTTTCCCAACAAACCTTATGTCTACCATCACCTCCCTGTGTGCCCTCCGAGTCTGCCCAAGCCCTCAGCTTCTCTAAACTAGGGTCACCCCTCTGAGCAGCTGCAAACCCCTCACACAGTCCCAAGGCATTGGATAGGTCCTCTTCCATTGCTAAACTAGGGTCCCTAGCACAAGCATCAGGGCCCTCAGGATCACTGTCAATCCCAACCTTCTGACAAGAAGTCACCCCTCCCTCTTTGGGGTAACCCTCTGTAGCTGTGTGGTGACTTGCTACCAAGGAAATTTCTACCCCCTTTCTATCAGTCTCCCCATCTGGAGACACAGGCTGGGGAACCAGCCTCTCTGTGGTTTTTACACTGGTTTCTGTGGGGTTCAGGGAACTACTGTTTTCCCTTGCCACTTGGCTATGGGTAACTGCACATACCACTCCCTGCTGGAGATTGTTACCCAGGATCACATCCACTGCTAATGTGTTGGCTACAGCCACCTGTTGCACAGTTCCCCCTGTTTCACCCCAGTCCAGGAGAACACTAGTGGATGGCAATGTTTTCACTTCACCAGTAAACCCTTGTACAGTTACATATTTATTGGGTATAAGCTGACCAGGCTGTACCAGATCCCCCTTTACCAATGTCAGGGATGCCCCTGTGTCCCTTAATCCCTGTGTCTGTACACGATTTACTATGACTGGGTGCATGTGTTCCCTCATGTTCACTGGCATGTTCTCAGGGACACACAAACAACCCACTTCTTTTCTAGCACCCTGTTATGTATTTTGGCTCCCCTTTTTGGGGCACTGTCTTGCAATATGCCCAGTCTCTTTATACAGCCAACATGCATTTCTTACTTCAGAGAAATCTTTTCTTTGAAACCTGCTGCTAACTGGTTTCAGTGGAGGCAGTGAGGGTTTTAGCTGCCCTGAAGGTGAACTTTTCCCTTTCTGCACTGCCACGCCCACCCCATTCACTCTCAGAGCAGATCTGCTCTTGGCATAGCGGTTCGAGAGTTCAGCAGCCTCTTGCACTGTTTTTGGATCTCTGTCCTCTAGCCAGGTTTTTAGCTCAGCTGGGCAAGCCCAATAAAGCTGTTCTAATAAAATCACATTTTCAGTTTTGTCAACAGAGTTTGCCTCAATTCCTTCCCACCAACGTTTTAAAAACTGACCTTATTTCATGGCTAGCTCCTCATAGCTCATATCAGGGCTTCTCCTGAGCTTACAGAATTTAGATCTGTATGATTCAGCAGTTAAGTCAAACTTTTTTAACAGTGCAGCTTTTAGCTTGCTGTAATCATCACTGTCCTCATTGTTCATTTGACCCAATGCATCCCAAGCTTCCTCGGTAAGTAATGGGGATATCTGGAAGCTCCAGGAATCTCTAGGAATTTTTAGCCTGAATATGAACTTTTTCAAAAGAATTTAAAAAGGCATCCATGTCCTCCCCTTCCTTAAACTTGGCTATTAATTTGGAGTTCAATTTGTAACCCAGTCCTGCAGTTCCAGTTAAACCCAAGCCACTTACCTGCTCTGGTGCTGCTTGTTGGAGTCGTATCTTCTCCAGTTCGTGTTGCCACTTGTGCTTCTCTCTCTCCTCTCCTCTCCTCTGCCTCTCTGCGTTCTCACTCTCTCTTCTCTGCAGCTCGCTGGTGCTCACGTTCCTCATGGTCTGCCTCCCTCTGTTGTTGCTCTGCCTCACAGTCTGCCTCCCTCTGTTCCTGCTCTCTCTTCTCCTCTGCAGCTTCCTAATGCTCATGCTCTTCACGGTCTGCCTCCCTCTGTTGCTGCTCTGCCTCCAGTTTCACCCTGCACAACTCAATTTGCAGTTTGAGTACCTCTGGATTCAGGATACTGGTGAGCATCCCCTGCTGCTGTGGCCCTTCACTGACAGTGGCCCAGCTGTCCTTTTCAGTCACAGTCGGTGACTCACTGCTCTGAGTATCTGCTACCATCAGGGCCTCTATGAGGTTTTGCTTTTTGGCTGTCATCTCAAATGGGACTCCACTGTCCCCACGCAACTGCTTCAAGTAATCTACAGTGTGCCTGCTATAGTCGGAAGCCATCTTCTTCTTCCCTGACTATGGCTACTCTGACTTGCAAGTTTAGAGAGAAAAAAATAAAATGGGTAGGAACTGGACTATACACCAAGTGATATATATAGTTCTGTTTCCTTTTTAAAATAAAACTCTACGTTTTTTTCTTTCTTTGTAAGAGAGTTTACGGTCTCAGCTGACACAGAGCAATACAAGCTTGTGATACCAAAATGATGCCACCGCTGCCAACCAATCTGTCACAGACCCGCTCATCAGGTCAGTCCCTCTACTCCAAAAGTGCCAGCCTCTGTGCACAATCTTGTGAACAGTGTAACAGACAAGGTAACCCTCTTGCCTGTTTTTATGAGTTCAGATCAACCTTTGGTCTCAAGTCCTGGAGGGATTCAAACTGTTAACCTCTTGTTAGCATACCCAATGCACAGGCTCAGATATATCTGTCTTCAGGGGGCCAGATATCTTTGCCTACAGGCACCCAACCAGGTATACAAAGATGAACCCTTAAAAACTTTAATAAAGACCTCAGATTTAAAATGCTTCTCTTTCCAGTTTGGTACCACCATACAAGTTTATGCTTAGTATCTGCAATAACCATACACTTTTCTTACAACTGAAAAGAAGTCAAAGACAGACCAAGTAAGGTCTAAAAATAATTTTACTAAAATATTTAAAAAAATATGTAAAACACAAAATACAGAACTCTTATATCACAAGACATACAAATCTATTAAAAGAACAAGGTTTTAAACAATGCAATTCCTACTACAGTACTTAGTCTCTAAATACTTGTTTTAAAGTGCTCCCAAGATGTTTCGTGGTCAGAGTCTAGGTAAAAATGTGTCTAAGTAAATCAGACTATTCCTTAAACAACTGTATTGGCCAACCCATTTTTGTGTGAGGTCAGCTAACTCCTCCTTTGTCAGATTATATTTAAATATATATATATAATAAAGAAAAACAGTGGTCTCTTCAAAGTATCAATTTTGCAATCTTCAGCATGACTCATGTTTCAAATGACATCTCTTTTGATCCATGCTGCATCCTCCCTCACACAGGCTTCACAGGAGCATTTACAACTTTGCACCCCTGTATAATAACCTGGGTTTCTCTTCAACATCATAAACCGTTTTTATGATTTACCTCTTAACAAAATTAACTTAAACAAGTCTGTAATTAGCTTCTGGTCTGCCATGTAACACATAGTATCTATAAACTGAGTGTGTGTGAACTCACGTGATGTCATCATTTTTCTTATGGCTTTTATCTTTTAGCTAAAATCAGGGGGATGAGTGAGGTCATTCTAAGAGCATCAGATTTTCAACAGAGACAGTCAGTAATATATTTTATATTAATAAAAATAATACAGCACTCAGAACTGACTGTCTACATTACATGTGCCACTGGTCAGTCCTTGGCCCATGCCATGTGGACACTAGTACCACCAGGCAACCTGGGCACCATTGCCACAGACATCACCCTGTGTGCATGCCGCCACTGGGTTGAACCCTGCAGGCTGCATGAGTGCTGGCCATGGCCCCTGGTACATGTGCTGCAGTGTGGCTGTCTGCCCCGCTGGTGTGCTTGGGGGCTCATGACAGCACGGGCATGTGGCTGCTGGGTGTCTATTTCCAGGGTGCAGTGTGGGATGTTGCTCCCTGGATGGTATCAGTGGTGACACTGCACCAGTGGCTCAGGGTTCACCCACCCTGGCATGACTGTTGTGTGAGTGCCTGGAGCATGTTCTTGTGCACCTCCAAGGGCTATCTCTGGATGGCTTGCCTGCAGTTCTGTAGCCTCCCTATGGGTGGCTGGCTGATTTAGGTCACCCTTTTGTATGCCTAACTTTGGGTGGCTCATTTCCAAGATGCATAGCAGATGCGTGGCACATTTTGACTGAATGTAGAGATGTGCTGCATATTCATGGGAATGCTCCCTTTATTTGCCCCACATGCATTATTTCCACAATATGGTGCATCCAGAGATGTGTGCTGGATCTCTGTTTTTAAAATATTGCACTTAGCGCATTTTTTCTGAGATGGGTGGCTCATCTTTACTTTGCACTGCGCATCTCCTTTGAAAATGTGGGTCCCAATTTTTTTTTAATGAATACTTGGTGTCAGCTAAGTAGATATATCATTAATATATATCTACAGTGACTTTGTATCAATAAAAACATAAACTATTTCATATCAATATAAAAAAAAAACATGAAATGGTTTGCTGTATTTTTAAAGTCCTGTTAATTTTAAACATATTATATCAACATTCATATGCGTGTGGCAACAGAGGAGAACTGTATTAACTGTTCAAATCTTACAGCTTTTAAAATGTAGCTTCAAGAATTGTAAAAATATCATATAAGATAATATTTTGGAAATGGTTAGAAGACACTAGTGGTTGTTCTGTCTAAGAATAAACGCATTCTTTTCTGGTTTATTCCCATGGTTTTGTTGTTCTGATCATGAGGGTCTCAGAATCCCTGGGATTGGGTGCCATATACTGTAAGTAAAATTGCCTTGCCCCTGCCTTGCCTGTCACTCCATTACGGTGTTAGTATGACTGTTTCATCCATACATTATCTTTGAAACGTGATTTAATTGTTGCTGATGACCTTGCATTTATAGCTGGAGCAAGCAATACATCAAGCTGATGTGTAAGAAATACTATCTGTATGTATTTATTCTTTGCATTGCCTTATGTTTACCTCTGTCATCTTTGTGTTATTTTTTACTCATTAATTTATGCACACAGGTATCATTGATCTTAAGTTATCCTTTAAATTCTGTTGCTTGCTTATTTTACCAACTTCCTTGATTCTGAATAAAAAATGACTGATTCACACAACCTCAGATTTAGCCCCTGATCCAGTCAATAACTCCCCCAGTGAGAGTATAAAGCGAGTTCACATCATTATCTGCTTTAGTCTAAGCTATGTTCTCATGAGAGCTTAAATATTTTAGTGCTGTCGATACTGCTATGTGGTATCACAGAGCAAATGCTTAAAATGTAACTCCTGCCTTAAGAAAATGTTGAAGATAAAGGACAGAGATGGCAATAATCTGACAAAAGCAATCAGTTCTGAGGAATGGCTACGGAATGAGTGCACACTGGGACATGGTGCACTGGAACCATACAATCAGAGCAACAGAAAGGGTTACAGGCACATGCAATCTCATAAGAGGGATGCAATAAAATCTCAACAACACATGGTCAAACATGTTTGTGTTTGGTGAAGTAAAATATGGAAGTGTGGAAGTAAGGACCATGTGTTGTTGAGATTTTATTGCATGCCTCTTATGAGTTTGCATGTGCCTGTAACCCTTTCTGTTGCTCCAATTCTGAGGAATAAAGTGAAAAGACTACCAAAGATCAATCCATTAGCACCATACAGCCCTCTGATATTCACTGTAAGCCTTATGATAAACATGATACAGTACATAGTCACCCAGCCAGTCCAAATTAATTTGTGGGCATTTGCATATGCTTTCCGTGATGCTTTGCATTATTGAGGTATGTGCAATTTGTGTTTTCCTTAAAAAAATGGCTGCATGGCCAATATCCTCTGGGATAACCCATGCCCCACTGTGTTTGCTCTGGGGTTCTTTTGTAGTTCTCTTCTCTTCCTACTTTGGGCTACCCATGACCCAAACAAATAAGATCCGCTATAGGGTGGGTGGCTGGCTTCCTGTTCCTTGGCTGATATACAGATATGGCACACTGATGAGTCCAAATCAAGATCTAAACTTTTTAGTTACTAACCTTGGATTCCTTGGCCCAGTGGTACATATTTCTTGGCCACAATTGAGGTTGCATGAAGGGATAGTGGCTCTGAATATGAGTACCTTCTTATCTAGAATATGAGTACCTTCTTACTTCTTACCTTAAGGAGGCACTATAGTGCTGCTGTTTAGGGCACTGAGCTGCAAACCTGGAGACCTGGGTTTGAATCCCACAGCCCTTACTTGCATACTGTGAACCCTGAGTAAATCACTTAACTTCCTTGTGCTCCCAGATTGCACCTGGAGACATGTTCTGGCTTAGTGTGCCTTTCCTGGTTAAACAATTTCCCATTTCCTTACCCAGCATCACTCATCTCATCCATTCCCTTTGTTTCATACTCAGATTGCTCCAGGGATACTCACACCTTCTCCTCCCCCACTCTCACTCTTATACTGGACAGTCAACCTTCTCCTATCACCTTGGCTGCCTCTGGAACCTGCTTCCTTACTCTCTCCATCTCTCACCTTCCCCTGCTTCCCTTAGACACCAGCTTACACTCCTGCCGTCCCTCCTGCTCCTGTCAGCCATCTCCCTGACCTCCTCCTGGTGCCCCTTCCCCACAGCGACAGTTCCCCTTCTGGGATCTGCTTATGTCCCAACTACTGCTCCACTGAACTGTTCAACCTGTTGCTTTCAGTTACACTGGGCTGTGGTGCTTATAGTCTCAGTCTCTGTCACCAGTTATTATTTGTTATTTTGCATTTGTACCATGTTGCACTGTTAACTGTTTGTGCTTTATTCTGTGAAGTGCTTCTATACTACTGTGTATGACTTATTGTATCCCCTGTCCCTTTCTCCGGGTCACACCTGGAAACGAGCCTTGGCTCAGTGTACCTTTCCTGGTTACCAATTTTCAAATAAACACATAAAAGCAAGAGTGTATGGTGCAAAAAGGCCTCACAAGCAATCTACAATGACTTCAAACTGCAAACCATAGATACGTAGTTGACCTGTTTTGAGTTCATCAGCATATTACAGCCATCGCCTCATGACAGTAGTTGCTGTCAGTTGATTGGTTTCAATTGTTGACTAGCCTCCTTTGCTTGGACAGGCTGGTAAGAGGGAGGGAGGGGAGGGAGGGAGGAAGGAAGGAAGGAAGGAAGGAGCATTCTAAAGATCACACATTGAGTAAGTGGCAATTGGCAATGCTAGGATTGAAACATCTCTGGCCCCAACCACCCTACTCCCTGGCCACTATTGTCCTCCTCCCCCCATCAGCACACAGAAGAAATGTGACCTGTAATAAAGAAAATAGTCCCCCAGTGTAGGGCATCTGCTTTATTCAGTGTCCATCAGAATGAAGGGTGAAATTCTGCTCCTAATAAAGCCTGATCTGCAGTAATTTCCATGCTCATTTTTATGAGCAAACTATATCAGTATTCATTCATGTGGGACCCATTACTGAGAGAGGCACTCAAAAGAGCAGTCGCTGTGCACCAGGGGACCGTTTTCTCTATTACAGGTTACATTTTTTCTGGGTGCTGGTGGTGGAACAAGAAGCAAAATGCAAATGGAAGTATGACACAGACTGGAGCACCAAAGCAAAATGAGAACAACAGCCAAACAGATGTTTAAAGTGTATAAGACAGACTTAAAATACACTAAGTTTACCTAATAAACCCACTTGCATTGATTTTATTCTTTTCTGAGTGATTGTGTTTGACTTCGTGCATCTTCTGTTTGGCTGTTGCCTGTGGGGGAAGGAGGGTGGTGGAGCCAGAGTGGGGTATAATGATTCAAGACCTGGTTGTGGGATTCAGGTGGAGGAGGTGGGGAGAGTGTGTTTGGCACATAGGTGAGGGAAAGGGTATATTGAACTTATGTCTATTGAAATTCATCAGGGCGGGGGGAAGGAGGGTGCCAGCAGGGGATGGGGTGTTATATAGTAATAAAGTAATTTGGAGGTGGGGCGATACTACAGCACAGTGGTAAGGGGAGGTATTTATTTACAGTTTTAGGCTGTGGTCATTGGCAAAGCAAATTCTGGTGCAACCTAAATTTTGTCAACTTTGTCCATCTCTACCCATGATCCCATTAATGGAATATTCTGTCTCTGTTTTTTTTTTTCTTTCCAGTGTACATCACTTACATCTTTTGGCATTTAACTTCAAGTGCCAATGCCTGGATCCCTTCTTCAGCTTTTCTACATCTTTCATGCTACTAGTTACCTCATCAGTATCCACTCTCTCACAGAGTTTTCTGCCATCTGTGAACAGACTCACTTTACCTTGTAACCCCACCACTACAGTACAGTATGTTGCTTAAATAAATGATGCATTTTATTGGTCCCAGGTAAGAACCCTGTGGCACTCCACGTGGAATGCCCTTTACATCATAGACTTTTCCATTCAGGACCACTTTCTGATTCTTGTCTGTTCACCAGCTTGTTGTCCGCCCAGTTATTCCTATCCCTAGTCTTAAATCCCCTACTTATAGTCTCTGTAAGCCTCCTATCTGATGGCAAATCAAAGACTTTGCTGAAATGTAGATATCAATATTGACTGCCTGCCCCTATCTAACATGTGTCACTAAATTGAAAAAAATCACTTAAGTTCATTTGACATGGTGCAGCCTTCACTCTAGCCAGGAGGGTTTCTGTCCATAAGACTGTTTTCCTGAAAGAAATTGACTAGCTGTTCATTTATAATGGACTCCAGCAGCTTGCCCAGCATCCATGTTAAGCTCATGGGCCTGCAACTACCCATATTTTCCATGTCCCTACATTTGTGCAGGTGGACATCTGCTACTCTCCAGTTTATCAGCATTTTCCCCTGTAGCCAGTGTCTCATTAAATAGGTCTGCCAAAGGGGCTGCTGGGGCCTGTCTTCTCTCCCTCTGTACCCTTGAATGTACCTCATTTGGGCTTGGGACTTAATTACATTCAGGTTCAGCAGACCTTTTGGAACTCTGTCCTTAATTATACAGCTTAGCTCTAATCTATTGCTTTTATTACCCCTAAATCTATCCTTCTGGTCAGCATCCATTGTGAACATGTTACAGCGTGACTAAATAAAGGATTGTACATGCAAGTGTGTTGAGAACAAGGTGATACATTCATCAGGTGAAACTGGAGGCAGAATAAACCATGTGGCAGAGGCTTTTAAAGAAAATATTGTTATCCTTTGTAGACTGCCAGTGTATGTGCTATTAAGGTATGTTTTAATGACAGGGTAACTGATTGAATTGAATAGCTTACCTGACAATGATTCGGGGATTCTTTCAACTTGTTTCTTTCTTTAGAACTTTTAATATAGGTTCATGCAAAACTGTTGTTGGTGGCAATGTTTATTTCTGTTGTAGGCATGTCCTTTTAATTTTTTATTTTGAACCCAGTGAACGTGTAACATCAGTGTGTGTGTGGGGGGGGGTAAGTCTCATTGATTACAATAGCTTGGATTTAGTTTGTTATTGTATGCAGGGAACAGTATGTGTGACATCACACACTCAATGAATAATTGACATGTCAGTCAACACACTGTTTTTTACTGTAGTGACATCACTCGGTGAATAATGGCATTATAATTGACATGAAAGCAAAGCTGGATTCTGTTAGTGGTGTGAGCTCTGCTTTGAAACATTGGATGCTCTGAAAATAGTCATGTTTAGGCTGACTGGAGTGGGTGAAGTTTTGAATTTTCCTTTTTTTTTGATATCCTTTTTTCTCCCATGGCTCCTTGGTTGGCTGTACATCCTGACTGACCTCCCGGCTCGCACTCCGATATCATGCCGACTTCCTCAATTCTCCCACAGCTTACCTCCCATGGCGGAGAGCCCCTTCCCGAGCTCAACTCATCTCAAATGGATCCAGACAGAGGAAGCACCATTTGGGGCTGGCCACGGAGGTCGGAAGCTCATGCTGCCCGACAAGGAGCCAGTTTTCCTTGTTCCTGTATTCTCCAGAGGCAGAGCATGCAATGACACCAGTGACAGCACCACACATGCTCCCATACATGCACACCATCAAGTGTCTGTTCCACCTCTTTCCTTCTAGGTGCAGCGTCAGTGTGCAAGCCCCCAGCCACCGCTAGGGGCCAGGCATGCATCAACATCTGGGAACCCCCCTCCCTGGAGAAGGAGAGCTGTCCCTAGGATGCTCAATCCCTCTCCTCCCCTGCTGACCCCTGGCAGCCCGTGCTCACTCCCGAACATGGGTTGCAGGCATAGCGCAAGGTGTGGCATCTAGCACCTCAGTCCACAGCGCCACCGGTCCAGCTGGAATTTTCTTTTAAAGTGTCCCACAGTTTTCTGTCTGAGAAGGGGGCTGAAGAGAGGTGGAGTAAGATGGGTTAGTGTCACTTGAAAGAGATTAGATGATCCACATGGGGGGAGTGATTCTTTCTCATGCTGCAGCAGTCATGTATGTGCTGGACCTTGATACAGTGAGGTTCTGGGATGACATCACTATACAATATCACCACCGACCAGTCAGATGCCAGGAAAATGTTTTGTTATTATATAATAAATTTTTCATCATCATCATAGTCATTATCATGAAATTCCTCCACTTGTCTGCTCCTGCCATTGAGTCTGCTATTGCTTCCACCCTCAACCTTTCTTTCTCCCTGGGTGCTTTGCATTATGATTGTAAGCATGCTACAGTCACATACCACTTCCCAAAGGGAGGAATCCAACTTCCTGAGGGAACTATTACAAAATATCTCTTCTCCCTACCCTTGATAAGCTTTAAGAACACCTAGTCCTGTCTCAACTCTTTCCCTTTCCTTGATTCCCCTCCTCCTTTATTCCTTTCCAGTCTGGTTTCAGGAAGTCCCACTCCATTGCCACTTCCCTTCTCCAGCTCACTGACTCTATGCTAATAGGAACAGAATGGGGCCTGATAACCCTCTGCAAATCTTTTCAACCAGGCCAAGACTTTCAACACAGTTGTGTACTCCCTTCTCCTGGACAAGCCAAAAGGAGCATGGCTCTGACCACTGAGTTAGCTATCTCTACTCTAATTTCAAGGGCAGGTCTCAAGCTGTCCATATCAGTGACACTCTCTCCACCCTCCTAAATTGCTCAGGTGTTCTCCAAGGCTCTGTCCTTGGCCCGATCTTGTTTTCTATTTTCTTGAGTGACCTCCTAACAGCCTGTATCTCTTTGGTCATCCACAAGTACACAAATAATACTCTGCTCTTTGCCTCTGGTGCCTCTGCCCTGACTACGCTACTTGACTCCAGCTGGACTTTTTCAATATCCAACACTGGTACCAGGTGAAACAACTGTCCGTCAGTTCCAAGGAAATGGTCTCAATGACCTTTGGCAACAGACAATGGCTGGCCAGAGACTCACCCTTTCCCTTCCTCCATGCCATTGATGGTGCTGTGATACAGGACATCTCATCCTTTAAATACCTTAGGGTCAGACTGAACCAGAACCTTGACATCTCTCTGGATGTGGACACCATTTATCATAAACTACACTGTGAACTCAGGGCTCTGTGCAGGAAAAAAGCATGCATCCCTCTTCCTGCACAGAAACTAGGACTGGGAGAACTTGGTGAAGTTCTGACCCTAATTTAATAAGAACCGGAACATGGTGAAGTTCTGATTTGTTCTGATTAGTTCTGATTTATTGACAAATATTTGAAAAAATGCAAAAAAATGCATAAAAGTGGCCAAAGTCAGTCACATTTGAAACAGAGGCCAAAAGGAAATCATTTAATGGATTGTTTGTATAAAAAACAAATGTAAAGCTGCTAAATAAAAAAGTAATTACTCACTACTAGCCCCTTCATGGCTGGCCTGTAATGGTGGCATATCCTGTTCGGGTCTGTGACATGAGTGTGCTGGGAGAGATGGAGAGAGAGAGAGATGGAGGGAGGGAGGGAGGGAGAGAGAGAGAGAGAGAGAGAGAGAGAGAGATGTGCAAATACCTATATCATAGCACCACCAAGCACTGCAGGCACTGCCAGGCAGTTATGATTTTTTTTTTTTTTTTATTAATGGTGCTGTGTGACTATTATTTTGTCAGATGTTCCAGTCAGAGCCAAACCGGCCAAAGAAATGGATATGAATGATCAAATGAGCACCACTCACTCTATCCATGTGAGTGAAGCAACTGCTTCGCATGCCCCTGTGTACTATGGTATATGGTACACTACCTGGTCCAAGAGGTGGTAATGTTTTCTAGTACTATGACTACTTCTACTGAATCTGATCAACATGCTGAATCCTTAAAGAAGAAAAATGAAAAACATCGTGGTCACCACCACTCAGGCAGGCAGCCAGCCACATGTCGCATCAGTCAACTGCAGAGCAGTCATAAAAAAGCTTGCCACTGCCACCTGAAGACCTGATGACAGACACACAGCACAATTACATCCTTCCCAGTTCCACAATTGTTGCCAGCCACTGCCAAGTAATTTAAGTCTCAAAAATAAAATATAGTAATATAATAATCTCAGCCCAGTTACTGTAAGTGAGATGTAACCAGGCTAGCATATCACACACACACAAACAATAAAGAAATTGAATGAATTTTCAATTTAGTAGCATTTTTTTCTGTGAAGTAATTGTAGCCAAATATGGGGGACTTGAGAAATATACAAAGAGTATTCAGTTTCTGGGTTTTAGGCATCTGCTAAGCCATGCATTGTACAAAAATTAAAACAGTACAGTTAGAATCAGTTGCTGAGGGCAAAAAAGTGACAAGTGTCACAAACGCACTCAGCAGGTCAAGCCCTCTTCTCCCACAGTGCCAGCCTCTGAGCACAGAAATGCGAACAGGTAACAGACAGGGTAACCCTCCTGTCTGCTTGTGGGTCCAAATCACTTTAGTCTCAAGTTCTGGGGAGATTCAGATTGTGAACCTTATGCTAGTGTACCCAAATGTACAGGCTCAGATAGTATTCTCTTCAGGGGGATGCAATATATCTTCCACTTAAGGGCACCTAACCAGGTATCCAAAATGAACTCTTTAAAAGTCTATAAAAGACCTTAGGTATATTCTTACCTTTTCCCAGTTTAGTAATAACATAAAGCTTTTGAGCAGTTGTCAAACATAACCATCTATATGTCACATGCAAAAAAAGAACTTGCAGACAAGCAGGCAGTCTTTTGAATAAAAGGTTTACTAAAAACAGATAAAAATATTTAAAGAGTAAACACAGAACACCATATCAAAGAGCGTACAATCACTTAAAAGAAAAGCAAAGAAAACTACAAACTCCTACCAACATACAGTTAGACTTTTTCTATCTAATGTATTACCTCTATAAGTGTCTTAGTTAGATTTGTGTTTCTAGAGTCCCCATGATATGACAAAAAGATCAGACACCAGTATTAGTTTAAACTGTGTCTCTGCACACCCCTTCTGTGAGTCATCTAGCTCCTCCTTTTAGAATATAAAAAAAAACATACACAGGATGTCCTATCAGGAGGTATTTTAATTAATGTGACTTCAGCAAAAACTAATTTCCAAAATTATGACTGTCTTTAATCAAGCCTTTCCTTTGAACTGGAGGCTGGTTTCTTATTTTTCCAATGAACATCAAAGGTTTTTACAACTTTGCCATACGTCACTTAGGTTCTAATATAGCCATGTCCTGTCCTGTAATAAACTGTATATTTAGCTTCCCAACTCCAAAGCATGTCATAAAAAGGCCATAAAATGCAATTTCTCAAGGAAGTTAATTACATTACAGAGATCTCCTGGTCAGTTACATCCTGTAACTGAAACCTGGGGGGGGGGTGCACCCATGGAGCTCAAACTCACATACTATATTTTTATATCACAAATATCATGCAGCAATCTTAACCAGCTGGCCAAGTATCATAAAGTAGTAGTAATAAGGACTGGAGTGAGGACAAAACGTGACAAATAGTAGTTGTGAGTCGTGAGGACAAAAAATGATAGAAGTAGTAGTAGTAGTAGTAGTACACAGCAGTACCCTACCTTCCAGATCAGAGACTGGTACCAGGTACCACCAATTACGTTTGTGACATGCAATGCAGTTGCTTGCTGTATTTGGACTCTGAACCTGCTGATGTTATTTTTTTTCACTATTCTGTGCTGCTTATGTAATCATTCAAGTAATAGTGGCCTGGCCTAGTCTGTCCTGACCTGACATGTTGCAATTAATTGCTACCTCATGTAGTAGACCCTATTCACAAAAGATTTTCACTACAGGTACAAATTCTTGAAAGTGTTTTGTGGATAGGACCTGCTCGGAGCAGTCAGTGTATGTTTTATTCAGGTATTGTTTCTGAAATTAAAGTGAGGAATGATGACTTTGAGAAATGTGAGGTGCTCAGCATTTTCTGGTGTCAAACATGATCATGTGTCAGTAATGACGTTACCAGCTGAACTAAACAATCGTTCTGAACAGATGCAAGTCTTAGGGCAATTCATGTGCTTCATTGCAATGTTTACTAAAGCAGGCCACATATTTTGTTTGGATTTCCAGTACTGCAAAGGATCAGCATTCCAGCTGATATTGGGCTCTGTCAGGTACATTTCAACAAGGGTCTGTGCTGAGGCTGTGTTATAAGAGGCAGATCAAGAAGATGTTAAAATTACATCTTCTAAGTGACTCCAGAGACATGATGTTGATCCAAGTGACTGTGGGACAGTGCTTCGCTTGGCTGGTGGTGAAGAAGAAGATTCAGCTGAAGTGGCTGAGGAGGAAGAGGGAAAAAATGCCACAACAGTACAGTAGAGGATGAGCCACCTGATGCCGTGCTGTGTTGTGAAGAAGATTCTGAATGTGGTGCTGCTGTCGTTGTACTCTGTTCCATGACAGCACATACCTCATCAATTATTTCTTGTTTGTTTATCTCAAAACAAGTTTCATCGTCATCACTCAGTAGTTGCTTTGATTTGTATTGTGGGTCCAAGATTGTTGTTTTACTGTAGGAAGCATTTTACATAGTTTGTCATCTTTTTCAACTATTTTGATCATACATCTCATTAGATCTTGTATTCTGGGGGGGCAACCTGCATGTGCCAGCAGCACCACTGGCAGCCTGTGTGATCATGGAACTGTCTTACTTCTCTAACTTGTCCCTAATCAGATTCAATTTGAATTTAACATTTTTTATTAGGTGTATCAAGTGGCTGAGAGTTGTTGTGTTTGCACTAACCTTCCTGGTGATTTCCTCAGATGGCTGGAGCAGGATAATGAGAAACTCCAGGATGGCCCACTGTGGTGGAGTAATATAGACGTCTGCATCACCAATTTTATTTTCCAAGGTGTATTGCTTGGCAGCTTTCTTTTGTTCCAGAAGCCTTTGGAACATATAAAAGATTAAATTCCATCGAGTAGAAATGTCTTGGAGCAGTCTGTGCAAAGGTACACCCTGGAAGAGAGAAGGGATCTGGGAGACATAATTGAAACTTTCAAATACTTGAGGGGGATCAACAAATCAGGCACAGATGGGTGGATTAAGCTGAAGAAGAGAAGGGGCATGAAAGAGCACAGACTAAGACTGGAGGGGTGCAGATTCAGAAGAGAGATAAGGAGGCATTATTTCACCAAGAGGGTGGTGTCAAAATGGAACACTCTGCCAGAGGAGGTGGTGTCATGTAGGACAGCAGGCAGTTTCAAAAGGACATGGAACAGTGTAATGGGAGGCTGAGTACTCAGGAGGTGGGAGGGGGATGGGGAGTAGGGTAGCTGCTATATCAAGGTGCTAGCTGCACATCCGATCAGACTTGATAGACCATGAGGCCTGTTTCTGCTGCAAGTTTTGTATGTCCATGTGTTCGTAAACTGTGCTCCAGCTATATTTTTTCAAACAAGTGATGGGCTTTGCTTGAGTGACTGAAATGAGTGCATATTCTATTAGCAATGCTAACACGAGCCTTAATCTCCCTGTCATCATCAAGAAAAACACGAACAATTAAATTTAAGTAATGCGCAAAGCAGCAAATGTGAACAAAGCCCCCTCCTCCAAGGCCTTCCTTATGCTGGATCCATTACCTGCAACTATAAAACCAACTGACAGTCCCTGTGAAGTGAGCCATTGCTGTACTGGTTTTTGGAGCTCTTCATTGATGTTGTATGAGGTACGTTCAGAAGGAAAATAAAACATTCTTAGTACAGCAAACTGCGATGCTTCACTGTCCCCAGTCCCACATGAATTACTGAAACATGCCCAATGTGTTGTGACAGACATGAAGGGTTCAGGCTGACAGCTTGTCCAGATATCTGTTGTGAGATGCACCACCCTCCCAGCAGCATTGCACAAGATGCGTCTTAATTTTTTACATACGACATCGTAAAGATCTGGAATCCCAGTTGTCGAGAAGTATTTCTTCAATGGTATACTATATCAAGGTTTGAGGTTCTCAAGCAGCTGCCTGAATCCTATATGTTGAACCACGTAATACGGTAGCAAATCAACAGCTATCATTTCTGAAATTTCTTTGGTTATTGTAACAGCACTAGGGTGAGTCGAGGCATATTTGGCTTTATGCTCATATGTTTCTGAGATGGTAAGCTGTCTCCTTGAAGGAGGAGGGCTTTTGAATACATGGTAACTTTCAGTAACAGTAGGAGGAGTCCTTCGAATGGGAGGAAGTGGTGGTGGAGGTGCTTCAGTAGTGCTGCGGGGGCTTCCACTGCTTTTATCTATGGGAGTTACCCCTGAATGTAGTGAGCTATCACTGTCACTTTCTCTTCAAGACTGACAATTGGAGATCACAATGATGTTATGACATCTGTTTAGGTGCCTTTTCAGTGCTGAAGTTCCCTATGCTCCTTTCTTTTTACCCCTGCTGATTGGCCATTTACAAATAGTGCATGTTGCTACCAACTCATTGGAAGCACTAATGGAGAAGTATGACAAAACAAAAGATTTTTTTTTTTTTTCCCCAGGAAGGCATGGCACCTCGGTCACCTTTTCAGGGGGTCCCCCTCCCTGGATTTTTCTGGGGCCTGTTCCTCTTGTGGTTTATTCCCACTGTGTCCCTCCACAACCAAAACATTTCCACCTATTTCTTCCACATCTGCATTTTCTATCCCCTCCAGTAAACCTTTTGCTGCCTGACCATTCTCTTCATCTTTTATTTTATTACCCTTGTTGGGTTAAACTTTAGAAGAATCATATGAGGCTGAGTGACTGGCAGTAGCATAGTATGCTACTGTTCCATACCGTTGGGTGCCTTTTCAGGTCGTACCCACCAAGCCTTTTGTTTTTTTTAACTACATAACATTTTTTTTACTTGGGACTGATGATGATCCGAGGCATTTATCTTTTTAGGAGTCAAGCATTCACTTGGAAGACAAAACCTTCCTTAGACATGAAAAAATCACTTTTTGGGGTTTGTTTTTGTTTTCTCTTTTCAGGCTGATTGCTGTCTTTTGCAGTGCCACTGCCTACCTGAGAAATAGAATTCACCTCATCAACACTCTGATCCATTTTTTTTTTTGCTACTTACTTCTGCCCCACCCCTGGCCCTGGTCAGCCCTCGTCTGGCCACTGTCCATCACCTCAATAACTTCAGGCCCTCACCCCTCCAACCCCCATGGCTTATCCCCCATGGCAGAGCATCAGGGACCCCCACCTGTCAACAGAATCTAGTTTTGGGGTGTTACCTTCGGAGAAGGAGTGTGACGGGAATGGCCATCAAGCCACAATGACCAGCCACCAGGGTCTTTTCTCATTTTCTTCCCCTGTGGGAGCCAGGCATACAATGACACCTGTGGTGGGCTCACGTACACACTTGCATGTGGCCCCACCAAGCAGCTGCCATGTCCCTGCCCCACTTGTCTTGCAACAGTGTATTGCCAAGCCCCAGCCTCCCCCTCTCCCTGGAGATGGAGAGCTGTCAGTCAGATGCTCGATCCATCTCCTCCCCACTGACCCCCGGCAGCCCACACTCATTCCTGAATGTGGGTCACTGGCAAGGTGCAAGGTGTGGTGTCAAGCACCTCAGCTCTCAGCGCCACCGGGCTGGTCCTCCCTGATCCATTTTTCTTAGTATTCTAACCTGTGAAAAAAGATCCCTCTAACTAATGTAATGTCCTTCTGATGACTCCCACCCACAGGCCAGGAACAAATTTACTGTTGTGACACATGACTGTACACAGCACACTGACAGCTCAGCATTCCACCACCACTTCCTTCCCAAGATTAACTGACTGACTCCTACAGTACAGTTACTTACTGTTAAGTGACCAAATTCAGCAACTGTTAAGCATGCCTCAGATTTTGAATTTGAGATGTAGGCACATCTGGTGCATAGCTGCACGCAGCATAGTCCCACACTGGGGGCTGATTAATGCATATACTTAATGTAACGTGATATACTATAAAACTAATAATAATAAGGTGGAATAGAGGGGAATGAGTGGTGATGATGATGATGACACTTGTGTGTACAGTAGTTGACTTTACTTGTGTTGTAGTGTAAACAGCTTGCTATGAGTCACAAAGTCAGATTTCCCTTGGGCCACCCACAGCTAGCAGCACAGGAGCATCAACTTGTATGTTGTTTGCTTGAACACTATTTTTGTTAAATATATGAAATCGTGAATGAAAGTTTACAAGTGACCATGATTTGTGATTGGACAGCACAAGTCAAAGATTTATTTTGCCAGCCTGCTGCCCTTGCCCTGTACACAGAGCTACACTGAAGCCAGGAAAAAGATTTTATTTGGGATTTTTGGACTGTTGAATTTCTGGTGGGCCCTCCTGCAGTCTCCCTCTCTCCCCTCCGGATGTCACAAGACAAAGACTTATTTTGCCAGCCTGCTGCCCTTGCCTTGTACACACAGCCATACTGAAGCCAGGAAAAGTAATTTTATTTGAGATTTCTGGGACTGTTGAATTTCTCATGGACCTCCTTGCAGTCTCTCTCTCTCTCCCTTCTGGATGTCACAAGTCAAAGATTTATTTTGCCAGCCTGCTGCCCTTGCCCTGTACACACAGCCACACTGAAGTCAGGATAAAACTTTCATTTGGGATTTACTGTAACTGTAAAACTTCTCTTGGGCCTCCAGTAGTATCTCCCTCTTTCTCTCTCTTCTGGATCTGTATTTGGAATGGCACAAGTCAAAGACTTTGTCAGCCTGCCCTTCCTTGCTCCTGTATGCAGCTACACTGTCTGAGGCCAAGAAAAGAAAAAATGTTCATTTGAGATTTTCTATAACTATAAAATGTCCTTTGGTTGCCCAGTAGTCTCTCCCTCTCTCCTCTGATCTGGATTTGGAATGGCACAAGTTAAAGATTTTGCCATCCTGCCCTCCCTTGCTCATGTACACAGCTACACTGTCTGAGGCCAAGAAAAGAAAAAAAAACTTTCATTTGGGATTTTCTGTAACTGTAAAATTTATCTTGGGCACCCAGTAGTCTCTCCCCCTCTCCTCTGGATTTGGAATTAGAATGGCACAAGTCAAAGATTTCACCAGCTTGTCCTCCCTTGCCCATGTACACACAGCTACACTGTCTGAGGCCAAGAAAAGAAAAAAGCTTTCATTTTGGAAATGTTGTAACTGTAAAATTTCTCTTGGGCACCCAGTAGTCTCTACCTCTCTTCTCTGGATCTTTATGCCACAAGTCAAAGATTTTGCCATCCTACCCTTGCTCATGTACACAGTCACACTGCCATACTGCCTACCTTTTGTCTCCGCCCCCCCCGGCAGCACCCAGGCCACCACTATCTCTCCAGTCCCTCTGGATTCCTCATTTCTCCAGTTCCGACCCATCACCATCCCCCAATGATCAATTTCTCTCTCGCCACCTCGTACCAGTAAATTGAGTCCTTTCTCTCTCCTTTTCTCTTGCCTCCCTTCCCCTCCAAAATCTATATATATTTTTTTGTGTTTTTTTTTTGCGATTTAGCAACTTCTTCTGGCTGCTGCTGCAGCGATAAGTGAGGTGCTCATCTGACCCATCCTCCTCTTGTCTGGGTTGCGTTGCACACTCAGCATGGTTATATACTGTGACTGCATCATGTGACCATCTGTTGCCTGATTGGATGCCGCTGCCTGCCTGTATGTGGAACGAGTGTGCTGACGGCATCCCCATGGCAATAATACACACAATGGCACAAATGGCACTTCCATTGACCTGGAATTGGACTTCTGCAGCAAAGTCCATATTTATCCAGGTCCATGGATTGCAGGTTCAATCTGGGGGTCCGGATCTCCCACGGAACAGTCCGCTCAGCCCTAACAGAAACAAACTCTCTTGAAATGATCCTCCTATCTTCATTTATGATGACGTACTGTAATTTACAGTGCTGCTCCCAAATTCACCCTGGCAACACTAGACTCCCTCTTTCACTCATTCTTCCACTTTACCATGGACTGCTGTCCCCACATCCACCACTGCTCCCTCTACTCCTCCCTCCCTTTCTCTCTCCCATCTTGAAAACAGACAAGGCTTTTTATCATGCCTCCTTAAGCTCCATATTTTGGCTTGTCTCCCCACCCTACCTTGACTCTATCCTCGCCTGTCCCTCCTCCTTAATGTAATCCTCTCTCTCACTCCTATAAAGTCCTCTGCAGGCCAGGATGCTTTCTCCTTCCATTCCCTTAAGTGTTTGGTTACTCTCCCTCCCACGATTTTTTCTGCCTTCTCTGCCTCTTCTCTCAAAACTCTTCTTTGAGACATCTTGAGACATTCCTAAAAATATCACTAACCCTTCATACCCTCCCACCATGCTGCTCTACGTACACCTCTTATGGCCTATTACCCTCTGGGATCCCCCCTTCACCTGCATTCTAATTTATTGATGTTGTATATTGCCCTACTAAAGTTATTTGTATTACAGCTACTCCTTTACCTTTGTCTGCTATTCTTTTATCTGAAGTTTAATTCCAAGAATCTCTCTATACCTCTAGTACGATCACTGGACTACAATTTGAACACATTATTTTATAGTTACATGTTGTTATTCCATATTGTACCTTCCTTATTATGTATTTTGGATGCACCCCATTACTGTACTGTTTTTGCACTGTTTGCTTCACTATCTTCCCCCAGGATATATCAGGAAATGAGGTGCTAAAGTACCTGTTCAGTGTGTTCTCTTGGTAAAACATTTAAAATAAATTACAGATAAATAAAATACAGACATACATAAATACATTCAGGCCATGCGGTGAGTCTTCACAGACGGTACTTACTAATTAAGAACTGCATAAGCACTGGTCACCAGCTTCCCTATGTTGCATGTGTTTACAAAGGCATAAGAAGACCTGAATGATAAATCACTAAATTAGCTGATTACAGGGAAAGTTTTAGGAAACCTTAGCTTTCTTTAGTACTCCACAGACAGAAAATTGAACAATTTATTTATTGTGGCACCTTGCTGGGATCAGTAAATAGATGGAAGTGGAACAGAAATGGACCGTAATAAAAGAGGGACTGATGGAGGCCACTAGTGAGTGTGCCAAAACAAAAAGCAAGAAATCCAGGCTGAAAAGCCCAGCTGGTTCAGAAAGGAAGTGGAAAAAGCAATACAGGAAAAGAAGACAGCCTTCCAAAAGTACAAACGTACTCAGCATGAGAAGGATACGGAGGTCTTTAATGATAAATCAAGGATGTCAAGCAGAACACATAAAGAGGGAAAGTCTGCCAGGGAAGTAAAGCTGGCACAGGGAGTAAAATCAGGTGAGAGGGCCTTCTTTATATATATAAGGGAGAAGAGGCATATTAAAGATGAAACTGCCAGGTTAGAAAAGGAGGGGGGTTAGACAGAAGGAAGTGAAGAGAAAGCGAAGGTACTTAACAAGTACTTCTGTTCCATTTTCAATAGACAGAAGGATGGACCAGTGCCACAGGGGAGAAGAGGGATGAGGGCATGGAAGGGGGATGTCAATGACTGCATAATCAGGTGGATAGGGTGCTACAGGGCCTAAAGACTCTGAAAGTGGACAAATCCCCAGGACAAAGGAAATGTTGGAGGTGCTGGTGAGCCCCCTAGCAGACCTGTGTAAGACCTTACTGGAGTCCAGGAGTGTGCCCCATGACTGGAGAACTGCACATGTGCCTCTCCATAAAAGCAGTCTAAGGGATGACCCAGACAATTACAAGCCTATCAGTCTGACCTCAACAGTCGGCAAACTGATGAAGATTATCCTGAAGGAGAGAATAGTGGTCTTTCTCCAAAAAAATGGACTGCAAGATGAGAGTCAGTACGGGTTTGTGTCAGATAGGTCCTGCCAGACTAATCTGATTAAGTTTATTACATTGAGTGATCAAGACAGTGGACAGGGGCCAAGTGGTTGATGTCCTGTATCTGGATTTCAGCAATGCCTTTGACTCTATATCTCACAGGAGATTGGTCAGGAAGCTGGAGGATCTGGGGATAAGGGCCAAGCTCACTGGATGGGGCAAAAACTGGTTAAAGGACAGAAGTCAAATGGTGGTAGTGGTAGAGGGGGAATTCTTCAAAACTAGGCCAAGGACCATTGGGGTCCCACAGAAATCAGTGCTCAGTCCAATGTTGATAACATCTTCATCAGTGACATAGCACATGGGTTCAAGGGTAAAATCTGCCTTGTCGCAGCCCAAGTTTGGGTGGGCAGCCAGCCTGTGATTTATGCAGGCTGCTTTGTGAATCAATCATGGGGCATCGTTTAGTGCAAAGGGCACTTTGTGCCAGTCACCAGGATGCAAACCCCTTGTGCCACCCTAGAAGCTTTGAGAATCTAGGTCCCATGTGTTAAAAATCATGTACTGTGTCCAAACTCATTTTCATTATTATATCTTACAAAAACGTACACAAATCCTTCAATATGTCTTATAATTAATCTAGATCAGGGCATATAATAACTGCATGCTGACTGAAGTCTCAATGTGGTTGTATCAGAAGAACTGGAGGTTCACTGAGGGCATATATATATATATAGATATATATAGCTATATCACTGTCCATAACAATAACAAAATATTGTACTATGAAGCCCTGGAGCTCCCACAGCCTTCTTAAGAATAATAATAATAATAAAGCATAAGATTATACTATAGAAAAAGGGGGAGGGGACAGAAATATTAATGAAGGGGAATTGATTTAATAAAAAAAAGCTAAAGGGGAAAACATTACATGAAAATAGTAATAGAAATTGGAAGGGGAATACTACTCAAACCCCAACCCCATATTCATAATAAAGAAAATATTTAAAAACAACCCCAAAAGGAGTGCAACATTGAGAATATTGAATTAAATATATGCAAACTTCTCCCTATATTAGAGTGGTGAATAAATACATGGGAAAAATACCCCAACGTCTCCACTATCACTTCAAAAAAACTATCAAAATTCATAATAAAAGCGTGTATTAGCTAAGAAGGTCCCAACTCCCACAAATTGGTTCAGCCATAAAAGTTGATGAGGCATGTAGGAAATGGCCATACCAAATTAAAGCTACAAATCATGCTAAAATGGTTACTCGTGCATGTCTCCATATAATCAGCAACTATAGAGAGTGCATATTATTTAATTTTTTTACTCATTTAACATAAAGCTGCTCTGCAAGTTATCCTTGAAAGGAATTCATATATGTCATCATCATAAAAACTAAACAAGGTTTTTACAGACCAGAAAATACAAGAGATTTTGTTTTCATATCTAATAAAAAATAACTGAATGGCACAAGGATCACAGCTTATCACATATCAGATAAATTATGTCAGATAAGATAAGAGGCCCAAGAGCAGTGCAGTGGCTTATGTTACAGATATGGGACTCGATTCTCAAAGGGTCAGGAATGCTGCATCACAGAAACAAAACAGAAGGGTCTCACTGTGCCACACATTGCATCATTCCTGATTCACAAAAGCAGTTTGTGGCACTGAGGGGACCAGGTGTGCCAGACACCCATATGCCCAGCTGCGGCATGCAACAGGCAGCATCATGGTGCTGAGGGGTGTTGCACCAGTAGGCATCTGCCATATCCTCCACTCTGGAATTCCAGAAAGGTGGTAATGTCCATGGGGCCAGCCAAGAGTTAGACTAGCCCTGAACTGGTCTAACACCAGCTGCAAAAAAAGGGTCTGACTTGCAGACCCCTCAGGGCATGACAGTGGCAGTGCTGCTCAATGGCACTGATGGTAGTGGGCTGTTGCCAGACATGGACAGCGAGCCGGCTGCACTGCTGGCAGCATGGCGTACTGTTGGGAGTATGGCTTCTGTCATGCCTGGGGCACCTGAGGTGGCATACTTGGCCCCCTTGCTGGGGGGGGTAGAGACATGCCCCAGCATGCCAGATATCCCAGTGCCAGCAGACTGCATCAGTGCCAGCAGTGGGGCCAGACTACTGCAGTGGACATCGTGCCCACTCTGTGTGCAACACATCCTCTGTTGCTGTCAATGCCACATAACTGTTCCACAACTTGTGGCATTCCTCTTCCATGTACCTTAACTTTCCCACATGGGTGTGCTTGGCGCAGTCTGAAGGACATTGGTGCTGGGACCCCTTCTGTACCTAAATCAGGTGCAGGGTCCCTACCATACCAAAGATCAGTGCAAGATGCCATTGGAGAAGCTTGCACAGATCTTTGAGAATTGAGCCCATGGTCTCAAATCAAAGGCCTGGGGAGATAGCATGGATAATTTAAAAATCCAGGTCAATTCCTTTTCCCTTTCTTTATATTTTGGCCATGCACCTTTTTTTCTATAGTACAGTCATATGCTTACCACACCCTGATAAAGCCTTTGAATGGGCGAATGTGCATGGGCTGAGGTTTCACTGCTATGCTGATGATACCCAGCTCTACCTGTCTTTTGCACCTGACCAGGATCATGTTCTCTCAGTATTTAACAACTGCCTTGCTGAAATCCAGGACTGGATGAATTCGAGCTGGTTAAAGTTGAATGTGGGAAAGACCGAGGTGCTGGCTGTGGATCCGGGTCGCCGGATAGAGAGGTTGAGGACTGGTCAGCCCTCTGGAATTTATCTAGGGAGCTCCCAGATCCTTACCTCTGAACAGGTGTGGGACCTGGGGGTGGTGCTTGACAACAGGCTGACTTTATGATCTCAGGTGTCAGCGGTCATCAAGTCTTCCTTCTCCCATCTTAGGAACATCGCCAGGATCAAGCACCTCATTCCATCTGGGGACCTGTAACAGGGTGCCCCTGTTATGAATGAAGGGTCCCGCAGTAAAAATGTGTAGCTCTCTAATAAGTTCTTTTCATGTTTTTCTATCATCTTTTCTTCCTCCTTACTTTACTATTTTTTCATGTCAGGGTGGCCAACCTGGCATTTCTATTTATACCTTTGCTGTCCCTTTAAAACCTATAGTCCCCATTATTGCACATTAATAGTATCTCTTTTTATTTATAAAGGAGCCTTCTGGTTTAAGGAAAATAAATGCTTGCATTTATAAAGTACCCCAGGTTGTTTATGTAGCGCTTCAGTGCTGGAATGCTGGTGCTTCTGTGAAGAAAGTGAAGCACTAGACACTATTGTAACTGGTGCCTCTTTCAGATATGCAGAAATGCTGTGCTACAAGCCCGAGGTCAGGTGAAATAAATAAAAAGAAAACCGCTTGTTGCGGTATTGATGAAAAGCTGTTGTGAGCTTAAAAAGAAAAGGAAATGCTGCCTTCTGCAGCAACTGAAATAGCAGCGCCACCTCATACATCGGAGCAGGAGCGTGCTCCGATGTGCACTGAGGCACAGCCGCTACTTAACTGAAACTTGCTCAAAGCAGGATGCTTCAGTAAAAAGTAAAAGTGCCGCCCAGGGAGGCAAAAGTGGCACATTCAAAGTCCATATAAGGACATTACAGGCAAAAAGGGAAAGTCCCATAGTGTCCTTAAAGGAAGTGCTGCAAATATTTGTTGTTTAGACAGCCCAGAAAGCGAGTGACTGGGAGCTGTCAAAGCCAAGGCCAAAATGAAATGTTTAAGCTGACAGCTGACATTTCAGCCATCGGATTTTAAAGACAAACAGCAGAAAATTAGGAAAGAGCCCTAGGAAGGAATGCTGAGCCATTATTATAAGAACACTGCCATTTATTCAATATATGACCATACAGACCACAAGTTAAAGCCCAAAACATTGATTAACATACTTTTACTTTGAAAGAAACTCCTGGGTCAATTATCAGGTCTCCTGGGCTGGCAGGGGGAGGCAAATAAGGAGCGGGCCCCTCATTTGTCATTCCCCTGTCCAGGCTGGGTATTCCTGTACAGAAAACATGTGAAAATGTATACAGAAATGTTTTTTTTTTCTTCTTCTTTACCTGAATTCTTGCCAAATATGGGGAAGATCCTACTATAGGACTAGCAGCCCCTGAAGTGACTGCTTTTATAAAGATCAGGAGAGATGAGGTCATAGCAAGAGGGAGGAGCTAATCTCCTAATGAGGTGTTAACCCACTAATTAAGGTTTTAGGTGGTCTTAAAGTGATGTTCTTAGTAAGCATTCCAAGTAAGAATAATAAACAAATACTTGTCTTTCCTGTTGTATAAAAGAATGATCCAAGATAGCCTTAGATAGGACTACATAAAGGTCTATTTCATGTTAAGTAGGGGATCACCTAATTGTGATGTCACCCTAGGGATTACTATAAAACCTTCCACTAGGGAGCTAGAAAATAGAATGGGTCAGTATCTTCTGACCACAGAGAGTGAAGGAGCTAGTGTGAGAGCTTACACCCTGTATTGTTGGAACTTGAGTAGTGGTTATTGAATATACAGAAGAAAGACAGGAGTCTCAAGAAGAATTATTTCCTGATGTGTTGAAATGGTGTGATGGACTAACACCAGCATTTTTCTTTCTGTAAATATATATATATATATATATTTTTTTTTTAGTTTTTGCAAAGCTTTTGCAAATAAAATGATAAACACAATTTTTGTGTTTTTTTATGCACTAAAATTACTGTCTGGCATATGTCATTTATCCCACACCTTCTACACTGGTGTTAGAAGTGGGATAGACCTGGTATGTCGAGGCTGCCCAGGAGGTGCTACCAGGTGGGTATTGTTCCAATATACCCTGACAGATGATAGAAGGGGACCAAACAGACCTTGGTGCACATCACCTGACATGATCAGTAACTGAGAGAACTGGGATTAAATTGTTACCCGAATTAAGTACAGAAACCAGACCCAAAACGAAGAAACCAGAAGACAAGGATATCGAAGAGGGAGAAGACGCACAGAAGCCAAAAGAGAGACAGATGACCCCAGCCCCGGATGATCCAAGTGAGTTGCTGATGTGGCTCTGTATGAGGCAGATCGAGATGAAGTGACAAGAAGAGGACAGATGACAGAGGGATGAGGATTGATGCATTCAGGCAGAAGTAAGAAGACGGCAGGACGTACAATGGAATGATACCCTGAAAGCCATACAGGACATGAATCAAGGTCAGGCAGCTAGAACTGGGTCCAGAGACATAAAACTAACTCAATTGTTAGAGAGTGATGACATTGAGGCATACCTTACAACCTTCTTGTGTATGGCCTCAGGATCAGTGGGTGATAAGATTGGTGCTCTACTTATCCAGTAGAGCCCAATTAGTATATAGCCAACTGAATGGGACTGATGCTAATGACTTTGATAGAGTAAAAGAAGAGATCTTAAGATGGTATAATATCAGTACTGAGACCTATCATCAGTGTTTTCGCTCTCAGAAAATGGCCCACTATGACACCCCAAGGGAAACATATGCTTGTCTCAGAGATTATTGTGGTAAGTGGCTAGAACCGATGACTAAGACTATCGATCAGATTATGGAGTTAATAATCATTGAACAGTTCATTCAGATTTTACCACTGGATGAACAGTTATGGATTAAAGAGCACAAGCCAGAGACAGAGGAGGAAACCATTAAACTGGCGGAGGACTACTTGGCAGCTCATCCCACCAGACCAAGGGGACAACAAGGTAACCCAGGACCAGCTGCAACTCCGGTAAGAACGTTTTCCCCAATAATCAAAGACAATCAAGATATGGTAGATGAGATAGAGGGGGCAGGGTTCCATATGCAGACATAATTTGCCATGGGTGTCTTGGGAAGGGAGACATAGTCAGAAACTGCCCGAATAAAAGAAATGATACAGCACATTTGGCCCGGCGAACTTTGGGTATATTACTTCTGTTGGAGTGGGAGACCAACAAACTTTGGGATTGTTAGACTCCAGAAGTATACAAACCCTGATGAAAGCTGATCTGGCCCCTGAAGTAGACTTAAACCAAAATGATACAACTGTTTGCTGTATACATGGGGATGTCCATCAGTACCACGCTGCAAAGTTGGAATTGACTGTTAGCAACCAAAGTCACACCTTGTTAGTTGGATTAGTACCCCGTCTACCTGTACCTGTTATAATTGGCTAGGATTTCCCTTGTTTTGATGCCTTAATGAAGACTCATCAATCATTGGTGGAACCTGTTAATGTAGTTACCAGGGCACAGGCAAAAGTACAGATAAAACCTGTCTTTTGTTTTTGAAGAAGATTATCTTGAAGGACAAGGAAAGGCAAGAAAATCCAAGTGAGTTAGATGGAAGGAAAAGAAAGCTTATCAGGATTCACATCCAGAAAAGAATGTGGAATTAGCACCAGGGTTGTTAAAATGTGACATCAGACTGGAACAGTTGGCAGATGAGACTTTAAACCTCTATTTGCACAAATAAATCAAAAAGAAAAGAATGGACATTCTCATTTTATATTAAAGCATAAAATACTGTATAGAATAACTGTTGATCCTGTTACAAACTGTGAGACAGAGCAGTTAATGGTACCTAAACAGTGTAGGGAGCAGGTAATATGATTGGCCCATGATATACCTATGGCTGGCCATGAAGGGAGGGAAGGATAGAACATTACAATGGATACTATCCAGGTTTTGTTGGCTGGGGATTCATCAGGAGGTTGCAGCATATTGTAGAGCTTGTGCAAAATGGCAGCTGGTGGCTCAAGAAGGGAAGAAAGATCAAGTACCCTTGCAACCCATTCCTCATGTAACAACTCCTTTTGAGAGATTAGCCATGGATGTGGTGGGGCCCCTAACAAAGAGTTCAAAGGGAAATCAATTCATACTGGTTGTGTGAGACTACGCCACCCGGTACCCTGAAGCCACACCAATGAGAATGGTTACTGCCCCTAGAATAGCTGAAGAATTAGCTAAACTCTTCAGTCGAATGGGAATACCACAATTGATTCTAACCAACAGAGGCAGTGATTTTACATCTGTAATGTCGCAAGAATTGTACCATCTCTTGGGTGTCTGCAATACGTACCGCCTCGTACCACCCTCAGACCGATGGGTTAGTAGAAAGATTCAATAAAACACTTAAAAAGATGTTGCAAAAGTACGTATAAGAGGAAGGTCGAGACTGGGATAGATTTCTCCCTTACCTCTTGTTTGCCCACAGGGAAGTACCCAAGCAACAACCGTTTTTTCCCCCTTTTCCTTACTATATGGTTGCAACACTAGGGGACCATTAGATGTAATTAAAGAACACTGTGAGGAAGGCAAAGGTGTGGGATTTACAAACATTGTGAAGTACGTGACTGACTTACAGGAAAGGCTTGAGAAATATGTAGCTATGGCTCACATGAATGTTGACCAGAAACAGCAGGGTCAAAAAGAAATGTATGATAAAGGATTGAAATACAAACATGTTGAACTCGGGGAAAAGTGTTACTGTTGTTGCCTAGTACAGAAAATAAGCTTCTAATGAGATGGCAAGGGCCTTATGTGATACTTTGATAGAGTGGTATTGTGAACTATGAGATTGAAATGCCTGGGCGGAGACCAGTAAAAAGGGTATATCATGCCAATTTATTAAGGAAATGGATAGATAAGCCAAACCCGTTCCTCTACATTCAACCTGAACAAGGCCTGTCAGAGACAGAGGTGGCTTATGATAGATTAGAGACACAACCTGGACCTGGTGTTCTCACTGGGACTTGAGATCGCTAATCTCGACATTGGTCAAGTGGCTTGGTCTGATCATTGCACGGTGAGGTTCATGTTTAGTGCTCCCGTTGTGAATTCTTCCCCTCCTGAGATATTTCGCTGCAGCCCGTTAAAAGATCTTACCCCTGAGGGTTATTTGGCGGCAGTTGATTTATCAAGGGTGTGTGATGCATGCGTCGGAGCAGTTGATGCAGGGGTAGATGCCTATAATGAGGTACTGTCTGGTGCCATTGACTCCCTCGCACCTGTCCGTGTATGACCCAGAACTTCTTACCTGAGGTAGCCTTGGTATGATAGCGATCTCAGGGAAATGAAGAGGCTGGGTCGGAGATTAGAGCGTCGCTGGAGGAAATCCTGCCTGGGGCTGACAAATTGGTCCTGTGTGCGCATTTATTGCGCATATCAGGAGGCAATCAACCCAAAGAAGACAATATTTTGTCTCGAGATTGCTGCTGGGAGAAGCCGACCAGCCTCACTCTTCCGGACTGTTGATAGACTTCTCCATCCACTCTGTCTTCAGCCGGAAGAGTTTCTCGAATGAGGATTGTGAGGAATTTGCTCGGTTTTTCTCGGACAGGGTGTCTGAGCATCCGGCGGGAGGTCCCCTCAGCCAGTAATATCATTGCTGTCAGTGGTCACCAGTCGTGTTCTAAGAGTACTCTCTCTGGGTGGGGGGAGTTTAGGCCAGTGGAGGTTCGTGAGGTCACTGAGATAGTGGCCAACTTGAGGTATACCTTTTGTGAACTGGATCCCGTGCCAACACGCTTCTTGATGAGGTGAATTGACACTGTTGGCCCGGTGTTTGCCCTGATTGTCCAGTGCTCCTTGAGTCAGGGTGTCTTTCCAGATGCCTTGAAGGAGGCTCTGGTGAGACCCCTTTTAAAGAAAGCTTCTCTGGACCCGGAGATTAGGGCAAATTACCGTCCTATCTCCAATCTTCCATTTCTGGGAAAGATTGTTGAGAAGGTGGTATCACTTCAGTTGGGGAACATCTCAGGACCCACGAGTTGTACGATCCCTTCCAGTCAGCTTATCGGGCCAGACATAGCACTGAAACTGCATTAGTTCGGGTGCAAAATGACCTCCTCAGGGCTAGAGATCGGGGGGACAAGACAATTCTTGTTCTCCTCGATCTCTCTTCAGCATTTGATACTGTGGATCATAGTGTATTGCTTTTCCGCCTGAGGGAGTTATGCAAACTCACCGGTGTTGTCATCAAATGGTTTGAGTCATTTCTTACTAATAGGAGGCAGCGGATTGTGATGGGTAATTTCTCATCTGTATCCCACCTCCTTCCGTGGAGTCCCCTCAGGGTTCGGTATTGGCTCCATGTTGTTCGTAGTGTACATGCTTCCCTGGGAGATCATTAGGAGGTATGGTTTGAGTTTTCATTGCTATGCTGATGATACTCAACTATACCTTTCCTTTGCCCAGGAACATCAAATGCAGTGGATGTGTTAAATATCTGTCTGGCTGAGATAAATGACTGGATGTCTTCCAGCTGGCTGTGACTGAACCCTAACAAGACTGAGGTATTAGTATTGGAGTCAAACAGAGTTCGTGATGGGATGGCCTCTGACTCTGTGACTGGCATTGTGCTAGGAGCTGTGTCATTGATGCCTCCCATGGTGTGCCAATCTTGGTGTGATCTTTGACAGGAATTTGTCCATGGAGGCTCAAATATCCTCTGTGGTTCATTCCTGTTTTTTTCATCTGAGAAATAGCGCCAGGATTAAGCCCCTTGTTCCGGCTCTGGACCTCCCTACTTTGGTACATGCCTTAGTCACTTCTAGGCTTGACTACTGTAATGCCCTCTATTTCAGGGTCTCTGGAACTTCTCTTCGCAGACTGCAGCTAGTGCAAAATGCTGCTTCCCGGTTTTTGACTGGACAAAGTAAGTTCAGTCATATTACTCTGGTATTGTGCGAATTGCACTGGCTGCCGGTCAGGTGGAGAGTATTGTTCAAGGTGGTTTTTCTCACCTATAAGACCCTACCTGGACAGGGCCCTGGTTACCTTTCTGATCTCCTGGTACCGTCCACCTCTATTCGTGATCTTAGCTCCTCTAATAGTGGCCTCCTCAAAGTCCCGAGGCGAGATTGAAATCAGCTGAGGACCGATCGTTTGGAGTTGCTGCTCCAGTTCTCTGGAACTCGCTGCGTTGGAAGTGAGAGAGTCCCTACTATAGAGGCTTTTAAGAGCCGTATGAAGACCTTTTTATTTATGCAGGCTTTTGGAAATTGAATTTTATGTATGTTATTTTAAGGAATGTATATGGTATGACACACTGTATAGTTTTAGTGCGACGCCCAGAGCCTTTGGGATTGGGCGTCTTTTTAAATAAAATTGACATTGACATTGACATTGACAACACGGGGAGAATGAAATACAGGTCAATCTGGAATTAAAGCCTGATCAAAACAAGAGGTTGATCAACTCTTGGAGTTTTTTAAAGAAACTTTTACTGAAACACCAGGGAAAGCATTAGGGGTGGTGCATGAGATTAAACTGACACAAAGTAAACCAATACAACAGAGGCCCTATAGGTTATCAGAGAAAATCTGAAAAGAGGTAGTGGATGAGGAACGGAAAATGGAAAAAGCAAAGGTGATTGTTCCTTCACATAGCCCTTGGTCCTCACCTTTAGTAGCAGTAAAGAAAAAAGTGGGTGGTTTCCGGTTATGTTTGGATTTTTGGAAAATCAATGCAATTTCCAGATTTGATGGCTGCCCCATGCCAAGAATTGATGATCTAGCAGATCAGATAGGCTCTGCATAACACATCAGCACCCTAGATTTGACAAAAGGGTACTGGCCAATACCCTTAGCACCACAGGCCCAAAAGTTAACAGCGTTCAGTACCCCTATTGGTTTATACCAATTTACAACCATGCCATTTGGTTTGCATGGGGCTCCGGCCACTTTCCAGAGATACATTGACCATATTTTAAGACCTCATAATCAGCACAACGCTGCTTATTTGGATGACATGGTCATCTATAGCCTAGAGTGGAATACCCACTTAATTCATCTTAGCACTGTCATTCACAGCATTAAGGATGCCAGACTTACAATAAATCCATCTAAATGTGCTATTGCAAAAACTGAGACTCGATATTTGGGGTTTATCATTGGCCATGGAACTGTAAAGCCAGAAATAGACAAAGTGGAGGCCATTGCCAATAGTCCTATACCCACTACCAAATGCCATGTTAGATCATTTTTAGGGCTAGCGAGTTATTATCGCAAGTTAATTCCTGGCTTTTCCACCATTGCAACACCACTTACAGAACTGACTGAAAACAGGTATCCAAATAAAGTAAAGTGGACTACTGATTGTGAAACAGCTTATCAGAATATAAAGGCAGCCTTATGTTCCATGCCAGTACTCCTAAGTCCAGACTTTACAAAACCATTTGCGGTCCAAAGCAATGCCTCTGACTAGGGCATTGGGGCAGTATTAACCCAGCATGATCACAAAGGCGAGCACTCAATTCTATTCATTAGTAGGAAGTTGCATGAGCGAGAAAGAAGGAAAGTATTCCAAAGTAGAGAAGGAGTGCCTGGCCATAAAATGGGCTATCGAGGCTCTCAAATATTATTTATGGGGGCATGAATTCACTATTGTAACTGACCACAACCCGCTATGTTGGCTACACCTCATGAAGGATAAGAATATGCGCATCATGTGCTTGTAACTGTCCCTCCTGCCCTATAAATGTTCGGTAAAACATAGATTTGTGTCTCAACATCAAAATGCCAATTGTTATGCCTGTATGGAGCTGAACATGTTATGACTTGAAACTTGTGATGTGACTTGTAATAATGAATGATGTGTTTTAAAAAGGCACATACTTCAGGGAAAGAACAGTAGGACCAGTTTATTGCATGTATAAAGTCATTTGTATGTTAAATAATGTTCTGTTTATTAAGGGTCACTGAGGGGAACTTCTTGAGAGGGTGGGTGGAAGTTCCAACCCTTCTCAGGGTGAAAGGTTCAGCCAACATCATACTGTGTTGCCTTCTTAAATGGGGAGGAGTGTAACAGGGTGCCCCTGTTATGAATGAATGGTCCTGCAGTAAAAATGTGTAGCTCTCTAATACATTTTTTTCATGCTTTTCCATCATCTTTTCTTCCTCCTTACTTTACTATTTTTTTGTGTCAGGGTGGCCAACGTGGCATTTCTCTTTATACCTTTGCTGTCCATTTAAAACCTATAGTCCCCATTATTGCACATTAATAATATCTCCTTTTATTTATAAAGGAGCCTTCTGGTTTAATGAAAATAAATGCTTGCATTAATAAAGTACCCCAGGTTGTCTATGTAGCGCTTCAGTGCTGGAATGCTGGTGCTTCTATGAAGAAAGTGCAGCAGTAGGCACTATTGTAACTTGTGCCCCTTTCAGATGAACAGAAATGCTGTGCTACAAGCCAGAGGATGGGCGAAGTAAATAAAAAGAAAACTGCTTGTTGTGCTACTGATGAAATGCTCTTGTGAGCTTAAAAAGAAAAGGAAATGCTGCCTTCTGCAGCAATTGAAACAGCAGCGCCACCTCGTACATCGGAGCAGGAGCGTGCTCCGATGTGCATTGAGGCACAGCCACTGCTTAATGGAAACTTGACTCAAAGCAGGATGCTTTGGAAAAAAGTAAAAGTGCCGCACAGGGAGGCGAAAGTGGCGCATTCAAAGTCCATATAAGGACATCACAGGCAAAAAGGGAAAGTCCTATAGTGTCCTTAAAGGAAGTGCTGCAAATATTTGTTGTTTAGCCAGCCCAGAGAGTGAGTGACTGGGAGCTGTTAAAGTCAAGGCCAAAATGAAATGTTTAAGCCAGCGGCTGACATTTCAGCTATCGGGTTTTAAAGACAAACAGCAGAAAATTAGGAAAGAGTCCTAGGAAGGAGTGCTGAGCCATTATTATATAGAACACTGCCATTTATTCAATATATGACCATACAGACCACAAGTTAAAGCCCAAAACACATGATTAACATACTTTTTCTTTGAAAGAAACCTCTGAGTCAATTATCAGGTCTCCTGGGCTGGCAGGGGGAGGCAAGTAAGGAGCGCACCCCTCATTTGTCATTCCCCTGGCCAGGCTGTGTATTCCTGTATGTAAAACATAAGAAAATGTATAAAGAAATGTTTTTTTTTCTTCTTTACCTGAATTCTTACCAATTATGAAGAAGATCCTATTATAGGACTGGTAGCCCCTGAAGTGACTGCTTTTGTAAAGATCAGGAGAAATGAAGTCATAGCAAGAGGAAGGAGCTAATCTCCTATTGAGGTGTTAACCCACTAATTAAGTTTTTAGGTGGTCTTAAAGTGATGTTCTTAGTAAGCATTCCAAGTAAGAATAATAAACAAATACTTGTCTTTCCTGTTGTATAACAATGATCCAAGATAGCCTTAGATAGAACCACATAGAGGTATATTTCATGTTAAGTAGGGGATCACCTGATTGTGATGTCACCCTAGGGATTACTATAAAACCTTCCACTAGTGGGACTAGAAAATAGAATGGGTCAGTATATTCTGACCACAGAGAGCGAAGGAGCTAGTGTGAGAGCTTACACACTGTATTGTTGGAACTAGTAGTAGATATTGAATATACAGAAGAAAGACAGGAGTCTCAAGAAGAATTATTTCCTGATGTGTTGAAATGGTGTGATGGTGTAACTTAACACCCGCAATTTTCTTTCTGTAAATATATATATTTTTTTGAGTTTTTGCAAATAAAATGATAAACACAATTTTTGTGTTTTTTATGCACTAAAATTACTGTCTGGCGTCTGTCATTTATTCCACACCTTCTACAGGACCTACCTACATTGGTCCACACCTTTGTGACCTCACACCTTGATTACTGCAACTCCCTGTACTTAGGGCTTGCTGGAGTTGATAGCTGCTGCCTGCAGCTAGTGCAGGATTGTTGACAGGGACTTCTTGAACATCTCATATCACCCCTGTGCTGTGCAATCTGCACTGGCTGCCAATTCGGTGGCGGATCACCTTTAAAGTTGGTTTACTGACTTATAAACCCCAACATGGACTTGGCCCTGACTACTTGAAAGAGCTTCTTGTTCCCTATTGCCCTGAGTGACAGCTCAGTTCGGCCAATGAGGGGTTGCTGGAGATCCCGAGGGTGCCTTTTAAATCTTCTGTGACCCGTGCATTTATGTACATGGCCCCTACCCTCTGGAATTCTCTACTCCATTGGCTATGGGAGTGCATGGCTGTGGGAGGTTTCAAACAGGAGTTAAACTTTTTTATGGTGCCAGGCCTTTAATGGTACTGAATGAGTGAACCCCGTCAGACTAATATTATTACTTCATAGTGTATTTATTGATTTTATCATTGCTGTTTTAATTTTTTGTAAAGCGCCTTGGTATTTTGAAAGGTGCTTATGGGAAATAAAGCTTATTATTATTATTATATGGGTTACTCAGTCCTTGGTGTGTCTGCTTTTTTCTACAATAAATTTGTTGTCTGCCACTGACAGATTTTTTTATTTATTTGCTTAGATCCTGGCAATTTGTCTAGCATCACCCTTGGGAGTTATCCCTGTGCATTCGCTGTTTTTTGTCATTGGTAAAACTGCACCTAGAGTACAGTGTGCAGTATTGATGGTGTTGTCTTATGAAGGATATCAATTTGCTGGAGACAGTCCAGAGAAGGGCAACCAAGATGATACAGGGCCTGCAGAGCAACACCTATGAGAAGAGGTTTAAGCGGCTCAACATGTACTCCCTTGAGGACAGAAGAGAGAAGGGGTTATGCTCGAGACCTTTAAATACCTTAAAGGTATTAATAGGGTGAATTCAGAGGGCCTCTTCAGCCTTGCAGGAAACAAGCCCATTAAGGGGCATAGCATGAATCTGGTGGGGGAAGATTCAAGAGGGAGATGAGGATGCACTTTTTCACCAAGCGAGTAGTGGCCAAGTTGAATGAGTTGCAAGAGGAGGTAGTCTCCCTGAAAATTATGGATAGCTTGAAAAGATGATGGAACAGAATAAAGGGGAACATTGCTGGGAGAAAGGGTGGATGGAGTCACGTGGGATTTGGGGAGGAGGGGCAGTTTCCGCTGTAGATATAGGGGGAACTGTACAATTGAGCAAACAAGATAGGCTGTAAGGCCTCTATCTGCTGGCATCTTCATATGTTTGTATGCTTGTAAGTTTGCCTTTCTTTCATCTTCCTCAACACTCATTGCATCTTTCCTTATTCTTTCTCTGCAGTTCTAACATACTAACATACTATTTACCAGCAGATTAGGCCTTACGGTCTATCGAGTCTGCTCAAACCTTAGATCCTTAGTTGGGTGCCGAGTTCTTTGCCAGATATTTTTCTCTCGTGTATCTAAAAAGGCATTTTCATTATTTTTATCCCCTTGCTCTATGCTTAGTTCCACCTTAACTTTTGCCTTCCTTATGAGGTCCTTACTTTCCTCTTGCTTATCTTTATATAGCCCCAGTGGTCTCACTCTTGTGTACTCTAAAGGTAAAACAGGGCAGACTGGGTGGACCAGTGGTCTTTTTCTGCCAACATTTTCTGTGTTTCTGTTTCTAAAGGCTTTCATCTTATCCCAAATTGGCTCCCTCACCTGCCTGTCTAGCAACAATGGCTTGTTTTGTTTCTAGGTCTTATAAAAAAAGGCATATGTCCTTGTAGGTGATTCCTGTTATTGCACCTTTAATTGCTACCCATTCAGTTGGCCCAGTGAAACTGAGGGTTGAGGTGCTGGATGCCACTCCTCGCGCCATGCCGGCGACCTAGGTTCTGGAGCAGACTCGAGCCGCCGGGGGTTGGTGGGGAAGGGATGGGATTGAGCATCCAGAGGACTGCTCTCCCTTCCCGGGGATGGATCTGGGGACTGCGCCACTCCTGTGTGGCTCCTGGTGGTGGCCACGGACAGTACTGGAACATGCAGTGGTAGTGGACGCTGGGGACAGTGTGACGGCATGCATTGCATGCCCGTGCTCCAAGGGGAAAAGAAGTGAAAATACCCTTGCTGGATTGCAGAGGTGATGAGGGATCCAGAGACATCTCCCACATCCCCAGTGCCAGGCCATCTCTCTCCCGGTCTCCCCTGGCTGTCCACCAGACTGCCCCTCTGATATCAGAAAGGCTGCCAGGTAGGTGAGGCAGGCCATCCCCCAGAGGAGTGATCCAGGGGGCTGGAAGGTGCTGGTGGGGAGGCCGGGGAAGAGAGAGGCTTCAGGCGGGGAGTAGCAGGGATCATTGAGTGGGCACCTCTGAGAGATGCCCCATCCAGTGAAAGAGATAAAGAGAGTCTACAAAAAAAATTGCTACCCATTCAGTCTCCATTCTCTATTTTGTATGTGTGCCTTAGCTGATATTAACCATTTATTTCATTTTGTTAAAGTCAGCCTTCCTAAAGTCTGAGACAAGAGGTTTTGAGATTCTAACACAGTGTTGAATTTAATACTAATCTAATCACTCTAATTGGGTCCTCAGTGTAGATGTCCCTGATAATGTCTTATTTGGACATTACCAGGTCCAAAACGGCATTTACTCACCTGGTAAATGTGATTATACCTGCAACCTTTACAGTGCTTATAAATCCTCAGAAATGGGTAATTCTCTGCCATCCCATTGGCCGATGCACGATCATAAATCTTTGGTCTGCTGGAGGCCAATCCCCCCAGCTCTGGCCAGAGAAATCAGTATGAAACTTTCCTAGCAGAAAGAACAAACAGAAAACACAGAACACCCCAACCACAAATACGACAGGTACAGGATAAACAGCCAAAACACAAAGAAAACACCAGACCAATCAGAGGTTTTATGATATGAAATACATTGTTATTTACTCAGTGGAAAAAACGCTATAAACAGAGAATAACATACTGATGCTTTACTATGCTGCAAACATGTATCCATAAAGATGCATGACTAAATATATATATATATATATATATATATATATATATAAAACATACACTGGGAAAGCCAGTAAAGTACAGACTAATATGCATATCTAGTAAACATAATGCATAGGCAACCGACTAAATACAGTGCATATGCTTAGCTGAGCTATAGAACCATTCCCCCCGATAAGAGTAATACACAGCTGGAACCGTAAATAGCCATACAACTTGCCATCAAGCTAAGGTAACCCAGAAACAATACCCTCATCCATGAAGGTTTGTGCCCTAGAAGTGGTGATTCTGGCTGCCAGAGTGGTCTAGGTTCATCTGCCTCCAGAGGGAACATGAGCACTGTAAAGGCTGCAGGTATAATCACCTTTACCAGGTGAGTAAATACCATTATCCCCTGCAACTTTTCCAGTGCTCATAAATCCTCACAAATGGGATATCATAGCAATACCCAGAAAACTATGGGAGGGTAACATAATAGATGAACCCTGGCCCTAGTCTAAAGCTGTGTCTACCCTAAGCACCGCTCTACCAAATGTGGCCATGTCTGCCAAAGCAACATCCAATCTGTAGTGCCACACAGAGATATGGACAGAGGACCAAGTAGCTGCCACACAGATATCCTGTATGGAAGCACAGCTCCTCTCGGCCCAAGAGGTTGACAAAGCCCTAGTGGAATATGCCCTGATACCTTTTGGTGGCTCCTGCCCTCCCCTTGGTAAACTGCAAGAATTGCCCCCCGATCCAACTGGAAATGACCTCTTTAGAAGCTGCTTGCTTCCTTTTCCTGTCAGAAAAGAACACAAACAATCTGTCTGACCTACAAAAACCTTCAGACATCAACAGGTAAGTCTTCAGCAGAGAGAGACCATGTCCAAAGGATGAGGGTCTCCATCTGGATCTCCTTGTTGCCTCCTCATGGCTGGCAGATGAAAGGCCTGCTCCACATGAAATTGAGAGACCACTTTTGGAGCGAAAGACAGGACAGTCCTCAGGAAAACCATGTCATTATGAAAGGACAAAAATGGCACCTGGCAAGACAGTGCTTGTAGTTCCTCCATGCGCCTGCCAGAGCACATGGCTATAAGGAACACAGTTCTCAAGGTAACCCAGTAAGGAGAATTCTCCTCAAATGGGGGCTTGTGCATGCCATCCAGCATCAGGTTAAGCTGCAAAGGAGCACAGAGTGGATGAATCCTAAGGGATGTGATCTGTACTGCTCTGAACAGACAAACCACATCAGGATATGACCCTATGTCCCCCACCCTGGGGAGATGACACCTTATTGCTGTAATGGCTGACACCTGGACCCATAGGGAAGAGTAAGCTAAACCTTTGTCAGTGCCATCACTGAGAAAATCAAGAATCTGAAGAAGTCCTGCCACCAAGAGTGATATGCCCTTTGGAGTACACCACTTCCAAAAAACATGCCAATGTCTCTGGTAAGTCCTGTTTTGGGAAACCTTGCAGGATTGCAAGAGATGGTCCACCACCTTTGGAGGGTATCCCTCATTCAACAGTCTTGTCTTCTCAACATCCAGGCCATCAGTCAAAGGACCTGGGGGTTGTGGTGATGAATTGAACCCTGAAGGAGCAAGTCCAGTCTGTTTGGCATTCACCAAGGAGATTTGATTAACATCACCCTGATTAGTGAGTACCATGATCTACTCAGCCAGTCTGGAGCCACTAGCAGAACAGTCACTCTCATGGCTCTGATCTTGAGAAGAACTTCCGCTATCATCGGAATGGGCAGGAAAACATATGCTTTTTGGAATGTCCATGGAGCTGCCATCATGTTGGGAAGGCAGGAGTGAAAGCGGGGCAGTTGGGTATTGTGCCAAGATGCCACCAGGTCCACCTGAAAAGGGCCCCATCTGCAAGCTAGAGTCTGAAACACCTCAGGGTGTAACTGCCATTCTGCCTAGTTGAGCATCACTCAGCTTAACCAATCGGCCTGGGAGTTCAGTTTCCCGGCCAGATATGTTACTGAAATCATCGTGAGGTGGCTCTCCTCCCACTGCAAGGTACGTAGCACTTCCCTGAGCATGGCTCAGTTGCGCATCCCTCCATGCTTGACTATGTAAACCATTGTGACCTGGTTATCTGTATGGATCAGCACTGACTGGCCCACCAGCCTTGGTGTGAAAAATAGCAGGGCCATGTACACTGCTTGAATTTCCAGCACATTGATGGGAAGGAGGGACTTCCGTGAGGACCATTTTCCCTTGGTTACATGTTGCCCCATCATGGCTCCCCAACCCAGGAGGCTGGTGTTCTTTGTAATTATCACTGTTGGGGTCAAGGACAACAGGACGCCCTTGAACAGATTGGTCCTGTTCAACCACCAATCGAGGCTTCAAAGTGTAACTCAACTGAGTTTGAGGATGTATTTGAAGTCATGGGATGATTGGCCCCACGTATCTAGAATGTACCTTTGAAGTGGACGCATGTGTAGCTGGGCCTATGGCACCATTGCTATGAAGGAAGCCATCAGGCCCAGCAGTCAAAGGTACAAGCATACCAGTCTGCGGGGCTGTGCTTGAACTAACTCTATGAGTCGTAGAAGGATATCCATCTTTTCTCTGTCGGGAAGACTTACCGCACTAGAGTTGATCTTGGCCCCCAGGTGGGTGAGCTCCTGTGTTGGGATCAACTGGCTCTTCTTCCAGTTGACAGCCCAGCTGTGCTGTTGCAGACACTCAATCACCCCCTACTCTTGGATAAGCTGCATTCTCTTGATGCCTCTGAGCCTACCTTATCCTGGATCCACAGCTACCTTGATAACCATTCCAAATCACTCTGCTTCTGTAAGGTTCTTTCATCTCATGCCCCTATCTCCTGTGGCATCCCACAAGGGTCCATTCTTGGGCCTTCGCTCTTCTCCATCTTTGTTAATGATATTCCTACTTCCATACCCTACTGTTGCTCCATCATGTATGCATTGGAGGCAGTATAACGCAGTGGTTTAAGGCTCTGAGCTGCAAATCTGGTGACATCCAGCAGACCAGACCTGGGTTTGAATCCCACAGCTTCCACTTGCATACTGTGTGACTCTGAGCAAGTCACTTAACTTCTCTGTGCTCCCAGGTTGCTCCTGTAAAAAAGCTTTCAGCTTAGTGTGCTACTCCTGGTTAAACAACTTAAAAAAAAAAAGATAACTTAGTACTCTACACTGCCTCCCAGTCCATCTCTGAACTTAATAATCATCTATCTTCTGCTTTCCAACAACTTCATTCCTGGTTCTCCTCTAACTTCCTAATCCTCAACCTTCCTAAAACTCAGGCAATGCTGTTTGAGTCCCCTAGAAAAGTCTAAGTTGAGTCCCCTAGGCTTCGCGTGCTCTGTCGTGATGGGTCAGCAATCCTGTCCACGGACTTCTTCAAATACCTAGGATTGATACTGGATCCTGCACTTGATTTCTCCTCTCACATAAACAATATATGCAGATCCATTAACATGAAGATTTGTGCGGCCTACCGCATGTGTCACTCCCTAACCCCTGCAGCCATGATCTCTGTGGCTAGAGGTGTCTTGCACCCTAGGCTACTCTATGCTCTCCCTCTCCTTTCTCAGGCTAATGTGAGTATTCTTCAAAAGTGGGACATCACTTACAACATTTTCAGGTTTGCTGTATTGGCCCCTCGTCTCACTCACCATTGCCTTCTCTACTCTGCCCTGCTCTGGCTGTCTCCCACTTCCAACTGCTACTACTCTCTGGGATGTTTCATTGACTCTATGACCAGAAACCCCCACCCTAATTTTCTTGCGGCCATGTTTAACCCTGCAATTCATTCCCACCCTCTGAGGTCCTCACATTCTCCACTGTTCTCAGTCCCACACTGCTCAACAAGAATGGGTAAGCAAGCATTCTCTCATTTTGTCCCCAAATTCTGAAACTCCCTCCCCCTATTTAAAATGCCCCTTATCTCACTCCTTCTTCAAGTCAGCACTTTTCTCTCACCTTAATGCACTTGACACATGTGATTGTACCTAACCTTGCTTGCCCTAACTGCCTTGACTTTTGGTTTCTCTGAACTCCAAACATATCTCCTATCTTGTCTTAGTCTACCTTGTTCATCCCTGCATGGATGGTCCTGCTTGTATGTATCATTCCTGACTATCCCTGCATGGATATCTGTTGTAAATGTGTTATGACTGTATTTGCTTATAATGACTGTGTAATGTACTCTCCCGAGTCACGTCTGAAAATAGGCAGAGCTATTGCCTAATGCACTTACCAGGTCATCAAAAGCTAATAAATAAATAAATAGACCACTTCCTCTGTGTTCATCTGGGCCTGCATGTGTGACTTGGCTCTTATGAGCCAATCATCCAGATATGGAATGACATGTGTCCCCCACTGGTGAAGGGATGCTGCAAGAACAGTTAGTGATTTTGCAAGATTCATGGGGCTGAGGCCAAGCCGAAGGGTAGGCAGGTGTATTGGAAATGACCCCCATTGATTTGAAACCTCAGGTAGTGGTGGTGATGGGGGTGAATTGGAACATGCAGGTAAATGTCCTTTAAGTCTATTGAAGTTAGGAAGTCCCCGGGTTGAATCATCATCAGTGTTGACTGCAGCATTTCCATTTTGAATTTCTTGTACACCACAGATGTGTTCAGGAACTTTAGGTTGAACACTGGGTGTAGACCCCCCCCCCGTCTTCATTGGGACCATAAAGAACAAAGAATACACCTCTGCTTTCCTTTCCTGAGGCAGCACCGGTACTATGGCCTTGCTTGTGAGTAGCTCGTGAAGGGCCTACTGGATCACCACCACCCATTGAGATTCCTTAGGCATTGGGGCATCATCAATTTGTGTGGAATTATCTTTTGTGTGAATTCTATGGCATAATCCTGAGACACCAGTTCCCATACTCACTTGTCCTTTATGGTCTGGGCCCATTGATTGGCAAACAACTGAAGGCATCCTTCCATGCGTTTGCTTCTACACAGTAAAATATTTTGAGTTTTTGAGTTGGGCACTGTGACAACCCACCTCTCCCCCTGTGCTGAAACAGCTTTTAGAGAGGTGTCTGTCCTCGGGTATTCGCTGCCACCAGCCGGACTTTCCTTCCGGCACCTCTTTCAAGTGTACAAACTTGAATAATCAAACGTGCAATTGTACAAGTTAAAGTCTGGTAGTATGTTTCCCTCGGGTGGCGGATCCTACACAGAGTTTACCTCAGCCAGTGGAAACCAAATATTACCTTAGAAAATGACATAACGAGTCACAACTGTTGAGCAAATAAATAGCTTTTACTTAACAGAAAGTGCACTGAGCATTTACAGGATATATATTTACAACACAAGAGAATAACACTCATACAGGAAAAGTAAACAAATGTGTTTGAATAACAGATGGCAAAAGAAGAAGGCTATTACTGAAATATGCTATCACTAAACTTACCCTTCACTGTCCTTACAAGAGACACTGGACCCTGTTCTAAGTGCCAGCTCCCACGGACATAGCTACAAGGTAGGCTCCAAACTTATATTTCCCCTCCCAGCTTCCAAAGCACAAGAGAGCCTTCTCTGCCTTTCAGAAGGTTATATATACTCTGTGGAGAACAGGTCATTCCTATTCTCCCTTTAAATGCACCAACCAACTAACATGTATGTATTTAATTGTCCCAATCAGAGTGAACACCTGTGAGAGACCAATTATATTCCCTTTTCACCTTAAGTTTATATTTGAATGAGCCAATCCATTCAAACTGCCCTGAGTCCATGTCTGCAGGTCTGTGTGTGTCTGGAGATGTCCACTCGAGATTTATGACCCAGCTCTTATCTAGCAGCTAGGAATTCCGCAAACTGGATGCTGCTGGACAGAGGATTTCAGCCTGACTGTATTTTTTCCAAACTGCTAAAAAAATAAGGCACCTACAGAATCCAAACCATTAACTCATTCCTGCCCATTTCTGTCACATCTCCCCCCCCAGATAATGAAGGTGTGTCCCTTGGGCCACCCCAAATGACACAGCCGTTCATGCAATTACTGGGAAGTGCCCAAAAGTATCCAGCCAGGCCATTAGCCCTGCCTAGATAGCCCATCTGCATTTGAATTTTGTTTGCCACTGTGATGCTGGATGGTCATGTTGTATGCCTGCAGTAGCAAACTCCAACGTAGTAGTTTACCATTTTGCCCACTGGACCTATGAAGCCAAATCAGGGGATTATGATCTGTGACCACAGTAAATTCTCTCCCATATAGGTAAGGCTGCAGCTTCTGAAGGGCCCACACTATTCCCAAGCATTCCTTCTCAATTGTGGCGTATGCCACCTCTCTGGGCAAAAGCCTTTGGCTGAGGTACACAACCGGGTGCTCCTCCCCCTGCTGGGTAACTTGGCTCAGCACAGCCCATGATCTGAGGCATCCACATGGACCATAAACTTTAAACTATAATTAGGGCTAGCCATTACAGCTGGGCCACTTAAGGCCTTTTTTAGCTCCTGAAAAGCAACCTCACAACCTTCTGACCACTTCACTGTATCTGGCTTTCCCTTCTTGGTTAAGTCTGTCAGGGGCTTAGCCAGATCACTATAGTGGGGAACAAACCTTTGGTAGTACCCTGCTGTCCCTAGAAATGCCCTGACCTGTTTCTTTGTGGTAGGAGTAGGCCAGACCAGGATGGAATCAACCTTGGCACTCCGGACGGATGTGTCCACTACCCACCCGGTGCCCAAGGTAGGATACTTCTGCCATACCTACCTGGCACTTCTTTGCCTTGACTGTCAAACCTGCCTTCTTTAACCTGTCGAACACATCCCACACATTCTTGATGTGCTTATCCCAGGTCTGGCTGTATATGGCTATATCATCCGTATAAGCCAATGCAAACTCACCTACCCCAGACAGAATGCGATCTACAAGCCGTTGATTGGTTGCAGGTGCATTCTTCATTCCAAATGGCATTACCTTAAATTCGTATAAACCAAATGGGGTAACAAAAGCTGATCTTTCCCTGGCCACAAGGGTCAGAGGTACCTGCCAATAGCTCTTTGTTAGGTCTATTGTGGTCAAATACTTGGCTCCCCCCAGTCGCTCCAGGGTCTCATCTGTTCTGGGCATGGGATAGGCGTCAGACTCCATGCAGCTATTAAGTGTAGTCCACGCAGAATCGTGTGGTGCCATACCTTTTGGGGATCAGTACCGCGGGTGATGCCCAGGGGCTACTAGATTCCTGGATTACCCCCAGTTCCAGCATCTCTTTGAGCTCCTCTTTCACAGCCTGCTTAACATGCTCAGGTACCCTGTAGGGGGACTGTTTCAGGGGAACCTGGGTCCCTGTATCCACATGGTGCTCTGCCATCGTGGTGTACCCCTGTTTCCCTGTGAACATGTCCTCAAATTCTCTCAGCACACCCCTAATTTCTTGCACCTGGGCTGGTGTCAGCTGTTTCGAGAGGGTAAGGTTGTCCACAGAGGATACAACCCTGGCCTCCCCAAGTAGGTCCACCAGTGGATCTACCTCAGTTTCCTTCTCTGGGGCACTGCATACAGTGAGGACCATTTCCTCCCTGTCATGGTAGGGCTTCAGCATGTTGACATGATACACCTTTCGTTTGCATCTCCTGTCCGGTAGCTCTATCATGTAATTGACATCACTAACCTTTTGGACAATGGAGAATGGCCCCTCCCATGCTGCCTGTAATTTATTCTGTCAGACAGGGATGAGTGCCATCACTCGCTGTCCCACCTCATATTCTCTGGCTTGGGCCCCATGGTCATACCAGACTTTCTGCCGCTGTTGTGCAGTGGCCAGGTGCTCCTGAGCAAACCCCATTAGCTTCCTAAGGTGGGTCCTGAAGTTCAGGACATACTCCACAACAGACTCCCCTTGGGAGGTACGGTCACCCTCCCATTCATCCCGAATCAAATCTAGGGGCCCCCACTCCTATGACCAAACAGGAGCTCAAGGTGAGAACCCTGTGGACTCCTGTGGACTTCCCTGTATGCAAATAGGAGATGAGGCAAATATTTGTCCCAGTCTCTCTTATGCTGGTCAGCAAAAGTCCTTAGCATGGTCTTAAGGGTTGAATTAAATCGCTCCACTAGACCATTAGCTTGGAGATGGTATGGGGATGTTTTGAGCTGCTTCACCCCACACTTCTCCCACAAACTACTCATTAACTCTGACATAAAATTGGCACCACAGTCTGACAGTATCTCCTGGGGAAAGCCCACCCGGCTAAATATTCCCAACAGTGCATCTGCCACTGGTTCTGCCTCAGAGGATGTTAGGGCCACTGCCTCTGGGTATCTGGTGGCATAGTCTACAACTACCAGGATATACCACTTGCCAGTGCAACTTGGGGTGCTCAGTGTCCCCAGTATGTCCACCGCTACTCTCTTGAAGGGTTCATCAATAATGGGCAGGGGCAACAAAGCTGCCTTGGCCTTGTCCCCCATTTTCCCCACCCGCTGGCACTGTGGACAAGTCCTGCAATAATTTGCCACATCCTTGCCAATACCAGATCAGAAGAAATTGTTATTTAGACCCTTTTTTGTGTTCCTCACCCCCAGGTGCCCTGAAAAAGGGATATCATGGGCAAGGGCCAAAAGCTGCTGATGGTGAACCTTAGGGACTACCAGCTGCTGAAGTACCTCACCATTTAGACCTTCCCCTGTTGTACATTCTCTGTACAACAGCCCATTGTCCCAGTAAATGGATTCTTTACCCCCGAGAACGCTCAGCCCTATGAGCTATTTCTCTCAGTTTTTCCAGGGTAGGGTCAGTTCGCTGTACAGCACTCAGCTGCCCTCATCTGACCCTTCCCAGTGCCCCTTCTGAAGGAAGTCCTGTGGGGTCCTCTATTTGTGACTGGGGTTCTGGACTGCTGCTTCATGCCAGCCCCTCCCCTGTGCTAGACACTTCCTCAGCTGCTGAGGGTGTGGCTGGACCACCCAGAGTCAACCCCTCCTCACCCTCAGAAGCTTGCCCTTGTGCCTGACTTCAAGTTACAACACACACCAGTTTTTTCCTGTGGTCCAAATCCTTCCCCACAATCATACTTACAGGTAGGTCCTCTACAATTCCCACCTCCTTTTCTCCATGGCCCCCTTCCCAGCTCAGGAAGACCCTAGCCATTGGTAATGGGACTGGTGGCCCTGTGAATGCCCGGACCTTGGAGTATTTCCCAGGCACCATCTGCTCTGCCCAAATGAGATCCTGCCTTACCAGGGAGATGTTAGCACCTGTGTCCCACAGTCCCTGTGTTACTATTCCATTAACTGTAATGGGAAACAGATTCTCATCAGAGGAGAGTGGTTCTTCAGACTGGACACACCCTACAAACACACCGGTGCTCTTTTGATCACCCCAACCCCCATATCTCTGCCCCTTAACCAGTTTCTGAGGGCAGTTATATCTCAAGTGTCCCACTTGATTGCAAATATGACATTTCTTGGGACCTAGTTCTTGAGTCCCCTTAGAACTAGAGGGCTCTACTTTGGGCTCAGGTGCAGGCTGGTTTCCTTTGGGCTGCCCCCATGGGATATCTTATAACCATGTGCTGCCCCCTCATAAGACTTACGCTGTGTGTATGGCCGCTAGACAGATACTCGTCAGCGCTTCCTGCCACCTCTGTGGAAGAGGCACATGCCCTGTCTATGAGCCATACGTGCATGTCCTCAGGTACAATTTTAAGGAATTGTTCTCTCACCAATACATCTTTAATCAGTTCCACAGTAGTTGCTTTAGCCCCCTCCATCCACCTATCAAGGTAAGTATACAGTTTAACCTGCAATTCTGCATAACTGTCTTCTGAGCTTTTCTTTAACTCCCTAAATTTCCTTCTATAAGTTTCAGGAGTTAATTCAAAATGTTTCAACAACACTGTTTTCACTTTATCATAATCAGCATAGTCTTCATTACTCATTTTAGCAAATGCATGCAACGCTTGCCCCCTCAGCAAGGGTGTGAGATAAGTTGACCAGGAAGCCTTAGTCAATTTTAATTGGTCGCATACTCTCTCAAATGACCTTAAAAATAAATCAAGGTTATCACCCTCTTTAAACTGAGGGAACAATTTAGAATTCATTTTGGCTTCATGAGGTAAACTCACTCCACCATTACTCATGGTTTGCTGACTGCGGAGGGTCATCATCTCCTTCTCGTGCTGTTGTCTCTGGAGTTCATGCTGTCATTCTTTCTCTCTGTCTTCACGTTCCTTCTCTTTGTCTTGGCGTTCTTTCTCTCTGTCTGCCAGTCTCTTTTCTTCAAGTTCTTTCTCTGCTTCCTGTCTTCTTGTTTCTGCATCCAACCTTTTTGCTTCTGCTTCAGCATCCAGTCTTTTCGCCTCAGCATCCAGTCTTTTCACCTCCAACACCTTGTCTTGCAGCAACAGCTGCAGTCGCAGTGCCTCAAGCTGGTTTAGGGGGTCTGCTGCCTCAGTTCCTGACTCACCCTCAGCAACTGTCTGCTCCAGATCATGTGCCAAGAGAGTAGCTATGAGGTCTGCCTTTTTCTTCTGCTTTAGACCTTCAGGCTTAATCCCCTTTTCCTGGCACCTTTCAAAAAGTTGTGGTACAGTAAGTGAGTCACACTCCGTGGAGCTCATTCTCTACTGCTACACTTTACTGTGCTATCTAGAAACAAATAAAACTGTTGTACAAATGTATCCTCTTGTATATCCTGTTTTGCAATGCTAAGGTAACTGTTCCACTGGCAAACTCTGTATCTCAGTGTGCTACACAGTCCGCTATCATCACCCCACCACTGCCAACCAATATGTGACAACTCACCTCTCCGCCTGTGCTGAAACAGCTTTTAGAGAGGTATCTGTCTTTGGGTATTCACTGCCACCAGCTGGACTTTCCTTCCGGCACCTCTTTCAAGTGTACAAACTTGAACAATCAAATGTGCAATTGCACAGGTTAAAGTCTGGTAGTGTGTCTATCTCGGGTGGAGGATGCTACACAGAGTTTACCTCAGCCAGTGGAAACCAAATATCTTAGAAAAATGACATCGCAGTCACAACTGTTGAGCAAATAAATAGCTTTTACTTAACAGAAAGTGCACTGAGCATTTACAGGATATATATTTACAACAAAAGAGAATAACACTCATACAGGAAAAGTAAACAAATGTGTTTAAATAACAGATGGCAAAAGAAGAAGGCTATTACTGAAATATGCTATCACTAAACTTACCCTTCGCTGTCCTTACAAGAGACACTGGACCCTGTTCTAACTGCCAGCTCCCACGGACATAGCTACAAGGTAGGCTCCAAACTTGTGTTTCCCCTCCCAGCTTCCAAAGCACAAGAGAGCCTTCTCTGCCTTTCAGAAGGTTATATACTCTGTGGAGAATAGGTCATTCCTATTCTCCCTTTAAATGCACCAACCAACTAACATGTATGCATTTAATTGTCCCAATCAGACTGAACACCTGTGAGTGACCAGTTATATTCCCTTTTCACCTTAAGTTTATATTTGAATGATCCAATCCATTCAAACTGCCCTGTGTCCATGTCTGCAGGTCTGTGTGTGTCTGGAGATGTCCACTCGAGATTTATGACCCAGCTCTTATCTAGCAGCTAGAAATTCCACAAACTGGATGCTGCTGGACAGAGGAGTTCAGCCTGACTGTATTTTTTCCAAACTGCTAAAAAAATAAGGCACCTACAGAATCCAAACCATTAACTCTTTCCTGCCCATTTCTGTCACAGGCACGACTACTCGTTTTATTCTTTTTGGTTTGTGTACCGCATCACGGGACTGGGAATGTCCGAAAACTCTAGTGCCAAGTAAGCCTTTTATGTACCGCAACTCTGTAAGAGTTTGTCTGCTTGCTTCCTATTCCATCTGGAGCTGCAATGGTGGTGAGCTGTAGAAATTGGTTCTTATGAATGAAACTTTTATTGCTTTTTACTTGCCTACTTGTTTACACATTAATAAAAAGGACTGTCACTATAGACATTTTGTCCTTTTTTCTTTGTGCTGGCCTCTATTGGGAATGTTTTGTTCCTTGCACATGTTCTTGCTACCTAATATAAGTTTCTGAGGTAATACGTGCACACCCCTGAGCTTTCTAGCTTTACATTGAGCCCCCCTTCTGCTCTGTGGTAAAGCTGTACTGTGTTTTTTTTGATTCCCTGAGGAAAGGGGTCAGGATGTCACTGAATAGATGGCTGCCCTTACATGGGAGCTTCATCAGCATTGCCTTGGATTCAGCATCTGCCTGCCAAAGTTTGAGCCAGAGGGCCCGCCTGTCATGGTTGGTCAGGACCATGGCCCTGGTGCCGAATTTCATATCTTATGACACATTCACTTGGTAGCTGGTGGCCTGCATGGCACAGTCTGACTATCCTGTCAGTGGTGACTCCTCTGGGAGTCCCTCTGTGATGGCCTAAACCCATTGCAAAAGGTCCCTGCTGGTATACCAAACCACAGTCCCCACTGACTGGGTCATTCCTGTCACCTCATGGATTTTCTTAAGTGACTCTTTAGCTTTCTTGTCCATTGGGTCTTTCAGAGTTGCAACACTCTTGACTGGTATAACTGTGCACCTGGTGAGGGCCGACACTTGATTGTCCACTTTGGGTGCCACATGCCAAATGGACAGGTGTGATTGGTACAATGGGTATAGCCTCTGGACAGACTTCTTCTCTAGGATCCTTGAGGGTTCTGGTGCCTCCATTACCTTGTCCAAGATAGCTTTGAGGGCCATACATGTGGGGAACGAGAGCCCTGTGGTCCTGGTCTGGAAGGACAGGAGGGGGTACATTGAGGAATGGGGTGTTTCTAGCTCATCCGAGACCTGCAATATCTCCTGAATCAATTTCAGCAGTTCTGCTATGTCCTCCTGTGGGCAGAGCTGGCCTGAAACCTGCCCCAAGTCCTGTTCCACTTCTTCCTTCTTTGAGGAGTCCTCTGTACCTTCCGCCTCTCTGTGCCATTTCTTTGGTTGATTCGGGCTTGTGCTGACCCTCGACATTTTGAGGCTGTGTCCTGTGGTTACTCCTGTGACTGTTGCTGCATTCTTTCCAGGCATTCAAAAAGGAGGCTGGCTTGGGGTGGCATTCAACTTTAGTGGTGCTGTAGGTGGAATCGCCTCCCCTTGGGCTGATACCACATCCAGGCATTGACTCTGGGGAGCCCCATTCTCTGATACTGTGCAAGCAGCACACAGTGCCTCCCACTCATGAGTCTCTGGGAGCACAGAGCCACATTCAAGGCAGGCAGGCATGGTAGTGATCAGATGTGAGCCATCAGATTTATAGGGGAGAGATAGAGAGAGAACTGCATCTGGAATATAGTTCTATGCCTCCTGAATTCAAAGCAGCTGCAACTTCTTAGTAGGGAATGGTGCTATGTCAGGATCCATGCTGTGGTATGCCCTTTTAAGAAAATAACGAGCCACTCACAACATGGCCACCTGGTTGTATATAGGCGCCATCTTGAATTTAATGCTGGCTTGGTGTATGGTGCCCTCAAGATGGTGGCCTCCATGGGGCCCTTATAAGATGTCTGACAGTCTCACGAGATCCCTCGAGAGGTGATCTGCCAGCTCCCAAAGTCTCGCAGGAGTACTCCCTCTCACAGGGTTTTTCCCCTTGGGCGAGTTTTCCCTTCGATGGCCCACTCTGGGTGCCATCTATTTATTTACAGACTTAGTTCATTCTTTGCCCAGTTTTGAGCTCCCTGCCTGCTATCTGGGATGGTGGGGGGCTGCAATCTGGACCCTCTTCACTCGCGGGCATTTGCTCCACCCATGCAAGTCTTGTGTGGGCTGCCATGTTTCCTGTTGGCTGCGACACTTCAGGCACAAGTCCCGAGAGAGCTGCCATCTTATCTGGTGGGTGTGGAAGCCGGAAACAGCATGGTGGTCCATGGAATGTGTGTCGGAGTCAGGGTAGTTTGTGAATGGCGCAAACACTCCCCAGGCCCCCTTAACCAGCGAGGAGCTCTGGATCAGTGGTGAGGGGAAAGTTGGAAGTACTGTAGCCCAGCCAGGCTGAATCCCTGATGGCAGAGGTGAAGAATGGCTACTGCAGGTGAGCCCAAAGGAGGGGAAAGCTGAGTTTGAGGAGGGGGGTAAACTGAGGGATCTCTCGGTTCAAGGAGCAATCGGGGGAACCCCCCCAAAAAAACTTAGGCTGCTACTGTTATTGGTCTCTCAATTCCTGCCTTGATATCCCTCCTGTCACTGCCACTTGTGCCTCTGGAGTGGTCACTACCTGAGGGACTCTTCCACAGCACAGCATCATTGGGAATGCTACAAACAGGGTCCTCAACTAGGGTGGGATGACAGCCAAATGCTACCTAAGGGTCTGGTTCCACCAGCCTCCTGCCTCTGCAGTATTGAGCAGCTGAAAATCTATCCAGAATAGCTATAGTAACATAATTAATAACTGTAATATGAGTCTGTTGTTGCTAATAGAAGCCCTAGCTCCTATGCGAATAGCCTATCAATGTTACTATCTAGAGAGAAGCATAGGGTGAAATAAGAGAAAAATAATTACCCATGGAGGGAACAATTCAGATCATGACTGACCTCCTGGAGATACATGAAGAAAACTGGTTTCTCTGGCCTGAGCTGGGGGATTGGCCTCCAGCAGACCAAAGATTTTTGATCTTGCATCAGCCAATGGGATGGCAGAGGATTACCCATTTGTGAGGATTTAGGAGCACTGGAAAGATTGCAGGGGATAATTACTCCTTCCCCTGGTTGCTTCCTTCTACTACTATGTGAGAAAGCAGTCATGTTTCACCTTTAAAAACAATTGACTTCCTAGCTTAATGCTACTGGACAATTCCAGTTAATGTCCAGGAGACAGAAGTCTCCTACAAGTATGGTTCTAACCTAGCTAGCTCCCTTCCTAATTATCATTTCCAGCCCCTCATCTGTGTCTGTCCCCTAGTTTCTCAGCCTATAGATCCCTCCAACCTTATATTCATTCCATTATCTGTTATTTGGAGCCATGTCTCAATTTCCTCATGGCAGATATGTTCTCTTAATTCCTTATGTACCCCTTTACATACTGTATAAGACATTATTTTTGCTGGAATTAAATTTTTGCTACAGTCACTATTTTGAAAATCCAGTGAAAATCATATGCCAGTGAAAATAAATCCTGCAATTGACAATTGTGCTTGCTCTTGCTCTTGTACTTCAGCTAAATCGAACTGTCATGAAAATGTTGGAGTGGACAAAACCGTGAAATGTAAGGGCCATGAATTCATTCTCTTATACAGTGTATTACCACCTCTGCCCATCGCTCCATCCCTGTCCCTTCTAAACAGAGTATCACCAGTCACGTACTGTAGCTCCCATGCATTGTTTCAATTTGCTCATGTTTCAGTTATTACTACTACTGTTTAACTAGAATCTCACACTACGCTCCTGGCCTTGATGGAGGAGGAACATCTGAATATCGTGGCAGTCACAGAAACATGGTTCGCACAAAACCATGACTGGGACGTAAACATACCAGGATACACTATCTACAGGAGAGACAGAGAGGGTAAAAGAGGAGGAGGAGTAGCTCTTTACATAAGGGAAGGAATCAAAGTAACAGAACAAAAGAGAAAACAGGGAGGAGAAGAAGCACTGTGGGTAAATTTGAGACCGCAATGGCACCACAATCCGCACAAGGGTTGTATAAAGACCCCCTTTTCAGGGGAGGAAATGGACAAGGAAATGATAGAAAGTATACTTAGTATGGCAAAAAAGGGAGATATTGCTGATGGGTGATCTGAATATGCCAGATGTTAACTGGAGTGCAGTTGCCGCAGCCACTCAAGAGTGGGTTATTCTAGATGCCCTACAAGGCATGCCTTAGACAACTAGTATTGGAGCCCACTTGGAGAGGGAGCAATCTTAGACCTGGTTCTCTCAAATGGAGATGAAGAGAGGATCACAGATGTAGAAGTGGGTAGCCATCTGGGAACTAGCTACCATCGAACAGTATGGTTCACAATAACACAGCAATAGAGTCAAGCCATACAAAGGCAAAGATACTGGACTTTAGGAGGGCTGACTTTGCCAAAATGGGTAAGTGCCTAAGGAATGCACTAGCAAATGGGCAGAAAGGAGGGTGGAAGAACAATGGGGAATAATAAAAACTGCCATCACAGAGGCAACAAGCCTTTATGTGAAGCAAATAAACAAAACTAAACGATGTAAGAAACCACTATGGTTCTCAAAGGAAGTGGCAGTGAAGGTTCAAGAGAAAAGAAAGCTTTCAGGAAGTACAAGGAATCACAGAAGGAGCAGGACAGAGAACTGTATCAGTTAAAGCAAAGGAAGCTGGGAAGGCAGTCAGAACAGCAAAGGCCCAAACCGAGGAAAAGATAGCCAACTCAGTTAAGAAGGGGATAAAACCTTTATAGGTACATCAGGGAGTGAAGGAAGACCAAGGGAGGGATAGTGAGGCTTAATAAAGGGGGAGGTGGGCAGAGGGAGACTGTGAAAAGGCAGATACTAAACAAATATTTTTGCTCAGTATTTACAACGGGGGGTACCTAGAACAAACAGTAGAAACACACTGGATACAGAAGTTGATACCGCCCATTTACAGAAGAAAGGGTTCTGAAAGAACTCTAAAACTGAAGGTGGACAAAGCAATGGGGCCTGATGGGATTCATCCCAGAATTCTAAAAGAACTAAGGGTAGAATTAGTGACACCACTGACTACCCTGTTTAACAAATCATGGGAGGATGGGGTGGTACCGAGGACTGAGGAGGGCAGATGTGATTCCCTTCACAAAAGTGGGAGCAAGGCAGAAGCAGGAAACTACAGACCTGTTAGTTTAACCTCAGTGATAGGGAAAATGATGGAGTCACTCTGAAGGAAAGAATTGTCGAGTATCTAGAGGCCAGAGGGGCACAGGACCCAAGGCAGCATGGATTCACAGCAGGAAGGTCATGCCAGACAAATCTGATAGATTTCTTTGACTGGGTGACCAAGTAGTAGATCAGGGAGGGGCTGTGGACATGGCCTACCTAGACTTTAGCAAGGCATTTGACACAGTCCCACACAAAAGATTAATATACAAGTTAGCTAGCCTGGGAGTGGGTCCCAGATGACAGCCTGGGTAAAAATTGGCTGGAAAATAGGACACAGAGAGTAATAGTAAATGGAGTCCACTTGGATGAAAGGGGGTTACTAGTGGGTACCGTAGGGTTCAGTATTAGACTGGTCCTTCAATGTCTTTATAAGTGACATTGCAGAGGGACTGGAAGGAAAGTATGTCTCTTTGCAGATGACACAAAGATCTGCAACAGAGTTGATGCACAAGGTGGGGTGGAAAGGATGAAAAGGGACTTGGCAAGGTTAGAGGAATGGTCAAATGTATGGCAGCTTAGATTCAATGCTAAGAAGTGCAAGGTAATGCACCTTGGGAAACAAAACCCAGGGAAGAGTACACAATGGGGGTGAGATACTAACAACAACAAAAATGGAAAGGGACCTGGGGTAGTCATATCAGATGACCTAAAGGTGGGCAAGCAATGTGAGAGGGCAGCAATGAGGGCTGGGGGGATATTGGGATGCATAGGGAGAGGCATCACCAGTAGAAAACAGGAAGTAATTATCCCTCTGTACAGACAGCTGGTCAGACCCCATCTGGAGTACTGTGTGCAGTTCTGGAGACCCAGTCTTCGCAAAGACATAGACAGGATGGAAGCTGTCCAGAGGAGGGCAACTAAAATGGTGCAGGGTCTGCACCGGAAGACATATGAAGAGAGACTAAAGGAGCTTAATATGTATAGCCTCGAGGAAAGGAGGGAGGGGGACATGATAGAAACTTTCAAGTACCTCAAGGAATCAACAAAGTCCAAGAGGGTAGCATCTTTCAAAAAGAGGTGTGCAAGAACAAGGGGCACAATTTAAGATAGAGGGGGCGGCTCAGAGGTAATTTAAGTATTTTTCACAGAGAGGTTGTGGATGCATGGAACAGCCTTCCGGAGGAAGGTCGTGAGTCAAAACAGTGGTGGAATTCAAGCATGCATGGGACAGTCATAAGGCAATTCTAGGGGATGGGGGTAGGAAGAAGTAGGCTGCTGGTTAACTAGGATCTGCAGCTTATCGAGTAGGCAGGGAAATGGGCAGACTGGGCGGGCCAAGCGGTCCTTATCTGCCGTCAAATTCTATGTTTCTATGTTTCCACTACCCAGGATATTTTCCCTGGAATAGGGGTATATGTTGTAGATAGTATGTTGCTGCTGCATCGTAACTGTGCCTTTCTGTACTGCGCTTAGTAGCTGTTGTGGTTATATTGTACTAAACTGATGGTTTGTAATCTACCTTAATCAATGTTATATTGCCCTCGAACTGAAAAATGCCTAATGTCTGTATTATGTTGCGCACTCTTGTCCTATTAGCTGTTCTTAATCTGTACCATGTCGTCCTATGTACTTCATCTGTAATTCCTGTACTCTCCCGGGTCGTACCTGAAAATAGGCAATTGTCTTGTCTAGTGTACTTACCTGGTTAACAAAAGCTAAATAAATAAATATTGCTTGCACTTCACCCATTTTTATCACATACAGTAAGTTTCATGCATTTGTACACATCACTTTCATTGCCTTGCTCCTTCCTCTTGTCCTTATAAACTTGCAGAATTGTAATTTCTCATTGTTGTGACATTCAGTACATTTACATGACATCTATTATTCTGATTCTGTTCAGAACATTTAGCATTTGGAATACCCATTTTGGTCATGTAAACATTTATATTTCAAATACTGTGAGTCTATTCTGGATACCAATATTTAGAATAATATAGCTTGGGTAGTCCATTGTATTTTGAATAACATAGAATACTGTGATGTACTGTGTAAATGCTGTATTCAGAATGCAAGTAGAATAGACCCACAATATTCTGAAAAATGTGTGTTTACATGACTGGAATGGGTATTCTGAATACCAAGTATTCAGAATACAAATGGAATACTAAGTGCTATGTAAACTATGCACAATACTAATGGAATATCTATTCTACTTCCTGTAAACATGCATTCAGAATACGTATGCAAAATACCCAGTTTTCGGAATACTCTAATATCTAGGATATTAAATAATATGCAAACATTCTGCATGTTCCATACCTACTTCCACTATGCTTTTATGTTCTGTGTGTGCAAGGGGAGAACCAACCTTTTTTCTGTTTGTTTCTGTGTTCCATCTATTACACTTCCTTCCCCCTTACCTACTGTAATTTAAAATCTTACTGTTACATCCAGCTTTTGTCCTAATGCACTGCTCCTCCACCTGATTAAATGCATGCCACCCTTTGCAAACAGCCTGCTGTCATTGCCCCCCCCCCCCGAAATCAGCCACGTCCACACCATCAGTAATGGTTCAAACATCCGAAGTTTATTGAGGTAGATTCTCACCGATTACATGTATCACATTCATTTTCTTTTGGGCGGGTGGGTGGGATATTGCTAGAATCAGCAGCTGCAGTAGAGCGAGGATTTTTTCTCTCTCTGCAGCACCTTTCTACCCCTCTGTAGCCCCACCCCTCGACACCTTTCTCCAGTCAGGTGGGTTGCAATCCTCATCACCCTCCCTTTGTGATGTCACTCTCCCCCCCCACCTCCTTCTGCTTGAACTGGCCTGTTCCCATCCCCCCCCATTTCCTGTCTCCTTCTAACTGCCTCCAGAGGGACCACTGACATTCTGGGCTGCCCTTTAGCAGGGCAGCCTCTTTTATCATTGGAACCCCTCCGAAATCAGCCATGCCCACACCATAAGTAATGATTCAAACATCCAAAGTTTATTGAGGTAAATTCTCACCAATTATATGTATCACATTTTCAGCCATATTACCTTCATAACATATATCTATATTCACATTGCCCAGGGGTTCATCCTTTATTTACAATATTTACATTTTGATCCATTTACAACCATATGCCATATCTTGCCCTTCTTCTTTCTGGCCCGAGGGTAAGGACCTGATGCCCGCTCACTCTTCCTCTTTTTGTGGGCTCAGGTGGCCCCCCCCTTGAGGTGAATACCCCATAGGAAACCCCCCCTGACTCTGCCAGAGCTCCCTCTGGCTGAGCCCCTTTATATTTTTCCCACTAGCTCATAGGGCCGTGCCCTGCCCGGCCTCTGGGTTTCCCCCATTAAAAACTAGCAAACACTCCACCAAAACCCTGCCATTTTTCAACGGCTTCCCTGATATCCCCATTGAGTGTTGCATTCCCAACACATGATAAGTGCACCCCATCCACCCTGTACCACCCAGGTGTGTCGTGTGTGATCAGCTCATGCCTTACATACAGCCCCCCCCCCCCCATTTAGCCCACTCTGCCAGCTTCCTGTTCACTCTCTTCCTGGCTCTGTCTACCGTTAACATATCCCAGGCCTCCCTCCAGCTTCTGCACTGGACAATCTCTGACCATGCCAGTTTCATCTCTGGCTACCTGAATTTGATTCTTTCAGAGTTCCTCAGCATCATGAGGACCAATGCCACCCAGGGCAGGGTGCCCAAATCATTTCCCCCCAACGTGTATGACAATTCAATCTGGAGCTGGCATACATCTGTTGCACTCTTCCAGCAGTGGCAGCAGCCTTCTTCATGTCAGTCCACTACTTCCACACCATTCGATCACAGTCTGCTCCGGATCCTGCCCGAGCTGGTGGCCCCCAGCCGTGGTGTATGCCCATTTCTCTGCCCAATGGATGAATGAATGGCCAACAATCCACACCACCCTGTGATGCCTGGGCCCTGTAAAACAAATTCAACACCATTAACAGTCATTTCCAAATGTATCTCATATACGACTGGGAGGACCACCTGCCCATGCTCTTGACCTCCAAAGGGGAACACCCCCTCATCTGGCCACTTCTGAGGCCGCAGCTATTCTGAATGAGTGGGATGCGAACCTCCCCATTTCTTCCCCCAGAAAACCTATCCTCTTCTTGAGCACCGCCATGACCTGTGTCATGGTCACTGGGTCCCTGTTGCCATGACGGAAACCCCACCCCCACCCCCCAGTGGTTGAACTTCCCTATAGTTTTCTAATGCTGTGACCACTGCTGTGTCAACTGCCCCCTCCCTGTTAAGCCCTCCTGATCCATTTTGGAATGCCTCAGCCAGACTGTGGCTGAGTGCACAGACCATGTGATATTCCCCTCCTGCAGTCCAGCCAGTCTGTCCCCTTTCCTTTGTGCCACCACTTGCCCCACCCAGAAAGCCCCTTTGTGCATCACCCTAAAGATGGCTGTAAACAAGCAGGCCTCATATGCTGAGGAACACACACATGGCAAAGACGTCAATAGTCACTCCAGAAGTTCACCCCCCTATGGGCCTGCACCCATCTAACCTCTGACCTTGCAACCTGTTCCAGCCCTGCTGCATTCTGTGAATGGCCAATAGTTACTCCTGACATGCCTGCCTCCCACTTTACCACCATGTACCTCATGACTTGGGCTTCTGTTACTGGGCTACTTACCTCCAGCCCAGCCCACTCCCAGAACTCCAGAAAACTCCTCCACACTGCCTTATAGGCCTTCAGTGTGTTCGGTGCCCAGGCACTCTGGAATAGTAGCTGGGCTCAGTCCATCCAGTCTCCCACAGATGGGGAGGCACGTGTGACCTCTGGACAGCCATCTTCGGGGCCAAAGCATGGAACCTGTCCAACTGGAAACATGAGAGACTGTCAGCTATTTCATTCCTCATTTCTTTCACGTGCTTATCCTTAAAGGATAAGTTAAGATGCAGACCATCCCACACTAGCATGCGTGCAATCCGCATAATGGCCTCCGTGGTACCTTATTACTCATTTATGATAGCCACTACCACCATGTTGTCACACCTGAAAATCACTTTCTTGTTCCTGAACCTCTGCCCCATACCACAAGAGCCACCCAAATGGGAAATGCCTCTAAAAAGGTGATGTCTTTTGTAAGCCCCATCTCCATCCACCTGGGCAGCCATGCCTCTGATATCCAATCCCCCCGGCAATAGGCTCCCACTACAAGCCCACTGGCTGCATCTGTAAAAAGCTCCAATTCTGCCCTCTCCTCCCTACAGTCTCTCCAAAATGTCACCCCATTGTACCCCTTTAGGAACACTTCCCAAGCTGACAAGTCATCCTTTATACCCTTGGAGAAGAAGAAGAATCAGCATTTATATAACGCTTCTCATACACAGTATCCCAAAGCGCTTTACAAGCAATGCTAGACTGGTAGTGAAGTGACTGAATGTGTGGTGGCGGTGGCCATATCGCACATCATCACCCACACACAGCCTGAAGAGATTCACCCAATGGTGGGGGAGCTTTGCCTTCATGGAGGTCCTGGCCAATCACCTGGTGAACACCCTGCCAGGAACCACCAACTGGCAAGCAAAGTTCTTGTGCCCAAAAACCTGCTGTACTGTCCGAAGCTGCACCTGTCTGTGCCCCTTTAGCCCTAGAATTAGGCCCAGTAACCTGGCTACTTTATCCTCTGGCAAGCAGAAGCATTGGTAGTCCAGGTCTAGTTCTATGCCTAAAAACCTCAATCTTGCAGCTGGGGCCTACTGTTTTCTCTCTGGCAAACTGGGCCCCAATTTCCCCGCAAATGTCCTCGAAAGACTTCAGCATGTCCTGCATGTTCTCCCTGCCTTCACTTATAAACAGGAAGCCATCCAAATAATGAACCACTGCCCCCCACCTGTGCCTAGTGGTGAATACCCACTGCAACCAAGTACTGAAAGATTTGAACGTGGCGCATGCCGCCAAACACCTCATGGGCATAGCTTTTTTGAAATAGTACTTACCCTGGAACTGAAAACCTAATAATTCCCAATCCTGCTTCAAGACTGGATGCAGCTGGAAAGTGGATTCAATATTGGTTTTTGCCACCCTAACCCCTTTTCTGGCTTTTAAGAGGTCTACCGCTTTATCCAGCATGTCATATGAGAACGTGCTCCTCTCTGGTGCTGTAGCATCATTCACTGACTCACTGTCAGGGTATGACAGGTGGTGTATCAGCCTATACTCCCCGGTGCCTTCTTTGGCACCATGCTCAGAGGTGACACTCTGAGGTTATCAAAAGGCAGGACCTGAAACGGGTCTTCCACCCTTCCCGCCTCCCATTCTTTCTTGATATTCCTTTCAACTATATCCTCCTTTCCTATTTTTTTTTTTTAACTTGTGGTGCTTGTGCACCACTTTATCTGCCTGAGCTACCCTCCCTTTCCACTCCTTCGGACCATTGAACAACCCCCACAGGTAACAGATACAGTGTCTGCCCCTAGAGTGCCCTGGTCTCTCCCCTGTATTACCTTGATTCCCAGCTATCCACCCCCCCCGGGTGGGGTGAGGAAGTGCCTTCCTTGACCTTACTTGAGGAGAGCTGGCACAGCATGGTCTGCCCATGAGTCGGTGGATCCTGGGAGGAGCTGATCGGTCTTCATCTATGACCCAGAGTTTTTTTTTTCTGGTTTTTCTGTTCCCCTCAACCCAACCCCCTGAGACACCGGTGCAAGGACGTACATCCAGAGAGTGACGTGCTGACTCATGTCTACCTCCCAAGCACCTAACAGCGTCTCCCCTCCCTGACTCCGATGAGCAGAGGCTAGAGCCCTTTGAGAGCCCGTGCTTCCATCGGCTCTCTCGGGACTTCAGGTACGCCCTAGATACTCCTGGTATTCCTTCCAGTGGGAGGACAGCATCCATTGGACACTCAATCCTCCCTCTCCCCACCGACTCCCACCGACCTGATGCTGTTCCCCAACCTGGGTCGCCAGCGCAGCGCAAGGTGTGGCATCCAGCGCCTCAACCCTCAGCACCACCGGGCCGGCCATCCTCCTTTCCTTTGATAGATGTCAAATTCTTAGCCCTCATGACCTTCCTATCCCCAGTATAATATAAGTTAAAATCCAATGTGAAACTCTCCTGCAACGTCTTTCCTGCCTCGTGATCTGGGTAGTCTGTGGTCCAAATGGTGACCACCCCCACCGTCACTGGGGAACGCACCAGGGGAAAGACCATATCCCCCTGCACCTGAGTGCTGCTTAACCTACCCCCCTCCATAACCTCCCCTCCCACTCTGCCACATAAAGCTGCCTCACTGCCCGTTATGTCCCCTTCCCCATCTCCCTCCTTGGCCACCCCAAAAGGACTGTCCCATTGCTGGAGCTGCTTGCCTATCATTGTGTGACCTATATCTGCTGACAGGGTGTTACCCACTGCAACCTGAGCAAGCATGTCTATACTTGCAGTTGGACCAGGTGCAGTTCGCCGTATTATATGACCAGCAGGCTTTTGCCCCACCCCTCCAGTGCCTTTCTTACCCTCACTGCCTGCTCCCCCCTTTGCTGACAGGATCCTAATCCACAGCTCAGATAGCGTAACATCCTACCTAACGTCCCTGTGTGATGCTACCCTTTGGTGGAATTTCTCATCATATATAAGCTACCTTCTGACCTTATATGTGTCCCTGATAATGGCTGAATAGGTGAGGAGCAGAATTGCCAACTTCGACTTTTTCTGAAGCATAATTGCACTGAAATGTGTGAAACCCTCCATCCAGGCTCCAGATGTCTTGCCCTTGTAGGTAACATCCTCACTGGTCTTACCCAAAATGGCTAAGGCAACTGCCATTTCCGAGCTTCCCACCGACTCTTTCTGCTCGTACCTTTTTGCCATATCCTTATCGATGAGGGCGAACATGTAGACATATTCCCCTTTCCATACCTTTTTCTTCAAAGCCTGGGACACATGATCCACCAGTGTCATGCCTGGGGGCCAGCCATATGTCTCTTTGCTGGCCGCCTACCCTGAACCCACTCTACCTGCCCCTTGCTCTGACTTCTTTTCCTCCTGCAGCTCCCTCCCTGCTTTATCGACCTCCTCCCAACCTTCTTCCCCTTGTTCCTTCATAACACCTGCCAGGTAACCCTTCAAGCTACCATCCACTGACAGGTCCACCACAGATACCTTACCTTCCTCTGGCTGAGGCTCACCACCCTCATCTGGGCTGTTCATCGTAGGCCTCTTATTGGCTCTCTCCTTCCTTGCCAGTGGTTCCTTCCGATTTTCAACCTTCTGTTCTTTCTCCTTCTCCGCCCTGGATTCTTTGAGGATAGCCTGGATCTGTTGCATCAGTTCCGTGTCTTTGTGCACCAATGCTGCACTGGCCTTCTGCTTAGCCACTTTCTTAGGTGCCATTCTGCAACCACAGAACACCTGTTAGCCAACTCATAACCATTGTAGTCTATTGCCCCACAAATAACAAACCTCCCTGGCCACCCCTGGAGAAGCTACTTCCAAGATTGCTGCTCATTCGAACCCCCCCAGTATCCTGCTCCTATCTCACCACATTTTGCCCACCTGGAGACCCTGGGAAGCCCTCCCCATGCCTGGCTGTGGGATTTTCCCACCCAGCTTATCGTTTTATGCCTCTTTAAAACTCCTTGGGGTGAGGCCTGTCCTGCCTAAGTTATGCTGCTGTAGCCAGGCGTGCGCCTCTCTGCTTCTGTAAATATAACCCAATAAACTTTATATATATATATATATATATATAAAATTTTATTATTATTATTTTTTTAAATCTGCTCCCAGAGCTGACTGCTCCATTTCCCCGCCACTTTGGGGAACCCACGAGGAAAAGTGGCCTAAACACCTGGACCTACCACAGGCCCGAAGAGAATTCTGATGTGGAGCTGACCCTTTTTCCCTCTTTTGTTATTAATATTATTTTTTGGTAATATCCCTATGGTATGGGCTAATAGCCCCTTGCCTTGGAGAATTCCTCTTTTCCAGGCTTAAAATCACGCTGTGCAGGCCCCCCCCGCCTCCCTGCATCCATAGGCGCGACAACGGGAGGCCTGCTGGGCAGCCAGAGCCTGATTCATCCCCCCAAGCAAGCCTGCCGAGCTGATCCTTGGCCTACTCTCCCTTCCACAGCAGACCTAGAGGAGACCACACAGGGGAAGAAACCATTTTTGATGCCCGGTTTGGGCCTGAGAGCTGAGAAAAAACATCCTGCATAGCTACGAGTCGAAAAACCGCTGTGCCGCTCAGAAATACCCATTGGGAGCCGACTCTGGCCCCCTACTGCCTCGCTGCAGGCCAGCCCAGACTGCACCACTCAGGCGCGCACCCCCCAGCTATGCAAAAAATAACCCCTGTTCCGCTCAGTCACTTGTTTGTCCAGGGAAATCGCCCCCTATTGCCCTGTACCCTGCACCATGTGGCCCAAGGCCCCATGGTCCAGAGAAAAACCCCGGTCTGAAGAGTAGTATGGTGGGCTGACCCACCATTGGAGAGCCACTCCAAGGCCCCAAGTCATTGCCCCTCCCTGTGCTCCACACTCCTTGGGAGCGACCACCCCAATGCCCAAAAATTAAACTCCTTCACCAAACAGGCCCTGAATGCAGTCTCTCCATGAGGGAGTAAGGAAAATTTGCAAGGCCTACTGCAGATCAAGTGGCCGGGTGCCACTCAGTCACCGACTCCAGGACTACCCGGCCCAAAGCCACCACAACCGCTCCCCAAGCTTCCTGCAATAAAACCAACCGGTCAGCCTTCTGATATGGGTAAAACACCTGTTTCAACAAAATCATTTGCTCTCTGCCTTCTAGAATTTGCTGGCCCCCTCTCCGGCACCACACTCCATAATTCCACCACTTGTGCTTTGGGAAAACTCACTCCCTCAACCTTTTTTTTTTTTTTTAGTTATTTAACCAAGATTAGCACACTAAGCTGAAAGCTTTTTTACAGGAGCGACCTGGGAGCACAAGGAAGCTAAGTGACTTGCTCAGGGTCACACAGTATGAGGTCACATGATGCAGTGGTGCTGAGTGGCTGCCTGCTTTGGAGCTCCCATTTCTCCCCTCTTAAACTTCATCTTTTGATAAGCCAAAACCACCAATCCACCACCAAACGCTGTCTAAACATCATTGCTACTCCAGGAATTGACATTGGAAGAAATTGGAGGTGTACATTGCCTGCTGGAACATTGCGATGTTAGATGCAGAAATGAAGGCCTCAGGAGTCAGGCACACCCCACCTACAACGCCAGAAAAAGCCTCAAAGAAAGCTAAAAACTCTGGTTGTAACCGTTCCTTAACCAACAAAACTTCATCTACTGGAGGTCTTAATGTTGCAGGAGGTACTACCTTGATGGAGGAGCGCTTTTTGGAGGAGTTATCACCTTTTAAAGACACCCTGCAAGAGATCTCCAATGAAATTAAATCAATGAGGCAAGATTATACCGACCTCTCAAGAAGGATGGGGGATTCAGAATCCAGAATAGGGTCAGTGGAAAGATGGCAACAGAAAATAGACCCTGAGATAGTCAGGCTTCGCAGCAAATACAAAACTACAACTAAAATCTGAAGACCTGAGGCGAGCAGAAGAAACAACGTCCTGATTTTGGGTCTTCCAGAACTGGAGGAAAGGGGACACTATCAAGTTTGTCCAGCAGTTCTTAAACAAGGTCGTGGGTCCTTCTCCTGTCCACCAACAATATCATGTGGAACGTGCTCACAGATCTCTCACTCCAGACCTCCCCAAGCGCCCCAGACCTCTGATTATCAAATTCTAAGCTATCTGGACAGACAACACGTCCTAGATAAAGTTAAACAGTTGGAAGCAGTCCTATGGAATGGAGCCAAGCTGAGGATTACCCAGGATTTGCCCAGAGAGGTTCGTCTGAAACGTGCTACCTTCCACCCAATAGTAAGCAAACTGATAGCTGCTGGAAAGCCCTTCCGCATGATCTACCCTGCAAAGCTGTCTGTACAAGTTGAAAACACCTGGCACTCCTATGATACCCCAGAAGAAGCACTAGCTGACCTATCCAAATTGTTGCCTGATCTGTTCAAGGACTTCCAATTAAATGACTGAACCCAATCTAAACCAGGAATACAGCAGAAATAGACTACCAGCTGAAATCAAGACTTTGCAGTTAACTCCCTGTTCTTTTTGCAAGTTCTGGGCTAGATTGGCCCAATTTTAGTACTTACTGTGTAGTCGCGAGGCTCTGCTGGGGCGTAGGTAGTCCTGGGGTCAATCGCCTCCGCTCTCAGTGGGGGACTTCTCCGGGGACCCGCATGGTGCTGGAGTTGGTGGTAGTAGGCAGCGAGGCCTAGTCGGCCTGCCTCTTACTCCCCTCGTGTCTTAGCCTCTCGATCTATCAGAAGGAACCAAATGGAGAGGCGGTTTCGAGAACTTATTTCTGCGGCCGACCATTTTGGTCCGCCAGCTGTCCCCGTGGCGATTTCCCCTTCATTTCCAGGTCCCCACAGGGATTAGATCGAGAGGACAAGAACACTGGAACTGCTCCCAGGTAATCCTGCTTACTGCTTTTTTCCTTCTGGAGATGGGGGATTTCATTTATTTAGCCTATAGAGGCAGTGCCTTGTAGGGGGTAGGGGGCTTATAGGCAGGTTGTAGTTGTGCCATGCCTTGCTACCAAATAGGAGCTATTGGGTACCATGTAGTTATCACACTGCTAGGAATTGTATTTTTTACTGATCGGACTACTGATGAGGTGGCTGCAGTCTCTGGTCTTGCGGTTGTGGATGATCCTTTATTATAAGAGTTAGAATGGGGTACCTTGGGAGGGAGGTGTATGGAAGCAACCAGAACTGTGTCTGACGCTATGGCAATAGGTCTGTGGGACTGTGTAAATAATGTATGTTTTGCAATGGGGCGGGGGGGAGGATACTGTTTATGTTACTGCTGATGTTTGAGAGATCATATTTGGACTGATGTTTACATTGTTCATTGGATAAGGTTATGGGAGGGACACTGATCATAGAAATAATAATACTTGTTTGGGGTGCTGCCACTTAATTCTGTAGACTGTTTTGGCCTGAGGTTTAATATTAGAGTTGGCAGCCTATCAATGTTACTAACTCCGGCTGTTATTTTTAATTAGGAGAGAAATTTTGGGGTGTATTGGGGGCTTGAGGGTGTCACCACTCCAAGGTGTGAGATGAGATTGCTAAGATCAATGGGTGTCGATTGCACTTTGTCCTAAAATATGGCTAGTAGCACTGTTAAATGATTAGCTGGAATGTGAGAGGGATTAGAGATACCAAGAAGAGGTCCCGTATTTTGATTAATTGCTCGATACTGGGAGCCGAAATATTATGTCTGCAGGAAACCCATATTACAGTAGCTGAAAGTAACATGTTAAGAGTCAGAGGCTTCTCCCAAATTTTTGTGGCTGGGGACTCGTCGGAAGCCAGAGGAGTAGCTGTTATGATAAAGAAAAGTATACCTTTCAATCCAACAAAGGTTATCAGGGACTCAGAAGGTAGATATATATTGGTGTCTGGATCCCTCTATAATTCCCCGATTATCTTAGGCTCAGTTTATGGCCCAGTTGGAGGAAATGTGACCTTTATTATGCAGTTAATTGACAAGCTTAGCTCCCTTCTACCTACCCCTTTGATCCTAGGAGGGGATTGGAACATAGCTCCAACTCAGGAGCTGGATAAAACTTTTAGACCACTGAGACCACTGCTTCCGCAAGAATTGGCGATGAATGATATGGGTAATATGCTAGGCCTGGTGGACCCCTGGAGAACCCTCTACCCTCTCAATAAAAGCTATACCTTTTCTCTCCTCCATAATTCCTGGTCGCGACTAGACTATTTCCTAATATCCACCTCTCTCATGACTAAGGTCTTCTCGCAGGTATTGAGCCCATAGTAATTTCGGACCACGCTAGTCTGGTTTAAATTCCTCCTCAGTCCTCAACTTCCCATGACACGGTCTGAAACTCAATACCCAGCTATTAAAAGAAGAACACTCTCACTCAGATTAGATCCCTTATTAAAAACTATCTGAAACCAATCGGGCTCAGTGACCAGGATGGATATTCTCTGGTGCTCTTAAAATGCTTCTTGAGAGGGAACTTATCAAAATTTCCTCTAGGAGAAAGAAAATCAGGTCTCAGAATCTCACCCGCCTCTCAAATCAGATTAAAACAGCAGAGAATATATTGGTCACTTCTAGCTCGTTGAATAGCTTAGAACATCTCCACAAACTTAAAAATGAATATGAAGGATTGATCCGGGAGAAGACAGAGTTTGCTTTATTGAGAACTAAGGCTAGATATCTGGATCAGGGAGAAAAAACGAGTAGACTCCTAGCACTGAAACTGAAAGAAGTGGAGAATTCTAGGCTGATTCCCGCTCTAGAAGACCAAGAAGGATCCATCAAAACAGAGCCCAAAGATATAGCAGCAATCTTTAAAGATTATTACCAAAATCTATACAGCACTAAAGCACCCCCTTCCCTCCACTCAGGACTAGAGGGTTTTTTTCAGTCACTGACACTCCCTCGTCTCTTGGAGGACCAAGTGGCCTTTCTCTCCTCACCTCTCTCCCAGGAGGAGGTGGAACAAGCTATTCACAGTCTACTGTCTGATAAAGCCCCTGGCCCGGATGGGTTCCCAGCCAATTTCTACAAGGCCTTCTGCCAGGATTTGGCTCCCCTGCTTCTGGACCTATACAACTATTTGCTGTCGCAGAATACCCTGGATCCTTCCTTCTGAGGCCATTATTATACTGATCCTAAGACGGCTGAACCCCTCCCGAACCCGCCAATTACAGACCAATCTGCTCCTTAACTGTGATATTAAAATCCTGGCCAAGATTCTAGCCTCCGTATCAAACAAGTGTGGACCCCATTATTGAGTACTGAGCAAGTAGGATTTGTGAAGGAGGTCAGTGATGGATCATATTAGGTCGCTTCTCATGTGTTTAGGGTAGCTCAAACTTCTGATTCCTATGGCATTGGTGGCCCTGGACGCGAGAAAGTCTGGTCGAAAGTTAATTGGGAGTTCCTATGGTACACCATGTCCAGGTTCGGCTTTCCGAGGGAGTTCATAGGGTGGATCAGAGCTCTATAGGGCCCCTACGGCAAAGATTTATTGCAATGGGATCCTCTCACCCTCCATAGCCCCCACTCTGGGACCCGAAAGGCTGCCCCCTATCCCTGCTCCTATTTAACCTCTATTTGGAACCATTACTGATCAGCCTCAAGCGGCCCCAGGATCCAGGATGCCCTGTCCTCAGCCAAACCTCTAAGATTTCAGTGTATCGGACGATATTCTGACTGATTAGCTACTTGACTGACTCCCTGCAGTGGTAATGGAGATAATCACACAATTTGGAAAATTATCCAACTATAAACTTAATCTAGCAAAGACCGAGATCTTCCCACTTAATGTACACCTTACCCGGGCTTCCGTATCTCATCTGGGCATGAAGTGGACCCCATCTCATTTGAAATATCTTGGAGTTTACCTGGCATGAGACCCTTCCCTAATCAGGAAGCTCAACCTAGAGGATTTATTGGAAAGAGTTAAGTCTGATTTGCAAAGATGGGGAAAACTGCCATTACCAGTGGGGGCCCGGATCAGCATTATCAAAATGAACATTCTTCCCCGGCTCTTTTACCCTCTAAATCTCCTAGACATCTGGCTACCCAGGTCCTTTTCAAAAATTAATTCGACTTTAACTGATTTTATTTGGAATCATAAATCTCGCGGGTCAAAACCTTCAGTCTCCCCAAAGAAATGGGGGTCTCAGATTGCCGATTCTCAACTCTACTACTGGTCTAGTCACCTTATCAAAGCAGAGAAATGGCTAGGGGACTTGAAAGATGCTTACCTCCCTACATGGCTAGATCTGGATCTTGACCTTATCACACGCCATAATATAAATCCCTCCAGCCTTTTTTATTGTGGTTTTGCATCTCTCCCCCGAGTGATCCAAGACTCCCCGGTGGGTGTCACAGTTAAAGTGCTTAACCAACTTTTTTCCTCCACCAGAATCCGATATATTAAGGACCCTGGTCAACCACTGATGGGGAACCCTAATATCAGGATAGGGGACAAAATGTTAGTTCCTAAATGGCTACCCCCAATTCAGGGGCTCTCAGTGGAAGATTTTTATGTACAAGGCAGGCAGGGCCCAATAACGGATCTTCTACTTGTCTTGAATATTCCCACTAATGTCCTGTTTAAAATATATCAATTAAAACACCTGGTAGACAAAGAGTTCGGAATAACAGTACCTCCCTCAACTATTAAACCACTACTAGAGGAGGTTAAGGGCTGTGCGGTTAAACCCCACGGGGTGTCTAGACTGTACACCTATCTCCTGAAACTTGCCCATCCCATTCCTCTAACTGGTTCCAAAGCCTGGGCATTATCCCCCTCAGGTTCCCCGTTTCCATGGGGTCAAATCTGGAAAGATCTGTATATCTACAATACTCTAGATAGGAATAGGATGATTCAGTATTTCATAATTAACAACATGTATTTCACACCAATGCGGAAATCAAAATTTGGCCCCTCTGCTCCCTCAAAATGTTTCAGATGCGGAGAAGAGCAGGGAGACCTTCCTCATATTTTCTGGCATTGTCCTAAAGTGGCTCCTCTCTGGAAGACAATTGAGGATAACTTAGATCCCATATTAGGTCTTGAAAACCTTTTCACACTAGAGACCTGTATCATAAGAGACTACACAGGTATCAGGATCAGGGAAAGGAAGTACCATATAGCACTCATTTCTATGGCGGTTAAGAGGCTGGTCCTCCAACACTGGACAGACAATCTTGAGATTTCCTATCTGGATTGGGTGGAAGAAATGTCTCAATGTTTCAAAGTTGAGAAACTGATTGCTAATTTCAGATCCTCTCCAATGGCCTTTCAGAAGAAATGGGCAAACTATATGCTCTGTATCTTCACTGACAGGGATTCTCGGCATATAATGAATCTGAGTGAGGAAACACATTCCTCAAGATCTGGAGTTCCCTAGCTCTCCTTGTTTTTCCTCTTGTAATAATCTTATAACCTCTCACCCTGGGATTTCGTAGATACTAAGTTCCCGTCGCTGTTTTAGATTGAGAATTCTGGGACACCTAGCTACTAGAGTTAGTTTACTATATATCTCTCCTCAGTGGTGACGCCTCATTGGGGGGGGGAGGGGGGACAGTTGATTTGGGTTATCCAGTTACTGTTTTCTGATTCCTTTTGGTACCTTTATTCTACTCTTCTTTCTTTGTCCGGTAATATAGTATATCCAACTCTGGAATGTATTGAACGTCTGTATTACGTTCAGATGTTACTGTTTAAACTGATGTATGTACAGTTGAAAATTAATAAAAAGAGAATTTCAAAAAAAAAAAAGGGTCACACAGTATGCAAGTGGAAGCTGTGGGATTCAAACCCAGATCTGGTCTGCTGGATGTCACCAGATTTGCAGCTCAGAGCGTTAAACCACTGCACTATACTTCCACCTTCCCAGCTGCAATAGAAACATAAATTAAATTCTTTGAAAATACCTTTTCCTTTTAGGTCCATGACCATGGGAATATACTCACTTGTGTTGCAACCCACCACACAGATAAAACCATACTGGTTTCTATAAGCCAGTGCTGCAACAGAATACAATTAATTACTGTACTAGAAATGTTTTTAAAATAAAACCTTTTTTTTTTTGCAAAAGAGAATCACAGCTACCTATACCCTGGCTCAGTTTGCCCCCAGCTACAATTGGCCTCCCCCCAGGCCCTGCAGCTGGGTAGCCTGCTCCCTTACCTTACCTGAATTTGCAGAGACTTCTACCCATTTTGAAATGTTATGTGCAATTGCCTGAATCAGCAACTGCAGTAGAGAGAGGGATTTCCTCTCTCTGCAGCACCTTTTCTACCTCTCTGCAGCCCCACCCCTTCAGCCCCCTTTCTCCAATCAGGTGGGCTGCCAGTCATCCCTCTTTCATGTTTGCCTGCCACCTTTGAGTGACCTCATCGCCTCCTCCCTTGTGATGTCACCCTCCCCTTCCCACCCCTCCTAACTCGTTCTGCTTGAACTGGCCTGCTCCCCCCCCCATTTCCTGTCTCCTTCCAACTGTGTCCAGAGGGACCACTGACAATCTGGACTGCCCTTTAGCAGGGCAACCTCATTTATCTCCCCAGAAGGATCCACAGTCACCCAAAAATTGGAAACCTTCCTCTTCTCAACTCTACAGTCAAAAGTTAAACTCAAAGGGCTCGATTCTCAAAGGTTGACACAAGGCTTTCACAAGCCCTACATTAGACCCTGTGCTGCCCTGAATACTTTGTTGCATGGTGCACCTGATTCTTGTAGGTCACATGCCTTTGTGACACTTTGCTTGTTTTAAGGTGGCTTGAGCCAAATACTTGGCGCAAACCCCCATAAAATGGTTGACAAAGTTAGACCAGCAAAAGCTGATCTAACTCACCACATGTGGTGCACGGGAGGCTCAGGGACTGAGAATCCCAATTGCCACCCATGGAATGCCACTTGCGCCATGCGTTTGGCAAATCTGGGGCTTGTGGCTTTCAAATTCTTTTGAGAATCAAGCCAAAAGATTTTATTCTATTTATTCTGCTCTGCACATGGCACTTAACACCTCTGAGACAGCTACTGTATCTATTATCTACCTTCTTTCACTGCTTAGCTCACTGAAGCTGACCATTACCTCCTCTAAATGACCATTTCCAGGTTGTTCATATGTAGGTGTAGCACAGCAGTGGACTTTCACCCTCACTGTTGATCAGCCTCTCCAGCTGGGGAGTTACCGTTTCTGCATTTGCCTCTGGGAGACACAGAATGTATCTCTCCACCTGGTCAGAGTTGCAAACCAGCCTCCCTATTCCTCTAACTATAGAATTTCCTACTACTACTATGATGTGTCACTTTCTCACCCTGATGCTAGCTGTCCCTTCCCCTCTGGTCCATCCTTGCTTGATGAAGTCACACCCTGAGGAATAACAACTTCTGTTTCTGTTGTAGAGCAGACCTCCTGAAACTATTTTACCAATGGTGCAAATCATTGCTGGCGTTTTACCCTTAGGTTCCTTCCTTCTGGTCCCACTCTTTTTCCCCTTCTGCAGCCCCCCCCCTCCAGTGTTGAAATGTGCAGCTTGATGGAATCAGCTTGCAGCACCCAGTAGTCCTTGTGCTGAGTTTCTTCTCAGATGCACTTCCACACTGAGTGCAGGTAACTTCACACCTGAGGGCAATGAACCTCTGACAAACTGGGCACCCACCAGTCTTCCAAAACATCCTCATGAAAGTAACTAAGCCACATCCCTACAACTGAATAACAATGCCCATCAACCTGCTCCCATGTGTTGCATGTGTGTATAAAACTATGTTTATGTGTGTGTTTGGATGATACATTGGTAAGAGAGCTCTGCAGAATATACAATTCTGCTGGAATTTTGCAGAATCTGCATGAACATCCTATGGAATTTTGCCAAATTTTAAATTAATTTCAGTTACTTTGATCTAGTTTTTAAAGCACATATCCAACTTATACTAAATTTGGTAGATGTACAATGTACTAATGGCTTGCAAGGGGGTACCATATTCATGGGTCCTAGATTGAAAGGGACCTGAGTTATGAGTGATCAGAAATGTTATCAAAATTTAATTTTCAGTTTTTTTCATCTAATTTTAAAATTTCTTATCCAAATTTCTCCACAATTTCAAGATTTACAGAAACAGGCAACATGGGTATGTGTACCATGTTTGAAGTCTCAAGATTTAAAGGGGACTTTGCTACAGGTAGTCAAACATTTTGCTAAAATGATGATCTTAGTTTAGCTTAATTTTGAAAGCATTCATTGAAATGTTATAAAATGTTGCAGATTTATGGGTTATTACTACATTTATATGGGTATCCAGTTTCAGATTTCTGCTCCAAATGTGCTTGAGTTTTATGCAGATAAAATTTGTCATAAAATGTCCCATAAAAATAAAATGACAGACTTTGAACAGCTACCATTTTGAGACTATGCATCCTAAAGCCAAGATATTTGGCACACCATTAGAATTCCTATCAGCAAGCACGCATGTAAAATGACAGACATCTAGATGATCAATATAAGGCTGACTTATGATCAAATTAATAAATTTCAAAAACTCCTCTTATTTTCATTACATTTTTAATTTCAGTTTGTTTGATCTACTTTTCAAAGTACAGTATCCAAATGATACCAACTTGGGCAGGTATATGGTACTAATGCCACATTTCAGAGTCCTAGATTGAAAGGTGGTGAGTTGTGGGTGGCCAGACATTTAATCAAAATTAAATATTCAGTTACTGTATTTCCATCTAATTTTAAATATTCTTATCCAAATGTCTCCACAGTGTCAGGATTTAGAGAAATGTGCAACATGGGTATGTCCACCAAGTTTAAGTTTCAAGCTTTAAATGGGGCTAGGTAGCTAAACCAAACATTTTGCCAACATTTTGATTTTAGTTGTTTTAGTATTATATATATATATATATATATATATATATATATATATATATATATTATGTATATAAATATATACACAATATATATATATATATATATATATTATTTTGTGGTACAGAAATGCAAGGTACAAATCATATAAGAGGGATCCAGCTAGGAACACAGGAGGGGGAGGACAGGGAGGTGAGGTGCCTACCAGGTGCCACGGCATGGAGGGATGGAAGGAAGATCCTGGGGATCACTGGGAAGGCAAGACGGGAGGGTGAGCTGGATGTCATTATCCACCTAGGTACTAATGACCTGGCAAATGGGGAGCCAAAGGAAGTTCAGGAAGAGTTTAGGAAACTGGGGAGGGGTCTCAAGCAAGTAGCTACTTCTGTCACTTTCTCAGAAGTACTACCTGTGAGAGGCAAGGGAGAGCATAGGAGTGCATGCACCAGGAACTTTAACTCATGGTTGAAGAACTGGTGCTGTGAGGAAGGGTTTGGATTCATTGGAAACTGGGGACCCACCTGGGGGGATGGAGGTTTGTTCAAGCCTGACGGCCTGCATCCATCCTGGAGGGGAATCCAAGCACTCAATGATAAGTTTAAATGCTACATTGACAAGCATTTAAACTAGCAAAGGGGGGTGGCAGGCCAGCAAGGAGGATACCTACTTGCTCACCCCCCACAGCTAGCAGTGGAATCAGTGAACCAGAGGAGTGGCTATCTCTGCAAAGCAGTGTGCAAAAGATGGAGATTAGTGCCCAAGAAGTGGATAAGCAGAAAAGGGGCAAAATTCAGCAGAAGGGCAGACAGCAAGGAGAACCAGGGATAAAGAACAACCAAGGAAGAGGCTGGAGTAGAACAGGAAACAGTCTAGGTAGGTCAAATCATGGAAAGCCATGTGTGCAAATGCCAGGAGCCTTAGCAACAAGATGGAAGATCTGAGGCTGTCATGGTGCAGTCAGACCTGGACATTGTGGCCATCACTGAAACCTGGTGTAATGATAACCACGACTGGGAGATGGCCATACCTGGCTACAACATATTCAGAAGAGACAGAGCAGGCAGGAAGGGAGGAGGAGGCACTGTATGTGAAAAATGACATAAGGGCCACAGAGATCCAGGAGGAACAAAATGGGGAGAGATACTGTGGGTTAAGCTGGAAAGGAAAATGGGAACAGCCATCCGCACAGGTGTGGTCTATAGACCACCAGCCCAGGAGGAAGAAACAGATAGGGAGCTGATGCTAGCCATCCAAAGGATGGCAGACAAGGGTGAGGTAGTACTGGTTGGAGACTTCAATATTCCAGACGTGGACTGGAGCATCCCAGCAGCAGCATCAACTAGGAGCAGATTTATCCTGGACTCCCTTCATAGAAACATAGAAGTTGACGGCAGATAAGGACCGCAAGGCCCATCCAGTCTGCCCATTTCTTTTTCTACCTTATAAATGTGCCATCGGCCTTTGCTCTGTCAGTGACCTATCTATTCATAGTCATTTGTATTGCTCCTTTATGCCTATCCCATGCCTGTTTGAAGCCCTGCACTGTATTCATAGCCACCACTTCTTGTGGTAAGCCATTCCATGCATCCACCACCCTTTCTGTGAAAAAGAATTCTCACATTCCCTTAATCGGCCCCCCTAATCTCATGCTGTGTCCTCTTGCCCTGCTATTTTTCTTATATTTAAACATGTTAGACTCTTTCACCTTGTTTATGCCCTTAAGGTGTTTGAATGCCTCGATCATATCACCTCTCCCTCCTTTGCTCATGGGTATATATTGAGCTCCGTTAATCTGTCCTCATATGTCTTCTGATGCAGTCCCTGCACCATTTTGGTTGCCCTTCTCTGGACTGCCTCAATTTGGTTAATGTCCTTGTGAAGGTGTGGCCTCAATACTGCACGCAGTACTCCAGATGGGGCCTAACCAGTGTCTTGTACAGAGGGATTATACCTCCTCTCATGTGACTTGTGATACCCCTACTAATACACCCTAACACCCCCTAGCCTTACCTACTGCTTTAGAGGTCTGCTTGATGATTTTAGGTCATCAGTGATGATGATGCCCAAGTCTCTTTCTTCCTTTGTGACTGCTAGCAACTCCCTCCCAGCCTATAGGTGGCTTCAGGGTTTCTCTTCCCTATGTGCATGATTTTGCACTTCTTGCATTAAATCCCAGTTGCCACTCTTCTGACCATTCTGCTAGTTTATCCAGATCTCTTCTCATTCTGCCCACCCCATCTGGATCATCTACTCTGTTGCAGATCTTGGTGTCATCTGCAAACAGACAAGCCTTACCCTCTAGTCCATCTGCAAGGTCACTAATGAAGATATTGAAGAGGACTGGCCCCAGGACTGATCCCTGAGGTACCCCACTTGTGACTTGCATCTCTTCTGACTGTATACCATTTACCACCACTCTCTGTTTTCTGCCCATCAACCAGTTTGCCACCCAGTTGACCAACTTCTGACCCACCCTGAGCCTACCCAGCTTATTTATCAATCTTCTACGTGGAACAGTGTCAAAAGCTTTGCTGAAGTCAAGGTAGGCGACATCAACTGCTCCCCCTTGGTCCACCACTCTGGTTACCCAGTCAAAGAAATCTATGAGATTAGTTTGACAGGACCTTCCTTTTGTAAACCCATGCTGTCTTGGATCCTGTGCCCCTATGGATTCCAGGTGTTGCACTATCCTTTCCTTAAGGAGTGCCTCCATAATCTTGCCCACTACTGAGGTAAGACTGACTGGTCTGTAGTTCCCCGCCTCCTCCCTGCTACCACTCTTGTGGAGCGGGATCACATGAGCCTTCTCCAGTCTTCTGGGACCTCTCCTGTGCTCAGAGACTCACTAAACAATTCTGCTAATGGCTCTGCTAGTTCCTCCTTTAGCTCCTTAAATCCTGGGATGTATGCCATCAGGTCCCATTGCCTTATCTACCCTGAGCTTAGCAAGCTCTTGTAGGACCCTTTCTTTTGTGAAGGGAGTAGTGCTCACCTCCCTCCCCTGTGTCCATGATGTTGAGCTGTGGGCCCTGCCCTACCTTCTCTTCAGTAAATACTGAGCAAAGTATCTATTTAGGATAGATGCCTTTACAGGGTCCTCCTCCTCACATGCTCCCTTTTCTCCATTAAGCTTAGCAATACCCCTCTGGACTTTCTCATTTCACTAATTGTATCTATAGAAAGTCTTGTCACCTTCTTTTACTGTTCGTGCTAGTGTTTCCTCAGTTTGGGACTTTGCCTGCCTTACTGCCTTACTGCTTCCCTTAGGGCAGTTTGTATCCTCCCTATCTTCATCCCGCTGTGTTCCCTTATATTTCCTGAAAGCCAGCCTTTTGTCTCTGACCTTTTCTGCTACTGTATTTGAGAACCAAAGTGGTTTCTTCTTCTTTGCACTTCCTTTTCTGTCTAACACAATGGGATGTTGCTTCAAGTATTGTATCCTACTGCTTGCCCACTTTGCCTGTACCCCTCACCTGTGTTTCTTTTTGCCAGGGCTAGCTTAACTCTGTTGGCCATCTTATCAAAGTCAGCTCCTCTGAAGTCCCATATTTTTGCCTTGGAATGGGATGATTTAGATGTAGTAGCCAAATTGAACCATACCATGTGATGGTCACTGGCCCCAGGTGACCTTCTACCTGGAGATCTGTGATCCCTTCTTTGTTTGTCAGTACTAGATCTAGGATAGCCCTGTCTCTGTGGGTCACTGTACCAGTTGTTTGAGGCCCCCCTGCAGGGAATCCACTATGAGTCTAGTTCTGGCAGATGTTCCTGCTGGTATTGACCAATCTGTATCCGGCATGTTGAAGTCTCCCATTATCAGAACCTCCCTTTAGCTGTCATGTTTTGTATATCTTCTAACAGTAATGTGTCTATGTCCTCCTCTGGTCTGGCCTGTAGACAACCCCAGTTCTTATGGCTGTCCCATTTCCTGTTTCCAGGGTGACCCACAGTTCTTCTGGCTCCTTATGTGTATTCTGAATTTCTGTAGCTTTGATATTTTCATTAACATACAGGGCCACTCCTCCCCTTTTGCACCTCGGTCTCTTCTGAACAATACATAGCCAGGTACTGAAGTCTCCCAAGTGTGGTTACTGTAAACCACGTCTCACTAATTGCTACTATGTCCAGTTCAGCCTCTGACATTATTGCCTGCAGGTCTGGGATCTTATTTCCAGGCTGTGAGCATTTGTGTACATGATTTTCCATTGCCCAGATTTTGGTGTGTTAGTTGTTGGGTGAAGTTTGGCATTACCCTGTGTGTCGTATGGGGAGACAAACCTTTTTCTTACCTGGTGATGCAAATGAGCGGCAAACATGCTGAATTCCTGTTTGACCACTAGCTGAGGGGAGGGTGTTCTTCCCATTCGACGTATGGTGCTGCACCCTCTCCCCATTTGCTAGTTTAAATATTCTGCAAAGACGCCAAACTTCTGCCCCAATGCACTGACTCCTCTTAGTCAGATGCAGTCCATCAAATTTAAAGAACTTTCGCTCCCAGAACTGTTGCCAGTTCCTACAAATCTGTGTCCTTTTCCTGGCACCAGCCCTTGAGCCATGTGTTTAGCTCCCTCTCTCCCCTTCTCTGACCTTCCATCCATCTGCCCTCTCCTAGACTGGCAGGATCTCAGAGAAGGAGATGCTGGACGAAATAGATGATAGTTTGTCACCCAGCCTAGTCAGGTGTTCCTTGGTCTCCACAACTGACCGGCTGGTGAGATCATTAGTCCCTATGTGTACTAGGACATCAATGTTTTCTCCTGCTTTGTGAACAATTTTAGCAATGCGGTCAGTGTCTCTCCATGCTGATGTACCTGGGAGACATCTGACCATCACCCCTGGCTGGAGATGGGTATCAACTCCCCGAATCATGGAGTCTCCTATGATCAGAAGTTTTTTTGGATTTCCTTTGTGCTTGTTTTGTTTTGGTTCCTGATTTGGGTGAGTTTTGTTGTGCTAGCTCATGTGCCGCAGTGTCCTGCTCTGCAGTGTCTTCTGCCTCTTTATTTGATTTCAGAGATTCAGGGTGCCTTCCTCAAGCAACTGGTCATGGAACCAACTCGGCAGAAGGCAATACTGGACCTTGTGCTCACAAACAGGGACAGTGTGATGGGAGTAACAGTGGGGGAGCACCTGGGGAACAGTGACCACCAGTCATTGTGGTTTGAAATCACAGAAAGAGCAGAACCAAACCACACAAAAACACGTATCCTGGATTTTAGGGGCAGACTTTGGGAAAATGGGGAGATACTTGAAAGAGGCATTAGGGAATGGGACAGGAATCAGGGTTGAGGAACAGTGGGCAGTATTTAAAATGGGGATTACAAGAACAACAGAATTATGCATTAAGCAGGTTAGCAAAAGGAAAAGGAAGAGAGACCATTATGGTTTTCCAAAGAGGTAGCAAGAACGTGAAAGTCAAAAAGATTGCATTCGGGCAATACAAAAACAGTGTGCAGAAGGGATAGAGAGAAGTACCAGGAGAAGCAAAGGGAGGCAGGGAGGTCAGTAAGGAAAGCCAAAGCTCAGACAGAAGAACACATTGCAAAATCAGTGGGTAGAGGGGACAAAACCTTTTACAGGTACATAAGTGAAAAAAGAAAGACAAAAGGAGGGATAGTGAGGCTGAAGGGGGAGGATGGGGGCCACGTGGAGGATGACAACAGTAAAGCTGACATATTGAACAGGTATTTCTGCTCAGTCTTTACTGAGGAAGAGGAGGGTAATGGGTCTGAAGGGAGTACAAGGGATGAGAATGGTGCAGAAATGGACACAAGTCCTTTACACGAGAAAGGGTCCTGAAGGAACTGGAAGTAGTAAGAGTTGATAAAGCAATGGGGCCAGATGGGGTGCACCCCAGGGTCCTTAAAGAACTAAGAGAGGTGGTGGCTGAACCTCTGGCTATCCTGTTTAGCCGATCACTGGAAACAGGGGAGGTACCCAAAGACTGGAGGACAGCAGATGTAGTCCCCTTATACAAAAGCGGGAACAAAGAGGAAGCAGGAACTACAGACCAGTCAGCCTCACCTCGGTAGTGGGAAGATCATGGAAGCACTACTGAAGGAGAGATTGGTGGAACATCTGGTTGTCAATGGACTACAGGACCCAAGGCAGCATGGTTTCACCAGGGGCGGTCATGTCAGACCAACCTCGTTGAATTTTTGACTGGGTGACTAGGGAGGTGGATCAAGGGAGGGCAGTGGACATGGCCTATCTGGACTTCAGCAAGGCCTTTGACACTGTGCCACATAGAGACTTTATCACAAACTGGGGAATATGGGTGGAGGCAGGACAGTAGTGTGGGCGGGTGGGTACTGGCTTGGTGGCAGGACACAGAGGGTTGTGGTAAATGGCTGTCACTCCACAGAGGAAGAGTGACCAGTGGGGTACCACAGGGATCAGTGCTGGGACCGGTCCTATTCAACATCTTCATCAGTGACATTGCACAGGACCTAGAAGGCAGAATTTCTCTGTTCGCTGATGACACAAAGCTCTGTAACAGAGTAGACACACCAGAGGGTGTAGACAGAATGAGAAGGGACCTGCAGAAACTTGAAAAATGGTCAGCGGTTTGGCAGTTGAAATTCAATGCAAAGAAGTGCAAGATAATGCATATGGGGCACAAAAACCCTGGCACAATATATCAGTTGGGGGGGTGAGGATATAGCATGCACCAAGCAGGAAAGGGATCTTGGGGTTATCATCTCTGATGACCTCAAGGTAGGGAAACAATGTGATAAGGCAACAGGTAAAGCAAATAGGATGCTGGGTTGTATAGGCAGGGGCATCACCAGCAGGAAAAGGGAGGTCATAATTCCGCTATACAAGACACTAGTGAGGCCCCACCTGGAGTACAGTGTACAGTTCTGGAGACCATACCTACTAGGACATAGACAGGGTAGAGAAGGTTCAGAGGAGGGCAACAAAGATGGTGCATGGATTGCATCACAAGTCCTAGAAGACAGGTTGAAGGAACTCAACATGTACTCCTTGGAAGAGAGGAGGGAGAGAGGGGATATGATAGAGACATACAAGTATCTCACAGGGAGGAACAGGGTGCAGGAATACACTATTTTTAAGCGGAAAAGATGTTCCAGGACTAGAGGGCATGGGATGAGGTTGGAGGGAGGATGATTCAGAGGAAACATGAGGAAGAATTTCTTCACAGAACGGGTGGTGGACAAGTGGAACACCCTGCCAGAGGAAGTGGTGGGGGCTGAAACAATCACGGGATTTAAGAATGCATAGGATAGACATAAAGGAATTCTGGAGGTCAGGGTAAGGGGCAACAGACTTCTAGGAAAACATAAACTGAACTTACAAGTTCAAATGGGCAGACTGGGTGGGCCATAGGCCTTTGTCTGCCGACACTGTCTATGTATCTATGTATCTATATATAACAAAGAAACAGAAAACAAAAAAACAAAACAAGAGAAGAGTGCTGTGTGAAATTTTCAAATTCCAGTGGAACATAATTCTACAGAATTTTAAAAATGTCACAAACATTCGCTGAATTTTGCAATAAATGGAATGGTGGAATTCCATGGCAAAAAATGGTTGTGGAATGACTTTTCATGGGAAAATGTTTTTTTTTGCGGAATATTATTCCTTGGATCTTAATATCCTCCATGGAAATTGTTGCAGAATAATTTTCCACAAAAAATGCTGTTCTGCAGAATATTATTCTGCTGATCACAGTAGGTGGAATTCCAGAAGAAATCCAACTATTCCATATATGTGGAATAAATGTACCTAAATGAATGAAAAAAAATTGTAAAAGCATAAGCACCAAAAAAGAGCATGGCAGGCAACAATAATGCATGCTCCTTCAATTCAACATTTTTAATACTTCAGGGGAGTTAACTGTCTGGCTAAAAAGTATCCATATTTTATTGAACAAGTCAGTTTTGCCATCCAAAGTATAGTGAACTTTTTCTAACCTATGTATCAAAACCATAAATTTCAATGAGGTAAGAAGGTTAGGAGGAGTAATATCCTTCCATTTCAAAAGAATGCATTTGAAAGCATTAATCAAACCCAGCCATATTAACCTATGTCGGTGTGGGATACATGCATCATATGACCTATCAGAGCACAAAATAATCAATTTGGTCCTCTTTTCTAGAGTCATTCAAGAAGCCAAAGACAGAGGGGTTGATTCTCAAAAGTCCCTATAGAACACCACAATTTGTGACAATCTAGGGATGAGGCAGACCCCAGGTGCAGCAGGGACCCTGCACCTGATACTACAAATCACAGGGTTCCGGTACCAAAGTTCCTGAGTTTGCCATACATTGGCTGATGCACCAAACCATCAGTGCACATGGCGGAATGGATGCAGAGATCTGGCCCGCCCTTCCCCCCACCCAGTGCAACTCTACTGGGGCCGGGAGGGAGAGGGAGGTTGATCGCCAGGACAGGGCAGGGGCAACATGGACAGGGAGTGGCAGAGGGTATGTTGTGGAGGACAGCCATGATGGTAGGAATGGGAATTGGCACCCAGCAGGGTCTGTCTACAGCATACTACAACATTTAAATGGCCATGTGTACAAATACTATGCTGTACTGCACAGTACAGTGCATACTAGCCATCCAGAATGGACAAGTGAGGCCTAATGTGGCACAGTACAGGTGGGCACAGCCATAACTGTGCACAGTGCAGCAGCACATTGCAGTGTCATACAGTGGACCACACGACTGTACAGTACAGTATGGTACAGTACAGTATGTGGACATTGTGGCATATAAATGTCATCATTTGCTGTAGACACACCCCGCTGGATGCCAGTTCCAATTTCTACAGGCACGTCTGTCCCACACAACACATTCTTTACCACCCCCCCAGTCTGATATGCCCCTGGCAGACCCATTTCCACCCAGTCCTAGTGGCACAAGCCTCTTAGACCACCTCCTGGCTGATCTAAGTTGTGCCTTGTCCTTTGGCCTCAGTGATGCTTTTAAAATCCCAATAAAGGGAATGTGGCAGCCCCGCCCTGGTGCATACCCCCCTTGCCTCCTAGCACAGCCTGATGTAGGTTACAAGGGTAGTGCACATCCCCTTTGAGGCAAGCAGTCTGCATTTACTGCAGGCTGCTTTTAGAAATGGCTATGGGTGCAATTGTTGGTGTAAGGTGTTACTTGCATCTTTCATGTTCAACATAGGCACCTTGCATCATGCAGAAGGCTTTGAGAATCGACTCCAGAGCTTTTAACACTTTATGCCAAAATATATCCAGTGCTGAGCAGGTCACTATAATATGTTTTAAGGTTCCAATGGATGTAGTACGTATGGGACAAAAATGTGATAGTTGGTTCTTTAAATTTAATCTAGCAGGTGAGTAATAGATTTGTAACGTTAAAATATATTTGCTGTAATTTAGTGGATAAAACACCATGTTTAGAATAATTTAATTATGTATTGTCAATCTTACATATATATTTTAGTATCTAATATTTCTTCCCATTTGTCTTAAGATTTGTCTTGAGCAACTGCCATGGCTCAGTGGATAAAGTCACAGGTAACAGAGGGTGGTGGAGCAGTGATGGACTGGGGATCAATCCCTGGTCTTGAGGAGATTTTTGGGGGGTGAGGATATAGCATGCACCAAGCAGGAAAGGGATCTTGGGGTTATCATCTCTGATGACCTCAAGGTAGGGAAACAGTGTGACAAGGCATCAGGTAAAGCAAATAGGATGCTGGGATGTATAGGCAGGGGCATCACCAGCAGGAAAAGGGAGGTCATAATTCCGCTATACAAGACACTAGTGAGGCCCCACCTGGAGTACAGTGTACAGTTCTGGAGACCATACCTACGTAGGACATAGACAGGGTAGAGAAGGTTCAGAGGAGGGCAACAAAGATGGTGCATGGGTTGCATCACAAGTCCTATGAAGACAGGTTGAAGGAACTGAACATGTACTCCCTGGAGGAGAGGAGGGAGAGGGATGATGAGAGACATACAAGTATCTTACAGGGAGGAACAGGGTGCAGGAAAACACTATTTTTAAGCGAAAAGATGTTTCAGGACTAGAGGGCATGGGATGAAGTTGGAGGAGGACGATTCAGAGGAAACATGAGAAAAATTTCTTCACAGAAGCGGGTGGTGGACAAGTGGAACACCCTGCCAGAGGAAGTGGTGGGGCTGAAACAATCACAGGATTTAAGAATGCATGGGATAGACATAAAGGAATTCTAGAGGGCAGGGGTAAGGGGAAACAGACTTCTAGGAAAACAAACTGAACTTACAAGCTCAAATGGGCAGACTAGGTGGGCCATAGGCCCTTATCTGCCGACACTGTCTATGTATCTATGTATCTATGTAAGATTATATAGATTACCCCTATGAATTTAGTAATGGGAAATATTTTTTAAGGGTGGTAAAATCTTTCAGACCTTTTTCATTAAATAAATCACTAAATTCAGTTAAGCCTTTAAGATGACAGGGGCCCAATTCATAAAGCTTTGCCCTGGTGTGAACCCTGTTTGCACAGTTCAAATTGGGTTTTGTGCCATGGTGGTATTCACAAAAACCCAGTTTGCATTTGCAAACTGTGTTTTCGAAGAGGCAAAGTTTTGAGAGGGCTGCAGTGCAAATGAGGAGGAGGGGCCCTGCATATTGATGCAATCCCATTCATCAAAGCTTCGCTGCATGCAAGGGCAGTTTGCAGGGCTCCCTTGTATGTAGAAAATACAGTAAATAAATAAGTAAGAGCTACTCCAGACTTGTAAATAAACGCTAAAATAGCAGTTTATTATAGCCAAAAAAGTACAGCCAGGGGTTCCTGGTTATACTTTTTTGGCTTTAATAAACTGCTATTTTAGCATTTATTTACTAGTCTGGAGTAGCTCTTACTTATTTGTTTACTGTATTGTTTTGAGGTTTGCTACCTCTGTAAGAGCACCCCCCTCATTAGTGGTGCACTGCTTTGCTTTGTTTTGTTTTGTGTAGAAAATACCACTGGCCAAGACCTGGTAGCATTTCATGCAACCCTAGAGGAGGCATGAGGTACTGCTGATCGCTGTCCCTGTAATAATAAAAGTGAAAGTTTCCCTGGTGGTCTAATGGTCCCTCCCCACCTCTGATTGCCGATCATTGAACCTGACACTGTCAAAACATACACTAAAATCTGCCCTGGTGGTCTTGTGGTCCCTCCCCCTTCCCTGATCGTCAATCGCCATGTTGTGAAAATATGTACCTGGTAGTATAGTAGTTCCTCCCTTCGCCACTCGCTGGCTCAAGAAGTCAATACCTGAAGCTTGTAACCACATGCTGTGGTGGTAGTGGCCCCCCCATGTCTGTATTCATGGCCCATCAAAAAAAATAGTTTTCCTCGTGGCTAAAGGACCCTCCTCCAACTCAGTCATCCACCCAATATAAATAACAGAGTGTCACTGGTGTTCCTGGTGTCCAGTGTTCTCCTGCCCATCTCGATCCCTTGGTCACTAATGTTCCCCATTCCCCTGGTGGTCTGGTGGACCCCCACCCATCCACCCTGTGATGGACTGACTCACCACCCTAGTCCCCCTAACCTGACCCCCGGCTGGTGACCATCACAGCCCTGCTCTCAACTCCATGGCTGGCTGCCAAATGAGCTCTCAATGAGCATGTACTGAATTCAGTATGTGCTCATTGACTGACAGCTCACTCTGAGCTGTCATTCAATGTCAATGAGTGTGTACTGTATACAGTATGTGCTCACTGAGAGCTCAGTCGGTGGCCAAATGTGCAGGAGAGAGGAGGGCTGTGCTGGTCACCGGCTGGGGTTGAAGGGAGTGGAGTGGTGGGTCAAGCCCTCACGGGGGGGGTGGGGGATCCAGTAGACCACAAGGGGAATTGAGAATGTTAGTGACCAAGAGATCAGGATGGGCAGGGGTAACTGGACACCAATTACACTGTTATTTATATTGGTCAGGTGGGAGGGTCCACTAGCCACCAGAAAAAATATTTTTATGATGGGCCATAAATATGGACATGGTGGGTACCACTACCACTGGGGATGTGGTTACTGGCTTCAGGTATTGGCTTCTTGAGCCAGCGATCGGCAAGTTGAGGTACCACTACATGACCAGGTACACATTTTCACAACATGGGTATGGCGATAGGCAATCAGGAGAGGGAAGAAGGACCACTAGACTACCAGGGACATATTTTCACAACAAGTGGATGTCGATCAGAGAACAGAGAAGGGGAAGGGACCACTAGACCACCAGGAAAATAGTTTTAAAACACCACAGTATGGTAATTGGGGAAGTGGGAGGGGAGGGGAGAGGGACCACTGAACTACCAGAGACTTCAGTGTCTAAACTATGGGCCGGCGATCATGGTAGGGGAGGGGACCACTATACCACCATAGTTCCTTGCTACTTTTTCACAGCCCATGTTCAGCACAAGTCACATTAAGCTGTTCCTCCAATGGGCTGCTTTAGCATTTCTGATGGAGTTGGATAAGTGTTGCTGGATTCAGTACAAAGCTCTGTGCAAATTATTTTTTTAAGAGTTAAAATAAAGTTTTGCACTGCATTGTGACAGGACTGCTGATGAATTCCAAATGAGTTGCAAAAACATTTTACAAACATTACTGTTGAGCTGGTTAAGCATTGAAAAACAATGCAATATAAGTTGTCAATACATTGTCATCTGTAAAAAAACAATGATAAAGCAACTCACTGGTGGAACAGTTTAATGTGACTTGTACTGTAAATGGGCCCATAATGGGCATGCAAATGGACAGCTAGCACCTTGCATGCCCAGTGGGCTCATTAGCATGACTGCTTTAGTGGATACCACATATCGCAATGACACTATTCCTTTGCGGGGTCATTTACAGGAATGCAGGTCTGGGCAGCGCTATTGGGGTTAGAGGCAGCAGTAATGGGGTTACCACTGCCTCTACCTAGCCTTATTCACAGTCAGATTGCACCATGCACCATATGCTATCCATCTATGAATAGCATTTTTTACCATCTGGGCAATCGCAAAGTACAATGCAAAGTTTTGCACTGCACTTTGCAATTATTTGTGAATCTAGCCCCAGAATTTAAAGGTGAGTCTACTGTAGAAGGACCTAAATGGCCATTCAACTAAATGGGAGAATGAACAGAGATTTTTGCAGCATATTTGTTAGTGTTTTTTCTCTGTCCCATGTTTTGCAAGCAGTTATGGTACTAATACATGGTTCCATGTCACTGCAGTGACAGGAAATTCTCCGACCATCACTACAGTGATGGCACAATGCCACCAACTGGCATTTTGCCATCGCTGTACAAAAGTATGTTTTTTGCAGGGAGGCTCCACCCCCTGCATCCCCCGCACTTTAGATAACCAACTCTGACTTTGAGTTGGTTCGGGGGAGGGGTGAACTCCACAGAGACAGCAGCATTGGGAAACCAGCAGATCATCACAGTGAACTGTCAATTTTGTCACTATGGTCTTCGCTGTGTTCCCATTGCTACGGAAATGGTACACCCTAATACATAAACTACTGGTTTTCTGCCTGTATGGTCCAGCATATAGTACATGTTTAATATTATTATATGAGATTAAGGCCATTTCAGTTTGACAAGGAGTCCATTCACGATCTTGATGAAACCATGGCCACATTGATGCCATATTACAGGCAAGGAAATATCATTGAAAATTTTGGATAGATAAGCCCGCTAGCTGCCTGATATACAATATCTTTAATTTTCAATCTTGTTTTATTGTCTTTCCACAAATTTTTTAATGCATTAAGAATAGGTACAGCCTGAAACAAAAATAAAAATTGAGGCAGTATATTCATTTTAATTACATTTGCACAAGCAATAAGTGCTAGGGGTAATGTCTTCCAATGTTCCAGATTTTTTTTTTAACTTTAGAAATAAATAGGGTAAAATTTAACTCAAATGATTTTGTAGCATGTTGAGCTATATATACACAACAAGATACTTTAACTGAGTGATTCTTCGGATATTACAGGGCAGGAATAACTGAATGAAGTCTTATGCATTTTGGATTCAATTATTTCTGATCTGTTCCAATTTATTTTACACCTAGAAACCAGGCCAAACTCAAATAGCAGGTTATTTAGCTCTGGACAGCTTTGATTTAAATTGTCAATATAAATTAAGCATCATCTGCATATAGACTAATCTTATGTTTCACTCCCTCTAACCATTGCTCCTTTGATATTTTTATTTTCTCAAATGGTTATAGCAAGAGGTTCTACGGCTAAAGCAAATACAAGAGGGGACAGTGGGCTACCCTGACATGTCCCTCTTTGAAACTGAAAGAGATCAGATAAATATTTATTGTTCTTAACTCCAGCAGAGAGGTCAAAATATAAGATATCAATCTATTTTCTAATTTTAGTGCCGAAAGCAACATTTTTTAAAACTGTTTTTATGAAGTCCCATTCTAATCTATCAAACACTTTCTCTGCATTAATATAAAACAGTGAACATTTTGAATTTTAAACTTATTGACCTGTTTTAAAGTTCACCTGATGTTAAATCTGAGCTAATGCCTCTTAACAAATCCATATTGGTCTGGGTGTATAATTTTAGGGAGTATTTTATCCAGTATGGTACCAGGGATTTTTGCTAATATTTTAACATCTATATTAATCAGCAAAACAGGATGATATGAGTCTGGATTTAAAGGATCTTTATCTTTTTTCTTAAACAGTAAGATAGTTTTACTAATGGAGGAAGGGAGTGTTTGTTGAATCAATTTGCAATCAAGAGTTTTTTAATGATGTGGGGAGATTAAGTTTGAAAACACTTCACAAAAGTCAAATGGGAGGCCATTTGGTCCAGGGGTTTTGCCTACTGTTACTGTTTTGATTACCAATGCTATCTCCTCTATTCAGATTTCTGCCTCTAAAGATACTGCTTGATCTTGATCTGAAGACAGAATTGTTATATTTGACAAAACAAGTGTCAAAATCTGATGTATCCCCGTTATTCTCTGATATATATAATTTCTTCTAATAATCAAATAATAGCATATTAATATCCTGAGGAGAGTTTGTAATAGCCCCTGATGGCTTTTGAATGTTAGTAATAGTACTCTCCTCCTATCCTTTTTTGAGCTGCCAAGCAAGAATCTTATCTTGTTTTTTACCCAGTGCATAGTATTTACTACTAGTCAACAAAATGTGTCATTTGGCTTCAATTGTTGCCAAATGATTGTGTTTGTTTCTTAAATCCAAAAGTTCCTGTAGTATTCTTGGGTCCTGAGAAGATTTATGTAGCTTTTCCTTTTGGCTAATTAATTTTTCTATTTCACCCAGTTTTGATTGTCTGACTTTACCCTATTGTACACCTCCAGATGTAGGCTTTGAAAGTGTTCCATATAGTTAGGGCTGTTTCATTGTTATAATGATCCTGAAAAAATATATAATTTTTGTTTTAATTGTGTTTTGATCATTTACATCTTTCAATAAAGGAGAGTCTAATCTGAATGTAAAATATTTTTGTACTTGACTAACTTTCAATCCATAAAGACTGAGGAGTGATCAGAGTTGAAGAGCCCTTTATAGAATATGGTTACCCTTTGTTATATATAAAAATCAGCCTGCTCAAAATTCTTGTTAAGCACATTCCAAACTGTTATAAGCATTCTAAAATGCTGTTATGCACATTCTGAACAGTTGTTATGCACAGTTCAAGGGTCATACAATTTTCAATTTCTCATTTATTCTACACCTAGCTTCTTACTAACAACCCAATATCCAGAGTCATACCTTTTACCTTATAAAAGTCTGAAAATTTGATTTTGATATGTGAGTAGAACAAAGAAATGGCAAGAGTTTTTGTTTTCACTTCAGTGGGGGTATGTCACTTAAGTGTAAAAAAAATATACTATAAAAAATAAAATATGGTCAATCACACAAAACTCGGTGTGTGTTTCTATCTTGGGGTTGAGATAACAGCACAGACCTCTTGTGCTTCACTCTTGAGGTTCATATGCTGTCATCTCAACCCCTCGATGAAAACATAGCCTTGTTGTGTATGAGACAAAGAACCTCTGTGCACAAACACTGAGGCAAGGGTTACCTCAAAGGACATTTGGCTGGGAAGCCAAGTTTCAAGAAAATACCAAATCACACATGCCCACACAATGCAAAGCATCATGGGCTGCATATGCAAATCATCACAGAATTGCCCATACATTATTCTCTATATATTAGATTTCTCTTGTTAAATGTAACACAGAGTGAGATACCAGAAAAAAAAACCTGATTTTTGAATAAGGTTGGTAAACTGGTGAAAAATATTAATATTGTTTGTCTAAGGGATGGGAATGTCTCCAAGGATCCACTAATTTAAAATCCAACATATATTCACAAAGTTTGATGGTAGCAGACATGGCCTTGCCTGGATAAACATTAGATTTATCCAGAGAATTGTTTAGTGTGAGGTTAAAATCTCCCTCTATAATCCAAGGGGATTGGCAGATTGCTAAATTAAGGAAATTAATAATTAAAGAAATGTGGTAAATTTTCATTAGGACTGTATATATTAGCTAAAGTAAATAGTTGCCATAATATAAATAAATATGTATATATATATATATATATATATATATATATATATATTTATATTATTAGTATGTATAGCTAAAGTAAATAGTTGTAGGGGAACTGATACTAGCATATAATAAGGCAGTGACTGGTGCCCTTGACTGCCTAGCCCCGGTCCGAATTCGCCCACTTACTTTCACCCTAAATGTCCCTGGTTTGATGAGACTTTGAAAGAACTAAGGAGAATGGGTCAAAGGCCAGAGAGGCACTGGCGTAAATCTGGCCTGGAAGATGATAGGCTTAGATTGATAGGCCACTTGAAAGACTATCAATTAGCAATCTCCAGTAAGAAGGCAGAATTCCTGTCCAAAGAGATTGCTTCGGTGAGGAATTGACCTGTTTAGCTGTTCCGGACTGTTGAAAGGTTATGCAATCCAGCCTGTCGTCAGACTCAAAGAGCATTCTCACAAGTTAAGTGTGATGAATTTGCTTGGTTCTTTGCCGATAAGATTGGCACCATCAGGTCAGAGATTCATGCAGTGTCCTCTAATGGATACTGCGATAGTCGACCAGATCATTAAACCTCAGTTTGTTTGGCCTGACTTCAGCCAGGTGGAGATAATAGATATCGTGCAGGTTATTCAGTCTTTGCGTCCAACTTACTGTACTCTGGACCCAGGCCTAACATACCTCCTAGTGAGTGAACTGAAATTATCAGGACAGTAGTTGCAGAGATAATCCGGTGTTCATTGGACACAGGGATGTCCCTGGATCCTATAAAAGAGGTGGTAGTAATACCTCTTCTAAAGAAACCATCTCTTGACCCGGACTGCCTTGCAAACTACAGACCAGTTTCTAACCTGTTCTTTGTGGGCAAGGTTATTGAAAAGGTAGTTTCGATGCAGCTGGAAGAACATTTAACATCTCATGACGTCTATGACCCCTTCCAATTCAGATTTAGAAAAAGACACAGTACTGAAAATGCCCTTATTTGGGTGCTAAATGATCTCCTGTTAGTGAGAGATTGGGGAAGTCATTCCATCTTGGTCCATTTTGATTTCCCTGAAACATTTGACGCTATAGACCATAGGGGTCTGTTGGCACACTTGCAGATCCTCTGTGGACTAACTGGTACAGTCCTCAGCTGCTTTAGATCTTGCCTCACTGGCAGATCTCAGAGAGTGGTTTCAGGGATCCATTCCTTGGCTCCTCTTCTTCTGTCCTGTGGGGTTCTGCAAGGTTCTATTTTGTCCCCATGTTGTTTGCTGTAAATATGTTGCACTTGTTTAGGAGGCAGTATAGCGCAGTGGTCTAAGGCTCTGAGCTGCAAATCTGGTGACATCCAGCAGACCAGACCTGGGTTTGAATCCCACAACTTCCACTTGTATACTGTGTGACCCTGAGCAAGTCACCTAACCTCCTTGTGCTCCCAGGTCGCTCCTGTAAAAAAGCTTTCAGCTTAGTGTGCTATGCCTGGTTTAACAACTAAAAAAAAAAAAAAAAATTGGAAGACATTATAAGGTGGTTTGTGCTGAGTTTCCATTGTTATACAGATGATACCCAGCTCTACATGTTCTTTACACCGGGGCAGAATGATGCTGTTTCAGTTTTTAATCATTGCCTTTCAGAGATCCAGTTTTGGATGAGTTCCAACTGGCTGAAGCTAAATTCTGGAAAAACTGAGGTGTTGGTAGTGGAGCCAGGTTGCCAGAGCATGAGGATGCTGGTGGGCCAGCTGTCTGGGCTTTTACTTGGAGGGGACCAGCTGCTGACCTCAGATCAGGTGCAAAATCTAGACATAGTGTTCGATAGTGGGCTAACATTAAAATTGTAGGTTTCCACTGTCTTTCAAGACCTCTCTATACCATCTGAGGAACATCACCTGAGTTTAACACCTGATTCCACTGGATGACCTTCTGACACTTGTTCATGCTTTTGTGACCTCACGCCTAGACTACTGCAATGCCCTCTACCTAGTTCTACCAGGTGATGAGATCTGTCAATTGCAGCTGGTTCAGAATGCTGCAGCCAGGGTACTGACTGTTTTACTGAGATCATGTCACATCACTCCAGTGCTCTGCAGCCTACACTGGTTGCTTATATATTGGTGGATCTCCTTCAAGGTTAGATTACTTGCCTATAAAGCCTAACACAAACAGTGACCACACTATCTCCAAGATTTGCTTTGACCTCATCACCCCCTCCATTCACTCCGGTCCTCTGACAAAGGATACTAGAGGTTCTTAGGGTCTGACTCAAGTCCTCTGGGGCTCATTTATTTGCTTACATGGCACCCACTCTGTGGAATCATTTACCATGGCTGATCAGAGAGAGCCCAACAGTTTAAAACTTTAAAATTGCTTTAAAAACACACTTATTTGAGATTGCTTTTTTGGATGTTGCTGATATTTAGTTATCTTACTACTAACTCAGTTCTTTGTCTGTACTCTTAGTACTCTGATTAGAATTATTTTCTGTTAGTCTTAAATATTTTTAAAAAATGTACAACACTTTGATCTATGGAATTGCACTTATAAATAAAGATTGATTGATTGATTGATTGATTGATCAGTTGAATTAAGATTTCACAAACTACATAGTGTTCATTTTCATCTGTAATAGAACATGTAACAGTGATGCCTGAGTTCTTCTTGAAAAACACTGACACCCCTCTGGAACTGGTTTTATATGGAGCATCTACTCCACCCCATCTTTTTACTTAAAAAAGTAAACTCCTCATTTGTTAGACGTGCTTCTTGAATCATCAAGCAATTTACCGTTTTTATCTGTCTAGTTAAATATTTTCTTACTTTTAGTTCTGTCCCTTAACCCCTTCACATTCCATGAAAGTATTTTCAGTTTATTTGCCATTTATTACTTTGGTAGAATGAGTATATGTATGTAAAGTAAACACATCCACATATATATGCAAAAACATCCACCAAGAAAGCAATCATTACCAGGAAAGCCTTCATCTCCCTTAAGCAATTATTCTGCAGATTTATAACATGCATATGGATTGCTTCATCCCTGCACTTCTTCAGTTTTACATACACTATTGCCCCATTGGTACAAAGAAAGTAACATCTCTGTTTACAAAAAAAACCCTCCCACCCCAACCCTTCAAAGCTGAAATGGCCTTAACCTATATACACCCACTACTTTCTTCTTCATTCTTGGTAAGATTGCTTTTCACTCCAATTAATGCATTTATATTAACAATAATCATACTGCTCCAAAAATAACTCTTTATAACAAAATTCTGACTGAGTAAGCAGAAAAAAATACTTTTAAACACCAACAGAGCAATTATATTATTTTTCCTGTGGAAGTGTCTCCCAAAAAACCCCCAAACCATAAACCAAAATGACCATTGGAAAGACAGCAGTACTTACCGCTGCTCAGTGTGTGCACCATCAGATCTGCCTCATATACTGCGTGACACTGCAGCCATGCATTAACCTTAGATGTGAAGATAAACGGTTCCAGTACAATGTGAGTGAATATAGTTTAATCAGTTCTTGGATTAAGTAAGGTCTATTAAAAAGCAAGAAGATTTATTTCTGACCTTACTAATCGATGCCTTCAAAAAATGTACAAACCATGGATACCCCTATTTTTACTGTTATGAGAAACCATGTTCATTGTGATTTTAAAAGATCAGTGCTATCATCCGGCCTGTAAGACAAAAAAGAAAGTGTTATATTCATATTTCCGCCTCTGCTTTTCTCCTCTTTTCCTTTATCCTTTTCTTTTTCACCTTTTTCCTTTTTCTTCCCCTTCTCTTCCTTTTTTAAATCAGCATCCAAACTCCCATGCAAACTCATAACCCTTTTGATAAAAAGAAACAGCTATAATTCACATTTTTGTGCTATACAGGCTCCTTAACTACATCTCATTTCACAAAATGTTCCTGTTGTATATTACATGGTAGCATAATTTGCCAATGGACCCTCTTCATCAGAAAGTAATTCTGAGCAAGTATCCCAGTTGTAGCACAAATGAGCTTGACTCTGTGTATTGTGATGTTTTTCCAGAGTGAAGGAGTGAACTGGGTATTAAGATATGTCTGTCTCCATAGCAATAACTAAGGAGTTGTTCACTACACTGTCCTTCAGTATAATCACAGTGTCTGACATGGACTCCTTAGCTAGTGATGAGCCAGGATAAGGGAGGTCTTGGCCCTATATCATGGGCTGATACATTTTTCTGTGGTTGTGTTTCTGCCACTTTCTGAATGTAAAGATGGAAGAATAGGCTAGAATTATTTACTTATTATGGGCAATCAGCTGAGCCTTCAGCCCTGTGTCATAAAATATGTATAAAACAATATAACAGTGGCTCAAACCTTACTTTACAACCCAATGTATAAAAAGTTCTAGATAAGTATGAATAACGTTTTCATCACACCCTAATAGTACATGAAAATATGTTTTATTTTTCCCTGTACAATATAATTAGTTTCTAATAACTTGCATAGGTATAAAACATTGTAAACACAGTGAAAGCAGCATAAATGCAAAACAACAAAAGTTTCAGAAAATAAGCAAGAAGAAACAAAAGAATACAATTTTCAATTGTGGTAACTGTTGCAAACAGTAAAATTATTTTTGCATACTTCATAAACTTTAGAAGTCTCCTGTTGTAGGTAATGCAAAAAAGAATCTAGTTGCATAACAATCTAAGCTGTTTTTCCTTCCATAAAAATGTCAAAGAAATTTGCCTTACTAGTATATCAAAACTTCTCTTTGTATATCAAGAATTTACAAATGCTGTATACCCACATTTAGTATTATAAAGAAATTATTTTTCCATGCAACCTCCCAGCTTAGTTCAATGAGAATATTGTAAAATTTAATTAAAATAATACTCAAGACATCTGGTTAGCTGTATAGTCTGGATTTTCTTACTTAATTTCAGGATGTTAGTGAGAATTATTTTTCCGTGGATGGCAAAAGACTGTTAGTGGCTGGATCCTATTGCTCCTGTTTTTACTCTTTCCAAACTTGAACCCTGGACATTGGACCCATCTGTTGTCAACACAGCACTGCAAACTTGTTTTTTTGATTATGGACATTAATAGGCAGTCTCTGTCCTTGTTCTCTGGGCCAGATCATTTCAAAACACTACTTAATCAGCAAAATCACAGTCCAACAACCATAGATCATTTCAGCATCTCAGTTAGAAGGCTTCTGAGCCAACTGTAAGAAGAAACTGTATTACTTCTGGGCCAGAGCATTGCCACTGCCTTGCTCTGACATCATTTATCAGTTCTGATTGGTTCTTGTAAATGAGGTAGGCATGGCTAGTTTTCTCATCTGAGACACTACCTCTCTTTGCAAAAGTACAATTTTTTAGTTCAAAGTTATTTTTTTCTTATAACTTTTTTTCCATATATGTTTTTATGACCTCCAAGCCTGGCAGGCAGCTCTGGTCCCACCCTGTCAGGGACTCAGTCTCCAGCTGTACTGTTCCCTGACCCAACACCCCCCTAATTTTCCCATGGGTTCCCCCCGTGGCAGGGATGGGGTGAAGGGGTGCCATCTTTACCCCCACCCCTGGCATGAAATCCAGACATCAGGGGGCTGGCCAGGGTGCTGGTGTGCCCATTATGGAACCTGCTGGCTCCTTTTTCCTTTTTCTCCCATCCCCCCTCATCATTGATGTAAAGATGCCAGTGCATGCCCTCCCAACCTGTACTGCCCTCCTGCTACCACCAGATGGCAGTCAGTGAATGGGATGGCAACCATGCCTCCCCTGAGAGAGGAGAGGAGAGCAGTTCTCCAGACACTTGATCCTCTCTTGCCCCTGCCGACCTGGGCTCATTCCTGAACCCAGGCCACTAGCATGGCCTGAAGTGTAGCAACCAGTGCCTCAACCTCTAGCACCACCAGGTCAGCCTTTTCCTTATAACTTTTGAAGGCAATAAGATGCAGTCTTCAAACAAACATTTCCAAGCTCAGTTCATTAAAATCCCAGATAGGCCCCCAAAATTTTGAAACAATAAGCTGACATCAATTACTTATTATGGACACATGGCTAAGCCTTCATCCCTGTATCATAAAATATGTATAAAACAATGCAAGACTGGCTCAAACCTTACTTCACAACCTACTGTATAAAAAGTTCTAGATAAGAATGAATATCATTTCTGTCACACCCTTATAGTATATAGATATAGATTTAAATGATCCCTGTACAACATAACTAATTACTAATAACTTGCCTAGATATAAAACATTGCAAACACAGTGAAAGCAGCCTAAATACAAAATAACAAAGGTTTCAGAAAAGAACCAAAAAAACACAGCTTTCAATTTTGGTAACTATTGTAAACAATAAAATTGTTCTTGCATACTTCATAAACTTTAGAAGTTTCTTGTTGTAGGTAATTCGAAAGAATCTAGTTGCATAACAATCGAAGCTGTTTTTCCTTGCATAAAGATTTCAAATAACTTTGTCTTACTAGTATTTCAAAACTTCTGTTTGTATATTACATATTCATGAATGTTGTATTCCCACATGCAGTATTATAAAGAAAATCCCTTCTAGTTAACCAAGCTCCTTTCCTAAGTTACATTAAACAATCACATTTTTAGATTCAGGATAAAATGCTGCACATTTTGACACCAAGCATAACATATTCTTTTTGTATTATAAAGTTCATAAATAAAAAAGTATTTCATACAGTCATCTTTCTTGTAGATTTCTTAAAAATACTCATATCCGCTTAATCTATATTTCTTGCAGTTCAAAATGAAACATTTTCTTCCAGATAGCACTTTAGGAAGTTACTCAAAAGACAGAAAATCTTTCTGCAGAAGTAGTTCTATTGTCTTTGAGCTGGCCACATGGACCATGATTCATTTGTTGACAGCTTCTTCTACAAAAAAATGTTAAAGCAGAATTTTTGGAAGTGGCATAACTTCTGTCTTTCATTAGGCTGATGCATAAAAGTCACATTTTTGAATGTTTTATGCTGTTCCCTCTCAGGAGAGTACCAACATTAATAGGTGGTCTCTGGCAGTATTGGCATAAACCATTTTGGTGAATAGTTCCTTTCCCCAAACTCCTGCATTAATATATTTTAGGCAGTGAACAAAAACACATGTTCAGTATTTACAATGTATTATGGATTCCTCTTTAGCCGCCTGGTATTTCATTCCTTGAAGCAGTGAGGCAAATCTTTATCACTGGTTACTTTGAAAATGTTGACACCGTTGGCCTCTTAGCTGGCTCACAGCTAGTCTCAGGGATGCCTGGCCCCTTTACAACTCTGTGGAGATCTACACTGCAGACCTGGATGTCAGGCTAATAGAAATTTATTGTTGAGGTGCTTTTGTTAAAGTGGAATAGTCTTGTGGTACTGATGCACTTAGCTTGCTCTTGGGCCTCAATGTGCCATTCCATGTGGATAAATAAGATCATTTAAAGTTTTCAAATACATATCTGAGTATCACCTGATGCCACAGATAACCATATTACAAGTAAATATGAAAATATATAATTTATGATTTGTTCTTACAGTTGGAAGAGTCCAACATTCTGTTAGACCAATTGGAGCCAGAGTAAGTCATCAAAAAAGATTCAGCACTTTTGGGGTCAGTAAAATACTGCATTTTACCATGCCAAAAAAGAATATATATATATATATATATATATATATATATATATATATATAACATCTTTGCTGGTGGCAGCAGAAAAAATTTAACACATTTCCCCTTCAAAATATCTTTAACATTATTAAATTATTTTCTGGACTGGAGGGTCTCAACACTAAAGTCAGGATAAGCCAACAATTTAAAGTCATCAGTGTACAGTCCTCTGCCAATGTGAGCTTTTCTTAATAAACATTCTCATTCTGTGAAATAGTGTGGTTTAATGAAGATGGGTCAGGGTAAATTTGAAGGCCAGTTTTAATGCCAGAATCTCTTGGGCCTCCCTCACAAAGAGCTCTATCTATAACAATCTTTTCTTCTGGGAATTTCGGACGGAAAGCTAATATTAGGAATCTTTCAAAATAAGAGATGGGGTCTCCTTTCTCCTCCACACCTTTAGGAACTTTAATCAATTTCAGGTTATTACACCTTGACCTGTCTTCTTGTTCAATATGTTTTTTTTTTGCTATTGTTGAAGTTGAGCAGTTTGACGTGCTATTGTTTCCATTAACAGATAAACCTTATCCTCTAATTTGCTGACCCTTCCCTCAGTTTCACTGGTGCATAAACTTAGAGCTTCCATTTTTTCTCCTATGTCCGAGACTGTTTTGGTTAAATTTCTTAAAGTAGCATTAATGATTCAAACCCCTTTTGATTATCAGATTTAAGTTCATTTTTAAATTTTGCCAGTAGCTTAGCATTATTGTCCAAAATATTCACTGCGTCCTTTTGCAGGATGGAATTAATATTGGGGTGTTTATGAATGGTATCAATTTCTGTTATTATCAGTGTAATTTGATGTACAGTATACTATTTGCTTGGGTAGAGTCTGTAACTTCTATGTGAGCTGCTGAGTCTTGCTCAGAATTATCAGTTGTTGCTGGAAAGATAGAATCCAGTTGTTCAGAATTAGAAGAGTGAGGGGGAAGTGACCAAGTAGAGTTATTTGGGACAGAGCTGGGGCTGTTAGAGGTAGATGATGAACTGACATGTGAGAGTTTACTTTCACATCCAAAGTTAGCAGAGTCCAATACTTGCTCCAGTACTGTTTCTGTTGCCATTGTTGCCAGTGATGGATGATCAGTTTCTTCTGCAGCAGTTACACAAAGCTGCCACTTTGCTTCTGATTCAGGTAGTTGTATTGTAAAGTCCATCAAAACTGATGAAGTGTTTTGTCCTCCACTGGAGTTGTTGGTATTGGGGATAATCCAGGACCAGAAAACCTTAAGGCTGAACTACTAAAACACTGAAGCTTCTGTTGCTGCAATCGTGTTCATCCCATATATTTATCTTTGGATTGTACGGTCATCTCAGGCATAGTTTTGGCAGGTTTAGAGGTTAGTTTTCTGCTGTTTTTTTTTCCTTCCAAAAATTGCTTTGTAATATCTTTAGATTGGCATACACACTTCAACATGCTTAAGACAAGTGTCAGGTACAGTTATGAATTTGTGGAGAAAATCCCTCAATTCATGGAGAAATTTAATTTAACTACAGCTTTACATAAAACACATAAAGTTTTGCAAGTTTGAAGCAGTGTTGGGGCACACTGCTGAGTGGCCATCCTTCAAGCAGACATCTTGGTTTCCCATATTAGTATAATTTTGAAAGCAGTCATCAAAATGGTATACTTAAGAAGAAGTTTGTGCTAAGGCAACACTCCAGTCAGAAAACAAATGCTAGGTTGGCTGATTCAAATGCAACATTTATTAGTTAGAAACTGCTAGGTACAGCACCACCACAGAAAAACACCAAACATTTTCAAGCCCCCACTCATGCTCTTTTTCAAGGTGTAAACCAATGGTTTGGCACTTGTCCTTAAAAGGTTACTTCTTAAAGTCACACAAACATAAAAAATCAATACATATACTGAATATAAAGTGCAAGGCAAACCATTCAGTGTATACATAAAACCACATTGCATAATGCACACATACAGTATAACCCTGATTGTCCAAAATCAATGGCAGACATCAAATTATTTCAGATAATTGGGGTTCGGATAACTGGGAGACAGCTTTTTTTCAATATGAGCATGTTAATACTGTGTACACTAGCACTGTGCTACTCCTAAGGATATAAATAGTCCACTTGGTGGATTGTTAAGTTACATTTTATTACTGTGACACAAGTTCAAATCAATCAGTTTAAAAACTACTACTGTATAAATAAAGTGAAATATATAGTACTAAAAAGTGCAGTGCAGTAATGCAGTAAAAGGTAAGTCGCACATCATTAAAAATCATCTGATGCACACAAACATTTCTGTAGCATAAATCGTAGTGAAAAATTGAGTGATGACACTAAACTTCTTCGATTTGTTTAATTTTTCTGCAGCTTGCACTCTAAGTTTATGAAGAAGCAGAGTGTGTAGATAGTGTTATCTTGGCTCTCAAACCATAGAAGACATTGGTTAAAAGCCTCAACAGCTTCGGATGCTGTCAGTACCCGAACAGTCCCAGTAGCCTGCTCCCCAGTGTCCTCATCCTCTTCCTCCTTAGTTGCATCCATAACCTCTGTGTTGTTCTGTGCATTTGCAACAATATCTTTGTCGTTCAGTTCTCTGTAGCCGCCATCATTGGCGTCGCATTCCTGCCACTCCTGCACAGCCTCTGTTGAGCAATCTGTTTGCTGTGCAATCCAGAGCAGTTCCTCATTAACCTCTTGTACTTGCAGCAAAACAAGTGGTTCAGCAGGTTGTTCAGTTGGCTCAGTTAACACCTCCAATTTCTCCCAACAGTGCTTAATGGTCTCTTGTCTGATCAACAACCAAGCCTCACCTAAAAAGTAACAGGCATCCTTAATTGTTAATTTCTTTATAGTGTCCATGAGAGTAAGCTGGTCATTTTCATCAGCAAGAACTCTGGCCAGTAGTTTGCCCTGTATAAACTTCTTTAATGTGGCCAATATGCTCTGTTCCATGGGATGTAGCTTTGAAGTTGTGTTTGCATGTAGAAATATGCAATGCACAGCTCCATCTGCAGAGGTCAGTTAGTTCAAATCCTGGTGTGCACCGGCATTATCAATTGGTAAAATTGCTCTCTGCTGCCGGTTACAGAATGTAAGTGTGAACGAACTGCTGGAACAAAGTCAGTGTGGAACCACTGTTTAAATATGGTAGTATTCATCCATGCATTACTTTGAGCTGTATAAGTGACTGGCAGAGTTTGCATGTTTGTGTGCCTGAAACATCTAGGACACATAGAGTTATCTATAACTAGTAGCTTTAAACAGTGTGTTCCTGTGGCATTTGAACATCCCAGGACAGTCTTTCTTTATTTTTTTTTAAATCCTGGAGCACATTTCTCAGACCATGCTGATAAAGTTTTCTCCGGCAACATCTTCCAATAGGCTCCAGTCTCATCTGAATTATAAATCTGTGTGGTTGTAAGTTGTTCGGCTGCCATGAGCTCAGACAGTTTCTTTCTAAAAAGAGCAATGCTATCATTTGCAGCTGACAAACGTTCTCCTGCCACAGAAAGCTGATGTATCCTATGTCACTTTTTTAAGCAATTTAGACAACCTTCACTGGCACTGACCATATCATCTTGGCCATTGATGTTGTTTTGGAAGGTGACAGCTTTTTGTTTTATTATAGGTCCTGATATCAGGATACCTTTCCAATGGATCTGTACAAACCATAAGTAAAGTGCCTTGTCTAACACCCCATCCTTACTCCCCTTCATGCTTTTTCTTTTACTGGAGCCATCTGGACAGTCCATTGTGGTAGCTCGTTCCCTGATTTTATCTCGGGCAGTCCTGCTATCTCACACAGTGGCATTGCCTATGTTGAATCTTTTGGCTAAAACACTATTTTTTCACCATTGTCCAGTTATTCTAGTATGCAGAGCTTTTACTAGATAGGGACCACACACCGTTTGTGCTTGTCGGCCATCATCTAAGGGAGTGAATGAATGAGACACACATTTTGTTTACAGGTAATTTACCATTTTTAAGTCTGTGAACATTCATGATTGAAAATCGGCTTGACTACTGGTTAATGCTATGAGCTGCAAATGAGGCAATCTATTGTGGAAATGAGCTGAGTGATTAGTGTTTTTATAGTCCCACAGTAATATCAGAGCACATTAATCACAGTAGACCACACTACAGCAAGTTAATCAGAAGCTGCAAGTTAAAACAATAAAAACCACATAGCTTTAAAAACAAAAAAAACAGTACATTATAACTGCGATTATTGAAACCCAATTATCACATGGGGACATGAAGCAATTTCTGATAATCCAGAGATTTGCATAATCAGGTTTCGGATAATTGAGGTTATACTGTATTTACATTTGTTAAAATTCAAGTGCAAGATTATAAAGAATATTAGGAGGGAAAGGAGGGAGGAAAAAGGGAGGGATTGGGAAAATAATTGGGACAGAGGAAAAACTGGAGTGGGGGAGAGAGACATACAAACTTGCTACATGTAGATAAATAGCTTTTGCCATGATACCTGTAAACACTGAATAATGCATTAATTATAATAACCAGCATATAACCATAAAAGGATAGGCTACACATCTTTCAAAAAAGGGGATATTTGGAATCTATTTTAATTTTTGTATTTTTTTATTTTATTTATTTTTATACTGGTAAATCTGTGGGACAAGCCCATTTTCACAAATGACCAGTTTATACAACAAACATACACATAACTTTAAAATAGTTTACAATCCATAAATATACATTATGTAAAATTATTTAGACCCTTATGATTCATAGCATCCAATGTGTATTACCAAAAACTCTCCTACTTCAGTAAAATGCTATCAACATCACCACCTCTCGGGGGGCGGGATTAGAAACCTTATCAAAGCTTTGAAAACAGAAAGAGTGTTCAGGACCCCTTTCTATAATATGCACAGCTAAGGTGTTGTTTACATCTCTCCTATCTAATGCTCTATTCACTTTTTAAGTGTCCTTGTTATTTTGCCTATATAGAAGCACTTACACACATGTTGCTTTGTACATAACAGTTTCAGTATTACAATTTACCTCTGTGTGGGTCTTCAAAAACATCCACTTCTATCACATGTTTACATAAAATGCACTTACCACATTTAAAATTATCTGCAGGCAAAGAGTTACTTTTTACAATTTGGGTGGACATATAATGACTTCGAGTTAATCTATCCCCAATATTTCTCCCTCTTTTGTACACTATCCTAGGATTCTCCACTGTCCATTCTTGACATTTAGGCTCTATCTCTAGCACATGCAAGTGATGTTTAATGAGGTCAATAACCTTATATGTTTGCAGAGTAAAGGTCTTTACAAAATTAATCTGCTTCCTACTTGAAGGGGTATTATTTTGTCTGTCATCATCACTGTGATATAAGAGGTCACTTCTAGTCATACCCTCTACCCTTTCTATAGCTTTGGTAACGCATGCATTATTATAACCTCAATCTCAAAATCTTTTTCTCATGGTTTTAGTGCCTATTTCAAAATCCTGTGTAGTTGAGCAATTTTGTTTGTGCTGATAAATCGACTGATGGGAATGTTTTCAACAAGATGTCTAGGATGGCAGCTGTAACATTTCAGAATAGCATTCCTGTCAGTATTTTTACTAAACAAATTGATACTAACACCCTATCCTCAGTTCAATCCTTTACTACATGCAGATCCAAAAAATCAATGGTATACTGGCTTGCTTTTACAGAGAAATGGAGATCTTCGTAGATGGTGTTTAGGGAAGGCTTTTATTTCCTAAGACACTGGGAGTGGTTTAGTGACCAACAGCTGTATGGCAGAGATGGCCTTCATCTAAACTGGGTGGGGTCTAGTCTTCTGGTCACAGAATAAGAGACAGCATCACTAAAAGTTTAAACTGAATGACAAGGGTGAAAGGGAGGGGATACTGTCTCTTGTGTTGGTGACACGGCAACTAAGATAAACAAACCCATGGGAAAATAACTGATAAGAGGTGGAAAGTCTTACTTTTGAAAGCCAGAAGCAAGGTCAAAAAAACGGAGTAACTAGAACATATTCTTATTACTGAAGGAATTCAAATATGTGCTACTACAGAGATGTGGTGGTGTGTCAATGACAAGTGGAGAAGAAATATTGCAAGGTACAACATTTACAGTAAAGAGAGGATAAACAAAGTGGAAAGAGGAGCTACTCAATATATCTCTGAATCCATATAGGCAGAGCCCATCGATATGGGAAATAATGAGTCTGTAGAGCAAGTGTGGGTTATAGTATACCCTAAAAGGGGAAGGAAAATTCATATTGGAGTCATAGATAGACCACTGAACAGGTACATGAAATCAATACTAAGTTTTATAACTGTATGAATAAGAAAGACCCAGATAATAGAATAATCCTCATGGGGACTTGCATATGCCCAGTATAGATTGGAATCTTGAAGGCAAAACTGTAGCAGAATGCAAATTCCTTGATGTAGTGCATGAAATGACAATGGAGCAATATGGACTTCTGGCACTAGGGGTGAAAACATATTGGACATTGTTCAGAGTAACATGGGAGATCAGTTAGTAGACTGCAGAAATATTCCCCCAACTGGAAATAGTGACCATAACATGGTACGATTTGCGATCAAAGAAAGAAGTCTCAGGGTCATAGGTGTACCAAAATAAAATGCTTTAATAAAGCTAACTTTGATAAAATCAGGGAAGAGCTTGGTTCTTGGAATTATATGTTAGATTTCAAGAACTTTGATCATAATGGCATGTGGGAGGTACTTGTAGAAAAGTTGAACCAAATGGTAAATAAATATGTGCCTGAACATACAAAATATAATAGAACTGGAAAGATTACAAAGTGGTTGGATAACGAGGTTAAAAATGCAATAATTAGGAAAACACGAGTTTATACTAAAGCTAGAAAGACTAATACAGCCATGGTGTGGGACAGATATAGGCTTGAAGTTAAAAACTGCAACAAAATTATTAGGTCCAATGAAAGGAAATATGAAGAGAGATTAGCCATGGATGTGGCATATAGTTATAAGTCCTTTTATAGTTATATAAATTATAAAACAAGACATGACATCCAGACCGGCCCACTCCAGGATGATAGTAGAAACATTTTAAGAAACGAAAAACAGATGGTTCCAAAACTAAGCAAGTATTTCTGTTCGATTTTTAATATGAAATCTGATTATACACTCCCTAATTCTAAGGAATCATGCAGCAAAGTATTTCAATTGGGAGTTAGTGATGTTAGGTTGCAACTACAAAAGATAAACACTAACAAAGCCTGTAGACCAGATGGAGTTCATTTCAGAATGATCAAATAATGTGCTGCTTCTTTGGCTGGGCCTATCACCCTTATAATAATAATAATAATTTTATTTCTGGAGTACAATTTCTAAAATCAAAGTGCTGTACAATTCATAAAAACAATTAAAAGAACAAGGCATAAATATCAAAAGCAGTTAAGATCAAGTAATAAAATACAAAACAAGCAGGAGCGTATAACGAGCCTAGTTACCAAATGCCTGGCAGAATAAGAAGGTCTTTAAATCTGTTTTATAGCTCCTAATGGTCTGGCACTCTCAAATCTGACAAGGCAAAGAATTCCACAGGGTCGGGGCTGCAAACATAAAAACACATGAAGCCAGGGTCTTTAACACCTGGGGATCTAACAACCCCATGTCAGCTGAGTGGAGTGAGCGGATGGGGCAGTAAGGAACCAGGAGCTCTTGCAGGTAGCCCAGACCCTGTCCATGTAGGGCTTTAAAGGTCAGAAGACCGATATTGAAGGTGATCCGCCACTGAACAGACAGCCATTGCAATTCGCACAGCACAGGCATGATGTGGCTCGAATGAGGAGCTCCAGTCAACACCCAAGCTGCAGCATTCTACACCAGCTGCAAGTGGTGGATATCAACCCCCAGAAGTCCTAGGTGAGGGAGTTACAGTAGTCCAGGCTCAAGGATGCAAAGGCGTAGATCAGTGTTGGCAGGTCACCGGATGGAACAAGGTTCTTGACCCGAGTGATGTTCCTAAGATGGTAAAATGAGGACTTGACAAATGTGGACACTTGTGAATGCAGTGTCAGACTGTCATCAAGGAGCACCCCTAGGATACGCACCTGTTCAGAAGAAGGCAGCTGACTATTCCCAAGCCGAAGCCCACAAAGATACCTTGCCACCGACTCCTCTCTCCAGAGGCCTGGATCCATGACCAACAACTCAGTCTTATTGGAGTTCAATTTCAACAATCTGGATTTCATCTAGTCCTGGATTTCTGTGAGGCAGCTGTTAAAGACCGAGAGAACACTATCCTGGTTGGGAGCAAAAGACGGGTAGAGCTTGGTATCATCTGCATAGCAGTGAAACCTCAGCCCATACCATCTTACAATGTCTCCTAGAGGCAGCATATACACTGCAAACAACACTGGGGAGAGCAGCAAGCCCTGGGGGACCCCACAAGACAGGGAGAAGGAGGCCAAGGAAAACAACCCGGACATCACCCTATTAAACCTGCCAGAGAGGAAAGATTGAAACCACCTGAGGACTGGACCAGCCAAGCCACAAATGACCCTCAGGTGCTCGAGCAACACCCCATGGTCCACAATGTTGAAAGCTGATGAGAGATCCAGAAGCACCAAGATAGAACAGCATTTCTGATCTCTAGCCATCAGGAGATCATTGAGCACCCAAACCACAGCTGTCTCGGTACTATGACTTTTCCAAAAACAGGACTGGAGAGGATTGTAGATATCATAGATGGTAATGTGGTTCTCCAGCTGCAGCACAACAACTTTCTCAATTACCTTCCCTAAAAAGAGAAGGTTAGAGATAGGGCTGTAGTTAGCCAAGCAGTTTGGGTCCAGGGAAGTTTTCTTAAGGAGTGATGTAACCATCACCTCCTTCAGAGAGCTAGGGAACTCACCCATCTCTAAGGAGCACCACACAATCTTGGCCAGGATGGGGCCGATGGAATCAATACATCCCAAAATGAGGTGTGTTGGGCCCGAGTACAAATTACAGTAAGTCGGCCACATATTCTGGATAATCCACATGATATTGATGATTTTCAGCCAGTCAAAAGAAGACCAAGAAAACTGAGGTGCAGTGAACAGGCACAGACCACCATCAATCCCTATAGAGAGAGCCTTTAGATCTCCACCCTGATGCTGGCCACCTTATCAGCAAAGAATTGAGCAAACTCATCACACTTGGATTGTGAAAACACTCCTTGAGCCTGTAGGCAGGTTGGGTTGCACAGCCTGTCTACAGTCCGAAAGAGCTGAACTGATCGATTCTGAGCTGCAGCAATCTCCCCGGAGAGGAACTCTGCCTTCTTAAGGATGATTGCTGATTGAAAGAGCTGATATTGCTCCATCAATCCAAGGTGGTCAACATCCAGGGAGGATTTTTGCCAGCAACACTCTATGCTTTGTCCAACTTGTCTCAGCTCCCTCAAGGTCCCATCAAACCAAGGGGACCGAGAGTGAAGAGAGAGAGAGAGGGTGAACATGGACAGGAGCGATGGAGTCCAGGGCATCCGCCATGGCCTTATTATACACCAGGACCAAGTCTTCAGGGCTCCTACTTGCACCCGGAAAACTTGGTAGGTCCAATACCTCCAATTGACCATCGGGAGACACATTCCTCAAAGGATGGTATCTGACCATCTCCACAGGGGCAGACCTATAGAGGGGTGCCTTGAAATTCAATCTTATGGTGTGGTGGTCTGACCAACTGACTGGTTCCACCACCAAATCGGTAACCTCCAAACCCAGGAGAAAAACCAGATTGAGTGAGTGACCATGATCATGAGTTGCAGAATTAACTACTTGTATGAGGTCCAACAAACACATAAGTTGGAGGAAATCCTGACCAAACTACGAGAGTTCATCATCGGCCCAGGTGTTGAAATCACCCAGTACTATCAAGTCTGGGAGACTCAAATGCCATGTCAACAATGAAGTCCATGAATTCCTGTAGGAACAGTTTCTTGTCCACAGGTGGATGGTAGATAAGAACAATCCTGCACCCACACCTGCAACAATGGTATACTCAAATGATCTGGAATCCTCAACTGGCACTCCCTCAAGACCAAATTCTGATCTAAAACAGATGGCTACACCCCGGCCCCTGCAGTTTGATCTCAAGTGGCGTATCACTGAGAAGCCAGCTGGAATAGCTGCCTCCAAAATGGTGCCAGGATTATCATCCAACAAGATCAGCAATAACGGCCATCTTGTTTCTGATAGATCTGGCATGGCACAACACCGCTTGAGTTGGATGAGGTACCGGAGCCGTCCAGGCCACTGGCCCAAAATCAATGGAGTCCTTGGGTATGGGGACCAGAACCGAAGGACCATGTACTGGAACCCTTTTCCCCAGGGTGTCTCCTGGATCTGACCACCCCAATCCAACCAGCTGGCTCAACCACTCCGAGGTTTGGGACACCCGGCCCCCCTCTGTCTCCTCTCTAAGTTTCCCAGGGCCTGGCAGTGCCAATAAACTGCTGCTGGCAAGGAAGGACAATGAAAAGGGCAGAGGTCCCCAAGCTCAGAGGAGGAGTAGCACCAGACCTGGGGAGTTACTTGCCAGCACATCATCATTACAACACCTACAACGAAACATAGTTACTAAACACAAATCAACAATAAACATAAACATGCATACCAATCAACTCCAACTTCACATATAAACAAACACTGGCATAAAACTGAGAAATAAAATAAAATTACAAAAGAAAAAAAAATGGCTAAGACCAGAGAGCTCTCACCACTCTGGTTGACAGGTATAAATGATCTAACCACAAAACTGTCTCTCACATGATGAAAAGGAGGGGATCCAAAATCAAATAATACAAAATAGTTCAGAAACCACAAAAGTACTTGCTGGATCTCAAGGCTCGAATTAATTGTGCTTCCTCCAACAACCACCTCTCATGTGGTGGGGGAAAATACAATGAATCCAATGAAACCACAAAAATGATGAAAAGAGTCACAGTACATAAAATAATCCATGATAATCCGCAGAGTGAATACAGTACTCACTGCTAGGTACCCCAGGAATAGAATCCAGATGTAAAAGAGGAGCAATTGTCCCAACTCAAACTTGGGCCAAAAAAACAGCCAGAAGAACCAAGGACAGCTAAATCCTCAGAGCAGCATCCAGAAGTAGAAATCTGCTGACAAAACTTGCACCAAACAGTCCTTTAATTCATTTTAGCAAATCCCAGAGATGAGTAGAGGGTGTAATTACAAGGAGGCTAAAACCCCCAAAAAAGCCAACCAAACTGGCAGTACCCCAGACCACCCGAGACCCACAGCTATAGGCACCCCAGTAGACTAGCAACCCGCCAGACCATCGAGATGGCTTAGGGGAAGCATAGAAATCCCTTCGCTCCCCTGAAGGTCAAAACCAGGCAACTCCTGCCTGGTCCCAAACAGAAAAAGGAAAACAACCAGGTGACACAAGGGCACCTTCCCCGAACAACCCACAAACCAATTCCCACAGCCACAGCAATAAAGACTCATTCTAGGGAACTGAAGGCATTGACCGCCAGTCCACCATCTGGAAAAAGCAGTCCAAATGTCCTCGGGCATGAAGATGATAAAAGCTGCATACAGCTTCTCCAAACCCCCAAGAACCCAGCATCCAGGGAGATAGAATAAGCACAAAGTGAGCGGGTCTAAAAGGTGTCCTGCCGAAAAACAACAGCAGCAACTTGCTCAGTCCAGCGGCTTAGAGAACAAACATGGCACGCTCACCTGGCAGCTCAGGCAGCATCAAAAAGTGCACACACAATGAAATGGATTAAAAATAATCATCAGCAGTTCTAAATGAAAACAGATAACTAAAAAGCCAACAAAAATAACCAAAAATCAAAAAGAAATCCAAGTAGCTGGAAACTAGCTGAAAAATAACTGGAAACTAGGCTCCTGCTCCTGCTTCTGACGGCAAGCCCAGTGTGGCTGCCATCTTTTGGTGTAAGTTGACACAATGATACTGCAACCATGCATTCCCCAATGGGCATGGGATGGACAGACTCTTTTTACTCTCCTGTATTTCAGTGTTAGAAGCTCAGCATATGCCTTCCTACTGTATGTACTGGGCTCAGTGTAAAACCTCAGCACACTTAGTGTATCCTTGCTGTGGGATCTAGCGCCTTCATAACAGCGTGTTCCAAACCTCCCTAAATGCAGGTTCAGTGGTTAACTGTTGGAGAAGGGTGACAGCAGTCCCATCTTCAACAAGCTCTGGCAGAGCCACTATGACTGTGAATGCATTAACTAGATAAGGGTGTTTCATGGGCTTAAATATAAACATTTATTTATTTATTTAAAAAATATCAGATTTACAAACTTTTGAGTCACAGACTCAGTTACAAAGGCACCTTGTTGAAACTAATACAAAGACAGCACAGTTAAGTCAAAAAACAATGGCTTGGAGAGCAAATTGTTATCATAATCATTCACTGGAGATGCATGGGTAGCAGTAGATAAACAGATTACATAGTTTAGGCACACAGTCACCACATCAAGAAGATCAAAGCAGTTCAAACAATATACTATAGCTAAAGCAAATAGACATCAGGAGTCAAAGAGAAGCCCAGAGTGTTCACATGAAGGCTGTTGCACATATACTAACTGAATCAAAGTACAGTACAGTGAGAAAGGGAATATTTAAGCAATAAAGCATGATATGGTGTGTGTTTAATAATGTCACCCTGGGTGGGTTAGCATGAGGCGGCTGAAAAAGTCACCACCCCAGGAGTGACAATATAAAAGAATACACACCCTGGAGTGCCTTATTGCAATTACACAATGACTTGTTGTCATATATAGAATAAAAAAATCAATTTCAAAGGATGTTTTTGTTAGTGTGGAAAAATATTTCTTAAGAGAAAATGCAAGGAATGATCCAAATCCAAAGCCATGGTGATGTTATTGTATAATAACATCACTGTTTCAGTGGATCAGCAGCCAGCTTCTTATATTTTTCCTTGCCATTGTATGATTAAAAATAATGCCACCATCTGTATTACAGTTACCTATATGTTTTGCACTTTATTCTATGCACTGTTATAGCAATCAAATCAACAGAACCAGGCCATCATATACATGAAGGTACTGTACCCTAACTGAAAACACTGCTAAGACAACTGTATGTTGTGACAAGGTAGAAGATAAACACAATGCTGAGACAAGTTTTTGAAGACATTTGATGCATTTCATTGTTTTTGTTTTAGAAACTGATATACAGTTCACACACAAAATTCATGTAATATAAAAGTGCATATGCCCAAATGCCAATGTAAATTCAACACATTTCATTACAAGCTGTTCTGTTGAAGGAAGATATTACTATATAAGGCCTAATAATGGGCATCAGGTAAATGTAAACTGGAGTAGCTCTGTTATTGAGGGTATTGCATAGTTTATCTTTTATTGCTGCTCTACCAGATCAGCAATATTTGCACAAGGTGTGCCCAGTCCAGATTTTACAGCTCTGGCCTGGATCTGGGGATCTGGGTTTTACCCATACCCCACTGCATGTGGCTTAGTGATATACTGTACAGATGGCTACAAAGTCTAAGCCATTGAAGGTTGAAGTTTCAGAAAACCATTATGCTAAAAATATCAAGACTCATTCCCTCCCTCACTCCCCAGTGGCAATTAATCCTCTACCAAAGTCATGCTTAAATACTGGTGCCTCTACATCCACACCACTAAGCTTTTAATGCCAACATGCTTCTGCTGCTGCTGTGACCAATTCAATGTGTGATCTGCTCAACCCTGGCTTTATAAATTTATTTAATTATTTTTAGAGGGGGCTCCTGGTTGTGACCAATATCAAACAAAAATCTGAAGTCCAGTGTGCCCCCCCAAACTGCCCAAACAGGCATGTAATGGAGGATTTTTCCATCTTTCATGTCCCAAATAGGGGCTGTTAGTTATCAAACTTTGCCCAAAATGAGAACATGCCAAACCACTGTGTCAAAGTGGCCCCAATCAGTTTGGTCCTCACTTTAAATAATGTAAAAAGTACCTTGCTGATCTGAATTAGAGTCCAGCTGTTTCATTCTCTGTTTGCAAAGACAATACTCCAGCTTCCTTGTCTCACATTTATAAAGTGCAGTCTGCTAGGTGTGGCTGGGAGCAAATCACTACGAAAGTGATCACAGCTTTCCCCTAATCATAAACCAATTCAGTATGTGATCTGCTCAACCCTGGCTTTATAAATGTATTTAATTATTTTTAGAGGGACTCCTGGTTGTGACCAATATCAAACAAACAACTGAAGTCCAGCCCCCCCCCTGAACTGCCTGCCTGAGAATGAAGTTGGTATATTATTTGGAAAAATGCAAGGCTGGGTCTCTTATTATGCAGTGTCCGGCAAAGATGGTGGTGTCAAATGGCTTAATGAGGTGCTGTGAGGTGCCTATGGGAACTTGTCATGTAGAAAGTTCCAGGGACACGGTCATAAGAACTGGAATTGCAGGTTCCAAGGAGTAATTAACTCAGCAGGAATGTTAGAAAGTCAACTCCACTATAAACTGAGCCAGGAAAAAAGTAAATAGGACAAAAAAAAAAACAGAATTTTGTTTCTAAAATGAGTTGCTAATTGCAACTGGTATTTTTAACATGTGCAAGTCAACTCCACTTCTCAAACTTAAAAAGAAAAATACACTTCATCACAGACTGTGTTTACCAAGTACTGTGTCCATTTTAGAATATAAATGTTTAAGAAATACCTGAAAGCTATCTATTTTCCACAGAAGGTGAAGCCTTAGTAATTTCAGGCACTTAATATTTCCCTTTGAGACACCAGGTGACTCTGATAATCATTTGTTCCAAGGGATTTTAAGTCAGTTTGAAGGCATTAAGTATTTTCTGTTCTCATACTCCTTAAAAAATGTAGGGATTCCACAGACTTCTTGTGTTCCTAGGTCCAGCTCCCAAACTAGTGAATCTTATTTCAACAAAATAGATCCACCTCATGCCCCTCCCACATGAATAAAAAAGGTGGGCTGGATCTTTAGGAGCTTCTTGGGTGGAAGGGGGTTGGATCTTACTTCCCCTTAAAAAACAATGCTGCCTCCCACTATGCAGGTTCCAGTTCTTGTACCACCCGTTTAAGAAAGAAAAGTAGTACCCTGCAACCATTGAGTAACATGAACGCGTATTTATTTGAGGGCAGAAAACATTTTTTGGAGGCGGGTAAGGCGGAGGAGACTATTTACACCTTCAGTCAGTTCCACGGACAGAAAACATGACATCACTCCTTTTGTACATGCAAAACTCCTGTAGACTCTGCCCACAGTTGTAAAAAGGGTAATGGGAGTCTTGCAAGCAATTACCACTCAGTCAGTTTAACATCCAACCTTGGCAAAGTCAAAGTCGTGGAGGGTATTATCAAGGACATACTAGAACATTTTATAAGGAGGCACAACATGCTTTACTGCTCACAGCATGGCTTTGTTAAGGGAAGATCATGCCAAACTATCTTGCTAAAATGTTATGATATGGTCAACAAAGACAGCTGCACAAGGGAAATGGAATTGATGTTATATATTTCAATTACAGCAAGGCGTTTGATACTGTGCTGCATTATAAATTGATAGATGCCTTGGTAAAATCTGGCACAGGAAAAAATATTGTGTCATGGATCAAATCCGGGCTGGATAACTGAATACAGCAGGTGACTGTCCGAGGGGTGAGCTCAGACTGGGCCAAGGTGACTAGTGGGGTTCCACAGGGGTCGGTTCTGGGCTCCACATTATTCAATGTCTATGAATCTTTAATGCACTATGGGGATGAAATATGCATATCAAAGTTTTCAGATGATACCAAAATCAATAGAGTGATAAATTCTCATGAGGATGCTTTACAGTTGCAAGCTGGGCTAACTAAACTGGAAAACTGGGCACAGGAACATAAGATCCAGTTTAATTTGGGATCATGCACAATGATGCCCTTTGGGCAAGCAGAACAAACCCAAAGGTTCAGTATCAACTCAATGGAACAACCTTGAGGGTAGTTAAAGAAGAAAAAAATCTTGGTATTACAATTACTAATGAACTTAAATTTAAAAATCAATGTAGTTCCAGTGCAAAGACTGCTACCAAAATATTCTATTGTATTAAAAGGCAGATAAGAAGCAGAGATAAAAGGGTGGTGATGCCCCTTTATGCTTCACTTGAAAGACTCTATCTGGAGTATTGTGCCCAGTTGTGAGCCCCCTAAACTAAGGCTGGGAGTAATACATTGGAAAGAGTGCATTGTAATGCAATAAAGATGGTGTCTGGACTAAAAGACCTGGCATATGATGATAGACTAAAATCCTTGGGGTTATACTACTTAAATAAACTCCATTTATGTACGCGGCCCCAACCCTCTGGAATTCTCTACCCCGTCGGTTACGGGAGTGCACGACCATGGAGGGATTCAAGCAAGCTTTAAAAACACACTTATGGGTTCAAGCTTTTGGTGAATGAATAATTTTGTAGTGGATAATCTGTTTTATATTATTTTATGGCCTGGATATTTGATGTGTTCTTTTAAATTTGTTAGGCGCCTTGATATTTTGAAAAGCACCCTAAAAATAAAGTTATTATTATTATTAAAATATAGGAGACTCAGGGGGATCTATGCCTCATTTTCTCAGCTTTTAATAATAATGACTTGTTGGACTGTTTGGGCCTAGAGCCAACAATATTGATGCAATTGATAAAGTGGATATTTTGCCCCATTTAGGAAACAGTGATCACAATATTGTTGAATGTATAATTAACATTGGAAAACCTAAATTCAGTAACTCCACACTATCCCTAGGTTATAAAAAAGCAGACTGGAACAAAATTAATGAAGTATTAAAAAATTTGGACTGGGGACAAGCATATTGTAAGTTAGGAGCTAACTATATGTGGGAAAATTTTAAAATTAAAATTCAAGAAATAATACTCAAATTTATTCCTAAGCGTAAAATTAGTAATAGTAAGGGCCACATTCCATCCTGGTTCAATAAAGATATTAAGAAACAGATCAGAAACAAAAATAAAGCATTTAGGAAATATAAAAATAATCCAACTGAAATTAATCAAAAAAATCACAAAAAACAGCAGAGATTACTCAAAACTACTATAAAAAAGGGAAAGTTAAATATGAAAACAAATTAGCAACAAGTAAAAATCATAAGGCTTTTTATGCATACATAAACAATAATAAACAAAGAGGAAAGAAGATTAATTCAGTATCTGTAAATGGTGAAACAATAGTGAACAATAAAAAAATAGCTGATAGTTTTAATAACTATTTTGTGACCACATATCAGGAACACAATTTCCAAATAAATGTTACAGGGGTTATTAATAGAGAACCTTTTAATATTAATCATGACACAGTGAAACACCTGGACATCGATTTGTTACAAGATATTGGAAAGGTTAATTAAAAATAATATTGAAGAGGACATAATAAGGTTAAGATTGCAGGATATATCACAACACGGTTTTAGGAGAGGGCTCTCCTGTAATACAAACTTATTAGCCTTATATAACCATATTAGTTACAAACTGGATAAAGGTAAACCAGTGGATGTAATTTTTTTGGATTTAGGAAAGGCATTCGACACGGCCCCTCATCACAAATTGATAAATAAATTAATAAAACTTGATTTAAATATAAATATTATAAGGTGGATTGGAAATTGGTTGTCAGATTGGACTCAGAGAGTGCGTATCAATACAGTTCTTTCTGGGGCCGTGGCCAACAGCCGAACCAAATGGACGTGTAAATGACAGGCTCCCGACAGTAACCCCTAAAATCCTGTATTAATCCGTTCAGTTCTGCACTGTGCTGTTAAGATCGGAATTATTGCTTACTGGTGGCTTTCCGGTCATGGTAAATCAGGCGGGTGTGGTGTATTCAGACGCGCTTGACCGACTTGTTTCCACTCACTTGTGGCGGGCCCTCGAACTGCGCAGCAGCGACCTCGATTGACTACGACACTATGCAGGCCTCTTCAACGTCCCCCAGATGGCAACAGAAGGCAGCCTAGTAGAAATTAGGCAAATGTTTTCAGAAATCCTGCATCATTATAGAGGAGTGGATGTGGCCACTAGAAAAAATACAGAAGATATTGTGGACCTGTTGCAAAGGGCCGCGGTTCCGACATAGGATTACCGAGGTGGAGGATGGCTGGCATAACGGGGCTAAACTGCAAGAGCATGGTCAGATGATTCAGCACCTTTGGGGCCGGTGGAGGATTTGGAGAACCGAGTCAAACAATCTGAGATTTGTGGGGTTCCCTGAAGGCTGTGAAGGGAGTGACACAATAGCCTTTCCAACGTGAACTACCTATACTGTTGGGTTGTCAGGGCGATTCTCCATGGGAGCTAGACAGGGCACACAGATCCTTGGCCCGGAGGCCCCCCGCGGGGGGCGTCCCCGAACTATAATAGCCCATTTCCTTCGGTTTCAAGATCATGACTGGGTGACACAATTAGCTTGACAGAAGAAGGAACTAGCTTGGAGTGGCCACAAAATACAAATATTTGCTGACTACTCACTGGAGGTCACGAATAGGCGAAAGGCCTTCACAACAGCTCGGAGGGCGTGTGCTGAATTTGGCCTTGATTATTCTCTGTGATACCCTGCATCCTTACGGATTGTGATCAATGGATCAGCACGGGTTTTTGATAATCCAGTGCTAGTGGAGGACTTTATTGCTGCACAAGCACCTAAATTAAACTGGGGCAAATTGCATCAATCCTACAGCCCAAGATCTTCTCCGGCTAAGCCGGCCCTGATGGACACCGCTGGACCTGTTTCTCTGAAGGAGGTGGAAGCTTTGACTTCTTTCTCAGGGGGACAGACTGTGGCTCCCACCCGGCCTACCCCGCAAAAATCCCCAGGAAGTAAAAAGAAGAATAGAAGAAGGGCCAGGATTGAAGGAGGGCATGTGGACAAAACCCCAAGGCTTCGCTCTAGAAGTAGAAGTAGGAGCTGTAGCCCAGAGCCAAATCTTCCCCATGACTCCTTCACCCCAGATATGAGTAATAACCAGTACAAAGTCCTGATGGATCTCCCTACCGAGGATATCCCCTGTGACCTTCCCCTTCCACCAAGGTCTCCCAGATCGGCCGGTTCAAAATCATCAGCAGTCAAACAACTCAGTTGGGCTGAAGGGGCAGATGGCATGTTAAGGGAGAATTCGGAGGCCCCAGTTGATGGACTGGCCTCGGAATTAACTGCAGGCAACATGGATACTCATACCGTTCCAACTACAGCAAATGGCTGATTATCACACCGTATTGTTTTTTGAGTTCTGTAATGCTAGGTGACCCAGGGGATTATCAGACCTTGCTATTGTTGGGGATCACCACTAATGCATTGAGTTAATGAGGACTTCCCATTAGAGGACAGGTCAGAGTGGCCCCTCGGCCCGTATCGGTGCAGTTTTTACATTCTGCCTGGCTGTCCCTGCTTACTCCAGGTACAGTCCCGAGGATCCTGGGCTTGTGCTGACTGGTATTTGGGTTTAATAGAGCCTAATAAGGGTTGTTCAAGGCCTGTTCTGTGGCTCTGTACATTGTACTTATATTGTAGTCATTAATACCATTATGAGGGCAGACCCGCTTTTTTTTCTATAACTGTCCGCCTCATTTGACTGGAAGCCTCCGTTATGGCAGTGGATGTGTGGAATTTTTTTTTTGTCTTTCTCCTTAAAGAAGTTACTAAGATAGCCTTTTTTTTTGGCTAGGATGGGTCCATGAGGTTACATACCCCCCAGCGACTTCCACTGGTGTCTGGGCTTGTTTTTGTATTTAGCCGATGCGTACAGTGGATGCTGGTCTTTTTTGGGGTTATAAAGGTGTGAATCAGGGTGTGTGGGGAGGGGGGTGGTTTGGAGTATTCTTGTAGGGTTGAACTGTTTGCAGTTAATAGGGATAGTACATGTTAATACATGCCTTTGTCAGATTTTAATGTTGATGGTTGTTGTGTTTATATTACTATGGCAATCTCTCTAAAAGGGTCAAGGAGTATTCAGTCTAAGTTGGTTGGAAGGGGAAGAAGAAGGGGGGGGCCCGCTCGGACCCACCATTATTTAGCTGTTTGAGTGCAAACTCTTGCTAACATGTTTTATTCTAGGTTTGAATGGAGTATAAGTTAATATCATGGAATGTGAGGGGACTCAACTCGCCTATTAAATGGAAGAAGGTCCTAGCCCACATAAAAAAGTTTGCTCCCACGGTAGTTTTCCTACAAGAAACTAAACTCTCCGTCAATGAGGCCTCCAAGCTTAAGCGAGCTTGGGTTACTGAAGAGCTTCATAGTGTGGCCCCTACCAGTAAGAGGGGAGTGTCTATACTTTTGCACCAAAATTTGGGATGGAAGATGAAGGACTTTATACGGGATAAGGAAGGGAGATGGATTATTGCCGAAGTCGAAACCCTTGCAGGCCCTCTGATTTTGGCCAATATTTATGCCCCTAACCAAGATTGTCCCCAATTCTTTCATACAGTTAATCAGGCCATCCTGGATTTTAATAAAAAAGAGCCCCAATACTATTAGAAGGGGATTTTAATCTAACATTGGATCACACCCTAGACAGAAGCAATAAATCCCCTGAGTCCCACTGACAGGCCAAAGAAGCAGTGAAGAAACTTCTGTCTGAACTTGGGCTACTAGATGCCTGGAGAGCTCTGCACCCAGGTGACTATGATTACACTTATTTCTCCCCAACCTATGGTTCCTCTAGCAGAATAGACCTTTGGCTTGTATCCTCAGGGATATATGAGAGAGTGCTGGGGGCTTCTATTCATCCAATCTATGTATCCGATCATGCTCTACTTGAGTTAGTTCTTAAGATGGGGTTAGACTCCCAACACTCTCAGTCCTGGCGGCTAGACCCATTACTGCTAGAAGATAAAAAATTTTGTAACTGGTTTGGTCAGGCTGTAGCAGAATACTGGACTGATAATGATAATGGGGAGGTATCTGATTCAACCTTATGGGAGGCCTTTAAAGCCACCATCCGTGGTAGGATAATAGCCTTTGCGGCAGCCAGGAGGCATAGCCGGATGGCTACCCAGAGGGCTTTGGAGAAGAAATTATATAACTTGGAAGCTCAGTACAAAGCTCTAGATACTGAACCTCCCCCCTAGATCTGTTGGCACAGTTAGCTAGTACCCGAATCTCTCTCAATGAATATTTATCTCAGCAGGCGGAGCTCAATCTTAGATGTATGTGCCATGCCTTTTGGGAAGGGGGAGAAAAGGCCAGCAAGTTATTGGTGTATCGTCTCAAGCACCAAAAGGCTTCTAAGATGATATATGCATTAGCAGATTCGTCTGGGAACCTCTGTCATGCTAATTCAGGGATAAATTTGATTATGTCTCAATTTTATGAAAAGTTATATTCTTCACCAAACCCCTCTGACCCAGCTCAAATTCAAGCTCATTTATCCTCACTACCCATCCCCAGTATCTCTAGTCGGGATGCTAAACTGTTAGAATCCTGCCTTACAACTGAGGAAATTACTCAAGTGATCCACGCCTTAAATCTCCAGAAATCCCCAGGGAGAGATGGACTGCCTATCGATCTGTACAGACTCCCTGGAGTTAATGTGGCCCCTTATTTGGCCCGGGTTTTTCAGCACTCCCTAATGATTGGGCAGTTACCCCCCTCAATGAGAGAAGCTGTTATCACAGTACTTCCAAAAAAAAGGGAAAGACCCCTTGTCCCCAGGCAGCTATCACCCTATTTCCTTAATTAATGCAGATGCCAAGATATTGGCTAAGGTTCTCTCCGCCTGTCTGGAACCCCTCCTGCAGGACCTGGTGGGTTCCTCCCAGGTGGGTTTTGTGAAAGGCCATTTAGGATCTGATCATCATAGAACGCTGGGGTCACTAATGCATGTGGCTAAACTTTCACCAACCCCCTCAATTGCTATGGCCTTCGATTTTGAAAAGGCCTTTGATTCGGTCGAATGGGCCTATATATTTCAGACTTCGTCCATCATGGGGTTTGGCCCCGATTACATTGCCTGGATAAGGTTGCTGTATTCTGCACCCTTAGCCTCGGTGCTGACTAATGGCACCATATCTAGGCCTTTTCTATTGTGAAAAGGTACGAGGCAGGGATGCCCTCTTTCTCCTCTCTTATTTGTCCTAGCTATAGAACCTCTGGCTATTGCACTTAGGTCAACCAGGGATATACCGGGATCCAGGTGGGGGAAGTTAATTATAAGACATTTCTCTATGCGGATGATCTGCTCATCACGACTGAACACTCTCAATTGGGGTTGCAGACAATTTACCGAACCCCGACTGAGCTCACTAAGATATCGGGATTGAAGTTGAACCAGTCCAAAATGGAAATTTTACCATTAAATTCCTTAATCTCAGGATTGGAATTTACTGCCTTAGGGCTAAAGTGGTCCCCACAAGGTATTAAATACTTAGGTATTATTATGCACCCTGACCCAGCTAAAATGTTAGCGGCTAATTTTCAAGCCCTGATTGACTCACTCAGGGTTGATATGGGAAGATGGAAGGCATTAAAACTCTCACTGGCTGGGAAAATTGATTCGATTAAAATGATGGCTGCTCCTAGGATGCTTTATTTATTGGCCCACTTTCCCCTTCCTTATACCCCAGAAATGGTTTCAGAAATTGGAGACCCTTATGGGGAACTTTATATGGGAAGGAGCTCTCCCCGTTATAGCAAATTGAAGCTCCGGCAACACTGGAGAAGGGGGGGTTGGGGACTCCCTTGGTTACAGTGATACCATATGGCCTTTGTGCTGGCTCAGACTCTTAGATGGTTTTCTAAAAACGGACAGGGTACCCCGCAGTGGCTTCAGTTAGAAGCGACTCTAGTGCAGGCTGTCTTCCCGATGGTTTGTTTTTATGCAAAGAAGAAATTGCCTTTGAACCTATCTCCTCCCATATCACTGTCTGTTAAATATTGGAAACAAGCTATGACTATGCTGGGCCATGACCCAGCCCCAGGGGAATACATGCCTTTATGGGACAATCAGGCCCTGAAAATAGGGGGAATCCACTCAGCACTGGAAATTGTGGGTAAGACAGGGTTTATTTACAATACAGGATCTCCTAATCCCTGGGGCAATTATTATGGACTCCTTTGAGTCTCTGAGTGCGAGGTATTTACTCCCGACTTCTCATTTCTGGAGATACCTTCAGTTAAGAGATGCGATATCTCATCTCCCAAAGTTACCTACTAGTAATTCCTCACAAAAGAAAAATCATCCGATTGGTTCTTGGACTAAATTTACCAAGAGTATTGCTAGTAATATATACCACATACTCAGGGACTCTACTCCGGATCCTACCCAGAATGCTAGGCAGCAATGGGGGGGAAGAGCTACAAACCCCGATTTCAGAACAACAATGGGAGGATGGGTGGATATGTATCCACTTGGCTTGTCAGGATGGTCGCACGAGGCTCATTATGAATAAGACCCATCACAGATGGTACAGAGACCCAGTGAAACTAGTTAAGATGGGACTTATCCCGGTCAACAATTGCTGGAGATGTGGCAACCAAGGGGCACATCTTCTTCATGTCCTCTGGGACTGCCCGAACCTTCAACAGTTCTGGCGACCCATTAAATATATGTGTCAGCAGTTGTTCCCGGATATCGTGTCTGGTCCCAACCTACTTCTTTTGGGCTGTGGCAGTCCTGAAACTCCTAAGTACAGCCCAGGGGCACAATGGATCACCATGGCCGGGGCATTGGCAAAAAGACTTATCCTGATGAGATGGAGAACCCCTGATAGTCCTACGTTTCATCAGTTTCTTTCGGCCTTAGCCCAAGGGGCCTCATTTGAGAGGATCTCAAGTTTTGCCCATGGTTCCCTATCTCGCTATGATCAATGCTGGCAACCGTATCTAAGGTCCAACTATTGTCATAATAACTCCTCCGTTTGAGGTTTAGTTCCCCTCACTCCAGTTAAAGGGTGGGGTTCTTCCCCCCCTTTTTTTTTGGGTTTGCAGGCCCTCCCCTTTTCTTTCTTTCCTTCGTCCTTTCTCTCATTTCTTAAAGCCCTTGCCATATATCCTTTTGATATACTTAACCATGGAGAATGATTGCCAAGCTGTAAATAGTTAATATTTTAACTACATGGGAATCCAACTCGCCTAGGGCAGAGTGAACTGACATTTTTGAAGGCTACCCTGTATGGTCATTACTGATTGTCATCCTGTTCTGTCAATTGTCACTACTGATCAATCCAAACGTATATTATGTATGATTCTTTCTATGAATACTCTGCCATGTGTGCATGATTGGCCTTATTGTCAACAATAAAAAATGTTTAACAACAATACAGTTCCTTCTGTCAAGGGGAAGGTAACCAGTGGGGTTTCCCCAGGGATCAGTGTTGGGCCCACTATTATTTGGACTATACATCAGTGATATGAGTGAAGGGGTTAATTTCCATATAACTAAATTCGCTGATGATACCAAAATAGGGGGAGAAGTTATGACATTGAGTGATTATAAAGAATTAAGGAATAGTTTAAATAGAATGGAAGATTGGGGAGAACAAAATGGTATGAAATTTAATGAGAATAAATGTGCGGTAATCCATTTTGGAAAAAATAATCCTAAATATTCATATGTTCTAAATAACAAGATAATAAAAAATAGTAACAGTGAGAAGGATTTGGGAATATGGATAAACTCTAGACTATCCTCAGACACGCATATTCTTAAAACAATAGGAAAATGTAACAGCTTTATATATTCTATTCTATTAAAAAAGCCTTTATATCTAGGAATACAGAGTGTGTTCTAAAATTAAATAGGACCTATGTACTCCCACATCTTGACTATGGATCTCCAATTTGGAGTCCATATTTAGAGAAGGACAAACACAGAGTGGAAAAAGTCCAAAGACGTTAGATAAAATCAATAAAAGGCCTACAAAACATGAAATATGCAGACAGGTTATTAGAGCTCAATCTGTCTTCCTTGGAAACAAGACGAACTAGGGGAGATTTACTATTCTTACACAGTATTTTGGAAGGTAAAACATTAATGTCACAATGTAATATAACAAGGATTTACAAAACTGTAAATTCAAGATCACATAATAAACACATTTTCATAAGTAGGGCAAGAACCAATAGGCATTTGAACTTCTACAATATACGGACTCCCATAATATGGAATAACCTGCCAAAAAAAGTAGCAGAAGCTACATAATTTGACTCATTTAAAAATGAGTTAGATAATTTCCTGTCCTTAAAATAGTAAATAATATATCAACAGATAAGCCCACTAGGAGTGGGAGACAATTAAATGGGCCCAGGCCTACTTTGTCTATACATACCACGTTACCAAGCTCAAGAAATGGCATTACAACACCAGGGCCCATAAACTACAACTTAAAGGGGAAACGTAATACTATGTGCAGGGTGCACTAGTTCAACCAAAGGGTCATAGGCACCTGGAATGGCCTCCCAATGGGGGTGGTCAGATGGAAACATATGCTTAAATTCAAAACTAGACTTGACAATTTTTATGCAGGTCATGAAACGGAATTCTCCCCTTGAAAATGGGCGAGAATCATATAGGTCTTTGGCCTCTTTGCTCGTAATGATCTACAAGATCTATGAGATCTATGAACATCTATACTGATCTATTTTGTCCAGAAAGGGATTTTGTTATGTGTCATAGACATACTTCTCCTCCCAATTAGCCAGATAGATATAAGCATATGTAGGGGCAAAAGTTGGACCCATAGCAGTTCTTTTGATCTATAAAAAATGCTGCTTACCAAACATAAATGAATTGCACTTTAAAACTTTTTCAGATAATGTCAATATAAATTCCACATGTTTCTGGCTATAATCTGTATTAGCATAGAAAATATCTTGCAGTGCTTCCAAACCACATTGCATAATGCACATTATGAATTTTGAAAGATGCTTAGCCTATCCTTTTATTGTTATATGCTGGTTATTACAGTTAATGTACTGTTTAGTGTTTACTGGTATCATGGCATAATCTATTTATCTATATGTGTACTTTTCTCCCCCTGCCCCCAGTTTTTCTCTTGTCCTATCCATTCTCCAAATCCTTCCCTTTTGCTTTCCCCACTCCCCTCCCTTCCCCCTTTCCTCCCTTATATTCTTTATAATCTTGCACTTGAATTTTAACAAATGTAAATACGTGTGCATTATGCAATGTGGTTTTATGTATACATTGAATGGTTTGCCTTGCACTTTATATTCAGTATATGTATTGATTTTTTATGTGTGTGTGACTTTAAGAGTTCACCTTATAAGGGCAGGTGCCAAACCATTGGTTTATGGCTTGAGAACGAGCATGAGTGGGGGCTCAAAAACAGTTGGTGTTTTTCTGTGGTGGTGCTGTATCCAGCAGTTTTTAACTAATAAATGTGGTTTTTGAATCACACAACCTAGCATTTGGTTTTTGACCAGAGTGCTGCCTAAGCACAAACTTCTTAAGTGTTCAGTTGTTTTATGTTTGGAGTTTGGGTTCATTGGGGTGCAGCCTTTCCCAGTATTGAAATCAAAATGTTATAAAAGTTTTCAGGTATAAGGGTTTGTGATACATTTATATATGTGCTTAGTTTTAGATTTCTAGATCTAAAGGCGCCTGACATATATGCAGTTAAAAATGTTCATGACATTTCGCACAAAAAATAAAATGTCAAACTTTATTTATTTATTTATTGAACTGTTTCACCAGGAAGGCACATTACGCAACAAGTCACTTGTCTCCCAGAGCGACTTGGGGGGAAGGGATACAACTGGAATGAGACATTAAACATTCAAGCTACAAGATCAACATTAACATACAGTTGTAAGGCAGGTGTTAGAAACAGTGTTGCGCATAACAGACAGAAAGAGTGGACAATAATAAGTGCTGGGTTAATAAGTAAGCAAGTGCTTACGTGAAAGAAAAGGGGGAAAGGGGAGGGAAAGGTGAGGTGGAGGGAGGGAGAAGAGTCGTGTCCCTGGAGACCCCTTCAGGATGTGAGGAACCCTGCAAGGGTACTGGGGGACCAGAGAGAGCAGGGGATAAGGCAAAGTCCCAGAGAGACTCCTTTAAGATGGTGTGGAAAGGGAGTAGATGAGAGACAGAAGCCCCTTGGGGTAGGAGAGGGACCCATGGAGACCATTCAGTGTCCTTTACATTCTGTGAGAGATCAAGGGAGGCCAGTAAAGGGGAGAAATTGGGGGAAGGGGAGGAGGGCTAGAGATTTGAGGGGTGGGTGTGTCCAGGGTAAAATGAATGTGAGGGTAGGGTTTGTCCAGGGCTTAGAGGAGGGAATTAGGGAGGGACATGGCAGGAGCAGCTAGGTGCAAGGTAATTATTAAGGGCAGAGCTGATGGAGTAGGTGGAGGATGAGTGCCGGATTTGGGGGGGGGCCAAATTTTGGAAGGTGCTAAGAGTAACCAGATTGGCTGATTTGGGTGGATCTGCAGGGGACAACCAGGGTACTGGATTCAGTTGATCTTTATGCACCTATTATTTTGAGATGATGTGTCCTAATGTCACAATATTTGGCACCTGTCAAGAAAGTGAGCATGCCAAATTTCATATCTCTAGCTCAACCGACAGCTGAGTTATGACCAAATTAATACATTTCAAAAATTCCACAACATTCCAATGCAATTCCACAAATATTACAGAATTTGTAGAATTCTGTAGAAATTCCACAAATTCAGAATTCTCTCATGCCGCACAGCTCTGCTTGGTAAGAAGCTAGTCCTGCAACATTTCTTTCCCTGTCCTTCTTCTTCTCTGAAGTCACTCTTCACCATAAGTCTATGCACCTACAATCATGGCACTTCAAAGAGTGGCTAAACTTGCTCCGTCATGACTCATTCATGCTTGAAAGAATAAGGTTTAAATTTCAAGCCCAGCTCAAAGTCCTGCATCAGCCACTCCCCCAATTTTCATCTACCCTCCCCTGACCTCAGGGTAAAGCATAGCTCTGTAGTATTGATGCTTAACTGCAAGCTTTCTTGGCTGGTTCACATACAGTAAGCTTGCAGACACCATAACAGATTTATTCCCACTACTCACTCTCCTGGTTACATTTTCATTCTGCTTTGTTATCAGATAGCCTCCACACTCTGCTGACATCCCTTCTGTGCTGGACCTGCAAGTTCATAGGTCTGCACTCTGGGTGCCAGTTTTGTGAGCCTTCTGGAGGGGGACATGAAAATCAAAGGTGAGAACTACTGTAGTACTGAATGCAGTAAGCTATATGCAGGGAAAAAAAACTGATTTCTTACATTCATGTAATCTCCATTTCTCCTGTGAGAAACATATAATACTTGTTTTAGTGAGCAACTGCCTCTCCTTTTCAAAGTTCATAGTCTGTTTTCTGGAAGGTATTAGCTCCAGCTTATAATAACTGTTTAAGCAAACTTAAATCCTTAAATCTGGCAGCAAGAACTTTAATCAAGACCAGCCAGTATTTAAACATACAGGGCTGCATAGCCCAGCTGCAAAAATGTCTTATTTTATTTTCATTATCTTAGTCTACTCTCAATGGTGTAACAAAAGAAATGGGAACTAAGCAAGATGGTATGTGTAAGGCAAGAGATGCCTGTCTTTTAGCAAAAGCGTAGTTCCAGGACTTTAAAAGCATCACCTACATTACCTTTGGGTACTGGCTTTGTCATTGCTCAGATTAATGAACTGTAACTCCGTATTTCTGACAGCTCAGGCCAAAGTAATTAGTAGGGTCAATTTAGGTCACCTGTTATAATTCTAAATGAGCAATTATATCCCTTTCCAAATTGTCTACAATTTTGGGTTATGCAGGCTATGGAAAGACTGCTGCTCTAAGGAACAAGGAATAATCAGACTTAATCCCAGGGTAGACTGGGGCTAGCACTGTTATAGCTGAGAGAGAGAGAGAGAGAGAGAGAGAGAGAGAGAGAGAGAGACCACCAGCTTCCTGAAAGCAAGGATGTGATTTAACAGACTACACTGAATTGAAGTATTAATTTTTTTTTAACTCAGCTTTATTACTTTGTCACAGCACAGTTAGTACATGTATACAGATATACTCCATACAAAGATACACAGATGCTCAAACAATTAGTGTAGGTAGTCAGGCTGACACAACATCATGAATTTAGAAAATGTACAAAATCTTAAGAGTCCCTTATAGTAAGTGTCCAAGCCCTTTTTCTAATGTAGCTATGACATCCAGAGCTCTAGCTATCTGTATCTTGTCTGGTGACATCCATACCTGGTTATTTTAAGCTGCGTTACATGATCAGGTGCCAACCTGCACCCTCATTTAATAATCAACTGCTCAGCAGGAAATGGACCAATTTAAACTAACAACTAGTTTGGAGAACCACGCTACGATTCCACTAGGTCTGACCATAAAGGCAGTCTACTTGTTTAGATCAGGGGAGCAAGGATTAGTCGATGGTAATTGAGGGGAAAAAAGGGTAGATCTTTTTCAATTAATAAGAGGGGTCTTCCCAACTCACCTGTTCGAGATTACCACGTCCTTGCCACATAGTTTCCCAGGTTCTCCAGGTCTCAATGTGGGCTTCTAAGGATAGCCTTAATTTAGCTGTAAGTTCCTCCATTCTTCTAATACTATCTACCTGGGTTTTCCAAGATTCTATTGATGGTGAGGAGACCTTCAACCAGTTAGAGGTGATCTCCTTTTGGACCTCTAGGCACAGAGTTCTAAAAATATTTTGCTGTCTACTTGAGCCCAACACAGGATCTCCACAGCTGAGCATCATTACCTGGAAAGATTTAGGGACTAGGTGCCCCCATCCCTCCCTCAGCTTACCATATACCCCTCTCCAAAATTCCTGCACCAATGAGCAGGCCCAGAACACATGGTAATGAGAGCCCACCTGCCCACACCTTTGCCAACAAAGGTCTGAAGTTCCTCCCTTAAAATATTTTGTCATTGTTGGGGTGTGAAAGAATCAAGAGAGGCATTTCCATCTGAATTCCCTCCAACCAGGGGAGAACGTAGTCTTCCAGCCTCTCTCCCATGCCTTATTCCATTGGGCTTCCGGAAGGGATAAGCCGCTTTCGGTGTCCCATTTTTGTCTGAGATCTTCAAAGTGCTTACTACCTTGCCCCTGAAGCACCCTATAGGCACCAGAATGAACTTCCTACTTTCCCTTAAGCGTACTGACCAGTAGAGAAAATTCTCTAGACCCGTCCAGTCTCTAGTCATCCTAATAATCAAGTTATTAGAATTCAGGTAGTGCCTAACTTGTAGATACCTATGAAAATCTATTTTAGTAAGGGAATATGCTGATTGGAGGGATGCAAAGGAGGCCGCAGTATTTCCCCTGATAAGGTCCATGTAGTGCACCATGGAATGTCTGTTCCACCATTGAAATATGGTGTCCAAATGGGGGGGAGTGAAGTTAGGATCACCCACAATGGAAGTAAGGGGACCAATCCCCTCCAGTGTCTGGGTGAGTTTCCTGGCTCTCACCAGCACTGAGGGGGTATGTCATGTGGGGTATGTCATGTCCAAGGGTTCTGTATGGCTCTCCAAAGTGCCACTGTTAGTGGGGCATGTGGGAGACAGGCCAAAGAAATCATTTGCCTTTGATGGGCTTCTATTTCCCTCCAGCCAGTGTCTCTGTGTTGTTTAACCCATGTCACCACTGGGGTGAGCTGTGCTGCTAAATAATAAAGCCTGAAGTCTGGTAAGGCTAGGCCGCCTCGTGTCTTCAGTTGCGTGAGAAGTTTGTGACTAATTTACCTCCTGCCTTGCTGCCATATAAAGGCCAGGAGGGTCGAGTTAACTGTCTTAGTAAAGGAATTAGAAATCCGAATCGGAAGGGCTTAGAACAAAAATAGCTGTCTTGGGAGGATGTTCATTTTAATTGTGTCTACCCTAACTCCTAATGATAATGGGAATAAATTCCATCTTGCCAAATTTAATTTTATTTCTCTCCACAGTTTACCATAGGTAAGTTTAAAAAGTGATGACAAATGGGGAGATATCTTAACCCCTAAATATCTCAAAGTGCTATTTACTGCACATTGAAAGGGAAAATTTTCCATCCAATCCCTAGGGAGGGTGCCCCCAAACTTAATTGCTTGTGATTTGTCCCAGTTAATCCAGTAACCCGACACTAGTCCATAATCCCAAAGGAGAGCTGTTAAAGCCAGGAGGGTAGTCTTGGGGGAAGTAACAAAAAACAGGGAATCATCCACATAGAGAGAGAGAGACTTTATGTTCCCTCTCCCCAATCTGAATGCCCCTAACATCCACATTGTCCCTGACCACCTCCACCAGTGGTACAATACACAGGGCAAAGAGAAGGGGAGAGAGTGGGCACCCCTGTCTGGTCCCTCTAGTAAGCGGGAATCTCTGAGTAGTAAAAACATTTACTCTCACAGCGGCCTGAGGGGCAGCGTAAAGTGCCTGGATTTCACCCCTAAACTTAGGGCCCATCCCCATATCTTCCAGGGTCCTGTGTAGGAACATCTAGTCTACCTGGTCCAAGGCCTTCTCTGTGTCCATAAAAATTGCTAGGGATGCTTCCCTCTTATTTTGTTGGTAGGACAAAAGGTTCAGCAGACACCTAATGCTGCCATGAATCATCCTACCAATAATGAAACCCATTTGATCCAGGTGGACCAGAGTCCCCACACAGCCCTGTAGCCTATGGTCCAAAGTAATAGTAAAGATTTTTAGGTCTACATTCAGGAGGGAGATAGGCCTTTAAGACCCACAAGGCTCAGGATCTTTCCCTTCCTTATGGATAATCGAGATTTGGGCATAATGCCAACTCGGTGGGATGCGGTCACCCTCTCTCACTTCTCAACATACTCTGCTCAACAGAGGTACCAGATCAGACTCCAGGGCTTTATATAATTCCCTGGAAATCCCATCCGGTCTTGGGACCTTCCCCTCTTCAGTTCCCTAAAGCTCTTCCTGAAGTATTAATTTTTGGGCCTGTATAAGTAAGTAGGAGTCAGTGTTGTGATTCTCTGTTTTTGGGGTTGATTTCTCTTAGTTTAACTTTTATTTGCCAGGGAGGAAATCAAGCTGGGAGATAGTTGCAGTCATTTGTGACTAGACCTTGTGACTAGACCTGTTACTTCAACTCTGAAATAGGTGTCTGAAAGGAAGAAAGACACTCACCAGAGTGGAGGGTCAGAGTTGTAGATGATTGTTTCTGGAGGGCATGGGTTTACTAACACCCACCCTACCCCTCACTCCACCCACCCAAGCACAACATTCCCTTTATATCAGGGGTTCTGACATCACTTCCCCAACACTGCTTAGGACATACACCTGTTCATATCCTTAAAGGCACAGCACACCGAAATAGGGGGTAAGGACACTCACAAGCTTGCACACACTAAACCAAAAACAAAAAAGAAAAATATCTTAAACAGAAAGGGAGACAGACATGTGCGGAGTGGTGCAATGCTCTCTCTGTGGAGCAGAAGTCTGTCCCCCCTCTGTGGTTCTAAATGCCATCCTTGCCTTAAACCCATCAAAAAGCAAGAGCCCTGATGGCCTGGATGGCACGATCCTCTACCTTTCAGCACCTGCTATCTCATCAACCCTTGTTGACGACTTCAACCTATCCTTCTTCCATGCCTCTGTCCCCTCTTCCTGGAAACATGTTACTGTTACCCCTCCCTAAAGGTGGCGACTCCTCTACCACTAACAATTACCACCCCATCTCCCTACTACCTATCCTTGACAAGCTACAGGAATGCATTGTGCTCTCCCAGCTGTCTCCCTTTTTTGATTCCTCTTCATTTTTCACCCCTCTCCAATCTGTTCTCAGAAGCACGCACCACTCCACAACTACCTCCCTCCTCAGACTCTCTGATTCCATCTTCACAGGTATGGATCATGGGCTCATTACTTCAGCCATGTTTGTTGACCTGGCTAAGTCTTTGACACTGTCTCTCACCCCCTCCTCCTTGCTAAAATCTTGGCAGCTGGACTGTCAGCAGTAGCCACCTGTTGGTTCTCATCATATCTAGAACGTAGGCCCCAATCAGTCAAAATTGGTGACACTCTCTCCCCATCCCTAAATATAAAACACTGGAATCCACCAAGGCTCAGTACTTGGTCCACTGCTTTTCTCAATCTTTCTAAATGACCTCCCCATGGCCTGCTCATCAGTAGCCATACACATATATGCAGATGATATAGTCCTGTATGCTTCTGGACCATCAACTGCTGACATGGCATCCAGACTACAGTTTGAATTCCATTGAGTCCAGCTCCCAGACTACGCACTAACAAGATTTTCCTAAATGCCAGGAAGACTGTCTCCATGTCCTTTGGCACAAGGCAGAGACTCTCTAGGCTCCCATCCTTCCCCACTTTTCACATCCTGGATGAATCCCCACTGGAGGATGTCACCTCATTCAGGTACCTTGGGGTGTGGCTTGACCAATACCTCTCCTTCTCTGGCCATATGAGTGCCATAATCAAAAAATTGCACCCCAAGCTCAGTGCCTTGTACAGAAACTGTGACTGCATCATCTCACTGGCATGCTGTGCTATCATCCAGTGAATGATCTTTCCAGTATTCTACTACAGTGACATGGTCTACAGTGCCACCCCATAGCCTGGTACTTCCTTTGCCAAAATGGACACACTTTTCCATTCTTTCTGCCATTTTTCCTTGACTGTCTCCCTCACATTCACCACTGTTTGTTGTAGCAGTCTCTATCTTTTACCTCTCTCAAGGACTGATGCTGGGCCCACTGTGTCAACGTCATAGGTAAATCTGGGTTTGGCTCCCTTCCCCCTACCTACCTGCCTCTTTCTTCTTACCACCCACCTCCTTCCACTCCCTGAGGAGCTCTGACCTTCGCACTGTGGTTGTTCCATCCTCTACTACTACTACTGCTGGCCAATCTGTTTTCAGCCACCAATTCCCTAAAATCTGAAACACACTTCCCTCTCTCATTTGCTATGCCTCCTCCCCTTGAGCCATCTCCACATCACTTAGTGACTTTATCTCCCTTTCCTGCACCTGCCCTTAATGTGCCCCTCCTCACCCCTCATTTCTCCAGTTGCTTGAGACCTTCCTTCTTAAATGGACTCTCCATGTCCCTGAATTTTGTTTTCTGGTGTCCTGATTTCATACATTCAGCATTTATGCCTCTCCTCAATTGCACTTTCTAAACTGTAAAGCTCTTGCTATGTTCAAATTATCTATATTTATGCTAAAACTGTACCTTCACCATATATTGATTTATGTATGCAACATTGCAATTGTATTCTTATATATTATCTTGTTTTCTCTTTCCCATGATGTATTATGTACTGTTATTGTATCCCACTGTCCCCTCTCCACAGGATACATCTGGAAACAAGCAATAGCTCGGTGTGCCTTTCCTGGTGAAACTTAAAAAAAAGCAATTATTAAGTTCCTGACAAGTGCTGTTGTTGTGGAAATCAGTTACATTTCTGTTGTGATTAAGTAGTCATGCAACAGCTGAAAACTGTACCTCATAGGAAAGCTCCCAGAAAAATACACTATATACAGTCATTGAGATTGCAACTGTGGGCTTACTGCCTCCTGAGGTACTGTATGCTACTTGCACATCCACTCCCAACCCCACACAATTTGGATGGCTCTATACAAAGGAGTATGAACTTGAACTAGGGTCTAGATGTCCGCCACAGAATAAATAGAAGATCCTTGGTGGTGTCATCAAGTTGGTAATCATTGTTTAAAGAAAACAACAGGAGACCTATGAGGGTATGTAGGTAGGTGAAATTTATTTTGAAACAGGTAATACATGTCATTTGAACAGAAGTCCAGTTTACAAGAGAGACCTTTGCAATCCCTATCTAAATACATACAGTAAAGTTCCATAGTAACACATACACAAAACACATCAGCATAAATATTTCTGATATACTGTAACAAAAGTATAAAAATACTTCCTTTGTCTTTTCATAAAGACAGAAATCTTATCTAACTTTACAGTACATTGAAAGGAGTAGTCAACAATTACAAACATGAGTATTCAATTATTTTATAATATGAACAAATGCAAAATGATTTGTCATTTCTCTTACATCTACAGAAAGAAAATTCCAAAAACTAGCAGCAGTATTATAGTGATCCCATTCCCATTCCTATAATTGAGGATATCTATCTGAGTTTGAGTTCATGTCCAGTGAGTGAGTTGAATAGTGAAGGAGTGGGACAGGTAACTGACATCATACACATTGGCAGGCATCAGCAGAAGGAAGTGGAGAAGCAGGGAACTCCGCTGATTGACTAAGGCAAGGACCTGTTCACTACTGTGTAGCAGTCACTGATGGAACAGTGGAAGATAAAGGTAGGCCAAAACCAGGAATTGGAGCACACCAACGTAGGGTAGGAGTATACAAAGATTTAAACAAGGCTTTGGGGAACAGAAATATGAACAAACAAAAAAGGGGAAAACTAGAAACACTCTATCAGGGGTAAGGGTACAAAAGTATTTCCAGGTAACACAGGGGAAATGGACATTGAAGGTGCTGGAAGTGGTGCAGTGCAGTGGTTATGTGACGGCAGTTTTCAGAGAGATCTTCTGGACATTGTGGTGCTGCCCCCTTTCTGCACACACTTCTCTTTGTTGTGGGAGGATGTCACTATATTCCAGGCTGAGATGGCTAGGATTTGAAGGGACCTCTTCACCTACTCAAGGGCTGCCAAGTCTGCCAATGTTACCTTAAAGGATGCCAGGGATAAGGAACAGCTGGACTATGGTGGGCTCTGGAAGGGTGGGGATGGTGAGACAGATGCACATTCCTGAAACAGTACTCCTACATAATTCCTACACCACTCTGGTAGGGTGGGATTGCCAGGAGGAGGCACCCAAGGTAGTGACCTGGGATGATGTGAGGGTCCTCCATAGTGGAGACTCCAAGGAGGGAGGCAGAGAACCCCAGAGGAGGAGGAGGAGGAGGAAGAAGTAACTTCTGGTGGGGGATTCAATTGTGAGGGGGGATAGATTTGGGAATAGGAAAGGGGGAGAGGCAGATTAGGTGCCTACCTGGTGCCATGGCCCGGAGGGATGGGAAGCGGATTCTGAAGATTGCTAAAGCAGCAGAATGGGAGGGACAGCTGCATGTCATTGTCCACCTGGGGACTAATAACCTGGTTAGGGATGGGGCTGAGATAGTGCAGAGGGAGGTTAGGGAGCTGGGGGATGGGTATTAGGCAGGTAGCTCACTCAGTGCCTTTTGCTGAGTTGCTGTCCGTCTGTGGCAGGGATAAAGGGGGGATCTCTGCACTAGGAGCCTCAACTCATGGCTGAAGGAATGGTGCAGAGAGGAAGGGTTCAGTTACACTGGGGACTGGGGACCCACATGGGAGGACATGGGCCTATAGGGGGTGATGCCCTGCATCCATCTTGGAAGGGAACAATAGTCCTTAGTGGACAGTTTAAATGTTACTTCCATGAACATTTAAACTAGCTGAGGGGGTGGTGGAAGGAATCAGGGAGGCAGAAACTGCCCTCCCCACAGGCTGAAGCAGACACTAACAAGAACCAGAGGAGAGAGGAATCCCTCAGGGTGCAAATTAATAAAGGAAGCATGGGGTGGAGATACAGGGGGTAGGGAATGCAAGCATCAGAAAGAGAAGGGGAAGGAGGGGCAAAAAGGAAAAAAGGGGAACAACAAGCAGAGTGGAAACAAAATCTAGAAGGCTATATGTGTGAATGCTAGAAGTCTAGGAAATAAGATTCCTGACCTAGATGCTACCATGACAGATGCCAGACTGGGTATTGTTGCCATTACCGAGTCATGACGCACTGAAAAACATAACTGTCACATGGTCACCAGGCTATGCTATGTTCAGGAAGGACTGGGTGAGAAGGAAAGTAGGGGGTGTTGTGATTTATGTGAGGGAAAACATAAAAGTTATGGAGATGTAGGGAATACAGGGGGAGGCAGAGCTACTGTGGATTACCCCAGACACAGAAAATGGAGCCACTATTCACACTGGAGTGATCTACAGACATCTAGCACAGGGGGAGGAATTAGATAAGGTACTGGTGGAAACCACTGGCAAGATTACAGAAAAGGGGAGATTTCAACCTCCTGGATGCAGACTGCAGCCTCCCAGTAGGGGCTTCAGCTAGAAGCAGGGACATCCTGGACTCTCTGCAGGGAGCATTACTCAGGCAGCTAGTCACTGAACCCAACTCTAAGTGGCACACACACTGGGGAAAAAAATAACTCTAATGAAACAGCATTCTCACAGCAAACACTCCCTAATTCAGTGAACCCCCTCATGACAGGGCAATGGTACTCACTAACAGGGACAGTACTGCAGACCACAAGGTGAGGGGTCACCTGGGGACCAGTGACCACTGTACGGTGTGGCTTAATATAAGTAGAGATGTGGAACTGAACCAAAAAAGGGTGAGTGTCCTGGACTTCACAAGGACAGATTTTATAAAGATGGATGAATGCCTCACAGATGACCTGGTGGGGGATGGTCTGGATGAGGCTGAGGAACAGTGGGTGAAGCAAAAAGAAGCATAGTAAAGGCAACAAACCTCTGCATCAAACAAGTGAGCAAAAGCAAGAGGGAAAAGAGACCACTATGGTTCTTGAAAGAAGTTATTGAAAAGGTAAAGGTAAAAAGGGTAGCATTCAGAAGATATAAGGAGATGCAGAGGGAAGAGGATAGGGAGGTATATCATGGGAAACAGGGGGAAGCAGAAAAAGCAGTAAGGACAGCAATAGGCTTGGAGGTAATGGAAAAGGACAAGACATTTTTTTTAGATATGTAAGAGAAACTGGGAAGACCTGGGGTGCGACTGTAAAGTTAAAAAGAAAAGGGAAGGAATGACTGTGTAGAGGCAGACCAGAAAAAGGCAGACATCCTGAACAAATACTTTTGTTCAGTGCCAACAGAGGAAGAAGAAAGGGAAGAGCCACTAAAAGGTAATGGAAGCTTAGGAGGGAGGGAGGTGGACACTAGTCCTTTTTTAGGATTGAGAGTCCTGAAGGGACTTGCTAATGTGAAAGTGGACAAAGCAATGGGGCCAGATGGGGTGCATGCAAGGGTATTGAGGAAACTCTGTGAAATACTGGCTGCACCTTTGACAGTTCTATTTAACAGCTCACTGGAAACAGGAGTAGTTCCAGAGGACTGGTAGAGGCTGGATGTAGTACCACTACACAAAAATGGTAGCAGGGAGGATGCTGGCAATTATAAGCTAGTCAGCCTGACATAGGTGGTGGGAAAGTTCATGGAATCACTGCTGAAGGAAAGGATTGTGGAATATCTTGAATTCAGTGGGTTACAAGACCCAAGACAGCATAGTTTCACATGGGGAGGTCAAGTCAAATTAATCTGATAGATTTCTTTGACAGGGTGACAAAGGATTTAGATCAGTGCAGAGTGGTAGACATGACCTACCTAGATTTCAGAAAGTCTTTCAACACCATTCCAAATGAGAAACAAGTAAGCATGTTGGATAGCTTAGGAGTGGGTCCAATGGTGGTAAACTAGATAAGACATTTGTTAAGGATTGGTGACAGAGGGTGGTGGTAAACAGAGTTCATTCAGATGAAGGGAGGGTGACCAGTGGGGCACCTCAGGGATCAGTGCTGGGACTGGTCCTCTTTAATGTCTTTATAATTAACATTGCAGAGGAGTGTGGAAGGGAAAGTCTACCTCTTTGCAGATGATACAAAAATTTGCAATACGGTGGACACTCCAGCAAGGGTGTAAAGGATGAGCAGAGACTTGAGAAAACTGGAAGGGTGGTCAAGGGTATGGCAGCTGGGTTTCCACGTGAAAAACTGCAAACTAATGCACTTAGGGGACAGAAACCTAGGGGCAGAGTACAATGTAGATTGAGTGGTATTAATCACCAAGCATGAAAGCAACCCAGGAGTAATCATACTGGATGACCTAAAGGTGGCCAAGCAGTGTGACAAGGCTGGAGAGAGAGCTACTGGGATGTTGGGGTGCATAGGGAGGGTTATCACCAGTACAAAGCGGTTGGTGGTGTTGCCTCTAAATAGACAGTTGATAAGACCCTATTTTTAGTGATAAATTTTATTTTGTGGATTTGTCTGTTTAAATGTTCTTTTTTCTTGAGATTTATGGATTTATTTATGTTTATTTATATATATGATTTTGTATGTCACTCAGAGCCTCTGGAATTGGGCGTCTTTTAAATAAACATTGCCTTGCCTTGCCATAGAGTACTATATCCAGTTCTGGAGACTACATTTCCAGAAGGATGTAGAGTGTAGGACGTTAAGAGGAGGGCAACTGAAATGGTGCAGGGTCTGCAGCAAAAGCCCTATGAAGAGAGATTAAAGGACCTCAATATGTACACCCTGGAACAAAGGAGGAAGAGAGGGGATATGGTAGAGACCTTTAAATACCTCATGGGGTAAATATGGCACAAGAGGGAAGTATTTGTTAGAAGAAAAGGTGCTGAAGAACAAGAGCACATGCTATGAAGCTGGAGGGGGGTAGCTTCAGGAGAGATGTGAGGAAGTACTTCTTCACAGAAAGAGCGGTGGATTCCTGGAACAGCCTTCCGGGGAGGTGGTGGGTGTGAAAACAGTGTTGGGGTTCAAGAATGCATGGTATAAGCACAAGGTATTCATATTGGAAAGGAAGGGGGAGAAAGAAAGAGCTGTAGATCAGGTATGGTTTGTGGTAATAGTGTAGGTAGGGAGGAATGGGCAGACAGAATGGGCCAAGCAGTTCTTATCTGCTGTCAAGTTCTGTGTTTCTATTTGTCTAGCATGAGAGTCCTGGTGCCTGTTCTCAAAACAATATACCATACATTTTAGGAGCAAAGCATATAGGCCTACTGGTATGAAACCTCAAATGTGGGGAAGTACTTGGGCAATCTCAGGCAAGACAGTCTCTTCCTATCATATTTATTGTCTTCTGGATAGGGCATCAGCAGTTACATTTCCCCTTCCAAATATGTACACAAAAGACATACAGGTTCTAGATTTTTAAACTTGCAGAGGCATATATTCTATAATCATGTACCTTCTTTCTTCTTCAGACATGCTTTCATTGTTTTGTTTTCAGTGAGCATCTGCTTTTTATTTGGGAAAACAATCTCTGCAAACTTTGTGGAACTCTGAAGACCATAGATTTTTCAAGGCAATTCTTTCTCAAATAGCTTTTCTGGATATTATACTGTCATGTGTTTGCCAAGAACTTCCTTCTCAAACCTACTCCATCTTAGAGACATACATCTCTGGAAGATCAGGTAGGGTGGAAGGAGGAAAGTAGAGAAGAACTGGGATCTAGAATGGCAAGAGTCAATACCCACCTGTTTCATTCTTTCATAAAAACAGGAGGGTATGACTGTTCCATTCCAATTGTAGAGAAGTATATGGGCTTGTAGACAATCTACCTGTATCTGCCAGCAAAATAGAACTACCAGGAGAAGAGACCAAAACTACTAATGAAACCAAGAAACTGGCAGTGTCCCATTGAGAGTACCTTGGAGAGCTCAAAAAGTATATTGTACTGTATTTGCACCTGCTCACAATGTGCTTCTCCAATGAAATACAGAGGTTACTACCATCCTATGTAACATTTTATAACCCTTCTTGGTATTAATGTCAAACCCCCTGTAGAGACAATTAATAAAACAGAATATTCTGGGGGTTTCTTGGTCAACCTCATAGCTGGCAAAAGAGAGTGAGAGACCCATACAGTCATGCCTAGAATCCCTCCTACTGAATCTAGAGACTCATGGCAAGTATCAAAATGCATTCCTGAAGTTTATTCAGAGAATTGGAAACCCCTTGAGCCAGGTTAATTTACAAAGGCATCCAAAGCAAGTGCAGGTACAGTGTTATATGTGTGCAACAGATATAGCCAGAATGTTTTCATAATAGTTAAAGGCAAGCTGCAGATACATTAACAGTGAAAGGCATACAGCTATCAAAATCACTGGTAACATAGTATGAAACGAATATAAAAGATGAAGGAAATACTCAGGATTGTTTTGGTATGTTTTCCAGAGAGAACTAAAGACTTGTAGTGAAGTTGCAAATTACTTTAACTTCCATAAAAGCTTAGTTTTTCATTTGCAAAACAGCTGTAGTCAGACCTAATTGAGCTACAGTGGGAGGCAAATCATTTTTGCATCTGACGGCAGAGAAAGAGAGGAATGAATCTGTGTGAAGGTCCTTCATGGTAAGTAAGATCTGAATAGAAACAACAACAAGCATTTGTCAATGCTGAATGTTCTCTTGCTGGCATTGACGTTGGCAGTGCAGGAGTTAGAGAGATGCTTAATAGAAATGGCAGTGAAGTATGGAACTGATGCCAACCCCACCCCACCCTGCAGAGACTGACAGGCATTGAGGTGTGCCTTTGGGTTGTCGGCCATAATGCTCATGCCATTTCATCTCACCCTACCCTGCAGATTCCGATAAGTGTTGCGTTGTGCCTTGGGGTCATCGAGCCTTACGCTCACCCCATTCCATAAAGAAATACATTGAGATGGGTGCAGTATAGGAGAATGGGGTGAACTTGGGGCCAAAGAGTCCAGGGCACACCTTGATGCCTGTCACTGTCTGCGGGGTGGGGTGGAATGGTGTGAGCATTACAGCCGACAATCCAAAGTCACACCCCTGATGCCTGTCAGTCTCTACAGTGTTGGACATTATGGTTAGAAACCATAACACACCAGACATTTGTTGGTATTTGACTCCAAATTTTCAACATGGTTTTTTTGTGACCCCACCTCATGAAAGCATTTGAGACTTCTGCTCATGAACAGTGGCACTGTGATTTTGTTAATCTGTCCCGAACGTTGATTTCCCACAGTGACCATGCCATTCTACGCCAGATGTGTGAAAACATATTTCAGGGAAGATGTGAAAAATGACAGCTGCACCATTCATAAGAAGGTGTGAAAAATGGCAATGTTTTCAAATCTGGAGTGAAAATATTAAAAATTCTCAAAGTTAGGAGCATGCATGGAAACTGTGCAATGCACGCTCGTAACACAGTCATTTTTTGGAATTTTTTCACCAAATGTTCAACATCGGCATTTTGGGACCTCTTCTCATGCTGTCCCAAACATTGATTTCCCACAGTGACTACGCTGTTGTGCACCAGATGTGCAAAAGCACATTTTGAGCAGGATGTGAAAAATGACAGCTGTACTGTTCATAAGGAGGTGTGAAAAATGGCAATGTTGAAAATCTGGAGTGAAAATATTAAAAATTCTCAAAGTTATGAGCGTGCGTGGAAACTGCAGAATGCACGCTCATAACACAGTCATATTTTGGAATATTTTTACCAAATTTGCAACATAGGCTTTTTGGGAGCCCACCTCACGAACAGTGGCACTGTTGTTTCATTAATCAGTCCTGAAAGGTGATTCCACGCAGTGACCAAGAAATCACCTTTTGGGACCAAATAACAAAATGATAGTGACCACTTTCATAAGGTGGGGTCTCAAGAATGCCGTGTTGAAAATTTGGAGCCAAAAGACAAAAAAGTGGCCTAGATATTCACCTAAGTTGAACCCCCCCCATTGATGCCATTATACAGCTTACCAGCATTTCTTCAGTTCGCAGTCGGCTTTGAAGACTGAAGACATGTTCCTGCTCCAGCAAAGATCGTGGTGCTGGACCTTTGGAGGTAAGTATGGGGTGAGGGGGGGTGTGGGGAGGTGGGGTGCACAGCAGGTGGGTACGAGTTGGGGGAAGGGGGGTACTCTGGACTCAATGATGGATCGTTTTCTTTTTTTTCAGCAACAGACATTGAGGGAAGGTTTTCTTTATTTACAGGTGAACTAAAACAAGTGTTGGGCACACTGGGATGGAATCCTACTGTGCCCCATGAGTTTTGAGGGGTTATGTTGGCCACACTGGAGTGGGCTGCCAGTGTGGCACACAATAAGGGTGGGGTGGGGTAGGGGCAGGGACATGCCGATGCAGTCTGCTTCAAAACACACAAAGCACACTGGGATGGGCTCCCAGTGTGCCACACAATCTTGAGGTGGGCTTATAAATATGTTGGTAGGGGGACTAAGCAGCCCCATAGTCGGCTTTCTAAGGATTGTAAGAGGCGAATGGCAACAGCTGCCACCATGTTTATTGAAATGTTTCAGCAGGCAAGGCATGCCCTGTAATGACGGGGTGCTCCTTCATTGCGGCAGCGAATTTCTTTCAAGTTGGTGGCATGCTTCTCAACTGCTGTCATAGACAGCATGCTCATTTATTGGTGCCACAGAGACAAGCCCAAAAAAGCAGTGGCGGCATTGGCCACAACACAGCCGCACCTCTACAACCTGCTACTTCAGCAAGCTGCCACAAAATGTTGCTTGCGCTGCACATGCAAGACAACATAAAAATAGGAAATAACTAATTTCAGGGACATGCCAAAAGACACCAGTAAGGAGAAAACAGGGGTAGGTTTATGCTTATTTCTACTGTGATTTAATCTAGTTGCAGCAATAGATCTCCAGATATATCACAACAAAACACCATCCATTTCAAAGGGCCTCCACGATGATATATCTATATACTGTTCTACTTATCTCTGGGTGTCACTTTTGTTTATAATATAACTATTTTGTGAAGTTTTGGACAGAGTTGAATCACATTGATGGTGATGAATTGCCCAGGTGCCCACCGGACTGTGATCTTACCAGGACTGAAGTGGTGACTTTCCCAAATTCTGCCATTTTGACTTTCTGTAAAAGATTTGTCAGTGTTGATTGGCCCCCTACTGCTAACTCTCAATGCTTAGTATATAATCTGGGGCCCTCAAGTGTGTGGCTTCATGTCATTTAAGGTCTCCACCTTGCCACATCTGAATAGGTTTGATTTGTATTGGTAACAGTGATGGGATCCTGACCTGACCTGAAAGATATTTTTAACATACTGCATAAGGAGCATGCCCCTTCCCACAGACAAGCTGTGTAATCTAGAGGCTAAGCTGCTGCTATGAGAGTGGACCAGGCTGATTATATGGGTTCAGTTGTTATTCCTAGAGACCTGGTTATCCTCAAGGTCAGCTGAAACAGCAACTGCAACTGTTCTCAAATTGTGTTACCTGGTTACCCATGCATTGTATGATGAGATGTGGCACCTTAGGGTTGAAAGGATGGTGTATTGGGCTCTAGCCTGGTTTTACTGGCCGAAGATGAGTCAAGATATTGAGATTTATTGTAGTAGCTGTGCCCAGTGTTTGAAAACCCTGCCAAACTGGGCTGCCCCTTTGATGAACATTCAGACTAGTACACCTATGGGTCATGATTGCATGAGCCTGACACACCAAACATATTCAATATAGTAGTAATAAAAGTAGTAGTAATAAATGTATTTATTTGGCACCCTTTCTCAAAGGCTCAGGGACACCGTAAAAAAATAGGCCATAATATTGGAATAATAGTAATACCAACATACATATACTGGTGGTCACCATTGTTTTTCTCATAATGCACAAGGCTACCCCCCAAGGGTCAAAAATCCACTACTGTGGCCCACAACCAGACCCTCTTCCATTGTGCATTATGGGGCACCAGTGCATATCCATTCAGATCAGGGTACCGATTTTGAATGTCACCTGATTAAAGAGATGCTTGCTTTGTGGGGTATCAAGAAATCTCAGACACCTCCTTGTCACTCTCTGAGTGACCAATAACCAGAACAATTTAACCAGATACTGATAAACATGTTGGGTAGTTTTTACCCACAAGACAAACGTTGTTAGAGCCAACAGGTTTAACATCCTGTATTCTTTGTGATAACCATTACATTGTATAGCTGTTTTTTATTCTTATTAGTATTTTCTGTGTGTTTGTTTTTTTTCCTAGGTACTGTACGGAGTAGGTCTAAAGCTGTAAATGTGATTTTATATCCTAACCTTATATACATGGATAAAAATAAAATTTTATGAAATGAAACTAAACAAGTTAGTACTGTATTTTGTCTGTTGCTTACATTTGCACCCAAACTGATACTACTGTGTTCTCCCTTTATTATTTGATGTTTGATTGTTAAGCTCAGCTCTTCAATGATTTGTGTTTCAGTGTTTCACCTGACAAGAAGGGGGCACCAGAGATTTATCTGTACTATGTTCAGCATCTCAAAGACCAGCTTGGTTTTGCATACCAACTAACCTCTGTGAATACAGGAAAGAGAAATGCTGTCAACAGAGCATGCTATGATCACAAAGTTAAAGTCAATGACCTTTAGCCTGAAGACTGAGTGCTACTGCAGCACTGTACTTAGCTTTGCCTTGGAAGTTTAAGCTTGGAAGCACACACTTGCTGACCCATGGGCTGTTACCCCTTTTGTGGTTCTGGATCAGCTGGCCAAGCTGCCCATCTATAGAGTACCACCCTGATGGGATGCTGGGAAAAGTAAAGACCATGCATCAGAATCATCTGCTGTCTTTAAGACAAGCAGGATTTCCAGAGAATAATGTGGACCCCCCACCTGACAGTGGGCCAGCTACTCAGACCCTGGCTCAACATCAACTGAATCTTGTGCCTGGGGACAACAATGACTCATCAGAGGAGGAAGCAATCCTACATGATAGCACTCTTTGTGGATATCTCAAAGGATTGTAATTCCGAATCTCTCAATAAATAAATATACCTAAGTGGTTTGCAGATAGCCTGGGACAACTGAAACCTCCTTCTGGGTCTGCAGTAGAAACAGCATCTAAATTGACTTCCACGACACCAGAGAGCATCTCTACACCTGCCTGCCTTGTCACTATTCCTGCCTTGGGGAAGGCTGACAGTACAGATGTTGATGAGTCTGATGATTAAAAGAATGCTTCAGTTACAGACCAGGCTGTGGTGCAGCTTCAGAGATCTACATGGCAGAAATGGCCTGTGCTGGAACTTAGTTGTGATACCCTGGGGGGGGGGGCTTTTGAAATTTCTTTGCATGCAGTCCATAAAGGGATTTGTGTATCACCTCATTCTCTGCCCTGCATCCAATGGTTTATTGATCTTACTTCTGAATGTTTAAATTGGGCTGAAGTTTTCCTATGCCATGCTTTAGATCAGGAATCAGGTGTCTAGACTGCTTGCATTATGTACATACATTACTGTTGCAGGAATGGACTGCACCTGTATCCTGTCAATGGCTGAGGGCAGCCATTTCTCAGGTTGGGGGAGAGTGTAACCCCTGCTTTTTCTATGCTTTCAAACTTTCTTAACCCCCCCCCGACTCCAGGTTTGTAGCAGGGTGACACTTTTGCTAAAGACAAGTAAGGACTCAATATTTGAAACACCAAAGTTTTTAACATATTGATTCTGAGGCTCAAACTGCTGAAGGGATTCCAGTTCTATAATAATTAACATCTATGCTAAATAATCTCTGACTGTCATGGCTTCAAGAATTGTTGCTAAGACTGGACATGGTGGAACATGGCACTAGTGCTAACTGAAGGGTGATCTATTGTAATAGAAATGAAGCTGAACTGTAGTTGATGTGGCCAATGGGAACTGCAGGTCAGAGCCTGTATTAAAATGGGACAACCCAGAGAATTCCAGATCTGTTTGTGATCCTTAAGCAAGCAGTCATAGTGCAGATCCAGAATTTAAGTTCATCATTCCTAGGCCTTGGTCATGGGAAATGGTGCTCTTTTAGCATTGGCTTCCCAGACACAACAGCTGAAAATTCAGTGCACAGCCCTCAGTGCACAATCTGAGTTTTGGACATTGGTATATGCAAGTTTCTAGTTGATACGGTTTGAGTTTTATAACAAGGCTTAAGTGGTCATGGTCCCAAATCAGCCCTGCACAACAGCAGCCCCTGACAGTCTTGAACGTAAATGTCAGTACAGAGCAGAGAGGGTGAACAGCCTTTTTAAGTGATTGTCTGGTCTTTGGGGTTTGAATAATTTTTCACTATTTTGTGCATCTATGCCTGTCAACCCATGAAAACATCAATGGGTCTACAGTATTTCAACACTGAGTAACCAGGGACTGCCATATGGGAGCTAACAGTAACTGAGTGTTTTAGTACTGGTACCAGAGGTCTGTGCGGTAGTGCTACTGTGTGGGTCATTATACTGTTATCTCACACGAAGCTTGTTTAGACAGCAATAGTTATCAAGTGCCAAAAAATATACTGCATCTCTGTTTATAGGCTATAATGGAGGTAGATCTGATTTAGAATGTGTTCAGGCACCCTTGTTACCATGTGCTACCAGAAAAACTGGACCACCTATATTACACCTTCCACTAATCCTACCTGCACTTCTTATTACTACCAATATAAGGTACAGGGCATGCTGCAACATCAGCCTCATGGTATCACTAGCCTTCCCCCGATGGTTTAATCACTCAAAAAGAAACCAGTGGGAAATGAGTAGCACCCCTTCCCTTGTCTCACATGAAGGTCAGACCCCTAGCACTACACCTGCCTTGGGCTCATGCAGCCTACCCATCAGATTGGTGGTTGCCACTGTTTACACATCCGTTCATTCTCTGAACACCCCAAACAGAACTATACACACCCAGATCAGTATCCCCCAATAAGCTACTTAATAATAGGAGGCTCAGCAGGAAACTGCTTATAATCCCACTGCTGATATTGGGTAACATCCACCCCACAATGGCAGCAATAGCAGGATGCAGCCATGCACATTAAAGATTGCTTCCCTAAATGTTGGAAGCCTCCTATCCTAACTAGCCCAACTAGAGGCATGGGTGAAGCATGTACAGCCTGATTTACTAGCATTAATAGAAACATCGTTCTCCCCTAAACCCCAGACACCTTGGTGTGTCTCAATGGATACAATCTCTTCAGGCAGGACAAGCCACAGAAGTGAGGAGGGGGGTGCCTCCTATATGCACAGGGCTATCTAAAGGGGCTTAAAATCACCCTCGAGAACTCCTCCGAAGATTGTAAATGCCTAGGACTCCATCTTCTGCTAGGAAAAGGTGCTAAACCCCTGAATTTTCTTACAGTATATATACCCACAGGTAAGCAGCAAGCATGGATTGCCTCCTTTATCAATCTATACAAACTGACCAATCAGCAATGGGAAACCATAGTCATAGGGGACTTCAATATAAACTGGGCATCCACAACTACCTGGGCAATCAAGGACCAGCTCACTAGTCTTTACATCTACCAGGTGGTTAAGTAATGTACCAGGACTAACTATAGGACTGGCACAAGCACCCTGCTTGATTGGTTTCTGACCACCCATCCAGACTGATTTACTGATGTTAAAGTACTGCCCTACTTTGTCAGTGACCACTCCCCGTACTATGCTCTTGGACCACCAAGATAATTAGACTCCAACCAAAACTTATTTTCAATGGAGTTATCAGAAGGGATCTGATTGGGGCCTGCAAGGAGCACCTGAGCTAGCTATGCTGGAGCTTTCTGGATTGTACTACAAACATAAACATAGCACTCAAACACTTTATTGCTAATTTCAATACAGCATGTGATATCTATGCCCCTATAAGGAGGAAGAAAATAAGATGCAAACAGCCAAATTGATTACCCCTTCACTGTTAGTCCAACTGAGGGACAGGGATAATCTATGGGCCAAGGTGAAAAAATCAGGCACCCTGAGAGACCTCCAGAACCACAGGACAGTGCATAACAGGTGTACAAGAGACATTAAGCTGGCAAAGGCAAATTACTATAAGGAGCAGCAGGAATGAGCATGGGGAATGTGGGAGGCTATGGTAACAAAGGATACTTGCAAGGAGAGGAGTTCATTTTTCACAGTCTTTTATTTACTGGAACCAGCAAGTGCAAACAAAATGCCAAAATAAAATCGAACTTCACGAACAAAGAAAAAAATAGCTGTAAGTTCTGTAAGGCTTTTTACAAGGAAAACAGGCAAACAATCCATTATTCTGGCAGTATTTCATTCCATTGCTACCTTCTTCTCGATGCTTACAACACAGCATCCAAACTTCATTTGCTCTATTCAAAAAAACTTTGGCATATAAAGGGTGTAAAGCAAAAGGATTGGTTCCTGAACCAATCAATCAAACTTTAACATAAATTTTAGAAATAAACTTGATATATCAAATATATTATAGCTTCCTCTATAATCTAATTAATTTATATTTATTAGCTTCAATGATTAATTCTTATTTTATCAGAGTTTAGTGCTGCTACAATATTCTAAGCATGGGAGCTCCTGCTCTGAATCACTGTAAATAAAAGCAGGCAGACAAGGGCGGCCAGCTCTAAAAACAGAGAAGGCAGGAGAAACTTCTGGTGTATTTACTCTGAATTAAAAGACTAACAGCCACATTCAAGGTTTGAAAATAAATTCTAAGGAGAGGAAAGACTCCCTAACAACCTAACTTCATTTAAGTTTTATTTTATTTCTTTGAGCAAGGCATAGCGGAGCTACAGAATGTGTGCACAAGCGAAGGAAAACGGACAATTACGGAAAGTTAATTATAGTATAAGCGCTCCAAATTTCAAGTAAGTACACAGAATCTGTCAACATATTCTACTTGAACATACACAAACTGTTCTTCAATAACAGAAACAAAAGTCCTACTCAAAACTAAAACCCTTGAAAGACAAAACAGTTTTATTTTTTTTTCCTTTACCGACAGCCTAACCAACTACGGTTTAATTTTAGTCTCTAAGGGTCATTCGACTGGGATTAAAACCTACCCAGCGTAACTGTACTGATATTATTTCTACTTTGAATATATACATAAATAACTCTACTTTGATCAAAGGGGGGGGCTGGCATTCACAAACATTAATGCCATATAAGAATTGAGAGAGGAGAGACAAAAGTTAAATGTAAATAGTTTGTAATAGATGGCCAGGCTATTACAAGCTATTTACCCAGACAACTCCTACAAAATTTGAACATGAACAAATGCACACAAAGATGAAGACAGCATTCATTCCACAAGACAACAGATAATAAACAAGGAGACTAAGGGGGAGAGTGTTTATTTAGGAGTCCCTCTTTCACAGAGAAATGGAAAACAGTTCTGGACTGTACTTAAAGATATCCTTGGGCACAGTGACAAGTCTCCATATACAATGTTCAACACCAATGGATCCATTTCTCTTGCACCAAATGAGTTTAACAAATCCTTCATGAACCTCAGTACAGTCCTACCCCCTGCACTGGATCACCCACTTGCAACCAAAGTTTTCAATCACAGTGAGCCAGATATAAAAGGTGCTAAGACCCCCAAATTCTACTTTAAAACCATCTCATTAGCTGACACTAAGAAATATAGTAAGCGGGTTCTATGTAAAACAAGAATGTGGAGTGATACTCTTGACCTAAAACTGTTTGCAATAGCTATCAATGAAATTGCTACACCAATAAAAAAAAATCTTCAATATCTCACTGTGCCATTCCCAGTTCCCTAACATCTGGAAAATGGCTCATGTTACCCCAGTTCACAAAAGTGTGAACCACTCTTGTGTTACAAACTATAGACCCATCTTAATACTCTCACCCCTATATAAAGCACTTGAAAGGGTGGTGTCAGACCAACTGGTCGACTACCTCAACAGCCACAACCTTCTTAGCAACCAACAGCATGGCTTCCACAGACTGCATAGCTCAAGCACAGCTCTAACAGAGTATACCAATTATCTACATGAAGCCCTTGGCAAGGGTCACCTGATTGGCTCGATCTATGTAAATTTAACTAACACTTTTGACCTTGTCAACTACCCCTACTGATCGCTAAGTTACACTCCTATGGTCTATTAGCCAATACAATGGCCTGGTTTAACAGCTACCTCTCTGGGTGGAAGCAGCACATCAACATAAATGGAGCACTATCAGAGCATAAAGATGTGACAGTTGGAGTCCCACAAGGATTGATTTTGAGCCCACTTCTCTTTAGTCTCTTCGTTAACAATCTCCTGGAGGCCTGTCCAAGGTCTGAGATACTTCTATATGTGGGCGATGCTGTGATATTCACTAGTAGTCCTTGCCAGGAATCTCTAACCAACAATCTCCAAGGCTGCTTCCGATCACTTGATGGCTGGCTCAAGAGAAATAGACTAGTTTTGAACTATAAAAAGACTAAGATGATGCTCTTTTCAGGGTCACACATAAAGAACAAGACATAGCCAACAGTCATCCTAAATGAGAAAGAGAAGCCACTGGCTCAAGTGACTATGTTCAAGTACCTGGGAGTAATTCTGGACAACACACACTCATTTAGCCTCTTAGTAAATGCAGCCAATAGAAAGCTGAGGTACCTCTATAGACACAGGCACAACCTAACCAAGGAAGCTAGATGAGTAGTAGTCACTAGCTCACTCCTCCCTGTCATTGATTATGGGATCACTGTCTATGGAGCAGCCTCAGACACCACCCTTAATAGGGTCAAGCTGTTCTTAAACAATGCCAGCCACTTCATTCTGGATGCCAACAGGCTTACACGTACCTTTGCACTGTACTCCCACTCTGGCATACTTCCCTTACAGGACAAAATAAAATTCCACACCTGGAAAAAGCACTACTGGGCCTCGTACCTACTGGGGTATAGAACCTTCTAGCAGTCCTCTGAAACTCATACCCCACTAGAGCCATGACTAACAGCACCCTTACCATCCCTTTTTGCAAAACAGTACAGGCATCACGAGTATTTGCCATTAGAGCCACCCAGTGGATAAATGAGATGCCTGACACAGTACTAAGTCTAAATAAGCTTGGAACATTTAAGAAGCAGCTTAGACATCTACTTACACCCCCAGACATCTGTCATTGTCTTTGACCCCCCATCAACAGAACAACAGGGCTCTTGTATCCGTCAATAACCCCACTTTAGTCTCTACCTTTATTCCTCTCTGACAGAGCCATCATTGGTGCTAGTACCTTCAAAATGAAAGCAAATAGTATTTATATTTGTTGTATAATCCTGTTGTATGTTTAACTGTGTTTATTTATTCATTTGAATTTTGATGACCGGGTTGGCCCACTGAGACAGTCATGTCCCTTTTTAAGGGGCGACCCGGGGAATAGAGACATTCCATGAACTAGTGAGGTGGTACACTGTACAATTGGATGCAAGAGCCAAAACATATAGAGTATGAGTACAATCTGAGGCAAGAGACAATATATAAATACAAAGGTGTGCTATGAACAATAAGTCAGTTACTTGTATAGCAGGACGTTGATTCCATTCAGGTCCAGAGAAGTCCTTTGTCGGTAATCCTTCAATAGGGCATAAACCATGGTACTAGAACAGACGAGCTTAGCCCAGTAGAAATTATAGCATAAACAAACTCAAAATACAGTATATTACTTATGTACAAAGTATATGAGAGGAGAAAGACGAATACAAGGGGTGGGGTATGGAGAAGATTGAAAAGCCAGAGATGACGGGGAAGGGAAGGAGGTGGCACAGGAGTTAGAAGAGGGGATTAAGTGCAATTACCACTGCAAATTGGAGGGGGAAAGAAAATTTCCTTGAAGCAGCTTTTAAACAGGGGAAGAGACGTACATGAAAGTATACTGTGTGGGAGAGTATTCCATTTTTGAGGTGCTGAGAATGTGAAGGACTGCTTGCCTATGGCAAGGCATACTTTGGGAAGACTTAGTAATGGGAGGTGGGAGTGTCTGAGAGTCCTGGGGAAGGATTTCAGAGTGAGCAGGTTGGAGAAGATGAGTGGGGAAGAAGGTGGATGAGTTTAAAGATGGTGCATAAAACACGGAAGTCCATTTTGAGCACAAAGGACGGCTAGCCTAGGGACTTGAGAACATCACATTGGTGTGCCCGAGCTGGTGCCACTTTGGTGAAGTGAGCGATCCTGTGTTAGGCCTGTCTGTTTGGCCAGAGTAGAGGTCTTGACAGAGTGAATTATTTCATGCACCATAGAATAAACCAGGGAGGAGGATAGCCAAGGCAATAGTCTTCCTTGCACGAGCAGTAAGGTAGGGGGCAGTGTGATAAAGGAGGCAGAGTTTCTAATAAGTAGTTTTAATAATATTATTTACATGCATGTCAAAGGATAGATGTTCGTCAAGTGTCATACCTAGATATTTGAATGACCCCATCTCTTCTAGAGGCAGACCAGAGGATGTGTTGACAACCAGAGAAGGCTAGGAGGTTAAGTCGTAGGAGGTATGATGAAACAACATGGATTTAGTTTTCTTTGTGTTCAGCACCAGCAAGTTCTTTTTGAACTAGGCTTCCAGTTGCTTGAAGTCTTTTTCCAGGTCAGATTGAATAGAAGAGGTGTCTTTGCCAGACCTGTACGGTGTGGCATCTTCTGCATAGATCTGGATCAGTGCCCCCCCCCCCACACACAATTTTGAGGCAAGCCATTGATAAAGATCAAGAAAAGTAAAGGCCAAAGAATAGATCCTTGAGGGACCCCATCCATGATTGGGAATAGGGAGGAGTGGGCACCAGCCCATTTGACACACTGGAATAGGTTAGATAAGTAGTTAGATATCCAAGAGAGGGAGTTGGAGTTGAGGCCTAGAATGTGGAGCTTGGAGATGAAGAAAGGATGGTTAACAAGATCAAAGGCCGTTGTGCGGTCTATGAAGACAGCCCCTGTGGCACTACCCTGATGCATGGCCTGAAAGATGTCAGAGGTGGTCCTCAAGAGAGCAGATTTGGTCCCATGTGATTTCCTAAAACCATGTTGATGTATGATAAGGGCATTAGTCTGTTCAAGGAAAGAGTACAGCTGATTGTACAGGAGTCTTTCCTGAATTTTTGTGATAGGACACAGGATGGATATGGGTCTATAATTCTCAAAGAGGTTAATCGGGCCATTTTTGTGTATGGGGACAACACTAGTGATTTTCCATTTGTCTGGGATGGAGTGTGTGAGGAAGGATCTATTAATCGACTGGGCAATTAGGTGAGCTAGCATGGGTGCACCAATCCTAAGGAATCTAGGTGGCAGGGTACAAAAAGCAGAAGGGCTATCAGGGTTGAGACCCAATAAAAGCTTAAGAACCTCATTATCTGTCTGTTGCTCGCTGTTATTATTATTGTTTTTTCCTATACTTCCTGTAGACCATAGAAGTACACTTTTTAATGAGTTATCTTCTTTGCACTGGGAGCACTTTACAATGTTGATGCACTGTACCTTTAACACTATTTACTTATTTGCACCATGTGACCTATTTTTGAGGCCTATATAAGCATACCTGCATGCATTGTATCCCTGTCCCTTGAGAAAGCCTTTCAGGCGAAACCAGGTTGGGTCACACCAGCCGGATTTGTTATTTCCAGATTATGTCCTGCACATCTCAGCCAGGTATTTATTGTGGCTATTGTAGCTATTAAATCTTTTTCTAAACTGCTATCTGGTGTGTGTGATTTGTTTTTGATTATGCTGTTTTGCATGTCAGTCATAGTAGCTGAACGGCTTCTTTTTTTTATGTTGTTGTTAGACCATAGAAGTACGCCTATGACTGTAACTGATGTGGAACCTTTGTAAATTAGCTTATATGCTCAAAGGTGTTACTCTGAATTAAATAAATAAAAAATTAAAAAACTTCCAATGGAACAAAAGTATACAAACAGAGGAATGATTCAGTTGTTGCAGAAATTACAAGTTTTATGACACAAGTGGTATCCTCTTTGAGAGGTATTTAAGACATTTTTGACTTCCCCGTGGTCTCAGGAGGAAATAATAGAGATGTAAAATGGAAACTGTTGGGCTCCATTCATTCAGATGAAGCCAGGTTACATCCCAGGTTAAGAAAGGACTCTTCTCTCATGAATTTGTATACCTCTTCTTATCACTGTTTGTGGCTCTATTTAGAGGGGACATGTTTTTGATAGAGATTTAGGCTTAGCCTTGTCCCATGGGAGGGGTGCAGGGAGGCAAACTGAGGACCAGCATTATGGTGGGCAGGTGATGAGGTGCCCAGAGGCTCCAGAAATGCTGCTTGGATGACTTTTTGCACAGTAGTTAGGCATAGACATAAATGGAAGATAGTCCTGCTCAATAAGGTCCAGAGGATGATCAAGAAAGTTAGAAAAAATAGAAAAGACTACTTTGAGATAACAGAGAAGGCAGTCACATAATTAAAGCAGTCAGAGAGTAGTCCTGAATGGAAAGCACTCTGATGCCAGTGAGATGACTAGTGGGGTGCCTTGGGGATCTGTCATTGGACCACTGTTACTTAACATGAATGTCAGTGTCTTGGGGTGGGGAAACATGGGGACGTGAGTCTATCTGTAGACAACACAAAGCTCTGTGAGTGAAACGATTGTGAGGCTTGCCCTGACAGCATGAAAAAGGATGTGGTAAGACTGGAAAAGTGGTCCAGTATTTCACAATTGAAATTCAATGCCAAAAAAATGTAATGTAATGCACATTGACAACAGAAATCCACAAATGGAATATTACATCAATAGGATAGGATAGGAACTGTATTTATATAGCACCTTTCCAGGGCTCAAAGCACTTTGCAGTACAATTGTAATTTAAATTACAAATAATACATTGCAGCGAGCAACACATCATGATTCAAATGATAAATTAGGTACGTGCACATTCCACAGAGTTGGCAGAGTTTATCTGTCTCCTGAAAAGGTCTGTCTAAACAGCCATGTCTTTAGTTGTGATTTAAGACTTTTTATTGAGAGGGCAGAACAGATGCATTTTGGGACAATATTCCAGAGTCCTGGCGCAGCTGCAGAAAATGCTCAGTCCTCAACAGATTTTAATCTTGCTGCTGGGACTAACAAAAGTCCCTGGGTATCTGAGCAGAGAACTACTGTGCCCTGATAATCCTTCTGATGTGTTACCAGTAGTTCACTAAGGTAGAGGGGGCCCAGTCGATTAATGGCCATATAAACCAGCAAATAGGATAAAGGTGATGCACCCAAAGGAAGAAAGAGATATGGGAGTAACAATTAACAATAATCTAACACCTCTCTCAATGTGTTAAAGCATTTTGGAACATTAACAGTATGTTGGGATTCATCAGGTGGCAGTTCACCAGTTGCAGGAAGGAGGTCAAACTGCCGATTTATAGGTCACTGTTAGACCTTGCCTTGAGTACTGTGTACAGTTCTGGAGCCCTGATCCTGGAAAGGGCAGAAGTTGGAAATATACTGTGAAGAGTGATACAAATGATCGAGGAGCAGCAGAGATGGTCCTATGAGAAAAGATTATAAAGTCTCAATATGATTTCTCTAGAGGACATGATGGAGGAAGGGATATAATAGATACTGCACATAAAAATAAATTCAAGGATTCAACAAGGTGAATTTGGCAGAGCTGTTTAAGTTGAGGGACAGTACATCCACAGGGGGCATGACATCAAACTGGTAGAGGGAAATTCAAAAAAATACATCAGGAAATATTTTTCATGGAGCTGGTGATGGAAGGGTGAACTAGACTGTCTTGAAGTGTGATCAATGCTAAGACTATATCAGAGTTCAAAATCACAGATGGGACGTCTTCAAAGGGATCATCAGAGGTAAGTGTGAGGATGGAAATTGGGAGTACTCTGAGGGGCAGGTTAAATTAATACGTAGTAGGGCAACAGGGACCGCAAGATTAACTTTTTGTCTTTTCTGTCCTTATTTTTCTTCACTTCTATGACTTATAACTAGATTTAAAAGAACAGGATTTCAGGAACATATGTAGATGGCTAACCTGAGGATTAGTCAATTACTATAAGGAAAAGGGAAGAGGATAATGAGACAGTGAGACACTTAACAGGGGAGTGGAAGCATTGCATTGTTTACTACAGTATGTAAGAAACAAAATGAGCTCCTCTCCTATTAGTTTATCAAATAGATTTCATAATATCTATTTTTTTGACAGTTACCATGAATACACAAATGTTTTCTGGTTATTACCACTTTGTCAAGGACAGCAGTGGTCATCAGTCACTCTTTGTATGCTCTCACACACTCCTTCATCTGGAGGTTGTGCTCTTAGTTTGCTTCTCTGTTTATGGGCTCCTGCCCTAAGTTGCTTTCATATAACATTTGGTCTGAAGGCCGAATCAAATGTGCACTAGCACAGGAGCAGCATTCACATGTACCGGAAGCATTGCAGCATTCACTGGTCCCTGTACTCTTTCTGTATATAGTAGGTCTTCTTTTATTTCTTTGTTCTCCTGGTCTTTAAAATCAGCAGTGTATGTAGCCCCCCATGGCACCATTATAGATGCTCCAACCAGTGAAAGCAATAGTTGTAGTTAGTCAGTGGTCCCCTAATGCTGATACCTGAACTTGCATACGTTACTACTTCAAGTAGCAGAAACAATGACACTGTCATCATACAAAGACTACCAGTCCATCAAGTCTGCCTTATTTTTGTTTCCCCTACCTTACCCAGTGACCTACTGTGCAGGCTGGGTTTTCTCCCTCACTCCAGCCTGTGCTTACCATACTAATTCCTTTTGGTGTATGTATCAGTACCCTTACTTTATCCCAGCTATGCTTGAACCCATTAATGGTCTCTGCTCTCCCATCTCTGCTGGTAGGCTGTTTCATGGCCCTACCTTCTTCTCAGTGAAGTAAAATTTCCTCCACTCCTCCTGAACCTCCTTCCCACTGGTATCCATTCATGCCCCCTTGTTACTGGCTCTGGATTCCTATTGCATACTGCAGTTCCTCGACATTCACCTTGTTTATTCTGCTCAGGAACTGGAAGGTCTTTACTGTGTCACCCCTCTCCCTTCTGACCTTGAGTGAGTACATGTTTAGTACCTCTAGCTGTGCCCACAGCTGCACCCAGCAGTGACATATTGTATAGCAGGCAGCATAGTCTGGATTTAAATCCACCTATGTTCCCAGATACAAGAACTCTTAACTGTGCTGGAGCCCTATTCTTTCACTATTCCTGGAGCCTCCTCTGTTTAAAGACAACAAAAAAAGAGACTGCAGCACATGAGAAGAGGAGGTAAGCAAATGTGAATTCAGAATGCTGCAATGCTTCACATCCACTATAAATCCATCTGCCACATGCCCTAGGTCTCTCAGAGGACAAATGTTTAAACATCAAAAAGACACAACATAGAACACTGGCCCTGATGCCAGCTTCTGAAAAGGTACTCTCAAGATTAGTGATTGTGAAGTTTATTTGTTTCCAGGTGAAACATGAAGGTTAGTGCAGCTTAAAAAAATTATTGTATCATATAAAAAATTACAATATTTTTTTCATGATTATAGCAACCTATCTCAAGAAAATGAAACAGATACACCAATGCTCAGAACAGTGAAAAAAGAGAGTAAACTTCAGGCCTTCATAACCCACAATGCTGATTATGTTTTTGGACTCAGGTTGGGACCCATGGTATACTTGACGTTTCAAGAGGCCTTTCAGGCCATCAAAGTTAAAAGTACACAAACTAAAATAGCTAAAAAAATCATTACAGGCTGAAGTTGTGAAGAATAATTAGCAATTGGTTATTCCAGATAGGAAACTAGTGAAAGTGCAGGAGGAGAAGAGAGAAACCTTGGAAATTAAGCACTACAATTAATCAACATGATAACACCAAAAAGTCTTAAGAATTTGGAATCAGAGGGTACATCCATATCAGCTAAAATTAATGACAGTGTATCTATCTTTACATAAATGTGATGAATCCATTAGCTTAGTTCTTGCAAGTGGGCTGAAAGATACTAGAAAAACACCTTTTTGGAACAGAAAAAAAATGCTACAGTCTCAAATGTGAAGCCATGTTTAGCTGATGTTACAATCAGTTTTAGTCATTCTAACCTCTCATTTTTTCTTAGGTAGAAGACTGAGTGCTTACAGTAAGTGACTTTAGATAAGTACATTACTACTTGATGAATTTGAGGGTACACTGTAATTAGTCTCCAACCTGGGTTAAAGTGAAGAAAATGACAAGTATATTAAAACTCAGGACAATATAATAATAATAAATCTTTTTAGGGTAGCTTGTCAAAATGGTGACTGTGGAATGGTGACCTGTGAAGAGGGCGATGGAACCACAGCACCGACACTTATGGGTGACCGGTGATTCTCCCCATCCCCAGTTATGCCCCCAAATTAGTATGTTACATAAAGGGGGGTATGGGGGCAAAGGGAAGACTTAATTTGCGCCCTTTTCATGGGTCGCCATTCTGAAGTCGCTGTTTTGACTTTTTAGACTTGTTGAATTACTAGTTAAATGTTTCAGAACATGTTTTTGATGTGGACAGAAGACCTAAGGACTTTTTATGTTGTATGGGGCCACATATTCAAAAGTTTGTCTGGTAGGCACAGAGATTGCACATTGTTTGCCTGGGATTTGCTCCCGAGAGTACGTTTCAAAGAGGGTTGTTGCGGACACTAAAAGGGTTGTATGCATAAAACAATAATGTATGCAATGGCAAAAGGGAGGAGCTCAGACAGGAATCCCAGTGCAGCACAATATTCAGCATGGTAGTGCTGTGCAAAGGCAACAGTGCAGGCCACTGTGTGCTGTGCAATTACTGCCAAGAAGAACCTTGACTTACCCCAGGCAACCCTAGTGGCTGGTGGAGCCACTGCAGCCAACAGCCACATTGGCAGTTTGGGGAGCACACCTGCTCCCTGTTGGCTAGTGGCACCCCCACCCTTCAAACTTTGTCCCCATTAAAATTACATTCTGCCCTGGCATCTACTGGTCCCTCCTGATCACCAGATGTGGTACAAGAAAATAAGTCCCTAGTGTCCAGTGGTCTCCCCCCACCCTCCGATCGCCATCCCATATATCGTAAAACTTTTCCCTGGTCTTCTGTGGTCCTCCCACTCACCCTCTGATTGCTGTCCTGTATATATTGCAAAAAATTTCCAGTGGTCCCCCTCACTCTTGAATCACCATCCCGTATATTGCAAAACATTTCCCTGGTGTCCAGTGGTCCTCCACCCTCCAATCACCATTCCGTATCATAACACTTATTCAATGGCATCTAGTGGCACCCTCCCCACCCATCAATCTCCATCCCCGTACTAGCAGAAGTTTTCCATGGTGCAATCATCAGTTCCACGGGAGCCCATACAGTGATCGGCGTAGCCCTCCTCTCTGCCTTGGCTGGCTGCTGTCTGTGATGACAGGGAGTGCATATCCCCTATACTGTAAAGGGCACATGCATACTGTCTGCTGTAAACAGTATGCACACTCCATTTACAGTACAGAGGATGTGCACTCCCTGTTATTGCATATGATGGCTGGCTGAGGAGGTGAGAGGAGGGCTGTCCTGGTCACTTTATGGGTTCCTGAGGCACCGGCCATTAAGGTAAGGGGGTTACAAAGTGGACTGGTTGCTGCCCATGGTGGGGGGAGGCCATTAGGCACAATGAGAAACTTCCACTAGAAGGGGGATAGGGATCACTGTGGGGGGTGCCAAGATGTCAGGGAATAAGTGTTATCAAAAAGAACAGTGATCGGAGGGTGAGGGACCACTGGGCACCAGAGAAACGTTTTGCAGTACAGTAAAACCCTGTTTATCTGAATATGCAGCAGGACAACAAAAATGTATGGATAAATGGGATTTCAGATAAATGGGGGATACATGAAGGCTGCACACATATATGCATAATAAGTGAAAACCTGCTACAGTACATATACTGTGCTATACTGTACCGTACTGCACAAAAGCCCACTGCTAAATCCCCCTGTGTTTGCCACTCCTGATCCCACCCTTATGTTGGCTCCTGAAAACTCTCACAGCTCTTGTTTGCCCCAGACATAACTCAGCCCCATGAACTCACCTGGACATCCATTTAAAGCTGCTTGTCAGTCACACTTAGCTGAGCCATGGAAATAATGCCGAAGTCAAGCCTGCTGAATCCCCTCTGTCTCCTTCTGCTTCCTGGCCTGCTAAGTCCATCATTTTTCCTTCCCTTGTCAACCCCTTGCTCCCTGAGGTGATGTGGCAGTAGCTTCTCAGCCCAAGCAGATCAGGAGCACAGTGAGGTCTCACCAGTGGGAGGTGGTGCCCCTCACCTTCTGGGCCAAAAAGCCAGCCAGTTGACGTTATACATCTCGGTACTGCGGAGCAGCCATCTCTCTACTCAGGCAGTGGGGGCAGCAATCACAGCAAGTGCCAACCTGCAGCCTAGCCATAAGTACTTCACTCAGCTGAACAGCAGAGGTAATGCTGAAGTTGACAACATCTGGTAGGTGGCTGCTGAATCCCTTCTGTCTCTCATTGCTTTCTGGCCTGGTTAGTCCCATTGTTTTTCCTTCACTCTTTAGCCCTTTGTTTCTACAGGCATTTTGCATGATAATAATGGCAATGGGGGGATGGTGCATCCCTCAGCTTGGTGGTGATGCTGGCCATACCTCTTAACTTTCTGTTGCCTTAAGTAGATGGCAAGTACATGACAACTGCTGCAAACAATAGATTAAATGGCAGCCAGGAGGAATGGACTGAAGGGCTAATTGGCATCAATTAACAGGTGCTAAAAAATAAGTGAAATGCTGGGGGACACAGAGGCATTTTGGATAACTGAGGGATTTGGATTAGTGAGGTTCTGATAAATGAGATTTTACTGTATACAGAATGGTGATTGAAGGGTGGGGAGGTGGGGAAACACTGGACACCAGGGAATGTTTTACAGTATACGAGATGGTGATCAGAGGGTGGGGGACCACTTAACACCAGGGATACATTTTTTATTATGGGGCCAGTGATCAGAGGATGGGGGACCACTGGACACTAGGGAATGCTCACATTTTTCTGGGGATGGGATTGGAGGGTGGGGGTACCATTAGACACCAGGGAATATGCCCACATTTATGGGACTGGGCAATCTGGGTGGGGGTGGAGCCAGTCGCAGAGGCACAAACCTGCCACTGCTTGCCATGCAAATGTGCCCATAATAGCCATGCAAATGGCCCCTTCCCACCTTGTATGCCCAATGGGCTCATTTGCATGGTGCCTTCTGAATATCTTGCCGAGGGCTACTGGTGCTATTGGGTTTGGGGGCATTGCTCCCTGCACTGTCAGGATCCATGTCAGGGCAGTGCTACTTGGTTTAGTGCTGCACTGACATGCCCCTATATTCAGTCAGATAGCACCAGTGCACTATCATACGGCATATAGCATCCTCACGATCATGGGGATTGGGCAAGCGCAGTGTAAACCTTTGTGCTCTGCTTTGCCCATTTTTGAATATGATGCCCGTGATCTTTTTATGCTATGAATTAGAGAGCCACATGATCCAGTAGCTAGAAGTCAGGCTTGGGGACCAGGATACCATGATTCAGATATTATCACAACAACTTATTCTGTGACCCTGAGTAGCTGAGTGACCCAAGAAAATCATTTATACTTTCCATGCCTTGATTAACTAAGATGTAAAAATGGGTAACAACAGGATCCCAATGAAAACAAGATGTTGTATTTCATCTGGGCTACCCTGTGTAAATAATTATTTTAAAAAATCATGACTTTTAAAAAGGGCTACTGGATTTTTTATAATGCTGGTAAATGTCCAAATTACTGGTTGCAAATTGGGTTTCCCACATAGTAGTAAAGGGTGGTAAAGGTATAACATGAGGATGTCCTCATATTTTAAATGTCAAATACACATCTATTAAACTACTGCATGATGCTTATTAAAAAAAATAGATGGTTAATTCAATGAAACAAACATTTGTCTTATTTGACTCTAGTAACTTTTTAGTAGTCAACGGTCACCTAGTTACTTAATATCATACAAGTGTAAAATCTCAAAACATTATGTGGAAATCCTAGTCTCCCACATAGCAGTAAAGGGTTGCAGCAGTACACCATCAAGGCGTCACTACATTTCAAAGAACAAGACAGGGTCCCACGTAGATCAGTATTAAAAAAAAGTGGAGATACCTCCTGCCCTATTACCAAAGAAATTAATGTGTTGAAATAAAGCAACCTTAGAAATACATCAACAGTTTCTTTTTTATTGTTCTAGAACAATTAACGTTGAGCAACTCTGTGAGACACCAGTTCTCAACTGCTGTCTTACCTATTGACTTGCTCACCCTCTCATTCTGTTTTTACCACTCAGTACATGATTACTGTCGAGGTCAGTGAATACTGTTGAGGAGACAGCAGCAAAACAAGGCTGTTCAGAAAACAAAACTAGTCTAAAACAAGCATTTGTCAATGCTGAATCTTTGCTTGCTGGCATTAGCAGTGTAAGTACAGGAGTTAGACAGATGCAGTATTGGAATGGCATTGAAGTACTGAACTGACACCAACTCCACCCTCACTCTGCAGAGCTGAACAGGCATTGGGGTGTGCCTTTGGGTCGTTGCCCATGACGGTCATGACATTTCACCTCACCATACCCTTCAGATACTGACAAGTGTTGAGGTGTGCCTTGGGGTGTTTGGGCTTTACATTCACCTCATTCCATAGGGAAATACGCTGAAATAGGCACAGTATGGGAGAATGGGGTGAACTCTGGGGGCAAAGGGTCCAAGGCGCATCTCGATGCCTGTCACTGGCTGCAGGGTGGGGGTGGGGGTGGAATGGCATGAGCATTACTGTCGACAGTCCCAAGTCACACCCCTGACACCTATCAGTCCCTACAGGGTAGGGCATTATCATCAAAAACCCTAACGCCCTTGGTGTTTCTTGGTATTTTCACTCCAGGTTTTCCACATGGGCTGTTTGTGACCCCACCACATGTGCAGTGACACTATCAGTTCATTAGGTAAAAGGTGATTTTGCACAGCGACTGTGTCATTTGGCGCCACAGGTGCAAAAACACATTTCGAACAGGATGTGAAAAGTGACAGGTGTACTCTTCGTGAGGAGGTGTAAAAAATGACATTGTTGAAAATCTGGAGTGAAAATATACAAAAACTGGTGAAGTCACAAGCGTGCGTAAAACTGCACAAAGTACACCAGGAATGTAATTAGTTTGGTGATTTTTTACAGCAGATTTTCAACATAGGCATTTTGGGACCTCCGCTCATGAACAGTGTCACTGTGATTTTCGTAATCTGTCCCAAACATTAATATCCCATAGTGACCGCTAGTCTGCACCAGAAGTGCGAAAACACATTCCGGCCAGGGTGTGAAAAATGACAGCTGTACTGTTCATAAGGAGGTGTGAAAAATTTGGTGCACGAATTATAAACATATCAAACAAGATAGATTGCGCCTTGTGCAATTTCAAATTATGTATGATATGTATTTTACACCACTAAAATTGTATAATGCTGGTCTTGCAGTCTCCCCTGCCTGTTTCAGATGTAAGCAAACTCAGGGCTCTCTTTATCATATGGTATGGGAATGCCCCAGTACGCAGACTTTCTGGAAATCTGTCCAACAAAGGTTCGATCCCGTTTTGGGCTTGGATACCTTATTCACTCCTGAAGCCTGTATCCTGGCGATATTTCCACTGGGAACCCCAGTGATACGGCAGGCTCATATTACACTAATTGCGGCCATAGCTAAATTAACAATGCTGAGGCACTGGAAGGAGGACACTCTTTCTACAATTTTGGAGTGGTATCGTGAGACCCTTCTTGCCATTCAAGTAGAAAAACATATTGCTACTGTAAGACAGAGAGTACAATATTACCAGACTACCTGGGAGCCCCTTATGGCTTTACTCTCCCTATGGAATTTAGGATAGTTTTCTATAATTATCCCACTACACTGCTGTGGTGTATGGGAGTCAGGTAGTCCCCACCTTATTTGATTTTGTACTAAATTTCCTTAGTGGCTTACCCCCTCCCCTTTTTTCCTCCCTACGGTTTGCTTTTTATATGCAGCCCTTCCTTAGTTGTGCAGAGTGGAGCTGGGGGGGGAGTGAGGGGATTATAGAAGGGATGTGGGGGAGGGGTTTTGTTAGAGAGAAGAATGGATTTATGTTGGATCACTTAATAAGGGATACAGTTGAAACACTGGATAGAGTATGTCTGGCTACCCTTTATTGTATTCCTGTACTGTTGTTATCATGATGTTATATGATGGAAAATAATAAAGTACACTGAATTAAAAAAAAGAAGGTGTGAAAAAATGTCAATGTTGAAAATCTGGACTGCAAATATTACAAATTCGTGAACTTATGAGGGTGTGTGGAAATTGCACAAGGCACGTTTGTAACAGTCATTTTATGGACTTTTGTCACCAAATTTTCAACATAGCCATTTTTACATCTCTGCTCATGAACAGTGTCAGTATGATTTTCTTAATGTGTCCCAAACATTGATTTTGCACACTGACAGCGCCAATGTGTGCTACATGTGCGAAAACACATTTTGGGCAAGATATAAAAAATGACAACTGTATTGTTCATAAGGAGGTATGGTAAAATGGCAATGTTGAAAATCTGGACTGGAAATATTAAACATTCTCAAAGTTATGAGCGTGGGTATAAACTGCACAACACACGCTCATAAAACAGTAATTTCTGGGAATTTTTTCACCAAATTTTCAACATAGGGTTTTTGGGGGCCTACCTCATGAACTGTGACACTGTCATTTTGTTACTCAGCCCTGAAAGGTGGTTCCACGCAGTGACTGCAAAATCACCTTTTGGGACCAAATAACACACTGACAGTGACTGAGTTCATGAGGTGGGGCCCCAAGAACCCCATGTTGAAAATTTGATGAATAAATTCCCAAAAATGGCAGAGATATGCACTAAAATTGAAAAAAAACCATTTATGCCATTATACAGCTTACCGGCATTTCTTCAGTTCGTGGTCAGTTTTCAAGAGTGCAGACGTGTTCCTGGTCCACTGAAGACCATTGCACTGGGCTCCGGAGGTAAGTATGGGGTGGGGGTGTGTGGGGAGGTGGGTGAGAAGAGGCTGGGCGCGGGTTTGGGAGGGGGACAAGACAGTCAACGAGGTTCCGTTTTTTGTTTTCAGGTGTTTTTTTTCTTTTTAGAAGATGACGCAAGACTTTTGCCATGCTGGGTTGGGCTCCCAGCCTGGCAGCTGGAATTTTTTTGGGGGGGACCAGTGGAGCCGATGGGGGATTGGGCACCCCCGTCGACCATACAGATGTTTGCCATGTAGGGGTGGGCTCCCAGCGTGGCAACTGGAAGTCTGTTTTTTTTTGGGGGGGTACAGTGGAGCCGACGGGGGAATTGGGCACCCCAGTCACCATACTCACTTTTGCCATGCTGTAATGGGCTCCCAGAGTAGCACCTGGAAGTCTGTTTGGGAGGGGGACAGCAGAGCCAACGGGGGATTGGGCACCCCCTTCAGCCATACGGTGCATAGTGGGGGGGGAGTGCATGAGAACACTGGGGTGGGATCCCAGCATGCCACTTGAGTGTTTGGGGAGGGGCAACTAGAAAACAAGGGAGCTGTCTATGACAATTGTGTTCAGATGCAGTGCTGAGTCTAGGCACTTTGCATACTGCCGACGGAAGTTGTAAATTTCCTGCCAACAGCAGTATGCAAATTGCCTACACATTACCACAGATGATTGTAGCAGTCTTTCACTTTCAACTGTATGCCACTGCATCTGAACTGCTGTCATAGACAGCTCTGACATTTATTGGTGCGGTAAGACAGCATCTGCAAGAAGGAGCAGGGCATTGGAAGTTGAGTGGCACACCTACGAAAATTCATATGGTGGCACTATGTTTTTTGCACATGCATACAAGCAAACACAAAAATGAATCTCAATAACCCCTTCACTACATAAAACTGAAAACTAGTACTGTAATGCTAAAGAAGGCACACAGCAACAGTCAGCACATTAAATTTCCATTTACTGGTAGCATCCTCTAGGGACGGTCTTCCAGTGCAAGGTCTAATTTACCTAAAAATGTTATATGTTTTCGCAAACATTTGGAATAGTTTCTGACCAATGTGACATACAACCTATTTTATAAGTGCAAAAATACACTCCAGGTCAAGATTTACCACACTTCCAGGGGCAATAAGAAACACCCCTTAGCATGTGGTAATCTCAGCCCAAATCCTACCTTGTCGTGTCTTGTTGCTTATTTGAGTTACTGCACAATAAAAGTAAAAATAAGCACTATAATATAATGTTCATAAATTTCCTATTAACTACATTACCAATTACAGCCACATTAAAAGAACTGTACTTCTTATTACATTACAACACATTAATAAGTACACTAGACAATGCCGGTAGCACCCTATATGAGCACCTATTATTGAGCGACTCAATATGAGCAACTCAATAATAACACTTGGAAGTACAGCGACTGGTGGAAAAAGTTGCTATGTCCTGTAGAGCGAGTGTAGCAGGGAGCTACATTTGCTACAGCAGGATATGAGATGATGCTTGGTCTAGCTCCACCGAGCTGGCTGTGTAGCATATCGATGTATGCTACAGCCCCTGAAGCCTGCAACCCAGGTTCAAGTCTAGTGTTAGACAAAATAAACATTTTTGTTTTTCTTTCCATTTTCTTCAAAGTCCGCGCCTCTCGTGGAGTTGATTATATTTATTTTGGGGGTTGTGGGGGTATAGCCCCCTGCATAAAAATGCATTTGGCGTTTTTTCTTTGGATGCATTAAAAGAGTGTCACTATTTGCGATGGTCACCCAAATGTCCTTTGCCCTGTTTATGTCAGGTATTTTTTTCTCGCTCTTTGTGGTCGGTGCTCATTAGGAGTCACCGTTATCACATAATTTCAACAATGCCTAGTGAGACTGCTCATCCCCCCAGCTCAGTGGTCATGCCAAAGTTCATACTAAGGTAAGTTAGAGCAGATGAAAGACTTGAAGACCATGTAAAAAGTTCCTTAGCATTTACTGGTAAAAATCCATGCAGCCACTCCGTAGGATATCCTGTATTTGTCTAAATATATTTTCAATGTACTATATGTTTGGTATTACCACTAACTACCTCTTCTGGAAGCCTATTTCAAAGGCTGAGCAAGAACAAGGCAATTTTATTCTTAATGATTCAGGGACCTGCCGCTGTCTGTGTATAAGTTTGTCTCCTCCTTTCTGTTTGCAGTTTCACCCTTAAATTGATATGGTTGTCCCCTTGTAAAGTATGTGTGATCTTTGAACTTTTTTCCAGTAATCTGTCTATCTCCACACATTTTTAAATAAATGACTTTAATGTTGATAAACATGGAAGTTGTACTGTGCAACTAAACGTATTAAATTGTTTACGGTCTAGGAATGTAGCCTCATTTATTTTAACTTCTGTTTACAAATGGCAATTAAAATTGATCTAAATTGCTAATGTATATTGTCAAACTAGTTTTGCACATACATTGAATAAAATATACAGGATACCAAGTGTTGCTACTGGGATTAGATAGACAGACACTGTAGATAGACAGATCAATAGATAAACTCCACAAAAAGCATTTTACTAACTGCATACCATATCAGCTCATTGACTTGCATTAAAGACTTCTTAATCTGCTTGACCTTTGTATGCATCTTTTAATCAAAAGGTCATGCATCTAATGAACAACATAGAACAAGAATGGCATGAGCATTAGTGTCAAAAATCCCAAATCACACCCCTGACGCCTGTCAGTCCGTACAGGGTAGGGCATTATCATCAAAAACCCTAACACCCTGGGCGTTTCTTGGTATTTCTACTCCAAGTTTTCCACATGGGCTGTTTGTGATCCCACCACATGAACAGTGACACTATCAATTCATTAGGTAAAAGGTGATTTTGCACAGCGACTGCGCCATTTGGCGCCACGGGTGCAAAAACTCATTTTGAACAGGATGTGAAAAGTGATAGGTGTACTGTTCATGAGGAGGTGTAAAAAATGTCATTGTTGAAACTCTGGAGTGAAAATGTACAAAAACTAGTGAAGTCACAAGCGTGTGTAAAACTGCACAAAGTACACCCATAATGTAATTAGTTTGACCTAACATCACTGAAGGACTGGCTAAAAATGAACAGAATGGTCTTCAAAGCAGGCAGAACAAAAGCCATGCTGTTCGGGCCCAGATCACTGGGGCAAGACAGGACCAACTCCAAGCAGCTTAAATCACTTGCAGGGACCAGCATTGAAGTTGTGCCCTTCTTAAAATACCTAGGGCTCACGCTTGACCAAGGTCTCACTTACAAGAACAATGTAGAACAATAGACCAAGACCATCCATGGGAAACTTGGCATCCTGAATCAGATTAAGGATCAGCTTATACCAGAAAATGGGCTCTTTATTGCTTCCTGCGTCCTGCTGCCCACACTGATCTACGCTGCCTCTGTAATACAAGGTATGGCCAAGCTGGAGGTCCACTGGCTGCAGATCCTATACAACAGGGTAGCGCAATTCACTACCCAGGATTACTCCAGAAGCCACCACTGTGCTACACTAATCAAATTACAATGGCCTTCTTTTGAAGCATGCCTCCAATACCCCCTCCTCTGCCTAGCATTTAAGCTACTCAGCCCGGCGGGTCCAACCAGCCTCACAGATACCATTGCCTCCAAGCACAACCCTCAGACCCTGATGACCTCAGGGCAGACTCTGCTGGAAAACACTAGGGTCAGGACCCACGCGTGTGGTAAGTCATTCTCCATCACAGCCCCCTATCTGTGGAACAAACGTCCACCAGCAATACAGGAAGCTCTCTCTCTCATGAACTTCCGCACCAGGCTCAAGGTGCACCAGCTTGAGGCCAGCACTTGCCGATATGTCAGTGAACCTGACAGTCCACCCCACCAGCCAACTTATGCTAACCACCTTATTTTCACAACCTTGGCACACAACTATCCCTTATCTCGGTAACTCACCAATGTTCTTGGGTCATGCCATACCTTTATGGATGGAATACCATTATTGCTCTGCATCTATGACAAAAACTGTAACTATTGAACCTCTATGTACTCTGTAACCTTTTCACTGACTGTATCTCTCCACGTAATGTCTCTCCAGGTCGCCCCTGAAAAAGGGACCTTCGGGGCTCAGTGGGCCTACCCAGTCATCAAAATGTAATAAATAAATAAATTGATTTAGGTATTTGTTTTTGATAAACAGGTTAGATACACAAGCATACACATGCCTATTTTTGGCACATTTATTAGTGTTATAATTATATTATTGCTATAAAGCTGATCTTATTAAAGCCATATAAAGATAGCAGCTTAAAATTTGGAAGTACCCTCATCTGCTAGCTAGAGCTGTTTCTAACTCACACTGAATGCCTAAATGTATTTTACATCCCAAAAGATGGGGACAAGATTCAGCCTGCCGAGGGAGAGAGGATGCTGCCTGCAGTTTTCTGTTTTGGTTCTGGGGTAATCTGAGATTTCAGAAGGTTCGGTTCTCAGCTCTTATGTGAGTAAGCCTTAATCTATGCTACACCCTTATTTATGTATGTATGGGGGTGCAGTTTAACAGATATGGCCCCACAGCACCTGCAAGTCACAGTAAAGGAATGTATTGCACTTTGGACCCCCTATAAAGAAATGTAAAAGTGAAAATGCAAGAACTGGTTGTAAGAATATAAGCTCCAACAAGTCTAATAGTTCATATTTATGTTCAGTATTTAAACTATGTATTTTACATTGGTTAAAGTTCATGGTCACATGACATACAATAACGGAATGTAACTATAGATATTATGTATGCTATAAATGAATTTCAAATAAACATTAGCAATCAATGCTTTATTGGGATGTGCAAGATGGAGCCATGTTGTTACACATTATGTTTAAAGTTTGGGATCAAAACATATAAAAAAAAAAACATTTTTATTTTCTTTTATGTGGCAGCATAGAGATTCTAATCTGGTTCTCATTAGCCCAACATATGTTCTTAGTCATCACAACATCCTCAACACAGCATTTCCTAAATCCTAGCCAGGGGTTACTGAAGAGGGATTCCATCATTTAAAGATGGACTTCTTTTTCCTTAAGTGGTTTGGAGGAATCAAATTGTATATATCGACAGTAGATATAGCCTCCCATATCCTTCTTAAAGGATTTTGTTATCTGTATTCTAGTTACCCAGAATGGCCCAAGTGAAGTGCAATATTTTCTTTCAGTGGGACATATGAAGGCTTCTACCCATTTTATAGCTGGGTGGGCTGAAGCGATTGTGGGTTGAATGATTTGCTCAGGGTCATACAGTTGAAGTTAAAAGTCAATGGCCTGGATATTCAAACTGCGCTCAAAACTGGCGCAACAGTAGGACCAAGCGCAAACCAGTTGCGCAAATGCGCAACAGGTGCGATATTCAAACATGGAGCAGAGCAACTAGCGCAAGCAACCAACGTCTGAATATCGCACATACTGCGCCATCGCACAACCAGGAAGGAGAAGCTGAGCCAAAATGTTGCGCTTATGGCGCAACCATGGAAGCTTCAGCTGAGCATTCCAGAGCTGCCATAGCGCAAGCACAGCCCCCCAGAGCAATGGAACTGCACATCTAGGGAGGCAGGCTGGGGCACACCGCCAGCCATGCCACACATGGGCACAGGAACACACTGCAGAACCCACACCACACCAGCACACCCCAAGCACAGCATCACTGGGGGTGGGACGGATGATCCACGTGCCCATGGGGACAAGCCAACAAAGCATAGCAGAGCCCTGACACCCCAGCACAACCACTGGCAGGCAGAGAGTGCCACACACAGGGGGTTGACAACCACAGTGCACATCAGCCCCCAGTATGCACAGCACACCCTGCACCATGACCCCAAGACACCACCCATGTGCAGTGACTGGCACTGCAGGAAACACCATGCATCCCCGGCACACGTCAACCCCGTGCTGCAGAGAAGCATACAGGCCAGACCCACCCTGTGCACCCAGCAGTGGGTGGCAGCAGACGGCAAGACCAACAGAAAGTCAATTCCATGCTGGAGATACCTCCCCATGCACACACACACACACACACACACACACCCAGGACCATACCACCCCAGATGGCATGCACACCACTGCAACTGAGCACCCATAGCCAGCTGCAAAGCAGAGACCAACACAGTATTCATATCAAAATATAAAGGTATATTTAAAGTTTCAAATACTAAATAACCAAAACCATAAACAACAACTATTTACAAGGGGGGGGATGGGTACAAGGTAGGGGTGTTCAAGGGTTAGGGATGAACAACTGGGAGAGGGAAGGCAGGGTGGTAGGGATGGGAGAAGTGAAAGGGGATGTGCCCCTAAGGCCCAGCTGGCTGGTCATCCTCTGCCTGGTGCTGCACTGTCCGGTGACGCTCCCTCCGCAGGCCATGGCGCCTGATTGACTGAAGGATGGCCTGGTTCTCAATGGCCACCTGTGTCAGGCCCCAAATGTCTTGCTGAATCCCCCGGAGAACCTCGAGGCCTAGGAAAATGGGAACACAGTCAATGGCTGTGACTGACCACAACCCTGAACACCACCCAACCTGCAAGCCATATAGCCCAATGTCCCGCACCTGTGATGGCATGCACCCACCCACAGTGAACATGCACATGGCCATCACAAACAGGCGGCACCAGCTATGCGCACCACCGCCCCACACACACTGCCCACGTCAATCACAGTACAAACTAGGCTGGCAAGTGATGTGGCAATGTGGTGCGATGCCAGTTACACAGCTATGTGCCCAGTGCATGCCTGGACCACCAGTGATGCATACACAGACGTGCCGTGATACTGCACTGTGATGCAGGTCACCTGTGTCATGCCTACATACATGGATACATAGACAGTGTCGGCAGATAAGGGCCTATGGGACACCCAGTCTGTCCATTTGACCTTGTAAGTTCACTCTGTTGTCCTATAAGTCCGTTCCCCCTTACCCCTGACCTCCAGAATTCCTTTATGGCTAACCCATGCATTCATAAATCCCGTGACCAAGTCAGCCCCCACCACTTCCTCTGGCAGGGTGTTCCACTTGTCCACCACCCATTCTGTGAAGAAATACTTTCTCATGTTTCCTCTGAATCGTCCCCCCTCCAACTTCATCCCATGCCCTCTAGTTCTGGAACATCCTTTACACTTAAAAATATTGTTTTCCTGCACTCTGTTCCCCCCTGTAAGATACTTGTATGTCCCCATCATATCCCCACACCCTCCTCCCCTCCAGGGAGTACATGTTCAGTTCCGTCAACCTGTCTGCATAGGACTTGTGATGCAATCCATGCACCATCCATGTCGCCTCCTCTGAACCTCTCCACCCAGTCCATGTCCATACGTAGGTATGGTCTCCGGAACTGTACACTGTACTCCAGTGTGGGACTCACTAGTGTTTTGTATAGTGGAATTATGACCTCCCATTGGTTGTGTCCCACATGGCTGGTGGTCTTGCCCCCAGCATGCAATAGCATCCATGAAGTAATGATACTCACACTCCTCCAGCAGCTGGGTCTGATGCTGCTGCTGCTGCTGCTGCTGCTGTTGGGGCACAACAGCCCCGGCACGGGCCCTGGCATAGCCCCGTCACCCTGGCCCTGTGTCCTCACAATCCAGCCTGTGGGAGACATATGTTGAGACAAACATCAGTGTGACTCAAAGCAGAGTGCCCCTGCCCCAGTGAGAGTGCCTGCCCACACAGCCATAACCATCCATCGCACAGCTGCACACACTGACACACCTATGCACAGCCACCCAAGCACACACACCCCTACAGAGATATGGGTGCATAGATGGTACACTCACCTGGCCTAGGCACCACGCCCTGCCTGCACGTGTAACGCAGCAGCGTCAAGAGTTCCGGCTCCCTCCGGCGGAGGTCACTGTGCCGGTGCCGGCACTGCTCAGCAGACCGGCCCCGGCCAGTAACCTCCACCAGGTCAGTGGCCACTTGCTGCCACACCTGGGTCCTAGGCATGGTGAGGGGGGCCTCACCATACAGTGCCTCACAGTGGGGCTCCACCAGGGCCACCAGGTTGGCCACTTCAAGGTGGCTCCAGGACACCGCCCTCCTCCTAGCCATGGCACCAACTTTACAGCAGGCAATATGGCGCCCCGCTGCGCCGTAACCCCAGATGGAGTTGTTGGCGCAATAGACCACCATAGAAGCCCAATCGCGCTGTCTGCATAGCCAATACTTTACATGGCGCTGTCACCAGACAGCGCAATAGGGACTACATGGCATGCCAACAGCGCCAGGGGTCAGAGGGCATACACAAGGTCACGGCAGTATGACGCAAGGCTACGCACAGCACCATAGGATGTATAGGCATCCTGCGTGACTGCCAAGCTGAGCACCAGTGCCACAGTGGACTATCGCGCAGTAGTGCCACAGCGCCATATAGTGCCCAGTGCTGTAGCGCCACTGGCACAATGGTGGCCATGGCCTGAATCGCCCTATCGCGCTCAGCAGGTCTGCAGCGCAGCGAAGCGCATGCGTAAGCTGTCTGGGCATCGCCAATGCAGTGTAGCATGCAGCCACAAACATGCGCCATTGGCTCAGCCGGACCTTCCTCAGATTGCGTAAAGCGCAAAATGCGATATTCAGCCGACATATGCAAATCATTCGATCAGCTATTCAAAGGCGCAGTGGCGCGATTAGCATAGTCATTAAAGTAGCGCCACACCTCATTTGCATGTGTCGCTATATAAAATGCGACAGTGGGTTGTGCTGGCCAGATTTGGTTACTGCAGGTGAGAGGTGAGTTACATGCTGTGTGATGCTCAGGACAGTGCTCATGGGCAGGGGTGCCAGAGGATGATAAAGGCTGAGGGGGGCTGAGCATGAAAAGGGCACTTAGAAAGGGACAAAGGGCACCCTTTCTATCAGTATCTGCCATGCGGAGAGGAAACGGGGGGGGTTTCTGCACCCCCCCCGGGCCGGCAGCTATGATCATGGGGAAATGCTGTCGACTGCACAGTGACAGGTGTCCACTTCCACCCATACAGATCACCATGACTGACCAGAGCCAAGCTGAGGGTGTGGACGGCGGGCGTAGGAGGAGGCCGAACTTCACCACGGCAGAGACAGATGCCCTCTTCCAGGCCTACCTGGAGGATGAGCCACTATTGAGTGGACGGAGGGGCACCCCTCAGGAGCGTGCAGCTGCATGGGAGGGGGTAGCTCGGGCCGTCAACCTGCACGGAAGCCACCAGCGCTCCGTGCAGGAATGCAGGAAGAAGATGGGGACTGACCGCAGGAGGCTGAAGGAGAAGGTGGCAGCCTTCAGGGTGGCATGTGCTGGCACTGGTGGGGACCCACCAGTGGTGTTGCAGCTGACCCCTACAGAGGAGACACTGGTCGCGGCCATGCAGCCGAGTGCCATTGCGGGCGTACCAGGCAGAGGATTCCAGACAGGTGGAAGCCCATCACTGCACGGTATGACATGGTGATGTTGTTGGGGGGGGCTGTTGTTCACATGCACCACATGTACTCTCTTTCTGTTACAGATCCTGTTAGTCTGCAGGAGGACGGTGGTGGTGGTGGGTCCAGACAGTGAGGCAGACCTGCTGGACATGGAGGAGGGACCATCCACCTCTGCCACCAGCCTGCAGGCACTGCAGCAACATGCGCTGGGCCAACAACTCCGGTGTCAGTGATATGGGTGCAGGGGTGCACAGCCTGTGTCACAGCAGTCTGGCATGCAGGTATGCCAGCATGCTGTGCCTATGGCAGTGTCACGCACCTGCACCATTGATGATAGCAGGCCTGCAATGGGCAGTGATAGGTGTGTGTCCCATGACGGACACATGGCAGGCCAGCACATGCCCCTGGGCCTTCCTGGTTCACACCTGTGTACCAGCATGCTGGCACAGTCCCAGGCTGTGCCTGTCAGCACCGGTGGGGCAGCACCGGTGGCTGTGCAGGTGTCTGGCACTGTTGTCAGCATGGAGGTGGAACAGGTGGACCTGGGGGCTCAGCAGTTGGAGGGGCGGCAGCAGCAGTTGCACACCAGGTCTGGGGGTACAGTGTCAAGCAGTGGCACATGTCCACCGCCCTTTGATCCGCCCATACCTGGTCCTGGTGAACAGCGCCCACCCTCAAGGGTGCTGTGACCAGGACAAATCCACCTAGGGGTCCACGATGCCATTGGGGCTCAGTACCCATTGCGCCTTTACCCGCCTGCTGCAGGACTTGGTACAGCTGCAGGAGCGGTTACAAGGTCCGTGGAGGCACTGTCTGTGTCCGTGGAGTGGCATAGCAGGGAGTGCTCGGGACCGAGCTGAGCTGGTCCTTATGCAGACGGATGTGACCGCTGCCATTGACAGGCTGACCCAGGCAGTGGTCTCTGTCTCGGACACATTGGCCACACTGTCAGGTGCCCCTGTACCACACACCCCACACAGTGCGCTCTCCACTCCCCGTTCCCGGCATCATGCGACACCAGGCCTGTCGACGCCGGGTTCTGCTGTGGGCATCCCGAGCACCCCTGGTGCAAGTTTGTTTGGTAGGATGCAGACCCCTGTGCGGGCAAGGTCGCGTTCGTGCAGTGGGTCCCCTGGTGATGCACCAGCGCCACCCAATGTGGCCCCTGCTCAGCCTGCCAGTGCTGCTGGGCCATGGCGGGGCCGCCCACGCATCCGTGGTGGCTGTGGGACAGTGCTACCTGACTGAACTGTCTCCCAGTGCAGGCCCTGTCTGGTGCTGCCCTGTGTGCAATGTGTGTCATGGTGGGCAGTGCACTGCTGGGTGCTCTGCTCACCAAGCTGACACACGGACCACCTGCACACTCTCCCAACTGCTGTCCACAGGTGCGTGTGCATGATGATGCCTGCATTGCACTGTACACCAAGGTGCAAGGGTGCCCAGGTCCTGACACACGTACATGGACAGTCCAGGTGGTGGGGGTGGTTGGTGGTGCTGTGTGTTGGCAATGTCATTTCCGCAGTGCTGTGCTGCTGCCCATGTATGCTGCCTGGTGTGTGTGTGTGTCCATATGAGTGCTCACCCCTCTCTGATGGTGTGTTGGTATGCCTGAACCTTCAACTCCCCTGACCTTCATGCACGTGTGTTCCCCTGTGTGCCTGTGGTTTGCGCATGGACAGTGTTGCCTGACATGTCCCTTGACTTACCTGTGTTGGGCGTAGTGCTCTTCTGCAATGGTGTCCCGGTGCAGCTGGGTCTGCCGGTCAGTCGGGGTCCCTCCGTCTAGGGGGCTGCTCATCACCCACATCAGCCACTGGCGTCCCCCGCTGTCCCCTCTTGGACCTGTCACGGCTATCCCATGGTCTTTGGCCATGTTGTGCAGGATGCAACAGGCCAGGAATATCCCACAGGCCTTTTGGGGGCTGTACTGTGGGGCTCCGCGGAGGTGTCCAGGCATCGGCGTGCCTTGAGCATCCCAAACACCCGCTCTATGATGTTACGTGTTGCGGCATGTGCCTCATTGAAACCTAGCTGCGCTGGGGTCGTGGGGCGCCGGTATGGTGTGAGCAGCCAGGGACGGAGTGGGTATCCGCAGTCACCTGTGTGGAGATAGTGGAGATCAGTGTCATGTCAGGTCCATATTGCACATATCCTTGTGTGCCACTACCATGGCACCTGTGTCATTCCCACCCTTGCACAGAGTTTGCATTCCATACATGTGTACTCACCCACTAGATGACCCGTGGGGATGTTCCCACTCTCGAATTGATGGCACAGTGCAGACTGGTGCCATATGAAGGCATCATGTGCTCCGTCAGGGTGTGTGGCACAGACATTGATAATCGCCCAGTGGCATCACACACCACCTGGCAGTTGACACTGGAAAAGCCCTTTTGGTTCCGATAAGCCTGGCCGTCGGGGGCCAGGTGGGCGTCGCGAATGGCCACATGGGATGCAGTCTATGGCCCTAACCGCATAGGCATATGCTACCCTGTGGAACTCCTGCATGTTTGTTGTACGCTCTGCCGCGGTGCTGGGGAAATGGATGTACTCCGCAGCATGAGGCAGCAGTGCGCTGAGGAACTGGGTGAGGATGCATGACATGGCCAACTGTGTAATGCCTGTGGTGTCCCCTGTCGGCCTTTGGAAGGTGCCTGTGGTGAGCAGGCACATGCAGGCTGTCACCTTGGTCTCCACGGACAGAGCATGACTCCGTCGTGAGGGTGTCTGCATCACATCACTGCACAGCTCGCAGAGCCATCTCAGTATTGCCCTGTTCAGGCAGTGCCGGGCCACAATCTCGGCGTCTGTGTGACTGGCAAGCTGATGCTGCGGCGATACCGCCTGTCGGGGGCATACCGACAGCGGCCTCCGCGCCACGCCCCTGCAGCATGGTGTCTCACCCCTCATTACAGCTTCCATGTGGAAGCTGACACTGTCCATCTCCCTGGCTTCTGCCCCCCCGGCTGCTGTTCCTGTGTTACCCCCGCTGCCCCCACTGCTGCTTCCACTGCACCGGGCACCCCCACTGGCCTCTCTGTCCTCCTGGACCCACTGTCCCTCTCTGCCCTTCCAGCTCCTGTCTCTCTCTCTCTCTCTCTCTCTCTCTCTCTGTCTCTCTCCCCCAGTTTGCAGCCTGCTAGAGTTCTTGCGCCGCTTCCTTGAGCCTTTTTATTTTGGCTCAAATCCGGTACTGCGCAACTTCCGGCTAAGCCACTCTTGCGCATTGCGCAAGTGTTCGGATATCGCATTGCGCACTTTATGCATGGACCCGCCCCCTTCGGTTGCGCATGCCTTCATTTCCATTGCGCTGTTGCTCAGCATGTTTTCGGTCGCGCAACTGGCCTTCTGAATATTGCAGAATGGAGATTGGAGTTAAGAGCTGCCAACCCTGTGCTGCGCATAGAGAACCTTTGAATATCTGGGCCAATATGTCCAAGTGTGGCTTATTTTATTTCATTCTTTTATAGCCTCTTATAATATGCTCCATTGGTGGCTGCTTATGCATTTCTGCATAAAGTTCTTGTTGTATTACATTGCTTGTCATATTATGTGTTGTTCTTTTGCTCCACACATATCAGCTTTATATTTTTTTTTTCATTTTTCCTGTGATAACACAGTTTCATAATATCCTTCATCTCACCCAAATCCTGGCTAAATTATCATGTTACCTCTACAAGAAATTGTTTGCATACTACTGTGACCCAGACCAAGAAAATGGGAGAAAAAAACTTTTTTAAGCTGCAGTGTATGTCTCTGAGAATGTTTTTATTAATTTTTAATAAGGAATGTTTTTTGTTGGGGGATTTTGCACCAATCAATCACTGCCAATGATATTTAAGTGTTGATTGATCTTTTGCTCAGGTTGCAGGTAAAGGGCAGTGGACAGTGATCACCACCAAAACAAGGAGCACATGTTTATTTCTAACCACTGGCAAACATATAGAAAAACAACCCAACCCTTGTTACAGGGTGAGAGTGGTGAAATCTAATGTTGCAGGGGAGCAGGGAAGTGAGCTATTCTTTCCCTAGGTAGTATATTGTGCCTTATCTGGACAGGCCATAACGTTTCTTGACCGGTTCTTCATCTTGGTGTATGGACAACCACAGCTGGGAAGTGGCCATCCTAGGCTACACCATGTTCTGGAAGGACAGATCAGGGAGGAAAGGTGAAAGGGTTGTTTTATACATGTAGGAAGGTATAAAGGCCACCGAAATACAAGGCCAACAGGGAGACAGCAAATGGCTGAAGGTACTATGGATCAGCCTAGAGAGGAGGCTGGAGCCGTTATCCACATAAGGGTGGTTTACAGCCCTCCAACAAAGGGAGAGGATTTAGACAAAGCCCTAGGTGAAGCCATTAGCAAAATGGACAATAAGGGGGAAGTTTTGATAATGGGAGACTTTAATCTGCCAGATGTTGTTAGGGGCATTCTCACCAGAGCTACATAAAGAGGCAGGGCCATCCTCAACTCCATACAAGAGGCACTTCTCAGGCACTGGGTTTTGGAAGCCAATAGGGATGGGGCAGAGCTGGACTTGGTACTTACAAACAGAGATAGCATTGCTGACATCACAATGGGTAGTTCCCTAGGTACAGCTGATCACTGTACTGTTTTGTTTTGGCATACAGATAGGACAGGAAAAAACACACTAAGATGAGGGTCTTGGATTTCAGGAAGGCAGATTTTAAAGAAATGGGAAACTGCTTCAGAGAATGCCTCAGGGGCAGAGTTGAGGCAGAATGGGAGTGAAGGCTCAAAAGAGAAAAATTCAGGAGGGTATAGCTGAGGCAACAGCATGCTGTTTGTAGGAAGTGAACAAGGGAAAGAGGAGGAAGAGTCTTCTCTGATTCCCAGAAGAGATGGCAAAGGCAGTGAAGGACAAAGTACAAGAAGACCAAGAAGGATGAAGACAGGGAGGAATAACTGGCAAAACAAAGGGAGGCAGGAAAAAGGGCAAGGGAAGCTACAGTACTAATAGTAGAGAGGATAGTTAAGGAGGTCAAAAAAGGACAAGACCTTCTTCAAGTACTGTATATGAGGGAAAAGAGGAAGACAAGGGGAGGGATAGTGAGAAGAATTCAGAGGGCAGGGGGGATTGTGCAGAGAAAGATCAAGAGAAAGTAGAAATACTGAACGATTAGTTCGGCTCAATTTTAGCAGTAGAGGATGGGGGGGGGGACCAGCATGCTTCAATAAGTAACAGAGAGTGGGGTCATGGACACAAGTCTATCCTTGGTGGACATGGTCTGGAAGGGATTGGAAGATTTTAAGGAGAATAAGGTGATGGGACCAGATGGGTTTCAACCAAGGGTCCTAAAGGAACTAAGCACAGTGCTGGCCACCCCTCTGGCAGCTCTTTTTAGCACCTCTATAGAGATGACGGAAGTTCCAGAGGACTGCAGAAGGACCAGTGTGGTCTCTTTGTAAAAAAAGCAGCAGAAAGGAGAATTCTAATAACTACAGGTCAGTCTGTCTTACATCAGCGGTGGGGAAGTTAATGGAGACACTACTATACAAAAAATTTAATGGACATAAATGTCCGGAGAGGGGCCATTAATCACTGCAGTTTACTGCTGTCTAGTGAGCAAGGATTGCTGCCCCTGTATTATCTCAGTGAGCCACCGGCAATGGTAGTAGCTATTTGCTACAGCATTTATAGCTAAAGGTGGTAGTCAGTGTCACTGATTGATGTCGATGACATCACTACCCCCTTCATATTACAGTATAAAAAAAACACATTCTTTGAGCAGTTTGGACCACTTCTAAGTACCCGTGAGGAATATGTTGGCTGCTCTATAGGGTTTCCCAGCCACAAAGAGTAAGTTATCCAACTTTTTGGATGAATACATTGAAAATGAGTTTGGTGAAATATAATGAGAAAGAAAAACATGAATTTTTTTAACTTGCAGAACAAATGAAGACTTTAAATAAAAGAAGGGACAGAACAGTCTAGTTGTAAAAGGGTCCACTGAAAATAGGTATACAATGGGCTTAAGTTCAGTTTTTAATAATGGAATTTTGGTGAGAGATATAGGATTGGCACTAGAGCATCTAAATATGTATCTTTTAGGAAACTAATGGGAAAGTGAGAAACAACTTATTAGGAAGGGATTATTACTGGCATAAGAGTGGTAAGGAATTTGTTGTGGTATATGTATATATGCTTTCAGTATGCAATAAGTTAATTAATAACAATATTTAGGTGGTGTCTGGTGTTAGAACCTATTAAATACCTGCATATTATGAGTTCTGTGTATGGGAAACGTAATAATACACATGTTTGAAGTGGTAGTGGCGGCACTTCATTTTGTGAAGTATTTGAATAACAATCAGTACTAATGGGATGTATATATGTTTTAAACTTAGGCAACACAGCCTTCTTTTGATGAAGTAGAGAAGGGCTACAAAATGCTACCCTGATTTCTTTTATGTTGTGGAAAATAAATGAAATTCATAAAAACTGGAAGTTTGGTGTGGAGTTCATCCTTTTCAAATTTGATGCACACCTACACACAAAAAGTTTTGCTGCACTGAAAGGACATTAGGTGGGTGTGTCACTGCTGAGCTTATTGCAGTTGAAAATAGCAGGGTCTCGGCAGTCTAGGCCAATGACCATGCACTGTGGTCTTGCCATCACTCGCTGCTTACTGGGCAGAAACTTCATGCATTTCAAAGGGCCTGAAGCCTCTCCAATCAGAGGGCTTTGGTCCTTTAATTTCCATGAAGCTGGCCAGTCATCAGGCAGCTGATCGTCTGTCAATACCAGCAGCCTGTCCTTCTCACTGTGGAGTCGGACCACTGTACCAGAGTTGAGCTAAATACCTTTTTAGGTACTAGAAAGAAACTTGAACTTGGGAACCGAGTTAGTTTTTGGAAATGAGGGCTAAAATGTACTTTAATCATGCTCTGAAAGTGGAGCTGTGTTACTGGGTATGTGCCTCTGCATATGTACTTGAATATGCACATGTGCGTGCCCAGTGTCATGGCTCCACTTTCAGGGCACAATTACAGTACTTTAAAGCCCTCATTTCAAAACAGTAACTAGTTCTCCAAGTTCAGCTTTCATTCTCATATCCAAAAACATATTTAGCTGAACTCGGGTATAAATACGTGTATAGCAGGGTATCCACATCCACTAGCACTTCTTTGTCCCTTTCTCCTCCAGGTGGATCACCCACATACCATTTTCCATATGTGTATATATATATATATATATATATATATATATATATATATATATGTGTGTGTAAACAGAGCAGGGTGTCAACTCCTACTACTGCTGCTTTCTACCCATCCTTCCAAGTGGATCTCCTGCCCACCAGCCTTTCCCATCTGTATTCATATATATTTTCATTTAAGAGGAGTGGGGTGCCCAGCCCCACTACTACTTCTCTCGACACCCCCCTCCCCTCCAGGTTGCTCACCACTGTTCTCTGACAAGCCAGACACTGGGGTCCCAATCTGAGTGCTGGAGTGCAGTCTATCCAGTTTTTTTAAACCCTTTAAAAAAAAGGCCATTGATGTCTGTTGCACCATTAGTTCCTCTCCCCCACCCAACCCTTCCATTCAGCACTCACCACCCTCCAAGCCCTTACTTATCCACAGGGGATCCAATTCCATAATCCTCTCTGGACTGCAGACATGTCTTCAGTCTTCAAAGCTGGACTGCGAACTAAGGAAATCAGTATCAGCGGATAAATGCATTTCATTGTGGTGTTGGACTCAGTGGCATAACTTGGCTATTTTTGGATATTTTTGCCCCAAATTTTCAACATGCCTTTTTTGGGACCCAGTCTCATGAACAATGCAGTCAACTTAGGCAAATCTGTCCTGAAAGGTGAGTTCATGGTTGCTGTACAAAATCACCTTTCAGGCAGGAGTTGAACATTTCATCCACCCATGTTGATGAGGTGGGGTCATAAGAAGGCTATGTTCAAAATCTGGCATAAAAATATTAAAAAACAACAAAGTTGTGAGCCTACATTGAAATTTATAAATGCAGGCTCATAACTTTGGTAATTTTTAATATTGTGACCCAATTTTTCAACATAGCCATTTCTTCACAGCACCTCATCAATGTGATCGCAGTCATTTTACAAATCCTGGCAAAACTGTGTTTTCATGCATGTGGTGTGGAATGATGTTTTGGTGGCACAGAATGACATTTCAGAGGGATTTAAAAATTGTCACCTACAGGGTTCAATACATGTGGTAATAAGACAGCTATGCTGAAAATTTGGTGTGCAAATATGGTGCAATGCCCATATTATGACTGAACATTACACTATTTCAGCATTCACTTATAACTTCACTGATTTTCAATATTTTGTCTTCAGAGTTTAAATATAACCATTTTTCCACACCACTTCATAAACGTGACCTATCATTTTCATAATCCTGCACAAGATGTGTTTTTGTACCTCTGGTGCGAGATGACATTTTGGCCAATATACTATAAAAAGTATATCGCATGTCTATAAGGTGAATATTAAAACACGTATCTTCAACACTTGTGGTCACAACTGAAAAAAAAAATGCATAACACATATCAACGGTCCAGCATAGACAAATTCTTGTTTCTTTTGGAGCTTTTTTTAGCACCTCTGTAGAGAGGAATGAATTTCCAAAGGACTGGAGGAGGGTCAATGTGGTCCTTCTGCACAAAAGTGGCAGTAAGGAGGACTCTAGCAACTACAGGCCAGTTTGTCTCACATCAGTGGTGGGGAAGGTTTTGGATACACTATTGAAGGAGAGGCTCATGAACTACCTGCAGGAAAAGGGCTGCAGGACCACTGGCAGCATGGTTTTACAGGAGGAGGTCACATCAAGCTAATTTCATGTATTTCTTTGACTGGGTTACCAGGGAGGTGAATCAAGGGAGAGCCATGGACATGACTTAGCTGGACTTTAGTAAGGCTTTCAACACTGTGCTACACAGCAGACTAGTTAAGAAACTAATGAGCCAGGAGGGGAGTGTACAAGTGACAAGCTAGGTATCAAACTGGTTAAGGGATAGGAGGCAAATGGTGGTGGTAAATGGTAGCCACTCAGGCAATAGGAAAGTGACTATTGGGGTGCCACAGGATTCCATGCTGAGACAGGTCCTCTTCAATGTCTTCATAAGCAACATTGCATAAGAGCTTGAGGGTAAAGTGTACCTCTCTGCAGATGACATAAAAGTCTGCAACAGGGATGACACTCCATAAGGGATGGAGAGAAAGCAGAGTGATCTGAGGAAACTACTATAGGAATGGTCTAGTGGGTGGCAGTTGGGTTTCAATGAAAGAAAGTGCAAGGTTATGCACTTAGGGCTGTGGAACCCAGTGGCTGTGTATAAGATGGGGTGAGTGGAGCTTACAGTCACTAAGCAAGGCAGAGACCGAGGAGTCATCATATCTGAAGACTTCATGGTAGCTGGGCAGTGTCATAAAGCAATGGGAAAGGCTTGCAAGATGCTGGGGTGCATTGGGAGAGGGATTTCTAGCAGGAGGAAGGAGTTGGTGCAGCTGTTGTATCACTAACTGGTGAGGCCCCACCTAGAGTACTTGGTCCAGTTCTGGATGCCACACATCTGCAAGGACTTTGAAAGGGTGAAAGTGGTACAGAGGAAGGCAACTAAAATGGTGAGGGGGTTACACAAGGAGCCATATAAGTAAAGGCTGCAGGAACTCAACATGTACTGCTGGCAGAGAGGAGAGCAAGTGAGGACATGACTGAAAACTACAAGTACCTCTCAGAAGTGAACAAGGTATAAGTGTAAGGTCTATTTCAGAGAAAGGAAGGCACTAGAACAAGGGGGCACGCAATGAAGCTAAGAGGAGGACATTTAGGAGAAATGCGCAGACATACTTCTTCATGGAAAGGGTGTTGGTTGACTGGAACAGTCTCCTAGAGGAGGTAGTGGGAGCAGGGACTGTGGAGAGGTTCAAGAATTCATGAGATAAACCACAGGGGCATATTAGATAGAGGATTGGGGGTGAGGGAATGATACCTTTGACCAACTAGTATCAATCATGAAGGAATAGACAGGGACAAGGGGAAGACTGGATGGGCCTAAAGGTCTTCTTCTGCTGACAAAAACTATGTTTCTATGTTCAGTTTCATGAATGCACTGTCTTGATCAGACATGTGCATGCTGAATTGTCTGTGTTCCCAGATGGAAGACTGTGTGCTCTCGCTAAACTCCCTCAAAAACAGGTATCAGTAAAACTTGTGTTTTTGTCTGTTGAAGGAAAAATGGTTTTACCATCTATAATGCACTATATCTTTGTTCTATACAGAGTATTTTTTAATGAATGTAGAACACCATAATAGCGGCATCCACAGCTGCTGCAAATAGGCTAACTTTATTGTATGTTCAACTGTTATTTTGTGCCGAGCTAAACCAAGATGTCCCTCAAATCCAAATACCCCCATATCCGACCTTCCAACACTCAAAGATGGTTGAAATTTATTAAGATGACTACAGCATTTTAAAGCTCAACCTACCTGAGTCGTGTTCGGATTCAGAGTGTGAAACCAAAGAACAGGACTACTCCGCATGCTGCTGTCAAACAGTTATTTCTCCCTTCTGGCTCAGTATGTTAGAGTGTGTGTGTGTGTGTGTACGTGTGTATGCACGCGTGCACGCTTATGCATGCACGTGTATTTGTGTGCATGCTTTTGTGTGTGTGTGTGTGTCTTTTGAGGCAAAGTATTAAAGGGAAACAACAGTGCCCTGTCTTGGAAACAATCTTGATAAAAAATAGCAAATTATATGATAAAGATTTAAAACTTAGGATAACAACTTTTTTTGGGGGGAGAACATAACACAGATACTATATAGTAGTAAATTGCTGTTGCAGATAGTCCAGTGAGCAACATCTGCAGATGGTAACCATGGGCAGAGCATAATGGGAGCTCAGCAAAATAGGGATGAGATTCTTTAATCTCAATGATCTGAACCCAACTGCAATATCTTGCCACTTTTTGAAGGAATTAGACAACACATGGAAACAGCACCTTTTCAGAGGGTGCATTAAGGTTAGAAAAATATTGTACCTCAATAGAAACATAGACTTTGATGGCATATAAGGACCGCTTGGTCCACCTAGTCTGCCCATTTCCCTACCTACAGGATAAGCTACAGATCCTTGTTAACCAACAGCCTATTTCTTCCTACCCAACAAGAATTGTCTTATGTCTGTCCCATGTATTCTTGAATTCTCCCATAGTTTTAGACCCCACAACCTCCTCAGGAAGGCTATTCCATGCATCCACCACTGTCTCTGTGAAAAAATACTTCCTCACATTGCTCCTGAGCCGTCCCCCCTCTATCTTTAAATTGTGCCCCCTTGTTCTTGCACATCTCTTTTCTGAAAGATGCTACCCTCTTGGACTTTGTTGATTCCACTGAGGTACTTAATAGTTTCTATCATGTCCCACCTCTCCCTCCTTTACGCAAGGGTATAAGTATTAAGCTGCTTTAGTCACTCCTCGTATGGCTTCTTTTGCAGACCCTGCAACATTTTAATTGCCCTCCTCTGGACTGCATCCATCCTGTCTACGTCCTTACGGAGATGGGGTCTCCAGAACTGGACACATTACTCCAGATGGGGTCTCACCAACTGTCTGTACAGAGGGATAACAACTTCTTGTTTTCTGCTGGTGATGCCTCTCCCTATACATTCCAGTAGTCCCCTAGCCCTCCCTACTGCCTTCTCACATTGCTTGCCAACCTTAAGGTCATCTGATATGATTACCCCCAGGTCCCTTTCCATTTTTGTTTTTGCTACCCCCCCCCCCACCATTGTGTAATCTTCCCCTGGATTTTTGTTTCCACGTGCATTATTTTGCACTTCTTTGCATTGAATCCAAGCTGCCATGCTTCTGACTATTCCTCCAACCTTGCTAAGTCCCTTCTCATCTTTGTGTCATCTGCAAAGAGGCATACTTTTCCTTCCAGTCTCTCTACAATTTCACTTTAAAGACATTAAAAAGGACTGGACCCAGTACTGAACACTGTGGTACCCCACTAGTAACCCCCTTTTTTCAGCGTGGACTTCATTTACAATTACCTTCTGTGTCCTGTTGTCCAGCCAATGTTTTACCCAGGCTACCACCCTGGGACCCACTCCTAGGCTGGTTAATTTGTTTATTAATCTTTTGTGTGGGACTGTGTCAGATGCCTTGCTAAAGTCTAGGTAGGCCATGTCCATAGCCCCACCCTGGTCTACTACTTTGGTCACCCGGTCAAAGAAATCAATTAGATTCATCTGACATAACCTTCCCACTGTGAACCCATGCTGGCTTGGGTCCTGTGCCCCAATGGCCTCTAGGTACTCAACAGTTCTTTCTTTCAAAAGCAATTCCATCACTTTCCTTACCACAGAGGTCAAACTGACATGCCTGAAGTTTTCTGCCTTTTTCCTGCTCCCACTTTTGTGAAGAGGAATCACATCCACCTTCCTCCAGTCCTCTGGTACCACACCATCTTCCCATGATTTGTTAAAAGGGTAGTCAGTGGTGTCACTAGTTCTCCCCTTAATTTTTTAGAATTCTGGGGTGAATCCCATAAGGCCCCATTGCTTTGTCCACCTTCAGTTTTAGCAGTTCTATCAGAACCCTTTTTTCTGTGAAAGGACTGAGATCGACCCCCCTATCAAGAGTGCTTCTGTTAATTGGATAAGGTACCTCACCCTCCTCCTCTTTTGTGAATACTGAGCAGAAGTATTCATTCAGTATCCCTGCTTTTTCACTGTCCCTCTTTGCCCACCCACCGTCAATTCTATTCAGCCTCACTATCCCTCCCTTTGTCTCGCTATGCTCCCTGATGTACCTATAAAAGGCTTTATCCCCTTCTTAACTGAGTTGGCTATTTTTTCCTCAGTTTGGGCCTTTGCTATTTTGACTTCCCTCCCTGCTTCCTTCTGCCTTAATTGGTACAGTTCTCTGTCCTGCCCCTTCTGTGTTTCCTTATACTTCCTAAATGCTATCATTTTCTCCCTAACCTTCCCCGACACCTCTTTTGAGAACCATTTTTGTTTATTTGCTTCACACAAAGGCTTTTTGCCTCTGTGATGGCAGTTTTGATGTTTCCCCATTGTTGCTCCACCCCTCCTTCTAGCCTGTTTGCTAGTATTCTTCTATGGCACTCTCCCATCTTGCCAAAGTCAGCCCTCCTGAAGTCCATTACCCTCACTTTTGTATGGCTTGACTCTGTAGTTGAGTTTATCATGAACCACACTGTTTGGTGGTTGCTTGTCACCAGATGGCTACCCACTTCTAGATCTGAGATCCTCTCACTGTCCCCCTTTGAGAGTACAAGGTCTAAAATTGCTCCCTCATGAGTGGGTCCCAAAACTAGTTGTCTTAGTCTGAGACATGCCCCCTGTAGGGCATTGAGAATGGCCCTGCTCTTGGATGTGGCTGCAGCAAAGGTGCTCCAGTTAACATCTAGCATATTCAGATCCCCCATCAACAGTATCTCCCCTTTCTCTGCCATCCTAAGGATGCCTTCTATCACATCCTTATCCATTCCCTCCTCCTGAGATGGGGGTCTTTATACAACCCCTGTGTGGATTGTGGTGCCATTTCCAGTCTCTAAGGTGACCCACAGTGCCTCCCCTCCTCCCTGTTTACTCTTTTGTTCCATTGCTTTTATCCCTTCCCTTACATAGAGAGCTACTCCTCCCCCTCTTCTCCCATCCCTGTCTCTCCTGTAGGTTGTGTACCTTAGTATGTCAATATCCCAGTCATGGTTCTCTGTGTACCATGTTTCTGTGACTGCTGCAATATCCAGGCATCCCTCTTCCATCAAGGGCACCAGTTCAGGGAGCTTGTTGCCCAGACTATGGGCATTGGTACTCATTACCCACCATTTCTTGATGGCCTTACCCCTTTTTGCCCCATCCCTGTCCTTTATTGCCTTTGTCATTTTCTCCATTTACCTCTGCCCTTCTCCCTAGCGATGTCTCCACCTTGGTGTTTACCTCACTTACTACCCTTATTTTTTGGGGGGGACTAGGATTTCCTGCTCCTTTTCAGTGCCTCCCCCCTTGGCTAGTTTAAATGTTTGCCAATGTAGCATTTAAACCTATCGCCTAGAATTCTGGTTCCCTTCCTGGACAGATGCAGACCATCACACTAGTATAGGCCTGCATCACTCCAGGTGGACCCCCAGTCCCCAGTGAAGCCAAACCCCTGAGCTCTGCACCTGTTTTTCAACCACTGGTTGAATTCAATGATGTGGAGCACTCTAGCCTCACCCATGCCATAGACAGGCAGTACCTCCAAGAAGGTTACTGTGCGTGCTACTTGCCTAAAGCCCCTCCCCAACTCCACAAACTCTTCCTGCACTGCTCTGATCCCCTTCTCAGCCAGGTCATTTGTCCCTAGGTGGACAATGACATCCAGCTCCCTCCTCCGTACAGTTGCTCTGGTGATCCTGAGGATTCACTCCCTGTCCCTCCAAGCCATTAGACCAGTCAGGCACCTTACCTCCCTGTCCTCTTCCTCCCCCAGTTCTACCCATCTAACAATGGAGTCCCCCACCAGGAGTTGTTTCCTTCCCCTGTGGGGTCACATGCCACCCTCCCATGGGTCTCCTTTGTGGAAGTTCCCAGCATCCTCCTTGGTCTTCACTGTGGGTGCCTCCATAGAGGAACCACACTTTGCCAGAATGACATATGAATTGTGGAGAGGTACAACTGGTGGGATGCACCTCTGTTCCACCACCCTCACCTTCCCTGAGCCCACTGTGGTCCAACCACTCCTTTTTATTCGCAACCTCAGAGGCAACGTCAGTGACCCTTGTGGTCCCTGGGTGATAGAGAAGGTCCCCCAAACCCTGGCCAACTCAGCCTGGGGATGAGCAGCCTCCTCCCTCAGCCCAGAGAGGTGCCTTCAGATGAGACAACACCACATCCTCCAAAATGTCTCCCTCAAGACTGCTGCTCCACAGCCACTGCACTGCACCACTCCCATCATGTCTTATTTCTGGCTCCTTAACTGTTGTTTTGAATACTTACTCTTTCCTCTGTTTATTTTCTAGTGCAGGTTCCTAAATGTAGTCTACCTTTGGCAGAAAATGTTTAGATTTTTCTCTTTTTTTTTGTTGCAGTAAAGAAACCATTGATCAGAAATCATTGTTTTAATTTTAATTCATTGACAGAAATAGAATTGTCTCCTTTTGCTTAAATCTGGAAATTTAAAGCAGAATTATAATTTCAGTATCTACAATGGTTATTAAAGGAATAATGCCTGACAGGGTGGGAGTTATGCTGGGATAACATCCCACCTTGGGTGGTTGGGCCCGAGGCCACCGGCTGAGGGCGTCCAACACCCGAGAAGGGATGTTATCCAGCATAACTCCCACCCTGGAGGGCATTATTCCTATTATACAATGGCTTGTTGTTTTATAATAAAAAAATAATTTTAAAGAATGTTTTTGTTAGTGTGTAAACATATTTTTGTTTCTTAAGAGAAAGAGGAGATGATCATGGAGGGGATGATGGGGATCGAAATCATCCAAACAATCAGTGGGGATGTTATGCCAGGATAACATCCCTGCTGTGATAGCCAACTGACCAATCAGAAACCAGGATTCTTTCTTGCCATTGTATAATCTAGAATAATTATTATAGTAGCTAATTGGAAAAACCTATTCAATACATATTAAGGAGAAGCAAGTCTCTTATTTGAGGGCTTGATGTCAAGCTACCAGGCAGACATCAGAGCAATGTCATGGAGTGGTGGGGGGAGGAGGTAAGGCTGTATGACCAACAACCTATGACAACCAAAACAATAGATGGCTGAAGCAGTGTACTCCCTCTCCCCCATGATCAACCAACTCATTTACTTCCACAAAAAACAGGTTTGGCAATGGTTTGGTCAATGTCCAGGTATCTGTGTCATGGGGGAGGGCAGCTGACAAAAGTAGTTAACAGCACAGAGCTGTTAATAACTAAAAACAAAAGGCAAAAGGTTGCTCAGTCTGGGGGCACCAGGACAGGCAACCAGTACAACAGCACAGCACACAGCAGTAAAAGAAGGAAAAACTGGCCACTGTGGGGGCTTCCCTGAAACTCAGGGCTACCTGGGCAACTGCCCAGGTCTTCCTTATTGTTAACATGGCCCTGATTGCTACCTGCTGATCATTTTCGATTACAGTTTCAGCTTTTCACAGACTGTGGTTTATTGTTTTGTTGTTAGTGTTTAGCAAGACAGCAGGATTATCAGCTGGTGCCTTTCCTACACTTAATATTCATCATCATGTGTTCATAAACTGTGATCACTTTTGCTGGGAGGGAAGGGATGCTGTGTGAGAATGAGTACGTGTAGACTGTTTGTACTGCAAACAGCAGAATTTCAGACAGCAATTGACTGGGGGGGTTGATAGTGGGAAGTGTGCTGAGAGGCTGGCATGTAGACCTCCATTCAAGGACATCATGTCAGGATGGGTGATGTGTGGAAAATGAGTTTGTGTAAGGCAAGAGTGTGAGAGATGTGGGTAAAAATTATAAACTATTAAAAATACATATATACTTTATAATATTTGGTTATGAATGTGGTTATCTGGGTGTCATGTGATATTAAGACAATTGGTGATTTGTTCAAAATTCCAAATAATCTTATTTGTCTTGATCGATTGACAAATTAAGGCATGAGAACAAGCTAAGTGATTAAGTACTACAAGAAGTCCCTTTAACAGAAAGAAGTGCCCCACTGTACTACGGGATGTCCCTTTAACAGAAAGAAGTGCCCCATTGTTTCCTACAGACCAATAAAAAGGTCAAAGGTGTGGAGCTTGCTTAGAAAAGTGCAGAGGTTGCCAATGTAACTTGAATTCCAAGTGCCTAGAATTGATAAGACCTAATTACAATGAAGCACCAGATCCTTAGAGGAGAAAGAGACTTGATATATTTTAATTCTACTACTGTTTAGTGCCAGAAAACCAAAAATGTCACAGGTATCAAAATAACATCATTTGACAGCATATGGGTTTATCTGCTGGAGAATCAATACTCAGAAATGCAGCTGCTATGAAACTGAAGTTATTTGCAAATATGTCCTGTGCTAACAATTTGAAAGTCTATGTATTCATGTTTGGACTTGTTTGAATACCCACATCATACAGCATTTAAAAATCTGATTTTTATGTGTCTGAGTTGTTGCAAGAATATGTTATATCATTTGGAAATTTTGCTAGAACTGTTTAAATAAGTCTTCTGACAGCTGAAGATTTACAGCCTGCTACGCATGAGAAGCTATAGACAAAAGAATGTTTACTCTGAAGAGATTTTGTGTCCTTTAACTTACTTCCTGAAGGTCTGTTTGGAGTGAAAATGGATCATTTCAAAGCACAAGAGGAGAGGAGCAAACAGGTATAATTCTTATAAATATATGTGCTTGAAAACAGTATCTATGGACTATCTTGTGAACTATGGACCTTGGAGGCAAGGGGCTTATACCAAACCATGAAGGATGATGTCCTGAGTCCAAATACTTCTATATTGACACCTTTATCTGGTAAACTCCAGGTGCAAGAAGGAGAAGTAACTTTGATCTTTAATTTCTTTTAAAAATAAGTACTGTGCATAGAGGGGTGGTACCAAGGACTGAAACTTGGCATCCCCCCTCTTTTTTTTTTTTATTCTTTTTCCCTCCAGTTCACTGGCTACCGAGGCATCTCTCAGGTGGACCCACTCAACCTGGTCTGTATTGCCCTGCCTGAATCCATCCCCCAACCAAGGAATTGGGTGCTGAATACCCCCTCTCCCACTGGCCCTTACGGGAGGAGGCAGAGACCACAGATAGTCAAGTCAGGTTCAGGGCCATCAGCAGGTGTGTGGGTTTGGTCCCTGGAGTCATGCTGTCTCCTCCCTAGCAGCTGGGGTTTTCCACCTTTGGGTTCCCCCAGTGCATGGATGTGCAATGACATCAGCACGTGGAGGGCATGTTTCTGCCCCCTCCCATGGATGTCCCTTGCTGGCTTACCCCATGGACATCCTCACTCAGGAGCAGTGCCCCCAGTCTCCACAGGGAGCCACTGCCAAGCGGAGAATCCCCTGCTACCCACCCCAGTAGAGCAGAGCAGTCCTCTGGATGCTCAGTCCTCTCCTTCCCCTGCTGACTCCTGATGCCCGAGTCCACTTCCGAACCTGGTTCACCAGCATGGTGTGAGGTGTGGCCTCCACTGCCTCAACCCTCAGCACTACCAGACAGGATCGTCCCCCCTCATTTGCAAGACCCAATCAGAGTTGGTGGATTAGAATATATGATGTCATAATGATGCCATAATGTGGCTGACATAAAATGCAGACATTCTAAAATCCTCCAGAAGTTCTTCAAGAGAGCTGCTGCCAAGTGCACATTGGTTAAAACTGTTGTCTACCAGCTGATAAGACTTTCCACCAAGAATCAAGCCTGTTCCTACTCACCGAGAGCCAAGCTATTCCTGTGTGTGCATCAGAAGAGGATCTTTGCTAGAGTGTGTGAAGTGAAGCAAGAGCCAGCAGTACCATGGTGACATCAACAGCACAGGAGAAGACTCTTATTATTCTTTTGCATCATGAGGAAAACCTCACATTTTGTGCCAACTCCAAAAGTTTGAGTACTACTTTAATATTTTCGTATATTTTTAGTGTAGCTTAGGAAAGGGGTTGTTATATAAGGGCAGATCTTTTAATCTATATTAAATATGGGTATGCAAAAAACAATTTAGAATGTTTATGCAAAGATGTTATTTAAAGCATCTATGCAAGAACCGTGATGCTGGTTTCTAAAGTTTTCTAATACTACATATTGTGTCTGTTTACTTTTGCTTATGGTTTATAAAATATTATGGTTTGTGTTTATCCTACCTTTTGCAATGAGCCGCATGATTTGATATCTATACAACACTATTATTAGTTATTAGTTTATTAGCTTATGTTGTACATGAATAATAAAATCTGTTTTCATATAACTCTGAGGTTGCCACATACCACATTCATTTATAAATTATAAGAACATTTTAGATACAGTAGGTTGTGGAGGAAAATCTGAGCCAATTTTCCACTGTTCCACGTGATCTATAAAGCTAAGGCTTGAGGCGAGCTAAGTGGTCATAATAAAAAACTGATATTCCAGCCTATTACTCTGTATTACTCAGTGGTGTAAAGGTGGAAAGAGGCACTAGGCCCATTGAGACCACCTTCCTTACACAGTGTAGGGTTAATTGTGATAACTATCCCAGTAGGACTTTATCTAATTCAGCTTTAAATGTTGTGAAGTTTGTAATATTTACAGTTCCATGTGGCAGCCCATTCCATAGCACAGCTGCTCTAATGGTAAGGTAGTGCTGACGTTTACTAGTTAACACCCTTGGAATGTGAATCTGTTTGTTATGACACATTAGATTTTCAGGTTTTCCCACCATAATGATATTACAGTCTTTCATTCAAGTTTTGTCTCTCATTATTTTAAATATGAGAAGCAAGTCCCCATGATGCCTTCTCAGTTGTAGATCATACAGACCTTGAGAAATCAAGCGTTCTTCATAGGGAAGGTTTCTGACTCTGGGTATTAATTCAGTCATTTTCATTTGCATTTTTATATTTTTATTAAGGTATGGGGCCCAGAATGAAACCGCGAGTCTGTGTGGGGACAGATAAAAGATTTATATTGGGGCCAGCCCAGTGGCACTGAGGGTTGAGGTACTGGATGCCTTACCTTGCTCCGTGCCGAAGACGCATGTTCGGAAACGAGCATAGGCCATCGGAGGCTGGCAGGGGGAAGGGTATGGAGCTGTATGGAGCAGCCAAAAAGCAGCTCTCCACTCCAGGGAGGACTGGTTGCATCCCTCGGCTCTTGTCTGCCTCCTGATGGAGGCCAAGGTGCAGAACAAGCTAGAGGGTGCAGGTGCTAGGCCTATGGTTGGGTGGAAAGGGCTGTCACTGGGGCTGTAGTGTGCATGCACACCTCCACACGCATATGTCTGTACTCCTGGGGCCCCTGGTAATTGGGATGAAAACTGGAGGAGAAAAATCCTGGTGGCACTATGATGCCCGACCCTCCACAGGCACTGCTCCCAGGCTGGGCATAAGGTAAGCCACGGTAAATCTGGGAGTCGGTGCTGGGAGGAGGGCAGTTGGGCTGACTGGGGCTTGCCAGGAGGAGAGAAATATTACAGTAAAAAAAAAAGAGTTATATTGTTCTGATATTGCATACAGTGGGGTTATAGACAGCAGTTGATTAGAGGGCGGGAGGGATGGAGACTGATCATGGGAAGTGTGTTGAATGAAACACACAGCATATGATATGGTACACATAACAAAATATGACAACAGTACATCACACTTTCGCAAAAAAAAATCTAAAAAAATCTATCTGTAGAACATTTATTTTTTTATGCTGCGCATGCCCAAGGACCAAAAATCTTTTATAAATTATTTAAAAACTACTTGTCCCCAATACACCAAAAATACAAAAGTTATGCCCCTTGAGCCAAACTCTATCAAGCCTGTAAGTTTCAGGATTCAAATCCTCATATTTATTCAATTTTTGGGCTGCAAAAAAAGTATTAAAAATAATGATTTTTACCTTTTTTTGCACCTCTGTAACTTTGCTCCCACTGAAGTAATGTACATGAAAGTTTTATAATCAAGAGATCCTGGCACAGACACTGTACTTTCCAAATTTCATGTAAATCAGTTAAATGGGGTCAAAGTTATTAAGATGCAAAAACTGGAGTTTAATATTAAAGTGCTTACTCAACCCTAATATACAGACACAACCACATCTGTATATCTGTCTTTCTGTCTGTCTATCTATCTATCTATCTATCTATCTATCTATCTATCTATATCTGTGTGTAATATAGCAATAACCCATAGAAAACAAAAGATTTTTACACAGTACTGGATAAAGTAGGTGATCATAAATTATTCATTTACTATTGGGGCATGGTAGAATATAAATGGGGGGGGCAATAGTAAGATGTTCTGATGCCAAAATGTTTTATTAATTTCTGGTAAAAGTTGTCATATAGTAGGCATTGGCTCAATATAGTAGGTATAATTTCCTATGGGAAACTTTAAGCACACAGAGTATATCATGTACCAATCAAAGTACAGTTTCAAAGGTAAAAAGGAAAAATAAAAGAATTTTAGCCTTTTTACTCTGGTTTCAGCTTTGCAGTAGTAATATCTTTTTCAAGTTCTTTATGTAATATCACTGCTGTCTGTGGATTTAAAATCCTCTGGATGGGTGCTGGTGGTGGTATCTTGATTGAAAAGATTTTTTTTTCTTTCTGAGGTTGGACTTACACACCAGCAGAGTTCCCACTTCTGGAAAACAGGTAGGGAGGTACATGTCCCGATGATGCAATTGGTAGTTACAAAGTCCAATCTCATGTGCAGTCTCATTATCTTCAAGAAGGAATTTAATTGTTGAAGAAACTGTAAGATGTCTATCTCTGTCTTTTTCAATAATGTAGGTTACACTGTTGTTTGGGATGAGAGTCTTTAAAGAATAATTAATGATGTTAATGGCTGTTGATAAAGGTCCTGTAAAGTCCATATATACATTGTCCCAAATTCCAGATGCAGGAACATGTAGCTGGGTTTCTACCCTCTGTATTCTGCTTGGATTGTTGTGGATACAAGGTTTACAATGATGTACATAGGTTTGGATTTCCTTGTTTTTCGCTGGCCATCACCAACTGTCTTATAGATGAAATGTTATCAATCATACCGTGTTAGTACTCTGCACCTAGATGTGTTTGTTCAATTAAGACCCCCCCTCATGTTAATAGGAGAGATCTTTTTTTGCCTTCCAGATCCCATTGTCTTGGGCCCAAGGAAGTGTTCCCTTCAGATAAGGTGCCAACCCAGTTGGAGGCACTGATCCCGGGGCTGGCTGTTGTAGATGACTTCAAGGATTGCTGAGGAGGTGATTTTTATGGTAGGGGACTTTAGGCGGGGGATTGGCTTCACCGTGTCATCATCCTTTTGTGCATCAAGGAGTATGGTGTGGCAGTAGGTCAGGACTGCATAACAGGCACAGAGATGATCATCTCTTTATAGCAAGCCTCCTTTGCTAATCTATCTGCTCAGCATTCACTTCAACATGTATACCCCCTCTTGGTTATGTCCCCTAGTATGGACTGATCTAAGGTGGGGAATTAGTAAACAGTAGAAATGAAAACTAAAAAAAAAAAAAAGAAACATAAGTAAAAGTATGAATAAGGAGAGAAGGCATTCTGGCACTTATTTGTGTCAATAAGTACTAGCACCTCAGGTGGACTACCAAAAATAGGAATTGCCTTTGCTAGGGCACAGACCTCTACTTCATATACTAAGATACTGCAACCAACAGAAAAATCTGGCCACCCTCAATTATTTTGCTATGCTGGCATCTCCCTATTACTACATCAATTACTGCTCTGTCATTGCCTTGGCACTTGTTGATAGGATCCATAAAAAAATAATAAAATAAATAAATAAAAAATTGTGATGGGTAGAGGTTCACCTCAGCAGTGGCAGGGACCTCCTGCTCAATTAATGCAGGTAAGTGGTTGTCTTGTGGGCTGTATTCACAGTATAACAATGAATCACTTAACTGGGCTTCCCACAGATATCACCTTTGGTCACAGCTTTCCTAAATGTATCTGTTTTCCTCTGGAGTATGTTGGGGATTCAGACTGAAACTAGTACTGTAATCAGCTCTGACTGGTAACTGGGTCAGAATACAGCAAGTGAACAAGTAAGAGCAGTTAAAAACTTTTCTTCAACTGTCAAATTACTTTTGGTTGGGGGCAATGTCTTTCCTGCAAACCAAAGTTCTTCCCTTTCTGAGTTACATGATTCATTGCCTAATGTGATCTGAATGAAGAGGAGTTTTGCAGAGTCCCATACTGCAGTAATAACATTATTTTGGCATAATTCAAGTGTTTTTTTTTTTTATTTCCTTACGTAGCCCTATCACTGGACTAGGCAAAAGTACATGTTCAGAATATCGTATTAGAAAGATTCAATAGGAATGTCATGACAAAATTATTATTTCCTTAACACAGCAAAATCAATCAGCAGATTATTATTTCTTATGCCTAGCAGCCTTTTCTTTTCTGATACAGACTTTTGAATCAGGGATACAGAACAAGTTAGCCTAACTGAACTGCCCAATAATGTTAGCATTCATATTATAAAGCACTTGTCTAAAATGAACCTACTCTTTAATTTCTGCATGCATATTATTAAGCATTGATTGCCCTGTAACCTTATTGAGCTATTGTCTTTGGCTATTCAGTTTTTATATGTAAAGACTGTCAATGACTGAATCTAGGAGATTTTTCCATTTCTTTCCACTCTGTAGCCTTTCAGCAACCTGCAGCTAATACCCGCTAAGAGCAGTCCCTGGCAGCCATATTCTAAGACCCTATTCTGACTGTTCTCTCAACTTATACTCTTTTGCAGGGGCTTTGCTGAACAGAGTTGGCCATTACAGGGGAAAGGAATTTACAGTTAACTGGTTGCTATGTGCTAAAATAGAACATGCTGAGAAATAACCTTATGGTTTCTAGTATGAGTAGCACCTTGTACACATTTATTGCCATGTTAACAACTCATGGTTAGAAAGGGTGTTATCTTATCACATGGTTGAAACAGGAGTCACTGTGGTTAGAACAGATGGTTTCTTCTGAATAGGAAAATTCTATATTTACATTTCTATACCATGTAATTCCCCAGTTTAGTTACCTTTAGTGGACACGAGCTGAGTCTTTAAACTTCCTGGATTTTTTATGCTTTACATCTAAAATACAGTAAGTTTGACCTTGTCAGTTTTCCAAGGTCATTTTTGACTAGCTTTTCTTTGGTATGCTTTGGCCTGGTTGGTCCAGATCCACAAGGGGGCTTCCTTGGTATCAGCATGACTCCAGCTGCAGCTTCACAATTCAAGGAAGTCCCAGTTATGGACAGTTCTTCCATAAAATCTCACAAAAGAACAATGGTTCTTTTATATCACCTTATGAAAGAGCTATGAAACAAAACTAAGTCTCGTCTCTTCTTTTGTGAACTGACCCTCTTCTTTCATGAGTTACACAGGGCCTTGTACTTCCACGTCCACATGGACTCCTCACTTGGCACAGGGACTGGTGAACCCTGCATGTCTGCATCTGTATCCACACAGAAGCTCAAGGCCCATAGGCTGCAGCCACACCTCTGTGTGTATGCCATACAAAATGTTCTGCAGACAGAAGACCCCATGGGGACTGTCCCTGTGGACAGAGGTACTCATGCATGCTCTACAAGGTACCTCAGTAGATACCATGATCCACTACTGCATTTTTTTACATGCGTCTGTATATCTGAAAACATGCTACCCTCTTGAACAATTTCTAGATCTACTGCTGAAACCATGATATCCACATTGCAACAGTACTTCTGTCTGTGTAATGGCAGAGCCAGAAGTTGGTGTGTATGTCTTACACCTGGGGGTGAAAAGGCGCAGACCCCTGAGGAACCTGCACTTCTGCAAACAGATCTGTTAAAATTTCGGTATCATGGATTTTATGGCTCCCATGCTTCTGCTGCCACAGGTCAGTTTGTATGCTTACATCTGCAGATACTGATGCATAGGCCTGTCAAGTGTGTGTACAGTATGTTTTACAGTGTGCATGAGTACCCGAGGCTATTGAAGTGCTGGTCCCTTACGGGCCTGCACTTCTTCAGACAAAAGAACTTTGGCAGTTTGGGTATCGTGTATTTATACCTATGGTTGCAGGAACCTGTGCTTCTGCACTCAGAAGCAGTGTTGTCATTTGAGTATCCTGGATGTGTATCTGCTGTGGCAAATGAGTGTGTATGTCTAGCGGTGTGCATGCAGCAGATACAAATAAATAAAGGATATGCTACATCCCCACTGAAAATATCAGATATTTTTTCCCCGAGTGCAGTTTGACCTTCTGGCATCATAAGTGGCGAAGCCATGAGTGTGGGGGGGTAGGAAGAAATAGGCTGTTGGTTAACTAGGATCTGCAGCTTATCCTGTAGGTAGGGAATTGGGCAGACTAGGTGGGCCAAGCAGTCCTTATCTGCCATCAAAGTCTATGTTTCTATGTTCCATAAGGAGAAAAGATCTCTAATATTTTCAATGTGGCATATTCAATCTATGCGAGGCCATATTCTTTGATTCTTTTTATATATTTTCTTGCATTTTGCTTTACCTTGTGAGTTTTTTAAATTCAGTTGACCAAATACGAATGGTTCACTTGCCAAGTGTGCTTCTATATTGTGATATGTGATGCCATTCATGTAAGTGCAATAGTGCATTACTCATATGTGGAGACCGAGTGACTTTGAAATGACTAGGGAAATGCAGAAGTGCCAGGCAGCATTGTGCCAAAGTTGTGGGACAACAAGGGAATGTTGCTGGGGATGAGGTGAACAGAATGCCAGTTGGTAGTCAGTGTGTCAGTTGAGAGTGACACCATGGAGTGCCTGTCATGGGTCCATGACACCATGGAGTGCCTGTCATGGATCCAACTATGAAAATGGATTTCCTGGGTTTCTGAGTTTGGAAACAACTGGTAAGAGGGAGTAGAAGATGAAAAAAAGTACAAAAGAAATTTTTATTTTAGTAGATTGGTGTATGGATGGTGTGCGGTAGGAGCTGATATATGACTGAGATGCACAGACAGAAAGTGATTGTTGATGTGAGTGGGGTCACACTGTGCAGTACAGTAAGAAAGTGAAAGTTTTGCCTATTTTAAAATTATTGGCTGGAATCAGGAACTCGCAGTGCCAGCTCCAGCCAATCACAACCTACAGTGTGGATACATTCTGTCTAGTGATGTGCAAAGTAGGAAAATTTCGCTCTGTGGGTTAATTTATATATTCACCTAATTTTGTGGTGTTAATCTGCTGTGCAAAGTCCAAATTCGTGGAAAAATTATAACTCTGACATGAGAAGTTGGCAACTCTGCTGGCAGAGTTTGACACAGAGTCAAAGTGTGCAATGTGTGAAGTTCGTAACTTAGCCTGTGAAGTTTTGTACAGAAGCAAAGTTTGCAATGTACTATGGGATTCGAGGCTGAAACAAGCTATATTGCATGAAAAGTCTGTCTTTAGTGCAGTGTTCTGAAGACAGAGTAGGAGAGATGTCTGTGTGTGCATATCTGAGGAAAACAACTTTTTAAAATACATCTCAAAACTGAGCTTTTGAATCCAAACTGTTAACAGACAGATTGTTCTAGAGGGCCTTGTGCTGCTTGATTTGTGTTTTCTTGTTTATTTTTTGGTGATTATTTAATTTTAAGTAGTGGTTTCTGTTTTGTTACTCTGTGAAGCGTGGAGTGGGGAAGGGTAGGTGCACTTTGTAAGGCAAGGCAGGCCAGAAAGATCCAGAGGCCAGATTCTCAAAACCTCACAAAGACATCCCAAAATTTTGCATTGTTTTGTGGTTGCCCAGGTGTCCAAAATTGCTATTTATAGTTGGATGAAGCACTGCACTGTCTGACTTTGAATAGGGATAGTTGGAGGCAGCAGTAACCCCAGTAGCTCCACCTCGACATGCAGCCAGGAGCATTGACCAGCAAGGAATAGCGCTGGGGCACTATGTCCTAGTCAAAAAGGCAGCTACGCAAATGAGCCCATTAGGCATGCAAGGCACTAGGTGGCCTATTGCATGCCTTTTATGGGCCCATCTGCATAGACTCTGAGGATCATAGCACGGCCCCCTCAGCCACTGCTTGAGAACCAGCCGCAGTCCCTTGTACCAGTGGTTCCCCCCCACCATCGTCATCCCAAATATTGTAAATCACTTTCCCTGCTGGCTAGTGGTCTCTCCTCCCCACCAATCACCATTCCAAGTAATGAAAATAATTTTCACTGGTGGCTAGTGGTCCCCTTCCCACGGACTGCTGTCCCGAATATTGGAAATCAATTTCCCTGGTGGCTAGTGGTCCCTGCCCCTGCTGATCACTTTCCCGATCCAAACAATACATATGTACCCCTGGTACTAGTGGGAAACCCCCACGATGGCTGTTGGCTGATCTTTGGACAAATATAATATATATTCCCTGGAGATCTAGTGGTCCCTCTTTGACAAATGCCATTCTGATAGAAAGACAAGTTTATTCCCTGGTGCCAGTTGTTCTCCCTGCTGATTGTCAATCACCACCCAATAATAAATATACAAGATTTCTCCAGTGTCCAGTTGTCCCTCCACAGCCTGCACCCATGCCCGATCTTGTAATGAGTATAGCTAGTGCACAGTGGTCCCTTCCCCCCCACCCACATCCATACCTGATCTCGCAATGAGTATCCCTGGTGTCCAGTGGTCCCTCCCCCAACCACACCCATGCTCGATCTCCTAAAGAGTAACCCTGGTATCCAGTGGTCCCTCCCTCCACCCACACCAATGCCCAATCTCATAATGAGTAGCCCTGGTATACAGTGTAACACCCCCCCACCCTGATCCCCTGTATAGTACATTTAAACATTTCCCTGGTGGCCTAGCAGACCTCCCCTCCCTCTCCCTGATCCCTTGTAAAATGAAATAAAACCTTACCCTGGCATCTAGTGGTGCCCCACCCCACCACCCTGTTTGCCCCATCCCCAACCTGAGTCAGCAACCAGCACAGCCTTCCTCTCTTCACCATGGCTGACTACCGACTTAATTGTCACTAAGCATGTACTGCATACAGTACATGTTCACTGACACTGATTGACAGCTCAGACAGAGCTGTCATTCAATGGCATGTACTGTATACAGTATGAACTCAGTGACAGCTCAGTCGGCAGACAGCCATGGTGGAGAGAGGAGGGCTGTTCTGGTCACTGACTTGGCTTGGGAATGGGAGGAGTGGGACACTACCTGCAAGGGTGGGGGGAGGTGAAACCCCTAGATACCAGAGTAAGGTTTTATTTCATTTTGCAGGGGATCGGGGAGAGGCAGAGGGTCCACCAGACCACCAGGGAAATGTTTAAATGTACTATACAGGGGATTGTTTGTTTGCTTATTTGTTTATCGGGTAAGCACAACTGGACATTATATCATTTTACAAGTGTGACCCACAGAGTCAAAACATAACATACATTCACATACAGATAAAATAAACACTATAGGAATAAAATTCCACATCAAGATTTCATGTCATATATAAAATCAATTAAAACAATTACATTCATGTGATGATTGGTAATGCAGAAATAGAGATTGTGAAAAAGCAGCATATGTGGACGGACCCCTGATAGCAATTGGAATATGGTTCCAAATAACAGGTGCTGTATAAGAAAAAGGTCTCTGTCCACTAGCATTTTTCCTAAAAGGAAACATCAAAGCAGTCCCACCCTCCCTAGCCCTAGTTAACCTACCTAAATCAGGGCACTGCAGAAATTTGTGAAGACTAAGTGGCATACCTGACTGTAATATTCTATATGGAAACCTAGCCATAAGACAATTATGATTAGCATGGATTGGAAGCCACCCCATTCTATCCAAAACTATACAATGATGGGTGACAAACGGGAGAGACAGTGCAAATTTACCCAATGTTTTCAATGACAGACTTTTTAGACACAAAATTCGCAGAGGCATTATCAGTGGCCAAAAAGCATAAGTAACAATAGGCAACAAGCACTGTTTGACAATGGCCATTTTACTTTTTTCAGTCATAAAAGACCGTAACCTATACAACATACCTAACTTAGTGTGGATTTTTGAATGAACATTACTCAAATGAGAATCATAACTCAACAGAGGGTCTAATACAATACCCAAATATTTCAAAGTAACTACTTTCTCAAAAACAGCACCATCTAATGCTTCAACATGAAGACACATCCCCAAGGTTTTTAATCTAGAAAATGTTCCAAAAACCATAGTTTTTGTTTTCCTTACATTTAGAATCAATTGATTTCATCTAGCCAATGCTGGAGATCACCCATTTCTCTGGACAAAATAAAATTTAACTCAGAAATTGTTTTACCATGTGCATATACCACAGCATCACCAGCATAAAGCATTAGGCTAACATCTTTCAGTGCAGTACAGAGCCCATCAAAATACAGAGAGAATAAAATAGGACCCAACATGGAGCCCTGTGGTACTCCATATTTTACTGCAAGCTTTCCAGAGATGGGGGAGGAGGTTACACTGGATGCCAGGGATGCTCATTTTGAGGTCAGGCATGGGTGCGGGTGGGGGAAGGGACCATTGGACACCAGGGATACACATTTCCAACAGAAAGAAGGGTTAAAAAGTCAGGTTAGTTGATATCTTGGAGGTAGAAGACTTGGTTTGCTGGCCAAGGCACCTAGCTTCACCTGAGCTCTTTCCTTCTAAGACTGCTTGAAAGGCAGAGTAGAGAAACTTACCAGAGCAAGGGAGAAGGATTAAGACTTAGTTTGGCTAAGCAGATTTACTGTGTGGTGGTGTTTTTATTTTTACTCACAGGGATTGCTACTGTTTGTTGTTAACATTTCATTGCTTTATTTTTCTCTGATTCAAATTGTTGTTGCTGGTATACCTTCTTCTGCATTATTACAAGGTGTGCCTACAGGTGTGTGCTAACAGATTACTGCTGTAATCTTCTGATTCAAATTGACTTTTACAAGGTATATCTTCTGTTACTGCTTTATTTTCTCTGAGCAAAGTGTTTCTTACAGGGTATATCTTCTCTGAAATTATTACAGGTGGTGCTTTACAGGTTTACAGTTTTATCTAACATTAGGATAAGCTTTCAGGGTTACTGCATTTGTTGTTGACTGATTGTTTCTGCTCTTACCTCCTTGTTCTTTCGTCCGTGGTTCTTCTTTTTAGGCAGGGAAAGGGCCCAGCCACCACCCCCATCCCCAACCACCCCTACACTCCTTTTATAGGGTACCACAGTTGTGACATTTCCTGTGACAGAGCAGGAAGAAGGCGGATCAGTGAGGCCTCCACAAAATGATCTCATTTACAAGGCACTAGTAATTTAACTTGTTATAACAAGTTAAACAAAGCACAATTAAACCATTACTTGCATTTTTTTTCTTCTAATTACTCTGACTAGGTTACAAACCCAGCAACTTATTTGTAATGGATTTCATTAACTGCAGGTACTGTGGAACAATTTTCAGAAGGACAGTCTTACAGGATTTAGGACACTGTCCTACATGCTGGGCCTTTGGAGATCTTGGGTCTCAGCTCCGGGCAGCATGGGCAGAGATTGCCGCCTCAAATTTCATATTGAAGAGGAAATACATTATAAGAACCACCGCCATTTCCCCAGCATCCAACAGAAAAACCTCGACGCAGAGGGTAGTTGGTCCAGGAGGTTGGCAGGTGGTTAGGAGGAAGCAAATCAGGTGCCCCATCACTCTCTGCTCTCAACACATTACCTCCAAAAACCATATAAACACTACAAACAGGTATCTCCTCTATCTCTGAAATCAAATAAAGAGGCAGAAGACACTGCAGAAACAGGACACTGCAGCACAGGAGCTAGCACAACAATACTCACCAAATCAAGAACCAAAACTAAACAAGCACAAGGAAATCCAAAAACTTCTGATCATAGGAGACTCCATGATTCGGGAGTTGATACCCATCTCCAGCCAGGGGTGATGGTCAGATGTCTCCAGGTACATCAGCATGGAGACACTGACCGCATTACTAAAATTGTTCACAAAGCAGGAGAAAACATTGATGTCCTAGTACACATAGGGACTAATGATCTCTGCCAGCCGGTCAGTTGTGGAGACCAAGGAACACCTGACTAGGCTGGGTGACAAACTATCATCTATTTCGTCTGCATCTCCTTCTCTGAGATCCTGCCAGTCTGGGAGAAGGAGCAGATGGACGGAAGGTCAGAGAAGGGGAGATAGGGGAGCTAAACACGTGGCTCAAGGACTGGTGCCAGAAAAAGGACACAGATTTGTAGGGAACTGCAACAGTTCTGGGAGGCGAAAGTTCTTTAAATTTGATGGACTGCATCTGACTAAGGAGGAGTCAGTGCATTGGGGCAGAAGTTTGACGTCTTTGCAGAATATTTAAACTAGCAAATGGGGAGGTTGCAGCACCCCATCGTCGAATGGAAGAACACCCCTCCCCCCTCAGCTAGTGGTCAAACAGGAATTCAGCGTGTTTGCCGTTCATTTGCATCACCAGGTAAGAAAAAAGGTTTGTCTCCCCATACGATGCACAGGGGTAATGCCAAACTTCACCCAACAACTAACACACCAAAATCTGGCCAATGGAAAATGATGTACACAAATGCTCACAGCCTGGGAAATAAGATCCCAGACCTGCAGGCAATAATGTCAGAGGCTAAACTGGACATAGTAGCAATTAGTGAGACGTGGTTTACCAGTAACCACACTTGGGAGACTTCAGTACCTGGCTATGTATTGTTCAGAAGAGACCGAGGTGCAAAAAGGGGAGGAGTGGCCCTGTATGTTAATGAAAATATCAAAGCTACAGAAATTCAGAATACACATAATGAGCCAGAAGAACTGTGGGTCACCTGGAAACAGGAAATGGGACAGCCATAAGAACTGGGGTTGTCTACAGGGCCCCAGACCAGAGGAGGACATAGACACATTACTGTTAGAAGATATACAAAACATGACAGCTAAGGGAGGTTCTGATAATGGGAGACTTCAACATGCCAGATACAGATTGGTCAATACCAGCAGGAACATCGGCCAGAACTAGACACATAGTGGATTCCCTGCAGGAGGGCCTCAAACAACTGGTACAGCAACCCACAAGAGACAGGGCTATCCTAGATCTAGTACTGACTAACAAAGAAGGGATCACAGATCTCCAGGGAGAAGGTCACCTGGGGCCAGTGACCATCACATGGTATGGTTCAATTTGGCTACTACATCTAAATCATCCCATTCCAAGGCAAAATATGGGACTTCAGAGGAGCTGACTTTGATAAGATGGCCAACAGAGTTAAGCTAGCCCTGGCAAAAAAAACACAGGTGAGGAGGTACAGGCAAAGTGGGCAAGCATTAAGGATACAATACTTGAAGCAACATCCCATTGTGTTAGACAGAAAGGAAGTGTAAAGAAGAAGGAAACCACTTTGGTTCTCAAATACAGTGTCAGAAAGGTCAGAGCCAAAGGCTGGCCTTCAGAAAATATAAGGGAACACAGGGATGAAGATAGGGAGGCATACCAAACTGCCCTAAGGGAAGCAGGTAAGGCAGTAAGGCAGGCAAAGTCCCAAACTGAGGAAACACTAGCACGGACAGTAAAGAAGGTGACAAGACTTTCTATAGATACATTAGTGAAAGGAGAAAGTCCAGAGGGGGTATTGCTAAGCTTAATGGAGAAAAGGGAGCATGTGAGGAGGAGAGGACCCTGTAAAAGCATCTATCCTAAATAGATACTTTTGCTCAGTATTTACTGAAGAGAAGGTAGGGCAGGGCCCACAGCTCAGCACCATGGACACAGCGGGAGGGAGGTGAGCACTACTCCTCTCACAAAAAAAGGGTCCTACAAGAGCTTGCTAAGCTCAGGTGGATAAGGCAATGGGACCTGATGGCATACATCCTAGGGTACTTAAGGAGCTAAAGGAGGAACTAGCAGAGCCTTTAGCAGAATTGTTTAGTGAGTCTCTGAGCACAGGAGAGGTCCCAGAAGACTGGAGAAGGGCTCATGTGATCCCACTCCACAAGAGTGGTAGCAGGGAGGAGGCGGGAACTACAGACCGGTCAGTCTTACCTCAGTAGTGGGCAAGATTATGGAGGCACTCCTTAAGGAAAGGATAGTGCAACACCTGGAATCCATAGGGCACAGGATCCAAGACAGCATGGGTTTACAAAGGGAAGGTCCTGTCAAACTAATCTCATAGATTTCTTTGACTGCAGTAACCAGAGTGGTGGACCAAGGGGAGCAGTTGATGTCGCCTACCTTGACTTCAGCAAAGCTTTTGACACTGTTCCACATAGAAGATTGATAAATAAGCTAGGTAGGCTCGGGGTGGGTCAAGTTGGTCAACTGGGTGGCAAACTGGTTGACTGGCAGAAAACAGAGAGTGGTGGTAAATGGTATACAGTCAGAAGAGATGCAAGTCACAAGTGGGTACCTCAGGGATCAGTCCTGGGGCCAGTCCTATTCAACATCTTCATTAGTGACCTGCAGATGGACTAGAGGGTAAGGCTTGTCTGTTTGCAGATGACACCAAGATCTGCAACAGAGTAGATGATCCAGATGGGGTGGGCAGAATGAGAAGAGATCTGGATAAACTAGCAGAATGGTCAGAAGAGTGGCAACTGGGATTTAATGCAAAGAAGTGCAAAATCATGCACATAGGAAGAGAAACCCTGAAGCCACTTATAGGCTGGGAGGAGTTATGCCAGCAGTCACAAAGGAAGAAAGAGACTTGGGCATCATCATCACTGATGACCTAAAATCATCAAGCAGACCTCTAAAGCAGTAGGTAAGGCTAGGGGTGTTAGGATGTATTAGTAGGGGTATCACAAGTCGTAAGAGGGAGGTAATAATCCTCTGTACAAGACATTGGTTAGGCCCCATCTGGAGTACTGCATGCAGTATTGGAGGCCACACCTTCACAAGGACATTAACCAAATTGAGGCAGTCCAGAGAAGAGGCCAAAATGGTGCAGGGACTGCATCAGAAGACATGAGGACAGATTAACGGAGCTCAATATGTATACCCTTGAGCAAAGGAGGGAGAGAGGTGATATGATCGAGACATTTAAACACCTTAAGGGCATAAACAAGGTGAAAGAGTCTAACATGTTTAAATATAAGAAAAATAGCAGGACAAGAGGACACAGCATGAGATTAGAGGGAGGCCGATTAAGGGGAAGTGGGGAAATTCTTTTCACAGAAAGGGTGGTAGATGCATGGAATGGCTACCACAAGAAGTGGTGGCTATGAATACAGTGCAGGGCTTCAAACAGGCATGGGATAGGCATAAGGGAGCAATACAAATGACTATGAATAGATAGGTCACTGACAGAGCAAAGGCCGATGGCACATTTATAAGGTAGAAAAAGAAATGGGCAGACTGGATGGGCCTTGCGGTCCTTATCTGCCGTCAACTTCTATGTTTCTATTAGGAAATCGGGCATGATTACAGGTGGGAAGCGTGACCACTGGATGCCAGGGATACTTATTACAAGATTGAGCATGGGTGTGGGTGGGGAGAGGGACCACTGGACACTGGGGAAATCTTATATATTTATTATCGGGTGGCAATCATGGGGGGGGGGGGAATCACAGGCACCAGGGAATAAACTTGTTTTTCTAACTATTGGGACAGCGTTCGGTGAGGGGGGTCCACTAGACCACCAGGGAATATATATTATAATGGGCTGGAGATCAGCCACTGTGGGTGGTTACCACTAGCACCAGGGACCTATATGTATTGTTTGGACCGGGACAGCGATTGGCAAAGGAGCAGGACCACTACCCATCAGGGAGAATGATTTAGAATACTCAGGACAATGCTCGTTGGGCGGGGGGCACTGCAGTACCTCCATCAACCACCAGGGTTGTGGGGGATCAAAGCAAGGTCATGGTCAGAGGTATTTGTTCCGTGCAAGAGGGCCTGCAAAAGGCTTTTGGGCAGAGCTAACACTTTGTAAATCAGACAGCGCTGATATTCATGCCCTCTCACCCTCATTTGCATTGCAGCCACCTTCACACTTTGACCTAGTGCAAACTGGGCTTTTTTGAATACCAACTTGGTGCAAAACCTGGTTGACATTTTGCAAGCTGGGTTTGTGCTGGGGCAAAGTTTTGTAAGTCTGGCCTCAGAGCCTTTTTGTGTAAGCAGGAGGTTTGTGTTATAGTTTGGTTTTCTCATTCTTTCTTGTTTATCATTTTTGATCTGTAGTGAGTAATTTCTCATTTTTATTTCTGTGGTTTTAGTTTGGTGTGTTTAAGGAAAGCATTTTGTCAGTGTTTTTCTGTAGCAGTTTTAGTGATTTGTTTTGTTCTATTTTTCTTAAAGTGACGGTGTTCTGTCACCTTTTCGTTGTATTTAATATTAAATTACCTGTTACCCCTGTCATTTTAATCCCTGTTCTGTTTCAAAAAAAAAGGAAAAAAACCTTTTTGGGTTGTTTTTAGTAGTAGTTTTCCAGATCAAACTGCTGGTCCCTGATTCCCTAGGGAGGAGGTGTTGTCTGCTGCTGGTACTTATTTGTACTGGAGTGTTAGTTTATTAATCCCTGTGTTGTGTAAAAAAAAATATATTTTTTTGGTTTCCCTACATATTATTAGTAGAGTATTTTTTCAGATCACAGTGCTGATTCCTGATTCTCTTGGGGGAGGTGTTGGCTGCTTCTGGTAGTTAATAACTTATTTAAACCTTTAACCCCTGTTGTGCATGTTGTGCTAAACCCTTTCGTGTTTTATTTTTTCAGATCACTCTGCTGATCTCTGATTCCCTAGGGGAGGAGTTGTCTGCTCCTGGTACTTACTTGCCTTTTTTTACATTTTCTAATTTTTCATCCCAAATCAAGTTACAATTAACATATAAGAATGACTGGGAAGTGATGGTCTACTAAAGGGAGAGATGCTGGGAAGGCAGAAAAGAAGAGTTCAAAATATGTGGGGAAAACAGTGCTGCAGTTAAAAAACACTGTGTCTGTAGCAACATGTTCTATGGTCTCCAAGGCTGGTAGCAGCAAAGGTGTAGTTGGTGGCGGTGGCATTACTGTATCCAAATTATTCTCTGCCACATCAGTGGCAGCCTTGCTGGTGGGGGATGTGGGAAGTGACAATAAGCAGCAGTAAACAAGGAACAGTGGTTGAGGAGGAGGTTGTTGGTGTCCCCGTGGCTGGTGGTGGTAGTTGTGTTGCTGAGCCTGCCAGGGTAGAGCTGGAGTCATTAACTGAGGTGGGAGATCTGGAAACTGAATGTCACACTCAGCCTACTGATGATGAGAGGGACAGAGAACCTAGAGACAGTGATGATGATGAGGACAGACCTGTGGAGGACAGCATCAGCTGTGCTGCTGATGTTTTTTGGATCCCTTGTTGAAGTCTGAAGAGAAAAAGCACAAGGATGATGCTGCAGATGATGCAGGAGATATTGTTTGCAGTGATCCAACTACCAAAGCCCCCCCCAATATTATTAGAGTTATAAAATCATCCCAAAAGACACAAATTCACACCTTTAGCTGTCCCAGTTCTGCCACCATGGTAAATCAAGGGTTACAAAATCCCTAGTTTGAGATTTGTATATACTTGACCTGGCTGATGAGACAGTTGCTATCTGTCAGCTATGTCAAGCACAAGTTAATACGGGGAAAAAGGGCAGCCACCTAGGCACTGGTGGCAACACACACCTGAAGAACAGGCACCTGTTAATCTGGTGTCAACAGAAGGAAGTCAGTGCATTGGGTTCCAGTCCCTCATCATTATCATTAGGCAAGGCTCTCAGAAGTGACAGGGCAATAGACCAGGTAGATGGAGGGGCAAGTGAGGAGGACTACAGACAGGAGGAGGAGGAGGAGGAGGATTATGTGGGTCTGCCTAGTAATAGGTATATAGCAGCAGTGGTGGGTTGAGTAGTGCCACCCAGAATCAGAAAAACACAGTAATGCCACAATCACTGGTGTCATTCGAACAGCAGCACGTATGAAACCCCTGAAGGCAAATACCACATCACCAATAATGCCACCATGCCGAGCTCAGCTGTTTGGTAGCCCAACCCCAAAAAAGGTCCAGTCTGCACTGCATAGCATGTTTGAGCATCACTACAGATTCACTCCCAATCATGCTACTGCATGTGAGCTAAATGCGGCAACTGCTGAAATGCTGGCAATTGATCTATTGCCATTCTCTTTTGTTGAGAATATTGGATTTCAGAGGTTGTTGGCCCGAGCTTGTCTCAAATGGCAGATTCCATCAAGAACATACTTTTCTGAATGTGCCATTTCTGAACTCTACGGCACAGTGTCACAGATGGTAATCCATGCCCTGAAGCATTCAGCATCACCATACATACATCTGAGCATAGATATGTAAACCAATGGCCAAACAGATGGTATCTCTTATTTGTGCATTGCAGCACATTAAGCACAGCTGCCTGGGGTATTATTTGGCTCTGGACATGGGAAATATTGCAGTACACCCAATTGTAGTGGTAGCAACACTCCGGGTATTAGACAGCATGCCACGCTGGCAATGAAAAATATAAGTGGTTCTCACACTGGTGAGAAAGTGCTGGTAGTGCTTCTTACCAAGACTGATGAGTGGCGATAATGGCTCCAATATTGTGAAATACATGAGTGATGGGAGGGGGGTTGTCAAGGTGCTATGTTTGGCACACTGTCTTAATCTCATTGTGCAGCAGTTTTTAACCCATCCTGATATCAAGGCCATGTTGACTGTGACTCATCGCATCTGTGTCCACTTTGCCCATTCTGGAAAGGCCCATGACCAGCTCCATCAGCTGCAGATAAACAAACTGGGTCAGCACCATATGAAGCTGGACATTGTCAGCAGATGGAACTCAACACTATACATGATTGAGTGATTGTACAAGCAATATAAAGCCATATCTGAATATCTGCTGCTACATACAAGCCATGACAGTTCTGGAGTATCCATGTCTCTGACAACAGAGCAGTGACACCAAATGGATGGCCTGATCATGATTCTTAAGTCATTCAAACATGCAGCACAGGCCGTGAGTGGGGATACTGCCTGTATCAGTCAGTCCATTCCACTACTACATGTGGTGAGACATTCTACAGTCTGAAGATTTGGGGATTGCCACATTGTTGGTCCCACACTATAAATGTGGGCTGGCATCAACAATTGAAGGTAGACATCAGAAGGTACAAAATTTGACCAGTCTTCTAATAAGAAGGGTACATTGTGCACAGATGCTTCAGATACATTTATCAAAGGCACAACATGAAACTTCACAAAGACCAGGTGTTGCTACCACTACCAAACATGGGAAACGGGCTGTGAAAAACATGAAAGTTAAAAGAGAAAATGCCAAATCCCATTTAGAATGTGTTAGATCAGGTTGGAGTTTCAGACATGGAGGAAAAGGAAGAGGGGGGAGGCTGATGAGGCAGCAGGACTGCAGGTAGCGCAACGCATGGTAGCTGCATATTTGGTGGACACAAGGCACCTTACCATTGCCAGTGAGCTCTTGCTATACTAGAGCAGCAAGGCCACTGAATGGCCAGTACTGACCTTGGTTGCAATGAAATACCTCAGCTGCCCACCCTTGAGTGTCACTGTGGAGCATGTATTCAGTTTAGCTGGGACCATTGTGTGGGACAGGTGCACTAATCTGTCACCCAGAAATGTTGCCATGCTAACATTTATTAAAATGAATGAGGGGCACATTCCACACAACAGAATCATGTTCATATTCTTACCACAAGAAGGTGGTGGTGGTGGTGAAGATGAGGAGCAGGGTCTTGTCAGCATTAGCAAATTGTCTTCTACCACCGAAATGGATGAAGAAGTAATGGACAGAGAATTCCAATCTGGTGACAAATCCAGTCTGGAAGACTGTGAGGGCTGCTTTCTTGATAAGGTTGAAGCATAAAAAAAAAAAAAGATGTCTTGTTTCCCTCCTTTCCTCTCAACAGTATAATCCTTTATGTTATGATTCACAATTCTGTTATTTTCACTCATTTTAATGTTCCTCATCCCCAACTGTTGTACTGCTGTTTCCTTGTGCCTAATTGATTACCTGCCTCTACCACCTGCATGCCATGTCAACAGACAATGCCTGCTCCAGCCAGCAAGACACAGCACTGCCTCCTCCTCCTTGTGTGACCTGCTTGGGTCCTACACACCCACAAATAGCATGGGCCAGCACCTCTATACTAATGCAAACATTATTCTGACTCTAGGGAATGCTGTTTGGCTTGATCCTGTGGTACAAGTTACAAAGTTCCCTGATTTAAAAAAACTCATAGAAATGAATACTATGTTCGCTCTGAGATAATAGCTACTGGATTTGGAAATGACAATCCACATCATGTGGAGCAGCTAAAAACACTTTGCAGAGAATCCAGAGTCAACACTGGGGATGGTACCATCACAACTCTACTGCAGCACTCCAATCTGGAACTGTATGAATGGGTACTCAAGCACTCAAGCCAACCCACCAACCAGTCAGTAAGTTCATCAAGGCAGAAAGACCTCAATTCCATCTGGTTCTGTCTTTGTCTGCTGTGATGGTAAGTCGCAAAGTCAGACAGCCTTCAAGAAACAGGAGATTTCCAGTGATGTCATCACCCAAATGACAGGATAACATTCTAGCTTCGACCTCCCCTGCCCTTAAAACTCCTTTTTCAGCACATTTTTCCTAGTAAAATGTGCAAAATGACAACTAAACATGCTGGAGGAGACAGGATTACCATATCTCACATGGGGAGCACACTTAAATCGATGGATGAATCAGGATTGGCACCATTCATTCTCTCAGCAGCGAAGGAGCCTCTCTGGCCAGTGAATCTGGGTCTACTATAGATACCGATACTGAAACTGAGATGAAAACAAGATCGCATTTTGAAACCTTACTACAGGAAATCAAAACTTTCCAAAATGAGAGTAAACAAGAATTCTGTAGCCTGAATGAAACATTGGCAGTAGAACAATGCATTAAAAGAGCTGAAGAGCATATTTCCCAAATGGAGGACTCCATCACCAATCTCCACAGGCGGTCGACTTTCTTTTGGACCAACAAGAAGCACTGTAATTAAAATTAAGATTTTGAAGGTCAGTCCCGAAGGGACAGTTTTAGAATTTATAACCTACCAGAAGGCATCGAAACAGGTCAAATGACTGATTTTGTGGAGGACTTACTGAATATCCCACAGTCATTTCAATTTCAGATAGAACGTGTGTGCACAGGGCACTTATTCCACAGCTGTCAGACCACAAAGCTCGTCCACACTCAATAGTGGAGATATTTTCAATTTACAAGGATAAAGAACGGATTCTCTGAATGGCCTGGGGATCTAAAAGCATTGACTACAATGATACTTGTCTTTTTCTGGACTAAGATTACCCACCGGAGGTGCTGTAGAAACATTTGGAATATGGTGGTATTTTGCTCATGCTAAAGACAGACCAAATTAAGTTTCAAATCCCCACCCAGCATGCCTTAGAGTTTTCTGGACTCTGATATGGAAATCTGTAATACCCCAGCAGAAGCAATGCAAGCATTAAAGAACCATGGCATTATGGAAAGAATAGATTTCAGCAAAGTGTCAGCCCCATAACCTCAGCACTCAGTCTGGAAAACGGGAAGTTTACAGTGCTACAGAGTCTCAGGGGAAAAGAGCAGCACCAAAGACGCTGGAAAATATCTGTAGCCTTCTAAAGAGTTTTTTATTCTACTTCAATAGACTCTTCAGCTCTGAGAAATGAGAAAATGTAATTTGGTTTAGGTAAGCCTGCTCTTTTTCCTTCTTTCCATGTTCCCCCATGCTACTATCTGTGCCATCAAAACATCGAGAGGTTAATTTATGCCACCTAGTTACCTGTTACTTGAGGGATTATGGCAATTGTTTTAAACACTGTAAAACTGGTACCTTTTTCATTTACTAGACATCACAGGGCAGATGACATCTAGTGATCTTTGATTTGTTTATGCTGTGTGATCCTGCCAGAAGTTTCTATTCATTTCCACCAGTCATGTCTTCGCTACTGCTAACCTCTACCTTAGTTACTTATTTTAAATTGGAGTTCTTTCCATTGTAACAACAGTATTCTAAGTTTGGTTGCAATTCTAAAGTAGAGCAAATATTTACAGCCTTGATTCTTCTATTCTAAATTCGGTCTGCCTGTTTTATTAGGTTGTCAGGATCCAGGTGTGATGACTGGACCACGTTACAATATTTTACCTACTTTAAACAGTGAAAGGACAGTTTGTGACTGCCTCTCTGAGATCCAGAATTGGATGAGTGCCAGCTGGCTGTGGTTGAACCCGGCTAAAACTGAAGTGTTGGTGGTGGACCCAGATCATTGGGAGGTGGGTTTGTCGGCTGGACATCCCTCCGGGCTCTGGCTCAGGGGTATTCAGTTGACTACCTCAAATCATCTGCAGAACCTGGGCATTATTTTTGATGATGGCCTGACTCTTAAATCTCAGGTGTTGGGCATTGTCAAGTCCTCATTTTACCATCTGAGTGTTCATGAGGTGGTGTCCCAAAAAAGGTATGGTAAAAATTTGGGTGAAAATATTGAAAAATGGCCTAGTTATGCTACTAAGTTCAAAACCCCATTGAAATACATTGAACCGCATACCTGATTTCCTCAGTTTGCAGTCCAGCATTGAAGAGTGAAGATGTGTCTGCGGTTCAGAGAGGATTATGGCATTGGATCTACAATTGGTAAGTAAGGGCTCTGAAGCCTGAGACTGATCTGGAGGCAATGATGGTAGAATGCCATTTGCCACTTGGGGGTTAAGCATTTCCAACCCCCCCCAATAACCTTAGTCTGATAGCATCTGTCACAAACACACTCCAGAGGTCAGGCCTTCTGCTCACACAGTGCCCAACCTCGAAGTGCAATATGTGAACAGGAAACAAACAGGGACACCCTCCTGTCTGTTTTGGGTCTGAGCAACTACTAGTCTCTAGTCTTGGGGTGAAATATGAACCCTTTTTCGCTAGTACACCCAGGTAACAGGTCCTAATATCACACCCTCTTTGGGGAAAGCAGTGCAATACTTAACCCATTGTGCACACAGCCTGGTTCACAATCCCCCTTCTTACTCAATTGAGACCTAGGTATTTCCTTAACTCACTGCATATGGTGACACACTATAAGCACTTTAACAGTTATGTCAAAATTTTCAACACTGTCCCAGCATTCACACTCAAAATGAGAAAATGTCTCAGGCAGGATTTTAAGGAAAACCAAGTTTACTAAAATTAAAAATAGTAAATAAAATACAAAACACAGAACATATAACATTAATGGTACAGTCATAAAAATAAATGGACAATTACAAATCAAAGCACCTTGTAACTGATTCAACTCCCAGTTTCAGTTGGTAAATAAGGGTGCTGAAATTACCTAATTTTGGTAAAAGTACTTCTTAAGTCCAGAATACAAGTGTGTTCAGTCTTGTAAAGTTGGAACAAGAGTGTCTGTTCTCTCCGGAGTCCAAAATAGAAGATGATTCTGTCCTTTCAGCCAGCTGGTAATAGATGCCAAAATGTCCCTCCCATCCTGTGATGTCACAGCTCTGGGCTGTTGGTTTGAGGTCATTCTTAGTCCTGTAATTAATTGATCAGTCACATGCCCCTGCACACTGCTAAACATTCCAATGAAAAAAATATATATATTCTTCCTAATTAGTGATGCTTTATGACAGGTCAGAGTTGCCTCCTTTTATGTTTCAGAAAAACATCCTGATGAGCTGTTTCACAGCATCTTGAGATTTTTGACATAGACTATCTAGGAAGTATTCTCCCTCCTGTCACTTTGTAAAAAGGCAATATTTTCACTTCAAAGCACCAACTCTCTGAGAACATTACTTTTACGATGTCTACACAGGTTTTGTTAGGCATGTGTCAGTTTCTTTTAAAGTTAGTTGTTTCCTTCCACTCAGAGAGAGAACAGTATATTTTTGAAAATCCAAGGTTCATTGATGCCTTGCTGACTTGGCCTGTTTCCTAAGCAAGACTCAAAAACATATATTTTATAGCAAAAATATAATACAAATAATAACAAGCAGATGGCTATCTTCACACTCCTCCCTCCTAGACTGAATTTGGGGGAATCTATTCCTATGTATGGGATGAGTTTCCCACATTTAGTTCACTGCTCTAACTGGTGCGATAACCCATCTGCATTTTCATTTGCTACCCCTGCCCTATGAGTGACAGTCATGTCATAACCCTGCATGGCAGTGCTCCATCTTAAAAGCCTACTGTTTGCTTTACCCATTTGTGCTAGCCAAACCAGGGGGTTATTATCTGTCTGTACCTCAAAGTGCCACCAGTATAGGTATGGCTCTAATTTCTTCAGTACCCACACCATTGCAAGGCATTCTTTCATGCCCACACCTTTGTAAGGCATTCTTTCTCCACTGTAGAATTAGTTTGCTCCTTGGGAAGTAATTTCTTACTAAGGTACACTATTGGGTGATCTTTCCCTTGGCTAGAAGTTTGGCTAAATACTGCCCCAATATCCACATCTGAGGCATCTGTCTGGACTACAAATGATTTACTGTATTCTGGACTGGCTAATACAGGAGCACTGCATAGTGTCTCCTTTAGCCGTGCAAAGGCTCAGTCATAGGCTGGTTCCCATTTTACCTTTTTAGGCATTCTTTTGTTTAGCAGGCCAGATAGGGGAGCTGCCAGGACACTGTAGTTTGATACAAATTTTCTATAGTAACTTGCAGTCCCTAGAAAACTCCGAACCTGCTTCTGTGTTGCAGGTCTGGGCCATGCCTTGATTGCCTAATTAAGATGGAGCTGTCCCTATCCTACTACATGCCCTAGGTATGCTACCTCAGCCATGGCCACCTGGCACTTTTCAGCTTTTACAGTGAGCACAGCCCTCTATATCCTGCCCAACACTTCCTTAAGGTGGGACAGGTGTTCCTTCCAGCTGGCACTGAAGGTGGCAATATCATCCAGGTATGCCACGGCATACTCTTCAGTACCATGTAACACCTGGTTCACCAACCTTTGGAATGTGGCAGGGGCATTCTTCATTCTAAAAGGCATTACTTTAAACTCAAATAAGCATCAAGCAAGCAAACTTTATTTATATAGTGCCTTTCATAATCAAGGTGCTGAACAGAATATAAAAATATAAAATACAATACATGTCAATGGCATAATAAATTATTTAAAAACAATCAATTAATTAATCAACTAATTAGGGAAGGCCAAGGAAAATAAATATGTTTTCAGCATAGATTTAAAACTGCTGAAGGTCAGGCATTCTCTTAACTGATGAGGTAGAGAATTCCACAGGGTTGGTGCTGCAAATGAAAAAGCACAAGCTCCAGATGTTTTAAGATGAACCCTGGGAATCTCTAGCAATCCTTCATCGGTGGATCAGAGAGGATGATTGGGGGAGTAGGGAGTCAGGAGATCTTTCAGGTAGTCAGGTTCCTATTCATGTAGGGTTTTAAAAGTAAGCAAGCCTACCTTGTAGGTGATCTGCCACTGAACTGGCAGCCAATGCAGTTCGTGCAGCACAGGCGTAAAATGATTGGTCCTAGAGGTACCAGTCAACAGCCTGGCCTCAGCATTCTGCACTAGCTGTAGGCAGCAGATATCAACCCCAGACAGCCCTAAGTAGAGGGCATTGAAGTAGTCAAGATGGGTTGTAATGAAGGCATGGACTAATGTTGGAAGGTCACCTGAAGGAAGTGTTTCACCCAAGCAATATTCCTCAGATGGTAGAATGAGGATTTGACTACAGCTGACACCTGAGACTTCATGGTCAGACCATCATCAACAATTACACCCAGGTTACGCACCCGATCTGAGGTAGAGAGCTGGACACAATCAAGCCACAGGCCTGAAATGAGCCCAGCTCCAAAACCTGTCCCTGGGCAACTCAGATCCACAACCAGCACTTCAGTCTTATCCAGGTTTAATCTCAACCAGCTCAAGCTCATCCAATCTTTGATCTCAGAGAGGCAACTATTTAGCATAGAGACCACATCAACCTGTCCGGGCACAAAGAACATATACAGCTGAGTATCATCTGCATAGCAGTGAAATCGCAAGCCGTATCACCTGATGATATCTACCAATGGCAGCATATACACACTGCAAACAACATGGGCACCAGTATGGAACCCTGTGGCACCCTGCAGGACAGGGGGAAGGGGTCAGAGGAATAAATTCCAGTGACCACCCTCTGAGATCTGCCTATGAGGAAGGATCAAAACCATTCGAGGACTGTACCCGACAGTCCACAAAGGAACCGCAGGGTTTCCAAAAGCACCTCATGGTCCACAGTGTCAAAAGCTGCTGAGAGATCGAGAAGGACCAAGATGGTATAAGCCTTTTGATCTCTGGCAATCAGAAGATCATTTAATAACCAAACAAGGGCAGTCTCTGTGCTATGCCTCTTCCTGAAGCCAGACTGGAGAGCTTCATAGACATCGTGAGTTACCAAATGATCGTCCAGTTGCAGCACAACTACCTTCTCAGTAACCTTCCGTACAAAGTGAAGGTTAGAGACAGATCAGTAGTTAGCTGGATCAACAGGGATCCAAGAAGGGTTTTTTAAGGAGTGGTCAAATGACCACTTCCTTTAGGGGGTCTGGAAAGATTTCCCTCTCCAAGGATCTTCTTACAATTTCAGCTGGGATTGGGCAGGTGATATCTACACAACCCACTAAAGGGGGGGGGTAGAGCCTGGATCCAAACTATAACAGGTTGGGCGCAGGGTCTGGACAATCTTCACAATGTCCAAGAATTCCGGTCTGCTGAAATCCATCCAGACAGACCATGTGCTTGCTACCTCCCATCGACCTCTGCAACCCCTCATAGAGAGAGCCAGGTGATTCCAGACCTTACGCTGGCAACCTAACCTGCGAAAAATGGAGATAGCTCATCACATTCAATTTGTGAAAAAACTCTTCCGGACTGAAGACAGATTGGATTGCACAATCTGTTAACAGTTCAAAAAAGTTGAGCCAGTCGGTTCTGCGCAGCATAAATCTCCCTGGATAAGAACTCTGCCTTCTTACTGGTGATTTCGGATTGATAGCCCTTATAATGACCATCAATCTAAGCCTGTCGGCATCCAGGCTGGACTTCTGCCACACTCTCCAGCCTGACATGAAGGAACCCCCCCATCGGTGATAACCTCCTGCAGGAACCCAACATGGGAGAAAATCCCTAGCAAGACATCTGCCACTTTGTCTGTCCTCAGTGAGGATAGGGTGACTGCCTCTGGGTACCGGGTGGCATAATCCACCACTGTTAGGATAAATCTCTTCCTGGAGGAGCTTGGGGTATGGAAATACCCCACAATATCCATTCCTACCCTCTGGAATGGCTCCTCCACTATGAGCAAGGGAATTAGGGTGGCTTGGATATTATTACCTGCCTTCCCTATTTCTTGGCATCGGTTACAAAACCTGCAATATTCCTTCACCTGCTGGGTGAAGTTGGGCCAGTAGAAATTCTGGGCCAATCGCTGCATAGTGTGCATTATTCCCAGATGTCCAGACATGGGGATATTATGAGCAATCTTGAGCAACCACTCATGATACCCCAGGGAATGACAAGCTGTCTGCCCATCACCACTCCCCCTGTCCTTACATCCTGCATATACAGCAGTCTATTCTCCCAGTACACTCTATCTCTCCGGTCACCTTCCTGTGTCCCATCAGATTCTGCCTAAGCCCTCAGCCTCTCTAAACTATGGTAATTTTTCTGAGCTGCTGCAAAATCTTTACACATTCCCAAGGCATGGGACAGGTCCCCTTCAGTTGCTAAACTAGGGTCCCAAGCTGTCTGACAGTTGGCTACCACTCCCTCCTCGGAGTAACCTTCTGTAGCTGTTTTGTTAACTGCTACCTGTGGAATTTCTACTCCCCTTTCACTATTCTCCATGTCAGGAGACAGGCTGGGAAACCAGCCTCTCAGTGTTTTCCACAAGGGCATCTATGGGGTTCAGGGAGCTACAGTCTGCCTTTGCCGTCTGACTGTGGGTAACTGCACACATCACCCTCTTTTGGAGATTGTTCCCTATAGTCACATCCAGGGCAAGATTTTCTGTCACTGCAACTTTTTCCATAGCTTCTCCTGTCTCACACCAGTCCAGTAGAACACTAGCAAGTGGCAGAATTTTCTACTGCCCAGTGAATCCCCATACAGTAACAAACTGATTGGGTATAAGCAGTTCAGGCTTAACCAAATCCCCTTTTACCAAAGTAGGGGATACCCTTGTGTCCCTTAACCCATGAGTTTGCACCCCATTCACAGTAACTGGGTGTATGCACTCCCTCATATTTACTGGCAATCTGGCATGCTTTCAGGGATACACAAAAAACTGACCTCTTTCTCAACACCACTTTGTGCACTCTCTGCCTTTTTAGGACACTGTCTTGCAATATGCCCAGGTTGTTTGCAAAACCAACAATTATTTCTTTTATCAGGCAAATCCTTTCTTTGTAACCTGGAGCTGCATGCTTTCTGGGGATGTAGGGAGGGTTTTAGCTGCCCTAAAGGCACGCTTTTCCCTTTCTGCACTGCCATGCCAACCCCACTCCCTCTCAGAGCAGGTCTGCTCCTGGTATAGCAGTCCAAGAGCTCGGCAGCCTCTTGCACTCTTTTTGGATCTCAGTCCTCTAGCCAGGTTTTCAGCTCTGCTGAGCAAGCCCAAAAGAACTGCTCCAAAAGTACAACATCCTCAATTTTCTCTACAGAGTCTGCTTTTACCCCTTCCTAAACACGTTTCAAAAACTGATTTTGTTTTGTGGCTAGTTCCTCGTAGCTCATGTCAGAACTTCTCCTGAGCTTACGGAACTTAACTCTGTACACTTCAACTGTTGTCATACTTTTTTAACAATGCAGCTTTAAGTTTGCCAAAATCATTACTGTCCAGACTGTCCATTTGACCCAATGTGTCACGAATTTTCTCAGTGAGGAGCAGAGATAGCTGGAAGCTCCAGGACTCTCTGGGAATTTTTGCCTGAATGCATACCTTTTCAAATTAATTTAAAAATGCATCCATATCCTCCCCATCTTTACATTCAGCTATCAATTTAGAATTTAATTTGTAACCCAGTCCCGGAGGTCCAGGTTCACCCATGCCACTTACCTGCTCTGGTGCTGGTCTTTGGAGTTGTAGCTTCTCCAGTTCAAATTTCCTCTGGCGCTCTCTCTCCTCTCACTTGGCCTCTCTCCAGCACTGGTTTTATTTTTCCTCGGCCTCTAACTGCTCTCACTTAACCCCTCTCTCCCCATTTCCAGCTTCCTCTGTTTAAACTCCCTCAGTTGCTGGGCTTCAAAACTTTTTTGCTCGAATTCCAGCTCCATTCTCCTCAACTCTAGCTGCAGCCCCATCCCTTCTGACTCCAGCATGGTGGTGACCTTCCTCTGCAGCTGTCGCTCTTGGTTCACACTGGTTCCATTGTCCTCCTCCCTGGGACTGGACACTGTGGTGGACCCTGGCCACTCCATGCCCAAGGTCCGGTCCCTTTCAGTCACCGACTGTGACTCGAGGTCTTGGGCAGTCACCTGTGCATCAGCTGCCACAAGAGCCTCCATGAGGTGCTGTTTGTTTCACTCCTCGCAATGGACTCCTCTCTCCTGGGACAACTGCCTCAGGTATTCTACAATGTACTCACTGTAGGTGGAAGCCATCTTCTTCCTTAATCTACAGCTACACTAGCTTGCACCTGAAAAAAAAAATAAAACAGGTAGGGAACTTTGTAATCTAAATTAAATATATTTTTTTTTAAACACTGCCTTGTTTTATATTTGAACTGTTACAGTTTATCAATCTGACACACTGGACTGTTAATGCTCATGTCACCAAATAATTTCACAGTATGCAAACCAAATCTTTTAGATCACACCACTGCCAACCAGATCTGTCAAAAATGCACTCCAGAGGACAGACCCCCTGCTCCCACAGTGCCCAACCTCTAAGTGCAATATGTGAACAGGAGACAGACAGGAGGGTTTCCCTGTTTGTCTCCTGTTCACATATTGCTCTTTGAAGTTGGGCACTGTGGGAGCAGAGGGCCTGACCCACAGAGTGTGTTTGTGACAGCATCTACATAGCACTTCCTCACAAAACAATCAGCAGTAACAGCAGCACCTTGGGGGTTAGCAAATGTGGTAGCAACATGTGTAAGAAACAAGGAAATGGGGCTACATTACTTTGTTGTGTCAGTGGCTGGGTAGTTCACCTGCATGGCTGTATCACAGGCATTGTTCTTTCTTTAATGGGAATGCCAGCCTGGGGTCTGGGCAGGTGTAGTAGATGGGGAACAACAATCACCATGTGGTAGGTGGGGAGCTGCCCACCATCACAAAGATATATGCATCCTGCAGTGGCATGGTAGTCTCACAATGTTTGTACAGAGGAGGAAACAGTCACTCACACATCTTTTCAGGCAGATCATCCCTCAGGCTGGCAAGAGATGGGGGTTCAGATGGCTGGAGTTCTCCATTCAAGGGGCAGTCAAAAGGATAGCCTCTTTGGACATTGCCAGCAGATTGTAGCACTCTCTGATAGAGGAAGGGTGCATTGGCTCCCAGTCTAATGCCATTCTTTATGCCCAGGAGGCTGGTTCTCTCACAGTGGCTTGTATCCATTATCCATTCAGTTGGCTCACCTGGGCCGTTATGATGATGATGATGAGCTTGATGAATGGCTTAACATGACTACCTTATGGTTCTATGTCATAATAGTGAAAAAATTATGGCAACGCGCAACTCAGCAAGTACATCTCGCTGAACACAATAGCAGCACTACACCAACCTTAGCAAGTGCCAGTAGAGTGATGGCAGTACAATGCAACATGGGCACATAATTTTAAATGTTTAATATGGGGAGTTTTGCCACCCACACCCCACTTTGCGAGGGGGCAAGCCCCCCCGCATCACCCATAATTACATAATCATCTCCGGGGGGAGGACACTGGGGGACAGGAGAATGCACGGGGGTAGGCACAGTACACAGGGGACTCTGTGGCTGGCCACAAAAAAATGCTGAAGTCCAATGCCAACAATATTCACAAAAACATACCTGCATGCAGGTAGTCATGAACCTGGGACCATCTACTCCATGGGTAGCATCCATTGCTCCCATGCCAGGCAGCCAGCTCAGCAGCAGTCGGCTGCACTCCACCATTTATCCAATCGCAGCATACCACTTCCCCCATCATTCGCTATCGCTGTTCTGTCCCTAACTCCTCACTATTCCCTCCCCTCACTATAACCTAACTATCGCTGTTTCTACGGGTGTGCAAAGTGAGTCACTCAGTTTGCTTCACCCATGTCACTGGATACTCTACCTTAATGTACACATCATGCTGACTTGGCTGTAACTGTTTGTTACATATTGTTTAATAAAGAATGGCTGTTGGCATTTTTCTCCAAAGTAGGTTGTCTGTCTAAGCCTGTTCAGGTGCAGGAAAGTGTCTGTGACCTATAAGAGAATTAAGGAGCCTGCAAAGAATTGCAGCTAGAGAAGCGCTCTCTGTTGGAACTGCTCTGACTGACACCTAAGCCAATAGGTTAGCTAGGTAGTCAACTGCTCACCTGGGGGAAGAGTAGACAGGGAGGCAGGGAAGAGTTCCCTGAGGCACTGGCTTAGGGCTAGAGGGGCAGCACTTAGGCACATAAATTGGCTATGTGGCAGAGAGGTTTTTCTCTTGCTTCTTTCCCTCCAGCCAGAACTCCCCCAAACCCACCCTTATAAAATAAGGATGTGGAACAGTGCAGTGTGTTAGGGAACTCACTGTCCCATTACAAGGATCATCTTAGGGGCCAAGAAGCATAGAAACATAGAAGTTGACGGCAGATAAGGACTGCAAGGCCCATCCAGTCTGCCCATTTCTTTTTCTACCTTATGAATGTGCCATAGGCCTTTGCTCTGTCAGTGGCCTATCTATTGATATTCATCTGTTCTGCTCCCTTATGCCTATCCCATGCTTGTTTGCATTCATATCCACCACTTCCTGAGGTAGGCCGTTCCATGCATCCACCACCCTTGCTGTGAAAAGAACTTCTTCACAGTACCCCTTAATCGGCCTCCCTCTAATCTCATGCTGTGTCCCCTTGTCCTGCTATTTTTCTTATATTGAAACATGTTAGACTCTTTCACCTTGTTAATGCCCTTAAGGTGCTTGAATGTTTCAATCATATCACCTCTCTCCCTCCTTTGCTCTAGGGTATACATATTGAGTTCAGTTAATCTGTCCTCATATGTTTTCTGATGCAGTCACTGCACCATTTTGGTTGCCCTTCTCTGGACTGCCTCAATTTTGTTAATGTCCTTGTGAAGGTCTGACCTCCAGTACTGCATGCAGTACTCCAGATGGAGCCTAACCACTGTCTTGTAAAGAGGAATTATTACCTCCCTCTTCTGACTTGTGATACCCCTACTAATACACCCCAACATCCCTCTAGCCTTACCTACTGCTTTAGAGGTCTGCTTGGATGATTTCAGGTCATCAATGATGATGACGCCTAAGTCTCTTTCTTCCCTTGTGACTGCCAGCAACTCCCCTCCCAGCCTATAGGTGGCTTCAGGGTTTCTCTTCCCTATGTGCATGATCTTGCACTTCTTTTTGTTAAACCCCAGTTGCCACTCTTCTGACCATTTTGCTAGTTTATCCAGATCTCTTCTCATTTTGCCCACCCCATCTGGATCATCTACTCTGTTGTAGATCTTGTTGTCATCTGCAAACAGACAAACCTTACCCTTCAGTCCACCTGCAATATCACTGATGAAGATATTGAAGAGGACTGGCTCCAGGACTGATCCCTGAGGTACCCCACTTGTGACTTACATCTCTTCTGACTGTATGCCATTTACCACCACTCTCTGTTTTCTGTCCGTCAACCAGTTTGCCACCCAGTTGACCAACGTCTGACCCACCCCAAGCCTACCCAGCTTATTAATCAATCTTCTATGTGGAACAGTATCGAAAGCTTTGCTGAAGTCAAGGTAGGCAACATCAACTGCCCCCCCCCCCCTTGGTCCACCACTCTGGTTACCTAGTCAAAGAAATCTATGAGATTAGTTTAACAGGAACTTCCTTTTGTAAACCCATGCTGTCTTGGATCCTGTACTCCTACGGATTCCAGGTGTTGCACTATCCTTTCTTTAAGGAGTGTCTCCATAATCTTGCCCACTACTGAGGTAAGACTAACTGGTCTGTAGTTCCCTGCCTCCTCCCTGCTACCACTCTTGTGGAGCGGGATCACATGAGCCCTTCTCCAGTCTTCTGGGACCTCTCCTGTGCTCAGAGACTCACTAAACAGTTCTGATAATGGCTCTGCTAGTTCCACGCTTAGCTCCTTCAGTACCCTGGGATGTATGCCATTAGGTCCCATTGCCTTGTCCACCCTGAGCTTATCGAGCTCTTGTAGGACCCTTTCTTTTGTGAAGGGACTAGTGCACCCCCCCCCGTGTCCATGGTGCAGAGTTGTGGGCCCTGCCCTACCTTCTCTTCAGTAAATACTGAGCAGAAGTATCTATTTAGGATAGATGCTTTTACATGGTCCTCCTCCTTACACACCCCCTTATCACCTTTGATCTTAGCAATACCCCCTCTGGACTTTAGTCTTTCACTGATGTACCTATAGAAAGTCTTTTCACCTTCTTTTACTGGTCATGATAGTGTTTCCTCTGGGCCTTTGCCTGCCTTACTGCCTTCCCTGTTTCCCTTAGGGAAGTTTGGTATGCCTCCCTATCTTCATCCTGCTGCATTCTCTTACATTTCCTGAAGGCCAGCCTTTTGGCTCTGACCATTTCTGCTGCCGTGTTTGAGAACCAAAGTGGTTTCCTTCTCCTTTTGCACTTCCTTTTCTCACTAGCACAATGGAATGTTGCTTCAAGTATTGCATCTTTAATGCTTGCCCACTTTGCCTGTACCCCCTCACCTGTATTTCTTTTTGCCAGGGCTAGCTTAACTCTTTTGGCCATTTTATCAAAGTCTGCTCCTCTGAAGTCCTATATTGTTGCCTTGGACTGGGACGATTCCATTGTAGTGGCCAAATTGAACCATACCATGTGATGGGCATTGGCCCCCAGGTGACCTTCTACCTGGAGATCTGTGATCCTTTCCCGGTTAGTCAGTACTAGGTCTAAGATAGCCCTGTCTCTTGTGGGTTGTTGTACCAGTTTCTTTCCAATGAGGTTTTTCTGGTTTTCACCTTAACCAGTGCGGTTTAATATTAGATGGTTAGGCAGGGTTAGAGTTAGGTTGTCACAGTCATGTATCAAGTGGCAGTAAGATAATGTTGCAAATTTTGTACAGAGGTGGAAACAGAATCACACAACTTTGCTGATGGAGCACCCCTAAGGCTGGCAGGAGATGAAGGCACAGATGGCTGGAGTTCCCCATTCAAAGGCAATGAGAGGGATAGCCTCTTTTGGTATTGCTTGTGGGTTGCAGTGTCCTCTGTTAGGGAGGGGTGAATCAGTACGTGGCCCAGAGCCATCCCTCCTGCACTGGAGGTCAGTTCCCCTGTAGTGGCTTGTACCTTGGCTCACCTGTGGTAAGGCGATGGCCATTATGATAATGATTAGCTTGACGAATGACTAATCATGATTACCCTACTGCATACATCATGCTGACTTGACTGTAACATTTCATTACATAACTGTTAAATAAAACATGGCTAGGACCATTTTTCTCCAAAGCATGTTGTCTATCTCAGTCTGCTCAGGATAACGGAAGGGAAGGGTTGGTGACCTATCGACAGTTCTTATGCATAGTGTATAGGGGGGAAATTATTTTGTGTAGAGGGCTGCCATTGATATGAGAAATCCTGTGTTATTACCTCATTGTGTGGAGGGTTATTAATTATGTATAGGGCTTCCTGCAAACCAGGGACCGTATAGGAAAGTCATATGTACTGTATTGTAGCCTTGTAAATAGAAGTTTGGTGGACCAAGTACATGTGTATAGTCAAAGAAATGTTTTCATATTTACATGCTTGACTCTATAGTACTTTAATGGAGTGTACAATGACTCTGTAAATAAGTAAGCAGTGATCCAGGTTGCAGCACTTGTTATGGGACCCCCATGTTAGCCCCCAGTGCTCAAACATGTAAATGACACTTGGCCAGTGATTGGGTGGGATCCACAGTAACCAGGCTCTGAGGGATGGCTCACTGTATTTGCCAGAGAAAGTCCAGATAGGATGCTACATGCTATATTCTGATAACCGTGAAAAAAAAAAAACAAGATTCCAGTGTATTCTGCATTGTTTGGCATGGGGTGGGGGGAGGCAGACTGGCATGCATTTTTCACTCAGAATCTAAACTGTAATTTTATTTTTTGGGGTCCTTAAAAATTAAAACTCTGCTGTCATTATACACCCTGGCACAGACTACAAACAATTAAGTTGAATATTACCTATTACAAATATCCTATTACAAATATCACTAGGACAACAGATTTAGCGAGGCAGTATAGCACAGTGGTTAAAGGCTCTGATCTGCAAATCTGGAGACCTGGGTTTGAATCCCATAGCCCCCACTTGCATACTGTGTGACCCTGAGCAAGTCACTTAACTTCCCTGTGCTCCCAGGTCGCACCTGTAAACCAGCTTTCAGCTTAGTGTGCCACTCCTGATTTAAAAAAAAAAGATTTGCAGCCTTTACTTGCTTACTACTATTCTGCTAATTTCATACAGCACACAGTGTACAGTATGTACTATTATGTTTCCTATGTACAGACATAAAGAGCTCTTACCTTTTAGTGATTACTGGCAAGTACCCTTGCAGTTCAGCTTCAGTTTCATTTTCTCAAACTCACAGATCACTGCATCAGCCATAAGCTCACTAATTTTTCTTACATACTCTGATAATACAGAACTTAGAACTGAAAGTTTTTTTACAGTCAGAACTGTACTCACAATACCAAAGGTGCCTCGCCATCTGACAGCGAACAGCTGACAACAGCTGATTAACTATTTACACTTAGGCCCAGGTATTCAGACTGCGCCAGGCAATGGCGCAATTGGGGGAGAGCGCAACTGAGATGTGCCGGAGACAAGACTGGCAATATTCAATGGTCATGCACCATGGTGCATCACTGTTGAATATGACACAGAATGCAGATGTCGCAGTGACAATGCACTGGCACAGTCCCCAAACAGGGTGGACTGGGAATGCACCAGCGCAACTGTGGCTGTGCTAGGCACAGCACCTGTGATATTCAGAAGTGACTATGCAAATTGGGCCATAATATATTCATGGCACAAATGAGGCCATTTGCATGCCATTATGGCCCCATTTGCATGCGTTGCTCAGGGTGGAATATGTGAATGGTTCATTCACATAGTTGTGCCTGTGTAGTACAGTACAGTCTGCAAGCCCATTGGTCACGCTGTGGACCAAAGACATCTGAATAATAATGTACACTACCATCATTCGGTGGGTGGCTAGGTGGTATGTGGGTAGGGGTGCTGCCACTCACCGATAACGGGGAGGTGCTGAGTGGTCTGGGTCTTCTGCTGGAGTGGGTGGGTGGGGAAGGGGTACCACTGGACTACATATGTGGCACATCCCAATATTCAGCCCAGGATGTGTGGCGCATATGCTGGCAGAACCCCCAGATGCACCACATACAAATGCTGGCCACTCACAGGTGGGCGGCTGTATTGCATGGTGCAACACACCAGCTGCCAGCCATGGGTGGCCACACGCCCAGCAGGAACACCATCCAGGGGCAAGCATCCCTCTGAATATCGCACCGGGGCACATTGTGGGGTTGTGCCTGGCACAACCCTGCTGCACCAGGTGCAACCCCTTTGAATATCCAAAGTACAGTACTTTCTTAGTCTTCCAAATTTGAGTAAAACTGAATTTAATTATTCATAAGGTCTAAAACGTGGCCCTACCTGTCAAGTATAAAAATATATATATAAAGTATAAAAATGGACAGGCAATGGACAGTGCAAAGCTTCACAGGTGAATGGACATTTCACTCTCATTAGAGAGGGGCTTCCTCAGAGTAATAGAACTATACCAATGGCACACCTTTTATACTAGTGTCAGTTCAAGTGCATTACATAACTACATGATTACACTTGCTACTATCAATGAGAGGGAGGTACTAGACTTAATTTAAACTAAATGTATAATATGCAAAGATGTTAATTTAAACAATTGAGAAGACGTTAAGGTAGCAAAATTAATTCTACTGATGAGGCACTTAAAGACAGAAATATGAGCACATTGTAACAATTGCCATTATTCTAGATTATTATAAGGGTGTAAGAAATGCTGCAGTCTTATTGGCTGTCAGCATTCTGAGAGCCTTATGTTAACCTACTTATTAATATACTTGTACAGCCTGATTACAGGAGCACTGATTTAAAAAACAGAGATCCTAGTTACCTTACTAGCATTCTACCTGTGGAACCTATGGTCACCATTACAGCAAAGCTGAACTAAACATGTGGATAAAAAATAAGCAAAAAGTAACTGGTCAAAGTGGTGCTAATAGTGTTGCAGTAGTTACATAGACAAAACAAAGAGGTGCTTCATGGTAACCCTGTCCCCTCTTTGCCAAGAAGCAAAACAGCCAACCAGGTAGCTGCTCTGCCCTGCATAATTATTCGCCAGACTCACCATAAAAGGAGGCAGGTGTGACACAATCTCCAGGAAGACACATGTGTTGATCGCCTTCTTCACAGTGAGCTGTTTTAACTGGTGGTCAAGAAAGACAACCACGTGTACAGATGAGGTGGTATAGAACTGGACTGGAAGGAAACCTGCCTGCCTTTCTCCACAGCAGTCTGTTAGTTCCAATGCAAGAGTTCAGCAGTGGGACGCAGAAGTGACTCACCACTCTGCACTGTCTACAAAATGCTGTATGGAGCTGCATCCTACTACCTAGCAGCCACCTCAGAGAGGCTGGTCTCTGGAGAAGTTGTGCTGGCAGAGTGTGTGGTCAGTCAGAACACACCACCATTAACAAGGTGGATAGCAGGATAACTGTTTTGAGGTCAGAGCACAGCAAAAGTTAGTTTGTAATTCCCTGTCTATGTTCAGGAGAGCGAGAACTTCCAGGTTAAACATAAAGCAAGACCGCAGACCTAGATGGTTTCCATCTCCTTCAGACCCTCTTGTGAATCCACCAATAAATTGAAAAATAGTTTAAACAATGGCAGCACTGCCTTTGTGTAAAACTCACACACAAACCCCAGTTTTGTAATGCTTCCTTAAATATTACCCCAAACGTCTGGCACTGGTAAACACATGCCTGAGTCTATTCAGAGTCCCACCAAAGGAGTTAGTGGACCTGAGCACTACAGGTTAAATTTGTACTGTCATTACAGTATGCACTATAATGTTGCTGGTAACTTTTTTGTGCTACAGTTTTTTTAATGAACGTGTTGCCAGATTGGGGCATCAAGAGTGGGACAGGATGGAGAACTGGGGTGTAGAGAGAGTAGGAGTTTTAATAATCATATTGTTCTGCTGTTGATGTGACCGTTCATCTGCTCTCATTCTGATCGTGATCCCTGATTGTCCTCTTGTTTGTTCATGCTCAGCTCATTTCTGTCAATTGAGTCCTGGTCTGGAGGCTAATTTCAGACCACGTCTGGTGGAGGGACTATTTTATGTGCCTTTCACACAAAAATAAGCTAAAAATATTTTAAAAATTGTTCAAAATACAGCAACTGGTAACCCAATTATAATAATAGTAATAATGAACTCCGGGGGGGTTACATTAATGTTCAAGTTAATCACCCCCGGGGCAATATGGCACTTGGCTGTGCCTCATGCCACATTACATCCCCAGGGGGTTATTAACTAGAACATTCATGTAACCCCCATCATTCATTATTGCTTAATAAAAGGATGAAGGTTTGCAACATTGTTAACACAAGAGGCTTGCTTTTTTCAATCCATAGTGCTCAGTCTTCAGCAGTTCCGCATAGAGTTCTTAAGTGCTCACTTTAGCTAGGGCCTCTCTTCCTGTAGAGATTTCCATGAAATTGGTGCTACTATTTAAGAGACACAACATAAAAGTGCAGAATGTTAGTTGTACATATTAATATACAGTGCTTATGTTTGCTATACCTCACCAAAGATGTCAGCACTGATTTCACTAGGATTATATTGTTTTATAAAATGGTAAGGGAAAATCCTGAAATCTGATTGGCTGTTGTTCATGTAGCAAGTATGTTCCATGCATGGAAAATAAAAAGTGCTGCCAAATGTGCATTGATCACCACTGGAATCATTAAGCTAATAGAATGTTAAGAATTCAACTGGCAGCCATTGTTTTTTTGCCCTGTAACTGTAAGCATCAAATTTACTTGCACTGGGCCCTAAAAATAAAACTACTTCAAATATAAAATAAAACAGATTAATTAAATGTTGTTTCTCTGATCATCACATTCTCCTTACACACATAAACAAATTAGAACAATAAGTATTGTTTATAGTTTTCATTACAACTGTTTCTTTGCTGACAATGAAAAATCCCCCTTCTATCTTTACCTGCTCATCAGGGAAATCTCTTCTCCTTGCCCTGACAGTGAGATAATTGAGTCTCTGGCTGTAACAGAGGCCTTTTGATGTGATTGTGTATAGTATGTTAGGAGAGTAACATTCTACCAGTGGAACTGAGCAGAATTTTGAATCCATGTATTCCATGGTAAATATTCTATGACAAACATTCCATATATTGAATGTGGGAAAAATGGAGGAAAAAAAACAGGAAGAAGAAAGTAGGCAACAATACAATAACATCATCAATTACATCATTTTTAGTGGGTGGAAGGACTTTTTTTATCATTAATGCACACAAGTAAATCTATTATTTCTACATATAAACATGTTTTTCCCAACTGAAAAAGTTTTTTCTAAAAAAGGAGCCCATTTTATAAATGCAGTAAGGTACTCTGAGATGTGCATGGAACTCATTTTACCGCACAGTCAGTGGCTAAAATCACTCGGCCTTCGGCCTCGTGCCATATTATGCCCCTGGCCATGTGGTAAAATGTGTTCCACGCACATCTCATCATGCCTTATTGCTTACATCCCTGATGAAATTCTCATATGTATTAGATCTACTGAGTTGTCCAATAGAGCCTGGCCACTATTGTCCTTGGATCCCTTTCCCAAATAATACACACATAAACCTTGCTTGCGTGCTCATTCGGCATAATTTCATTAACAAATCCATTGCATCCATTATTTACCACCAATACTTTTGCATTTACACATACATCCTTTACATACTTTGCCTGTTTTTAATGCTCGTATCACTTAATCTCACCATCTAGACTTGGATGCATGTCCAGCGTCCACCATTGGCCCTCCGGGTGCAAACCCCAAGGTGCCAACACATCTGGGTGCACACTCAGCCCACGTCCTGTTTGCCAGCCTAGTACCCCCCGGGCACCTTGCATCATTTTATTGTTTACTGTCCCAGTACCCCCAGGCCCCTTCTATCCTTTGATTGTTTCCAGCCTAGTACCCCCTGGGCCCCTTGTATCCTTTTATTGTTTTCCAGCCCAGTACCCCCTGGGCCCCTTGTATCCTTTTATTGTTTCCAGCCCAGTACCCCTGGGCCCCTTGTATCCTTTTATTCCACAAATTCCCCCCACCCCCCAATTTCATCTTTCTTCAATGTTCTTTGAATTTTATACTGTCCTCTACACCCCGCACTGCTGCCCAACTCAGCAGTCCACCATGGCCATAGCCTCCTTGAATTATAAACCATAACCGGCCACCTACTGCTGTCCACCTTCAACAGCCCATCAGCTTCGGGAGTGCACAACTGTGGGGGGTGGTATTTAAACAGTCCAAGATGGCGACCATGCTGGGTCAGCCTTAACTTCAGCTCTATCTTGTGTTATCTTTAGCAATAGTTTATTTTATTTTATTCAGCGGTAGCAGTAGCAAGAATCACAAATTGTTAACTGTGGATGTGGATGTTGGACTGGCCAAAGAGCATAGTTTTGTGCAACAGTTCTCAGGGGGTATTTTGGGCATTTTGATACTGAGACTGAGACTGTTTTGCCCCAATCTCGGCATCGGCTTTTGCTTCTGTTGTAAGAACTGTGGCCCTAACCGCACATCTTAAGATCTGTGGAGTGTGTAATTGAAGCCTGAGGCATGTTTAGTTCTGATCGCTGGGGCTTGTACAGTTAAAGGGGTTCTCTGCAAGATGCAGTAAAGACCAGAGCATTGGTTCTTTTCCGGGAGCCGCTTCCGGTTTTGGCTTTTCCGAGTGATTGACTGCTCGTTGAGTGGTGTGTAGGTCTGCTGGAGTTTATCTGAGGAAGTTTTTGGGTGGTAATCTGCTCCAAGAGCTGCCACTGCCAAGTGGATTTAATGACTTTGGCTGTCTGCTGAGAAATGTGACCAGGAAGATATTCAGAATTGTTGGACATAGCACTTTGTGAACCGGCTCCTACACGGTGAGATTGTTCTGGTGGGGAAAGAAGGTTGTGAACTGGTTCTTTGTAGTTATTTGGGAAGAAGTTTTAACTACAGAGTCCTAACAAGGGTTAGCTGAACTAACACTGAGGCAGGCATTAGGGGCAGCCTTTCTTTCTGGGGGGCTCAGGGGTGTTGACTGGATGGTATACACTTCTTGAGTTCCTGGAGCGGTGGAGGGCTGACTGACGGGGGTCGGATTGCTCCCACTTCTTAAGTGGACAGAACTGGTGGTGCTCTGAGGCCCTCCTTGAGGTGGTTTTTGAGGTTGGCAATATAACCCACTGGAGGTCTGTGACAAGAAACATCTATTCTTACCAGAGTCTCTTTAAAGTGAAACTGTGCTGCTGTGGATTTTTAACTGGTCATCAAAGAGTTTTTGCTCCCACTTTCTGGATAGGCTATGAGAGAGCCTTTTTTGACAGTGAACATGTATCACATTACCTGTTTTAAATGTGGCAGTGAGAGGGCCATGTTTCTGGTCTAAATTCAGTTTATTGTTAGGGGGTGATGAGATCCCCCCTACAAGACTCATTATTTTCCTTGTTATTATTAATTTGAAATTACAGTTGGAGAGTCTATACAAGCCACTTATCAACTTGCTGCTGTTGCTTAAGTTAATGCTATTTTAAGTTTGTGGGTGGGGTGGGGTTTTTATGTTGTTGAGTATTTTATTGATTTATTTAAAATGGGTAAGAGTGACTGTTCCAGTGGAGCTATCTTGTAGTGTGGGGAAGTTTAAATTTTTTGTTTGTTTTAGGTCTTTATTTTATTTATTATTTATTTTGAGTTTGGTTGGTGAGGGAATTTTTGCCTATGCTTTGTGCTCTTTGACTGTTGGTTAGCCTGTGGAATGTGTAGGTTCTCCCCCCCCAGTCGTGCTCTATTCATCCTCTGCTCCCCGTGCCCTTCACCCATTTCTCCCCCACCTTTGACATTTTCTATCTACCAGCGCTGTTGAGCTCTGGGTATTATGCATAGGAGAGGGTGTGGGGGGGTGTGGACATCAAAGGACAAATGAGCGGGTCTCTCACACTGGAGTTGTTAGGTCTAGAAGATGCCCTGGGGTGAAATGGAGCCTGGAACTTGGTGCTCCATGTCTAGTCCCCATAGCCAAGGGCACCACTTCTTTTGATGGGCAAGTGGCCAGGGCGGATCTCAAAACCTGTCCAACATGAGTGGTGTTATGTAATGCCAGATCTATTAAGAACAAGACTGCAATTATTGCAGATCTTATTGGAACATGAAAATGCTGGCCCTACGCTCAAAGCGGCAATTCCGGCTGGGTACTTGGAGATACACCGCCTGAGATTGGACCGCGGGGGGGGGGTAGCGGTCTGTTTCAATACCGAGTTGGGCCTCACAAGTGTACCAGTAGAGGAGTGAATCTTTTGAGTGTACTGTGGTAGCAGGTGTGGGTTGTAGGATAGCTCTTGTCTATCATCCACCCGGGGACGAAAAGTGATTCTTACAGGAATTAGCGGATTTCGTCGTCGACATGACGTTGGAGTGCCCAGATTGATGGTTCTGGGTGACTTCAATGCCTGGGTCGACAACAAACTCTTGCCCTTCCTCCAGTTGATGACATCTCTGGGCCTCACACAGATTGTTACTGCTTCTACCCCATAATCACGGTCACTACTTGGATTTGGTGTTCCTCCTGGGGATTGAGGCCTCCTATCTGGGGGTGGAACCAGTCAGTTGGTCCAATCACTACACTGTGAGGTTCAATTTTTGTGCCCCCCTTTGTAGGCCTGCCCCTGTGGAGATGGGCAGTTATCCCCCTTTATGGGATGTGAGCCCTGAAGGCCTAGTGGCAGTGATTGATTTCTCAGAGTTTCCTGTGGCCAGCTGGAGCCCAGAGACCTTGGTCTTAGCCTATAATAAGGCTGTCTCCATGGCCCTGGACTTGATTGCTCCTGTCTGTGTTTGTCCTCTCCTTCTTTGCCCTCGGGCCATCTGGTTTGATGGATCTCTGAGGGAGTTGTGGCGATTAGGACAAAGGTTAGAGTGGTGCTGGCAGAAATCTGCCCTGGCGGCCGACTGCCTTAGATTGGTAGAACATTATGAGGCCTACCAATCAGCAATCTCCCATAAGAAGGCAGAATTCCTGTCCAGAGATATTGCTGCCACTCAGAATCGGCCAGCTCAACTCTTCTGAACTGTGGACAGGTTGTGCAACCCAGCCTATCTGCATCTCCGAAGAACTTTCTTGCAAATGGAGTGCGATGAGCTTGCCCAATACTTCGTGAATAAGGTTGCCAACATCAGGTCGGAGATCGTCCTGACCTGCTCTGTGGGGGATGTTGTTGGTTGGTGCACAGTCACTACACTTTGTGTTTCCTGGAGTACCTTTGACCTGCCAGAGTTCATTGATGTTATGCGGATTATCCAGGGTATGCACCCTATATGCTGTAGTTTGGATCCAGGCCCAACTTCCCTGATTATGGGTTGTTGTGATACTATCAGCCTGGTCCTGGCTGAGATAGTCCGGTGCTCCTTAGATTTGGGTGAGTTTCCAAGCTTCCTGAAGGATGTGGTGGTAACACCCCTCCTGAAGAAAGCTTCCTTGGACCCGGATGCTCTAGTCAACTACAGACCAATCTTGAACCTTCCCTTTATAGGGAAAGTTATTGAGAAAGTAGTGGCGGTACAGCTGGAGAACCACCTGACCATCCATAATATCTACAAACCTCTCCAGTCTGGTTTTCAAAAGAGGCACAGTACCAAGACTGTGCTGGTTCAGGTGCTCAATGATCTCCTGATGGCGAGAGATTGGAGAAACCATTCCATTCTGGTGATCCTCAATCTCTCTTCAGCCTTCGACACTCTGGACCATGGGGTGCTGCTTGAGTGCCTGAGGTTCATCTGTGGCCTGACATGTACGGTCCTCAGGTGGTTTACATCTTCCCTCACTGGCAGAATGCAGAGAGTTGTGTCTGGAATTTTTTCTTCAGACTCACTCCCTCTGTCATGTGGGGTTCCTCAGGGCTTGGTGCTGTCCCCTATGCTGCTTGCACTGTATATGCTGTCCCACGGAGACATTGTAAGATCGTATGGGCTGAGGTTTCACTGCTATACTGATGATACCCAGCTCTACCTGCCTATTGCACCAGACCAGGATAGTGTCCTCTCAGTATTTAACAACTGCCTCACTGAAATCCGGGATTGGATGAATTTGAGCTGGCTAAAGTTGAATGCGGGAAAGACAGAGGTGATGGTTGTGGATCTGGGTCACCGGATAGAGGGATTGAGGGCAGCTCTCTGGACTTTACCTGGGGGCTCCCAGATTCTTACCTCTGAACAGGTGCAAGACCTGGGGTGGTGCTTGATGACGGACTGACCCTACGATCCCAGGTGTCGGCAGTCATTAAGTCTGCCTTTTATCATCTTAGGAACATTGTCAGGATCAAGCACCTTGTTCCATCTGGGGATCTGTCTACATTGGCCCATGTCTTTGTGACCTCGCACTTCAACTACTGCAACTCCCTATACTTAGGGCTTCCTGGGGTTGATATCCGCTGCCTGCAGCTAGTGTACAATGCTGCAGCATGATTGTTGATGGGGATGTCCCACTCTTCGCATATTATCCTGGTGCTGTGCGATCTGCACTGGCTGCCAATTCAGTGGTGGATCACCTTTAAAAGTGGTTTACTGACTTATAAAGCCCTACATGGACTTGACCCTGGCTTCTTGAAAGAGCTTCTTGTTCCCTACTGCCCTGCGTGACAGCTCCACTTGGCTGATGAGGGGTTGCTGGAGATTCCAAGGGTGACTTTGAAATCTTCTGGGGCCTATGCATTTATGTTTATGGCCCCTACCCTCTGGAATTCTCTATCCCGTCAGCTTCAGGAGTGCGTGACTGTGGGGGGATTTAAACAGGCATTTAAAACCTTTCTGTGGTGTCAGGCCTTTCAGTGATGTATAGTCACATGGATCTGTTATTTTGCTTAACTGTTTTATTTGTCATATATGAAGATGTGTTTTAATCTTTGTACAGCGCCTTGATATTTTTGAAAGGCACTTGCAAATAAAGTTTTTTATTATTATTATTACTGTGACAGAAATGGGAAGGAAAGAGTTAATGGTTTGGATTCTGTAGATGCCTTATTTTTTTAGCAGTGTGGAAAAAATACACTGAGGCTGAAATCCTCCAGCAGCAACCAGCTTGTGGAATTCCTAGCTGCTAGATAAGAGCTGGGTCATAAATCTCGAGTGGACATCTCCAGACACACACAGACCTTGCAGACACGGACACAGGGCAGTTTGAATGGATTGGATCATTCAAATATAAACTTAACGTGAAAAGGGAATATAATTGGTCACCAATAGGTGTTCACTCTGATTGGAACAATTAAATACATACATGTTAGTTGGTTGGTGCATTTAAGGGGAGAATAGGAATGACCTAGTCTCCATAGACTATATAAGCTTCTGTAAGACAGAGAACTCTCTCTTGCCCTGGAAGCTGTGAGGGGAAACATAAGCTTGGAGCCTACCTGGTATGTCCGTGGGAGCTGGCAGTTAGAACAGGGTCCAGTGTCTCTTTAAGGACAGGGAAGGGTAAGTTTAGTGATAGTATATTTCAGTAATAGCCTTCTTCTTTTGCCATCTGTTGTTTAAAAACATTTGTTTACTTTTCCTGTATGAGTGTTATTCTCTTGTGTTGTAAATACATTTCTGTAAATGCTCATTGCACTTTCTGTTAAGTAAAGCTATTTATTTGCTCAACAGTTGTGACTCTGATGACTTTTTCTAAGGTAAGATTTGGTTTTCCACTGGCTAAGGTAAACTCTTGTAGCATCCGCCACCTGAAAGAGACACACTACCAGACTTTAACTTGTGCAATTGCACGTGTGATTATTCAAGTTTGTACACTTGGAAAGAGGTGCCGGAAGGAAAGTCCGCCAGGTGCAGCGATACCTGAGGACACACACCTCTCTAAAAGCTGTTTCAGCCCAGAGGGAGAGGTGGGTTGTCCATATTGTTGGCAGTGGTGGGGTGATGATAGCGGATCATGAAAGCACACTGATACAGAGTTTGCCAGTGGAACAGTTACCTTAGCATTGCAAAACAGGATATACAAGAGGATACATTTGTACAACGGTTTTATTTGTTTCTAGATAGCACAGTATAGTGTAGCAGTAGAGAATGAGCTCCATGAGTATGACTCACTTACTGTGCCACAGCTTGTTGAAAGGTGCCAGGAAAGGGATTCAGCCTGAAAGTCTGAAGCAGAAGAAAAGGCAGATCTCATAGCTACCTCTTGGCACATGATCTGAAGCAGACAGTCGTTGGGGGTGAGTCAGGAACTGAGGCAGCAGGCCCCCCAAATCAGCTTGAGGCACTGCGACTGCAGTTATTGCTGCAGGACAAGGCATTGGAGGTGAATAGACTGGATGCTGAAGCAGAAGCAAGAAGGTTGGCAGACAGAGAGAAAGAACGACAGCATGAACTCCAGAGACAACAGCACGAGAAGGAGATGATGACCCTCCGCAGTCAGCAAACCGTGAGTAATGGTGGAGTGAGTTTACCTCATGAAGCCAAAATGAATTCTAAATTGTTCCCTCAGTTTAAAGAGGAGATGACCTTGATTTATTTTAAGGTCATTTGAGAGAGTATGTAATCATTACAATTGACTAAGGCTTCCTGGTCAACTTATCTCACACCCTTGCTGACGGGAGAGCGTTGAATGCATTTGCTAAAATGAGTAATGAAGACTATGCTGATTATGATAAAGTAAAACAGTGTTGTTGAAACATTTTGAATTAACTCCTGAGGCTTATAGAAGAAAATTTAGGGAGTTAAAGAAAAGCCCAGAAGACAGTTATGCAGAACTGCAGGTTAAACTGTATACTTACCTTGATAGGTGGATGGAGGGGGCTAAAGCAACTACTGTGGAACTGATTAAAGATGTATTGGTGAGAGAACAATTCCTTAAAATTGTACCTGAGGACATGCGTGTATGGCTCATAGACAGGGCATGCGCCTCTTCCACAGAGGTGGCAGGAAGCGCTGACGAGTATCTGTCTAGCCGGCCACACACACAACGTAAGTCTTATGGTATGGGGGCAGCACATGGGTATAAGGGATCCCATGGGGGGCAGCCCAAAGGAAACCAGCCTGCACCTGAGCCCAAAGTAGAGCCCTCTGGTTCTAAGGGGACTCAAGAAATAGGTCCCAAGAAATGTCATATTTGCAATCAAGTGGACACTTGAGATATAACTCCCTCAGAAACTGTTAAGGGGCAGAGATATTGGGGCGGGTGATCAAAAGGGCACTGGTGTGTTTGTAGGGTGTGTCCAGTCTGAAGAACCACCTCCTCTGATGAGAATCTGCGTCCCATTACAGTTAATGGAATAGTAACACAGGGACTATGGGACACAGGTGCTAACATCTCCCTGGTAAGGCAAGATCTCATTCGGGCAGAGCAGATCATGCCTGGGAAATACTCCAAGGTTCAGTCATTCACAGGGCCACCAGTCCCATTACCAATGGCTAGAGTCTTCCTGAGCTGGGAAGGGGCCATGAGAAAGGAGGTGGGAGTTGTAGAGGACCTACCTGTAAGATGATTGTGGGAAGGATTTGGACCCCAGTAAAAAACTGGTGTGTGTTGTAACTCGTAGTCAGGCACAAGGGCAAGCTCTGAGGGGAAGAGGGGTTGACTCTGGGTGGTCCAGCCACACCTCAGCAGCTGAGGAAGTGTCCAGCACAGGGGAGGGGCTGGCTAGAAGCTGCAGTCCAGAACCCCAGTCACAAATAGAGGAACCCACAGGACTTCCTTCAGAAGGGGCACTGGGAAGGGTAAGACGAGGGCAGCTGAGTGCTGCACAGCGAACTGACCCTACCCTGGAAAAACTGAGGGAAATAGCTCATAGGGCTGAGCATTCTCAGGGGGGTAAAGAGTCCATTTACTGGGACAATGGGCTGTTGTACAGAGAATGTACTAACAGAGGAAGGCTAGCTGGTGAGGTACTCCAGCAGCTGTAGTCCCTAAGGTTCACCAACAGCAGCTTTTGCCCCTGCACATGATATCCCTTTGTGGTTATCTTGGGAGTGAGGCGCATGAAAAATCGCCTCACCAACAATTTCTTCTGGCCTGGTATTGGCAAGGATGTATAAATTATTGCTGGACTTGTCCACAGTGCCAGCGGGTAGGGAAAATGGGGACAAGGCCAAGGCAGCTTTGGTGCCCTGCCCATTATTGATGAACCCTTCAAGAGGGTAGCAGTGGACATAGTGGGGCCATTGAGCACCCCAAGTCGCACTGGCAAGTGGTATATCTTGGTAGTGTAGACTATGCCACTAGATACCCAGAGGCAGTGGCCCTAACATCCTCTGAGGCAGAACCAGTGGCAGATGCACTGTTGGAAATATTTAGCCGGGTGGGCTTTCCCAGGAGATACTGTCAGACCGGGGTGCCAATTTTATGTCAGGATTAATGAGTAGTTTGTGGGAGAAGTGTGGGGTAAAGCAGCTCAAAACCTCCCCATACCATCCCCAAGCTAATGGTCTAGTGGAGCGATTTAATTCAACCCTTAAGACCATGCTAAGGACTTTTGCTGACCAGCATAAGAGAGACTGGGACAAATATTTGCCTCATCTCCTATTTGCATACAGGGAAGTCCCACAGGAGTCCACAGGGTTCTCACCTTTCGAGCTCCTGTTTGGTCATAGGGTGCGGGGGCCACTAGATTTGATTCAGGACGAATGGGAGGGTGACCGTGCCTCCCAAGGGGAGTCTGTTGTGGAGTATGTCCTGAACTTCAGGATCCGCCTTAGGGAGCTCATGGGGTTTGCTCAGGAGCACCTGGCCACTGCACAACAGCGGCAGAAAGTCTGGTATAACCGTGGGGCCCGAGCCAGAGAATATGAGGTGGGACAGCGAGTGATGGCACTCATCCCTGTCCGACAGAATAAGTTACAGGCAGCATGGGAGGGGCCATTCTCCATTGTCCAAAAGGTTAGTGACGTCAATTACATGATAGAGCTACTGGACAGGAGATGCAAACGAAAGGTGTATCATGTTAACCTGCTGAAGCCCTACCATGACAGAGAGGAAATGGTCCTCACTGTATGCAGTGCTCCAGAGGAGGAAACTGAGGTAGATCCACTGGTGGACCTACTTGGGGAGGCCAGGGGTGCATCCTCTGTGGACAGCCTTACCCTCTCGGAACAGCTGACACCAGCCCAGGTGCAAGAAATTAGGGGTGCTGAGAGAATTTGAAGATATGTTCACAGGAAACCAGGGTACACCACGATGGCAGAGCACCATGTGGATACAGGGACCCAGGATCCTGAAACAGTCCCCCTACAGGGTACCTGAGCATGTTAAGCAGACTGTGAAAGAGGAGCTCAAAGAGATGCTGGAACTGGGGGTAATCCAGGAATCTAGTAGCCCCTTGGCATCACCCGTGGTACTGATCCCCAAAAGGGATGGCACCACATGATTCTGCGTGGACTACTGGAAGCTTAACAGCTGCACGGAGTCTGATGCTTATCCCATGCCCAGAACAGATGAGACCCTGGAGCGACTGGGGGGAGCCAAGTATTTGACCACAATAGACCTAACAAAGGGCTATTGGCAGGTACCTCTGACCCCTGCGGCCAGGGAAAGATCAGCGTTTGTTACTCCATTTGGTTTATATGAATTTAAGGTAATGCTATTCGAATGAAGAATGCACCGCAACCTTTCAATGGCTTGTAGATCGATTCTGTCTGGGGTAGGTGAGTTTGCATTGGCTTATATGGATGATATAGCCATATAGCCAGACCTGGGATGAGCACATCAAGAATGTGTGGGATGTGTTCCACAGGTTAAAGAAGGCAAGTCTGACAGTCAAGGCAGAGAAGTGCCAGATAGGTATGGCAGAAGTATCCTACCTTGGGCACCGGGTGGTAGTGGACACATCCTTCCGAGCCTGCCAAGGTTGATGCCATCCTGACCTGGCCTACTCCTACCACAAAGAAACAGGTCAGGGCATTTCTGGGGACTGCAAGGTACTACCAAGGTTTGTTCCCCGTTATAGCGATCTGGCTAAGCCCCTGACAGACCTAACCAAGAAGGAAAGCCAGATGCAGTGAAGTGGTCTGAAGGCTGTGAGGTTGCTTTTCAGGAGCTAAAGAAGGCCTTAAGCAGCCCAGCTGTATTGGCTAGCCCCAATTATAGTTTAAAGTTTATGGTCCATGTGGATGCCCTCAGATCATGGGCTGGGGCTGTGCTGAGCCAAGTTACTCAGCAGGGGAGGAGCACCCAGTTGTATACCTCAGCGAAGGCTTTGCCCAGAGAGGAGGCATACGCCACAATTGAGAAGGAATGCTTGGGAATAGTGTGGGCCCTTCAGAAGCTGCAGCCTTACCTATATGGGAGAGAATTTACTGTGGTCACAGATCATAATCCCCTGATTTGGCTTCATAGGTCCAGTGGACAAAATGGTAAACTACTACGTTGGAGTTTGGTACTGCAGGCATACAACATGACCATACAGCATCGCAGTGGCAAACAAAATGCAAATGCGGATGGGCTATCTAGGCAGGGCTAATGGCCTGGCTGGATACTTTTGGGCACTTCCCAGTAATTGCATGAACGGCTGTGTCACTTGGGGTAGCCCAAGGGACACGCCTTCATTATCTGGGGGGGAGATGTGACAGAAATGGGAAGGAAAGAGTTAATGGTTTGGATTCTGTAGATGCCTTATTTTTTTAGCAGTGTGGAAAAAATACACTGAGGCTGAAATCCTCCAGCAGCAACCAGCTTGTGGAATTCCTAGCTGCTAGATAAGAGCTGGGTCATAAATCTCGAGTGGACATCTCCAGACACACACAGACCTTGCAGACACGGACACAGGGCAGTTTGAATGGATTGGATCATTCAAATATAAACTTAAGGTGAAAGGGAATATAATTGGTCACCAATAGGTGTTCACTCTGATTGGGACAATTAAATACATACATGTTAGTTGGTTGGTGCATTTAAGGAGAATAGGAATGACCTAGTCTCCATAGACTATATAAGCTTTCTGTAAGACAGAGAACTCTCTCTGCCCTGGAAGCTGTGAGGGAAACATAAGCTTGGAGCCTACCTGGTATGTCCGTGGGAGCTGGCAGTTAGAACAGGGTCCAGTGTCTCTTGTAAGGACAGGGAAGGGTAAGTTTAGTGATAGTATATTTCAGTAATAGCCTTCTTCTTTGCCATCTGTTGTTTAAAACATTTGTTTACTTTTCCTGTATGAGTGTTATTCTCTTGTGTTGTAAATACATTTCCTGTAAATGCTCATTGCACTTTCTGTTAAGTAAAAGCTATTTATTTGCTCAACAGTTGTGACTCTGATGTCATTTTCTAAGGTAAGATTTGGTTTTCCACTGGCTAAGGTAAACTCTGTGTAGCATCCGCCACCTGAAAGAGACACACTACCAGACTTTAACTTGTGCAATTGCACGTGTGAGTATTCAAGTTTGTACACTTGAAAGAGGTGCCGGAAGGAAAGTCCGGCTGGTGGCAGCGAATACCCCAGGACACACACCTCTCTAAAAGCTGTTTCAGCCCAGAGGGAGAGGTGGGTTGTCACAATTACTATTATTATTATGGCTGTACCCTCCCTGCATTAGACCCTACCAATCCAACCCTGTCGTCCTCCTTCAGCCACCCACTGTGGCCCTGTCCTTCTTGCATTATAAACCATACCTGGCCAACCACTGCTGTCCATCTTTAGCAGGCCCCATGGCCCTCACCACCTTGAATTATAATCCATACCTGGACACTGATTGCTGTCCACATTTAGTAGCCCCCAGTAGTCATGTCCTCCTTGCATAGTAGACCACACCTGGCCGACCATTGCTGTCCACTTTCAGCAGCCCACTGTGGCCTCACCCCTGCCCCATCATACCTGATCACTCGCTGCTGCCTACCTTCAGCAGCTACCTAGGACATTGTTTCCACCCACTGTCTCCTTTTACCACTTGCAAGCAAGAGAAAAAAGGGATATCCGGCTTTCACTTACCCTTTTATACCCCCACACTGGTGGGTTTACCCTTCTATCCCTTCCACCAGTCCCTCTGTTTGCTTTGAGTCCCCACCACTTTTCATGCCACCCTTCCTCCCTGGGTGCCTCACTCTCCATTCTGCCCTTACTCCTGTCATCCTTCACCCTCCCTATCCCTCCCCTCACTCCCCCCCACCACCCTCCCTCACCCCTTCCTGCTGCCTTAGTCCTGCACCCTCTTAATCTTTGGGAAAGGGACCCTTGACAACAGAGGCTGCCATTTATGCCAGCAACCAATTTTGTCCTGGGATCCCTTTCTGAAATAATACACACACAAACCTTGCTTGGTGGTCATTTGGCATAATTTTCTTAACAAATCCATTACATCCATTATTTACCACCAATACTTTTGCATTTACATATACATCCTCTACATATTTTGCCTGTTTCAAATGCTCATATCACTTCTTCTCACCGTCTAGACTCGGATGCATGTCCAGTGTCCACCATCAGCCTTCTGGGTGCAAACCCCAAGGTGCCAACACATCTGGGTGCACACCCAGCCCACATCCTGTTTTCCAGCTAAGTACCCCTAGACCTCTTTTATCCTTTTATTGTTATCTGGCCAAGTACCCCCTGGGCCCCTTGTATCATTTTATTGTTTTCCAGCCCAGTACCCCCTGGACCCCTTGTATCATTTTATTCTGAATATTCCCCCCACACCCATTTCATCTTTCTTCCACTAGACCATCTGCAGCTATTACAAAGGAAGGTGGGCTTCCCCCCATGTGCCTTTCCTAACACATACTTCAAGAGCTCATTCCCATTGTAAGTAAAAAAAAAAAGGTCTAACCCCCTTCCATTGTGTGCCCCCCATCCTGTGCATATAGCACCACACACACCTCCAGTCTGTCCCAGTAAGGGATATTTATGCCACCTAATTCCTTGCGTATCACAGCCCATTTCTGTTCAGTCTTTTCCCAACCTCTACATGGCCTAATGCCCTGTTGCCACTGTCCTCCAGTCTGGCTTGCTGTTGACGATGCTCCCCCCATTCAGAATAATTGGGATGAGATTCCTGGTGAATCCTTTCCCAAAATTCCAGAGCCTCCTTAATCCTCAGGTAACCTGTATCTGTAAACTAGGACTACATCGCTGAGTAAACACCCATTCCCCCCTTCAATGGCAGTATAGCCTAGAGATTAGAGTAATGAGCTGTGAATGAGCTTAGTATATCCAGCAGCCTGGGTTTGATTCCCATAACCTCCACTTGCATACTGTGTGACTCTGAGCAAGTCATTTAACCAGCCCAAAGCTCCTGGGTCACCCCTGAAAACAGGCAGTTATGCCTAGTGGGCCTTACTCAGTTAACAAAAAAATAAATAAATAAATAATAAACAAAAAATGGCCTGACTGTCCTGCATTCTACCATATCCCACACTGGGTGCCCCTGCCCCATTACTGACCTCCTTGTCACCCCCATCTCTCCCTGTCTGCCTGATCCATTTTGGACCTACTCAGCCCCAGTTTTACCCTGTTATCATACCAATGACCTCCTCCTGGCAGAGCCCTCTTTCCATACCCATTTAGCCCAGGCTAGCACCTTGCTGTCCTGGCATGCGTCATGAAATTTGACTAAAATTACTGCCAAAAAAGACACTCCTTTCCATGAGTGGGCATATAAATACCCCCACCTCGTTCAATTTCTTTCTTTTTTTATGTTAATAAGCCATCTCTCCGATATTGGGCATCTTCCATCCCAGCTTATCCCCCGCTTAATCTTTCACTCATGCATCACTTTCCTGACTCCCTTAGCCCCGAAGAGCTCTCCTCAGCCCCATAGACTGCAATTCAGACTCACCACTGGAGGATTACACTATCCCTTCCTCCTGTTTCTGCACTACAAACTTCTAGCTGTGAAATGAGGCACCGGGCATATGCCTACTAACCTGCCTGCCTCCAAACCCTTTTCCTTATCTGCCCATCCAACCCACCTTCTCCTTATGATACAGTACAATAAGGTGCATGATTCTAAATAAATTTGCAATTGCACAAAAGCACTACTGGATGGGGGGACGAGTACACCATGCAAATGTGGTGCAAGGAAGATCCAGGGCTGGAGAGTGGTGGTCAGCCACTTTGACATGAGAAATTACACCCAGATGAAACAAAATTCAGGTACAACTTGAGTAAAGAGACCCAACTCTGTGTGAAATACCCAATCTTCCTGCCAACCCGTTAACGCTTTATACTGCCACAATCATTATTCGCATCCTTCTAGCTCCCCCATTGCTCCCTGAAAATGCAGTGACAAACTGAGTAAAGAGCTCCCACTCTGTGTTAACTATCCAGTCTTCCTGCCAGTTCATGACTCCATTAGTACTGCTGCAACCATTACTCCATCCTTCTAGCTCTCCCCTCTCTCCTTCCATTCTTTCTACTTACCAATGCTGCCTCCCTGTCCCCTGCCAGCCTGCACATGCAGCCCCCACTCTGGGGTCACTGCCCTATCAATGAAATGCAAATGCCTCCCAATAGCTGCTGCACCACCCCAAGAGGGACACCCATCCATTTTTATGAAATCCCAAGATATCCTCTCCCATTCTCCCCAAAACTCTCCCCTCCACTGCCCCACTAATCTCCTCAACATACTACCCCAAAACTCCTTTACCCCTTGTGCTCCCCATGCCATTTCTATGCTGAGCCCTTCCTACTCTCTTGTACCATTTTCCATGCGTCCATCTTGCTCCCATCACCATTGACCCCTCATGGCACCTTCCTCATCAGTGTTGTCTCCTTCCTCGGCTCCCCCTTTCTTTGGCCCTCCTTCACCTCACCTGAATCTCAATCCACATGGCCATTGCCTGTTGTACTGGCTCAGCCTTGGGGCTTGTTCCTGGTGCTTCTCTCCTCCTTGACCTTGTTGCTTCCTGTAGCCATGCCTCCAACAGATAGAGAATCATAGAACAGATAGAGAACCATAGAAACATAGATTAACATAGAAACATAGACTTTGATGTCAGATAAGGACCACTTGACCCACCTAGTCTGCCCATTTCCCTACCTAATGGATAAGCTGCAGATCCTAGTTAGCCAACAGCCTACTTCCTTCTACCCCCCACTATACTTGCCTTATGTTGATCCCATGCATTCTTGAATTCCCCCACTGTTTTTGACCCCACAACCTCCTCAGGAAGGCAGTTCCATGCATCCATGACCATCTCTGTGAAAAAATACTTCCTCACATTGCTCCTGAGCCATCCCCCTCTATCTTCAAATTGTGCCCCCTTATTCTTGCACATCTTTTTTTCTGAAATATGCTACCCTCTTGGACTTTGTTGATTCCTTTGAAGTACTTGAAAGTTTCTATCATGTCCCTCCCTCCTTTCCTGAAGAGTATACATATTAAGCTCTTTTAGTCTCTCTTCATATGTCTTCTGGTGCAGACCCTGCACCATTTTGGTTGCCCTCCTCTGGACTGCCTCAATCCTGTTTATGTCCTTGCAGAGATCAACAACCAACATCAGCAACCTGTGCATGCCATACTGTATATCAAATTTTGTCAACCCCTTCCCTGTCTGTAGCCATCAAACAGTGAGAGCCTTACCCCAGTGTACCCTTGCTAACAACAGGGAGCCAAATTATTATACTGACACATAAAATGTCATTCAAATAAAGAGGTCTGACTGGTACTTTTATAAAAAGCTCTGAATTTGGTATCCTTGAATAGGCTGCTGTTACCTGTTTTATGCCATCTAACTGGACGCATTTTTCCCCAAGGTCCCCATGCCCATCCCAGGAGTACACAAAGCATGCCTGCAGCAGCTATGGGTGTCCAACCCATATCATTCCTTAGCTTCACCACCTAGTGTTTTGCCCTCCTGGCTATACTGCCTCACTCAGCTTTAGGGCACCCTCTCAGGTTAACCACATTGTCTTACTGTATTGCATCTAGACTCATTACCATCACAAGTCCGGATAATTCATCAGGGAATATAGGTGGTTATATGGAGATCACACTTTTTTTTTTTGTTTTCTCATAATGAATCAGGAAGTCCACTTGTTTAGAAAATTAAGTATAGCACATCTTTTTACTCAATCAAGGTTCTTAGCGTTTGAAGGAATAGGATATAAATTAATGAGGGCATTTTTTTTAGTAGGCTAGGACATAAACCTAATACATAGCTGCCGGTTTTTTTTTTTTGTTTATTTTTTGTTAATGTTAAATTTCATGTAATTTTGACTAAGTAGCTATTATTCATTTAAGCATACTAATATGAATTTTTTTGTTAGCATTATTAGAGTGGCATTTATTTGAAAGCACTAGCACTATTAGAATATTTTGGCCATTTGGAGTACATGTTAGATTATGCCATAACTAATATTGTGCTTTCTTTCCCTTTATCTGCTGAAAGAATTGTGTGACATGATAAAACACATGAGATAAGATTTTTTACATCAGGTGAGCTGCTGCGTATTATATTGACCCACCTAATTGTAACAATACAGACCTCTATCATTTTGAAATCTGCCTTGGATTCAGCCTTCCAATCAGTTTTCCCTGTTGTCTGACTTTTCTTTTATATGTAGCTGACATTTTCCTGCACATAAAATAATAGGACTAATCTCTGCAATATTGAAGTCTGATGTGGCTGCATCATATTTTCCCATTGCTGTTGGACTTAGCAGAAGTGGTTATAGCATATCGTGAATGCATGCCAAACTGGCAAGATGGACATCTGTGTTTAACAGGATTTATCCCTTTAGACCATTTTCTACTGTTGGAAAGTAAACAATTGTTTACATTCAAAATACTGTAGTGTGATACATTAATGCACCCTGTTAGTTAACAAGTTGTGGTAATAGGTTTCTAGAATCATCCTGATCATGACAGTAGACAGCAGGTGACAAAAAATCCTGAAGGCAGTGCTCGAAATCTGCACCTCCTGCTTCAGCTGTCAGCACCTTGTTCGGTGTGCTATTGCAGCTCCCTGACTACTTACCATCCCAGATGCCCCAAAACAGTAGCCCAAATGACTTCACTGCCTGAAGCCACTCCATGCCTTCCTCCTCCTCCAAACCTTCCCCACTCCATCCTGTTCTCTATTGGTCTGCCTATTACCATCCCCTGACTCCATCCCCCTGCAAGTGATTGTCATAGCCTTAGGCAGGGAACTACAGGAGGAATCCTTAACTGAGGGACTAAATTCATGCTTTGGCCACTTGCACCTAAGATGGCCCTGGTGTCCCTCTGTGCATGCGTACTGTCTTGCTGCCATGACTCAGATGGTGGCCTCTATTGTGTGCATGCGTGAGTATGATGCACCTTCCCCCAACTGGAGTCCACAAAACAATGGAGAGGAGGATAGTGTCCCACAACAAAAGCTGGTGCCGTAATCCTAGTGGACCTCCGCATACCCACAACAGTACAAGCCTCCACTGCACTGAATTTCCTGAGTGAGCTCCAGCTTAACCTGCCCATGATCTAACATTTAAAATTCCCCATAGCTGCTGAATTTTGTAAGGGTTTAACAGATGAAACTGAATGAACCTGCCCACAAGTACCAAAAGTTAGGACAGCCGAAAAATGCAACCTAGAGAATTTCACATCCTTCACTTCTATAACTCCAGCTTTTCCCGCTATTACTGTTGTGCAAAACAGCTGTTTTTTTTTCTCATACCTGGCGTGGGAACCCCCACTATCTGCACTCCAGTCCTAAATCGAAACTCGTGTGCCCCTTCACTTGACCTGCTCATGCTGTCTCTAAGATATGAAGAAACTGCCTTCTCCACTAGGACCCAGTGCACCGCATGGCGCGAGACTGTAAATGATCTTAACTACCTGCTGCCATATCCCTCACTATTTCATAGCACAGCCACCAAGACCTTCATCCACTGCCAGTGAATTGAACACCTTTGGCGCTTCATGATACAATATACACACTGCATGTTGCCTACTACCAGAACATGAATGTATATGTGTATATATATATATATATATATATATATATATATATATTTTTTTTTTACTGTTGTTTTGCCCATATCCATCTGTACCCTAAACAGAGTTACCTAAATTCTTCAGATTGAAATTTTTGATTACTGGAACCTTGTTGCACCACTCTGCAGCCACTGACCGATGTGCTAGCAGTGTATCAAATTGCTAGAAAGAGAAAGAAGGGAGATCCAGCTTTCCCATCCCCTTTTATACCCCTGTCTGGTGGGTTTATACTGCTATCCCTTCCACCAATCCCTTTTCTTGCTTTTAGCCCCTACCCCTTTTTGTGCCACCCTTCTTCCCAGGGTTCCTCACTCTCCATCTTGCCCTTATTCTCATCATCCTTCACTCTTTCTATCCTTCCCCTTCCCTCCCTCCCCCACCTCCCTCCCCTCTCCTTCCTGCTGCCTTAGTCCTGCACTCTCTTAACCTTTGGGAAAGGAACCCTTAACAACAGAGACTGCCCTTTTTGCCGGCAACCCATCTTTCCAAATAAATAGTTCTCTTGCTGTTATACATAGAAACATAGAAGTTGTCGGCAGATAAGGACCTCTTGGCCCACCTAGTCTGCCCAGCTTTCCATGCCTATTGTGCCATTGCAGACCCTATTCAATCTCTGGTCATCCCCTCCCTTTGCCTTACTACCAAGGTCCCCTTGTATCTATTACATGCATGCTTGAATCCTGTCACCATTTTGGCACCCACCACCTCTACTGGAAGGCTTTTCCTGGCATCCATCACCCTCTGTGTAAAGAAGTGTTTCTTCTAAGCCTCTCGCTTTCAACTTCATAGTGTGACCCCTTGTCCTTGAGCTTCTTTTTCAGTGGAAAATGCTACCTTCCTGCACCTTATTAATACTTGTTAGGTATTTGAATGTTTCTATCATATCCCCCCTTTCCCTCTCCTCCTCCAGAGAGTACATATTCAGTTCTTTGAGTATCTCCTCATAGAGCTTTTAATGTAGGCCCTGCACTATTTTGGTAGCCCTCTTTAGTACTACCTCCACCTTATCAATGTCCTACCAGAGGTGGGGCCTCCAGAACTGGACACAGTACTCAAGGTGGGGTCTTACCAGTGATCTGTACAGGGGTAATATTACATCCTTCTTCCTACTGGTGATACCCCTCCCTATTCACCCAAGCATCCTGCTAGTCTTCTCCACTGTTTCATCACACTGCTTGGCTACCTTCAGGTCATCAGAAATAATTACACCCAGGTCCCTTTCCTGTTTGGTGGTTGCCAGTACTTCCCCTCCCAATTGGTACCTAGCCCCCAGGCTTTTGTGCCCCACGTGCATGATTTTGCACTGAAACCCAGCTGCCAAACTTTTGACCATTTTTTCAACTTTTTCAAAGCATCCCTCATTTTTTCCACATCCCCTGGTGTGTCTACTCTGTTTCAGATTTTTGTGTCATCCGCGAACAGGCATACTTTCCCTTCTAATTCTTCTGCAATGTTGCTAATAAAGACATTGAAGAGGACCAGGCCTAATACTGAGCCCTGAGGCACCCCACTGATCACCTTGCCTTCTCCAGAGTGGGCACCATTTACCACCACCCTCTGACTCCTGTTGCTTAACCAACTTCTTATCCAGTTTAAAACTTTTTGACCCACTCCCAGACATGCCAGCTTGTTCACCAGTCTCTATTTACTGAAAGCCAGGTATGCCACATCTACCGCTCCTCCCCAATCCACTATCCTGGTCACACAGTCAAAGAACTCGATTAGGTTTGTCTGGCAAGACCCACCCTCCGTGAAACCATGTTGTCTTGGATTCTATAATACACTGGTTACAAGGTATTCCACTGTCCTTTCCTTTACTTTGCCTACTACCACAGTCAAGTTGACAGGTCTGTAATTTCCTGCCTCATCCCTGTTCTCACTTTTGCGAAGTGGGACCATATCTGCCCTCCTCCAGTCCCTCAGAACATCCCCTGCTTCTAATGATAAGTTAAACAGAGTTGTCAGAGGTGCAGCCAGCTCTTCTTTGAGCTCCCTCAGTATCCTGGGGGTGCACCCAATCTGCTCCTATTGCCTTGTCTACTTTTAATTGTGCTAGTACCTTGAGGACTTTCTCCTCTGTAAAAGGACTGGTGTCCACCTCCCTACCATTTATGCCCTTGTCCTTATCATTGGCCTGTCACCTACTCTTTTTTTTCTATAAATACTGAACAAAAGTATTTGTTCAATATGTCTGCCTTCTTTTGGTTCTCCTTCTCCTCACAAACCCCTTCTTCCTCTTTTATCCTTACTATTCCAGCTTTGGTCTTCCTCTTCTCGCTTATATATTTAAAGAAAGTTTTAGCCCCTTTTTTTACTGATTGGACAATATTCTTCTCTGTTTGTGCCTTTGTGCATCTAATGGCTTTCCCTGTCTCCCTTTGTTTCTCCTGGTAGTTTTCCCTACCATCCTCCTTCTGTGCCTTTTTGTACTTTCTAAATGCAAGTTTTTTGTTCTTTCTTTTTCTGCTATGTCTTTAGAGAACCATAGCGATCTCTTTTTATCTTGCCCCTGTTAACCTGCCTGGCACAAACAGCAGCTGCCTGGTAATGCCCCTTTTATTTTTGCCCATAGTTCCTCGATTCTCCCTAGATCCTGTATCCCTGCAGTGGCGTCCCTGAGGCATTCTCCCATTTTCCTGAAATCGGCCTTCCTGAAGTACGGAACCCTCATCTCAGTGCGGCTCAGTTCTGGCCCAGTCCTTATATTAAACCAAAATGAACCGTGATCGCTGGATCCCAGGTTGTCACCCACTGTCTGGTCAGCAACACTGTCCTGTTTGTCAATACCAGATCTAATATCACCCCCACACAAGTGGGCTTCTTAACTAGTTGCCTGAGGAACACCCTTGCAGAGAGTCCAGGATATCACTACTTCTAACTGTTGCTACAGGTGGTAGGCTCCAATACACACCAGTAACATCTCTCCCTTGCACGCCATCCTTTGGATGGCTTCCATCATGCCCTTATACACCTCTTCCCCTGTGCTGGAGGTCTGTAGATCATTCCTATGTGAATAGTGGCCCCTTACGTGTTTCCAGGGTGACCCACAGTACCTCAGCTCCTTATTTATTTATTTAGTCTTTGGTAACTGGGTAAATGGTCCAGGGAACCATTTTCAGGCATGACCCGGGCCACACAGGTGGCCATTATAGAGGCAGTGACAAGCTATACAATGAATACAAGCCATGTGGATATACAGACATCATTGGTCAACAAGGTGGATATACAGGCATCACTGGTGAACAGAGAAAGTGACATAGGAAAGTAAAATTAATGAGGGGTTGAAAAAAACTATCAGTACATCATGATAAGCAAAAATTATTATACAATTATTTACTAAGGACAAGTGGCCAGTGCAAATTAATGCATGATATAAAAGGAAAAACATACAAGACAATAGTCAGTAGGAGAACCCAAAAAGCGGGTAGTGAGGGATATAAGACAGGAGTCCAAAGAGATGAGAGAGGGCAGGGGAGGCCAAAGCAGCCCAAGAGGGAAAAGTCAAAAAGGTTGGGGGGAGGGGTATCCAAGCTAGCAATGGCATGTGGCCTCATCAAACAGCCAGGATTTGAGATGTGTCTTGAAAGTGGAATGGGAGTCCAGAGAGCTGATGGGAGCAGGGATTTCTGTTCCACAGAGTGGGAGCAATTACAGATAATGCTCTGCTACCCATAGCCAAGGAGACTGTCATGATATCCAGGGGCAGACTGAGGATGCATGCAGACACCTTGAAGGAGTTCTGGTCTTGAGGAGAGATGTAAAAGGGGAGGCTTCACCATGTCTGATGGCGCTGTCCAGGAGGCAGCCAAGCCTGCAATTAAATCTACAGTGTAGTGGGAGCAAGCCAAGAGTCTGGTAGAGGTGGCAGTGGTGAGTGGAATATGGTGCCAGGAGAGTGAAGTGACATATGTTGTTGTACATGGAGCAGAAGCGCACATGCAAGGCTGAGGATGTGTGTGAGTAAATAGGGGAGCAGTAGTCAATCAAGGGTAGCAGGTTCCCTTGGGCAATGGCTGAACAGGCTTCTCTGGTCAGGAGTGACTTTATCCAATAAGCCACACCAGGTTTCTGGTTTATATAGTGGATAACAGAGGAGATATGAATGAAAAAGAAGAGGGATGGGTCCAGGATAACTCCCAGATATTTGAAAGTTAGTACATTTTCAAGTACAGTGTCATCCAGTAAGACAACTGAGATGGTGGAACCAGCCTTGGTGACCTTAGATAGGAAGGGTTTGGATTTAAATAGCATGGATTTAGTTGTTTTAGCATTAACAATTAGGAGATGTGAGTGGAACCAGGTATGCGCTGCAGAGTAGTTATCGGATAAAGCCCTGGATATATTCTCAAGAGCCTTGTCACTAGTAAAGAGGACAAGGTCATCTGCATACCATAGGGCATCACAATTGAGACAGTCAGAGGGGAGAGAGTCTATAAACAGGAAGAATACAAGTGGGCCCAGGATGGAGCCCTGGGGTACACTGGTAGTGACTGTGAGGGTAGGGGAGGTGGAAGATCCTACACCTACTAACCGAGATCTATCTGAAAAGTAACTTCAGAACCATTGCGTGGTCTCAGTAGAGCAGCCAAGGGTGTGGAGGGAGGAGAGCAACAGGATGCGGTTGACCAGGTCAAATGTTTTAGACAGATCAACAAAGATGGCACCCATTGCCCTTCCAAGGAAGCCATGTTGCTGTCTGGACAGTAGATTGTGAGTGTCAATATGGTCAGACAGGTGTCAGTGGGCTACCCTTTCCAGGAGTTTACTAAGGTGGGGGAGCAAGGATATAGGTCGATAGTTATATGTGGATAGAGGGTCAATAGTCTTAAAACATCGGGACCACCATGGCATGCTCCCAAGTGCTGGGCACTGAGGAGGTAGTCAATGCTAGGTTAAAGAGGTAGGTGAGTGGTTTTAAGATGGCAGGTGATACAAGTTTAAGCATAGCAGGGAAAAGACCATCACTGCCATACTTCTGTGTTTGGTCTTCCAGGACAGGCACTTTATGTTCTGAACTTCTAAGGGACACTTGTTCCTGGGCTCAAGATAGACCACTTCTGCCAAGACTGGTAATTCAAGTGTGAACCATGTGCCAACAGAACACTGAGGTAGAATTAGCTAAATCAGTTGCAAAGTGCTTTAATTTGAAATGTTCCATTTCTTTCTGACTGTAATCTGAATATATATATATATATATATATATATATATATATATATATATGCCTTTTTTATGTACTGTATTTATTTACTATTTTTAATTTTAGTAAACTTTTTTTTCCTTAAAACCTGCTGAGACATTTTCTCATTTTGAGTGTGAATGGTGGAACAGTATTGATCATTCTGACATAACTGCTAAGTTTCTTAGAGTGTCACCATATTCAGCCACACTAACAAGGATCTGTGTAAAGATCCAGCAAGGTAAGAAAATACCAGCATCTCCACTGAGTCGGCAGGAGGTTGTGAACCAGATTGGTTGTATGCCTGCTGGGTCAAGTATTACACTGCTTTCCCCAAAGATAGTGTGATATTTTGACCTGTTACCTGGGCATGCTAGCTAAAAAGGGTTCATAATTGACCCCAGGACATGAGACTGGTAGTTTGCTTGGACCCAAAACAAACAGGAGGGTGTCCCTGTTTGTCCCCTGTTCATGGATCGCACTTCAAGGTTGGGCACTGTGGGAGCAGAAGGCCTGACCCCCAGAGTGGATTTGTGACAGATTTGCTATCCCTGTATTTTCATGGCTTTTATTTTGTCCCTGACATAAAGAGCCACTCCTCCCCCTTTTTATACCGACCCTGTCTTTTCTGAATAGAGAATACCCTGGTATAGTCACATCCCAATCCTCATTTTCATTGCACCAGGATTTGCTAATTGCTACCATATCCAGGTCTGCTTCTGCCATGGAGGCATCTAGGTTTGCAGTCTTGCTACCTAGACTTTAAGTGTTTGCACACATGGCTCTTCAGAATATGCTGCAACCTCCCTCTTGTTTGCCATTTGCTCCCCTTTGTTTCCTCCACTATCTGTCTCCTTATCATTCTTGCCTCGTATCCCTGGATTCCTTTGTTATATAGTTCTTTTTTGGGTTTCATCCCCTCAGGATTCCTCTTGCTGACCTTGTTTGTCTGTGTGTGTGGGGGGGGTAGTTTATATCTCCCTTCATCTTTCTACTGGCTTTTTTGGGTAGATTAAATGCTGGCCAATGTAGCATTTAAATCATTCATTGAGGACCATGGTTCCTCTTCTGGATGGATGCAGGCCATCTCCCCAGTACAGGCCCTCATCCCTCCAAGTGGGGTCCCCATCCCCAATGAAGCCGAAATCCTCCTCTCTGCACCATTCCTTCAACCATGCATTGAAGTTCCTTGTGCAGAGAATCCTATCCTCTCCCCTGTCACAGACAGGTAGCCCTTCCGAGAAGGTCACAGATCATGCCAACTGCCTAAGACCTCTCCCCAATTCCTTGAACTTAGCAGTACCTGTAATACATTTATTTAATGAGGACCACCACTGGAGCTACTGCAAAAGACCTTGTCATTTTCATATAGACACCTGTTTAGACTTGACAGATGTGAGAAGGTGTTCTGTATATCAACACAAAATAAAAAAAAACACAGAACACAGAATTTGTCAGCAGAAAAGAATCGATTAGCCCACTCCATCTGCCCAGATGTTCCCCACCTAATCTGTCTCTGCAGACCCTAACTGGCCTCCAATTACTTTCCCTCTTCCCTGCTTATTTTCTAATACACCCCTATGTCTATCCTACACATGCTTGAAGCCCCCCACTGTTTTCACTTACACCACTTCTGCTGGCTGTCTTTTCCAGGCATCTACTGCCTTAACAGTGAAGAAATATTTTCTCACATCTTTCTTGAACTACCCTCTCCAGCTTTATGGCATGCCCCCAACCCTGATGCTCTTCGCATTTGAAAGAGTCCCCCCCTGCACTCTGTGTATCCTTGTAAGGTACATTCAGTCCTCTATCAAGTCACTTCTCACTTTCCTCTCTTTCAGGGTGTACATGTTGAGATTCTTCAGCATCTTCTAATAAGGCTTCTCGAGCAATTACTGCACATTTTTGTTGCCCTCCTCCGAACTGCCTCCACCCTGTCTATATCCTTTCTGAGGTGCACCCTCCAAAACTGTGAAAAGTGCTCCAGGCGAGGTCTCACCAGCGAATGATACAGTGGCAACACCAACTCCCACCTTATGCTGGAGATATCCTGCCCTATGCACCCCAGCATCCCATTAGCCCTACCCATTGCTTTGTTACACTATCCTGCCGCTTTGAGGTTCCTGAGATATGACATCCTCAAGGTCCCTTTCCTCTGTCATTGCTTTGCCCACATTATATACTCAGTGCCTGGATTCCTATGCCCTTGGTGCATGATTTTGCACTATTTAGTATTCAAATTCGTCTGTCTGTGTATAACATCAACTACCTAGAGCAGAAATGAAGTCTTACAAAAAAATTAACCAACTCAAAGCTATCATTGAGTCCTAGCCATTTAGACACCTGCGTGGCATATATCCAGTAACTCTCCTTTTCTGCTAATTGGGGCCTCAAAGTTGCTTCCCATTTCCCTAAATGGACTTTTTCAATGCCATGAAATATTAAATGAAGTTTTTTTGTATATGTTTACAATCACCATGAACAGGTCAGCTGTACAAACGTTGCACAGATAATGTTGTGCAAGATTATTTTATTAGCTTGGACGTAACCTCACAGAACACACTGCATACATGATTTAGTATGTAAAATGACCACTTCATTATACATATATTAACATCTCACTACATGTTCATGCCACCTTTAAATCCAGAGTAGTAGGCCACTGATCTGGATGTGTTAAGTCTAAAAATTATCTAAAGTTTTATCTTTATTCATTAGCTTAAAATGTATTCCCTCTATTTCTTCATGCTGTATTTCCTTTTTTAATGTTTTTTCGTGAAGCATTATGAGATATTATGCACATGAAGCACAGCTGCTATAGAAACATTTAAATTGTATCAGATAAAGAACAGTATACTCCATTTTTGATTTTTTTCTTTGTGAAGCATAGTAACTGGGTTCCTGAAGGTTACCTTATGAACTTTAATTGATTATATTGTATTTTTTTATGTGGACTTCAGTCTTTAGGTGCCTTGTTAGAAAAGCCTATCCACACTCCAAGTGTCCTCTGAGCCTTGTAAACTGCAGTGTGCATACTGACAGGTTGCTGTATATTCCTCTTAAGTTGTCTTACTGCAGAACAAGCGTCACGTTATTACTCATCTACAGATATGTTCTGGAAAAGGGGTTGGCTAGGGGTCTGACTAACATACAATTACCAGTATGCACATTTTCATTGGCTCCAGACAATCTAGTGTAGGTTTTTTGGGGTATAGAAATTACAGATGTTTGCTATATGCATTTATCCAAATAAAACAATGGCTGATTAAGTAATAAAACATGGCAGGATGTGCATTGTGGTGGGATAACGGCAGATGTGTTGTGAGGCACGAGGCATAGCTGAGAGCCTTCAACCACCCAAGAAGTGCCATTATCCCACCACAAAGCACACCATTGAGTGTCTTACTGCAATTATAAAATGGGTCTAAGATCTTTTTTTGGGTGGGGGGGTGAAGAAATGCATCACAATAAACAAAAATCATTTTTATGCCTTTTTTTAACAAAAAGTTCACCCACCTCAATAAAATAGTCCCGGCACATCCCAGCACTGAAATGCCATCTCAGGTTCAAATATTATGCACACTAAAATGCATGTATTTTTAATTAGCTCTTAAACCCTCTAGTTTTCCCAACCCACCACCATGTGCTCATTTCCTCACCTTTCTTTCTTTTTCTTTATTTTATTCCCTCCCTTTTTCATATCTAGTTTATTTTCTCTTGCCTACATTCAGAGATGGAATGTTTTCTATGCATGAAATACAAGGATTCAAATCTCTGCTCGATTCTACTGGCAGAATGTTCACTGCCCCATCAAATAACAGAAGGCTTTAGATGGAACCAGGGCTTTTGTTTTATCTCTAGTGGGTTAAACTGCACATATTTCTCCAGTAAGCAGGTGAGGATTAGAGAGGGATTTTTTTGTAGTCAGTAAAGAAACACCATAAATTAAAATTGTAAGTACTGTAGTACTTCATTTTTAAAGTTATGTACATGTGTAAGAAGAGGATTATGACAGCAAATAACATTTAATTACTATGTTTTTAAATTTAAGGCAGTTTTATTTTTAGGGCCTTTTTGAAGGTTTTTAGTGAGTAAAGGTGATAGCCACATCTGTGATGGCAGTCAGGCATGTGTGGTAGTATTGATTTTATTGTGAAGAGGCTGCTGGTTCTTCTTCCAGTGTTGTTATGCTGGAATATCAGCACTGGATTCCAAACTCCTCAGCCAATTAGGTTTCTGGATGTTTTATACCAATTTTATAATAACTGCTTAGCTAGTTGGTTGAAATTCACGTCATGCAGATGGTATGATGGCCACATGGAATGCAGTATTTCATTTGGGCCCCTTCATGCAATAAGGGTAGAAAGTGTTTAAACAAAACTGAATAAATACATAAATAAATAAACTGCATTGCAATGCAATTATATACTTCACATGGTTATGGATGAGGGTCGTGTGCACTTTCTCAACTTAATTAGAGGGTTTCAGTGTCTGGAAATTTTGCTTTGCAAAACAGCTCTTTTCAAGTTTGCTGACTTTGCATAATGTGAAGTGCAAGTTTGCATAGTTCTCCACCTGTCAAAGGGTTTACTTCACCTGGTGAAATCTACACATAGTGGCACTTCACCAGTGAAGGTGCTGGTGAAGTGCCATTACACATAACTTTTGTTAGTAAAGTAGCACTCTGCTATAGAAAAACTAATATGAGTCTTTTAAAAAAAATAACTTTCAACTGCTAAAAAGAAATAATCCCACACCCACCATCTGTGACATATATACCCATCCCACTATACAAGACTGTTTAAAAGTATATCTCCAAACTCCCCCCAGGCCCACCTCCCTGATAACAAGCCAGTCAGATATTGCTACTAGGGTATACATCATTCATTAGGCTCAGAACACTGAAGATTGAGTATGTCTTGCTTCATCCAGGGGTGTTTTTCTCTTTTCAGAAGTAGTTTCTCTAAATCACTGCCTGCTGGGGTTTTATTGGCAAAAAGATGATGAAGAGTGTGGGGGAGAGGTCATCTCTTTGAGGGATGGGGTGGGTGGAGGTGGGAGGAACATGATTTTGCCTGGTAAGGAAGGGGAATTGAAACACTTGTGAACTTTGCCAAGTGCAAGCAGGAGGAGAGAGGTGGGGGCCCTAGAGAGGGGACTGGTGGGGGTTATACTTTTAAGCAGTCTTACAAGGTGGGAGGGGTGGGTCTATATGACACAGACAGTAGAGGTGGGATTATTTCTTTTACCAGATTTTTAAAACAAACAAAATTGCAGGCAAAATTAGTGCAAGGGCAAGAACACTTTGTAAAGCTTCACAAAGTGTGAAGTTACCCAACTTCACATCAACTTCGGCAGCAATGTTTGAATTCACAACATCTCTACTCTTAGTAGTTGTCTTAGCTCCTTCTTCTGTGATTTACTCTTTTTTTTTTCCCTTATCTAAGGTCTCTGAACTCTGCTATTGATCAAATGATTGGTTGTTTTCATTTAACATTTGATAATTTATTAAAGTTCTATACTAGTTACTGCACTGATGAATTACACTGTGGGCTTCTGATTTGTATTACATGAACTCTTTTACAAATGAAACTGCTACTCTAACTGTTTAAGTTGATGATGTTTCAACCATTTAGGGGAGAAACGATGGTGGACCAGGCAGCTGCTGTTTGTAAATGCTCCCGAGTGTAGCTGATTTGAAAAACTTTTCAGTATCATCAATTTTTTTATTTTTTGTTAAAAGCTACGGTATTTTTAAAAACCTTATGGCTGATAAAAAAAGGACCACAAGTCTTCTAAGGAATTTGCTCTACTTAGCATTAGGCTGCTTGATAAGCTCTTTTGGTCTGATCCAACCAGCCCAGATGCTAGAGGTAGGTCAGGTTGCTTACCAATCCATACCCCATCAGCAGCCTTGGCACATGCACTGATCAATGTACCAAAGGACCTGCAGTTTACAAAGTTGCAGCCCACCCCATCTGCCTCTATACTCAGTATTCCTGAAAGCATGAACAGTCTGTCTATTGGCACTGTATAGCCTTCAGTAACACAAGCGCCGGAACCCCTCTGACACCTCCTGCTAACCCAGGTGATTCAGCCCAAGATGAAATGGAAATTCTGGCACAAAATAAATATTCAATTGATTTTTTAGGGTAGTTCAACAATAAAATCATTGCCTGAATTGACAAGAATGCCAGGCACTTTGACTCTTAACCCCCAATAAAGCCTTTTTTACAAGGAGAAACAGAGCACAAATACAAAGTTACCGGAATCGAGTTGTGATTCAAAAGAGAACCGCTCGGTCTAATAATGTTCAAGCTCTGGATGTGACAACCTCTTCAACAGTCAAGGAAAATGATCAGCTCCATAGAAAAACTTAATCATTGGATAACCAACTGAGATACAAAAATTCAAGAATTGTTGGTTTACCACTGCAAGTCAAGGCTGTTTTTTTCATCTACTCATGATATGGAAAAGATTTATTCATTGAAACATTTGAACTACCTCATGAAATCCCATTGTTCATCACAAAAGCCTTTCTACAAATGCTACAGTGCCTACTTCATTGTCTATTGCACAACCAGAAAAGACATACCTGCAAGACACAAACACTACGGGGGGGATTCTAGAAGAATGGCACAAGTTGCTGACAAAAGTGACTTCAAATCAAATCAAACTTTATTTATAAAAAAGTGCCTTTCTAAAGCCAAGGCGACTGTACATAACATAATAAAATAAATCAATAAATAAATAATTAAAAACCATGTCTCAATTAAAATTCACGACAGCGACATTTAAAAATCATTATATGCTAGGCTAAAAAGAAGTGTTTTTAATGCTACTTTAAAGCTTTGGACGGTCGGGCAATCTTGCACCTGACAAGGTAGAGAATTCCACAGAGTTGGGGCCATAAAAGTAAAGGACCTGGCCCCAGATGTCTTTAAACGATCCCTGGGAATCTCTAGCAATCCCTCGTCAGTGGATCGGAGAGAGCGGGAGGGACAGTAGGGATGAAGGAGATCTTTCCGGTAACCAGGTCCCTGATCATGTAGGGCCTTATAGGTCATCAAACCGACCTTGAAGTTGATCCACCAGCATATTGGCAGCCAGCGCAGTCCGCAGAGCACAGGCATTATATGACTGGTCCTAGATGAACCAGTCAGTAGCCTGGCTGCCGCATTCTGCACTAGCTGCAAGCGGCGGATGTCAACCCCCGGTATCCCCAGGTAAACCCAGTTGTGACAAGGACCCTGCACCCGATTCTAGAAGGGACAGGGTCCCCGCGCCTAAGTCCTGTGACTTACGACATTCCCACAGGCACACCCAACAAAGGGCATACTTGCAGGGTATATCACAAGCCACAGCCTGGATATGCAGGGCACAAGTGCCCCTCCATGTCATGATCTCCATAGCATCAATGGGCCTGATACTTCCCCCAACCCCCAGTACCAACCCAATAGCCCCTGATCCTGTTCCTGCACATATGCCCCACAGGGCTTGCCTGCTCCCAGAACTCCCGCAAGTCACGAACCCCCACCCTACCCAATCCCATATTCCTGGAAGTCTAGTGGCCCCCTGTGTGCAGTGCCAGTCCACCCCACACACCATCTCCAACCCGTAGCCAGCTGGCGACTGGCACAGCCCACCTCTCACTACCACAGCTAGCTGCTGACTGAGCTCTGTATGAGCACATACTACTGTAAATAGTACACACTCAATGAATGACAGTTCATTCATTGAGGCATGTATGTTACAGTGAAATACCTACTCATACAGAGCTCAGTGTTCTTCCTTTGTGATAGTGGATGTGGGCTATTAGCAATCGCTATCTGTAAATATGGGTCAGGGGAGGTGTGGGGTGGGGTTTGCACAGCGCAGGCTGGTGGGGACACTGGACTACCAGGGAGATCAAGTGATCTAATTACTTTACTGTGCATATTGCAAGTTCGGGGTATGGGGGTGCACTAGCCCTGCGGGGCCAGTACTATACATTGGGAAATGGGCATGGAGAGGGGTGCTAGCCTTGGGGGGCATCTATATTCAGTATTTGGGGATTGGAGGCTGCGGGTCCCATAGCCCTGTGGGGCATCTTTGTACACATTGATGGGGAACCAGGGCAGGGGGGCTATTACAGTAAGGGGGTTCCCCAGCCCTGCAGGGCTGTCATGTGGGGGCAGGATAGTGGCTGAGGGGTGACACATACTGGTGGTGTGGGGCAGTTGGCATGCCCCCCCGTGGATGTAAGTTACACCAGCTATTTGCTGGTGTAACTGTTCATTGACAGAAATCCACCGGGGGGGTCTTCTAGAATAGTGCCATTGAGGACTTTGTTGCTGCCCTTCCAGAATAGGGTGCAACAGTTGCCGTAAACCCCCTAGCACCATGTCGCAGGGAGTTTAGGATGTATCTGGTGGCCTAAGTCCACTTTAGCAGAAGCAGCCTGCGGGATGTCATAGGCTGCTTTGCAGAATACCAAATGTCGCAACTGCTGGCATAACTTGCTACTTGCACAGTTTTGTTTAGCGCAAGTCAAGTTATGCCAGATGTAACTTTTTGAGAATCGGGCCCCAATATTTTAATTTCTTTTGCATTTGAATCAGATAGAGATTTTGTACTAAGATTGACCAGAATGAAGGGAATTTTGACCTATGAAAGTTTTCGATTCTACATCTATCCAGACATTTCATTTATGTCCCAACAGAGAAGGTGCAAATTTCTGGTGTACCAGCAAGACATTTTAGGGTTGGATGGTCAGTTTCAACTTTTGGCTGCTAGCTTGTACTAAGATTGACCAGAATGAAGGGGATTTTGACCTATGAAAGTTTTCGATTCTACATCTATCCAGACATTTCATTTATGTCCCAACAGAGAAGGTGCAAATTTCTAGTGTACCAGCAAGACATCTTAGGGTTGGGTGGTCAGTTTCAACTTTTGGCTGCTGCAAAAGTGAATATAACCCACAAATCTAAAGTTGATGATGTTTCTCAATGTACTTTAATGTTCTGTATTTCATTATAAAGGCTATCGCCTGTAGTTATGTGGGGGAAGATCTCTTCCCCCGCATCCTATTTAAATGAGCAGGCTACATCCGCTCTGCTTGGAGCGAGTCGCACTCACTTCAGCAGTGCGGATGGCCCTCCCCCCATCCCCTTCCCTCTGTTCTGCCCTGCCTTGCCTCGCTGTTGCCTTGCTGCCCTTTTCCCTATGCTGCTTCGTACCTTGTGTTTTCTTTTTTTTGGGGGGGGAGGGGTTTTGCCGTCTGCTCCTTAGTTCGTTCACTGCACCATGCTTCCTCCGGCAGGCTCCCTTCATCTCCTCAGTCTGATCAGCACCGAAGAGCGGTTCCTCAATGTCGTCTCCATTCTAATTATCACTGGGCATCTTCTCCACCTAACTTAACTTACTCTAGCACCGAATGCATTCACTCTCAGCTGTTTCAGATGCTGCACACCCATGCTGCACTGTCTAAACCGCACCTTCCGCAGGTTTTGCTTTCATTCCATTCCATCATCTCACCTGTCTCAGTTGCAGATCATTCATTTCATTTCCTCCTACAGCTGCATACGGAACTCTTATCTGGGGCTTTACAAACAGGTAGTCCTCGAATTCTAACGTCTGAGGGATTTTGTGGTTGTACTGTATTGCTCCTGACATTTCTCACCGTGGGAGTGGCTACATGGTGAACGCCACTTTGTTGTTATACTGCTCAGTTGCTTCCATGCCTTCTAGGTGAATTACTTGCATTACTCTTTGATAAGCAGACTTCACCTCTGTCGTAGCACTCTCCTGCACTGCCGCTGACTACATTAGTCATGAGCTGGGTCATTTCTGCTTACATGGCGGTGCCTAGCCGTAGTTTGTACTACCTACTGTCAGCTTTGGCTTTCTATAGTTGCTACATGCTAACTAAAGGATTTTAAGCCCAACAGCTCGTTTGCACTCTCTATGTGCATTACTGCGTACCTATGGACATGCATTACAAATTCTGTCATGAATATAAATTGTACTCCTCCAATTTAGATGTTATACCTCTCAACCTCCTGCCCTATGACTACTGTTATGACTCTCACACATTGGGGTCTAACTTACAACTATGCAGAACCCACTTCATATTGCAGATATCAGCACGATGCTAGTAGGATGAGGGCTTATTGTGCAATGTATTTTATGGAGGACCAAGTCTGCATATGTGGGCTATCATACCTTTGCCTCCTGTAACTACTGCAACTCTACTATACAGCATATTCTATCTCAGCCATAAAAGCTCCCAGCTCCATACCTTCAGTAAATCCCTGCTACATCATTTCTTAACTGCATCATTTACAGTGCATCCGCAGTGCTTGTGTTCATGGCCTCCAGGATGTCTTGTCTTCGATCCTGCTACTTGAGTTCTGGATGCTGCAGCTCACCTTGCCTATTCGCACTTTTCCATCCATCCAGGATCATCTGTGCTCCATTGTGGATTTTCCATCAGATTATGTTTTAGGATTTTACATCACTGCACGTGGATGCTTGCCTTGATGCTTCACTTCATTTGCTCCTTCCTCACTTTCCGGCTGCCCTACGTGTGGTCCAGCCATGTTGGCTTACCTTTATGGGGTTTCATTGCATCTCTTTACTAACCTCACCAGCTGACCTATATGTGGTCCAGCTGTGCATGCTAGCTTACGTGGAGCTGGCTGCCACTCTTTACTTACCTTATCAGCTGACCTTGCATGGTCTAGCTGCGTGCTAGCCTTCTTGGGTTTAGCTGCTAATTCTATTTACTCACCAGCTGACATACTCATTCAACCGTACCAACTACAGTTCATCAGCTGGCCTACACATGGTCTAACCGTACTTCCCTATCTCATTGGGCTAGCTCCCCTTCGTTTCCATGGATGCTTCCTACAGAGCTGCTTTATTCAGTCAGACTGACCTTTCCAATATGCTCCTTAAAGCTTCCACCTTCCATTGGATTATTTCTGGAGTACATCAAGATATTCACTTCAATTCTCTTGGATACTCAACGCCATGCTACTTCAACTCCCCCGGAGTTACTACTACCATCTCCGTCAGGACTCCCTGCTGACCTTTATTCCATACTGTCTTCCTTAGTTTAACTGATGCCTAAGACATTGATTTACTACAGTTTCAGGATGCTTATTACCTCTCGTTGAGATGCCAACTCTTCCACCAAGGTCTCTTCACTGGAATCCTTACCATCCTCGATCTTCAGGATACAACAGTCTACAGCACCATTCTGCTCTCATAAGTCTGCCTTAAAACTACAGTACTACTCTGCACTAACTGACTCAGGATATGCCACCATTACAATATCATCTACTATTTATTCCTCACTACTTCACTGCTATTTCTGCATTGCATGCAGTTCGACATTTCCATTATGTTATCTACCATTACTCTGCAACATGCCTCGCCCCGTGGGGCCGGAGGTTCACCATCGCATTTCACCAGACCTGTGCCCCTACAGGCCCAAAGGTCCTTTGCTCTTACATTACTGCACTGTAATCGCCTACTTTCATGACCTGCTTTCACCCATCAGGCCGGGGGTTTAACTACTTCTACTCAACACCTGCCTCACCCAGTTCGGGGCCTGGAGGTTCACATATTCTACTATACGCCTACCTGCCGCCGTGTCAGCCAGCCCTATGAGCTCCTTTACTATGGACTCACATCTGGATTTGTTTAGCTATTTGTTGTCTATTCTTTGGATGCTACCGCTCTGCTGCTTCAGTCATAGGAAATTACTACTACTACTCTCTTACCAGGACACTTAGTTGAGCTTATCCAGAAAACCTTCAATATCCCGATTTAAGCTCTAAGGCTTCTTGAGCCCAGTGACAATGCTACTTCATTTGACTCAGCCTCTTCAGGTATTACCACCTATGACTCATAAGCTCGACTATTCAGGACTTGTCAGAATATTCTTACCAAGTCAGTTCTAGCTAATGTACCATTCTGGCTCTCGAAACGTGGATATCAATATTTTTACACAACCATTTGAATCACCAGAGGAAGCTCTTCAATTCTCGTGCTAATTACCATTTCTTCATCCCCCTCACTGTATACTGTACATCAGCTAAGCAATACTACTTCCCTGCTACTACGTCTGCATCATGCAGCTTTACTTACTACTACAACTGACCTATGTATAGGTCCACTTATTTACATTACTTGCTCTTATTACCTGCTTCACCCTTACAGGGCCTAGAGGTTCATCAAGACCGATTCCTTATTCTACAACCTACTCCCCCATCAGGATCTGGAGGTACATTTAACTTATGTCTACATATTTGCACTAAGATCTATACCTAATTCACGTACCTGCTTCCACTCCAGATCTGAGATTCCTACTGCTCTGCCCTCTCCAGATCATGCAGCATGTGCCCAGTTCTTATGCTTCGTCACCAAGGCCTTCATTTGCAAAGCTTACCAAGAGGAATATGAACTACCTTCCTCCTACTCTGGACATGGACACTTAGTCTTTTGGTCACTGGTTCTCCTTACAGAAGCCATCCTCACCGTCGGAACATTTCACCAATGTAACTTCAACGCTTTGAATTATTATTATCGACCATGGATTCCAGTCTCCTAACATTCTGCTCCGGACATGGATTCTTGGACAAGGATTTGCTAGAAGGATGCTGCTATATTCACCAACCGGAATATTCTGTGCTTATTCAGCTTTCGCTTCACTGGATCGGGATCTCAAACTTGGAACTCGAATTAGCTTAATATTGTTATTTAGGATTATTCTCCCTTAGTATGCCCAGAAGGGCGGGCAGGTCAGTAGCCATGGTTCCTCAGAGGTTTCCCCCCAAAGCGAGGTTTTCCTCTCCTACATGCTACTGGTCACACTCTCCAGAGTTGGAGAAGATAATTGTTTGATACTATTATTCTTTTGGGGGGTCTCATACTACTGGACTAAGCATTATTTTATGGTGGGATACAGAGTAAGGCCAAACCAATACCAAGTCATAACATGTTACTAATCAGCTCAAGCATCTAAGCACTTGCATAAGACTATCCAGCTCACTTGTACTATAATCGCTGACTGTATAACCATGTTCAAAGTACCCAAGCACTGATCAATTCAAACTGCTAAATATCTGATGAGCATTGTCCTACTTACTGATCTGGCCTCTCTATCCAAGCACAACCTACTTTATCCATTACAGTATGTAGCATGAGCACTGAGCTCTGAACCACACATAAATTGTATTATGTGATGTGCGCTGTTGAGTTCTATGTTTATTGTATGGGCATGTAAAGAATTTTAGAATATGTTTAGTTTGAAAGATGCTACTTAACCTTGTATTGTGTTTGCATTATATATAAACCCATGTTAATTTTGAACTTTTAAAACTTTTTAAAGTGCCGTAAATAACAAAATATAAATGGGAAGGTTATCTGGCAAGCACTCATTATGCTCTAGACCCATCCCTGTGTAAAATGGATCTTTATCCAGAATAGCCTGTCTCTTTCCCCTTGCCTTCCCCCTGCTGCTCAGACTTTCTGTGGTCATGTTGGGGACACAGATGCCCAGTGGGGGCTTATTGGCAAGTTATAACATGGAAGAGAACAATGGAGGAATCTGATTGGTTATTTATAGTACAATATAGGACAATGTTGCACTATAAATAACTAGTGCTAGTAAAACTGTCAGGGAACAGAATCTGTTGGCTCAGTGGTTCATTTTGAAGACATTCCAATTAGAATATTACAGAAGCTTTAAGTCACCATCTCTTTAGCCCACTTTCCATTGTTCTGTGCCATTTTATTTGCACAAACCCGTCCCCATCTCTGTCGTGGCAAAACTAACACAATCAAAATTTTTAAACATTGGTGAAACACAACTTCCCCAGTAGCCATTATATTCCTAATTACAGCGGAAAGCATCTCTCAGCAATACCTACTTCTGTTTCTTCACCCAGCCACCTCCTCATTCCTGGTCTCACTGAACAGAGGCAAAAGAAAACAAAACTCCCTATTCAGCAGTTTTACTCTAGTTTCTTCATTCTGCAGTTCCAATAACTGGATCACGTAAACAGAATCTACTGTCTCCTGCTCACAGTATGCACTTGTTGCTGTCCGCCCGAACACGGAAGTAGAACGCCTCTAATTCAAAATGAAAGGTTTTTTTACATACTGCAGCAACCTCTCAATGAAACTTGTTAAATAAATAATTATGTGACCTTATTAAGCAAAGTTCTTGTTCCTGTTTTGTATTTATTTACAGTGTGTGTGGGAAAGACAGGGGCAGAGCAGCAAGACTGTGCTGAGCTGCTCCACCCAGGAAACCTGCTTCACTTTTAGCCAGGTCTGCTGCTTTAAGGTTCACGTTTTACTAAAACAGTAGTTTGCAATGCAAAAGCTGCTTATGGCTTTCATCTAAGCTTTTTTGAAACTCAGTTTCATTGCTCTACAATTGCTTTTCTTGGTAGATGTGTGCTATTGGGTAGTGAGACTGAACTGGCATTCTGCAGCTGTGTTGCTGTTTGTGAGCCATACCCATTTACTGGCCAAAGATTTGTTGTGAATGTTTTTGCAGCACATGGCTGTTTTCCTTGCCCCTGCCATTTGTAAGTTTGGGCATGAGTATTGGAGCTGAAAAGAGGTGAATGCTCACCTGAACGATGCAGCAGTTGGAAAACTGATTTACGTTAATAGTCAGCATTGAATTTTTTTGGGGTGAGACAAGCAAAATTCAATAAACACTTCAAAAGAGGAAAATAAAAATGTAGCCTGATAATTTACAGCTTGGGTGGGCAGAAAGGGACACACACAGTATAAACCTACCAAAGTAAGACAAAACAATAACCACAGAAATTAACTTAATTTAATCACTATTATTATAATTACTATTACTACTCACTAATTTAATCTAGCACCAGTAGGCAGAAGGACTATTTTATGTTAAAAACTCATATTCTTTTATATTTTTACTTATTTAAAAATCTGTTTCCAATTAAAAGAAGTGCTTCTAAGAATAAAAGGCCATTTTATAAGCACAATAAGACACTCCAGGGTTGTGCATTATGGTGTGATGACCGCACTCCTAGGGGTGGCCAGCCCTCAGCCTTTGGCCTTGTGCCCAACTACACCCCTAGTAGTGTGGATATCACACTGTAGTGCACACCCCAGAGTGCCTTATTGCTTACATGGAGCATATATAAACATGCTGTTCCTTGCTTTGGCTTTAGGGACTGACCAACTTGAGAAGAGGATCTTATGTGGCAGCATTTTTGAGAAACTATAATACTATTAATCAATCAACTGGTGTATCTTTGTCAAGCGTAACTGCATGGCACATTTTTTTTCACATTTGGTTACTTTATTCACATATCCAGTGAACAGAACCTCTTGAAACATTATTTGAAAAATAGAAAACTGATGACAGTATATGTTTAACAAGTGCCTTTGTGTTTCAAGTTATACTGTGGATGAATTCCAAAAAAAGTTATTTTCACTGTATGCAAGAAGAAGCAACATAGTTATTGATTTCACCTGGGGTGTCTTAAATATTTGATGCTATGAAAATCATACTTTTTAAATACCTGGAGATTTTCTGTTGAGCATACACTGCAGTATATGAAGAAGAGTCAAGATCATAGTGATTGCTTGGTACTAGCAAGGCTTCTTTTCTCTATAAGGATGTGTGATCAAAACTAAAAAATGATCAAGCAATATTTGAGCTGGAAGGTGGCACTGCCTAGTTTTAAATCAGTTAGTATTAACATGCTGTTCAGATTTTGAAGTGCAAATATTTACACATGAAACAGCATTCCATAAATATTTACATGAGTACTACAGTCAATAGGACATGATTGTATATTAGGTTAATAGAATGTTATGGTATGTTATATTATGTCATAGTATTTATTTATCAATATTTGGTAACCAGGAAAGGCACACAGAGCCAGAACTCATTTCCAAGTGTGACCCAGGGAAAGGGGACTGGGAAGAAAAAGTATATTCAAAAGTAAAGTACAGTCAATTTAAAAAATGCAGTATTCAGGCATATGTAAATTATCAAGGTTTGTGAGCAATAGTAAACAAGTTATATCAAAGGGAATTAAAGGGTCAAACAGAAATTTATATTAATAAGCAAAATAACAATGACTAAAATAATTATACAGAGAGAAGGGGATAATACTGTAAATACAATAAAATAATTAACAGAATGGTTCAGAAAAACAAGAGAATGGGGTATAGGGAACATGAACAAGGTCAGAGTGAAAGGAGAAGGAGTAAGTTAGACAGGACGAATAAGTTAGGTATGACGCAGACTGGCCAATGCAAGAGCAAGAGCAAGTGGGAGCAAAACGAATGTTGAGATGGTGTCTGAGAGAAAGACAGGAAGGAGACATATGCAGTGGAGGGGAAAGGGAGTTCCAAATGGAAGAAAGATGACAGAAGGAAGTGGATTACCCAGCAGCAGATTTAGAATATGGGATACAGAAAGTGCTGGTGTCCCTAGAGTTAAGTGCATAAGAAGCAGAGAGGAGCAGTAAGTAAGAAGAGAGATGTATTTAGAAATGAATAAAACACAGTGAGTAAGGCGACAGGCAGCAACAGAAGGTATAGAGAGGCTACAGTATAAGGAACAATAATGTGTAAGAAAGGGAGCATCTGTGGTGTGAGCTGGCACCCTGATCTTTCTGTTTTCCAACACTAATTCTATCCTACCCCCTTCTTCCCATCCCTTTCCCTCTCTCTCCTCCCCTCTCTCACTTGGCTATATTTCTACATTACCTTTCTCCCTAACTCCTCCCAAAAATAGTTTTTTCAGTCAGCTGGTTGTATGATACTATTACACCGTTATGATACCCTGTGGCATTTCTGCACTTTAAATGTGCTATTACTATAACTATTACTCACGGGCACTTACCTTCTATTTGTATAATACATCTTACATACATTGGTCCCATTATTGTCTTACTCTTGTTCACTTCTGATATGTGATGTATTGTACATTTCTTGACACTGCATGCCATGTACCTGTATCTCTCTGTATTATGATCTCCCAGGTCGTGCCTGAAAATAGTCACTTTTGTGTCTAGTGCACCAACCTGGTTATCAAAAAATAAATAAAATAAAGTATCAAAACTGAAAAAGGCATTGTGAAGAATATCCAGCCTGGTGAGAGAAGTGGAATAACATACATAGTGTGTTAGCCCTATTTCCACTACCAGGTCTTTTTAATGGTTTGAGCTGCAGATGTTGCTAGTGTATGTTGTATTTTAGCAAATGTCATATCTGCAATGTTGGTTTGCAGTTCTGCCTAATATATTTATTTAGGTAATGACCTATTAAGTATGGGGAGTCTGTGTGTACAGTAAATGCAATATATGCTTTCAAAGCGATGAGTGCAGTCACTTAAATATTTCTCTTGGCAGAAATTCTGCAAACTACACTTTTTAAAAATAGTTGCTTTCTTCCTAACATTGTTATTTATGAGAGAGTTATATTTCCACTTAACCCCAAGTAATGTAAAGCATTCAATCAATCTACCAATCAATCTAAATTTATTTATGGGTGCCCTCCTGGGTGAGGCCATACAGGTAAACAGAACAAAAAATGCAGTGTCAGCATCAAACCGTTTTTAATGGAAAACATCCAAACTACAATATCTTTAAAATAGAGATGTGTTATAGATTGTCTGAATGTTGTCACATCTAGTGATCTTAAACAGTATTTTTGCTTGTGATCCTTCATGCAGTTGATGTGAATGAACAATCTACCCAAAGATCTCTGTGATCAGAAGTGCTTCTTTTACTTACTTGCTTTGCATTTTTCCCAACAGGGTGAAATCTTTGCAATCGCAATTGGTTTAACCATCCTTTCTCAAAGATGGCACTTTGATTTCACAACTGCCTACTCCATATCACAGCTAGTGCCAAATCATGATGAATAACTGTATAACAAAATTGGAATTTGCAGAACTTTAAGACAGCTTGCACTCAGAGCATATTATAGTTCTGTACTGTATCTTAAAAAACGATTCCTCTGATGATGGTGTTGATATACTGCACTTTCAAGGAAATCTCTGTTGTTGTTCATAGGTCCTTAGTGACAACTTTCACTTATGGAATGCTCAGGAGACACATTGATACCAAACCTTTACTAGTAGTTGATTTCATTTATTTTGGCAATTTAGCTAAACAAAAATGTAGATATAAATGTTCTAAATACTGTACAGCAGTGTCAGAGGAGTGTACCAAAAAGTGTGTCTGTGGGGGGGGTGGAGGGAGTACTGCATAGAACATCTTAGCCCGGGGCACTGGAAAAAGAATTGCCTTCTTGAATATACTTTAGTCAACTTATCTAGCTTTTTATAATCATGAATAATTCACATACCTTGATGCAAAATCTATGAAAATTCAAATCCAAAATGCAATGTCTGACCCTTTAGCTGCAAAAGTGAGGGGTCCCTGACACCCCTGACCCCCTGGCTCCACAGTCTATGCTGTACAGTGACTAAAGGTGTGCTATTAACATGTGTACTGCACTTTTTTATGATGCGAAGTGCTGTTATTAAATTATTCTGTCATGTTTTGATGTCTTTACCAAGATGGTACCTGAGATACCTTTGCACGTGAGATCTCTGCTGTCTTGTCTGTTTGTTCCTTATTTTCTGGATTTTGGGGACGCAACGTGAGCTACATGTTCAACCATCTTGTAGATCATCATCATCTGGACTTTATTCTCATACAATATTATCTAACTGTAGAAATGAAATGTATATGAACATCCTCCTCCACTATCTGGAGCCTGTGGACTAGATTGGTTTGTATGAGCCATTCCTGTAACTGTGTGAAATCATTTTGGAAGAAGCCGTTTATGATCTTACAAGATAATCTTCCTGCAAACTGCCTCTCCAGTGTGTTCACTCTAAATGTTTTAAACTTAAGCCTGTTTGGTTTTAAGGGGACTGCATTGAAGGTATTTTTGTATGCAGGGACCCTTGATTTTTGTGACACTTGAGCCCTGACTGAGTTGAAGGTTGGATTGTTGTGTTCTGGTTTTGCAAAGGAGACAGTTGGAGTCGGACAGCTTCTTGTCAGATGGCAAGTTTTGTCGGTTCCTCCTGGGAGTCTTTTCTCGGCCCTGGCCAGACTCAGTGGTGTGCTACAGGCTTGCTGCCGTAGGGTGGTCGGTGCTGTGGTGATTCTGTTTGTCAGGCAGTAGCTGGTGGGCTGCCATTTGGCTGAACGGGTCTGGGGAAAGGTTTTGGGGCTGGGTTGAGGCTGGGAGGTGTTGCTGAAACAATTTTAACTCGACTGGGGCTGGAGTGAAGATTATGAAATTATGAGGGAACGCTGAACTTGGAGATTTGATATCTGAATTTGTGTGGAAGAAATAATAGCAAGTCTGTATGTTTTTATTTTAATTTATTAAGAGAAAGTAATAATTTGCACTAGAGACTTCCTGTCAGAACTTCGCTGGGATACATGACTGCTTTTGGTTCTCTGTGAAAGTGAGAGCCCACAGGAAGGACCAATTTACATTCATGGCTCCCTGAGATGTGAGCCTTTTCTGAAGTGATAAAGTTGGTGGACTGATCAAGATTGTTAAGTGACGTTGTTGATTGAATATTTTAATTTTATAATTTATTTATTTTTAGTTTAGTTTTATATTAGTTTAAATAAGCATTAAGTTTGAAATTTATATTATTCTCCCCTTTGTGTGAGAGACAGTGGGTGGGATTTGTAAATTTTCCTCTCCTTTCCCCTACTTTGTGAGAGAAAGTGGTGAAGTTTCCATCAGAGAGTGTTTTTTTGTTTGTTTTTGTTTTGTTTTTTGGTAATAGTTGATTAGGGGTGTATTATTAAAGTGTTATTTTAGTAGTATTAATAGGTTTTAATGTGTTGGGTTGGTCATAGCACAGTCAGGCGGTACTCCCCCTCAAGACTGAAGGATCTCCGACCTTTTGAATGTCCCGCACTTCCTTCAGAAGTGTATAGGAAATGCCAAATACTAGGCATTGCGAGACGTAGGAGTGGTGGGAATAGGAGATCCTGGAACTCTTGGGGGGATGGGAAAAGAGTGGGTGGATAGGAACAGTTAGAACCAGGAGGCGCCCTGGGGCAAAATGGATGCAGGAGCGAGGTCCATCGTACCTTGTGTCCATACCCAAGGGCACTGACTTGGTCAGGCAGGAAGCGGAGTCACCCTTGGAGTCTCATCCCTTTCAGGCGGTGTTAAGCAATGTGAGGTCTATTAGAAACAAGACTGCTTTAGTGGCAGATCATGTTGCATCTGTGGACTTAGCTTGCATCACCGAGCCCTGGCTTGATGAAAATGTGAGCCCCATTTTGGGGTTGCAGTTCCGGACGGGTTCTCGGTGATTCACCGCCCGAGAGTGGACCGTAGGGGCGGGGGAGTTGCAGTCTGTTTTAGACAGGAACTGGACCTCAGGGAGGTACCGGTGGGTATACCAACTCCTTTGAATGTATTGTGGGTGCAGGTGCAGGCTTCAGGATACTTCTCATTTATCATCCATCAGATAATGGGAGAGAATTCCTGAGGGAGGCGGCAGATTTCATCGCTGAGAGGGTTTTGGAATCCCCCTGATGGTTAATTCTGGGGGATTTCAATGCCTGGGTCGACGATGAACTCGCGCTTTTTGGACAAAACCTCCTTCAATTGACTGATTCATTGGGCCTGACAAGGGGTTATTACCACTGCAACCCACCAGGGGGGACATTCATTGGACTTGATATTCCATCTGGGCATGGAAGTCTTTGATGTGGAGGTGGAGCCCATCAGTTGGTCCGACCATCGTGCCCTGAGGTTCAGTTTCACGGCCCCAAAGAGGCCTGCCCTAGGGAGATAGTACAGTCTGGCCCTTTGAGAGGAGAGTTACCTAGAAGGCCCAATGACAGAGCTTGACTTCTCGGGATTTCCAATGGATAGCATGGATCCAGGGTCTTTAGTGCTGGCCTATAATAGGACAGTTGTGAGGGCCCTGGATGTCATTGCTCCTTTCCGTGTTCGCCCCTGTACTCTTCACCCTGGGGCCCCATGGTTTACCATGGAGATCTGTGAGTTGAAGAGACAGGGCCGAAGATTGGAGAGATGTTGGCAGAAGGCTCACCTGGAAGTTGACAGGCTTAGACTGCTAGATCATTATAAAATCTATCAGTTAGCAATCTCCCATAAGAAGGCAGAGTTCCTGTCCAGGGAGATTGCTACAGCAAAGAATAGACTGGCCCAGCTCTTCCGGACTGTGGACAGACTGTGCAATCCAGTCTGTCTTCATGCCGGTCAAGCATTATCACAGTTACAGTGTGAGGAGTTTGCAACGTTCTTTGCTGATAAGGTGTCTGCTATCAGAGATGAGATCAGCCAGGGCCTCCCCATTGGGTCTTGCAGTGGTCAATCGAGGGACACAAATACCCATTTGACTTGGTCCACGTTCAGTCAACCGGTAGTCATGGACATAGTGAGAATTGTCCAGACTTTGCATCCAACTTGCTGTGGTTTGGATCCAGGCCCTACTCACCTAATTTTGGGGTGTGTAGAGGTTATTGGCCAGATTCTTATTGGGATAGTAGTGGCATCATTGGAGAAAGGGATCTTTCCTGATCCTTTGAAGGAGGCAATAGTACGTCCCCTCCTGAAAAAGCCCTCCCTTGATCCCAACTGCCCAGGAAACTACAGACCGATCTCGAATCTTCCCTTTTTGGGGAAGATTATCAAGAAGGTGGTCACCTTGCAGCTGGAAGATCATTTAAACATCCACAATATCTATGACCCTCTCCAGTCTGGCTTCAGGAAATGGCATAGTACTGAGACGGCTCTTGTTCGGGTACTGAATGATCTCCTGATGGCAAGAGATTGGAGAACTCATTCTATCTTGGTTCTCCTCGATCTTTCAGCAGCATTTGACACCATGGATCATGGGATCCTGCTCGAACGCCTGTGGTTTCTCTGTGGACTAAGGGGGGTGGTCCACAGTTGGTTTAAATCTTTTCTGCAGGGTAGGACTCAGAGAGTAGTGTCTGGGATTTATTCCTCGACCTCTCACTGCCTACACTGTGGAGTGCCACAGGGTTCGGTGTTGTCCCCCATGTTATTTGCGGTGTACATGCTTCCATTAGGGGACATTATAAGACATTATGGTTTGAGTTTTCATTGCTATGCCAATGATTCTCAACTCTGTATGTCTTTTGTGCCAGAGCAGGAGTCCGACTCAAGTACATTGTTTAACAACTGCCTCCTGGAGATACAGAACTGGATGAGTACCAATTGGCTGAGATTGAACCCGGGAAAAACAGAGGTATTGGTGGTGCAACCGGGGGTGAGGATATCAAGTCCATGGGTGGGAAAACCCTCAGGTTTATTTCTGGGAGGAATCCGGCTCATGGCATCTGGTCAGGTGCATAACCTTGGTGTTATATTTGACAAGGGCCTGACCCTGAGGGCGCAGGTGTCAGCCGTAGTCAAATCATCCTTTTTTCATCTAAGGAATATAGCACGGGTGAAACACTTGATTCCATCAGAGGATCTTCCTACCCTGGTCCATGCCTTTGTTGTCAATCGTCTTAACTACTGCAATGCCCTTTATCTAGGGCTGCCGGGAGTGGATATCCGCCGCTTACAGCTGGTGCAAAATGCAGCAGCTAGTTTGTTGACTGGAAGCCCGAGGTCCAACCATATAACACCTGTGCTTCGCGAATTGCACTGGCTGTCTGTACAGTGGCGGATCACTTTCAAGGTCATGTTGATGACCTATAAAGCCCTACAAGGTTTGGGACCTCGCTACCTGAAAGAACTCCTGACTTCTTACTGTCCTTCCACCCCTCCGATCCTCTGGTGAGGGATTGCTGGAAATTCCCAGGGTAACTTTAAAAACATCTGGTGGAAGAACATTTGCCTTTATGGCTCCTACTCTGTGGAATTCTCTACCTTACCAGATACGCAATAGCCTGACTGTGGACAGCTTTAAAAAAGCTTTAAAGACCTTCCTTTTTAACCAAGCATTTTTAGTGACTTGAATTATGTTGGATTGTGTTTTGAATTTAAATGTTGTTCATAACTATGGCTTTTAATATTGTATGAAGGATATTGTAAAGGTACCCTGAGCTTTGGAAGTGCACCTTATAGAAATAAATATTTACTTACTTACTTACATATGAAATTTGCCAGCAGATAAAAGCCTAGAGGTCTATCAAGTCTGCTTGAATATGCAGCTAGCACCCCTTATTTTGCAGCTGCCCTTCCCATCCTTCCCCTCCATTGATCCTCCTCCTTGCCCTGTCCCAACCCCTTTTGAAGCAGTCCACTGTTCTACTGGATACCACTTCTGCTGGTAACGCATTCCACCGAGCTACCACCCTCTCTGTAAAAAAATGTCTCCTCATCTCCCTCCTGAACCTTCCTCCCTCCAGTCTCATATCATGGCCCTGGGTGTCCCTCTCTTCTCTTACTTTGAACAGCCCCTCTGTACCTGTCTTGTTTATTCCTTTCATATACTTAAAGGTTTCAATCATGTCCCCGGCCCCTCCTCTCCTCTCCTCTCGCCAGTACATGTTAAGCTCCCTGAGCCTCCTCTTGTATGGCAAGTCCCCCAACCCCTTGATCATCCTTGTCACCCTGCATTGCACCCCCTCCAGTAACTTAATGTCCCTCTTCGGATACAGGTGCCGTTACTGTATGCAGAACTCCAGATGCAGTCTAAATAATGACCTATACAGTGGCATAATCACCTCCCCCATCCTTGAGGAGATACCCCTTGCAATGCAACCCAGCATTTTGTTGGCCTTTGCAGCTGCCTTCCTACATTGTGCAGAGTTGTTCATTGACCCTGTAATGAGCACCCCCAGATCCTTCTCCTCCTCTGTCTCGGCTAGCTGCACTCCCCCCAGCTGGTAACTCCTTCTTGGGTTCTTCACCCCAAAATGCAGCACCTTGCACTTTTTGGCACTAAACCCCAGTTGCCAGGTGTATGACCAGCTTTTCAGCTTTTCCAGATTATCCTGCAACCTCTGCCATCCCCCTAGGTTATCTACCACTGCTCCCATCTTGGTGTCGTCAGCAAACAGACTGATCTTGCTCTTGATGTCCAATGATATATCTGCAATGAATATCCCAAACAACACTGGTCCCAACACCGAGCCCTGTGGAACAGCACTCGTCACTACCCTTGGGGTTGAGAGAGCCCCACCCACTACCACCCTCTGTTGCCTTCCCTGAAGACAGTTCCCTACCCATCTCACCACCTTTGCACCTGCCCCTGTGCCTTCTAACTTACTTCCCAGCCTCAAGTGTTGCACCAAGTCGAATGCCTTACTGAAGTCCAGATACAGGACATCCACTGCATGGCCCGTGTCCAACTGCCTAGTTACCCAGTCATAGAACTCCACCAGGTTGGTTTGGCAGGATCTGCCATGTATGAAGCCATGCTGTCTGCTGTCCTGTAGTCTTTTGGCCTCCTGGAGGGCCACCAGCCCCTCCTTCAGGATAGCCTCCATCAGCTTACCCACGGTGGATGCGAGGATCACTGGTCTGTAGTTACCTGGTTCATCCTTGGGGCCACTGTAAAACACACCTTCAGTCTCTGGTGAGTTTAGATCAAAAAGGTACGTTACTTGTTCAGCAGAAAATAAACAGTGCATTTGCTCCAACTTTACTTAAAGTACAAATGTAAAAAAAACAAATAATCTGTCCAAGGAACCATGACAATTTACAATTTTTGGTGGGTAAAAAAACTTGACACCTGTATCCTGAGACTGTATTTAGATACTTAGAGAGGCTCATCACTTTTGATTGATCTACTGGATCTGCTGTTATTCCCACAATCTCAAAGCCCCCTTCATCCTGGCTCTTTTCAGTAAGGTGTGTGGAGTCCATGCCATCCAGTGACTCTCCCTCACTATCTTGTTTATGCAAATCCACTGATTTGCTGGACTACACACCACCTAACCCTCTTAACTGCTGGAGTGTTAGCTCCAATTTGCAAGCATTTACGTGAACCCATCAGGCTTTGGGGCATTGTAATTTGTGACTGATGATTTAGGGACAGCAATCTGCCTTTCCATGGCTACCCTTGCCTCTTTCCTAATGCAGTTGCCATGCAGTGTGCAGTCAAGCAGGGAAGGGCTTGAGATTCCTTTACACAAAGCACATTGAGTGGCAATAAAGAGCACTGGCCCAGAGAAATCCTTCAGATCACTTTGCATCACCTGAGACTGCATATGGGATTCTATATGTATTTATTATGTTTGCTTGCACACACAGCACACAAGAAACATTTTGAGGTGAGTAGACTATTGCAGAGGTGTGGCAGTGTTTGGCCAATCCAGCCAACACTTTCAGGGGCTCATCCCTTGGCCACCAATCAACAGGGAAGCTGCCAATGATGGCAGTTTCAGAGCTAGCACCGGACTTGAAAGAAATCTGCCGCTCCAATAGTGGACAGTTTTGTCATTGCAGTGGCAGTTCTCTTGCCCCACGCAACCAGGCAGAATTCCAGCCATGTTTACAGTGCACAGTAATGTGCATGGCTGGACTTCTGAGCAACTCATTTGCTCAGTGTGTCTTCCTGGTGAAATAAATAAATGAGCCCTGCCATGCATAATTGGCTGCTCCTGCTGCCCATGACACACTCCCCGAAAGCCAACATTGGGGTGCCCAATTCAGCATGCCCCCCCCAGCCCAAACATATATTTTGCTGACAATGGGGTGACCAATCACCATGTCGGCATGCCGCCCCCCCACTATTCTGGCACACTGGGAGTCCACCCCAGTGTGCCAAAGTAATTTTTATTTTTTTCCAACACTGGGATGCCCACTCCCAGTGTTGAACACACCTCCCATGCCCCCTTTTTGTCAGTCAACCTCGGGGTGCCCAATCCCTGGGTCAGCATTGAACCCCCCCAAGTAGTCTGGCACACTGGAAGCCCACCCCTGTGTTCTAAAATCCATTTTGTTTTCACCTGTAAAAAAGAAAACAGTCCCACAACATATTTATTTTTAAACCTGAAAAAAAAAAATGGTCCCTCATAGTTCCTGCTGGCCCCCATCCCCAGCCTAAGCTCCTCCTCCTCCTCTGTAACTCCCTACATCCCTAAACCCCTCACCATACCTCTAATTTCTGAGATTGGGAGCAGTGATCTTCTGTGAACCAGGAACATGTCTGTACTTTTCAAAGACCAACCGGGAACTGAAGAAATTATGGTAAACCCTATAATGGCAGTGAAGAGGGGAGTTCAATTTGGGTTGATATCTCAGCCAATGTTTGGAGTTTTGGTCCCAAATTTTCAACATGGGGTTCTTGGAAACCCACCTCATGAACACTGGCACTATCATTTCGTTTCTTGGTTCCAAAAGGTGATTTCAAGGTTGCTGCGCGGAATCACCTTTTGGGAGGAATTAATGAAATGACAATACCACTGTTCACAAGGTGGGGTCTCAAAAATCCTATATTGCAAGTCTGGTGAACAAACTCCAGAAAATGACTGCATTACGAGTGTGCATTGCGCAGTTTGTACACACACTCGTAACTTCACCAATTTTTAATATTTTCAGTCCAAATTTCCAACATTGCCATTTTTTTCACATCTCCTTATGAACAGTACAGCTGTCATAAAAGGCCATGGTGGAAATTTGTTTAACAAATTCCAAAACATGACTGTTACGAGCGTGCGTTACGCAATTTCTATGCATGCTCGTAACTTCACCACTTTATCATATTTTCACTCCAGATTTTCAGCATTGCCATTTTTTCACACTTCCTCATGAACAGTACAGATGTCATTTTTCACATTCTGCCCAAAATGTCTTTTCACAACTGTTGCGCTGAATGGTGCATCTGCTTGCGAAATCGCCTTTCAGGATTGAGTAACAAAATTATAGTGCCACTGTTCATGAGATGGGGTCCCAAAAAGCCCATGTTAAAAATGTGGAGTGAAAATAGCAACAGAAGCTTTGGGCCTTAGGGTTTTCAGCTGTAACATCCCATCCTGTACAGACTGACAGGCATCGGGGTGTGGCTTGGGGTGGTTGGCCGTAATGCTCACACCATTTCACCCCCACCCTGCAGCCACTGACAGGCAGCTAGGTGTGCCTTGGGGTCTTTGGCCTTAACATTCACGCCATTCTCCTATACTGCACCCATCTCAGCTTATTTCCTTATGGAATGGGGTGGGTGTAAGGGCCGAAGACCCCAAGGCACACCACAACACCTTTCAGTGTCTGAAAGGTGGGGTGAGGTGGACTGGTGTGAGTGTTATGGCCGATGACCCAAAGGCACACCCCAACACCTTTCAGTCTCTGCAGGGTGGGGGTTGGCATTCAATACTTCACTGCCATTCCTATTATGCATCTCTCTAACTCATGCAGTACCAATGCCAATACCAGCAAGCAAACATTCAGCATTGACAAATGCTCATTTAATAGTGCACTAGGTGGGTGCACTGGACTTCGGGACTTTTTTCCTGGCATTTCCTAGATAAAAGAATGGCAGATCAAAGATACTGTAAAATATCACTTCCTTGCTAAACATATAGCAAACTGAAATGCATATGGTAAGGATGTGTGATACAGCTTGATCTTTAATGAATAATGCAAAACTGCAGCACAGCAGTGGCACAAATATTTAATTAAACACTTAATGATACAGACAGAGAAACAGCTTGAACATCGATAAGCAATTCTGGTGAAGAGTAATAACTAAAATCAAGAGAAACGCTTTTAAACAGTAAGCCCCTCTTGTATTAAGCTTTTGACAGGGAGTTTGAAGAGATGGAATGCAATGTTCCGTGATGCTATTTCAGAAACGGGGAGCTTCAACTGAAAAGGCAGTCTGACCCATTGCAGTAGAAGTGGTAGGTTCATCAACAAAGCTGCTGCTCAAAAGACCTCAGGCTTGGGGGGCAGTGTTTTGACCTCAGGAGCTTTAATAAATGAGAACAGTCAGCTTCATGCAAGGACTATTAGGCAGCAATAAATATAATCACTGTAAGCATGCAGGAAGAACCAGCTAAGGTTTTTGTATAAAGAGCAGTGATGAGTAGAGATGTTGTGGAGTTTTAATTTGCATGTGAAGTTAAGGCAAAATCGCCAAGTCTGCCTCAGTGGATTATTTTGCCAAGTTTTACTATTTAACAGGAAATTCACTATTGATAACTTCGCCTGGCAACTTTGTCTGAAAATTCACCTTTGGGATACACTAAGGCAAAGTTGGGTCAACATGAAACTACTGATATACAAAACTCTCAAGGTCAGCAGTCCCGTCCCCCAACTTCGTAACAGACTGAAAACCCTGTGCCAGCCCCTACCCCTGTGATACCACCATCTCAGGCTGTATCCACTCATTAGTCTCAGTGAGAAGCAATTCTAACATTTTCTGATCAGTCTGGGTTTCCAGTTACACTCTTCACTATCAGTGCAACATTCTGGCAAATACCCAGAATGTTGCTACCACTGCAGTTGGGCTTATTACATTTGTTTCCCTCACCTAGAGTCGAATACTATCCCAGGAACCTGTACCCAATATACTGTAATGCAGAGAAAGGAGCTACCAGCTGCTTGGCCACTGGTCCGCATATCTGTACTGAGGACCTATTAACCAGATCAGGGTCAGTGCCACCACCACCTCCACCAGCAGTCAAAGGGACACCAGCAACAAGCTCCTTGACCACTGTTCCCAGTCCTGAGCCAGAGATTTTGCTACCTCTTGGACTGATCCTCTTGTTATTGCCTCCCCCTGGCACCCACTTGCATGGATGTGGCAAAGACTAATTTGGCAACATGAATGCCACCACCCCACTTCCCCCAACTACTCCTTGTCACAAACGTACTCCGCAGTTCAAGTTCTCTGCTCCCACAGTGCCAAACCTGGAAGTGCAATATGTGAACAGGAGACAAACAGGGTCACCCTCCTGTCTGTTTTGGGGCCAAATCACCTACTAGCCTCAAGTCCTGAGGTAACATATGAACCCTTTTTCGTTAGCACATCCAGTTAACAGGATCAGATATCACACCATCTTCAGGGAAATGCAGAGCAATACTTAACCAGTGGGCACTCAGCCTGGTTCACAACTTTCCCCATTTTGACTCAATCTGAGACCTAAGTAATTTCTTAATTTAGCAAGATGGCAGCACACTAAAGCCCTTAACAGTTGTCAGAATTATTCAATACTGTCTCAGCATACCTCTCAACTGTCCCTGATTTTCAGGGACGTCCCTGATTTTGCCTCAAAATTTTCCTTTGTCCCTCCTAAGAATTATGTTTCCCTGTCCAAACAGTGGGAGTTGTAAGCACAAAATAATGTTCTTCCTTAGAAAATACATTTTACACTAAGCCCCTTATTCTGCCAGCTTCCTGAGTGGATATCAACAATTTTGAAGATGTGTCCCTGATTTTGGTCATTTGTCCCTGATGATTTTAAGCCTTGTCCCTGATTTATGAGGCAGGAGGTTGAGAGGTATGTGTCTCAGCATTCACATGCAAAAGAAAAGACTCAAGCAGGATTAAGGAAACCAAACTGTTTACTAGAATAAAAAAAATAGTAAATACATACAAAACATAGAACATATAACATAAATACTTAGGGTCAAAATAAATTGGAAATTACAGAAGCAAAATGCCTGGTACTTAAATTTAAAGTCTCACTCAATTTCAGTTTGATGTTACATATTTTGCCAGAAGTGCCTTTTTGTCCAGAACACACTGTGTGTGTTCTCTTAGAAATCCAGAGATAGATGTGTCCACTCCTTTCAGCCAGAGTGATAATAACCCAACATGTCCCTCCTATCCTGTGTCATCACAGCTCATGAGGCCACTGTTAGTCCTGTAATTAATTTTGTAACCTGGCCAAGTATTTCCAAAAGGGTGTCATTTTGCTGCTTACTTGAAATCTGCAAAGATAGCAATATTAAAATATGACAGTCTCTTTGACCAGAGCATTCACCTATGATCTTTAGAAAACACATCCTGACAAACAGTTCTCTTCTACTGGTGAGAGATGTAACAGATAGCTGTTAGAATGAATCGCTTCCTGGTATGCCGTAAAAGATGCAGTCTTCTATGGCTTTCCTGGACTTCAAAGTACAGGGTTTTAAATAATTGATTAGCAGTTTTTTCCTGGGACAATACTAACTGTACAGAAAATATTTATATAGGTTTTCTAGAAGTATTATGTTTGTTAAACACAATGAGGCAATTGCTATGCCTTTTTACAATGTTTTAGCACTTTTATGAGCAAAACGCTAATCAATTTTTAGAGATAAATAAAACCCTGAAGTAATTGAAGTTTTGCAATGTGTTGTATAACAGCTAACACAGGTATGAGAGAATATGTAAAAAGGAAGCTTCTTAAAGGAAAACTACACCCAAAACTTGAAAAAATATATGCTGTGCAGGGTGTTTTAATTTGTATGTGAAGTTCTAGTGTTTCTTTCCCTCTGACTGGTATTAGGAGTTTTTCCTAAATTAGCCTGCTAGCTTTAGGATAGTTTTACGACCCCTGGAGATCTCCATATCAAATAGGTTTATTGCATTTCTTTGTCCTACAATGCACTTTGTTTCATGTAATGGTGATGTAGAGAGCCCATAAATCCAGCAGAAAGCATTGCATTACAATCAGTTCACAAGAATAGAGATGGCTATATTTTAAAATCTGTAGAATTCAGCTTGGTGACCACCCTCATCCTAAATGTTTTACTGTCCTGAAAACTTTGCTGCTGGTAATTTTGTGCAGCTTGTAAAGCTTCCAAGATATTTAGTTTGTTTGGCATGTGTGTGCTGAATGTTGGGTCTCTCTTACATCACAGTCACGTGAGACAAGATGCACTGTGGAACAAAAATACAATTACGCTATCAGGTATGAAGATCCCCAGGGGTCGTAAAACTAGCATAAAGCTAGCAAGCTAATTTGGGAAAAACTCCTAATACCAGTCAGAGGGAAGGAAACACTAGAACTTCACATACAAATTAGAACACTCTGCACAACATGTATTTTTTCAAGTTTTGGGTGTAGTTTTCCTTTAATTAATTCATTCACTGCGACAGTGTTACATAGCCAAATGTTTTCAGCAAGCCAGGGCCTCTGGGGTCAAAATGTCAGGCCCCTTTAAAAGTTGCTGACTGCCATTTCCCTAAGCAGACATTCAAATAAACACATATTTATATCACAAATATACTCATAACTAGTAGAGGGTTAACATGTTACACTCCTTTGCTGCTACTAATACTGGCCCCAGAGGCAATGGATGAAGCTGCTGCAGAGGTAGTTTCCTAGGTGCAACAACATTTTACCTCACAGAACCAATAGACCTTTTGGCCATCTTGCTGGCCCCTCTCACTTTACTCAAGCTTCTTTTTCCAGTCATTTTGTACATTAAGATTATTAATACTGCAAAGAAAACAAAAATAAACATTGCTGTAAAACTAGATGCCGCAGCAGCAGACAACCCTTCACCATAAAGATTATCAGTCTTTTTTTTCCCTCTTCCTGGCTGCCCAGAAACCAAAGATTGTGATGTGGTGGTGGTTGCCTTAAACCTTATTACAGCAACAGCTTGCATCCACACTGCTGTTAACACTGTCTAAGGCAACTGTATTGATCAACAACCATGCAAAAATCCAGCTCTGAGAAGGGTTAAGGGAATTCAGGCAATCTGGAAAGCAATTTATTTGTTTTATTCCAATGTTCTTTTGTTGAGCCCACTTCTAAGGAAAAAATGTATGAAGTGTTTGTCTTAATCCCTCGGGGTTGATTTTATATGGGCAAAAATATGTTTGGGGTTTTTTCTGGCATAATTCGGTAACTTTTTATCAGATTTGTCTGAAATTTGATATCGTTGTAGTCCAAGATGAAATACCTATCTGGACTTAACATGTGGGTTTGGCACCATGGTGAATTTGGAAAGTAATTTTAATGTGCTGTGTATACCACATGTATTTGTCAGTAAGTATTGTGTGTTTTTCTTGTAGTACTCATTGCTCCCCAGTGGGATATTGAAAAGGCTGCCCAGTGCAGTGCAACTCCCGATGCACCCGGGAACAATGTAATGGTATGCAGCGCAGATGCAGGGGTGTACCCATGCATATGCATATCACATCCCGATATTCAGTCTGGGATGTGCAGCCTCATAGATACATAGACAGTGATGGCAGATAAGGGCCTATGGCCCAATTTTAGTCTGCCTATTTGAGCTTGTAAGTTCAGTTTGTTTTCCTAGAAGTCTGTTTCCCTTACCCTGCCCTCTGGAATTCCTTTATGTCTATCCCATGCATTCTTAAATCCGTGATTGTTTCAGCCCCACCACTTCCTCTGGCAGGGTGTTCCACTTGTCCACCACCCGTTCTGTGAAGAAATTCTTTCTCATGTTTCCTCTGAATCGTCCTCCCTCCAACTTCATCCCATGCCCTCTAGTCCTGAAACATCTTTTTCGCTTAAAAATAGTGTTTTCCTGCACCCTGTTCCTCCCTGTAAGATACTTGTATGTCTCTATCATATCCCCTCTCTCCCTCCTCTCCTCCAGGGAGTACATGTTCAGTTCCTTCAACCTGTCTTCATAGGACTTGTGATGCAACCCATATGCTGGCACAGCCCTGCATTGTGCTGCATAGGGTGGCTCAAAGTTGAGCCCTTGCAGAGAAGGAACAACTCCCAGCCACCCAAAGGTGGGCTGCAGTATCGCAGTGTGCAACACAGTAGCCCAGCCATGGATGGCCACCTGCCCTCTCAGAACACCATCCACAAGCACACACTGAATGTGGCCCCCCCGCCCGTAGCAGCGATCATGTGGGATATGCTTAAAATGAAATCTCTGGTAGTCTAGTGGCCCCCCGGTTGCCAAGTCCCTGATAAATGCAATACATGACCATCCCTCCCGAGTCCCATATCATGGTAACTTGCCTACACATCATTCCCTAGTGATCCAGTAGCACATATTTGGGACTGTCTAGTACAGTATGCCCTGCAAGCCCATTGGTCCACAGAGGGGCCAATGGGCTTACAGCCTATTCTGTACCTGTCATTATGCAGGCAGGATACAGCCACCCTCCGATGATGGGGGGGGGAACAGAGTGGAAAAGGTGTCCTGGTTGAGTGGGTGGGGTGGGGGGTGCCACAGGATCACCAGGGAATGATGTGTGGGTGATTTGCCGGGATCAGGGACTCGGAAGGAAGGGGGTCCACTAGACTACCAGGGAATGTTGTAATACACATTTACCGTGATTGAGGCAATGGGCAGGGGGTCCATTAGACCACCAGGAATGGGCATTTTTACATGTAATGGGGAATCAGGGACTCTGGTGGGGGGGGGACCGCTAGACCACCAGGGATAGTCATATATTATATTCATTGGGGAATCGGGGTCGGGGGGAGCACTAGACTACCGGGGGTTTCATTTTACACTTATGCCATGCAGTGGCAGCTACAGAGCGGTGGGTGCCCTGAGATCTCCACGGCACACATCATGCTGTGCAGGGCGCCAGGTGCAAGTCACCAGGCTGCCCTGCACAAGGCATGCAAATGGGGCCATAATGACATGCAAATGGCCCCATTTGTGCCTTGCACATATTATGGCCTCATTTACATACCCCCTGCTGAATATCATGGGTGATTCACCTAGTTCAACTGCACTTACGCATCCCCATGCTCCCTATCTATGGCTTGCACAAGCACAGTGCCACTGTGCCATGCGCAGTATGTGCACTGACTCTGCCATATTCAACGGTGCTGTGCCATGGCACATCGCCATTGAATATCACCTGGACCTAGCCGCAGCGCATCACAGTTGCACTGTGCCCAGGCTTGCAGTGCTGCCTGGTGCAGTCTGAATATCCAGGTCCGAGTCTTGTAGTACTCACTGAGATCTGTTTTTTTTAATATATAGATTGTCACTTAATTTCAAAGATTGATGGAGTTACAGCTTGTTAAAGTTGCAATGTTATCCCATTGGAATTTTCATTTTTAAATTGTTATGTTTTTTATATGTCTATTTCAGTTGGTATTTCCTAAGCACTTAGTCTTATAGTACTAATTGAGACCATTTTAGTTTGGATATACAGACTATCCCTTAAATTCAAGGATTGACAGAGTTATTGCTTGTTAAAGTTGCAATGTCATCCCATGGGGATTTTCATTTTTTAATGTTTACGTTTTTTATATGCCTACAGAATTTTCAGTTGTTATTTCTTAGAGACTTTGGTCTTGCAGTACTCATTCCCTGTCTATTCATGCATAAACTGTCTACAAAGATTGATGGACTCTGTTTTTTTATACCTTTTGGATACTTTTATTTTTCTCATTGTCTTTACTATTTTCTATCTATATCTCTCTCTCTTTCTCCTTGGGTTGGCTTCTAGTTTATAATTTAGTGATCAGTGATGGAGCGTGGTTATCTTGTTGTTCGCACACATGGCAGAGCCATCCATCTTCATCAGCCTCAGTTTTTTGGGAGCGCTACCCCAATACCACCATACCTCCTCATCCTCCCAATGCAGCAGCAACAGCAGCAGCCCCACCACCTGATTCTCCAACTGTGCCATGCCCACAGCAACAGTAGAAAATCAGTGTTGCCCCAGTTCCAGACTATCAGAAGCAACAGCAGGAGGAAGAAACGGAGGGGCAAGAACCCCCACACCCCCAATATCATGGTTCCACCACCGCAACTGCCACAACACCATCTCCCCCTGCAAAGGATCCCTCTGTTCAACCAGCAGCAGCACCCTGCCACCCATGCTGCCCATATCCCAAATCCTTTCTTGTATGGTCTTTTTTACCTGTGACCTTAGTGACCACAGCATGGCCAGTAGAAACCTATGCAATAAACATGTCCACTGGGCCAAGCAGGTCACGTAGAACATCTCTATATGCTTCACTTTGAATTTTTGTGTGAGTTAGTCAGTGGAGAAGATAGGAGACTGATAACTTTCAGAGCTACATAGAGAAATATAGATCCTAATTTTTCAGTACTTTAGCAGTTTATATTTTGTTTCTCTTCACATTCTTATTTAATTCTTGCACTTATTAGGAATACTTTAGTTTTTGCTTTTGCAAGAGGGAGAGTGTGTGTGTGTGGGGGGGGGCGATCCAGCAGCCATCAAAACAGTGCTGCAGCAGCCCTTAGTTCTGCAGGAGCAGCAACCCCCTAACAGGCCACAGCATCAACAGCAGTGGCATGCAGTGGCAGTTGCACCACCACCCTTTGACCCCTGCTTCTGTACCTGCAATACCTTCCCCTGTGTCCCCCTGTGGCTGTGCCAGCACCACCTGAACCCCAAAAGGTAGAGGTGACCATCTGTTTCTTCTCCTTGACAGCAGCATAAGTCCCTCTTCAGAGAGCCTATCATGTTACCATGTGCACATAAACTCTGCTACCAGTGTATTCACAGCCACTGGGAAGAGAACAGTGCAAACTACAACTGCCATCAGTGCCAAAAGTCTTTAATAACTATGAGCTACTCTAAAAACTCTTTGGCTGCCAGTCTGGTGGAGAATATCAGATATAGCACTTTGGCATCCAGAAAATCTACATCTCTGGGGGATCTGTTTTAATCTGTTAGCAGGCCCCTTCCCATATTTCCATCTCCATATATGACTAAATTATATCTACACTGGGAAGAAATTAGCAGGCCATCCCAGTCATTTGCATGAGTCAGTGTCAGTGTCAGTGTCAGTGGCTCAGTAGGTAGCACACTCGCCTCTGAGGCCGGGAGATCAGAGGGCTGTGGGTTCAGTTCCCACATCTAGCACTTGGGTTAATATCCCAGTACTGACACTGTAGTGCAGCATGAGAGGGGTGCTGCACTTCTGAGGTGCCGTCTTTCGGATGAGACGTTAAACCGAGGTCCCATCTGCCTGGATTGGTGGTAGTTCAGGTGGATGTTAAAGATCCCATGGCACTTATCGAAAAGAGTAGGGGTAACTTTATTGAAATAAACACATAAGAAAGAAAACACAGGAACATTTAAACACTAAGAGCCTTCATAGCGAGTTAGTAAACAATACAAAAAGAAAATCATAAAACAAATATATTCACCATATACAGAGGGAGAAATAAAAATATGCACATAAGGAACACAAAAAAAAAATACTCCCGTACATTAGTTCATAAGCCCCAAGGTGTAATCTTAAACCTAATACTACAAAGATACTATGTACAGTATGGAGACACCATCTAGATGATATAACCACATTTAATGCCCTATGAGACTGAACTAATGAATAAAAGATAACACTCTCTAATCTATTTATATTTAATGATATGCGAGAAACCTTTCCACCAGAATTGAACCTTTTTTTCATTATACAACTGTAAATCAGAAAGAAATACCTTATGCAGAACATTAGTAACATATTCTTTAAAGCCCTTAACTAAGGGCTTCCTTTGATATAGGACCCACTGGCATCTCGTCTGCCATAAGCAATATCTTAAACAAGCAATAAAGACCCGCAAAGTCCCTTTATTATAATGATGAGAAGGAAGGAAAATTCTAGTCACCAGGATATCATAAGAAGGCCTGGCTAACCATGGAAGCTTCCAAACCATCGCTAGATGTTCCCAAATTTAGATGACACTGAACACTTTAGAAAGAAATGATCCATTGTTTCTTTCTTGATTTATGCAATCTATATAGGGACAAGACTCTCTTCCTTAGCCTTATATTTCGTACCTATTCTCATTCAATTTCCCATATAATGCTAACCATTGGTTTTCCCAATATAAACAGGTAATCTTGGGTTATTCAACTGCTGTAATATAGCATCATTCTGATCACTAGGACAGTTTTTAAAACACGGTACTATCGAGTAGTGTGCAGCCATCAGCTCTTTATAAAGCGTCCTTGATGAACAACTTATAATTTGTTGTTTTATTATATGCCACTTAAAAAGTTTCTGTGCTGCCGGTTTAAAGTATTCCGGCAAAGAAAAACGTCCAGAAAGTTTACGGGCACAATGTAACCAGGTCAGAATATAGCGTCTCAATAAACTCTTGAAAAAGGGAACCTCCGGACTACTGGATCCACTTAAAACATTTTTTAATGACCTGGAAAAAAAAATCACAAAACAAAAGATAACTGGCTCCACCATTCCCAACCCCCCTTTATTTTTCTCTAAATATGTGAAACACCTCTTAACCGGGTTAAGTCTATTGCCCCACAGTAATTGAAAGCAAATACTGTAAAGCCTAGTATCGAATTTAACTGGTAATGGGAATACTGCTGCTACATACTGTAAACTAGGTAATATAAATTGTTTCAAAACCTGAATTCTTTTCATTTTGGAAAATCTATACCTTTTCCATCTATTTACTTTACTTTCTATCTTATCTAACACCAGTTTCCAATTATCTTCTGGACAATTTTGTGGACCAAATTTATACCTAAGATAATTAATGGTTCTGAGGTTATAGAAATAGAATTCCAAATGCTGGGGTTTGAAAAAGTCTGACCTATGATTAGACCCTTAGTCTTATTCCAATTAAGTTTAGCATTAGCTACAAAGGCATATTCTTCAAATTTAACAAAAAAACTTTGAAGTTGTGAAATGTCGGAAAAAAAAAGGCAGACATCATCTGCATAAGCTTGAATAGAAATTGACTAATCTGCCTCTGGGATACTAATCCCTTGCCACAAAGGGGCCAAACTTACAGCTCTTAATAATGGTTCCAGTGAGAAAATATACAGTAGAGGGCTTAAAGGGCAACCCTGTCTCACCCCACACTTTACCTTAAAACCCCTCCCTTTCACCTTTAATGTATGGAAACACATTACCAGAACTATATAGATTTTTAATTAAATTCAATAACTGTATTGGAACATGAAAGAATTCCAAAGTGGAAAAGAATAAATGACTGACTCTATCAAATGCTTTTCTAGATCCAAAGTCACTAGGAAACCATGTTCACCTGAGTCATTAAGTTTTTCTATCATATCTCGGATCAACACAAAACTGACTGAATACTGCGGCCCGGAATTCCGCAATGCTGCACTTGTATAAAACTACGTTTTGCTAACTCTTTAAGCCTATTATTAAGTAAAGTTGTCAAAATTTTATAATCAGAGTTTAGTAATGTAATAGGTCTCCAATTTTGAAATACATTTCTATCACCTGATTTAAAAATATAAATTTGTAAGCCATCTGAAAAGGAATGTACTATTACTCCTGTGTCCAGAAAAAAATTGAAAACTACAGTTAAACAATCGATAATTTCTAGTTGAAACGTTTTATAAAATAAATTGAGAGACCATCCGTCCGGAGATACATTTGCTTTAAGTGAGGCAATAACTGTCCTAATTTCCTCATGAGTAAAGGGTTGTTTGAGCTGTTGAAAAAATCGGGCTCGATTCAGGTGTGATGGGGGGCCTAATAGGTTATTAATCTGATTTAAAGAAGGCATTTCTCGTGCTTCTAAATCCCTAAAATGTCTGATAATTATTTCCCTATGCCTTGAATGGAAGAAACTGTGACACACCCTGCTGTAGGGAGTGTAAAGACACATTTTCCTTAATCCCTTTACATAACTCAAACGGTCACCGACATTGTTTTCCCATGTGATTAGACATAACCACATGTAAGGTTTTGGCTCTATCATATTGAAAGGTTCTCATTTCTGTTTTGATTTCTTCTATTTGTGATGAAAAGTCACCCCTGGATGTATTAGCTCTAGTAAGCAATAACTGTAATTGGGCTCTTAACTTTAAATAATGAAAAAATCTAGTCTTCTGACTTACTTTACCATATTTTTGTAGCCACTGAACACAATCTTCCTTTGTTTCCTGCCACCATACCCCAATATCCTGATATAAAAATCTTACGGACAACCTTGCCTGTAATATGAATGATATTGATGTTTGAACCTTAGTGTTCCTCAAAACAGAGGTATTCAGCTTCCATCTCGATCTCTGCTTCCTCATACCAATTACAACCCTATATTTACCATTAATAAAGCGTGTCAGAGAATTCCACTGGAAGTATATGAGGATTACTATAAAGAAATATGCTTTGAAAGAAAAAAGATAATCTATAGTGTAACTTTTCCTTTCGTAAAAAAGGTACCAGTCAGCCCTGAAACTTCTCGATCCATACAGGACCTCAAGTCTGCTTTTTAACAATGTCTGTTAAACATAAGGAATCACAAAAATTTTTACCCCTCCTAAACTATTCCTGCTTTGTGCCAAACTACAATTAAAATCTCCTCCCAAAGGATGGGGATGGTAGTCACTAAAAGGTTGAATGTGTTCATGCATAATACCCTGCCCGCCTTGGTTTGGGATTATAAATGTTTATTAGACGAAAGTGTACGAACCACTGTCCCTCTAAAATCAACGTTCTTCCTGGACTCAAATCAATAAGCTTATGAAGAACAAAGTTATATGAGCTAAAAGAATGCCTACTCCATCTGCTCTCTCCTCCCCAAAGGACCAATATGAAGGTCCCACGGCCAGTCCTTTGAGAAAATATTACCCTGGTGATTGGTAAACATCCAAGTTTCTTGCAAAAATAATTGAGATTTTTAAATCATGAAGTAATTGAAAATGCTGTCTTTTTTGAGTGTTTAATAGACTATCATGTATTTAAGGTAGCCCAAGTGAATGTGTGGGTCATACTTAAGCTGACTAAAACTCACTTAACCCTATTTTTTTCTTTCTTCTTTTTCCCTTTATAATCTTCTCTAGCCGGCAAATGACCATCTTGAATTGAGACCTGAGAATCCGTATCTGCTACATCTAGTTCGGAATCACCCCATAATAAGACCTCATAAGAGTTTTTAGAGGCAATACTTTCCGGTTCTAATGACAACTGAGGTTTAATGGTTCTACTTGAATGTCGAGGAGCCAAAGGAGGTTTTATGGGTGATCCTGACTGATCCGGTAAAACTCCCTTTGCCTCAACATAACAAACAGGTTGCAACAAATCAGGATTAAGACTAACCGGTTCTGTCCCCTTTAAATCTGATAGGCTGTTTACTGTGACCGTAGTGTCCAACACTGGTATGGAATCTGGTTTATCCGACAGTGATGTTGCCAAAGGCAGTCCCAAAATCTGATTAGTCTCAGCTTCCTGGGCTTTTTGAATAATTAATTCCACATTACCACATTTTTGTTTTGTGCAGCCTAGGACAATCCTTAAAGGCGTGATTATATTCTCACATAGGTCACATTTAACAGCATTAGAACAAAACATGGTTACATGACCCACTTCCCCACAATTGTCACATCTCGTCTGATCACAGGAGCTTGATAAATGAGATTTTGCACACACCTATAATAGGCCCTCGCTGTCCGCTGTAGAAAACTACACCCTGTCCCTCCCTAACAAGAAAGAATTAGGAATGTGTTCTATACTGCTGTATTTTGTCGCAATTTCACTCTTAATTTCCACCCACCTGTCCAAAACCGTTCTGCATCTAGAATTGGTTCAGGGTCACTCTGTACCTCACACTTTTGAGACAACCAAAGACAATATCCTCAATGTGTACCCCTCATTCGAAACATTACTGTAATAAACTTAATTAAGGGTTTTGTCAAGGGAATGACTAAAAAGGAGTCCAGAGAGGAAAATTTAACTTGGTTATATCTATCCCAGAATAGTTCTAATAAGGCAGGGATCGAAAACTGACATCAAAATTATCCTCCCTGAGATGTGGATGAAAGCAAACACATCACGGGAGAAAATTTTAAAGAATCCTTTAATAAAGATCTCCCAACAAAATATCTATCCTTTAATCCCCCTTTGTATCTAATACGAACTGCATTTCTCCTGGGGCTGCTTCCTTTTGCACTGAGAAAAAGGCTGGACATAAGAGGTTTCTCAAGCCTGTTTACCTCTGCCTTCCTTCTAATACAGGACTACTCTGCTGCATATTATTCTCCCCAATACATTTGTGTAAGGACTCTGTCATAACCACTGAATTTTCAAGCATTACACCTGACTGTAAACCCCCAGGTTTCCATTTAGGACCAGATCTATTTATGTCCAGTGAATCGTCCCAAGCTGGTCTGGTGTCCAAATGCCTTGTTCCGCTTTTTTCCACCCCGCTGCCGAGCAACGCTGCTCTGTGGGGACCATGTTTCATCTTGACCCAAGATTTGAAGGGCAGAAGAGGCCTCAGATACAGTTGTGCCCATTGTCTTAATAGAAATAGGAAGAGCTCTGTGGTCCTTTTTTTGTGCAAAAGAAAAATCAGTCACTCCGTCCTGCACACCAGGCTCCGTTTGGTAAATTACAGGGGTTAATGGAGGCTCTCCCACTGAGTCCCGTGTGGTATGTTTAAAAACAAAACCAGACTCTTTAGATAGTTGAAATGTGGGGCAACGAGTGAAAAAGTGCTCTGTACTCACAATCCTCTCCGAGGACTCCGTGCTGTTTCCGACGATCTGTTCTGTACCAGACTCAGTCTTGCCTTGCGGTCGCAGCCCTCAAAGCCAGTTCAATTCTGTGCAGAACTTCCAGTTACAAAGTTCTGTTCTCGTCTCCTGATACCTGCTTCCTCCACTGCCGCTAACGCCAAAGATGCCAAGCGCCCACAGACTTCGGTACTGCATGCTGCCGGCATGTCGATTACCGACTCATGTTCATCCTGCATCATAGGTGTAGAAGCTGACTCTACAAGAGCCCTGGGATTCTCCGCTAAGGTAGCCACTTGAGAACTCCCAGCCTCAGCTGAAAAACTGCCATCTCCGTGTAATAATGATACTGACTCAGACACATCGGTCATCGGCTCAATATCATGCCGCAAAGCTGTCGGCAACGGTGGAACTTGCGAAACGTCCAACTCTGTAACGCCATCAACCATCACCTCCTCCACACTCCACTGCATAGTAGTGGCCATGTCCGGTCCTTGCACACCCCTACTGGCCGCAAAGCACCAGCAGAGTAGGGGAATTTCCCTGGTGTCCTGGCCAAATTTCCCTCATTCACTAAAAATACCACCAACAGCTTAATCTGGTTCAAGGTCAGTTGGCATTCATCTGTATCCCCTTCCCCCGGGTCGTGCCTGAAAATAGGCAGGATTTGTCTAGTGCACTTACCCGGTCAACAAAAGCTAAATAAAATAAATAAATAAATGAGAAAAGATGGAGCCTGTTCTTTACTCAGTCCCAGCTAACCTTTACCTGGATACCAACACAGCTCCCCCCAAGCTTCTTTTGACAGGGAATAACACTGCTGTGAAGAAGTCATAAAATCAATTGCTTCTTCCTAATTACGGTGAGCTTTTCATGAGGTTCCTAGAAGTACTGATCATGGAATCATTCAACACTGGGTGCCACTACCGGGAAGCTGATGGTGCCTGTTATCTAGGCGTAACAACTGCAGAAAGTGAATGGAAAGGTTATGCAGTGGTTAAATTGCAAATGTTTAGGTGGAGGAACTCTTACATCTAGATTTCTAGGTGGTGGAGGATGTCAGATTAAGCACTTCAGCATCCAGAAAATCTACCCCTCTGGAGGACTGGTTTCCATCTGTTCATTGGCCCCATTTCCACATTTCCAGCTCCATATATGACTAAATTATATTTGCGTGACTATTGAAAAGTATAATTTATTTTAATAACGTGACATGGAAAAGTATAATTTATTTTAATAACATGACCGTGAAGGAAGGAAGAGACTCTATCACTTCATCTTGGATGAGGTATATGGGCTGGAGTTCAGTTGATGAAAGCAAATGTATGTTTCTTTAAATGATTAAGGACAAGTATAATTTACTTTAATAATGTGAAGTGTATGAGGTGAGTATGGATTTGAGTACAATGCATGTGTTCCATTAAGGCACAGCTTTCTGTATCGCCATCTGCCTCCATTACCTGCTGGGACAGTGTAGGGGTGGCAATGGGAGTTCTGGGAGATGATTTATACATTGCAATAGTAGGTGAGTCAACACATGTAAATATATATTTCTGTAAATGAGTCCATGAAATTGAATTTTTTTTAACGTGAATGTGACTTTTAAGTTTTGACATGACTGTGTCTGTGAAGGAAGCTGGAGAGCCTCTGACACCTAATTTTAGATGTAATAGATGTGTTGGAGTTGACACAAGTAAATGCATATTTTTTGAATAATTACTAAAAATTATAATTTATTTTACAGTTATTGTGACTTCTATCTTGACTCTAACTGTGACCATGTGTATAATGGTATGAGCACAGAACATATGTTCCATTAAGACACAGCTTCCATATAACCATCTGCCTCCATTACCTGCTGTACCTTTAACAAAGTCTGCCTCTGCACCTGTAGAATTGGGATGGCCTGTTGTTGACAGATACTGAACTATTGATTTTGTAGTCTTTGATTTTACATGTTGGTGGCACTGGGACAGTAGAGTGGTGGCAATGGGTCTTTTGGGATGAATATTGCACTATGACAATGGGTGAGTCAATGCAAGTAAATGCATATTTCTGTAAAGTGGTCCATGAAATTAAATTTCTTTTAACGTGACCATAACTTTTAAGCTTTAACATGACCATGACCGTGAAGGAAGGTGGACAGCCTCTGCCACCTCATTTTAGATGTAATAAGTGTGTTGGAGTTGGGCACATGTAAATGTATATTTTTTGTAAAGATTATGGAAAATTATAATTTATTTTACTGTGACCATAACCATGACCATGACTATGTGTATGACATAACCCTGCTGGAAACAAGAGACTTCCAAATAAGTCCAGGAAAAAAAATATCAATAAACAAAAATGAAATCAGGTTAGTCAAACTACAGTGACAAAACTAAAATAAGTAAAACACAACTAACTGTTTTACAGAGCTAAAATATACAATCTACAGAAAACAGGAAAAATAATTCACATAAAACACTGACTACAACAGTGCTGCCTGCTAAGACAGAAAAGGCTGCCAAGCCTACATTTCTCTTGAGTTGTGCAGCTAAGCTCCCCTCCCTCCACAGCTGTGTCTTACTACATAGAATACAGAAAACAAAAGTGCAACTTTAAGCTAACTAAATCACAAAAAATGCCAGAAAGAATTGGTGATCTAGAGGCACAAGGCACAGTAGACACTTAACAGAGTGATTTGTTGGTAAACAAACTGCACATTTTACATGCTTTACAAAGCATTTTGGGCATAATGATACAGAGCACACCTAACACCAGCTGTCTCTTCCTCATACTGCACTGAATTCAGCCTGCACATGCCAATACAGCTCATTGCAACACCATGTGACCTCTAATCCCATGAATCCTTGCAAACTTCATGTTAGAGCTTAATCTGTTTCAAGGTCAGTTGGCATTCATCTGTATCCCCTTCCCCCGGGTCGTGCCTGAAAATAGGCAGGACTTGTCTAGTGCACTTATCCGGTCAACAAAAAACTAAATAAATAAAAGAGCTGCAATTCACAGGCAAAGTTTGCATTTTTGCCATAAGCAAAGTTCTCCTTTAAGGCAAAGTCACATTAAATTTGCGAATTTGGTAAAATGCACAAATTTCTTCCTGAAGTGAAGTTTTTGGACTTTGCCCACCACTAGAGATGAGACCTGACTGGAACAGTAAGACAAATTTACAGATACCACTGTAAATCATGTTTTTCAATGCTGTATTTAAGCAGGAGCTAGAAGCAAAATAATGGGTACATAGTCCAACAGTGGGGGCAATATACCCCTTGCAATGGCTACACAAACTTCCACAGTAATAACATTTTTGAGTCTTCAGGCAACTTTCAGTTTCTAGTTTAAACTCTTGCAGATGAAAGTTATGGGGTCACAGATTGTCAAGAAGTATGCAAGAACAAGAGATGTGTGTGAATACAGAGGCTTGATCTAGAGGGGTGTCACTTGCAGCTAGTGTCTGAAATCAGGTATATTTAGTCATCATTTTACTAAGCCTAGGCATAGAGTGAAATAACATGGATTTTGTTTTGTTTGCATGAAGCAATAGGCTGTTGTTTTATAGCCACTGTTGGACAGTACAAAAATCATTACTCAAGCTAACAGATATTTCAGCTTTGGGGGCAGAGTCAGGAACACTGTGAGTAACATGCTTCTCTTGGAGCTCCTGCTTCTGTGGTTTATGTTTTTGATTTTTTATAACTTTACTTTTGACCCTTCGTCCTTAATTTGAACAGTTGAGTTGGATTGATTTCTGGGACAAACTGGTGTGAATTTGGTAAATCTGGGATGACAAAAAAAGCAGGAAAATGGATTCTTCTCAGTTGTGGGCAGGTCCAAATAAATCCCCAGATCCACAGCAGCCTCAATGTGCAACAGATGGAACCTCAGTGATGCTTGGATCTCTTCAAACTGCTGTAATGGCACTTACCCTATCTATACAACAAACTGATAGAAAGCTGGACAGTTACACTGAGAGCCTTATGGTTATGGAAAATAAAGTGGAAAGCATAAGGACTTACTCTACATACTGAACAACAAAAAAATAAGTATCTAGCTTTGGCAACCTCAGCAACATGCATGGGTTGAGCAACTCAAAAATGCAGTTGGAACACCAAACAGGGGAGTACTTGGGATCCCAAGTGGTGCTGAAGGGGACAACCCAGTAATGTTTTTTAGAAAGGGGGATCCCAGAGGTTCTTTGACTGAGTTTTGCCATGCATAGGCTGAAGGCATATCATATTTCCCCAAAATGGGCACAAGTAGTGGTGAGGGACTTGGACAATGTTGATAGTCACATCAGCAACCAGGGCCCAAGGCAAAGTTCTTAAATCAGCCAGAGATCAGAGTAAAGTACAGATCAATTAAAGTATAATACTTTTTCTCCCTGATTACTCTTGTGTCAACTGCATGAAGTGGAAAGCCTTTGAGGGAGCTCTAGAGTCCTGTAGGATGTGGGAGTCTCAATCTATCTGGGATTCCCATCCAGGCTGTATTTTATACAGGGAAATAAACCTTACTGCCTCATGGACCTGAAACCAGCCAACAGCTCTGCTGCAAAGATGGAGTATCAAAGGCTGGAATGTGCTCCAGAACACTGATCATCAGCAGAGGGGTATCCTTGTGGGCATCTATTTGAATACGTACTCTTTGCTGAACTGTTTGATTTATGGACTGGACTGAGTTGCACTGTTATAATGTTCTACACTAGTCAGCCTGGTGGCACTGTGGGTTAAGGCACTAGTCTCCTCACCCCGTGCCATGCCAGCAACCTGGGTTCGAGAATGAGCCTGGGCCATCAGGGGTCGGCAGGGGTAGGGAAGGGATTGAGCATCTGAAGGATGACTCTTCCTTCCTGGGGAGGGTGTAGGGTATTGTGTCACTCTTGCATGACCTCTAGCTGTTGTCGGGGTAGCCCAGAACAAGTGTCGCTGCCATATGGCATCGGGGTGGAGCTCGTCGGACGCTGGTCATCATTGCATGACCGAGCTACATGGGAGGGAGGGGGAAGGGGAAAAAACAAGTACAGAAAACCCCAGCCCTGATAGGCGACAGCTTCCACAGTGCTGGCGCCACATGTTCAACACCGGATCCTTGCCTCCACTTCTTCGATCTCCTCGTAGACTCTGGCCAGGTGCTCTGGTGTGCCTGGTCCCGGGGGTTCCCAGAGCTAGGGTCCACCTGTCTGAAGTCACAAAAATGCAAGGAGGCAGAAATATAGTTGAGGAAGGCAGGATCACGGTGGGTGGTATAAGTGTCCAGGTGAGTTCAGAAGCCTGAGAGAGTTCAGGATTTGGGGAGCAAAAATAGAGTTACAAAAAAAAAAATAATAATAATGTTCTACGTTGAACTTTAGGAAAAAGGACAATTGCATGATCTGGGGTTGTGGTTTAATTGTACTTTTAATTGAAGTTTTTATTTTGTTTTTGGATGGGGGTCTGTCTAGGGATGTTATTTTTCTAATTAATATGGCTCCACTGTAAATCATATTATTTTATGAATAGGTATGATATAATTACTCTATGTTTACATTTTGGTGGCATTAGACAGCCATCTTATTTTGTACTGTTAATTTTGGCAGGTGGCAGCAGGGGTGAGGTCCTGGGGCTGATTTGCCTTATATTCATGTTTCCACTATGAGATGACACATAGGCTTCTTCTTCAGAGTTCAGGGGAGTCTGTATGGCTGAATGGGTGCTGCAGTGCTTAATATGATAGAATTGCAAGATACTTTAATTTATTTGACTGGGTGACCAAAGAACTAGATCAGGAGAAGGAAGTGGACATAGCCTATCTGGACATCAGCAAGGATTTCTACACTGTGCCACTCAGGAGGCTGATTAGGTAGTAGATTAGCTTAGAAATGGGATCTCAATTGGTATATTGGGTTCAAAACTGGTTATTGGATAGCAGATAGAGGGTGGTGGTTAAAAACAGACACTTGAAAGATGAGAGAGTAACCAGTGGGGTACCATAGGGTTTGGTACTGGGATAAGCCTTCTTGAATATCTTCACTGGGAAAGTTGCAAAAGAACTGGTGGGAAAGGTATATCTTTCTGCAGATAACACCAAAATCTGCAATAGGGTGGATACTCAGGAGGGGGTGGAAAAAACACATAGGGGTCTTGGGAAACTCAAGGAGTGGTTGAGACCATGGCAGTTGGGGTTCAATGTCAAAAAGTACAAAATCCCTGATCTAGGGTATAGGATACCCAGTGTTTGGTATATGATGGGAGAAGGTATTGACAGTCTCTTGACAGGAAAGGGACCTTGTTATTATTATATTAGAAGATCTCAAGGTGGCAGTGCAAAATGAAAGGGCCATAGGCATGGCTAGTTGGATGCTGAGGTACAAAGGGAGAGGTATCACCATCTGGAGAACTGTGTTCATTTCTGGTGACCGCACCTCAGAAAGGACATAGACAGGTGGAGGTAGTCCAAAGGAGGGCAAAAAAAATGGTGCAGAGGTTGAAGGGGAAGTCCTTCAAGGAGAGACTGAGGGATCTCAATATGTACACCCTGGAAGAGAGAGATGAACAAGAGGTGACATGATCGAGACCTACAAGTACCTCACAGGGGTGAACAGCGTGCAGGAGGGAAGCCTTTGCTAAATGGGGATGAGCTCCAGGATTAGGTGGCATGTGATGAAGCTGGAGGGTGGGAAGTTCAGGAGGGATATGAGGAAATATTTCTTAACTGAAAGGGTACTGGATTCATGGAACCAACTGCCAGCCAAATGGTAGAGTCTTGGATGGTAGAGGGCTTCAAGCATGTGTGTGTGATAAACACAGGGCTATAGTAGATCAGAGACAGGGTGTGGGAGGGTCGTGGAGACATATTTACAGTCTGCAGTGGCCAGGAACACTTGGGCAGACTGGGTGGGCCATGTGGCCCTTTTCTGCAGCCAGATGATATTTTTTATTTTTATTTATTTTTATTTTTTTGTTCTAGGATTACAAATACCTTTGAGCCAAGGCTCTTTTACAAAGGTTCCATGTCACTGGTATAATTGAGACAATCATAAGCAAAGATAACAGTTTATAAAATTTAAAAAAAAAGAACAACACATAGTCTTGTAGATGAAAAAAGAACAATAAGGTGAAACTTTGGGAAGGAAAGGGAAAGAAGGAGGGTGAAATCAGGGAGACTAAGTGGATGGGAGAGAAGGGGAGGTAGGTTGGGGGGGACAGAGAAAGAAGAGGTGGAAGGCGGATAAGAATAGAGGTAGTGCAGCCGGGTGGCATTCTGTCATGGCCAGCAGGGAGGTAAAGATAGGAAGGGGGGTGCTGGCAAAGTGCAGGAGTAGATGTGGTCCAAAAGGGCATCTTCAGCTATGGAACCAAAAGATATGCTTAGCCACAACAGTCACAGAGGTTGGAGGCAGTCAGTGTTAGCGGAGACGAGTCTTAAAAGTGCTGAAGCGATAGAGAAGATGAGATGTCACTGGGAAGACTGTTGTACCAACTAGTGGCCCGGTACAAAGGATCTTTGGCCCTGTGTTCGCGGCAATGTGGGACTTGCAGAAGCTTGAGGCTCTGATCCCCTGGTATGTCGGGTGTGTGGATTCTGGTTGTATGAGGGCACAGACTCCAGGGGGGCAAGGCCCAGCAAGATTTTCTTATAGTAATACAAGTTTGGTGTTTTATTCGATTGGCAAGATTCAACCAGCCAGTTTGAGAATAGAGGTCACAGGTGTGAGTTAGGCGTTGGGAGCCAGTAACAAGTCGACAGGCCTTGTTGAGGACGGTGGATACACATTTGAGTGCAGTGGTTGTAGCAGAGCCGTAAATGATAATGCCATAATCAATGATGGATATGATGGAGCTCTGGACAGCGACAGTGAGGGCTTCAGGTGTCAGGTGTTTCCTATGATGGAATAGCAGGCCTAGCCGGGAGTTAGCGGCTTTGGCAATGTGGTGATGTGGGCAGTGTAGGAGAGGCCAGGGTCAAGGTGATCCCGAGGTATTTAAAGTTTTGACCTGTTCCAGTGCGGCTCTTGTCTGGTGATAAGAGAGTTGGAAGTGCTTATGTTTTATGGGGGCTGAAGATCATGGCTTTTGTTTTTTTTGATTTAAGGATCAGTTTGTGCTTTGTGAGCCAATTCTCAATCCGAGGAGAAGCCGAATGGAGATTTTCTGCAATTTCTTTGGGTCCTGTGTGTGGCAAGAATTACTGCATCATCGCATACAGGGTGATATGTTCAGTGTAGGAGTCCGTAGGGTGTTAAGGAACAGGCTGAAGAGTAGGGGTCAGTATTGAACCCTGGGGACCCAGAGAGTACAGGTCTTGAATCAGAGTGCACATCTCCAATTTTACACGCTGGTGCGGTTTTCAAGATAGCTTTTGAACCAAGAGATCGAATCATTGGAGAGACCAGCATTTTTAGTTGGCTCAGCAGGAGGGAGTGGTGAACAGTATCAAGGCTTTGGTCAGGTCGATGAAAATAGCACCAGTTAGTTGTCCATTGTCAAGGGAGCTGTGAATGGAGCTGATGAATTCGAGTAAGGCAGAGGATGTGCTATGACCTTTTCTAAAGCCATGTTGCTGTTTACAGAGAATATTATAATTGTCCAGATGCTCAGTAAGTTGGTCCGCTACTATACGTTCCAGTGCCTTCGATAGGGGAGGCAGAATGGAGATAGAGCGGAAGTTCACATGGTCAGCCTTATCACCACTTTTGTGAATTGGGGTAACAGTGGCCATTTTCCATTTGTCTGGGAATTGGCTAGAGGAGAGAGAGATTAAAGATTTTGGTGAGGGGCCCAAGTACCTGCCGGTTAGGGCCAGTAGCTTGAGGTCATGTGTCATTGCTTGTTCTAGATTTGCTGATGGCTTTGGCAATGTAGTTTCGGACTTGATGTTTCTTTAGTGCTTTAAAGTAGAAAGGTGGGTGACAGGCGTGGGTGGAGGAGTTGGGGGGGATGGAAGTTGACATGTCTTGGAAGAAGTTGGAGGGGAGAACACTGCTAAGGTCAGTGAAAGCGCTGTTAAAAGTGTTCGCAATAGTTTTAGAGTCGAGTGTAGTGTGCCCATTTATGTTGAGAATGTTCAGCGAGGATTTTGACTGCTTCCCAGTGACCTCTTTAATGTTTTTCCAGAAATCCCTCCCATTTCCCCAGGAGTTAGTGATGGCATTTTTATAGTAGTCAGATTTCTGTTGTAATGGATTTGGTGCAGTCGTTCCGTGCCCGTTTATAATTCTGGATGTCGAGTTGCTTACCAGAGTTTCTAGCCAGTTCCCAGAGGTGGTCCCTGGATTTAAATTTTTTTAGGAGGTCTCCTGACAGCCAAGGGTTACTGAGCGATTTAACTTTACGCTTTTTGAGAGGAGCAAATTTATTACAGGCTTCATTGAAAATGTGAATAAATTGCTCCATTGCAGTATTAGTATCTGTTGCCTTGAAGATGGGGGACCAGTCCTGCAGACTGAGGTGTGATTTGAGGTGGGGTAGCTGACCACGGGGTAGGACTCTGCTGGTGATGATTTTTGGAGGGGGCTTATAGAATTTGTTTGACCAGGTACAGCTGATGGAAGAGTGGTCACTGAGTGAGTCGGGGAGGACTGAGGTTTTCGTGATCCGGGAGGGGTGGTTGGTTAGGATCCAGTCGAGTAGGGTGCAGGTCCCAGTTCTGTAGTTCTTTCTGGTTGCATAGTCAACCATTTGAGTCAAGTTAGCTGATATAATGGAGTCCTTAAATGACCCACATTCAGCTGAGAGCCAATTAATGTTAAAGTCACCAAGAAGGATGATTTCGGAGTCCGATGGGTGGGATTTGACAAAGTCAAGGACAGCGATTAGACCAGGTCCCTGTTCTTTAGGAGGTATGTAAACAGTGACAACTGTGAGGGCCTTATTGTGGGCGCCTAATAGAAGTCTGATTGGAAGAATCTGAGCAGGTGTTCCTGGAAGATTGGAATCAATGGGGTGTCCTCGGAAAGTGTCTTTCACATATAAGGCACACCCTCCACCTCTTTTGGACTTACGATCAACCCGGAAGACATTGTAGCCAGGAAGGGTGATTGCCTGGTCAGGAATCTTTGGGGTGAGCCAAGTTTCAACTACTGAAAGAATATCCAGGTTGTGTTGGGTGGTAAAGGCTTGCAGTGCATCAAGCTTCGGAAGTAAACTGCAGAGTTTCAGGCACATGATTTAGAGAGTGCTTGCTGCTTTATTTTGGTTGGAGGTGTTTGGTCCGGGGTTAGGGTGAACAGTCCCTGATAGCAGCAGGAGGAGGAGCACAAGTTTCAGGGTGCATAGGCAGAGTTCAGTCAGAGAGAGAGGCTGTGTTTCTTTTTTGAATAGTAGTATGCCAGGTGGTAATGTAGAAAATGCAACATTGAAATAGTTGTATACAATTTGGCTAGATGTGCCCAAGGCTCACACATGTCAGGGACAGATCAGTTTCAGTGGTGTGCCTCCAGAGGGAGGATTTGCCCATTGCCAAATGATGTAAAATAATCAAATCCACAGGAAAATGACCAGTAAACTGTTTGATCTATGGTAACAAGACAAAGGATGTGTTAAATTCCTGGAACACTGGCCTGGGGCATATGCAGGAAGTTAAAACCATTTGTCAGTGTCTTCCCTTTGTTTAAATAGTTGTGAATGGTTCTCAAAGACATGCAGTTCCCTCTAGCAACAAGGTAGACGGAAATGTTGATTCAGTTTGCACTCCCCCAGGTCAGAGCTTGTAGAATTTCTTAGCTGTACTTACTTTGATTTTGATGGCTTCCAAAAAAGTTGATTTATCATGAGAATCCCAATATCTGCTGGTGATGGTTTCCAGTTTCTTAGTCCAGGAAACTTTCATAGAGCACATATCCAAGAATGGTCTAGTTCCTCCAAGATATGTTTCTATTTTTCTGTGTAACTGCAAGGTTGTCTCAGGACTGATCTATTTGTCACTCCTCTGCAGCTTGTGCCACTATTGGGGTGGGTGCCAAGTTTAGTTCCTTATGACTATAAAGTTCAATAATTGTTTACAATGTAAAGTATCTTAACTGTTTGGGGAAGAGGATTGTTGGGTCCTAATAGGGGTTCAGTATAAGAAAACATTTTGTGGTAAAACATTTAAAGCTAAGATATAAGGCCCATAAGGCTGGGTAATCTGAGGTTTTACTGAGTATAACACCATTAAGAGCATTAGCTACATAACCTCTTGTGAAATATTTTGATGAGTTTACTTTTTTTGTGCATGCACCCCATTGTGTGGTGCTAATTAGGAAATGTGACTTGTTGCTCCTTTTTAAACGGTATGGTATGCTAATGATGTGTTGTCTAGCCCATGTCTCATTTTCTGGAAAATTTCTTTTTGTATCCAGTTTACAAATGCTATCAATAAGGGGAGTCACGTGATGCGCCGGGAAGCGTAACGGGTGGCTAAGGGGCTCTCTCTCGCCAAAGTACTGAAAACAAACCTCCCCGTACCTTTTTTATACCGGTCCTTCAACAGATCACGCTGGTAATAAGTCGCGGGTACGATCGGGGGAGTGATCGCTATTTACTGGCGAAATGGAGGACCCGAAACAGGAACTGGAGGCAAAACGTCCGCTGCGCAGTTCCTCCCCAGAGGCCCAGCCGGAGGATATAATTCCCTCACGTATATATGCCGATCTCTCCCAAATAAAAGACGCTCTGTTTAAATTAATAGAAGAAGTAGCGGACTTCAAGCCCGCATTAACTCAATTAGTGACGTGTCACGATACTGAAGCCGTATATCTTCTCTGGAGCGTAGCTCCAAAAACAGGGCCCTGTCCTATCAGATCTTAAAAGATCCTTTGCAAAATTGGAAGATCGCCTTGATGATCTTGAGGGGAGAAACCGAAGGAACAACCTAGTATTGCTTGGGCTGCCAGAATGTGAGGAAGGTTCAAACACAATTGTTTTCCTCCAGAAATTTCTTAAGAAAACGGTAGGCCCCTCTCCTAATGGGCCAGAATACATCATTGAAAGGGGGCACAGGGCCCTGAGAACAAAACCCTCCCCAACGGACCCTCCAAGGCCTATAATTTTTAAACTCTTAAACTATCTGGATCGGGAACACATCTTGAAAGAGGCAAGGAAACTTTCAGCTATTTTATGGGAGGGGAAGAAACTCCGGGTAGTGCCTGACCTTACACTGAAGAGCAGAATGGCGAGAGCTAGTTTCCGACCAATCACGCAAAACTCTGGGCTGCGGGATAAAACATTGTATGCTTTACCCGGCCAAGCTAGAAGTTACTCTCAAGGAGGGGAGAAAATGGTTTGAGACGCCAGAAGAAGTGACAAACGCCCTAAAGGAATTGCTTCCTGACCTCTTCCACAAGACCTGATAAGGACTGCCCGTGAAGACATCTTCAGGACATTTGAACCGTCCTAGCTCTTTGCATATTTTCAAATATGGAACCACCTTCCGATTTCTGAATGGGGACTTTAATTAATATGGGCAATTGTGTCCCCATCGACTGTTATCTCCTCCTTTTCTCCCCTTCCCCTCCCCTTTTTTCCTATTTCCCCTTCCCCCGTTTTTCTTCCTGGTTTCCCTTCTCATCTCTTTTCACAGTTATTTGCAAACACACCAGACCCTCTAGGTCTCAGACATTATTGTTAAGCCATATACTAATATGTTAGAGATGGTTTCCAATGGTGTCTCTAATAAAGGCCCTTAATGCATCTATTCCTAGAGCCATCTCGGACAAGATGGCATCTATGCCTTTCGGGCGTTGGATGCCTCTATCTGAGATAATTTCATGATGTTGGCCTGACATGGGGTCCCTCAGTGTTCCTTATGGAACCCATCTTATACTTGAACCTGAGGCCTTCATTGGTACCTCTAGACCAGTTCAGAACCCATTACTCATATTATCTCAAATCAAGGTTATTGTTTATTTTGGGTTCATGGGTATTATATATTGTAGCTTTTAAGGTTATAGCTTTCAGAGGCTAGGTTGCTGGGTAGTTACACTAGTTAAATGACACTGTTCGTTATTGTAATAATTACAGCTATTTCGTAATTTTTTGACACTTACAGACCTAGATTGTTCAAATATTTAAAGCTCAATAGGGGTGGTTGTGACTCCCCAGGGAGCCTCCTAGACCACCATTATCATGTTCTTATATTTGATTCCATATAAATATAGTATTAGGTAGTTAAGGATAGCTTGTTTAAGAAAGACTACTAAAGTGATATAATGTTCACAAAGTGAGAGGTTTGTTAGCCAACTCTTCTTTTTTGGAGAGGGAGAGGCCCCACCTTTCTGAGCGCGCCACGGACCACTTGTTCAGAGGCGCTGGGGTAGGGACTATCCTAGTCGTTAGGACTAGGGTAAGTGGGCGATTCTAACGGTGAGGTTTTTTTTCTCTTTTTGGGGTATGTTGGGGATATGGGGGGGGAGGGGGTCTGGCAGCTCATCATTTTATTTTGTACATAATGCAACTCTTTGTATGGCTTCTGATTTGAATATCATTTCATGGAATATAAAAGGGGGTAGAGATAACAGAAAGAAGCATATTATTTTAAACCACTTGGTGCGTTATGACCCTTCAATAGTATTCCTGCAAGAAACACATATGACTCCAGAATAGCTCCCGTTTCTCAAAAAAAGATGGGTGGGTCAAGCTTTTGGTGCGGGATCCTCCACGAGCAGAAGGGGTGTAGCTGTCCTAGTGGCTAACAAAATCCTCTTTTCCCCATCAGAGATAATTTCAGACCCCGAAGGTAGGTTTGTCCTTGTAGTGGGCAAGCTGGCAGGTGCTAACTTAGTACTAGGATCCATTTATGGACCCAATCAGGATTCGCCAACTTTTTTTTCCCAGATGGTGGTCCGTATTGCTTCTTTAGCTGACAAACCAATAATCCTAGGGGGGGATTGGAACTTGGTGCAATCCAACAGTTTGGACCGTTCGTGGTCCAAAGGCTCTCCCCCTTCCCAAGCCCAGAGAGCACTATCAGAACTCATGTCCTCGATAGGCTTATCTGATCCATGGCGACTACTCAATTCTACTACTAGGGAGTATACCTTTTATTCTCCGGTCCACAAAAGCTACTCCCGATTAGATTATTTTTTAGTGAGCCACCAAATCCTTTCCTTAGTCCAAGATAGTACTATTTTCAGTCGAGTAATCTCTGACCACTTTCCTATAGGCCTTCGGGTGCCGTCCACTATCATTACCACCTAGATCATACTCCTGGTCGCTAAATAACTACTTACTTAAAGACCCTCCTTACTGGACTGATTCGGACCTTTATGTCCAATTCCATTAACTGCAATTGGGGTCATTACAAGCAGTGGACCAAGTCTGGGCGGCACTGAAGGCCACATGGAGAGGGGAGTTTATCAGGCTGGCATCAAACCGCAAAAAAAGCATTACACGCTTAACATCCAATTGCCTAAACAGGATCAAGATTCTGGATTCTATGGATGAGGCATCAAGATCCTACTCTCAGGAGCAGGAGCTTGCCTCCCTAAGGGCATGGTATGAAAAAATCATGAAGGAGAAGGTAGAGAGATCAGCTTCCAGCCTGAGGGCGACTTATATAGGGCAAGGCAGTAAAGCTGGGAAACTCTTGGCATGGCAGTTGAAACAGAGAGCGGTGGCAAGATGGGTAGCTACGTTAAGACACCCCCAGTCTGGTGACATAATTTCTAACCCGGAGGATATCTTGAATATCTTCGTGGATTTTTATAAGAACCTGTATTCAAGGGAGCCACTCTTATCTGATGTGGCTTCTAGAATGAAAGAGTTCCTTACCAATATCCCCTTTCCTAAACTCCCCCAAAATTTTAGTCGGATGTTAGAGGCCCCTTTAACACTTGAAGAAATAGCACAATCTATCGATGCCTTGAAACTCGATAAAGCACCAGGCCCAGATGGGTTTACTGCACTATTTTATAAGACCTTCAAAGAAACATTGGCGCCACTGCTACTCCAAGTGTATACCTTTTGGTACGAACAGGGGATAGAAGACCACTCCCTGTTCGAGGCTAGGATTATCCTCCTGCCAAAACCCGAAAAACCCCCAGATTTGGTGACCAATTATAGACCTATATCTTTATTAAATATTGATATAAAAATTTTTGCGAACATTCTGGCTAATAGAATGAAGGCTGTCTGAAGGGACTTACTAAGTCCCGAGCAGGTTGGATTCGTGTTGGGACGGTCGTCCGCAGACCATTTCAGAAAGTTGTTCCACTTAATCCAAGAGTCTAAATGCCCAGATATGGAAGCATCTCTGGTTTCGTTAGATGCTGAAAAAGCATTCGATAGGGTGGAGTGGGATTTTATGTTTGAAATACTTTCCAAATTTGGGATCCCAGAGAAATTTCTGGGTTATATTCGGATATTGTATACAAGACCCTCTGTGAGGATCCTTTGCAACAACTTAATTTCATCCCCCTTTTTGTTAACGCGGGGAACGCGACAAGGATGCCCCCTCTCACCATTTTTATTTCATTTATATCTAGAGCCCCTTATCAGAACCATTAAGATGGACGCAGGAATCCACGGGGTGCGTATAGGGGAATTCGAATATAAAGTGTCCGCTTTTGCGGATGATTTGCTACTTCACATCTGGCATAGCCAGGCTTCCCTTCCACAGTTATTCTCTATTATTTCACGATTCAGTGAATTCTCAGGATATAAACTTAATAGGAGTAAAACCATGGTTTACCCACTCTCCCCTCATTTACAACAGTCTTGGTGCACATCCCTAGGGTTATGTTGGCAGAAGGGCTGCTTGCCATACTTGGGCATAAAAATTTCTAAAGATCTAACTGAGTTACCAGACCTAAATCTTAAACCCTTAATTAAATCGATCAAAGAGGATCTTAGAAGATGGGCCAGACTCCCTTAACTTTCTGGGAAGGTCTAACGTAATTAAAATGACCATTCTACCAAGAATTTTTATTTTCTTTTAACCTCAATGTATATCTTCCAAAATCCTTTTTGATCTTTGTCATAAATATTGTACAGAGTTTATATGGAATGGCAATCTCCCTCAGAGCCTACCGGAAGCTTACTCAACGTGAGAGAACATGGGGCTTACAACTACCAGACTTTTACATTTATTATCTGGCAAGCCACGTGGCTAGATCCGCCTTATGGGCCTCAGAACCTTTAATGAATACTGCAAGTGGAACTTTAGATTGTATGATGGCTCAGAGAGCTAATTTGGACCTGGAGTCCCTCTTATTTTCTCCCTGGTCCAAAATTCCTCCTGGTCTTAAGGACACCCCACTTGGTTGGGATATTAAGGCTCTTCACCAATTATACTCACTCCTAAATATTCCCTTTAAAAAAGATTTGATGCAACCCATTACTAATAATCCTAACCTATTGGTTGGGAATCAACCACTAAAAAAATGTATAGGCAACCTCCCCCAAAAACTTAGACTAGCTGATTTTGTTTTGATGGCCGCTAGCCTCCTTCTTAGAACTGACTGGAAAGTTTGAGGTAGGCCCTAAAGACAAGTTTCGGCTTTATCAAACTCAGAGATGCGTTTTCTCCTTTCTGAAAGGTGGACTAGGGTCAGAGAAGGCTGGTAGTCTTGTAATGAGAATAAAAGCTCTAGCATTATCCAACAAGGCAATATCCAAGATCTACAAATTTATTTTAACGCAAAGAGACTCTACGGTCTCTCCTGCCCCACATTACTGGAAGGTGAACCTATCCTTACAGTGGCCTGAAGAAACCTGGACAAGGATTTGGCAGGATTTATACACATATATTAAGCAAGATAGATTGCGAGGCCTTCAATTTAACATCTTACATAACCTGTATCTCTCTCCAGCCAAGCTTTCACGTATATACAAACATAGATCCCCAAAATGTCAAGACTGTGGTGGCCCTCTTGCTACCACCCTTCACAAATTATGGGACTGTCCTAAAGTGGTCAAATTTTGGGATTCAGTCCGTTTATGGATGACCCCTTTGTGATGTAATACCACACCTGAACCTCGAGACCTGTATCCTGGCAGGTTTACATATGTCCCATTGACAATTCATAAACAGCAGATAGCCCTAATCTCTTCGGTATCCAAGCTTCTACCTCCATTATTGGTGCAAGGAAGGATTTCCTCATGTAAAGAGTGGTGGATACTTTCTTGGAAGCTTTAAATGCAGAAAGGTCCGTGGCATCCTGTTCAATTCGAACAGAAGATTTGATAAATGTTGGGGTAACTTCTACCAGCTGTTAAAAGATAAATTTGGTTATTAAAGTATTTAGCAGCTGCATAATCTTATATTATAAAGGCAACAGTATCGAGTCTCTTACTACCCTCCTCAGTAGGTTAGTCGATTTGTTTCTCTGTAATGATAATCTCCTCCCTCCTTCCTTTCTCCTTATTTTCTCTCCCCTGCTACTACTTTGTCTTTCTATTTTCTTATCCTTTGTGTATTGTTATAATAATGCTTAGGCAATCTGGATTTTATTTACCCTATCTATAGATATTGAGCTGCCAGACCAAAGAAGGTGGGTTGGGTCAGGGGTGGGTGGGTTAAATTCGTATAGCACCTTTGTATTCTATTATATCATGGTATTCAATGTATGGGGTTTTGTGGGATGGGGATTTTATTTGTGTTATGGTGTTATTTCAATAAAGTATAGTTATTTGCAAAAAAAAAAAAAATGCTATCAATAAAAAGTTTTACAAGGGTCATAGAGATTTCAGGCAGGGACTTGACACTATATAAGGAATAGTGTATGGGCAACCATACACAACAAGGCTGTGTTTCCATTGAGGGGTGAAGATGACATCATAGGGACCTCAAGAGTTAAGCTTGAAAGGCCCCGATGTTGTCTCAACTATGAGATGAAAACACAGCCTTGTTTGTGTATCATTGACCATATATTATTTTTTATAGTATATGGTTCCCTGATATTCAAAAACAAGTAAAATTTCTGAACATTTAAGTTTCAGGAGGTTTCATACCTTGTGTTCACATTCCCACTTGTTGTTCACAGCTCAATCTGCTGTGAAGTCCATTGGTACAGTCCCGTTCCAGTCCTGACCCTTCAAAGATTCGCAGCAGTGGTTGATTTAAAAGAAAAAAAACTGTCAAATTAGCACAGTTTTGAAACACAGAGCTGACTATGGCAGTACATGTCCAAACCATCTTGGTGAACAGCTAAAGCGGCGCCACTATGTTTGTTTCAGTTTTTTTAACAGCTCTGCTCCAGTCAGGTGGTGAATAGTGCAACACTGATGAATGTTAATTATAGAACATGCACAATAACTTTTAGAACATGCACAACTTTTAGAATGTGCTCAACAGCTTTTCAACAGCTACTGATTTTTACACATAATAATATACTATAGTATTCCATCAAGTTGTCAGTATAGAACATTGAACAGCTATATTGACATGACATAAGGAGGGAATTTATGAATAAGGAAAATAAGAGGGGACTCAAAATGTGTCCTTGGGGAATCCTGCTGCAAACTTGTAAGGGCCAGAAAGGGATACACCCAAGAAGACTTCTTGAGATGTGCCAGAGAGATAACTTTGAATCAGGAGGTTGGGCTTAGTTGACACTCCAAAGCTTTTAATGTGGACAGAAGAAATGATTTGATAAACCAAATCAAATGCTTTGGTCAGGTCAACAAAGACAGCCCCTGTAAAGTTGCCTTCATCCACTTTCCCGATAACATGATTAAACTGATCTCCCAGATGATGATTTTTATAATAATGTATCATAAATGATCATTATCAAATATGTTCAAAGATCATGTTCAGGCTTCAAAACCCATCAATGTGATCATGTCTAACAATGAATCAACATAGAGACATAGACTTTGACAGCAGATAACATGAATTTTAAATGGCCAGCAATCAAAAACCATGATGCTATGGTCATAGTGATTGTGTTTAATAATGATCTCATATCATCTTGATTTTTCATAATTATCCATTGTCAAGATTACTGCAATAAATTAAAAAAAATGTATCTTTTGTTCTATATTTCTGGAATTTATCTTGTCTTCCATTTAGACATCTTTATAGTAATTACCAGTTATGACATATGTTCTATACAAAGTCACATGAAGGAGACCACGTGACTCATTCACTGGTACATGTATTATAGTACTTGTTTTTCAAATATACACTCCAAAACACCACACAATCAATGTTTTGCGATGCACCTGACACTTCTTCAGTATCTACAAAAATACATAATTTAAATAATAAGTTTTCATTATTGATGTAATACATAACTCAGTAACCTCTCTTCACAAAACTCAAAAGCGTAAAGTAAATAAATCCACAGATGTGAATCCATTAAACCATAGAAGCCCATACACCAAGGCCCAAACAGTGTAACATGTTTGAAATATGTCTGTTAAAACTATTTTTTTTTCATTTACATATTTTCATATTGCAAAGTATATACACTTAAGATCTCATATCCCACCTTATGCTGTGACTTTGAAAATCCCCAGGCCATCAAGTTAAATTGGTCACAGTCTGTAAAATTGCAAAGTATTACAGTGCATTACAATATCTGCTGATGGTTTTTTCCTTATACTGGTGAAGACAAGTCAAAGAGTTAAGTATTATATCAATAATGAAAAATTATTAATTTAAATTATGTATTTTTGTCAATCCTAAAGAAGTGGATATACCATGGAACGCTGATTGTTAGGTTTTTTGGTGCTGTATACTTTAAAAATAAATACATAAAATGTGCACTGGTGAGTGGGTCATCTTGTTTCTGCTGTGTGACATAGTTTGGTTTGAGGAGTTTTGGAGCCAAGTCCCTCCTGGTAGTGTGTTTGTAATTGCAGGTGCCAAGAGTGCCACACTGCTCTTTGTGTGTTTTTACATCTCCTATACTAGAACAATGCTTTTAATTACACTTACTGTAACACCTTACTTCTTACTAGTGTAGGGGCCCATATTAATTTATATAGTGCCATTCAGTGGTTCCTTTTATAGCTGTGGTGAGTTCCTGCAAGTACTTGGTTTGTGCTCAGAACCCTTTCTAACAGTCTACACACTAATACTGACAATGCAAAATTATTTTAAAAATAGAAATTATCATTTTTCAGTCCATAAACTGTGCTTTTGAAATATGCAGATTATTTATGCAAATGTGTATACTAAACCTAACATTGCATGTGCTCTTACAAATGGGATTAAAACTTGACATCACATGATTTGCATTATAAATAATTTGTTTTTGCTGATACAGTATGTGACATTCATATTGTCGTATAAGTACCAAATAAAACATTAAGTGTTACTCATGTGACTTACAATCTTACAATGCAGAACTAATATAATCATCAGTGATTGTCAATTGATCATCCACAGATTATAAAAAATATCATGCTGATTTAAGCATACAAATATAATCAATAATTAACAAAAAACTTCATTTAAAACAAAGTTAGGGTTCTGCACATAGCTGTTCAACCAAATTGATACAGGTCAGGAAATTGGATGTTAGGGTCTACAACTGTATACCCCTCCTGCCAAACCCTACCATTGAACAACCGCATCCCCCACCTCCACACACAACATGCATCAGGTGACTTAGGTGGGGGTCCCATCCCACCCCCACCCTAACACTACTATCGCAACACCATCCCCACCTCCACACACCAACAAAATGCTGGGGTGTGCCTTAGGGTCGGGTTCTACTCTCACTCATCCCTACTATCACATTTCATTTTCCACACACACCAACAGTGTCAGGTGTTTTGAAGTCATGGACCCTAATGCTCACCCCATTCCATCTGTAAAGAATCTGAACATGGTACAGTATAGGAGAATGGGAGAGCATTAGGGTCCATGATCTCAAGACACACCTGATGCTTGCTGGTGTAGAGGGTGGGGTGGTGCTGGTGATGGCAGGCTGGGTGGAGGTGGGTGGGGCCCATGGTCTTCTAAGGGCACACCCTCTGATGCTTGTTGGTGTGGAGGGTGGATGGTGTTGTGATGGTAGGTTGGTTGGGGGTGGGGTGGGACCCATGACCCTAAGTCACACCCCGATGCTTGTTGGTGTGTGAAGGGTGGGGGGTGCGGTTCCAATGGTAGGGTTTGGTGGTGGAGAGATATAACAGTTGTAAACCCTAATATCGAATTTCCTGACCTGTATCACTTTAGTTGAAGAGCCATGTGTAGAACCCTAACTTTGTTTTAAATGATGTTTTTGTTAATTAATTTCCTTAGTTTTTCAGATAATATACAGTATCCCAATTTTATGGGTTTTTTGGGAGGTCAAATCCACCTAAGAACCCTGAAAAGAAATGATCCCCAAAGATTTCTCCCTCTTGCCCTATTCCACCCTCCAGAGCCCCACGGCCTCTTTTCCATGCATGTGCCCCATCTCCATCCACTAAATGTATCCTGTGGGGAGCCGTCAAAACAATGCCCCAAGGAAGGATCCTGGCGTCAACAAAATGTATCTAGTCTGGATCAAAACAGGACACCCTGCTAAAGAAATAAGGTGTGGGATGGAGGACTGCACCACCAACAGCCCCAAACTTCCAGGTACCACTTCCCACAGACAACACTTCTCCTATTCCAGGACCCCCCACCAGAAAAACAAGCCATCTTCAATGTATTGCCTGAACTATACTGTAGCAAGAATTGATCATAAGTCTGTACTTGCGGGACAGTCCTACATCACAGCAGGATACCCAGCCCAAAAGAGCAGCCCAAGAAATCCTGTGATGACCATGATCCATAAGACCCGCATAGCATCACCTGGGCAACCCTTCCCTTTCCCTTAAGTTTGCACTAAGACAAGAGGTTAACATTTAGACCTGGAAATAATGACCCTTAAAGAGGTTCCTATTCAGTGACCTACTCAAGGATATTGTAAACTGAAGCAAGATGTATACTAAAGTAACAGAACCCTAATAGGCATCCCGCTGCAGTCTGTGACCCCCAAAGTTCCCATGTATTCCCTCATTGCGCAGCCCTCCCCATATCCATCATACAATAGACCACAATACAAACTTACCAGGGAGCACTGCATTAAAAACTATGATTAGATAGACCCCCTCCACTCAACACCCCTGAGAACACTCTGGATGCAACACCAAAGGGCAAAGCATTAGAAGAAAGAAAAGCTGTGCTCCGATCCAATAGCCCATCCAGCTCCCAAGCCCGACTTTCTTGAACAATATTTCCAGATTCTCCTGTAATGGTGCCCAAGACAATTGATTTATCAAATTACCCATACATTCTCCTTTGAAAGGCTCCCTGTACAAATCAATACACTGGCGCATCTTCTAATTCAGAACAGGATGCCACCCACAGTTCACAACATTGCATAAAATAACCCATTCTGCTCTGATCCATCTTCCCACAAGACCACCACATCCTCCCATAAATCACACCACCCTGACCCCCCAATCCCCTAGGTGACCAAAACCTGTGTTAAGTTCCTATGAGAGGGAAAAGCTAGCCTCATCGAATTATGGGGAGCCAGCCTGGATTGAAGCAGGATACAAAGTGAGAACACCCATTGTACTACGCCATCTTGCTCCATGCCAAGTTTCAAAAATATGGTAAAAAGAAGGTCATGGAGCAAGATGTAGTCCCCAATCCCCACCAGCAAGTCCTGATTCCAAAGAAGAGAATTTCAACATACCCCTTGAGTCATCTTAGATTGGAGCAGGGTAAATCCCTGCAGGAAGCAGTCTGGATCAAAGCAGGATACAGAATCAGTGGCACTCCCAAGCCTGCTGCAATCAACAGACTCACTACAACTCCGTATCTGCCTTCTAATGACCACACCTCTCACTGAGGAGCCCTCAAAACCATTCATTTCCCAGAAAAAGAAAACACTTGAGAGGGATTACTCTAAGGTTTGGAGATATGAGCCAACCTATAGTGGAGCAGGATGACTACCCAAAGAAGGCCATGCTCTATGTTGCCCTGCTTTATACCCAGCTACCAACATGCAATAAAGAAACTAAGGAAAACCCCTAACCCCCCCCTCAAAGCCCCTCAGCTGTTCCATGGGCAGGGAGAAAAGTCATCAGGCTACACAGAAAAAGATCAGAGCAGTATGAATCCTAGACAGGAGCAGGAAGCTATCTAAATCGAAGCAGGATATACAATCGGCAATGCTCTCAATCCTGCTCTGAGCCATGTGATGGATGGTTATGGGGCACTGGGGACACTGGGAGTGGGCTTCCCAGTGTCCCACAGTGGTAGTGGTTTGGGAACACTGGGAGTGAGCTTCCCAGAGTCTTACATTCATTTGGCGGGGGGCGGCGTGCACCTGTAACATGATCAGTATCCTTCGACATAAAATTTTATGAGGACAGCTGCTCTGACATAGAATCCTATGCTGATTACTAAAGTTCAGCATAAAATCCTATGCCGGAGCGCCATTCCGACTTAGAATACTAAGCCGCTGGGGTCATCCATTTTTTGCCCATAGAAAATAATGGGAAAAACAAACTTTAATAACTCTGGAACAGAGTAATATTTTTTTACCAAACCTTCAAAGGGCATGTCTTAGAGGCCCAAGGTTTTAACCCCTGAAATTTTCAGCCCAGTAGCTGCAGTGGGTTCTGAGATACAGGTGCACAAGAAAACAGCAAAAAATGCAAAAAATCTCTATATTTCAACACTCTGTATCTCAGCAACCATGCAAGGGCTTCAAACCAAATTTAACATATCAATAAGCCTTCCCCTTCCAATGATACATGCAAAATTTCAAGTAGATCTGTTGAACCTGCCGAAAGTTATTATACTACACAAATTTGCCTTTAACATTAAACACTCGCACTAACCCTAACTATACTGGTGCTACGGCGCCAGTATAATCATCACTTGGTGATTTGAAAATTATATGTTTGATGATAAAATCATGATCTAGACAGCAGGCCTGTCAGCACAGCAGTACCACTACTGCTTGTGATGCTGTCTACCCAGATTGGGGAACAATCTTGGGTCACTGAAGGCCCTGCCAAGGTAGGATGGTAGAGTATCACTGCAGACATTTGCCTCATCAGAGGAACAAGTCACTTCTGATCTCTTCTGCAGCATTGACACATTGGTGGTCACAGGTGGTGGAGCAAGCTGGAGCCAGTAATTGAGAAAGAGGATGGTGTAGCTCTGATGCACATATCATGCTCTTGTGCACACATGCATCAGATGGAACCTCTATGAAATCTGTTGGCTTTGGTAACAAAAAATGGCAAAAACCTTACTGCTTAGTATGTAGTCTGCTGTCTACCACTGGTCCTGCCCTGGTGACCAGGCTGTCACTCCTGAAATGAAACATCAGCTCTGTGGGGGGGGGAGTTGGGCTGGCCTCTGGCAGCCCTTCCCATGGAGGGTCACTCATGAGAGAGCAGGGAGGGAAAAGTAAATCCCAAGATGGAAGGTGATGGGGCTGGGTAGAGTAGTGGACCGATGTTGACTGGTCAGAACCACAAGGGTTAAAGCATAATAAATAAAAAAAAATCATTATCTCTTTTAATGAACATATGGTAATATTTGATGATTAACAATGATCAGTCATTACTGACCTTCAAAAAACAAGACTAATGATTTACCAGTTCAACCACAGTAGAGTGGGTGTGGTACTAATGTATAACCTTTTGTGACTCCAGGCTGCTGGAGTTTAAAAGAGTTTATACTTAACCACATAATCCATCATTTGGGTGAAAATGATTCTTTCCAAGAGTTTATTCAAGGTGAAAGACTAGAAACTACTTGATAATTTTGATAGGGGTGAACTGCCACCCTGAACAATGTGAACTACTCTGGCTTGTTTCACATTGATACTGTGGAAGAAGTGATAAAGGATACATGTAAAAATTTTGAGAGTAGTACAGCTACTGAGCCTTTAATGAGTTTAATGAACTTGAGATGCAGGCAATCACTGTCATCCCTGATGTAATTAGGAAGAGTGTAGATAATTTAGTATATCTCTCTTAGATATGTAGCCTTAAAATGAAGAGGATGGGTGGGTAGCCAAAGCCAGAAATGGAGGTTGTAGATATGGGCCCCAATATTCAGAATTATACCTGGCAATGGTGCAAGTGGTGACACAGTGCAACTGAGATGTGCTGGTACAACTCAGGTATTTATTCAAAGGAGATGAGCAATGGCACATCTCCACTGACTATAACAAGTAATGTGCACTGTGCAAATATCATGTGTTGGTGCATTCCCCCCTGACAGGGCTGGATACCAGGAATGGGAACTGCGCCAGTTCAACAGAGTTACGCTATGCACAAAATCCTGATCTTCAGTCATCAGTATACAAATGGGGCCATAATGTATGCAAGGCACAAATGAGGCCATTTGCATGTCATTATGGCCCCATTTGCATGAGTTGTGCAGGGCTCAATGACAGATGTGCATGGCACCCTGCACAGCATGTGGTGCCACCAGAGGGGTTCTAGTGGTACCCCACTCCCACCCCGTAGCCCGATTGCAGAGAATGACGTTGGAAATTTCCCTTGCAGTCTAGTGGCACCCCCCTTTCATCCTGTAGCTTCCATTGCAGGTAAATTTATATTTCAAATAAACCCTGGTGGTCAAGTGGTAACCCTTTCCCTCCTGTAACTGCCAGCACCCATAATACAATATATAACATGACCCCTGGTAGTCAGGTGGCACCCCCCTCCCTCCCCATAGCCTGATCACCTGGAATGTAATAATAAATCAAGTTTTTTTTGAGTTTCAAGTTTATTCGTTCTTCCAAAAGATATTTAAAATTTTGGACATTATGAACATCATACAGTTTAAGACAATAAATACAAAATATATTCACATCAAGTGATTAAAAGTCAATATTATCAGGTGTTAATATTCAGTTGAGAACTTTTATAATAGGCCTTTTTCTTGAAGCTAATTACAGATGATAAAAATTTGAAACACATTTCCACATCTTCCAATGTCCCAGGATGGAGCAGAATAAATACTGGATCATATTCCAAATTTAAATATTTGGTTAAGAAGTTCTTTAATATCTGACTTCTCTGCCTGTTGAGGCATTGTATTATGTGAAACAGTGACTCTGTAAACCCTCTATTACAGGGACATAAATTTTTGTTAATATTTATTTGAGAGAGCCAGCAATTAAAATACATGTATTTCGAAGTGATTAATCCAAACCTGGCCCACAAGATCACCTTCCGAGTATAGGGAGCTATTGGAAGTGTTAAATAATTTTCTAGAATTGAATCAATTTATTTTTGGCTGAACTAAAGACCTTGTTTTTGACTTCAAACCTGTTGCCTCTGATTATCCTGTGCTAGGATAAATCTTTTTTTTTCTTGAATCTAGCTTTGTAAGTGTTAGAAATCAAAATACCAGCCTGATGGTCTCGCCATAAATGCATGCAAACCAAGTTATATAAGTTTGTTAATAAGGCTTTTAGCCATTGGGAAAGGAATCCCTTAGTATTCCATTTTTCTTTCTCTTTTAGGCAGATGATAGGAATAATATTATTGTGGTTATTGATTATCCTGAGCCAATAAGACAATAATCTAATATTAATCAAATCTACTAAAGGGATTCTACCCAGTTCTACTCTTACTATATAATTAGCCATATAAGAAGGGACTTGCAAGATGGCTTTATATTAAAAGGATAGGGGTAGCTCCAGTTTTGAATTGGGCTTAACCCCCCCACCAAGATTTTGGCTCCATATAATAATGTAGGAGTGATCTTGGATTCTCCTGCACTAATAGCAGGGATTACAGAGAGACCACCAAACTTAGAGTTTAATCTAAGCAGAGCTTTGGCTACATGCTTTGCTTTATTTATTTGTTTGTTTATATGTTGAGTCCAACAGCCAATTGTAGATAATTTGATACCAAGGTAACTATAAGTAGGGACAGTATCAATTTGTGTATTATTTATCATCATTTTTGGTTTCAGGGAGTGGTTCCCAAATACCATTAACTTTTTTATTGAGATTAATTCCCAAATTTAAATAATAACATTTCTTTTTTAATTGAGCTAGTTTAATCTGGAGTCCTTTTTGTGATAAGGATAAAAGAACTAAATCATCTGCATATGCTAGGGAGTAAATGTACTGATTATCAATTTTAGGAGAATCCAAAATTGTGGAAGTATCAAAGTATAATAAGGAATCTATATAAAGATTAAACAAAAATGGAGCCAAAATGCAACCATGTTTTACCCCTTTCTTAGTTGAAAAATATTCTGAGATACTGCCCTTTAAATCATATCTAACTGCTGTGTATGTTTCAGAATAAAGAAGAAATATGGGAGTTAATATACTTATAGGAAGTCCTCGTGTGTGAAGAATATTCCAAAGAGTTTTCCTAACTATTGAATCAAAAGCTGCAGTGAAATCAATAAATAGTGCATAAAGTTTCATTTTTCTGTATAAGTTGTATTTTTCTATTAAGTGAACTAAAATAAATATGTTGTCTAAAGTTGAAAAACCTTGGTGAAATCCCACTTGGAATTTTGAAAGAGGGCTGTCAGAGTTTATCCATTGCTGTAATTTTGTCAAAAGAATGCTAGAAAAAATTTTACTACTAATGTCTAACAAACTTATGGAACTATAGTTGTTAGGGGTTTGAAAAGAACCTTTTTTATGGATGGGAATTATAATATTTTTAGACCATGAACTGGGAATATACCTTTCTCTCAAACAGATGTTGAAAAAATTTGCTAGAAAAGGGACCCAAAAATGAGTATTCTCTTTATATATTTCCCTTGGGATAGTGTCTGGCCCAGGGGCTTTGTTATTGGCCAAATTTGAAATAGCCTGTTCTACTTCTGCCAAAGAAAAAAATAATGGTTTATATGGATCTAAATACATCCAATTAGGAGTGCTTAAAATATTATCTGACTCAGTGTTACTGTAAAAAGGTCTGATAAATAAGAAACCTATGTTTCTTTTGGGATGTAGACAGCCATTGAGGGATGATAAGTTTTTACTCCGTTAGCTACCATAAGCCATAATGTCTTTGAATCATTTTTATCTATGGTTTCTTGCATATGGGCCCATTGCTTTGGGGTAAACTCATATTTTATTTATTTAAAGATGTTTTTATAATGTTTCCTTCCTTTGTTAAGATTTGCAGTGCAAGCTCTTGATGGATTTTCCTTAGTATTTTAATTAGTTTTCCGATTTTTGCTTTTTTAGCACATGCTGATCAAACCAAGTTGATGAAGTAGGTTTTAGATTTTGTAAGTGTGGATTACAGCATTAATTTTAAGAGACATTCCTCAAGTTGTTCATTAATATACTGAGCTGAGCTTTTACCTTGTGAGTGCATAAAAAGTGTGTTCATCTTAGTAGAGTAGAGAACTTCTGAGACTTTTTCCAAATTCTTATTATTTAGACTAAGTCGGTATTTTCCTCTAGATGTTACAGAGGTTAAAAATTGTTCATTTAGTTTAGTCTTTTTACCATCTTTTGCTGTATCTATTTTGACTATTAAAGCTGCATGGTCACTTTCAGGATTCATCCATATTTCAAATCCTTGGAAATGAGTGTAACTTTCTGGGGTAATCAACAAGTAGTCTATAACACTTTTCCCCTTGAGAGAATAATATGTGTATGCTCCATCTGGTCTCTATCTCCTCCCATTTAGAATCAGAAAGTAGTTATTAATAATGAAGTCTTTAAACTTAAGGCCTGCCTTGTTAATGATATTATCAACAGAGTTCCTTGAGTTTATATCTCCCATATAAATCAGAGACTGCAATGATGATAAATTATCAAATTTTGCTATACATGGCATTAAAGTCCCCACCAATTACTATTATAGCTACTTGATGTTTTAAATATAATAGGTCAATTTCTGAAGTGAATAGAGCCCAGGTATCACATAGAGGGCAGTGTGAAGATTGGAGGAAAGTACATCTGCATAAAAAGTTGAAGAGTCCCAGTTGATAACACTAAGTAGGATTTCACTTATGGGGAAGAATGTTTAGGATTTGAATGCCCTTTCTTATCTTAACAAATGTTGGTATCCCACCATTGGCTCTGCCACAGATTTTGTCTTTGTGGCAGCACATGTAATGTCTCGAACCTTTAATAAAATTTTAGTGCTTGCCCATGTTTTTTGAAATAATATAATTTCAAATTTAGAAATGAAATACTGCCAGTGTGAATCGACCAGCTTGGACTTTAGTCCCAAAGTATTCCATTATATAAAATTTGCAGTCTCTGAAATTAACATGTCTGATGTCATATTACAATCTTTAATGTAGGGAAGAGAAGAGTGGAATTCAGAAAAGGAGACCAGTCATAAGTTATCCTCTGTCCCCTCAACCAATTTAGCATGCTTGTCTGGGATCCAGAGATTGACTATGTAACTATTGAATTTGTCAAATTTGTACATATTTTGCAAAAGGTTATTATATAACTCTGGTGATTTAATTACAATATCTGTTTGGGAATCAAGAAGGCTTGTGTACCCTCTTAACTGACTCGGTCTCTTGGGGTGATGTTTCACTATCTAAACAAGTGGCTAACAATGTACGAACATAAGTTGCCAACCTGTGACTGTTTTCCCCTTCATATTTTGATATTCCAAAAATGGACAAACTCTGTAATTGCTTTGTTGTTTCAAAGTTCCAGTTTATTTTATTTTATTTTATTTTATTTTATTTAAACAGCAGTTTGGAAAACCTTTGAGCCATAGGCTCATTTACAAAGGTACCTTGTCACAGTAAGACAAACCAAAATACACAGTATAGCAGTACAACACATAAGTATAACAGTAAATTAAGACATAGATACAAACAAGCTGGTACAGGTAGGATGGATGCAAACAATACCAGAGTTATGTCATCCTTAGCAGCTTAGTAATAAGCTTTGTCATAAGTATTGAGTACGGCTTTGACTAGCGGCAGTTACAGCATCAGGTGTTAATAAGGTGGTTACGTAAGGAAGTTTTGAAGCACGATATAGTTGGAGCTTCGGAGATGGAGGGGGGCAGTGTGTTGAACCAGGAGGGGGCCCTAAAGCTGAAGGCTCTTTGGCTGTCAGAGGTCCTAGCTCTAGGGATAACAAGAGAGGTTTTCCCAGAGGTCCAGTATGAACTAGTGGGACAGAGCGCGTATGGTGGTGGTCAATCCTGGTGGGGAAAGCCCAAGAGGTCTTTTTGTAAGGGTACAGGTAAGATATTTGGTAGCTCGTCGAGATCAAGTACCAAGCGCTTTAGCATACAGTAGACAGGTGTGTGTCATCCTAGGTGCTCCAGTAGTTAACCTGCAGGCCTTATTCAGAGTAGTGCAATTTTATGGAGTGCGGTCTGATCAGCAGCACCATACACTGGCAGTCCATAGTCCACTAGGGACAGGATAGAGGAGGTGACTGCGAGTCAAAGAGCCTCCGGGGGGAGGCAGTGTTTATACCGATGTAAGATGCCCAATCGGATATTAGTGGCAGTGGCTAGGGCAGCGATGTGTCCATGGAAGGAGAGGGAGGGGTCAAAATGGATCCCTAGGTATTTATAGGAGCAAACTTGTTCGAGTGGGAATGAGGACCCAGAGTGAATGTGGAGTTTGAAGTTGCAGGACTTGTTTTGGGGATGAGTGAAGAACATGGTTTTGGTTTTTTTAAGATTTATCACCAATCTGTGTTCCTTGAACCAGCCCTTGGCTTCAGTGAAGGACTTCTGCAGCTAGTCCTGGAGGGCAGTAGGGTTACGATTTGAGGCAAAGATGACTGCATCATCAGCGTACAATAAAATGTTCCCCGAGCAAGAGCGTGGAAGGGTGTTAAGGTAAAGGGAGAATAGTAAGGGGCCCCAGAATGGAGCCTTGGGGAACCCCAGAAAAGATGGGACAGATGTCTGAGTAGGTCCCATTAATTTTTACACACTGTGAGCAGTCAGACAGATAACTGGTGCACCAGGAGATAGGACCAGCAGCAAAACCAGAGACTAAGGGCATCAAGAAGGAGGGGTGGGAGACAGTGTGAAAGCTTTCGAGAGGTCAATGAAGACAGCACCAGCCAGAGAACCAGTGTCTAGAGGAGTGGAGAAAGTTGGAGAACTCTAGGAGGGCTGTGTTGGTACTGTGGCCCGCCGGAAGCCATGCTGCTCAGGACAAAGGACATTGTAGGTGGAGAGGTAGTCAGAGATTTGAGAGGCCACCACTTTTCCAAGGCCTTGGAGAGGAGAGAGAATGGAGATCGGTCGATAGTTTCCAGCCACAGTCCTATCACCACCTTTAAAGATAGGGGTGACAGTGGCGACTTTCCAGGCAGTTGGAACCTTCCCAAGGCAAAGAGAGTGGTTGATGAGGCATGTGATCAGGGTAAGGACTGTGTCTAAGACCAGCCGTAGGATACACGGATCCAGGGTGTCACTGCTGTACTATTACTCTTGAGGCAGTGACTGAGGTGCAACTCTCGTTCTTGGGCAGAAACACGTGGAGGGGGAAAATAGGCGAAAGATTTACGGCAGGTGCTGGGGAGGAGGGTTAAAAAAATTTGTAGGAGTGATAGGGCTAAGGTCAGTGAATGAGGTGTTGAGGTGGTTGGCTATGAGGCTGGGTCTGGGGAATCACACCATTAATGTTGATCTGGGTGGGTGGGGGGTGTGCACTCCCATTTAGCTGTTTAATGTTATCCCAGAAGGTTCTTGGATTCCCCATGAGGCAGTGAGTGAGGACCGATGGTGCTCAGACTTGGCCTTTCTGATGGCCCAGGTGCACTTGTTTTGGTGACAGCATATAACACCTGTCATTGGGCCGCCAGTCTCAATGGCACGGTGCCATAGGTTGTCCTTATGTTTGAGCTGGTGGATCAAAGCTGGGGTAACCCAGGGGCATTCTTCCTTTTAGAATGGCGGGTCAACACTGGGGCAAAGATATCACAGGCATTATTAAAAGTTTGGGTAAAGAAGGAGAGAGCTGTGTCAATGTCAGGAGTTGCCTGTATAGGAGACCAGTCAATTTGGGACAGAAGTTCCTTAAGTTTTATCAGTCCACCAGGTATTAGACGCTGCCGGCGTTTGGGGACTGAGGTTGACCAGTGGAATAGAATGGGGAGTGATCACTGAGAGAGTCTGGGAGGACTTGTACATTGGGGATCTGATTAGGGTTGGTGAGTACCACATCAAGCAGGGTACTGGAGCCTCTCTTGGGGTTAGTCCTGGTAGGGTGGGTAACTAGTTGCGTTAGGTCTATTGCAGAAAGGAGTCTCGGGTGAGGAGGAGGAGGGGGCTGAGCCAGTTGAGGGCTGGAGCCAGTTGACATTAAGTCACCCACCAGGGAATTTGATCAGCGGAAGGAGGGTGAGAGGTAAGGTATTCTGTAAGAGAGGCAATGGCCTGCATTTGGTCCCTGGGGCACATATGCAGTAGTCAGATAAAGGGTCCTTTAAAGGTCAGGGGTTAGTTTCAGCGTGGCGCCTGGGCCCTGGAGTCAAGGATGGGAGTGGGCAGGGCTAGTACGGGGAGAGATTCCTTGACATAAATAGTGCAGCCGCCGCCCCATCTCCCAACACGGTCGGACCGGAAAAGGGTGAAACCAGGAAGGGAGACTAGGGAGTCAGGGGAGGATTTTGACAGCCAAGTTTCAACCAGGGTGATGACATCAGGGTTAATTGATGTGACCAGGCATTGTAGTGAGTCAAACTTTTTTAGGAGGCTACAGATATTCATGGAGACCATGCACAGGCCTGTGGTGCGAGTTGGGGAGCTCCTGGGAACCGGGCCAGGGTTTGGATGAATGTTCCCTGACAGGAGTAGTAGCATGACTAACATCCTGGCTGGGAGATGGTGAGAGGTTTTCCTATGATTGACATGAGGGAGGGAGGGGAGGCTAAGGGAGCAGGGGGTGGGCAGGGAGGTACAGGAGGGGAAAGCAAGAATAAGAAGACACCCAGATGTGCCTGAGGTGAAGAGAAAGCTAGGAGGAGGGCAGGGGGGATGGGGACACACAGAGGTCCCAAGGGGCAGGACAGGAGGTTCAGGAGCAAGGGGAGGGAGGGGTGCCAGGGCACAGTGTGGACTAGCAGATGGGTAAGTGGGTAAGTGCACTGCTAGTGGGGATAGGCACAGGCAGAGCGTGAGGCAGGGCCAATACATTGTGGTGAGCAAGATCCCAGGGAAGTAGTGCTGTACAGATAGGAGTAGGAAGTAGTGAGGGAGCATAGGTCCCTCTAGTGGCCAGCATGTATAACCTGCAAATGGGAAAGTGGGGAGATAGGTTCTGGGCAACAGGATGTGATATCACCGGATGTGATGTCACGGGGTGGATCCTTAAATTGACAGCGCCCCTGGGTGGGAGGGTGGTTGGGGTGGCAGAGTAGACACAAGCGCCCGCCAGGCTAGCACCCCTCTGCAGGCATCCAGACAAAGAGAAGAGGCTCTCTTTACCTCGAAAGTTATCAGGCTGGAGATTTGGCTTCCTCAGCTACTCAGGTGAGCTGCTTGTTGCTTCAGTTGCTGGATTGTCCCGAGTGCCTAGCTTGGGGGGGAGCTGCCTATGTTGTGGAGAAAACAAAGCCTCTCATTACTATGCAGTGGGAGAATATGTTGTGACTTACACAAAGGAGCTCCACTCTAAGCAAACAGGGCTATTCCAAAATGAGGTCACACTAGGACCCAGCTAACCTAATGCCTTCAGTAACAAGCACAATTAGCTCAATACCACCATATTAAACAAGTCTGATCTATATTAGCTGCTTGGTATATCTGGCTTTAAGATGAAATCAGCAATTAGCTCAAAATACCACCATATTAAACAAGTCTGATCTATATTAGCTGCTTGGTATATCTGGCTTTAAGATGAAATCAGCAATTAGCTCCAAATACCACCATATTAAACAAGTCTGATCTATATTAGCTGCTTGGTCTATCTGGCTTTAAGATGAAATCGGCAATTAGCTCCAAATACCACCATATTAAACAAGTCTGATCTATATTAGCTGCTTGGTATATCTGGCTTTAAGATGAAATCAGCAAGGCAACTCTAGAAAAGCCAGTGAGTCCCTAGCTTTACACTTCAGCATTAGTAGCACAAAGAGAATCAAATAACAAGCCCACCCAGTGGTGAACAGGAACAAAGTTCATAAAATATAAGTGTTCATCAGGTAGCACCCTCTGCAGGCGTCCAGACGAAGAGAAGAGGCTCTCTTTACCTCGAAAGTCATCAGGCTGGAGATTTGGCTTCCTCAGCTACTCAGGTGAGCTGCTTGTTGCTTCAGTTGCTGGATTGTCCCGAGTGCCTAGCTTGGGGGAGCTGCCTCGAAAGTTATCAGGCTGGAGATTTGGCTTCCTCAGCTACTCAGGTGAGCTGCTTGTTGCTTCAGTTGCTGGATTGTCCTGAGTGCCTAGCTTGGGGAGCTGCCTCGAAAGTTATCAGGCTGGAGATTTGGCTTCCTCAGCTACTCAGGTGAGCTGCTTGTTGCTTCAGTTGCTGGATTGTCCCGAGTGCCTAGCTTGGGGGCTGCCTCGAAAGTTATCAGGCTGGAGATTTGGCTTCCTCAGCTACTCAGGTGAGCTGCTTGTTGCTTCAGTTGCTGGATTGTCCCGAGTGCCTAGCTTGGGGGGAGCTGCCTCGAAAGTTATCAGGCTGGAGATTTGGCTTCCTCAGCTACTCAGGTGAGCTGCTTGTTGCTTCAGTTGCTGGATTGTCCCGAGTGCCTAGCTTGGGGAGGGAGCTGCCTCGAAAGTTATCAGGCTGGAGATTTGGCTTCCTCAGCTACTCAGTTTAAAATAATTAAAATAGAAACAATAATATCTTAGGAGAAAAGGTGAGGTTTAACAGACCCATGTGCAAATTTCAGACAGCTGACCAGTTCACTGGGAGGATATATTATTCTCAGATTATTGATAAGGCATTGTTTTGCCCAATTTTTTTTTTGCTGTATCCATATTTGATAATAGAACATAAACCAGTTTATTAGGGACAGATTTGTCTCTGAAAACATACATACTATCCTGTGCAGCCTCAGGAAGTTCTAACTCAGCTCTAAATAAATGATAAATTAAATTATATAAAGAGACATCCGATTTGTAGGGTTTGAGAAAATATTGTCCAGTTTAAAGATAACTTATTTTCCAGTAGAGGTGACGATCTATATTCGGAAGTGGTTTTGATTCTGAATCAAGTGAAGATTCTAGTATAAAACTAGCATCCCCTTTTGATAAAGTGTCAAAAATCTTGTCTATCTCTACCTGGCCTCTTCTATCCCATTTTTGTGTTTGGCTTAATGGCGTAAAATCAAAGACGGGTCAGGGGCAACATCATTTCACTATCTATCTCCCTCTATCACTACACTCAAGAGCTGCTCGGTAATTGATCTATCTGTAACTACGTCATGCTTGTTAGGCCTCAATAGATCTTTAGTCAGCAGGTCCTGATCAGAATTGGTAGCAGTAGTAATCTCTTTTTTTTTTCTTTGCTTTTGGATCTTTTTCTTGGAGTTTTTCTGTGGGTTGTTTTTCTTTTTACCACCCTTAATTGGGAAGGGGGGACTATGAATGGATGGAAAGGACAATTTTCTAATCCTTCTACATGCTTTTTCCTTTTCCAAGTTATCTATTTTTTTGAAAGTGCTAACATTTTATCAGTGAATAAATCAGACAGCTTCTCTATATGACATTTAAATTCTCTAAAAGCTTCCAAAAAGCAATATTAGCCATTATGGGATGGGCCAGAGCCTTAATCGTGTACTTAGATATTGTGTCTGGACAAGATGAAAGACATTCTGGGTCTACATTTATTTGTTCCACTTCATTATCAAGTTTTCTGAAAACTTTATCAGGTGAACCCTCCAATACTGGGGAGTTCTCTGAATATAGCGAAGGGGAGTCTAAACTAATATAGGATTCTGGACTGCTAAAAAAGTGTAGCCCTGTAGGATGCAAGGAGATCTCAGACCCTTTTAAAGAGTTTTTTGTTTGGTTTCCTGAAGTTTTCAAACTAGTCTCCCTTCCATTATGGGACTCTGTGTAAACAGATACATTTTCAGGAACTGAAATTAAAAGGGCAAACTGTCTCTGGAGGGAGTTCAAAGGACCGGAAGTACATGGAAAGAAGTTGCTTATTTTCCTTTGTTGTACCTTAAGTTTAAAAAGAGTAAACACTGGCATAGATAATTTTTCCCATGTTATTAGAAACCTCAATGGATAGAGAATTAACATTAGTATCATTTGCACCATTTACGCATTTGCATTGTTTTGCCTTTTGCAGTAATGAAACTGTGGTGCTCTAAGACACTCTTAAATTTTAATTTACCAGGAGGTGTGGAAACTACATTTGTTGAATCAAACTCCACTTCCCTATAATGGTCTATGAGGAGCGAGGTTATTTGAGAAGAGGATGGAGAAGGATTCAAGAGCAAAGGCTCGGATCTTCAGTCAATAAAAATCTCTTGTTTAATATGACATGGGGATAAGGGCAACTGGGGGAGTTTAAAGGCATCAAAGAGACCAATCTGATCTTTTGGGGCAGAGGAGGCAAGAGACATAAGGGACAACTCCTGTGTATAAACACAGCAGTTTATCCTATTGCTTCCCCTACCTCTAGTAGCTTTTGACCCCCCCCCCATCTTTCTCTACTGTATTTTTTTTTTACCAGTGCTCTACCACTTCTAGTGTACATGATATATAGTGATAATCTGTATGGAATGTACAATTGCAATTTAAGAACTGCTGATTACAAACTGTTGTAGGAATTTACAAAAACATTCACCCAAAACCACAGTATCCTGGTAATATAAAAATTCAGTGATTCAAAATCCCAGTAATATATATTTTATTGAGATAGCAAAGAGCAAGTAAAGGGCTAGAGCTAGAGCTAAAGTAATACCAATTAAAAGGAGAAATGTTACCACAAAGATGTAAAAAGTATATTGTCGTATGGGACTGGTCACCAGATGTCCACCAAAAGTCCAACATATGATTAGCAAATAGCCGGCTCAGAAAAACTATTTCAAATTTCAAATTACCAGCAAATTTCCACCATGTCTAGAGGAGCAGTTTAAATATTAGCGGATGAGCGGAAAAGTAGAGGGTGACTTTTGTAGCAATTTTTCTCCAGGCTCTGTTGAATAGTAGAGGTATTGTTTTTCTCAGATCCTTTAGATTCACAATTTTTTTTTTTTCAAGATGTTCTTAGAGACACAATACAGCGGTACAGCAAAACTAGTTGTAATTGGGTTAAAATGGCATAAAAAGAAATTTAAAACTTGATTTCAAAGTCCACTGGCTCCACTGGCTCCTGTAACTCCTATACCTCCTACAGCTCCCACGGCATTGGCGTTGGCTTCGTAGTATAATGTAGCTCCAGGCTGGAAAAAAAAAAGGGTTCAGTGAGGGCTTCAGTCTCCACTGATATCACCACCCAAAGGAACACCTCATTCCAGTTGATCTGCACAACAAACACACTGTGGGTAGAAATAGGGAGAGGGTTTTAAAGGGTGGGGTATTATATATATATATATATATATATATATATATATATATATAAAACTCTGCTAGCAAACAGTATGCATCTACAAACCCTCTATAATTAGAATAATATAAGTGGCAAACTGTTGTCTGAATAAAGCTAAGTCAACTAAACGAATATCAAATATCAAATAGACTAAAATAAATTGTTTTGGAGCAGTTTGTACCATGTATAATGCTGTGATGTATGTGTAAAACTAAAACAATCCACTAAAGTCCACTTCCACCCCTTTCTATACTTAATCTAATGATTTTACTTATGCTCCATTTTTAAACGCTGAGCGATAGAGTGATAAAACCAGTTCCAGTGAACGAGAGAGCGCAAGCTTTAGGATGGGTGTTGGTTTATCCACAACCCCAACCTGGGCTCTCTAAGGATGTGCAGGAGTACACACTTGAAGTGGGTTCATTGGGTTTGATGAAATGCATGGCAGATAAAAAGCAGTAAGCTTATAATTTAAACTGAAACACCATGCCAGAAAGGCAGAAAAGCAGGAACCCCCAAGCACCAAATGCCAAGCTAAGGCAATTACTGCTGTTACACCTGCTGAACCTGATCTTGATTAGATATGGGAGATTGCAGGGAATGTGTTATAAAGCATTCCGGTTAGCGCCCTGGTGGCTACTGTATCGATTGTTGGTTAATTAATTAATAAGTGATGTCAGCTGAGAACAATTTAATGACTGCTAGAAGAATGTAAAATAAAATTAGAGAGTGAGGAGTGTCAAATCCACTAAAGTGCTGTTCATTCCCTCTCAACTACCTAATAAATATGTTTTAAAATAAACATGAAAAAATTGTGTTGTATAGTAACTAAAAACGTCTGTGGAGGAAGTAAAGATAATAAAAGCTTTCCACTGATCTTTAACAAAAAAATAATAAAAAAATAAAACCAAAAATATAAACATAAGACAAACAGAACCACAGAAACACAAAAACACAAAATAACAAACACTAAGTTAATAAAGCAAGAGGTTCAAAGTTCACTTCCCAAAAAGTCTGAAACAGGGGTAGATCTTCCCTCAGGTCAAACTTTTCAGAGCAAGGAATTGTATCAGCAACAGGCTTCAGCCCCTTCATGCCACCCCGAATGGTGATCTGCTCAAAGTTTTTGCTTTTGCCATCAAACTTTTGTCTCTGCAAAAAAAAAAAACTCAAATACAGGGGACAGCAAGCCACAAGGCACAGGAGGAATGAAACTAGTCTGGAAAGACTGCAGATCACAGTGTAGATGACATACCTTTGGAAAAATAAAACAAGTGTAGCAGTCCTGCTGCCGCTGCCTTCTCCTCAAACAGCAGTGGCATACCTCCGTGTCTTCTCCTCCAATAACTGTCAACATGTTGGTTGTTTCACAAATCTGTACGCCAGTCTGACATTTCATCCCTGGTATGGACCTCATTCACATGGAATGGATCTCACTCACATATTTGTGCATGACTAGTACAGTATGCTTTGCAAGCTCATTGGTCCACACTGGGGACCAATGGGATTGCTGCCCATACTGTAGCTGTCAGTTGGCGGGCAGCTGTGGAGGTATGCGGGTGGGTATGCTGCTGCCTGCCACTGATAGGGGAGAGGTGGGTATGCTGGGGGTCCTGTGTGGGTGGGGGTGCCACTGGATCACTAGGTAGGGGACAATTACCATACGATCAGCAATCTAGGTTATGGGTGGGGTGTGGGAACCACTAGACTACCAGGCATGTACAGCCTTGTACTTTTATGGGGATTGCAGCATCGGGAAGGGTGGTGGGTATCAGTGGACTACCTGGGGTGATTTATTATTACATTCTAGCCGATTAGTCTATGGGGAGGGAGGTGGGTGCCACTAGCTACCAGGGGTCATGTTATATATTGTATTACAGGTGCTGGCAGCTATGGGAAGGAGGTAGTTACCACTAAACCACCAGGATTTATTTAAAATATTGATTTACCTGCGATGGCAGCTATGGGAGGGTTGGGGTTACCATTAGACTACCAGGGAGTATTTGACAAATTATTTTGCCAGCGATCGCAAATATGGGGGGGTCCACTAGACCACCAGGGTTGATATGGGTGCTTCTGCATGGTGTACTAGGTGGGTGGGTGGCCACCCACAGCTGGCAGCTGCTGTGTTGCACTTTGCAGTACAGCAGCTCATCTGTGGGTGGCCACCATTTGATCTATTTTTGTTAGGCTGAACTCTGGGCATCAGTATGCAGCGCATCCCAGGGTTCTGCAGGCATATGTGCATAACGTCCAGGGCTGAATATCAGGATGTACCACATCTGCATGGGCACACCCCCTGGGGATGCACTGCATACATTATCTTTGTGGCCCGGCATATCGGGACTTGTGCTGTGCAAGTCCTCCATTTGAATATTGCCCCAGGGTGCATTTCTGGGGTTGTGCTGGTGCAACTCAGTTGCACCAGGTGCAACCCCTTTGGATATCTTGGCTTTGGAGTTAAAGCAACTATCTAGGTCCTTTGGGTCAATTTGGATTCATAAGAAGGCAAAACAGGGAATTTCTCATGAAATGCTTTCACAATAATATCGGCCATTGGAACTCCAGTTCCTTATGAGTGTCTGAATGCATTTTGCTGAGGATCAAGTTTTATTAGGGATTTAACCATAATCTAGATTTTTTTGGATTACCCAACATTTCCAATTGCTGATTTCTGAAATGTGGAGTCCCTTAAGTGTTTTTTTTTAATTCCATGTTTACATTGTTTTTTCAGATGTCTATATTTTAGCCAAGTGTTGACAGCAAAAGTACTTTTATAGGTAGCCCAGAGTTTGTTACTAATCACTTGCACTTAGTACAGTATTCTAAATATGTTTTCTCCTAGCCACATAATATACAGTGACTAATATAGTGTGGGTGACTGAACTCAGAACTCAGATGGTAATTTAATCGCATGAAGCTGTGGGCATTTGTCTCATGTCTTATTCTACCCTGCTTTACACAATGACATTATCACCTTGTTCTTTTCAGGCATCCCTGTATTATCCTTGATGTTCAAGCAAGATGGCAGCCACTTTGAGTTGCAGTCTAGATGGGTTCTGATGATAGTCTATGTTTGTATATGACATCTGTTTATTTATTTCATTGTGCTATTTATCTGACCTATCTTATTTATTCATGTATTTTCTGGTTATGTTTTAATGTAAGGTGCCCAGAGCATCTGGGATTGGCAGCCAAGTATAAATGTGCCTTGCCTTGCCATCCTCAATGTAACGAATTCAGGCATTTAACGGTTACTCCATTCTGACTATAACTGTTATTATGGGGTGAAGACAACAAATGATGTTACAAGATTTTATGAAAGAGAATGAAATTACATTTAGTTTATTGAAATTATTTTCCATGTCTCATTGATAAAAACATGCTTTATGAAATACTAGAAAGCCATGTAAAGACCTTTGGATGTTTGCCAGTACTTTAAATGTGCAGTTAATGATTAAACTAAAACTACATTATACACAAAGAAAAAAGTCAATACATATCAAGATTGGCCTGCATAATCATGGCAGAGATAAATTGAGGAGCAATATTTAATGAGCTCCTTACCTTCACAACTGTAAAATATTTCCTGAAGTGATTGATAAGATATCTGCCAAGTTTATAACTATTTATAAATGGCATACTGCACATCCTTAAAACCCTCCTGAAATTCTGCATACTAGCTGAAGCATCTACTCTTCAGTCAGCAGAAAAAAAAAATCACAGATGCTTAAAGGAGCATTGCTAAATCAACTATGTCCAATTCTGACCCTTTTAATTAAAACTGGGGAGTGACAATGTTATAGTTCTGTGTTTGCATTCCCAGAATTAGATTTAGTTTTAGAAAATTAAAGAAATAGCATGAATTGAGACACAGTGTGCCATATTGGTATGATCAGCAACATTGCTTATTGTAGGCAGGTTAACAGGAAAGGGCAGAGGGACATGTATGCATATCATATGCAGGGCAATTTAAAGACTGATACAACCCCTTACAGGTCTGGGTACAGGAAACTATATCTCATCAGTTTATTACCCAATTATAGAAGGCAATAACAGGGGCACAGCTCTGCTTTAGGTGACCAAAAGACAGGCTGTGTTTTGAGGATAAGCACTGGACCATCACAGTAGAACACATGTGGAGTCTGGATAGGGGATTCTCTAGACCACCAGGGAGCTTTCCACTGTGTCGTGGAGGGTTGGGCAACATTGGACAACCAGGACTCATATATTTAGGGGTGGGCTAGGGAATGGATTACATTTTCCATGCTTGTCTGCAACAATGCCATGCTTTGACCTGGTTGCAGATTCATGATAGGATGTAAATGGGTGCAAACACTGGTTGCACCTGCTAACAACTGAATCATAATTTTCATTACACCTCTGTTGTGAGGGGAGTTCTCCCAATCCCTTCCAGCTTGAAATGTGCCTAAATTTGTATATTATATTTTTTTGTCACAGCACAATGGTGTGGGAAGACAGCAACTATTTTTCACTGCCCCAAATCATAACTGAAAATCAAGTTCACTGTTGGGCCAGCATTAGAGGCAATGCACATGTTAAATGTCTATGAACAACATAAAGTACATCAGCAGCAAAGTAGGGGCATTTAAATTAAGGTTCCATAGACAATACATAGCATTTTCAGGGCTGTCTCGCTATGTTGATATCATCACACAGCATGTCAGAGCCATGTTATGGTGCAATCAGTGTTAGTTTCAAAACCTTTTCTGATAAAGAGTAATTTTCAAAACGTGTTCAAATACAGAAATAAAATTAGCCATTATTATTCGCCAACCCTACTCCCCATTTGCTACAAATGCTTAGAAGGATTTTTCAAACAGTGACAGGGCAAAATAGAGGGTTTGGAAATTCTTTAAGGTGCTAACTTTCCATGTGGGCAGTTGGAGCTTGAAGCCTTGAAGTCCTAGCTCCAGCTGGTCTGGTTGGAATACTGTCCCACAACTTTATTTTCTTCTTTGGGAAGGACTAATGTCAGTGGTCAGTAGCAGAAAAGGAATATGCAGTTTATGTATACTGCAGTTTACTAATCCACTAAAGAATTCCTCTTCAAAAGTCCATTACTCAGCTACAGATAGAATTCAGTAGCATGTTTTGGAATTCCAAGAATATTGTTCCATCAGAATTTAAAATTTCACACAGCACTAGGTGGGATCATTTCCACTTTTACCTGCCCTCACTTCTCCTGTCAACTCCACTCTTGGACTGTCATGGGCCTTTTTCTGGAAGAGCACAGAGGAGCCAATACCAGGTCCTGCTCCCATGTTGGCAGCACTTCCATCGGACACTTTGTTAGTGCTCCTCTCCAAGTCGTATGTCACTGGTCAAGGGTTATAATTGATGACTCCCCTTATGAACAGGGAGAAGGTCTTCCAGCAAGTGTGTTATCTAGTGTGTCTGGTGTTGCCAGACACCCCAACCTATCACCACCACCATGGCCATTTCCTATGTTCAGGCAGATTTTTTTCATGATGGGAGGTATGAGCTGCTGACTGCACCAGCAGCAGATGACAGAGTGAAGCAGGACTGCAAATCCAAAAAAGTGGCCAGCAGCACCATATGGGATAGCCTAGCATAAGAAGGAGCATGTTAGAGGAAAACTGGAAACATATTGAGAAAAATTAGTAACTGAAAAACAAAACGGTGACCAAGCATTTTAGTTGAAGAGTCTCAACTGGCCTATGGTGGCTGCAGAGTTACTTTTATGGTACAAATCTGTTACTGTATCTAAGGTCAGGACCAGAACAGAGCAGGTAACTTTTATTTATGCATCCCCTTACTCCTGGAACTGAGATCTTCGATATCCTAGCCATCATGTAAAAACCAGACCATTATAGGAAAAACTCATTTTTGACCAATATAAATTCAAATGTGATTCTAGAGTTAAAAACAATTCACTGAGCATTACTGTAGCTTAAATTTACTCTAATAGAATTGTCCCACCAGATTCGACCACTTCACTAGTCTTCTAATTCAGCATGTGTTTCAACCGTTTACATTGTTTGTTTTATTGGGTCTTTATTTAGTCTCTGTATGAGTGTGTAACTATTTAGGTGTACATAACATAAAAATAAGTAAAATATCTGACTTATTTTAAGCAGGCCACATTGGGAAGAAGACATTTCATAACCATGTACCTACTTTATGTATAAATAAAATGTTAATAAGTTAACAATGAAAAGGTATGTCTATGCATAAGTTCATTGTAAATCTATTTGAAATAAAATAGGAAAAATACAAACAATTAAGTTATGAGTAGGATGAAAACAGCCATGTACAATAGAATTGAATTTGTAGCACCTTTCATGCATACTGTATCTCATAGTTCTTTACAAAGTAATGAGATAAACACTCTTAAAAATGCTAGTAAGAAATTTACTGCACATTGATTAACCTGTTGGGTTCTGAAACTGGGTCCTTATGCCATGATATAAAATGGGTAGGGAAATTCCACCATCCTGATTGGCTGAGACATGGTTCTAGCCATGGCACTTGGGGAGACCAACCCATGTCTAAAAATAAGTCCATGCTAAGTTGGCCAAAGAACATTTCATAACCTTATGCTAGCTGCATGGAATGTTTACTTTTAAACTTCAGTCATTTATCCTCATACTAGTACTCCCCTCACCACACAAAAATAATTAGGAAACTTACTTGCAGCATTGGGCACAGGATCCCCTATTCATTTAACAAATATTGCTGTATTCATTTTTTTTTGTCTGAGAAGAAATGTTAACTTTAAATGCATATTCCTCATCTACTCGCTTAGTTGCCCTTCTGGTCTCCCAATCACTTGCTTGTTCTCTCTCTCGCACCTGCTCACTTACTTGCATCTTCCCTCCCCTGCTCAATCCACACTTGTGATCTTTAGTAATATAAAAACAGAAATACAGACATAGACAATAACGGCAGAAGTTCCCTATCCACCTTGGGGCCAATTGTTCATATGGGGTTTTATGCCTCCTTGTTCACCCCTATTCCCTCTCTGCTGCTACCAAACTGAGTAACCACCAAATCCTTCACTCTTTCCCAGCCATGCTTGAAGCCATTTAAGCTCTTGGTGCCTACCACTTCTTCTGGAAGACCTACATGGCTGCACCACCCTTTCCATAAAATTGACCTTCTTTAAATTCCTCTTAAACCTTCTCCCACCAGTTTCCACTCATGATCTCGAGTTCTTGACTCTGTACTCCTGCAAATAGTTCCTCCAATTCATCTTGTCTATTCCCACCAGGAACTGGAAGTTCTCTATCATATCCCCCTTTTAACTGGTCTTCTGTCAGTACATGTTTAGTGCATTCAGACCATCTTTGTAAGGTCTGCCCTGTTTGCACTGAACCATCTTAGCCACCCTGTATTACACCATCTCCAACCTGTCCCCGTCCTTCCTTAGGTGAAGACTCATGAACTATACTGCAGATGAGGCCTCACCAGAGACATATATAGAGGTAGCAGTACCTCCTGATTCCTGCTGTCAGTATCCTTTCCAAGACACCATAGTATCCCATTAGCTTTGATATAGACCTTGTTACACTGGCTTATTTGAGCGAGTCACTAATTATGAGTCTTAAGTCTTTTTTCTCTGCTGTAGTGCTCAGTTCAACCCTTCACATCCAGTACTCTGACCTGGGGCTTTTTTCTGTAGTTGAATAGCTTTTCATTATTTGGCCTTAAATTTCAACTTACAAACCTTAGACCACCTCTACTGTTTTTGTAGATCCCTCTACATCTTTCTGATCCCTTGTCACTATCGACCTTACCACAGAGCTTCAGGTCATCTGTAAAGAGACACAACTTGCCCTAGATGATCCCTCCAATGTCACTGATGAATATATTAAAGAGGACAGGACCCAGGACAGATCCTTGCAGCACTCCTCTCAAGACCTCCCTCACATCCAATTTGACTCCATTTACCACCATCCTCTGCTGTCTCACCTTCAACCAGTTTCCTACCCATCTAACTATGTCCTTAGATGCATCCAGGTCCTCCAGCTTCTTCAGCAATCTTCTGTGTAGCACTGAGTCAAAAGCCTAGCTAAAATCAAAGTAGAGCAGGTCTGTTATTCCCTGGTCAATCCTTGTCCCCTCTCCCCTGCTGCAGGACTACATTTGCTACATTCCAGTCTTTCCAAACTACCCCTGTCTGAATCAAGCTATTGAATACCCCATTGGGGTTCAGTCAGTTCTGCAGCCAATTGCTTGAGCACCCTTGGGTGCATCCCATCCAGCCCTGGGGCTTTATCTACCTTTAGGGCTAAAAGGCTCTTCTGGACCCTTTCTGTGAACATTACTGTCTACCTCATTTCAGGAATGCTCCTGATATCTGCCTTGAAGCCACTTTCAGGTAAGAACCCATTGTCTTACATTGTGAAGACAGTGTAGATGAAATCATTAAGGACAGCAGCTTTTATTCATCTTCCTCTAGGACCCTCCCACACTCATGTAGCCTAACAATACCCCTCCTGATTCAGCTTTCCTTACTATACCTGAAGAATTGTTTTCCCATCCTTGACCCCCTTTGCATTATGCAGCTCCGTGTCTGCCTTTGCGTCCCTGATTGTCCTCATTTGCTTCATTAGTTTTATTTGGTACTGCTCCATTCCTCCTCCCTTGCTTTTCCTATAACTGGTGAAAACCTTTACTTGGCCCTTGCTGCTTCTCTGACCCTTTTCCAAGAACCATATTGATAACATTGGTGATATAAGTAAATCAAGTACTGCAGATTGTGCACATCACAAACAGTTCTTCAAATTGACTATGTGATAATCATAACAGAACATAGCAACCTCTGGTGCCACCAAACAGGTAGAGGAATCATATTACCTTTTATAGCATTTAATAATTTTCCATATATTTGTAAAAAATTTTAATTTGATTTTTACTTCAGTAAGTACATGCTTACTATTGGCCTACTGGCTGCTAAACACCTTAGTATGATCCTTAGTATATTTTATATAAGCAGTAATATATGCCTGGGCTTCCTTTGTGCTGGGTTTAATGCATGCCAAGTGGTTGTAGGCTGTAGGCCTGCAGCCTCATGTCTCACAACACCCCTGGATGTGCAGTAAACACAGCACAACCCACACCAATTGTGTATTATTGCTTGTACAACCAATGGACTGGAAACTGTGCAGCTCCACCCAAATCTCATAAGACAGGTGGCTAACTGAATAAGTGACAGGCTCCAAAAGGTACACATACGTGGCAATATTACTGGGACAGAAAATGTAAAAAGTACAATCCCCTAGTGTTTGGTCCTTGGAATGGTCTTAGTCAGCATATACTATATATATCAGATATACCTAACAGTGTACAGAATAACTTGATATGACTTGCAGTCTGTTTAGATCACTTGCAGTGAGCATTCTAGAGAGGCAGTTTACATGAAATCAGATCATAGGATATGTAAATAAACTAATAAAATGTGCAGAAGACACAAAACTTGGTTTTGTTACATAGTACTCACTGACAAAATTATCAGCATGATGCTTATAGATCTGTATCTAATAAATTAATGGGCCACTGCATGGGAAATGATCTTTAACATCGAGAAAAGCATTGCTATGCAGCTAGGAGACTGAACAAAGGTATAACTGTACATTAGGGGCAGTGTTGGGTAAGTTACTTTTTCTATTACTTTCTATTACTTTTTGAAACTTGTTCCAGAAGTTTGTTGATCACAGCAAGAATGGAAGTACTAAAAAAAGTAATACACCTTACAGTTACAGTTACTTATTTCTTTTATACAAAAACAATACAAAAGTAATAAGAAACTATAACAGATTACATTTATTTGAGAGTAAGAGGTTAGTTACTAGTTACTTTTAAATAAATGCAGTCAGTAACAGTTACGTATTACTATTGTATAAAAATAAATTAGTAACTGTAATTGTAAGGTGTATTACCTTTTCTAGTACTTCTCCTTCATTGCTAGTGACTGCACAGATCTTCCTGGAACACATTTTCAAAAGTAATAGTAATAGAAAAAGTAAGTTACCCAACACTGATTATGGGGTAATACTTTTAGGTCTGTTGAGGAAAAAAGGGATCTAGGAATAATCATCGGCCAAGACCTAAAAATTGGGGCAGTCTGTAGGCAGGTAACAATAAAAAGCAACTCAAATACTGGGCCTCATTTGCAGAAATTTTGTAAGTAGTAAGGTGATACTGCTACTGTTTAAGTCATTCACAAGCCAATGCCTAGATTATGGCTCAAATGGGCTCCATATAATAAAATAGAGATACCAAGACTAGAAAATTAACAAAACAGGGCTACACCAGTAATAGCTGAAATGAGTAACTGGTAGTGTTGCTTGGAAAAGTGCCTCTGTGGATCCTACTGTGATCCATCGAATAGCGGCACTATCTGAGCTGGGATCTGACCTGGGATCCAGCCAAATTCAGAGGTCGGATCCCAGGTCAGATCCTGATGTCAGAACCAAGGATCCAACATCCGATAATGTGGAATCTGACCTGGATTGGTGGGGGTGTGATCTGTGGTTGGATAGCGCTGCTATACAACTGGATCCACTGTCCTGCCAACTGGCAGGCATTTGGTGGTATCCTAATTGTTAGGATACTATCCAAGCAACACTAGTAACTGGGACTATGAAACCAGGTTACAACATTTAGGATTACATAGCCTTGACTGAAGACACAAGAGTAGATATGATACTTTGTTGCAAATATTAAAGGATGATGCACTTAGATTACAAAGGAACAAGAAATTAAAGGGAAACATCCATCAGTTATGAGGGCATTAAATACAGCAGGAAAAACAAGTATTTATGAAGGAAAAGAGAAAACAAGTGTATACACAACACACAGTCAGAAGTACAACTATGGAATAACCTACCATCTAGTGTGATAAAGCTGGCAATCGAGATAGCGTTAAAATTAGTCTAGATAAGTACATGGATGGGATTACCGTAACCAGTGTATACCATTAAATAATGGGGGGGGGTCAACTGGAATAGCCCATTTGCCTCTTTCTGCTCCTTGTCACTGGAAGCTGGCATTTTTTTAATTGTTTCTCAGTTTGCCCAATTTATAAGTGCAACAAGACACCAGGGTATGGGTTGTTAAGCGATAACTGCACTTACAGGGCTGAAGCCACTCAGCATTGTTGCCTTGTGCCTCACAATGCACATGGGCATACAGTTATCACATAACAGCTCACCTCCAGTGTGTCTTGTTGCTTAATTTTAAAATGAGTAGGGAACAGCCGGTGTTCTGGTTGGTGGAAAGGGTTCCAAAGCCGTGTCCCTACAAGGCAGCAACCAATGACTCAGGACTTTTCTTGGCAACCAGGATGCAGCACACTAAGATATCAATGTTTCCCAGAAATAGTTGAAAACAATATTTTTGGCAGCCATATTGGTACAGCTCCTGCCCCTACACACCCTTGCCATTACTACACCAAATGACATATTGCCATGTTTTTATAAACACCATACAAACATGGGAAACCCTACTCTCAACCTTACTTTTTTTTTTTCTCCTTTTCTTACTGGCATCCAGAGCATCCAAAGCACCAGTGTTCATTTCATTTTCTGTATCTTGTTGCACTACTAAATCCCTGACACTGCTCATTTTCTCATTCATATACACCTCACTCTCACTCCCGCTTGCTGACACACATTATTTCTTGATCAATGTTAAATATTATTAAAATGTCTTCCCAGTTGACTGAGCTTTCTTTACATTGTGTAAGTGATTCACTCCTTGAAGCTCTTACAGGAGTGAAACACCTCATTCCAAAACTAAATTGCTGCCACTGCTTGCTCACTTGCTAATACCAGCACTATAACACCTCCTCCTATTCCTTCTCACAAGTAACTCTCCTGTGCAAACAAAAATAAAAAAAAAAATGACAGCCAAGTTGTTTGACTTTTCAAAACTTTCACAAGCAGATTATTCTTTGATGGTCCTATGCGAGAGGGCATTGATTTAGAGATGTGTGAAGTCAGGCAGCATTGCTTCCCACTTCAGGAGGGGGGAAGTGAAGCAGTATCCCATCTCAAGCAGCCCCAGCTTTGAAAAGTATGAAGCATTGCTTGCAATATACTTTACCTAGCGAAGTGACAAACTTCATTTGGCAAAACTACACAAAATGGCGCTAGCTGACAGAATGCTGGTAAAGTGGCACATCGTATAATTTTCAGCTGAGCAAAGTAACACTTCACCTGTGATAAGCTGCACAAAAGTGTGATTTTTGGTTTTACTTTTTTGTTAAAAATCCCCCCTACCCACTTAGTTTAGTTGTTTCCACCCCCCTCTCATCAGTCAGTGCATTGGGGCAGAAGTTTAATGTCTTTGCAGAACATTTAAACTAGCAAATGGGGAGAGGGGTGCAGCACCCGAAACATCAAATGGGAAGAACACCCCTCCCCCCCTCAGCTAGTGGTCAAACAGGAGTTCAGCATGTTTGTAGTTCATTTGCATCACCAGGTAAAGAAAAAGGTCTGGCTCCCCATGTTATGCACAGGGGAAAGGCCAGACCTCACCCAACAACTAACACACCGACATCTGACCAATGGAAAATCATGTACACAAATGCTCACAGTCTGGGAAACAAGATCCCAGACCTACATGCAATAATGGCATAGGCTAAACTGGACATACTAGCCATTAGTGAGACTTGGTTTACCAGCAACCACACTTGTGAGACTTCAGTACCTGGCTATGTACTGTTCAGAAGAGGCCAAGGTGCAAAAAGGGGGGGGGGTGGAGTAGCCCTTTATGTCAATGAAAATATCAAAGCTACAGAAATTCAGAATACACATAAGGAGCCAGAAGAATTGTGTGTCACCCTGGAAACAAGAAATGGGACAGCCATATGAAATGGGATTGTGTACAGGTCTCCAGGGGGAGGATATAGACATGTTACTGTTAGAAGATATCAAAACATGACAGCTAAAGGGGAGGTTCTGATGATGGTAGACGTCAACATGCCAGATACAGATTGGTCAATACCAGCAGGGACATCTGCCAGAACTAGACAAATGGTGGATTCCCTGAAGGGGGAGGGCCTCAAGCAACTGATACAACAACCCACTAGAGACAGGGCTATCCTAGATCTAGTACTAACTAACAGGGTAAGGATCACAGATCTCCAGGTAGAAGGTCACCTGGGGGCCAGTGACCATCACATGGTATGGTTCAATTTGGCCACTAGAACAAAATCATCCCATTCCAAGGCCAAAATATGTGACTTCAGAGGAGCTGACTTTGATAAGATGGCCAACAGAGTTCAGCTAGCCCTGGCAAAAAGAAATACAGGTGATGGGCTAAAGGCAAAGTGGGAAAGCATTAAAGATGCAATACTTGAAGCAACATCCCACTGCGTTAGTGAGAAAGGGAAGTGCAAAAGAAGAAGGAAACCACTTTGGTTTTCAAACACAGTAGCAGAAAAGCTCAGAGTCAAAAGGCTGGCCTTCAGGAAATATAAGGGAACACAGCAGGATGAAGACAGTGAGGCATACCAAACTTCCATAAGGGAAGCAGGGAAGGCAGTAAGGCAGGCAAAGGCCCAAACTGAGGAAACACAATCATGAACAGTAAAACAAGGTGACAAGACTTTCTATAGATACATTAGTGAAAGGAGAAAGTCCAGAGGGGGTATTGCTAAGATCAAGGGGGATAAGGGGGCATGTGAGGAGGAGGACCATGTAAAAGCATCCATCCTAAATAGATACTTCTGCTCAGTATTTACTGAAGAGAAGGTTGGGCAGGGCCCACAGCTCTGCACCATGGACACAGGGGGGAGGGAGTGAGGTATGCACTAGTCCCTTCACAAAAGAAAGGGTCCTACAAGAGCTCAATATGCTCAGGGTGGACAAGGCAATGCGACCTGATGGCATACATCCCAGGGTACTAAAGAAGCTAAGGGTGGAACTAGCAGAGCAATTATCAGAACTGTTTAGTGAGTCTCTGAGCACAGGAGAGGTCTCATAAGACTGGAGAAGGCTCATGTGATCCCGATCCACAAGTAGTAGCAGGGAGGAGGCAGAGAACTACATACCAGTCAGTCTTACCTCAATAGTGGGCAAGATTATGGAGACATTCCTTAAGGAAAGGATAGTGCAACACCTGGAATCCATAGGAGCACAGGATCCAAGACAGCATGGGTTTACAAAAGGAAGGTCCTGTCAAACTAATCGCATATATTTCTTTGACTGGGTAACCAGAGTGGTGGACCAAGGGGGAGCAGCTGATGTTGCCTACCTTGACTTCAGCAAAGCTTTTGATACTGTTCCACATAGAAGATTGATTAATAAGCTGGGTAGGCTTGGGGTGGGTCAGACGTTGGTCAACTGGGTGGAAAACTGGTTGATGGGCAGAAAACAGAGAGTGGTGGTAAACGGTATACAGTCAGAAGAGATGCAAGTCACAAGTGAGGTACCTCATGGATCAGTCCTGGGGCCAGTCCTCTTCAATATCTTCATCAGTGATATTGCAGATGGACTGGAGGGTAAGGTTTGCCTGTTTGCAGATGACACCAAGATCTGCAACAGAGTAGATGATCCAGATGGTGTGGGCAGAATGAGAAGAGATCTGGATAAACTAGCCAAATGGTCAGAGGAGTGGCAACTAGGGTTTAATGCAAAGAAGTGAAAGATCATGCACATAGTGAAGAGAAACACTGAAGCCACCTATAGGCTGGGAGGGGAGTTGCTGGCAGTCACAAGGGAAGAAAGAGTCTTGGGCGTCGTCATCACCGATGACCTGAAATCATCAAAGCAGACCTCTAAAGCAGTAGGTAAGGCTAGAGGGATGTTGGGGTGTATTAGTACGGATATTACAAGTCGGAAGAGGGAGGTAATAATCCCTCTTTACAAGGCACTGGTTAGGCCCCATCTGGAGTACTGCATGCAGTACTGGAGGCCACACCTTCACAAGGACATTAACCAAATTGAGGCAGTCCAGAGAAGGGCAACCAAAGTGGTGTAGGGACTGCATCAGAAAACATATGAGGACAGATTAACTGAGCTCAATATGTATACCTTAGAGCAAAGGAGGGAGAGAGGTGATATGATTGAAACATTCAAACACCTTAAGGGCATTAACAAGGTGAAAGAATCTAACATGTTTCAATATAAGAAAAATAGCAGGACAAGAGGACACAACATGAGATTAGAGCGAGGCCGATTAAGGTAATGTGAGGAAGTTCTTTTTACAGAAAGGGTGGTGGATGCATGGGGCCTACCTCAGGAAGTGGTGGATATAGAATACAGTGCAGGGCTTCAAACAGTCATGGGATAGGCATAAGGAGCAATGCAGATGAGTATGAATAGATAGGCCATTGGCAGAGCAAAGGCCTATGGCACATTCATAAGGTAGAAAATATATGGGCAGACTGGATGGGCCTTGTGGTCCTTATCTGCTGTCAACTTCTATATTTCTATGTTTATATGTTTCTATTTGGGTGCCTATAAATCATTTCCCCTTCCCCATCACCCTGTGTTGTGAAAAGCCATCTCCTCCCCCTCCCAGCAAAGGTCACTGCAGTACAAATTATTCTATTAGCTGATCCATGGATTGTAAAACCTTTCACCCACCTGCACACCAAAAACAACTCCCCCTCTACCCGCACCTGATTCAGTACCAATTGTCAAGTGAATTCTCCCCAGCAAATCACCTCTGACCCCCTCCTCCTTCTTCACCATAAGCAACCCACAAGAAATCACTTGTAGTGCCTCTAAAATAAAATGCCCCACATTTCAGAGAAGTCCTCTCTATTTTGTTGTAAGTATTGTAATGAATGAATTAATGAATGACTATGAATGAATTACCTCTTTGCCTATAGTAAAACTTGATTGTCATATGCACTCCATTGCACTTGCAACCAATTTCCACTGAATCAGAGGTGTTTTCCAGCAGTCCTGCTCTTGCAGGCATAGAACCAATGACCACTGAGTTGACTGCTGCAGAGTTGCTAAAATACAGAACAGCTCTCTACTCAACATTTGTTTCAAAACAATCAGCTTCCATCAACAAAAAATGCAATATCATTTTAATTCAATCTATGCTAGGCAATCTCATCACCACGGATTGACAGACAATTTGCAGAGGAACTACTTTACAACAATTCAAAAGTTTTCCTGAAAACAAGTCTTTTTCACAATGTTGAGTTTTAATTTTAAAATGTATCACATCACCCATTATATAAGCACAATGAGACACTCTGGAGTGTTATTTGTTATGTAATAAGCACATTTCCAGGTACTAAAGATACTCTGCCTATGACCTCAGTAGGTAGCACACTCACCTCTGGGGCCAGGAGATCAGAAGGTCAAGGGTTCTAGCCCCAGACCAGATACTTGAGATAATACAGTATCCATACTGTAACTGACACTGTAATTCAGTATGAAAGTGGTGCTGAACAATTGTGGTGTTATAACAAACATAGAACTTTTAAGCTGGGTTGATGGTGCTGAGGGTTGAGGCACGGAATGCCACACCTTTTGCCATACCAGTGACCCATGTTCAGAGGCAAGCTCAGGCCATTGGGGGCAGCAGGGGGACAGCTGGGAGAAGATTGGAGCTGATGTTGGGCTGCTCTCCTCTCCCAGATTGGGGAGGCAAGTCACCTCACTCTTAACTGACACCTGGTGTAGGCTGGATGTCAGATCAAGGGAGGTCCAGGGCACTGACATATGTCAGGGAGGGTAGAAGAAGCACATAGTTTCCGGAAGTGTGCTCCTCATATAAGCATGCACCTGTGTTTCCACTGCTTTAGGAGGGATGAGAGAAAACTAAAAATAAAATAATATGCCTCCCCATGGCCAAAAGTGACAGTTCCCAGAGCCCTGGAACCTGCTCTTGTGGATCCCGGGGGAGAGGATGATGGAGTTGTGAGCTAGAGATGGACCAGATGAAAGGTGCAGGTGGACATGGGTGGAAAACACCTATATAAAAAAAATATAGAAATGTGGCTGGCAGAAGAAGACTTGGAGTTCATTAGATCTGCACTGTTCCACCTTACTTCAGCTTAGACATTCCATCAAGGTCCCTTCTGCCTACCTCTGGTCACTGTCCAGGTGGAAGTTAAAGACTCCTACAAGGAAATGATTGGTGCCAGCAGCAGATCTGATACATACTCCTGCTGGGGTCAGAATCAGTGGTCTCCTGGGTGAGCAGGAGATCTGAGGGTGTCTGGAAGATGTGGCATTGGGTGGAGCAGAGAATGGAGAGCCAGACAAGATGCATGATGGGTCTCTGAATAGATGAGATGCCAAGAGACTGCCAGCAGGTCAGCAACCATTACAGCAACCACAACTGAGCCAGCTCCCCTCCTCCAATGTGGCACTTAAGACGGTTCAGTCTTCAGCAGAACAGAGGAGACAGGCCAGCATTCAGTGATGAATATGGATGTGGTTCTCCTAGGCTGACAGATACTGCATCTGAGATATACTCAGCAAAGGGACTGAAAGTGGGTTTTAGATTTGGTACTGGATAATTTTTGACTGGGCACTGGAGTGAGACAACATCTAATGCTGGGAGCAGGATTAAACTGAGGCAAGAAGTTGGAGGGCCTCTACCTGTCCTGTTCAAATGGTTTCTTGAGACAAGGGTAGGTCAAACAGATTGGAAGAGGGTAAATGTGCTCACCCTCCACAACAGGGGGAGTAGGGAGAATTTAGGAAATTATAGGCCATGAGTTTGTCCTCTATAATGGGAAGGCAAGCTACTGGAGGCCATTCCAGTCAAGGGCTTGTTCACATATTTCTGGATATTTCCCCACAGTATTTTTAACGTGATTCTCTCTGGTGGCTGTTAAGTGGTGCTGCAGGCAGGCAGAGAATTTCTAGAGATAACACAGGCATTTCAAGATATAGCTGACCATGTCTTTGACTGCAACAGTATCATCATGGAGCAACTGGTGGAATTTCTTGAAGCGGATGGACAACACGACAGGAGGCAGCACAGACTTGTGAAGGAAATTCATGCCAGACTAACCTGATCGAGTGCTATGCTTTTGCCAGGCAGTCGATATACTGTTTCTAGATTTCAGTTAGGCCTTCAGCTCAGTACCCCATAGAAGGATTATTAAGAATCCAGGGATCTGGGGGTGGTGCAGAGCTAACAAGTTGAGTAACAAATTGGCTGGGAGGAAGGACCCAATGGGTGAAAGAGAATATGGAGCAGTCAGAGGTCAGGGAATTTACAAGGGGGTATCACATGGGAAGGTACCAGGCCAGTACTGTTTAATGTGTTCACCTGTGACACAGGAATGTGTCAATGTAAGAATCCAGGGGATCCAGTGGTTGTGCAGAGCTAACAAGCTGGGTAACACATTGGTTGAGAGGAAGAGCACAGGCAAGCAATAATACCTGACAGAGTGTCTGGTATTGGGCAATACATAGCCCCTGGAAGGTCCGGTATTGCCCATACCACCCACCCTGGAGGGTATTATTGCACTTAGAAAATGGGGACTGTATCACATTTATTTACAAATAATATATCTTTTTAAGTTTAAATGATAAAACTCTAGTGATTTTTTTTAAAGTAGTCCTTCTGCTTGTTTGTTTTTTCTCTACTGTCTTTTGAGCCTCTGTAGTTTTGAGCAGGTTATCATGGTTACCCCCCAGGTTGTCACGGTTACCCCCCAGACACACACACACACACACACACACACACACACACACGCTTTTACTTATTTTTTTATTTCATTGAAGGCTTTTTTTGGGGGGGCTATGAATCCTGGAATCGAGGAGCTGTGTTAGCAGGAGGCGAAGTGAGCGGAAGTTCAGGGAGCGGGCATGTGAATCTGAATCAAAAAGCGAATGTTGTGTGACAGATGGGGAGATTAATGTTGCGTAAAGTGAGACAGAAAAATGGCATCGATTTCACATTTTAACAGGGTACTTTTAGCCAATTAGGCAGCAGGCTGGGCACTGGGATATATTTCAGTGGGTAATGGGGCACTATAGGTTGGTACTTTTTACTAACAGGGCTCTGACTGTTAGTTAATGTTCCTCTAGTAGCCAATTAGATTCCTTGAATTTCTTAGCCCATTTTCTAATTAGAAAAGATAGAGAATGTGGAGCAGTCAGAGGTCAGGGACTTCACAAGGGGTTATCACATGGGGAAGTATGAGGCTAGTACTGTTTAATGTGTTCATCTGTGACATGGGAAAGGATAAAACTTAAAAATCTGCTTCTATGCAGATGATACTAAACTCTATGACTGGGAAGATTTGCAGGAGGGGTTAGGGACATCTAGAGGGACCTGGAAAAACTGGAGGGGTGGTCAAAGGTGTGACAGATGAAGTTTGGTGTTAAGAAGTGCAAAGCTATGCACATAGGCAAGGGAACTCTGAAGACGGGTTATTGATTGGTGGGTGAGAAATCAGTCTGACCACTTAGGAAAGTGATCTAGTGGTCTTTATTAGTGATAGCCTCTAATCAACATCCCAGTGCACCAGAGTACTCAGGAAGGCAAATAGTATGCTCGGAAATGAGGGGTGAGAGTTCTACAGCAGGAGAAAAGAGGCACTGTTGCCACCTGTGGTCCCTTGGTGAGGCAGCACCTGGAGTACTATGTCCAGCTCAAGAGCCAGCACCTGAAAAGATAAGGACTTATAGAATCTACCCAAATACATGTTACAAAGGTGATACAGCATCATCAGGAAAAATCATATGAGGAGTATCTGGACAGTCTGAACATGTGCAATACTCACTGGAGGCCAGGACAGAGAGAAAGAGAGAGAGAGAGAGAGGACATGATAGAAAACATTACATGTCTGAGGGGGATAAACAGGGCGGAATGTCATAACCTGTTCAGGTGCAGTGAGGGATCAGCAACTGGGGCACAAGTATAAACTGGGAGGGGGTGGATTCAGGAAAGATGTGAGTAAGTACTTATTTACTGAAAGAGTGGTGGTTAGCTGGAACAGTCTGGCAAGTGAGGTGGTTAATGCCAAAATGGTAATGGGTGTCAAGAAAGCGTGAGACAGCTATGAGGTATTCGTCAAAACAAGGGAAGGGATGGGGCTGGAGACTGAGAAGAGGGGCTGAACTGGCTCAATGCATTCAGCCTAGGTACAGCCAAGTGTAGGTTTGTATGGCTCAGGTAGGAAAATGGGTCAGCTGTGATAGACTACGAGTCTTTTTCTGCCAACACCACTGTATGTTTCAGTTTCTAATGCAGGGATTCCTCCAGACAATACTTACTCATGAGGTGGTGACAATCCTGCGTAAGAATGCATTGATGAACATTTGTGATATTTAATATTAGATAACGCAGTGCTGCATGGTGGTAGTATTCACAAGACCCTATAATTGATATTGTTCAGCTTCGGGATGAAAGGATGGAAAACTTAAAGTAAAAGTTAGTAAAACAGATAAGGCATCGCTCATCTGGCATGCAGTTTCTTACTGTGAGGAGATGGGAGTTCTGTTTCTACCCTGAACAACCCAAACCATGCTATAAGTGTGCCTCCCACTCCTACCTTAGTAACATTTGTGACAAACTAAGATTTGGTTTATGAGGAGAGTATTGCAATGGGGGGGGGGGTGCAGTGCAGGAACACCTTTAGGAGAAACTCCTGTGATGAAAGGGGGAACTCTTTCAGGACGTGCAGAAGGGTGGTCCCTTAGAAAATGGAAATATAGGAAATACATATCTTGTGGAGAGGGTGACAAAATGATCCAGGCACAGGGAGGAAAAAGAAATAAGGCACCAAGGGACATTAGGAAACAACTCTAAGCAGAAGGTGTTGGCTCAGATGGAGGTACAGTGGATTTGCTCAAATATTGGCCTTGCCACAGTCACAATAGACTAGGATAGGATGAGCTGAGCAGAGAGGGAACTTGTGGTGGGAGTACTGGAAAGACAGGGCAAGAAGGTCCTAAACAAGAGTAGAAAATGCTGAAGGAGGTGGAAGGTGAATTGCTAGAGGGACAGACAAAAGTAACTGGCACCACAGAAGGGATCAATGAGTAAATAAGGCTAGATCAACCTGAGGAAAGGAAACTATCTCTGAGGATGAGATAGAAGATAACATGCCCCTCAGGATCTGGTGGTGTTGGGTGGTGGGAATGAAAACTGAAAAATGTGAGAGGATGGCCAGGAAAAAATGTAAAGGCTGAAACACCTGCAGCAAAGGTCACACTAGCAAACAAGTTTAAGCCTTAAAACATAGAAACATAGAATGTGGTGCATGAAAAGGCCATTTAGTCCATCTAGTCTGCTCAACAGTACATCATACTTGAGTTATAGCCCTATTGACCATAACCCTTTCAAATAACAACCTTATCCTTTACTGTTCTTATCGGATCACTGTGCCTGTCCCACCCCAGTCTGAATACCTCCACTGTTTTTGCACATATTACCTTGTTTGGCAATTTGTTTCATCTATCCACTACTGTTTAAGTGAAAAATTTATTTCAGACATCCATCCTGAATTTTCCTCCAACTTCAAAAATTCTCCCTTGTATTTGTGTTTACAGTTAAAATTAACAGTTTGTTTTGGCTTCCTCTGTTATTCCCATGGAGATACTTACATGTTTCTATCATGTCTTCTCTCGCCCTCCTTGTTTCTAAAGTATACATGTGGAGATCTCTCAGTCTTTCCTCATATGATTTATTTGTTTAAGATTTGGAAACAACTTTGAGCTACAGCACATTTACAATGGTTCTATGTCAAATTACATGACAACAATTAACAAAACTCAACAGTGTGTGACAAGAAGACAAGTAGTGGAACATCAATTATGGGATTATATAGTCATTATAAATTACATAAACAGTAGATTGTTACATGGCAGCAGTGATCAATGTCTAAGTAAGTGCTCAAGTATACACAAGCACTCTAAAAGTTAAGGTTTTTCATCAGCAATTAGCTTAAGAGTAATGCAAGCAGGTGGAGCACAGGAGGAGGCAAAGTGTTTGGGCAGGGGTGGGGTGGGGCAGGTCTAGTGCAGTGAAGACATGAATGGTTAGGGGATGGAGAAGGAAGCTGATGTTGTTACTTCATGTCCAGGCAGTGGAGTGAGGTACAACCTAGCCAGAAATTGGGAGAGCGGACCAGAGTTGCACATATGTAGTGAAGGATTAGATTTCAGGGAAGCAATTGCAGTCAGTAGTATGGACAAGGTGGAGCTTTAAATCCTTTTAAATATGTTAATACTTGTAGCATTAGCTAGTTCAGCAGGGAGCTCGTGGAACCACTGTGGGGTCTGTAGGCAAAGACCACTGTGCAAGTGAGGTTCTCCTGAAAGGGGTTTGGAGTAAGCTACAAACTTTGCCTCTGGTAAAGTATTGAGATTGGGAGAACTGTAATAAATTGAGGATGGCTTGAGGGGGGGCTAGTAGTGCCTTGTTTCCCCAGGAGACAGACTTGGTACTTTACCCACCCTATCAGGTTGAGCCAGTTTGTCTGTGCATACAGTTGACATGTATGGGTGTGCTTGTATGTACCCAGGGCAAGATGGCATGCTTTGTTTAGAGCAATTTTTACATGTTTAACAGCTGTTTCAGAGGCAGCACTGTATATAACCAACCCATAGTCATTCACAGACAATACAGAGCTGGTTTCTGTGAGGTGCAGGGCTGTAGGGGTAAGGTAATGTCTATGCCTATATAGAATGTCTAGCTTGGCATTAACAGCTTTGACTAAGTGATCTATGTGGGTGGTGAAAGAGAGGGTATCATTTAGATATACTCCAAGATATTTAAATGTATGAACTTGTTCAAAAGCCTCATTCATATTATCAATTATGTTCAGCTAGAATCTTTTATTGTTGGCATGTGGGCTAGAGAACAGCATTGTCTTGTTTTTTCTTTTATAGTTGAGTAGTTGTTTGTGACTATTAAACCAGTCCTCCAGCTGGTGGAAACTGTTTTGTAGGTCGTGGTAAGTTGCTTTAGTTAAGTACTGTGGCTGATGACAACAATGTCATCAGTGTAGAGTAAGATATTGGACATGCAGGACTTAGGTCGGGTGTTTAAAAATAGGCTAAACAACAGGGGACCCAGGATGGTCCCTTGGGGAACCCCCATAGAGACCCTCCTGGTGCTGGACTGGGCTTATCTTATTTTGACACATTGAGTTATGCTAGAGAGGTACTCTCTGAACCATCCTACAAAGATAGGGAACAGCTCAAGTGCTAGCAGTCTTTCTAGTAATAGCTGATGGTTAACTGTGTTAAATATAATTTATTCAATAAGCCCTGGATCATTTTGGTTGCCCTCTGCTCTGTCTTTACACTGTCACAGTCCTTCTGTAGGTGTGAGCTCAGAATCTTGCACAATGCTCCAGATGTATTTGAACCAGAAATCTATAAAGGGAATGATCACCTCCATTTTCCAGCTGTTGATTCCTCTTACTATACACCCTAACCTCTTATTTGCTTTACCTACTGCTCTGTTAAATGGGCAGATGGCTTAAGGCTTTCAGAAATAAGCACACCATATTCCTTTCTTCCACCAGTTCATGTAATTATCCAGGCTGTGTGTGGGTGATGATGTGCGCATATTGCTACCACACATTCATCACTTCACTACCAGTCTAGCATTGCTTGTAAAGTGCTTTGGGATGTATGAAAATGCTATATAAATGCTGATTCTTCTCTCTTCTTCTTCTTCTTCTTCTTCTTCACTGTTCTGTCACTACTTCACCCTCATCTTACATTGTGTTTTTGGATTTTTCTCCCAGTATGAATTATTTTGCATTGAATTTCAAATGCCATATTCCGGACCATTTTTCCAGTCTCTCCAAATCCTCCCTGAATGTTCTGGCACCTTCCTTACTGTCTAGAGTTCCACAAATCTTTGTATAATCTACAAAAGATCTTCCCATTAATTTTTACCTCTATATCACAACTACGAACAAATTGCCGGCAGAAAAGGCCCACAGGTCTATCAAGTCTGCCCAAATGCAAGTGTTAAAGAGAACAGGACCTAGGACTGAACCATCTGGTAACCCCCCCCCAGTCACTTCCTTAACCTCTGCTCTGTCTATTGCCCCTCTGAGTGCATCCTCCAGACAGCCTTCTAACCATGCTGTTAGTCTTTCTTCCACCCAAGATCTTTCAGTTTTTGACTAGCCTCTTTGAGAAACTGAGTCAAATGCCTTACTAAAGCAGAGGTACAGTATAGCAACTGCCTTCGGCCTCCGACCTTGTAACCCAGTCAAAATATTCAGTCAGGTTCGTGTAACATAATCTACCACTCATAAACCCATATTGACTTTTGTCCTGGAGATTGTTTGTTTCTAGGAAACCTACTATAATTTCCTTGTGAATACCTTCAAACAATTTTCCCACTATAGGTGTCAGACTGACTAGTTTACAGTTTTCTGGATTTTCTTTCTACCACTTTTAGCAGGGGAACCACATCAGCTTACTCCAGTCCATGGGCAACACCTCATGCTTAGAGAGCTGTTAATTATATCAGCTAGTTCTGCAAGTCAGTCAGAGAACAAGTTCACCTTTGTATTTTAGTTTGCCAGCCTTATTATGTAATATGAATCTTTTGTAAGTAAATCAGTAGTTAACCTTATTGATTGTCTTAGTATTAACCATGGTCTTTAAACTGATGAATTTACAGTGATAGTTGTATAGAGCTTGACTAGTACTGTGGTATAATGTGGAGTTTGTGGTGGCAAATTAAAGCATTTCCAAAGGCAAATACATGTTATTCAAGCATTTATGGAATACCACACTGCATTTGTGGCCAAAAATACTGCACATTATACCACAGTACTGGACAACTTCCATATGATTACCACTGTGCATCCACGTTTCCAAATTTAAAAGAATTCTTAGTTTCTGTCCATGTTTTATATTTGCAGTCAGTATTACTAATTGTTGAGCATTTCTCAGACCACTCCTTTAATCTGGCATATATACTTTTTATAGCCATTAATTCTCCATTTTGGTTTGGCAGGTCACCATTTTTATAGATCTCCTCTAATTCAACTATTGTAATAATTGTTTATGGGTACTTTTACTAAATTATATGCATCCCAGAAGGACAGATCACTCTTCAATCACTCTTATGTACAGTTACCTTTTGATACTCATTTTCTATGTTTTTCACTATACTCTTTTTGTATTTATGCACAGGTGTATTGGTGACATCATTATTAGGAGTAACTAGATAATATATACTGTATAAGTGTGGTAAAGTAATATTTTGTCAGATCCTTTGTAAAGAAGCAGTGTGCCTCAAGGCTCTAGGAGTGTTTGCACAGACTATATGTTTGAATTACAATATTCAGTAGCTACCAGTTTTGTATTGCTCTTTTTCCTATTTGGCCAGATAAAGCCCTGGTCCCACCTGATGATCTTCTGACGTTACTTCATACCTTTGTGACCTCGTGCCTTGATTACAGCAATGCCCTATACCTAGGGCTACTGGGGGTGGATCTGCACCATCTGCAGCTGGTGCAGAATACAGCTGCCAGGTTATTGACTGGCTCAGAGATCTTTTCATGTCACACCTGTGCTCCACAGCCTGCACTGGCTGCTGGTACAGTGGAGGATCACCTTCAAGGTCAGATTATTGACCTATAGACCCCTACGGAAAGGGATCTTGTTATTTGCAAGACCTCCTTGTCCCTACCACTCCCTTCACCCTCTCCGCTCCACCGATGAGGGATTGCTAGAGATTCCCAGGGTCTGTTTGACTACTTCTAGAGCTAGATCATTTGCTTTTGCAGCCCTGACCCTGTGGAATTTTCAGCCTCATTGGATTAGAAGAGTGCCCATCCATAGAGGCCTTTAAATCTGCTCTAAAATCTTATTTATTTGATTTCAGATCTTCTGACACCTGAATACTTGCTATGATATGCTTTTATGAATTTTATTTCTTTGTTTTTATTCATTCTGTTTTATTGCTGATGTACAATGCTATGGTCTATTTGGAATAGTGTTTTATAAATAAACTTTGCTTTGGTTCTACAAGAACCTGAGACAATTCCTTCAGTACTTATGGATGCATTCTATCAGGTCCCACAGATCTATCTATCTTTAGTGCTTTCAGTCCTTCTAGCACTCTTTTCACAGTGCTAGAAATGTTACAGGATCCCTCTCCTCCTTTCTCTTTCATACCAATTGCAGTCTAGCAGAGGGCCCTCCTCTTCTTTTGTAAAAACAGAGCAAACATATTCTTTCAGTATATTTACCTTTCATTTGTCCCCTTCCCTCCCATCCACCCCCCATTTTGTGTTAGCCTAATTATTCCTTTATTTATGTTGTCTTGCACATGCACAAGCAACATCTTGTGGCAGTAGGAGAAATGTAGAGGTGTGCCAGTGCTGGTGAATGTAGGGCACGCTTTAGTAGGTGCATTCCTCATTCCCCAATTAGCCAGCATGCTAGAGCTGACACAAGAATTATGTAAAGTTCCACCAACTTCAAAGAAATGTGCCACTGCAATTGGAGACAAGCTTGTCACGCAGTGGTACAGAGACACTTCCCATATGTGCCTTTCCTGGTGAAACATTTCAATAAACATGGCGGTGGAAGGAGCTGCCGCCACAATCATCCCAAAGAAAGCCAACATCTGGGGTGCAATCCCCATGTTGACATGTCCCCCATCCCAACATTGTGTGGCACATTGGGAGCCCACCCCAGTGTGCCACCCCTCACAAAGCGACGTGTTGGCATGTTCCTCCCCTCAAGGCCCACTGCGTGGCACTGAGGAGCCCACCTCCAGTGTGTCAAAATCCTCCACTGAAAGTCATGGGGCACACTGGAAGCCCACCTCAGTGTGCCCAACATTTGTTTTATTTCACCTGAAGACAAATAAAATCATCCCGCAGTGTTAGTTTTTTTTCTGCACCTGAAAAAAAAGAAAACAGTCCCTTGACTTGTTAGTGGTGCCCATCCTCCAATCTGTACCAACCTCTGCACACACACACCCTCACCCCATACTTACCTCCAGAGGTTTGGTGCTGTGATCTTCAGTGGAGCGAGAACACGTCTGGACTCTTCAAAGCCGAACTCCATAATGAAGAAATGCCGGTAAGCTGTATAATGGCATCAATGGAGGGGTTTCAATTTAGTGGGATGTCTCAGCCATTTTTTTTTTATTTTGGCTCCAAATTTTCAACATGGGGTTCTTTGAACCCCATTTCATGAACACATGCACTGTCATCTCGTAATTCAGTCCCAAAAGGTCATTTCGTGGACACTGCACGGAATCACCTTTTGGGACTGATTAATGAAACAGCAGTGACACTGTTCATGAGGTGGGTCCCAAAAAGTCTATGTTGCAAATTTGGTGACACAATTCCAAAAAATGACTGTGTTACAAGAGTGCATTGCGCAGTTTCCAAGCATGCTCATAACTTCGACAATTTTTAATATTTTCACTCCAGATTTTCCACATTGCCATTTTTTCACACCTCCTTATTAACAGTACAGCTGTCATTTTCCACATCCTGTCTGAAATGTGTTTACACATATCTGGAGCACAAGGGCGCACTCGCTGTGGGAAATCAATGTTCGGGACAGATTAACAAAATGACAGAGCCACTGTTCATGAGCAGAGGTTCCAAAATGACTATGTTGAAAATGTGGTTAACAAAATTCCCAAAATAATTGCATTACGGGCATGCATTGCACAGTTTCTACGCATGCTCATGACTTCAATTTTCATATTTTCACTCCAGATTTTCAACATTGCAATTTTTTTATATCTCCTCATGAACAGTGCAGTTGTCATTTTCACATCCTGCCTGAAATGTTTTTTCACACCTGTGACACCAAATGGCACAGTTGCTGTGCAAAATCACTTTTCGGCTAACAAACTGATAGTGCCACTGTTCATGAGGTGGGGTCACAAAAAGCCCATGTTGAAAATTTGGAGTGAAAACACCAGCAAACGCCCAGGGCATTAGGATTTCCAACTGTAATGCCGTACCCTGCAGAGACTGAGAGGCATCAGGGGTGTGACTTGGGATTGTCAGTTGTAGTGCTCACACCATTCTACCCCACCCTGCAGCCAGTGACAGGTTTCAAGGTGTGCCTTGGACTCTTCAGCCCCAAAGTTCACTCCATTCTCCTGCACTGCACCCATCTCAGCATATTTCCTCATGGAAGGCAGTGAGCATAAGGCCCGAAGACCCCAAGGCACACCACAACACTTGTTAATATCTGCAGGGTAGGGTGAGATGAAATGGTGTGACCCCAATGAAATTACAGAATAGACTTGCTTCATCATGGAATAAATTGCCTAAGTATTTGCAGAATATAGTTAGCCTTGTTAGTTTTAAAAGTAAACTATTTGAATATTTGCAGAGTGAATGTGAGTGTGTATGTTATGGATAATGTTATTTATGTTGTAATTGTGAGTTTTGTATTTTGTGTATTTGATGTTATTTATGTATTATTTACACAGGACTTGATTGTAAACAGTGTTTTGCACTAATCAGATATTCCTGTATAAAAATAAAGTTTTAAACAAACAAAACAAACAAAATGCCTGTCAGTCTGTGCACGGGGGGTGGGGTTGGCATCAGTTCAATACTTCACTGTCATTCCTATTATGCATCTCTAACTCCTACACTACCAATGCTAATGCCAGCAAGATAACATTCAGCATTGACAAATGCTTGTTGTCTTCTGTTTCTTTCTAATTTCTAAAGAATGCTTTGTCACCATGCTTCACCCCTTATGCTAGTCTCAGTTCTGCCTTAGTCTTGTTTTTTTTTTTTTTTACTAACCTACTAGCTTCTTTTGTTCCCATCTGGTACAGTTGTCTGTCCTCATCCTTCTTGCTTTTCTTGTACTTCCTGCTTGCCTTTCCCTTCTCACCTACAACCTTGCTTACCTTATTTCTAAACCACATTGGTCTTCTTTTCTTGTTGATCTTACTTACCTTCATCATGCAAAGGACTGTTGATTCTGCCATCTTCTTTTTGAAGAAATCCCATTAATCATCACTCTCTCAATTTATGAAATTTCTTTAGGATCCCTCTCACAATCCAATTTAACTCTTCTTTTCTGAAGTCCAATACTTTTGTTCACCTATGAGAACTTTTGTTCTCTATCGTATATGAATCCAGTCTCATGTTACTGGTTCTATGTGATTCTTGGACATATGTATTTTTGACACTATTCCCATTGGTCAGAAGTATGTCCAGTGGTGTTCCTTCCTTTGTATGTGTCTGTAGATGTGCCTCCTAAAATAGGTAAGTGGCATGGCCTTGTGACCTTAAACGCAGCAAAACAACCAAAAAGCTTACTAACAAAGCCCATTGCATTACATTATTGTGCAAGAGAGCCTTAAGAACAAATACATTTACCCACATCAGTTGGTTATATTTGCTAGTGTACCCTCATGGCAGCCATTCAGGATACCTCGTTGCATATATTAAAATGTGACTGCATGAGGTAGTAAGAGTTTCCTGAGTGGAGTCTCACAAGCATACCAGCCCATATTCCAAGGCCCCTTCCAGTGGGCTCAGACATTTATTTATTTTGTATTAATTTAAAGTTGTTGACGGAGATGCACACTGAGCTAGAGCTTGGTTCCAGTTGTGACCCAGGGAAAGGGGCGAGAAGTTTCAATCAAACAGTTACACAATTGTAATACATAGAAGTTGAAATAGGTACAGTAATAAAGTAATTATACAGGGCTGGTAAAATAAGATATGCAGCACAGCAAATAGAGCAGGTGTAGAGTGAAGTTATACAGAGTACAATAATAGACATAGAAATTTACAAGGTATACTAAGTTCAGGTGGCTTTAAAGCATTATTAACAGAGCTACAGAGAGATGAGAAACTGCAAATAAGGAAAAGAGTTAGAGTTAGAGAGAGAAGTGCTACTAGGGGGATATAGTGCAAGGGGCTGGGGTAAAAAGGGAAGTGACATTTAGCTGAGCCAGGGATTTGCTCAGATATTCTCGAAGGCTAGCATTTCTTTAGAGATTTTATATTGTACTCGTTCAACTTGTGAGCAGTATAACAGATTATTCCCCAGTTGGCAAGGGTTGCAGTTTGATCAGACTTCCAATGTGGGGCAATGGTTTCTTCCCACCACTACCACCGGATGCCATAGTGGAGCACAAATGCTCCTCTAGCTCTTCTGTCTGGAACCAGATCAATCATTAATTCACCAGAGTCTAGACTGACTGGCATCTGCAGCACCATAGACACAGTGTTAACTACCCTCTGCCAAGATAAGGATCCCACTGAAATATTACACTTTGCACACATAGCAGACTTATGGACGTCTATTTTATGGACCTTCTCAGGGGTGAAAAATGTTCTCATGAGAATGTTAGAATCAATTTGTCTAATCCACTGTTTTAGAACATACTGTAGGTTGGTTGGCTTCAAGGCTGAGGTCCAATCCATGTTCCTAGTGGAGCTCAGCCCAACAACCATTTCCCACCTGTGCTTTGCTACACTAGTGACATTCTTTTTGGAGTTATTGAAGAGGTGATAGAATAGGTTTTGAGGATGTAGCCTGGAAGGGCAGTGAGTTTTAGATGCCAGCAGCACAATTTGTGTTTGCCTGTAGAGTAAATCTGGGGACATTTTGGAGTTGGTTGAGAAAGGCTTTTGCTTCCACTGATCCCAGAAACAGCACCTGAACCGCAGCTGTAGGGGGAGGATTTCTTATAGCTTTCTATTTAAATCCGATGGGTCTGTGACCCCCAGGAGTGGGGGGACCACAGGAGCAGGAGGATGGTGTCTGTTCTGGAGTGTCTGTAGGCTATCCACAGATAAATCAGCAGTTCTGCAGGAGATTCTGTAGAAGAGGCAACCATCTAACTACAGTTGGTAAGCTAGCAGGTGCTTGAAGGCCTTGTTTAAGTCCATAGTTAAAGTGAAGTAGACTGTTTTAATATGTATTGTTACTGACTATTGTTAAAACTGTTAAATCCTAGCTTCAGCCTATATAGGATAGGGTTATAAAACCAGCAGACAGGCTGTTAGGCTGTGTCCTGTGGCATATTACTGATTACATGCTAATAATGTTATTTTAATTTCTACCTGTACAGGATAAGGTTATAAAACAGGCAATCAACATCCACAGATTACTAAGTCGACTCAGGTAGTTTTATAAGCACTCAGCAGGTTAAAGTGGAGCATAGGGTGAGTAGGAAGAGGTACTCCACTCATCTACAGGGTCATGCTTTGGAGGGGCAGACATCACCCAATATATAGGGCCTTCTGGGAGCTCCATGCTCTGTTGGCAGCAGCAGCAAGGGATAAAATGTACCAGCTGTGACTCCAGTTAAGCTGGTGCCTACCCCACACACCCCACTACCCCCAGCAGTCCACTGGCTTGGGAGATGGAGGGTGGTGGAGAAGGGGAGGGGAGGAAGAGGAAACTGGGTGGCAGGGACAGTCACAAAGCAGTCAGCCATACTCAAGAGATACCAATGGAAAATCACTTTGCACCCTTGGAAGAGGCACAGGTGCTTGACTTTAATGAGGAGAGCCTTGAGTCAGTTGGTGATGAGAGGAAAGAGGACATGGTGACACCTGGGAGCAAGAGTGAGGGGAAGTTAGTAAGGAGGAGTCTAGTGATAGGGGACTCTATGGTTAGAGGCATGGAGAGGGTGGTAGGCTGTGGGGGAATGAGGAGGGATAGTTAGGTGCCTACATGGAGCATCAGCAATCCAGGATTGTGAGAGGATAGGAAGGACAGTGGAGGAGAGGAGGGAGCAGGGAGTGCTGGTACACCTAGGAACCAACGATCTGGCAAAACTGGCCAGTGGAGACAGTGAAGTAGAACTTCCAAAGGCTGGGGGACAGATTGAAGAAGCACCTTTGCCTTTTCTGTGGTCCTCACTGTCTGAGGTAGGGAGAAAGGGGGGATAGAGTGAGGAAGGAGGAGATAAAGTTGTTCAATGGATAGTTAAAATGGTGATGTCAGGAACAGGAGTACAACTTTATAGGGGACTGGAGAGGGGCTTCTGGAACAGGAGGCTCTTCAAAGGTGATGGTCTTTACCTGACAAGAGAGGGGACTAGTGTGTTAGAGCAGAAGTCTGACATCTAGATTAGAAGACAGTTAAACTAATTGTGGGGGATGCTGGGGCTATGTATTCCAATAGCTGAAGTAGGTAAAGGGGACCTAGCCAGGACTCCCCCAATGATGGGGGAAAGGTGTACAAGAAGTAGTAGTAGAGTGGAAAGAGCTCAGGATACTAGGAAGTATAGACCCAACAAGGCCAGTAAATAAGGACAAACACAAGACACCAAGGATATCAATGAACTTTGATAGGGGAAGTAATTCAAGAACTAAAAGGGTTGGGAGTGCAAGTTGGAGGCTATTGTGCCTCAGTGCCAAGAGTCTGTGTACCAAAACTAGCAAACTCCAGGCACTGGTGGCAGACTCTGGGCTGGGCCTAGTGGCCATTACAGAACCTTGGGCCAATGAGAACAATGGCTGATACCTGCAATAACTGGATATATCTTATATAGGTACAATAGAGAGATGGACAGCGGTGGAAGGGTGGCCATTTGCATCAGGGAAGAATGGAGGCAGTAGAGGATGCATCCATTGGAGGGAAAAGGAAAGCTGAATCACTGTGGGTACAGCCCACAGAGTCATCATTTAGGAAAGTTTGCTTAGGGTTGTTTACAGGCCACTAGGGCAGGGAGAGCAGACAGATAAGAAACTAGGGGCAGAAGTAGTAAAGGGTCCATAATAAGGGGAAGTTGTAATAGTAGGAGATCTCATCCTTCCAGACATTGACTGGGCCATCCCAGCAGCCAGGAGTGCCAAAGCCAGGCCCTGCTTGATACTTTTCAGGACTACATGCTGGTGTAGCAGGTTAGGAACCCACTAGGCAATCAGCCATTCTTGATGTGATACTCAGAAAAGTAGATGGATTGCATGTTGGGGAACCACTGGGATCCAGCTACCACCATACTATTTGGTTTGAGTTGGCACTGGACACCAGTAAACCTCATCTAAATGCTGAGGTGCTGGACTTCAGAATGGCGGATTTCAACCAAATGAGGGAAGTAGTCCTGGGCAAGTTAACTGGGGTAGACAGCATCAGGGGAATAGAAAAGAATGGCGGGGTCATAAAAGGTGCTGTTCTTGAGGCCTTGAAAACATGCACAAGAACAGTTATCAAGAGAAACAAGTAGAAGAGATCAATTTTGTTATCCTAAAAGGTCAGGGAGGCATTAGGGCCAGAAAGAAGGCCTTTATGAGGTACAAAGAAAAGCAGGTGGACAAGAAATGGGATGAGTATCAAGAAAAAGCCAGAGAGGTCAAGAGGGCAGTCTAGATTACAAAGGCAGGCATAGAACTGTGCATTTATTTCATTCATTTGAAAGTTGGTAACCAGAAGAGGCACCCTGAGCCGTGGCTGATTTCAGGTGTGACCTAGGGAGAAGCTGGAGAAACAGCACTACAATACATGAAAAAGTCACATAGAAAACATTTGATTAATAAATCGTACAAAATAAATTGTTACAGAAAATGAAGTGCAGTCACAGCTCAATATAAGACACCAGTTCAAGAGCAAAGTAAATCAGCAATACACAACATGCAGTTACGAAACTGACAAGAAGCGAGAGACCTGCAGATAAGCTTAAGCCTAACCCCATGCTGGAGGGAGGGAGCAGTAGTGGTGGTGAGGAAGTGTAACCAATAGGCTGGTGGTGAGACCCAGCCAGAGGCTCAACCAATGAGGTTTGGGGCAAGGCCAAGGAGGTGTCAAAAAGAAGGGAAGCAGGAGTAGATGGGGTTTGGTTGGAGCTTCAACTGGTACCTGTGTAAGGCAGAAGAAGAGAATAGGTGGAGAAGGAGGATAATTTGTTCCAGAGTGTGGAAAGTCAACAGGAGAAGGCAGATTGTTCAGCAGAGGAGTGGGGTTGAGAACTGGAGAAAGTGCAGTGATCCCTGAAATGGAGGGGGGGCAAGGAGGATTTGGGAGAGGAGTGAGGCAATGTGGGAGGAAAGGGGACCAAGCCAGTATATGGAAATGAAGGAGGTACAGAGTCTGACGATAGGAAGGCAAAGAGAGGATGGAAAGGGAGAAGTAGGGGGAGCAGTGGTGGGTACCAGGGGCAGAGTTTGTAGTAAAGTAGCAAATGAGGTTACAGAGGGTGTCCAGTCTGGCAAGGGAAGTGGAGGGGGCAGTGCCATAGACCAAGTCTATATCAAAGCTACAGAAATTCAGAATACACATAAGGAGCCAGAAGAACTGTGGGTCATGCTGGAAACAGGAAATGGGACAGCCATATGAACTGGGGTTGTCTACAGGCCTCCAGACAAGGAGGAGGACATAGACACATTACTGTTAGAAGATATACAAAACATGACAGCTAAATGGGAGGTTCTGATAATGGGAGACTTCAACATGCCAGATACAGATTGGTCAATACCAGCAGGAACATCCACCAGAACTAGACAGATAGTGGATTCCCTGCAGGGGGAGGGCCTCAAACAATTGGTACAACAACCCACAAGAGACAGGGCTATCCTGGATCTAGTACTAATAGTGAAAGGATCACAGATTTCCAGGTAGAAGGTCACCTGGGGGCCAGTGACCATCACATGGTATGGTTCAATTTAGCTACTAGAACTAAATCATCCATTCCAAGGCAAAATATGGGACTTCAGAGGAGCTGACTTTTGATAAGATGGCCAACAGAGTTAAGCTAGCCCTGGCAAGAAGAAATACAGGTGAGGGGTACAGGCAAGTGGGCAAGCATTAAGGATGCAATGCTTGAAGCAACATCCCATTGTGTTAGGGAGAAATGCAAGAGCCAAAGACTAGGTGGGCCAAGCGTCCTTTCTGCCATCAATTTCTATGTTTCTATGGAGGAAACCACTTTGGTTCTCAAAAACAGTATCAGAAAAGATCAGAGCCAAAAGGTTGGCCTTCAGGATATATAAGGGAACACAGCGGGACAAAGATAGGGAGGCATACCAAACTTCCCTATGGGAAGCAGGGAAGGTAGTAAGACAGGCAAATGCCCAAACCAAGGAAACACTAGCATGAACAGTAAAAGAAGGGGATACGACTTTCTATAGATACATTAACAAAAGGAGAAAGTCCAGAGCGGGCATTGCTAAGATCAAAGGGAATAAAGGGGAGTGTGTGGAGGTGGACCAAGGGAAAGCTTCTATCCTAAATAGATACTTCTGCTCAATATTTACTGAGGAGAAGGTAGAGCAGGGCCCACAGCTCAGCACCATGGACACAGGGGGGATGGAGGTGTGCACAAGTCCCTTCACAAAAGAAAGGGTCCTGCAAGAGCTCGCAAAGCTTGGGGTGGACAAGACAATAGGACCTGATGGCATACATCCCAGGATACTAAAGGAGCTAAGGGTGGAACTAGCAGAGCCACTAGCAGAACTGCTTAGTGAATCTCTTAGTACAGAGAGGTCCCAGAATACTAGAGAAGGGCTCATGTGATCCTGCTCCACAAGAGTGGCAGCAGGGAGGAGGTAGAAAACTACAGACCAGTCAGTCTTACCTCAGTAGTGGGCAAGATTATGGCAGCAGTCCTTAAGGAAAATATAGTGCAACACCTGGAATCCATAGGAGCACAGGTTCCAAGATAGCATGTGTTTACAACAGGAAGGTCCTGTCAAACTAATCTCATAGATTTCTTTGACTGGGTAACCAGAGTGGTGGACCAATGATCTGATGCTGCCTACCTTGACTTCAGCAAAGCTTTTGATACTGTTCCACATAGAAGATTGATTAATAAGCTGGGTAGGCTCAGGGTGGGTCAGAGGTTGGTCAACTGAGTGGCAGACTGGTTGGCAGGCAGAAAACAGGGAGTGCTGGTAAATGGTATACAGTTAGAAGAGATGCAAGTCACAAGTGGGGTACCTCAGGGATCATTCCTGGGGCCAATCCTCTTCAATATCTTCATCAGTGAAACTGCAGATGGACTGGAGGGTAAAGTTTGTCTGTTTGCAGATGACACCAAGATCTACAACAAAGTAGATGATCCAGATGGGGTGGGCAGAATGAGAAGAGATCTAGAAAAACTGGCAAAATAGTCTGAAGAGTGGCAACTGGGGCTTAATGCAAAGAAGTGCAAGATCATGCACATAGGGAAGAGAAACCCTGCAGCTACCTATAGGTTAGGAGGGAAGTTGCTGGCAATCACAAGGGAAGAAAGAGACTTGGGTTTCATCATCACAGATGAACTGAAATCATCCAAGCAGACCACTAAAGCAATAGGTAAAGCTAGAGGGATGTAGGTGTGTATTAGTAGGGGTATAACAAGTCAGAAGAGAGAGCTAATAATCCCTCTTTACAAGACACTGGTCAGAGCTCATCTGGAGTACTGCATGCAGTACTGGAGGCCACACCTACACAAGGATATTAACAAAATGGAGTCAGTCCAGAGAAGGGCAACCAAAATGGTGCAGAGACTGCATCAGAAAACATATGAGGACAGATTAACAGAGCTCAATATGTATACTCTAGAGCAAAGGAGGGAGAGAGGTGATATGATCAAAACATTCAAACATCTTCAGGGCATTAACAAGGTGAAAGAGTGTAACATGTTTCAATATAAGAAAAATAGCAGAACAAGAGGAAGCAGCATGAGAATAGAGGGAGGCCGATTAAGGAATAATGTGAGGAAGTTCTTTTTCACAGAAAGGGTGGTGGATGTATGGAACAGCTTACCTCAGGAAGTGGTGGATTTGAATGTAGTGCAGGGCTTCAAACAGGCATGGGATAGGCATAAGGGAGCAATACAGATGAGTATGACTAGATAGGCCATTGACGGAGTAAAGACCTACGGCACATTCATAAGGTAGAAAAAATGGGCAGACTGGATGGGTCTTGTGGTCCTTATCTGCCATCAACTTCTATGTTTCTATGTTTCTATGTTTGCATAAGAGAAGACAGGGAGCAATATTTTGGAAACGTGCTCCCTGCAGACCTGCAGAGATAAGCAGTCTTTGTTGCAGTACAGGGCACAAAGCTTGGGACAGAGCTTGGCATGGATGGCATCAATGTGGGCTGAGAAATCAAGATTACTGTCCAGCCACACACCGAGGTACTTGAAGGACTGCACTGCTTCAAGGGGGCTGCCATCCAGTGTGGTGAAATCTGAGGGTGGGGGGTGAGTCTGGCCAGTATTTGATTGGTTCCAAAGATCATGGGTGCCATTTTTTGGTGCTGACCTAGAGCTGGTTTGATTGGAACCACTGCAGAACATTATTGAAGTCCTGCTGGAACAGATCTTTAACAGCTGCGATAGAGTGACCAGAGGTGAAGACGACTGTGTCATCTGCAGACATGTGAATATGTGAGTTGGCACAGGAAGAGGGGAGGTCATTCAGTAAGATGCAGAAGGGATGGGACACATGATGGAGCTCTGTGCAACCCAGCCTGGATGGGTAGAGGAGGTGACAGGATGCCTGATGCTTCTACTGACTGTTGATGGTCCATGAGGTCAGAATGTCACCAATCAACAGAACAAGCTGAGAGACCAGCAGAGCTCAGCTTGTCCAGGAGGAGTGGATGGGACACCAGATTGAACGCTATGGCCAGATCAATGAAAATAGTGACCATAATGTGCACCTGATCCATCCCGGAATGGATGGAATCGGTGACATGCAGCAGGAATGAAACAGTAGAATTGTGTTTCCAGAAGCCAGACTGGAAGGGGAAGAGGAAGTTAAAGGGTGAGAGGTAGTCAAGGAGTCTTGAAAACACCAGTGTGTCTTGCAGTTTTGAGAAGGAAAGGAGGAGATAGATTTGATGGCAGTTGCCAGGGGAGTAGAGGAGTCACCCCCTTTATGAAGTGGAATAAGCTTGGCCAACTTCCAGGACTTATGAACAGCACTAAGGGAGAAGGAAATATTGAGTAGGTGAGTAAGGGGAGCTACAATGAAAGGAGATGAGAGGTGGAGAAGTGTTAGGTCCAGCCTGTCAGTGCTGGACTTAGGTTAAGGGAGGAGAGAGCAAGCACAGTTTCCTGGGTGGTGGTGAGGAGCAAGTGGAAACCCAGGAAGTGGTGGGTAAGGAAGGAAACGGGAACAGGAGATGAAGGAGAGGAGCCAGAAAAGGGAGAAAAAGGGAGGGTGCAGGTTGTGAAGAACTCCTTGAAGTGAGCAGCGAATGAGGGAGGGTCAGACACAAGTGAACAATTAACCAAGAGGATTAGGGGAGAAGACTGGGCAGGGGGCTGAAAAGGGAGTGGGTGACCTTACAGAATTTAGTTGGGGTGTTAAGGTTTCTCTGGAGGTTGGCCTTAAAATAGTGCAATTTTGCTGCCTGGACAGCCTTTGTGCAGTTGTTCCTTAATGCCAGGTAACAGATTAGATCAGGAAAGGAGCTGGATAATTTATAGTGGGCCCATGTGAGATCACAGGAGTTGCACAGGTCAATGATTTCAGAGGTAATCCAGGGGTGGTAGGAAGTTTTGACTCTGGATCTCCTGAGTGGGGTGTGCTTGTCCCAGATGGAGGAGAATTTGTAGTGAAATAGGGCAAGGGCCACATCAATATTAGAGGTAGAGAGGATGGTTGACCAGTCTATTGCAGCTAGGTCACTTAGTAGAGGATTGATTTTAGTGACAGACAGACCTAGACCAGATGTATTTTGGGGAGGAGGGGGGGATGCTGAATATTTCTGACACAGAACATCATGCAGTGGTCACTAAATGAATCTGGCAATATACCTGCTGCTACAATATGGTGAGAGTGAGTGGTTAGTACACAGTCCAAATGTGTATGGTTGGCAGAGTATTGCAGAGGGGGTCAAAGGAGGGGAAAACCATTTTTTAGATACACAAGGGGAAAAGAAAGATTGAAGGGGAATTCTCAAGCTAAAAAGGGGGAATGGTAATACTGGCAGATGGGCAGAAAACAACCATGCTGAATGTCTATTTCTGCTTGGTATTCACTATGGAGAACAGAAGGCCCTTGCCAGACAGGGGCATAAAGGCAGCTTATAGAGGGGTCCTGGAAATGAAGCTGCAGAAGTAAATAAGCCAAGGAGTCAGAAAAGGGTTAGCAGCCCTGAATATAAACAAGGCCCCCAGGGGTGGTTGGCAGGCATTCGAGACTACTAAAGGAATTGGCACTGGGTGTTACTCAAAGCCCCTGCAGGGCTGTTCAATAGCTCTTTGCAGCAAAGGGTAGTTCCCAGGGACTGGAGGATGGTGGATGTAGTTCTGCTATATGACAGGGTTCAAGGAGTAGCAGGGAAATATAGACCTGTCAGCCTTTTCTCCACTCTACAGTAGAGAAACTGTTGGAGAAACAAGTCAAAGAGGATCTAGTGGAATACCAGGAGAAATGATAGTAAGCAGCACAGGTTTGTGGTGGGGGTGGGGTTGCTGAGACCAACATGATAGTGTTTCTTTTACTGGGTAACCGGGGTAGATGACAAGCGGCACACAGTACACTTACTATACTTTGACTTCAGCAAGGCATGTGACTTGATGCCTCACAAAGGCTGCTGAAGAAGAGGGGGGATCTGGGTACAGATACTGAAATAGTAAAGTGGGTACAGAGTTGGTTTGAAGGGAAGCAACAGAGAGTTGTGGTGAATGGGGTCAGATTAGTGGAAATAGAGGTCACCAGCAGAGTACCACGTGGATCTCTCCTGGGCCTATTCCTTTCGAATATGTTCATCAGCAACATAGTAGTGGGAATCTAGGGCATGATGTGTCTGTTTGCAGGTGATGCTAAAAGCTATAGTAGAGTTGACAGTATGGAGGGATAAGGAAATTACAGAGATATGTGAGAGCTGGAAAATTGGTACAATGTCTGGCAATAGAAATGTAATGCCAAGTTCAAAGTGAAGGGAAGAAAACCCCCAGAGCAGATTATTCAAGGGAAGGGATTCTGCTGGACACAACATAAGAGGAAAGGGTCCTAACAGTCATTATTAGTAGCTCCTTGAAACAAACCAGCCAGTGTAACAAGGCTTTCAGGAAGGCAAACAGGATGTCAGGGTACATTACAAGAGGGTTCGACAGTAGGAAGAAGGAGTTACGGTTACCTCTGTATAGGACACCAGTAAGGCCATACCTGGAGTACTATGCCCAGTTCTGAAGCCCCCACCTTAAAAAAAAAAACAGGAACTGGCTAGAGATAGTACAATGCAGGGTGACCAAGATGATTCAGGGCAAGAAGACAGATCCTGTGAGGATGGACTAAAGGCCCAGAGTAAATTCACTCAAAAGCAGATGAGAGACTGGGGATATGATAGGACCTTCAAGTTCTTGAAATGAATAAACAAGGTAAACTGTAAAGAGCTATTCATCATGAGGAACTCATAAACTAGGAAAATGGGTAATCAGTAAAGGTTAATGGGGGGAAGTCTTAACAAGCATTTGTCAATGCCGAATGTTGATTGCTTATATGTGCTGTTTAGGTATTTGGAAGTGAATGTACCATGCCTAAGAACTGTCATGTGCCCCCCAAGACATCACTGTGTCTTTCTATTCAGTATTCACAGAAGAGGGGAGGGCAAGGGCCACAGCAGTTGCAAAGGCTATAGGCCAGTCAGCCTCACTTCATTAGTGGGGAAGATCATGGAGACATTGGTTAAAGAAAGGATAGTGGGGCATGTAGAAGCCATCACAGCCCAGGACCATAGGCAACATGGATTCACAGTGGGGAGGTCATGGCAGACAAATCTGGTTGATCTCTTTGAATAGGTGACAAAGGAAATAAATCAGGGTGGGGCAGTGGACAACGCTTCCTTGATGTAAGCAAAGTCTTTGACATCGTCTGACATAGAAGGATGATAAACTAGCTGAGTAGGCTGGGCATGGGGGAATGGGTGGTAAACTGGGTTAGAAACTGGGTAACAGACAGAAGGCAGAGAGTGGCAGTAAATGGGGCGCAGTCTGGGGAGAGGGGGTGACTAGTGGGGTGCCGCAGGGATTGGTCCTGGAGCCAGTCCTGTTCAGTGTCTTCATTAGTGACATTGCAGAAGGGCTGAAGGGAAAGGTCTGCCTGTTTGCAGATGACACCAAGATCTATAAGACAGTGGATACCCCAGAGAGGGTGGAGAAAATGAGGAGGGACCTGGGAAGCTTGAGAAATGATCTGAGGACTGGCAACTGAAGTTTAATTCAAAAAGTACAAATGATGCACCTGGGACACAGAAACCCTGGGGAAAGGTACAGGATGGGTTGCTGACAGTCACAAAGAAGGAAAGAGACCTGGGGCTTGTTATTTCAGATGACCTGAAAATGTCAAAGTGGTAAGACAGCTGGGAGGGACAGTGACATGCTGGGGTGCAGACAGGGGTATCACCAGTATAAGGAGGGAGGTAGCGATGCCATTATATAAAACCATGGTCAGGCTTCACATGGAGTACTGTGTGCAGTTCTGGAGGTCTCACCTTCGTTAGGATATTAACAGGCTGGAGATGGCCCAGAGAAGGGCGAATGAGATGGTACAGAGTTTGCAGCAGAAGACCTATGAGGAGAAATTAAGGACCTCTACATGTACTGAGTGCAAGAGAGGCGGAAAGAGGCGATAGGATAGAAACAGTCAAGTACCTCAAGGGTATAAATATAACTACTGAGAAGCAGGAAACAGCTGATATAGACATATGTGCCAGCTTCTGTGTGATATTCTTTTGTTCTTCTAAATCTGTAATCTCCAGTATTTCAGTAACCACATGATCACACTGCCTTCTGTAGGCAATTGTATGATGGTTGATGCCTGGTGTCAGATGGCAGACAGAGGGCTCACCAGATTGTGTTGCCATTTGAACAACTTCATAGAGTGTTCTTTTACTGGTAAGCATTTTGGAAAGCTGGTGAAGGTCTCACAATTTTTTATTATGATTGTATCTCCTTATGTCTGTCCCCTTTGGTCCCCCATCCCCACACCCCAACAGTCATCAGTTGCCACAGCTGCAGCCTTCTTCTTGCCAAGATGGTGGTTGAGAAACATAGAAACATAGAATTTGATGGCACATAAGGACTGCTTGGCCCACCTAGTCTGCCCATTTCCCTACCTGATGGATAAACTGCAGATTCTACTTAAACATCTTACTTCCTCCTACCCCCCAGTAGAACTGCTTTATCTCTGTCCATGAGCAGCTGCCTTCAGAGTCTGTGAAGTCTGACGTCTTTCAGTGCAGCTTAATGGTCATCTTCCAACACAGGTGAGGCACTGCCAGCTGAAAAGTAACTCAGGACAAGCAGGTTTCAAGGTGGGGAAGAAATGGAGTGAGCAAGAATGAAGTACTCATTCAGATGTGGCGTTGATTTTAAGATCAGCATACTGGTGTGGACACTGCAAATAGAACCCCAGCTCTTTAAGCAGCCTTATGAAGAGTAAAGGCTTCTTGAAGCACTGGGGTTGTGTTTATTGTACTGTAAGCTGGCTGCATCTAATTCAATAATTTACCTTACCTTACATCTGGATTTATGGTAGGGCCAATTTTAAATAAACACTGCACCTGAATTAATACATGATGCCATAGAAACATAGAATTTGTCAGAAAGGACCGCTCAGCCCATCCAGTCTGCCCAAGTGTTCTCTACCTACTTGTAACTCCTGCCTATATATGTTACTGCATGTCTTATTCTGTCTGCATCCATCAGGACCTCCTTGTTAATGAGCTTGCTTAATGGATGTTTCCAGCAATGAACTTGAACCTACTCCATTTCCATAGCACTATTGATCTCCATTGACCCCTCCTTCTCCTTTTTCTAATATACCCTATGTTTATCCCATGCATGCTTCATGCCCCTACCATTTTAGGTTCCATCACTTCTCCTGGCAGTCTGTTTACATGCCTACCACCCTTTCAGTAAAGAAATATTTCTTCACATCTATCCTGAATGCCCCCCAAGCTTCATTGTATGTCCCTTGGTTTGGGTGCTCATCCTCATTTGAAGGAAATTCCCCAACTGTACCCTCTTTATCCCTGTAAGGTACTTGTAGGCCTTGATCGTGTCACCTCTTGCCCTCCTCTCTTCCAGAGTGTACATGTTGAGATTCTTTAGTCTTTCCTTGTAGGAATTCCTCTAAAATTCTGAACCATTTTTGTTGCCTCCTTTGTAAAACCTCCACCTTATGTCCTTTCTGAAGTGTGGACTCTAAACTGGACACAGTACTGCAGCTGGGGGCATACCACAGAGTGAGACAATGGTAGCACAACATCCCTCCTCCTTCTACTGGAGATGCCACCCTTATGCACCACAGAATCCAATTTGCCTGCCCATGGCCTTGTGACACTGTACTGCCATCTTGAGGTCCTCTGATATAATAACCTCAAGGACCCTTTCATATCTAGTGAGTATCAGTACCTCCCCCCATCCTATACCCAGCATCAGGGTTCCTGTGCCCTAGGTACATGATTTTACACTTGGCATTGAACCCAAAGTACGTAAGGAAATGGAATTGATTTGAATGAATTGCAGGCTTTTAAGCAACTTTTCGGGGAGTGTGTATGTATGTGTGTGTGTGTGGGGGAGGGAGGGTCTGCTACTATTAGTATTTGCTTTTGATTTGGTATAATATGCTGAACAGACTAACCCTGCTCCCCACTCCGTGTGCTATATCGGAGATAAAGAGCCCAAATAGCATTGGGCCATGCATTGAGCCTGTGCCACCCCACTTGTCACTGCTCTGGGTGCCAAGAGATACCCCACCACCACCCTCTGCACCCTCCCCTGTAACCAGTTCTCTGTCCATTTACACAGACCACCTTCCACCCGTACCCCTCCTTCTCCTCACTCTTCTCCTCCTCCTTGGCCTGTGTCCTTCCTCCCGGTAGTCCGCACCCTTTCTCCTCCTTATTCTTACCAGATGGTGGTACCTTCTGTATTACACTCAGACCACTCTGCCTGCCCTCTTCCAGGGTTACTACACCTCCGCTTTTACCTATATCTAGGGTGGTGAGCTCATCAGGCTCCCCTGTCTGGACTTTTCTACCAACCTCAGTCTTTTGACCACCACCCCCATTTGTTTAAATCCACCTTAGTAAAGATATATTCCTCTAATTCTGGCTTCCCAGGTCGACCCACTGGAGCAGGATCCAGTTGAGGAGGTGCCATTCGGGGTGGGCAGGGGGGTCGGAAGCTCATGCTGCCTGACCGTAGCCCGTTTTCCACTTTTCTCCTCTTTGCAGAGTGCTGGAGTGCAATGTTGCTTAGGCACAGCATGCCAACATTAGCCACACTCTGCCACCCTTTACTACACTGCTGTAGTAGCATCTGTGGTCATCACCAGGGGCCGCTACAGAGCAGTGGGTCCCTTGCTCCGCTCCGGATAGGAGAGCAGTCCTCCAGATGCTCAACCTATCCCTCCTTGCCAACCCCTGGTGGCCGGGCTTGCATCCTAACCCAGGTCACCAGCGTGATGTGATGTATGGCGTCCAGCGCCTCAACCCTCAGTGCCAGTGGCCTGGCAGCAATGCTGTCTTTAATACTCCCTTCCCCTTCTTGCTCCAGTGTACCCTGTCCCCCCGCATACAAGTCACTATTCCCCCAGACCCTACCCCAGTTAGTCACTAACCCATAATGTTTCCTGTGGCACCAATCCCTTAGCCACTCAAACTCCTCAAGCCTAAACTTCCTCCCCATGCTTGCACATGGTACCGGCGGTACCTCCAAGAATGCCACCGACTTTCACGCCCCCTCACACTGTCTGCCCAAGTACTCAAACCTCCCACTCAGTACTTCCACAGTGTCCCCCCGCCAAGTCGTTTGTACCCACATGCAACAGTAAATGAGGTTTCTTCCTCCCCCTTGCTGCACGCTTGAGCAGTGCCTGCCCTGCCCCTCCTGCAGTCAACCTGGGGACAGCTTCAACCCAAATGTGGCTGTACATTTCCCCCTTTCCACCCCATCTCATTCCACCCCATTTCAGTATAGAATCCCCCAGGATGAGTACCCCCTTGCCCCTTTCCCTTCTAATGCCCCTTCCACCACCGCAGTGTTCGTTCTTCCCTGTATCTTACCCCCCGCTAACTGTACCCCTGTGACTTCTGTATCTGTACCCCTACTTCTGCCTCATCCCTTTACTCTGCCTTATTCCTCCCATCCCCTTGAACCCCTTCCCAGTCTGACTACTTCCTACTGGGCTACATAGAAACATAGAACATAGAAACACAGAAACATAGACTTTGACGGCAGATATGACCACTTGCCCACCCAGTCTGCCCATTTCTACCTACTGGATACAGCTGCAGATTCTAGTTAACCAACAGCCTACTTCCTGCAACCCCCACTATAATTGCCTTATGTCTGTCCCATGCATGTTTGAATTCCCCACTGTTTTAGACCCAATGACCTCCTCAGGAAGGTGGTTCCATGTATCCACCACTCTCTGTGAAAAAAATTTCCTCACATTACCCTGAGCTGTCTCCCTCTATCTTTAAATTGTGCCCCTTGTTCCTACACATCTCTTTTCTGAAAGATGCTACCTCCTGACTTGGTTGATTCCCTTGAGGTACTTGAATGTTTCTATCATGTCCCCCATCCTCTTTTCATCAAGAGTATACATATTAAGCTCTCTCAGTCTCTCTTCATATGGTTTCTGCTGTAGACCCTGCACCATTTAGTTGCCCTCCTCTGGACTGCTTCCATCCTGTCTGTGTCCTTGCATAGATGAGGTCTCAAAACTGCACACAGTACTCCAGATGGGGTCTCACCAACTGTCTGTATAGAGGGATAACCACTTCCCTTTTTCTACTTGTGATGCCCCTTCCTATGCATCCCAGTATCCCCCTGGCTCTCCTTACCAACTTTTCACATTGCTTACCCACCTTTAGGTCATCTGATATGACTACCCCCAGGTCCCTTTCCATTTTTATTGTTGTTAGTACCTCCCCTGCTATTGTGTACTCTTCTCCTGGGTTTTTGTTTCCCAGGTGCATTACTTTGCACTTCTTTGCATTGAATCTAAGTTGCCATATGTCTGACCATTCCTCCAACCTTGCTAAGTCCTTCTCATCTTTTCTACCCCTCTTGTGTATCAACTCTGTTACAGATCTTGTGTCATCTGCAAAGAGGCATACCTTCTTCCAGACCCTCTGCAATGTCATCTATAAAGATGTTAAAGAGGACTGGACCCAGTACTGAGCCCTGAAGTACTCCACTAGTAACCCCACTTTCTTCAGAATGTGTTCCATTCACTATTACCATCTGTGTCCTGTTGTGCAGCCAGTTTGCTACCCAGGCTACCACCCTGGGACCCACTCCCAGGCTGGCTAACTTGATTATTAATCTTATGTGCGGGACTGTGTCAAATGCCTTGATAAAGTCTAGGTAGGCCATATCCACAGCCCCTCCCTGGTCTATTACTTTGGTCACCCAGTCAAAGAAATCAATTAGATTCATCTGACATGACCTTCCTGCTGTAAATCCATGCTGCTTTGGGTGTTGTGCCTCACTGGCCTCTAGGTACTCAACAATTCTTTCTTTCAGAAGTGATTCCATCATTTTCCCTACCACTGAGGTCAAACTTACAGGTCTGTAGCTTCCTGCTTCTGCCTTGCTCCCACTTTTGTGAAGGGGAATCACATCTGCCCTCCTCCAGTCCTTAGGTCCCACCCCATCCTGCCATGATTTGTTAAAAAGCATGGTCAGTGGTGTCACTAGGTCCTCCCTTAGTTCTTTTAGGATTCTGGGGTGAATCCCATCAGGCCCCATTGCTTTGTCCGCCTTTGAGTTTTAGGAGTTCTTTCAGGACTTTTCTTCTGTGAATGGGCTGGTGTCAACCCCCACCCAGAGTGCTTCTGTTGTCTGGTATAGGTAACCTCCTCCTCCTCATCTTCTTTTGTGAATACTGAGCAAAAGTATTCATTCAGTATCTCTGCCTTTTCACGGTCTCCTCTGCCCACCTCCTCTCCTTATTAATCTTCACTATCCTCCCTTAACCTTTCTATGCTCCCTAGTGTACCTATAAAGGTTTTATCCCCTTCTTAACTGAGTTGGCTATTTTTCCTCGGTTTGGGCCTTTGCTATTCTAACTGCCTTCCCACTTCTTCTGCTTTAATTGATAGAGTTCCCTGTCGTGCTCCTTCTGTGATTCCTTATAATTTTGAATGCAGCCTTTTCTCCTTAACCTTCCTGCCACCTCTTTTGAGAACCATAGTGGTGTTTTACTCGCTTTATTTTCTTTATTTGTTTCACACAAAGGCTTGTTGCCTCTATGATGGCAGTTTTGATTTTTCTCCATTGTTCTTCCACCCTCCTTTTGGCCATTTGTTAGTGCATTCTTCAGGTATTCACCCATTTTACCAAAGTCAGTCCTTCTAAAGTCCAGTATCCTTGTTTTTGTATGGCTTATCTCCATGGTTGTGCTCATTGTGAAGCACACTGTGCAGTGGTCGCTTGTTCCCAGATGTTACTGACTTCTAAATTTGTGATCCTCTCCATTTGAGAGTATCAGGTCTAGTATTGCTCCCTCCAGAGTGGGTTCCAACACCAGCTGTCTAAGGCCTGCCTCTGCAGGGCATCGAATGACCCTGCTCTTGGATGTGGCTGCAGGTATGTCATCCAGTTAACATCTGGCATATTCAGGTATTATGAGGTATGATACCTCATAATTTTTATACTGCATTATTATGGAATTATATACGTTTACAGCATCTATTTCAAGTCTCTATCTTTGGTGCCAATTCTTGTAAGTATTTTTCACTCTAAGATCATATGCAAAGGATTAGTTATGAGCTAAAACATCAACAAACTGATCACTGTGTTCGCGTTAGCCAATGGTCCCAGTTTTATTTACTTTCGCCAGTAGTTTTCATGAAAATAACTTTTGTTTTCTGACTGTTTTGGCTTCTGAAGGTGCACTGTCCTACTCTGGTTTCTTGCTGGGTGTGTTCTGCAGTGGCGTCATCAGCGGAGTTTTGTGCAGTGGGAGGTCTCAATGGTGCAATCACCTCTATGCAATGGGATGTAATCCAAATACATATTGCATGTGTCTAAAGTGTTTTCTGTGTGCAAATCACTGTTCTCTTCTATGTTGTAATGCAGTTCCAACTGTCTTTGCCAAAATAATGTTTTATTTGCTATTTTCCATGCACTGTCATGTCCTGTCTTCACATATTACTTTGTACTGTTTCTGTCCTGCAAGCCCCTGATCGCCACTGCTATGACACGTACTGAATATTGTTCTGATGCTGTGGAAAATGATTAATTGTACCCAGTTTTGATTGTGGCATCTTCTTTCGCATTTCTTTCCAATTTCTGCAGCAGTTGCCCAGCACTTTCCAGAAGGGCATCGATGGCACAATCTGTCACTGATGTGGGGCCAGAGTCTGGTTGGACCAACAACTGTTGTGAATTGCCGGTAATTAGTGTGCATAATATAAAAAAAAAAAACACCAGTAATATAAATAAGCAGTCCACATTTAAAGAATCGCTGTGCTCCAAACTCCCGGAAGTGCCCCAATTACTAAGCTAAAGCAATATAAATGTTTCACTAGCAGTTCTGCAACATCATGTTCTGGCTTAATAAGGCAAAATATTTGAATTTGCCTGTCCTGTTATTGGTCTATCCCTAATTCCATAATTTGTTGGCATATGAGCTGTGTTCCATCCAATTGACCACCCTATCAATGTCACTATTTGTGCAGAAAGACTGAAGTCCACCAGTAATGCACACAGATGCAATCGTATGAATCGTGATAATTAGTCTCTTTTTTTGTGACACTTGGTGAGTGTTCTTATTCTTTGCCCTTTTGCGCCTTTGGCCTAATGATGTCAGCATCCTGGAGTGCAAAGCATTCATGCACAACTAGTTACAGCACTGCAATACAGCACAGTACATCAGTGATCAGAAAGCAGAGGATATGTTATGCATCCCCCTGTAGAGTTCTGCTCGGTCACTGTGCACCAATACTGAAAATGATCAAGCGGTCATTTAGGCTGTTATCTCCCCCTATTCTAGCTGATGAATTTGAGTGATGTAGCACCACAGGCGAAAACATGACAAACACCAAATGATGTGTGTGTACATGACCTGTTGCCTTGCTATAACCATTGCATGACTGGTACCAAAACGTTTTCTTCTGTTGGGGCTGTGGGGTGTTCATTTGTGGGTTGATCTCATCTCATGCACTTACTCTGATTACCTTGATTTCCCTGTTTGTTTGTTTTTTTGTTATTGTTTGTGTGTGTGTGTGTTTTGCCTGCGTATTACACATCTATAGTATGATTGTGTATTTTTCCAAATGTGCGCCTATTGTCTGTCCCTTGCCCACTTCCCTGCATCTAGTTAATAGCTTTGTGATATATAAAAACATTTCAATGATTACTTGAAGGTATGATCAAGGCATCACCAGGCTTTGCATTTAGCGATCTCCAGAGGAATGAGCAAAACTAGTACAATGTCACTGGAGTGCATTTGCACGTGAAAAGACACAGTTTGCAAGTAATTGCAAAACATATATTATGACAGTGAATCCATAGCAAGGTATTCTGCAGTCTTTTCCACTGTGTGCTATGTGCAACTGTTGACCAAAGGATGTAAATGTTTATGCCACTTCTACCCTGTTAGAGCCATATACTCAACACGCTGTACCACTCTTTGATGTGCCTCAATTGACAATATGATGTGGGCCAGAAGTATGTGACACTTTAGTTCCATCCCCGCTGACATGCTGTGACGATCTTATTTCCATGTAGGGTGCCTCTTGTCAGTCCCAGGGTCCCATTTATTTGAAATGTATCTGTCAGTGTTCCATGATTGCTTGGCAGGGCCTACAGCTAGAAAACTATGCAAGATCCTTAAGCATTGTAAACCATAGTTACATCCACAATTAGTGCATACACCACTACAGACCACCACCACCACCCACCCATCATCACCCTAAAGAGTGACATAAAGACATGGTGCATGACATATCATGATCAAGGTCCTGGCATGACAAGTCAAGAGAATTTGTATACATAGCTATGTAATTCTTCTGTACACGCTTATATTTCTAAAGTTTATTTCTGGAAAATTCAGTGTCATAGGGTTTGGTAAACAGACTGATGGACAACTTCATACTGTTGATCCCTGCTGTTCTGTGTCACACCAATGTGCCATTATGAGCCCTATGCACTGAGATGTGATGGCAGGTGTCCATGCTCACACTTCTATAGCAGGCAAGCATTGATTGAAAAATGCATTGTAATGCATAATGGGTGCCCTTCACATGGTGTAATCAACAGTAACTCCAGTTGTGTTTGCACCCATTTATAGTTGCTGATAATGGGTGACTCAGTGGGAAAGTTTTGGCATGCTTCAAACAGTGTACCACAAAGATGCTTTTATTTCTGTGAGCACAACATATCACACAAAGTGCCACCCTAGACCATGAATGAGACAAATGACATCTTGGCCCATTCTGTAACTGGTGGGGTTGGCAATACAGTAGGTACTGTGTCATACTGGCTGCAACAGCCCCTTCACCTCTGCAATAACTTAGTGTTTTCGGTGCACCTGACAGACCGTCACATAAAATAAAATAAAATAAAATAAAAGTCATAGCAATGTGGGACGATCATAGAATGAAAAAACAATAAAGCAACACCCATCAAAAAAGGAAGCTATCATGCAGGCACCAGAGTGTATCGCTGGGGCACTGTACTGTGCAATGTACTGTACCAGTGTGCCCTTCTTTGGATGCGACCTGAAATTATGCATTGCATCGATATGGACAATGTGCTCGTCTTTGAATGCAAACCTAAATCAGGCTGATATTCATGCATCGATTAGGACAAAGGTCACAGCAAGATTGCATCACTCTACAAGCATTGCACACCAGGGCCATCTGCAGATACAAAGAAGGCAAGGTGCCAACACTACATAGCGACTACACCACCGTGCTCTGGACAGGGGATGCAAGGTCCATTCCTACAACTATTCAGTTGTCATGGTGGTGAAGGGTTACGCCGCCAGCCAGAAATTTGAACATGCAATTGTTGGGAATCTGTGTGCATTGATGTGTGATATGGGTCAGGGTACACAGAAGCATTCACCAATAGCAGAGGTGCCGTATACACTTTGTGACTAGCATGGCTGGAAAACATAGTATGTGTGCCAAACATATCATAGCTGACACTGACCCAGTCACAACCAACCAGATGAGGGTGCCCACCACATCATGCAGAATAATTGCAGAAATCAGAAGTAGCCCACTGATGTGCAGTTGGTAGTAAGAAAACAGCAAAAGGCCAGAAAGTACAGAAGACAAGGTAAAGGACTATTCTCAATCGCAGGCTCAGCTCTAGCACAAAAGTAAACCCTTGAACATGATCTTACTGATGTGCAATCTGAGGTAAATGACACCACAAAAGGGCAATTGTAAATTTCCCAAATTATTGGACCTGTCATGACAATTCTACATCAATAAACACTGGCAGCCGCAATAGGCGCCACTGCCTATGTCCACCATAAAACTACACAAGCTAATAATTGTAATAAAATGTTTAGTGCATCATTTGGCTGCAAATCTCGGCACTCTCAAGCAGCTCACTGATGGGCAGTCACCAGTAAATGATAGCGCAAATAGGCTGTTTTGTTTAGATGGTCATTGGCAGCACCCCTGGCTACGCTTTCAGCATTGCACACTATATATTGAGCATCTTGTCTATATGCACAGCTATTATCGGCATAAAGGAACATTCAAAGCCAATAAGCAAATTAAAACAAAACAAAAATCACCATTCATCTATGTTAATCTCTGAGCCAGAATCCTCCTCAGAACTCTCGCTGGTCTCAGGCGGGTCCCCATCTGCTGTGGTCGTGAACTGGATGGCCAGCGGGTCATAGAAATATGGCTGAATGGATGCTGGCCCCCAAATGCAGTTGATCTCGATCTCCTCATCCGAGTACATTTTGAGAGGTTGGGAAATAAAAAATTGCGGTGAAAGCACAGAAGCAATCTCCCGCAGCTCCGGCAGTTTAAACAATCTGCCACTCTGCGATGACATCACAGCAGTAGGGGCAGTGCTTAACAAGCTGCAGATAGACTGAACGTGAGGGGGAGCAACTCTATAATAATTCTATAAATATCACAAATGGGTCACATCTGGCAAACAAAAATAAAGAACATATGCATACAACACACAGAGGTTAAGGATTTGACTTTATTGTGCATTTTGGTGACTTGTCGCGAAATGGCTTTGCACATGATCTTTAAGGCTTCTGCTTTTTCATTTGGTAATTTGTCCATTTAATCTTGTTATTGATTATTTGTACCTCTTGTTGCTCTGCTAATGTTATGGATTTTGTGTTTTCCTGAATAATACCATTGGATAGTGATCACTTTTGGTTCTATGTATTATTTTAAGATCTATGTATGTATTAGAATCATACAGAGATGATATCATGTTGTCCACTGTTGTGGAACCTCTTGCCATAATGTATGTCATATTGCCACTACTATCTGACTGGAACCGACCATTAAGAACTATTAACTGTAAGGATTCAAGATGTTCCAATTGTTTATGTGAATCTGTATTTTTTTATCTAATGTATTCCTCCTTGGTATATTTAGTGCTTTTAGTATGTGTTCATTTCCTTCTGGTAGTTCCCATTTACCACATCTAATGTTAAAATCCCCTGTAATTAATATATTAGTATATAGAACATTTTGTATTTTTGTAATATCTTCCACCATTTGCACAGTTAAGTGTTGATCGAATAGCGGGAATTTTTTTAGGAGGATTATAAACATTTACCGATATTATCTTTTCATTCCGTACATTGAGTACTATTTTTATATAGTTTTGTTTTACTGTTGTATCGTCTACCTTTAAGAGTTCAGTTATCTTTATTTATGTTGCTAGGCCTACCATTCTCCTCCCTGCTGTACTTGTTTTTCTTGCAGGTCAGTGTACTAATATATACCCATTCATATTTATATTTTCAGTTTGTCCTTCTCCATGCCATGTTCCTTGCATTCCAATTATCTCCATCTTATTCAGAAAATCACAAAACTCCTGATGCACAGACTTTGAGCTAAAACCAGCTATATTCCATGTCATGTTGCTCAATTTCCCAGCATATTTCTCCAAAAACAGTAGACCACTATCATTTAAGTTATCATATTTTGAGGTTTCAGTCTCCTGGACATTTAACATCTTGTTATTAATAAGTCAGCTATTACATTCATCTACCATTACTTGAAACCTGTTGTTAATTTCAACATTATAGACAGGCACCTGCAGATTTATCTTTTGATTTTGGGTCCCAATGTGTTTATAGGTATTTTTTTTTTGCTCTCATTAAGGTTTGTAATTAGTATGCCCATTTTGTCTAATTTAGTGCTGGCATTCAGAATGTTTGTGCAAGTATGTTATTTTGTAATGTTAAGTCAATTTGATCCCCCAGTGTCCAATTTCTATATATTGTTTGTACTTTTAATATGTCATCTTCACAAAATTCAATGCCCAGGAGAGTGTCAGACAAATATACCTGTACCACCATTGCTTTCAGCTTTGCCTGTGTTTCTGCTTTAATATGTGAAATACCAAAGATAGACAATGTGATAATCAGATACATAGTTCTCATCTTGTATCCATATATCCTGTAGTGAATCAGATTTGGCCAATTGTGAGATAAATTCAGTTTTTGTCTGGATTTTTTATGTATTAGTGACCATGTTGTTTGGATAGTCCATACTTAAATTAAAACTTTGTATATGGTCTGAATTTCACCATACATATTATGCAACTCTCTCATGTTTAAAAAATAATAATATTACATCTCTAGATGTCATATCATTTGCCCTAATGGCATCAACTGTTTCATTTTCTAAGATTTCAAGGTCCAATAATTCTGCACAGGTCAACTGCCCTAAAGCAATCAATACCTGAGTGTTTGCCATTTCATCTTTCCCTACTCAACTCAATGCAACTATAGCTTGTGCTGCACTAAATGGAGATATCTCTTGAGTGTCCTCAGTAATATTCATATTGTTCTGAGGAATATTTTGTTGTTTTGCTATGGATACCATGTCATTGTTTTTTCCATATTTATGTCCCTTTTATGCTCCATATTTATTCTTGGTATATTCATTTTGCCTGTTTATATTGTACATGCTTTTAATTTTGCTATGCTTTTCCTGTTTCTTTTCTTCCGTTGTTTAGTTTTGCCATTGTTCCTGATTTGTTTCCACTTCCTGTATTTGTTGTTTATAGTGTATGGTGAGTGTTGTTGTGTATGGAAATCGATGACTAGAACAGGCTTGTTGTGCTTCACTAAGCGGCGTCAAATATCTGTTGTGCTGCACTAGCTACATCACTACTGCAGCACAACAGAATGGAACCTGCTCGCCAGCTGAATTCACCTCACAATGTCAACAGTTGTCAGCACCATCACTGCTGTCATTTCACGCTGCTCCTCAAGTCTGTGACAGCGCATTTCACAACAAGGCAAAAGTCCAAGTAAACAGCCATGGTAACACATTAGACGAGACACATCTGCTGAAAGGGCTAAATTCATTGCCGACCAAGAGAATAAAAGAACAATTAAAAAACTGAAAATGATGTTTATTTTTTGAAAGTTATTTAGCTGATCGAGAGAAGGCTAGAAATATTTGCATATAGGGCTGTCCAAGCTTGATGAACTGATCGCAAACTTCATATTCAAAATGGAGGACAAGACAGGGCACAATATGAGCCAAGTACAATTAGAGGAATAATTGGCAGCCTAGATAGATACCTCATCAAAATAATATGGGCATGCCATCTTCCATGGCAATCAGCAAGCATTCAAAGAGACATTGGCAACCCTGTCAGCAAAACAAAAGTATCTAAAAGTTTGGCAAAGGCAGTAAACCCATGCAATCTGAAGTTACTGACCCAGCAGGACATAGACAAACTGTACACAACTGGTACACTGGGTTACAAAGTCCTGAATCCTTCTTAACATGTTATTTGTGAGCAATGGGATCTACTTAGCACTGCACACAGCTGAGCAGTACTCCTATGATGGGGGTATCTGCAGCTCCTTGTGGACACAGAGGAGGATAAATATCTTCAATATGTTAAGCCTCAAACAAAAATCTGCTCAGGAGAGAACCCCTGAGATATTCGAGCAATAAAGCCTCGTATGTACAAAAACATAAGCACCCCCGAGCGAGACTCCATTGCTGCCTATGAACTGTATGGCAGCCACAGACCCCCCTCAATGCTGCAGCACAATGCCCCTTTCTATCTTGCACGAAATGTGAACTACAAGCCAGGCCTCTCTCGGTGGTTTCGCTCAATGCCAGTAGGTGAGAATAAAATCAGATCTATGTTGAAGCGAATAAAATCCAAAGCCGGACTGCCACCAGATAAGAGAATCACCAGCCACTCTGCACATAAAACCTTGGTTCAAAGGCTTATCGATGCAGATGTACTGGCAACAGAAGTCCAACAAGTGTCTGGGCATCACTGCCTACAATCAATTAACAACTATAGTTCCCTGTCTGATCACAAACAGAAAAGAAACTCTGAAATATTTGCAGGTGGTTCAACAGTAAATTCAACAGCCTCTACCTGCTCAGCTTCTGCTGTGTCCTCTGCATTGGAAACAACACAGTCCTTGCCATCGAAAGCCCCAAAGCCACTGGATGACCGCAGGAACTACTGTCAATTTGGAGAGAATTGCATCTTTCAACAGGCAGTCACTGTAAAAATAATAAAGCAGTATGTGCAAAAAAGATGCAGGATTGCTGTTATCGATGATAGCTCTGATGAGACCTCGGATGTTGATTAAGGTAAGCCCCTCCCAAAGTTGACCTAACATTTCCTATTCCTGTTGTGCAACACTGAAACTCTGCTCTGTATTTTTGCCCCACAGCCTGCAAGCAGAATGTTTGAAATGAAGCCCTGAAAGCAACAAAGCTAAGAAAACAGAATTTCCTTTCTGAGTAGTTAACGTTGAGACTGTTATGCTGTTATGTTGTGTGAATCTAATGAAAGTCTTGTCTCGCTTGTTGCGAAGTTGTTCAAAAAATGCAATACATTCTTGCTTTGCGTTAACTGATATTTGTTATCCGTCTCATATTTTTTTTAATTACAAGGTCGCTGTCTTCTGGTTAACTTTTGTATTCATGTGGGCAAAAGAGTCAGTCCTTGCTCATACACTATAAAAGATTGTGTATGAGCAAGTATGCACAGACAAGAGTGTGCTTGAATCTCGATGGTTCCTTGGTAAGAGTAGACCTCTTGAGCTGTGCTCTCGAGGTCCACTGTTACCAAGGAGCTCTCTCGATTCAAGCACACCCTTGTTGTGCATACTTGCTCATACACAATCCTGTGTGTGTCAGGAGAAGTTATACCAGTATTTGCACTGTTGTCTATTTGTTACTCTGAAGTTTGTTCACTAGACATATCTGGGTTAGTTAAATTTTCTACTACTGGGTTATCAAATTCCTTTTCATTTTTTACCCATTTATTTTTATTTTCTAGACGCTCATCCATACGTTTTGTGTTCAGGGCCACTTCTGTTCTTAGAGCCATAATTTCACTTCTAATTATTATCAATTGCTCCATCAATGTAATATTGGCAATATGTGGATTATTTTAGTATCTCAGCAATATCATTCTCTAAAAAGTGTGTGTAAACCAATGGCTTCCCATTTTCACAGATATGGTTTGTTCTTTCTCCACAAGATCTTTTAAGACTATGATGGTATCCTGTAACTCTTCTTTAATTTGCTTAATTTCACTTTCTCTTGGATCATTGACCGCAACCTGCTGGGTCTGGTTGATGGGTAGTTGTTGATAACTATCATTTAACATGATTTCTAGATTTAAACTGTCCCTCTCTTGTGTATCTGCTACTATTATAAGATTCTCCGAAATATCCATATGTGAGTTATCAAGTTCCCCACTCCTTCTACTTTGATTGGAACCACACAGTAGATTAGGGGATCTTTCATATGAACTTGTACTTATTTTGCTTAAGTCAATTATTGGGGTCGATGTATTCCCCAGTACAGGAAAATGTCTAGTTATAAGGGTTTGCCCTTCCAGATTAAAATCCTTTGGTTTATTCCTTTTCTTTTCTATCTCCTTTTCCTCTTTACTATTTTTGCTATTACTGTTTTCCCCTTTTTTTACCATCTGATGCGGACTTATTAGATGGCTTATTTTTTCTGAATTTGTTCAATCTTTTTCCATGATTTCCTTCCTACCCCTTTCTTAGGAGGGTAACCTGTTAAATATTTTCCCTTCTATTGCTTCAGTTACTTGTAAGGCTTCCCTACATCTGGTTTCATTTTTGGAAAATAAGAACAGTAGACTAGTTACAGTAAAGTGCAAATACATCTTGGTGTACAGCAATGTAGTACAGAAAATATAAAAGGAGTATAAAAAGGTGTATACTATAAATAACAAGTACAGGATAGGAAGAAAAGCAAGTATTTGACTATCTAAATTGTTTTTAGTTATACTTTACAGTCTGTTCAAATGTTCACTCACAGCTGGCTACTTGAGAGGAGATGAACAGTCCCTTCACTCCCGAGGTCCGTGCAGTTCTCGGTTTTCTTTGTTCTCTATTTCCCTTTCCTTAGTCCCTTTATTCAGTCTTGATCTTGACCTTTTCACCCCAGTAATGCCAGTAGTTCATAAAAGAAGAATCCCAGTAATTCTATAGACTTCATGATAGCGTCAGAGGTGATTTGATCAGTTCTTCTACTTCTGGTTGTACAACTTTGTCCCGTCTTCCCAATTCTTTAGCTTGGTAACCCAGGTTGGATAGGGCTTCAGTATAAATAGGAAACAAATACAAAAGGACAGAGTGATCACTGCTTCACGAAGTGTACCACCCCCTTTATAATACACACAAGTCCCTGTTCTCTAAACTTAAAGAGAAAGAAAAAGGGAATCCTGGTTATCGATTACCAGTCCTAATTGCTTAGTAAAGCTTGTAAGTAAAAACTTAACCAGGCCCATATATATTTTTTAATTTTATCACTTATGTTGCTTTATATTTTCATTGACACAAGAAAGCATTAAGTATTTGTTTTAGTTTATATATCAATGTGTATAATTTACCTGAACAGCTGACACCATATAGAAACATAGAAACATAGAAGTTGATGGCAGAAGGAGACTGCTAGGTCCATCTAGTCTGCCCATTTGTTTTAAACCTGTTTTGACACTCTAGTTGCCCTTTGTAGTCAAGGTTCCCTTGTGTCTATCCCATGTATTCTTGGATCCCCCCACAATGTTGACCCCCACAACCTCTTTAGTTGGGCTGTTCCAGGCCTCCTCCACTCTTTCTGTGAAGAAAAACCTCATCGTGTTGGTAGAGAACCTCCCTCCTTGCAGTCTGAGGTCATATCCCCTGGTCCTGAAGCACTTCTTGAAGTGAAAATGTTCCTGTGCCTGTACCTTGTTAATGCCTTTTTTGTGTTTCAATCATGTCCCTTCCCCCTCTCTTCCCTGCTCCAGGGAGCACATATTCAATTCCCTAAGTCTTTCCTCATAGGACATGTACTGCAGACCCTGAATCATTTTTGTCACCTTTCTCTGTACTGTTTCCACCTCTCAATGTCCTTCTTGAGGTGAGGCTCCAGAACTGGACTCTATATTCCAGGTGAGGCCTGACCAGCAATCTATATAGTGATAGTACCATCTCCCCTCCTGCTCGTGATTCCATCTCCCAATGCAGTCCAGCATTCTGTTGGCCTTCAATGTTGCCTTCTCAGATTGCTAACTAACCTTCAAGTTGTCTGAAATTATGATTCCCAGATCTCATTCCTGGTTTGAGGCTGCCAGTCTTTTGCCTCCTAGGTAATACTCCTTTCTTGGATTTTTCTTTCCGATGTGCATGACCTTGCACTTTTTGGCATTAAATCTCAGCTGCCATACTCCAGACCATTCTTCTAGTTTCTTGAGGTCAGGTTCCATCTTGCTCACTCCTTCTAAGGTGTCCACCCTGTTACTTGTCTTGGTGTCATCTGCGAACAGACACACCTTCCCTTCCAGTCCATCATTGATGTCTGCTATAAAAATAATGAAACACAGAGGCTCTTTGTATATTAAGTTCACAGAGCAGAGTGAAATGTAGCACTGGATTTGTCTTCGGCTTCAACAGTACAGCAGTTTTGTGGTTCTACTTAACAGCCTCAAATCTTAACGAATTCAATAAATCACATGATATGATCTCAAGACCCTGTCTCAAGATCCTGTTTTTAAATATTTAGTACCACAGAATTCAGTAATAAAACCATGTTTTTACAACCACTTATCAACCACTTGATTTTATTTGCTTCACGCTGTTCTCACTGCTGCTCTGTATGCTGGTCTGCAGGTCTGTAGTTCTAAAGGTAGATAGCTGCCTATGGTATTTAAACTTATCAGGGATATTAACAAGCCCAACTAGATTAACCAGGTAGAGCCAGGTATGACTCCATGTTAATGAATGTTAATCAGTTGTGTTATACAGGTGAAAAATATCTGCACGTGGCCAAATCAATTTTCAATTAGCAGTCCAATCAGACTCCCATTTGATTTGAGTGCTTAGAATACATTTAATATGTGCAGCACCATAAAAATAAAGCCAATGTCTACGATTGCCACATTTGCAGTAATTATACTATGCTGTGAAACCTTATGCAACCTTACTATTGCAGTAAGACACAGGTAATTTTAATACAAACATATATTTTGCCTATATGAAGCACGGAAAATCACTCTACACTCATCCTTTCTATGATTTAGTTTGTTAAAATATCACAGTATCATTAATGCTATCAATTTAAAACAAATAACAGGTTAACTGAAATTGAAGTTGAAGTCAAACTCGAAGTCAAAGTAAAAAGAAAATAGCACAAGAGCTTGCAGAGGTCTACAAAATTCCAACTTCACTCATTTTAAACTTACAAACACTTTAAAACTTTAAAAAATATAAATGTAAAGAGCAAAAGCATATAGCTTACATACATATGTTTTACAAGTGTTTTTCATATAAATTCTGCACAAATCAGGTCATAAGTTGATAGGATTATGGAGGTTTAAAGATAATAACAGATTTTGTTTTTTTAAATAAGATTAAAACATTTAAAATGCTGCTCCATTCCAAAACAGATCTTTTTAGTGACCACCCCCCCCCCCCACGAGACCGCCCCTGTATTTCTGGTCTCCTGGTATGGGCTACTTCACCATCAGCATTCCAGGTACCAGTGTCAAGAAACAGGGAACAAAAAAGGCATTTTCTTCTAATTGACTGCAGCACAAGACTGCTCGGTAAGGGCACCTAGTTTACAAGCAGTAAACCACCACTCTTCTCTTCCAGTATAATTTGTTGCCAAAAATAAAACCAAGGTAACAGTGGTATACCTGCTACTAAAAAAGTATGCCTCTCAGAGCCCCTGTTCCTACCATTCCTCTCTCAGTATAGCGTGCAGCTGTGCACAGTGAACAAGTGGAAAAGTCTGCCAAATTATGTATTCAGTGTTGGGAGCATGGAAATACTTGTTGGGCTCAAAATCCAATGAGACATCATTTATGGGGGTTATTAGACTCAAGAAGGTGATAGAAGACAGGGAAGACTAATTCAGAGTAAAACATTTTAGGGCATCAGGCCTAACTTGGTAGACTTACCATCTTTTTGTTTGCTTATTCTTCCGTTGTTTCTACAAATGCAGTAAATAACATTTCTTGGCCATGCAATAAGCCATTGTTGGTATTTCTAACATACATTTTATTAATTTTGAAGGACTTAAAGCATTGCAAAAAAATTGGAGATGGAAAATTATATTCTTTTGACTCCATACTGCAGCTCTGATCTTAAAGAGGACAGGAGATGATTTCTAATTGGTAGCTCTTTATAATGTTCCAGTTTACAGAAATGATATCCATAAGCCTAAATGATCCATATGTAACTGTACCTGAATAAAAACTGATATGAAAAACTGTATTTTGCATTGTTTTGTTTTTATGGGCAGCATTCTGTTGCAGTTCTCTTCATAGAACCAGTGATCTGGAGTTTTAACTATGTCATGGTTTGAGGAAAGAATTCTAAGCATGGTTCTGACAGGACAAGAGCTCATGTTTAGCATTCTGTACTCAAACTGTGAAATAGTAAACACTCCACATTACTGGTTCGTGGAAAAGAACTGTTCAGAATGTTGTTCATAAAAAGAAAGCAATTGAAGACAGTTTTTTCACATCAATGTTTATTAAGGTACAGTTAAATATAATTCATTTAGAGGCAAGTTTATCATTTCTCTTACTAGGAACATTGCTAACTGCTGCCAATTAGCACAGATTTCCTGTCCCCTTTAATTGATTTGTAGTTCCTTAGCTTGAAGGGTTGATTTACTCATAGACTTTGTAATCTATTGCCAACAATAACAGCTCAGTACATAAGAGTTTCAGAGTATTATAAAATAATTAATTTGAATGGGATAGGCTGGTGTTAGGCATTTGGTGCCGATTAAGGGTCTGTCCTGATTATCAGAAATGCAATGTTTAATGGCTTTTTTTTTTTAATTTTTCTCTCACTACCAGCTTTTTGCTACTGACTACAACAAAAAACAAGTACTGTACCCAGATCAGTTTTTAGCAAACAGTTAGTGCACAGAAATAAAGTGCTCATTTTTTTTTTGCAGTAGTTTATTTTTTTAAACCTGGAATGAGCATTAACAGTCTTCCTCAGATCACTGTTTGAACTTGAGACATTCTTATTGCAGTGATTAAACAAAGAAAAAAAAAAGTGCTGTGCATTGTGCCCCACATAAGTCTTCATCAGGCAGTCAGTGCTGAGAAATAAAGTGCGCTATTTTTTTTTGTTAGCCTAAAATGAGCATTCACAATGCCCCACAAATCACTGAGAGTGAGAGTTTCTAATTGTGTTTGTTAAAAGAAAAATGCTGTGTGGTGTGCCACAGATCAGTCTTCTGACTGTTCGTAAAGTGCTCTGTGTTTTTTTTTTTTTTTACCTCAGTGTCAACATCCTCACTTAAGAGGGGGCTGAACAATGTGCTCCAGATCTTTTTTCAGTTCTCAGACTCTGAACTAAGCTGTAGGTTCCTTCACCTTAGGTGCCAGTGCCAGTGGGTTGTCATTCTGTTTACAACCAGGCACTGTGTATTTTTCAGGAGGGTTGGAAGTGAGCGGATGCCCTAAACAAACAGATATGGGGAGCAGGGGAACCAGAAAGTGACAGCCAAGAGGTGACTGAGATAGCAATTAACACATACTCACTGGCTTATTAATGGCAGTCAGTGTAAGAATGGTGGAATGAATCATCCTACAGTAATTATGCAGTGACCCTATCTCCATTAAGCAGATATATTGTTCCAAAGAAATCATTGACCACTAAATTGGTTCCTGGTGGGAAGTCCCAATAAAGTGAATATCCCACTAATCATGCCCTGATTAAGTGGCTTCTACTGTATTGTAAAACTTAATAATTTATAACTTGTTTTAACAGGGATAGTACAGTGGTGGCCAGTGTCAGTTTCCCTCATGTCTAGACATGTCAATCAGTAGCATGGTAAAAAGCTATGAAAATAGTCAAGGCCATCTTTTTGCTGCTTAATGGATACTAAAGCCCATAGGCTAAAGGGCTTATGAAGGTACATGCATGCACAGCATTGTTTCTTTACAACACCACTTGCTAACTTTTTAACAACAATATAGTTGATGATGCTGATGTATAGCATTTCAGAACAGTGACACCAAGAATTACAACTGCTTTAGTTGTGACTAGGGCTGCGCATGGGGCTGATTATAGATTGCATTTGTTTGTCTGGTATTTGTATCTGTATTTGTCCCATATTAGTGTTTGTGATATATATATATATATCACATTTCAGACTTGTTCAGACTTGTTTCTGTTGTTTTTGATGGCACAAGACCACGACTTTGAGATGTTGCAATAACATATGCAGAAATATCATTAAAATATGCATAGATTTTTTGAGCAGTGATAGTAATATATGTGTCACACCATCCTCAGTAAAGGTCTTATACTGCACTATGTGGTATAACACAAATACAAATATTTAAAAGTGACATTTGTGTTTGTAAGAAATACAATATTTGCTTAAGTTTGTCACAAATAGTATATGTTTTGCACAGCCCTAGTTGTAACTGAGAATATTGTGACCGTAGTATCAAAATTTCTTTAATTATGATAGAATCTGATCCTGGTCACTATCAGCTTACTGACTTGAAATTAAAACTATGTAACACAATCTTTATTTTCTGCCATGCATTAAAAATGATTTTCTTTTGTGCATTTAAACCATATGTAATATATACTGTAAATACATATTAACATACTTGCATACATGCAGTATGCTCATCAAATACTTACATACTTATACATATCCATTTGGAAACATGAAGCCATGCACCATACCTTCACATATGTTTATATAATATGTATAGTATGTAACTTATGACCTTAAATTCATGTACGTTAGCCCTCTTAGACAAAGTCATGTTACAAACATGTCTCCAGGCTTAACAGACCATCCTATAAAACTACAAACAATTAATTAAAATGTATAAATATTTGTTTAAGTCTCAAAGTTAAAAAGTATGATGTGCTGAAGGATAAACCATATAAGCTGTTGGAAGTTTTAAGATTGTATTCAGATTCAGGAATACTTTGACTGATCTGTTGACTTTATTGATTTTTTTCTCCTGCATGCTTCAGTGCATTTGTTACTGTTTTTCAGTTCTGGCAGAAGGTCAGTGTCTAGAAGATAAATAGAGTCAGATTCTAATGTCACATTCAACACTGCAGCAGAGGCACACAACAGGCCATAACTCTGCAGTCTGCATGGTAGGCTTATGTTGCCATGAAACATAAATAGCCATGTTAGATTGGGAATCTGCCTATGTCACACTTCAGGAAACCATAAATCACATACATGATTTCAACTAATTGTTCATAACCACAGGGAGTTTTATCCTGAGTACAGTTGTCATCTCATCAGGGTAATTTTAAAATGGAGTATTCTACTTTAGAGATCGAGATAACAACATTGCTGTACATCCACTTTTTTAAATTAGGAAAACAAATGGGACAGAAAACTTATTATAAATGACAAGCAAGCTTGAATGATTAATAAAAAGTATGTATGTTCTGTGAGAGATTTGTCATGGTATAAGATCATTTTTGTACAATTTGGGCAGTGGGCTGACATAACTACTCAGTGTACTGTCACCTAAACTACACAAGATGGCACTCATACCATAAGAGATATCTCTTACAGCCCACAAAACACAAGACAATCTTACTGTATTTGTATAGCACCTATCCCCAGGAATCAAAGCACTTCACAGGGAAACAATACAGTAACAAAGGCATGTAAGTGCATTAAAATAAATGTAACTATTTTAACAATAATAAACATTTTAAATACATATCTACAGCATAGTAAGATATACATAGTCCCCCAAATACCCACATTTTATCAGTTGACTCCACTCCAAATGCTTGCATAAAAAGACTCCAGCCCCTTTTTAAATATCTCCACTGAGGGTAACTAAGGTTATAAAGTTACATACCATTCATATTATACAAAAATATATAAAGGTATGGTGCATGGTTCATATTTCCAAATGGATGCATATAAGTATGTATGTATTTGATATTGTACTGTATGTATGCAAGTATGTAGTATGTATTTACAGTTTATATTACATATGGTTTAAATACACAAAAGAATATCGCTTTTAATACATGCCAGAAAATACACGCTCTTGCCTAGAACCTAATACCTTCAATACGCAGCTCCACTTCCTCTTGATGCATTGTTCCATATGAACCTGTCCCTAACCAATTCAACACCTTGCACTTATCCCATCCTATCCCTTCCTACCTCTTTCCTCCACTCGCTTATCTCCAGCTAAACCCCTGCACCCTCAAGCACTGTCTCCATTTCTCTCCCCTAGTCCTTGCATGTGTGCCTTTGCCTTCCTCTTTCAGCTCACAAAATCTATATGGTAAATGGTAAGTACATGTATTAATGTTTTGTCCTGACCTGTGTAATTACTTAATCTTGACAATGACTCCCTACTGTTTGTTCTTTTGATTGCAGTAGCGTCATGTACTGTTGTATTGTTCTCAAGCATTTCACCCTTTGCTCTGTAGACCTTTATGTGCTGTACCATACTCCAGGTCATACCTGAATATAGGCATATGCATGCTTAGTGTACCCCACCCAGTCAACAAAAAGCTAAATAAATAAATAAATGAATAAACTCTTAAGATGCTATGGCACAGAGTTTCAAGTAATAGGGGGGTCACCAAGAAAGCTCTGTCTCCAGATTGTTTGAGATGGGATGGCAGGACAGCTAGCAAAATCACATCATCATACAGAGGATACGGAAGACTATCCCTTTGGATTAGTGATCATGCATCATGCTACATGGCGAGAGAGCTATGTTTGGGAATAACATGGTTCTCTTGGTCTCAAGGCCACTGGAGACCGGACACTTCATGGAACTGACATGTTCACACGCTGACTGGATAAAGGGGAGGTATGAGGGCTACGGACATATGTCAGACTGATGACTAAGACTTGGCATTCGACTCAGGTGAGATCATGCCTGCTGCCCTTCACAACTATTGTACAATAAGTTGCTGAGAAAGAAGAGAATTAATGAGGGAAACAAATTCCAGCCTGATAATGCACTACCTGGGACCCATCTGTCCTTGTGAAAACCTGGGTTCTTACACTCTGAGTCTGAATAGGCAATGTGAGCTAACAGTAGGCTGAACCAGTGACCAGCTGAACACTTTAAACCACCAGGGAAGGGTTGCTGTATGTTTCAGTGTTACACTGCCCTGGTGCATGCAGCTTTAGTGTTAGGCATACATGAGAGTGTAATGCTGGACATTTCTGTGCCAATACACCATTGTGTGCACTCATACAGGATCACTAGTGTTCACATCTCTGTGGTACAGTGTGGTGAAGCACTTATGAAAAAGTCAGGCTTCAGGATGATGGGCAGCATTCTTGAACCTCATGGTCCACTTCTGGTTGCACTATCTCCAGACAGGTTCTCCTCTGCCTTGAAGGTCCCATCACTAGGATACACTGTGGGCACTGCAGCCTGAGGTGAAATGTCTGTGGTAAAATAAGTGAAACAAATCTTGAAAAGTAGATGATACTGAGGGGTCTGCAACTATTATGGATTGGCTTGGCTACTTTCTGTTCAGGATAGACAGGACTGGGACAAGTGAAGGAGGGGTTGCAGTCTATGGGAGGGAGGAAATCAAGGCCACAAAGGTACAGGGTTAGCTGAAGGAAAAGGAAGGGCTGGATGTGCTGTGGGTCATCCTTTGGACAGACCTCCAGCCCAGGGGAAGGAGTTGGATAAGGCACTTGGGGAAGCCACCATCAAAATGGTAAGTAAGGGGGAGGTGCTGCTAGTTGGTGACTTCAGTGTGCCAGACACGGAGTGGAGCCTTCCAACAGCAGCTTCTGTAATGAGTAGGCCATCCTTGATTCCCTACAAGGGGCTTTTCTTGACCAGCTAATGAAATAACTCACTGGGGCAGAGGCTAGTGGCCAACTGGAGAGAATGCTCTGGCAAGCTCTCTACCTCAATAACATAAAACCTGCAAATGAAAACTTCCAAAAGTGCTTTTTTTTAAACAACCTCTTACAACATTCAATAGGTCTTGGTGAGCTTTCTGCAGATATCATTTTAAGTAGCCAGGAGAATGGGAAACCAAAAATCAACCTGCAATGGACTCAGGAAAGAAAACAGCCTGCACCACAGGACCTGTAGCAGGAGGTGGACAAGACTTGGGTGGCATCGCAGAGGCAGAACTGACACTGAAGGCCATGAAAGATGTGGTCTTGGGTGCGGTAAGTGATTTATTATCCAAGGTGAATGCATTTAACTCCAGGGTTACTGTGCTGGAAACCATAATGGAAAAATTGTTAGCAGACAATAAGATGATCACTGAATCCATTAAGAAAACTTACGCCATGGTGAATGGTTTGGAACGGAAAATAAACTGTTGAGATAGCACCTGGGAAGTACTAAAAACTCTACACTCCTCCAACATCTGTCTCCTAGGTATGCTGTATGATTTAGAAGCTCCAAATCCAGTAAAACATATCATAGACCTTTATCAAAACATGGTTTGGGATGTGCAGGAAATCAATATTCAGAGAGATATACCCCCGTAGATTGAATCCTCAGAAAAGGTAAACAACCATGACCTGCAAATACTTTCCTAGTGATAACAGGGGACTTACTAAAGCAAGACTGACTTTTTACTCAAAGCAAAAGAGCAAAGCCCACCGCTGCTAGATGTAAACCAAATTGTCCACTGTTATCTGGACCTAAGTTACTCCACAAGGGAAAGGAAGAGGGCCTTTGATGGTGTTCGTGCAGGCCTGAGGGAATTGAAAATCACCCATTCACTTCAACTTTCAGCCTGTTTGAAAATAACCTATATAGGGCAACATTTTTTTTTTATTCAACCACCCTGCTGAAGCTAGTAAAAGCTGAAAAAGCTGAAACAAGACTTTCTGGCTGCAGAAACTGAACAGAAAGCTGTGGACTCTGAGGCGTGAAGTAACATACTGTAACTGTATAATGGAACAGCTGTTTTATAATCATCATTAATTCACTAATGTGTTTCTAGTTACACTTAAATATAGTTAAATCAGCTATAATGCTATAGCCTTGAAAGCAGACAGACTGCAGCAATGTGTTTAGTGTCGTAGGCCTTTTACGTTTTATAGCATGATGTGCTACTGACAGCTTGTTGCCCCAGTACATCACATCTAAGATGGTGGAGATCAGATGATTACATTTGCTCCTTCTCTGGGAGCAGGGAAGGCACTAGAAATCATGCAAGTGCATTTGGGTGTCCATGGCATGGCGCTAACCTGCAGTCCACCACGGTGTTTAAATCAGTTGCCAGCTTGGGATGAGTACAGAACTACAGGGTCACAAATAGGAAAAGGAAGGGCTGGAAAGCAAAGCCAGCTTGCTTTCCAGGAGCAATGTTCAATTTTTAAATGTTCATTTTGACATGTTTGATTTAATCATTAGGTTAGTTGATTGTTTGCCAACTTAGCTGACAGTAACTCCTTAGTTATCAACTTTGATGCATGTGTCAAAAGTGCCTAAACTGATGATGTGTAATGCACAATAACTTTCATATATTTCTGCACTGAATGGCTGGAGGCACCTGGACAAGGTGGAGGAAAAGTGGACCAAAATAAGAGGGCATAGTTAAGGCAATGAACCTGTGTGTCAAGCAGGTAAGCAAAAATAAAAGAAAGAGGAGACCACTATGGTTCTCAAAAGAGGTAGCAGAAAAGGTAAAGGCTAAAAAAGTAGCATCCAGAAGGTATAAGGAGCCCCAGAGAGAGGAGGATAGTGAGGTGTATCTGGGAAACAGGGGAGGGCAGGCAAATCTGTAAGGAGTGCAAAGGCACAAACTGAGGAAAGAATAGCTCAGGGAGTACCAAAAGGGGACAAGACATTTTTCAGGTATTTTACAAGAAAAGGAAAACTAAGGGAGGCATTGTACAGCTAAAGAAGGAAGTGGGTGACTGTACAGAGGGGGATCAAAGGCAAACATCTTGAACAAATACTTCTGCTCAGTTTTCACAGTAGAACGGGGCAGAGGAAGGGACCTCAAATAGGCACCAGGAGCATTGATAAGGGACGTTGACACCAGTCCATTTTCTGAGGAGAAAGTCCAGAAAGCACTAGCAAACCAGAAGGTGGACAAGGCTTTGAGACCAGATGGAGTACATCCAAGGGTACTGAGAGAGCTCAGGGAGGTACTGGATGCACCTCTGACAGCTCTGTTTAACAGATCACTGGAGACCAGCATAGTCCCGGGGGACTGGAGAAAGGCATAGGTATAGTCCCACTTCACAACAGTGGTAGCAGGGAGGAGACAGGAAACTATAGGCCCATCAACCTGACATCAGTGGTGGGTAAGTTAATGGAAACACTGCTAAAGGAAAGGATTGTGGAATACCTGGTATCCAGTGGATCACACGATCCAAGGCAGGACGGTGTCACACATGGAAGGTCATGCCAAACAAATCTGATAGATTTCTTTGACTGGGTGACCAAGGAGTTGGATGAGGTAGGGGGTGGTGGACATGGTCTACCTGGACTTCAACAGGGCTTTCAACATCATTCCTCATAGGAGAATCGCAAACAAGTGGTGGAATTTGGTGATGGGTGTTAAGGTGGCAACCTGGGTAAAAAAACTGGTTATGGGACAGGACATAGAAGGTAGTGGTAAACAGAGTTTATTCCAAAGAAGGGAGGCTGACCAGTGGTGTACCTCAGGGATCAGTGCTAAGAACAGTTCTGTCTAGGGTTGGTGGAAAGGATGGGTAGAGATCTGGAAAGATTGGAGGAGTGGTCAGGGGTATTGCAGTTGGGTTTTAATGCAAGAAAGTGTAAAATAATGTACTTTGGCCATAGAAACCCAGGCGTGGAGTACAGGATGCGAGGAGTGATACTGACAAAGACCAAGCAGGAAAGAGATCTAGGAATAATTTCACATGACCCAAAGGTGGCCAGGCAGTGTGACAAGACAGTCAATAGGGCTAGTGGGATGCTGGGGTGCATAGGAAAGGGCATCATCAGCAGGAAGAGAGATGTGGTGCTGCCCCTATACAGATCACTGGTAAGACCTCACCATGTCCAGTTTTGGATATCTCATCTCAGGAAGGACATAGAGTGGAAATGGTCCAGAGAAGTGCTACCAAGATGGTGAAGGTTCTGCATCAAAAGCCCTACAAGAAGAGGCTAAAGGAGCTAAATATGTACACCCTGGAGGAGATGAGGGAGAGGGGGTTATGGTAGAGACCTTTAATTACCTCACAGTGGTCAATAAGGTGGAGGAGAGTGGTATTTTCATAGAAAAAGGTGCTCTAGAACAAGGGGTCTTGCTGTGAAGCTGGAGGGGTTACATTCAGGAGGGATGTGAGGAAGTACTTCTTCACAGAAAGGGTAGTGGATACCTGGAACAGCTTTCCAACAGAGGTAGTGGAGGTGAAAGCAGTGGTGGGGTTCAAAAATGCTGGGATAGGCACGAGGGGATTGTAGGGGAAAGGAAAGGTGGGGAAGAGATGGTGCCATAGATCAAGGAAAGGTCTGCAGCAAAAAATGAAGGTTAAAAGAATAGAGCAGACCATACCTCTCAAGTGTCCCTCATTATGAGGGACATCCCTCATTGTGCCCCTTAAAATTGCTCTGTCCCTTATCCGTTCCTCATGGAAAAGGTGCTGCCCATACAGCCAATGTACTGTAAATTCAGACTTTAAAGCAGAAACACTTAACATTCTAAAATACTAACTCTAAAATAAACTTTGTACAAGTAAATGCTATGGTTTTCACAGTGTTCTGAGCTTGTATCTCTATGTTTGAGTTTATGTCCCTCATTCTGAGGGTCTGTGTCCCTCATTGTCCCTCATTTTGAGTGTCAAAAATGTCCATGTCCCTCATTTCAGTGTGTTTCTATGTTAAAACTGTGGAGTTATAGCTGTGTTACAACAGGGAAAATCAACTGGCGTTTTACTCCTAATACAGGTCTAGTGTCTTGCTGCACCAGTTCTTTCTATAGACATTTTTGTGGACTTTACTGCTGGGACAGCACAACATATGGTACTCCCCCAATATAGCAGCTTGCTGTCTGAAATGATCACTAATGTACTGATGTAGTTTGATTGATAACTGTATCTCACAGCAATGTACATGATTTTATTTGGTAATTGTTCATTTCTAAATTAAATAAAATAAAGTTTACAAGAAATAAGCCACTATGGACAGGGCAGTGCTGAACCTGGTACTTACAGATAGGGACAGCACTGCAGACATCACAGTGGGCAGTCTCCTAGGTACCAGTGATCACTGTACAGTGTGGCTTAACATAAAGACAGGAACAGAGGTAAACTACACAAGGATGAGGGTCCTGGCTTTAGGGCAGCAGATTTTAAAGACATGGTGATTGCCTCAGAAACTGCCTTGTAAGGGGGCATTGCCAGACAGGAGTAAAGGCAGAGTGGGGATCAATAAGGGAAATAATAATTAAGGGAACCGTCCTCTTGAGTGAAAAAAGTGAGTAAAAGCAGAAAGAAAAAGAAATCATTATAGTGCTCCAAAGAAGTGACCATGGTGGTGAATGAAAAAAGGGTGGCATTAAGGAGGTATAAGGAAACACAGAGGGAGAAGGACAGGGAGGTGTGCCAAGTAAAACTGAGGGAAGCAGGAATGCTGGTGAGGAAAGCAAAGTTGCAGACAGAGGAAAAGATAGACAAAGCTAAAGCTAAAGGTAATAGGATTTTCTTCAGATACATAAGTGACAAGAGGAAAGGAAAGAGAAAGATAGTGATGATAAGGAGGGTGGCAGGGGGAGACAGCACAGAAGAGGACCGAGAAAAAGCTGCAGACCTGAACAGGTACTTCTCCTCAGTCTTGACAGTGGAGGAAGGGTTGACAGACCACCAGGAATTAGCAAGAATAAAGGGGTGGGCAAAACTCAAGTTCATTTTCCAAGGAAATAGTCCTGAAGTGACTTGCAGCTCTGAAGGTGGACAAGTCTATGAGACTAGACAGGATACACCTAAGGGTCCCAAAGGAACTCAGAGAGGAGCTAGCTGCCCTACTAATAGTTTTCAACAGTTCACTGGAAACAAGCACGGTTCTGGAAGACTGGAGAAGAGCAGACTTGGTCCCTCTATATAAGAGCAGCAGCAGGAAGGAGGCTAGCAACTATAGGCCGATCAGTCTCACTTCGGTGATGGGGAAGAGTATCTTGACTGCACCATAGATTTACAGGAAGAGGTTATTCCAGATGAATCTAACTGATTTATTTGACTGTATGACCAGGGAAATAGATCAGGGGATGGCAGTGGATGTGGCCTACAGTATCTGGACTTAAGGCATTTGACACATGGAAACATAGAATATGTCATCAGATATAAAGACCACATGGACCACCCAGTCTGCCCATTTTTGTCCCTGCCTATACTGTCGCTGCTGAGCCTACTTGAACTCTAGCTTCTCCCCTCCCCAACTGTCCTACGAAGATTACTTTATGCCTCTCTCATGCATGCTTGAAGCCCACCACTGTTTTCACCCCCTCCACCTCCGCTGGTACACTGTTCCAGGTGTCGACAGCTTTTTTCAGTGAAAAAGTACTTCCTCTCATCCCTCCTAATTTTCCCCTTTCAGCTTCATTAAATACCTCCTCATTCTCATGCACCTTATTTTCTGAAAAATATTCCCTTCCTGTACCGTATTAGCCCATACGAAGTACACATTGGTCTTATCATGTCCCCCCCTCTCCCTCCTGTTTTCCAGGGTGTACATATTGAGATCCTTCAGTCTTTTCTTGTAGCGCTTATGATGTGCTCCACACCATTTTTGGTGCCCTTCTCTGAAAAGACTCTATCCTCTCTAAGTCATTCATGAGATGTGGTCTCCAGAACTGGACAAAGTACTCTAGATGGGGTCTCCCAGTGATCGATACAGTGGGAACACCACTTTTCTTCTAGTGCTGGTCATTCCCCTCCCTATGGACCCAAACATCCATCTGGCCCTGCCTACTGCCTCGTTGCACAGTCTTGCCACCTTGAGATCATCAGATATGATAACCCAAAGGTTAATTTCCTCTTTTTTGATGGTTAATACTGCTTTCCCCACTTTATACACTGCCTCTAAGTTTCTGTGCTCTTGGTACATGATTTTGCACTGTTTTGCTTTGAAACACAGTTGCCATACCCTAGACCACTTCTCGAGTTTCCTCAGATCTCTACTCATTTTCTCCACCCCCTCCAGAGTATCTAACCTAATGTTGGATTTTGGTGTTATCTACAAAGAGGCATACCTTTCCTTTCCAGCTCCTCTGCAATGTCACCTATAAAGGCATTGAAGAGGACAAGCTCCAGCACTGAGCCCTGAGGTACCCCACTGGTCACTATTCCCTCATTAGAGTGAATGCCATTTACCACCACCCTCTGTCACCTATCCATACCCAGTTAACCACATTGGGTACCACCCCCAAACTGCCCAGCTTCCTTAAAAGCCTCCTATGTGGTATAGTGTCAGAGGCCTTTCAGAAGTCTAAGTTGGCCACGTCCACCACCCCACCCTGATCTATTTCCCTAGTCACCCAGTTGAAGAAATCAATCAGGTTAATCTGATAAGACCTCCCATATGAATCTGTTCTGTGTTGTGTCCTGTAATCCACTGAATTCAAGATATTTCACTAGCCTCTCTAAAGTGTCTCCATTAACTTCCCCACCACTGATGTTAACTGACCGACCTATAATTACCAGCCTCTTCCCTGCTGCCACTTTTGTGAAGCAAGACTACACCTTCCCTTCTCCAGTCCTCTGCAACTACTTATGACTGCATGAGTAAAATTGTTACCTTCCCCCATCTCACACAGTGCTCCTGCAACCCCGCATCAGTTGCTTCTTTTCTAGGTGCCACCATCTCACTGACTCAGAATGCCCCTTTTGCCATGACTGACTATGGCCCTAAACAGGCAGGCCTCATTTGCTGAATAGCAAACCTGACCCTCCACCCATAATACCTTCCCGAGGAGGGGACCCTTCAGTGGCCGTCTACCATCTTGCTATTTTTCCTTCCCCCTATGCCAGCCTCCCATCATCCTCCTGATGGCCTGGCTGCTCATCACATCAGACCACCCCCTATCCAAGGAAACCCACCCTATTCCCGCCAGTTGTACCGCCATGGTGGTATGTGCAACACATTTGTCCCATTTTTTAACCATATACTGCATTACTTCCCCTTCCTTGGCTGGGCCCTTAGTTTCCCATCCCATTCCTGTTCTGAACAACTGGAAAGCCACCCATGCCCTCTTGTAAGCCCTTAGGGTGTCTGCTACCCATGATCCCCTATATAAAGCCCTGTCCTTTTCTCTCCAATCTCCCAGAGCCGCTCTGGTACCCTGGTCTGGGCGAGTGCAGCTTGCAGTGCCAGCCCTCGGAAGCGCTCCATCTGAAAATGAGAAAGACAGTCAGCTACCTTGTTGCGAACCCCTTCAATGTGTCTCGCCCTGAAAGACAGGTTAAGCTTCAGACCTAACCATATCATGCCCCTCAACACTATTCCAATTGCTTCCATCTGGCCCATCTGCCTATTGATCACGTCTACCACCCCCTTGTTGTCGAACCAAAAAACTATGCGCTACCCTGCCATCCATGCCCCCCACACCTCCAACGCTACCCATATTGGGAAGATTTCGAGGAACGTGATGTCCTGGGTCCAACCCCGTTCCCTCCATCAATCTAGCCATGCTTCAGATATCCACTCCCCCTGGAAATAGGCCCCCATCCCCAGACTCCCGGCTGCGTCCATGTACAGCTCGAGGTCCTCGTTGAGAGCCCACTCCTCCTGCCAGAAGGTCACCCCATTATACGAATCCAAGAATGTCTCCCAAACTCTTAAATCCTCTTTCACTCCCCTGCTGATATCTACCCAGTGATGTGGAAGTTTTGCCTTTCCCGTGACACTCCCCAGCCTCCTGGTGAAAGCCCTGCCTGGGCTTATGGCCTTACAGGCAAAATTAAGGTACCCCAGTAGTTGCTGTACCTGTACCAGAGGCACCCTCCTCCTCCACTTACCAGGGCAAGTAGCCCCCTGAGCCATTCAACTTTGTCCCCTGGGAGGTGAAAACATTCTTCCTCTGTGTCCACTTCAATCCCCAGGAATTCCAGCATGCGTGCCGGGCCCTTGTTTTCTTCTGCTGCAAACGGGATGCCTATGGACCCGCACATGTCCTGAAAATCGGCTAGCATTTTCTCTGCCTCACTTTTGCTAGCCCCTATTAGCAGGAAATCATCCAAATAATGGATGACCCTACCGTGTCCATACCACCACCCAAATACCCACTGCACCCATGAGCTGAATGCCTCGAAAGTTGCACAGGCAACCGAGCAACCCATGGGCTTTGCTTTGTCGAAATAAAACTTGCCTTCAAACTGGAAACTGAGAAGGTCCCAATCCTCAGAACTCACTGACAGCAGTCGGAATGCAGCCTCAATGTCCGTCTTGGCCAACCAGGCACCCTCTGTCACTCTTATCAACTCTACCGCCTGGTCAAGTGATGCATAGGATACCATGCTGAGCTCCTCCGGAATCCCCTCATTCACTGACCTATCTTTCAGGTATAACAGGTGATGTGTGAGCTGGAACTCACCTACCTGTTTCTTAGGCACCAAACCTAGAGGCGATACCCGAAACTCCCCTCATGGGGGTGCAACCAGCGGCCCTTCTACCCTACCTGCCTTCATCTCCTTCTGGATTTTTTTTCGTATGATGTCATCTTTTTCCACCACCAACCCTGAGTTCTTGGCTCACATCCCCACCCGCCTCCCTTCAAAACCCAGTGCAAACCCACCTTCGAAACCCTTTATTAATAACTCAGCCCCTGCCCTGTCAGGGTATTCCCTGGTCCAAGCTTCCATTACTCACTGTTTTATGGGTGTGTGGGCCATGGGGTATCCCCACCTCCACTCTGACCGATCAAACCTGGTTTCATCCATGATTGGGTGCATAACCCCCCCTACCCATGCCTCCCCAGTTCCTGCTGGCTCCCCCTCTTCCACCCTGAAAGGGCTGCTCAGGGGCCTGTCCTCTGACTGGGCCCCCTTTTCCCCACCCCCTTACAACTTGTGGCCGGGTGAGACCCCCCCACACTGTGAGAAGCTGTGCCTAAACTTACAGCTAGGCCAGTTACATGCTGCCCTGTTGTAAGCCCAACAAGCCTTGCCCATCTGTGCCGGTGCCATCTTTCTCACCATGTCCGACACCTGGCCCCCTACTGCACCAGACAGTGTCCTGACCCAGAGTTCAGCATGGGTGCAATCCCACCTCAGATCACCCTTTACCACCATGTGTCTCTGAAATGCCTCGTCGTACTTGAGCCACCCAAAACCCAGTTTCACCCGGTATGCATCCCTAATAATTGCCATGTATGTTATCAGCGGAATTGCCAATTCCAGCTGCTTCTCGAGTACTAATGCACTGTAAATCAAAAAACCCACTTGCCAAGTGTCTATGTTCTTGCCCTTATACCTCGCCTCTTCTGTCTTATGCCCCACCACCACTAGTGAAACTGCCATCTAGGACTTAACTACCGATTATTTTTGTTCATACCTTTTTGCTGTCTCCTCATCCACCAGCCCAAAGATATCCACATACTTCCCCTTCCAAATCTTTTCTTTAATGGATACTGGCATGTGATCGCCCAGTGTAAACCCCAGCGGACCATCATATAACTTCCGTGCCCCTCCTATAGTGCCCACTCCCCTTTCTCCCCTTCCCTTCTTTCTTTGATTGCCCGTAAAGCCATCTCCATCCTTGCCATGCCCTCCTCCCCCATGTCACCTACCAGACCTTCCATATATTCTCTCAAACTCTCATCATTGCTCGTATACACCTTATCCTTACCTCCATCTGGTTGAGTGTCCCGGGCCCGGTGCGTGTTTTCTCTCACCCCTGGTGCTGCCGGGAGGCTGGTACCCACCTTCTTCACCCATTTCCTGCCCCTCCAGTCCCCTCGTCCTGCTCTTTCTACTTCCTTTGTGCCTCTTCCTCAGCTTCCCTCTGCTTTGCTGCCTCTATTAGTTCGGTCATCTGTGACATCAGCTTCGCGGCCTCCGCTAGCATGGTTGCACTGTACGTCATAGCTCTCTTTGGCGCCATATTTCCTGAAGCTGCACGACAAGACATACATGAATACTGTCCCTCATGCCCCGATTCAATCAACCTCCTTGTTTCCCCCTCTACACGGTAACTCTACCTGGGCTCTCGCTGCTGCCCCCCACCCCAGCCACACCTGGCCCGAGGTGGCCCCTACCCACATGCAGCTGGTGTTCATCCCCCCAGTTTTCTGCACATGCCCTTACAACCTGAGCACTTAGAAAATTCCCCCTCCATGCCACCATGCCCTGCAAGTCTCCTTCCAACCCCTAGTCCTGGCCAGACCTGTGTTACTGTAGACTGGGGGAGGGGCTGCTGCTCCATCCATGCCATGCTCCCACTTGCCCGGCCCCCACCCACCAGTCCACAGCCACCCTGCAACTTGCTGCCCATTATCCCTCTAGTGCCACTACAATGCTGCCCACACTTGAATGCCGGCCCAGTCATACGGCCCCTTCTTCCCCTTCCTTTGCAGCTATCTGCTTCCCGTACGTCGTCGGTAGCGAGGCCATAATGGGCACGTAGCTGGTGGGTCCCCCGCTTACTCACCTCCACAAACAAAACCCCCAGCCATGCTTCCCCATCTCTAGGCCCACTGTGGGCTGCGGCATCCTCTAATCCCCTGACGCTGCATGTGGCTTCATCAGCCGAATTGCCTCCCCTGGCTAACTGCTTGTTCCACAAGAGGCTGGTTTTTGACCCACAATCTTGCACCTTGTTCCCCGCACCCCAGGAGAAGCACCATTTATTATTCATTATCGGCTCTCCTGCCTCCCCACCGCGATCACGTGTCAGCCCTCACCCCTTTGTGCTATTCCCCAGGCCCTGGGCCTTCCATGCTGGAAAGGTCCTTGGCCCCAGGCCCGCGTGGGGCCAACACCATGCTGCATCCCCCCTCAAAAAACAGAGCCGCTACTCCATGTGGGTGCCCAGAGTACCAGGCCACTTGTAGTAAAACATAAACTCTGGTGCACACTACGCAAAAACAAACACATTCAGCCAAAAGCAATTTTTATTTCTTATATTTGCTCCCCCACATAATCTCATCACAGCAGAATATGCACCATGCTGCATCCCCTCATCCCTGCTGCTTGCCGATGCCGGGCCTCTCCGCCTCGTTGCTAGCATCGGCTCCGCTTGCCGACAGGCTTCTGGGCCTACCTGGTCCTGCTCTCCCGATCGCAGCCACTGAGCTGCCAGCCACGTGCACTGGGCTTCCCCCCATCCTCCCGGTTGGCGGCCAAAAGAATTCACCCTGGTGCTCTTTCCTAGTGCTATCCCATACATGGCCACAGAGCCTGCTCAACTGGGCCCCCCACCCCGTCTTCAGTCCTCGCGACGAAACCTCTGCTCCCCCCTGGTTGGAGGGGCTGCAAACCGGTCCACCTGCACTATACCTGTAATGCCCATCGCTGCCCAAACCTCCCAACATGAAATGTTGTTAGCTGAAAGACCGCGGTGCTCTCTGTGGCCTAATCGCCTGTCGTGTGCTCCTCGCGTGCACGTGCATCCCCCTCCATGCAGGCAGCTATTTTGCGAGTAACATGACCAATGTTTATTTAGAAAACTTACAGAACTTGCAGCTCTTTCTGATTAATATGCCAGGTATACAATAGGATAGTCTGACAGCAGGCTCTGCTATGGAATCATTATTACCAGACAGGCCACCAAACAAAGCCAAGCCACAAACCCTCGCTCGCTCTACTGCAGTTCTCTGTGGGTTCACTTCGCCAGCCACCGTCTACAAAACGCTCATCATTAAAGCTACTCTTACCAGGATTACCATCATACTGCATTCAGGCCTCGTAACAAATGGCTCATTTCTGCAACCAACCACGTATCAACGCTGCCGCCTACCTGGTATACAAGCTCCCTCAAATGCAAAAACAGCGTACCTCTAAATATTTGGCTGTGCTTACCTCTTAGTGATGCCTAGTGATGTGTTGTAAGTCAAAAAATTTTACAACAAAGAGAGGGCGAACTGTGGTTACTTGTCCTTAAGTAACCCTGCTGCCCTTTGTCCTGTAGCCCCTCCCCCAGCCCCTCACCTGGCCAATAGCCTAGGACCTCTACCTGCCTTGTCATTTTACCTTCCCGTGAGGTCACTGTCCCTCCCTACCCCCGGCTCTATATTTCTGGCTGGGCACAGGGACAAATTGGCCTGCTTTTTATTGGCAAACCCCATTTTGTCGAATATGCCTGGGAGAGATGTCTCTGAATCACTTAATACTAGCATTACATCATCAGCATAAGCATTTATTTTAACTACTTGTGTTCCTATGACAAGACTGAAATGAACTTGTTAGTTCTAATGTACTGCAAGAACAGTTGCAGAGCCAATATGAAAAGAATTAGTGATAACGGACAACCTTATCTGACACTGTTTGACATTAATAAGGGAGAAGTTAACATCTGGTTAATTTTAAACATTTCTACTGGCTGACTATAAAAGGCTTTTATAATGTTTATGTACTGGTATAGTAGTTTAGATATATAAAACAAATGAACATAAATTCCCAGTTTTATACATCAACGGCTTTGGAGGTATCCAAAGCCATTACTAAAGATTGTTGTTTAGATGTTGCGTGTTGATCTATAATTCATTGAACTTTTTGTAGACCTTCAAATATAGTCCTACCCTTAATAAATCCAATTTGATCATAATGTACTAACCTGGGTATACACCCTTCAATTCTCTTAACCAATAATTTAGCTATTATCTTACAATCAATATTTAGTAAGGCAATAGGTCTACAATTTTCTGGTTTTCTTTTATCTTTATCCACTTTTTGTAACAAGATAAAAAAAGCCTGCTGCACAGAAGGTGGTATTGACTGTCTATAATTTCTTCCAACATGATCATAATCCAAGGTGCCAAGATATCATTGAATACAGAAAAAAATTCTGAGGTTAGTCTGTCACTACCTGTTGCCTTGTCTCTAGGCAAGTTCTTTATAACATCCACAATTTCCTGTAATTTGAAGGGTTCATATTCAGTATTTAACTTTGGTACAGATGAACCATCTAAGTATTTGTTTATGGAATTTGTTTAGGGTATATATATATATATATATATATATATATATATATTTTGGGGGGTATATAGTTTTATAATAATCAAAATAAAAATGTACCTATTTCATGATCAGCTTTTACTAAGTTACCTGCTTCATGTAACATGTCCACTATAATGTTTTTGCTTTTATTCTTCTTTAACATACTCCTGTTCTTCACACCTCTCTACTAGCACCACCTCTGCCTACCACCACCCTTCCTCATCCCCATATCTACCCCTGCCTCTCTTCCTAGCCCTGGTCCACCATGTTCCTCTCTTACCCTCTTTCAACTCCCTTCCTCTCTCCCTTTTCTAATCTGCTCACCCCACCCACTGTTGCACTTTTTCCCTGATCCTTGCCTCCCACCCACCTCTCCTTCTACCTCCCTCCCAGTTACCCCTTTACACCCACTCTCTCTTCCACTTTTCTATGGTACCTGGCACAACTGGCAGCAACTCAGTTTTTCCACTCTACCTTTCCCTTTATTATTGCCCTTTTGGCAGCTTTAATTCATGCAAATATTGTTTGTTGTGACTCATCATTCTTAAATGTATGCTTGATTGTGTTGTTCTAACTGTTATTTATATTACCTGTAGCTTTTAGACCATGTATACCCTGTACTGAATTTTGTATTCAAACTGCTTGCCAGCTAATCTCACACAAACTGTACTTCTATTCTTTGTATACTGACATGGAACCTTTGTAAAAGAGCTATTGGCTCAAAGGTATTTATCCGAAATTCTAATAAATAATAAATACATAAATAAATATGAACATACAAAGAAGCCAGCAGAAGATGGCTATTTGTTCTATCTAGTCTACTCATATTACAGGGTCCACAGCTTGAGCTACTGATTTTGTCACTCTCCCTACTCCTCCCATCCTTTCCATCCTTCCTACCCGTGATCCTTATCTTCCCCCATGACTATTCCAGCCTCTCTTGAAGCTGTCCACCATCTCCAATTAGACAATCTCTTCTGCCTGCACATTCCAAGTGTCCACCATGCTCTCCATGAAGAAGTGCTCCCTGATCTTCCTCCTAAACCCCCCCTTCCAGCTTAAGACTGTGCACCCCTCATGTTATAGTTGCCACTTAGCTTAAAGAGACCCTCACTATCCACATTATTTATCCCTTTCAAGTACTTGAAGTTCACAATAATGTCCTCTCTCTGTCTCTATCCTGTCCTCCAGGGAGTACATGTTCAGTGCCCTCAACCTCTCCTCGTATGCCTTACCCTGCTGATTCACTATCATCTTTGTATCCCTCTTCTGGACCTTCTCCAGCAGGTAAATGTTTTTTTGAGGTGTGGGCATCAGTACTGAACTCCATAATCTAGATGTGGCCTCACCAGTGACCTGTACAAGGGAAGAATAACCTCCTATCTCTTACTACTGATCCCCCTAGCTATGCATCCCAGCATCTTGTTTACCCTTGCTGCTGTTTCCTTGTACTGCGTGGAGTGCTTTAGGTCACTAGTGATCATCACTCACAGCTTCTTCTTCTCCTCTGATGCAGATACCTGGACTCCACCTAGGTAGTACTCAGTCCTAAGATTCTTGGCTCCGGTGTGCATGACATTGCATTTCTTGGCATTGTAGCCAAGCTGCCAGATCTCGGACCACCTCCCCAGCTTTTCCAGATCATCCTGTAGGTCCAGTATCCCTTCAGCTGTGTCCACTCTCCTGCAGAGCTTGGTGTCATCTGCAAATAGGTACATTTTGCCCTTAATGCCACCCCAGTGTCATTGACAAAGACATTAAAAAACACCGGCTCCAGCACTGAACCCTGATGGACCCCACTGCTGACCTCTCAGGTGCCAGTTTACTCTCCCCACACAACCACCCTCTGGGATCTGTCCCTCAGCCAGTTTTCCACCCATCTGATCATCTTCTCCCCAACCCTGAGATCTGCCAACTACATGATCAACCTTTTGTGGGGAACAGAGACAAAGGCCTTGCTGAAATCAAGATACAGGATGTCTACCGCTTGATCCCTGTCTACTGTCTTAGTGACCCAGTCAAAGAAGTCAATCAGATTCATTTGACACAATCTCCCTCCCCCCCATGAAGCCGTGCTGCCTTGCATCCTGTAGACCATGCTCCTCTACTATATTTGTGCCAACATTTACTTAAGTATGGTCCGCATGAGCTTGCACACGATTGAGATCAGACTGATTGGTCTGTAATTTCCTGGGTCATCCTTGGGACTGCTTTTGTGGAGGGAAAAACATGTGCTGTTCTCCAGTCCTGTGGTACCATGCCTGACTCCAGTGAACTATTAAATAGGCCTGCCAGTGGCCCTGCCAGCTCCTCAGCCAGTTCCCTTAGTACCCTTGGATGTACTTTGTCTGGGCCTGGTGATTTGTCCATCTTCAGTGCTAGCAGCCCCTCCCTTACTCTATCCTCCTCAATCACTACATCTGTGTTCCTCTCCCCTCCTGTTTCTCTTCTACCTCCTGAAGACATTGGTCCATGATTCTTTCTGGTGAAGACAGAACAGAAGGATTCATTTAGTATATCTACTTTTCCCCCATTATCCTCCCCTTTCTTAAGTCTAACAATCTTGTCTTTCTTGTCCATTTTCTCACTTATATAGTTAAAGAAGGCCTTCTCCCCATTATTAATTATTTCAGCTATCTATAGCTCCTTCTGTGTTTAGCTCACTGGATTTCCTTACTTGCCTCACTAACCAACCTTAGGTAATTTTCCCTATCCACCTCTCTCTTGGTCTTCCTGAATTTCCTATAGATTAACTTCTTTTCCCTTACTGCCCGAGCAACCCCAGAACTGAACCAGTTGGGTGTTTTGGCCCTTGTGTTCCCCTGAACTTAATACACTCCTCTATGGAAACTAGTATTCCTTCCTAAATGATGAACAACCTTTGGTCTATCCCCATATCTTCTCTGATGTCTACCAGGTGACTCCTTAGCACTTCACCCATCTTCCTGAAGTCCGCTCTCCTAAAATCCAAGATTTTGGTCTTAGTCAGGATGCTTTCCCTGCCCATATCCAACTGAAACCACACTGTACAATGGTCACTCCCTCCAAGGGGATCCTTAACTGTTATTTTCTATAAATGCTCCCCATTCATGAGCACCAGATCAAGAATTGCCTCTACTGTTGTTGGTTCTCTGATGCCCTAAGTGAAGAACCCACTTTGTAGTCCTTCCAGGATCACCTGATTCCTAGCACATGTTGTGGATGGTATGCTCCAGTCCTCCTTGAGTAGGCTTAAGTTTACCACAATTACCACCGATCCCTTCCCTACACCTTCCAATATTTGTGAGCTCAGTTCCCTGTCCTTCTCCTCATCCTACATGTGTGCATGTGTACATGTAACATGCCTGCTAATATTTTTGCTGATTTATCCCCATTTCCATATAGCTGTGTTTTCACAGTGTGCATATCCATTTCAACTTGATTATTGAGATACTGTTGTAGCGCTATAGTTTTTCCTTTTCTCTGTTCTTCCAAAGTAAGTTCCTCCAGCTGTATTCATTCATTTAATTGTTTTATCTCTTCTGCTAATTTTTAACAGTATTTTTGTGAGCCCTTTTATGTTTTATTTCAAAGGATGTAATATAAGCTTTAATATTTGCTTTGAAAGCATCCCATATTTTAATTATTTTTTGTGTACCATCATAATTAAAGTGGCAAAATTCTAAAATCATTACATGTATGTAATCTATAAAATCTTGGTTTCTTAATAAGGCATTATCCATTCTCCCTGTGATAATTGCTTTTTGTTCATTAGGAATAAAGGTTGTCTGAACCAATGCGTAATTTGATATTTGTATTGTTTTAAAATCAGACATTAGAATTTTTTTAAACATAGACTTAGAGCAAAGTATGTAGTTTAATCTGGAGAAAGACCCCACTGAATCAGAGCAAAAGGTATATTGTCTAACATTGGGATGTAATTGGTGCCATGCATCCAATAATTGAGTGTTATGCAAAACCTTTTTAAACAGTTGAATAATATTTTAATCATTTTTACTAATACTAGTAGATTTATCCAAAGTTGGATTGAAAGTTACATTCAAAGCAGCACCAGCAATTAGGGTAGCTGGACCTAGATTAATTAAACCTAGGGTTATTGCCTTAAGAAAATCCTGATGCACCACAAAGAGAGTATATAATGAAAATAAAATATATTCTGTACCCAATATGAGACAATCTATCATTATTATTCTTCCCTCCTGATTTTTGTATTGTGAAATAAATCTGAAGTCAAGTTTCTTATTTATCAAAATGGCAACACCCCTGCTCTTTGTTGAACCAGAAGAAAAATATATTTCCTTAACCCAGTTAAATTGTAATTTCATTATCTTGCTCTCATCCCAATGGGCCTCTTGTGAAAAAAAAGTATATTTATATGAAATTGTTTAACATGTGATAATTCTTTTTCATTTAATGGGGGAGTGTATACCATATATATTCCATGTTGCCATCTCCACTGTTAAAGGAGTTATATTTGCCATATCTTACTTATTTATAATGAGGCTACAGGTAATATCAACTGTACTCTTATACAAAATTTTGGCTGAATGAATATAATATCTAAAATATAACACCTTAAAGTGCATCCCACCACCAAAATTCATAAACATCTTTGAATAAGTGTGATGTTTATAAACCAGACCCCAAAACACCTTAAAGTGCAACCCACCACCCATATACAAATAAATGCATAATTTAATAGCATCAGTTATTGGATGCCAACTGGCACAAAGTCTAAATTAACAGTTAATGCAGAAGAAAAAGCATCTCAGCCTCCTCCCCACATAAAAATTTAAAGGCACAGATAGATGATTACTTTGCAATTATATTGCCTGCTAAAAGCCACAGACTAACATCTTTAAATTTCATTTTAAGTTTCTTTAAAGGAAAATGTGAGGCATGTGAGTGCACAAATCAGCTTTAGCTTTTTGAGGATTGTCATATATAAGAGTTTGCCCATTAAGATAAACTCTCAATTTTGTCAGATGCACATATGTGGTTCTAATATGGGCCTTTGAAAACAATGTTCTTAGGTCAATAAATTGCTTGCATCCCTACACTAACTAATAAGGTAAGTCTTGAAAAATAGAAATAGTAGCACCATTTAATTATATTCTCTTTTTCTTAAAGACTGCCTGCATAATGCAATCTTTATCAGATGGTCTGACATATTTAGCAATGTTCACACTGGGTGGAAGGCCATCTTTTTGTTTTTTCCTCAATGAATGGTGAACTCTGTCTAACTCTATTTTTGTTTCAATGATATAGAGTCCAAAAAGGCAGAAACAAATTTCTGGGCTTGTTGATAAATAGACATTTTGTGGTCCCAGTGTTCTGGCACACCCACAATTCTTATGTTTTTTCATCTGGCTCTGGACTCATAATCAAGAAATTTGTTTTTAAAATCAGCTATGCCCCCTTTGTGTTGTTTATAGGAAAACTGTGTTACCACTGTGCTGTCTTTCAACAGGCAAATATGTTTTTCTGCTTCACCAGTCCTTGTAATAACATTTTCTACATTTGCTGCCACATGGGAAATCTTTTCATGTAATTAATGCAATTCTACCTTTAAAGTAGTAATCATAGCCATTTCTTTTTTAAGTTCCCTGATTTCATTTATTGTAATTTTCTGCCATTCTGGTATTGATTCTTGTTCCTTTATAAACTTGACACCTTTTTCAGAGGGAGGTTCTTTTCCAGACCAGCTTCTAATTCTGGGCCAGTACTATATTCCTCCAACTTGCAGTTTTCTGAAAGTTCATTAACCTCCCCTTCTTCCCAATTTAAAATTATAGCTAGTAAGTTAAGTTGTGCAGTATTTGTTTCCATGTTTGAGAACATATGTGACTTTTCCACTAATATGGAATTATATTTAGAAGCCTCTAACCGTTGAACTTTCTGGTTCTCTTTTTTATTAGATGGCATTTTAGTGTTCTTGGAGAGTAGCTCTCAAGACATTTTTGGTTTGTGTAAGATTTTAAAAAGAGGTATACCTTTAGGTTGAGATGTGACTGCTGTTGCTGATAGTTTTGAGGTAGTTTCATTTAACACTTGTTCCTCTAGAAGAACTTTTTCTACCCCTTATGTCCACCCTTTGTGTAGGCAATTTACTTTCTAGTAGCCCATCAACAGATTGCAGCCCATCTCCAACAATTCTGGAACCACGGCTTTTAATAGTATTGCTTTCTGTGATACTTGCTGTGGTTCAGAATTTTCCCAAACTCTGTTGTCAGATTCAGACATTTTTTTGGTAGAAATTGCTGCAGTCGAGCCTTTACTTTGTGAAACTTCTGTTCCAGCCTCTTCATTGATTTCCATGACCTTTGATGAGTTCTGCAGTGCAGGTTTGAAGTTGTGCAGTTCCAATGTATTTACAGAGCGTGACAGTGGTTTATGGGCCATTATAGAGGTATCTAAGTGAGGTACATGCATGGCAGTATTAGCAGAAAAATGCAATGGTTGCTGAATCTGGTTTTGCTGTGTTTGTGAATTATTGGTTTGCGAAGTTTGAGGAGCCGTAACAGGTTGCTGAAATAAATGCTGGTCCATTTTTTTAACTAGAGATAAAACAATCACACTGGTCATTGCAGAGTAGGGAGAAGTACGTTTTGTGGATCTAGATCTCTGTGGTCTCTCCGATATGTTGGGGGTGGGGGGGCAAATCAACATGGAGAAATCAGAGTGATTTAAGAATTTAAAAAGATTCCAATGGTACAGGTGCAAGCCATTAACCTTCTAATACAACATGCAAGAAAATATATTGTTCCTTAAAGTGTTCCATGGGGCTTTCTAGTAATCTTTACAAACTGCATGAAGCTGGGAGAAAAAATGTTGAGAGCCATTCTGCAGTAACTACTCCTCACTCCTCACCAGCACTATCTTGTTCCCCTCTTCAGTGTCTTTATAATTGACATTGCAGAAGAACTGGATGGGATGATATACCTTTTTGCAGATGATACCAAAATATGTAATAGAGTGGACACTAAGAAGGGGGTACAGAAAATATGCAGGGACTTTGGGAAGCTTGAGGAGTGATCAAGAACATGGTAGTTGTGGCTCAATGCCAAAAGGTTCAAAATCATGTACCTAGGGCATAGGAAAATGGGCACAGAGCATAGGATTGGGGGATATTGACAGTCACTAAGAAGGAAAGGGACCATGGAGTTATCACAACTGATGACCTCAAAGTGGTAGGGCAGTGTGACAAAGCAGTGGGTATGACTAGTGGGATGATGAGCAAGGCCACTGATTTACGGTGATTAAAATAATGAAATTCCGTTTTCAAGAATTCAGATTCCGGAATTACACCGGTGATTGTTACTCTAATGTCCGGATTTTACCAGAATTCTGCTATCATTCTTTTAGTATGTGCATAAGTAATCAGAATTAAAGAAGGCTTAATATACAGAGCATTAAATAGAGCAAATTGAAAATAGTACAGGAAGAAATTAAAAGAAAAACACAAGTTTTGTAGATCTACTGATCTGATATAAAATGCCAGATTCCATGAAATCTTTGTTTTTACCGGTCTTCAGGCAGCCCTAATTCCAGAATTTTACCAGATTTTCCGGTAAAAACCGAAAAACAGTGGCCTTGATGATGAGGTATATAGGGAAGGGAATATCCATTCCCTATACACATCCAGCAGGAGGAGGGAGGTTTGCCACTGTATCATTCGCTGGTGAGACTCCACTTGGAGTATTGTGTCCACTTTTGGAGGCTGCACCTCAGAAAGTATATAGACAAGGTGGAGACAGTCCAGAGCAGGGCAACTGAAATGGTGCATGAGTTGCACAAGAAACCCTAGGAGGAGAGCCTGAGGGATCTCAACATGTACACCCTGGAATGGAAAAATGATATAGAGGTCATGATAAAGATCTACAAGTATCTCTCAGGGGTGAACATTGTACAGGAAGGGAGTTTCTTTCAAATAAGAAAGAGCACCAGGACCAGGGGGCATGCAATGAAGCTGGAGGGGGTGGGAAATTCAAGAGGGATGTGAGGAAGTTCTAGTTCACTGAAAGGATGGTAGACACATGAAATCAGCTGCTAGCAGAAGTGATGGAGGCAAAAAGGGAGGCCTTCAAGCATGTATGGGATATACATAGGGGGATATTAGTAAATGGACAGGGAGGGTCACCAGAGACCAGATAGGGACTGTGGAGACAAATTAAGCAGGGAACCTGTGGTAGACTGGGTGGGCTAAGTGTTCCTTTTATGCCAACAAATTCTGTGTTTTTATGTTATGTAGAGCTGTGCAAAACTAGATAGTTCCATTCTGCAAAAAATCCTTAGTGGAGCAGACAGATTTCTCAAATATTAACAAATACTTATCCAAGAAGACAAAGTTTACAAGTGTGGTGTTGATTCTGCCTCAGTTCCATGGTAGAAACAAAGTAGGATCCAGGTTGTTCTGGCAAAATCTTGCATTCTATTGGAGGAATTTACATTTTGCTTTGGTTTTGCTTACAAGAACATACTTAGTTCTCCAGAAAGAATCAAGGGCATAAAAGATATAACACAGCCTTACTGTTAACCTTGAATAAAGATTAAGTGCCTGATCCACAATACATTTTGTGGTCTTCTGTACATCCCGGTCATTTTCTGGATGAATTATCTGAGACTACCCAGCCAAAGTTATCTCTTATATAGAACACTTCTATTGATCCGTATGCTGGATCAAAATTTGATATTATCCACTGAAGTTGAATTGGTCTTTAAAAAAAATCAATAACTCATTTTTTGCACCATAATAAGGATCTGTTAAAAAATGAGGCAAAGCAGGCTGTTAATTCTAAACAAGTTTTACTTCCCACATTAGAATTTGGGTCCTTCCTATAGCGCAATATCACTGTTACTACTCAGGAGAAATTAACAATGTCTACCACTTTGGCTTCTTTGCTCACGCAAAAAAGTCATAATTGCAAAATGTACCAAGACATTTCAATTCTCCCCCAAAGTGCAGAATTCTCTATAATACATATATACTACTGTTTAGTGTGACCTCAAAATTATCCCTAGATTTAAATCAAAAGCTAACCTCAAGCCAACCATCGTATTTGCCAGAGAGACTAGAAAAAAAAAGATTTCTGACAATCCTGTGCCCAAATTTTGAATTATTTGCTGATAAACATATATCTGCTGATTGAGAAATATACCTTCAAAGAAATCCTGTAAGAAAAGTTAAATGCTACAGTATATCCAAATGCAAATGTGGTACCTAATGTGGTTTTGGCTATGTTAAATATATTTGATGAAACTTCCTGTAATCATTGCTTCATAGCTGATAACAGTCCTTTTATGTCAAACATAGGATTACATCTTTGGTTTGAAGCAGATTCCTTAAGAAAGTTAATATTCTTCAGGTGGAGGATACTTCTAACTGAAGGGTGAAATAAGGAACTTAGAATTATCAGAAAATGCAGTCTTTCAATCAACAGAGGGAGGTGGAGCTTGCTTTACTTTTGTTACAATTGTTAAGATGTTACTGTTTTCTGTGTTTCTGCCCTTCTGCACAGCTGACTTGATTGGAGTTAGTGATTGACTGTTTGCATTGCAATATTTGTAATACTGTGAGTATTCACTGGGCTAAGACTTTGTCATGAGCCCTGAACTGAGAGCAGGTTACATACAGGCTGTGTACTGGACCCAGACAGTGCCTAGGGGGTGGAAACTGGTTTTTCTTTTGTTTATCTCTGTGTGCCTTAAAAGGCCAGGCCAGACTGTGTCAAGAAGTGCTTACATCACAGCTACTTAACAGCCAATAGCTCTGGAAGAATCTTACAGACCTTGATAAAAGTACTAATTTTAGCAGGCTCATCAGATAACCTAATAGTCTTCAGGTGAAGCTACCTCTGGCTGGAAGCTGCAACACAGGAGTTAAGATTTGCAAGAAAGTGAGTTGTGCTCACAACAGAGGGAGATGAACCTTACAATTTACAATTGTCTTTGGTTTGAAGCAGATTCCTTAGGAAAGTTAATATTCTTCAGGTGGAGGATACTTCTAACTGAAGGGTGAAATAAGGAACTTAGAATTATCAGAAAAGGCAGTCTTTCAATCAACAGAGAGGTGGAGCTTGCTTTACTTTTGTTACAATTGTTAAGATTTTCAGTGCAGGAAGAGTTTAAACCCACAGAGGCTGAATACTGTTTTCTGTGTCTGCCCTTCTGCACAGCTGACGTGTTTTGGGGCTGACTGTTTTCAGAGCACAAGCCACCAGGCTGTTTTGGGGCTGGGGAGGTTTACCTGTGTCTGACTTGGATGTTTGGATTTTTCTCTGTTTGGTTAGCAGGGTATTTTTCTCTGTCAAATTGTTGTATATGGCATCTTGCTGACAGGAAGGCACTCATCGCAGCGGTAGGTCAGAGCTTTTAGCTGATTGTTTTGTGAGGGCACAGTTTAGGCCAAAACCCTTCCCACCCCTCACCCCACCCACCCCTGGAAATAGTTCATTTATACCTGGGGTTCTGACATCATTTCCTCAAGAGGACAAGGTGCATATCACTGTCATAGCCTCTCTAGCACACTGCACTGACAATATAAGAATACATTATATAAATACATATATTTCTATATAACACACCAATCACACACACACAAAAAAAACTAAACAAGGTAGACAGTTATGTAGGGAGTAGTACAATGTAATGGCTGTGGGGCAGCAATCTTCCGGGAGTCTTTCTGGAGGCTGAGATGCTGCCCTGTTTGCAGACAACTATCTGCCCTGAGGAAGGAATTTGCCCATCGTCAGGCTGCGCTGGACAGCAGCAAGGGAACCTCCCCCATCCAAGGAGCACCAGAGCCACCACCACTACCTCAGAGGTTGCGAAGAAAGCACAGCAGTTGGACCACATTGGGCTCAGGGAGGCTAAGGGTGGTGGAACAGAGGCACACCCAGTCAGTTGTTCCACTCCACAATCCATACACCATTCTGGAGGAGCATAGCTCCCCTATGGATGCATCTGCAGAGGAAACTAAGGAGGGTACAGACAACTATCACAAGGGAGGCCCTCAGGAAGGAGGCAGAGGGCACCACAGGGAAAGGAAGCAGCTCCTGGTGGGGGACTCAATTATTAGGGGGCTAGAACTGGGAGGAGCAGGGAAAACTGAAGTAAGGTGCCTGCCTGGTGCCATGGCTTGGAGGGACATGAAGTGCATCCTTAGGATCACGAGAAAAGTTGCACGGGAGTCTGAGCTGGGCATCATTGTCCACCTAGGGACAAATGACTTGGCTCATCATAAGATTAGAGCAGTGCAGAAGAACTTTGTAGAGTTGAGGAGGGGCTTAAGACAACTAGCACACACAGTATCCTTCTCAGAGGTGCTGCCTGTTAGTGGCATGGGTGAGGCGAGGGTACTTTGCACCATGCAGTTTAACGAATGGTTGAAAAAATGGTGTAGAGCACAGGGTTTTGGCTTCATTGGGGACTGGGGTTCCACCTGGAGGGACACCAGCCTATACTGGCAGGATGGTCTGCATCTGTCCAGGAAGGGAACAAGTCTTTTGGGCAATCGGTTTAAATGCTTTATTGGCAAGCTTTTAAACTAGTCAAGAGGGAAGGCACTGATAAGCAGCAGGAAAATCCCAGCCTCCCCTACAAAACAGGGTACTAAATGAGAAAAAGACCAAGGTAGAAAGGTCAGTGGGGGATGCTGCTACAGAAGGTAGAGCCATCAAAAAATGGAGAGCAATGAGTACCAATGCCCGTAGTCTGGGTAACAAGCTTCCTGAATTAGTGGCCTTGATGAAGGAGGAACATCTGGATATCGTGGCATTCACAGAAACATGGTACACACAGAACCATGACTGGGATGTAAACATACCAGGACACACTATCTACAGGAGGGACAGGGAGGGTAAAAGAGGAGGAGGGGTAGCTCTCTACACAAGGGAAGGAATCAAAGCAACAGAACAAAAGGGTAAATAGGGAGGAGAAGAAGCACTGTGGGTCAATTTGGAGGCAGGCAATGGTACCACAATCCGCACAGGGGTTGTATACAGACCCCCCTCTCAGGGGGAGGAAATGGACAAGGAAATGATAGAAAGTATACTTAGAATGGCAGATAAAGGGGAGATATTGCTGATGGGTGATCTGAATATGCCAGATGTTAACAGGAGTGCAGTTGCAGCAGCCACTTCTAAGAGTGGGGTTATTCTAGATGCCCTACAGGGGGCTTGTCTTAGACAACTAGTATTGGAACCCACTCGAGAGGGAGCAATCTTAGACCTGGTCCTCTCGAATGGAGAAGGAGACAGGATCACAGATGTAGAAGTGGGTAGCCATCTGGGAACTAGCAACCATCGAACAGTATGGTTCGCAATAAACACAGCAATAGAGTCAAGCCATACAAAGGCAAAAGTACTGGACTTCAGGAGGGCTGACTTTGCCAAAATTGGTGAGTGCCTAAAGAATGCACTAGCAAATGGGCAGGAAGGAGGGGTGGAAGTACAATGGGGAATAATAAAAACTGCCATCACAGAGGTAACAAGCCTTTGTGTGAAGCAAATAAACAAAACAAAATGATGTAAGAAACCACTATGGTTCTCAAAGGAGGTGGCAGTGAAGGTTCAAGAGAAAAAAGAAAGCATTCAGAAAGTACAAGGAATCACAGAAGAAGCAGGACAGAGAATTGTATCAGTTAAAGCAAAAGGAAGCTGGGAAGGCAGTCAGAACAGCAAAGGCCCGAACTGAGGAAAAGATAGCCAACTCAGTTAAGAAGGGGGATAAAACCTTTTTAGGTATATCAGGGAGCGAAGGAAGACTAAGGGAGGGATAGTGAGGCTTAATAAAGGGGTGGGGGTGGGCAGAGGGTGACTGTGAAAAGGCAGAGATACTAAACAAATATTTTTGCTTAGTATTTACAAATGAAGAGGGAGAGGTACCTAAAACAAACAGTAGAAACACTCTGGATACAGAAGTTGATACCGGCTCATTTACAGAAGAAAGGGTTCTGAAAGAACTCTTAAAACTGAAGGTGGACAAAGCAGTGGGGCCTGATGGGATTCATCCCAGAATTCTAAAAGAACTAAGGGTAGAACTAGTGACACCACTGACTAGCCTCTTTAACAAATCATGGGAGGATGGGGTGGTACCTGAGGACTGGAGAGGGCCGATGTGATTCCTCTTCACAAAAGTGGGAGCAGGGCAGAAGCAGGAAACTACAGACCAGTTAGTTTAACCTCAGTGATAGGGAAAATGATGGAATCACTTCTGAAGGAAAGACTTGTCAGTACCTAGAGGCCAGAGGGCACGGACCCAAGGCAGCATGGATTCACAGCAGGAAGGTCATGCCAGATGAATCTAATAGATTTCTTTTGACTGGGTGACCAAAGTAGTAGATTAGGGAGGGCTGTGGGCATGGCCTACCTAGACTTTAGCAAGGCATTTGACTCAGTCCCACACAAAAGATTAATAAACAAGTTAGCCAGCCTGGGAGTGGGTCCCAAGATGATAGCCTGGGTAAAGTGGCCGGAGAATAGGACACAGAGGGTAATAGTAAATGGAGTCCACTCTGAAGAAAGGGAGGTTACTAGTGGGGTGCTGCAGGGTTCAGTATTAGGATCGGTCCTCTTCAATGTCTTTGTAAGCAACATTGCAGAGGGACTGGAAGGAAAAGTATGTCTCTTTGCAGATGACACAAAGATCTGCAACAGAGTTGATGCACAAGGTGGGGTGGAAAGGATGAGAAGGGACTTGGCAAGGTTAGAGGAATGGTCAAATGTATGGCAGCTTAGATTTAATGCTAAGAAGTGCAAGGTAATGCACCTGGGAAACAAAAACCCATGGAAAGAGTACACAGTGGGGTGAGATACTAACAACAAAAATGGAAAGGGACCTGGGGGTAGTCATATCAGATGACTTAAAGGTGGGCAAGCAATGTGAGAGGGCAGAAAGGAGGGCTGGTGGGATACTGGGATGCATAGGGAGAGAGGCATCACCAGTAGAAAACAGGTAGTTGTTATCCCTCTGTACAGACAGCTGGTGAGACCCACTGGAGTACTGTGTGCAGTTCTGGAGAACCAATCTCCGCAAGGACATAGACAAGATGGAAGCTGTCCAGAGGAGGGCAACTAAAATGGTGCAAGGTCTGCACCCGAAGACATATGAGGAGAGACTAAAGGAGCTTAATATGTTTACCCTTGAGGAAAGGAGGGAGAGGGGGGACATGATAGAAACATTCATTTACCTCAAGGGAATCAACAAAGTCCAAGAGGGTAGCATCTTTCAAAAAAAGAGGTGTGCAAGAACAAGGGGGCACAATTTGAAGATGGGGGGGTGGCTCAGAGGTAATGTAAGGAAGCATTTTTTTCACAGAGAGGGTTGTGGATGCATGGAACGGCCTTCCAGAGGAGTTTGTGGAGTCAAAAACAGTGATTGAATTCAAGCATGCATGAGACAGCCATAAGGCAATTCTAGGGGAGGGGTAGAAGAAGTAGGCTGCTGGTTAACTAGGATCTGCAGCTTATCCATTAGGTAGGGAAATGGGCAGACTGGGTGGGCCAAGTGGTCCTTATCTGCCGTCAAATTCTATGTTTCTATGTAATTCAGTATTCTTCCTGTAAGTCCATAGATTTTGAAATAAAGGTTTGACTGAAAATTGACTCGTGATTCAGCCCACCTCCTGGTCAAAGAACAAGTAAATAAAAAATGAATACTGTAAATATTGCCAGCTCTAACCAAAAGTCATGAAATCTGGATATCTCTCAAAATGTCAGTAGATTATCTGAGCATCTCCTGTATATGATTTCTTTCTTTGGATGAATCCACTGACAGATTGAGATAAATGCCAGCCACAAAAATACTTTAGTATATTTGCAAATTTCCCTAGTGGGAGTATGTGCTGTAAGTTGGCATAACTAGGGCACCTCATGCATGTTACCTTTTTCTTTTGTGCAGCCTGCTGAATTAGTCTCCTATTAGTTTTGCATGATGTCACTAGTCTGACTTGACTGTTACACTGTTAGAAGACTTTGTAAAATAAAACTCCAGTCCTAGTTCCAGTCACTTTAGTGCTTTTTGATGTTCATCTACAGAATCTATACAAAGTCACTCTCACATTCTAAACTTTTGTATTATCTTTTGGATTGGAATTTCTTCCCGGTGTATGCATGGAACAAACTCTAAGGCATCACAGTTGTAGGTAATGGTTAGGGATGCAACGAATTGAAATTTCGCCAGTGAAGTGGTCAAATTTGCCTGGTGGAACAATTAGCAAAATTTTTCCACAGTAGGCGGAATTTCGCCTAGGTGAAAGTTTGCCTTTCGTAGCAAAATTTCACCTTCCATGAGAGAAATTTCGCCTTTTGAGGGCAAAATTTTACCACGGAAGGCATAATTTCAATGCGGAAGGTGAAATTTCACCATTCTACCAGGTGAAATTTCACCCTTCCACCAGTGAAATTTCTCATTTCGCTCCACAAAATGAGCAGAATTTCACAGATCACTCCACAAAGCGAATTTCGTTCACTTCACCCTCCACTGTAATGGTACCCAGTTTAGATGAGCTACATATAGTATCTTAGTCTTTTGCAAATAGGCACATTTTGCACTTGATCTCCTCTCCAATGTCACAAACAAAAACATTGTAGGGTCCTGGATTGATGCCTGTGGCACATCGCTATTTACCCTTCTGACCTCAGAGTACATACCATATAGTACCACCTTATGGATTCTCCCTTCTAGCCAGTTCTCTACACATCTTATGACTTTCTTCCAAACACTTAACTCCCCCAATTTCTTCACCAGCCATTTTTGCAGCATTGAGTCAAATGTCTTGCTGAAGTCCAAGTGTAGGACATCCAGCATTTGGCCCTTGTTCATATGCTTGAGTCACGACATGAAAAAATTCTATGAGGATCTGCTATGACCTACCCTTCACAAAGTCATGCTGCCCTGAAGTCCATAGAACACCCAGAAGATGACCAGCTATTCCTGAATTAGTCTCACAGAGTTCACCTGCAGTGAAAGCCTGCATAAGAAGTCTATAATTCCTTGTATCTCCCCTATTTCCAGTCTTGTACAGAGGGATGACATCTGCCAGTTTTCAGTCCCTGGGAAGTGCACCTGTCTCACTCAAGCAGCTGAAAGGTTTTGTCAAAGAAGCTGTTGAAGCCTGTCCATCTCCCTGTGCACTCATGGCTGCAACCCACCTGGTAATGGGGAAGGGTATCATGTTTGAACAGCAATGGGAAAACAGTGAAGACCATCACAGTGACGAAGTTGGCAGTTGGCTGTGATGGTCCACTGATTTCCCAAAACTGCTGTTTCTGGGAAGTATACTCCAACCCTGAACCAACTCCAACTTGGAGTTGGTAATCTATAGTGCAGGGGTGCAAAAAACACTTTTCTACAGTGACGGCACACTGCCAGTTGTTGGCATTGTGTTGTCACTGTACTGATGGTCAGCAAATTTCCTGTCACTGCGGTGACATGAAACCATGGGGAAGTACCCACCTTTAACCTTTTGAGACCTTTGCACAATATTTCCTCTGTGATACTCATCATTACCATATTTGTTTCCCACTTGGCTTGGATATTGTACACTGATAGTGACCCTCTCTTTTCGATTGTGAAGATAGAGCAAAAGTATTGATTCAGAATATCAGCTTTTTGCTCATCTTCTTTTGGACATGCCATATGAACATACAAACATATTAAGAAGCCAGCAGAATAAGGCCAATCAGTCTATCTAGTCTGCTTGTATTGCAGGTCCACAGCTTATGCTACTGACCATGCCACCTCAGTCCTTCCATCCTTTTCAATCAGCACCCCATGACCCTTATTCCCCCCCTTAAATCTATCCCAACCTCTCTTGAAACTGCCCACTGTCTTCATCAAGACCACCTCTTCCATCAGCACAGTCCAACTGGTCACCACCATCTCTATGAAAAAATGCTTCGTAGCTGTCCTCCTAAATCCCCCTCCCCAACTTAAGACCATTTCCCCTCATGTTTTGGTTGCCACTTAGCTTAAATAGACCTTCCTTATTCACCCTACTTATCCCCGTCAAGTGCTTGAAGGTCTAAATCATGTCTCTCTCACCTTTCCTTCTGGGAGTACATGTTCAAGGACCCCATCCTCTTTTCATAAGCTTTACCCTACTGGCTCTTGATCATCTTATTTGCCCTCCTCTGACAGTCTCTAGCATGTTAATATCCTTTTTATGGTGTGGGTACTGGTACTGTACTCCATACTCCAGATGTGGCCTCACCTTGATCTGCACAGGGGCAGTATAACCTCCTCCTGCCTTCTGCTGATCCCCTTGGCTATGTAGCCCTACATTTTATTTGCCCTTGCTAGTTCTTTCCTGTACTGTGGTGACTGTCTCAGATTGCTAGTGATCATCACTTACTCATAGAGGCCATCCTTACTCAGCCTCTCTATTCCCCCCTCTACTTTCCTTGACATACCTAAACAAATTCTGGCCAGAGTAATAGAGCTGCAGCCGAGTTTGCGACAGGGGTAACAGAGACAAACCAGAGGAGTCTATATATTGAGGTAGTGGCTGAAAAACTCCAGTTGGCATTTTCCACTTTTGGTTGAGGTGCCTGAGGAACATGGTCCTGCTGGCTACAAGAATGTTGGGGATGCAAAGAGTTACCACCCTCAAAACTAGGAACGGTCTACTAATCTGAGGACAGCTTTGGTCAAGAGGCATCCTGGGGGATGAGTACAGAGAATAAATATCATTACAGATACTTAAGGCCAAATGTTAAAAATGCGTTGTAAGGTTCAAGCTCAGATGAGATACAACATTTGTTTTGTAGTTTTTCTTATTTTTATTTATTTTAAGTCAAATATTTAATAAAAGAAGAAACAGATATATTTAATTGCCATCCTTTAAGTGCAATAAGATACTCCAGAGTGTGGCATTATTTTCTTTTTGAGATGTTGACTCCAAATTTTCAACGGTATTTATATTACCTCATTGTGTGATCAAGACAAGTGGAATTTTTTAAATCCAGTCTAAAAGGTGATTTCATAGAGGGACTGCAAAACATGTTTCAGAGATAATTTGAAGAATTACGCCTGCCTTGTTGAGGTGGATTAAAAAAAAAGCTGTGTTGAAAATCTAGGGTCTAAATCCAGGAACAAATAGTAAAGTTATAAGTAAACACTGAAGAATTTCAATGTTGCCTCATAACCTTGTAGTTTTTTTGAGATTTTGACTCCATATTATCAACATAGTCTTCTTAAGGGCCCACCTCATGATCCCAGTAGGTGAAAATGTTCAAACCCTGGCCAAAGTGTCATTTCATGCACAAGTGCGAAAAGACATTTTGGCCAGGATTTGAGAAACAACACCTGTCATATTCAAGAGGTAGTGTGAAAAAATGACTATATTGAAAATTGTTTCACAAACAATAATGGAAGGCAAGTTAATCTTCCCCTCAGTGGCAGGAGCTGGGACTGGTGAGAGGAAGCAGACTTTGTTGTTTGTTTTGTTTTTTTTAAAAGAAATAGTCATGAAGGCAAAATGAGCATTTTTGTAAAGGGGAATCAGGTGAATAAATATGTATGAGTGGGGAGGGGGCGCACAACTGGACATGAACTGGGGAACCCTCCCTGATCCCCTTTTGGGGAACAAGACAATTCTGTGGTGGAGGAGAGGAAGGAACCTCACTTTAATGAATGGAGAGAATGCAGACAGATGCGCAGTGTTGAAATTACACATTGCAAGCAATGGGGGTTCCAAAAGTGTAACATAAAACTTGACACTTTATATAGATCTATATAGTAAGTTATGGGTAGAAGAAAGCAATACAGTGGAGCAAGAAAATGGTGGGGGGGGGGAAGAGAGGAGATGAAGGAAGTACACTTTAATGAGTAGAGAGGACATGGAGAGAGTTGCTGAGCGATGTGCTTCAACTCCACTCAGTGTAAGAAGCCAGCTATGGTGCATTGGGTATCCGGCCACAGCCATGGCCCCAGAGCCCCCTTTTCTGTATTTGTCAGCAAGACATCAGCATAACTATTGCTATGCAGCATTAAAAATGTGACATTATAAGCTTAAATAGGCCTTTTGAGATTTTGTTTTTCATTTAAGTGTAGGAAGTGGTCACTTGGACTTAGTAATGAAATAATTTCATTCATTGTAGACATTTTCAGCCAATCAGAATGTATATGTGAGTGCAACCTATTATAAACTGGAATACAAGATAATAATCTATGTATATTTCACAGTCTTACAAAGACTTGCTTTATGTTTTAGGCATGGCAAGTTCTTGCAAGCCTCCAACTGTAGCGAGCATAAATCCATGAAATAACACACAAATGAACACACTGCATAGCAAGCAGAGTGTGAAAACTTTATAACTGTAGTCTAGACAGCTAAATAGAATATAAGTATATAGTATATGGTTACCCTTTGTTATGTATAAAAATAAGCCTGCTCAAAATCCTTGTTAAGTACATTCTAAACCATTATGTGCATTCTAGTGTTGTTATGCGCATTCCGAACAGTTGTTATGCACAGTTCAAAGGTCATACAATTTTACATTTCTCATTTATTTTACACCTAGCTACTTAGTAACCAACCAGTGTCCAAAGTCATAACTTTTACCTTTCAAAAGTCTGGAAATTTGATTTTGATATGTGAGTATAACAAAGAAATGGCAAGATATTTTGTTTTCACTTCAGTGGGGGTCTATCATTCTAGTGTAAAAAAACATATACTATAAAAAATAAAATATGGTCAACCACACACAACTCGGCATGTGTTTCCATCTAGGGGTTGAGATGAAGCATGGACCTCTTGAGCTTTGCTCTCGAGGTTCATATACTGTCATCTCAACCCCTCAATGGAAACACAGCCTTGTTGTGTATGGCTGCCCATACAATATTCTCTATATTCTATAAGATATTCTAGAATGCTGACAGCAGAGTGGCTGTTTATATGTAGAGCTCCCATAGCTAAGTGAACATTTTCTACATTTTTTCTAGTTTTTAAATATTTTTTGTGTATAGTTTGTGGTCTTGTGGACTGAGAAGGAGGGTATAGTTGCCTACAGGAAGGTGTGGGATGTGTGTTTCATGTTAGTTGGGAACAGTATAGTCAGCATGTTTGTTCTGTGGTGAATCATATCTTGTGTAAGTTTCATTTTGTTTATATGCAGTAAACAGGCAGTTTGTTTGAGATTTTTGTGGGGTTGTCCTTGTCACCAGGATTAGCTGGCTTGTTGTTGGGTGGTGGCATGTTGTTTAGGTGGTACTGTGACTTTATTTGTCACTGTTTCATTGGATTCCTGGGCTGATGATTCAAAAGGCATTTATTAAAAATGTTTTTTTTTGTTTTGAGCTAGAATCAGGTGGTTGCTAAGAAACAGCTTCCTTGGCCTAGTGTTCTAGTTTTGATAGAACATTGGAAGTAGCAGCCTACTAAGTTTTAGATTATTGAGACTGTTGTTCCATTCTGATGGCAAAATGAGATGGAAATTTATATATTTTTGAATGTTATAGTTATTTTATAGTTATGTATAACTGGAGACTAGGAGAAGCTGGGATTGGAGGATGTGGAGGAACAGGTACATGTATGGGAAGCAGAGTGGTAAACTGCAATAGCTGTGGGGCAACAGTCTTTCTGGAGGTGATGTGGAGTAAAGGGGGATGTCCTGTATGTAACAGCCTGGAGCAGCTAAGGGCTGAAATAAGGCTGCTCAGATGGGAGCTGGAGAGGATGGTATGGAAAGTCAGAGGAGCAGAGCAGTGGAGGAAAAGGCAGAGGGGTGATGCCCAGGTGAGTGAGGGCACCAGACAGGGATGGGAGTGAGGAGGAGCACCTAGTATACAGAAGTATCTCTTCCTCAGAGGACTAGGGAGACCTGGGTGGAGGAATGGCAAGTGGTAAGGGGAAGGAGTGTAAATGTGAGAGTAGCATCAGGGGTGGGATATTCTGAAGGCATGCCATTATTGAATAGATTTGCACCACTGTCTGGAAGGAGGAAGGGGACAGCAGGAGGTGAGGTAGGAGGTCAGATTGAGCCAGGGTTGAGAGTAGGAGTACAGGGAAGGGGAGCGGGAACTAATCAGGGTGGACAAGGAAGAGGAGGCAGGCAAAATGGAGTGGAGGATGGGGGAATAGAGAGAAAAGTAAAGGAAGAGGGAAGGGAAAACTGAAAGCAGATACAGATATTCAGAAGGGGAGGGGCAGAGTGCGAGATGGAAAAACATTTAAGAGGATAAATTGTCGATGTGGAGACAAGTTCACCAGGGTGCAGGGGGAGCAGTTAGGTGGGGAAGCAGCTAGTACCGAAGGTAAGAAAGAAAGGACGGGGAGCACAGGTGCAGGGGATGGAAGGGAGGCAATCATAGGAGACTCCATAATTAGGGGTATTCACTGAGGAAGGAAAGGGGACTCAAATGCAAGCAGGAGGGTGGTTTGTATGCCAGGGATGATAGTGGGGAAGGTGGGCCCATAAATAAGGGAACTAGTAAGGGAGGTTGGAGGAAAACCTAATTTAGTTATACATTTGGGAACCAACGACCTAGCTGGAGAGGAGATTGAGGTAGTGCAAAGTAGGTTCAGGGAGTTAGGGAAGATCTGTAGGGAAGAAGGAAATTCGCTGGCCTTCTCAGAGGTTATACCAGTTCCAAAGACCAGCACAGCAAGGAAAAGATGAATAGAGGATTTTAATGACTGGCTGAGGAAATGGTGCAGGGAGGAGATGTTTATCTGTATTAGGGACTGGGAGAAGACCTGGTCAAACAAAGTACTCTTTTCATCAGACAGGCTACAACTCAGTAGGGAGGGTTTGAGAGTACTCAGGGAAAAACTGGGGGACTACATAACCACTACACTTAATTTAAACTACTGGGGGGGTCAGTGAGTGTGCAGACCCACAGACTCTGAGAGGAGAAGGTCAGTGAACCTCCTGCACACAGTGATGCAAGATATCTGAAGGGAGGAGGTGGAAGGGGTGAGAACACAGTTAGCAAAGGGTGGAGGGGGTGAGGAGCACATAATAAGGGTATGTGGAGGGGTGCACACAGAGGGGATAAATATGAATAGAAGAACAGAGGGAAGATAAGGAAGGTCAGATTCTAGGTGGAGGGTGGTGTCTCTGAATACACAGAGTCTTGGAAATAAGATGGATGACCCTCAGACACTATTAGCAGAAATGAGGGTGGACATAGCTGCAGTAACCGAGACTTGGGCAACATCACACCATGACTGGGACCTTGTGATCCCTTGATATAAATGATACAGGAAGGACAGGGTAGTCAGTAAGGGGGGAGGGGTGGCAGTTTTTATCAGGGAGGGAATAACTTGCACGTGGGAAGAGTCAGAGAAAGGTGAGGTGGAAGCATTATGGGTTCAGTTAAGGTCCAATAGAGGGAGAAAGGTGAGGTTGGAGGTGGTTTACAGACCACCCAATCAGGATGGGGAGAGGGACAGGGAACTTAGCTCACAAATATTGGAAGCTGTGGGGAAAGGAGAGGTGGTAATTGTGAGGAACTTCAACCTGCCCAAAGGTGGACTGGAGCATACCATCCACAACATGTACTAGGAGTCAAATGATCCTGGAAGGACTTCAGAGTGGGTTCCTGACTCAGAGCATCACTGAACCAACAAGAGCTGAAGCAATTCTTGGTCTGGTGCTCACAAATGGGGAGCATGTACAGGAAATAACGGTCAGGGAGCAATTGAGTCGGTGTGACTATTGCACAGTGTGGTTCCAGTTGGATATGGGCAGGGAAAGCATCCCAGCTATGACCAAAATCTTGGATTTCAGGAGGGCAGACTTTATAAAAATGGGCAAAGTGCTAAGGAGGCATCTGGTGGGCATCAGAGCAGATATGGGGGTGGACCAAAAGTGGTCCATCATTAAGGAAGGAATAATGGTTTCCACGGTGTGAGTGTGTTGGGCTCAGGGGGAAGAACACAAGGGCCAAAGCGCCCAGCTGGTTCAGTTCTGGGGTTGTCCAGGCAGTAAGGGAAAAGAGGCTGGCTTATAGAAAATTCAGGAAGACCGAGAGAGAGAGGTGGATAGGGAAAATTACCTAAGGTTGGCTAGTGAGGCAAGCAAGGAAGTCCAGTGAGCAACAGCACTGAAGGAGCTGCAGATAGCTTAAGGAATTAAGAAGGGGAGAAGGCTTTCTTTCACTGTATAAGTGAGAAAAGGGACAAGAAGGAAGGGATTGTTAGGCTTAAGAAAGGGGTGGAGTGGGTGGAGGATAATGGGGGAAAAGCAAAGATACTAAATGAATACTTCTGTTCCATTTTTACCAGGGAGAAGGACAGACCAGTGCCTTCAGGAGGGAAAAGAGAAGCAGGGAAGGGGAACACAGATTTAGTGATAGAGGAGGATAGAGTGGGGGAGGAGCTGCAAGAATTAAAGATGGACAAACCACCGGGCCTGGACAGAGTACATCCAAGGGTACTAAAGCAACTGGCTGAGGAGCTGGCAGAGCCACTGAATAGTTCACTAGAGTCAGACATGGTGCCGCAGGACTAGAGAACAGCACATGTAGTGCCCCTCCACAAAACCAGTCCCACGGATGACCCAGAGAATTATAGACCAGTCAGTCTGACCTCCATTGTGGGCAAGCTCATGGAGACCATACTAAAGGAAAGGTTGGTGGAATATTTAGGGGAGTATGGTCTCCAGGATGTGAGGCAGCATGGGTTCATTGGGGGGAGATTGTCATAAACAAATCTGATTGACTTCTTTGACTGTGTCACTAAGGCAGTAGACAGGGGCCAAGCAAGGCCTTTGACTGTGCCCCATAACAAGTTGATCAGGAAGTTGGCAGATCTTGGGATTGGGGAAAAATAGCCAAATGGGTGGAAAACTGGCTGAGGGACAGAACCCAGAGGGTGGTTGTGGGGGGAGAGTTTTCTGGAACCAGCGAGGTAAACATTGTGGTCCTGCAGGGCTTGGTGCTAGGGCCGGTGTTGTTCAATGTCTTTATCAATGACACTGGGGATAACATTAAGGGCAAAATGTGCCTATTCGCTGATGACACCAAGCTCTGAGAGAGAGAGAGAGAGTGAACACAGCTGAAGGGATACAGGACCTACAGGAAGATTTGGAAAAGCTGAGGAGGTGGTCTAGGATCTGGCAGCTTGGCTTCATTGCCAAGAAATGAAAAGTTATGCATATTGGAGCCAAGAGTCCCAGGACAGAGTACTACCTGGGTGGAGTCCGAGTGTCTGCATCAGAGGAAGAAAAGGACCTGGGAGTGATGATCACAAGTGACCTGAAGCACTCCACGCAGTGCAAGAAAGCAGCAGCAAACACAAACAGGATGCCAGGATGCATATCTAGGGGGATCAGTAGTAGGAGAGAGGAGGTTATAATGCCCTTGTATAGGTCACTGGTAAGGCTGCATCTAGAGTATGGAGTTCAGTACTGGTGCCCACACCTTAATAAGGACATTAACCTGCTGGAAAAGGTCCAGAGGAGGGCTACAAAGATGATAGCAGGTCATCAGGATAAGGCATACAAGGAGAGGTTGAGGGCACTGAACATGTACTCCCTGGAAGACAGAAGAGAGAGAGGGAACATGACTGGGACCTTCAAGTACTTGAAAGGGACAAATAAGGTTGATAAAGAGAGTCTCTTTAAGCTGAGTGGCAACCATAACACAAGAAGGCACTGTCTTAAGCTGGAGGGTGGGAGATTTTAGGAGGGAGGTTAAGAAGCACTTCTTCACAGAGAGGGTGGTGGACACTTGGAATGCACTGCCGGAGGAGGTCATCTCATTGAAGACAGTGGGCAGCTTTAAGAGGGGCTGAGATAGGCATAAGGGGAAGGTAAGGATCATGGGTAGAGAGGATGGGAGGAGTGGGGAGGGAGGGCAAGGACAGTAGCTCAAGCTCTGGACCCTGCAATACGAGCAGACTTGATAGACCAAATGGCCTTCTGCTGGCTTCTTTGTATGTATGTTCTTATGTAAGTATTGCAGAGTTTAATCACAGAGAATGATTCAACTTGTATCCTGCAGGAATGCTCCCAATAGACAAAATATAGTAGACTGAAAGCTATTGTTTCCTACCAAAAATGTTATTTCACTAGTTTGATAAAAAAAAAGCTACACTACACAAAATTAAACCTCTAGCTGCTCAAATTTGTATTTCTTAAATTGCAATGCCAAGTAAAACAATTTCTGTAGAAATATCAGGCAGCCTGACTTGGTAGGATAAGCTTTTTATATAATCTATATGTACCATACTTTTTCCATATAATTAATTTAAGTGGAAGAAAATGTGCTACAACAAACATTTAGGAAGCATACTTCATTTCAAACATAAAAAAATGCAATTCATAGAAATTTACTGTGTGGCATACACAAAAATACTAGAAGATCCCACCTAAGACAAACACTGGTCAGGCCCTCAAGAAAAGTGAAGACTTGCATCTTAAGAAAATAATGTGATCTACAAATCAACACAAGACTCAGCAGCCATGGTATTTGCAAATAAACTTACGTCAGTTTCAAATAATAGTACAGCAAACACACATCAGAGGGGAAGTAAAATAGCCTACTAGGGCACAGATCTGTGAATCTGGAGAATCAAGTTTGAATCCCTTCACTATCACTTCAGTCAATCTGGAATTCTTGTGCTCAGTCTCATCTCTCTTAAAGGCTGGAGCAGTGAGTCTATACAATCTCTGCAATATACATGGGACACAATTTTGACCAGTCCCACCAATGATTGCATGTGTGTCTGGCAAGCAAAATCGCCCCAAGTGCTTGTCCTAAGTGCTAGCAGTAATGTACCTCTACAGTGACAACAAATGGTTTACATGCTTTCTCAGCCAAGTCACCATGTGGTTACTCAAAGTTCTTAAACTGAAACAATTTACATTACTGTTCCCAACATACTTTACCAAACAATATTCCCGAAAGCACACTTTGAATGCAGCCAAATAATAAAAGCATGTATTTACTGAGAATAGTAAAGGTAGATATCCCATTTTGAAAGGGTTGGAGCAGCAAGTCTATGTAATGTTGTTTGCAGTACACATGTGATGCAGTCTCAACCAGTCCCACCATGCTTATATCTGAGTCCAGCAATCATTCACCAAACATTGTGCACCTTCCATGGATGCAATACAACAGTGCAGCGTGGTGGGGGACATGAAGATACCACAATTAATTGAATGGACAGCACATGGAGAGATGTTATTCAACTGTACTTTGTGGAAGGTTGGCGTTTAGTAGCCACCCAGGACCATACTCACAGACCCCATTTCTCTGAAATATATCAGAAAGACCTCACTGTGCAGCTGTACTGTAAATAAAAGCCACGGCAGTCAAATCTCCATGCATAAAAACTCTAACGAAGTGAGGTATTTTTCAGAATGCATTTATTTCTGGTTACTAGCAAAACATAGCCAAAAGGTGCTACCACTGGTAAGGAATGTACCCCCATTCACTAATGCTACCAACAGCTTAATCTGGTTCTGTAAGTCAGTCTGCACCTGTACATGTATTCCCTTTCCCTTTCCCCTTTGTCACACCTGGAAAGGAGCTGTGGCGCAGAGTGCCTCTCCCGGTCATCAACTTTCAACTAAAAAACAAAGACCCTCTTGTACCTTTTGCTCCCTGGCATTTTGTAAAAGGCATAAAATGTTGACCTCCAGTGGTATCATCTTATGGCTATTCTGTGCTGTTTAGCTGAAATACAGTAAATACACTTTGATCACTATTTTAGCTTCTGTGACTGTTTATACCATGGGATTCAAGTCCTGGGTCTGTTTTGTATTTGCAGTTTTTGTCATTTTATTGAATGTTGGTTCCCTTCCAGATCCTCAATTCATGATTTTAGGGGTAAATGTTAGTCAAGCCATGCTATCCCAGTCACCTCCCATCCCTGTCCCACAGAACGGCTTTCACTTCAGTGAATTGATTCAGTCAGATGACTGTATTGGTATAAAATCAAAATGAACCAGTGCTATCAACAACTAACTACTTTTTAATTTTAGGACATTTATTTCAGATCTGAGTATCATACTGCTGTGTTTACAAGTATTTATCACTTTGTACCTATGCACATTTGTATCATTTTATTTATCAGTACTGCCTCTGTACACCCCCTCCTCCCAACCCGTAGGGAAGTAGTGGTTAATCAGTAGGACTGAAATATGTCAACATTAGCTACATGCCATTCATTTATTTGAGCCATTTCAGCTACAAGCTTATCATTAGTATTGACTTTTATAAGTTTAAAAATATTGATGCATAGCGTTGTGATGGTCTGCTTATTTCTAGAAATCCAAGGCCATGACATCACCAGTACTATCCCCCCCCCCCCAAATAAAATATTAGGTGCTCTTGAAAGTTGTCCAAATGATAGGAATGCCAACAATACTATATACAGAGCGAGAGGTCAGTAATATATTCTGTAGCCAGCCCAAATTTAATGTTATTCTATCTCGTCAGGAAATGCGAGTCTCCAAACTGTTTTGTAATACTTTCAGACATCCAGCTAGCATACATTACTTTTTAAAACACTGACTCATATATTTATTTTGCTGATCATTTACATTGTATTTTGTTATTCTGTTTTATATACTACTGTCTATTTTTGTACAGTGCCCAGAGCCTCTGGGATTGGGCTTAGAGATGCAGTGAAATTTAATTTCACTGGTGAAATCGCAAATTTTGCCGCTTGAAAAATTTCCTGAAATTTGTACATTCCATTAAATATTTTGTGGGTGCGAAATGCAGATTTTTACCCTTGAAATGTGGAATTTTGCCAGCAACATGCAGAATTTTGCCCATGAATGGTGGTCTCTCTCTAGCAGTGTGTGTCTCGTGGGGAAGGGATAGAAAATCTCGTCAAGGGATACTAAGCTCTGGAGCAGAGTGTGCTCCACTTGCCTGTCACTCAGTTTCTCCTCCTGGGGGGGGGGGCACTGAAACAGGACAGTTGGCAACCATTTACAGCAACATGAGATGTTTTCAAATCCACTGACATTCTGGAAAGGGGTCAGTAACATATTAAGGGTGCAAAAATACATCTGTGTCTACTATTGTGTGTCACCAAATAAACATAGCTGATAACGAGTGTCAAGAAGCTGGATTTTTGATCAGTAAAACAGGAGCACATGGAGGAAACCGGAGAAATAAAAAAAAAATAGTGCGAGCGAGCGTGAAATGTTCCATTTTGCAGAGACGTGGAGGTAACTTTCGTCACCTCATCATGTTGTTCATTCACAAGGAATGTGGGAGTGCTTTTCTCCTAGCAAGAGGTCTGCAAGGCTCTGCCCACTGCAGACCTAAAAAGGGCTTATCTTTTTCTCACCCCTTCTGCTAGTTAAGCTTGAACTCTGCCTTGGCTCTCCTCACCACCTAATACTGGCTTCATCTGCATTGCTAAGGTAGACCTATCTGCTTTCCTCCATCTGGTCAGCTTCATACACTTTGAAGGCTACCTTTTTTTGCCTTCACTGTTACCCCAACCTCTTGCGAAAACCATATAGGCCACTTGTGCATCCTCTTCTTATTTGCCTGAAGCACACTTTTGATATGTCAAGGATCACTTGTTTCATATATTCCCACTAGCTTTCTGTCCTAACAAGTTTGTAATACCCTACTAGCTTCTCCTTCAGCTACTCCTCCATCTTCCTAAAGTCTACTTTCTGGAAATCCAGCACCAGTGTCTAGGACTTCTGTTTTTGTGCTTTCAGGGCTATATGTATGTTGAAACACACTGTTGTCATCATTAGACTCGAGTGGATCCTCCAATGTTAACCCTCCAACACTGTTCCAGTTGGACAGAACTAAGCAGGGGCCTGACCCTAATCTACATGGTGAGTAAAGAATCAGTCTTGGAAGGAATTCACAAATGCCTGGTTACTGGTTCTCTGTGCCACAGGTATACTCCAGTCTGCATCTGGCATGCTGAAGTCTCTTAGCAGGATGACTCCTTTTCCAGCTGCCACTATCCAGAGCTCCGTAGTGCTCTAAACACCTTCTCTGACTGTCTAGGAGGCCTGTGTATCATTCCCATGCAAACACTGCTTCTCCATCTATTTTCAGCTGTACCCATAATGATTTCACTTCTCCCCTTCCACCTATTACCTTTTCCACTAGCACTCTGATGCTGTCTCTAAAATAAAATGCAACCCCTTCTTCTCCTTTCTTCCCTGTGCCTCCTAAATTTTGCATACCCTGGTACTGTAAGGTCATAGTAATGGTAGGTGATGACCATATTTTTGTCACTATGTCTGGGGTGTCTTCTGCTGCCATGTCCTGGAAATTGTTCATTTTATTACCAAGGCATCTTGTATTTAAACAGACCACCCTCCAGGAACCCTGCCTGCTGCTGTTCCCCCTTTCATTGGCCAGATGTACTTCACTCATTCCCTGTGGTTTATTGATATTCAACACCCCTCCCCAAATGTTACGGTTCTCACTCTTAAGTACAGGACCTTGCTATGTGGGTACTTCTGCATTATCCCCAGTTCCCAAATTGCCACCTCTGGTCAGTTGAATGCAAGCTTGGGCTCCCTTTAACTGAGTTTACCTATCGTGACCCTAGTCCAAGCTTCCCCCTAATAGTTTAACTGCCTCAAAATGAAAGTCTCAAACCAGTGGCCCAATATCCCTGTTCCTGACCTTGTAGAGTAAAGGCCATCTGGTTAAAAAAGGCCTTTGTCCAACCAAATGGACTACCAATCTCCCAGAAACTGAAATCCCTTTTCAGCATACCGTTTCAACCAATTATTGAACAGTATGATTTTCAGCTTCCTTTTCTCCCTTCCCTGTGTACTGTGAGGAATACCTAGAAGGGCATAGTACTGGCCAATCCCTTAAACCTGGCTCTGTGCCCTGAAACTTTACTTAACTACATCTTGCAGCTTCTCTGCTGAGTTACTTGTCCAAAGATGGACATTATTTCTGACCTCTCCTCACTTCCTTAAGTAACCCAAACTAGGCATTTTATTGCCTAGTGCACTTACCTTGTTAATAAAAACTAAACAAATAAATATCCTAGGGAGTAGCCTATCTGTTGTCATACCTGACAAACTGTGCTCCACCTTTTCCTACCTGGTCTGCTGCACAGACCACTGTCTCAGTACCCTAAACCTTTCTCACCTGGTCTGTGGCACAGGCTATTGCCTCAGAACCCCTGACCCTAGATCCATGGATTTGTTCACACTATCCAAACCATTTGAAGTTGAAATGATAGTATCAACCAATAAAACCCTGCTTCTTAAGTATTGGTGGTGCTTTTGTCACTCTTCCTGATGGGGAGTGGGAGTGGGTAGCTCCTCCTATGCTGGATACATGCAGGAGGCTTGAAAGGCTTTGACATTCCATGTGATGTCCCCCTTTGCCCATGCAATTCTAGGCCTTAATTGTTCTAACATGATCACATTAAGGCATGTGGTTGGTTAATATTTCTGACTCGAACTCTGAACTGCAGATTCAGGGCTTATCTGTGAGGTTGTCATACCATTGCATCCATGTCCTTCTTATGGGCTGCCACTGTAAATCTTTTATCCTGAGACTTTAGCTGTCCTTTTAGCCACTCATAAGCCACTTCTTGGACAACAAGGGCAGTTGATGCAGGCCCTTGTTTGTGACCCTTATCAATGTTTTTACTTCTCTTTTGGTTTTTATCTGAAAACTCTCTTCTGTTGCTTTGTAATGTCTGTTACTGGTTTCTGCATATTTGCTTCTTGATTTGAATTTAAGCATTCTCTTTTTCAGAAGACCAGGCCTAGTTTTATGAGAGAAGTATTGCAACCTTAGACTTCTTAGAATGAAGATGCATGGCCTTTAAAAATAAACAACTTGCAATGTCAACAAGTAAGCTTGTAAGCCACAGTTATAGACCTGTATTTATAATCAATCAAGGCAGACACAGAAACAGAAAAAGACCCATGGTTCATCCAGTTTGCCTGAGATTCCTATTTAGCCCTAGGACCTACTGTTCCTCCAGCTCCTAGCCCTCCCCAACCTCCCGCCAATTCTCCTCCCAGTTTCTGCCACCCTGAGCAACCACTATACCCTTCATTCTGTCCCAACTGTGCTTAGAATAACCAACATTTTTTGCACCTACTACTGTGGCTGGCAGGCTGCTCCACGGCTCCATCACCGCTTCTGGAAAATAATACTTCCTCACGTCCCTCCTGACCCTCCCTCCTATTGGTTTCCACTCATGTCCATGTGACCATGAGCTAGTGCTGAAGATAAATAGTTCCACACAGTTCACTATTAATTCCTTATCGGAACTTGAAAGTCTCTATCATAACCCCCCTCTCCCTTCTGGTTTCCTGCAAGTACATGTTCAGTTCCTTGAGCTGCTCATCATAGGACCTGCTCTTTTGGCTCAGAATCATTTTCTTCACCCTGTGCTGCACTGTCTCCAGCCTATTGTTATCTTTCCCAAGGTAATGATTCCAGAACTGGGCGTAGTACTCCAGGTGTGACCACACTAAGGATCTGTATAGGGGAAGTATTACCTCTTCCCTTCTTCTATAAATACCCCTCCCAATACAAACCAGCATCCTAATCATTTTGTTAAATGCCCTATTGCACTGACTCAATTGTTTGAGACAGTCGCTGATGAAAACTGCAAGATCCTGTTCCTCAGCAACAGTGCAAAGTCTCACCCCACCCATCCAGTGCTCTGCCCTGAGATTCTTGTTCACTAGGTGCATTACCTTGCACTTCATGGCATTGAATTTCAACTGCCAAACTTTAGACCACCCCTGTACCTTTTGTAAGTCCCTATGTATTTCCCTGATTCCCTCATTGCTGTCTACCCTCCCACAGAGCTTAGTGTCATCAACAAAGGGACACAACCTGCCCCAGATTCCCTCGCCAATGTCACTAATGAACATGTCAAAGAGGACCAGACCCAGGACAGATCCCTGTGGTACCCACTCATGACCTCAATCTCTTCTGATTTGACCCTGTTAACCCCAGCTCTCCTGCTGCCTCCCCTTTAGCCAGTTGCCTAACCAGTTTACTATGACTTTAGCTGCACCCAGTTCCTCTGTCTTCAGCAAGTGTAGGTGAAGCACCAAGCTAAAAGGCTTGCTGAAGTTGAAGTAGAGCAAATCCACAGCATGGCCTCTATAAAATTCCTTGGTCACATACTCAAAGAAAACTATCAGGTTAGTTTGACAAGACTTCCATGCCATGGATCCATGCTGTTTACTGTTACTATCCTGGAGCCTGCTGCTGTTCAAGTGGTCCACAAGGTCCTCTTTGATCAGTGACTCCATCGGCTTGCATACAACAGAGATAAGATTCGCAAGCCTGTGGTTCCCTGCTTGTTCCTTCCACCCACCCCATGGAGTGGAACCTGTTCACCACCCTCCAATGCTTTGGAACCACCCACACCCTCAGTGAGCTGTTGATTAGACCTACTGGAGGTTTGGCCAGTTTCACTGTCAGTTCCCTGAGTACCCTCAGATGCAAACCTTCTGGACCTAGGGCCTTATCTGTCTTTAGAGCTGCAAGCTCTTTCTGGATCTTTTCACTTGTAAACATTGGTTGCTTTATCTCCTGGGCCCTCTCAAGGCTGCCGTGATGCTACTCTCTGGCAAGGGACCACCACCGTCTGTAGTGAAAACTGACAGTGGGGCCTAGAGGTAAGAGTGCAAAGCTATGAACCTGGAGACACTGGGATGATTTCCACAACTGCCATGTACTCACTAAGGGGGCGATTCACAAACTATGTGCGACTCATGTGTAGAGAACCCATGCCACTCCGTACCCAGGGACGGCTGTGCACAGGCAGTCATTCATGAATCTTGGCTAGCAGACTGTGCCCCAGGTGTGCAGCCATGTGGCTGAAGAACATGGTGATGTGGGGGCAGGGTGTGGATACAGAGGGGCATCCAGTGGTATGCCTGTATTGGGCCCCATAGTAGATTCCTTCAGCACCAGGGCATGGGTGACTGGGAGAGCATGAACCCAATGTGGTACAAACACTGGGCATTTGCCCAAATGGCCACCCCAAACCCACCCAAGCTGCACCGTGGGCTGGGGAAACAATACAGAAGGGGTCCTGATGCCAGCGACAATGACTGGTGCCTGAGGAGGGCACATAACTGCACTGGACAGATATGGCAATGTCCCCCTTCACCCAGATGTCCCATGCCAGCACCACATGCAAGTGTCTTCATGCATACACACTGGTCTGGGCACCCCTCAACATGCCCCATCCCACCTCTGGCTCAGCGCCCCAGGGCCAGATGGGAATCCTGTGTGCAGGGTGCTAATGCATCCATGAAAGAATGCCATGGGGGTGCACAGATCATCACTGCATGGCATTCAATCATAGGAATGCCTACACACTGCCCTTATGAGGCATGTAGGATTTCTTGCATAGGTCCCTATGTGTCCTTGAGTAAGTCACATAACCTCTCTCTGTTTAGTCTATTTCTGTGCTCTTTGACTCTCCCTGTGCACTGAAAATGGCAGCACCCTTCTCTCCCCTCCATCTCCTAGACTGGAAAGTGCTTAGTGATGCAGTTTCTTTGAAAGGTGCAGTATCAAACCAAATTCTTTTTGTTTCATACGAAACCATTGCCTCCTTCACATCTTAGGAAGCACTCATAGAAAAACTATCAAACACTTAAGTAATCAGGTGCAACAGGGGGTTATGTTCATGTCCTGTTAATCACCCCTGAGGGCATAAAGTGGCACAAGACAAAGTAGAGTGCAACATGCCCATAAGGCATAATTAAGTAGACATTAACATAGCACACCCCCCCCCCCGAGTACCTAATTGCTATTATTATACATTGGTACGCATATTCATGGTCAGTAACATATTTTTCAGAAAAGGTTTCTGTTATTTTAGATGTTTTTAACATGAAATTGTCCTTCTGCTTTAGATTTGCCTTTTATTTGGATCTATGTATAATCACAATAAAGCAATACAGTGTATGGCCAGATCTTCAGTACAGATTTTGGCAAAGTGTAAAACATTGTTCTGCTGCAGTAGTGATGTCCATAGTGCAGCAGAATGACTTTTCATTCTGCTGCACTACGAACGTCACACAGTCATGACCACAAGCTGCAAAAGAAGCAGGCAATTCAATAATACTTCACACGGCAGTCTGTGACACACAATAAACAACCGAGTATTTTTTTGAAAACAAAAAATGTTTACGCAAACACATATATTTTAACTATTGAACTATATGTTATTGAAAAACTGTGCTGCTCAAAATGTCTGACAAAAAGCATTCAGGTTATGCCCATGGGGTGATTAAGTAGACATTAACATAACCCCCGGGGTACCTAAGTGCTATTATCATAAATTGCTAAACATATTCTTCGTCATTAACATGTTTTTTAAAACAACATCTGTTATTTTAGATGTTTGTAACGTAAAATAATCTTCCTGCCTTAGATTTTTCATTTTACTTGGATCTAGTATGTATTTGTTGGTTGATAAAAAAGGGCTAAGAATCAGCCACCACATAGCAACTGACCAATCATAGTGCTGGATTTTTTTTCACCATTATAATAATCAGAAATAAATCAATGTTACAGAAAAGCTGTGCTACTGTAAACCTCTGACAAAAAGCATTCAGGTTATTCCCATAGGGGGTGATTAAGCATACATTAACATAACCTCCGGAGTACCTAATTGCTATTATTATAAACTGACACACATGTTCTTGGTCATTAACATGTTTTTGAAAACGATTTGAAAACAAAAACTGGAGCCTAGGATGACATTAGGCAAAGGGGCACATCACATGAGATGTCAAAGCCTTTCAAGCCTCTTACATGTATCCAGCACAGGGGGAGCTAGCCACTCCCACTCAGGAGTAATGGCAAAAGCACCACTTATGCTTATGTGCATGCTCTTTACATATTGGTTGTTGCAGTTTTCTGGAGCACTGCTGCACCCTTGGAGCTGCAGTGCCAGGGATTCTTTGGTTTTTGAACATGTATTCATAAGCCTCATATTTTGTAATAAGGTCCTACATGCATATTTATCTAACATTATCATAAGGTATGTGGAATGCTACTGGCCTACCATATTGCTTGATTTTTCTCACCATTACAATAATCATAAATTATGCAGTGTTACAGGAAAACTGTGCTACTGCAGATCTTTGATAAAAAAGCATTCAGGTTACACCCATAGGGCTCTATTAAGAAGACGTTAACATAGCCCCCCCCCCCAAAGTACCTAATTAATTGCTACTATTATAAATTGATGCACATATTCTTGGTCATTAAAGGGGAACTGTCCTCTATAGGGTTTCTTAATGTCTAAAAGCCCATAAAAAGCTAATCTGAGTGAGCCATTGTGTTTATCTGTGAGACTTTGCATTCCAGAGTTATTCATATGTAAATCAGTCTGTAATTAAGGGCTGTGGGCAGCCATATGTTTTGAGCTCCTGACAGGAAATGTTGTCACCGAAGGCCTTGGCTCTCCATTGACTGTAGGTTAAATAGGAAATTGTCTGTTTTATTAAGTATGTTTAAGGTGTTATTGAAACATTTTTTGACATTTATAGTAATTGTTTTGTATGTGCATTGAAACTAGTGAGTTATCACCTTTACATTTCAAACTGTCAGTAACAATAATCCATCTTTAGGATTGCTTTAATCTCTAGGCTATACTGCCAGCTGATCATTAAAAACTACACGTCTCAAGGCTGGCTCTGAGGTGCCAATAGGTATTGGGGCCCCATATCAGGATTTCTAAACCCCGACTGTGTTCATGTTAGTACATATTTCTGAGGCTGCAATAGCACCAACTTCTGTCTTATTCCGGTCCCTCTCTTAAAGCCTTTTCTCTTACAGTTTCAGGTATGAACTCAGGTCTACAAGATGCAAATGTGGCTACATACCTACTGGCCTGGCATCATGGGGCCAGCCTTGAAATGGACAGTTTTTGATTAACAGCTGGCAGTACAGCCTAGAGGTTAAAGCAAAGAGCTGTGAAGCAGAATGGGTTTTGATTCCAACATGCTCTGCTTGTATGTTGTATGACCAGAGTAAGTCACTTAACCTCCCTGTACACCCAAAACACACCCAGAAACAAACTGTAGCTGTCTGCCTTTCCTGGACAAAGACAGTAAAAACAATCTGAGCATGTGTTATGATTCTGAAAATATTGTGCTCTTTCTATACAGATTTGATTTAAAAAGAAAAAAAATATAACACCATTAATTGCAAAAACCCATAGATGAAAAACTGTGTTGACATGCATAATCTGAACTGCATATTAAAATATAGAATAATATATGGGAGGGTGTAATCAGAATTTTACACACACCCGAGGTATGGGATACTACATTAAGCCTGAGGGCAATGTCCGAGTGGTTTATAAAGGCATCCCAAACTGTGAGTGTGTGTAAAATTCTGTTTTTTATACCCACCCACATATTATTTTATTTAACTAATGGTGATATTTTTTCCCTTTCAGCACAGTTTAGTTAGTGCAGCACTTCTGTCAGAGATAGAGACACACACTTCACTTACACATACACACACACACACACACACACTTCACACACGACACACACCACACTACACACACACTTCACACACACACACACACACACAGTCTGTCCTTTTTTTTCCTTTCTTTTTTATGGCTGCAGTGGGTGTAGCACTGCAGATGTATTGCTTTGAGAAAAGGACTACCTGCATAATTACCTTCCAAACAACATGATAGAGTGTGAAAAATAGTATCATCCAGTGAAGCCTCATTACTATGCTGCCTGTGTGTGTATGCCAGCTTGACAGCACTATTTTTCCTCTGTCTTGAGAAGTTAATTGAACCCTCCCCAGTACTGCCTTTTTTTTGCAAGTTGAAACCTCCTCCATAGTGTTTTATGGGCCTTTTCTTAGTTTAAGTTTCAGTGCTTAATTTGAACCCTCCCCAGTACTGCCTTTTCTTTGCAAGTTGAAACCTCCTCCATAGTCTTTTATGGGGTTTTCCTCTGACTTAAGAGAAGTTAAAGGAAAACTCCACCCGAAGTCTGAGTCTGCTACCTCTGCGATTTCTCTGAATTTGCTGAAAAACTATACTGTACATTCTGAGTCCCTCTGTAGGAGACATCAATAAAGTAACCAAATACTAAGGATTGGATCACACAAACACAAACAATCACAAAGCCTACTCAGCCAGTGCATTACCACAGCTGTAAAATTATTAGATTTGTCTACAAGCACTGTCTTCTATGCAAGACACAAGCAACTGAATCAAAAGTCCATAACGTGTTGATCAAAATGGGGGGAGCAGGATTTTAGGCAGAGTGACACAGTTTATATACAGATTGCAGACAGCAATAACTGCTGCTGAGATAAACTGTGTTGCTTGCTATGCAATGGAGGGAGAGTGTAAAGTAGCATTGTTGAGGAGCAATCACAGATTTGTTTTATAAATAGCTGTGCTCCATTATGTTTCCAGACTAATTTATATAAACCATTCCAATTCTACATCTATTATTTCATCCGTGGTTTACCCTAGCAAACTAAAAAGTGATGTTCCATTTCTGCAACTTGGTAGTGGTCCACAAACTGAAAGAGACTGAGGGATAGCAACAGGAGTGCAGACAAATCTGCTTTAAATAATGACATGCTTACACACACACACACACACATATGCACAAACACACATCCTGAATGGCAGCCCCTAGGGGCCATAAAACAGCCAGGAAAAGTTATAAAAAACTCCTCTCACAGCCAGAACTGAAAAATAAAACACTGAGATGACATTAGAACACAAAAAAGTTAACAATGCATATATTTTCCTGATTTTTATATGTAGTTTTCCTTTAATTGAGCTATCCCCAGTACTGCGTCTTTTTTTGTAAGCTGAAACCTCCTCTATAGTCTTGTATGTGCCTTTTTTCTGTGTTATGTTCCAGTGCTTAATTTATAACCATTTTCAAACTGAGAGCCTTGTTTTGTTGATATCCCTTCCCCCACTCATCCAGAGGTGTCAATTCATTTGTTGCTAACCATGCAGGTTGATCTTACTCGCATTCCTCATAGTAAGAATTTGAAACTATACTTGTGTTATTTTAAATGATTGATAAAGTGACATGTATGGTTTGCATCTTTTGGGGATGAAACTGTATCCCTTTACCTATGTGAAATAATTCACTTAGCACCAGCTCTTAAGACCTCCATTGTAAGATACATCATGCATGTAAGCTGGGGTGTAGCCAATAATTTTAAACTTGTACTCGAGATGAGAGATGATGGAACTGTTGCCTATGGGGAAAGACTCAGGGAGTTAAATATGTACTCTCTAGAGGAAAGGAGAGACATAATAGAAGCATTCAAATACCTCAAATGTATCAATAAGATACAATAAGGTTCAATTCTGCTGAGAAAGAGATGTTCAAGGACAAGTGGGCATGATATGTAATTAGAAGGGGAAAGACTTAGAGAGAATATGAGGAAATACTTCTTTACAGATAGGGCAGTGGACACCTGGAACAGTGTGCAAGCAGAGGTAATGGGTACCAAAATGGTAACAGGTTTCAAACATGCATGGTATACACATAAGCAGGCCTTGGTAACAGGGCTGGAGTGTGCAGGGGGGTTAAGACTGGAAATCAGTTATGGTCTATGATGGAACAGTAGGTAGGGACCTTAAGGTGGACTAGGTGGGCCGGGACGTCCTTTTCTGCCAACAGATTCTATGTTAGTAAATAGCTGGTACATGAGCATTATACATCCATGTTGACATAAATTTTAAGATGCTAAATATAAAGCCTATGATACCAGTAACACAATGCCATAAACAAGTGCTGCTCATTGGCAGATTATAAAGAGCAACATATTATCATTTGCAATAGTTTACATTGAAAGGATCAAGGAATATACCAACAAATGATGACAAGCAAGATGGCTAAATGAGGATGTGAAGAAAGTGACTCAACAACAACAAAAAAAGCTAAACATGCAATAAAATATCTGAAAACAAAAGCTGTGACATAACCACATGGTCAGAATATTAAACATTTTAAAAGAAACATAAATGCAAAAATAACCATTTCAAAAAGAAAATGGAACTCAAATGCAACAGATGCAGACAAAAGCAATAGCACACAATTGTGCAGTTACATCAATAGCTTAAACAAAAAAAAAATATAAGTATATTAATATTAAAGGGGAAATGGTAAAACATCCAGTGGAGATAGCAAAGCAATGTAATGAATATGTGTATTCTTTATTCATACTCAATCAGAGCTCTGCCCCTGTACATTACCAGGAATACCAAATAGAACTAATATAAATACAGACAACATACCACAAAAAATTCAGAATAAGAAAATCAGAGTGCAAAGTTTCCACTAAAATGCTGAAATTAAATATTGGGATAATCCATAACCAGGCACCCCCTCAAAATATATATATATATATATATATATATATTTTAATTAATAAATACAGGTTCCGGGTAAAATTCTAGAATCACTACTTAAAGATTTATGTTAGCCAGATGTCTAACAGTGATTTCAGTACAGAGAGCAACAGTGATTCACAAAGGAACAATCATGAATCATGTCAAAATCCATGGAATCAAATATTCAAAATCAATGGAATCAAATGTAATCTGTCTTTATGTAAATGTGATTTAATTCTTGTACAATAATACCTGATAGACATAATTTCTGTTATACCTTTGCAAAACATCTGCCACTGTACCACATTTGGCATTCATTGAAAAATGAATTACTTAGCTATTCATCCCTGTATTAAACATAGTAGAACCCAAACCAGCCAAACCATATGAAGATTCATCACTGTAAGTCTTCTGTATTATGCAGACTGTGATACTTAATAGTTGAAGGTTAAGTTAATGCATCTGGACTTATTTGCTGCATATGCATCTCAGTTGCTAAGGGGATCTGATCATGTTCACCCTTCCTCAGGCCAAGCTAGCTACAGTATGTCTAGCACTAACATTGATGGGAAGAGTAAGCCATTAGCAAGAATCTCTTTAAATATTTTAAAGTTGCTATTAGCTGGAATTAACAATAAAACCTAAAGAAATCAACAGCTTCTGTGTTTCTATGTTAGTAAATAGCTGGCACAGGAGCATTATGCATTCATGTTGACATCAATTTTAAAGATGTTAAATATAAATCCTATGGTACCAGTATCACAATGCCATAAACAAGTACTGCTCAAATATTCAAAATCCATGGAATCAACCTATTGTCAATTTAAATCAAAAATATTTAACTCTGTAGCAGTCAGGACCATAAAGAAAAAGAGAGGAAAAAAGAAACACAGAAAAAAGTGTGCATAAAATAAGCCAAAGCAATTGGGGGGGGGGGTGTAATATGTATAAAGCAAGAGAGCAACACAGAAATGCATTTTCTTTATACTTGTAAAAGGATGAACGCTCAAGTAAATTATAGGTCCTAAATATAGAAAACAGTGGAAAAGGATAAAAAGGAACAGAAAGGGTCCTAGATGAAGTAGAAAAGAACAAAACAACCAAAAAATCAAAGAAACAGATTGCCATACAATTTAAAACAACAACACAGTGAATGATAACATTTAAAACAACAGAACATTGAATGATATTTGGCAGATTATAAAGGGCAACATATTATCATTTGCAATAATTTACATTAAAAGGATCAAGGAATATACCAACAAATGATGACAAGCAAGATGGCTAAATGAGGATGTGAAGAAAGTTACTCAACAACAACAACAACAAAGCTAAACATGTAATAAAATATCTGAAAACAAAAGTCGTGACATAACCACATGGTCAGAATAATACCATTTTTTAAAAGAAACATAAAAGCAAAAGTAACCATTTCAAAAAGAAAATCAAACTTAAATGCAACAGATGCAGACACAAGTAACAGCAAGCAATTGTGCAGTTACATCAATAGCCTAAACAAAACAAAACAAATAATAAGTAATATTAATATTAAAGGGGAAACAGTAAAAATGCAGTACAGATAGCAAAGCAATGTAATTAATATTTGATGTTCCTTATTCAAACCCAATCACATCTTAGTTCCCTGCCCCTGTACATTACCAGGAATGTCAACAGATTTAATATAAATACAGACAACATATTACAAAAAAGTCAGAATATGAAAATCAGAGTGCAAAGTTTCCACTAAAATGCTAAAATTAAATATTGGGAAAATTCATAACCAGGCACCCCCTCAAAATATAAAAAAATAATAAAAATAAATACAGGTTCTGGGTAAAATTCTAGAATCACTACTTAAAGATTTAAGTTAGACATATGTCTAACAGTTTTTTTCAGTACAGAGAGCAGCAGTGAATCACAAAGGGACAATCATGTACCTTAAATGTAATCTGTCTCTATGAAAATGTGATCCAGTTCTTGGATAACAATACCTGATAGACATAATTTCTGTTGTACTTTTGCAAAACATCTGCCACTGTACCACATTTCACAGTCACTGAAAAAAATGTCTTCCCTAGCTATTCATCCCTGTATTATAAACAGTTGAACCCAAACCAGCCCACACCATATGAAAATTCATCACTGTAAGCCTTGTGTATAGTGGTGGGCGAAGTGGCCGCAATTCACTCTGTGAGTGATTTGTGGAGTGAAGTCGAATTCGTGGAGTGCTCCACAATGTGAAGCGGAGTACTTCATATTATAATGGGTAATGTGAAGTCCATTGAAAACAATGATTTTGCATTACTCCACCTTCCCAAACTACTACTTCACCAATTCTTAAGGTAAAGTACATTGAAAACAATGTACTTCACCTCACTTCACCTTGTTTTTAAGCTCCAAAGGTGAATTTTGCAGTGATTCATGGAATGTCAGGTCCCATGGGCTGTAGATAGAGCTGCACAATATCAGTTTGGGTTAGTGTGTAGGAGCTGTAGGAGACAATCTGCTGTGAGATCTCTCTGTGAGTCAAACCTTCTAAAAGCTGCTAAAAAAGCCTTTTTGAGTCATTTTTTTTGCTGAAACTTTAGTTCATAGATTATAGGAAACCGTTCTGTGCTCATATCATTGAGCGTTTATTGTTTGTGTGTGGATTTTGAATGTTAATGTGCAATATTCAGTCTGTGTACTGAGAGACAGTGGAAGTGTGCTTTGGGGGAGGGGTGTATCTGTGGTGTAGGTAGATTAACTTGGAGAAAAAGACAATGTGTTAATGTACACGCAGTAATATTTTCAATAATTCTTGCCATTTCTTTGCTGATTGTTGTGGTGCAGCAGTGCATAATTTTAGTTTGTTTAAAATATGTGGTTGTATTACTGAAGTTTTCAATTTGCTACGCATTACTTAGAGTGTGTGTGAGTATGTGTGTGATGCATGTCATCAAATCAGACACCTTTTATTGTGCCATATAATCATTTCAGCAATGTGAACCTGCTATCCACTGCAGCTGTGTAATTTTTGTACTTCTTTGTGGTATCATTACTGGTACTAGTACTAGTGACTGTTACTGCAGCAGTGCAGTACGCTGCCCTCCCCCGCAGCCCGCCCCAACCGGCAAATGTATTCTTTTCCAGATTTGAATTTCTGATGGTGAGCACTGGTTAGGTGTTGTGCTTTTGCATCTACATCTATTCAGTGTGCAGTGCAATCTTAATCTGTCTGTGCATTTGCACCTCTTTAGGGCCCAATCTCCATCTGTAACTGTCACAGCTGTTTCTTTGGCTTCCTTTCAGAGTACTGGACAGGTGCGGTGCATAATTCTGCATGAACATTGTACTCACTAATATGTGTTTTTAAATCAGGACCATCATCACTAGTCACTCGTGATACAAATCATGTTTTTCATCATCACGGTCACAAATGCAGTCACAAATCACTATTCATGGTCATGTCATGAATCACAACACAAATTTTTTGACTAGTTACTTGGATGCAGTGTAAGCATGTTTTGTAGTATCCCTCCAGGCTTCACCACCCACCATTGAACTCATTAATGAGCATTTTTAAGTCAGGGAGTTTGTTCTACAGCTCGTCAGGGAAGTACAGCCATAGGCATTCATGTTCCCAAAACAGTTCCATATTGGTTATCTCACACCGTCGACACCGAGTCACATTCTTCATCATCGCGGTCACAAATGCAGTCATAAATCATGATTCATGATCATGTCATGAATCACAACATTTATTTTTTTACTAGTTGCTTGGATGTATTGTAATCATGTTCTGTAGTATCTCTCCAGGCTTCACCACTCCACCATTGTACTCATTAATAAGAGTTTTTAAGTCGGGAGTTTTGTGCTACAGCTCATGGGGGATGCACAGCCATAGGCATTTGCATTCCTTCCTGTACAGCATGTGAGTTACAGTATTGTAAGTAGTGGTGGGTGAAGTGGCCCCAATTTGCTCCGTGAAGTGATTCACTGAGTAATGCAGAATCTGCGGAGAACTCCACAATGTGAAGCGGAGTATTTCGCTTCATAATGAGGACTGTGAAGTCCATTGAAACCAATGACTTTGCGTTATTCCGCCTTCCCCAAACCACTTCTCCACCAATTTTAAGGTGAAGTACATTGAAATCAATGTAATTCTCCTCACTTCACCCTGTAATTGAGCTCCAAATGAAATTCTGCAGTTATTCATGGGATTGTAGGTCGCATGGGCTCTAGATTGTTTGGCACAGCCTCAGTTCTGGCCTGGATAGTGTGTGTGCAGTGGTAGCTGGAGACAGTTTGCTCTCAGAGCTCTGCGATTCAAAACCTCTTAAAGCTGTTTGAGTACTAGTCTTTGTTCAAAATTTAGTAAAGCAATTGTAGGAAATCTTCCAGTGCTCATATCATCAAGTGTTTATTGTTGTGTTTGAATTTAGAATGTTCATTTAGAACAGTCAGTCTGTGTACTGTGAAGTGTGCTTTGGGGCAGGGGCATATTTGTGGTGTAAGTAGATTGGGAGAAAAAGGCAGTCTTTCTGTTTTGGTTATATTTTTCTTGTATAACTGTGTTAATGTACACACAGTAATATTTTCAGTAATTCTTGACTTTTTTTACTGATTGTTGTGGTGCAGCAGTATATAATTTCAGTTTGTTTAAAACATTTGGTTATATTACTAAAGGTTTTCAATTTGCTACGCATTACTTGTAGTGTGTGTGTGTGTGTGTGTATGTGTGCGTTCGATGCATGCCATTAAATCAGACACCTTTTATTGTGTTACAGAGAAACTGCAGCAGTGTGAGCCTGTTATCCACTGCACCTGCATGTATTTTTATGTCGATTGCGCGCATGCGCAAGAAACATATTGCAGCAGCTTTCTCCAGAAGCAGGTTGTGGAGGCACGGCACTGTTGTGGCCAGTGCATCCACAGCCTTTAAAGGCTTGGCCCACTTTCCCCTATGCCATGGCACGCTGCTGCTGACACTAATTCAACCAGCATGCCACCAACTTGTAAAAATTTAGCCTCTGTAGTCAGGGACCGCCTTATCATTGCAGCGTCAGCCATTCGCTGCAATGAGGGAGTGACCTGTCATTGCAGGTTGGGATCTTAAAACATTGATATTGTTTGTGAACATGGAGGTGACTTGCCACCATGTTCACAAACAATATTACCCCCCGCCACTGAGAGGGTGCCCACCCACGTTTACTTGCTATTGGCTTCAGTGCTGCAAGATTTATGTTGACAACAGGGGAGCCCACTCCCCATTGGCATTATGTAACCCCCACACTTTTGTTATCTGCCGATGTGGTGCCCAATCCGTGTTGGCATAATGTCGCCCCTCTTTTGTTGTGTGCCGATGGGGGTGCCCAATCCCCATTGGCATAATGTAATTCCCCCCCTTTTGCTGTATGCTGACATGGGTGCCCAATCCCCCATCAGCTAAAGCTCCCCCCCAAAAGAAAGTCTCCATTGGCAAGCTGGGAGCCCACCCCAGAGTGCCACATGCCCCTGTAAATTAAAAAATGGTCCCGCAATGTCTTTTTTTTAAACCTGTAAAACAGGAAACGGTCCCTTGGTGTTCTCCCTGCCCCCTCCACAACCCACACCCACCCACTGCACACCCTGCCTCCCCACACCCCCCTCACCCCATATTTACCTCCAGAATCTGGTGCAACGATCTTTGGTGGACTGGGAATACGTCTGCACTCTTCAAAGCCAACCGCGAACTGAGGAAATGCCGGTAAGCTGTATAATAGAATAAATAGGGTTTTTTCAACTTTGATGCATTTTTTGAGGCATTTTTTGGAATTTTGGCACCAAATTTTCAAAATGGGGTTTTGGGACCCCTTCTCATGAGTTCTGGCACTGTCATGTCATTAATCAGCCTTGAAAGGTGATTTTGCGGTCACTGCGTGGAATCCCCTTTTGGGACTGATTAACAAAATAGCAGTGCCAGTGCTCATGAGGTGGGCTTTCAAAAAGCCTATACTGAAAATTTGGTGGCAAAATCCAAAAATGACTGTTTTACGAGTGTGCATTAGGCAGTTGCTACACACGCTTGTAACTTTGCAAATTTGTGATATTTTCATGCCAGATTTTCAACATTGGCATTTTTTCAGACCTCCTTGTGAATAGTACAGCTGTCATTTTCCACATCCTGGCCGAAGTGTGTTTTCGCACTTCTGGCGAAGAATAGCACAGTCACTGTGGAAAATCAGTGTTCAAGACAGAGTAAGAATATGACAGTGGCAGTGTTCATGAGCAGAGGTCCTAAAATGCCTATGTTGAAAATTTGGTGATGATACTTCATAAAATGACTGTGTTACAAGCATGCATTGCGCAGTTTGGACGCACGCTCGTAACTTCACAAATTAATAATATTTTCACTCCAGATTTTCAGCATTGCCATTTTGCCACACCTCCTTATGAACAGTGCAGCTGTCATTTTTCACATCCTGGATGAAATGTGTTTTCGCTCTTCCGGCGAACAATAGCGCAGTCACTGTGGGAAATCATTGTTCAGGCAATATTAAGAAAATCACAGAGACACTGTTCATGAGCAGATGTCCTAAAATACCTGTGTTCAAAATTTTGTGATGAAACTCTATAAAATGACTGTGTTACGAATGTGTGTTGTGCAGGTTCCATAATCCTTATAAGTTTGCAAATTAGTAATATTTTCATGTCAGATTTTCAACACTGGCATATGTTCACACCTCCTTATGAAAAGTACAGCTGTCATTTTTCACATCTTGGCTGAAATGTGTTTCTGCGCTTCCAGCGCACAATACTGCAGTCGATGTCAGAAATCAGTGTTTGGAACAGATTAGGATCGAGCGATTGGGGGGGAGTGACAAAGCTCAACTTAGCTCTGTCAGGACTACTGCAGATTTCTTTGTGGTCAGGAAAAGGCGACAGCGTAGGCAGGAGCCTAGTAGCCTAGTACAAAAGAGTAGCCTGCAGCACTGGGAGATACAGAGCAAGCGAGTGAGGGAGGGGGAGTGAGTGAGCTCAACAGAGCATTGTTGGGACTGCTGCGGATTTCTTTGTGGGCAGGAAAAGGCAGCAATGCATGAAGGGGCTGAGTACAAAACGGCAGCTTGCAGCAGTGGGAGAAACAGAATGAGTGAATAAGAGAGGGGGAGTAAGTGAGCTCAACGGAGCTCTATTGTGACTGCGGCAGATTTCTTTGTGGGCAGAAAAGAGTGGTAATGCAGGCAGGAGCCCAGTACAGAAGAGCAGCCTGCAGCACCAACAGAAATGGAATGAGCAAGTGAGACAGGGGGAGTGAGTGAGGCCAACAGAGCTTTGTTGGGACTGCTGCAAATTTTTTGTGGGCAAAAAAAGATGCTGACAGAGGCAGGAGCCCAGTACAAAAGGGCAGCCTGCAGCACAAGGAGAAACAGAATGAGTGAGTGAGACAGGGGGAGGAGTGACCTCAACGGAGCTCTGTCAGGACAGCTGTGGATTTGTGGGCAGGAAAGGTGCCGGGTGCAGGCAGGAGCCCAGTAAAAAGGGCAGCCTGCAGCACCGGAGAAACAGAAACGAGTGACTGAGAGAGGGGAGTGAGCGAGCTCAACAGAGGTGTATCATGACTGCTGTGGATTTCTTTGTGGGCAGAAAAAGCCACCAACACAGGCAGGAACCCAGTACAAAAGGGCAGCCTGCAGCACTGGGAGACACAGAATGAGCGCATGAGGGAGGGGGAGTGAGAAGCTCAACGCAGCTGTGTTGGGATTGCTGCAGATGTCTTTGTGGGCAGAAAAAGCCACCAACGCAGGCAGGAACCCAGTACAAAAGGGCAGCCTGCAGCACTGGGAGACACAGAATGAGCATGTGAGGGAGGGGGAGTGAGTGAGCTCAACAGAGCTCTATCGTGACTGCTGCAGATTTCTTTGTGAGCAGAAAAGCATGGCAATGCAGGCAGGAGCCCAGTACAAAAGGGCAGCCTGCAGCGCCGGCAGAAACAGAATGAGCGAGTGAGATGGGGGAATGAGTGAGGCCAACAGAGCTCTGTTGGGACTGCTGCAAATTTTGTGTGGGCAAAAAAAGATGCTGACAGAGGCAGGAGCCCAGTACAAAAGGGCAGCCTGCAGCACAAGGAGAAACAGAATGAGTGAGTGAGACAGGGGGAGTGAGTGACCTCAACGGAGCTCTGTCAGGACAGCTGTGGATTTCTTTGTGGGCAGGAAAAGGTGCCGATGCAGGCAGGAGCCCAGTAAAAAAGGGCAGCCTGCAGCACCCGGAGAAACAGAACGAGTGACTGAGAGAGGGGTAGTGAGCGAGCTCAACAGAGGTGTATCATGACTGCTGTGGATTTCTTTGTGGGCAGAAAAAGCCACCAACACAGGCAGGAATCCAGTACAAAAGGGCAGCCTGCAGCACTGGGAGACACAGAATGAGAGCATGAGGGAGGGGAAGTGAGCAAGCTCAACGCAGCTGTGTTGGGATTGCTGCAGATGTCTTTGTGGGCAGAAAAAGCCACCAACGCAGGCAGGAACCCAGTACAAAAGGGCAGCCTGCAGCACTGGGAGACACAGAATGAGCACATGAGGGAGGGGGAGTGAGTGAGCTCAACAGAGCTCTATCGTGACTGCTGCAGATTTCTTTGTAAGCAGAAAAGCATGGCAATGCAGGCAGGAGCCCAGTACAAAAGGGTAGCCTGCAGAGCCGGCAGAAACAGAATGAGTGAGTGAGATGGGGGAATGAGTGAGGCCAACAGAGCTCTGTTGGGACTGCTGTAGATTTCTTTGTGGACAGAAAAAAATGTCAGCAGAGGCAGAAGCCCAGTAGAAAAGGGCAGCCTGCAGCGCCAGGAGAAATAAAATGAGCTAGTGAGACAGGGGGAGTGTGTGACCTCAACGGAGCTCTGTCAGGACAGCTGTGGATTTCTTTGTGGGCAGGAAAAGGTGCCAACACAGGCAAGACCCAGAACAAAAGGTCAGCCTGCAGCACTGGGAGAAACCGAATGAGTAAGTGAGAGAGGGGGAGTGAGCGACCTCAACAGAGCTGTGTCGGGACTGCTGCACATGTCTTTGCAGGCAGACAAAGTCAGCAACGCAGGCAGGAACCCAGTACAAAAGGGCAGCCTGCAGCAGCGGGAGGCACAGAATGAGCGAGTGAGGGAGGGGGAGTGAGTGAGCTCAACGGAGCTCTGTTGAGACTGCTGCGGATTTCTTTGTGGGCAGAAAAAGGCAGCAATGCACACAGGGGCCCAGTACAAAAGGGCAGCCTGCAGTGGCAGGAGAAATGGAACACATGAGTGAGAGGGGGTAGGGAGTGAGTGAGTGAGCTCAACAGAGCTCTATCATGACTGCTGCAGATTTCTTTGTGGCCAGAAGAAGGCGGCACTGCAGGCAGGAGCCCAGTACAAAAGGACAGCCTGCAGTGCTGACAGAAACAGAACAAGCAAGTGAGAGAGAGGAAGTGAGCGAGCTCAGAGAAGCTCTGTCGGGACTGCTGCAGATTTGGTTGTGGGCAGAAAAAGGCTCCAACAGAGACAGGAGACCACTACAAAATGGTAGCCTGCAGTGCCAGGAGAAACAGAATGAGTGAGTGAGACAGGCAGAGTGAGCAACCTCAACAGAGCTCTGTCGGGACACCTGCTGATTTCTTTGAGGGCAGAAAAAGGTGCCTACACAGGCAGAAGCCCAGTACAAAAGGGCAGCCTGCAGCGCCGGGAGAAACATGAGTGAGTGAGAGAGAGGGAGTGAGCGAGCTCAATGGAGCTCTATTTTCACTGGTGTGGATTTCTTTGTGAGCAGAAAAATGTGGCCATACAGGCAGGAGCCCAGTACCAAAGGCCAGCCTGCAGCACCAGCAGAAACAGAACAAATGAGTGAGAGAGGGGGAGTGAGCTAGCTCAACTGACCTGTATCAGAACTGCTGTAAGATTTCTTTGTGGGCAGAAAAAGCCACCAACAGAGGTGGGAGCCCAGTACAAAAGGGCAGCCTGCAGCGCCAGTAGAAACAGAATGAGCGAATGAGAGAGGGGGAGTGACCCACCTCAACAGAGCTCTGTCAGGACACCTACAGATTACTTTGTGGGCAGAAAAATGTGTCAACACAGGCAGGAGCCCAGTACAAAACAGCAGTCTGCAGCACTGGGAGAAACAGAATAAGTGAGTGACACAGGGGCAGTGAGCGAGCTCAACGGACCAATGCAATCAACATTCGGCATTGACAAATGCTTGTTTGTACTGCTTTGTGGTATCTTTACTGGTAGTGGATTTTTTTTTTCCACTTGTTTAACCAGGAGTAGCACACTAAGCTGAAAGCTTGTTTACAGGTGTGACATGGGAGTACTGGGAGGTTAAGTAACTTGCTCAGGGTCACACAGTATGCAAGTGGGGGCTGTGGGATTCAAACCCAGGTCTCCAGATTTGTAGCTCAGAGCTTTAAACCACTGCGCTATACTGCTTCCTGATTATTATTGCTGTGCACTAATCCCCCAACTGGCAAAATATATTCCTTTCCAGATTTGGATTTGTGACTTGTGAGCACTGGTTAAGTCTTCTTGTGCTTTTTTGTATGCATCCCTTGAGTATGCAGTGCAATCTTAATCTGTCTGTGCATTTGCATGGCACCATTAATTCTGGGAGACTACATTTCTTGTTATGCTATCATTTCACTTTGTCAGCACTGGGGAATTTTCTGGACACAAGACAGTAGCACTTTGGGGATGCATATTCATTCTGGTGACTGTGTGGGTGGGATGCTGCAGTATTGTTGTCACTCTGCCTTACTTCACGTTTAAGGCAGAATGACAATGCAAAGTAATAATAACAAGGCAAAGTGAGCCTTTTCTATGGGGCACTCCGAGTAGCAAAGTGGCAACGTGAAGTGGCCACTTCGTGTTCACTTCACCAGTGGATTTTAAATTTGCTGCATCTCTACCTATGACTAGCGGTGTGACTCCTCTGTCTGCTGTATTCTCTCTACTGTGGCTACTTTGAAACAAAAAGACCATGTAACAAGACACTGGCCTCCAGCAGGGGATATTAAACATTAGAGCAAAGGGCACTCTGGAAAGACTCTCTGGGACTAGATGCAATAAAATAAACCTGAATGGCAGCCCACAAGGGCCATGAAACAGCCAGAGAAAGTTAGAAAAAAATTCTCTCACAGCCAGAACTGAAAGAACAAAACACTGAGATGAAGTTAGAACACAAAAAAATTAATAATACGTATCTTTTCCTGATTTTAATATGTAGTTTTCCTTTAATTGAGCTATCCCCAGTACTGCCTTTTTTTTGCAAGCTGAAACCTCCTCTATAGTCTTTTATGGGCCCTTTCTTTCTGTGTTACATTTCAGTGCTTAATTTACAACCATTTGCAAACTGAGAAAACTTGTTCTGCTGGTAACTCCTCCACCACTCATCCAGAGGTGTCAATTCATTTGTTTGCTAACCATAGTGGTTGATCTTACTTGCTTCCCTCATCTTTGGGGGATGAAGCTGTATACCTTTACCTGTATAGAGTCATTCACTTGGCACCATCTCTTATGACCTGAGCTGTAAGATACATCATGCATGGGGTGTAGCCAGGAATTTTAAACTTGTACTCAAGATGAGAGATGATGGAACTGTTGCCTATGGGGAAAGACTCAGGGAGTTAAATATGTACTGTCTAGAGGATAGGAGGGAAAGGGGAGACATGATAGAAGCATTCAAATACCTTGAAGGTATCAATAAGGTACAGGAAGGGTCAATTCTGCTGAGAAAGAAGTTAAAGTACAAGGGGGCATGATATGTAGCTAGAAGGGGGGAAGACTTAGAGGACATGCTTCTTTACAGATAGGGCAGTAGCACCTGGAATAGCCTGCCAGCAGACATAATGGGAACCAAAATGGCAACAGGTTTCAAACATGCATGGGATACACATAAGGGGACCTTGGTAACAGGGCTGGAGCACTTGGGGGGGTTAAGGCTGGAGATCAGTTATGGTCCAGTGCAGCACAGTAGGTAGGGACCTTAAGGCAGATTAGGTGGGCCAGGAGGTCTTTTTCTGCCAACAGATTCTATGTTAGAATATAGCTGGTACATGAGCATTATACATTCATGTTGACCTCAATTTTAAGATGTTAAATGTAAAGCCTATGTTACCAGTAACACAATGACATAAACAAGTACTGCTGAACTATTCAAAATCCATGGACTCAACCTATTATCAATTTAAATCAAATACATGTCTCTCTATAGCAGTCAGGACCATAAAGAAAAAGATAGCAAAAAAGAAACACAGAAGAAAAAGTGTGCATAAAATAAGCCAAAGTGGGGGGTATAATTTGTATAAAGGAAGTGAGTAGCATTGAAACGCATTTTCGTTATGCTTGAGAAAGGATGGAAGCTGAAGTAAAATATAGATCCTAAATATAGAAAACAGTTGAAAAGGATAAAAAGGAAGGAAAGGTCCTAGATTCAGTAGAAAAGAAAAGAAACAGATTGCCATAAAATTTAAGGCAACAAAACAGTAAATGATATTTGACAGATTATAAAGGGCCAACGTGTTATCATTTGTAATAGTTTACATTAAAAGGATCAAGGAAAATAACAACAAATGATGACAAGCAAGATGGCTAAATGAGGATGTGAAGAAAGTGACTCAACAACAACAACAACAAAAAAGCTTAACATGCAATAAAATATCTGAAAATAAAAGCCATAACATAACCACATGGCCAGAATATTAAACATTTTGAAAGAAACATATACACAAAAGTAACCATTTCAAAAAGAAAATGGAACTCAAATGCAACAGATGCATACAAAAGCAACAGCAAGCAATTGTGCAGTTACATCAAAACCCTAAACAAAAAAAAATATACAAGTATATTATTATTAAAGGGGAAACAGTAAAAAAATCCAGTGGAGATAGCAAAGCAATGTAATGAATATTTGTGTCCCTTGTTCAAATCCAATCACAACTCAGTCCCCTGCCCCTGTACATTACCAGGAATGCAAACAGAATTAATATTAATACAGACAACATACTACAAAAAATTCAGAATAAGAATATCAGAGTGCAAAGTTTCCACTAAAATGCTGAAATTAAATATTGGGATAATCCATAACCAGGCACCCCTCAACATATATTTTTTTAGAATTAATAAATACAGGTTCTGGGTAAAATTCTAGAATCACTACATAAAGATTGAAATTAGCCACATGTCTAACAGTGATGTCAGTGCAGGGAGCTGCGGTGATTCACAAAGGGACAATCGTGTACCCTAAATGTAATCTGTCTCTATGAAAACATGATCCAATTCTTGGACAACAATACCTGATAGACATAATTGCTGTTATACCTTTGCAAAACATCTGCCACTGTACCACATTTAGCAGGCATTGAAAAAATGTGTTCACTAGTTATTCATCACGGTATTTTAAACATTAGAATACAAACCGGCCAAACTATATGAAGATTCATCACTGTACGCCTTGTGTATTATGCAAACTGTGATGCTTAACTCTTGTTGGGTAAGTTAGTGCACCTGGACTTATTTGTTGCATATGCATCTCAATTGCTATGGTGTCCTGACCATGTTCACCCTCCCTCAAGCCAAGTTAGCTACAATATGTCTTACAACTTCTGGTAGGTGACATCACTTCAGCTTATGTATTACTGTGACAAACTGCTATTTCAATAAGAAGTTAACATTTTAAAAAGACAGTGATGTGGACTGAGAAGCAACTTGTGCAGGTGAATCATCATGCTAGCCAAGATATTTCCAGATTGCGTTCAGTAAGCCTAACCAGTGGAAGCAGAAGGGGAGAGGGATACAAATCTAAAATAGAGCCATTTAACCCATTTGTGATTTAAAGTTACATTATGGAACTGCGGCCTCCAGAACTGGACACCATATTCCAAATGAGACCTCACCAGTGATCTCCACAGCAGCATCACCACCTCCTTCCTTCTGCTGGTGATACCTCTCCCTATGCACCCCAGCATCCCACAGGCTTTCCCCACAGCCTTGATACATTGGTCATCCAATATGATTACCCCCAAATCCCTTTCCTGCTTGGTGACCATCAGTTTCTCCCCCCCCCGTAATCCTCCCCTGGGTTCCTGCAACCCAAATGCATGATTTTGCAATTTTTCAAATCTCAGCTGCAATACTTCGGACCATTCCTCCAGTTTTCCTAAGTTCCTCCTGATTTTTTCCACCTTTCCTGGAGTGTTCACCCTGTTGCAGATCTTAGTGTTATTCGTAAACAGGCACACTTTCCCTTCCAGCCCCTCTGCAATTTCATTTGTGAAGATATAAAATAGGACTGGGCCCAGGACTGATTGCTGTGGCACCCTGCTGGTCACATTCCTTTCCTTAGATTGAGCACGATTTACCATGACTCTCTATCTTCTATCATTCAACCAGTTTCTAACCCAGTTTATCACCTTCTGACCACCTCCAGGCTGTCCAGCTTGTTCACAAGTCGTATGTGGAACGGTATTGTAGGCCTTACTAAATGCAATTCATGTTTATGTGTAAGCCCATGAAACACCCTTATGAAGTTAATGCATTTGCAGCCATAGTGTTTCTGCCAGAATGTGTTTACATTACAGTGGGAATGGCATTTTGGAAAGTTGCAATCCATTGGCATAGCTGCAGAGTGTAAGACACGCTCAAAGAGTATGTGCGGCAGAATCAACCAGATTGATTTTTTTCCTTTACAGTAGAAAATCCATCCCTTTCCATCCAAAGTATTTCAGTAAGAAACTGATATACTTTTAACTTCATCAAAAGAAGTAAAATACTGTTTTAATAATGCATTTCATGTTATGCATGTTTTAGCTGTGCTGTCTATCTAGACGTTTTTGCAGTTAATAAACAAGTAATGGTGTCCTATCTTTTTCTTTTGAAGTCAAATCTGGATGGAAAGAGCATAATATTTCAGAAACATAACACATGCTCAGATTGTTTTTACTGTCTTTGTCCAGGAAAGGCACACAGCTACAGCTTGTTCCAAGGTGTGTATTAGGAGCACAGGGAGGTTAAATCAGGCATGACTGAAAAAGGGTAGTGCCCAGTCATCTTCCTGGTGAAAAATAAAACACAAACAAAACAAAAACAAAAGAAAGGTGACTTGCTCTGGTCACACAATATGCAAGTAGAGCATGTTGGAATCAAAACCCATTCTGCTGGATGAATGAAGCTTGTTCACAGCATTTTGCATTAACCTCTAGGCTGTACCACCAGATGATAATCAAAAACTACATATTTCAAGGTTGTCCCATGATGCTAGGCCAGTAGGTATGTAGGTACATTTGCATCTTGTGGACCTGAGTTCACACCTGAAGTTGTAAGAGAAAAGGCTGTAAGAGAGCAAACAGAAAAAGACAGAAGTTGGTGCTGTGTCGGCCTCTGAAATCTGTACTGACATGAACACAGACAAGGTTTAGAAATCCTAACATGGGGCCCCAATATCTGTTGGCACCACAGAACCAGCCTTGAGATGTGCAGTTTTTGATGGTCAGCTTCCAGTGTATAGCTTAGAGGTTAAAGCAATCCTGAAGATGGATTATTTTTACTAACAGTTTGAAATGTAAAGATATCACTCACTAGTTTCAATGCAAATACAAAACAATTATTATAAATGTAGAAAGTGTTGTACTAACATCTTAAAACACACTTAATAAAAAGAGACAATTTCCTATTTAACCTACAGTAAATGGAGGGCCAAGACCCTCTGTGACATCATTTCCTGTCAGGAGCCTAAAACATATGGCTGCTGCCAGCCCTTAATTACAGGCTGATTTACATATGAATAACTCTGGACTGCAAAGACTCACAGATAAACACAATGACTCACTTAAATTAGCTTCTTATGGGTATTCAGACATTAAGAAACCTTGTAGATGTCAGTTCCCCTTTAACATGTTTTTGAAAACAGTTTCTGTTATTTTAGATGGTTTGAAAATGAAAAAGTCCTGCTTTAAATTTTTCTTTTTATTTGTATCTATATATATGTCAGTTGGTTGAGAAGTCAAGGGTTACATAACAGCTTCCACATAATGAATCATGCGGGCCCATTGAGTACCAATAGTTCAAGTAAGGGGTATAGTTCATGGTGGCAGTTACCAGCGTTCAGGTCAGTATCAGTCATGCTGCTGCTGTTGCTTCCAGGCTGTGGGCTAGGATCTAGCAGCAATCAGCCACAGGCAGAAAAAAAACAGAACAGAAGAAAGTTGACTCACCAGTATTAATTACAACTGCTGCTGTTTGGAAGGGAAAAGGAGATTGCAAGTAGTGCTCCATTTTAGTGAAGTGATGTTGCTGTGTGTTGTGTGTGTGTGTGGGGGGGGGAGTTGGTGTAAGTCTTTCTTGTACAGAACCTGTAGAGGGAAAAAGAGAAGGACTGAACAATGCTGAGGTCACATTAAATGACAATGTTTAATTGTCACTTTCACTGCTTGAGGCACATAATAAGCCTCTCAAGTCCACCTGCAGAAAATTAGAAGTTCTGGGATCCAGATTGTGTGTAATCGTTGGGAGTTTAACCTAATAAACAAGAAGCACTCAACTACACTATGAACAATAAATAATTTTGTACCAGCCATTCGTGTGTGTGCAGACTCCTTCCATGTTGATTGATGCAGTTTTCTGGAGGGGTGCAGCTTTGCCGTCTCAGTGCCTGGAGTTTTTTGGTGTTTGTACATTTATTCATGAGCCTTATGTTATGTGCTAAAGTCCTACCTGCATTCTTATGTATGATTAACATAAGATATGTGACTGACTAATCATATTGTTGGATTTTTCTCACCATGATAATAATCACAAATATAGTAATGTTATAGAAAAACTGTGCTACTGTAAATCTCTGACACAAAGCATTGAGATTATCAGGTATGTGCTGGGACTTGCATGATAGGATCCCAGATGGGAAACGTTCAGTCCTCAGAATTAACTGCACAACTAAAGAGCCTTTTAGCATTTTGTATCTTTTAAAAGGTATTTATATAAAAATGTATACAATATGTAGCCTGATTATTTGTTGCAACCTGTGACTGCCTCTCAAATCATTTGTCCAGTGTTGGGCGACTCTCTAAATCTCCTTTGCCACCATGAATGGTATACCATCCCACACTGGTTGTTGTTATTTTGTTTGTTGTTTGTGTTATTTTTATCAGTGTACTTTAGTTTACTGCTTATCTACTCTTTGTTTAATTCATTAATCAGTATTTGCTTACCTTTTCTAGTGTCATATTTTTTCAGTCTATTCTTCGTATTAACTTGCTTTACCAAGATAAATTCCATTGAGCATAGTTCATTTTCATTAAGTTCCTAGATACAATCAGTTACAGCAAAGTTGACAAAATTGCTTTAGAGAAATGGTAATCCACTGAAAATATCTAACAAATAATATTGAAACTATAATTTTTCCCTGTTTTTTGCTTTTGTGCTATAAATTGGAACTGCAGTAAACACCTGTGGCTTTTGTTTTTTTCTCGACATTTTTTTTAAGTATTACCACTACAGTTGCATTGCTACATGAATTCTCTGTATTTATTATTGTTATGCATTGCTGCTACTGAAGTCAGTATATTTACTCAGGAATGGACAGTTGGATCACAAAAATGTATTTACTTGGCTTTCATTTGCATAAAATTATGCATTCTACCCCAGTGGAAAGCTTCAGAGGCACCAACTTGTACAGGTGAACTCAGTGTCATGGGAGAGAAGGGCTGGGTTGGAGTGATTGGCCTACTGAGCTAGGGGTCAACTTGATGCCTTTGAGACAGTTTGGTGACCCTTTTTTTAATTTCAGGAAGATGTTGCACTTGGCCCAGAGGTTGAGGGTGGTTGTTAGTGCTCAAGGGAATATGTAGTAAGTAAGTCTGGTGAGGTATAGGGTCTGTTGCATGGTCGTTTTTAATCTTATACTGGCTAATTTGCTCCTTACATCCCGGAGCGAGCGCTCCACTCAGCCAGCGAGGGGTTGCTAGAGATTCCGAGGGTAGTTTTGAAAACTTCCAGTGCCCGGGCCTTCGTATTCACGGCACCGACCCTCTGGAATTCTCTACCCCATTGGATTAGAGCGTGCATGACGGTGGGGGGCTTTAAACAAGCTTTGAAATCCTTTCTGTGGAGAAAAGTGTTTGGGGAGGATATTGAACTGACCTGATTTTTTTATTTATTATGTGGCTGATATTATTTATTCTACTGATTTTATGATGTGTTATTTGGTTGTATTTTATAGACTGTTCTGCGCCTTGATTTTTTGAAAGGTGCATTAAAAATAATGATTATTATTATTATTCTTGGGCTTTACATCTACTAACGTACAACTGGTGACCCCTGGTAGTCTGATTAATGAATTGGTACTATTGCTCTGCTTGTGGTGTATTCCTGCTTGATATTTACTTGTATTTTGTTTAATTATTAATTAATGTTTTCCATATCTGTATTAGCTAGGGTTTGCCATTTTTAATGCTGAGTGTGTTTTCATGTGTTGAAAACTAAAGTATTCTTAAAAAATGGATATCAGCTTCCATAATGCAGTTCAGTAAATGTTTAATCCAATGGTGCAGATCATTGTTAATGACATACAGCAGAGCAAAACACATATTTCTCTCATATTATTCTGGGGATAGCATTATGACATTCAAAAAGTGTTCATAGAACATTTCCAATTTAAAAATGTTATATTATTCTAGAAACCTTTCTGTTTTAGTGGATATATTCCTTACAAATCCAAATTTTAAGACAGGTCATTAAACAATCGGCAAAAGAGTACAATATCTTCCGTATGTGACTGATACTCATAAGTCATCTAACTGTTTATGTGATCTGTATATAATCCTCTCTCCTTCTGAATCCGGGGTCACTGTCATTCGCACTTTGTACTGGATTTTTCAAAAGTCCTGCTGTAAGATCTGTGGATGATTTTCAGCCGCAGCTGGGGCAACTGAAATGCAGTTAAACCTTTGCATGCGATTTTCTAATGCTGAGGCAGATTCACAATACATTCATCATTGTTTTGGCACATGCATCATTTTTTGTGCACATGTTGTGGCATATGTGGTAAAACATTAGACAATGTTTTAAATAGTTTATTAGTTATGCCAGAAGTAGAAATGCTGTGAAGATTTGATTTGCTGAAGTTAAGGGAAATTTATCAAACTTCCCACTACAAATAAATTCATGGATTTTTTATCTATTTAAAAGGAAATTTGCCTTTTGCAACTTCGCCTGGCAACCTCACCTGTAACTTTACCCTTGGTGTACAACAAGGTGAAGTTGGGTTAAAATGAGGCTACTGGTACACCAATGACTCAAGGTCAGCAGTCCCGTGTCCCACCCTCCCCACTCCACAGCAGCTTGAAGACACTGTGCCCCCCCCCCATGTATCACCACCACAGGCTGCATCCACTCATTAGTCTTGGTCAGGAGCAATTCTAACATTTTCTGAGCCATGTGTGATCCAGATACACTATTCATTGCCAGCATAGTATGCTGGCAAATACCTGGAATGCTGTTACCACAGCAGTTGGTATTAGTATAATTTTTTCCCCAGCCAGAGATGAATACTACCCCAAGTATCTGTGCCCAGTGTGCTGTAATGAACAGCTAGGAGATACCAGCTGCTTGGCCAATGGTCCACATATCCATACTGAGATGGCTGTATATATGAGGATGTATAGGGACCACACATAGAAACATAGAAATTGACAGCAGATAAGGACCAATTGGCCCACCTAGTCCGCCCATTTTCCCCTACCTACTATAATATCGCAGACCCTACTTGATTTCCTGCTTAGCCCTTCCTTCCCTAACCATTAAGGTCCCCTTTTGCCTATCTCATGCTTTCTTGAATCCTGTTACAGTTTTTGCCCCCACCACCTCCACTGGGAGGCTGTTCCAGGCATCCACTACTCTTTCTGTGCAGACGTACTTTCTAACTAACACAAAACTATAGAACAGAAATAAAATTACAAATTATAGACCACAGACAAAAATTATTAAAAGAAAAACTGAGAAAAACAAAGCAGACTAGTGCTCACAGAGCTGTCTTGCATGCTAGCTGACCCCCACCCCCCCACATACACACACCTAGCATTGTTTCACTGGACTAAACAAAACCACATGTTTAAGCTAAATAAATCTACAAAACTACAAACAAGCAATGGTAATCTAGCTTCACAAGCCACTATAGATACATTTGGGAGTGATTTGGTTTAAAATCTTCCACTTTTGGAGTAGTTGTAAATGTTTTTTTTTTTTTTGCTCAGATAAGCAGGAACAGACTTCTCTCCAAGTCTCTCTTCATAAGACTGCACTGAATGAATGGTATACAGTTTATTTCAGTACCATGTGACCTCCAACCCCATGGAACATTGCAAACCTCACCTGTGGGCCCAGCTTTGTCCAACTTCACCCAACTTTGCTTTCAAAGTTACCAAATTTGCCATTTGCGAAGTTAGCCCTACTGTGTACTGCTAACTGGAACTTCGCAGGGTGAATTTGCAAATTAATCCATGAAGTGAAGTTGGACAGCACCACATGCCTCCAGCCAGAAAGAAGTAGGACAAGTATGTTAAAATGGTGGCACAAGTCTTTGAAAATCCTGCCTTTTATGTTTAAAGCATATATCTTATATTACCAAACTCAAAGCACAGCAGCATATACATTTTTTGCTATTTCAATATGCCAGACATGGAATTTATCTTTTATTGTGCTGTATGCTACTGTACCCTGAGAATTTAATTTTGTAAATCTTAGGTAAAGGGAGGGGAGCTGGTGCAAGTCATAGTGTTTGATGTTTCTAATCTCAGGAAAAAAAACATCTGACAGGTTTTAATCAACATGCATGCAAACCTAGTAGATGAGGATAAAGAGACCTTAAATAAAAAACTAATAATGTATACTTGTATCCCCAGTAAGGAAGGCTGCTACCTCTGGTCTTAAGTGCAGATGATGACAAATAATTACTCTGTCATGCAAACAGTGAATCAACATCATTAGCATTCATCAGAAGGCTAGGGGACTCAACATGATTTCTTATTAGTTTGCTTGTTTATGTATTGAAATATATCTCAACAGGATGTGCCAGTTAATCTGGAGAGCTTGTTTACAATGGATTTCTGCCTAAGGTTAGCTAATAATCAAGCAAAACTTTACATGAAATATGTAAATAAAGGCACGTTGTCCAAACACCTACACACTGTACATACCCACACATAACTTAAAGTGCTGCTTCCCATAGAAAAGTACTATACAAGTTCTATGGTGTAGTGTGGAAACATATTATTTATCACACTATACTTATCTTTTTCAATATTTATTACTGTTTTCTGTGTGATAAGAGCTGTACCTCTGGTTTGTTTTTCATTATTTTGAAAACTAATAAAATATTTATAATAGGAAAACTGCCGGCTTCACTGTACAGTATATATATTAGGATTTCATTCAATGTAATGCAGAGATACTGTGATAGTAGGCCATGCATGAATATATCAAAAGTCTGAACACTATAGGACAGCACCCCTTTTCGTTGAAGGGCACATTCCATGAGTTTTGAAATCTTTTATTTCTGTGCATTTTTTTTCATATTTAGAAGGTATAGAAGAAATGTGCAGTAAAGGATCATGTTGTACTTCTGTATAGCAGAGAACCTATCTGTTTATAACCGGCAACATGTCCAATTTCTGCAAAAAGATAATGGGCAGCATTTCCAGAGTTGGAACAAAGTGCAGGGCAGTCTCCTACAGGGAGTAAAGTTGCCTAACATGTGCAAAGTGGTATAATGAAACAGCTGTACAGCTCAGTTTGCACATATCAAGACTGTTGTATTACACCACTATAGGACTGCAGGGCAATGAGGAGCAAAATGCATCCAAAGCCGCCTGCTGGCCTTGGAAGGAGGGACAACTGCTGGAATGGCATAGACAGGCCTCACAGTCACATATAAACATAGACAATGATGGTAGAAAAAGACCAAAGGTGCAACTAGTCTGCACACTGTTCTATGTCTGCCTCGGGACCTATTGTCCATATGGGGGTTTTATCCTTCCCAGTACACCCCCCTATTAATCTCCCTACTGCTACCAAGCTAAGAAACCAATAAACCTTTCACTCTGTCCCAGCCATGCTTCAAACCATTTATGGTACTGGTGCACACTACCTTCACATGCAGACTGTTCCACGGTTCCACCCCCCTTTCCATAAAAGTGAACTTCCTTACATCCCACTTAAACATTATCCCCACTACTCTTCGCACATGATCTCAGCTTCTTGGCTCTGCACTTCTGCTAAATAATTCCCTGCAGTTCACCTTATTCATTCCCTTGAGGAACTTGAAGGTCTCTATCATATACCCTGTCTCTCGCCTAGTCTCCAGTAGGTGCATGTTCAGTGCCTTGACAGGATCTTCGTAAGATCTGCCCTGTTAGCCCTGAATCATCTTGGTCCCCCTGCATTGCACAGTGCCTGTCCCTGTCCATCCTTAGTTGTGGACTCCAGAATAGAGCACAGTATTCCAGGTGCAGTCTCACCAGTGACCTACATAGAGGTAGAAGTACCTGATGTTTGAAAATTCAGCAAACTTTGAATAAAAAAAAGAGAAAGTAGTACCTCCTTTTTCCTGCTGTCAGTACACCTTCCAATACACCCCAGCATCTGTTTAGCCCTACTATGTGCATTGCTACACTAGCTTGATTGTTTAAGGGAGTCATAAATGATGACTCCTAGGTTCCTTTCCTCTGCCGTAGTGCTCTGTTTAACCCCTCCCATCCAGTACTCTTTGCAATCTTTTCCCCCCAGGTGTATAACCTTGTATTGTATGGTGCTCGCTTTCAACTGCCAAAACTTAGACCACTTCTCTAGGTTTTGTAGATTCCTTTTTTATCTCCCTGATCCCTTTGTTGCTATCTACCCTACCACAGAGTTTTGTGTTATCTGCAAAGAGACACAGCTTGTCCTGGATGCCCTGTCCAATGTCACTGATGAAAATACTGAATAGGAAAAGGACCCAGGATAGATCCCTGTGGTACCCCACTTGTTACTTCCCTCTCTTCCAATTTGACCCTGTTTACCATCACCCTCTGCTGTCCCTCCTGCAACCAGTTTCCTACCCATTTAAATTGTGTCCCTAGCCACAGCCAGGTCCCCTATCTTCTTCAGCAATCTTCTGCATGGCACCAATTTAAAAGCTTTGCTGAAATCAAAGTAGAGTAAATTCACAATGTAACTCTTATCAGAGTCAAACTTGGTTACTGGGGGCCCTCCTGGAAAGTAGATACAGGGACCCACCTGGAAAATCAATAAGGGTAGGTCCCAAGGTGACACACGTATGTCAGTATTCCATTTAAATTTGATGCACTAGCTCTGTATTTGCCTGTTACATTTATTTGGAGTACCAAAATACTCTAATTAGAAATATAGATAATATGCTGGCCCGGTGGTGCTGAAGGTTGAGACGCTGGATGCCTCACCTCACGCCACACCAGCGACCCGGGTTCGGGAACAGCCCTGGGTGGCTGGGAGTCATTGGGGGCGGGGAGAGATTGAGCGTCCGGAGGACAGCTCTCTCTTCCCGGGGTGGGTTAGGGCTGCGGGTCACTCAATGAGCACCCTCTGGTGGAGGCTGGGGGGTGAGCCAAATGTAGCATCACAGGGTGCATGCCAGGGGTGGAGCTATGGCTCCAAGAAATGTAGAAGAAATAGAGAAAACTCCCTTGCCGCTGATAGGTGAAGGCACCTTCCCTCCACATTCCACACTCCCGTAGTCGGGCCTGAAGTCCTCTCCGCTTCCCCCCCTCTCCGGCCCGGTGTCTCAATCCTAAAAGAAAGAGCACCCTGGGCGGGGGCGACCCTTCCCCAGAGGGCAGACCCGGGGGATGCCTGGTGCCAGGGAGTCACAGAGGAGGACACAGTAGGGCTACTCAGGGAGGTAGAGAGTGTGGCAAGGTAGGGTCACTGGAGAGAGTTCAGCAGTGTGGGAGAAAAACAGAGTTTGAAAAAAAAAAGAAATATAGATAATATATGCATTTTTTTTCAGAGTTTAGAGGATGGCCAGGAATCCAGCAGAGGGAGAGCCACCTGGCAATTTCCAGGTATCCTAGTGGGCCAGTCTGACTCTGGCCCTTATCTAGTACCTTTGTTACCCAATCAAAGAAAACTATCAGGTTCGCCTGGCAAGACCTCTTTGCCACAAGCCTATGCTATTTACTGTCCTGTAGACTGTTACTGTCTAGGTACTTCACAGTGACCTCTTCAATCAGTGACTTCATCAGTTTACCCACTACACAGGTAAGGCTGACAAGTCTGTAATTCCTTAGTTGCTCCTTGCCCACCCCTGTAGCAGGCTATATCCACTACCCTACAGTCTTTCTGAACTACCCCTGTCTGAATTGAACTATTGAACAGCCCTACTAGGGGTTCAGCCAGTTTCACAGCCAATTAGTTGAAGACCTTTCAGATTCAGATTCAGATTCAAATTTCAGATTCCAGGTTCAGTTTATTAATCACACACACATGTATAACCAACATACAGCTTACCACATGTATAAAAGCACTAGAAATGTGTCACAAATGCATGTTAAAAGTAGTCATGCACCATTACAGTTTTAACAGTAATGTTTTTTTATGCAAAGCATGCAACAGCAAATTGTACAACTTTACTTTCAGAAAATAATAACTTCTCTACCAAAGTTCCTCTAGACTCCAGTATGTGTTTTTTAGAAACAGCTCAATAAGATGTGACTGTGCTCTACTGAGTAATGCACATTTTCATTGCAGATGAGCTACTGTATTTTTATTAATTTGCTTACATTTACAGTACCTATCCTGTTCAATAGCAGACCAAACATTTGACCATGGTTTCAGCTTTATACACCAGTGCTTTCCTATGCATTTTAGTTTCACAACTAACCAAATAAGACTCATAATTTACATTTATTTTTGTGCAAAGCATACAGTTTCACTTCAGGTATATCCCTTACTCTAGCTACTGTACATCACTCTGAAATAAATTATCTATAGCATGTATTTTTGCAGAAGTCACATAACAATTAGAATGTTCATAAATCTCCGTTATCCAAATTGAATATATGCCCATCTTCACTAGTTTCTTATTTAACTTATGAAACCAGGATATTTGAGGTCATGTGATGGTCTGCCTGGGTTGATGGACTCTCTACTCTCCCCAGTCCTCTCGTTTGAAAATTGTCTAATTATTATCTGTTTTACCTTCTATAATCTGCAATAACTATTTTCCTGACCTGCAGCATTTGGAGGCTTTACAACATTGGTGCTTTCTTCCCTGAATATAGAGGCAGAACTGAGAAATGCTTTGTCACATGACACACTTCTGTCTACATCTGAGCGAGATACAGCTTCTAAAAGGACTAAGCCGCAGGCTGATTCCATTTCCCACAGCAACCCCACTCCAACTGTTCTCATTGAAGACAAATTTATGGAGGAACTTAGCACTCTTAAAAATACTCTGCAAACTCTTGCCGAACTGATTAAATGCATCTGTTCTTCAGCTGACTCCTTGTCCCGATGGGTGGGTGACAATAAGGCCCACACCAGCTTGCTAGAGGATTGGTGAAGCAAGACAAAGCTCGACATTGTTTACCTTAGGCAGAAGTTTAATAAATGGAGACCCATTTAGAAGTTCTAGAGAGGAGAAGCTGGAGAACAATATTGTTATCTTGGGTCCACCAGAGAGAGCAGAAGGTCACAATGTACTTTTGTTTGTACAAGAACTATGTGAAAAATTAGAGGGACCCTCCTCCAATGGCTCAGCATACATCATGGTGAGAGCTTACTGCTCCCTGCACCCTATGCCTTCTGGTAGTTCTCCTCCCAGACTGCTAATTTTCAAATTTCTTAATTACCTGGATCACCAATATCTCCTCTCAAAAGTATGAGACCTTAGAGAAGTCTCCTGGGAAGGCAACCATCTTCTTGTGGTCCAAGCTTTGCCAACCACTGTCAGACAGAAACAAGCTGTGCTTCATCCTACTGTTTTCAGATTGATCGTGGCTGGAAACAAGTTCCATGTTCAGTACTCTGCCATTCTTCAAGTATAGCATGGTGATTCTTGGGGGAGCTTTGATACCATGTGACAAGCATCTGCAGAGCTTAAGTTACATTACCCCAACCTTTTTAAATCTCCCTGAACTTTGGCAGTTGGCTGGTATATAAATACTAAGGATTCCAGGATCAGAAATCACTATTTCCTTGGCTGTGTGGATCCATTTGATACTTACTGGAGGATACTAGTTGCTTTGTGCCTCTTCCTCCTCTGCTTGTTATTTTCATGATACAGTATATGTGATAAGACCGAGGAGTGCACTGTATCTTTCCTTACCCGGTTTTTATTTCCAGCTCCTGTATAACTATGGATCACTTCTGGTTTGCTAATATTCGTTATGGACACCCTTCACAGGGTTTTTCTTTGATCCTCGCTTTTGAAGCTGCTCTGTGTTTCCCGGTGAACGTTGACAAGTTTTGATGTAGTGAAGTGAGGCTCATACCAGTCTGGCCAGTTTTTTGTTTCACTACCAGCTTATACTGGGGAAGGAAATGGATCTATATTTAGCCTGTCCAGGTAAATTTCTGATGATGGAGGACAATATGACTATTGCAGGTATGTGGAAGGTTGATTCTCCAGGTGTTGACTTCCTAACAACATTCCCCGGTAAATAACATTTTTTTAAGTTCTTGTAGGATTCTAAGCAGGTATTTGAGAACACTCTTCCTTTATGGCATCCCTGATACTAACAATAATCAGACCTGAGGAGTTTTAGACACTCGTCAGTGTTCTTTACTATGTCACCCATACTCTGCATCAGTAGAGATTCTGCTATTCAATCTTATAGCCCCAATGCTGCTGAACATTTTTGGACTGTGATCCATCTTTTCTAAATAATTACTGCTCCTGGGCAAACATGGATTGGGCAACAAGAACAATATTTAACCTAGTTACTTTTTCTTGCTTTATTATAGCATTTGCACTCATAATGCCAGGATGCTGAATGGTGTTTGGTTTACAGATTGGCAGCCTATACTTCACTCGTTACATTCACCAACATCCTTTTATTTTGGCATTGTACTATTTTACTTTGGCACTCTTTCCTGATCTTTGATGTACTTGGTCAGCATCATTTCTCTCTTTGTCTGATAATGCAATATTATAAGAATCATTAAGCACCTTACCACTAGCAGTCATAGTTCATTTAAATACCTTCCCCAACAGTTTCTATTATCGGATTACCTCAGGAATGTTAATTCATTTTTCTAGGCTGTAGTTACCAGTATACATGAGCTCACTACTTAACGTCTCTCTTTATGATTGTTTTTTTTTTAAATGGCTTTCATCCTGGATTTTAAAGTGCCATTCTTTTATTTCTTAATGGAGGCTGACCATGTGAGCTGTGGCTTTGTTTTTAGGTATCTTAGTTATATCACTGGAGCATGCATTAGCTTTGTATCTTTATTACATTAAGTTTCGTATGACAATAATTAAAGTTCCTTAGTTATCTGCCAGTTGTTATTGCTGTTGCTATTATATTAATGTCATAAATAGATGTTTCTCTTCAGTGGTGGCTCATCTTGGGCAGATAATGATTTGCATCTTGGGCTGGAATTTTATGGGAGGACAGTCATTTGGATGGGAGGTAGCTGATTGTGCAAGACTATTATTATTTTCAGTGTTGTATTGGCTTGTTTTTACCTTTTGGTGGAAGGGGTTTGGGGAGACTGGCTTCTTCAATTCATATCTACATAGTGCATTTCCAAGATTTGGATGGGTTTCCTGTTTTGGTTTTTTTATGGGTGGGAATGGGGCACACATTCTGTTTTCTATGTGTCTTTTCCTTTCTGTTGACAGTTGTAAAAATAAATAACCTATATATTTTTGCCATTTCAAATGTAAAGGGTGCTCAAGACAGCCGAAAGTGTTCCATGATACTTCGGCATCTTAAGAAACTCTTAATGAGTGTGGCATTTTTGCAAGAAGCACACACTCACAGAGAAGATGTCCAAGGTTTTAGGAGAACATGAGTGGGCCAGATATTTGGGACATGTAGTGGAATGAAACATGACAGGATAGCTATTTTGATAGCCTGAGGGATCCCTTTCCAATTGCTTCAGGAGATTTGGGACCCTGATGGCAGATATAGCCTCTTACTTGGTCAACTTGTATCAAATGAGGGAGTACTCAGGTCGATTTATGGCCCCAATGTGGATTCCCCCTCTTTTTTTGTTGAGCTGTCTGCATGGTTAGCACCCCATTCCTCCTCCCCATGTTTTTGGATGGGGACTGGAATGTGGTTTGCCAGTTTGATTTGGACTGATCTGGGAACACTTGAAAAGGTTTATCATTGGGGCAACGGGTTCTCTGAGATTTGGTTGACTCAGTGGGACTGGTTGATACCTGGCATGTCCTTCATCCTGCTGAACGTCAATATACTTTTTATTCTGAGTCACATTCCTCCTTTTCCCACCTGGATTATTTTTTAATTAGTATGGAAGCTCTGGAGGGGGGGCTTTTCAATTGTAAAATCCAGTCAATGGTCATCTCTCACCATAACCCAGTGCTAATGACTCACTCACTTAGTGGACCGGAAGAGCATGACAAGGTCTTGAAATTTAACTCACAATTGCTTGAAGACCCATCAATCAACTAGGTTCTACTAAAGTACTATATATACATTCAATTTTTGTCAATAATGAGAACTCAGTATTGCAGCTGGACGTGCTATGAGGGGCAGCCAACTGCGCTTTTGGAAGCGAGTATATCCGCCTGGCCTCTATGCATCAAAAGGCACAAACCGAACAGCTTTCACACTTACTCCAACAGATCAGAAACTTAGATACCCGCCTGTCTCCACTACTCCTGATGCCGAATGACATTGATTGCATGCCTCAAGAGTGCAATATGCTCAACTACTTGCTGAAAAAGCAGAATTGTCACTTTTTTGTACTAGGGTGCATTATCTGGAAATGGGGGAACAAACTGGCAAATAACTTGCTCTTCATTTACGGCAACTTGAATCAAGCAAAATGATCACCAGCATTCATGCTGTAGAGGGTGGCAGGTTGGTTACCCGGCCCCATGAGAGTGCTGAAATTTTTTGCTGTTTTTTTAGTGCCTTACAAAAGGCTGACCCTACACCAGATGACCATGATTAGTTAGTGCATCAATATCTAGATGCTCTCCCTCTCCCCCATTTATCCTGGCAACAAGAAGACACTGTCAAAGGGCACATTGTTCTGTCAGAAGTTACTTGGGCAAGTCAACAACTTCCTTTGATAAAGCCCCCAGCCTGGATGGCTTTACAAACAACTTTTATAAAGCCTATTCTGAGGAACTCACTCCTTTTCTAGTTGGATTGTGTAATTATTTGCTTTCATCCTGTCTCACTGACTCTACTCTGACTCAAGCCTGGATAATGCTCATAAAGAAGCCAGAAAAAGATGAGCAATTCCCAGGCAGTTACCACCCTATCTCTATCCTAAGCTAGGGCTTCAAAATGTTAGCTTAAGTACTATCAAACAGGCACCGGTTGCTATAGGATGGACTGATTAGCCGGAGGCAAGTTGGATTTATGGTGGTCTGTCTTTCAAGTGACTAACTAAGGAAGCTCCACTATTTGATGTCTCTGTCCAGGGAGAGCAAGACCCTTTATGTCTTGGTCTCCCTAGATGCAGAAAAAGCATCTGACTTTGTTTCCTGGTCATTTTTGTTCAAAGTTCTAGACAAATTTGGTTTCCCCCAGGAGATTCCACAGTGGATGAGGGTGCTGTATACCAATCCTACTGCATATATCTGGTGCAATGGAGTGCTGTCCCCCCTTTTTGTTTGCAACTTGGAACTAGGCAGGGTTGCCCACTCTCCCCTTTTCTGTTTAATTTATATTTAGCACCCCTTATCCTGCACCTCTTGCTTAACTAGAATGTGTGAGGGATTCATATTGGAGGGGTCAATACAAATTGTGTGCCTATGCTGATAATTTGCAACTCCATCTTGAGGAACCTTCCATTTTGATTCCAGCTGCTCTAGACAAGATAAATCATTTCTCTCTTCTTTCAAGCTATAAATTGAACTTGGCTAACACTAAGGTTCTCCCCCTTAATATTTATGTCAGTAAGTAAGAGGTTCTGGACCTTGGGCAAGAATGGGAACCTAAAACATTGACCTACTTGGATATTCATCTTACTCTTAGTCCTTCCATGTTAATCACAGAAAAGCTCAGCCTCCTTTTGCAAGAGATCAAGTCTGATCTGCAACAATGAACAGCCATTCCTCTTTCCTTATGGGGGAGAATAAGTATGATTAAAATTAATATATTTCCCTGGTTATTATACCCCATTTGTATGGTGGGTCCATACCTTCCCAAATCCTGGTTTACTAGATTACAACATTTATTTAATAATTTCATTGGGGGGGGGCACAATCCAGAAGGCCTACTTTAAACTTACACTTCCAAGGGATCAAGGGGGACTGAGACTTCTCAATCTTTTCCTCTACTATTGCACCCTCCCTGCTAGCACATTCTTTCTATGGGGGCACCCAGACTTATCTAAAGAAGATTCCAGATATATACCCTTATGGCTGGTTATTGAGAAGGATTTATGTCAGAGAGCTGGATTTCAACTCTGCAGTCTGCTTTATATCAATCAGTCCCATTTACCCCCTGCCCTTAAGTCCTCCCCTCTTCTCTGGTCTGTCGAGGCTATTAGGCAGTCATGTACCTGTTTAGGTCAAGACTTGGTGAAGTTCACCTGTCAGCCTATATTGGGCAACCCCAATATCAAAATAGATCATGGTTCCTATATCTCCTACTTTCTGCCCGCAGCTTCAGAATTCCACCTGTGAATCCTTAATTTCAGATGGTAAATTCTTCCTTTTGCTATTGTCAAAGAGTGCTTCTTACTGCCTACCTTTTCTGATTTCAGATACATCAAACTTAAATGTGCTACTACTGCCCACCTTGGCCTTAGCCCCTCAACTGTCAAACCAGCATTCTCAATTGCAGTCACTTGCAGACATAGCTACACAGCTCCACTCGATCTCTAAATATTATAAACTTTTTCAAGAAATGGACCTCTCAAGTCTTTTGGGAGTTTGTTATTACTGGAGGCAAGCCCTATCCCTGTCTAATTTGGTGGTGTGGAGGCATATATGGAGATCTTTGTATAAATACATTAAACAGGACCAATGCCTCCTCCTTCAATTCAAGGTTTTGCATAATCTATATTATACGCCTGCACTTCTGCATCAGATGGGGAGACTCTTCTCCTATGTGTACTAGATGTAAGAAGGCCAAGAGGCATTTGAAACATGTTCTGTGGGACTGTGAAACAGTCTCTCCATTTGAGGAGTCTATTAGACAGTTCCTGGACCCTTTTCTTGGCCTTGAGACTTAATTCACACCTGAAATTTGTCTAGTGGGTCTCTACCTTCCCGATCTCTTTGGTCCACAGAAAGCCTGTATGGCATTGATTTCCATCACAGCTAAGTTAATTTTTGCTCGCCATTGGCTAAATGATATTCTTCCTTCACACCATGAGTGGCACCAAGAGATACTTCAGGCCTTAATGTTTGAAAAGCAAATTTCTTCCATACATAATCAATTGGAGTATTTCCATAATAAACGGCAGTCTCTTTATTCCTTGTTAGCTACTTAGAAACAATAGTTAATATTAACCCAGGCATGTTGCTGGCTATCTCAGGCCTTCTAACCATTGAACAATATATTTTTTTTATGTATGAAATCCCCTTCATGGAGTTGTGTGTGCCTCAAGGGGGGAGAGTAGTAGTAGGTAGGGATGAGAGGTGGGGGGTGTAGTTGGGGGATTCTTCTTTTTGAGAGATTATTAATTATTTTATCTTTTATCCTTTGTTTATTATACTTAGCACATCTGTACAAAGTTTGCAGTTTTAATGTTTGGTATTTTTTCAATACATTTGTTAATAAAGTATATTTAATTAAAAAAATAGGATGTTTAATGGCAAGAGTTCCTGGCCTCATACCAACATAGTTTTATCAGTCTGTCATCCTCAAACAACATAATTCTACAGCATAGACTGAGAGCTCTGTTCAGAGATATTATGCTTAAAAACTTCATGCCTGAGTCTAGTCATAATAGTGATTTTGCAGTATCTTTTGAGTGGTCAAAGTTAATTCTAATGAAAACATTCTGGACTGGTTCAATGCCCTTTAAGTTGTGGTCCATTGCCCAGACCTCTGCTGTGTACAAGTTGATTATTTACCTTTGGTTCAAAACTTCTTCTCATTGCAACAGAAGAGTTGTCCCCAAGTCCCTAGCAAATTTATGTGTCCCCTTGGCAGTTGTTATTGCAACTTGTGTGACTCTCTCTACACAAGGCTTCCAATGCTTGCACTTCTTAAATCAACCCCCAAATAAGTGACTTCTACGACATTCTCAAACTTCATATTTCTGACTGTCTAATGTTCATGGATCATTCTTCGTGTTCCATAGGCCATGATTTTACTTTTTATTTTCATTAAACATTAATCCCATTTAGTCCAAATGGGCAATAGTTGCTTGAAGACCACTCCTTAACCCTACTGGAGTTCTAGATAATAGGAAAATATCATCTGCATGCAATGATATGTTAATATCTTTCACATTTATTTTGGTGCAATGCATGTCATGTGCAACAATTTTTCAGTCAATGTCTCAATGTAGAGGGAGAAAATAGTGGGGTTAACAAGCACACCTGCTTTACTCCCCTGCCAATATGTATTGGTTCAGTGATGTCACCATTTCTGATTACCCTTATTCTGGTTGTTGTTCCATTGTGAAGCATCTTCAAAATAAATCAAACCTGTTTTTCAATCCCTTTCTTTGCTAAGATCTCCCATATTAACTCTGTTCAGGTTATCAAAAGTTGAACTAATGTCCAAGAAGGCCAGGTAACGCTTTCCTTCCTTTTCTATTATGTTTCTAATAATCAGAAAATCTAGTACAAAATATGGTTAAGTGTTCTATAGGTTTTGTGGAAACCTGATTCATACTCTGAAACAATTCATTCTTGGTGATCCCATTTTCTAATGTCATCAAGACAAATCTGGTATAGATTTTAAGGTCAGTACATAGCAATGTTATTGGTATATAACACTTAGGGTATTTAGGGCTAGATTCATAAAAATCATAAAATGCAGAGCAGTGCAAAGGTTTGTGTTGTGCATTGCAATTGCCCAGGTAGTAAAACATTGTGCTATCTGACTGTGAATTGGGCTAGGTAGAGGTAGCAGTAACCCCATTACCACTACCTCTAACCCCACAAGGGCTGCCCCAATCTGCATCCCTGAAAATGGATACACAAGGAATAGTGCCCGTGTGCTCTTTGGTATTCACAAAAGCAGCCATGCAAATGAGCCTATTGGGCATGCAAGGTGCTAGCTGGACATTTGCTTGCCCATTATTGGCCCATTAACATGGGCTGCAACAGAGGTTTGCACGCCCTCCTATTCCCAGCCCCAGAGGCAGCCCTGTATGCATGTAGTCTCCTGTGCTGCCCCCACATCACCGATCTCAGACAGGTAAAAAACATGTATGTATCCCTGGTGGTAGTGGTCCCCCCCATCACCGATCACTGCCCTGAGTAGAATAAATAATCCTCCCTTGTAGTGTAGTGGTCTGTCCACCTCCCCTGATGTCCAATGGCTGGCCTGGTGTATACAAATAATATCCCTGGTAGTCCAGTGGTCCATCCCCCATTCTCTGATCACCATCCCGTTACATGTAAAATAAGCTTCCCTCATAGTCCAGTTGTCCCTCCCTTCCCCTGTTCTATGATTGCCATCCTTTTATGTGTAAAATAATTTTTCCTGGTAGACTAGTGGTCCCTCCCCCCTTCCCTGATCACTGATCACCAGCCCATAATAATAATAAAATTATCCCTGGTAGTCCAGTGGTCTCTCCCCCTTCCCCTGATCTCTGACGGCCAGCCTGTAATAATAATAAAAGTATCCCTTGTAGTCCAGTGGTCCCTCCCCCTTGCCCTTTCTCTGATCACTGGGCCTTAATAATAATAAAAATATCCCTGATGGTCCCTCCCCCATTCACTGATCACCAAGAGAATAACCAAAATCTCCCTGGTAGTCTAGTGGTCCCCCCCACCCTATTCCTGATTCCAACCTGTCATAAATTACACTGGTGGTCTTGTGGTCCTTCCACCCATCCCTGATCTGCCTGTATAGGGCACCAAATAGTTTTCTCTTGTGTCTAGTGGACCCCCCGCCCTGGCAGGTAGTGTTCTACCACCCCGCTCCCCCCATCCCAATGCTGAGCCAGCAATCAGTACAGCCTCTTTTCACCACCACAGCTGGCCACAAACTGAGCTCTTGATGAGTGGGTACTGTGTCTGTATCTCTGTATTTAGCCTCTGGCTTTCCATATAGGTCATTATAATAATTTATCCATTTTTCACTGGTTATTACACATTCAGGTCTACGTATTCAAAGGTGATGCATGGCCCAAAATAGAGATATGTGGCACATCCCAGACAATGCATGGAAGCATAATATTCGAACGTGAGAGACGTGTTGTGCAGTTCTGAATGCGTGACCATGCAGAAATAACGTATGTGGTGCAGAAAAAAGGGGCGGGCACCTGAATAGGCAGCTCAAGTGTATATTCAGTCAAAATGTACATCACATGTGTTGCGATTCACAAAACTGTGCCGCACAAAGTTAGGTATGGAAGGGGATGGCCTAAATTGGCCAGCCACCCACAGGCAGGCTGCAGAACTGCAGACAGGTGACCCTGAGACAACCCTCAGAGGTGCACCAGGATGTGATCCAGGCACCCACACACATCAATCATGCCAAGATGATAGTAACCAAAACCGTAGACATACTTTGCCAGCCTGCTGGGCACCTGCTGGGTGCCACTGGGTGACACCACTGGCAACGTCCAGTCAGCCATCCCCCTCACCACATCCAGGCCAGGGAAGCTCAGCTGCTAAATGCAAGACAGGCTAGCACTCCGGCAGAGCAGACAGCTATAATGCAGCACACGTACGTGGTGCCATGGCCTACACCCTTGTGGCAGTCAGAGTGCTACCCGGTGATGTTTCGGACAATGGTGAGCAGAATGCATGGCGGTAATGGTGGCAGCATGGCATGGGTTGGGACAGCCCAGTGGCACACACCCACAGTGGAACACCATAGGTGCACACAGCATGCCTGTGCCAGACCCACACCCCCATGAACCACATACTTGTCACTGATGCCATCCCTGCAGTGTGACAATGCCACAGGGGCCCTGGTTTGGGTCACTATGGTGTACTGGTGGTAGACAGTGCACAGCTGTGAGCAGCCCAGGGCTGGGATGGTACCACCTGTGGCCTGGAGGTGGCAGGAACATGCCCCAAGGACACCAGACCCCTCCAGTGTTGTGGATGCAGCCACCTAGGAAATGGACATGGCCATGGGTAGTAGCTCTGCAAACCTCTCAACTGTCACACAGCATGGGGTTTAGCACTCATGGTATCACTCAGACACCCTCTGACCCACATAGAGTAGGTGACATTACACACCGACCCCTGAGACTGTTATGCAGAATTGTATGATAATATGTGATGCTAGGTGTCAGCACACAGTAGTAACATTGGTGCACTTATTGCCACAGTCTTCTGAGCTTGCACTGCCATGTTTGCTGCTGTGTGTCACATTCTGACCTGTTGTCACACACCCTGGCACACATGTGGGTGCTAAGAGGGTGGGGGGTATGTAGTACTGTACTCAGGCCAGTGCAGTCCACCCACACACAACCATACAGTCTCACCTGCCTGCTAGGCTGCAGTACCTTCTGATCACCTTTTTTGGAGTGGTGGTGCTGCCCTGCAATGCTGGAACTATGCATGCCAATGGTATGTTAATGGCCTGACTCAGTCAATCAATCTTTATTTTACCAGGTGAAGCACTGTTGAGCAAGCTCATTTTCAAGATGGGCCTGGGCATACAGAAATGACATAGAAAAAAATGAAAGATATACATATGCAAACACAGGTACAGCAATACTACTCCTAGTAAGGAGCAGCACAATTGTGACAGCAAATAAAAATACAAGGCTATACATAAAATAGATAATTAAACAAGATACAAATGTAGCAGCATAAAAATATACAAAGCTATACATAGGATAGATAATCAGGCAGACAGTGGAAGATTTGCCCATGTAATGTTAGTATTGAACAATACGTTTATATACCCTGTAATGTTAGTGTTGACAATACATTATATACCCTGGGAGAGTGAAGAGCAGCCAAGGCAAAGTATAGCCTAAGATAAAACAGGAAGAAGAAGCCTAGAGTGGAATGCTTTAGGTAGCACATATACGAGGTAGAGGTTGATCTCAGGGTGCCGGAACCTGACAAAGCACATCAAGAGTAGCACTTACAGTGTTCAGAGAAAAGTCTTGCATAAAGGAATTTAAATTTGAGGACTTTTATGGGAATTGCTAATATTAGAGTTTATTGAAGCTTGTTCCATAGCTGGGGTAAGGCAAAGCAAAAGGATGATCTGCCGAAACGGGTTTTTACCTTTGGTATCATTAGGGAGATATAAGAGTGGCTTCTCAGGGCATGCTGTAGTTACTTGAGGCGCGTAGGGGCAGACAGTCAAAGATGTACTGGGGCAACATCTTGGCAATCGCTCTGTAAATCCAAAGGACAGCATTCCTTTTTCTCCTGAAAGCAAGAGACGGCCAACCCATTACCGAGTACAAGTCACAGTGAAGGGTAGAATAAGGTTACTGAATACATTCCAGGAATGAAATGCAAATGTGCTCTTTTGGTTGCAGACTGTGCAATGAGGTCATTTGCATACCCTGGCTGAATAATATTTCAATTATTAGGGGGGATTGAACTGGGGGGAGCAGGGAAAACTGAAGTAAGGTGCCTGCCTGGTGCCATGGCTTGAAGGGACAGGAAGCGCATCCTCAGGATCATGAGAACAGCTGCACGGGAGTCTGAGCTGGACATCATTGTCCACCTAGGGACAAATGACTTGGCTCAACATGAGATTAGAGCAGTGCAGAAGGACTTTGTAGAATAGGGGAGGGGCCTAAGACAAGTAGCACACACAGTATCCTTCTCAGAGGTGCTGCCTGTCAATGGCATGAGTGAGGCGAGGGTGCTTTGCACCATGCAGTTTGATGAATGGTTGAAAAAATGGTGTGAAGCACAGGGGTTTGGCTTCATTGGGGACTGGGGTTCCACCTGGAGGGACACCAGCCTATACTGGCAGGATGGTCTGCATCTGTCCAGGAAGGGAACAAGTCTTTTGGGCAATCGGTTTAAATGCTTCATTGGCAAGCTTTTAAACTAGTCAAGGGGGGAGGCACTGATAAGCAGCAGGAAAATCCCAGCCTCCTCCTACAAAACAGGGTACTAAATGAGAAAAAGACCGAGGTAGAAAGGTCAGTGGGAGATGCTGCAACAGAAGGTAAAGCCATCAAAAAATGGAGAGCAATGAGTACCAATGCCCGTAGTCTGAGTAACAAGCTCCCTGAATTAGTGGCCTTGATGGAGGAGGAACATCTGGATATTGTGGCAGTCACAGAAACATGGTACACACAAAACCATGACTGGGATGTAAACATACCAGGATACACTATCTACAGGAGGGACAGGGAGGGTAAAAGAGGAGGAGGAGTAACTCTTTACATAAGGGAAGGAATCAAAGCAACAGAACAAAGAGGAAAACAGGGAGAAGAAGCACTGTGGGTAAATTTGGAGACCGGCAATGGCACCACAATCTGCACAGGGGTTGTATACAGACCCCCTTCTCAGGGGGAGGAAATGGACAAGAAAATGATAGAAAGTATACTTAGAATGGTAGAAAAAGGGGAGATATTGCTGATGGGTGATCTGAATATGCCAGATGTTAACTGGAGTGCAGTTGCAGCAGCCACTTGAAAAGTGGGTTACTCTAGATGCCCTACAGGGGGCATGCCTTAGACAACTAGTATTGGAGCCCACTCGAGAGGGAGCAATCTTAGACCTGGTTCTCTCAAATGGAGTTGAAGAGAGGATCACAGATGTAGAAGTGGGTAGCCATCTGGGAACTAGCAACCATCGAACAGTATGGTTCACAATAAACACAGCAATAGAGTCAAGCCATACAAAGGGAAAAGTACTGGACTTTATGAGGGATGACTTTGCCAAAATGGGTGAGTGCCTAAGGAATGCACTAGCAAATGGGCAGGAAGGAGGGGTGGAAGAACAATGGGGAATAATAAAAACTGCCATCATAGAGGTAACAAGCCTTTGTGAGAAGCAAATAAACAAAATGAAAGGATGTAAGAAACCACTATGGTTCTCAAAGGAAGTGGCAGTGAAGGTTCAAGAAAAAAAGAAAGCATTCAGGAAGTACAAGGAATCACAGAAGGAGCAGGACAGAGAGCTGTATCAGTTAAAGCAAAAGGAAGCTGGGAAGGCAGTCAGAACAGCAAAGGCCCAAACCAAGGAAAAGATAGCCAACTCAGTTAAGAAGGGGGATAAAACCTTTTATAGGTACATCAGGGAGCAAAGGAAGACCAAGGGAGGGATAGTGAGGCTTAATAAAGGGGAGGGAGGGTGGGCAGAGGGTGACTGTGAAAAGGCAGAGATACTAAACAAATATTTTTGCTCAGTATTTACAAAGGAAGAGGGGGAGGTACCTAAAACAAACAGTAGAAACACTCTGGATACAGAAGTTGATAGCCACCCATTTACAGAAGAAAGGGTTCTGAAAGAACTCTTAAAACTGAAGGTGGACAAAGCAATGGGGCATGATGGGATTCATCCCAGAATTCTAAAAGAACTATGGGTAGAACTAGTGACACCACTGACTACCCTCTTTAACAAATCATGGGAGGATGGGGTGGTACCCGAGGACTGGAGGAGGGCAGATGTGATTCCTCTTCACAAAAGTGGGAGCAAGGCAGAAGCAGGAAACTACAGACCTGTTAGTTTAACCTCAGTGGCAGGGAAATGATGGAATCACTTCTGAAGGAAAGCATTGTTGAGTATCTAGAGGCCAGAGGGGCACAGGACCCAAGGTAGCATGGATTCACAGCGGGAAGGTCATGCCAGACAAATCTGATAGATTTCTTTGACTGGGTGACCAAAGTAGTAGATCAGGGAGGGCTGTGGACATGGCCTACCTAGACTTTATCAAGGCATTTGACACAGTCCCACACAAAGAATAATATACAAGTTAGCCAGCCTGGGAGTGGGTCCCAAGATGACAGCCTGGGTAAAGAATTGGCTGAAGAATAGGACACAGAGAGTAATAGTAAATGGAGTCCACTCTGAAGAAATGGGGGTTACTAGTGGGGTACCGCAGGGTTCAGTATTAGGACTGGTCCTCTTCAATGTCTTTATAAGCGACATTGCAGAGGGACTGGAAGGAAAAGTATGTCTCTTTGCAGATGACTCAAAGATCTGCAACAGAGTCGATGCACAAGGTGGAGTGGAAAGGATGAGAAGGGACTTGGCAAGGTTAGAGGAATGGTCAAATGTATGGCAGCTTAGAATCAATGCTAAGAAGTGCAAGGTAATGCACCTGGGAAACAAAAACCCAGGGGAAGAGTACACAATGGGGGGTGAGATACTAACAACAACAAAAATGGAAAGAGACCTGGGGGTAGTCATATCAGATGACCTAAAGGTGGGCAAGCAATGTGAGAGGGCAGCAAGGAGGGCTGGGGGGATACTGGGATGCATAGGGAGAGGCATCACCAGTAGTAAACAGGAAGTTATTATCCCTCTGCACAGACAGCTTGTGACACCCCATCTGGAGTACTGCGTGCAGTTCTGGAGACCCAGTCTCCGCAAAGACATAGACAGGATGGAAGCTGTCCAGAAGAGGGCAACTAAAATGGTGCAGGGTCTGCACCGGGAGACATATGAAGAGAGACTTAAGGAGCTTAATATGTATAGCCTCGAGGAAAGGAGGGAGAGGGGGGACATGATAGAAACTTTCAAGTACCTCAAGGGAATCAACAAAGTCCAAGAGGGTAGCATCTTTCAAAAAAAGAGGTGTGCAAGAACAAGGGAGCACAATTTTAAGATGGGGGCAGCTCAGAGGTAATTTAAGGAAGTATTTTTTCACAGAGAGGGTTGTGGATGCATGGAACGGCCTTCCAGAGGAGGTTGTGGAGTCAAAAACAGTGGTGGAATTCAAGCATGCATGGGACAGTCATAAGGCAATTCTAAGGGGTGGGGGTAGGAAGAAGTAGGCTGCTGGTTAACTAGGATCTGCAGCTTATCCATTAGGTAGGGAAATGGGCAGACTGGGTGGGCCAAGCGGTCCTTATCTGCCATCAGATTCTATGTTTCTATATTGCAAATCTCCATGCTGTGCAAGTGGCTTTGCATCATGCACTTCCGTATGTTCTGCACTGGGCTCTGGGCACCTTCCATGCATCTCCCACTGGGCAATCATGCATGTTTGGGATATTCAGCTGCACATGTGTGATTGCATATTATGGTGCAACTTCTGAATATACTGTACTATTATTTTGTGCTGGCACAGTTGAGTTGTGTGGCACAAGCACTTGCATGATGCAGCCTGCCACTTTTGAATATGGGGCCCTTAATGTTAACCTCTTTATTTTCAGTGCCAAAGGCAACTAAGTCCCAAAGACTTTACCATTTTTTCCATAATTGATAGCTATAATTTTTCCCAGCGATGAACTTTATAATCCATTTCAGATAGCTAAATAAATAAAAACTTCATTTTTATACAGGTTTCATGTCATTATGGAATAAGTATCCCTATGTACAAAACAGTCCTGTGTGTAAAGATAAGTTACTGTAAAAATACAAAAATATATATCATAAATAATATTTACAAGTGTTAGAGAAGCAGCTTTCCAATTCATTTACAAAAACAGATGCTTATGTCAAAGTACGAATGGAACAGGGTAATCTGTTCCAGTGTAAAGCAGCCTGAAAACTTAATGTCATTTCACCAAATCTAGAATAGCACTCGCAAAGTCAGTTTTCTTAGTTTTAAGAATATACTTAAAATCTTCTTTTTGTATTTTATATATGCTTCCCTTAATCTATCATCATCATTTTTCTGCATTAGTCTGCCCAATTTAGTCAGTATGTTACATAGATTTTTCACATTCCTTGTTGAACCATTTATTCCCACTCAGTACACCTATTTTAGTACAGTCTCTATCCTTTTTCTCTATATTACTGATGATTAAGTTCAATAGAAAGTTGAAGTAAATTATGATCTCATTTTTCAATTAGGATAGTTGTGAATCTGTTTCATTGTTAATTGTATTAGTTATTTTATCTATAATGTATGAGGGTCAGTGTATAAAGAGAATTTAAAGCCTACCTAAGGTGTGAGATGCTACATAAACCCTGAAGGCGAAGTACAAGGGGTTTATTAAAGCATCCCACACTGAGGGTGGACATTAAATTCTCGTTTCTACACTCATCCCCATACATTGTTTTATGTAATTGCTGGGGAGTGTTTTCTCGGCTGCATCCTTTTTTAAAGGTAAGTGACAGTTTGGTCAGTAGATGGGGATGGCGTTTAGAATAGTAAAGTACAGTAGTTTGTTGTTTCATCCCCTACAAGTTCTAGAGAATGTGTTTTTTTCTTACTAACTACTTGCAGGATTTAAAAAATAAACATCCCACACCGTAGTTGAGAGATTAGCCCCAAGCTGATGTGATGAGACCAGGGATCGGTGCAAGAGATGGAGAATTGGTGGCAGCAGTTGTGACATCAATGAGAACTGTTCCTTCAAGTTCAATGTGTATAAGTCAGGAAGGCATGGTGACCTAGAGAGATCAACTGGAGTGCTTGAAGTAGGAGCAAGAGCGGAAAAGTGTACTATTTCTTTTTGTCTGGTACTCACCTGTAAGAGAGGCTATAAGAGGGCATTTTCAGGAATGGCCAGCAAGTGGAAGCAGTGTGCACATGCACACAGCAAGAGAACTCTGGCACATGTTCACCATTATAGCCTGTGGGTTATAACGACGAATTATAACCTGGTTTCTCTCAATGGGAGAAAACACTCCTCAGTTATTACAGTGTCATTCTATCAATTTGTCAGTCATATAAGTATTCCATTTTACCTTTCTCTTGTTAGCAATTATCATGTTTCCAATTCTTTTTTTTATAATTCAGATTTTATTGATTTTATTGATTTTACTTCCAGATGTTCCCCAATGGAGAAATCCAAGTAACATACAGACATGAATTTAAAAATAACAAACCCTAATTAACACCATCCCCAACCCCCATCCATCCTGCATTCTATATTATTCTCATGTTTCTAATTCTATCAGCATCTTGTATTTGTTCAATATGCATAGGCATTAATGCACCTTTTAGATTCATATTTAGACTCAACAGAACTGGAACGTGGCTGCTACCTACTCTTCTTGTATCTTAAACTTAGCTATTAGGGGATACAAAAACACATCTATCACAGCTAAATCTATAACAGAGCCCCCACTTTCAGCAGAGTATATGATATTCCCCTTATAGTCACACTGAGTCCTTCCATTTAGGATTCTAAAGTTGATTCTTGCTCCTAAGTACAGAATTTCTTTTCCTCTCTTGTGTATTTTATTGTCCATTGAGTGTCTTATAGGAACTAATAAAGTGTCATCCACTTCCCATGGTGTTGAATTTTCTTCAAGCCTGTCTGCCATTCTTTGGGTGTAGATCTCCCATCATTATAATTAGTAAATTTTTATAGTATCATACAAGATTGACAGGATATTCTGTAACATATCAAAAATATTTTTTTCTATTTTCCTATTCATTTTTGGTTGCTGTACATATTGATACAAATATATTTCTGTTCTTTCTTGCTGCACAGTAAAATGCACAAAAAGAATGGATTTCCCAAGTTTAAATTAATTCAATGTTCAACAGTAGCTCTAGAGATAAGTGCAAGTAACCCACGATCTGGGCATCCATAAGATGATAATTTATTTGCTGGTATGCCAGATGTACAGTAACCAGTGATAGTAGAGGCTGGTATACTTGAAGTCCAAGTTTCCTGTAACTGTAACATGATAAAGTCCTTTTTTCTTTTACAATATTAAGCAAATTGTTATCTTTGAGTTTTGTTTTTAAGCCTGCTATATTCCAGCTTATAAACCCAGGGGGTTCACACAAATTTTTTTACTCATAATTCTATGCTTTGTCATGAGACCTATTCAGTTCTATCAAAGCTTGGAGTGAGGGTCACCCCCCCTCCCGGGCACTGTTCAGCCTCAGGGAAGTGACTGTGCTGGACACCTAGAGGCACCTGGCCGGCCTCTCCCAGCACTCCAGTCCAGGCCCAGATAACCTTGAATCAAAGCTCCTCAAGCTTGGAGCCACTCACCTTGCCCACCCTGTAGCCCACATCTTCAATCTATCCCTTGGAAGGGGTACCTTCCCCGATATCTGGAAAGAGGCCAGGATTGTCCCGGTTCTGAAACAAGGCAATCCCAAACTTCCGGACAACTATCGCCCAATTGCCATCCTCTCATCCCTCAGTAAGCTCCTGGAAAAGGTGGTGGCCGAACAGATCTTGAGCACATCCAGTCCAAGGAGCTGCTGTCCCCGGCTCAGCATGGGTTTCGTAAGGGTCACAGTACCACCACTGCCCCAATCTCGGTCACATCTAAAATAAGATCAGCCTTGGATCGGGCAACCTCTCCGGAGCCATATTCATTGACCTGTCCAAGGCCTTTGACCTTGTCCAACCACACTTTGCTCTGCTCACAACTATGGTCACTCCGGATTTTCTCCTCTAGCCATGAACTGGATCACGGGCTACCTGCATAGCAGAACCCACGGACCAGTTTCAACAAAGTCTCTCTGAGTCCCGTCCAGTGTCCTCCGGTGTCCCTCAGGGCTCAGTATTGGGCCCTCTCCTCTTTTCCCTCTTTATCAACCAGCTTCCCATGGTGACCTCCTCCTGCAGTGCCACCCTCTATGCTGATGACATGGTGATCCTGGCTCACTCCCGAGACGTTGCAACTCTAAATAGAGCTCTGTCTGAAGGCTTCTGCAACGTTCAAACCTGGATTACCAAGAACAAACTGGTCCTGAATCTGAAAAAAACTCAGGCCATGCTCTTTGGCTCCTCAGCCAGGCTCAAAACCTCGTCGGCCTTGTTAAAGATTTCCTGTCCTGACGGATCCCTCCTGCCTGTAGTGAACTCTGCCAAATACCTCAGGGTCACCCTTGACTCCCAACTCGACATGGGTAGTCACCTCCTTAATATCTGTAGGGCAGTTAACTGTAAGCTGGGCCTGGCCTACAGGGCCAAGTTCAACCTCTCACCCACGGCCAGACTAGCCCTTGCGAAAGGCGTGCTTCTCCCTCCCTGAGCTATGAACTGCACCTATTCACCTGCTCCCCCCAGACTCATCTTGCACGGTGGCACCACGTATATAACAACATCATCGTCGCTTTGCACTTGCTGTCCCCCGTCACCCATCGCTGTGAGCTATACGAGCAACTAGGATGGCTCTCCGCGAGGTACCTGGACTTCAGGGTGGGCTGCCCACCGACAAAGTGGTCAGAACCGGCACCCCGGAGCTGGCCCTGCTCCTGCCGCCATCAGACACCTCTACCTACCACCTTAGGTCCAATGCCCGGGGTTGCTCAAGGTCCCTCCCTCCCGCACCCTCATGGGTAGCCGGGATGTTACTGTGTATGCGCCCAGGCTCTGGAACTCCCTTCCAGAGCAGACCAGGTTGTTGTCCTCCCACCTGTGCTTCCGTAACTCCCTCCGGGGCTTCCTGAAACGTGCATCTGCGTGTGACTGTCCCAAAGCCCCCTAGAGTATTCCTCTATATGGATGCTCTTCGGCTTCAAGCTTGCCTCCCTCTGACACTACCCGATATCTTCGCTGCACTCCCTGTCTCTGCCCACACCAGGGCACCTGACCCCGGATATATTGTCCACGCCGTTCCCTGGTCACTGCCTCTCTCAATTTGTCTCTTCATTGAAATGTGCAAATGCTTTCTGTTGTAAATTTGTGTGTGACCCACTCATCCTGGAGGTTTGTTACCTCAGCGGATATAAGTTGTATTATGTTCGTACATATCCCCTGGACTATGTTACTCTCTCAATTATGTTGTTAAGCTGTACTTACTCGCTACTGTATACAATTGTCTGTATCCTTATGTTGTACTCTCCCGGGTCATTCCTGAAAATAGGCATAATACTTGACTAGTGTACTTACCCGGTTAACAAAAGCTAAAATAAAATAAATAAATAAAAAAGCCAATTCACTCTACTACTCATATGCCTTCTCCTTGATACTATGAACTGGTGAGGAGGTTGCTAAAGCTAACATAGAAGTTGTCTCCAACACCAGACTATTACTGATTCCATTACCATGTTGTCTCCTTCCTCAAATCATGTTGCTCCTTGGGATTACTTCTTCTCCCTTGCAAAATAAATATCTAAGTTCTACTGGACATAGAAATTCAAGTAATCCATTGTTGTTTGTCACTATTTTTTATTTTAGTCTCCTTTTGTTTATTTGCTTTCCTCTTTTTTTTATTCTGGTCATTAACAGTAATTTTCTCAATAACTTGGTCATTATGTATTTTCTGTTCAGGTTCTCCCTTCTCAATATCTCTAAGGAAAATATTTACTTTTATTGTTAGATCTTAAAAGCCATCTATAAAGAGAAGTCATAGAACGGGTCTCTAACTTCAAATATCTTGTCATCCACTTAGATGAAGCCCTCTCTTTCACCACTCGTATAAACCACGTTGTAAAATCAGCCCACATCAGACTCAGGACCCTCTACTGCCACAAAAAAGCCATGACCCCTGAGGCCCTCAACCTTGTCACTTGAAGCTCCATACTATAAATAATCGACTATGGTCTAATCATTTATAGTGCCGCCACCGAGGCAGAGCTAAACCACATAAAACTACTCCTCAGTAAAGCCTGTCAGCTTGTTCTAGGAGCCAGTCACCTCACTCATACCTGTAACCTGTATTCATGGAATGGGTGGCTTCCCCTACACCTGAGGACTAAGTACCAAACATGCTTAACTGGAAAAACAGCCCTATTCCAGCAGAACCTGAACAACAAAAATACCAGAAGCACAGTAAAGGGTGTCTTACATGTTCCATTTAAAAGAACCTCATTTGCCCAGTTATCCCTCTCGTACTGTGGCCCACAATGGATGAATGACCTGCCCACTACCCTCTTACAACATGAAAAAATTGGACCCTATAAGAAAGGCCTTTGTATCCTCATGGCTGGAACCAACCACTGTGACTGTAAATCTTAGGGAGGGATGACTGTTCCCATATCTCTAGTTGCCCCACCTACCCACCCCTCCTCCTCTTCACTTCCCCACAGCCCCTCCACCCCTCTTGTCCACTGTCTCAACCACCTACTGGTTGCCACCCTCCCTCTTTTCTCGCCTGTTAAGCCCTAACCTGCCACTCTCTGCTACCCCCCCCCCACTATCTCTCTTTACCCTCACTCAGTCCTATGGATAATGCCTTTCCTGACTGCTACCCTTACCCCCTTTACCCATAGCTCAACTTCCTCCCAACTCATTCTAACCCACACTTTCTCATCTTTGACAAAGCCACCACTGGCTGCTACATCCCTTCTCAAGTCACTTAGTAATGTCTAATCTGCACTTAGTAACAGGTCTATATTTTTTCTATTGATAAATGGCTGGATATTGTTTAACCTGTATATATTACATTGCCTGCTTGTATTGAAATTGGCTTTGTACTCAGTTAACAAATTTGTCCCGCAAGTAATCATAACTGACTACCAGTCAAACTTCTGTACTGTTTGTTCTCTGTTTTTGATGCGTATTGTACCATTTTGATTCCTTGACATGGAGCCTTTGTGAAAGAGCCATCTTGGCTCAAAGGCTATAATTCCAAAACTGAAATGAATAAATAAATTTCATAAGTATCCCTTGTATATCAGCATACTTCAGGTTGATGCATACCCATCCTTTTTCTGTCATACTTCTATACCTATTCAAGATTTTTTTTTTCTTTTTTCCTTTCCATATAGCTTTTTTGGCTTCAACCTCTGCCTGCTTCTACCTTCAGGCCCTTTGCCAATACTCAGCTCTGACATGCAGATGGGGATCCACATGGTGCACATCCTGAATACCTCAGGGATTATCATTCTTGGTGGTCATGGCGTGTTTTTTTTCCTTTTTTCTTCCTGCTTCCTGTTTCCCTTCCCACCACCCCATGATGTCAGGCATCACCTCTGGCAGCTTTGAACGTCAGCAACATGCACTGGGATGATGCCACCACCATGAGGGAACAACCTCCCTGACACACCATGGGGGGCTGCTGCTGCACTGGTTTTCAGTTGCCTCTCTCCTCAGCTGGCTCATTCCTCCCCTTGGGAGCACTCCCCAGCCTGGCTGCCCAATCCTGACATACCCAGGCCCACTACTGAACCTCAGTCACCAGCATGGAAGTACAATGTGCTTCTACTTGAGCCGTCAGACAGCCTCCCCATATAAGGTTTTTATATTTGTTTATCATATAATATTATGAACCATTCCTTTGAGACATTTTATGCCATTATTTTTAGGGAGAAGGAATTTTCATTTTTAGGTACACCTTACATGTGAATTGTAGGTAATAAAATTTTCCTCCAGATGAGTATTTCTTTTGTATCTCTATCAACACACTCTCTTTTAGTCTCATTTGTTTTAGCTATAGAACTTCATTGTTTCTTAAACATTCTTTGCTGCTTGAATCACTCTTTCACCATTATCCATTTGATGAAACTTAATTTTTTTCTCATTTCTACCCACTAGATGTAATTCATTGCAATTGTTATGCTTACCCATCTCCACCGTCTTTTGTTAACCTTTTCTTTGTTGGTTTGCTTCCCAGGACAACTCCTCCTGCAGTAACTGTCCACTGTCTGAATAGTTTTTTATTTATTTATGTGAATTTTGATGACCGGGTAAGCCCACTGGGACATACATATCCCTTTTTCAGGGGCAACCCAAAGAAATACATTTCTGGCAGGATCAATTCAGATTAACGGTTACAGAAAAGTCAGGAGAATAATAAGTTTCATGGATCAGACATACAGTGATAAGTCTAAATTACACATGTCCAGGCAAGTGAGGGGTAGGGATTACAAACTGAACATTAATACAGGGCAAACATTCTAAGCAGCTTAGGTTGTTTAGTAGGCCAAGGAGATACAATATGCACTCTTTGATAATATATTTTCACATAGACAATGTATTTACAAATATAAAGATACAGTAGATACATATATACAACGGACTGAGTTGAAGTTGAAGGAGAGAGAGAACGAATAGTAAAGGGATTCAGCAGAGGAGAGAGTCAAGGGTTGGCAGGCTTGAAAGAAATTGTTATGGTAATGTTGGGCTTACTTACAGGTGCAGTTCAATGCTGCTACAGTACATTTACATTCTCATAGTTTTGCACTCTTATTTTATATTTCTGTATCCTTTAAGCAGTTGTTTTCCTTCTCCATATCTCTGCTTTCTGCTATTCTTTCTCTAATCTTATGTATCTCATTTTTCTTAAGTTCCCAAATTCTTCCTTTGTTAACTGTTGTTTTTGTAGGTCTGTCTGAACCTCGTATTCATCTCTATTAATTTCTGCTACTTGAGGTGGATGTTTGTTTGCCAAATTTCCTCTAATTCCTTTAGATTGTCAATGCCTCATTTTATATCCCTTTTTATTTCTGCTAACCCAACTAGGAACACATTCTGGTAAAATTAAAAAAAAAAAGGATTCAACCACTGGGGGTAGAGCTGATTTTTTTCCTCCATGTCCGGTAGAGCCATTATTGGCAGATCTAGGCTTAGTATGTCTAAATAGGGAGAAATAAAATTCTCAAACAGATTAAAAAATTATTTGCAATCTCTTTTCTCAAACAGCATTTCATTTCTCTTTTGCCAGTTTGTCTTTCATCTCATGTCTGCATTATGTAAGGCTTAACCTATGAAATCACATGGATTTACTAAGCATTAATCCTTGCCTGGAGGAGTGTGTGTGTGAGACGTGATGCTGCAGGCTGAGTGACTTCAACCATCCAGATGTAGATTGATGCTCAGTAAACTCACGCCTTGAAGTGGGATTAATTTGTTTATAAAATGGGCAACCTTATATTAGAGGTTTACCTAAATAAATATTAAAAAAATACACTATCTACATGCATTTGTAATAAAATAGTTCTTCTGCCCTAATGGATTTGTCCTACTGAGGATGCTATAGCTGTAGTTCTCCACTAGGTGGACTTGTCCTAATGAGGATGTCCTTAGAGACGCTGTTCGAGAGCAAAATTCCACCATTCACAGGTGGAATTCTGCTGTTCGAGAGTGAAATTGTGCTGTTTGTGGGTGGACTTCCACCATTTGAGGGTGACATTCCCCACTTTGAGTTGAATATTTTGCCACACTTCTACATGTCTCTCTGGTGGAGTGATCTGACTAGTACACTTTACATTGCAGTCAATTAGCATTTTGAAATCCAGCAAGGCTACTGAGGGTTTACAGGGGATTAATCCATGGTCAAATGACCTGTTTTGATGAATCAGAATACAGGGTTTTCTTTCCTCATTTTATAATTTTGTTTGACTGCAAATCACAGTTTACATCAGTTTCTGTAATTGATATTTTGTAATTCCATGCTTCATTTTGTATTTTTGGTGTTACGCTTAGAACTGTAGCAACATGGTCATCACTTTTAGATACAGTTTGTTTCTGTTCTTGTAGTTAATCAAAGAGAAAATGTCTTGCTAATTTTTCTTATGCCTGATTTTTCTTAGGCTCACTGCCAATGTGGGTTAACATTGACCCCTCTATTTTTTTTAAAATTTGGTTACTTACTTGGTTGTCTTCTAGTACCTCAGTAGTGCCACTTAGACCCAATTGTGTCATATGCAAGTCTTTACTTAACAATGATTTTGAAACATTTGAGTTACTTAGACCAGTACCAGAGAGAAAAAAAAAATAATTAGCAAAAATCTGCCCATCAGCAGTTAAGGCCCCATTTTCTTAGGCTAAGACTTCTTTTTAGGTTTTGCTGAGTTTACTTGTAGTGTAGTTATTACTGTAGTTTTTGGAGGCCATTTTACAGTAAATGTGCAAAGATAGCAAGGGAATAGGTTAATCAAATAGTAATGCACAAGGCTTAAAATAATATTCAAGCATCAGTCAAATAAACATAAGGGTTTCTATTTTACCAACTAAAATATATCACAAGTCTATGTTGTTGCCTCCTTCTTACCATAAGTGTTCAACTGGAGAAAGACATTGGAACTTGGCATTGCTGGGCTATTGGAATTTTCTTCCAATTCACCCCATGGGGTTAAAGCAGTCAGCTTCTTTTTAAACAAGATGTTCTAAAAAGTTCTTTATTTTCTATACATTCCAAGAAGGCCCACTCCATATATTGCCTTAAAATGTGTGCCTCCTTTCATCTTGTACCTCAATCTATCAAACATCCAGTCCTTTCCATATACGTTGAATACTGAAAGGCAAACAGGGATTGAGCACATTATATTTGATAAAAATAGATTAATTTATACTTCTAACTGCAGCCTGCTCCAACATGCATTAGCCACATTATACAACTCATAATAAATTGTATTTACTGTGTCATTGTAAACAAGCATTTGTCAATGCCGAATGTTGTCTCACTGGCATTGGCACTGGTAGTGCAGGAGTTAGAGATGCATAATAGGAATGGCAGTGAAGTATTGAACTGACGCCAACCCCACCCCCACCCTGCAGAGACTGACAGGTGTTGGGGTGTGCCTTTGGGTCATCAGCTATAATGCTCATGCCATTTTACCTCACCCTACCCTGTTGATACTGACAAGTGTTGTGGTGTGGTTTGGTGTCTTTAGGCCTTATACTTACTCCATTCCATAAGAAAATACACAGAGATGAGTGCAGTATAAGAGAATGGGGTGAACTTTAGGGCCCGAACACTCCAAGACACAACTTGAAGCCTGTTACTGGCTGCAGGGTGGGGGTGGAATGGCGGGAGCATTACAGCTGATGATCCCAAGTCACACCCCTGACACCTGTCAGTCTCTACAGGGTGGGGTGTTACAGTTGGAAACCCTAATGCTGTAGGCATGTGTTGGCATCTTCACTCCAAATTAAAAGCATGGGCTTTTTGTGACCCCACCTAATGAAGAGCGGCAATATCAGTTTGTTAGCCGAAAGGTGATTTTGCACAGTGACTGCTCCATTTGGCACCACAGGTACAGAAACACATTTTGGGCAGGATGTGGAAAATGACAACTGTATTGTTCATGAGGAGGTGTAAAAAAATGGCAATGTTGAAAATCTGGAGTGAAAATATGAAAAATTGGTGAAAGCATGTGCATACATAGAAACTGCGCAATGCACATCCGTAACTCAACTTTTTTTGGATATTTTTTACCACATTTTCAAAATGGGCATTTTGGGACCTTCCCTCATGAACAGTGGCACTGTGAGTTTGTTAATCTGTTCCAAAAAGTTGATTTCCCACAGTGACCACGCAATTGTATGCCACAGGTGCAAAAACACATTTCGGGCAGGATCTGAAAAATGATAGCTATACTGTTCATAAGGAGGTGTGAAAAAATGGCAGAGTTGAAAATGCTGCATGAAAATATTGCAGATTTGCGAAGTTACAAGTGCATGTGGAAACTGCTCAATGAATGCTTGTAACACAGTCATTTTGGACGTTCATCACCAAATTTTCAACATAGGCATTTTAGGACCTCTGCTCATGAACAGTGTCACCATCATTTTCTCAAACTGTCCAGAAAACTGATTTCACATGACAACCGTGCTATTCTGCACCAGACGTGCGAAAACACATTTTGGCCAGGATATGTAAAATGACAGCTGTACTGTTCATAAGGACATGTGGTAAAATGGCAATTTTGAAAATCTGGAGTGAAAATATTAAAAATTCACGAAGTTACAAACATGCGTGGAAACTGCACAACGCACGTTTGTAAAACAGGCATTTTTTTTATTTTTTTCACCAAATTTGCAACATAGGCTTTTAGCCCCCCTCATGAACAGTGGCACTGTTGTTTTGTTAATCAGTCCCAATAGGTGATTCCATGCAGTGACCACGAAATCACCTTTTGGGACTGAATAACGCCATGACAGTGACTAAATTCATGAGCAGGGGTCCCAATAACACCATGTTGAAAATTTGGTGATGAAATTCCCAAAAATGGCTGAGATATGCACCAAATTTGAAAAAAAAACCTTATTTATGCCATTATTCAGCTTGCCAGCATTTCTTCAGTTCGTGGTGGCTTTTGAAGAGTGCAGGCGTGTTCGATGAACTGAAGATCTTCACGCCATGCTCTGTAGGAAAGTATGGGGTGAGGGGTTGTAGGGGAGGCAGGGTATGCAGAGGTGGGGGCGGGTTGGGGAGGAGCTGGACAGACCTAGGACGTTTTCTCTCTTTTACGGGTTTAAATAACAAAAAGAAACACATCACAGGATTTTTTTTACTTGGGCATTTGGCATGCTGGGGTGGGCTCCCAGCATGCCACCTGAGTGTTTGGGGGTGCTGTAGCTGACAGGATTAGACACCCCCGTTGGCACATACTGAAGGGGGGCAAGAGCTGAGGGGGATTGGGCAACCTCCTCGGGACACAAGGAGGGGGCATTATGCCAATGGGGAGTGGGGTCCCCATTGGCAAATTAAACTGGGGACTGAAGCTGAGGGGGACTTGGCCCTCCATCAGCAAAGAAAGACTGTTGGAGGGTGCACAATGCCAAGGGGCATTGGACGCCCCCTCAGCATAGATTAAAACTGGAGGGGGAGCATTATGCTGACAGGGAGTGGGCTCCCCCATCAGCACATGAACTGGATCAGAGCATGCCGACAGGGGGATTGGGCACCCCCAAAGTCGGCACTGTGGCAGGTAGTGGCAGTCACTGCCACCATGTTTATTGGGCTGCTTTCACCAGGAAGGGCACATCGGGAGGCATGTTCTGGTGCTGCTGCATGACAAGCTTGGATCTCATTGCAGTGGACCTTTTCTTAGATGAGCTTACCTCATTAAGTATTGCTGGTGTGGTGCCTGCATGCTGGCTTATTGGGGAATGAGGGATGCACCTACTGATGCATGCCCTGCATATGCCCACAGTGAGCGCACTTCCAAATCTGCTACTAATGCAATATGTTAGCTGGCGAGCATGTGCGAGCCAACATAAAATTGGGCCAAAACTGCTTGAATCAACTGGTTCAGTGTAACTAGCAGGTTTCAGTTCTCACTTGTCATTAAGTCAAGTTGTCCTTTTTAGGATAGACCATCAGTAACTTTTGTCTTCAATTGCAATATAGTATATATCCAGTTCACAAAAAAACTGAATAGAAGAAGGCATTTTCAATCTTTCAGCAGAAACAAATCCAGGGTCTACCTGCATTGCTCTCCCATGTGTATCTAATACTGCAAAAAGAATATCAGCCATTATATCACAAGGCTAGCATCTGATGGCATGGGTCAAGTGACCATTTTGATGCAAAATTTAAAACAAAAGCTTAAATACAAATCTTGCATGTGAGTTCTTCTAGATTTACCATAAGAAAAAGTTGCCTGACTAAAGCTACATAAAAATTCAGCTGCAGTTAGCTGTTCTTTCCTTTTTTGCCTTTTGTCAACAATATTGGTTTCTTTCATACATAACTCAAAGCTTAGAATAAACTTTTAGTTTAGCTCTTTAGTAATCGTCTAAAACTATTTTGGTAGTGTGCTTCTCTGATCAATACCCGACTTCTTCTTTTTCCCAAGCATTAACAGTTTTTGTCGAAATCTACCATTCCATTCTCTTACACAGATTCTCTGATTCTTTAACTTTATGAGCCCTTGTAAGCTTCAAACAAAACTTGCCCCATCTCGGCTGCTTTGTCTTCCTGTGTCCTTCACTCAGCCATCAGACATTGGAGTCACCCTCTGATTTTCTAGCAACACTCAACTCAAGATAATAACGTTTATACTACTTCTTCAGCAATTTAAAAATAATAGCCCCTCAGCTAAGCTGGCATACATGCCATACTGCACTTTCACACCTTTTTGTTTCCCTTTAAAAAGAGTTATACTTAATGCAACTCCATGTTTTGGCCTTCTACCATCAGTGGCAATAGCAGCAGCTACAGGGTCAGTATTTTCAACATTTTGGGAATTTCAGTCCATCTGACTTCCATATCTTGACTGCTAGGTTTCTTAGCTCCTTAGAAGAATCCTAAGAGAATCGTTGCTTAATAAGTAAAAGCATAAAATTATTCTGCTGGCTCTGCTCCTCCTCAGTATGTCAGCACACTTTAGTACCCTTGGCTACATCCCATCCAGCCCTGGGGCTTTATCTACCTTTAGGGCTTCAAGCTCCTTTCTCTGATAAATACTTGCTGCCTCATTTCAGGAATGCTCCTGACAGCTGCTTTGATGCCACTTTCAGGCAGGGGCCCACTATTGAAGAAAGGGCAAATGTGATCATTAAGGATGACTTCTTTTTGTTCATCTTCCTCTTGCACTCTTCCCAATCATGTAGCCTAACAATTTCCCTCTCTGCTTTCTTTTTTCTTACATATATCTGAAGAACTGTTTTCCCCACCCTTGACTCTCTCTCTCTGCAGTATGAAGCTCTGTCTCTGCCTGTCTGACTCTCCTCATTGCTTCCCTCAATTTTATTTGCTTGTCTCCCCATTCCTCCTCCTCCTTCTGTTTTGTCGCACCTAGTGAAAGCCTCTGTCTTGGCCCTCACTGCTATGCTGACTGGCATGGGGTCATAATCTCAAAAGACATTATGCCACAAGAATATACCATGCTGCTAATACAGCGCAATATATTGCCAGTGGCAAATGTCTTTGTTGGAGCCCCCACACCCCCCATTATGGAGGGCTGCACCTCCGAACCCCCCAACTAAAATAACTAACTCGGAGGGGGGGGTTAACAGTTAAATTCCACAAAGTGCGAAAAATACAAAAACTCCATGTGTCTGGGACTAGGAATAGAAATCTGGTCCTAAACACACTGCCTGCCTCCCTTGCTGAATGTGGCTCATCCCATTGAGCCACAGCAGCTACTCACCAGCCCCCTGTCCTAGCAGAGGTCTTATCCTCTGCCTGGGAAGAGTGAGAGGGTGCACTACCATGCATACACCCTTGCACAGTTTTGCACCTCTCACTCTTCCCTACCACGCTGTTCCTTTTACATGGGTTTGTCATGTGCGATGAAGCATGTGACATATTGACCTTGTTTCTGACCCATTCTGAGATCCTTATTGGTCTCTTGTACATGTTTCAGTTCTGCAACAATTCTGAAGCATGACTTTGTTGCCTTGAGAATGGTTCCCCTGATTACCCCCGAGCTTTACTCTACACCTCTGATGCTGTCTACCTTGGTCTGTTTGTCTGTGACCAACTCCCTCATCTGGTTGAAATCTGCTCTTTTCAAATCTAGGACTTCAGTTTTTGATAGGGGCATTCTTGTTTGGAGGGCCAGCATGAACCAAATGGAGTTTATGGTCACTGGACTCTAGTGGCTCCCCTACCCTTATTCCACCCACCATCTCTGAGTTGGTGAGTACCAAAATTAAGAATGGACACCTGTCTAGTGAGTTCCTTGACCAACTGCATCAGAGGCAGTCTTGCAATACATTCAACAGGGACTTGCTTCTATTGCACCTGGCTCCTGAAATGTCCCAGTCAATATCCAGCAGGTTCAGATCACCCACCACCACCACTTACCCCTTCTTTACTCCCTTTGCCAGCACTTCCCTGTGTTCCCCATCTCTCTCTTCCCCTTGTACTGGAGGGCTAGAGATCACCCTGACCTGCATTTTATGGCCTGAAAGTGCCTTAAGGTGAACCCACAGTGTCTCTGTTTCCATTTGCTTCTCCTGAGGTGTCTGTCCTCAACAGCCTCTGTACCTTCCCTGACATATAGGGCTATGCCTCCCATTTTCCTTTCCCTGTATCCTGTCTACATATTGTGTAATCTGGGGCCAACAAATCCCCAGTCATTATTCTCTGCTGCCCATTTTTCTGTGATTGCAAAGAGGTTTGCCTCAGTACCTGTCACCAATGCCTGGAGTTCACTGGTTTTATTACCCAGATTCCTGGCATTAAGGCAGACTCCCTTCCAACTGCTGTAGCTCCACATCCTCTTTTGCTGTTTTGTGATCCTACACCTACAGGGTACATTCCTTCCCATTCTTTGTACATTCTTATTTTACATTCCTTCCCATTCTTTGTACATTCTTATTTTTCATATTGCTTGCAGAATCTAAGAGCCTTTCCCCCGTTACCTTTTCTACTACCCCATTTTGAATCTTAACCTTATTTTTACCCAACTTTCTGCTACCAGTCCACAATATAGGGGAAGCCCCAGCTTGGTTCCCTTCCCTCATACTTTTTACTGTGATTCCTGTAGTCTCAGTGTCCCCTGCAGTCCATTTAACTGTCTAATATAGATATCAAACTTCTGCTCCCCTCTCATCAGGTGATCCCCTCACTTGTCAGGTGATCACCATCACCTTTGAAGAGTCTTCTCTCCCAGAAGTCCCACCAGCTACCTACAAATTGGCACCCTTTCTCCTGATATCATACCTTTAACCACCCATTTAATTTCTTTGTCACTTCCCTCCTTACTGTATGTTTCCTTCCCCACCTACCCCACACAAGATCTCAGAAAAGGCCAGGGAGGTCAAGTGTGCCAGCAATCTGTTCCCAGCCTCTGAAAGTTCTGCTTCACTTGCTCCACAGGCTGGTTCACCAGTTCATTGGTACCCAAGTGTAGCAGCACCCCCAGCTTCTCCCTCCTTCTCTGATATCTCTCCTTTTCTATGTGCCAGATAGCTGATGCCCATGAAGAAACCTGACCATCCCCCACTGCTCCTCCCCAACCACCACCCTTTATTCCCTGATCATAGAATCCCTAATAAGTAAGCCTCTCCTAGCTGCCTTCTTCATTCTCTCACCCCTGGGTTCCACAGGTCATCAGTCCCATTTCCCTCAACTGACCTAGAGCCACCCCCCCAGTGGAGTCAGGTTCATGAGTCTCCTCCAGGGGTGCAGAGTGATTTGTTGTCTGGATGGTGTGGGGTTGGTTTACCTCCTTCTGGCTGCCCCTACTGCTTTTGTCCCACCCCACCACTCTTCATCCCCCATGGATGAGTGGGCCTCTGGAGGAGTGGGGTGGGGGCTGAAGGATCCAGCTCAGCTGGTGCCACAGGAGAGCTATCTCTTCCCTTGCTGCTACCAGCTGAGCATGGAGCTCTGCAGACATCCTGTAGAAGGGGTAGAGTGTAACCTTGGAGAAAGGTGCCCCACAGTCCCTGCTACTAACTTGCTCCCCCCTAAACCTCATGCCAATACTGACTTACAATAAACCTTAGACTTCTACTTGAAATGTTCTAGCAGAAATGTTCTAGCTGCCTCCTTGCTCTTATAGCAAAAGTTAACTAGGAGGAGAAAACATGCATTTGTACAGGTAAAACTGTTTGCCCCTGGGACACACAACCCCGTAAGAGAACAATGACAAACAAATGACCAATTTGCCCATGGATGGGGCAGAGAGGACATTTACATATCAGAATACCCTCATTTCAACTAGAGAATCAAATATTTGCCTCCCCCAACATGTGCTGGCTTAGTGCTCTACACTGCAATCAACAGTGGTGCTGGACCAATCAAGGACACAGCACAGGACTGGAGCATTCCTGTAGGTTCATACATCCCTGGAATCTAGTGGTCTATTCACTCAGTCCTTGTTCCACATATTATAATAATCCCCAGTGTCCAGTGGCCCCTCATGCTACCTTGGTCCCATCCAGTCGGTACCTCCCTTGTCACACACCCACTTGAATCCAGGACCATCCTCCCCCATCCCTGAAGAATACATGAGCAAGTACCTGTACTAAAAAAAATTTACATTCAAACTGGATGAATTGGCGCTGGTGAGAGCAGTGAGCACTGATTGTTTTTTGTTGTCAGCCAATCAGAAGTTACTGCTCACATCAGCACCAAGTCATTAAGTTTGATGAATCAGTGCTGCAGGAGGATGGCTGATGGCTGCTGGGGGGACTGCTGTCTTTATTACAGGTACTCACTCATATGTCCTTTGGGATTTATGGGGAAGGAAGGTGTTAAAGTGCAAGTGGGTGTGTGTGGGGTGGGGGATAATTATTGGATCAAACCAGAGTGGCGGGAGGGGCCACTGGAAACCAAGGATTATTATAATATGTGAAAAGGGGATTCTGAGAGGGAGGGAGCCAATGGACACCAGGGATTGTGTTATACTGGGAAATGGGATCAGGTGAGGGAGTGGGGCCAGCAGATGCTGAGAGGGTGGCATTTATTTGAGGTGTTAACTTGGCACAAAGGATCCTCCACTATCACTTGATGTGGGGCTTAGATGATGGTGGCTGGTGCTGTGCAGGCTATTAGAAAGTAATTTTTATTTGTGATGAATAGCACTGCCCCAGGAGACAACTAATACAAACAAAAGGCTTTAATCACCCCACTGTGCACATAGTAATGATATCATCACATTATCATGTGGTGCCACTGAGCTGCAGTACAAACTTCTTTGCACTGAGCAGTGGGAGGCCTCCATTATGGGCAGTTTAGTGTGTAAAGGGAAATGCTTCACTTTGCACGTGCAAATAATATTTACACTGGTGCAAAGGCTTCCGTTGTATTTGTTTATAAGAGATGTTACTGTATGTCTTACCACCATGATTATAAGTGCTTTCACAAACTCTTTGTGTGAGTGAAAGGAAAGTAAAACTAAGAATTCCTGGCACACAAATTACTTGAGAAGGCAATCATAACCATAAGAGAGACAGTAACTGCATATTGTGTAAACCTATTGTAATATATGGATTGTCATTTGGCCATTTTTCCCCATAGGGAAACCATGTAAAAATGAATGTTCAAGAAAGCCCTCATGCACAAGTCAGGTTCCATTCAGCTATAAAACAAAAACAGTGACAAAGAAGGTTTTTATTTTATCCCAAGAGGTAGTTTATACCAAGAGGTAGTTAAAAAAATAGCTATATTGTTGGGCTTTTTGAGTTCTGCATCTTAATGTGTGCAGACATGTGTTGCACATTGAGCTTCTGGACTGAGACTCAACACAAGTGGGAGTACAGATGGTGTTTCCAACAAGTTCATAACCATACATTTTAAAAAGTAACAAATAAGGAAGTATGTATTACATGGCAAAATACTATTGAGAGTTCCTGGTGACATTTAGGTACTCATGTCAACCAAAACCTCTCAACTGCATTATGTAACAAATAAAGCATGACAGAGGGAGATTATGACATGTTAATGTAGCAAAGGGTGGATAGGCATCTCCAGCCTGAAACATGAAGCATTATTTATTTTTGATGTTGCCATTTTGTTTGATTTGCATTAGGAACCTTTTTAATCATGAGGTTATAAAATCTGTATATTGACCTTTTGACTCTGACAACTTCTGCTCTTGTTTAATGTACCCCATGCTGTCATGGGAGCAGGGGTATGTGCTCAGTTAACACAGTATCATGTTATAAGGTCTTGACCAGTGAGGAACCAGAACTGACCAGTCCCCATTATTATGGCTGTGGGCAGAGCCCACAGCCATCTTGCTGTAGCTGGAAAAATGGGATAATGAAGCACAAATTTTCAGAGTTTTCAGTGTATCCTTCCACAACTACAAATCACTACACCAGTTGCATGAAATATTCCCTTCTCTCTGTTGAGAAGACCATTTCCTACACTATTTATTTTAGCTTGTTTTTCAGCTTGCTTGTCTCTCATCATGCCTGTTTTAAGTGACCTGACACATCTGGACTCTTATCTCTCTAAGCATTCTGAGTCATTTTGGGGGCATACAGGATAAATAGCTTTATGCATAGTACTAAGTCTACTGATTTTCACAATATGTGTTTTCTAAAAATGAGGACTGTTTTATAAAGAAATTGACTCTTGAAGAAAGTGTAGCATGAAACAGAACTGCCCACTACAGAGCTAATTGCATTTCTGGAAGCTGTAACATGAGCTGTCTCTCTTGATTAGTCTTGTCTGCAGTTAACACCTTACAGTTCTGGTTTCAGCTCTGAGTGGAAACTATAAGAAGTCCTTTGTCAGCTTCTTCTGCTTTTCTAAACCTCTCTTTTAATGCACCCTGAGTTATTGAAGAAGAACATTTAAAAGTAAAAAAAGAAAGTATGGAAAATGCAAGAGGGAAATGGAGATGATTGCTTGGACTAGAGGCTGTGTTGTCAGTGTGTACAGCACAATCAATAAATAGATACTAGTATTGTGTTACAGCAGCTGCCAACTCAGATAAAGACAAGAGAGGGAGAGAGACCTGTCCAGTCTGTGAGATGACCTGCCTCCTCCTAGCAACTGAAATAATTTTCTCTGCTGCTAAGATAATGGGGTAGTTCAGACTGTAATTTAATTCCTTTATATTTAAAACTTCTGTTTGCAGTCTCTGGTCCAACTTCCATTTTCTAAACTATAAATTAAAAAGTCAGGGATGATAATCATTTCTTTTCTTCCTGTGGGAGGTTGCCCCTTCATATTTTTCAGGTTTGTGTTGTCTTATTACTTTAAAATATTTATCCCCCCCCCCAACCGAGGGTCTCTCACCCTCCTTTGTCTTTATCTGATCTGGCAGTTACTGTAACACATTACTGTTTCTGTTTCTTGACTCTGCTCCTTAACATCTCAGTCTGAGAGCTGTTTACTAATACGGAAAACTTTGCTCACTCCAATTTCTGTAATAAATGGAAAGGGGGGGTGCACACCAAATGGGTGATTCACTCTCATTCCATTGTTTGCTTTGTGAACTGAGGTGAATGTTCATCAGGTCTTTTATATATAAAATTCCTTATCTCTTATCAGTTTGAACCGTTTTCTTTGCTGCAATGTTTAATGAGGTTCACCAAATTAATAATTGAAATTCCCTTCTATTTAAAGTTACTTCTACTTTTACAATACCACGTCCAACCTCCTTTTCCTAAACTATAAATAATCCAGGGTCTCTGATCATGTGTGTTCTGCACTCCATAGGTAGTTGCACCCTCTTATTTATTTTAAGGACTTATACTGCCTCAATGCCTATGTATGCCTCTGCCCCCCAAGGGTCTCTTTCATTCATTTTACATTAGTCTGAACTAGCAGCTACTGTCAGAGTAATATGTATTCCACAAATATTTAATTGGAAACACTTCTTGGTTGATTTACATTAAATAACAAACAGACAAGTCTTTGATATATATGACAAAGAACCTCTGTGTGCAAGCACTGAGGCAATGGTTACCCCAAAGGGCATTTGGCTGGGAAGCCAAGTTTCAAAGAAATGCAAAATCACACGTGCCCCTGCAGTGCAAAGCATTATGGGTTACATATGCAAATCACCACAGAATATTACGCTGGTTCAACTTTAAGCAGAAATACATGGTGCCGAAAGGCATCTCACACAGTTTGCAAAGGGTACCAACAGAAGACATAGACACATGTTTCGTCCTACCAGGACTCATCAGTATGCATTGTCTGTTTGACACCCCAGTGGATCATCTTAGGGTAGCTGGTTCATTCCACTGGGGTGTCAAATAGACAAGGCATACTGATAAGTCCTGGTAGGATGAAACACGTGTCTGTGTCTTCTGTTGGTACCCTTTGCAAACTGTATGAGAGGAAAAAAGATGGCTTTTCTGAGGTACAAGGCTACAAAAATCAAGGAGGACAGGCAAGAATACTTAGAAAAATGAAAGAAAGTGAACAAGTCAGTAAGGGCAGCAAAGGCTGAAACCAAGGAAAAGCTAGATAAATTGGTGAAGGAAGGAAGGAAGGCATTCTTTAGGTATATTAGCAAGAGACAGAAGACAAGGGGAGGGATTGTGAGCCTTAGGGAAGAGGGAGGCAAGGGGAGGGATTGTGAGCCTTAGGGAAGAGGGAGGCAAAGAGAGGGATTGTGAGTCTTAGGGAAGAGAAAGGCAGAGTAGAGGAGAAAGACATTGACAAGGCAACTGTCCTCAACAAATACTTCTGCTCCATATTCACGGAAGAAGACAATGGGGATGCGGTGCAGTCACCTGGGTCTGTGTGGGTGGCTGTTTGTGTTTGTCTGTGTCTGTAGCTTAGTTTTTGGGGATTTACAAGATTTTCCACTTGGAGTAACTGCACCATTCTTGCTCACTACATCTGTGAAGGTCTCCTGGACTGGATTTCTGCAAAACATCACCACCTGGTATTTGCATTTTCAGTTAAAATCAACTTTTTTGGAAGCTAACCCAAGCAAAACAGAAGTCAAGCAACTAAGTCTGACAAATTCAGTGACTCTGGGTCCTGCTTGAATCCACATTTTCTTCTGGCTTGTTCCAAAGGGATCTGTTTGTGAGCTTTTAAACGACCTCTTTAAATAACGAAGGAAGCATAAGGACAAAAGAATTTCACATCCTCCAGTTGAGTAAGTGTGCCCCAAGCTATCAATGTAATGGGGCAGGGGAGTGCATGCCTGAAAGCCCTTGCATAGCCAAAGCCTCTTCTCAAATCCCTGACTAGCTGTGACCCTGGGTGACCTCTGTCATGAATTATATGCTGCCAGGCAATGTTCATCCAAATCCTGACCCAGCCCCCACTAAGGTCGCTAACCAGAACAAGCACTCAGGCACCCTTTCAATTATAACGCTTAACATTTATAGCCTCCTTCCCAAAATGGATGCCCTTCAGATCTTTACTAGCCAGCATAGCCTGGACATCCTAGCAGTTGTTGAAACCTGGCTCTCCCCATCGGTCCCTGACCAGGCTATCACCCTTCCTGGATACAATGTTTTTAGGCTTGATCGGACGACTAAAAGAGGTGGCAGTTGCGCCCTATACTTTAAAGAAACTATCTTGGGACGCCCCATCAACACTGCTCCCCTGGCAACTACGGTGCAGATTCTTCCCATCAGAATCCTCCTTGGTGCTCACAACAAAGCCCTTACAGTCATCACGATCTACATACCACCTGAAGATCAAGATAGTGGACTTTCAGCAGTTCTGGACTTTGTCAGGTCACTCCCACCGGACACTGAATCTATCCTGCTAGGTGACTTTAATATAAACTGGCCTTCTGCCGAGGCAGGGACACATAGGGACTTCATTGCAGCATCCAACCTCACCCAGATGGTAGACTCACCAACCAGAAAAATCTACAAAACTGGCATCAGCACCCTTCTGGACTGGATCCTTACCAGCCACCCCACCTGGATTTTAAACACTACCATCCTCCCAGACTCACTCAGTGACCACTCCCCTGTCAGCTGCTTCTGGTCTAACAAATTCAATAAACCTCCCCCAAAAACCATCACCAATAGAGTTCTACCCCGTGGCCAATTAATTAATCTCAAATCCCACCTCCTCCAACAGGACTGGTCATCAATCTTCATAGCAACTAATGTGAACACTGCCCTGGTCCACTTCATCAAAATCTTTAATGAGGCCTGCAACAAATTCGCCCCTCTTAAAAGGCAAAAAGTAAAAGCCCTCTGTAATCCATGGCTCTCAGGAGACCTTCTGAGGCAGCTAAAGGCAAGGGACCACCTCTGGAAGCTCGCTAGAACCACTGGGAAGCAAATTGACATCACTAACTACAAACGTGCATGGAATGACTGCACCAAATCTATTCGGCAAATGAAATCAGCCTATTTCAAGAATGCTCTTACTAACTCCTGGGGCAATGGAAGAGACTTCTGGAACAACATAAAAGAAGTCACTGGGAAGCAGTCAAAATCCACCCCATCGGTGCTCAGCATAAATGGAGATATTACACTTGACCCATAAATCATTGTGGACACCTTTAATACTGCCTTTACTGATCTTAGTACTGTACTTCCCACTGATTTTTTCAAAGAAGTGGATGATTCTATGTCCTCAATTTCTACTGCTCCTACTAGTCACCCCCCCCCTTCTACTTTAAAGCAGTCAGGATGTACCAGGTTCGCAATTATGTTACCAGAACCATTAGCAAGTCTAGAACCAGCAATTACTCTCTAGACCTCAAACTTCTATCCCTCACCCTTGAAGAAGTACTCAGGCCATTAACCAGGATTTTTAACCTCTCCCTCAGCTTCAGCCAGTTCCCTGACAAATAGAAATCTGCCACTGTAACCCCTATACACAAACATGGTGTCCAAACTGTCCATGAGAATTTCTGTCCAATCAACATCCTACCTCCCCTCTCAAAGGCACTGGAACGTATTGTCACAGACCAGCTGACTGACTTCTTAGACATGCACAACATACTTGCATTCAGCAACAGGGTTTTAGAAAGAATCATAGCACCTCCACGGCACTACTTGAATTCACTGGCACCATCCACCACTCATTGGATAATGGGCAGCAAACTGGTTCTACCTTCATTGATTTAACAAAAGCCTTTGATACTGTCCACCACTGCCTCCTGCTTGTCCAGCTCCAGAAAGCGGGGCTCTCACCCAACTCTGTAAACTGGTTCAAAAGCTACCTAGACAACTGGTCTCAAGGAGTGAAAATTGCTGACATGCTCTCAGATGCCAGGCCGGTCCACTCTGGTGTCCCCCAGTGCTCTGTTTTGGGCCCTCTCCTCTTTAGCCTGTTCCTGGACTCACTACCAGATTCCTGTCCAGAGCAAATCATTCACTACACAGATGATGCTGTAATCCTAGCCTCCCACCATGATCCAATACAACTGCAAGAAAACCTCCAGCGTGGCTTCACATCAGTCGAAAACTGGTTCTTAAAGCACAAACTGATCCTAAACCAGAAAAAAAAACAAAGACCATGATCTTCAGCAGCTCTCACAACAAAAATAAGCAGTATCACCTCTCCATCAAAACCAAGCAAGGAGTCACTCTTGAACAAATCCAATCCTTCAAATACCTTGGCATCACCCTTGACTCCCACCTCTCCTATGCTGCCCACGTTAATACTGTGTTGAAAGCTGCTAACATCAGGCTGAGCCTACTGTTCCATCACAGGAAACATCTAAGCTCTGAAGCATTATTATTCTGAGGGGCTGCTTTAGTGCCATGGGAGTGTAGGATTGGAGGGGAGAGCACAGGTGATGAAGAAGCTATTTAGGATATCAGCTGTAATGCCGGGATCAGAGATGGTATGGTCACTTTGCTTGAAAGTGGGGGTATTGGTTTGAGAGGGGGGATCAATGAGGGAGTGGATCAACTTCCAGAAAAGGAGGGGTATGCAGTGTGAAGATGGGACCAGAAGTAATCGGCTTTAGCATGCCTTATAGTTTTTGTGCAAGCATTCCTGATGGTGTTGTAGGTTTGTCTGTATTGAGGGGACTGTGAGGATTTAAAGAGGGACCAGACCTTGTTGTGTGATTTGCAGAGGGCAGTTGTCGGGGCAGAGATCCAGGGGTGGTGTCATTTTTTGAGTCTGGCATTTACTGAAGAGGTGTGGGAGTCCCAGATGTGTGTGAAGATTTGCAGGAACCAGGCCAGGGCTGTGTTGACATCTGGAGCTGAGTAGACTGGGTTCCAGTCTGCTCGATTCAGATAACTGAGGAGTGAGCTGGAGTCAAGCAAGCTGAGAGGGTGGATTTTATTGTATTTAGGGGCTGATTTGCTTAGTTGGGTTATTCTGGTATGTTAAGTGATACATTGGTCACTTAAGGCTGCATCCAGGACCCCAGTCATGGAGATTCTATGAGGATGTGAAGATAGAATCCAGTAAATAAGGGAGTGGTTGTTGGAGAAGGTATTATAGCAGATGGGCTCAATAATTAATTGGGCCAGGATGTAGGAATCAATTTTGGAGGTGGCGGGTTTGGAGCAGGGGGAGAGTCAGTCAAGGTTGTAGTCACCCAGAAGTAGTAGTTTGCTACTGCTGCAAAGGGTGGTATGGTAGAGACTCTTGTGATAAGTGCATCCTGGGCAAGCCGAGGGAAGCATAGCTCACCCCTGTGAAGACAGTGAGAGTAACTGATAGAGTTAATTGGGTTAGAATTAGTTCACGCGAGCAGTGGCAGGATTCTTTTTTGATAGCTGAGCAGGAAAGGGGTTGCCTTATAAGAATCTTGACTCCTCCCCCCTTTTCCTGCCATCTTGCCTAACGATTGAATAGTCATGGAACACCAAGGAGGAGTCTGGTGTCTTGGCAGACAACCATGTTTCAGTAAGGCAGAAGATATCAGGGAATGTTGAGTGAGCCAACAGTTTAATAGGTCAAGTTTAGTCAGTAGACTCCTGATATTTATGTGCGTGATTCTTAGGCCTTTGTGGGAGGTCAAATCCTGCTGAGCTACAGTGGGGCCTGGGTTCAGCTCAAGATCACCATCAAGGAGCAGAATGAGTAGGGTCATAGAGAATATGGCCGGGAGCTTCCACCCTTAGTGATAATGGGGGAATTTGGCACAGTACGGGAGCATTTTAAGAGTGTGATGCTGGAAGCCATCTGCAGTGGTAGGACACTAGGGTAGATCACGTGAAAGGAGCGGAAGGGTGAGGGAAAAGGTGATAGTGGGTTGGGTGTTAGATGGTACATTTGAGTGAGGGGGCAGTAGGGGCTGAGAGAGGGGTAGAGTTTATGCATCTATAGTGGAGGAGTGGGGGTGAGGAGAGCTAGTAGGAGATGAATGAGAGGAGTAAGAGTACAGTAGCTGCATGCATGGTGTAGGGTTGTGGTTTGGGTGTGGGGACAGGGATGGGGACCTAAAGACAGAGTTCTGGACTTGCCTGACTGCAGGCAAGGGTGCTGAGGAGATCCCTCCCACCTAACCCAGGCTGATAGAAGCTGGAAGTGGCCAGGCAGGACTATGGTGTGGAGGTGGGGGGGGTTAAGGTGGTGGAGGAAAGTCTCTATGTGACCTGTAGAGGCTGAAAGAGGTACTTTAAGCAGGGGAGGATATGTCTGAGCAGTGTAATTACATTAGGGTTCTGGAGGAATGTCTCTGTGTGACCTCTAGAGGCAGGAAGAGGTGTTTTGAGTAGGGGAGGATATGTCTGAGCAGTGTAATTACATTAGATGGCAGTATAGCAAGAGCAAGAGGGGGAAGCCATAGGGGATATATAAGACAGCTCAGTCTGAATACTTCGTGGCATGGCCTAGTGGATAGGGCACCAGGCTATGGGTGAGAAAGGGAGCCATAGACCAGGATATGAATCCCACTGCCTCCCAGTGTAACCACAAGCCTGGGTCAGGTGAGAGGGATCAATGGGGGTAGATAATATGTAAATCAATTAAGCAGAGGAAGTAATTCAAGTGGCGAAGGGGAGGGGGACCAAAGAAGGGTCCACTCTAACTTTGGGGTGTGCAAAGGGGACTGATTGTTTCTGGCCGTGCCTTTAAAGACAGCATCACCCCTGGGTTGGAGGGTGGCTGGGGCGGGTTGGGTGGACAGGGACAGTGTAATATCTATGGCCTTAGTCACGAATCAAAAAAAAACAATCATGTTTGACTGACAATATCTTCATCCTATAATCCCATACTGTCTACTGTCCTGCAATCTATTTGCATCCAGGAACTCAACCAGCCTTTCCTCATATTTCCAGTAACTTGGCCACTGTCCAAGCCAGGATGACAGTCAGTAGTTATCTGGGTCATTCCTATTTCCACTCTTAAGTAGATTTAGAAAATGGGCAAAGTGTAATCTTGATGCTGATTGGCTAAAAGCAGAAATCAGCCAGTCGGGTATGAGACAATAGAGACTGGGAAATAACAAGTCCCACTCTGCATTGCCTCATATCATTCTAAATAATACTGGGCCATTAGAATTTTGAAAAACGCAAATACCGCCATGTTTTTTTCTCACTTAGTGAGCGACACCCCTCTCCCCCAGCCGACGCATCATCAAATAGTCGCCACATACGAAGTCGGAAAAGACAAAAAGTTAAATACAATTTTTTTCCTGTGTTGCCAAACACTACAGAACTGCCTTCACTTGAAACAGTCATGCTGTCGCTTACCATACCATGACCGCGATCGTACCTGTATAGCCAGCTGATGCTTATTTTCAAATTTGCCGCCATTTTACAAACTGAACAACTCGTCACCTTCCCCTTGCTCTGCCAGTCTATTAGTTTTAAATACCAACTACAACCCAACGTTCACATAAAATAAATGAATCTAAACCCAACTTGCACTTAGTTCTCTAATACAGCAGCGTGTCAGTTGATCGTAGGCATGTTTCTGATCTCCCAGTCCCTTTCAACTGTCCGTGCACTCGCATCTCTTCCAAGCGCTACCAGGCATGTTTTAAAAAAAAAGAACAAATACAAAAACCTCTTCCTGTTCATCTGCTCTCACACTGCCTTTCTCAGTAGAGCAATGAACAGCACTTGATAGACGTGGATGCTGTGTACATCCTTCTCCAGGTATGACCAGGCAAAAAACGTCATAGACGTAATAGACTGAAGCAGAGGAAACGGAGAAACCTGCTGGGGGGCGGAGGCTATGTTCGGGGCAGAGGATGGTTGAGCGTCCAAGGAGCGGGCACTGAGGGTAGATAGGAGTAAATAAAAACAGAAATTGTGAAAAAAAAATTTCTGTCACGCGATTACACTTGCAATCGCGATCCTGTTGGGGGATGAAAGCAGCTCTGAGGTAGGTGCTCATTAGTGTTATTGTTTCTCCGTGGAAACCAGAATCTGTGTGTGTGTGTGTGTGTGTGTGTGTGTGTGTGTGTGTGTGTGTGATAACCATGACATCCAGATTGAAAGGCTCCAGTTCAAGGAAAGACTCTATCTAAAGAAACAAAACACACATATATTTTAGTGCAGGCGGAGGAACTATTTTATTACAAAAATGTATTTTAAACTATTTTTTTATTTAAACTTTTTATAAAACTTATTTTCATTTTATAGTGCCCATTTTCTAAGCGCAATAATACCCTCCAGGGTGGGCGGTATTGTGCTATACCGGACCTTCCAGGGGCTATAAGGCCCTCCGCCTGCGGCGTCGGGCCTCATTACACCCCTGGGCGGTCCGGTATAGCACAATACCGCCCACCCTGTTGGGTATTATTGCTTACGTATATTAGCTCCTCTCCAGTCTTCTGGTATCTTTCCTATCTCCAACAAGCCAACTGAAGATGCTTGTTAGTGGTTCTATGAGCATTGTACCATCTCTTTCAGTACCTTGGGTGCAGATGATCTGGACCCAAAACATTGTCTACTTATTAATGCCCCCAACCCTTTCATAACCCTTCCCATCTCTATAACTCAACTAGCCATGCCCAGATCCCCTCCCTGCCTGAGTTCAACCCCACACTGTGTTAGTAGAACCTTCTTTACCATAAAGACTACACAGAAGTATTAATTTGGTATATTCCCTTTGTCCTTATCATTGACCCCCTACTGCTCTCCTCATTTTAGCCTGATAATCCCACCCATAGTTTTCTGCTTTTCCCTAACAAATTAGAAGAAAAACTTGTTCCCATTCTTTTATCCATCAACAATACTGAGCTTGACCTCAGCCTTCACTATCTCACCTTCCTATTGGCTTCTTTAAGTTTGTTCATGCAGAACTCTTTTTAGAATATTTAAAGACCCCCCTTTTCCCTTAATGCCTTACTTACAGTAGCTCACTTGTGTACCAAGTATGTTTTCTTCTCATTCTGTCCTTCCCCACATTCCTTATGAAGAGGTCAGTGACTTACTGTAAACTAACCACTCCAATATTTTACCTCACTTTTTCATACTTTACACCACAGTAGTGCCACTGCTTCCAATTAGCACATAAGTATTTATTTATTTATTTATTCGTTTCATTTTCAGATTAATACATTTGAGACGAAGAGCTCCTTTACAAAGGTTCCAAGTCAAAAAATATAGGACAATACATTGGTTACAGGTAAAGACAGGCAGACAAGACAGTAATTACAGAAAAGGTTACAAAGTTTCAGTTACAGAAGTGCTTTGAGTGAAAATACAACAGCACTCCACGAGTGTGGTACATCATTTTGGCAGGTTCAGCATGCAACTTAAGGCCAGAGAAAATTCCTGGGCTACCTAGGTGTATATAGAGTTGAAATATATGCAGCCAAAGGTGGCTTTGTCAAGGGTACAGTAGAGAGGAGTAGTATCGAGTGGTAGGAGTAGGAGGGATGGAGTAGGGGGTTGGGATGTGGCAATTAGAGGAAGAGAAGGAGTGGGCTTTGGGCTAATACTTGGGTGGTCAGGGTTTATACAGGGCAGCAGCAGTCATTTTTGCATGCTAGGTAGGAGTAGAGCCCAGTTTTAAACTGATCCAGCTTACTGTATTTGATAAGGAGGGCAGGGAGGTCATTTAACCATTTAGGTCCCTGGTATAATAGGGTTAAATGACAAAGTGTTGTGTGCTTAAAGGGCACCAGTAGCCCCCCCCCAGTCGCACTGGGTTGGGCATTCTTAAATAAAACAGCTGTAGATTCAGGTGTCAGTCCTAGGAGTGATTTTTTCTCCAAGTAGGCAGAACTGATATTTTACTCTGAGATGGAGAGGGAGCCCATCCAGTCTCTTTAAATAGTGCACTGGTGTGGGTCAGATACTCTGCCCCATGGACCAGCCTACAGGCCTTATTAAGCAGTATTTTCTTATTAAGGAGGTATTTCCCTTATCTTGCCTAAATCGTCTCCCCTAAAATCCAAAATTCTGGTCCTGGAGCTGATATGATATGGTCATGGAGCTGATATGATCAGCCCCCAGTGTGATGGTGAACCATACTGACTGGTGGTTACTATCCCGAAGTGGTTCCTTTACAGTGACTCCCCTAATAAACTTTATGTTTGAAAGGAACAGGTTGAGGATTGCTCCCTCCCTTGTTGGGCCTCTAAAAGAAACCATCCTGGAATGCCTCCACTAGTTCCTGGTTCTTGGAGCTTGCTGCTACTGGGACATGCCATTTAACATACGGCATGTTGAAGGCCCCTAGCATCACCACTTTGACCATGTGTGCTGCCTTCCTGATCTCTTCTCATAGTACCCTGTCCTCTGCTCTTCTTATAGTATCCTGACTTCTACCTCTTTTTGTTTATGAGGCTTGTAAACTACCCCCATACTGATGACTGTACCTTCTATACTTTCAAATGTATGCATAATATCTCTATGGTGATGTTCCGTTTCAAGTATATGTCCTCGGTGGCTTTGATGACATTCCTAACATACAGGGCTACCCCAAACCCTTTGCCCTTACCTACATGTGAATGGTGTAGCTTGGGATTGCTAGAGCACAGTCTTGGTGCTGGATTTCCCATGTTTCCATAATGGCTACCAAGTCCAACTGTGCATCCACTACCATTGATTGCAGATTGCATAATTGTTACCCATGCTTCTGGCATTTACACATATGGATCTCCAGATGTTCTACTGGCATACCCTCTGCCCTCCTCTCTCTCCCTGCCCCTCATCTCCTCTCTATGTTTTTTTTCAATATCATTTATCCTCCTTCCCTTCATTGGCTGGGGCCCCTTCAGCCATCTCCAGGCCCTGTCTCCCCCCCTCCCCCAGCGAGATCCTATGGATCTAAACACTTCAGCCCCTCCAGTTCATCCATGACTCACCTGCTTCTGGGTAGGCTCCATCTGCTTGTCCCCTGAGGCAGGGTTGCATTTAGCTCCAGGAGGACTCCTGTAAACACATGCTTGTTCCCAGGCAGGTGGAAGTGAAGACTGGTCAAGTTTCAAGGACCAGGTGGGTAGAATCCGGCAGTGGGCAAGGTGGCAAGAAACAGCATCACCTAACCAGCCAACAGCATTATCCTTGATTTTCTGTTTACTCTGGAAGTGGATGTGCAGTGACATCATGGAGCATTACAAATGCTTCATGTGTGATGCTCTGATGCCTGTTGCTTCCTTCCAGTTCCAACTACAGCTAGGTCTCCTGTTTCATTACCCCTCGACTGCCACCAGGAGACAACCTATCACTGCATTTCTAAACTCTCCCACCCTGCAGGAGATGAGCTGTCCAACAGATGCTCAAATCTCTTCTCCTCAAGTGTCCTTCCGATGCTTCAGGCTCACTTCCAAACTGGATTGTGCCAGTGGGCCAGCCACTATCTTTTTTCATCTTGAATACTGAAGGCTCTTTGTCCTCAAATCAGGGCAGTTTGTTTATTTTTTATAGACTGCTTTGCCCACTATCTATGCTAGCTGTTCCTCCTGCAGTATTTTACCATATTCCTCTGTTTTCCCTTCTCACCTCTGCATTTTTTCCCTTAGTCTTGCCGATTCGATTATATTTGTTCACTCAGATTCTTGTCAGTGTTAGGGAAAGGCTTGGTCATCCCCATGTGCTTGCATTCTTGTTCTATCTGGCATCTGCCTTCCCTTAAAACAGTTGAAATGGTCAGTGATAAAAGCATCAAACTTCTGTGCCAAGCCATTAGTTCCCTTTGGTGAGAGGTAAAAGTCATTCACTTATATAATCTTTTGTCCTATCAGAACTGCCTCAAGTCCCCAACAAACCCCAAAACCTCTTCCATGCACCACTCTTTCATCCAGAAGTTGAAACAATTGACCTGTAAAAGCTTTCCCTAGCCCTTGTACCACAGTCGAAGGACTTTAGAAAAATATACTGGAGACTCTGACTTTTTAAGCCTCCCACTAAGCTCCCTACAGCTGCCCATCACCTCTCCTAAGCTTCTACCAGACAGGTAATTTTTCCTTATGTGGACAATGACATTAGGCCTCTCACATACTCACCATGCCCTGATAATCCTCCCAATTCTTTGTTTCACTCCCTGCTGATGTACTCAAAAGGCATCTAATCATCCTGCTTTCCTGGGTCCCTGAAAATACCATCCCATCTGTCCTCCTGACAATCGAGGCCCTTATTAGTATTATTATTATTTTGTAATCTGTGACCTTTGTCTTGGAGTCCAGATTTTACTTAGGTGCCATCCTAGGTGCAGAACTGCTAACTAGAGAGGCAACAGGTTCTGGCACCATCAGTGAAGAGACCAGAGAGACCGAGCCACTAAAAGGAACAAAATAGTTGGCTGTTGTCACCTCTTGGCCCCTAACCCTTCCAGGTGAATATCTTCCCCCCATCTCCCATGCTGAGCAATCTCCTCCACCCAGTTTGGACTGTTGGTGTCTTTTGGGGAGATGGAGCATTGGTCACGTACTACAGCCCACATTCAGCCCTGCTCTGGAGAGGTTTGAGTTCAGACTTCACCATAAAAAGTTCCTAAGTGAGTGCTGCAATCTTGCTACACACTGGGCAGCAATGGCATCTCCAGGAGACCTCTCTGAAGAGGGCTGATACACATTGTTTCATCACACTATATTTTCTCTTCCCTCACCCGACTGCTGCCCCTCAGCTCTCATTATCCTTCATTCCTGCTATTTCTGAAATCTAGATGGCACTGCTTATTTACCCTTAGGCATCAGCTCCCCAGCCAACCACTTAGATGATTATATCATGTCCACCTTACTGGGACCCATTTCTTAGGTTACCGCAGATAGGATTTTTCAAAGAAATCTGAAACGTGCTGCTTGTAGCTACTACCCTACTTCTACTCAAGTCCTTATAACTGCACATGGCTAAACAGGCCTATCTGATAGCTCCCTCAAAGTGCATCTGATTGCTCTCCTTTCTTCCCAAGTAACACTTAATGAATGTTAATGTGCTCCTTTTGTGGGTAGAACTACTTGGAAGGTGAAGGCATTTTGTCATAAATAGTTTCTTTGTTTTTTTAACTTGACTGTCTGCAATAAAAGCTTAATCCTAGGTTGGATTTTTTACTAAGAAATAGAGACACTTCTTTCTAAGGTGGCATTGATCTGTCTTGTTCAAAATCTGATATTTCCTGTAATTCAATTGTGTGATTTGTTGTAAAGCAACATCACTGAATATGCCTTAAACAAATTGGAACTCTTATACAATATAATGGCAGGATTAATAACTGGCTTCTTATATTTAACTTATAATTGTTCAGCATTTCCTATCCCCTTGGACATGATCTTCATGCTGCCCACTATACCTTAAAATGTTTGTTAGGGAAAGATCCTTCTTATTTAAATGAATATTTTCATTTGCAAAGAAAATAATACAGAAGAAGCCTAACTTAAATCATTCCAGTCTCTTGAACTTATAATACCTAATGGAAAAATGTGCTTCAGCAAAATAATTGTTCTTTTAAGGGGATCTAAGATTTGGTGTTCCCTTCCTACTTGGTTGAGGCAGAATCCACTCAGTGGTATTCTTTTCACAAAATTGAAATTGTACTTCCTTGAGGAGTGTTATAGATCTAAGCCCTGCTGCATGTTACTGTAAATTATCCTTAAAATGTAATGTACTGGCTATATATTATGTCAAGTATACTGTAAATTTGTCTTTATGTGTCATGTAACATTTGCATATAATTGTGTTCTAGACTCCAGGGCCTCTGTGTAATTGAGCAATTATGCTCAATGAGTTCATCCTAGCTGAACATAAAATAAAATAATGAAACTATTTACTGTGTATGGTTTGCTTATCAGTTATGTAACAGTATGAGTAGATATTGGTCATGTTTTCTTGCTGAAGGATAAATAACAGATCTGGTACAAAATTAGCGAAGTTAAAAATGCATTAGCTAGAATTATGCCATGAGATCTAAAGAGATGGGGAGGTATTCTTGTAGTACTCGACTGATTGATTTGTTCAGGTTAGCTGACTGTGGTATGGTATATTTGCAGCTATTGCTGCATAAAAGGCCACTAGTATCTACCTCCTACTGCCTACTGGAAAAATAAATAAGTTGACTTTTTTATAGCAAATTTAAGACTGTGTGCAACATTAGGCAACCTTTTGTTGTGGATATCCACATCAGAGTCTGCCTGCCATATTTGTTTTAGTACCACTTATTATGTAGCTGATGAGAACATTAAAATATCATTCTTATGTTTTTCCCCTGGACTCCTGCTATCTGTACACTACATAGTACTCTCATCTTGGAAGTTGGTACACTGTAACTGATTTATTTTTTAAGTTGGCTGACTGTTCTAAACTTTCCCATATTGCTGCATACTGTATAACCATTAACTAGTACATACTGTTGCCTGCTGGAAAAATATAAATAAACCATGGCCTTTTTTTTTCTCAGATTCAGTGTCTGCTGGTCAAAATAAGGCACGTGTTTGCTGCAAACTAAGACAAGGTTTTGCTGTGTACATGTGCCGCATCAATTCCCAGCCAATTTTGGTTTAGTATTACTTATTCTCTAACTGTTGCATTAAATCAAAATATAAATCTTTTAAGATGTTTTTTTTCTCCTTAATCCTTTAGTTGGTTTGCTATGTAATAGTCTTATCTTGGGCCCTTGGCACACTGTAACTGGCTGACTGATTTATTATTTGAATCAGCTAACTGTTGCAAACTTTTGCTTTCTGTAAGCTGGAATACATAAAATATAACTTTTGGTAATACCAATTTATCTCAGGAGTGAAAATGGGAAACTAACATGTCATCAAAAAATTTAGTTACACCTGTGTTTGCCCAGTGGGATGTCTATAATAGATTGTTTCCAGTAAAATGTATGTGGTCTTAATCTTATTCAACATTTAACAGTTCTCTATCACCCTGAATCTCAGCATTCACTTTTAGATATAATAATAAAAAGTTTAGATACAAATCATAAAGAACAAAATCCCAATGATAATGTAGAAGTAATTAATGAAAAGAAAATACAGTGGTCAGGTATTAATTTAGATAATCTCACACATACTGTATATTAAACTCTTCTCATCTTCTTTATATTAAGGTTAATATTTTAAAATTAGAAAATGTTTAAGAAATATTTTCTGCCTTTGACAATATGAATACACTCCAAACGCCAACTTTATATACACAAGTAATATCCAATAAAATTTCTAAATCTTGTTATAATGCATGCCGTAAAAAAGAAAAAAGAAAATTACAAACTTTACTGAAGAAAATCAAATTCAATAAAACAAAAGATCTTTTAAATAAGGCAAGATAACATTACAAAATATTTTGGCACAACAAAAATATTCATATCTGCAGAAAAAGAGGAAGGAACATAAAGAGAACATTGGCAGAAAAGATTCAGAGGAATTTTGGACTATAATTTGCAAAGGGTAAAAATAAGTATTTCTTCTCTGTGGAGTCCTTTATCACATCTGTACAATCAGAAGAATATTATTTGAACTTATTTTTTAGTTTCAACAAAGACCAAATAATGAGCGTAGATCAAAAGATAGACAGCCATGTCTCTCTGGACTATCACAAACTGATAACTTGGGTTATTACAAAGGAAGATATTATTAATGCAGTCACTGTGACAAAATATGGAAAGGCACCAGGGACCAGATTCACCAAAAAATTGCAAATGGCAGCACACAATTTTGTGTTGCAATTTGTGATTGCCCAGTTATAAAAATGTGCTATTCACAGTCAGATAGCACACTGCACTATCCATCTGTGAATAGGGCTAGTCAGCATTGATGGTAACCCCTGTACAGCTTGTGCCACCCCACTAGCACCACCCTTACCCTTACCTGAGTGAACGGCTCTGCAACAGGTAGCACCTGTGTGCTATTCTAGATTCATTAAAGCAGCCATGCAAATTAGCCCATTGGGCATGCAAGGCATTACAGGTAGGTGGCCATCTGCATGCCCATTATGGGCCCACTTGCATAGGCACTGGGTGACTTAATGTGCCTCCCCAGCCCACAGCTGACATACAACCATAGTCCATGGTGGCTAGTGCACCCCCATTGCCGATCACTAGCCCGAGAAAAAAAAGGCTGTGTTCCTAGTGGTCTAGTAGATCTTCCCAATCCCTGATCACCAATTGCCATCCCTGTCATAAGAAAAATGACATCCCTGGTTGTCTAGTGGTCCCTACCCCTTCCCCTGTTTGCCAATCACTTTTACCTTGTAATAAAAATAATGCTCTGGTAGTCTATTGGCTCCTCCCCAATCACCGATCGCCAACCTGTTGATGAAACAAATTATTTTCCGGTAGTCTAGTGGTCCCTCTCCCCTTCCTGTTTTCCAATTGCCATGTCCTGGACCACCAAGGAGGTTATTTCATGTATTATTGGGATGGTGATCAGGGAGGGGTGAGGGACCACTAGACTACTAGGGCATTATTTTAATTATAAGGGGTTGAAAATTGCCAGATGGGAGAGGGACCACTAGACTACCAGGGAATAATTTGTTTCATCAATGGGATGGTGATCGGGGAGGGGAAGGGGCTGCTAGATTACCAGTGCATTATTTTTATTATAAAGAGACAGCGATTGGAATAGGGGAGAGGGGCCACAAGACCACCTGGAAATTATACTTTACAAAGATTGGGATGGTGATTGGTGATGGGAAACAGTGATGGACCACTAAGAGCACCAGGGACATGATATTTCAACACAATGTGATGGCAATGGGGGGGGTGCCGCAGTACCTCCGCCAGCCATTAGGGTTTGTAGGATACCGGCAGGTTTCAATCGATGGTATTTGTTCCACACAACGGGACCACTCAAGAGGCCCTTGTGTAAGGCAAATGCTCTGTGAGTAGAGCAGCACCAATATGCAGGTCCCCCCCCCATTTGCATTGCAGCCCCCTCAAAACATTGCCCTGGTGCAAACCTGGTTTATGGGCCCAAACCAGGCTTTTGTGAACACGAACTCTGTGCAAATCCTAGTTTGCACCACACAAACTGGGTTTGCACCAGGACAAAGTTTTGAGAATCTGACCCCAGGTCTAGATAGAATAATTGCTATGGACTAGTGGTTCCCAATATTTCATCTCTTATTCATCAGTTTACTACAAACTAATTCAATTCCAAAATCCTGGGAAGGTAATTTGATCTATCCTATCTGCAAAGAAAAAGTTCTGACCCAGCCATGTGCCAACCGATATCAATCAATCTTTATTTAACCAGGAGAAGCACCATTGAGATAAACTCATTTACAAAGTAGTCCTGGGTGGACAAAGCACATAAACTTTACATTCAAAGAGAACAAACTTAGGAAAATGATATACAATAAATAGATACAAGGAAGCCAGAATACAAAATATAAAATATGCAATAAATGATATGTAAAATGAGATATTCAATAAACAATATGTACAATATATACAGCCTAGAGTGGTGGAAAAACAGGAGGGAGGAAGAAAAGAAAGTATGGGAGCAAACAATGTATTAGAAGAGAAAGGAGGAGGAGAGGAGAGGAGACAGATGAAGACACCAAGTGAGTAAGTGGCACTTGGGAGAGGGGAAGCTAGGAGTGGAGGGGTTAGGTAGGGGGAAGGGGGCAAGGAGTGTGCAAGACTAGATGTGGGTTACTGGGAACTTGTGTCCTACCTAGAAAAGTAAGACAAGAGGGTAAGAGGAGATAAAGCACACAAAGGGCTCCAGCTTAACCTAGAAGGATAGGGAGGTGGATGGGCTTAATCAATGAGCATGCTAGAGTTCTATGGCTTGCAGAAACAGTTAGAAGTTTTTTCAACAGATGGCAAAGCAGTATTTTGAAGGTAGACAAACTAACAATTTGTGGGAGTTTTATGGATTTCTGGATACTATTCCAGATGGAAGGAAGCGAATAACTTAAAGAAGAGATACCATGCTGAGTTCTGACTCTGAGGATGTCGAATGTGAGGCAAGAATATTGTCTAAGGGAATATGATCCCTTTGAAGCAAACTAGGAGATCAGAAATATATTGGGGTAGCATACCCGATACGGCTCTGTAGATTCAGGTTAACACATTTTTTTGTTCTCCTCTTTTTTAGGGAATTCCAACCAAGTTGGGCACAGAGGGTGCAATGATGGGTGTTGTATGATGCATTAATGATGAATCTGAGGGCTCTGTGGTACAGGGTGTCCAGTTTGTAAAGAGAAGTGATGGGACAATGATTGTAGAGAAGATTGGCGTAGTTCAGGAGTGGAAGGAAAGAGTTGTTTGAACTAGCCTTGTTTTTGCCTCTACAGTGAGAAGGTACTTGATTATGTAGAAAATTCGTAATCTGGATGGACAAATCCTAAAACATTTTCACAAGAATAATATTGAAACATCTTCAGGATTAGGTTACTAACACTACTTTATTTACTGAATCTCATAATGGATGCAGGACAGGTAGGTCTACCTCCCAGCACTGTTTTGTCTTGTCCCAGATCATATATAAACAGGTTAAAATTAAAACATTCCCTCCCTATTGCTGTTTGTAGACCTGGCAGCAGCACTTTATAGTACGAGTTATACACAATTATGGCATTGCCTATATGTTGCTGGTACTGATATTTTTCTGCTGGATGTACTGATTAAGATACATTTTGTCACCTGTCTGAGGACACAATTTGATCAATTCAGACACTTGATAAATTAAATTAAAATGTTAAGGGAGTTAAGCAGGGATGTAGCCTAGCACCCACATTATTTAATATTTTTTAAAATATTATTTTATGTCAACTAATTGATACTGATTTTCAGATGTATAAAACAACATGGACTCCACCTGATCATTCAGCATACACTAATGATGTAATTTTAATTTCTATATCAGAGTTGGGTTTGCAGCATCAATGACTTGTGTGTACTAACCTCTTTAAAAAGAAATCTTACTAAAACACAAATGGTCATCTTTGGCTATAAAAAGAGAAATCAGACAAGACTTTTTATTGATTCATACCCATTGGAGACAGTCCAGTACAACAATTACCTTGTGATTAGATTTCACTTAACAAATGTCTGAAAGTCTCATATTGAGCTCCTAAAACGTTAAGCAAATTAGGCAATTACAGCTTTTAAGATGTTTAATAAAATATACTGTGGTAACTTGGTCAAAGGATGCATTATGGCATTAAATGCAAAAGGTACATGTTCTATTTTGTATGTATCTGAGATATGGGATGAGGAAAACTCTGATGTTCTGGACATAGCCATAACAAATCTAAGTAGATGTCTATTGACTGTCCCTACACATGTTAAGCCATGAGTATTAAGGGCTGAATTAAGTTTCATGTTTAATATATCTTTTTTCCTTTTAGATTTAATAGTATTACCACAGATAGATACTCAAAAATTTGCCGTGAAGAACAAATAGATCATTCAGACAGAAGATGTACCTTTCCATGGATGAACATTATTAATAATTATATTTACCCAGCAAGTCTGAACCTTATATTAACTGACTGTTGGATCTTTCATAAAAATTATATGAATAATAGTAAGTAAGATTCAACGATATTTCAGTACAACATGACTTGAGTCTCCTAGCAGACTGAAACTTGGATTCATGATAGAGTAAACTGAAAACTAAAGTTATAAGGGAACCCTATTTAGATGTTATAACTGATCCTTTGGATCATGCTCTGTTAATCTGCTTCCACTTGGAAATGTAGAATGGTAATCAAATGCTAAACAAACAAAAATTTGGTCCTGTCTCGCAGAACTGTATATGTGTCATGAATAGCCCAGATGATTTAAAACGTTACTCTCCTTTGTCAGCTGTGTAAGGAAGTATGTGATAAATGGCTGTGCCCCTATCTGGAAATGGTACACCTCTAAACAGAGGAAACTATCTCTTATCTTTATAACTCAGCTGACTTGGACTTGTTGTCTAATCTGATAAAATACTTCAGATCTATATATAAAAGTACAAGACTGTGAATTAGCAACCTTGTTTTATATGCCAAATGTTGACATTTCTTTTTTTAAAGAGATTACTTTAAGACTTTGGGGGTATACGGGGGTGTAGGTAACTAGGTCCACACCCAATGCCCCCTAAGGTTTCATAGCTGGTAAGGTATTATTAAACATACTTGCTGTTTCATTATGTTCTTTCTTACTGACCTTACACAGCCACTTGTCACTTTGATAATTTATTATAGGGGCACAGTAGCACCCCTATAGTTAGGATTGAGTAGGGTGATCAATGTTAAACCCCTAATTTTGCATCTTAATAACTTTGGCTGCGTTTGACAAAATCAGCTGAAATTTTGCATGTATTGTCTAGGGGCAAGATTTAAATCTGTGGAACCTTTTGTGATGGCAGCTTGTGTGATTTCTGAGATCTGCATATGTCATTTTTTCACAGATGTCTAGTTTTTTCCTATACTTACCATGGGAGTTTTTTTTTTGGCTCTCACCTACAGCCTACCCAGAATGGAATTTTTTCCCCAAATGTTTAGGGTACAGGCATGATGTCCTAAGGTAGTGCCTTTGAAAGGGTTGATGAAAAAACATTAAACGTCTCCAGAGTTGTAAGGCTTTAAAGTTTTGTGTTGTTCTGTTCTGAGCATGCTCAGTAGGGTTCTTGGGATAACGTTCAGCTATGACACCAAACATTCTGTGTCACAAGACCGTTTTTGGTTTCTCACCACTTGCTTCTCACAGAACTAAACTTTTTTTGTGCTGTGAGATCTACCATCTTGTTTCTTTTCTCCTTGAACTAGTAAGTATGGAAAATACATAAAATAGCAGTCATTTAAAAAAAAACACCAGAACCTAGCTAAATGGGACCCATTTAGCAAGATTTTGATATTTGTTTCTTAAATTAATGGCCAGAAATATCTTTCCTGGGCACCCCAAATCCTGAGTTCCCAGCTTAGTGAAAGGAGCCATTGACCCATGTTCCCTGTATGATAACAGTGGGACTTTCTTGAGTTCTGCAGCTGTAGCTGGAACTTGTGCTGTGAACTGCTCTGAGAGCAGTGAGCCACCATTTTCCTGGTGTCTAGTGGAGCCCCCACCTTGCCATCACCGTCCCCTTATATATGTATTGTTTCCCTGATGTCTAGTGGTACCCTTTTCTGATCATCACCCACTTATGTACTATATGTAATCTTTCCCTGGTGTTTATTGGCACTCCCCACCCTCCAATCACCATCCCCTTATGTATGTTATGTTTTTATGGTGTCTAGTGGCACCCTCCACCCACCAATTGTATCCCCATATGTATGTTATGTTTCCCTGGTGTCTAGTAGCACCCCCATACTCTGATCTTCATCCCTTTATGCATGCTATGTTTTCCTGGTGTCTGGTGGCATCCCCCCACCCTATAATTGCCATCCAGTTATTAATGCTATGTTTCTCTGGTGTCTGGTGGCATCCCCCACTCTCTGATCACTGTCCCCTTATGTATGCTATGCTTCCATTGTGTTTAGTGGCACCCCCACCTTCTTATCACCTTCCCCACATTAATGCAGGAAATGTCAGCTGTAATAAAGAAAAATGTTCCTCAATTTTTTTAAAAACCTGTAAAAAAGAAAACAGTCCCTCATCGATCTGATTTGGCCACCCCGACCTCCCACTCAGCAATCACCACCTGAAACCCCTACTACACCCCCCACGTACCCTCACTCACCTGAACAGATCTCATGGCGTAGATCCACTCTACAATTGAAGAAATGTCTTGCTGCTGGAACCGGTGACTGCTATATGAGAAACTACGGTAAGTGTGGTTCAATGTATTTCAATGGGATTTTGAACTTCAATGCATACCTTTTGCATATTTTCACCCAAGATTTTTAACATGGTCTTTTTGGGAGCCTACCTCATGATCAATGGTGGTGGAATTATGCCAATTTGGCTAAAAAAGGCATTTCTGTGGTCATTTGGTGAAATCACTTTTCAGTTGGGATTTAACATTTTCACTGCCTTTGTTCCTAAGGTCGGGTCACAAGAAGGCTATGTAGAAAATGTTGGGTACAAATATCTAAAAATGAGGGGGCGTGGCCAGCAGCCGAGCAAGCAACAGCTTCTTGTACAAGGTCTATACATACTTGCCTTCAGATGAGCATTTTATATTGAAAAACTGTCTCATTCTGAAAACTACCCTGATCTATAGAAAGAGAACTTGGTCCTGATCATCCCAATCATTTTTATTTGGATTTCCTGCTGGCTGAACTGGAGATATGGGGCAAACCAACAAAGCAGTGCCGGTGGAGAGGCAGCCTGACTGAAAGACGCTAGAACTGGGACCAGCAAAGACATTGGTGTGGGGCCTGCTGAGAATACTGCTCAGCCAACTAATGCCATCCTACTGAAAGCCAAACAAAAATTGGATGGCAAAATGGAGGACGTTACAACACAGTTCAAAGCATTAAACTCCAAAATCGGGAAATTGGAAGAGGATACCCAGGCCACAGTAAAATCCACCTCTACAGCAATGGCGACCTCTTCGGGCCTAGTGAAGGAAAATGAAGCACTGCGTAGGCGCCTTGAAAATCTGGAGAACTTGTCCCGAGCAGCTAATATATGAATTCTAGGTATTCCGGAGCAAGCTGAGGGAGAGGACATACCTGCACTTGCTAAATCTCTCCTCCAGGACATTTTGCTAAATTCTGAGGACTTCTCGATTGTGTAAGCTTATAGAATCACTCCATGTGGCACAAGTCAGCACTTGGCTATGGGACTTTTATCACCTTGGACCCTCCTGGTCATGGTAGGATCAGTTGTGGAAAGGGATTGTATTATTGCCCAGGCTAAGAAATCTGGCACAATGGAGTGGAATGGAAATAAAATACATATTTTCTCAGATTTAAGCTACACAACAAGCCAACAGAGGAAGGCTTTCAATGGGGCTCATTCCCGCCTATGACAGTTGGGGATTCAACATGTCCTGATCATGTCGACAAATCTTTGAATGTTTTATGGAGGGAAGATGTACCAATGTTCAGATCCTGGAGAAGCTGGAAAATATATTGGTCAGGTCGAGAAGGGAATTTCTGTCTAAGGACTTGTAGATTGGCAGTGAGAATGAGGACAGTAACTAAGTGCTAAGTACTGAGAAAAAAAAGCATTTACTTCTTTTCCCAACTACAAACTATGCATAGGTGTGGTAATAACTGGCTACTCTTAGAGAAAGACTCAAAATATGCTCTGGCAAAAACTTTTATTTTATAGCCCTGATTATAATAGGGGAAAAGTTTTCTTAAAAACATGCCAAGTCACGTTTCTACATTAAAACATAGGAAGTTCTGTTAGAGCACTGAAGTGTTGTAGCTAAATATTGTTAAGCAGATTTTGGTGAACAGTTAATTGTTAATGCAATGCTCTAATGAAGGTTAAAAGTAGTGTTGTTTGATGCAAATAATGAAGCTGATAAGCTATTGTTGTTACAACAGATCTGGATAGGGAGTTTTATCTATCTTGATGATAGGGATATAAATACTTAGTGAGTTTAAACGACATTGGATATTCCCTGCTCTTGGCAGCCATAAGCCAGTGTTGGAAAAATCTTAGATATATATTTTTTAGCTAACGCCTTCATATTGTAACTAGATATAGGGGTATCGATAAATGTGGTACTGTAAAACTGATGTAATGCATTTTTCTAATGCCAATATTATCTCTGTATACCTTCCTGTATGGTGATGTACTGTATATTTTATGCAGTAAACTCTAATAAATACAAAGTACACAATAAAAACAGCAAATATATAAAAATGGCTAAGTTATAAATGCACACTGAAATTAGTCTACACCCCCCAGATTTTCAACCTAGCCATTTTTCCGCACCATCTCATTGAATGTGACAGCTGTCATTTTTCAAATCCAGGCCAAAATGTGTTTTTGCGCCTGTGGTGTGGAATGACATTTTGGTGCAAGAAATCCCATTTTGGCAGGGATTTGAAAATTGTCACCTACCTAGTTCATGAGGTAGGGTAATAAAAAGGTTGTGCTGCAGTTTTGATGTACAGATATGGTAAAATGCCTAGGTTATGACTGAACACTGCAGTATTTCAACGTTCACTCATAACTTCACTAATTTTCAGTATTTTGACTCCAAGATGTCAACATAGCCATTTTATCACCCTATCTCATAAACGTGACAGGTGTTATTTTTTAAAATTCTTTACAAGATGTTTTTCCACAATCCTGGTGCAAAATAACATTTTGGCCAATATACTATGAATACTACATGTCACATTTATAAGGGCAGTCATAAAATTACCATTTTTTTTATTTTTGCTCCCACTCTCCCCGATGGTCCACTTCTGCTCCTTTGGTCCCAGATTTATCACCCTGGCATTTCCCAGGGCTTTTTTGGTGTCCCTCTTTGTTTCGCCAAACCTTTCTCCTCTAGTGGGGATGATGTCATGGACCAGATCCAGTTAGGGAGGGACCTGCCTGAGTAGCCAGGTGCGGGGCCTGCAAACTGGGCAGGATGTCATCCTGCTATCAAGGAGTGATTTATCCTTTGTTCCTAAGCCCCTGAGACATTGAGATCAAGGGCAAAATAAGCACATCCCCATATGAGCATATGGCATGCAACAGCTGCCGATGTCCCTCCTCCCACTAGCCTCTCCAACTGCTTTGCCACCTGTGGGCACTGAAGTGGCAGTACAGCAGCGAAGCCAGCTGTCCTCCCTCCTTGGAGAAGGATAGCATCCATTAGTATACTTGATCCTTTCTCCCCCTGACCAACCTCTTGCAGCCCAAGGTCCTTCCCGAACCCAGGCTGCTGGCATGGGTGAGGTAAGGTGCTGAGCTCCTCAGCCCTCTGCGCCACTGGCCCAATAAAATGACTATCTTGGACATTTGGGGTCAAACTTTAAAAAAATTAGTGAATGTTTGAAGAGTGAATGGGCCTGATTTTCAGAACCCCAGGTATGATGCAAGGTGCTTGCACCAAAGAGAAATGATGCAAGTGGATCACTGTGTCACACTTTGCATCATTCTGGATTTTTGAAGGGGAGTTGCGGCAACCAGGGGTTGGCATGCACAAAAGTAGCTTGTGCTGTGTTTGTGCCACCCACCCACCCAGGTGCAGCATGGCATAAGGGGGGGGCTTGCACTGGGAAGTTGCTGCATGGCCCCCTTTTTTGAGATTCCTGAAGTGGTCTGGGTCCCCTCAGGCTTAGACCAGCCCAGACAAACAAACACAAAAACTATGCACTCAGGCAGTTCACATGGGTGCCAGCTTCATTTCAAGAATGCCTCTCTTGAACAGAACACACAGTAAAAGCTGTATAATCAGGGAAGAATTGAAAGTAACAAAGTAGTAGTCCACAAAGTTACAAGCAAATAAAAAAGTTTATTGCGGCAGAGCTCCACAGACAGTAGCACTATACCCTGGCACTTTGGATTCTCACGTGACCCTTCATTGGGGGGGGCTCTGTGTGGGGTGTAGCCTTATATTGCAATCAATGACAAATCAAATAATCATCCAGCAGTACCCCTGCCAGTGGGGTCCATAATGCCCCCAGCATCACAACAGGCTACCACTATCAGAACACATGGAGGAGGGACATGGGTGGTGTTTGGACCTCTGTCTGGCACTCATGCTGTTGCCCATATACAGGTCCTGCTGTGGCAGTTGGTTTTGGGCACAGCATGGGGAGCCATGGCTCATGGCCATTGGATGCTGGCTGTGGGGGTGCCGTGGAGAATACTACCTGCCAGGCTGAGTGGTGCACCTGATGTACCCACTCTGGGTACCATGGTGGGCTTGTCCTGGAGGCTGTGTCTGTCAAGATGAACCACAGTACCATGTGACTTGCAACCCTACAATGTCTGCCCATGTACACTGTGCTGGCCAGTGCCCCTTTACAATACTGTCTGAAAGTAGAATGCATTCCACAGCAGGATTAAAAATGGCCAGGCCAGTTTGACCAATAAAATTGAGCTTTTATTTTAAATTATTCATAAATGGCTGGAGCCAGTGAACACAAACAATGTACCCCAGTGCTTCACCTCCAAATAAGACTTTATCAGTACAACAGCTGTCTCCCCCCACTGACATGGCTGCCTGACTGCTGTGTGCTATCTGGGGCAGTGCACCGGTGCAAGTTTGGGACTGCGAGTGGCACTGTCCCACATCTGCATGGCCTGCACCAATGCATGGCCTGCACCATCAACAATACAGCTGGCACCACTGGGAAGGGACAGGTACACAGGGCAGTAACATGCTGACCGTCCCGTTTGTTGGGACAGCATGGTCGGCAACCTCCATGTTGTTTCTGCACCTTGCTGGCACCCATGATTCCTTGAGCTGCTGTCTTCATTAATCCCCTCCCATGAGGCATTTGTTTGGCACACAGGGGTGGTTGCAGAAAATCCCCTGCCTTTGGCACTGGAACCCCCCATACTGGAATTGGGTGCAGGGTCCTTGGGGCACCTGTGATCAGTGCAAGCTGTTGTTTGCTGCAGCTTGTGCTGATCTAAGTGGGGCTTTGAAATTCTGGCCCAATGTTTGAAAAGTGAATGTGTTAAAAGTCAATGTATAGGGTGAATCAGTGATGTGTGAATACCTTTTTCTGAATATTCGGCCAAAAATTCAGTATTCAGTCATCAAGTATTTGTTAGTCAGCCAAATATTCAGTATTCAGCTCCCTAGCCCAGATAATTTCAATATAGAAGCACCCATCCCCCCACCTTCAGTTAGCACCCAAATCCCCCTCCTCCCCCCCCAGCAGCACCCACATTCTGATAAAATGTAAGTCAGTGGGTGGCTGACAACCCGCCCACCCCCGCAGCTGGCTGCTGACTTTCATTACTGCTTCAGTGATGTAGCACCACTGTTTTTAGATGAAGGCAAGCACAGGACCCTCATAGCAGCACCCCCCACCACCACTCCAGCAGCCACATGGAAGAATGGAAGAAGGCAGCCAACATAGCCCACCCTCCTCAGTCCATGGCCAGCTGCCTTATTCTGAATGAATATATACTACCGCGCTTAGTTGCATAATAAAGCCAGTTGGTCACGTGATTGGCTGGTTTTACTATGCAACCAAGCGCAGTAGTATCTTCATTCAGAAGAAGGTGGATGGCCGTGGACTGAAGAGGGCTGGATGTGTCTGTTACCTTATTTCATTCTTCCATGTGGTTGCTGGTGCAGTGGGGGGTGCTGCTATGAGGGTTCTGTGCTCGTCTTCTTCTACAAATGGTGGTGCCGCATAACTGAAGTAGTAATGAAAGTCGTCGGCCAGCTGTGGGGGGGTTGTGCCACCTGCCCGTTGACTTACATTTTATCAGAATGTGGGTGGTGCTGGGGGAAGGGGGTATTTGAGTGCTAACACAGGGTAGAGGGATGGTGGACTTCAATATTAAAACAATCTGTGCTAGGGAGGAGGGTGGGAGCTGCTTCTTTTCTTTTTTTTTAAGGCAGTGTTTCCCGAATAGTGCATTATTTGTGGTATTTGGGAAATAATATCCAATGAGTGCACAGCCCTAGAGTGAATGTGTCAGACTTCACACTTCTGTAGCAAGACGGATTCTTCCCATGGCACAAGGACAAAAGGTTCCAGCAGATCTGCAGCTGTTTACAATGGTCCTGAAGGTACTTGCGTGAATGAGGATACAATTCCAGTATCTCAAAAAGAAAGGAAATTATTTGCAAAAAAACTTTGTTAATGCACCAGTTAGGGTAACTTGACATCACAAAAGTAGGAAAATGCAGCAAGAGCATTTGCAACCCTAACTCCCTACCCCCCAAGCAGCAAAAAGAAAACATAATTACAGTTTTGGCTGTCTTGAGTCTTGGTGAATCAGGGGTGGGAGTCTTCCTTGGGGTTTCATCCCTGACACTCACCCCATTTTGTGAGCAAATAAGGTCAAATGTGATCTGTTTTTTTCAGGAATGGTCCTCAGGTTGTTGGCAACATGTGCCGAGATAAAACTTTGTATGTTTTTTGCAAAGAATGAATATGTTTGAGTTGCATACAAGGGTTTCCCTTTCTTTTCTGTTTTGCAATGCATTTTTTTGAAACCTGTAATTGTTATGTAAGGTTAAAACAGTCTAGAAGGTGTTTTACATATTAGTTATGTAAAGATTATATATGTTCTATTTTATATGTACAGTCAGTTTCTGATATATGCACATGGTTGTAATATCATATTTTTGTGCATACATCTGAAATGGCACAGAACCAAAATTGTATTGACATCAACAGAGCATCTCAGTAAAACACACTTTCTCACTGACAGTTACTACTCACTTTAACTTTTGTAGAATGTATAGTATCAGGCTCAATGAAAACATACCGGCTCATCAAATGTTGCATGCTCTGAGCTGTTTAAGCTATTTGTTTTCTCCTTGGTTGCTTGCTCTGACAAACAGGTTGAAACTGATTAAAACTTACATGTATACGGAAACTAGAGGCCACCCCCTAGAATTAACTGAACAAAATTTCAAAACAATTAAAAGAAAATTTTTTTTTTTCTTTCACAGAGAACATTATCAATCCATGGAACTCATTACCACTGGACCTAATAATAAGCAAAGACAAAACTGAATTCAAAAATAAATTGGACAAATTCCTAACAAATGGCAGAACATTGGTGTACCATAGCTAAAAAGTGGAGAATTATGAGCTAACCACTTTCAAGCTCCTAACACTTCCTAGTATGACTCCTTGTATAATGAAGTTCCACATCCACTATTTGGAAGGTCTTCATAATTTAGTAAAAGTGTTACCAAGACACATTTTCCCAAAGACTAACCACCCTTTCAGTTTTCTTACTAATTTGATATGGTTTTCAAATAAAATAATCCTGTCTTAGAAATAGACGTGACTGTGCTCTACTGGCATCAATTCCCATTAAAATCATGTTTTGCCCTAAAACACTGAAGCTAGAGGGATGAGCTGACTGTTGTCTGCATTGTAATAGGGGCTACACATTCTGAGGCTACAGTATGAAGAGATTATTTGCTGAGCAACAGGTTGGTAGAAAAGAGGTCAGGAGTTATATTTTGTTTTAACTGAAATATTTGAATAGTTTGTAAGTGAAATTAGTTCTATGTGTTAAAAATTATTACCTTGAATTTGAACTGTTACTTGGGCTGTGATATTGTAGGTTTGGGGATAGTTGTTTGGCAGGGAAAATTAGAAGGAAATTTAAATGTGTGTTTGCCTGGTGTTAGGGGAAGGGACATTAGCTGCAATTAACTTGTCTTTAAACAGGAATTACCTTGGCTTTCATTGTTCACTTGGGAGCTAACAACAGGTTGGTAGAAAAGAGGTCAGGAGTTATATTTTGTTTTAACTGAAATATTTGAATAGTTTGTAAGTGAAATTAGTTCTAGTGTATAAAATTATTACCTTGAATTTGAACTTTACTTGGGCTGTGATATTGTAGGTTTGGGGATAGTTGTTTGTAGGGGAAATTAGAAGGAAATTTAAATGTGTTGTTTGCCTGGTTTTAGGGGGAAGGGACATTAGCTGCAATTAACTTGTCTTTAAATAGGAATTACCTTGGCTTTCATTGTTCACTTGGGAGCTTAAGCAACAGGTTGGTAGAAAAAAGGTCAGGAGTTATATTTTGTTTTAACTGAAATATTTGAATAGTTTGTAAGTGAAATTAGTTCTATGTGTTAAAAATTATTACCTTGAATTTGAACTGTTACTTGGGCTGTGATATTGTAGGTTTGGGATAGTTGTTTGGCAGGGAAAATTAGAAGGAAATTTAAATGTGTTGTTTGCCTGGTGTTCTTAAATACTGAAAAGCCACTGGGGGTTGGGATTGAAGGGCTGAGTATTTCTGTTTGGGACTGAAATTTGAAGCAACAGGAGTTGGTGGGCCTGTGACATCATATGGTACCTGGTGTCTGCTTACACACACTGTTAGTGGGACCGAACACATACTGGACTGTATGTGTTTGTGAGACTTGGGAACTTTGTTGGTGGGGTTGAAATTAGGTTTGTAAACAACTACAGTCAGTATAGAGAGAAACTGTACTCCAGGGGAAAGGGACTGAGAAAAGGGGGTGTGCTATTATAAACAGAGGGGGATAATCAGGGTGGCCATATTCCACCATGGCAGGCATCTTGAAGGGCTGTAGGCTGCACAGGCTGTGGGATGGCAATAATTCTAAATTGGGCCTGAGAGAGGAGGCTGCCCACCTGTAGACCGCCATCTTGTATCAGGAGTGAGGTATATTGGCTAGGAGTAAGCTGTGGAGCTGGGGTGTGTCCAAGGATAAGGTGGATGATATGGGCAGCAGAAGAGTGGGGCTGAGGGAGGCTGGGGCAACGCCTGAAATTACAGGACATTATGCTACAGCAAGCAGAAGGGGGGATATTAGGGACAGAGGACCCTTAGATAGGGAAGTTGATGCTAAGGGGAAAGCGTACAGGGTGAACATTCTGAATTCAAAGAGACTGGAGGGGGAAGAGTCAGGAGGAGCTGTTGTGTGGAAGACTAAAACAGCAGACTGTGGGAAGGGAGCTCCTAAGGTGAACAGTGCAATAGAGGAAGAAGAGGGTCAGTTTAGAGATGCAGTCAGGGGAAACTTGGGTTACTTGATGGAGGCTGACATAGAGTGTCACAATAAATTTGAGATACTAAGCATCCTAGAGGGGGAGGAAGGGGTTGGTGGAAATGAGGAAACTTATACAGAGACTGGGGGGAGGGAGTCAGATACCCATAGGGCATCACAGACCAGCTATGGAAAGGATAGACATAGTCCCAGAGGGAGAAGGGGAAACATATATGTTAAGCAAATGGGGGAGATGCAACATATTCCAGACATGAGGGAGGAGAGCATGATTGGAGAGAAACTGGGAGACAAGGAGGTGGGAGAGGAGCCCCCCTTCAGCAGGGAGGTCAGTACCAAGGATGGGGCCCTAGCTAAAGGGGACCCACAGAGAGCCTCTGGAGACAGGGGTACACTACAAGGGGGATGGTGGTGGGGAAAGGGAAACCATCAGGCCAGGATAAATGGTTCAGATAAGAGAGGGTTAAAGGGACACCTATTCAGAGGGTTTGAGTTAAGTGGGCAAAATAGCAAGGGAGGCAGAAAGGGAGGGTGACAAGGGGTCTCTAATAAGGCAGGAAGACTCCCATGAAATTGCGATCATGAATAAAGTGGGGAGGGGCTGAGAGGGCATAGTGGAGGTAACCATAAGGATGATGTATGTGTTAAGGTTCTGTTACTGGGAGACTCGATGATTAAGGGTATCCATTGGGAGGGACAGGGGGTGGATGCCATGCCCGTGAAGGTAGTGAGTATCTCTGGGCTGACAGTGCACAGAGCAAAGTTCATGGTGTATGAAATGGTTAGGATTGTGAGGAAACCGGATTTCTTGGCATTTGGGAACTAATGATCTAGAGGGAATAGCATTTTGAAATCCAAGGTTCCAAGCACTTGCCAGAGTCTGTCGGGATAATGGATGCAACATTTCCTTTCAGAGATATTGTCAGTACCAAAGGCCCCAGTGGAGAAAAAATGAAGCTCACAGAGGTTAATGACTGGCTCCAGGAAGTGGGTGAAGAGAATGGGTTGGGGGTGTTAGGGAACTGGAATGGAGTTTGGGAGGATAAGGGACTATATGCCAAGGACAGGTTTCATCTTGCTCCATTAGGGAAGGAAGTCCTTAAACAGGGGATGGCTGACTACATACAAGAAAGGTGGGGTTTAAACTTGTAAGGGGGAAGGAATACGGGAGGGGCTGACCAGAAGCCTCCCCTCCAGATGAGGGGAGTAGCCTGCAAGCCCAAGGGGGGGAGGGGGGAAACAGACTGGAGGTGGAGGTTTCAGGAGGAGCAGGGGGAGGATGGAAGTATAAGGAATCTGGGTGGGGTTCGACAAGGAGGATCAGGGATAAGGGGTGGGGGTTAGTGTTAGTAAATGCCAGGAGCTTGGGAAACAAGTTGCAAGAGTTCCAGGCCATGCTGTTCAAGGGGTGGATGTGGCGGCAGTCACGGAAACGTGGGCCAACAAAAACCATGACTGGGACCTAAATGTACAGGGGTACACTATGCTTAGGAAGGATAGAAAGGAGGGCAGAGGGGGTGGAGTGGCTATGTTCATTAGAGATGACATAGAAATTGCTATGGTAGAAGAGGCAGAGGAAACGTGGAGGTCTTATGGGTCACCTTACGATCCCCAGCAGGAGATAAGGTCAAGCTGGGAGTAGCATATAGGCCCCCCGGGATGAGTGATGTTCTAGAGGATGGTTTGCTGGACAACATCATTGCCCAGTGTGGTCCAAAAGGGGAAGGAGTGGTGTTGATGGGGACCTTAATATGCCAGGTACAAACTGGGGAACCATGTCCTCTAAGGTGGCCAAGGAGCAGAGGCTGCTGGATGGCTTCCAGGATGTGTTCTAACACAGCATGTGATGGAGCCCACAAGGGAGGGGCATGTCCTGGATGTGGTTCTGGCAGATGGGGATCTGGTAAGGGACATGGTTGTACAGGACCCCCTGACTGGGAGTGACCACAATACTGTCTGGTTTCAAATAAGCATTGGGGGAGTGGGGGTGAGATCTAGGACACTGGCAGTGGACTTCAGGGGGGCAGACTTTATGGGCATGGGAAATATTCTCAAGGATCACTTGAAGGGGATTACCTCAAAGACAAGTGTGGAAAGGAGATGGGAGGTCATAAAACAGGGACTTCATGAGGCAGTCAGGATCTGCGCTAAGTCGAAACGTAAGGGAGCAAGGTCACATAAACCATGCTGGTGGTCCAGTGAGGTCCAGGTAGCAGTCAGAGAAAAGAAGGCAGCTTACAAAAAATATAAAACAACAAGAAGGGATAGGGATAAGGAAATGTACCAGCTTGCATCTAGAAAAGTCACCCGTATGGTGAGGGGAGCAAAGTCCAGTAAAGAGCAACGGCTGGCACAGGGGATACATGGAGGGGAAAAGGGGTTCTTCCGGTACATTGGGGAGTGGAGAAAAACTAAGGGCCATCTCAGCAGATTGAGATCAGAAGGAGGGTGGGTGGAAGAGGCGAGGGACCAGGCAGAGGTATTTAACGAGTACTTTGCCTCTGTGTTCACTAGGGATGGGGATGGGATATCTACAAAGCAAGGCACAAAGGGGATAGAAGCAGCAGGGAGTGGGATCAGGGAAGCAACAGAAATGGAGCAAAAGGGAGGGAAAGGTACCCCAGGGGTGTCACATCTGGATAAGGATAAAAAGACCAGTAAGATGGAGGGGACGGATGATGCCATCCCCGCCAAAAGGGTGTGGTTTGCCCTCAAGGCCCTAAAGAAAGACAAATCTCCTGGGCCGGATGGCATTCATCTGAGAGTACTATGGGAATTGGCGGACATATTGGCTGCACCCCTGGTGGAGCTTTTCAGCAGGTCACTCGAGACAGGGAGGGTACCTAGGGATTGGCGAGAGGCACATGTGGTACCAATCCATAAAGGGGGGTCGAGGGAAGTACCAGGTAACTATAGACCCATCAGTTTAACCTCGGTGGTGGGAAAATTAATGGAGAGTATACTAAAGGAACGATTGGGGGTTTACTTGGAGGAGGTGGGAGGTCTGGATAGTTGCAGCATGGGTTTGTGCCAGGTAGATCATGTCAAACCAACCTTGTGGAGTTCTATGAATGGGTAACATCAGAACTGGACAGGGGTAAGCTTGTGGATGTATTCTTGGACTTCAGCAAGGCGTTTGACTCTGTCCCCACAATGGTCTGGTGGAGAAACTGATGGGGTTAGAGTAGGCCCTTTGATGGTCAGATGGATTGAAAACTGGATAGCTGGACGCACTCAGAGAGTAGTGGTCTGTGGGAGCTCTGAACCCTACAGAGGTTGGCAGTGGGGTACCACAGGGCTCGGTCCCTGGGTCCAATCCTGTTTAATGCATACATATCGGACATCAGGGATGGTATAGGTGTGAAATGAGTCTCTTCAGGATGACTCCAAGATGGGAGCAGTAGTTGAGGGAGAAGAGGGGAGGTTGGCCCTGCAAGGGGACCTGGACACCCTGGAAAGCTGGGCTCACACATGGAAATTAAATTTCAATATCACCAAGTGCAAGGTGTTGCATCTTGGTCGGGGAAACCCTAAACACAGGTACACCCTGGGAGGGGAGGTGCTGGAAGCCTCAACAGGGGAAAAAGACCTAGGGGTCATGGTGGATACATGTATGAATAACTCTGAGCAGTGCAGGAGAGCAGCTAGCAAGGCAAACAGGATGTTGGGATGCATCGTAAGGGGGATCACCTCTAGGAGCAAGGAAGTGATTCTGCCGCTGTACAATGGACTGGTTAGACCACACCTTGAGTACTGTGTACAGTACTGGAGACCACACTTAAAGAGGGACATACAGCTCCTGGAGAGGGTACAGAGGAGGGCAACAAAGATGATACGAGGGCTAGGGGATTTGACTTATGAGGACAGACTTGAGGAGCTCTGCCTGTTTTCATTGGAGGAGAGAGAGACAGGGGGGACATGATTGAGGTCTTCAAGTACCTCAAGGGAATAAATAGGGTAAACATGGAGGGGATCTTTAGACTAAAGCAGGGAGGCATCACCAGAGGGCATGGTTTGAAGTTGGAAGGTGGAAGGTGAGGGGGGAAAAGAGGAGGAGGTTTTTCACTGAGAGGGTGGTGGACCCTTGGAATGCTCTGCCTGGTGAGCTGGTTCAGAGATCCACAGTGGAGGGCTTTAAGAGAGGGTGGGACAGACACAGAAAGTGGATGTATCAGATGATGACCTGTCCCGGGGGGGGGTGGGGATGGATGATAGGGGTTTCTGGAGCACAAGGGATGGGAGGGTCTCGGCACCCAACTAAGGATCTAGGTTCGAGCAGACTCGATAGACCATAAGGCCTAATCTGCTGGCAAATAGTATGTTAGTATGTTAGTATGAATCAGTTCTGTTCATAATGGTAGAGCTTTAAAGAGGGACCTTTCCCAAAGTCCTCTTGATCCTGGGGTCTGCGAGAAATGGCAGTGAGAAAAGTTGGACATGGTAACTTTTGCTAAGATTCTGTTGAGGGGGGGTCTTATTTTTCTGACTAGCTTAGAGGGCATTCTGGGGCAAGAAATGCCTGCATGCTCAGAATTGCCTGCAGTTGTTCCAAGAGTGAAAGGGGACTGGCCATGTCAAGGGACAGAGGAGTCAGGGTGATTAAAACTTAATGTTAAGGGTTACAGAGGCAACTAGTGCATGGAGTTACCAGTGGCTGATGTTAGATGTGTGATTCACCAAGGGAAGGAAAGCTGAGCTGGGTAGCATAAGTATAGTATGTCCCCAGTTAGAGCAAGGAAGCATTGATGGGCAATTCTGACGTGAAAGCATGTCATATAGGAATCACACCCAGCACAACTGACTAGCTTGACAGACCACTGTACTTGCAAGTTCAGGACTTAGAGGCACTCAGAGAGACCTAGTGGAAGATAATATGACTGGGGCACTAAGAATGAGGAATTTCAATGGGATAGGTCTGACAGGAAAGGGATTAAGTGGCTCTCTTTTCAAGGGAGTATGTCACTGTGAAGAACAAAAAGGATATTGGGGGAACAGTTCCAATGAGATCATTTGGCCAAGCTAAATGAAGAAGAAAATGAGGGACAAAATAGTCACACAGTAAAGAACTACAGGACTGCAAGCAACTGTGCTCAGATTGACAGATGCAGTGGTGATAAGTGATTTGTGAAAGTTAAATTTCAAAAGTGAAATTCTGGTGGCATTACAGAATGCAATACTGTGAATTTTTGAGGTAGTTTTGCCAATTAGTAATTTCCAGTATTTTGACTGCGTATTTAAAACTATTGACCCAAATTTCTTCAGCTTTCTTAGATACCAAGATCCATTGATATCCAGTATTCATGCCAAAATCTAGGGAGATTGCAAACATTTTTAGAAAATTTTAAAGTTCAGAAGTTTTTCACAAAATTTCACAAATAATTAAATAGTAAAATTATGACTCCCTGCAACATAAATTGTACGTAACCTAAAAAAGCTCTTCATATTTACTAGTTTTTTCTAGTTTTATAACCCTGAAAGAAGGATATGCAAGCTCATTTACAGATGTTAGCTCCACAGGTGCCATGTTTCAAGCAGAGAAGCATTTTTACCAAATTTTACCAAAAAATAAAATATCAGATGTTAAGCCCCTATAAGTTTGAAACTGCTCATCACCATGCCATAAAATTCAGTAAGGCCTTTGGACACCTGACAACAAGTATAGATGCCGATTGTCACATTTCAACCTAAACGGATGGGTGAGTTATGATTCAATAAGCATATTTACCAAATTCCATGTTACATGGATGTCTGCCACCAGCATTAGCCTGTGTCCAGCATCAGCTGTGCATCAGACACTAATAGACATCCTCCAGCCTTGAGCCATCCATCAACTCAGCCAGAGCACTCCTCCACCAATCACCTTAGTGTGAGGGTGGGCACAGCAACTTTAAAAAATCCAAGTCAGCCCCTGAGTGGTGGTGCTTAGTGAAGTGCTCTGCAGAGTGCTGTCTGCTGAATCTGCTGAGTCACCTGTGTTAGCTGTGGCAAGGGCAAGGACTCTGTTCTTTGTTTCAATAATTTGCTATTTAAAAATGTTTAAACTCATTTTATTTAGTATTATGTGCATTTGGGAGAGGGCTGGGATCACAAAGGATTTACCAGAACAGACTTCAGTAAGCTTTTTGTTACTGTCACACTCACATTTGAAGTTTCCTCTTTATATGTGCACCCTAATATGATCAGCTTTACTACACCACAGGTTTTGAAACTGCAGGATGCATACTTTTATTCTGTTTTGATGAGAATACAGATGTAATGCCCCAGAGTTGGGGGGCACTACAGAAAAGGGGAATCAGTAAATAAACTAGGGGTTTACAGGTGCCCAGGGTGCCTGCTGTAGGTGTGGGCAGCAAGGTACAATGATAAAGGGGTCCTTCTTAATGAATTACCCCTCCCTGTAATGGGGAAACTGTAAAATAATAAGGAAAAGTGCCCTGTGCACTTTACAGTATTGTCAAAAAGTAGATGTAATTGCAGCACAAATAACATTGGCTTGGATGGAATGCTGTGCTGAGCTGCTCTTGCACAGCATTCCAGTCCAAAACACTCTAGAATTAGAAGTTTTTGTTTTAAAAAGTTTAACAGTTATTCAGTGGAGTGCCTGCCAGGCTGTGGAGGAGAGAGGGCACCACAAACCAAGGTGAAACCTGTTTAGGGCTTAGCTGATGTTGAAGCCATTTTACTGAGGGTTTGGTGGTGTGCGTGATCTGGGCTCCAGCTGGCAAAGACTCTGTGACACTCCGGTTCGGACTGTGGTTCCATCGGGGCACCAGAAGAAAGTAATCGGCCATTTGCTGTGGTTTGGGCTTGGGAGCCCTGTCGATTTATTGTTTTGACCCCACCCCAGAGTGTTTTAAAGTTAATTCCGGTCCCTGTTGGCAGCAAAGAAGAGCTGCATCGCTACCCATTTAGCAGTCGGCCCTCCGAGGACTCCTTGGCCATCCCTCACTCTGCCTGCTGCCTCACTTGCTCCCTCCCACTGCCAGCAAACCTCCCACCTCCCGATCCTCCAGAACAGCTCATCAGAGCGCTGAGTCAGCGGAAGCACCTGCATTGTGCTGTCCGCCCAAAGGAAGCAGACTGTTTTTTATTTTATTAATTTAAAAGCAGGCAGAAGGCACGAAGGAAGGCGGCCAAGTGCCGCAGGGGCAGCGGGTCGGTAGGACCCTGTATTTTAATATTCAGAAAGGAGGCGGGGTAGCAATGCCCACAGGAGGGGCCAGCAATGCAAGGCTAGTCCAAGGCCTGTTAAATATTGATGAGGGGGGTGGGATTAAAGGCAGCGACCTGCCGAAAGAAGTGACAGCTCTCTGAGAGTTGTATAGAATTAAAGGGGCCCAGCCACTTTTGGCCACATAGAAAGTTAAAGCGGCAATCTAGGCCCATTTCTGAGAGGGCACCAGGCCCATTGTAAAGCAGGGCACCAGGACCATTTCTGAGAGGGCACCAGGCCCATTGTAAAGCAGGGCATCAGGCCCATTTCAGAGGGCACCAGGCCCATTGTAAAGCAGGGCATCAGGCCCATTTCAGAGGGCACCAGGCCCATTGTAAAGCAGGGTACCAGGCTCATTTCTGAGAGGGCACCAAGCCCAGTTAAGAGAGGGCATCAGGAACATTATAGTGAGGCTGTCAGGCCCAGAGGTAAAAGGGCTGCCAGGCCCAATGTCAAGGTAGGGCATCAGGCCCAAGGTAATGGTAGGACATTAGGCCCACAGACAAGTAGGGTATTAGGCCTGAAGTAAATGTAGGGCATCAGGCCTGAGGTAAATGTAGGGCATTAGGCCTGAGGTAAAGCAGGGTTCTAGGGCAGCCCCAGCCTAGTGGTTTAGGGCAAGCCAGCCTAGTGGTAGTAAGGGCAGCCCCTGGCCTACTGTATTAGGGCAAGCCAGCCTGGTGGTAGTAAGGGTGGTCCGTGGCCTAGTGTATTAGGGCATGCCAGCCTAGTGGTAGTAAAGGCAGCCCTGGCCTAGTGTATTAGGGTAAGCCAGCCTCGTGCTAGTAAGGGCAGACCCAGCCTCGTGGATTAGGGCAGGCCAGCCTAGCAGTTGGTAGGCCATATAGGCCCCATAGCAAGTAAGGCATGTAGGCCTTTAGTGTTCCGGGAAATTAGCGTAGGGCAAGCGGTACCCTCAGTATAGTGGTTAGGGCATCCATAGCAAAACATTCAGGGGTAGCCAGATCCTATTCAGGAAGGCCCTACAGTCAGGGAAAAGGGTCCATCCAAGGGTGCTCAGCTCACAAATACTGCAAAGTAACTGTAACAGCTGTACTGTTCATGCAAATGTTTGTTGCTAAAGTATCTGAAAGACTGTGAGCTTGCCAAGAAGCACCAAGACTGTATTGTATATGGATTGTGGTTATTTGTCCTTGGTCATCAGAACTATTACCCTAAGCATCTGAACTGTTGCCCTAAGAATCTGAACAATTGCCCCACCTGTAATAATCACCCCTAGATTTATAATTTGCCCTTCCCATGGCAAGTTATCTGATCATTCCACAGTTCCCTTGGCAATGCAGAAAGGTGCATCTTTTAGTTACATTGTTACCAGCATATGGGGACAGTCTCAATCTTCTATCGCATTGCAGTCCCATAGTGTGGTCTGTTTTACTACGTACTCAGAATCAGTCTCTACACAGAAGGGGATGTCTGTTCATCATTCTTCACCCAAGTGGGATCAGCCATCAGATCATCTCCTCCACCTGTGTCATCGGCCAAAGTCGAGTCCATCACCAGTTGTACAAGTCGTACCCACCATTTCTTGTTTTTCACAGCTCGGAGTTACGTCCACTGAAGCACATCACAACAGCCATGCCAGTGTCATTTCGTATGGTTCCTGACCCAGATGTCCCGAAGTTGGTTGCCCTCCACAGAAGAGTGTGCACATCCTGGAGAACCTGGTCTGAGCCCCTGGTCATTCGCCAAAAGTTGAGTCCGTCGAAGCCCAGTTTGACACGCGTCTGCCGTTTCTTTATTTTGTTCTAGGTTGTGGTGACAAGATTGCAGAATCTACCATCCTCTCTACAGATTCTTCTGGTTCCTAGTCCTATCAGAGATCCTTCAGAGTTTAGCTGGCCCTTGGAGTGTTGCAGCTTCATGCAGGTTGTGGTAGTCCTCAAGTGGATTCATCGCCACGCAGATCCTGGTTTCTCCTCGTCCTTGGCAGCCCTGAAAGTGGGTTTTAGCCAAGGGATCCTTTGTCTTCAGTTTGGAATCCAGCAGCCTATAAGTGGGTTATTCCAGAAACCAGTTGCTCTGGTTCTTTCCTTCTGGCAGCCTTGGAGAGAGTGGGCTTTTGCCGAAGAATCATATGGTCATTTACCAAACCTCTCACCACCCAGTTGCCTTTACAATGTCCTTGCTGGGAATTGTGTTTAGTATCAACCGTTCTGGTTGCTTCCCTTTGTAGCTACCATCATAGAACAATGGTGAACATGAAGATGTCAGACCTCTGGACTTAGGTGACATTTGGACTTCGGTAGAATTGTGTGGTTACAACTAAACCAAATATTGTTGTGGGTAGTACATATCATCTGATTTTTACCTAAGTTTAGTAATAAGAATAAGAACTGTTGAATAATTATAGAAGTATAGTGGCAGTAGGCTGTGGTGCACCCATAGAGAAGAATAACATAGAGTTTAGACATTATAGAGTTTCGCTGTAACTGTTTGGATATCCATAATGCTGTCCATACTCCCTACTGTTTTTGTGGTTGGTATGTTTTTGTACAACCATGTCCTCCGTCCTCTGCTGTCTAATAAACATCTCTGATTCATCCAATCTCTGTGTACGACTCCTGCCTCTCCTTGTTGGGTGATTCCACCAGCCCAACCCCATTCTGACCTTAAGCAGCCCCTCGCCATCCCACCTGCTGAGGGTGTCGCTGGCGCTGCTGGTAGTGAGACAGTTTCCTTCACCACTCTGAGTGAAGAACCCTGAGGTCTACCAGTTCAGTGACCATCACGCAGTTTGTATTTTTCTTTTCAGGAATATATAGAGGTACAACCAATGATTATACTGTTTCCATACCAAATTTATAGATTAAAATGTTCTTGGGCTAAATGGGGCATAAAGCTTTTGATATTTATTTATTTATTTATTTAAACTTTGGTAACTAGGAGAGGCACACAGCCAAGACGTGTTTCCAGATACAACCCAGGGGAAGGGGGGAAGGAAGACATATACTAAACAGCATGTGCATGTCAGTAATATAGGTTATTGTACCTATTAATAATTTCTGGAAATATCCACTACAGTCCGGGCCCAATGACAGCTGGTTCTCTGTCACATAGCCCAATTATACATGGTAGCATTCAGATGGCGCATGTAAATATTAGAAGTACCTCAAAATTTGGCCAGTTTGTTGTCTGGGTTAAATAACATAGGTTATATATTATTTCTCTTTCTGAAACATGACTAACTCCACAAATTAGGGGCTGTAATTTGTTTGTTCCAGTCTATCAGTTTTTTAGGTGTGGTAGATCTGCTAAATGAGATGGGGATTTTATATAAGGGATACATTTAGTGCCATTAAATTTCAGATTTTATCTGATGATCCTAGTTGTGAATTTCTTGCACTTAAGTTAACACTTGGGGATAAAAAGAATTTGATTATTGGTACAGCATGCCTTCTCCCTGACGATCACAAAATTGGGTTGGGTCATTTTTTTAAATATTACAAAGAACTTAATAGGAACTCTGAAAAATAATTTTGGGGGGGTTAACATTGATTGACATACAAAAAGAAAGATTAGATATTAACGTGATTCCATTGTCAATATTATTTTTAACACAATTCATGAATGGATCAACTCATACAATTACGATATTGGTACTAGTACTACAATTGATTGGTTACTAGTTGCTAATGAAGAAAGAGTAAAAAATGTACAAATTCTTCCAGATTCACTAAGTAACCATTCTCCAATAAAATACACGCGGACGAGTAAAAATCAAAGGTTACCCTCCATTGTTGTGAGAACCCGGGTCTGAACCAAACATAAAATATTTGATTTTTAAAAGTACTTTAGATCACATTGGTTCTTTATCAATTATATTCCTAATACTGATTGAGCTTTTGACTTTTTTATCTGAATTAGAGTCTGTGACATTTCTGCTCCCTATAGAAATGTTAAAATGAGTGGTAACTCACACAAATGGATAATCCCTGAACAGCTGCACATGATGAGGGAAAGAGACCACATATGGTAAAAATACAGAGAGATACGAGATAATACATTTATAAAAAAGTTTAGAAAGGTAAGAAACAAATGCAGCAAACAGGTTACTAAAATCAAAGTTTTATTGTGATAGGCAGTCTTTCTTTGTTGATGGTACACGCTCCTTCTGGAACAACATAAACAAACTCATAGGTGACAAGTGTAATACCTCTCCAAATGCTGTTAATGTAGCTAGATCATTGTGTAATGAAGCAATAAACATAGTTAATGGATTTAATTATTATTTTATGAGGGAAATAGGGAAGCTAGCCTCTTCACTGCAATTAAGCAATTTTGCAAGATATGTTTCTATAGATTCAGACAGCAAGAATACTAATCTTCAATTTTACTTTAAGGTTATTACTGAACACACATGTTTGAAATGTCCATGAAAATTAAAATTAAAACTCATGTAGGCCAAGACTGATTACATCTAAAACTTTTCAAAATTGTAGTAGAGGAACTGTTTGTCTCTGTAACAAAACTACTTAATTTCTCACTAATTTTTAATGAAGTTCCCTCACTCTGGAAACATGCATTTGTTACATCGATATTTAGAAATGTAATCAGACAAAAAATTTCGAATTACAGATCAGTTCCTGTTCCCTTACCACTGTCCAAGACCTTAGAAAGAAGAATATATGACCAGATACATCCCTCCCCACCTGGACTGCCCCACCTATCAGAAGTAGCACTCTCCAACTCACCCATCCTACTGGTCTCTGCTGACTTCCCCAGCGTTCCAATAGTTGCTACTCTCATCTCAATCAGTGCCCTCTCTCAGTCTGTGTCTCCCACTTTCTCTTCGATATGACTGCCTATAACCTGCACCCAGCACTGCTATTTTTAGTGATGACTGTACTGCACTGCCCCAGCCAACATATGACTACAACCTCTCATTCGCAAGACCAGCTAATACCTGCACCTGCTCTGCATTACTCACTGGGAATGGTTACTGGGATTCAGTTTTATAACTTAGTGTCTTTCAGCTCCACAACTTGGCACACTAGCTCCACTCTGAAACACCAATGTTATAGCACCCAGGGGAGTATTTATGTACTTGTTGCTCTCTGTAATAAGCCAGGCTTGTACCACTACCACAACATCTAGGCACGCAGATGGATATCAAACAAACAAACCCTCCAATTTCTTCATACCTCCCTCTTGAGATTTCTCCTACTGCTTCTGCTCCTCTCTGGAAACATTCACCCTAACCCAGGCCCAACTGGATTGACTACCTATCATCAGAACCAGAAGTCGGGGTCACTAACCTTGGTGTTCGTCAATAAACGCAGCCTCCTCAGTAAGATTGACACCCTCCAAACCTGGATCCACCATAACAATCCTGACATCCTCTCAGTTGTTGAAACCTGGCTGAATCCAAAGATCCCTGACAGTGCAGTTGCCATTCCCGACTACATGATTTTTAGGCAGGACAGGGATCTAAGCGGGGGTGGTGGCTGTGCCATCTACCTGAGAGATACTATCATGGGACATGTCATCTCACTTCCTAGACCAGGATCACCAACTCAGGTCCTCACTACCAAAGTTCACCTTGGTGCCCACAACAAAAACCTCACTATAGTCTCTCTTTACATCCCCCCAAAGGACCTGGCTAATGGCTTCAATAATGTCATGGAATGTCTCAAGGGTCTGTGCCATAACTCCAAGTCCATTATCCTGGTGATTTTAACATCAACTGGCTTGCACCGGAGGCCTGCTTCTACAAAGATGCAATTACAGCACAACAATTCACACAGCTGGTCCCCTGTCTGACTAGGTGTAACTACAGGGACAGGAACTTTCACCCTTATAGAATGGATACTGGCCAACCACCCTGAAAGAATATCAATGGCGTCTGTACTCACTGACTCCTTAAGTGACCATTCACCCATTATCTGCACCTGGGCTAATAACTATATAAAGCCCCCACCTAAAATAATACACACCAGGGTACTCAAGAAGGGGCACCTACACCTACTAAAATCCCACCTAAGTAGAATAGATTGGTCAACTATAGACTCACTCAAGGATGTAAACAAAGCTCTTGATCTGTTTATCAGCAGTTTCACTGGGCATGTGATATCCATGCACCGGTAAAAAAAATGAAGATTAAAGGTGGATCTAACCCATGGATTGACACTGAGCTTATAACATGTCTCAAACAGAGGGATCACCTCTGGCACCATGCTTGAGCCACAGCTGCCCAAGCATATATTCAAAAATACAAGCTAGCAAGAAATCACTGCACCAGTGTTATAAGGATGGCTAAAAGCAAATACTATAGAGAAGCACTCTCAAACTAGTGGGGGATGGGAAAAAATTCTGGAACTACCTTAAGGATCTCTCTGGCAAAGAAATCAAGTCTCCACCCACTATGCTCAACACTGACGGTACTCAAACACTTGACCTAGATACCATCACCAGTATGTTCATCAATGCTTTCTCCAACCTAAGCAGTGTACTCCCACCTGATTTCTTCGATGCTCCTACCACTAACCCCCCTATGCTGCTGCATTACAAGCTCACCCAGCTCCACAGTTCTTCTTCAAAAGGATCCCAATGCACTCTGCCAGAACATTTATTTGCAAGGCTATCAGCAAAACTGGATATAGTGGTGACTCTCTTGACTTGAAACTGCTTTCACTTGTCCTAGATGAGATTATTGAACACCTGACTAAGATCTTCAACTTCTCCCTAAGGTACAGCCAATTCCCATCACTCTGGAAAAAGGCTTCCATCACACCTGTGCATAAAGGTGGTGACAAGTCACTGCACACCAATTACAGGCCCTTCTCTATCCTCCTCCCACTATCCAAAGCACTTGAATGTACAGTCTCTGACCAGCTTGTAGAATTCCTTGAAAATCCTAATATTCAGTGCCCTGAGCAGCACGGCTTCCGCAAAAGGCATACCACGGCTCTGTTGGAATTCACTGGCTACATCCATGATGCCCTGGACCAAGGACTGTGTGGGGGAGCCATTTTTATTGACCTGACAAAGGCCTTTGATACAGTTAATCATCCCTTTCTACTCAGACAACTGACAGCTCTTTGGCTCTCCAAGGATGCAATGCCCTGGTTTGCCAGCTACCTTAGGAAGTGAGTTCAAAGTGTTCAAATTTCTGGAGTCTCCTCAGTTGAAAAAACAGTCCTCTCAGGTCTCCCTCATGGGTCTATACTGGGTCTTTTACTATTTTTTCCTCTTCCTAAACCACCTCCCTGGCATCTGCCAACAGAAGATACTACTCTACGCAGATGATGTAGTCCTCTTTTCTAGCCACCGGGACTTTATGCTACTTGAGAGTCAACTGCAACATGATTTTAGGCTGGTGGAAAAATGGTGTGGCTCCCACAAACTTGTCTTGAATTATAGCAAGACAAAAGTCATGACTTTCTGCAATGCTCATAGTATGTATAAACCTCTATCCCTTACCATCAATAATCAAGGGGGGACCACACTTGAACAGGTTCATGAGTTCAAATACCTCAGCATCACCCTGGACAGCTCACTCTCCTACCATCAGCATATTGGGATTGTTGCTAAGTCTGCCAACATACGCCTTGGCCTGCTCCACAAGTATAAACATTGTATGACCTCTGAAGCCCTAAGACTGGCCATCCACAGCTCTGCTACCTCCATTGTCGACTATGGGCTAGTCATTTATGGATTGATCTCCCCCACTGCACTTAGGAGAATATCAGTGACACTTAACAAGGCCTGTAGACTCCTTTTTTTTTTTTTTGCCATTCACTCTTTATTAACTTTTACAAATTAATACAGAGACGGTAAAAGAGAGTACAATACCTGGTGTACAAATTATTACAATTCGACAGAGCCCAAAAGATTACCCGGTTCATAGGTCTCTGTAACCTCCCCTCCCTCCCCTATACCCCTCCCTAAACCCCCTCGCGAAGGCGCCAGTCTATGCAGCACCTGACCTAAGAGGTAATGCATAATTAGTTACGTAATGAAGCAATCATTAACTGGGACCATATTTTCTCAAAAGAGGCAATTGAATTTCACGAAGAATGGCTTTCATTCTTTCAACCCTAAAGACTTGTTAGAGCTCAGACAACCATTCCGAATAAGGGAATAATTATGGAATCCTTCTAATGTTTAAGAACTACTCTTTTCACAATAATTGGAATCAAAAACATATGATATTTCCTCAGTTTAACCGGGAAGTCTGACATAACTCCAGTACACATACCTCTGGGGTGAACATCTCCTCTAAACCCAATAATGGACTAGTCTTATCTCAATCTCCATCCACAATGGCGCAATTCTTGTGCAATCCCAGAAAATGTGGAGTAGATCACCCACCCCTAAACCACACATATAGAAACACCTTAGAGTCTGCAAGACCCTTAAATCTGATAGTTTTAGGAGGAGTAGTAAATATGCAAAATTTTAAACTGAGTCAACTTAAGACAATATTGTTTAAGAAACCTGTGGCAGTTAATCCATATCTACGACCAATCCAACCTTGCCTCAGGAAAGACCCTGGCCCAATATGACGGCGACGCCAATCTTTCAGAGAATGCCCATTGAAGCAGCACCTGGTATAGCTTCGAGATAGCGTGGGATGTTCCTATCAAGGGTCGTACAGTATCCCAGAATGTCATATGGGACGGGGTTAACCCACTTGACCCTATTCTCTGGATAAGCAAATGCCGCAATTGATAAATCCTGAAGCAGTCTCTTACAGGTAGATTGAGCTTATTTAATATTTGGGGTGTAGATATTAGTTTACCATCCACATCTAGGAAATCCCTCAACGTACAGTCCTCAAGCTTAGGTAACCAACTATGTCTAATAGTTTGCGCCCAATCAACAAATGTGGATTACCCACAATTGGTTGAGAACTATCTTAACATGTTCATATTTTAAGAAATTACAGAGTTGACTATGTATCCTTAAAGAGACTCCAATGGGTGAGTCTTTCAGAGAAGGAAGCACACTAGAGGTACTGTAATACAAAGCTTCTGGGTTAAAACCCAGGCTCTTAATAAAACTAACTTCTAGGTTGACCCAGAGAGGAACATAGTCCTTAGTGTGGGAGAGATGTGAAAGGGCCCACCTGCCATATTTATTTATATGCCGCCTAGTAATAGAGAGCGAAATGGGGTAGTTTCAGCCCCCCATGTCCCTTAGGCGACAAGCTAGCATATAAGACATTCTTGCCTTCTTGTAATTCCAAATGAAATCAGCGATTAACTTATGTATTCTTTAAACCATGCCAAAGGGATCCAGATATTAGCATGGACAGAGGTAGAAAGCCTGGGAAAATATTCATTTTACAATGCTTATTCTGCCCCATAATGACAGAGGAGCTGTGCCCACCTTCTCATGTCCAACTCTAAGCTACGGACTAAGGGATCTAAATTTAGGTGCATGAGGCGCCTGGGCTATTCGCCAAATTAAGGCCTAAATATTTAAAGGATTTGGGACTCATCCCAATCCCAACCTCATAATGTCACTTTTGAGAACTCTGTTATTTGGGGATATACCACTGTCTTTTCCTGGTTTAGTTTATAATTGGATAAAGCACTAAACTCATGTAACACATCAAGTAGGGCTGGGACCGAGGTAGCAGGGTTGGCCACATAAATTAATAAATCATCCCAAAATGCAGTAACCTTTACAACCTGATTCTGACTTTTATCCCTTAATCCTGTTAGATAATACAATCTGCCTAATCAAGGGTTCCAAATACAGGTTAAACAATAGGGAGATAAAGGACACCCTTGTCTCGTCCCTACATGTAAGTTGAAGGATGACGATATCACACGTTACATGCCACTCTTGCCGTGGGATTTGAGTATAAAGCTTTAACCAACTAACAAACTTATCTGGAACCCCACCCTTTCCATAACCCAAAACAGAAAAGCCCAATGGACCCTGTTGAAAGCCTTCTCGGCGTCCAAAGAGACCAGCACCCACGGGAGGCCCGCCTCCTCGGACGCCGAGAAGACATGGGACAATGTTCTAAAATGATCTGCCAAGGTTCTGCCCTTCATAAAACCCGCCTGTTCTGGGAAAATTAAAGAAGGCAATGACTTGCTAATTCTCTCCGCCAAAATTTTAGTTAAAATCTTTATATCATAATTTAACAGGGAGATGGGCCGATAGCTACCTGGATTCTCAAGGGGTTTATTTGGCTTTGGTATAAGTACTACAAGTGCCTCAAACAAGCATTTATCCGTGTTCTTTCCCAAGAGAATGTGCTGATATAACCTGGACAGTAAGGGAATCAGCTGGGAAGAAAAAATTTTATAAAAATTTGACGAGAACCCAACGGGACAGGGAGTCTTATCAGTAGGCAAGCTTTTAATAGTCGATTCTATTTCACTGTAGGCAATATCAGCAGTAAGAAGACTATGGTCAACCTCCTCTAGATTGGGCAGTGGCAATCGATCCAAATAGGACTGGATCTCAGATTGGACAGGTGGAGACCGCATTTCTCTGTATAGAGATTCATAGTAGTTCCGAAAAACAAGGGCTATCTCTTCCGGAGTTGTCTTAATACACTTATCTTGTTCCGACCAAATCCCTTCTATTAATCGTGATGCTTCTAGCTGCGCAATACGCCAGGCCAGAAGCTTTCCAGGCTTCTCCCCTTGATCGGCATACTTTGCCCTAGCTTTAATAATGGCTAATTCTGCCTGATCACCCAGCATTTTGAGGTATGCATCTCTGGCTTTGATTAGTTTAACCTCAATCTCCTCCTGCAGATTAGAAACCAGTGCCATTTGCAGACCCTTGATTTGGGTTAACAAGTCTAACATAGCAGCATTTCTTTCCTTCTTAGCCCTAGTAGCCTGACTTATCAGTAGACCCCTCATGTATGCCTTAAGTGCAGACCACAAAATGTCTGGGCGTGCACCTTCCATATCATTGAACAGAACAAATTCCTCAATTTGGGACGTCAGATTATCAACTATCTTGGGAACCCTCAGAAGCTGATTATTAACTTTCCATCTACTTCCTTTGCCAATAACGGAAGGGAAAGAGATCATAGCTTCCACTGCAGAGTGATCAGACAGAGGAGCAGCCACTATCTCAGCCCCAATAACACCTCTCAGTAGAGAGCGGGAAAGGAATATAAAATCAATCCTCGAACCCGATTTGTGCACCGGTGAATAAAAGGTGTAGTCTCTCATTTGCGGATGAAGCACCCTCCAGACGTCCGCTAGACCCAGATGGACCAGTAGATCATTGAAAGCCAGAGTAGCCGGCGTAGTATACACCTGTGATCTCGCGGACCTATCCATCCGGTAGTCGAGAACCAGATTAAAATTCCCCCCAATAATCATGGGAAGCTGGCTAAATGGCAGCAACACCCTCATTAACTTAATCAGGAAATCCTGACTATCAGAGTTAGGCCCATAAACAACCCCTAGTAAAATTTCCATATTATATAGTTTCCCCTTCACTAAGAGAAATCTTCCTTCTTTATCTGGAATAATTTTGGTAGGGCAAAAGGGAACCAATCTATGCAGTAGGATCAGCTTCCTCTACTCTTTGAACTCCCCTGAGAAGAGAATACTTCCCCAAATTGCATTCTTCTCAAACACTTAGCCTCTTCCTGAAGCAAGTGGGTCTCTTGCAAAAAGGCAATTTTGACCTTCGCAGCCTCCAAATATTTCAAAATTTTGTATTGCTTTACCTTATGTCTAGCTCCTTTGACATTCCATGTGCAAAATTTGATTAAGGTATCAGTCCCCATGTTCAAAATACAGCATGACATGTCTGATAGGCGCACCCATGTTTCTGCGCACCCTACAGCACCAGCGACCTTGGCCCCCTCCCTCCCAAAACCCCCATTAACCACAAATCCAATGCTCCCCTAGTACCCATGTCCCCATAACACAGAGTGAAACCTCTTTACCTTATCCAACCCAAAAACACCCTCCTGCCCACCCAAACACCTCCAAGTCTTTCTCGACCCATGACACCAGAATGCCTAACTCTCCCTTCCCACGCCCTCTCTCACGCCTTACAAATTCAAAAAAGAACCATTTCCCTCCAGTTATCTATCTAAGTCATGAACTATAAATACTGTATATTCACATCAAACAGAACTATTTAGGTACAGAATATCATAAGGTAAAACCCCCTCATTAACAATTCAATCTGGTAAATCCCATAAGGTAACATCAATAGAAAATGAGAGGAGTCTACATTAACTGGCCCCAAGCAGGGTAAAGGAAAGTAAACATGCTCCCCCACATTCAAACATTGAGCAGGTTTGAGCCTTCCCAAAAAAGAATTTCAGTCACATAAAAGGTCCTTCTCATGGGCATATTAAGGTAAAAAAAGGTGTCCAGGTCCAAAATAAATTCGAGTGAGTCCGTATTCCCAGACACTGGCTATGGTAGAATCCCCAGCCCTGGAAAAACAACCCAACCAGACTGAATGCCCGCACAATGAACTCAAAACTACCCCGCTCTAAACCCTATAACAGAGTTCCTGTAAATAAAAGATTCAGTCCATCTGGTTTAGAATGTACAGCATAAGACCACACATTTATATGGCATGGTAATGGCTATCAAGTGAGCAACAACATCCTACATCTTCATCCAGCCTCTTTAAACAAATCTGGATAGGCCCCACACAGGGCCAGAGAAGCCGAATCCAAGGAATCAAAAGATTTCCAGACATTGCCCATGAGCACTTGGAATCTTGCAGGATATCCCATTCTAAATTTTAATCCAGCGGCGATCAACCTTTTAACAAGTGGATGAAAGGTAGCTCGTTTCTGCCTCACCGACAACGGGGAGATCTTGCACCACTCTAACCCGTGACCCTTCCCAAAAAATTTCTTTATCTTCTCTGGCTTTTCCAACCAATAGCTGCCTTTCCTGGTAATTCAAAAATTTTATAATGAAAGGCCGAGGAGGGTGATCGGGCAGTGGTAATGGACGTAGCACACGATGAGCCCTTTCCACAATATACTTAGGCCCAAACGGCGAGGGCCCTGTGATCTTTTCCGTTAATTTCTGGGCAAATAGGATCGGATCCTGAGCTTCAGCTTTTTCAGGCAACCCGATCAGAACAACGTTGTTGCGCCGACTCCGGCCTTCCAGATCTTCCACCTTTAATTCCAATTTCTGGATTTTCTGTGAAATTTTAACGATCGATGCATCCGTTCTCTCTTTGCTTCCCTCTAGTGACTTGACTCGAGCTTCGATATCTGAGGCCCTTAGGGTAAGATCTTCGATCGAGGTTTTAATATTTTTAAGTTCCCCAGCCATCTCAACCATTGTGGTCTTAAGGGGTCTGATCTCTTCTAGGAACGCGATAGCATTAGAGGCTCTTCCGGAGTACTGCTCTCGCTTGCCCCTTGCACCAAAGCCGACGCCGGGGCCTTCGATTTTTTGGCAGCCTTTCGGGTTGCGGGAGGGGTGTGCTTCGGAGGTGGCTTTCTCATCTCAGCCTCCATAAGTAGCCAGAGCACTGCTTCTTCTCTAATAATCTGCCACTAGTTTTCAGAGTCCAACAGTAAAAACGGAGAAATTGAGCAAAATAATCGGGCGTGAGACGGAGCTACTTGGAAGACCAGCTACTCCGCGTCCCGCATCACGTGACTCCCCAACAAGGCCTGTAGACTTCTCACAGGGGCTGACCACCTAACACACACCTGTGACCTTTACACCAAGATTGGTTGGCTACCTCTCATTAGCGGAATACAATACCAGACCTGTCTGATAGCCAAAACAGCTCTTCTTGGACTCATGCCAACAGGTGTTACAAGACTCCTTACTACCAACAGCAGCACACAGTCAACTCGCAGTGCTCAATACCAGACTTTCCATGTCACCAGGTGCTGGACTTCATTGGGCCAGAGATCCTTCATGCACAGGGCTCTGCAGTGGTTCAACATCCTTAACAAAGAGATTCTTGTTGCTGCAACGCTAAGCCACTTAAAAAGGAATCTAGGAATCTGTGGCTATTCCTCCCCTGTACCTCAACTTGTGACTGCCTTCCCTAAGAAATGATCACCACCCTCTATTTGTGGCTGCCATCCCTAAGAAATGTTCTCCACCCTCTACCATAGCTGTAGCTATAACTGGACATGCAAGCCTCACTTTCTTGGCACCAGCTTTATCCCTCTCACCCTTTCATCCCCTCTTGCCCTCCCATCCCCTCACCCATGGACATCCCATGGACTCACTCACTCACTCACTGGTATGGCCTTGTCCCTCTCGCTCTTTTCATCCTTGTCTGACAATGGCACCTATCGGCCAGCTTCCTACTGACTTTTCCTACCAAGTATACTGTTTTCACCACAAATCCTGTTAGAAACTAGCTTGTGGTTGTTCTTCTGCAACAGATTGACAACTATTTCATGTACTTGTTATTCTGTATGTTATGACTGTTACCATGTTTACCATTGTTGTATGTTACCCCCATCCTCTGATGTGGAACCTTTGTAAACGAGCAGTTTCTGCTCAAAGAGAATTGTAATCCTAGAGTTTAATAAATAAATAAATAAGATTATGGATTATTTACTAAATACAATATGCAGTCTGTTGAACAACATTGTTTGAAAAAGAAAAATCTCAGTACCGTTACAGCATTGGCAGAATTCACAAATTATGTTCATGAAGCCTTGAATAGCAGTGTATTAGTTGGTTCAGTTTATACTGACATATGCAAATCATTTGATTTTGTAAGCATTCAAACCTGATTGAGAGTTTAGGCCAACTTGGCTTTTATATATCAATTATACCATGGTTTAAAGATTACCTGACCAACCACATACAGCAAGTCAAAATACATAATACATTATCCAGAATTCTTCCTGTAACTTTAGCTGTTCCTAAAGGATAAATTCTTGGCTGCCTACTTTTTGCCCTTTTTTTTATGTAATTTACCTAGTGCCATTAAATTTTCAGGGATCCTGCTGTATGCAGATGAGACAGTAATCTTTTCCCAAAACAAGAATTTGAATAACTTAGTGACTACACTGCAGTCTGATTTTTTTTTTCTTTTGCTGTTCAGAATTGATTTATTGACAATAAGTTATATTTAAACTCAGAAAAGACAAATGTTATGAATTTACATTCTAGAAAACAATGATGTTCACCACAGTCTCTTTCTATAAAAACTTTAAATGGTGCTACCTTGGAAGAAGTAAGTGACTGTAAATACCTTGACTTGATCCTGGATAGTGTATTTATTTATTTGTTTGCTTTGATTACCAGGTAGGTACAATAGACATAGAAAAGTGCCTTTTTTCAGGCATGACCTAGTAGAGTGCAAGTTAGGTACAGTCAGATATGTTGAAAGGGCAAGATACTCAGTTCACAATAATACATAAGCCATTGGCAGGGATAGGCACAGTCAATACATTTTGAGAGGGCAATATAAGATAAGGAATAAGATACATGAGCCATAGGCAGGGAAACACATAGGATTGCAGTAAAATAGCAGACATCAACAAGGTAGAGAAAGTCATTCAAATGTTAAGTGCCTTAGGTACCACCAATACATTGAAAATTTAGTAAAATCTGTTAATCAGACTTGTGGTATGTTGTACAGAAACATATTTAGTTTTACATCTGATGCTAAAGAGCTGGTTGTCGTGACGCATATTTTGTCATTGATAGACTATGGACTGGTCATTGTCTCTTCCACATGCAAAACATCCCTGCATAGATTTGAACTTCTTTTGAAAAAAGCATGCAGATTTGGATTTAATCTTCCATTAGATTGCTGCACTTGCTCCTTGTATAGTGTTTCAAATTGGAAATCATTACAACAGATAATCAACAATTGGGCTGCTGAGTTTGGAAGATTGTAAATGAATATATACCAACTAAATTAAAACTTATGTTGAAATAAATATCTTTGTCAAAAACAAAAACTAGGTTTATGGATGACTTATGTTTTAAACTGCTGAAGTGTTACACAAATGCTGCACAAGCTGATTTTTATTATCAAATTTGTAGTTTTTGGAACTTGTTACCTCAAAACATCAGGACTCTGATGAAATATTAATCTTTTGCAACAACTCTAAGAAATCATATTATTACCATTGACATTTGCAAATGTTATGATTAATAACTTATTTTTTACTGGAATGTGTCAGTATATGTTACTGCCTCTTCTGTAATTTTTGTATAACTTGACCATGGTTGCCTATAAAAATGAACAATTTTATCCATAGGCTCTTATTTTAAATAAATGAAATGAAATATTTTGTAAACTTTTACCAAAACTCTGCAAACTCAGGATTTGTTCATTTTGATCAACCTTTCTTGGGAGACCTGTGAAATAAATTTCCTCCATGTACAAAGTGTAAGAGAAATAAATAGGCAGTCCTACTTTGGTTAGACAATCATGGTTAAAAGTAACAGGCATAAAATATTAGAAGAGCAAAGTGTTCTTTCAATATGGGGTAGTTATAGGTTAAAATCCCCAATTAGGATCTTCAGGACACCTGCTTTGACACAGCAACATAGTAACAAAGTCAGAAGGGACACTAGATCTATTGTGTCTGTCCCTTGCTTCAAATGCAGATTTGAATCAGTATGCTCAACAAACATGTACAGTACTAAATAAAAGGTGTTCCCTTTTCACACTACTATCCAGGGAATCCAGTGATTCCCTTCACATGCAAAAATGTGTTCATGCCTACCTTGAAGGCCTGTACTGTCTTTATGTTTGCTGTCTTTGCTGCCAGGCTCTTCCATAGGTTCTCCCTGTGGAAGAAGAAGTGTCTTGTAACATTATACCTGAATGTGCCATCTGTGAGCTTCAGAGTGTGTTCCTGTGCCATGTTAAAGGACTCCAGATCAAAAAACTCTGTTTAATGTCCCATACTTGTATAAATGCTAACGGTGGCAGGGCTTCTGGTAACTGAGTTTTGGAAATATGTGACTTCCACAAATTAGGTACACATTTCAAAAATAAAGGGGAGGAAGTATGGTATGTGTCTCCCAAAAGTGAAAAAATCAGTGCATTCCAATTTCAAAGGCGCAAAAAGAAATGTATATAGTAAGTTGTTACACCAGGGAGGGGACTGTATTTTACTATTAATATTTTGTAATAGTATCAAACAATTGGTCTCTCTTTGAATATCATCTTCCAAATTTGACAACTGAGAAATATTATGAATTTCACGTAAATAAAAATACCTGAAACCCTGGATGGCAGTGTGGGTGTCAAAGGATGCATTACCACATACTGTGGACCTACCTAAAAGTTGAATCATATTGGGAGTGGGTCTACTGTTTATCAAGAAGATCCTGAAACTGGTCTACCCACTATATTTTCAAATCATGATCCTGGGAACCCTACATACTAAGCAGCATAACATAAAATTAGTGTCTACAGTATGCATGGAATCATTTGACCACTGTACACTGGTTGACTTAGTTATCTCCCAGTTATATTGAAATTTACATGATCCCAAGGACATCCAAGGGATAGAGAGAAAACAAGCATTCTGTACTAATCCCAGCAAACATACGTTTGCTCAGTATTTAGTGAATATCACATAAACAGAGATTTAAGCTCCACACATAAATAATGTGAGAAGTAAACTGAAATTAAATACAATTATAGACTGAGTTTCCCAACTAGAGGTATTTTTAATGTTTAGCTGAGGGTATGAACTTGCTTTCAAGTAAGTGTGTGTGTGTTTTATTTCTTACTTCCTCCTTCCCTGGGCACCTTAAGCCAGGCCTCCTTTGACCACTGCCAGTACCACCCTTCCCATCCATTGATGCTTCTTCTTAGCTGGATTTCCCAGGATTCTAGGGCCAAGTGCAGAACACTGCTGCATTAGCTGCTTTACCTGACCCCCCCCAAAGCAGAACATGCCTTTTGCTCTATAGCAGCTCCACTTCCTATATCCAGCCACCCTCAGTGGAGGTAAAGTCTAGGAGTCAGAAGGAGATGATGATGGACATGAGGAATAGGCATGGCAGGGCATCATCTGTCCAGCCAGCAGCCATTTTGTCTCTGTTTTCTCTATCAGGGATGTTGCCATGCAATGATGCACCTAGACATGCACCCACACATGTATGGTCAGTGCTGGCATCAGCAGCAGACCCCCATCTTGTCATGTCTCAAACCATGCTGCTACTCCACCTTTACTAGGTGGCAGTCAAATGGCTGGATACCTTTGCATCCCTCACAAAGGAGGGTAGTAGTACTATTTGAGATGCACAATCCTGCTTCCCCCAGCCAACCCCCACTGACTTCAGGTTGCTTCCAAACTCTGTTGCCCATGTAGTGAGCAGTAAAGCTAATGACTGGCTTAGTGTGTGTTGTGTAATGGATTTTACTTAGCATATTATGCTAAAACAGCAGCTGATTTGGATCTATATTAATTGCACTGAAGTTGTACTGTAACATGAAACAAAACATGTTTTTTTTTTTTGCTTTCTTTGTTTTTGTTTTACCAGTAATGCTACAGAAAGGATAGACATACTTTGGACCATTAAAATAAAAAAAACTCATTAATAAATATAATTTCTTGCATGTGCACCACCAGTTAGAGCCAGTATATTTAGTGTTTAAAGGGACAGCACTCAAGATAACAAAAAAATAGTCTTTCCCAGAACCATTTTAATGGGGAATTCTTGTGCAAGCCAACATGGATGCCTTGTAACCATGAGGTCCCAATTTAGAAAATTTCACAAAGTAACATATTTTTGTCATTTACTTTATATAAATTCACTTTATGTCTGATACCCACTGTGCACCTTGCCTTTGCACAAGAAAATCTGTAGTGCCCCATGACATTGCCAAGAGAAGTGGGGTGCCACCAGCAGTATGAGCAGTGTTTACAGCTACAGTTAATATTAGTATATCACTAAGTATACATGTCTCTTGGCAACATTATCCCATGGTCCATTGCCAGGCACTCTGGGGTTCTTTTTTAAGGGGCATAATGTGTGATAGATGACACGAGTAACCAGCTACAAATGAGATTTTATCAAAAAAAGTAAGTGGTGAAAATTTTTTTTCTTCATGAAATATTCTAAATTAAGACCTCCTGGTTGCATGATAATAGTTTTGGGGTTGATGAAGGTCCCCAGTTCCCCTTTAATGAGGGGAGGTGAGAACTATGTCAAGGCACAATGATCAGAGATATACAAATACAATTTACAGTGATCACTGAGTCCTAGTTTTCAGAAGCCCTTTGTTCCATTCTTAAAACTGAAACTTTTGTTCAAAACACAAAGTGCAACTTTTTTTGCACTTTTTTTCTTGAAAAGGGTAAATAGCAATAATGTCCTTCATAGAGTGTGAAAAGTTCAATTAGGCTACATCAGCCATTACTGCTTAAATAATATGATGCTTGGATCTGCAAATATCTGTTCTTGCTACTATATATGGTGTCTTTCCTGGCAATGTTCTGCTACTCAAACCTGTTTTTGTTAATTTTCTTTTAAGTTGTTTAACCAGGAAAAGCACACTAAGCTGACAGCTTTTTTACAGGAGCAACCTGGGAGTACAGGGAAATTAAGTGACTTACTCAGGGTCGCACAGTATGCAAGTGGAAGCTGTGGGATTCAAACCTAGGTCTGGTCTGCTGGATATCACCAGATTTGCAGTTCAGAGCCTTAAACCACTGTGCTATACTCCCTCTCTGATTCTTTTGTTGGTTTCATTTTATCCTGTAAAAGTGGAGCCTTCCTAAATGTAAACCACTTTTGCATGTAGAAATGTGTAAAGTGGACTGTGAATTAACTTATCCAGACTTCAGTGTTTTAAATGAAGAGTATCAGTGAAGCCTGAAGCTATGTTTTTATAATGGTTTATTTTAAGACTGTCAATTCATTACATACCATTAAATAGTTGAAATTCATTCATTAAGTAGCTGAGCAGTATTAAAAAAGATGTTAGTTTTATCTGTTTATCAGTTTTCTGTGCTAATCAAATCTGGTAATGCTGAAATTCAAATAGTGTTGTTAAGTTGTTGCTTTTTCTGTGTGTGCACACAAACTATCTTGTTGGGTTGCCCATGTAATAATGATTTATGCCCCACTGTGCTCTAATCAGGAATCAGTTAGATGAGAACAGATACTGTGAGTGGGGGAATTATGCACTTAACCAGTGTGCACTATTCCAGCAAATCAGATTTAAAAGACAAAGAAACAAAAAAACAGAAAATGCAAACAATGTGAATTTAACAAGAACATGTACTTCTCCATTGTATACTTAAATGGGCTTGACTGTAACTGGACACCATTACAAAATGGATAAATATAGAAACATACTGTATAAGAGTATATCATTGTATGATGGAAGCAAACTTTGAAGGCCATTAGGATTTTTCCCACTACTCAGTGATTTGTTACTGCATTCCCCACTCCTTATATACCTAATTATTTTTAGAGTAATAGTGTCAAGCATCCCTACTTCTACCATAGCCTCTGGTAGACTTTTCCTGTCATTTGCCAGCCACTGCATTTTAAATGTGCTTTTTTCTTCCCTCTGAAGTTATTCCTCTTGATCGCTTTGCTTTGATACCTAGTGATTATATTTTGTCCATTAAACCTTATTTTCAAATCCTCTTGTAATTTGCTATCCTTCATAATATATGAGGAAAGCCTCACTAGTCATGATATATCCAATCTGGAGCAGAAGAGAATAAGGGGAGACCTGATTACATTAAATGGACTTTTAAGGTAACCCAAAATGTGTCATGGAATGGTCATAAATCTTAGACAAGAAGGTAGTGTGACTAGGGGCTGTGACAAGCAACTGCAAGGGGAACAGTTTAAATGGAATAGGAGGAAATACTTTTTCTCACAGAGTGTGGTGGGACTATGGAACTCACTATGAAGTAAGGTAATAAACTCTAAGAATTTAGAAGGACTCAAGAGGGTTCTAGATGAGTTAATTGAAGCAGGCTTACACAATGGGTAGTTTTGTTATGTTCTGATTGGTTGAGAGGGTTTGGAATTCAGTGCCATAAAGAGAGACAACCACTAGATGGGGCACCCTTTCAACAACCAGAACACAGTGTAAACAGGTATCAATACCTTTTAACATTTGGAAAAGAATGCCATGTAGACATTTTTGTATAGTAAAACCTATCAAACACCCAAAGCTACCATAAGCCATAAAAACACCAAAAATATATATATTTCATCTTTAATAACACAACAGTAGACAGTGGCAAATCGTCATGTAAAACCCCATTTAATGGTCAGTACACATATTTTTCAGCTTGTTGTTCCTCTTTAAAAAGTGCAGGCTGCTGATTCCCAGTGTAGTAGCAGGTCATGCTCCTCTTTAAGCTCCTCTCCCACAGCATCTTACCGACCACCTGCCCTCCCTCCAAATGGTACTATAATCACAGTACATTTAAATATGTAACCAGCCTCCTAGCCAAATGCAGACTCAGACTGATTTAGTAATCTGACTCTGGGACTATAAATGTTTTAATAAATTACTAATTATCCCCAACTGCTGGTGAACATGTCCTCATCAGATGTGTGACCTGAAGGTGAAACGAACGGTAGCATGTCAATATAATGATGAAATTTGAGCAATTATAACTGGTAGACTCTGGAAGAGCAAAAACACATTGGGCAACATTACAGTGGTAGCGACAGTGTGTGTGAGCGAATGGCAATGACAGTGACTGTATTTAATGAGTGCATCAGTCGTTTGAGCGATTCACTTTTCTGGTACCCTGAATTACAGCCTACCCCATTATCCAGGTGCACCGTGGAGTTGTAATCCTTTAGATAGTGGGTGGGGGCAGAGTGCCCCTGCATGACATGGGTGGCAGTGTGGGGGATAAAGGTGGGTGTGTTCATGCCATCCTGATGTTTGGCATTTTCTGGACTGTATTCATGAGGAAGAGCAGATGGCTGAAGTATGGATGGAGCAAGTTGTTTGGGGCATAGCAGATGGCAGAAGTCGATGGTGATTCTGCGATGTGACAAAACAGATGGTGCAGGTTGTTGCAGAGAATCCCACCAGTATGTGCCAGGAATATTTGTGTGGCATCACTTACAATCTGCAGGTACACATTTAAATAGTACCATAATTGCCAAATGTAGATGTTCGCTCATGTCAGTGTAGCTCTTTAATTTAGTCGCTGAGCTTTGCAGTCACTATAACAGCATTTGATTTAATTTTTTCACCCAGATTGTATTCACCCATTAATATGCTCTGTCTTGACATGGAACCAAAATGAACTGCACAAACGCACAAGCTGATGGTGTCAACACCTTCATGATCATGTGATGATTGCCACTTGATTGTGAAGGTGTTGAAACTCGTCAACCTGCACATTCATGCAGCTTGTTTCAACTTCAGGTTGCATGTGCTGGAGGACATGTAGGCAACAGTTTGACAGCTTGTCACATGTGTGTGGGAGGGGAGTAAACATTGGGTACAATAAATGAGAAAAGATTAGGCTCAATGAATTAATATTTATAAAGGGACACAGAATGCATATACAGAAATTCCTGGCTCCACTACCAGCTGGTTTTGCAAATGCCTAACTCCATTCCATGTGACCAAGAACAAACAGCACAGTTGGGTGATGGCATTTGAATTGGTGAAAGTCTCCTGGCACCACTACCAAATCACACTGTTCCCTCCAATTTCAAGCATGGTTACAAGTAAACAGTGTGCTGCCATTATACCGCTCATTCCTTGCTTCCCCACTTAACTCTCAGCCGACAATCTGCTATCCTGCCCATTCGTTTGGACAGACAGTAAGTGTGAACTGCACAGGATCCCAGTAAGTTGCACACTGTGACACTTTGAAGTTTAAAACATTCAGTGGGTAATGGCCTAGCTTGCAACTGGTGTTCATTAACCACTGACAGCACAATGCATTGCTCTGTAACTTGCTATTCCTCTCTCTTCATCTCACTTGCTCTGTTGAGCAGTACTGCTGTTGTGCTCACTAGCAACAGTGCAAGTAATCATCCACAGGTGAAAATAAGTACATTAATAAGACCACATAACATTCTGAGGCAAAAAAACTAAAAACTAAATAAGTAAGCATTCATATGAACTGCTTACCAACAACATCACATATTGACAAAAAATGCAACTGTGCCTATTTTTTAACATAATTCAAAACCCCTATAAATTAACATCATTTTGCTTTTTTTTTGTTTCTTGGAGAGGATCACATTTTTACATGGGTCCCATTTTTTATAAGCACAATAAGACACTGCGGGGTGGTGGTTGTCATGGGTTAGTGCACTTCCAGGTGCTGAAGGCACTCGGTGCAAGCGCCTCATGCCACACAACCCACCTAGGTGTGCATTAACCCATGACAATCACCACTCTGTTGTGTCTTATTGCTTACAAATGTAACCAGGTACAGTATTACCACTGAAAAAGTAGGGGATAGTCTCATTGGGCTATTAACCTTCTGTCTCATTTATGTATGTTCTTATAATTTTAAACATGTGGATTAGGTCCGCCTGTATCCCTCTACTTTCCAGATAAAACAACTGGAGCTCCTCTCATCTCTTCTCATAACTTCTGTCTTTCAGTCTGTGAATCTGCTTGGTTATCCTACTCTGTATTTTCTCTATTGCCTTAATGTCCTTTTTATAGTATGCTATGCATAAATGCAGTTATGATTTTCTTTCAAGCATCTGTGTAAAGACGATGGGCTCAGAAGTCCAGAAGGTGCTAAAAAGATCATTTAATAAGATTTCTTGACTGTGCTGGCCCATCAACACAGTGGTAGGGCTACTGCTTGTGACGGCAGTGGCCCAAGTCCGAGAATGAATTCAGAGTTGTCAGTGGCTGGCAGCTAGGGGAAGGAGGACTGAGCATCCTGCAGGATGTTCTCCTCCTTTTGGAATGTAAGGTTGCCATCCCTGCTGCTATACTGCCACATGGGTGACCACAGGTGGTAGTGCAGATAGGGGACTCCAGGGGGGAGAGACAGATGTTGACCAGATCTGAAAGCAGCACCTTGCCTCTGCATGTGCACACTTTCTTGGGTCTGTTCTGTGTTCTGACATCCATGGGGCAGGAGAAAACTAGGAAAATGGCCCCTGCACACAAGGATGATGGAGTGCCTGGCACTACCCCAATCTCTCCTGCCTGCCCCACAGTCCTGGCTTTCTGACAAATTGAAGTAATTCAAGGGTAAGCCCCTCCAACTTATCCCCACCTGGGGGGAACAGCTGCAGCTACATGGAGGAAGGCCTGAGTGCTGGATCACAAGTAAGGGTGGACAACAGCAGAATGAGTGCCTTGGTGACTCCTGAAGGATTTTCAGTGGAGGAGGATGAAGGGGACATAAATAGAGATATAAAAATAAAATTATTTACTGTGTATGTTAATTAGTTTGTAGCAACACTGTAACAGAAATAGGCTAGTTAAGAGGAAGTGTAATGAACGAGAAAAACAATTATAAAGGAGGTCTTATTTTGTTGCTAATACACAATACTATAGTACACAAAATGAATAATGGAATACTAAAATTAACAAAACATGACAAAAATGAACTAGTAATGAACTAGGAATTTGCAAGCCACTTCCCGTACCCCGAGCGGTGCCCACGGATCACGGCGGCATCAGCGCTGCCACCGCCGATATCACCAAAGCTTTCCTCCCACCCTCCTGGTTCTCTTCCCCGGAGCCCATTTCAGGTCCTTCCCGTGCCCCGAGCAGTGCCCACGGATCCCGGCGGCATCAGTGCTGCCACCGCCGACATCACCGAAGCTTTCCTCCCACCCTCCTGGTTCTCTTCCCCGGAGCCCATTTCAGGTAACTACCGCAGCTACTCCCACAAGCCACCCAGCTTCTAGCGCCTCCCCGATTGGTGTGCTTACCGTCCTCTGATTGGACCAATGCTCAGCCCTCAGCAGCTGATTGGTGCACCTTTTCTACTGGGCCAGCCAAGCTACTTCCCTGCCTGAGGAGCCCTCCAGCTGGTTCGCCGGAGCAGCCGCTAGCCTGGGACTGCTTCAGAATCTTCTACGAACTTGTGTGCTATTTTGTCCGGCCCCCACCACCCCCTCCCAGGCCACGTATTAAATACGCTACTTGCCCCGCCCATTTCTACCAACTCCAATCCCCTTCCAAACAATTACTACTCCTCCCCTTCTTCCCCCCAGATACCTTCCTAGGCATCCTCGTGTCCATTCCTCTCCTTACTTTGCCTCACTGCTGTGTCTCCTCCCAACCCCCTCTATCTACGCCTCCTACTCTCCTGGCTACAATGCTACATTCAATAGGATTTCTACACTCATTCTTCACCATCCTACTCTTTCTGCCCCTTCTAACACCCCCTCTAAGTTGCTACCCTGCACTCCCCCCTCTGCTGAACTGATTCACCCTACATTTGCCCCCTATATGTCCACAGCTCGTCTCCCAGATACTATCTGGTCCTGTTTCCTCATGATCCCCACTACCTCACTCTACTCCTGTGGCTGCCTCCTGGTCTCCCTATATCAAAGCAGATCTCACTTTCTCCATACCACACACCTTACTGCTTTCCCTAAGGGGCATTCGCCAAAAACTCGGTGTCCTTACTTATTTTGTCACCACATAATCCTTGCCCTACTACTGCTGGCAGCAGGGGATATCCACTCAAACCCCAGTCCAACAACTACTCCTAATCATAGTAACACCTTGCTTCACCCCGCAGCCAAGGGCACCTCCGCCAGTCATTCTGGCTCCCTCCCCTGGGGATTATGTCTTCTCCACCTTAACATTCATAGCCTAGCCCCTAAGCTCGATCAGCTCCAGGTTCTAGCCACACACCATGCCCCTGATATAATCATCATATCCGAGACCTGGCTAAATCCAAACCTTCCCGATCTAGCCATCGCTATTCCGGGGTTCGCCATCACTCGAAAAGAGTGACCCACCAGAGGTGGAGGGGTGGCTATCTACACCAGCTCAGCGTTACATTTTTCTGTCACTCTCTCAAAAGCTGAACCCAAGACCTATGAGCTGCTCATGCTGAAACTGTCCCCTCTCTCCTCACTCCCCATCTTTGTGGCTGGAATTTACTGCTGCCCTGGCACCCCAGCCGTAACAATTACCAACATCCTGAACCAACTGGCATCCCTTGCCCAGTCGGGTGAACTATATGTCTTGGGTGACTTTAATCACAACTGGTCAGATACCACCTTTAACAAAACTCGTATCGAGATATCCATGCTCAACCTTACCCAAACCATTCTGGAATCCACCCGGTCAAACCATAAGTCCAGTAACTGCTCCCTTCTCGATTGGGCACTCACATCCCATCCCCACTGCATTGTCAGCTCTGGCATCCTCCCAGACTCCATTAGCGATCACCACCCAACATACCTGGTCCACAAAATCCACTGAATTAAATCCCTTCCAAAATTTATATTTCAACAGGCATATAAATCCCTAAATCTCTCCCCTCTCCTGGAAGAGTTAGCACACTCCAACTGGGACCCAATCCTAAATTGCTCCAACATGGATTCGGCCCTCATGCACTTCAAGAACCCCTTCCTCAGTGCTTGGGACAATCATGCCCCCTTGCACCGTGCTAGGGTCACACCTTCCCTGGATATCTTCCTAGCTGATAGCCTGCCAGCAAGTCCGTGACAGTGTGTGGTGTACCTACAAATCCACACTTCTCCCAGGTGACAATATCACCTACTGCATGCTCGGAAACAAATGCACAAAGGCCATCCGCATAGCTACGGCCAAATATTTTAACTCCACCCTAAACTCAAATTTTGGGAGGCCTTTTAAGTTTTGGAAAGTCATCAACTCCCTTTTTCCCCCTATCAACAAATCTCCGTCCTCTCCTTCTCGCCCAAGGGACCCTACTCTCTGACCCACTGTCAGTAGCCTCTGAGTTCAATTCCTACTTCACTACTTGTGCTACGTCCCTCCTGGACTCCCTTCCTCCAGTAACCTCACCCACTCCCCCGACAGCTACCCCCCTTCCTCTTGGCCAGAACCCCTTTTCTTTCAGACACATCTCCCCCACTGAAACCTTAGATGCCCTTCACTCCCTGAACCCCACCAAAGGCAAATCCCTAGACAGCCTCGACAACAAACTTCTCTTCCTATCTGCCCCGGCCATCGCTACTCCCCTCGCTGCCCTGCTAAATCTATCATTCACCACTGAGTCTCTCCCCTCAGAATGGAAACATGCCACTGTCCTTCCTCTACCAAAAGGAGGTGACCCTACCTCCGCTGCTAATTACAGCCCCGTCTCCCTCTTCCCCACCCTCTCCAAACTCCAGGAACACCTAGTACTATTGCAGCTTGCCCAATTTCTCTCCGAAACAAACTTCTTCACTCCATACCAGTATGGTTTTCGGAAGAACCACTCCACCACCACCTCCTCCCTACTAAGACTCACATACTCCATCCTCTCTGGAATGGACAAAGGACATCTCACTGCCACTATCTTTATCGGCCTAGCCAAAGCTTTCGTTACGGTATCTCACTCCCTCCTACTGTCCTGCCTAGCTGGTGCAGGTCTATCACCTCCGGCCATAAGTTGGTTCAATGCCTACCTACAAAATAGAACCCAAGCAACAAAAATAACTGACTGCACCTCCCCCCTTCTCCCCCTTACCACTGATGTCCCCCAGGGCTCAGTCCTCGGCCCCATCCTCTTCTCCATCCTACTAAAAGATCTGCCTACGGCCTACTCCACTACCTCAATACACATGTACACTGATGACATGGTCCTCTTTACTTCTGGCCGCTCCCATGAAGAAGTCACCGCTAATCTCCAGACCGATTTTAACAAAGTACAACACTGGTTCAACTCCAACCAGCTCTCCCTTAACGATAAGAAAACAGTCTCTACGTCTATCGGCACTAGACAGAGACTAGTCAGACTTACATCTCAGTGCTAAATTTGTTTCTAACTTCTGGCTCGGATCCCTCCCACCCTACCTCGCTTCCTCCCTATTTTCCCCACCTTCACCTGCCCATGCCCTCAGGTCCACTGATTCCAGGCTATTAGCTATCCCTCATCGTAGAACCTCTGCAGGCCAATCGGCCTTCTCTTACCACCTCCCTAAACTCTGGAATGACCTGCCGGCCCAAATCTGACATTCTTCCTCCAAATACTCTCTATCCTCCGCCCTCTCTAACTTCCTCACACCCAATTGCACCTGCCCGTGTTCGCCCAAATGACTGGCCTATAAACTTGCCGTAACAATCCTTGCACTTACCCGCTCTTGGCATACCCTGCTCCACGGGTCACATGATGGCATCTAGCTAGACAGCAGCTGGATTTCTGAGATCTCCCCTCTAGCCACCTTTCCTGGCTGTTTTTTGAATCATCTTGGCATTTAAACAGGAATTTTGTTCAGAAGACGTCTGATTAAGTTGCCTGCTATCGCAAAACGAGTTTTGTGGACGAAATAATTGTTTATAATATCGGGATGGAGGTGGATGGAAAGCAGGCCTCAGTCAAGCACACCCTCCTGCATCCCGGAGAAAGCTGCAAAGAAACAGCAAGGCTGGGCACTGCTAAATCTGAGCAAGTGGAGACAGAGTGCAACAGGCTCTTTCCTTAACGGAGATAGGTTCCTCCAAGACTCACTCCTTTGAAAGATATTCTGAAAGAACTGACTGGCGAGCTTAAGTCCCTGCGTTGCGATCTCTCCTCTGTCTCTACTAGAGTTTTTGATATGGAGGCTAGAGTTTTCTCATCGGAGCAGTGGAGGATGAAAACCGAAAGCGAAGTCATTGAGCTTAAACACCAGATTAAAAAATTGCAAGCTAAAACTGAAGACTTAGAAGGGCGTAATCGCCGGAACAATTTAATAATTCTGGGCCTACCCGAGATGGAAGAGGGCCCAGACTTGATGGCCTTTTTGCAGAGGTTCCTGAACAAGGTCATGGGCCCATCTCCTATCAGCTCCTCTTATCACATAGAATGGGCCCATCGCTCCCTGAGACCTAGGCCCCCATCTAGATCCCCCCCCACGTCCCATTATCGTTAAGTTCCTAAGTTATTTGGAAAGACAACACGTTTATCTGAAATCGCGCTGAACTTAAAGAGGTCCTTTGGGCACATCCAGAATTCGATTCGTAGGATCTACCTAAAGAAACCCAGGAAAAGGGCAGCTTACCATCCCGTAGTGCAGAAGCTAATAGCTGCCTCCATCCCCTTTAGGATGATTTATCCGTGGTTCTCAAGGTCACTGTTGGAGCATGGCTACCAGCTTTAATTCCCCAAAGCGCCCTCAAGGAACTGGCTACTAAATTACGGATCTGTTCAAGTCGACTGGCTGAAAGAACTCCTGTTTTTATTTTAATGCAGGAATGTGATGATCCTGTGGGGTTATGATCCTTTGCCTTAAATATGTATATTTTGGCTTGCTATGATAAATGTTCACGGTTTTACTGTGTTGGCTGTTTGGGGTGTCTCTCGGTCTTACCTTCTCTCTCGGTCTATTCCTGTCTCTGGTCTTTCTCTTGGTCTCTCTTACTTTCTTGCTTCTCTGTCTCTCCTCTTTGGGTTGTTCGGTCTGGTTCGGGTTGTGATGAGTGGTTTTCTTAGATGGCTGGGAGCCGCTTCGCTGTTCCCACTCAGGCTTTCCCACAACAGAACCTTTTCTTTTATGGTTACTGTTTCCGGGGGGTGACTTCCTGGTGGACGGACTGGTTTGGTTCTTCTATCTTACTGGTCCCTCTGGGAACAGTGGTTCTGGGTTGATGTTTCTAGGGGTCCAGTACCTCATTGATCCTTTTGGATTTTATGATTTCCTTTTGTGGGTTGCCTGGATAATGGGTAAGTTGGTTATTTTAAAATGTATTTTTTCTGGGGTAGACGCGGGGGGACCGTTTGGCTATATTGGGGCTGGATGAGTGCCTCTTGGCTGTCCCTTATTTTTAGAGTTGTTTCCGGATTTGCCCAAAGGCTGTACTCCGTCCCTCTCTGAAGGTATTTTCTGTGGCCGAGCTGTGGGAGTAGTGGGTACATGGTAATGTCAAGCTTTGAAAGTACAGATTTGTTCTTCTTTGGGATTGCGTTTTGCGCTGTGCCTCTTGTTCTATCAGCTTCATGGGTTGATGCCTCCAATTTTGGGGAGATGTCCTTGGCTTTGCTCCTTTGTTCCTGATTTTTTAGGCCTTGTTCATGGTTTGTGGGGCGGGAAAGGGAGAGATATGGTTGGATGAGGTTTTATTGTCAGGAAGGATTTGTCGTGCCTTTGTACCCCCCCCTTCCTATCTGGTTTCCTTTTAATGTCTCTTCCTTTGCCTGCTTATCTCACCGGTTATCGGTGCCGGGGGTGGGCGGGGGGCTCGGGTCTAAGAGTGTCTGCTCGCTGGATGTGGAATCGCGAGCCACATGTTGGGGGGTCAGCTAACCTCTCCCTGGTATTGGGATTGTTGGGGTGTGCTATGTTTGGATGGTGGATGTTTGTTGTCATCGGATTTTGCCGGAACTATTTCGCATACTGGTACTCGTACTCTATGCTGGGGAATCGGAGGTTCACAATGGGGGTCGGGAGGTTCGAGCCCTTAGGCCTTAGCTTGTTTTATAGGTTTTTCATGCTTGGGCCACTCGTTGTATATAGTTATTTTTTGGTTTGTTTGGGGTATTGGATGTTTGTGGGTGGGGGGATTGATTTGATTCTTCGTAGACTATGTTGGGTTTCTGGACTCGGTGGGGGAGGAGGGAGGTCTTCCTGTTATCGACTGGTTTGTTCTGGGCTTTGTGGATTTTGGTCTTTGTTGGGTGGGTGGGGGTTGGGACCGGCAGATGTTATTTCTTATGTTTTGTATGGTCTCTCGTCTATTATGGGGAGTCAGGTTCTAATGGGTGGGGGCCTGATGAATACTCTCCACAGTATTTTATGAAATTTGGTTTAGTAGGGTGTGCTGTTATGGGAGGGAACATGTCTTCTGTAATTCTTGTTTGGGATTGTTTTGGATTGGGGTTTACTTTCTATAAATAATGGTGGGCTGGGGATATATAGAGGCCAGCTTAATCTCCAATTTAGTTTAATGTGCTGTTTCGGGATTAAAATGGGGGTTCTCCTGTTGGGACCAAAGCTTGGTTTGTTTGGGTACTATATGATATTCCCAGTCTTTCCTTTTAGGGTGCACCTTTTCTTTCCTGTAATCCTGATTGTGTCTGGATATTTGAATTTTGTATACTGTATCTAAAATGGCTATGAATACTCTCAAAATAGCCTCTTGGAATGTACGCGGACTTAGGGATTGGGTCAAACGCTTGCAGATGTTTAAACATTGTTCACTACTGCAAATTGATATTCTTTTTTTGCAGGAAACTCATCTCAGCCATGGTGACATCAAACTATTATCTCGTTCTGGCTTTTCTCAGTCCTATCTTGCGGGTAATTCTTGTTTTAGTAAAGGGGTGGCGGTTCTAGTCAAGAAACATGTCTTATTTACCAAAGAGATGACTGTGTCAGACCCAGAAGGGAGGTTTTTGTTGGTTAAGGGCTCTTTTAATGGGGACAACGTTGTTCTGGGTTCTATATATGGCCCGGTGGGGGGTGACCCGGAATTTTTCATGTCCCTTGCTGATAAATTGGCTAACTTTCTTCCTGCTCAGTTTATATTGGGTGGGGATTGGAATATTCCCTGCTCACCCATTCTAGATAGAGATCCTCAGGATAGGTGCCCCCCTTCCCCGGCTCATAGAGCCTTTTGGGAATTGAAATCGCTGCTGGGTCTATGTGACCCCTGGAGACATGCCAATCCTTCTCTTCAAGCCTTTTCCTTCCTTTCTCAGTCGCATGGTACTAAATCTAGGTTGGATATGGTATTAGTTAGTACTTCCTTTCTTCCGAGTCTCTGTTTATCTGGTATTGACCCAATTATTTTATCGGACCATGCTGTCATCTGGATCAAGTTCTCCTTAGCCCGGTTTCTCCGAGATTCAGTTTGGGCTGAATACTCAATTGTTGAAGGATCCTCAAAATGTGTCTGATATTAGTTCCCTGATTTCCTTCTTTCTGGTAGATAATCTTAATTCTACTCCGAGGCTGGATATGGTCTGGTCTGCCTTGAAATGTTATCTCAGGGGCGAGCTTATTAAAATGGCTTCCCTTAGAAAGAAAAAAGGGCTGGCAAACTCCTTATCTTTGATGGGTAAAATCAGGGATTTGGAGGCTAAATATTCCTCAACTTCTTCTTTAACTGATCTTAAAGAGCTCTTATCAGTTAAGAATGAATACTTGGATCTTTTGAAGGAGAAAACGGAGTATTGTTTGTTAAAAACTCAAGCCAAATATTTTGATCAAGGGGAAAAGTCCGGTATAATCCTGGCCTTGCGTCTATGGGCATTGGAAAGCTCCAGGATTATTCCTTCTTTACTCTCCTCATCCGGTATGGTTGTCACTTCACCCAGAGGAATTGCCCATATTTTTAAGGAGTATTATCTGGACCTTTACAGTAAATCTCCTATATCGTACTCCTCTAAACGAATATTTGAAGGAGATCGATATCCCTTGCTTATCAGAGGCCCAGCAGGCTATTTTGTTGGCTCCAATCTCGTCGGAGGAGATTAAGAGATCAATTGCTTCCCTCGCTCCCGATCGAACACCGGGCCCTGATGGTCTCCTGGCTAATTTTTATAAGGCCTTTGCTAAGGATTTGATACCTACTCTTCTTAAATTATATGAGTACCTATCGGTAGCTCCAGATGTGGATCCCTCATTGTTCGAAGCTATAATTGTTTTAATCCCTAAACCCGATAAGATTCTCACGGATCCAGCCAATTACAGACCAATCTCTCTTCAAAACTATGATATGAAAATTCTTGCTAAAATACTTGCTGAAAGAATCAGGAGGGTTTGGTCTGGTCTGTTGAAACCCTGAGGCAGGTCGGTTTTGTCCCTGGCAGATCAGCGGCGATCATTTGAGGACTCTGTCACATATCTCTCAATATGCCCGATCCGTTTCATATCCGGCTGCTTTGGTCTCCCTTGATGCTGAAAAGGCCTTTGACCGTGTGGACTGGTCTTTTCTCTGGGCAGTTATGGAGAGAATGGGTTTCTCGCCTGCTTTTTAAATAGGATTAGGTGTTTATAGTAGCCCTTCTAGAGAATTTATTATGATAAAATTGTTCTCTCCCTTTTCGTTTATATACCGGCACCAGGCAGGGATGTCCCCTTTCTCCTTTATTATTTAATTTGTATTTGGAACCTCTACTTATTAGGCTTAAGGCTTCTTCCCAGGTTAAGGGTCTTAGGTTACATCAAAGGAACTGGTTCTTTCTGCTTATCAGATGATATTCTTTACATTTAGCAGATCCGCTGAGTCTTTGAGCACGATGATTGGTATTTTGAGAGGTTCGGTACTTTCTCTCGTTATAGGTTGAATATTTCCAAATCTGAAATCTTCCTCTTAATGTATATACTAAAAGTCCGAATTTTCTTCTTTCGGGATGAAATGGGCCCCTAGGTCTATCAAATATTTAGGGATTTATTTTTCTACTGATCCTTCTCTTTTGAGAAAGTTAAACTTGGACAGAGTCAAGGACTCAGTTTCTCAGGATTTACAGCGCTGGTCAGCTCTTCCCATCTCACTTTGGGGTAGAATAAATATTCTTAAAATGAATGTTCTCCCTCGGATTTTCTATCCATTGAACTTGGTTAACCTTTGGCTTCCTATCTCTTATATTCAGCAGTTTCATGTGCTTTTTTCTAATTTTGTTTGGCAGGAGAAAGGGGTTAGGCACTCCTATGCTAAATTATCGCTTCCTAGGGAGAAAGGGGGTCTTAGATTACCTAATCTCCTGTTGTACCATTGGTGACTCACTTCTCTAAGTTGGGAAGATGGTTCTCTACTGAGATCAGACTCATCCTGTCCAATTTGGCTTCAACTTGAGTGCCTCTCTCTGAATTAAACCAGATAGGTTTGCTCTTCTTTATTTATCCCCAAAGGTACTTTCATATTGGGTGGCGGACAGTGTGATGATGGCTGCTCTTAAGTAAACTTGTGCAATGTTTAAAGTATTTCCGTGTCTCCTTATTTCAGACCTGGGACAACCGGTTGTTCGTAATCCCAATGTTAAGTTGGGTACTTCATGGATTACCCCGGATTGGCTACCGCAAATCAGAGAGGCCAGACTTGAGCATTTCTTTAGCAAGGACCTATTTCTTTCTTCTGGCGATATTCTGGAGAAATTTGATATACCTAGGAGAGATATTTTTAAAGTATATCAATTGAAACATCTGATCGGCCGGAGATTTGGTACCACCTTTAAGGATTCGGCCGTTTATCCTTTCTTTTCTGGAATTATCAATCTTGCCTCCCAATCCTATTCTGTTTCTCTGATATATTCTTTCCTTCTGAATTATAACTTGCTGGATACGGTTGAAGGCTCGGTGTGAGGCACACCTTCTACCTGATATTTCCCTGGGTTGGTCTGGTATTTGGAAGATCTTTATAGATATCATACTCAGGATAGGTTGCAGTTAACGAATATTACATTGTTAATAACCTCTATTATCGCTGGTTAAACTCTTTCAGCTTAAGAGGTCTCTCATTCAAAAGTGTTTCAGGTGTTTGCAAGGGGATGGTAACTTAATCCATATGTTTTGGGATTGTCCTAAAGTTGCCCCCTTGTGGTCTCTGGTCCGAGATTATCTTGATCCTCTTCTGGGTCTGTCCGTTTTTTTCTCTCCTGAGATATGTATTCTAGGTGATTTTTCCCGTATAGATAGTGCTGAACGTAGATACTATATGGATTTGGTGTCTATGGCTGTTAAAAAACTGGTTTTAAGACATTGGACTGACCAACTGGCCTTGTCATTTGCTGATTGGTTGACTGAACTGGCTTCATATCTCCAATCTGAAAGGTTGATTGCTAGTCTTAAATGTCGTTTGGACCTTTTTCAGAGGAGATGGAGTAAATTCCAAGCCCTGTGTTTGACTTAAGTTACATAAATCTAGACCCGACTCCTCATGTCTGCCTTTTAGTTTAAGAATTATGTTAATCCTGGTTATTAGGAGTGTCTTGCTTTTATACAAATGTCAAGATTTGAAATGATGGTGATATGTTGCTTTATCCAGACATTGTTTGGTGTTTGTTGGTGCACCGGGGAGGGAGGAGTAGTCTGTTGGGGGTCAATGTTGGCATTGTACATTGTTTCTTATATTTGTGGTAGGGTGGGTTGGTGGCATTGTGGGTGGGATCGGGTTGGGGGTTGGGATTTTGTCTACTTTTGTATGGGGGTTTGGATATGTTGGGCGGAGGGGGTAGTTCTTTGGTTGTACCGTTCATTCCAATTTTTTTTCTTGTACTTCCTTGATGTGCTTTGTATTGTGTTGTTGTTGTTTTTTTTGTTTGTTTTAAACTCAATAAATTTAAATTTCAAAAAAAAAAAATACCCTGCTCCACCCCTTACTATTCCCATCAACGTTTCCTCCCTAAGTCAACCCCTACTCATTTCCCAGTGACTGACTCCCTTTTTCTGTCCCCTCCCCCTGGCCCCAGTCTCGTGCTCCCAGTTCGCACAAATAACCTGGTGCATTTTTCTCCCCATTCTCTAGATACAGGCACTTATGTAACCTTGTATAGTTAATGCTAAACAGCAAGTCATTCCACCCCTCATGTGGCACAAGTACAGTATGTAGTACTACCGCTTGTTTAGGTCTGGCTAGCTACATTCATCCATGTAACTACTGTTTTGTTTTGCTTGACTAATCTCAACCATTGTTTGTACTATGATTACTCCTCCCATGTACCCCACCCCCCAGGTCACACCGTGAGATGAGCATTGTTTTGTTCAGTGTGCCTCTCCTGGTGAAACATTTTCAACAAATAAATAAATACTTTTCCATTATTTTTACAGACTGGCATGGGGCACTTGCGTGTTACACAACGTGGACTTCGGCTAGAAGGAGAATCTGAATTTTTGTTCCCACTGTATGCCAAAGAAATTCGCTCTAGAGAGGTAAGTTTATAATCATAGATTGCAAAGTGTATTACTCTGTCTAGACTAATTGCAAAGGGGAGTGTAGACATTGTACATGTGATGGCATCAGTTAAGAAATAAGCCACCCACCAACAGAAAACAATCTGCAAGTCACAGGGTCAAATACCTGAGTCACAGGCAAGAGCCTTTGATGAATGATAAGAACGTTATCAGATTACAGAAGAAAATGAATAGGGGGGCACGTTTACTGTCTCTGCTGCATTTCTACATATCCCTTTTCCAATATTTTATGTTAGTACTGTAGTTTATTTTTTTAATAAGACATAGACTGTTGCTAGAAATATCTGATTGTTGGCATGTGTGGACCCTGTATTGGCAATAGCACCTAAGTCTGTTAGGGTTTATGCCCAGACTGGATGAACCAAAGTTTTTTTTTTCCACTGTCTTCGTCTGTGTTTCTATATGTAATCTTGGGCTTATAACATGAAGTACTAAAACACCTTGGGGAAAAAAATACAAGCAATCAAATGGTTCAGTGTATATAAATCCTAACACAAACACATGGATTTGATCTTGTTAACTCATCACATTAATCATAGCCCTATGTCATTTGAAAGTTTATCTATAGAGCAAATCAGAAACAAAAATCCATAACCAAACTCCATAGCTTTTATATCTGTTTCACTTCCCTTGCCTCCTAAAATTAAAACCTCTCCAGAAATGTAAATGCCAACCCATACTAAACATTAGACACCCTACTTATGTTAAATAATGCCTCTATGTTTCTTGAAATAATGTACTTCCCACAGCCTGCTAATTATTTTCACCTCCACCCCAAATAAAAAGTATTATCCCCATTTTCTATGACTGGCACCTCTGCACCCTTCTTAATTGATGTGACCATACCCCTCCCAGAATTTGTCCCCTTCAAGGTAAAGGCCCAGCATGTCTCTTTTTTGATCTTCTAGTTTTCTAGCACTGGCTATCCACGATTAGATCCAGTAAAACATAGAAACATAAACTTTGATGGCAGACAAGGACCGCTTGGCCCATCTAGTCTGCCCATTTCCCCTACCTACAGGATAGGCCGTAGATCCTAGTTAACCAATAGTCTATTTCTTCCTACCCCCCACAAGAATTGCCTTATGTCTGTCCCATGCATTCTTGAATTCTCCCACAGTTTTAGACCCCACAACCTCCTCAGGAAGGCTGTTCCATGCATCCACTACCCTCTCTGTGAAAAAATACTTCCTCAAATTGCCCCGGAACTGACCTCCCTCTATTTTTAAATTGTGTCCCCTTGTTCTTGCACGTCTCTTTTTCTGAAAGATGCTACCCTCTTGGACTTTATTGATTCCACTGAGGTACTTAAAAGTTTCTATCATGTCCCCCCTCTCCCTTCTTTCCTCAAGGGTATACATATTAAGCTTCTTTTAGTCTCTCCTCGTACGGCTTCTCTTGCAGACCTGGCACCATTTTAGTTGCCCTCCTCAGGACTGTCTCTATCCTGTCTATGTCCTTGCGGAGATGGGGTCTCCAGAACTGGATGCAGTACTCCAGATGGGGTCTCACCAACTGTCTGTACAGAGGGATAACAACTTCTTGTTTTCTGCTGGTGATGCCTCTCCCTATGCATCCCAGTATACCCCCAGCCCTCCCTACTGCCTTCTCACATTGCTTGCTAACCTCAAGGTCATCTGATATGATTACCCCAGGTCCCTTTCCTTTTCTGTTGTTGTTGCTACTTCCCCCCATTGTGTAATCTTCCCTTGGGTTCTTGTTTCCCAGGTGCATTACTCTGCACTTCTTTGCATTGAATCCTAGCTGCCATACTTCTGACCATTCCTGCAACCTTGCCAAGTCCCTTCTCATCCTTTCCACACTTCCTTGTGTGTCAACCCTGTTGCAGATCTTTGTGTCATCTGCAAAGAGGCATACTTTTCCATCCAGTCCCTCTGCAATGTCACTTATAAAGACATTAAAAAGGACTGGACCCAGTACTGAACCCTGCAGTACCCCACTAGTAACCCCTCTTTCTTCAGAGTGGACACCATTTACAATTACCTTTTGTGTCCTGTCGTCCAGCCAATGTTTTACCCAGGCTACCACCCTGGGACCCACTCCCAGGCTGGTTAATTTGACTATTAATCTTTTGTGTGGGACTGTGTTAAATGCCTTGCTAAATTCTAGGTAGGCCATGTCCACAGCCCCTCCCTGGTCTACTACTTTGGTCACCCAGTCAAAGAAATCTATTAGATTCATCTGACATGACCTTCCCACTGTGAACCCATGCTGCCTTGGGTCCTGTGCCCCACTGGCCTCTAGGTACTCAATAATTCTTTCCTTCAGAAGTGACTCCATCACTTTCCCTACCGTAGAGGTCAAACTGACAGGTCTGTAGTTTCCTATCTCTGTCTTGGTCCCACTTTTGTGAAGGGAAATCACATCTGTCTTCCTCCAGTCCTTGCATACCACACCATCCTCCCATGATTTATTAAAAAGAGTAGTCAGTGGTTTCACTAGTTCCCCCCTTAATTCTTTTAGAATTCTGGGGTGAATTCCATCATGCCCCATTGCTTTGTCCACCTTCAGTTTTAGGAGTTCTTGCAGAACCCTTTCTTCTGTGAAAAGGCTGGGATCGACCCCCCTATCAAGAGTGCTTCTGTTAATTGGATTAGGGAAAGGACCTGAGTGTATTGATCAGCAGCAAATCTAAATGGAACCAACAGTCTGGTGCAGCAATTAGCATGGCAAACAGAATCATGACATGCCTCAAGATAACCTTCATAAGCAGATCAAGAGATATGATAATGCCCTTGCACATATTCTTAGTCATGCCCCATCTTGAATATAGCATTTAGTTCTTGCCTTCCTAGCCTAGAAAAGATTGTGACATGATTAAAAAAGTTTAGGGGAGACTAACCCCTGCCGAAGCATCCCACTCTAAGATAATAAGTGCTGTGATTGTTATTGCTATCATCTTCATCTGTACAATATCTGAGAGCCTTTGATATAATACATTTTCTTGCCAGCCATTCAGCCTTGTTTGCTGATTACAGGGAGTGTATAATTTTAGTGTTTGTTGCTTGAGTGACCAAAGAAGTTGAAGACTTGTAAAACATGAGCAATGAGAAGTGAATGCCTGAATTAGGGCCCTGTTCATTAGAAAAGAAAAACATAGGATAACTGAAAGGGATAACACCATCCTATCAAACACAGCTACTCACAGTATCGAAGGATAAGAGTACAAAGGGACATACAATGTCACTGCTACAAGGAAAATTAAAGGGAAATATCAAGAACAGCTATTTCATGGAACAAGTAGTGGATATGGGGAATACACTCACAGAGGAGTTGATATTGTTGGATACCGTTACCTTTGCACATAGACTTTGTTGGTATTTTGAAGAAAAAGGTGTGATACGGTATTTTTACTGAGTTGGTAAGGACAAGAACTCAATAGACTAGGGATCTGCTTTCCTTTAAAACAAACTATGGTCAGAGCCACTACAACTGCTAATACATTAACTTGATAAGGGTGTTTCATGGCCTTAAACATAAAGAGGAATTGCTGTAGTCAGCTCTGTGTGTAAATTTCATTTTTTCAGTAAAGGTAGTTCATTTATATGGTTGATCGTGTCTTTCCCATGTGTTTAAATGTGAGTGGTGAGTGCATGTTGTACTATATGTGGAAGGAGAGGGAGCTCTGCACCAAGGCCTTTAAGTAATGGTAGAAGAAATGGTGCAGAGAGGAGAGGTATGTCTACATTGGGGACTGTGGGACAATCTGGAATAAGAACATATGCAATGATAGCCTGCTTTCATCCAGGAAGTAACCATAGTCCGAGTGGATGATTCAAATGTTACTTCAACAGACATTTAAAGTAGCCAAGGGGGGTGGTGATGGAAGAAATAGGGGAGGCAGAAAGTGGGCCACCAGAAGCTGAGATAGAAAGTAGGGAGATCCCAAAGGGAGAGAGTCCCACCAGGATGCAAGTTATTCAAAGAAGCAGGGGGTTAGCAAAGGAAGAAGGAGGGGAAAGGAACAGTCAAAGGAGAAAGGTGTGGAAGGGGGAACAATTGGAAAAAGGAGAAAGTGGCAAGAAGAGAGGTGAGGGCTGTCAAAATGGTGCAAGGTCTGCATCAGAAGCCCTATGAAGAGAGAGACTGAAAGAGCTTAATATGTACACCCTGGAGAAGAGAAGGGAGAGTGGGGATGTTATGGAGACATTTAAATACCTTACGGAGGGTAATAAGGTACAGGGGGGAGACCGTGTGTCAGAGAAAAAGGTGCCATAGAAAAAAGGGTCATTATATGAAGCTGGAAGGAGGTAGATTCAGGTGAGATGTGAGGAAGTACTTCTCCCCAGGAAGGGTGGTGGATTTCTGGAACAGCCTTCCATGGGAGGCAGTGAGAGTGAAACCAGTGGTGGGTTTCAAAAATGCCTGGGACAGGCACACAGGAATCCTGGGATGAAGGAATGGGGTGGAAGAGACAGTGCTGTAGGGCAAGTTGGGTCTGCAGCAAAAGTGATCATAATTAAAAATGGGCAGACTAGATGGGCCCAGTGATCATAATCTGCCATCAGTGTCTATGTTTATGTAAACCCCCCCTTTGGGAGATTACTAGTCTATTCACCCCTCCCTGGGTTTTTGTGGCCTAATTCTGCCCAGTAGGGAAAATGGTTAATTATTCTCAGCACTTGGATGGAGCCTCCTGCAGGTTGGGAGGTCACCACAGGTGCAGGGAGGAATAAAGCCCAGCAGTTCAGGTGGGAAGTGGAGTTCTGATCAGAGGAGTGAGAGGTGAGGGAATGAGAGTGAATCAGGGCCAGGCAGGGGGTGATTGACTGCTCCGGCCCCCAGGCCGGTGGCTGTTGGGGGGACATAGAGGAAGAAGTGGGAGCCAGTAGCTACAAGTCACACAATATCTTGAAAAGCAGCTAAAATCAAGAGGGGGGCCAGCAGCCGCAAGTCACAAAGTGCCTTGGCAGCCATCACCAATTCATATAGGGATCCCATGGGCAAGAATATGGCAGGGAGTGTAGTGTCCAGACAGTGAGTTGCCTTGGAGCTCTGCAGGACATGTCCCCTTTCTCAATTCAGGGACAGTTGCTGCCAGTTCTGTGAAAGGATGAAGGCATTATGAGCAAACCTGCAAATCCCCAAGCCACAAGGACTGCACGTTCTGATGGGACCTGCTGAGCCACTGTGGAGAGAAAGAGAGAGTTGGTGATCACTGAGAGTTTGGGTGTCTCTGAAGAATAATGGACTGTTAGGCACTGTGAACTGTTTTGGGTCTTGTGCTGCCTTGAAACTTTTGTGACTATAGTGGTCCTGAGTTAATGCTGCCCTAAAGACTTTGCCACCTCCTTGGTCCAGGTAAAACTTGCTATTATGGCCATACTGGCCATGTAAAAGCTGAATGTGTTCCCCACAAATTAACTGATGCTTCCTGGAGCTACATGTGAATATGTTTAATGAATTTGGGATCCCTGTTGTTTCTTCAAATTCCATGTGGACATTCCATTATTGAAAGGAACTGTTTAATATACATTAACCTGTTGTTATCACCTATCACCAGCAAGGAAAAAGGACCCTATGTGTGACATCTGGGCCTGGGTAACATGGCCACTGAAAATGTTTCTGCTGCTGTGGGTGCCCCCTCCCCAAGGACATATTCAATCCATACCCCTAGACACGGGGAGTGAAGGCTACATTTTTATGTATGACAGCTTATGTGATTCAAATGGATAAGGCACATAACTGTTACAGTTTTGGGCTCGTGCTGTTGGTTTACAGAGAAAGTTTAGATTCAAATGTGTGTGGTGGTTGTTGGGGGGAGGGGTAAGGAGATGCAAGCTTAAGGATCAAATGAAACTAAAAGCACAACAAATTAAATACCTGTGCCATATAGTACTATGCACTCCATCAAGCCCAGCAGTGATGAACATTACATACATTTTCTGTAGGTTACAGTCAGTGATTTCAGAAATACATGTTTTTTTTTTTTATCCAAGCCAATAACCTCCATTCAGTGCACAGAGCAAGCTATATTTGTAAAAGGCTGGGAAATAATTAAAAAGTTTAAGTTGGCAAAAAAGTCAAGTTAGTTATCACATTTGGTCAGCTTCATTTTTCAGCATTTCCCTGTTTACGTCTGGTTCCCACAGAGAGAGAGAGAGAGAGAGAGGAGGAATGTCGAGCTCTGTTTACCATTCAGTCTTAGATTGATCCTGAAAGGGCTAACCAACCCCACAGACAGCAGTAAATCATTGTACGCCACCTCACACACAATTGGGAGAGAGAAAGAGAGAGAGAGAGACATGTAATTTCAAACTTTGCTTGAGCAATGCAGTCTCATTACAAACTCAGTTTTGACCAACAGGGCATTGTTTAGATAAAAAAGTATAAAAAGAGGGTTTAGGTGTCCTAAGAGAGAAAGCGAGAGAGAGAGACAGAAAGAAAGAGAAAGCAAGAGGGAGGAGGAATGGTGGAGCTCTGTTTGTCATTCAGTCTTAGATCAGTCGTGAAAGGGTTAATAAATCCTACAGATAACAGTCAATCATTGTACACTCACACACACACACACACACACACACACACAGCTGGGAGACAGAGAAAGAGAGAGAATTGTAATTTGAATATCTGCTGGACCATTGCAGTCTCATTACAAACTTAGTTTTGACCAACAGGTAGTGATGTAATGCTAAATTTAGAAGTGTGGGGCCTCATTGAACTACGATGTCCACAACCCCCCGGCAGGCCAGGGATCTGGGGGATACCTAGGCCCCACAGAAGCTATCAGGTTTCAGATGTATTCTGGTGCATTTTGAGGGTCATTTTGACACTACATGGCTGCTTTTAAAGCCTTTTTTGACTTTTTACAAACAACCAATATCTCTATCAAAGTAACTACTTTTCCTTTTTTTTTTAATTTTCTAAATTAAAGCAAAAATCTCACTCCAGCCACTCTTCAAACACCTGACTACATACCATCTATCTTGAGTACAGTCAGCTATCACTGCAGCAAGCATTGTATTTGTTATCATGCAACCTGAATAGAAGACTCTGCCCCCCTCCCAACAGTGCACCACATAGTCAGACATACAAGGCAGTGAGAAGAGCGCACAAAACACCAGCCTGGAGGTGCATTTACCTGTCACACAGCAGACACTTACACAGATCATCCATGCCAGAGAATGGAAATGATACACAGGACCCTCTGGAGGGTCCCGCAAGGCCCAACATTGACACAGGATGTATGCCAGGTCATGAATGCTTTATCTGCCAGTATCTTGAACTGAGACAATTGGAGCAGGGAGGGTAAGGCTCAGCAGGGACAGCTGCATGGAATATAGGGCATATACAGTGACATCACAGCCCACAGACTTGACATGCAGCAAAGGTTCTGCAAACTATGTGAGACCTCGGACAATGGCATGACCATAATTATCACTGCTCTACAGCAGGATGATGTTTCCCATTCATAGCCAGTAGATGGCAGCCAATCCCCAAATCCCCATATGTCATACACTGGAACCACAACCTCAACAAGCACTCCAGCACAACCCACACATGACAGCCAACCTGCAGGGGTGCACAACCAAATGTTACAGATGATGATCTAATGTCAAGCACATCCAGTGGTATGTACACAGCCCAGTCACATGGAAAGGGCAGGGTCAGTGCCAGTGGTAGGCTCATCCTACCCTAAACATTCACTCAGAAGTCTTCCCAGACACGAAAGCCAAAAAACATTGACCTAATACCTCATTTGAATGCAGCACAGGCTTTAATACTGAAGAATTACCATCCACCATCAGATGCATGTGGACTTAACTTCATGGGTTCCATGCTCACTCTCAACATGGGGATGGGGATGGGAAGCTGGTGGCAAGGGGCAAGCTGAGGGGAAGATACATCACTGGATGCAGTGTAGCCCGGTTCCTCACCATCAGATAAGACCATTCAATGCAAACAAAATTATTATTACAAAACAGTACACTTGCCTCACTGCTCCTTTTATGATAAAGCCAAGCTGGTTATTAATTCATATTGTTTTGTTGGCACCAACTGTCTAACTCACTCAGTCCCGGCCAAGTCCTGACTCCCGACTTCAACACCATCAATACTTTATTTATAAAGCACCTTTTGAAATCAAGGTGCTGTACACAACAAAAGCATAAGATTTAAAAAGCAAGCAGCAGAATAAATTATTTAAAATTAGTCTGGAAAAGCCAAGGAAAATAAATAAGTTTTCAGCATAGTTTTAAAACTACTGATGGTCAGGCATTCTCTTAAGTGATGAGGCAGAGAATTCCACAGGGTTGGTGCTGTGAATGAAAAAGCGAAAGCTCCAGAGATTTTTAAACAAACCCTGGGAATCTCTACCAATCCCTCATCGGCAGATTGGAGAGGACAATTGGGGGAGTAGGGAATCAGGAGATCTTTCAGGTAGTTGGGTCCCTGTACGTGTAGGGCTTTAAAGGTAAGCAAGCCTACCTTGTAGGTGATCCGCCACTGAACTGGCAGCTAGTGCAGTTCACGCAGCACAGGCATAATGTGATTGGTCCTAGAGGTACCAGTCTTCAGCCTGGCCACAGCGTTCTGCACTAGCTGCAAGCAGTGGATATCAACCCCAAACAGCCCCAGGTAGAGGACATTGCAGTAGTCAAGATGGGTAGTAATGAAAGCATGGACCAATGCTGGAAGGTCACCCAGTGGAACCAGGTGTTTAACCCGGGCGATTTTCCTCAGATGGTAAAGTGAGGATTTAACCACAGCTGACACCTGAGATTTCAGGGTCAACCCATCATCAAAAATAATGCCCATATTACTCACCTGATCTGAGGTAATGAGTGGCGCACCATCAAGCCATAGGCCCAACATGTGCCCAGCCCCAAAACCCACCCCTGGGTGATCCCAGTCCACAATCAACACCTCAGTCTTATCCGGATTCAATCTCAGCCAACTCAAACTCATCCAATCTCTGATCTCAGAGAGGCAGCTATTTAGCAGAGAGACTGCATCAACCTCTTCGGGCACAAAGGACATACACAGCTGAGTATCATCTGCATAGCAGTGAAAACTCAAGCCATATTGCCTGATGATATCTGCCAATGGCAGCATATACACTGCAAACAACACGGATGCCAATATGGAGCCCTGCAGCACCCCACAAGACAGGGGGATGGTGTCAGAGAAATAAATTCCAGTGACCACCCTCCGAGACCTGCCTACGAGGAACGATCAAAACCATTTGAGGACTGTACCCAACAGTCCACAAAGGAACCACTGGGTCTCCAAAAGAACCCCATGGTCCACAGTGTCAAAGGCTGCTGAGAGATCAACAAGCACCAAGATGGTATGAGCCTTTCGATCTCTCGCCATTAGGAGATCATTAGGTACCTGAATAAGGGTAGTCTCTGTGCCATGCCTCTTCCTGAAACCAGACTGAAGAGCTTCATAGACAGTGTGAGTTACAAGGTGATTGTCCAGCTGCAAAACAACCACCTTTTCAATAACCTTCCCCACAAAGGAAAGGTTAGAGACAGGTCTGTAGTTAGCTGGATCGTCGGGATCCAAGGAGGGTTTTTTAAGGAGTGGTTGAATGATCGCCTCCTTTAAGGGGTCTGGAAAGACTCCCCTCTCAAAGGATGTCCATACAATTTCAGCTAGGATCGGACAGATAACATCTACACACCTCACTAACAGAGGGGGCAGGGCCTGGATCCAAACTACCACAGGTTAGGTGCAAAGTCTGTTCATGAATTCCAGTTGGCTGAAATTTGTCCAGACAGACTGGGTGCTCACTACCTCCCGTTGACCTCCGCAACCCCTCATTGTGAGAATTAATCCTGCACAGGCTCACATGGTGTGACTAGTTGGCCGCTCCCCACTCACAATCCGCATAATACCAGCAGCACCTCCAGCCACACAGGTACAGTTAGCTGCTAGCTGGGTTAGAGGATTTCTGCAGGACATTCACCAGACTGCAGATCTATCTTTCACATGAACAAAAAGTACCAACTTCAAGATGAGAACAAAGTTATCTCTGCCAGGTTCTTAAGTTACTAATCCTTCATGGAGAAGACATTTAAACATGCACTACTGCTTTGCCACATTAAATAAGTTAACTTAATAAATAAGCCCACTATACTGCTCTATCCTGGAAAAATACATAGTAAAGGTTGGACCCCACTGAAAATAAGAAATTGCCTCTTTCTCTTGGGCTGTCCTGGGTAAATGCATTATAAAAATGGGTAAAAGGAGGACCCCACTGAAAAAAAGATCTTGCATATCAGCTGTACTATCCTGGGTTAATACAGTGTAAAAGCTGCATCAACCAAAACCCCACTGCAAACAAGATATCACAACTCAGCTGGGTTATCATATGTAAATATACTGTAAAACTGTAAAAGCAGGACTCTACAGCAGAACCCCACTGAAACGCAAATGTTGCATGTAAGATGATCTGTCCTGGAAAAATACATTGTACAAGCAACCAGATCACCTGTCTTGTAGCTGTCTGGTATATTCCTGGTGGTCTAGTGGTCTCCCCATAAGGACTTCTGAGCCACCTCCCAACTCACACTCTTAGGCATTCCCCCAGCCATGGTCACATAATGCAAACTACAGCAATAATGATGACTGGCACAGCCCTCTGCTCACCACCTCAGCTGGTTTCCATCTGACAGTCTCTGAGCAATCACAAGTATTTTGCAAACATCTGTTTCTACTGTACTCATGATCCCTCACTGACAATCAGATGATGGCTGGCCTAGATGGTGAGCAGAGGGCTGTGCAGGACATTGTCACTATTGCTGTACTTTGGTTTAGGTGACCTGAATGGGAGGCAGAGGTTGTGGGGAAGAGGGACCTAAACAGGTGGCTTGACAGAGGATCAAATGCCCTTATGGGTGGGGGAACAACTAAACTACTAGGAATATTCAAGACAGCTACAGAATAATCGATTGGGGTGAAGGAACTACTATGCCACCAGGAATATTTGGGACAGCTACAGGACAGGTGATCAGGCGGTGGGGGACCACAAGACTGCCAGGAATATTTAAGACAGCTACAGGACAGTCAATTGGGAGTACAGAAATCACTACACCACCAAGAATATTTGAGACAGCTATCGGACAGGTGAATAGGGGGGTGGGGGGACAACTAGACCACAAGGAATATGTAAGGCAGCTATAAAATAGGGATGGCATGGACACATGTTAATGGGTCCATAATGGGCATGCAAATGGGCCATTGTGCCTTCCATGCCCAAAGGGATCATTAGCATGTTAGGGCTAGATATGGCCAACAGGAGCCCTGCCACTATCCCATTTTTTCCATGCTACCTCCATTGTGTTCCTGTCAGCCATATTCAGTCTGGGCCTATGTCAGCACAGAATATAGTGAATGCACTGTACTAACATGACCCCCTATTTAGACAGTTTGCATGCTCCAGTTGCAATGAGCTAATTGTCTGAACATTGCCCCCCAGGCAGGCTGTGCGCAAACTACCAAAACCGCACATGGCCAGCTCTGAATATGGGGGCCTATAATTCTTAGCCCAGTGGAAACCAAAGTCCATGAAACAATGGCTCATGGAGGTAAGAAAGGCCTGCTACAGCCTCAAAATAGTGTTGTTATAACTTGTAACAGCATGAAAGCAAAAGTGTTTTGCACTGACTTATGCTTGTTTGTTTGGGCAGAAAAACATACATAGCATTACCACATCAGCCAAATGCTTCATTTGATACTAACAGAAAAATATCATGCAAGTAGATATGTAGGAGACAATGTGACAAGTCAAAGCAGAGCAGTGCATTCAACTCCAGGGTCAATGCTATCACATATGCAGAATTAGACATCACCGTAGGGCAGGTATCTGCTAGGTGTAAACCCAGTTTAATGTATTAGTTACTCTATCTTACTGTTTACATATTTAATTCTAGTACTAAATAGAGGAGCTTCTTCTTGCTAAGAGAAGAAAACCAAACTGAAGCCTCACCCCCATTCTCAACCCCTAACCCACCAGTGCATTGAAACTTACAGTACCTTTCAAGTCCCAGAAGGAAGATAGCCATTAGATACAGGAACCAATAAAACTGTTACTTCATTATCAATCAAGCAGTAGTTCCAAATAAACTCCTCACAAATACAAATAAAGTGTAGCCACCCACATTTTTCCACTGGATTGTCAATATAAAAACTGGACAGAGGGTTACAGGATCTTTACTTACCTTAGTAGGGAAAGTAACTTTAACTTAGCAAACAAACAGATTTACTAAAAAAATGTAATTGCGTTTTTTACTCAATTTGAGAATCATCACAATGTCTGTCTGCCTGTCCCAGCCCAGTGGCCCCACTGCCACAAGCTGAAATCTGATCTCAAATGACCTTTTGCTCCAATAAAGTCTGTGAAGGAATTCAGCAGAGAAGCTATAAAATATAATTCTCTTACAGCTGTGCTGCAAAGACTGTTCAGTTGCTGATTCAAGACTGCTGCCTGGAGAACTACATAAAAAAAATATATCATTGAAGACATTAAAAAGTACTGGAGCACTACACCCCTGCCAACAAGGCATTGTTTAGATAAAATTGTGTAAAAAGTTGCTTTAGATGTCCTTTAAGACTAAAACAAGCTGCCTGTGCTATTTACATTGAGAGTATCCACTGACTGCAAATTGAACTGGCATGTGAATGCTGCATGTAGGAAAGGAACTCCCCCCCCCCACCACGGAAGGATTGTGGTTCAGCTCAAACACTGTGCTTCAGTGGGAGTCTGAAGTGCTCTTTTCCCCAAGTGATAGCAAAATGTCTACAGGGCTCCACCCCCTGCAGCCATAAAAAACACATTGTACATGTTTAACCAATGTCTGTCTAGAATAAAACATTTAAAGTGAATGCTAATAGGGTCATTCTAGAATCTGCGAACACTTCAATACTTGAGAATTTACCTAGATAATTGTTTTCCATTAAAAGCACATTTACATGATGTAGAATATCTAAACCATTGTCTTGCTTTAAGAGAATTACAATAAACATTGCCTTTCACTGATATAATGAAATGGATTGTTAAAATACTGAAACCTGATTGGCTGAGACCCCATTCAGTCAGTATTAACTCTGACTACATAATCCCAATCTGAAAATATGTCTTGCCTGAGACAGTTCATTAATTTACTCATTTATTTGTTGACTGGGTAGGTGCACTGGTTCGATAACCGTTTTCAGGCACAACCTGGGCTACGGAGATGGCAAAGGAATACAGCCAGAGGAATACAGCAAGTACAAAGTATCGATAAGCTCTGGGAAGTAAAATACAGTAATAGAAATTATACATAGGTGGTAAAAATAAGAAAGGGTAGATTATACAGCTAATAAAAATTATAACACAGCAAAAATAAAACTGAACTAGCAGGCAATTGCAATACAACATTAAGGCACGTTAGAGGATGGATTACAAATAGGTTACATAAGGTTGGGTGGAGTTGGGCCAGAGGAGGGGGCAAGGGAGCATTAATCAGCCAAGATTGTAAGAGCAAGTGGTTAAGAACAGTAGGTGAGATCTGAGGAGAGAATGGAAATGCCATGGGGAGTCAGATGCTCTAAGGTGGGGCAGGCTATTCCAAAGGGTTAGGGCAATGGACAAGAAAGACTGCTGGCCCATGACAGTGAAGACTTGTGGACAATCCAGCATAGGGCCTGCAGCGAGGTGGAGGTCCCAGTGAAATGTCTTAAGTGGAAGAGGGAGGAGAGAGGAGAAGTAGTTGATTAACAGATGGTCTTGTCAATGATACAGGCTAGGAGATAACTATATCAAGCTTGAGGAGGGAACTAGCCAAGGGTCTGACAGAGGGTGCAGTGGTGGGATCTGTACTGAGCCATGAGGGCAAACCAGCAGATATTGTTATAAATGGTGTTAACCTTAACAAGTTAGTAGAGGAGGTATGGGAGTAGATGAGGGAGCAGTAATCCAGTAGAGGGAGGAAGTCACACTGGACAATAGTGAGCCAGGCTTCTGGGGTGAGGTAATTGATAAGATGGTAGCTGACCCCCAGTTTTTGGTTAATGCATTGGCTTAGCATCTCAATATGGTCAGAGAAAGTGAAGGCTGGGTTGAGGGTGATGCCCTGCTATTTGAAGGAATTGATGGTCTCAAGGGGTGAGCCATCAGGGAATAGGATGCTGAGAATGCTGAGGGCTTAAGCTAGTTTGGCCAGCCTGGGTTTGGAGCCAAAAATCATTGACTTTGTCTTTTCAGTGATGACCAGCAGTCAGTTCATAGTGAATCATTTGTGGGCTTGACTGTAGTTGGAGGTAAGTGAAGTGGAGAGGTTGGTCAGGGATTTATCACTCAGGTAAAGGATAAGATTGTCTGCATATAGTAAGCAGTGGCAGGAGAGACAGACTTGGGGGAGAGAGTTTATAAAGAGGGACAAAAGAATGGGCCCCAGTATAGATCCTTGAGGGACACCAGTGGAGACAGGTAGTACAGAGGAGGTAGTACCACTCATACAGATTGTTTGGGTGCAGCCAGAGAGATAGTTGTGAAACCAGTCCATAGTGGCAGGGGACAGTCCAAGGTAGCCAAGTTTGTGAAGAAGGATATTGTGGTTTACCATGTTGAATGCTTTGGAGAGTCCACAAAGACAGTTCCAGTAAGCATCCCATTGTCCATTTTGGGAGGATATGGTCATAGAAACAGGCCAGTGCAGTAGTGGTGCCATGGCCTTTTCTGAAACCATGTTGCTGGGGGGGGGAGAGAAGGTTATATTTAGTCACATAGTCTGTAACCTGGTGATGAAGAGTCTTTTCCAGTAGTTTGCTTAGGGGAGAGAATATGGATATAGGGCAGTAGTTGTCCATGTTACTTGGGTCTCTGAATTTAAAGACAGAGACAGCCCTAGCCTGTTTTCATACAGTTCAGCATATACAGTAGCCATTCATTGGGGAGTCAGTAGTGAATTGACTGATTAGGGTACCAGTAAAGGAGTCCTTGAAGTAAAGGAGAACTCCACCACCCTTGCGAACCCCATGATGGTCAACTCTGATAAGGGAGTAACTGGTCAGATAACAGAGAGAGTCAGGGGTTGAAGGTTTCAGCCAGCACTCAGATCTGCCAAGGATATCAGATTTATAAAGGGAGTCCCAGTCCTCCAGCTCTGGAAGTTTAGGCAGAAGGCTGCAGTTATTTAAATGGGTAATCCTTAGACCATGTTTACATTATCAAGTTGGGTTGTTATGAGAGATGAGGGAGTTGTTTGGACCAGGGTTGCATTCTATATCTCCAGTGAGCAGGAAGAGGAGAGCAAGAAATGGTAGTGAAAGATGGCAGGGGGTGGGTGTAGAAGGCCATATGATTGTTTTTGAGGATACAAAGTGGATCAGGAGACAGCAGTCTCGTTTAGAGATGAGGGCAAGATGGAGAACAAGGTTGGTGAGGAACAAGCAGCAGGGGGAAGAGGGAGAGGAAATGGATCAAATATGGGATAAAAGTATTTCAGGGAATCTTGTTCTTTTGCTAGGATATTGGAGCAGGACTCAGCAGCCAGGTGAAATCCAAATAGGACACAACAAAACAATAAGGAGGTTGTGAGGGGTTGCATTTTCCTGATGGGGGGAAGCAGGTTGGTGGTGAAGGAGGGTTGCAAGGTGGGGGGGTGCTGAACTGGGGGAGGAGAGTTGTAGTAGTAGGAGGTGGGGAAGGCTGGCAGGGTGGTGCAAGACCAAGGAGAGGGGGTTTGGAAGTAGAAGAAAACAAACTAGCAGGTACAACAGATCTAACAGCACCACAATAACCCGAGAGAGAGAGAGAGAGACAGAGAGACAGAGAGAGAGACAGAGAGAGAGACAGAGAGACAGAGAGAGAGAGAGATGAAAACAGGTCAGACACTGGCTGGGAGAAGCCGGGGGTGGAGTAGGAGCGAATGAATCAAGTGCCAGAGGAAATGGGGGATGAAAGTGAGCTGATTGGTTCCCTTCAGCATAATGTACTTGATATTAGGACACTCACAGTTTGACCACAGTGAGGATGGCAGACCTGGCTAAGTACAACTTCACACAAACCACTTTCTGCAGTGCTGACTGTGACTTTAGGCCAGACAGTCAAAACTTATAATTATTCTCTCCAACAGTAGCTTCTTCTAATCAGTTCTTGCTGATTAAACCTTAACTGTGTAGTTTTGATAAGGTTAAACATAACCAGTGCAGCACAGAATTGGCATCTATATGCTGCCTCACCATCTCTGTTGCTGTGAACTGTGGCACTCAACAGCATACGCCAACCCTTACTGCCAGTGCTCATGCTGTGATCTGGCAGCACAGCATAACTGTGGCTGACTACCCATGCATATGATCTACTTCTCCTCTTTTTCAACTGCATAGCTGCTGTAGTAACTTCAGTGGCAAGTTTAGTCTGTCCGTTTATTCTCTCACAAGTGGTAGGGTCTTCTGTTTTCAGTCTGCTAGTGGGAACTGACCATTTCTACCTTTAGTTTAACACTATTGCCTAGTGGTGGGGAAGGGGCTGACACAATGGTATACAAAATTAGAAGGTGACCAAACTTCTACCAGACCAACTTCCACTACAAAAGAACCACATATTGAACACAGAAAGACAGCTTTTATGCAAATAGCTGAACCTTTGAAGGGATAGTATTCCCAAGGAAAGGGATTCTCCTGACAAATAAGTTTGTTTAGCAGACAAGTCATGACTAGGCATAAGAAGTAGTGGGGGAGATATGAGCGATGGAAGGCACATACAGAGGGAGCAGTTGGCAAGAGAAGGGAGAAGTGGTAGTCGAGGGATAATGTTAGTCCAGATCTTGAAGATATGAATCGTATCATGCATGAATCACCATCCCAAGTTGGAATACCTCTTACACTGCTGCATGTACTGTAGTTAATTTATGTGTGTATGTGGGGGGGGGCTAATGTGAAGCAGCAGAAGGCATGGTTGAAAGTGTCTAGTCTGTTTAGAGAAGTCTTTGGTGCTACTGAGCAGACCATGTCCCTGTTGTCAAAACAGAAAGAATCATTTAATGAACAATCTTTTATCTGGTAGAAAAGATGAGGCATGATTTGCTATGGTGGATGGCATTGAACGTGGGGAGGAGTTTGATTAAGTAAGCAATAACCCATGACAGGGTATGCAGTTATTGGGGATTAATCAATCCCCTAGTGCATTGTGAGGTATAAGGTCACAGGCTGAGTGTCATCACAGCACCTGGGTGTTGATTAATCCCTAATAACCACATACCCTGGAGTAGATTATTGCACTTTTAGCATGGGTTATGTTTAACAACAAAAGAAAATCCAGAAAGGTGTTTTTTTTGGTGTTTAAATACAGAAAATGTAAATGTATCTTGCCGACTTGAAAAGTAGTCTGCACAACTCATGGATCTGTTACTGACTTTATGAACATACAAATGCCACAAATACACTCATCAAATGATCTGCGACATTCTGATGTTCACAACATCAATAACAAATGCATGACTCATTGTCATGTCAAGGTACTGACCTTGTAGCTCTCTCACACATGCCCTCACTGTCTTTCTGTATGGTGACTTGAGCACTTACTGGTTGGGGGGGCACCAGAAATCTCGGTTCAGAGCACCCTCTCACTCTCTCCCTCTACAGTGGCTTGTGTTTCACTCACTGCATGCCTGCAAAACACACACTAACACATATGCACATATGACAGACAGCACTGCAGGAAGGCTGACAGGATGCCTGTGACGTGTTCCCTCTCTCTCCTTTGTAAAGACACAGGAGCAAATGTTCCCAGGGCACTCTTGTCTGTAATGCCACAAACAGAATACATTCTCACACCTTCACTTTTATCCATGTCTACACACACGATGGTCCTCGCAGATGATTCCGCTCGATGCCTTACTCTTTTCTGTGCCCGATCACACAAGAACCCCACTACAGGGAGTTACAATGTTCTTCAGACGGGGGGGTCCCGATTCACACTGCACATGATCTACCCAGGATTTCAGATTTTTACCTAGCTGTCAAGACGATGATCATCTTTGCCTCATTTTCTCAGCTTTATCGCCCTCACTGCAGACAGTGACAATCAAGCACGGCACTTTCCCTCTCACTGCTCGTTGTCTCTGACTCATGTTCCACTCCATACAAATGTACCAAACCAGACAGACAGACAACCTACCTTGCTTTCTCCTACAGATCAGAGCCAAACCTTTCCTACTGATGAACAGCCACTACTCTAGTGCTATGCTGACATGGGAGCTGCTGTCTTACCACTACTTGGGTAATGTTGGCTCAGGGACAATCACCAGAGGCAGAGATAAAGCAAGCTGCGGGCTTCTAACTGCATTGTGTTGGAATGGCCATCACATCTCTCTTGCTGTCTCATTCTTGCAAGTACCCCATTCGCTTCTGCAATTCTTTCTGTGTCTCTCTAGGGTGGCCATCATGTGAAGCACAGTCAGAGGACAATGTCTTTGATGGTGGGGGAACAGGACCGGGAAATTTCACTACAGGCTCAGCAGCTGGTCACTCAGGGGACAGTGTCTTTGATTGCAGGGTGGGGGAACAGACCAGGAAATCTGGCTATGGACTCAGCAGCATGGCGCTCAGCATTGTGCCGTATCACACATTCTCACCCAAGTCCCTGCACTGCATCCCACTCACAGTCTACCTTCTCATCCTGTCTTTCCCTGTATCTGTGGGATTTTTAATGTCTGCCAGCACAGTTTGGCTCCGACACCACAAAAAAAGACCCGGGACTACTAACTTAATCCACGGCCCCACAAGGTGACTCACCCAATTGGGTTGCACATTTCTATCAACCCATGTTATAAAATGGATTATATGTGGGAGAAGAAGAATAGGGATTGTTCCAGACCATCTTCAAGGTATTTAAAAGACATGACATGTGCCAAAGGTGAGCAGTCACTGGTCTTAACTTTTGAGATGCCATGGACTGATGCACTGTTTAAGTCCCGAATTTCAGTAAGTTCTAATTTTGTCAACAGTCCAAGGGTTAAGGCAGTTTAGTGAGCCTGGGATTGGAGCCAGAGGTCATTACCACTGTTTTCTATGCATTTAGGTGGATCATTTGGTTAGAGAAAAACCACTAGTGAATGGCATAAAAAATTAGGTTGTATTTGACTTTCATCTGTGCCGATATGTAGGCCACTGGCAAAAAGTACTGTATCGGTTTTAAAGTTTATCTGCAATAAAGACACTCTTTAAACTGTCTGTATCTTCTGTAATTACTGTCAACTAGGGTGTATATTGTATTAATGAGGATTCTTTGATTAAATCATGCTTGTATAGAGAGCGAGATATATCAATAGGTAGCCTGTTCAGTATACTGTATGTTTGTACTTTTATACTGTTAATTAGATATTGTGTTTTTTTTTACATTATATATGCAACAAATACTTTTTTATGCTTACTTGTTCAATAAACTTGACCTTGAAGTATTGTATCATCTGCACACATATGGATGTGGGAGAAAACAGGCAGAAAGCAGGTTATTTAGAAAAATGGAAACAAGTACAGCACCATGGAGTCAGCTTTAAAGGGACGTTCATGTTTTTTGAGACAGGGAGAGAAATGGACCCAGCTAAGTCAACAGACTGAACATGGTTAGACAGAAAAAAATTTAATTAGAAGGCATATCACGTTAGAACAGCAACAGTAAAACCCATTACAGAGACACTTTCGAACAGATTGTAAGTTGTCGCTGTAAGGGACATGCTGCACACTGGTGTTGTTTTTTCCGGTGTTTCCCCCACTCAAAATCAACTCTGACTTGGAGTTGATTATATTAGTAATGGGAGGTGCAGGGGACAGAGCCCTTTGCAAAAAAACACTGGCAGATACTGACAGGTGAAATTTCGCCTGTCAGTATCAAAGATTTCACTGTGCCACATGTCGACAACTTTGTTCTCGATACAGCTTGGTGGAACCTTCAAAAGGTCTCCTACAACCCATCACTGGATAGCATGCTGATGAGGAGGGTGTGGGAGACCATGTGGAAAGCTTTGGTGAGATTAATGAAAACAGCCAATGTGAGGAGTCAAATCTATCCCAGTAAGGACAGAGTCAGTAATCTGTAGCCAGGGGGTGATGAAGGTTCGATTGGGACAGATCAAGACTGGAAATGCTGGCCTGATGGCACTACCACTCACTATACTAGCAACCCAGGGGTTTGGAGCAGATTCAGGTCATTCGAGCTGGCTCAGGGAGGGTGCACTGAGCATCTCAAGGATAGACTCTTTCCTCTGGCAGGGGGAATTCTGGGTCCCACTGCTTGTTGCCACCCAGTGATAGATATGGGGCAGCACAGTGGGAATACATTCTTAGTTATGGCTCACCCTCAAATGCTGATGTACATTCCCTCAGCACCACATGTATGTCCATGTGTCATTGCATGATTGGTGGCCTTTAGGGGAAAAAAACAGGAAGAAAAACCTCCTAACCATGGCTGGATAAAGTCCAGTTCTTCACAATTCCTGTGCCACTTATTAGGCAACTTCTCCAGGATCTAGATTGTGCTTCAGAGGGGTTAGGATAGTCCAGAAGGCCCTGTCATGGTGTGTGTGTGTGTGTGTGGGGGGGGTAATCTGTGAGAGACCCACATGGACAGATAAGCCCTAGTGAAGGTGGGTGACAGGACCGGGGGAACCAGGTCAGAGAGGAAACAGTCTGAGGAAGGAGGATAAGGAAATTATTTTTTTTTTTTCATTTATTATTTTCTCCACCCAAGCTGCCCTGCCACCTGATATTTTTCGGCCCGGTCACGGGCCACGGGCTTCCACTTCCTCAGATCGGCCTCGGGCCCTCCGATACCCATGGCTTACCCCCACGGCGGGGCTGCGGCACTCCCCCTGCATGCTGCAGTCTTCGGGCTAGGTCAGAGGGATGGCCTGAGGAACTAATTGAAGCCGTGGTGAGCTTCGTTAACGGTGGCTGGCAGCTGACTGTTTTTCCGTTTTTCCGGGGAGGCGGGGACATGCAATGACGCCTGCATCCGCCCGCCTCCTGTACATGCCAGTGCCGGTAGCTGTGTGACTCTGGCCTCCACCAGGGTCATTGATACTCGGACACTTCCCACCCTCCCGGAGAAGGGAGAGCGGTCCCTAGGATGCCCATCCTTCTCCCGGCTGCCCTCAGCGACCTGATTAATTTCCCGAACCCAAGGTCGCCGGGCCGCATGCGGAACTAACTACAGCCGAGCAGGCCGGCGGAGGATAAGGAAATTATAAAAAAAATAAATTAACCAGACCAGAAAGGGTTAAGATGAGCTGACTAAGGTATTGATCTGGGAGTGGACAAAGTGCTCCTGCATCTTAGAAAACGTGGTGTGAAAGAAA